>CM072082.1:9764351-12264351 GCA_036785405.1 Coenonympha arcania
GAAATTCGTTTGGCGGCCATTTTGAATCCGCCATTTTGAAATTTTTTTCAGCTCACTGGCAATTGGATGACATTTCAAATGAGATTTGGTCGAGCACCCCCCCACCTATCTTTGATACCCTGGCTGTGCTCTTTACCCGTCTCCGATATCCTCACTCATCAGCTCTCTCCGTATTTTTCCTCCGAATGAATTTTTTTCTTTTATACGACACCATCCTTGAAAAAAATTTTTTTCATACAAAATTGTTCAGGAAAGGTGATCAATGAGTCAGTCAGTCAGTGAATCAGCACGAGTAGCTATATATATAGTAATATATATATATATATATATATATATATATATATATATATATATAATATATAAATAATACTAATAACGTAATAATATACCACATACAGTGTGTTTGGTTGCAAACCAGAGATATTCAAAGTTATAATTAATTGTAAAATATAATATAATTATATGTCAAATTCCCCCTTTAAATAGCTAGTCGGTAACCAAACACACTATATTATAAACAAATTGAACCATTTAAATATTTAGTAAAATAATTTTAACAGTTGCCAACTCCAGCAGGTCGGCGACAGTTGGCTCAGCTCTTATATGTGAGCCTTTATTTACGAGAAGCTCCAAAAGTCGTTTTTTGATACATGGGAAATTCTCGTCAAAGATGATGCCAGAGGATAATTTCTTTTAAAATCGCTCACCAACTAAAACATAGAGAACAATAACTTATTATAAATAAATATTAAGTACGGTATGGTAGTTATGACCATTGTCAATTGTCAATACAAAATAGATAGTAAGTATTCAGATACCAATTGGTAACCAGCCGGCAAACGCAAGGCAGGAAACTGCTGGAAATATTCATCTATAGACTTTTCCTTTAGATTTTTTTCCCGGACAATATACACATATTAATTTTTGCTGAGTGGCTAAAGATGTGTGAGGTCAAGCGTTATCATGATGAAAACCACACCCCTTCTGTTGATCAATTCCGGCCGCTTTCTCAACTTCTTGCTTTAATCTCATCAATTGTTCGCAGTAGAGTTCAGAATCGATGGCCCTGCCTGGTGATAACAGCTCATAATGAATAAATGCCCTTCCAATCCCACCACACACACAGCATCACCTTGTTGCGAGTTAGCCCGGGTTTCGCCACAGTCTGTGAAGCCTGACCGGCCTTTGACCAGGACCTTTTTCGCACATTCTTGTCGTACGTGATCCACTTTTCATCACCAGTTATCAGCTTCTTCAATAATAATTCGGTTTCATTACGTCGTAATAAAGAATCACAAAGGAGTACACGGTTCATTAGGTTTCTTTCAGTGAACTCGTGAGGTACCCAAATATCGAGTTTTATGTGTACCCAGTTTTTTTCAAAGGCGCCAAAACTGTTTTGTGGTCAATTCCAAGTTCTTCAGCTACGTCGTAACTACTGATATGCCGATCTTTCTCCACTTTTTCAAAAATGGCATCCATTTTATCCGTAATAGGGCGTTCAGAGCGACGTGCATTTTTGACATCAAAATTTCCAGATTGAAAACGCTTAAACCAAATTTGTGCTACTCTCACAGACACTGCACTAGGTCCATAAACATCTTTTCTTTTATCTAATCATTGAGGCACACCTTCCCAATTTGCTTCAAGTGAACTAAAACAGTTTTATCACTAACACCGCAGCCTGCAGCTAGCTCAGACGTGGTTAGCGATGGATCCGCTTCCACAATAACCTTCAATTCTTCATTGTCAACTTTGGTCTCCGGCCGTTCACGGGGCTTGTTCTGCAGGTCGAAATTTCCAGAACGAAAACGTTGGAACCAAAAACGCACTGTGTTTTCTTTTGCGACACCCTCGCCGTACACATCATTAATCCTTCGAGCCGTTTCTGCAGCATTGGTGCCACGATGGAACTCGTACTCGTAAATAACGCGATATTTCAAGTTTTCCATTTTGTAAACAGAGTGGCGCAAAAAAAAAAACCAAAAGAGAAAAAAACAAATGAATTACGATTTTCAAAACACAAAAGCATGAGTAAATAGCTGTATAAATTTGAAATTGGAATTTCTAACCAAAGAAGAGATATTTGAGATCAAAGTGGCCAGTACGACAAAACGCCAATTTCATATGTAAGGACCTAATATTAGTAATTAAGAAACTATAAAGGTGGCTTTTACTGCCTTTGGTGATAAGTAGTCTGTTTTCACTTTTCATGAGCACTTACTTAATAAAATATTCTTGAATCTCCTGCCTGGTGATCATTGGCAGAGAAGTATCTGCATTAATATCTCTAAACATCTCAGAGGGTGGGCATAAGTATGCAGCGTCCTCTTGAGTGTCGCAGTCAGCGCCAAAGCTTTGGTTTCGATCGTACGACAGTAATCTATAAAAAAATATTGCGAAGTTAGTCCATGGTAACATAAAAAAAAAGGATACAAAAAATCATAACCTCAAATATTTCAAGAGTATACCTTTTAATCAAATCGGCTTTTTTCCCAGCAGTTGTTAAGTTCCTTTTACGAAGCTCGGCTTTAAGCTCCGGCACAGTCATGAACGAGTACATTTTTGGAAATATTTTTAATGAAAATCTTAATAAACGGCAACCGCACTCCTGTCACGAAAAGTAAACAAGGTACAGTCGACTAAAGCGACATCTACACACAGATAAGAGTGTGGCTCCCCATTGCGTTTCACGTTTCACCCAAAAGAACGTTTGTAAACATTATGGTTCTATTTTAGTATGGATTTAAATTTTGGCAGGGTACTGTATAAAAATTTTAGGGACAAAGTTTACAGGAGTTTACTAAATAAATGAAATTCGTATTGAGACTTTGTTATACGAAAATAATATAGTATAATTATTTTTCTTTATAATATTAAATGCCAAATGTATATAATTTCAATAACTTCTTTGTAAATCTCTTTTCTAGGCGCAAATACAGTGATGGGGACTGTGTTTTTAGAGCTTCCATCATGTCTAGAAAAAAAACTTAAATAGTTATGGTTCTAAAAACATACGGCCCGTAAAGTTTTGGGGTTAAAGTTTTATTAGGAGTGGTTTTTGTTTAGATAATTTAATTACTTTTAAAGAAAATCAGTCAGGACAACGAATTTCATCCTTACAGAGAATCGCCCGTTTAGCTCTTCTCTTTTCTTTTTAACCGACTTCATTTATTCAGTCTTTCTAAGTTGGCCTTCGGTCAAAATGAAGGCATACCTCACATGGTCAATGCTTGGAAGAGTATTGTTACCCAAGTTGACTGACAGACAGTTCCCTTGCCATTGGTAACAATTTGATTACCTATCTTTGCTGCAGTAGTGCGGAGGCAGAGGAACCATCTAAATGGCTTGCGTCATTAGCGAACGTGGTCGTAGCATTCAGTATTATGTACGGCAGCCGTGCATGTTGGATGAATTTGAAAAACTTTCCAAAGTCTGGGGGAGTATTGAGTTCTTAAGATTCCATTTAATAGGGGAAATAGGCGAATAGCTTTTACAATTTACCAAAAGAGTTTTCAAACAAATCAAATACATTGGGTATTTCAACTATTATTGAACGCAGTATCCTAAAAATAAGATACGAATTAAATAAGCCGTAAGACCTGAAGCACCCTGGACTTGCACAGGAATATGTAACTACAGACTTATGATAAAAATCCATATGAGATTTAAGTCGCTTAAAATTATTAAAAACTAAATTGCATACAGCGCATTTTATCTCCATCTTATCAACAACTCAGTCAGAAAATTCAATATCGATAATAGAAATAAACTTTTTAGTTAAGATTTTTTCGTTCGCTTTCTTCAATCTTTAATCAATTCTCTTAATGTGACACTTTTGTCGTAGAGGGCGTCAAACTTAGTTACAATTTTATAGATTGCCCGCTGTATAAACATCCAACATAGGGCAGCATCACCAGCATACTCAATATCTAGCGCAAAATAAATTTGGAAGGCAGTAGTGAGCGCAGTTCTTATGTCGGAGCACTGTTACCTCACGTTTTTTGTCACCACAACTTCGTGCGCAATATTCGACCAGGACGCCTCCACCGCAATTATAAATGGACCTAAGGAAATACCTTTATTTTGCGTTAGGGTTATGCGATCGTCAATACACCTTTCGATGTCTTCCGGTGAAGTGACGTAGATGATGAACGCCTGTGACACTTCAATTCGTGCAGGCTTCCACTTTTTTCCTTTGGCCTTTGATATCGGTGGCACTTGTTTAATCAAATATGGAATGCACCTCAGGGCAGCAATACTTCCTTGTTCTTCTCCAGCTGTTTAACCCTTAATTACTCGCACAAAGAACAGACATAACTGCTCGCATGGGGTCACAGATGACCCCAAATAGTATGAGTAGTTTTTAATATATATTGAAATATATGTAAATGAAACTATTTTATTATGAAAGTGCTTTGTTTATTCTATAATATCTATAAGTAATAACATGGATTACTAACTAATTAGACCCTCCAACTTCTTCTTCATCAGAAGCCTCCTCCAACCACTGTGCAATTTGTTTTTCTCTCCTTTCCATGTCTAACTCTGAAAAAAAAGACAAAACTCTTAGTAAAATGGAATTTTTGGATAATTTCATGGTATAAAACTTATTTATAAAAAAATATTTATTCACTAAACATACAATGATACAAATTTATTTCATAATACACAAAAAAAAAATACATAAAATAAAAAACTTACCTCTTCCAAAAAAGTAACGTAACTACTCGCACGGGGTCACCGCTCAAGAGCGCAGCGACGTATCCTTCAACTCCCGTGACTTGGTCACTACTAAAATACAAACTGACGTGCGTTATGAAGCTAGCGAGGTTGCGGGGAGAATCGGGCCGCGCCAAGTGCTTCATTTTTTAATTCGAAATTGCTTTGACCCCATGCGAGTAATTAAAACAAGAATGAGGCTTTATCACTGAGTGCGTTTTCATGTGACGTGCTATGTAACCCTTCTGCGCGCACCTATGACCGCAAATGTCACATGAAAAAGGCTTTTCGCTGGAGTGAGTCATCATATGTTTAATTAAATTGCCGCTGTACGCACTCCTGAAACTGCACACCTTGCACGAATAGGGCGCGTGGGGGCGCGGGCCACATGTGCCCTTCTGCGCGCACCTATGACCGCAAATGTCACATGAAAAAGGCTTTTCGCTGGAGTGAGTCATCATATGTTTAATTAAATTGCCGCTGTACGCACTCCTGAAACTGCACACCTTGCACGAATAGGGCGCGTGGGGGCGCGGGCCACATGTGGCCCGCCTGCAGTCTTCCTATTTGCCTTCCAACTTTTAGTCTCTTCAATATTCGCCATACATTTTCTATGAAAAAATAAATTCTGCCATTTTGAATTTTTTTTCTGTCCATCCAATAGACCTTTGCGTCCTGATCACTTCTTGTCAAGAAACCGTTCTTCCATCTTTTATACTTTCCGAGATATTGGCGAAATTCGTTTGGCGGCCATTTTGAATCCGCCATTTTGAAATTTTTTTCAGCTCACTGGCAATTGGATGACATTTCAAATGAGATTTGGTCGAGCACCCCCCACCTATCTTTGATACCCTGGCTGTGCTCTTTACCCGTCTCCGATATCCTCACTCATCAGCTCTCTCCGTATTTTTCCTCCGAATGAATTTTTTTCTTTTATACGACACCATCCTTGAAAAAAATTTTTTTCATACAAAATTGTTCAGGAAAGGTGATCAATGAGTCAGTCAGTCAGTGAATCAGCACGAGTAGCTATATATATAGTAATATATATATATATATATATATATATATATATATATATAATATATAAATAATACTAATAACGTAATAATATACCACATACAGTGTGTTTGGTTGCAAACCAGAGATATTCAAAGTTATAATTAATTGTAAAATATAATATAATTATATGTCAAATTCCCCCTTTAAATAGCTAGTCGGTAACCAAACACACTATATTATAAACAAATTGAACCATTTAAATATTTAGTAAAATAATTTTAACAGTTGCCAACTCCAGCAGGTCGGCGACAGTTGGCTCAGCTCTTATATGTGAGCCTTTATTTACGAGAAGCTCCAAAAGTCGTTTTTTGATACATGGGAAATTCTCGTCAAAGATGATGCCAGAGGATAATTTCTTTTAAAATCGCTCACCAACTAAAACATAGAGAACAATAACTTATTATAAATAAATATTAAGTACGGTATGGTAGTTATGACCATTGTCAATTGTCAATACAAAATAGATAGTAAGTATTCAGATACCAATTGGTAACCAGCCGGCAAACGCAAGGCAGGAAACTGCTGGAAATATTCATCTATAGACTTTTCCTTTAGATTTTTTTCCCGGACAATATACACATATTAATTTTTGCTGAGTGGCTAAAGATGTGTGAGGTCAAGCGTTATCATGATGAAAACCACACCCCTTCTGTTGATCAATTCCGGCCGCTTTCTCAACTTCTTGCTTTAATCTCATCAATTGTTCGCAGTAGAGTTCAGAATCGATGGCCCTGCCTGGTGATAACAGCTCATAATGAATAAATGCCCTTCCAATCCCACCACACACACAGCATCACCTTGTTGCGAGTTAGCCCGGGTTTCGCCACAGTCTGTGAAGCCTGACCGGCCTTTGACCAGGACCTTTTTCGCACATTCTTGTCGTACGTGATCCACTTTTCATCACCAGTTATCAGCTTCTTCAATAATAATTCGGTTTCATTACGTCGTAATAAAGAATCACAAAGGAGTACACGGTTCATTAGGTTTCTTTCAGTGAACTCGTGAGGTACCCAAATATCGAGTTTTATGTGTACCCAGTTTTTTTCAAAGGCGCCAAAACTGTTTTGTGGTCAATTCCAAGTTCTTCAGCTACGTCGTAACTACTGATATGCCGATCTTTCTCCACTTTTTCAAAAATGGCATCCATTTTATCCGTAATAGGGCGTTCAGAGCGACGTGCATTTTTGACATCAAAATTTCCAGATTGAAAACGCTTAAACCAAATTTGTGCTACTCTCACAGACACTGCACTAGGTCCATAAACATCTTTTCTTTTATCTAATCATTGAGGCACACCTTCCCAATTTGCTTCAAGTGAACTAAAACAGTTTTATCACTAACACCGCAGCCTGCAGCTAGCTCAGACGTGGTTAGCGATGGATCCGCTTCCACAATAACCTTCAATTCTTCATTGTCAACTTTGGTCTCGGGCCGTCCACGGGGCTTGTTCTGCAGGTCGAAATTTCCAGAACGAAAACGTTGGAACCAAAAACGCACTGTGTTTTCTTTTGCGACACCCTCGCCGTACACATCATTAATCCTTCGAGCCGTTTCTGCAGCATTGGTGCCACGATGGAACTCGTACTCGTAAATAACGCGATATTTCAAGTTTTCCATTTTGTAAACAGAGTGGCGCAAAAAAAAAACCAAAAGAGAAAAAAACAAATGAATTACGATTTTCAAAACACAAAAGCATGAGTAAATAGCTGTATAAATTTGAAATTGGAATTTCTAACCAAAGAAGAGATATTTGAGATCAAAGTGGCCAGTACGACAAAACGCCAATTTCATATGTAAGGACCTAATATTAGTAATTAAGAAACTATAAAGGTGGCTTTTACTGCCTTTGGTGATAAGTAGTCTGTTTTCACTTTTCATGAGCACTTACTTAATAAAATATTCTTGAATCTCCTGCCTGGTGATCATTGGCAGAGAAGTATCTGCATTAATATCTCTAAACATCTCAGAGGGTGGGCATAAGTATGCAGCGTCCTCTTGAGTGTCGCAGTCAGCGCCAAAGCTTTGGTTTCGATCGTACGACAGTAATCTATAAAAAAATATTGCGAAGTTAGTCCATGGTAACATAAAAAAAAAGGATACAAAAAATCATAACCTCAAATATTTCAAGAGTATACCTTTTAATCAAATCGGCTTTTTTCCCAGCAGTTGTTAAGTTCCTTTTACGAAGCTCGGCTTTAAGCTCCGGCACAGTCATGAACGAGTACATTTTTGGAAATATTTTTAATGAAAATCTTAATAAACGGCAACCGCACTCCTGTCACGAAAAGTAAACAAGGTACAGTCGACTAAAGCGACATCTACACACAGATAAGAGTGTGGCTCCCCATTGCGTTTCACGTTTCACCCAAAAGAACGTTTGTAAACATTATGGTTCTATTTTAGTATGGATTTAAATTTTTGCAGGGTACTGTATAAAAATTTTAGGGACAAAGTTTACAGGAGTTTACTAAATAAATGAAATTCGTATTGAGACTTTGTTATACGAAAATAATATAGTATAATTATTTTTCTTTATAATATTAAATGCCAAATGTATATAATTTCAATAACTTCTTTGTAAATCTCTTTTCTAGGCGCAAATACAGTGATGGGGACTGTGTTTTTAGAGCTTCCATCATGTCTAGAAAAAAAACTTAAATAGTTATGGTTCTAAAAACATACGGCCCGTAAAGTTTTGGGGTTAAAGTTTTATTAGGAGTGGTTTTTGTTTAGATAATTTAATTACTTTTAAAGAAAATCAGTCAGGACAACGAATTTCATCCTTACAGAGAATCGCCCGTTTAGCTCTTCTCTTTTCTTTTTAACCGACTTCATTTATTCAGTCTTTCTAAGTTGGCCTTCGGTCAAAATGAAGGCATACCTCACATGGTCAATGCTTGGAAGAGTATTGTTACCCAAGTTGACTGACAGACAGTTCCCTTGCCATTGGTAACAATTTGATTACCTATCTTTGCTGCAGTAGTGCGGAGGCAGAGGAACCATCTAAATGGCTTGCGTCATTAGCGAACGTGGTCGTAGCATTCAGTATTATGTACGGCAGCCGTGCATGTTGGATGAATTTGAAAAACTTTCCAAAGTCTGGGGGAGTATTGAGTTCTTAAGATTCCATTTAATAGGGGAAATAGGCGAATAGCTTTTACAATTTACCAAAAGAGTTTTCAAACAAATCAAATACATTGGGTATTTCAACTATTATTGAACGCAGTATCCTAAAAATAAGATACGAATTAAATAAGCCGTAAGACCTGAAGCACCCTGGACTTGCACAGGAATATGTAACTACAGACTTATGATAAAAATCCATATGAGATTTAAGTCGCTTAAAATTATTAAAAACTAAATTGCATACAGCGCATTTTATCTCCATCTTATCAACAACTCAGTCAGAAAATTCAATATCGATAATAGAAATAAACTTTTTAGTTAAGATTTTTTCGTTCGCTTTCTTCAATCTTTAATCAATTCTCTTAATGTGACACTTTTGTCGTAGAGGGCGTCAAACTTAGTTACAATTTTATAGATTGCCCGCTGTATAAACATCCAACATAGGGCAGCATCACCAGCATACTCAATATCTAGCGCAAAATAAATTTGGAAGGCAGTAGTGAGCGCAGTTCTTATGTCGGAGCACTGTTACCTCACGTTTTTTGTCACCACAACTTCGTGCGCAATATTCGACCAGGACGCCCCCACCGCAATTATAAATGGACCTAAGGAAATACCTTTATTTTGCGTTAGGGTTATGCGATCGTCAATACACCTTTCGATGTCTTCCGGTGAAGTGACGTAGATGATGAACGCCTGTGACACTTCAATTCGTGCAGGCTTCCACTTTTTTCCTTTGGCCTTTGATATCGGTGGCACTTGTTTAATCAAATATGGAATGCACCTCAGGGCAGCAATACTTCCTTGTTCTTCTCCAGCTGTTCAACCCTTAATTACTCGCACAAAGAACAGACATAACTGCTCGCATGGGGTCACAGATGACCCCAAATAGTATGAGTAGTTTTTAATATATATTGAAATATATGTAAATGAAACTATTTTATTATGAAAGTGCTTTGTTTATTCTATAATATCTATAAGTAATAACATGGATTACTAACTAATTAGACCCTCCAACTTCTTCTTCATCAGAAGCCTCCTCCAACCACTGTGCAATTTGTTTTTCTCTCCTTTCCATGTCTAACTCTGAAAAAAAAGACAAAACTCTTAGTAAAATGGAATTTTTGGATAATTTCATGGTATAAAACTTATTTATAAAAAAATATTTATTCACTAAACATACAATGATACAAATTTATTTCATAATACACAAAAAAAAAAATACATAAAATAAAAAACTTACCTCTTCCAAAAAAGTAACGTAACTACTCGCACGGGGTCACCGCTCAAGAGCGCAGCGACGTATCCTTCAACTCCCGTGACTTGGTCACTACTAAAATACAAACTGACGTGCGTTATGAAGCTAGCGAGGTTGCGGGGAGAATCGGGCCGCGCCAAGTGCTTCATTTTTTAATTCGAAATTGCTTTGACCCCATGCGAGTAATTAAAACAAGAATGAGGCTTTATCACTGAGTGCGTTTTCATGTGACGTGCTATGTAACCCTTCTGCGCGCACCTATGACCGCAAATGTCACATGAAAAAGGCTTTTCGCTGGAGTGAGTCATCATATGTTTAATTAAATTGCCGCTGTACGCACTCCTGAAACTGCACACCTTGCACGAATAGGGCGCGTGGGGGCGCGGGCCACATGTGCCCTTCTGCGCGCACCTATGACCGCAAATGTCACATGAAAAAGGCTTTTCGCTGGAGTGAGTCATCATATGTTTAATTAAATTGCCGCTGTACGCACTCCTGAAACTGCACACCTTGCACGAATAGGGCGCGTGGAGGCGCGGGCCACACGTGGCCCGCCTGCAGTCTTCCTATTTGCCTTCCAACTTTTAGTCTCTTCAATATTCGCCATACATTTTCTATGAAAAAATAAATTCTGCCATTTTGAATTTTTTTTCTGTCCATCCAATAGACCTTTGCGTCCTGATCACTTCTTGTCAAGAAACCGTTCTTCCATCTTTTATACTTTCCGAGATATTGGCGAAATTCGTTTGGCGGCCATTTTGAATCCGCCATTTTGAAATTTTTTTCAGCTCACTGGCAATTGGATGACATTTCAAATGAGATTTGGTCGAGCACCCCCCACCTATCTTTGATACCCTGGCTGTGCTCTTTACCCGTCTCCGATATCCTCACTCATCAGCTCTCTCCGTATTTTTCCTCCGAATGAATTTTTTTCTTTTATACGACACCATCCTTGAAAAAAATTTTTTTCATACAAAATTGTTCAGGAAAGGTGATCAATGAGTCAGTCAGTCAGTGAATCAGCACGAGTAGCTATATATATAGTAATATATATATATATATATATATATATATATATATATATATATAATATATAAATAATACTAATAACGTAATAATATACCACATACAGTGTGTTTGGTTGCAAACCAGAGATATTCAAAGTTATAATTAATTGTAAAATATAATATAATTATATGTCAAATTCCCCCTTTAAATAGCTAGTCGGTAACCAAACACACTATATTATAAACAAATTGAACCATTTAAATATTTAGTAAAATAATTTTAACAGTTGCCAACTCCAGCAGGTCGGCGACAGTTGGCTCAGCTCTTATATGTGAGCCTTTATTTACGAGAAGCTCCAAAAGTCGTTTTTTGATACATGGGAAATTCTCGTCAAAGATGATGCCAGAGGATAATTTCTTTTAAAATCGCTCACCAACTAAAACATAGAGAACAATAACTTATTATAAATAAATATTAAGTACGGTATGGTAGTTATGACCATTGTCAATTGTCAATACAAAATAGATAGTAAGTATTCAGATACCAATTGGTAACCAGCCGGCAAACGCAAGGCAGGAAACTGCTGGAAATATTCATCTATAGACTTTTCCTTTAGATTTTTTTCCCGGACAATATACACATATTAATTTTTGCTGAGTGGCTAAAGATGTGTGAGGTCAAGCGTTATCATGATGAAAACCACACCCCTTCTGTTGATCAATTCCGGCCGCTTTCTCAACTTCTTGCTTTAATCTCATCAATTGTTCGCAGTAGAGTTCAGAATCGATGGCCCTGCCTGGTGATAACAGCTCATAATGAATAAATGCCCTTCCAATCCCACCACACACACAGCATCACCTTGTTGCGAGTTAGCCCGGGTTTCGCCACAGTCTGTGAAGCCTGACCGGCCTTTGACCAGGACCTTTTTCGCACATTCTTGTCGTACGTGATCCACTTTTCATCACCAGTTATCAGCTTCTTCAATAATAATTCGGTTTCATTACGTCGTAATAAAGAATCACAAAGGAGTACACGGTTCATTAGGTTTCTTTCAGTGAACTCGTGAGGTACCCAAATATCGAGTTTTATGTGTACCCAGTTTTTTTCAAAGGCGCCAAAACTGTTTTGTGGTCAATTCCAAGTTCTTCAGCTACGTCGTAACTACTGATATGCCGATCTTTCTCCACTTTTTCAAAAATGGCATCCATTTTATCCGTAATAGGGCGTTCAGAGCGACGTGCATTTTTGACATCAAAATTTCCAGATTGAAAACGCTTAAACCAAATTTGTGCTACTCTCACAGACACTGCACTAGGTCCATAAACATCTTTTCTTTTATCTAATCATTGAGGCACACCTTCCCAATTTGCTTCAAGTGAACTAAAACAGTTTTATCACTAACACCGCAGCCTGCAGCTAGCTCAGACGTGGTTAGCGATGGATCCGCTTCCACAATAACCTTCAATTCTTCATTGTCAACTTTGGTCTCGGGCCGTCCACGGGGCTTGTTCTGCAGGTCGAAATTTCCAGAACGAAAACGTTGGAACCAAAAACGCACTGTGTTTTCTTTTGCGACACCCTCGCCGTACACATCATTAATCCTTCGAGCCGTTTCTGCAGCATTGGTGCCACGATGGAACTCGTACTCGTAAATAACGCGATATTTCAAGTTTTCCATTTTGTAAACAGAGTGGCGCAAAAAAAAAACCAAAAGAGAAAAAAACAAATGAATTACGATTTTCAAAACACAAAAGCATGAGTAAATAGCTGTATAAATTTGAAATTGGAATTTCTAACCAAAGAAGAGATATTTGAGATCAAAGTGGCCAGTACGACAAAACGCCAATTTCATATGTAAGGACCTAATATTAGTAATTAAGAAACTATAAAGGTGGCTTTTACTGCCTTTGGTGATAAGTAGTCTGTTTTCACTTTTCATGAGCACTTACTTAATAAAATATTCTTGAATCTCCTGCCTGGTGATCATTGGCAGAGAAGTATCTGCATTAATATCTCTAAACATCTCAGAGGGTGGGCATAAGTATGCAGCGTCCTCTTGAGTGTCGCAGTCAGCGCCAAAGCTTTGGTTTCGATCGTACGACAGTAATCTATAAAAAAATATTGCGAAGTTAGTCCATGGTAACATAAAAAAAAAGGATACAAAAAATCATAACCTCAAATATTTCAAGAGTATACCTTTTAATCAAATCGGCTTTTTTCCCAGCAGTTGTTAAGTTCCTTTTACGAAGCTCGGCTTTAAGCTCCGGCACAGTCATGAACGAGTACATTTTTGGAAATATTTTTAATGAAAATCTTAATAAACGGCAACCGCACTCCTGTCACGAAAAGTAAACAAGGTACAGTCGACTAAAGCGACATCTACACACAGATAAGAGTGTGGCTCCCCATTGCGTTTCACGTTTCACCCAAAAGAACGTTTGTAAACATTATGGTTCTATTTTAGTATGGATTTAAATTTTTGCAGGGTACTGTATAAAAATTTTAGGGACAAAGTTTACAGGAGTTTACTAAATAAATGAAATTCGTATTGAGACTTTGTTATACGAAAATAATATAGTATAATTATTTTTCTTTATAATATTAAATGCCAAATGTATATAATTTCAATAACTTCTTTGTAAATCTCTTTTCTAGGCGCAAATACAGTGATGGGGACTGTGTTTTTAGAGCTTCCATCATGTCTAGAAAAAAAACTTAAATAGTTATGGTTCTAAAAACATACGGCCCGTAAAGTTTTGGGGTTAAAGTTTTATTAGGAGTGGTTTTTGTTTAGATAATTTAATTACTTTTAAAGAAAATCAGTCAGGACAACGAATTTCATCTTTACAGAGAATCGCCCGTTTAGCTCTTCTCTTTTCTTTTTAACCGACTTCATTTATTCAGTCTTTCTAAGTTGGCCTTCGGTCAAAATGAAGGCATACCTCACATGGTCAATGCTTGGAAGAGTATTGTTACCCAAGTTGACTGACAGACAGTTCCCTTGCCATTGGTAACAATTTGATTACCTATCTTTGCTGCAGTAGTGCGGAGGCAGAGGAACCATCTAAATGGCTTGCGTCATTAGCGAACGTGGTCGTAGCATTCAGTATTATGTACGGCAGCCGTGCATGTTGGATGAATTTGAAAAACTTTCCAAAGTCTGGGGGAGTATTGAGTTCTTAAGATTCCATTTAATAGGGGAAATAGGCGAATAGCTTTTACAATTTACCAAAAGAGTTTTCAAACAAATCAAATACATTGGGTATTTCAACTATTATTGAACGCAGTATCCTAAAAATAAGATACGAATTAAATAAGCCGTAAGACCTGAAGCACCCTGGACTTGCACAGGAATATGTAACTACAGACTTATGATAAAAATCCATATGAGATTTAAGTCGCTTAAATTTATTAAAAACTAAATTGCATACAGCGCATTTTATCTCCATCTTATCAACAACTCAGTCAGAAAATTCAATATCGATAATAGAAATAAACTTTTTAGTTAAGATTTTTTCGTTCGCTTTCTTCAATCTTTAATCAATTCTCTTAATGTGACACTTTTGTCGTAGAGGGCGTCAAACTTAGTTACAATTTTATAGATTGCCCGCTGTATAAACATCCAACATAGGGCAGCATCACCAGCATACTCAATATCTAGCGCAAAATAAATTTGGAAGGCAGTAGTGAGCGCAGTTCTTATGTCGGAGCACTGTTACCTCACGTTTTTTGTCACCACAACTTCGTGCGCAATATTCGACCAGGACGCCCCCACCGCAATTATAAATGGACCTAAGGAAATACCTTTATTTTGCGTTAGGGTTATGCGATCGTCAATACACCTTTCGATGTCTTCCGGTGAAGTGACGTAGATGATGAACGCCTGTGACACTTCAATTCGTGCAGGCTTCCACTTTTTTCCTTTGGCCTTTGATATCGGTGGCACTTGTTTAATCAAATATGGAATGCACCTCAGGGCAGCAATACTTCCTTGTTCTTCTCCAGCTGTTTAACCCTTAATTACTCGCACAAAGAACAGACATAACTGCTCGCATGGGGTCACAGATGACCCCAAATAGTATGAGTAGTTTTTAATATATATTGAAATATATGTAAATGAAACTATTTTATTATGAAAGTGC
The DNA here is from genome assembly GCA_036785405.1 of Coenonympha arcania. Taxonomy (NCBI): domain Eukaryota; kingdom Metazoa; phylum Arthropoda; class Insecta; order Lepidoptera; family Nymphalidae; genus Coenonympha; species Coenonympha arcania. Next base: position 9,779,670 of record CM072082.1, read on the forward strand.
TTTGTTTATTCTATAATATCTATAAGTAATAACATGGATTACTAACTAATTAGACCCTCCAACTTCTTCTTCATCAGAAGCCTCCTCCAACCACTGTGCAATTTGTTTTTCTCTCCTTTCCATGTCTAACTCTGAAAAAAAAGACAAAACTCTTAGTAAAATGGAATTTTTGGATAATTTCATGGTATAAAACTTATTTATAAAAAAATATTTATTCACTAAACATACAATGATACAAATTTATTTCATAATACACAAAAAAAAAAATACATAAAATAAAAAACTTACCTCTTCCAAAAAAGTAACGTAACTACTCGCACGGGGTCACCGCTCAAGAGCGCAGCGACGTATCCTTCAACTCCCGTGACTTGGTCACTACTAAAATACAAACTGACGTGCGTTATGAAGCTAGCGAGGTTGCGGGGAGAATCGGGCCGCGCCAAGTGCTTCATTTTTTAATTCGAAATTGCTTTGACCCCATGCGAGTAATTAAAACAAGAATGAGGCTTTATCACTGAGTGCGTTTTCATGTGACGTGCTATGTAACCCTTCTGCGCGCACCTATGACCGCAAATGTCACATGAAAAAGGCTTTTCGCTGGAGTGAGTCATCATATGTTTAATTAAATTGCCGCTGTACGCACTCCTGAAACTGCACACCTTGCACGAATAGGGCGCGTGGGGGCGCGGGCCACATGTGCCCTTCTGCGCGCACCTATGACCGCAAATGTCACATGAAAAAGGCTTTTCGCTGGAGTGAGTCATCATATGTTTAATTAAATTGCCGCTGTACGCACTCCTGAAACTGCACACCTTGCACGAATAGGGCGCGTGGGGGCGCGGGCCACACGTGGCCCGCCTGCAGTCTTCCTATTTGCCTTCCAACTTTTAGTCTCTTCAATATTCGCCATACATTTTCTATGAAAAAATAAATTCTGCCATTTTGAATTTTTTTTCTGTCCATCCAATAGACCTTTGCGTCCTGATCACTTCTTGTCAAGAAACCGTTCTTCCATCTTTTATACTTTCCGAGATATTGGCGAAATTCGTTTGGCGGCCATTTTGAATCCGCCATTTTGAAATTTTTTTCAGCTCACTGGCAATTGGATGACATTTCAAATGAGATTTGGTCGAGCACCCCCCACCTATCTTTGATACCCTGGCTGTGCTCTTTACCCGTCTCCGATATCCTCACTCATCAGCTCTCTCCGTATTTTTCCTCCGAATGAATTTTTTTCTTTTATACGACACCATCCTTGAAAAAAATTTTTTTCATACAAAATTGTTCAGGAAAGGTGATCAATGAGTCAGTCAGTCAGTGAATCAGCACGAGTAGCTATATATAGTAATATATATATATATATATATATATATATAATACTAATAACGTAATAATATACCACATACAGTGTGTTTGGTTGCAAACCAGAGATATTCAAAGTTATAATTAATTGTAAAATATAATATAATTATATGTCAAATTCCCCCTTTAAATAGCTAGTCGGTAACCAAACACACTATATTATAAACAAATTGAACCATTTAAATATTTAGTAAAATAATTTTAACAGTTGCCAACTCCAGCAGGTCGGCGACAGTTGGCTCAGCTCTTATATGTGAGCCTTTATTTACGAGAAGCTCCAAAAGTCGTTTTTTGATACATGGGAAATTCTCGTCAAAGATGATGCCAGAGGATAATTTCTTTTAAAATCGCTCACCAACTAAAACATAGAGAACAATAACTTATTATAAATAAATATTAAGTACGGTATGGTAGTTATGACCATTGTCAATTGTCAATACAAAATAGATAGTAAGTATTCAGATACCAATTGGTAACCAGCCGGCAAACGCAAGGCAGGAAACTGCTGGAAATATTCATCTATAGACTTTTCCTTTAGATTTTTTTCCCGGACAATATACACATATTAATTTTTGCTGAGTGGCTAAAGATGTGTGAGGTCAAGCGTTATCATGATGAAAACCACACCCCTTCTGTTGATCAATTCCGGCCGCTTTCTCAACTTCTTGCTTTAATCTCATCAATTGTTCGCAGTAGAGTTCAGAATCGATGGCCCTGCCTGGTGATAACAGCTCATAATGAATAAATGCCCTTCCAATCCCACCACACACACAGCATCACCTTGTTGCGAGTTAGCCCGGGTTTCGCCACAGTCTGTGAAGCCTGACCGGCCTTTGACCAGGACCTTTTTCGCACATTCTTGTCGTACGTGATCCACTTTTCATCACCAGTTATCAGCTTCTTCAATAATAATTCGGTTTCATTACGTCGTAATAAAGAATCACAAAGGAGTACACGGTTCATTAGGTTTCTTTCAGTGAACTCGTGAGGTACCCAAATATCGAGTTTTATGTGTACCCAGTTTTTTTCAAAGGCGCCAAAACTGTTTTGTGGTCAATTCCAAGTTCTTCAGCTACGTCGTAACTACTGATATGCCGATCTTTCTCCACTTTTTCAAAAATGGCATCCATTTTATCCGTAATAGGGCGTTCAGAGCGACGTGCATTTTTGACATCAAAATTTCCAGATTGAAAACGCTTAAACCAAATTTGTGCTACTCTCACAGACACTGCACTAGGTCCATAAACATCTTTTCTTTTATCTAATCATTGAGGCACACCTTCCCAATTTGCTTCAAGTGAACTAAAACAGTTTTATCACTAACACCGCAGCCTGCAGCTAGCTCAGACGTGGTTAGCGATGGATCCGCTTCCACAATAACCTTCAATTCTTCATTGTCAACTTTGGTCTCCGGCCGTTCACGGGGCTTGTTCTGCAGGTCGAAATTTCCAGAACGAAAACGTTGGAACCAAAAACGCACTGTGTTTTCTTTTGCGACACCCTCGCCGTACACATCATTAATCCTTCGAGCCGTTTCTGCAGCATTGGTGCCACGATGGAACTCGTACTCGTAAATAACGCGATATTTCAAGTTTTCCATTTTGTAAACAGAGTGGCGCAAAAAAAAAACCAAAAGAGAAAAAAACAAATGAATTACGATTTTCAAAACACAAAAGCATGAGTTAATAGCTGTATAAATTTGAAATTGGTATTTCTAACCAAAGAAGAGATATTTGAGATCAAAGTGGCCAGTACGACAAAACGCCAATTTCATATGTAAGGACCTAATATTAGTAATTAAGAAACTATAAAGGTGGCTTTTACTGCCTTTGGTGATAAGTAGTCTGTTTTCACTTTTCATGAGCACTTACTTAATAAAATATTCTTGAATCTCCTGCCTGGTGATCATTGGCAGAGAAGTATCTGCATTAATATCTCTAAACATCTCAGAGGGTGGGCATAAGTATGCAGCGTCCTCTTGAGTGTCGCAGTCAGCGCCAAAGCTTTGGTTTCGATCGTACGACAGTAATCTATAAAAAAATATTGCGAAGTTAGTCCATGGTAACATAAAAAAAAAGGATACAAAAAATCATAACCTCAAATATTTCAAGAGTATACCTTTTAATCAAATCGGCTTTTTTCCCAGCAGTTGTTAAGTTCCTTTTACGAAGCTCGGCTTTAAGCTCCGGCACAGTCATGAACGAGTACATTTTTGGAAATATTTTTAATGAAAATCTTAATAAACGGCAACCGCACTCCTGTCACGAAAAGTAAACAAGGTACAGTCGACTAAAGCGACATCTACACACAGATAAGAGTGTGGCTCCCCATTGCGTTTCACGTTTCACCCAAAAGAACGTTTGTAAACATTATGGTTCTATTTTAGTATGGATTTAAATTTTGGCAGGGTGCTGTATAAAAATTTTAGGGACAAAGTTTACAGGAGTTTACTAAATAAATAAAATTAGTATTGAGACTTTGTTATACGAAAATAATATAGTATAATTATTTTTCTTTATAATATTAAATGCCAAATGTATATAATTTCAATAACTTCTTTGTAAATCTCTTTTCTAGGCGCAAATACAGTGATGGGGACTGTGTTTTTAGAGCTTCCATCATGTCTAGAAAAAAAACTTAAATAGTTATGGTTCTAAAAACATACGGCCCGTAAAGTTTTGGGGTTAAAGTTTTATTAGGAGTGGTTTTTGTTTAGATAATTTAATTACTTTTAAAGAAAATCAGTCAGGACAACGAATTTCATCCTTACAGAGAATCGCCCGTTTAGCTCTTCTCTTTTCTTTTTAACCGACTTCATTTATTCAGTCTTTCTAAGTTGGCCTTCGGTCAAAATGAAGGCATACCTCACATGGTCAATGCTTGGAAGAGTATTGTTACCCAAGTTGACTGACAGACAGTTCCCTTGCCATTGGTAACAATTTGATTACCTATCTTTGCTGCAGTAGTGCGGAGGCAGAGGAACCATCTAAATGGCTTGCGTCATTAGCGAACGTGGTCGTAGCATTCAGTATTATGTACGGCAGCCGTGCATGTTGGATGAATTTGAAAAACTTTCCAAAGTCTGGGGGAGTATTGAGTTCTTAAGATTCCATCTAATAGGGGAAATAGGCGAATAGCTTTTACAATTTACCAAAAGAGTTTTCAAACAAATCAAATACATTGGGTATTTCAACTATTATTGAACGCAGTATCCTAAAAATAAGATACGAATTAAATAAGCCGTAAGACCTGAAGCACCCTGGACTTGCACAGGAATATGTAACTACAGACTTATGATAAAAATCCATATGAGATTTAAGTCGCTTAAAATTATTAAAAACTAAATTGCATACAGCGCATTTTATCTCCATCTTATCAACAACTCAGTCAGAAAATTCAATATCGATAATAGAAATAAACTTTTTAGTTAAGATTTTTTCGTTCGCTTTCTTCAATCTTTAATCAATTCTCTTAATGTGACACTTTTGTCGTAGAGGGCGTCAAACTTAGTTACAATTTTATAGATTGCCCGCTGTATAAACATCCAACATAGGGCAGCATCACCAGCATACTCAATATCTAGCGCAAAATAAATTTGGAAGGCAGTAGTGAGCGCAGTTCTTATGTCGGAGCACTGTTACCTCACGTTTTTTGTCACCACAACTTCGTGCGCAATATTCGACCAGGACGCCCCCACCGCAATTATAAATGGACCTAAGGAAATACCTTTATTTTGCGTTAGGGTTATGCGATCGTCAATACACCTTTCGATGTCTTCCGGTGAAGTGACGTAGATGATGAACGCCTGTGACACTTCAATTCGTGCAGGCTTCCACTTTTTTCCTTTGGCCTTTGATATCGGTGGCACTTGTTTAATCAAATATGGAATGCACCTCAGGGCAGCAATACTTCCTTGTTCTTCTCCAGCTGTTTAACCCTTAATTACTCGCACAAAGAACAGACATAACTGCTCGCATGGGGTCACAGATGACCCCAAATAGTATGAGTAGTTTTTAATATATATTGAAATATATGTAAATGAAACTATTTTATTATGAAAGTGCTTTGTTTATTCTATAATATCTATAAGTAATAACATGGATTACTAACTAATTAGACCCTCCAACTTCTTCTTCATCAGAAGCCTCCTCCAACCACTGTGCAATTTGTTTTTCTCTCCTTTCCATGTCTAACTCTGAAAAAAAAGACAAAACTCTTAGTAAAATGGAATTTTTGGATAATTTCATGGTATAAAACTTATTTATAAAAAAATATTTATTCACTAAACATACAATGATACAAATTTATTTCATAATACACAAAAAAAAAATACATAAAATAACTTACCTCTTCCAAAAAAGTAACGTAACTACTCGCACGGGGTCACCGCTCAAGAGCGCAGCGACGTATCCTTCAACTCCCGTGACTTGGTCACTACTAAAATACAAACTGACGTGGGTTATGAAGCTAGCGAGGTTGCGGGGAGAATCGGGCCGCGCCAAGTGCTTCATTTTTTAATTCGAAATTGCTTTGACCCCATGCGAGTAATTAAAACAAGAATGAGGCTTTATCACTGAGTGCGTTTTCATGTGACGTGCTATGTAACCCTTCTGCGCGCACCTATGACCGCAAATGTCACATGAAAAAGGCTTTTCGCTGGAGTGAGTCATCATATGTTTAATTAAATTGCCGCTGTACGCACTCCTGAAACTGCACACCTTGCACGAATAGGGCGCGTGGGGGCGCGGGCCACATGTGCCCTTCTGCGCGCACCTATGACCGCAAATGTCACATGAAAAAGGCTTTTCGCTGGAGTGAGTCATCATATGTTTAATTAAATTGCCGCTGTACGCACTCCTGAAACTGCACACCTTGCACGAATAGGGCGCGTGGGGGCGCGGGCCACATGTGGCCCGCCTGCAGTCTTCCTATTTGCCTTCCAACTTTTAGTCTCTTCAATATTCGCCATACATTTTCTATGAAAAAATAAATTCTGCCATTTTGAATTTTTTTTCTGTCCATCCAATAGACCTTTGCGTCCTGATCACTTCTTGTCAAGAAACCGTTCTTCCATCTTTTATACTTTCCGAGATATTGGCGAAATTCGTTTGGCGGCCATTTTGAATCCGCCATTTTGAAATTTTTTTCAGCTCACTGGCAATTGGATGACATTTCAAATGAGATTTGGTCGAGCACCCCCCACCTATCTTTGATACCCTGGCTGTGCTCTTTACCCGTCTCCGATATCCTCACTCATCAGCTCTCTCCGTATTTTTCCTCCGAATGAATTTTTTTCTTTTATACGACACCATCCTTGAAAAAAATTTTGTTCATACAAAATTGTTCAGGAAAGGTGATCAATGAGTCAGTCAGTCAGTGAATCAGCACGAGTAGCTATATATATAGTAATATATATATATATATATATATAATATATAAATAATACTAATAACGTAATAATATACCACATACAGTGTGTTTGGTTGCAAACCAGAGATATTCAAAGTTATAATTAATTGTAAAATATAATATAATTATATGTCAAATTCCCCCTTTAAATAGCTAGTCGGTAACCAAACACACTATATTATAAACAAATTGAACCATTTAAATATTTAGTAAAATAATTTTAACAGTTGCCAACTCCAGCAGGTCGGCGACAGTTGGCTCAGCTCTTATATGTGAGCCTTTATTTACGAGAAGCTCCAAAAGTCGTTTTTTGATACATGGGAAATTCTCGTCAAAGATGATGCCAGAGGATAATTTCTTTTAAAATCGCTCACCAACTAAAACATAGAGAACAATAACTTATTATAAATAAATATTAAGTACGGTATGGTAGTTATGACCATTGTCAATTGTCAATACAAAATAGATAGTAAGTATTCAGATACCAATTGGTAACCAGCCGGCAAACGCAAGGCAGGAAACTGCTGGAAATATTCATCTATAGACTTTTCCTTTAGATTTTTTTCCCGGACAATATACACATATTAATTTTTGCTGAGTGGCTAAAGATGTGTGAGGTCAAGCGTTATCATGATGAAAACCACACCCCTTCTGTTGATCAATTCCGGCCGCTTTCTCAACTTCTTGCTTTAATCTCATCAATTGTTCGCAGTAGAGTTCAGAATCGATGGCCCTGCCTGGTGATAACAGCTCATAATGAATAAATGCCCTTCCAATCCCACCACACACACAGCATCACCTTGTTGCGAGTTAGCCCGGGTTTCGCCACAGTCTGTGAAGCCTGACCGGCCTTTGACCAGGACCTTTTTCGCACATTCTTGTCGTACGTGATCCACTTTTCATCACCAGTTATCAGCTTCTTCAATAATAATTCGGTTTCATTACGTCGTAATAAAGAATCACAAAGGAGTACACGGTTCATTAGGTTTCTTTCAGTGAACTCGTGAGGTACCCAAATATCGAGTTTTATGTGTACCCAGTTTTTTTCAAAGGCGCCAAAACTGTTTTGTGGTCAATTCCAAGTTCTTCAGCTACGTCGTAACTACTGATATGCCGATCTTTCTCCACTTTTTCAAAAATGGCATCCATTTTATCCGTAATAGGGCGTTCAGAGCGACGTGCATTTTTGACATCAAAATTTCCAGATTGAAAACGCTTAAACCAAATTTGTGCTACTCTCACAGACACTGCACTAGGTCCATAAACATCTTTTCTTTTATCTAATCATTGAGGCACACCTTCCCAATTTGCTTCAAGTGAACTAAAACAGTTTTATCACTAACACCGCAGCCTGCAGCTAGCTCAGACGTGGTTAGCGATGGATCCGCTTCCACAATAACCTTCAATTCTTCATTGTCAACTTTGGTCTCGGGCCGTCCACGGGGCTTGTTCTGCAGGTCGAAATTTCCAGAACGAAAACGTTGGAACCAAAAACGCACTGTGTTTTCTTTTGCGACACCCTCGCCGTACACATCATTAATCCTTCGAGCCGTTTCTGCAGCATTGGTGCCACGATGGAACTCGTACTCGTAAATAACGCGATATTTCAAGTTTTCCATTTTGTAAACAGAGTGGCGCAAAAAAAAAACCAAAAGAGAAAAAAACAAATGAATTACGATTTTCAAAACACAAAAGCATGAGTAAATAGCTGTATAAATTTGAAATTGGAATTTCTAACCAAAGAAGAGATATTTGAGATCAAAGTGGCCAGTACGACAAAACGCCAATTTCATATGTAAGGACCTAATATTAGTAATTAAGAAACTATAAAGGTGGCTTTTACTGCCTTTGGTGATAAGTAGTCTGTTTTCACTTTTCATGAGCACTTACTTAATAAAATATTCTTGAATCTCCTGCCTGGTGATCATTGGCAGAGAAGTATCTGCATTAATATCTCTAAACATCTCAGAGGGTGGGCATAAGTATGCAGCGTCCTCTTGAGTGTCGCAGTCAGCGCCAAAGCTTTGGTTTCGATCGTACGACAGTAATCTATAAAAAAATATTGCGAAGTTAGTCCATGGTAACATAAAAAAAAAGGATACAAAAAATCATAACCTCAAATATTTCAAGAGTATACCTTTTAATCAAATCGGCTTTTTTCCCAGCAGTTGTTAAGTTCCTTTTACGAAGCTCGGCTTTAAGCTCCGGCACAGTCATGAACGAGTACATTTTTGGAAATATTTTTAATGAAAATCTTAATAAACGGCAACCGCACTCCTGTCACGAAAAGTAAACAAGGTACAGTCGACTAAAGCGACATCTACACACAGATAAGAGTGTGGCTCCCCATTGCGTTTCACGTTTCACCCAAAAGAACGTTTGTAAACATTATGGTTCTATTTTAGTATGGATTTAAATTTTGGCAGGGTACTGTATAAAAATTTTAGGGACAAAGTTTACAGGAGTTTACTAAATAAATGAAATTCGTATTGAGACTTTGTTATACGAAAATAATATAGTATAATTATTTTTCTTTATAATATTAAATGCCAAATGTATATAATTTCAATAACTTCTTTGTAAATCTCTTTTCTAGGCGCAAATACAGTGATGGGGACTGTGTTTTTAGAGCTTCCATCATGTCTAGAAAAAAAACTTAAATAGTTATGGTTCTAAAAACATACGGCCCGTAAAGTTTTGGGGTTAAAGTTTTATTAGGAGTGGTTTTTGTTTAGATAATTTAATTACTTTTAAAGAAAATCAGTCAGGACAACGAATTTCATCCTTACAGAGAATCGCCCGTTTAGCTCTTCTCTTTTCTTTTTAACCGACTTCATTTATTCAGTCTTTCTAAGTTGGCCTTCGGTCAAAATGAAGGCATACCTCACATGGTCAATGCTTGGAAGAGTATTGTTACCCAAGTTGACTGACAGACAGTTCCCTTGCCATTGGTAACAATTTGATTACCTATCTTTGCTGCAGTAGTGCGGAGGCAGAGGAACCATCTAAATGGCTTGCGTCATTAGCGAACGTGGTCGTAGCATTCAGTATTATGTACGGCAGCCGTGCATGTTGGATGAATTTGAAAAACTTTCCAAAGTCTGGGGGAGTATTGAGTTCTTAAGATTCCATTTAATAGGGGAAATAGGCGAATAGCTTTTACAATTTACCAAAAGAGTTTTCAAACAAATCAAATACATTGGGTATTTCAACTATTATTGAACGCAGTATCCTAAAAATAAGATACGAATTAAATAAGCCGTAAGACCTGAAGCACCCTGGACTTGCACAGGAATATGTAACTACAGACTTATGATAAAAATCCATATGAGATTTAAGTCGCTTAAAATTATTAAAAACTAAATTGCATACAGCGCATTTTATCTCCATCTTATCAACAACTCAGTCAGAAAATTCAATATCGATAATAGAAATAAACTTTTTAGTTAAGATTTTTTCGTTCGCTTTCTTCAATCTTTAATCAATTCTCTTAATGTGACACTTTTGTCGTAGAGGGCGTCAAACTTAGTTACAATTTTATAGATTGCCCGCTGTATAAACATCCAACATAGGGCAGCATCACCAGCATACTCAATATCTAGCGCAAAATAAATTTGGAAGGCAGTAGTGAGCGCAGTTCTTATGTCGGAGCACTGTTACCTCACGTTTTTTGTCACCACAACTTCGTGCGCAATATTCGACCAGGACGCCCCCACCGCAATTATAAATGGACCTAAGGAAATACCTTTATTTTGCGTTAGGGTTATGCGATCGTCAATACACCTTTCGATGTCTTCCGGTGAAGTGACGTAGATGATGAACGCCTGTGACACTTCAATTCGTGCAGGCTTCCACTTTTTTCCTTTGGCCTTTGATATCGGTGGCACTTGTTTAATCAAATATGGAATGCACCTCAGGGCAGCAATACTTCCTTGTTCTTCTCCAGCTGTTTAACCCTTAATTACTCGCACAAAGAACAGACATAACTGCTCGCATGGGGTCACAGATGACCCCAAATAGTATGAGTAGTTTTTAATATATATTGAAATATATGTAAATGAAACTATTTTATTATGAAAGTGCTTTGTTTATTCTATAATATCTATAAGTAATAACATGGATTACTAACTAATTAGACCCTCCAACTTCTTCTTCATCAGAAGCCTCCTCCAACCACTGTGCAATTTGTTTTTCTCTCCTTTCCATGTCTAACTCTGAAAAAAAAGACAAAACTCTTAGTAAAATGGAATTTTTGGATAATTTCATGGTATAAAACTTATTTATAAAAAAATATTTATTCACTAAACATACAATGATACAAATTTATTTCATAATACACAAAAAAAAAATACATAAAATAAAAAACTTACCTCTTCCAAAAAAGTAACGTAACTACTCGCACGGGGTCACCGCTCAAGAGCGCAGCGACGTATCCTTCAACTCCCGTGACTTGGTCACTACTAAAATACAAACTGACGTGCGTTATGAAGCTAGCGAGGTTGCGGGGAGAATCGGGCCGCGCCAAGTGCTTCATTTTTTAATTCGAAATTGCTTTGACCCCATGCGAGTAATTAAAACAAGAATGAGGCTTTATCACTGAGTGCGTTTTCATGTGACGTGCTATGTAACCCTTCTGCGCGCACCTATGACCGCAAATGTCACATGAAAAAGGCTTTTCGCTGGAGTGAGTCATCATATGTTTAATTAAATTGCCGCTGTACGCACTCCTGAAACTGCACACCTTGCACGAATAGGGCGCGTGGGGGCGCGGGCCACATGTGCCCTTCTGCGCGCACCTATGACCGCAAATGTCACATGAAAAAGGCTTTTCGCTGGAGTGAGTCATCATATGTTTAATTAAATTGCCGCTGTACGCACTCCTGAAACTGCACACCTTGCACGAATAGGGCGCGTGGGGGCGCGGGCCACATGTGGCCCGCCTGCAGTCTTCCTATTTGCCTTCCAACTTTTAGTCTCTTCAATATTCGCCATACATTTTCTATGAAAAAATAAATTCTGCCATTTTGAATTTTTTTTCTGTCCATCCAATAGACCTTTGCGTCCTGATCACTTCTTGTCAAGAAACCGTTCTTCCATCTTTTATACTTTCCGAGATATTGGCGAAATTCGTTTGGCGGCCATTTTGAATCCGCCATTTTGAAATTTTTTTCAGCTCACTGGCAATTGGATGACATTTCAAATGAGATTTGGTCGAGCACCCCCCACCTATCTTTGATACCCTGGCTGTGCTCTTTACCCGTCTCCGATATCCTCACTCATCAGCTCTCTCCGTATTTTTCCTCCGAATGAATTTTTTTCTTTTATACGACACCATCCTTGAAAAAAATTTTTTTCATACAAAATTGTTCAGGAAAGGTGATCAATGAGTCAGTCAGTCAGTGAATCAGCACGAGTAGCTATATATATAGTAATATATATATATATATATATATATATATATATATATATATATATATATATAATATATAAATAATACTAATAACGTAATAATATACCACATACAGTGTGTTTGGTTGCAAACCAGAGATATTCAAAGTTATAATTAATTGTAAAATATAATATAATTATATGTCAAATTCCCCCTTTAAATAGCTAGTCGGTAACCAAACACACTATATTATAAACAAATTGAACCATTTAAATATTTAGTAAAATAATTTTAACAGTTGCCAACTCCAGCAGGTCGGCGACAGTTGGCTCAGCTCTTATATGTGAGCCTTTATTTACGAGAAGCTCCAAAAGTCGTTTTTTGATACATGGGAAATTCTCGTCAAAGATGATGCCAGAGGATAATTTCTTTTAAAATCGCTCACCAACTAAAACATAGAGAACAATAACTTATTATAAATAAATATTAAGTACGGTATGGTAGTTATGACCATTGTCAATTGTCAATACAAAATAGATAGTAAGTATTCAGATACCAATTGGTAACCAGCCGGCAAACGCAAGGCAGGAAACTGCTGGAAATATTCATCTATAGACTTTTCCTTTAGATTTTTTTCCCGGACAATATACACATATTAATTTTTGCTGAGTGGCTAAAGATGTGTGAGGTCAAGCGTTATCATGATGAAAACCACATCCCTTCTGTTGATCAATTCCGGCCGCTTTCTCAACTTCTTGCTTTAATCTCATCAATTGTTCGCAGTAGAGTTCAGAATCGATGGCCCTGCCTGGTGATAACAGCTCATAATGAATAAATGCCCTTCCAATCCCACCACACACACAGCATCACCTTGTTGCGAGTTAGCCCGGGTTTCGCCACAGTCTGTGAAGCCTGACCGGCCTTTGACCAGGACCTTTTTCGCACATTCTTGTCGTACGTGATCCACTTTTCATCACCAGTTATCAGCTTCTTCAATAATAATTCGGTTTCATTACGTCGTAATAAAGAATCACAAAGGAGTACACGGTTCATTAGGTTTCTTTCAGTGAACTCGTGAGGTACCCAAATATCGAGTTTTATGTGTACCCAGTTTTTTTCAAAGGCGCCAAAACTGTTTTGTGGTCAATTCCAAGTTCTCCACTCCGATCTTTCTCCACTTTTTCAAAAATGGCATCCATTTTATCCGTAATAGGGCGTTCAGAGCGACGTGCATTTTTGACATCAAAATTTCCAGATTGAAAACGCTTAAACCAAATTTGTGCTACTCTCACAGACACTGCACTAGGTCCATAAACATCTTTTCTTTTATCTAATCATTGAGGCACACCTTCCCAATTTGCTTCAAGTGAACTAAAACAGTTTTATCACTAACACCGCAGCCTGCAGCTAGCTCAGACGTGGTTAGCGATGGATCCGCTTCCACAATAACCTTCAATTCTTCATTGTCAACTTTGGTCTCCGGCCGTTCACGGGGCTTGTTCTGCAGGTCGAAATTTCCAGAACGAAAACGTTGGAACCAAAAACGCACTGTGTTTTCTTTTGCGACACCCTCGCCGTACACATCATTAATCCTTCGAGCCGTTTCTGCAGCATTGGTGCCACGATGGAACTCGTACTCGTAAATAACGCGATATTTCAAGTTTTCCATTTTGTAAACAGAGTGGCGCAAAAAAAAAACCAAAAGAGAAAAAAACAAATGAATTACGATTTTCAAAACACAAAAGCATGAGTAAATAGCTGTATAAATTTGAAATTGGAATTTCTAACCAAAGAAGAGATATTTGAGATCAAAGTGGCCAGTACGACAAAACGCCAATTTCATATGTAAGGACCTAATATTAGTAATTAAGAAACTATAAAGGTGGCTTTTACTGCCTTTGGTGATAAGTAGTCTGTTTTCACTTTTCATGAGCACTTACTTAATAAAATATTCTTGAATCTCCTGCCTGGTGATCATTGGCAGAGAAGTATCTGCATTAATATCTCTAAACATCTCAGAGGGTGGGCATAAGTATGCAGCGTCCTCTTGAGTGTCGCAGTCAGCGCCAAAGCTTTGGTTTCGATCGTACGACAGTAATCTATAAAAAAATATTGCGAAGTTAGTCCATGGTAACATAAAAAAAAAGGATACAAAAAATCATAACCTCAAATATTTCAAGAGTATACCTTTTAATCAAATCGGCTTTTTTCCCAGCAGTTGTTAAGTTCCTTTTACGAAGCTCGGCTTTAAGCTCCGGCACAGTCATGAACGAGTACATTTTTGGAAATATTTTTAATGAAAATCTTAATAAACGGCAACCGCACTCCTGTCACGAAAAGTAAACAAGGTACAGTCGACTAAAGCGACATCTACACACAGATAAGAGTGTGGCTCCCCATTGCGTTTCACGTTTCACCCAAAAGAACGTTTGTAAACATTATGGTTCTATTTTAGTATGGATTTAAATTTTGGCAGGGTACTGTATAAAAATTTTAGGGACAAAGTTTACAGGAGTTTACTAAATAAATGAAATTCGTATTGAGACTTTGTTATACGAAAATAATATAGTATAATTATTTTTCTTTATAATATTAAATGCCAAATGTATATAATTTCAATAACTTCTTTGTAAATCTCTTTTCTAGGCGCAAATACAGTGATGGGGACTGTGTTTTTAGAGCTTCCATCATGTCTAGAAAAAAAACTTAAATAGTTATGGTTCTAAAAACATACGGCCCGTAAAGTTTTGGGGTTAAAGTTTTATTAGGAGTGGTTTTTGTTTAGATAATTTAATTACTTTTAAAGAAAATCAGTCAGGACAACGAATTTCATCCTTACAGAGAATCGCCCGTTTAGCTCTTCTCTTTTCTTTTTAACCGACTTCATTTATTCAGTCTTTCTAAGTTGGCCTTCGGTCAAAATGAAGGCATACCTCACATGGTCAATGCTTGGAAGAGTATTGTTACCCAAGTTGACTGACAGACAGTTCCCTTGCCATTGGTAACAATTTGATTACCTATCTTTGCTGCAGTAGTGCGGAGGCAGAGGAACCATCTAAATGGCTTGCGTCATTAGCGAACGTGGTCGTAGCATTCAGTATTATGTACGGCAGCCGTGCATGTTGGATGAATTTGAAAAACTTTCCAAAGTCTGGGGGAGTATTGAGTTCTTAAGATTCCATTTAATAGGGGAAATAGGCGAATAGCTTTTACAATTTACCAAAAGAGTTTTCAAACAAATCAAATACATTGGGTATTTCAACTATTATTGAACGCAGTATCCTAAAAATAAGATACGAATTAAATAAGCCGTAAGACCTGAAGCACCCTGGACTTGCACAGGAATATGTAACTACAGACTTATGATAAAAATCCATATGAGATTTAAGTCGCTTAAAATTATTAAAAACTAAATTGCATACAGCGCATTTTCTCTCCATCTTATCAACAACTCAGTCAGAAAATTCAATATCGATAATAGAAATAAACTTTTTAGTTAAGATTTTTTCGTTCGCTTTCTTCAATCTTTAATCAATTCTCTTAATGTGACACTTTTGTCGTAGAGGGCGTCAAACTTAGTTACAATTTTATAGATTGCCCGCTGTATAAACATCCAACATAGGGCAGCATCACCAGCATACTCAATATCTAGCGCAAAATAAATTTGGAAGGCAGTAGTGAGCGCAGTTCTTATGTCGGAGCACTGTTACCTCACGTTTTTTGTCACCACAACTTCGTGCGCAATATTCGACCAGGACGCCCCCACCGCAATTATAAATGGACCTAAGGAAATACCTTTATTTTGCGTTAGGGTTATGCGATCGTCAATACACCTTTCGATGTCTTCCGGTGAAGTGACGTAGATGATGAACGCCTGTGACACTTCAATTCGTGCAGGCTTCCACTTTTTTCCTTTGGCCTTTGATATCGGTGGCACTTGTTTAATCAAATATGGAATGCACCTCAGGGCAGCAATACTTCCTTGTTCTTCTCCAGCTGTTTAACCCTTAATTACTCGCACAAAGAACAGACATAACTGCTCGCATGGGGTCACAGATGACCCCAAATAGTATGAGTAGTTTTTAATATATATTGAAATATATGTAAATGAAACTATTTTATTATGAAAGTGCTTTGTTTATTCTATAATATCTATAAGTAATAACATGGATTACTAACTAATTAGACCCTCCAACTTCTTCTTCATCAGAAGCCTCCTCCAACCACTGTGCAATTTGTTTTTCTCTCCTTTCCATGTCTAACTCTGAAAAAAAAGACAAAACTCTTAGTAAAATGGAATTTTTGGATAATTTCATGGTATAAAACTTATTTATAAAAAAATATTTATTCACTAAACATACAATGATACAAATTTATTTCATAATACACAAAAAAAAATACATAAAATAAAAAACTTACCTCTTCCAAAAAAGTAACGTAACTACTCGCACGGGGTCACCGCTCAAGAGCGCAGCGACGTATCCTTCAACTCCCGTGACTTGGTCACTACTAAAATACAAACTGACGTGCGTTATGAAGCTAGCGAGGTTGCGGGGAGAATCGGGCCGCGCCAAGTGCTTCATTTTTTAATTCGAAATTGCTTTGACCCCATGCGAGTAATTAAAACAAGAATGAGGCTTTATCACTGAGTGCGTTTTCATGTGACGTGCTATGTAACCCTTCTGCGCGCACCTATGACCGCAAATGTCACATGAAAAAGGCTTTTCGCTGGAGTGAGTCATCATATGTTTAATTAAATTGCCGCTGTACGCACTCCTGAAACTGCACACCTTGCACGAATAGGGCGCGTGGGGGCGCGGGCCACATGTGCCCTTCTGCGCGCACCTATGACCGCAAATGTCACATGAAAAAGGCTTTTCGCTGGAGTGAGTCATCATATGTTTAATTAAATTGCCGCTGTACGCACTCCTGAAACTGCACACCTTGCACGAATAGGGCGCGTGGGGGCGCGGGCCACATGTGGCCCGCCTGCAGTCTTCCTATTTGCCTTCCAACTTTTAGTCTCTTCAATATTCGCCATACATTTTCTATGAAAAAATAAATTCTGCCATTTTGAATTTTTTTTCTGTCCATCCAATAGACCTTTGCGTCCTGATCACTTCTTGTCAAGAAACCGTTCTTCCATCTTTTATACTTTCCGAGATATTGGCGAAATTCGTTTGGCGGCCATTTTGAATCCGCCATTTTGAAATTTTTTTCAGCTCACTGGCAATTGGATGACATTTCAAATGAGATTTGGTCGAGCACCCCCCACCTATCTTTGATACCCTGGCTGTGCTCTTTACCCGTCTCCGATATCCTCACTCATCAGCTCTCTCCGTATTTTTCCTCCGAATGAATTTTTTTCTTTTATACGACACCATCCTTGAAAAAAATTTTTTTCATACAAAATTGTTCAGGAAAGGTGATCAATGAGTCAGTCAGTCAGTGAATCAGCACGAGTAGCTATATATATAGTAATATATATATATATATATATATATATATATATATATATATATATATATAATATAAATAATACTAATAACGTAATAATATACCACATACAGTGTGTTTGGTTGCAAACCAGAGATATTCAAAGTTATAATTAATTGTAAAATATAATATAATTATATGTCAAATTCCCCCTTTAAATAGCTAGTCGGTAACCAAACACACTATATTATAAACAAATTGAACCATTTAAATATTTAGTAAAATAATTTTAACAGTTGCCAACTCCAGCAGGTCGGCGACAGTTGGCTCAGCTCTTATATGTGAGCCTTTATTTACGAGAAGCTCCAAAAGTCGTTTTTTGATACATGGGAAATTCTCGTCAAAGATGATGCCAGAGGATAATTTCTTTTAAAATCGCTCACCAACTAAAACATAGAGAACAATAACTTATTATAAATAAATATTAAGTACGGTATGGTAGTTATGACCATTGTCAATTGTCAATACAAAATAGATAGTAAGTATTCAGATACCAATTGGTAACCAGCCGGCAAACGCAAGGCAGGAAACTGCTGGAAATATTCATCTATAGACTTTTCCTTTAGATTTTTTTCCCGGACAATATACACATATTAATTTTTGCTGAGTGGCTAAAGATGTGTGAGGTCAAGCGTTATCATGATGAAAACCACACCCCTTCTGTTGATCAATTCCGGCCGCTTTCTCAACTTCTTGCTTTAATCTCATCAATTGTTCGCAGTAGAGTTCAGAATCGATGGCCCTGCCTGGTGATAACAGCTCATAATGAATAAATGCCCTTCCAATCCCACCACACACACAGCATCACCTTGTTGCGAGTTAGCCCGGGTTTCGCCACAGTCTGTGAAGCCTGACCGGCCTTTGACCAGGACCTTTTTCGCACATTCTTGTCGTACGTGATCCACTTTTCATCACCAGTTATCAGCTTCTTCAATAATAATTCGGTTTCATTACGTCGTAATAAAGAATCACAAAGGAGTACACGGTTCATTAGGTTTCTTTCAGTGAACTCGTGAGGTACCCAAATATCGAGTTTTATGTGTACCCAGTTTTTTTCAAAGGCGCCAAAACTGTTTTGTGGTCAATTCCAAGTTCTTCAGCTACGTCGTAACTACTGATATGCCGATCTTTCTCCACTTTTTCAAAAATGGCATCCATTTTATCCGTAATAGGGCGTTCAGAGCGACGTGCATTTTTGACATCAAAATTTCCAGATTGAAAACGCTTAAACCAAATTTGTGCTACTCTCACAGACACTGCACTAGGTCCATAAACATCGCAATTTTTTTTCGCGGCTTGCGTTGCATTTTTACCTTTTTTGTAGTAAAATTTTAAAATGTATCGAATTTCTTCATTAGATTCACTTATCTTGACGGTACGAAAAACAAATGCAAATCACACATTTTCCTAATTTGAATTTGGAATTATTTAATTATTCTTTAAAATTTAAACTTTCAATGATACCAAAACCAGCCAGATACAAATACTATAGCCATCGAAATTTTTTAACAAGATACTATAATGCATAAAGGCTTTTTCCCCAACCTAAGAATCTATATGTCCAGAAGAGCGACTGGTGGTTACTTTAAGGTTTGTATTAACAAAAACAAGTTTATCATTCCTTAAAGTTGTATTGTAATCAAAAATAGTTGAATCGACAAGTATTTTAATTGTCTTTTGTTGTTATAATTAAATTAGAAGCATTTAGGACTACTTTCCAAATTGTACATAATAAAACTTAGTAGGTTGAATTGTGTTCTGGCGTCGATCAACAGACGTAGGCTGCTGGTTTTGCGTACATATTACATAATATGATGCGCTGGTTGTTTCTGGTCTAGGAATTATATTTATTGTATTGTGTGGCTTATCTTCTTTTTGAGGTGAGAAGGAAACAGCTGGTTCTGGTGGTGAAAAAACAATGTACTCGTGGTCATGGGACGAACTATTATTAATAAAAACTATGTCGTTTCCTGAGTCCTGTAATGTGCTTGAATCTGTTGTCAATCTGGACTCTTCTTGTTCAAGTTCCGATTCCTTAATTATTTTTGCTATCTGGAATTTGACTCTTGCCTGTCTTCTATTCGACATTTTTTTATTGACTTAGCATACCCAAAAAAAACTAAATCTATATCATCAAAATCTGTGTTCCTCCTTTTATTAAGAAAATCAATTACTTTGTCGACTTGTGTCTCATTTGATTGACCTTTTCTGCGACTAGAGTGTTATTTGGCGAAGGTGGCGAATGCACATTGGTCATGATTGGTTCTTGATTACATGTACTTGCTTGTTCGTCAATATTTGTATGGGTAAAAGCAATTCCAAATATGGACGCAAAAAAGACACTTGTTGTATCTTTCTTGAACCTTAGCTTAGCTTAGTTTTATTTGAGGCCACCAGAACCAGAGTGACCCAAACACAAAGTATAGTTACAATTATGTGGATATGTGGCAAAGTAGTTAAGGTGTTAATTTTAAGGAAATGTAATTTAAAAAAAATCATCAAGACACTGTGTTTAAAATTTGTAAAATATGATATTAGTTATTGATAAAATTTAGATGAACTATAAAAATAATCAGTATTTTTGTTATTTGTAAATTTTTTTTGCTGATAGGCCACTATGGCACTTAGCATTGACAAAATATTTATAAACAGTTTATAAATAATAGGCCAATATGTATGAACCTTATCACCTTTTTTATTAATTTAAATGCAAATTGCCATTTTTCAACTTAAATAGTACAAATTAAACTTAGAACTAGCTTCTATACTACTGTGTAATTTTTATTATACTCTTGATGTATCTTAAACTCATACATTATTAATTTATTATTGTTTTTATTTATCTTAGCCTCTTTGTATGTAAATGTTCTCTGATAAATTTTAGAAGGCATGAACCTATTTCTTGTGGTCCTCTGGATGCTGTCGATTCATCCCAGACATACATAAACATTTCGTCTGTACCAGCATTGTGAATGCCTAAACAGTAGGTCCACAGCTGATGCTTGTAGTAGCAAATACCAGTTTAGTCTTCATTAAGTCAAAGATTTTTACGGTAGTATCGTTATCCTACTTCGCATTTTGCATGTCAAGTTTTAAATTTTTCATCGCAGATTCTGCTTATCGCAAGTGAAGTTCTTTGGCGATAGTAAGCTTATTTTTTTTAGAAAGCTCGTTGTTATCGCAAGCGTCAATTTTTACTTTGAAATTGTCACATCGCTTACATGAGTAAGTTACTGGAGCATGAAATGTGAGGTTGAAATTTTCATTAAATATTTTTTCGAATATGTATTTTGAAACTGGTCCTTCAACCTTACTTTTGTATTCAGAATACATTATTGACAAATTTAAGTGAGGAGGCAAGTACTGTCTTGATTCACCAAATTTCGGAAAAGTATTGATGAAATCCTTTACTTCGTTTACTTTTGTTTCTCGTTTACTTTTGTTTCTCGAGTTTTATTCGACGGAAGGCGTCCGTCCGATACTTTTAAAAACTTGCTTAAAAAATGACTTACACACACGAATATGTTTTCCATTCGCCTCTGGTAAATGATACAATCGAGAAAACTCCTTGGGCTTCGATGTGATGTTTCCAGCTACCCGATCCGATGTGGTATCTCTAACTATCACATAAGACCTTGCTTTTATCACGACATGTATGAGTGAATATAGGTATGCACTTTGCTAAGCGTCGGTTATCAGCGGCGGCTTGACGCTGCATGTGGCGGTCGTATTTCTCCCGCCTGTGAGCCGCGACGGGAAACCGCGCAGTGTAGTATGCAGCATACAACTTCATATTAAATAAATTGTGTCCAGTGCGGTTCAGAAGCGTTTTTCCGCGGCGGCCATAAAAGCGCGTTCAGCGGTTGGACCGCTCGAAGGCGCGTGGCCCATAAGCAAAATGGACGCCGTCGAGATAGCTTGTGTTATTTATTTTTACTCCCGAAAACAACGAAAGAAAAATAAAAAAAGATACTGGATTCATCTTTTACTAGAAACACGCAACGAATTTGGCCAGTTCGCAAGTTGTTACGAGTATGTGCAGCATATGTTCTTCAGAAAAGCGCTGCTCCAGTGCCGATATAAGGGAATCCAAATACGCGTTGAAGATCGATCGCTTCCAAAACTCGCATGTTTTCTCAGAAAGATGATTGGACCGATGTTGTTGATGAGATGCAATGCGTGGGATTTGAAAATCAGTTCCAATAGCAGCTGCAGTTTTCGTAGAAGTGTCGAAGACATTTTGAAATTCCTGGTCCGCGTTGCTGCGATGCTCCGTTATGCAAGACACTACTTTTTGTATATGCTTCTTGCATGTATACATGTCAGTTGTCTTATTGTAGGGCATTGGCAACGGGTTCTAATATTCCTGAATATTTGCCTATCAAGCCAGCAGATATAATAAACTGTGACTTGGTAGCAGCACAATATAATTGGTAAGCGCTTTTTCTCGTTGCAGCATTGGTACATTCTCTAGAAATTGCCCAAAGTCCATTAAGAATATCTTCGAAATGTTCGTTAAATATAGAAATACTTTTGTATTTTTGTGAGCAGCGTAAGCATGTGTGAACAGAGAGCTGGAATGCTTGGCACGTACTTTCTTCTTAGAGAAGATTCTCGAAAAAAGTTGATATCTTTTATTGTGCTAATCGTGTTTCTTATTTCTGGTACATTATTTAAATCATTGTCCACCAAGTTAAGTTTGTGACTTGCGCAATGAAAACACATAAATAAGGCTTTCTTGTATTTGTCTTTGAAAATTTTCTGCACACCGCCGATATTTCCCGCCATTGTTCAACATCCATCATATCCCAATACATTTCTCAGGTTCAAGTCCTTCATTTACTAAAAACTTATCAATTTCCGATGCTATGGTTTAGCATCCATCGCTGTCAATTCAACAAATCCCAGAAATTCTTACGAATTGTATTTTTGCCTACATCATAAAAACGTAGTCCGATGTAAAGTTGTTCTTTTCCAGCTATGTCACACGACTCATCTGCCATAACACTGTAAGCATAAGCATTCTTTACGTCCTGTACAATTTCGTTATTTATGACCCGGCCACAAAAGCTAATAATTTCATTTTGAATCTGTAGAGAGGTTTACATGGCGTTTTTCTTTCCACTTTCAATGTGCTGTTTCAAAACTTGATCACCTGATTCCATTCTCAATCTCAGCAGGTCTTCCAGTACACCTTGATGTTGCTCTTTACCTCTCTTAAAGGCAAGTCAATGTACAGATTTAAATATAAAAAATACCAAATCGATTTCGGCCATTATTTGCTTACATTAAAACTAACAACTTATGTTGTACGACTTTTTTTACTCGATATATTGAGAAATATAGAATATTTAATATTTTACACAGACACTCGCCTTCTTGTTTCTACTACTATTCTGCACTAGACAGAATCTATCGATAAAGGTAGGGGAGAGGTGTGTCAATAGTAACAAAAAAGTTTGTTTTTTTTATAAATTTTTAATGAATAATCACAGTACAATAATTTTTGGTTTCTATTCAAGTAACCTATCGTTAAAGATAATAAAATGCAGTACAATAATTTTTGGTTTCTATTCAAGTAACCTATCGTTAAAGATAATAAAATGTGCAATATCTCAAAATAACAAATGTTATAAGAGAAAATTGCACTTATTGAGATCGATAAGTATTGTTACAATTGCTACACTAAGAGTGTCGATTGTAACACTTATGAGGATCAATTGAAACATACAATAATAAAAGCAAAAAACAAAAACTTAAACAAATATCTATCAATATTCTGCGCTAAAACATTAAAGTCTAAATTTTTTAATTTCGGTGCCTTATTTTTATTAATTTTTCTTTTCTTTGCCTCCAACTCTTCTTTTTCTGGCGTATCCGTATATATCGCACTTTTGCCCTCTTGTAGGCTTAGATTTAGCTCAAGGTGGTGGTTTTGGAAGTGGTGCGATATCTACAAAGGAACTTTGACATGGCGATGCATGAACAGTGAGGCTTGATGTGGCTTGAGTCGACATCTGCGGCAAAATCTGACCAGATGTCGAAGGTGCAGAAGGGGATGTATTGTTTGTCAGCTCTTGTGAGTCAAGTTGCTCAGAAGGGGAAGTATTGTTTGGCAGCTCCTGTGAATCAAATTGCTCAGGGATGGCGTCTTCATTAGGTTGATCAGTTACAGAAGCAGGAGCAAACTCAATATCAGGAAAAATATCTTTGTTATATGGCCATA
Organism: Coenonympha arcania; assembly: GCA_036785405.1. Lineage (NCBI taxonomy): Eukaryota > Metazoa > Arthropoda > Insecta > Lepidoptera > Nymphalidae > Coenonympha > Coenonympha arcania. The sequence continues at coordinate 9,803,552 of CM072082.1, forward strand.
TACCCGTGCATGCAATCCCTTGAGCAATATTAGCTGGTGTTGCAGCAACAGAAATCGCCTCTTTTTCAAGCCCAGGCAAATCATAGATGGTCATTCTCTGTCCTGGATGATTTTTCATCCAATGATCAGCAGCAATATTAAATTTAGTTTTAAAGGGCCCAAAAACTGTTCTGTCCAGTGGTTGCAGTTCATGCGATGTATGAGGACGAAATGATAGTACGGAGATAAAGTTTTCTTTACAATATTGAATTACAGATATGTTTATGTGTGACGAATGATTTTCCATTATACCGATTACAGGATTTTCAGTAGGCTTAGCAAATTTTGTAAAATGCTTCATGAATAGCAAGAAGTCTTCATCTTGCATCCAACCACTTTATTCCCCGAACCGTCACAGCCAGGAGGACCATCTCTTACAAAATGTGTCTGAAAATTTTTTCGTGGGAAAACAAAAAAAGGGGGTACAGCGTTCCCTATTGCATTTACAGCCAAACACACAGTAACTAGAGTACCTCGTTCTGCCTTTAGCTGCAATTACTCTGCTAGGTTTTTGAGTCGTTGTAACGCCTGTCTCGTCTATATTATAAATATTTTGTGTACCTCTCCCCTACACAGACGTGTCTTGTCTTGTGCATAGGTACGTAAATGTACAAATGTAAAAAGCGACCAAGTGCGAGTCGGACTCGCCCATGAAGGGTTCCGTAGCAGCAAGTAACATAATTTATTTATTTTCTTGTAGTTCGTTACGATTTATGACGTATTAAATAATGTGGTCATATATTTTTTTTAGTTTTATCATCCTCTTATTTTATAAGTTACAGGGTCACACATTTTACCACTTTGAAAGTGTGTCTCGCGCAAACTATTCAGTTTGGAAAAAAAATAATATTAGAAACCCAATATCATTTCTGAAGACCTATCTATAGATACTCCACACTTAAGGGTTTGATGAAAACAAAATTTTTGAGTTTCAGTTCTAAGTATGGGGAAGCCAAAAATGTATTTTTTTTTGTATGAAAATCATAATGCGGTTCACAGAATACATCTACGCACCAAGTTAAAACCGTATAGTTTTTATAGTTTTGGAAAAACCCGAGGACCGTGACATACGGACGGACAGACAGAAAAACATGACGAATCCATAAGAGTTCCATTTTTTCCATTTACAGAACAGAACACTAAAAACTTGTAAAATAAAAAACCAATGTATGACATAAATAAGTCCTTTATTGAATATACATACATTACAGTCAAAACCTGTTATAGCGACATTGAACGGACCGTATAGTTTCCGACGTTATACCCGATAGTTGTTATAAGCAATACATATACACAAGTAGTTATATTATCGTATATAGGTATAGTATAGGCATAGATTATGTGTGAACTTGTTTTCAAATGAAATATCAAAAAAAGAAATAAAAATGTTTATTAAGAAATAATTGGAGTACAAAATGTATCTACAATGTACTTAGCTGCCTTGCCTACAATACCAGGTTATAAGACTACACTAGTTTTTAAAGTAATCAGTAATTTTAGCCTGCTTTTTTTTAGCGCAGTCTCAAATATGCTTTGCATTTTACGTTTCATACTGCTCAAGGTATGAGTATCATCAGTATTAAACTGGTGGTTAAAGGTAACAAATTTTTGCAAAACTGTATGGCGCTAAGAGCCTCAGAAATTGTTGTTGGCTGAAACTGTTCTTCAAGGTCTTGCTGGTCTTGGTTTTCTTCGTCAGTGTTACAATTTTTACTTTCAGCTTCTGCAAGAATTTCTTCCTCAGTAGCTAAGGCGCATACGGCGACACTGTCATCTATTCCAATAAATTCCTCTATCTCAATTCTTGGTTCTGTAGCAGTAGATCTTTGCAACTGAGCAACCAATTGAGCGAGTGGTACGTTGTCATCTTCATCTGTAGGAGATCGTATCATTCTCGCTAGCGGAATATCATCGTGGTCCTCCACATGTGATGGAGAGAGATCTTTGAAACCGGCATGGCGAAAACAATTGGCTATAGTGAACTGTGTGACCTTTTTCCAAGCTTCCGATATCATTAGAATAGCATCCAGAACAGTAAGACTTTTTATAACTTCGCCGTTTTCAATATTCTGTATCATTTGTAGCACTTGAAGTTTTCTATATTGTGTTTTTAAAGCTTTTATCACTCCTTGGTCCATGGGTTGTAAAACAGAGGTGACATTAGGCGGTAAAAACACAAGCTTTATGCATTTCAGATTGGAGACTACAGGGTGAGCGGGACAGTTGTCTCCTAGGAGATGAATTTTATTTCTTCCAGACTTCAATTCTGCATCCCAGCTACGCAACCATTTTTCAAAAATTTGGGATGTCATCCAGGATCTAGTGTTGTTTTCATAAGTTACAGGCAAAGAGTGAATGTTCTTAAAGCAACGTGGTTGTTTAGCTTTTTCTATCACCAAAAGTTTTTTTTTACATGTACCAGTCATGTTTGCCGCAACTAATACTGTAATTCTTGTTTTGGACAACTTTCCGCCCTTGCATTCCTCGCCTTTGAATTTAAGTGTTTTGTCAGGGGTTAAATTGTAGAATAACCCGGTTTCATCAGCATTAAAGATTTCCTCTGGTGAGTATCCTTCGCACAGCGCAGGCCACTTATGAGAGAGCCACTCTTCAGTCACTCCTTCAGGGACGCCAGCCGCTTCACCGCAAACTTTTCCTGCCACAATATTATGACGAGCACGAAAACGTTGTACCCAAGACGATGAACACTCAAAATTTTCCTTACCCGAAAGACGAGCAAAGTCGTTTGCTTTTTGTTGCAAAATCGGACCACTTATTGGGACGTTGTTTGCCCTCTGATGTTTAAACCATGTTAATAAAGCATCTTCTTAACTTTATGTTCACTTGTCCTCGCTCTTTTAAGTTTTGAGTTGTTTTCGAAAAGAGCTTTAATTTTTTCTCTATTCTTCCAAATCGTTGATACTGTAGAGTGCGAAACTCCACATTCCTTTACAATTTCACTATTTGACTCGCCATTTTCTAATCTCCATGTGATATGAGATTTTTCTTCAATAGTAAACACTTTCCTCTTATTTTGCGACATGGTAATGGTGTAATAAAAGCCAAAACTTAAAAATCAACCTGCCACTCACGCAGTCAGTTAGCGCACTAAACAATAGATGTGAAATATGCCAGGTCAAATAACCGGGAAGCGGTTCGGATGGGGTGGGAGAAAGTGCGTAGTGCGTAAATATTCCTTCAACGCTTAGTAATAAGATCTAAAATCGTTCGTATTGTTTTGTTTTGTTGGGCCAATAACGGTTGGTCGTTATAGTCGATGAATATCAATAAAGTTTCGTCGTTGTAAACGATATATCGCTGTATCCGATGTTGTTATAGGTGGTATGTTTACTGAATAGTTTACTAGAGATTCGGCCGGGACCTTACGGTCTAGTCGTAATAACCGATCAGTCGTTGTAAACGATGTCGTTATAATCGGTTTCGACTGTATTAAGAAAAAACAAATCACTTAAAACTAATTTTCTAATGCCCTTTAGAGCCTTTTTAAATATATCTCTGTTAATAAGTTTGCTGTAATGGGCACATGCCAAACATTTACGCAAAAAATTTTCACATAATTTGCATATATGTATAATAGACGTCATTACTAGGGTATATTAAAGCCTCCCTTATCTTTGAAAGATGTCAATGAAATCTCTTTGTACCTTTTAATGCTGTTAAACAATTCTCGCAAACCATTTGTTTCTGCAAGTTTTTGACGACAAATCCTGATATATAATAAATGACTTCCTCAACATATTCAGTTAATTGGCCTGGATCATTCATGTATCATTCAAAGGGGCTTATTTCCGTGTTATCCAAAATTTCAGTAATGAGAAAAAACCATTGAGAGCTGTTTATAGTAACTTATTTTTTTTAAATATCTCCCATGTTATAGTGTGTTGATCGAATATTCTAATCCGCTTAAAACTTTTATTCTAACAAATTTAGTTTTATAGGAAAAATAAAAAAAACATTTGGAAATGTGCCCTTTTGGTGTAAAGTAATAAGCCTATTAGTTATGAAACTTTTTGGAAATAAGTCTGTTTGTTATGAAACATTTGGAAATGTGTGTGTGTTGTAGAGTTTTAGAAATAAAACAATATTGTATGAAAAATCTAATTTATTACTATTATTAAAGCCTGACCAGAAAAAAAAAACACCTCGCCATATTGCGGAAAACCCGTGGAACTAATTTATATTGGTCAGGCTACACATGAGAGATTATACTCTTAAGTCACCAAAGTCATATTCATTACAATTACAATCATTGCTGGGCGGCTCTTCTTCTCTTCCTACATTTTGGTCATCAATCACACTCTTGTACCACGAAAGCTCTTCTAGATTCCTCCAGTCATCACCAAACTGTTTTCTTAATAAGTTTTCTACATCTTTCTTTTTGTTTACAGTCAGCGGTATGGTAACTGAATTAGTATTAGGGATTTCCAACGGAATACGCTTACCCTTTTTCAAAAGTGAAACAGATTCTTCTTGTCCTGATTGAAACTTGAAATTTTCATATGATGTCACCATACAATTCAAAGCATTCTGTGTTCCCTGTTTGAATTTCTTTGTTATATGAATCCGTTTCAAAGACTGTATGCTATTTTTTTTCTTTCAGTTGTTTTCCAAGATTTTTATATCCTTAATTGAACGGTGTTAAGCAGAAAACGACCAGCGCCAAAAATCAAGTTTTGAGATACGAGCTGTTTTAGGTTTTTTCATCACTGCTATAAATGTATAACGAAAATTGTTTAAAAAATGATTGAAAGTGTTAGATTACTTTATTAGCTAATAGTAAAGTCTATTTTTGTTGCTATAATACGATATTTTAGTACAGAAATATCGTATTTAAGTGAAGTCGTTTTAAACAAATCTGTAGATTTTCTGTCTGAAGTTTTTGCAAATTGCGACTATCGGCGTGGTCGTTTTCAGCTAATTGAGGCTTGGTTGTTAATAAAAAAAATGCTTAAGCCAACTCAATGGTTTTATTCTGCAAAATTTTAAAATTGAACACGATTTATCATGGTTTTTAATACCTACTATAATAATCAGACATATTTTAATAATTTCTGCCCACTGTCTCCCCCTAAATGGTGGGTCGTCGGCTTCCAGGTCGTTGATAATCTTACTTATCTCAGGGTCCTTCAGTTGGTTGTCGCGGATCTCGCTGGCAGCACGCGCTGGGAAATCCGCAACGGCGTAGCAACGAGTTCGCTCCCCCTCTTTGCAGGGTGGACGCGATAACATGTCAGCTATGACGTTTGACTTTCCAGGTGTATACTCGATATGCAGGTCAAATTCTTGTAGAGTAAGAGCCCACCTGGTTAGTTTTCCACTTGGTGACTTCGTCGACATCAGCCATCTCAGGGGCTGGTGGTCGGTTCTGACCTTAACATGCGCGCCTTCTATGTAGCCCCTGAACTTCTGTACGGCCCACACTATCGCTAGCGCCTCGCGCTCGATAGTTGGGTAGTTGACCTCGGCGGGGGTCAACTGCCTACTTGCGAACTCCACAGGACGTTCATCTGCTCCCTCCACCTGGAGTAGACAAGCACCAAGACAATACCTGCTACTATCCGTGTTGAGGACGTATGGCAGCGAGTCGTCAGCCTGCCGCAGGATTGGCGCCGTGGTCAGAAGGGTTTTGATTCTTTCGAAGGCCTGCTGCTGTTGCTCTCCCCACTCCCAGCTCCTGCCTTTCTTGAGCAGTGCAGTGAGAGGCCTGGCAACCTCCGCGTAGCCCGGGATGAACCTCCGGAACCAGCTGGAAGTTTGCAGAAAGCATTTTAAGTGTTTAGTGTTCATTGGAGCGGGCATAGCAGTTATAGCAGCTGTCTTATCGGGGTCAGTATTATGACATGGCCGTCATAATACCGGGTGGTATTATGACGGCCATGTCATAATACCACCCGGTATTATGACATGGCCTAGAAACTTGACGGAATTACATGCAAAACAACTCTTGTCGCGGTTCACTCTTAGGTTGAACATAGCTAGTCTGTCAAACACTGACTTTAAATCTGCCATATGGTTGTCGAAACCACCTGGTGATAGAACAATTATGTCATCTAAATATGCCAGCACTGAGCCATTCAGTGCGGTGAGGTTTGCCTTGAAGCGATCAATGCGCCTTTGGAACGTAGCTCCTGAGTTACGCAGTCCCATAGGCATACGAATAAACCTAAACATACCAAACGGGGTGACAAAACCCGTTTTATCTCGATCATCTGGATGCATATTCACATGGAAGTAGCCAGAATGGAGACCAAGTGTGGTCATGTAGGTGCAGGTCTTCGCAGCATGGAGGACATCCTCAATCCTCGGCAACGGGTATCGATCAGGCACGGTAACCTCGTTGAGCTTGCGATAATCAATACAAAGACGCATACCTCCATCCTTCTTGGGGACCATGACCACATTAGCGGCCCACGGAGACTCACACTCCTCGATGACACCTGCAGCGAGCAGCTTGTCGAGTTCCGTCTTCCATGCCTCTTTCCGGTTGGCCGACATCCGGAAAGGCGGGCAGGCGATAGGCGATTGATCTTCTCTGACCTTGATGCTGTGGGTCGCATACTCTGTGGCAGGACCTTCCTTGGCAAATCGCTCCGCTCTGCTGAAAATGAAATCATTCAATATTATTATCTGTGCCTGAGACAGGGCTTGGCCCTCATCCGTTCTCAGACCTGACTCGCTAGTCTGTAGGTGAGAGCGAGATTCGCTGTCCTCCTGTGACCGAGACGCACTTCCAGTACTCAGCTCAGGGGCGCTAGCGCTTGCCTCAAACCTAGGTTCATTGCTCTTCTGCGACTGAGACGGACTTACAGTACTCAGCACAGGAGCGCTAGTGCTCGCCTCAAGATGGTAGGCTTTTACGAACTCAAACCGCTGATTTGGGTTATCGAGGAAGCTCCATGAGGCTCTTGGGATGTTTAATATGATCCTTGCTTTTGAGATGAAATCCTGACCTAACAATGTCCTCCCCTCTGAACCAGGGAGATACATAAAATGAGTAGCAACATCATGTTTCTTGATACCTACTGTTACAGGGTTACTAGTAATAAGTACATCACATACCTGAGCTAATCCAAGTGCTAACCCGATTGATCGCTGAACCTGCGTGAACTCAACACCTGCCTCTACCAAGACCCTGTACAGCATGGGGCTGGCCAGGTTCTGAGTCGCACCAGTGTCCAGGACAGCTGCGCCCTCCTTGCCTCCTATATTCACCATCACCGTGGGGAGATCTCTGCAAGATTGTATTATATTAAAACTAGCTGAAGAAGTACTAGCACGAGACTCACCCTTAGTGCTGCAGTCGCACTTGGACTTAATCACGCCAGCCTTTCCACATCCGTAACAGCGGAGGGGTGGCCTACTCTCAGTACCAGTAGGTTGGACCTCCTCCTTCCTAGATGCAAGTTTCCTACATTCTTCCTGACTATGGTTGAAAGCACGGCAAAATTTACAGCGGATGCGAGAACGCTTTGGGGAGCTACTATCAGATTTAAGTTCTGAGGACGGCGGAAGCAAGACCTTGGTTTCAGCCGAAGACTCTTCAACTTCCCTCGCCTTCATTATGAGTTCATCTATAGTACTTACAGAGATTCGTGGTACATACTTTCTTATCTTTCTACTTAGAAGTCCATAGACTATATCTAGTTGCACACACATATCTAACTTGTATGGTAATTTCACTATGAGGGCTTTGACCTTTGGGATAAACACTTCAGCACTTTCATTACACTGCTCACGGGAGAAAATGTCACGTAGCACCTTGTATGCGGGGCGCGGGGCACCATACATGCTGCGAAGTCGCGCTTTTGCCTCCGCCCACGACGATATTTCACCTTTGACGCCACGCCACCAGATCGCGGCCGGGCCCTCGAGTAACATCGCTAGGCCGCGCAGCGCGTGATCGTCGGTCACGTCGGCGCACTCTATAAACACCTGTACTGCGTCTATAAATGCCTCAACGGCGTCGGATGACGTTTCGTTACCAGCGAAACGCGCCGTACACTTCGATAGGTTATTCGCACGTGTTCCGGTCGATGAGCTACTTAAAGTCACCTGCATAACTTTCACTATAATGCTGGATATTTGTGATTCACTTATCTGGATCGGCGCGGTACGTCTCTCGCGCATTGTCACGCCTCCCGTCGTTGTCTCGTCCTCGCTGCTCGCACTGCTGGGCTCGACGGGCCGCGCACGCGACGCCATGTTGCGGACGGCGCTCAGTCAAGCCGGCGCGGTTGCGCGGTGATGGAATTCCTTGGGCCGGCCTCTGGATGAATGCCCAAGCAGTCCGTCGGCGCTCGAAGAAATTCGCAGACGAAATTGCGAAGTGCCACGATGCTATATCTGCCACGCCGGGTATTGCGTCATCCGGCGTGAGTCCCTTTTACGCGTTTGATTTTAGCTATTTCACGAGCCCCGCACGTTGGGCAGCTCCTATAAGCGGGATGGGGGATTACAAATGATGAAAACACTGTATCAGAAATGCGGTTATTTTAATTAGCAAGAAAATCTTTTTACAGTACAAAGGTTAAAACATCGCGGCACCGGGAAGAATTCCAGTGACAGAATGCAAATCATAAAGTTCAAGGGCGCGACCACAGATTACATAGCGTCGCGCCATAGACGAGTTATTCTTACAGACTATATTATATTATACAAATATACACACATGACCTTAGAGGTCTTACATAAGTTATTTTATTTTGGTAATGGATAGCTGATATCCTTAGGTACTAATATAATGAAGGCGAAAATTTGTAAGTCTGTATTCGTCGTTACTCTTTCACGCCGCTGCCACTAAACCGATTTATCTGAAATTTGGAACAGATATATTATTACCTGAATAATTAAAACATATGTACACTTTTTAACGCGGAAAAATCGATAGTTCCCGCGGGATTTGTGATAAACCGAAATTAAAGCGGGTGGAGCCGCGGGCAAAGGCTAGTAAAACATAAATGTTATCAATAAATTAATATACATAGTTTTAAAAAAAATCTGGTTATAGTAACTTCTCTCCTGACCTGCGTATGAGATTTTTTTTAAATTCTTACGGCAACGAGGTTCCTCCGAGCAAATTACTGTATCTCTAATAATTTAGATTTTCACCTCACTGAGAGTTGAGACTGACTGTTCTCAAAAACCTCTAGGCGTAGGTATAAACATTCAACACTTAAAGAAACAAAAACGTTGCATAAAAAAAAACGACTGTCTAACGTTAAAATAACACAATTTGTACTAACGATCGCATTATACGTTACACTAAAACTCTCTTAAGACAGTCGCCTTCTGCAAAATCAGAATAGGTGTAAGATGCTTCATTTTTATATGAAAATTAATAGACCACCACGACTAACTTGTGGTCTCATTCTGCATTAATATAAACAAAATCCATAAGTTATTTTGCAGAATGCGACCATTGCAATGGTCGCATTCTGCAAATCAATAAAGCATCCTATCTTACGATTTTAAGGCAGCCAACGTCGATGGTCGCTTTTTGCTAAAATAAATTGTGTAAATTGTGAATTTTTGATAGACCAAAAGCTGGACTTGGTCGCTTTCAGCATAGAAAATGGGCAATAATAGTAATTAGTCTCATTTGACATATTTAAATCTCGAGTATGAGCAATGCTAGGACTCTACTTGTCTTTGCATAAGGTGAAGAGTATTAAAGCTTATGCCGTAGGTATCATAACTCATTTTCGCAAAAATGGCAGTTGGTCGTTTTCTGCATAACTACGCTCAATTATCCAATCCTTTCCAAGTATTCGCAGATCCCCATGTTTTTTGAAACATTCAAAATATTTTTCTTTTACGGTGATGATTGGAGTCCTTTTCAGATCTTTTTCGATGCGTCCGAACACCCTGTCTGCAGGCATAAAACTGTGTCCCCTAACAGGGAATGTAATTTGAATGCAATGCAATGTTTGGGGTGCTTTAGCATACAGCCATTGAAGCAATGTGTGAATTATGTGACTATTTTTGTTTTGGCCACCACAGCCGTCACAAAACAACTATTTTTGTTTTGGCCACCACAGCCGTCACAAAACAATCTTAGCACTTTAACATTATTTGGAATATCCAAACTGCTCAAGTATGAATAAAGAGCTGAACCAATTTCAACTGAGCCTCGATTTGCTTGCGTTTCATCCCAGACATAAAAATATGGTTTGTTGTTGTCAATATTGAAAATACAAAAATTATATACACTTATTTGCCTTGCATAAAAACATTCTCCAATGGGTGTACGTGGAAGAGTAATACTTGTTGTAAATCAAAGCATAATGCTACACTATCCGGCACTGATGTTTTCATAATTTCATAAAATGCATTTGCACGCAGCTTATGAATTCGCTTTTGAGTCATCAGTTCCACTTTCTTAGTAGGATCTTTTTCATATTTTATTTTATTCATCAATAATGTACATGTACTACATACATCAGATGCAGGAGTGGAGAAACCAATATTAAATTCACCATGAAGCATTTTATGAAACATTCCAGGTTTCACTTTCAACTCATCAGAAACAGAGTCATTGTATAATTTTAAAAGTTTTTTTGCATTTAACTCAGAACATAAATAAATCCTTTTAGACTTTGTGCGATTGTAGTGGGGCTCTTTGGCAGGTAAATTGTTTATAAACTCTCTCAACTTGTTCTTTTTCTCAATTGATTTGTGAGAACGATGGTCCCCACCACGCTTTTCTACTGGAATAGATCCTCTAAATAGAGTTTTATTCAAATTTCTAAGCCTAAATTCTGAAATAGAGAAGGCAGCCATAAAAAGTTTTTTACACACAGGGACTGCTTTCTTCTTTGCAAACAGATGGTAAGTACACAGTGTCCGGAGTTTGGTGCCTTTTAGTGGAATCTTGTTTCTTCGTTCAGGTTCATAGGGTGATAACAACCGTGAAAGAAATAAATCCTGTTTGATTTTGCTAGTGTTGGCATAAAACTTTTTGCGGTTCGATAGAATGATAGCGGTGGTTACAGAATTTGAACAACGAAACTTAGTTTTCTGGCTCTTGTCTGTGCAAGGAATTTTGAAATTTAATCCTAAAGGTTCCTTATCCGTGTACCTAAAAAGATAAGAGACACATTATTAGTAAGATATCATTAAAACCTTAGTATAGAAACAGTATGTGAATACAGTGAAACAAACAGTAACTTTTTAGTTAAGTAAACAGTAACTTTTTAATTAGGTACTTACTCTTTGCTCAGTCTTGAATTTTGCGTTTTTGCTTTGCTTACCACTATTGATACCACGAACAGTCTTTTCATCCATTTTTTACTATCAAAACAGTCGAAAATAGTATAAAATTCACTTTTCTTTTCACTTATTACCATATAATTAATTAATTACTATAAATAACGCGCGGCACAACAGCGGTATTTTCACTTTGACTTGACAGTGACTGTAGTGACAGAAATTTAAAAAAGGCCAGTCAGTTGTCAGTGGTTGAATAGTGTTGCCACACCCAAGAAAAATACATTAAAAAAGAATTAAGCGGAAATATGTCCCAATTGTTATAAAATAGTAAAACTTTCTTCAGAGACTAAGAAATACGTCTTTTAGTATCCAATTCCAAAGTATGTCTACTAGACACAATAAATGGGTGGCAATGTGTCGTTTAGTATGAAACTGCTATTTTTATTGAACAGTTTCTATTGAAAATATGTCCTAATTGTAATGAATTTTGAACTAGAGAATACAATATTCAGCATAATAATGGTGATGGCATTCTTAGGTTTGTTCACAGTCGTCAGTGGAAATAAGCCCCTTTGAAAAATCACTCCTCAATTGTTCATTCGGCGACTGGTAGGGTGATTGAGTTGGTGTGGATGGTGGACGGTAAGGTCTGTCCAATTGTTGTTCATTCGGCGACTGGTAGGGTGATTGAGTTTGTGTGGATGGTGATCGGTAAAGTTTGTATAACTGTAGATTAGGTGACTGGTAGGTTGATTGAGGTTGTGCAGATGGTGTTTGTAAAGGTTGTTGTGTTCTTTATTGAATGCACTCCTTAAGGATTTAATTTTTTTTTGTAACGCTGTCTAAATTAGCGTGTTTGTCAATTTTTTCAAAATTGTTAGCAATTGTTCAAGAGGTTTTTGTCTATTTTGTGTTTATTTTTATAATTTTTGTCAGTTGCTCTCCACAAACATTCAAAATGTTTATATTTTTCTATAAATTCTGCCGTAACGGCACGTCCAGAGGACACCGACGCCGCCATTTTCGAAACATAAACCTCTAAATAAACACTAGCAGCAGCGTGGTCTTCTCCGTAGGGAACGAGTCCCTGCGGGGGTACGGGCCTCGAGGCTTGCCTCCTTACCCGGGCGATGTGTCGCGGAGGTGCAGTGCGCCCCCGGTGTCGTTATTCTAGCCCCGGTAAGGGGCTAAGGCCTCGCCGTCCTGGCTTATGACCTGTGGGTCTTGATTGGCTAGTCTTTGACAAAAACAACAACACGCTCAATCACCGTGGGCGCTGCGATCGAACTCACAGAGCGAACTGACGCCATTGTAGTGACGATCGCACACTCACGGGCAGTTTGGCGCGACGCCGGTTTGGATTATGGTAGTTACGGAAACTTTCCTGGCGCGTCGTCAGTTAAAACTCTGGAGTGATGATTCGACACTCACGATCAAATTTTGGATGGACGTCAGTTCAACTGACGCGAAAAACTGACCGTCGGTGGCCAGCTTAAGAAAATAAAATAAAAAATTGTGAAACAAAATAAACTTTATGTATCTGTACAAAAAAAATACTTACCAAACTATCACTCCTTGGATCATTTAAAATATTCCACTCATCAATAAAATCGGAAATGTTGTTGGTGCTACGAATACACTGTCTAACTTTGAATGTTTCATTCCAACAGTCAATGATTTCACTCAATGGCTCATTGTTATTCTTAAGAAAAATTATTTGATCTGTGTGATCTTCTGTAATATAAAAATGTTATGTTAGCCAATACATAAGACAGATACAGATAAATTATCTGTAGGTATTAATGAACATAAAGTAAACAAATCTAAAAAAGCAAGCAGTGATAGCTCAGTGGTTCAGACCTCTGTCCATCGGGAGGTCACGGGTTCGAATCCCGGGCACGCACCTCTAACTTTTTATTTCCGAGTTATGTGCGTTTTAAGAAACTAAATATCACCTGCTTAGCGGTGAAGGAAAACATCCTGAGGAAACCTGCATGCCTGTGAGTTCACCAAAATGTTCTCATAGGTGTGCGAAGCCCTCTAACCTGCACTTGGTGGGCTATGGCTATCACCCTCACATTCAGAGAGGAGACCCGTGCCCAGCAGTGGGACAAAGAAAGGGTTGATATGATGAAACAAATCTACTCTACAGCGTCTAAATCTACAAAAATATATCATACAGAAAAATTATCTCTACGCCATTATCTGTCTCTTGGCGCAATGTTTGGTGCAGCCAAGAGACAGACAATGCAGATTTCAATTATACAGACAAGTAACTAACTACTCTAGCTACTATTTATGTAGGTCAAGTAATCATTTAAAAGTTAAAACCTCATATTTTTTTAATTTATTTGGAATGACATTCTCTTCTGATGTTGATTTTTTCTCTTTTCACCAGTCTTATACAGGGTAATCCGAATTTTATCGACCAGCTTGCCCTTAGCAAATGAATGACACCTGTGGTACATCGACAAACTTGCGTCGCTTTTTTGCATCAGGTTCTGCATCAGGTTCTGTTTTAGAATTATTGGTCATAACATCAATTTCTTTTTCTCCGTCTTTGTATGATTTTATATTCTGTCTTTTCACCACACAGTCTAATTGATTCCAAGTTTCATCGGGCTGAGTATTTTAATCTCTCTGTAACTTTTGTGGCTGCTGCTGTTTTTTTGGCCAATACGATATTCCATTATGCTCCCATTGATGTGGTACATCAGACAAAAGCGTAATAAATAAAGAAGAAAGTTCTGATTCTTTTCGCTTTCTCTTTAGACTTAACCTGTTTTTATTTAATTTTTTGTCTTGACGTGGTTGCGATGTTAATTGATCGTTTTCTTTTAATATCTCAAGCACATCTCTTGGTGTTAATTTGGCAACAAAATTATCTATATCAAAAGACTATAATATTTCTAACCACCCTCTGCAGGGATTTATTTTCATTATTAATGTTTGTACCTTCTTCTAGAGGTTTCTCACGAGGAATTAAAATATTGGTACACTTTTTTCTTTCTATTTCATTTTCGCAGATATTGCCGGCATTTCGGCAGCTTTTGATATAAAGCAATTCTAAAATAGACCTCAGAGACAAAAAGGTCTAAAAACGGCCACTTTGATAACCTAAAGCGTCAGTTTTTGAACTTAGATAAAAATGGATTTGTGCTCTACTCAATAACTGAATAACTTAGGCGTGTGGGGTATCGTTGTAAAAGGTCAGCAGATCACAAAATTATTTTTAATTTTAATTTAATTACCCGGGATCTAGCTTCAGAAGGTTTTTTAGAAGCTGTAATTTAAGTATAATATCAGTTTTATCATGAAGTTAAAATTATTTAAAATTGTACCTAACCTTTTGTTGGCTAATAAAAATTTGTTTCATTTATAGTTAAACAACAAATACTTACTAATTAATATATAATCTTATTAATACATATTAGTATACATTAATACATATTATGTATACATACAAAATTAGTAACAAATTGTACATTAATCTTCAATGTAGGAACACAAACGTCATAATGACCTGAAGAAAGACTGCCTGAAAAGAGCAAGCGCTTTGTAGGACCCACTTCACCGAATGAACCACGTAGAACGCCATCCTGATAAACTTCAATTTTAATAGGATATAAAACTCCTGCGGCCATCAATTCCGAAACCGCTCCATAAGTGGTTGATTGAAGCATGCTTGCTCTATACTCTTCCACCGACCCGAAAGGATCGCCGCTTTCCGAGCAAGCGTAGATACGTAAATCTTCCCACTTCAGACATACATAATTGACTATAGTCGCTCGCAACCTATTAACTTGTTGTGTATTAGTCTAATTATACAAAGAAAATCCAAGCGAATGGAACAAGCAGCTCCCATCAGGAGGCATTGGTATAATGCGGTGTAGCACAAGTGTATCATCCACCATTAATTTTACGGTACAACTCATTGTGATTTGTGCGACACTTAAAGCAAGGATAAAAACACAGAAATACTAATTAAAAAAAATTAACTGTCAAGAAAACTTACTACTTACTTTAAAGTGTTTTTTTTAAGAAAGAAATAGGTACTATTTTATACTAGTTTAATATTAATGTGTCTTCGTATTTTCCTTTATCTTACTCCTACGGTCCTACCTAATAAACAAATAACAAACTAACCTAAAAGAGCTACAAACAAATGAGGTTTTGAAAGAAACAATTTACCCAAGTAATATTAAATAACTCTCAAACATAAAGAAACGATGAAAAGACAGAAATACTAATTAAAAAAAATTATCTGTCAAGAAAACTAACTACTTACTTTAAAGTGTTTTTTTAAAGAAAGAAATAGGTACTATTTTATACTAGTTTAATATTAATGTGTCTTCGTATTTTCCTTTATTTTACTCCTACGGTCCTACCTAAGAAACAAATAACAAACTAACCTAAAAGAGCTACAAACAAATGAGGTTCTATTTTATACTAGTTTAATATTAATGTGTCTTCGTATTTTCCTTGATCTTACTCCTATGGTCCTAGCTAATAAACAAATAACAAACTAACCTAATGAGCTACAAACAAAACATGAGGTTTTAAAACAAACAACTTTACCCAAGTAATATTAAATAACTCTCGAAACTCGTCGAACGACGCAATCTTATGGTATAGGAGCTAGCAACGTTTTCACGATAGAATTTTAGGTGAGCTGATTTTGTGTTATGTCGTCTTTCTTTCTTTCGGTTAGAGTCTGGGCCATCTGGCTGCCGGTAGCCGTTGCGTTTATTACTGCGCATCCTATGTGCAGCTTACGCCTCCAAAATGTTTATACCAATGTTGTCGGGGCTAATAATTGAATAATTAATAGGCGCACTTGTACCATTTATGATGACGTTTCATTTTTGTTGTTTCATTGGTGTTGTTGGTGTTTCATTTGCCCCATTATATGCCATTTTTATATGAAACGTCATCATAAATGGTACAAGTGCGCCTAAAATAATTTAATGGCAATTAGTAGCCCCGACAACATTGCTATAAACATTATGGAGGCGGAAGCTGCAACACCTGGACAGACGTAGGATGCGCATTAATGAACGCAACGGCTACCGGCAGCCAGGTGGCCCAGACTCTAACCGAAAGTGCAAGAAGGGCGACATATCACAAAATCAGCTCTCCTAAAATTCTTACTTTTCAAACGTTGCTCGCTCCCGTACCATTATAGGAGGGTTTCCGCTAAACAACCGGGCATAACGACGACGCTGGCGCAAATGAGCGCCGCTAAGAGCATACTTTAGTTCGTTCGCATCTTCGCGTATCGGGTGCGCGCGCATAGTTGTAACTCGCTAGTCCTCGCGTACGAGTGCAAGGCGCGAGCGAGTTCAATTCTTAAATTAGTCAATCATACATAAATGTTATATCGGTAACAAAAATACATCGCTATTGCCTTGATCTTGGTATACCTACATACACATTGAACTTTCTTTTAAGGTACAAAGAGTTCGAAGTAACAAATTTATACCTATTAATATTATTTCTTATTTTTTAAAGAAATGAGAGAAACGAACCTTGATCACTGATCTTTGTTATTTTAGTGAGCCGTGGACTATAAAATATCGTGAAATAAACTCACCGGCATATTTAGCGGAACATAAAAAAAAGTCCATAATTAAAAAAAATATGGTTTTATTTTAAAATCTACTTAAGGTCAGTTAGGGCAAGAGGAACACAGGGGAAAGAGGAACACGAGATCGTAACTCATAAACTATAGCTTTTTAACTCTGTGGTGTCTCAGTCGATAAAGCAGCACAGTAAAAAAATTCAAAAGGTTGCTAACAGATGTCGCTACGACGTTCCACAGCCGAGTAAAAACCTAAACAGTTTGGCAGTTGTAAATTCTAAGAACACGAGTCGGCCGCACAACTTTCATTCGCGCCAAAATTTTGAAAATTAAGTGCTACGGACAATTTCAAGGAACAAATACAGAGATAACACGGTGAGTTTTATGTTTTCTTTGATATTATAAACTAAAACCAACAAATAATGTAAGTTTCATCAAATTCAAAACCGTAACCGCCAAAAATCATGTTAGGGTAAGAGAAACGCTACTTACAGGGAAAGAGAAACAGTATGTTCCTCTTCGCCGATATCAGGGGTGGTAAACATAATGAAGAATTATTTATTTTCTAATAACATAAAGACATAATAATTATCCCTATTGAGCTTGATTTGAGTTGACTAATAAAAAAATTTGAAATGAACGCATAGGTACTAACAGTTGACATAAGTATTAATACGATTATTACTATATACAGTGTGAGTCTTCATAATGTGCACATATTGAAATGAGGGAAACTATGCTTAATTTTATCGACGGAAAACGTATTAAAAAAAATCTAAAATTTTTTTAAATATTTTTTTGGAATTTTTAAAGTTTTTGTTCGCTACTATGACCCTTGTGTTAACAAAACGGTGTAACTTTTAAACTAAATGATCTATTACGATGAATCAAACTTATTAATGATTGGAAGTAATGGTCCGTCCTCATGAAATGAAATTTGTGGAAAAAAATTACCCTCAATGGAAAATACACGTGTTTTTAATAAAATTTCTGGTTTCTTTTCACTAATTTTTACAATAATCGTAAAATTTTTCAATAAAATGCCCCATTGTGTGCCTTTTTTATTACTTTAAATTATTCCTTATCGTATTAGCTACCTAATGGTAAAAATTGCATGCTTATAACTCAATTCTAACATTTCTTATCAAGTGTTAAAGAAAGGCCTAGGACACGGCTACTCACTAATTATTGAGATGGTAGATATCACGTAGAACCCTCCTTAGGAAAACAATTAACTTGCGCGTTTGGAGTGCTATCTTTGAACAGTTAAAAAGAGATGTTAGGATTAAGTTACAAACATGCAATTTTTACCATTAGGTAGCTAATACGATGAGGAATAATTTAAAGTAATAAAAAAGGCACATAATGAGGGCATTTTATTGAGATATTTTACGATTATTTTAAAAATTAGTGAAAAAAAAAACAGAAATTTTATTAAAAACACGTGTATTTTCCAATGAGGGTAATTTTTTCCCACAATTTTTATTTCATGAGGACGGACCATTACTTCCAATCATTAATAAGTATGGTTCATCGTGATAGATCATTTAGTTTAAAAGTTACACCGTTTTGTTTACACAAAGGTCATAGTAGCGAACAAAAATTTTAAAAGTTCTAAAAAAATATAAAAAAAATTTTTAGATTTTTTTAAATACGTTTTCCGTCGATAAAAGTAAGCATAGTTTCCCTCATTTCAATATGTGCACATTATGAAGACTCACACTGTATATAGCTACTCGTGCTGATTCAATGACTCACTCATTTATCACCTCACCTGAACAATTTTGTATGAAAAATTTTTTTTCATGGATGGGGTCATATAGAAGAAAAAATTCATTCGGGGAAAAAATACGGAGAGATCTGATGATTGAGGACTTCGAAGACGGGTGAAGAGCACAGCCAGGATATCGAAGATAGGTGGGGGATGCTCAACCAAATGTCATTTGAAACGTCATCCAACTGGCAGTGAGCAGAAAAAAAAATTCAAAATGGCGGATTCAAAATGGCCGCCATACGAATTTCGTCGATATCGCGAAAAGTATAAAAGATGGAAGAACGGTTTCTTAACAAGAGGTGATCAAGATTCGAGAGTCTATTCGATGACTACAAAATAAAAAACAAAATGGCAGAATTTATTTTTTCATAGAAAATGTAGGGGGAAATTTGAAGACACAAAAGGGTGAAAGGCAAATAGGGGCGAAAACAGTCCACATGTGCCCTACTAGTTTCTAATATACGTGCAATGTGTGAATCTGACCTATTGAATCAATTAACTATTGTCTTACTTAAGTGGTGTTCCTTTTTTTTTCAGGAAATGAAACATGACAAAAACTTACACAAGAAAATCTAATAGAGGCGCTGCATATACTCAAGAAAATTTAAGACATGCAGTCGATGCTGTTAAAAATGGCACAATATCTGCATATGCCGCTTCAAAATTGTACGGCATACCTAGGCCAACAATAGTGAACCGCGTATACAATAGAAAAGGTCTTAAATCAAACACTTTAGGTAGACCTACCGCGTTATCTAGGGATGTAGAAAAAACACTTGCAGAAAATCTTCATATAATGGAGAAATACGGGTTTGGCATGACACGCAAAGAAATTCTGGAAGTCGTCGGTCAGTACGTGGTCGTAAACAAAATCGAAACCCCATTCAAAAATGGGATTCCAGGAGAGGATTGGTTCCTAGCTTTCAAAAAAAGACATGACCTTTCTGTCAAAAAACCTCAGCCCGTAGAATATGCACGTAAAAAAGCATGCAGCCCTGCGGTAATCTATCCTTACTTTGAATTGCTGGAGAAAACTATCAATGATTTAGGTTTACGTGATAAACCTTCACATATCTGGAATGCCGATGAAACCAGTTTTAGTTACGACCCCAGCAAGTCAAAAGTTGTAGGACTTCGAGGCTACACGTCCACTAGAACAATCTCGTCTCCGGGAAGAAATAACACTACTGTCCTTTTAGCGTGCAATGCTGTAGGTGAAAAAGCGCCGCCACTAATTGTGTTTAAAGGAAAAAGCGTTTGGAACACATGGACATCGGATGAAGGGTATCCCGGAACACGATATGCTGCGACTTCAAATGGCTGGATGGAGGCATCAGTATTTGAAAAGTTTATCGAAAAGATTTTTTTGCCAACCGTTGGAGAGAAACGGCCTATTCTCTTAATTTATGACGGTCATTCTACGCACTTAGGTATTAACATTATACAAAAAGCACGAGACGAAAATATAACAATAATGAAAATCCCACCTCATACGAGCGACAATTTACAACCATTGGATCTCGCCGTCAATAAATCGTTTAAAGATAAATGGGACGTGGCTTTAGTAAAGTGGCAAAGATTGAACGTTGGAAATAAGTTGCCAAAAAAGGATTTTTCAAGAATTATAGGACAAGTGTGGAATCAGATCGACCCCCTTGTATGTGCGGCAGGTTTCCGTAAAGCTGGAATATACCCACTGAACAAAAATGCCATCCCTGAAAATAAATTTGATCCAGTTCTATTAGCTGAATGGAAGAGATCTACCGAACTGACCAAGAAAACGGATGAAGAGATGAGCGACAGACCTGTAGCCTCAATAGAGAAACCTGTTAAAAAACCTAATAAACTAAGCAAAATAGCACTGACTTCTGTGAACAAAATATTGTTTGAGGCACAAGTAGGTCCTCAAACTATTTTAATGCATATATCTTTAGAAAACGTCAGTCCTATTTCAATAAATGATGTTTTAAATAAAAGGAATCAAGAGAAACGTACACCATTGGCAAACATTGGCTGTGTTCAAGAACGTTCAAAAGTTCAGATTCTTGATAACCAATCTGTTATAACCAATATTACATTTGAACAGTTGCTTCTTAAATCCGTGCAACCGGGAAAGTTATCTGTTAAAACAGAAAGGAAAAAAGTTGCGGGTGGTGCAGAAGTTATCACCCATGATGAAGTTTACGAAATTTATAAAGTAAAGGAAGCTGAAAAACAAAAAAAGTTAGAAAAGAAAGAAGAAAAAATAATACAACGTAAAAAACAGATACAAGCTAAAGAAAAGGATAGTGAGAATAAAATCGAAAGTATACCAGGACCATCAGGCCTTAATAGGCCGTGTAAAAAAAGACAAGTATGTTTGAAGGAAAATTTGAAAAACGTTAAATTTCCAGCAAAGAAAAAATACAGAAATAGATCTTCATCCACCAGCACATCTGATTGTGTCAGCTTGCACGATGATTCTGATATTGTAGACTTGTTTGATGAGTGCTCAGACTTATTTGAGGAGGACTTTGACATCACCAGGGATTTTGGTAATACATACTCTATTTCAGACGAGGAAAATAACAACATAATAGATAAGAAATACAATGCAGTAGACATCATTGGTAAATCAGAAGAAAGAGCAATAGAAGCAGAAAAAACAGATAGAATAAAAAAGATAGAAGTAGTTGGTGAATTGGAGGGAAAGACGATGGAAGCAAAGACAGTTATTGGCAAAATAGCAGAAGAAAGTAGCAAGGCGCCAGAGATTGTTTGTGGATCAGAAGGCAGTAAAATAAGGACAGGAACAATTGATGGCAACTGGGATGAAAAAATAGAGAAAGATGAGGAAGTTATCTATGCTATCAACGACAATGTCATGGTCAGGTACTACACCAGAAATAAGTGGACGTATTATATTGGCTATATAACTAATATTACTCCACATCCTGGTTCCAGTATTGTAAATTATGAAGTAAGGTTCTACAAAACATACAAAATGCCATTGAGATTTAAAATCACAAAAAAACTAGATCGAGATATAGTTCCGGTATTGTCCCTGGTTAAGAAAGTTCGCCTACTTCAGAATTCTAACAATTCCAACGAATTTCTTCTTTCAGACGAAGAAGATTTTATATATTTTTCTTAAATATTTAAAAGAAACAGCGTAGTTTGTTCTCGTTATGTTTTAAACTTATTTTAATAAGAAATAAACTGATTTATCATACTGATCTCTTTACATGGTGCCGTTGCTAATTTATTACAGTTTATTAGTGATGATGATGGTTGCTTAGTTTTTATTTATAATCCTATCTTATTAGAATTAGACTGAGTTATTAGTTAAAAAACATGCAATACATTGATCTCCAAAGGATAGTCCGTTATAAATAAAATTTTTTAAATAACATTTTTGAAAATAATACTTTTGATTGTTAAAAGTTAGTTTTTCTGCAGTGAGAAGGAGAGAGTGGGCTATTTTAATATTGATTAATTATTAATTATAGTTTCCTTTCTTATTTTCGGTAAAAAATATATAATTTAAAAAACAAATGACTTTTTATTTTTAGTTTGTCACCCCTGAATGCCCCTAGCTGAACTTTTATGTTTCTCTTACCCCGACTTTGATATTTCTTTTTTTTTATAGAAACTGTGGCTTATTACATTTATCTAAAGATCAAATTCGATTGAATTAGTGTTACTTAAAAAGTAGCAACAGGTATATCTTAATAAACATAACATTATAAGGAGATACGATGAGTGTTCCTCTTACCCCTAATGTGGGGGAAGAGAAACGTTAGCACAACCTAAACGATTTGCCTGATATTGCCGTAAGTATTCAAGTTAGCGTTTTGATTCATAACAAACGGAAAGCTAATAAACAAAGGCAAGTATAGAGTATCTCAAAATTCCTATAAAACATTATCTGTTTTTCCTGGAGCTCAAAACATCTGACTCAAAATAAAGTATGTTCCTCTTACCCTAACTGACCTTACTACACTTCTTTTGTTATTTAAAGTTTCATTTGTTTTTACTTAAAATGAGATCACATTAAGAACAGATTTTGCGAGTAAAGGCTATTTGTGAAAAATGGTACATTTTTGAACTTTTCATGTAACCTGGAAAAGTGAAATTTAATATTAAAATTACAATTAATTAAATTAGAAAAATGGTGATTAATATCGCGTATTTCCTCCACGTGCTCTTATTAAAGTTTCTACACGTCTAGGCATACTGAGAATGATGTTATAGATGGTCTCCTGGGATAGTCTCCGCCATTCCTCAACTACGGCGATTCGCAGTTCTCCCACGTTGGCAGGAGCTGGAATTCTGGACTTAACTTTTCTTTTCAGCAAGTCCCAAACGTGCTCTATTGGGTTCATATCCGGTGATCTCGCCGGCCACTCCATAACAGTGATATTCATATCATTAAGATAAGCTTGAGTTACCCGAGCGGTATGCGGCAGAGCATTATCCTGCATAAAAACAAAATCGTCACCGATATATGGGGCAAACGGTACGACATTTTCTTCTAAAACTTCTCTGATATAGCGGTCTGCAGTCAGACTCCCTCTGTCGATCACTACCAAGTCTGTGCGAGCTCCCAAACAAATGCCCGCCCAAACCATTATTGATCCACCACCGTATGCAACTGTAGTTTCAAAATTTGTCTGAATGTATCGTTCTCCTTTGCGTCTGTATATTCTTTGCCTGCCGTCAATTTGATTTAAGAGAATTCTGCACTCATCACTAAACAATACCTTACTCTATTGGTCCGCGTTCCAAAGTCGATGTTCCTGAGCAAAAGTTAACCTGTTTCTAGGATGATTTACCTCGAGCCTTGGAGCCTTGGCGGGCACAAATGAACCCAAACCAGCTTCTTCGAGCCTTCTTCGTACCGTACGCTCACTTACGGTTACACCCCGCACTGCTTCTAACTCATGTCGGGCTTGGACGGCCGTCAAACGGGGGTTCCTACGTACACGAAGCCGAATGAAACGATCATCCCTACTCGAAGTGCGTCTTTTTCTGCCTTGTCCTGCTCTTCTCACATAAGTACCGGTCTCCCTGAACCGTTGGATACTGCGATGGATCGTTGAAACTAGTCGACGAAGATCTCTGGATATCACTCTGTAGGTTTGACCATTTCTTCGCATTTCGAGTGCCCTGGCAATCTCCGTTGGGGCTAAGTCAGGCATAATTCAGTCATCAACTCCAGAAAGATACGCGATTAAAAAAAACTAACAAAAAAAAACAGTATTTCAATGAAATTTTAAATCAAACTCAGAAGGAAGAAATACTCGAAGTTCGCTTCAGATAAGGTGTATTTGAATAAAATTAAAACAATTGCATAAAATGTGATGTTCAGTTGTTTTCTTAATTTGAAAATATTTCTTTTTAAATTAAATAACGTATAAACCAGCCAGCAACTTTATATGATACTGATATCAAACCTTTTTTTTATGTTCCGCTAAATATGCCGGCGAGTTTAGTTATCACCATTGAAGAACTAATATTTGTAATGACTCGTCATAAGTGCCTGTAAGTTAGGCCTATATGAAATATAAAAGTATTTTTGATTTGATTTGATATCTACCATGCAGGTATAAACCAACCGACCCGAATTTTGACTAATCGCTGCCGCTTATAATTTTGTACCATTCGTCAGAACGTGACGCTGATTGGCTGGGGAGACGGTCGGAAACTGACCGCGTTGCTACAACATCTATGTACATCTATATATACTATAAATATCAATAAAATCATAGTGTCTGTTTGTAATATTGAAATAACCGTTTTTTACTATATGTTTATGAATACAACAAAATAACATTTTTTACAATTTTTGCCTGTCTGTCTCTCTGTCTTTTTGTTCCGGCTAATCTCTCAAATGGCTGGACCGATTTTGACGTGACTTTTATTAGCAGGTAGCTGATGTAATAAGGAGTAACTTTGGCTACGTTTATTTTATTTTAGAAAAATTCTATAGAAAATAAAATAAAATAGAAAAATAATGTACCTAATGTTGCAATGTCCAAATTAAAGAATCGACTGTGACGGAACGAAGTTCGCCGGGTCAGCTAGTACAACATAAGTTTGCTGCTGTGTTTTTTGTGTAGCATTTTGTTTGCGTTCTTGCAACAGTTTTTCGTAGCAAAGAACACTGTTTTTTATTGCTTGCCGAACACTTGTTATGCGATTAATGTCACTGTCTGCTTCTAAAATTTCCAGCCCCGAATAAATTTTTCCCAACGCCTCTTGAATAGCGCTGGATGACAACACTCTTTCTTCGGGATGTTCTTCACATTCTGTCTGGGTTTCATCCAAGTTGATGTTTATCAAATCTTCATTGCTCAGAGGTGCACTATCAGTTGCTATAAATTCTTTCAGCTTCTCAACAGTAATGCTGCCAAGGTCCGATCCTTCCATCAGAACAGCGATATCTTCAATTGCCCGTCTTGTCACATCCTGAACTTGTACGCTTCTGGGTGCTTCTACTACATCTGGCCAAAGATTTCTCCAAACTCCATGCAGGTCTGTTTTACTTCATTCCAAGCGGCTTCAATATTTTGTACACCCTTCAAAATATTGTACGCTTTCCACCAATCGCGCATGGACTGTTGTCCTTCTCCATCTGTTTCGCGAATTAACTGACCAAAAGTGCGGCGGTGGTAGTAAGCTTTAAAATTCGCTATTGCCCCTTGATCTGTAAAATTGAAGTAGTGTTTGATGGCAAATACATGACCTCCACTTTCAAATCACGGGGTGAATCTAATGTAGGTGGATGCCCAGGGGCATTATCCAAGAGTAATAGAACTTTTGGTGGAAGTCCATTTTGGATGCAGTAAGACTTGACATCAGGACAAAAGCTGTTTTTGAACCAGTCTGAAAATACATCACTTGTCACCCAAGCTTTTCTGTTTGATCGCCAAACAACTGGTAGCCTATTTTTATCTATGCCACGCATAGCGCGTGGTGTTTCTGATTCGTATACCAGAAGAGGTTTCAATTTAAAGTCTCCAGTTGCTTTGCCACCTAAGAGAAGGGTGAGTCGGTCTTTAGCTGCTTTGAAGCCACTAGCTTGACGTTCTTCTTTAGAAATAAAAGTTCTAGATGGCATTTTCTTCCAGTATAGGCCGGTTTCATCTACGTTAAAGACGAGACAAGCGGGAATCTTTTTTCGAAGTATGAAATTTTGTAACTGGCTAGGAAACCCTGTCGCAGCTTCTGTATCTGCGCTAGCTGCTTCACCTGTTATACGGATGTTATGAAGGTTCAATCGTTTTTTAAATCTATCAAACCAGCCCTTACTAGCGACAAACAGGGGAGCGGAAGATACTTCGCTTTCCTGTTGTTTGAGAACCTCATACAAAGAACATGCTTTAGAACATATGATATTTTGACTCAAGGGCAAATTTTTTTTATTCAAATCTTCAACCCACGTAGCAAGCATCTTCTCAACTTTTTCCATAATGACTGGTCTTGAACGCGTTACTTTTTTGGCGCTTGTGGGTGTTGAAGATTCACTTGAGCGCATAATCTTCTCCCGATTTTTCATAATTGTTCTCACAACTAAATTTCCTCCCAACTTCCGTAGCTTTTCCTCTGTTATCCATTTTTTTAATAATTTTCACTTTTGTCTCTAAACTTAAGCTTTTGCGCTCTTTTTTCTTAGTGGTTGGCGCCATCGTCGATAGTAATAAATATTTTGTAATTTAATAACAAACAAACTATAACTTTTGCACAATAAAGCAATAAATCAAAAGAAAACTGTTAATTATAATATGTACATACAGTGTAAAAGTCAACTGACATTTGACACAATACGTAGCGCCAACGCGAGTAGTAACAACCTAGTGACAACTAATTCACTGCGAGTCTGTGACTGGCTAGTGCAATCACGCCACGAAGCGCTAATAGACCAATCAAATGCATCCGCGTAAAGCGGGGTAAATAAGCGCGAATTTTAAAAATCGCGTTATAACGAATTCGCTATTATATATATAATTAGAATCTTTTAGTCTTTTTATTGTAGACATAATATCATTTGGGATAACAGGTCCAAGAAAAAAAGATTTAAGAATATTATTACTTAACGTGCATCGATGATTTTCACAAAGATCAATTAATGGTAGAGAATGATTTGCAAAATAATTATTAAATGCTTCAGCTATTTCAATCGGTTGTGCATTATCATGTTAACGAGCCTTAAAGTAAACGTACTGCTTTGAGCTTAGCAGTTCACGGATGTTTGGATCGCCCTGCATAACAATGTGATGAGTGCTTAGTTTATCTTTGCGTTATAAGGTTACCGCAGACAACAGCAGAAGAGGTAGTTGCTTGTTTGATAACAGCAGAAGAGGTAGTTGCTTCTTCTATAACAGCAGAAGAGGTAGTTAGTTCATCGTTCAAGGCAGCGGTACTTTGCTGTTCGTCATTTAAAACTGAAATTGGTTGATCGTCAATCCTAGCATTTGGTTCTTCAAAAATATGTGAATTGAAATTTTCAAGAATCACATATATTTCATCTTTGTGACTTACATCACTACTTATTAGAGAAGTACTTCGTTCGTCGAGATTTGAAGGCAGCCTTGGTATCTGGAAAAAATAACAAATATTGCATCATAACCGAATGTTCTTTTTCATTTGCCGAAAGTGATAAAAGTACAAATGTTCTGCTTTATACACCACATAGGGTGGCAACATAACACTTGGGGAATCCCAAAAATGTATTTTGTTTCTTTTTTTTGTATGAAAATCTTAATGCGGTTCACAGAATACATCTACGCACCAAGTTAAAACCGTATAGTTTTTATAGTTTCGGAAAAACCCGAGGACCGTGACATACGGACGGACAGACAGACAGACATGACGAATCCTTAAGAGTTCCGTTTTTTCCATTTAGCTACAGAACACTAAAAACTTGTAAAATAAAAAACCAATGTATGACATAAATAAGTCCTTTATTGAATATACATATAATAATTAAGAAAAAACAAATCACTTAAAACTAATTTTCTAATGCCCTTTAGAGAGTACTAAAATTTGTTATAAAAATTTCTGATACTATTTTCTACCACTGCGTTCTTCATTAAGTAATGGATTCTTAGTTTACAATAATTTTCGCAAATAGATTTTATGAGTAAATATTTACGATCTTCAAAAAATCCAAAGTCTAGCTGATGTTCATTCAAAGTTCGAAAAATATTTTTATAGTTTGTTGAATGCATTACTTGCAGTATAACGTCACGTATCATTTCTCTCAGATTTATTACTGAATAAAATATTTACATAGTTAATTAATCTAACTTATTTTAATGCTAAGTTATATACCTACCTATTTACAGCAAAATATAAAATCAAAGATAAAAAGTATAACAAGAAAATTGTGCTAATATGCATCAAAGAATTCCTCCGCACCGTCGTCATCGGGCAAAGTGCCCAGAAGGCTGGCAGCATTGCCACGCTGGATGGCAATGCTTAACCTCTGACCAAGGAATAGGCCAGCCCTCTGTTCACGTGTAGCGTCGACTAGCTTTTGAGAAATTTCTCTGAATAAAATATGTGCATTCGGACCCCATGGCCCCAGCGTTTCGACCCCAAACGGCACAAACTCATAGTTACCTATAAGGTTGGTATATTTGCGCCGCTTGAGGGTCTCCGCTGCTGCAGCAGCTGCGCCGGCACAGCCTGCCGTGGCTGGAAGGTGGGATGGCGCAAGGGTATCGACGCAGGTTGCATCCCATACCAAAGGCCTACCCAACTTCCAGCAGCAGCAACGACATACCGTCCGGTCTCTTCCCATCGTCACGCACCAGACCATTGGGCTCCAATACGGCTGGTACGCCGGCGGTAGAAAGAGCACGGCTGATGATGTCATTGATAGTGGCGTGCCTGGCTATGCGGCCCGCGCTATCATTTTAAATATATCTCTGTTAATAAGTTTGCTGTAATGGTCACATGCCAAACATTTACGGAAAAATTGTTCACATAATTTGCATATGTTATGTATAATAGACGTCATTGCTATGGTATACTAAGCCTCCCTTATCTTTGAAAGATGTCAATGAAATCTTTTTTGTACCTTTTAATGCTGTTCAACAATTCTCGCAAACAATTTGTTATTGCAAGTTTTTGACGACAAATCCTGATATATAATAAATGACTTCCTCAACATATTCAGTTAATTGGCCTGGATCATTCATGTAATTATGGTCATCATTATATAAGTACTCTTGTTGAGTCACCTTTTCTAATTCTTCTAGCATTATTTATTTTATTAACATATTGAGATTTTTCGGTCAAATTTTTTTCTCGTGGACCACTTTCAAAATTTTGCTGGTTTCGGTGTAACCCTTGCAGCTACATTTCAACCATATACCCAAAACTTGACAAAAAATGTGAAGAACTATGAAAATTTGAATTAATTGTTTTCGAAAAAAAAAGAGAGATCAGTTATTAATCAAGTCATTGTGTTGTGATTGAATGTCAAAAGTAAAGTTGGCCAGTCAAAAAAGTGATTCCTACCAACTTTACTTTTTTGACATCTACTCGCAGCACAAGGAGCCAATAAATTTTTCATTATTTCATTCACATATTTTTATTTTTGCCTGCAGCCGAAATGTTTGATACCCTCTTTTAAATTTCACCTTCAGCTCTTCATTAGAGCTTAGCTCGAGTAGCTCCTCTTGTAATATGACATTCTCAATTTCCGTTTCATCGAATGGATTTATGACCCATGGTGGTATTTCCATTATAAGAATATCTTCAAATCTGATTTTGAAATCAACATGCTGGGCAATTAAATGTTGAACGTATGTTTGAATATCCTCATCAAGGCATAATTGTACCTGTGACAAGTTTGAAAACTGGGAAAATTCACGCCGACTTATATTTTGCTTCATAAATTTCAATTTTCCAAGAAAAGCTGTAATTACACTCTTTGTTTTTATTAAATTGAGGTTGTCCCTTTGTAATTGTAAGTTAATGTGATTAATTTTTTTGAACAAATCTGTCAAATACGCGATGTCTGCTTTCAAATTGATCAGTTTTTTTTTTATCTGGATCTTTACTTTCTGCTGCATTGAGAGGAGAAGTGAAGCCAACATTTAGTTCTTCACTATCGAAAGCAGATAAATTTTCGTGGACCCCCGCTTATGAATTGTGGACCCCCATTTTTTGTCATGCCAACGTAGACCCCCATCGAGTCTCCCGTGGACCCCTGGGGGTCCACCTGGACCACTTTGGGAACTACCGGTTTACACCTTGCGAAAGGCAACTAAATAATATTTTTAATACATTTGGTCAAAAAGTTGACATTTCCATGTGTGTTTAGCTTGCGCAAAGTTATTCTTTCCCGTACTATATCTTTTTGTTTTCCCCCTGCATGTGGATCCAAATCCATGAAGGTAGGTTTTCAAGTAAAAAGTTTTCGCTACTAAATTACTGTATTAAATGACTGTAATGTTATTATTTTACAGTGTAACTGCTATAAATATAAATACATAAATTAAATTAAATTATGGAAAACACGGTTGTCTGAAATGCACGGTAGTAGGTGAATATTCACATCGATCCCGTACCGTGGTATTCAGCAGAGTAGGTTGCCCGAAAAGAAATGATGTTGATTTTCGCTTAAAAAAGTATGGGTTACACCACAAATATGACTCGCCACTATTGCAATTACCTATTGACATGATAGAAGATTTTCCTGTTGGGGATTCTCTACACCTAATTGATTTAGGAATAATGAAAAGACTCTTAATTGGCTGGAGAGATGGCAGTTTTGGAACATACATTACAAAATGGTGCGCCAGAGATATTGAAAATGTTTCTCAATTTCTATTAATTACCCAAAGAAATTCATAGAAAAATGAGAGCACTGAACGTGTTATCTTACTGGAAAGGGTCGGAGTAAGGGACTGATATGGGTATGATTTTTTATACGAACTGACTGAATGCCATGCCACATAAAATTTTATCTATCTATTGCCCAGTTGCACGATATTATTTGTAACCTCCTTTCGTTTTGGCCTATTCCTATGTAACCCGAACCCTCCCGGGGTTTAGCGTTGACGTGGCTAGCTCAGTAATCGGTGAAGTTGCAGTACCCGGGAAGGGTTAGGCACAATTGTTGGTCTGAAATTCTAGATTATAAGGGGGAGACTGTTGCAATGAAACACAGATCAATCAGTAATAGATAGTCTTATTTATTGTTATACACTAAGGTTAGACAAAGGTCATCGCAAAATCAACACATCTAGACAATGAAATCAAAGAATCTACTTATTATTTATATTAACAATACTAGGTTTTAAATTAGCACGTTTTACCTAGGTTTTAGTCATAAAAAGAAAAGTTAAGAGAAAGAAACTGTAAACTAAAATCTCACAATATCTTATTGTCCAGAACAAAGGCACTGAAGGTTAAGCGAACACGCGCTGCCCAAACATGGATAAAATATGATTTAGCTTTACTAGGAACGGTTGTTGTATTTTCTTCTAATGGCGGTTAAATTTATTTGCACTAAACTGGTCAAAAGAAACTATTCATGATGTATAATGGAAGGATATCACCTTTTCAATCCAACCACGTGGTGACGAACTCCGTCACCAGCTCGTCTAGGCAATTAGCCCAAGTTCTGCGGCTCTTGGTCACGTGGATAGCATCTGCGGCGCGGCGCTCCGCGCCAGGCTGACGACTTGGCTATGCGGTTCGCATTTGGCAAGGAAATTTACGACGTTATTTGGACCAAACCAAGCTTGCACGCATGGCCGAACAACGGCTAAGGTCGAGCTGAGGACAAAGGAATTTGTGTCTATCAATCACCACCTAATCCTACGCGGGTCCCTAGCTTCTAAGATGTTAAACAAGCGCTCGCTTACCTACAACATTGAAGAGTGGACGAGGTGCCTCAATCCACCATCACTACAGGTGGTCTCCGCCGGCACACGAGCTGAACAGCAGCTCCGAATATGAGTGTAGAATGCGTGGAGAGAAGACCGTCCTCACGTTTTTCGAGCCTTTTATAGACGAATCCTATATCCCCACCATGGGCGTTCCTTTAGGGTGGCCGACCAACAATTTCTAATCACCCCAAACTCAATCGACCACTCACAACGCGAGCTTACTTAGAAAACACAGGTCGAGTCGGGTAAAAAATGCAAGCAATTGTCCAATAACTCCTAGTTTTCAACACCAATGACAACGAAAAAATCCTATCATAGACAACGGAATTACCTCGTCACGTCCATAGACATTCTTTAGAATATGTTATTTAAATTTCAAGTTATTAAATTTTTGACTATGCCTTGGTCAAGTTTTAAATATTTATTTATTTAAGAATTGTAATTTGTTAATCTTTTTGATTGCTCCTTTTATATCATTGTCTACGGGCGTACGAAGCAGTTCCACTCTCTATCGCCGGGAGGCGCTGACCCCAAACTACACCAAGCAACTTCGACTAGATGCAGACCGCACAGTTCCATCGTGCGACGGCAGGTGGCGCCGCAAACGAACTAAAATGCTATTAATAAAAACGATTAAAACGTAAACGATAAAATCGTTACGTTACACCTACTTGAGGAAGTACGAATTTGTTTGCATTTACTTCTTGACAAAGAGTTTCGTAAAATGTTTTTGAAAAAAGTTTTACAGTCCTTTGAAAAATCTTTATATGTCAAATTAATTATATCGAAAACAAAATCAAATAATCGATTGTAAGCTCGGAAACATATCTTGGACTGTTCTTTTCGGGAGCCCCCGTCCCAAGAACACTTGTTCAAAAATTGTCTTGTGAAAATTAGGTCAATTAGCACATATGCGTTATTTAATCCTTTCACTTAACTACAAACTACTGAAAATTTTCTTTTTAGTTCTGCTTTATAATTAGCATTTTTCAGCTTATTTTCAAGTTCTTCTGCTTCCTCTTGACTATTTATTATTTTGAATTCTACTTCTGTACGTTCCTTAACTGCTGGTGAACATTATTTAATAACTTCATCAAATTTTGTTGCTATTTCTCCAATTTATCAGTTATCTAGTACCCATAACACAAGCTATCGCTTACTTTGAGACTTGATTGCGATGTGTGTAATATCCTAACTTTCTTTATTTAATATACCAATTTATTTTAATTTAAACATGAATTAAGTTATGGGAATGTGAAATACCTCTACCCATGATTTTCGTTTTAGGGTCAGCATCAGATTTTTTAATTTCATTTTTGAGTTCCTCTAACCCTATCTGGCAAAGTTCAATAGGAACATTACTTTGCTTAGACACAGCTGACAAATCGTTTCCACTCTCTTCCAAAGCTATCACAAACGTTTCTTTTTGAACAGGGTCTGGGAACAATTAAGAAGGTTATTAAACATACCAATATACATGAATAATATTCATTACCTAAGTAATCACAATAATATAAGTCAAGCTCAGATTAAGTATATAAAAAAGTAAATTCAGTGCTTGTTTGTACTCACCTTTTAAGAACAATTTTGCTTCTGAACGTTGTTTTTTTATCCTGGTTTTCATATTCCTGTAGCAACTGATGAGGTTGTCAGTTGTTCGAGGGCACTGAGTTGTGTTTGCATTAAGTATATGTATATCTCAGTTATTTTAATCCATGTTTTCTGCTTGTCACTTTGTTTAATAGAGTCCGTTTTTTTGATTCAATAATGTGATTGTAAGGTTCTATTACTTTAGTGAATATTTCCTGCTCTTCCGGCGTAAAATTTGGTGCTCTGCTACGCGATCCCGCTACATTATCTTTTTTACAGCTC
Source organism: Coenonympha arcania (assembly GCA_036785405.1). Classification (NCBI taxonomy): domain Eukaryota; kingdom Metazoa; phylum Arthropoda; class Insecta; order Lepidoptera; family Nymphalidae; genus Coenonympha; species Coenonympha arcania. The sequence goes on from CM072082.1 coordinate 9,836,937, forward strand.
ATTTTGTAATGAAAATAATATGACTTATAACACGAACGATTAACAACATACAACACTTTAATAAAAATAATATCACTTTTAACCTATTAAAACATAAAAAATTATTACTTTAAAACACAACGTAAACAATTACCAAGGTACGACACTTCGCTTCGCGCTCAAACTGATGTCAGTAGGTACCTACTAAATTCCTACAAACGTCAAAATAAAGCCACATGCTTCGTTACCCGCACAGATTTTTGTGTTTCGCAAAAGCGTTCGGAGCGCACTCACGCGCATGCCGAAGGCAGGAACCGACTGAATCAGTGTTGCCAGTCTCTCCTCGTCGTGTGAAATCGCCATAGACATAATTCGACACTAGACCGACGAAATGTAGTGTGCAACACTACATCCTTCAATAAATGAGGAGTATCAAAATTGGATAGACTTTTAAATCATCAACCTCAAAGGCATTTGATTTATCTTTATTTGGTCTTAAATATTTCTCTCTCGTCTCTTTTTGCAAACTTATAGTTTAGCTTGGCCACCATGGTTGCCAAAATAATGATGCCAGCACTTCTTAATTGTCTGATAATGTCATTACTCATTAGTAACTTCTTTTAATCATATGATTTTGTGGTGCTTTTGCAAAATTGAAATAATATTGTTTGCTTAGCTTTTGTTTTAATTCCCTTGATCATGGCTACTAATGCATGATCAGCGATGTTTTCAGTTTTTTTGTCTCCAAAATCTTCAAACCCAATTACTTTTTTATTATAACACAGGCATTAAAGCTTTTTCATCAAGTAAGAATGAGTATAGCCTCAAGAGGATGTTTTTTACTGTTTCTGCAAAATTTTCGATGCTTCTTTGATTAATGCCCGGTTAAATGCTAAAAGCACTTAGCAGACGCTGCAGCGTTCTTTTCAAAGGCAGCACAAGTTTTTTCAAGAAATTGTAACCTTTTTGACTTTGTTTCCAAATAGGAGCGCACAATTTTTTTCTTCTAGGGTAAATTTTCTCCCCTTTGCCTTTATTTTAGATTTTAATTGCATTGTCATAAATGATTTTAGTGAATCGGGCCTCTATAATTTTCATAAAAGATTTTGTCTGCGAAATTTTTAGTGCATGATTTTTTTTGTTTGAGTTTTAGGGTAAGGTGCCTGTTAGAAGTGCGCGGTTAACGAAAATAATTCGAATAAAAAGCGTCATTTAAAAATCAAAATATATTTATTAAAAGAACAAACTAAACAACTTTAATATACTATACGAATAATCATCAAAGTCTTGTGAGTTTTGAATTTGAAATAGAAAATTAGATCATAGTCATTTGTGCACTCTTGTGGATGCAATCACGCAAGAGTACGCAGAGTAGCCCTGAGTATAAAGGGGAGACAAAAACCTATTCGTATAAATCGCACTTGCACGCTCCGTTTCCGGCGTATGACGTACATTCGTCGTGCCACCATTTAGTAGTCGACACATTGGATCCAATCATCCGTTATTGGCTCCCTAAAATTCTCTTCACATCCAGGACATTTCTAAATCTTTTTTTTTTCAATTGGAGTATTCTTAGGTTTTGAATAAGTCTTCTTTGGTTTCATCTGTGTTGATTTACTTTTAGTGTTTTTCGTTTTAGTTTTTTCTTCTTCATCCTCTAGTTTTCTCTTCTTCTGTGTTGATTTAATGTTAGTGTTTTTCTATAAATTTAATAATTTTTCTAAGTGTGTAAAATACTATTCAAAAAGATAGTTAGTGTTTTTCGTTTTAGTTTTTTCTTCTTCCCCGTCTAGTTTTCTCTTATCAGGAGAGCCTGTTATAATTTCGGATTTTTTACTGCGTTGAGATGGTTTTCGTAAAACCGAAGCCTTTGGAAGCGTTGAAATGTCAGCAAAAGTAACATTTGGTGGATTGGATCTTTCGTTAATATTTAAACTACTCGTATGTGTAATATCGGATAAAATTGAAGGGCTTCCACTTTTGTTATTAGGAGATGGTTCTTTCGCAATGTTTAAGTTTACAGGTGTACTAGTTATAGTTCTAGAAGTCTGCTCTGGTTCAGTCATAAGATTATTGTGTGTATCCACTATCCTCATCTGGTAAAAGCATATCGACGGGATTGTGGACACTCACCACCTGATCTAATGACATGTCAGTGAGCAAGGGTTTTTTTGCAGTACAATGTGGGTAGGAGAAGGAGTAACTTGATCAGGTACATCAACATTCAGTGATACTTCTTCAGGTAGATGATCACTAGAAGCAGAAATATACGCTACTTGTTCAGTTACGGCAATAGGACACAACGGACCTTGTGTGGAAGTACCTGCTTCATTCTGCTCATCAACTTTTGCGTCTTTCTTCCAAAATGTATTTTTTTATTTTCAATGGCTTCTGCTTTTCCAGTTTTATATGCTGTTATTGGACATTTTACCTCAACTATTATATCTTCACCACATACACCATCTGGTGTTGCCCCAAGATAAGGTAAATTTTTATCTATAAACGGGCCACATGGAGTGATATTTACACCCTGTTCAAGCGACAATTGTTGTAGGGCGGTTTTTTTTATCATCACGACCATGTCTAATGGAGAGAACGTTATCTAACATATGTTGGACTTATATAACAGTTCTTTCATTAAATTTACACAGCTCGTATCTGGCCTCTTTTTATAATCCTCTCAAAGTTAGATGCAGATGTCAGCAGTGATCTGCGTAACTGCAGCCACTCGCTGCTTCCTCCTTGAAGGATGGTTTTTGATTGGATTTCATGTCTTTCTTCGTCCGTTTTATATTGCCCCGCCAAAAAGCTTTCTTTCAAATGTATAAAGATATCTGAATATCGGGCTTGGTACAATTTGAGCCGTAGTCACTGTTTTAAGTCGTACTTAGTACGAATAATCGTTTTTTGTTTTTTTTTTTGTTTTTTTTTCTAATTAAATTTTTTTCATGTTCCTCAACAGATTGTTTGAAGCCTTCAATAAGTATTTGGCTCTCCATGCCTGTTGAAGGCCCATCATAATTTTTAAAGCATAGGTGGTCTCTCTTTTCAGTTTTATCCTTTACTGCCTTTGCGCACACTTGGCAATATTTGTTTTTAACACCGAGAAACAATATCTCGCCAGTATATTTACCAATGATGGCAGCGGCCCCAGATGGAGCAGAGTAATTCTTTTTATATAATCTTTTGCTCCAACATCCATCGGCTTTAGGGTCTATAATGGCTATGCCATCTTTATTAACTCTTCCTTCAGATATAGCAATTTCTTTCTCTTTTTCTGCTGCTCCTTTCATCGTTTCCAACGCAACCTTTTCCCAATGTTTACTGATCAACTGATGATTCTGATTGTATGTCCGTTCTTGCAATTTCGGTAGATTAAGGCATGATAAAAACTCTTCTAATTGTGCCTGACCACATCCGATAGCCACAGTTCCAGCTACAGCACATGTGTTGATATTTGAATAGTTATCATCACCACAATATTTTTTTTATATAAAATGATAAATTGCACATTTTACATTTAAAAGTAAAAGTAGAAATCAGACCGTTTTGCTTTTCTCCTTGAATTCCAATTCTTTTGAAGTACAGCCTAAAGCCCCATGGCTACAGATTTCGAGCAATTGCTTAACGAAGTAATTAATAGGTATCGACGATTCTTCTGCCACGTTTCTGTGGCTTTGGGATGTCTTCTTGCTCGTATGATATTTCAAACTGAAACAAAAAGGTACTGATGTAAGCCATTTTAGGCGTTCGTCTGTACGTATGTATATGATGGTGGAATATTTGTAATTCACATTCGGCACGAACTACACATCTTCGGCTGCATCATAACTTACCATCAGGTGAGATCGCAGTCAAGTATTAACTTAAGTAGTGTGTAAAAACCCCTGATGCTTCGAATTATTAAAACTCTTTTTTGAACGGTTGTCGGATACTTCCAGCAGTATGAGCACCTTTTCCTTTATATCTACGTATTTCAAAAAATATCGATTTATTATTATTATGCTGCCCAGTTTCTTCAAATAAAAAGAACTAACCAGTGCATAACGTTAAAATTGATGTCATATTTATTACCAGTAACCCAAAGGGCGAAACCACAACACTGCGTTGCGACGAAGAAGAACATTTATTTAAATAGGTATCGATAAATATATTTATCTTTCTATGAAATATAAATACTTTTACGTACAGAATTTTCATTTCCCAGATCAGATTGACAGCTTTCGTTTTGCATATTAACATCCTCGTCCAAACTGAAAAAAAAAACTCATAAAGATAGAACCCAGGATAAACTGGACGTAGTTAAGCAGAAAGGACTCAATCCACAAAAAGTCATTTTGAAGTTATCGAGGTTTAAAGTTAACATGATAATTTCTGCAATTGTGTTGCATGTAGAAAGTTTTTAAATACTGTCATTTATGGGCAAATTTATAACATTTTTATGACTAAAGTTGTGTTAAATAAACTAATGTATTTTTCGAGTTATTAGAATAAATGTGGGTTTGAGTCGTTTTTCCTAAATTGGTTTAACATTATGGTGTATTTTTTTGTATTTTTCAAAAAGGAACTAAGCTACAAAAATGGAGTTTAAACTAATATAATAAATAAAAAGGATTTATTATTTGCAATAAATTTAATGAAGACAACTTTCTTAACTGTCACTGTCATCACCCAGGTCCTCGAAATCTGGTTCCGCTCCAAACCCGTCTACATCTTCTTCAGTTTCTTTTCCATTTAATGACTTATAAAAGTCCAGACAGTCTTTAGGAATGAGATGGAACATTGATTTCAAATCGTCTAACTTTGCTTGGGCAATTTCTTTACCATCAGGCTCTAAAATAATAAAAATAAACATAAGTAAACAAAAGATACCTACAAAAATACCAACATAACTAGTGTATACTGGATAGGTAGTAGATAGCCATACCCCCGTGATGGACTGAATTCAGAAAAAAGAGTATTTAATTACCGCTTGTCACGGGCACGTCGCATTGTTGAAGCAACTTTTGGGGTACTAGCACGAAAGTGGTACGTGTATCATAAAGATTTCGAATGCAAAATCGAAACCGTTGATAAAATAATAAAAGCAACATGTGTGTTGCACAATTATTTAATTGATCGACAACCTGATTACCTAAACAGTAACGAAAATAACAAGGAGCAGATATTAATCTCAATGGGTAACAGAATAGAAACACATTATAGAAACGAAGGTTATCAAGTTCGAGAAATGTATTGTTCTTATTTCAATAATCAGGGGAAAGTTCCATGGCAAGATACTCGCATTTCGTCACGAATTTCAATCAACAATTAGAAAAAAACTAAAGTTCTATTAAGTAAAGTGTGCAAGAAGTGTATGCTATGATATTTATTTTAATAAAAATATATAATTACCGTCTTTTATGTTCACTTCATTAATGATTACATTCCATGCAGCATCCTTTGTTTCGTTACATTTATAAAATTCCGAACTCGTGTCCCACAGGCAAGGAAACTTTTTAACGCTTTCGATGAGTCTTTCATCCATTTTTCAAAACTCTTCGTTACACCAAGCGCACGTACGTATTAGTCAAACTTCAGCGGCATACTATCCCAATATCCTATACCCCCGCCCCCGAGACCGGGCCGTTTCCCCGCCGCCGCGCCGGCTCACTCGGCTGCCCCGCTCCGCCGCTCCGCTCCGCCGCCTCGCACCGCTACCTCGCACCGCTACCACGTGCCGCTTCCGATAATGTATGAATTTTTAAACTAGCTCGCAAATCCCTTTCCACTAAAGCGGAGCGGAGATTTCATGCAATCCTATTGGTTAATATTTCTTCGTTTCTCCGCTCCGCTGCCTCTCTCCGCGTCAATGGACAGGCAGCCTTACGCGGTTATCATTTTCTCTGTCTTTTGTAGTTGACATTTTTTCAGACGAGATATTTTCGGCATCCTGCTGATACACAATAAAATAAAGAACACTAAAACTAAACACTAAACAGTAGCGTTTCATATACCTATATACAACGTGTAAAGGAAAAGTGAAATAATATTCAAGGGTGCATAAGTACACTAGTAAGGGAATCCACTTGTAAAATATTGAATAGAAATATGCACATTTATTTATCCATACAAACTAATGCAAAACATTCTAAGTGTGTACTTATGACAACCCTATTATTGAAGTTGAATGACCCAGACGCGCGTATAGGTACCTACGTCAGCCGCGCCGCGCGCGCCAACGGCTGGGTGGATGGTGTGGCGCAATCGGCCATGTTCTATGTTAGGTTCGGTGATCACTAGGTACTTGTAGTTATTATTTTATCAAGTACTTACTACTTACCAATAGCTGGCACGCCGACAATATCAGCTGATGTGTGATGATGATGACATTAAATGACGTTCTTGTACTACTTAACTGATACACACACACACAATAACACACAATAATTTATGTAGGTAGTAGGTACCTACACTTTAAACAGACTTCATTAGGTTTTCATTCCTACACTCACGATAATATGCAGTTCCATTGACACATTGTGGGTTCTAATGCACTTTAAAACTAATCCGAACGTTTACGTCTAGTTACTTAAGTCTTCTTTTGATGTAGGTTAAAATGTAATCACAAAGCAGACCCGAAGCTAGTCAATGTTGGGTTATTATTATTTGAAAGGTTCAAAATGTCGACCTTCTTTTTCCATGCACAGAGTTGCTCGCCGTTCAATCGATGCTCTGGTGTTTTGTAGCATCTGTGGAGTTACAGTCATGAATGCAGTACGAATGCGGTCTTCCATTTCTTCTCTAGTTTCACATTCGACTGCATAAACGAAATTTTTAATGTAACCCCACAGAAAGAAATCCAGTGGTGTGAGGTCCGGCGAGCGCGGAGGCCAGGACACTGTCCCTCCCCTACCGATCCACTCCGGAAACCGACTGTTTAAATATTGTCGCACACGTAGCGCGTAATGCGCTGGCGCTCCGTCGTGCTGGAACACTACGTCAAAGTATTCCAACACCGATAACTGTTCCATTAATTGGTCGTCCAAGTAATCGGACAGATGAGACAGGTAGTGTTCGGCATTGAGGCTGGCTGGGAGGATTGCAGGTCCAATTATTCGATCACCAATTATTCCAGCCCACACGTTTATCCTCCACTGATGCTGGAAACTGCTCACGCTAGAGGCGTGGGGGTTATTATGAGCCCAAATGTGCTCATTGTGGAGGTTAAGTAAACCGCTCCTTGTGAACGAGGCTTCGTCAGTCCAAAGTATTCTCGCCGCGAATCCGGGATCAGTCGTGACGCGGTCTCTGTACCACGAACAAAAGTTGACTCGTGCAAAAAAATCTGCCGACGTCAGCTCTTGTGTGCGACGGAAGTGGTAAGGGTGCTGACCGTCGACATTCAGCGTCTTCCACACCACCATGTGATTTATGTTGAAAGCAGCCGCAGCACGGCGAGTGCTTGTACGCGGATTCTCTTGAAAATGTTCCAACAGCTGCTCTTCAAACCTTGGATCACGGGTCGTCGCACGACCAGAGTCTCTGTGTGACGGGTTAAAAGAACCAGTCCTATGGAGCCGCAGGCACATGTTCCGAACGCACGCGTAAGACGGCATTCGACGCTGTTCCTCGGGTCGTCTACCAGCAATGAATCTACTATGATAAAGTCGAAGAGCTTCGCTGATATTTCCGTCCGCAGCCCCAACGCACAATATCATTTCATAATAATCACTATTTGAGTAGGAAATACTTCTACGAGCCATACAAATAAATATGTTTATGCGTAGACGAATAACACCCAACTGACCAAAATTGGCTAAATTCAAAAAAAAAATGGAAACAATTTTTTAGGGTCCAATTACATCATAATGCAAAAACCCTGAATATTGAAACTTAGTTGTTTTTTTATTATTCTTTTAATAATAAAAAAATTTTAATTACGTACACAACAACTGACTTTATAATTTTAATTAAATTTTAAGACAAAACAATTTAATAAATTAATAAGTTCAATCATTACATTATTATTCATTTTAATTTAAAAAATAAAAATTACGGAACCAATACTAAAAAAAATAATAAACTTAAAAAGTAGCCGCAAAGCCTTTGTAGACATGGCGGTGTCCTAATTGGCGGCTGGCGGCGTCTTTTGTCGGTAAAACAGACTGTATTTTTAAAATAGACCTTTTCTTAAGCCTCTTCACACTCGCGCTCGGATTCGCAAACGGATCGGGGGTTTGAATCCTGCAGTCCGGCCACCTCTGACGTTTCACTGATGGTTAAGTTCGTTCAAAGTGGGCTTCGCTGAACTCTTAGGCATACAAACTTCTCACTAGATATGTTTTCCTTTGCCGCTATGCAACTCCTAATTAGTCTCTCTAAACGCAGATTACTGTGCTGATAGGTCAGGAGATGCGTGATCGCAATTCAAACCTGCGACACACGTCGCAGGTTTAAATTGAGTTAAGAGGCAGAGGTGTTAACGACTGGGCTATCACTACTTTATTGTTTTGTTGTACGAGTAACTAGCGCAAGTCTGAAGACGGCTTAAGTCGTTTGAATTGTGCCGCTATACCGACAAATTCATAGATTAAGGTGAAAGAAGTCAATAATGTGTCAAATAATAGTGACCTCTTAGAGTGTGTCCTCTCAGAGGAAAACGCCTGATTTTTGTTTTCAATATTTCTTTTTTGTAATCACAGAATTGATCATTGTACATTGTCTTCAAAATCAATTGTTATTGAAGGCGACAAATTAATTTTGTAACTTACTAAATTGATTATTTTGACGAAAATTTTAATACAATTCTATGGCCCTTTTGATATTATTAAAATAACAGGCTTATTATGACTCCGCTACTAGTCAAACAATATGTATCATAAGACAACATTTAGTTTAAACTTGCTATTTAATAGGTAAAAAAGAAATGTAACGTCTGTGCTGTATTTAATCTGCATCAGGCACTGCACTTAATACCTTGTTTTGTGGTTGTAGTACGATCAGAGGCGTCTCTAGCCCTAGTGGCGCCCGTGTGCAGCCAGTAACCTGACGCCCTCGAGCGGGGTCAAAATGGAATACAAGTGACCGCTCCCATACAAGTACTTTGTATCGGAGCGGTCAGCTGATTGGCCAAATATCCATACAAAGTCCAATTTTTTTTTTGAGAATTCGATATGAGTTCCTTGGGGAAAGTTGTTCAGTTTCATGAGTAGAAACACCCGTCAAGAGATTTGCTCTATTTTACCTAACACCCTGTATTTTCAAACGGAAATTCGGATGCAAATGGTGCAATTTTAAATGATGTCAGGAAGCAAAAAGTTTTTTAGGAAAGAAGGGGTTATAAGAATAAAAAATCACAACTTTGTAGTTCTTTCAAAAATATTTAATTTAAAAACTATTATAGTTACGTAACAGGACGGTCGTTCACACAAATTATATAATAACACACAAATGTATTTACAAAAAAGTTACTTTTCGAGCTTTTGCATTAGCGAAATCATTAACAATGTCATTAACTTCAATTTTGATTTCGTGTTCAATACTTATTAACGATAAATTTGTCAATCTACTTTGCGACAATGTTGATCTAAGGTAGTTTTTAATTATTTTTAGTTTAGAAAATGACCTTTCGCTATGTGCGACCGTGACTGGAAGTGTCAGGTATATCCTCAGTGCTGTGGACAGATTTGGGAACACTGAAATTAATTTATTCGTAAATAAGTAATTTAAAATATCCAACGGCGTAGTGGAATCATCAATAAACATTGGTAATAATTCGATTTCATTATAGAGCTCGAACTGTTCCACATCTGAAGAGCCAGCATGGCAAAGTTTATTTTCTAAATTAGAGAAATGTGTTTTTTTTGTATCAGTGTCCCAATCTTTCCAGTTTTTCAATTTTTGAAGAAATGAAAAAATTACATTATTTTCATTCAAAAGTTCGAACCGTTCGTCGAACTTAGTGATTGCGGTGTCTAACAAATAGTAGTAAAAATTTACTTTAAAATCTGTTTTCGCATCTGCTATCGGTTCATCCTCCGCCTCATAATTAAAAAACCTTTTACGAACGCGAGGGCGTGCAGGTGTGGGAAATTCTACTATTGCCTCGACTTCTTCCGCTACAGTTTTCGCCCTGTTAAGGAGCTCCTCAAAAGCAGACTCATTACGAAATTCAGACAAACTTATTTTTGCATTATCAATCATTTTCACCGCTTCTGACAATACAACGTCTGACTTTTGAAGGGCCTTGCTAACTATATTTATCTTGCTTAAAATTTCAAACCAAATAAGCAGAGAGCAGATAAATTTAAAGGACTTAATTTTTGCCAGCAATGAATTTGCCATATTTCTTGACTCTGCATCTTTGCTCCTATCGGAATATATAGTAAACAAGGCATCATACACTTTTCCCAGTTCAAAACGTAGAGCTTTTACGGCTTCAACCCTGCTCTCCCATCGAGTATTTGAGAGTGGTTTTAGACTTAAAGTTGGCACTTCTTTAGCAAGTATTTGCCAACGTGCTGTTGACGCAGAAAAAAAAACATAAATTTCCTGCACAATTGAAAAGAAATTGACAATTTCTAATGAACTTTTAGCAGCGTCATTCACTACCAAATTAAGGCTGTGTGCCGCACAAGGTACATAAAATGCGCGCGGGTTTAAATCTAAAATTCGTTTTTGTAGACCTATATTTTTCCCTTTCATGTTTGCACCATTATCATAACCTTGACCACGAATATCTTGTATGTCAATTTTGTTTGAGATTAAAAAATCTAACAAAAATTGAGTTAAGCCCAGGCCAGTAGTGTCTGTAATAGGAAAAAAACCCAGAAAGTGTTCTTTTACTTCAGCCTTGTCGTTGCTTGCATTTAAAAGAACGTACCGTACGACAACCGATATTTGTTCTTCATGTGCAATATCTGGAGTGCAATCTAAAATAATGGAAAAATATTTAGATTGTTTCAATTCCAAAACAATAGTTTTTTTTATTCTTTCTCCCAACAATTGTATTATTTCGTTCTGAATATTATGGCCAAGATAATGAGTTAGGCGTGACTTGGATTTTTGAATAAGGGCAATGTGTTCCGCAAGCACATTATCAAAGTTAGAGGTATATTCAACCAGCTTTAAAAAATTACCATTATCAGAATCGTAAAGTTTTTGAGATCTTCCCCGAAAAGCCAGACATTGCCTCGCTAAAAAATGAATTAGGTTGATTAATCTACTGACTTTTCTTTTAAAATAACAGTTTTCAATGTAATTTGTTTCTTAAGACATGATAGGTGCCCTAAGCTCTTTTCATGACGTTCTATAGCAGTAGACAAATGCTGCCAATCTTTGTAACCTATTTCACCATTAAAAGGAGTCAGACTCGCATCAGCATGAAACAGTTTACAATAAAAACAATAAACAGAATCAGTTGACTTAGAGTAAACCAGCCAGTCTCTTAAAACGGTTTCATTATTTAACATCTTTTTAGTATAATAAGCATTTGAAAAAGATCTTTTCGAACTATTTGAAGGATATGAACCCAGTTTTACCTGCACGGGCCCACGCTCCATCAAAAATATTCTCTGTTTATCGGATAACACCTGTGGCCATAACGCGAGATCATTCATTATATCTTCTCGAAGTATATTCTCCGGGGACGCTTCGGCACTAGGGGGTTCTTCGTCTTCTTCGACTACCGACGACAAAGACAGCAGCGGCGGCGGCGGCGGCGGCGGTGACTTAGAAGTGACGAGTTCTGCTGTAGAATTATCTTGGTTTTCATATGTCTCTATCTCCAGGTGTTCGTCCGAGGATGGACCGGGTCGAACAAAAAACTTTTTAATAGAACTTGTATTCTTTTTCAGAGACACTTCCTTCTCCAGCTTTCTTTTTCGACTCTGTGCACCAGACAGTTTCTTTTTTCCATCGCCATCAGACATCTAAAATAAATAATAAACTTAGTATACCTAGGCACCTAAAAGAACTATCAATGTAAATAAATTAATATACCTAGGTCCAGAGAAAAAGCTGCAACTTGGACTAGGACTTGGAGTATTATTTATTACAAGCTTCTTCCCGCGACTTCGTCCGCGAGGAATTCTTAGGTATATCGCGATTCCCCCGGGATCTGTGCACTTTTCCGGGATAGCAATTAGCCTATGTCCTTCCCCAGGACGCAAGCTATCCTATCTCCATACCAAAATTCATCCAAATCGGTTCAGCGGTTAGGCCGTGAAAGCGTAACACACAGACAGACAGACAGAGTTACCTACTTTCGCATTTATAATCATCATCATTTCAGAATAAATAAATAAAATTTAAAAGTAGGTAGTTCGTTGTTCAACGGTTAGGTACAAGTAAGACCTAAATAAATAAATAGGTACCTAAGTACTTATACTAGTAGGAACATATTACACTTGAAACTTACCGTTGTTTGTTCCGCACTGCAGTAGGATAAACAAATGAAAAATGCTAGGTCGTATAGGTACGAGTACCTATTTAACTTCGATATTACTATCTATCACCGATGTTTTGTTTTCATGAATTTCGCTAGCTATTTTTGATGACCTCCGACCTCGAGGCATGTCGCAATAATTGTGAAAGCAATTAACCAAATCTTACCTTTTATATAATTTTTAGCAAAAGAAAAGCCGATTTACTTCATATTTACATGTTTACTCAAAGATGATACTTAATCCAATTGCATCAAGGCTTATTTCGCAAAACTACGATGTAGCGGTAAAACAAAAATTGCGGCACGCGTACACAAGCCTTTGAAAATGACCGCCGCACGTCCCTGGGAAATTTAATTTGAACTTTATAGCATTCTAATACAGCCGAGTTAGCAATGATTGTCGGCCGCGGCGTGTTTTCAAACGAATCAAAACAAACAGGTGCCGATGCCGGCACCCGCCTTTCGTAGCGATGCGACATTACGCCAATTTAATCTTTTATTATCTGTTTTAAGGCTGCTTTCATGTTGAAACAAAAGTAATTGTGTAAATTTAAATAGAGTAGGTAGGAAAAGGAGTAGTTTTGCTTTGCTACCGCGCGCCCGGCGTCGGCCACGGCGGGCGCAGGGTCTTTGAGAGCGACGCATCTTCGGATGTGTCGCAAGGGCGCTCGGCGCGCGGCGCCCTTTAGACCCGGCGCCCGTGTGCGCCGCACACCCTGCACTATAGGTAAAGACGCCTTTGAGTACGATGACCTTATTAAACATATGATTTTAGGGTTGCACCTGATTTATTTCAGAAAAAACTTTGGCAATGGTTTATTCAAAAACTATTATGGATTCCGTTTCAAATATAAGGCTTAGGGATTCCGTTTAGGATACACTTACGTACCCTTGAATTTTTTTCCCATTTTCATTTACACGTTGTATACATAGTTTACTAATATTTACACGATATTAACCTTATTCAATATTTTAAAAGATAACTTATTTACTAATCACTACAATAAAATTACTTACTCGAAATAAATATTTTTCGTAAAACGAGAGTCCACCCCGTCTGAAGGCCGGTAGCCGTATGCACAGTGTTGCCAACCCGAATTTTAGAAAATTAGTACATTATGTGCCAAATGTTGGTAGAAGTTGGTAGAATGTAAAATGCAAAATTGGTAGATCTACCACCTCAATTTAGAAGATTTTCTAAGATTAAAAATGCATGAACTGTTCTTAAAATGTTTATTTTTTGAAATTGTACATATTTTATTGAAAAATTTTAAATGTTCTGCACCAGGCTGCCCGTTATTTGCTATAAACCTTTTAGTACGCAACAATCCCTCTAGAGTCTCCGTGCAAATTTTATTCCTCTGGAAGGTTTTTATATTATTAATTGCAGAAAACAATCTTTCAACGTTGGCGCTACTATGTGGAAGTGCGAGTAATTTTCTCACGAATTCGCATAGCAGAGGAAACATTGGAGACTGATCTCCTTTTTTTTATGGATGAAACATGCTTCCAGAATTCTTCAAGTGTAGGATCCACATTTTTTTCTGTGAAATGAAATGACATGTTTCTCATGTAATAATCTCCACTCTCGGTCCAATTCGGTCATGTTTTCTGGGCATAGTCCTAAAAATAAAAATGTAATGTAAATAAAAAAAAAATCTAGAGTAAACAACATTAATTATTATGGACAACATTAATTGTGTTTGTTGTTGTGACTGCATGTTTTTATAATGACATGTTTAGGATTCATAAATTTAAGACATTTTAATTTTTGCTTTTCATTAAAACAAAAACGCTGCTTTATTTGTTTTATACTCTCCATATAAAAGAGAATTTCTTTAAACTGTACTATTTTTATTTCCTTCATTCTAGCCACAAAGTCTGGTTTCAATAACAAGGAAATAACATTGCCACCAAGGTATATTTCTTCAATTGGTACATGATTTTGTTTATTTTCATATTCTAAATTCAAAATTTTGTTCTCTAAATCCAAGTTGAGATCCTTGCTACTGTTTTTTTCACCTTCAGTCAGCTGAAATAATTCTGGTATAATAAAACATTCCAAGATAGTTTTGTATGTTGTAAAAGTCCGTTCATACAACAAATAAAGTTTAGGACTTTCTGATTGCATTTCTTCGTTAATGTCATGGAAATAGGGCAACACATAATCCAAAAAATTTAAGTATAGCTCTGTTGACGGATCCATGGACTTCACATGGATGGTCTGAGCTGCAAGTAGCCTGTTATTCAAAACAGCATTTTGGAAGTATAGACAGCCATCTTGTTTGAGCTGGGTGGAGAAGCTTTTATATCCAGAAAGGACTGGAATTCTTTATAGTCACCCATGGATATAATTGTATACATCACTTGCAAAATCCTCTATATCCCTCGGAAGAGTTTTGCAGGCATAAGAAGCACACAAATCAAATGAGTGGCAAATGCACTTCATCATGAATAAATGTGGGATCTCATTTGCAAATAGGGTGGACAATGAATGGTGTGAACCAAACATAGTATTTGTACCATCAGCTGCAAACCCAATCATGTTCTCTTTGTAAGGAATATTTTCATTATCAAAATATTCTATCAAAAGACAAATCATATTTTATTTGTCTGGTGAAAATTACTTTGGAGACAATGGATTTTCAGTTATTGAGGTAAATAAAACAACAGTTTACTGATTTAACAGTTTTCTATATTTTCTTCTATTAAATAAATTAAATTCAGCCATTTTTATAGTATCACTACGTCTAAATCTAATCTGGTACTGTTAATTATTTTATTTACATCTCTACACCAGTTGTAAATAAAAAAATTACATTACAATTCCAGTACTATCTCGATTACCTGTGATTTATGCATTTCACAATCTAAAAAGTCAAAATCGAGCTCTGTATATAAATAAGTTTTTAAAAGTACTCTTATATTTGGGCTCATAGGATTCTTTTTAATTATATGTGTGATTACATCTTGAATTTTGGAAAAAAATAATAACTAATTTACTATTTTTTTTTTTTTTTTTTAAACTAAACTAAATTACTATTGTGATAAGTCAAATAAGTTTTTCCTTTTTTATATTCCCTTAATTTCAAGAAATCGCATTATTTTGGTCATGTAAGCATTGTTTACATTTTTTCAATTTTTGAATATCTTTATTTTTGCTTTTTTTAACAAATAACCAGTTACAAACTGTAAAGTTGCTAGTAATCTGGGGCAATTTTTTTTCTTCAAAAGGAACATATATTGTATCATCAATAGTATCTATCATATCTGTGTAGATGGGTTCGTTTTCCACTTTTTCAAATAAGGTCTCCATTGAGTTAAAAATAGTTTGACAA
This sequence comes from Coenonympha arcania, assembly GCA_036785405.1. Classification (NCBI taxonomy): domain Eukaryota; kingdom Metazoa; phylum Arthropoda; class Insecta; order Lepidoptera; family Nymphalidae; genus Coenonympha; species Coenonympha arcania. The sequence continues at coordinate 9,852,681 of CM072082.1, forward strand.
TTATCTTCCTCGCAGTTGGAGCCAAGTGAGTGCTGTCCGCTGCTTAAACTATGAATTAGTAAAGCGGCAAAGGACGATTCGAAGCCAGCTACTGTTGGATTATTGTTTCTACAGCCATGGCTTCGAATCGCCCCAAAGAAATTTTCTAGCGGATCCTGGTTTAATTTTCTCATCCACACAGATTTAACATGAAAGTCATTAAATAATTTTTGTATGAGGTATTCAATATTTTTTATAGTTTGTAACCAATTGTTGACTGTGGGAACTGTGACAAGCTTCTGATTTGGCTGATTATTATTGTGAATTAGACTCGACAGTAGTTGAACCAATCACTTATTGTTACTCTACTCAAACATTTATTTTTTTCGTCTTTATATGGATCTTCTAAAATAGTTGTAGCATAACTCCAATCATGAGCATAGATAAGATAGTAAACATATCTTAAGTCTATTTTTATATTTTCGAAAAATGTGCCCTTTGTCCGAGCCACTTTATTCTTATTATGACATTTTCCTTTATTACACACACATGAGCCAAACGATTTATTAGTGGTCTGTTTTATTTTCATCGGAATATTGTGCTTAGGACATAATTTTTGATTAGCTACGAGACTTTTTTCTTGAGAAAATGTAATACACTTTTCCACAGTTCCCAAATTTCTCATAACTCGCGGTAAATTATACATCTTCAATATTTCGGATATATATTTTCTACGTTTAACATACGATTTATCTTCTTCAAATTGATCATCTCGACCAGAAGACGGTCCTGGTGTTGGACTGGCAGACATTTCCACAACAATAGCCAATTAACAATTAGAAAATACAATAGCAAATTAAAAGCGCGCATTCATGAAAACAGCAATAGTGATCGAATGAAAATTTTAAAATTATTCAAATTCCCGCGTACCTACTTACTCAGAACAGTTATGGACACACACTATAAATATCTATCCTAATTTTTTTGTTTATGGTCAGTTTCATGTTTTAATTTTTACTTCAATCTGAGGTAGATTATCTAGGTATTGCATTTTAGTATCGTCATAACATGTTTAATAAATATTACATAGATTATGTATAATGAATTATTATCACAAAGTATGTGGTCTGAAAATTTATTTATTTCACAAAAAAATCGTAAAAATAAGTGTGTGTGGTGTGTCATCTCGTCCGACAATATCTCCCAAGTCATCGTAACTTCGAATCACTCGTTATCGTTTGAGACTCGATTCAAAGCCTCACCCATTTTTCCTATTGTATTGTCTTCTCCTTTTTACTCCCAAGGCTTGCATAAAAAAGTTCTTACACACTCTTACTGCTTTCTTTTTAGGTCCAACTAAAAAGTAATTACAGCTGAATCTTCGCTGTTTGTTTTGTAACTACATTGATCGGGATTGTAAGAGGATATCAGTCTTGTTAAGTATGTATCTTGTCCATTCTTGCTTTTATGAGAATAGTACTTACGGCGGTTATATATTGTCAAACCTTCAGAAATTTTAGAGCATTTGAAAACCGATGTTTTTTTATGATTGCATTTTCTTATGTGTAAATTGATAACCAGGGGATCTGTATCGCGGTATCTGTAACAAGATTACAATATATTTGAACTAAAATAAAACAAAACAGCTGTAAAATAAACTCATTAATAATTCCATGATAGTACTGAGTAAAATGAAAAGTAGGTACTGACTTTTCTGGACGTGAATATTCGCTCTTTCTTTGTGTATTTTTAAGTTTTTTTCTAGTGCCAGTGTTTATTTGTTCCACCCGAACTGGTAATTCTTCCATACTTGTGTAGGAAAACACGTAAATAGCTTTAACATTAACAAATAACAATTAAATACAACGATACCTACGTAAGAGGAAAAAGCACAGCGAAAAAGACTTAGGTAGGTAATTGATTTATATCTTTGTAGGTAACACAGACTGTCACAGACAACGAAAATCAAAATATAGATCATAGATATCGATAAATAGCACAACAGACGAAATACTGCCACTGACAGAACACTGTAAATCTGTCATCTTACTTACTTTTTTTGTTAGCCTGTAGTGAAAGTACAAATTTTTCGAGAACCTGCTGTTTCTCGTACCGTCAATGAAAACACGTGAAACATCGGGAAATATACGTAGACTTAATGATGCCGACCGCGATGACGACATCGACAGTGATGACGACGCTAGTGAAGAAGGAAAAACACGAAAGACGTCCAAAAAGGAAAAATTTACTGCTGAGAAACCAAAACGTTATGAAGAAAAACTTTTGAACATATTACAGGAAAAGAAACAAGCTAACACACCGACAAGCAAGACAAGGAAACACATTTGCTCTTTCTCTGGTGCCGCGATTCCATTAACAGAAGACATCCAGTCAGACATTCAAATAGAGTTTTTACAGATTTTTAAAAGAGCACAACAGAAGAATAGAGAATTACAAACTTCAGCAAACTGCCAACCAAGTACATCTGGTATCAATCAAATAATCTATCAGAAACCCAAAATCAGCGACGCACGATACACAATTATCCAGCCACGCAGAGCCTCAACTCATGGGAACACTGGGCTGCACTGCTTTTCGCCAGTTGCCGTTTGAACGAGCGAGAGTTCGTACGTCGCGGAATCGTTTACAAAATTGCTGAATTCCGAGCGTCAGTTGGTAAGGAATAAATTACACATTATAGTACTTAGACCTCCCATGTCTTTGGGATTTAACTTGCGACGGATTTAAAAATAATGCCCAAAAAAAGATGGCATGGGATATTTTGGTTGGAAAATATAAGGAGCTGGATCCCAATTAAGCTTTCGGTCCCAAAAATGTATAAGCTTTACTTAGAACAATGTAATGAAAGGGAAAAAACCCCTGTATCAAAGTGTATATACCGCAAAATTTTAGTACAGAGTTTAACCTAGGGTTCTTTGTTCCTAAGAAAGACCAATGCCTTTTGTGCACAAAATACCAACGCCTGAACAATGAAAACAAGATTAACTTGGAAGAAGAATTTAAGCGACATCTTGCACGAAAGGAAGCATGCAACGAAGAAAAAAGGAAAGACAAAGAAAGAGCAGGAAGAGAAAAAGAATTCGTCTCAGTTACATTTGACCTCCAGGCTATTCTAAAAATTCCTTCGGATGAAATTGGTCTTTTATACTATTCCCGAAAGCTGACTGTATATAATCTAACGATTAACGCAGTACCTAATGAAGCGTATTGTTTTGCCTGGTCGGAAATTAACGGAAAAAAAGGGAGTTCAGAGATCGGATCGATACTTTATTATTATTTATCTCAATTTGTTCCTGTGCATGTAAATGAAGTAGCTTTCTTTTCCGACACGTGTGGAGGGCAAAATAGGAATCAATTTATTGCTTCACTCTTGTTATGGGCTGTCCATAAGATTGACAATATAAAAGTAATAGAGCACAAATTTCTAGAATCTGGACGTTCCTATATGGAGGTAGACTCCATGCACAGTAGTATAGAGTCTGCCAAAAAACATACGTCAATATTCTCTATGTCTGAATGCATAAATGTATTTCGAAGAGCTCGATCTTCCCGAACATCAAAGACAAAAACGCCAAAAAGGCCTTACAATGTCAAAGAAATGAAATTCAATTATTTTTTTAACCTAAAAGCCTTAGCATCAAAAATAATGACGAAGAATATGAAAAATACGAAAGGAGACAAATAGACCAGGGTAGTTCCCCTTTAAAATAATAAAAAACGAAAAAAAATTACAGTAGGATGAAACCCATTAGAATAGGAGGGGAATATGATCAAAATGAAAGGAAAAATAAATTACGGTCGATCCGAGTTCGGGAACGGGGGGGAAGGGGGGGTTTAAGTGTAAAAAATGGTTTTCCTTGATTTCCGGCAAAACTACAAGTCCTATGGAAAAAAGTTGAATGGCAAAGTTGTAGGTAATAAAAAGATCTAAACTTTTGTATTTGCAATTTTTTCACATAACCTCAAAATTTAGGTGAAAAATTAAAAAAACCAATTTTTTGTTTTTTATTTATATCTTTTTCAAAAAAAATTTTTTTCTACGAAATTTGGTGAAAACTTACCTTATTATGTCCCAAATAAAATGTAATTTATTTGATTTAAAATATTGATTTTTTTCACCTTATTTTGAATGAATATCGAAAAAGCACCCTAATTTTCAATCGAAAATTCTGACGTCAAAATATCAGCTTTTTTCAAAAAGTTGGTATGTTTTCTGTTCGTTGAAATCTCTACTTTCCGATGGTGAAAAAAAAAATATGTTACTATAGTAAGACTTCTCAGAAAATGCAAAGTAGTAAGACTCAGACCCGCCTAGCCCCTTCCCCACTTCTCTATAAAATACCTTTTGATGGGCCACAATTTTTCGTAGGTCACTCAGGTACTTTTTTTTAACATGTAATCTTACGTTTCTCGAGTAATTAAAGTGTTAATTTTAATAAATAACTCAGAATTGTATATAATAATCTAATTAAAAAATATTTTTTCGAATTCGAGTTTTTTTTGCATTAACTGAGAAGATTTACTAATAGTAACATATTTTTTTTTTCACCATCGGAAAGTAGAGATTTCAACTAACAGAAAACATACCAACTTTTTGAATAAAGCTGATATAATTTTTCGTAGGTCACTCAGGTATTTTTTTTATCAATGTAACATGTAATCTTACGTTTCTCGATTAATTAAAGTGTAAATTTTAATAAATAGCTCAACATTGTATATAATAAATTTAAAAAAAAATTCGAATTCGAGTTTTTTTTGCATTTTCTGACAATATTTACTATAGTTAAATTTTTTTTTTTCACTATCGGAAAGTAGAGATTTCAACGAACAGAAAACATACCAACTTTTTGAAAAAAGCTGATATTTTTACGTCAGAATTTTCGATTGAAAATTAGGGTGCTTTTTCGATATTAATTCAAAATGAGGTGAAAAAAATCAATTTTTTAAATCAAATAAATTACATTGTATTTGGGACATAATAAGGTAAGTCTTCAACAAATTTCGTAGAAAAAAATTAAATTAAGGGTGAAGATCTATTAGCAACTGGCTAATTAAATTACTTTAAAACTCACTAATTTAAAGGATAGCCTAAGAAAAATATATGTATTAATGAAAACAACTCTAAAAAGAGAAATATTGATTACTAGTTTTGCCCCGCGGCCTTACCTACGTAGTCATCGTTCCCGTAGGAATATTGGGATAAAAAGTAACCTAGGTATTATTCAACGGTCTATCGGTCGGTAAAATCCTTTTTTTTTTGCTTCGGATATCGGCAGTGGTGCCCGATATAACTGTTATAGCGTATTAGGGAGCATAGCATCAGAATTTTCTGTGTTCTTCTCATCCTGAAAAACAGTAGCATTTAAAGTCCTTTTTCTTGTCCCGTACTTATGCTGGGGCGAGTCAATCGTGGGTTCTTTGGCCGTAGTTTTGTCTTTAGGTGCAAGATCTATGACATAAAAGTTATTGGACATGTCATAGTTGTACAAGATTTTCATGTCTCCCTTCAAATATCTCATCCGTTTTATCTTTAGCCACATTACTTTGAAAAAAATGAAAAATTGCTTTTTTTTCGTTTGTTGCTTCATTTAATAATATAAAACTTTGTAAAATGTATTAAAAAATTGTAAATACAATTACCCAGTCAATGAATAGAGCACTTTACTAAAATTCCTTCTCTATCACGAGATATTTGTCTTTTTCTCATTTTCCCGCCAAAAGAGGGTTATACGCTCTTAAATAGAGCTACCTACTTTAAGCTCACGCTTTTTGGTACATCTGAATTCACGTGTTTCAGGTGAATGCTTCCAAGCAAACAGGATCGGGGTCCAATGACATCTATGTACCAGCGTTATGGTATTACCCCCTCTTCCAATTTCTAGAGGGGACGACGGAGCCATGCCGACCTGGAACGGATACTTTGGATGAGGTAAGAAAAAAATATATGCAATTTATAAACTGATGTTTTATTTGTCAGATACACATACACACTAAATTTATGTAGGAACTACTCTCAACATATCCTCCTGAAAAAAAAATTCTGCCGTGTCCATTGAAATAAGTTGTAAATTTATTTCGCACGTTGTTGCCTTCATTATTGCGCTCTTTTTCACTGATTTGCGCTAGAGATACAAGTCCTGTGGTTTCTTCCCGCCAGTCACCATAACGAAAAGTAGAATCATTGATATTTTCAGCATCGACACATGTTTTTGTGATATAATTTTTTGACTTTGTTCTTAAATAATTATGTAAGGCACAACAAGCGAGCACAATTTTGTCGACATTATCAATGTGCACACTTATTCTTTTACGAAATATCCTAAAACGTGCTGCTAAGATTCCAAACGCGTTTTCAACTACTCTCCTTGCTCGTGATAATCTGTAGTTGAAAATCCTTTTCTCGTGAGTTATGTTCTTAAATGGGTATGGCTTCATAATGTGTCTATTAATGCCGAATGCTGAGTCTCCCAAAAACGTATAGGGCACTGAAATATTTGTGCCCTGTAACGTACACGATGGTTGTAGATGTAACTTATCTGTCATTAATTTATTATACAGTGATGTATGAGTTATGACACCGCCATCAGAGACGCTTCCGTTAATGCCAGTATGTATATACATAAACTCATAATTTGCATTTACTACGGCGAACAGAACTGTACTAAAAAAGCCTTTATAAAGAATAACGTGCCACTCCTCGGTGGCTTTTCTATGGATATATGTTTCCCATCTATTGCACCAACACAGTGATCGAATTGCCACTTGTCTTCAAACATTTTAGCATTATCTTTCCATTCACTTTGCGTTGCAGGCATCTGAAACAGAAAGTAAAGGGAACGTTACGTCACCAGATATATCAGCATCGACATCATCGACACAAATTATAAATACAGAAATATGTGATAAAGAGGGGCCCGCGGACTCTGGAAAAAGTTCACAGCCCAAGAAGCAGAAAATGTCCATACAAAGTAAGCAAGAAAAACTGCTGGATGCTGAGACACTGATGACTCGACAAGACGATGATTGGGAGATAATAGGAAAGTCAATAGGCGTTCAATTAAAAAACCTGAGTACCCATCAACAAGTGATTGCCCAAAAAATTATCAATGATGCCCTATTTTACGGAAAACTTGGCAAATTGGCAGACGAATCTAGTATCACTTTATCTCCACAACACACAGTATTACATCCTCGCATTCCACATCGCTACTATCATTATTCCTCTGGCTCTTCGGTGACCAATTCATCACCGCAGCCATGTCAACAATATCTGGCACAACCGTCTCCTCAACCATCTCCACAATATGCGATACACCCGTCCCTCAATCATCTACACAATTTATTATACCACAATCCCCTCAAACACCTCCACAGCATACGTTACAACCTTCTCCTCAACCACCAACATCATATGATGTCACAATTCCCTCAAGCATCTCCAGAGTATAACTCCACTGTACAACCATTACTACAGTCTATCCCACAATATACATTTGAACAACCTTCTTCTGAATACGTAAATCCAACCAACGCGACACATTCATCGTCGACCGACATAAATCTTACCACTGAATTTCCAAACTGTACAAGTGACACAACAGTTCAAAGAGGAACTGGCTCAGACATGAAGGACTTTTTGATCTTTAATAAAAAATAAAATAAATATTATTAAATACCTTGTATGTTTTTGCTTAATATAAATAAATAAAATAAAACTTTTAAATGGATGTTTTAATTATTCTATAAGAATTCAGTCTACTTACCTTAATAAAGTGTTTCAAACAATTATAGATAGCACAGCATGTCTCTGGAATCATTGTGGACATAAGTTGCGGCGATATTATGGCACTGAATTTCAAATCTTCATAGCTTTGTCCAAACGTAAAGTAACTGTAAGTCGTTCTCTCGGACTTATGGATTCTCGCATTACGGTATCCTGTTTCTGTATAAATGGTGTCACCATATTGAGGAGCTCTTCAAAACACTCAATATCCATTCTTAAAAAGTTTCTGAAATCATCTGCTTCTAAATGTCTCATGACGTTCATGTGGCTTAATTCATGGACTTTCATTAACCAGTTTTTAACCCAGATCCTCCTTTTTCGTCTCTGGTTAGGTGGCACTGTAGTAAGTGCCAAGACAATTCCTATTTTCTGCTGTTTTGAGAGCGTCGGCGGCATTTCGGAAAAACGAGCAGTCTGTAGCACGGTCGGTTACGTACTGACAGGCAAGGACGTGTGTAGAGTAGAGACAATTTTATCGCCGATTCAGGCCCGATTTCACTGTCTCGATATCGCCAGTGATTTTAGGGTCGTGTGTAGCCGTTTTATGAAACATTTGCCATTAGTAGCAACTTCAGTACCCAGTGAGCGGCTATTTTCTGAATTACTCAAGAAAGAAGCCGATTGCTTTGAAGTAGATTGTCGAAATTATTGTTTTTGAATTCTTTAATGAGAAACAAATAATAGGTAATAAGCTATGTTAAATTCATTGTTCCTAATAAATTTGATTATCTTTGACGACATGATTTTGCTTATTTATTTGTTCTACTTGTTCTTCCACTCTTCATATCCTAGTACATTATAACTGTATTATTTGTCTTGTCTGTAATCATGATTACCAATACGAATCTAATTCTGTTTGTACAAAACTTATTTTCATGTGTCTTTACTCTTTAAGAATATTGTACACTTGGATAAGGAAATGAAAATTTATGTTGCTAATGGACAGTACTTAACTTGTAGAAAGAAAGGTTACTTACTTTAATTTATGATGATAGAATAACAGTAGATATATTGAAGGGTTAACAGTTCCAAATTTGTCACACAATCTTTTATCTGTTTCAAAATTGCTAGAAAAAGGGAATTATGTTCAATTTTATAATAATTGTGTAACAATAAGCAAGTCAAACAGGAAAGTTATAGGTAGACTGAGAGGTAGATTATATGTTATTGATATGAAACTTAAATCTGAAATATGTTTAAATTCAAGCAACTTATGGCATCAAAGGTTAGGTATGCTAATAGAAATCAGTTGAAACTACTTCAACTACCGTATAGCCAGACTCCGTGTGAACCCTGCATGAAAGGTAAGTCAACAAGATTACCATTTAGTTCAGTACCAAGGCCACGTTCAAAATGGGTTGGTGAATTAATTCATACAGATATATCCAGTAACTGAGCCTACTTTAACAGGTGAGATTTATTATCAAACAATAATTTATGACTTATCACATTTTTGCGAAGTGTATTTATAAAAAAGAAAAACGAGGCAACAGATAGGCTGATTGAATACGGGACCAGTAACTGAGCCTACTTTAACAGGTGAGATTTATTATCAAACAATAATTTATGACTTATCACATTTTTGCGAAGTGTATTTATAAAAAAGAAAAACGAGGCAACAGATAGGCTGATTGAATACATAAAAAGATTAGAAACAAAGACAGATAATAAAGTCAAGAAAATAAGGTCAGATAATGGTGGTGAATTTAAAAATGAGAAATTTCAGACATTTTGTCGAGAAAAGGGTATAGTGATACAGTATACATGTCCTCACAGTCCTCAGTCGAATGGCGTAGCAGAGAGGATGAATCGAACAATCTATAACAGAGCAAGAACATTGTTAATTGAGCCAGGTTTGCCTAAAAGAAGAAGTCTGGGGAGAAGAAGTCAGGTGTGCAGTCTATCAAATTAACAGAATATGTCCATCAACAGCTATCAACTTTCAGACACCTGCAGAGAAAATGTTCGGAAATAAAAATCTGTCAAGATTGCGAGTATTTGGATGCAAGGCATGGGTACATATTCAAAGGCATGGGTACATATATACGGTGACTTGCAAGAGCGTTATGTAATTTTTTAAAGTCTGTGTAATGCTGTACCTATTCATTTATTTCTGTTTTTATTAGTATAGTTATTTGAACAAAACTGTTAAGATTGAATAAAAAAGGAGGATGACCAAAAATGGTATGTACCAAAATGTCTCATGCATCAAAACCAAATCATTATTGTCACATCCGGGTCGTCCACGCGGACCCTTGCGGGTCCCGGGGTAACTGTTCGGGGCGATGGCCCCCTTCAGTGGTATCGGCGCCGCCTGCAACTACAGGCGGGGCACTTGGTGGGACCATTGCTGGTTCGTGGTGTCTTGTCCGTGAACTCCGCCGCGCTGCGATTCGAGCCCGCGGAATCGCGAGCGATCAGCGAGCGCAGCGGAGTGAGAGTAAGTCCGGTGGTGCTTGCAACCCGCCGCTCAGCGAGGGATGTTCCGGAGGGCGCCCGTCAGCCAGCGGCGAGGAAGCGGTGTAGGTAGGTCTATGCCGACGTCAGGTCACGTGGCAAACCCCTGATATCCGGCGGCCGCCGATGGTAAATATTCCCATATTTTTTTATAGCCTCTTGCATCAGGGATTTGATTTTCGTACCCAACTTTTAAGTTTAACTAAAAAAAGTTACTTTCATATTTCCGTAAACATTCTAAAATGCTTCCTTTAGTGACGCCAAACTGCCCGAAATACTATCTCGAATCTCGAACTCAATAGAATCGATTTTCGATAAAATCGACTAACTGGTCTTGGTTTATTTTATCTAATTTTTATAGCATAGATAAGTAAGTACATATTATATTAGTAGGTTTGATTTAGGTCGGATTTCGTGTAATAGTAACCACAAATAAATGATTCGTGTCTATTGAGTTTAGCGTAACGTATCGATTGTTCGAATCGATTTCTTAACATTTTTCGATCGTAGATCGATATCACGTCCTTAACCGATCATTGTCTATGACACTTGACAGTTGACAGTTGACAGTTCGTTCATACAGGTAGTTCTGACGTCCGTCTTGTGAATTGTGGTGAAAACCGTGAAACTGAAATTGAATAAAACGTCATACGTAATTGTTGAGAAGTGCATATTGTTTGTATTTTACAGTATTGTGTATTTTATAGTTAATGCAAAAATGTCAAGGCGTGGCTCCGACCTTTTTCCACTGATGATAGTCAGTCGGCGAAACCGATGTATCAATTGTTTTCTCTTAATACCTAGAAATCAACGTATACGTTGATTTCTAGGTATCAAGAGAAAACAAGAAATAATTATAGGCCACCGTGCAGACACTAGGATAGACCAAGGTACTTTTTCATTATCGACGCTGTCATGTACTATGCAAATAATTCCTTTAAGCTTAGTTTTGCAAAGATTTTTCTCTATTGAAGAAGTTTATCAAGAGACTATAAATTACATAAAATATTTAGAAGCTAATATTGCGCTTAGTTATTGTAGTAGTGGCAATGTGAAAATGTATTAAGCTGCTAACTTTAACTTTGTAAAGCTGTAATTTTAACTTTGTAAATACAAAATATAACGCTAAAATATACTGTATGATAAATTAAGATACAAGACGTCGAATTAACATAAAACGTCACTCACTCGCGCGCGCAAAGAAATTAGAATAACATTAATTAAAACTAAAAATCTTGAAACTTTGGTATTTAGGATCATTAGATATAACTAATAATTTTTATGATTAACCATGTAATTAATATTATGTAAACTAAATACAATAAAGAACTGCCTGTATTAATTTGTTTTAATTAATAATAAATTAGATACACCATCTATAATTTTGAATTCAGTGAAACCATATTACCATAGGTATATTTAGTCGAATGTGTAAAATAACTAGATTGTGGATTATTTTGTTGTAAAACTGTATGTATCTTTCTACTATTATTATACCATGCACATAATGATTTGCCATAGGTCCAACCGAAAGCTATTCTCAAGAGAAACAGGAAGCAACTTTTCCAAGTGTTAGTTGTTGAAAAGTGGAATTTCAATATGGTAAGTCACATTAAATTTATAACATAAGAAAAACTAAGGTAAGGTCTACTGTCATGGTCGATAATTGCCAGTACAATGGCGAAAGTTGCCATTGCACTAGCAATCTTCGTCAGCAAAATCACTCAATGATAGGGCCCAACTTTCGCCATTGCACTTGCAATTATCGACCATGACACTAGTCCTTAATTTTTCTTATGTTATAAATTTAATGTGACTTACCATATTGAAATTCCACTTTTCAACAACTAACACTTGGAAAAATTGCTTCCTGTTTCTCTTAAGAATAGCTTTCGGTTGGACCTACCTATGGCAAATCATTATGTGCATGGTATAATAACAGTAGAACGATATTTACAGTTTAACAGTAAATAGCGATGATCTATCAGTGCAAGAACTACAAATAATCCCGATAAAATATCGGGCCATTTAGATAATTCTTCAGTAAGTAGACTGACAACTTATTAGTAAAGACTAAATTAGTCACGATAGAATATCAGTACATTTAGATAATTATTCAGTAAGTATACTGGTAACTTATGAGTAAAGACCAGATAGTCACGATAGAATATTGGTACATTTAGATAATTCTTCAGTAAATATACTGGTAACTCATGAGTATAGACGAGATAGTCATGATAGAATATCGGTATATTTAGATAATTATTCAAATCAGTAAGTATACTGGTAGCTTATGAGTAAATACCAGATATTCACGATAGAATATCGGTAAATTTAGATAATTCTTCAGTAAATATACTGGTAACTCATGAGTATAGACCAGATAGTCACGATAGAATATCGGTACTTATAGATAAACCAAACTGAATATTTTTGCGTTATCCCGATAGAAAATCGGGTCACGGGCTTGATAACTTATTAGTACATGTATGACGTCACAACTTTTTACGTCATTATCTTTATCATGACATGAACCGAAGATTTATCGGTACGTTCCTGCATGATACTTGTTTAGTAAGACTGATAAATCATTCGTAACGCCCTCGGGGCTGAAAATAAAAGGCATACGAATGTTTTATTCGTAATTACGTCTAAAAACCCGGTGCCATTTTTCTCAGTGTACACATTCATTAGAACAAGCGTCTACTGAAATGCGTAACTTATTACAGTCTTGGATAGCGCCTACACAGGTAAGCTGATCATTTTACTTCTTTGATCATTTCTACACTTTGAACATGTAACAAACTAGCAAACTACAAAATACAATTATAATTGAAATATTTTTTTTCATAAGTAGGGTATTCTATCTTAAGCACAACTACCTACTTATTTTAGTTTCTATCTACCTATGTTACAATTTGAGCTACTGACTCTGAAAACTTAAGATTTTGCATGTTAGTTTCTCTATAACTCGCACTAAAGGGGATTTCAAAAATTCTACCTGAACAAAGCCAGGTCTTAATTAGCCATTAGCTTACATTACAGAAGATACTACAAACTAGGTAGCAAAACACATAATCCTACTCATAATATATATTTTGATATTAGTACTTAGTAGGTATATTGTGAATGTGTAAAACATATTTTTATTACATTTTTTAATTGTGATTTTTATTGCAGCTTTCTGCAATAAAAGCAATAAAAAAATTTCTGTAATAAAAGTGTTTGGCACTACTTCGAGATCGAGCCAACACTATCAGTGAAGGAAGTGCTTTGCCTGTGTTTGGTCACAGAAGAGTGTGTTTCCCTTGTGGCAGTTCTATTTTATATACAACGAGAACCTATCCTGTAAGACAAGATCGACCAGAGAGAAAATTTTTAGCAAGACATGTTCCGCTCCATCTGGTAAATATATCTGTAATCTGTTTAAATTGCAATACAATTGTTACTAAATAAACACACTACTATGAAATTACTCATACACCTAAACCTACTACATGAAATCATCTCTTTCATATTGTAGTTGTCAGTAGATGGTAACATTTTGGCAGAAATGTTTATAACATTATTTTATCCTGATTTCGATATTATTCATAAAGCAACACCTGATCATTAACACAATTATTATTATGTTCCTTTTAGTTCCATTTTATATTTTTATGAACCCATTAGGAGACTATGTACCTACTTGATAAGGTTTTTTACTATAGGAGAATGTAAATACTTGTTACTATTTAGATTTCAAGAATGGAAAGAGTATGTGCTGCTTGCTGGAGGTCAGCCACAAGAGAAGTGCAACGTCATAATCAGCATGACTCCAATCGCCCCGCTATGTCAGATGCTGTATCAACTGGAGATTTCAACATTCCTCAGCCACCCCCTCTACCACAACAAAGCCATCAAACTGCTCAAATTAGACCAAATGTATCAATTACATCTTCTGTGTACAGGCGGGCTGCTAACACACCTAATCATTGTATAATTGTTGATTGCTTTGAAACTGAACGTTTATTGATACCTTCTTCTTTAAAGGATCTGCTATTATTTCATTATAAATTCTATGTACCACCAGCAGCACGAATCTGTCGTCACCATTTAAATCACGGCCGTTGGAGTGAGTTAACTTCACAGCTAAGAGATTTTACTGGTAGTCAGTTTGATATTATTATGAACATGATGCACCGAGCTGCCAATATTCTTACAGATTTCTCAAATATTGCAATTATGCCTGCACATTTGTGTCATTTTTGGCTTGGTATGCACAATGATCAGTTTTATGATTTGTTAAACTGTGTTCCAAATCTAGCAGAACAAGTACCAAATGCATGCATTGCTTTGAGCATTTACTTAGTTAAGCTAAGAACGGGTGACAGTAATGAAAGACTGGCAACACTCTTTAAAAAATCTCGTCCTACCTTAGAACGCTTAAGCTTTGGTTTCCTAGGATTGCGGTGCCGACACTAGTCACCGTCACTAGGACGTTGTCTATGTAAACAAAATGGCGCGGTTTCCTAGAGAGCGGTAACTGTCACCGTAACGTCAAAATGCGGTGCCGCCATTTGCATGACGGCCGTCTTGACGGTGTCGGATAGTTCGTGAATGTTTTTTTATTGTTAGCGGTGAAGCTATTTTTAATACGTATTTGTGTTTTTTTTTGTCCAAAATGAGTTCCAACTCTTGGAGCAGCAACGATGACGAAGTTTTAATAGATTTCGTACGTAACCATGAAGCTATATATATATTATAAAAAGTAAAGAATACAGAAAAACTCAATTAAAGCAGAATTGGTGGCGTGAAATTGGAGAAATTTTAAATAAAACAGGTTAGTGTAATTCAAATTAAGGTTTTTTATATCTATTTTCATTTCACATTACAGTACTCAATTAGCTACATTTATGTTATTTAAGAACAGTCTAATGTTGTGTTGCATAATTATGTTGCCACTCAATAGCCTCTGGTCCATTAAAGTATTTTTTCAATGTTTCTCGTATTTGTATAGGATTCGTATGGGCTCTTTAGACTGTTCCGACATCCTTTTAATAATCGAGCAGCGTTGCACCTAAAGGAAGATTTTAGGATTTCATGTGTTTAATAAATAAGTTTCATATTGTTATCGATGATCCACCAGAGGCTTTAGAATATGTAAGAATTGCTAAAGAAAGGCTTCCACTTGAGAACTATTTGGCAATTTCTGTTGAGCAGGCAAATCTCAATAGAAGGAGGGTGAATTTTCAGATGATTGACAGTAATAACCCACATTTAGATGGATTTCCACGACTAACAATAAACGATCTAAAACGATTTGCTCTCGGCACCTATCAACTAAAACAGGCTAGATCCGTCGGACTGGTATTTATTTTGTTGAAGTAAATGATGCTGTGGAAGATTATCTACCTTTGATTTTAGGGCTCAATAATTATCTCTTGAGAGGTAGAATTAAGTCGAGACATGTCACCAGTCGAACATATCATACATATTTATTGATTAGCAAAGATAATGCTGTGGCCAACACATTAGAGGCTATAGTAGGTTACTGTTGTAGCTGTCTTTTGGGCAAGCGAACAGTGGGCTGCTGTGCTCACGTAATGACTGTTGTGTGGTTTTGAGTTGGGCACGGTATAATGATGTTAATGCTCCGGCAACATTTTTAGATGATTTTTTTACAGAATATGATGAATGATTATAGATATGAAAAATAAATAAATGAGACACCTGTTTGAACTTCTGTGCTTTATTTATCTTTCCCAGTTAGGTCAATTAAAAATTGATTTCTCAGTTGGTTCAGGTCTGGCCTGGTAGGAGGCGTGCCAGGTGGGGTAACCTCCACATGGGATGGCCTGAATGCTATGGGTCCCTTTTGATTCGTTCAGAGGATGAGAAGTGTTCAAGCCGCTGCGTCCTGGAAACGTCGGTTAACAATTTCTCATGGGATATTGTTAATTGTTAGCCGATGACTGGACCCCCTGGAGCTGGCGACCAGGTCTGGTAGGAGGCGTCGGCCGTTATTCGCCTGTGACCACCCTACTGGCTAAGCCATGCTGCAAAGAAATCGATTAGGGATTCGGTTTTAATGAAAAATGTCATAGGTAGGTACCTATCCATTCCATAATATTAGCACGCTTCTACGTAAGTGATTCATCGCCTAGGTAGAGGTACTTATTACAGTCGAGGCTCTTTCAGTAGTTACAATAAGTACCTAAAAAAAAATCTAGAGGGCTTAAAATATAACGCCAGTGTGTTATTTGACCACGGTAGTACTGAGAAACGATTAAAAAATAGTTTTTAGGTTATCCTTGATATTCTAAAATTACTGCAGAACTTGGGTTTTATTCTCAAAAGTGATAATTGCAGGAGTTAATGCGATAAATGTACTAGATATAAAACAAAGTTTGATTTTGATGCAACATGGTACAGGATTCCATACATCGATGATCATTGTCCTTTAAAACGTGTTCTTGTATCTACTCTCCTGTCACAACATCAATTGCCCTATTCATCAAACATTATACAAGTCTACGAGCTCACAAGTTACAAGTTCAAAAAATCACAGCTCTTGTAAATTACGTTCATCAAATAATTTCACGTAACTTGTAGATTTGTGGACCAGCCCAGGGTCTGGTTTATCAGGACGGAGGCCATGCTCGCCCCTCAGAAGTTATCAGACGAGGCAAAACCGACGTCGTGGTTTCCAAATTGAACAAGGGAGGCAATACAACAAGTAACAGACCTCCTCATAGAACCACCAGCAACGAAGAACGAGAATCTCAAAGCTCTGTTACTAACTATTTTCGAGGAATCCAAAAACAGGCAGCTTCAGAAATTAATTAGCGAAATGGAGCTCGGAGATCAGAAGCCGTCGCAGCTCCTCAGGCGCATGAGGGAACTGGCCAAAGACAAAATCCCGGACGACACGTTGAGGATCCTATGGCAGGGGCATTTACCCAGCTCAGTCCGCGCAGTGTTGGCCGTATCAGACTCCAAGGACTTAGAGAACTCGGCGATCATCGCTGACAACGTATTCGAAACTACGCGCAGCACACAGGTAGTCAACGCGGTATCACATTCACAGCCAGCGACCACGTCGAAGGAAACCGAGATGATAATGGCGGAAATCTACAAGCTGAGCATCAAAGTGGCCAACTTAGAAAGATCGAGATCCAGGTCACAGCAACGCTGGGGCAACAGCCGCTCGCGCTCGGAATCACGGAATCGCAACCGTGATTCACCCGTTGCACGGCGTACTCCGGATTCTGAAAGAATAAAAACTTTATCTGCAGAAGATGCGTGGCAAAAGCTACGTAACTGTCATCGAGATGCAATCAGGAGGCGCAACAGATTAAGTTAAAGTGGTTCTGCAGCTACCGTTACTAAACCATGGAAATTCGAAAACCAGATGGAGTTTTTAGTGACACATATGACCAACCGTCCTACGACAGGGAATATGTCTACTGAAAAACCGAGTTCCGAGGACCAAAATCTTATTCAGACAGAATATTTGATTCAAGAAGATGAAACCGAAGATAATGAAATATCACGAATGGAAATATCGTCCCAAATAATGCTACTGAATATTACCGGGAATAATTCAAATGAGCGCTCCGTGCCGAATTCTTTCCAATTTTTCCCACCTAATATTGCTGGCAACAATTCAACTGAGGACCCTGACTCAATTACAGCTATCTCCTATATCGGAAACACATATTCCTCATGTAGCGCCACCCGCTGTCAAAGAGTCGACAGCAAAAAAATACAATCTCAATACATTAATTGCTAATACGCTCAAAAACCATGAAAATATAGCCAAAGAAAGGGCTGAGAAAAGATGTCATCGTGATTAAGGGGACGAACTGCAACACTTTTTCAATACAACGTATGTAATAATGAAAAAAATGCCCGTATTAAGTCAATTTGAGCGTTAAAGACAACATTGTGTATTTTAATAACAAAATTGTTATACCTAAAAGTATGCGAACAGAAATGTTAATAAGTCTGCATACAGGACATGTTGGTATAATTAAATGCAAGAAACGTGCAAGGGGCATATTGTATTGGCCAGGTATATCAGGAGATATAGATATTTTCATTTCTAAATGCAAGGCTTGCGAGAAGTATAGACCTGATAATGTTAAAGATCCGTTGATGTCTCATGATATACCTGACTTGCCGTTTTATAAAATAGGAATGGATATTTTTTATTACAAAGGTAAAGACTATTTGGTAGTTATTGATAACTACTCTTGAACTTATTCTTAAGTGGATTGAGGTAAAAAAGTTGCCATATAAGAATTCAGAAGAAATTATAAAAAAGTTAAAAATAATATTTCACATCTCAAGGAATCCCAAATATTATTGTAAGTGATAATATGCCTTTTGGAAGTAAGAATTTTAAAGAATTTGCCAAAAATTTTGACATAGATCTAATCACATCTAGCCCTCGCTACCCTCAGTCTAATGAAATGAGCGAAAAAGCGGTAGGTATTGTAAATGTAGGCATACACACCACATAATAACACTACCTGCCTAAATGTATCGATAAGAGTACGTCGATAAACTCGATATCGATCATCCCGCGTCACTACCGCGTGCGCCGCCGCCCGCTGATGCGCGATGCGCCTGCGCAGATCGCTCCACGACCGGCTGCTGCGCTGCAGCGTGAAGTTAGTCGCTATACTTACCGACACGACGCGAGCCGCTTGTTCCCGGCTACCGGCCGTTTGTTTTCGTTGAACAATTGTAAATAGTATTAGTGTACTGGTGGAATAAAAGTGAAAAGTGAAATAATCGTGGTACATCAATTACGCATCCCCCAACATCGCCTCACTGGTGACCCCGACGTGATGAGAAAATGCGAAGAAACTGGCCTAGCTTTATTAAACTACAGGACAACACCGTTAGCACAACTAGATTATAGTCCATCTGAATTGTTAATGTCCAGAAGTTTAAGAACTAAGAGCTTTGCCATGTACTAAAGAAACATTAAAACCTCGGCTTTTGAAAAATGTAGAAAAGAAAATTTTATTATTGAGGTTAAAAATAAAACTAAAAAATATTATGATAAGTCATCAAAAGTCAGGCAACCGTTTAATGTGGGCAGTAATGTAGTTTTTCAAAATAAGCCAGATAAAGTCTGGCACTCAGGTCAAATAGTGGGAAAAGCTAGTGGTCCTTATTTAATTAAAAGAAGGATGCAACACAAGTAAAAAGAAATAAAGAACATGTGTCTGTCTCAAAATAAGTTTATTATGAAAAATGATTATTCAGATCTGTCAGTGGGACCAGACACTCAGACAACCTTGAGGGCTTCTATGAGCACTGACACATCTGAAAATAGGCCAGGACCTCCTACTTCACCGAAGTGTGTCACTAGGTCAGGCAGAGTAGTGAGGAGACCGGCTTATTTAAATGATTATTATTGAATTTTTAGTATAATAACTACCATTCTTGAATCGGTTTATTTAAAAGGTACCGTAAAGTCCCATTACTTCGCCTATGAAACCTATCTTCGCCTGATTTAGAAAAACCTCCACAAATTAAGAATATTGTTTGATACCCCTTGTAAAAACTACCAAATACGACGCAATTTTTCAACATGGCAACAATTGGCACTCAACTTGCAGCCAAATTCACATCATTAAGGAGGGATTGTCAATTTTCGCACGTTGGTGGTGTCACAATTTTTCTTGCTCTGAATAAACTGTGATTCCCTACGAGAAATTACCGCAGGTAAGTCAAAATGAGTTCGTAAAATATAATCGCCACATTTAAAGAGAAAATTCAATTAGTATTGATGAAGTGTCGATGCCGGTGAGGCTGTTGCCAAACTTCGCCTGACTATAGGGCTGCCACTAAATAATTTTGCCCGATTACCTACCTTTAAAGTGTGTAATGTATTTTTCTCATAGATCAGTTACAATTATAATAAGCGTATGAGTTTATTTTCTGCTATCGTGTCTTTTAAACAATATGATTTCAATTTTAACATTGAGATAGATGTTCCGATTAATATAGGTTTGGTAATCCGATGGGGTAGGGCGTTCAATTAATTCAGTTTTTTAGCAATTATTTTAAAACTAGGGTGCAGAATGCAAATTTTTGTAAGTAGGTAACTGATGTAATTTCGTCTCAAACTATCACGTTAAATTTTTTCACAGGTTTGTAAAATGGGAAAACCTAAGGTACCAAAAAATAAATAAAAAAAGAATAGCCTACACTACTGGGCATGATCCAGAAATGCTTCAAATTGCCCTAGATCTCCTAGAAAAAAAATACGTCTTATCAAGCTGAAAAAGTATTTGGTATACCCTGGAGAACTTTATTGGACAAATTAAACATCCACATTCACCCGGGTCTCCAACACGACTAGCAGATGAAGAAGAATTAAATATCGTAAAAGTATTAACAGCGGCGGGAGATTATGGATGCACACTTAGCCTTCTAGATTTAAGATTAGTGGTGCTATATTTAGAGGTCAATGGCAGGCTCAGTCTATTTAACGGCAATCCACCTGGAAAAAATGGGCTTACACGTTTTATATATTAACATTGCGTTCTGTTTAGAATATAAGGAGATCACGAGCGGAAAAAAAACCAATGAAATGACCCATTATTTTCAAAACCTTGAACGATCACTGAAGGACGCGCCTAAAGAAAATATTCTGAATTACGATGAGACAAACTTGTCTGATAATCCAGGCACACAGAAATGCTTGTTTCGCCGAGAGGTAAAATATCCGGAAAGGGTTGTAAACTACTCTAAAGGAGCAATATCTATAATGTTTGCTATAACAGCTGGGGATGAATGCCTTGCACCTTACGTGGTTTATAAGGCTGAACATTTATATAACCAGTGGACATTGAATGGCTCAAAAGGCACAAGGTTTAACAGAACAAAATCTGGATGGTTCTGGCACTGGTTCGAAAATATAATATTACCTTGGGCCAAAAACAAGGTTGGTCCAAAAGTTTTAATAGGTGACAATTTAGGTGACAATTTTACAATAGGTGACAATTTTGACAATAGGTGACAATTTTATTTAATTTTATTTACTTTATACAAGAATTAATGTAAGCTAAAAATGGAGCACCCGTATATGAAACAGGTTGATAAACTTTTTTGCGTACTGCATCGTCATAGTTTTGTACTTGGTTGCTCACGCTGAGGTAATCGTATTAACTCCAAACTACCCACATTTTATGTATAATCTGCGTATGTATGTGTTTGATCTGAAATATGTTTTGTTTTATAGTATAATATTATTAGTTTTATTTATTTATTTATTTATTTATTATCGAGCGGTAAATGTGGAAGGCCAGTGTACGGATAAACCGTAAGGTTTTTGTGACACTGTGCGAAATTTGGAAAATGTACATGTATAATTATTTTTAAATAAATAAAAATAAATAAATAAATAGCATCACATGTTAATTACCGAATAGTCATTTTGTGTGAAGAATACGAAATAAAATTCGTATTTTTGCCACCTAACTCATCGCACTTAACACAGCCGCTCGACGTGTGTTAGGTACTTTAGACCAATGAAAAAACTCTGGCGTTCAATATTATTAAATTATAAAGTAAAAAATCCCAGAGAAACTTGATTGAATAAAGCCCATTTTCCAGAACTTTTAAAAAAACTCATGAACGAGCTAAATAATAAAGCATCTAATATACTTAGTGGTTTCGAAAATACTGGGATTCACCCATTTAAACCTGAAAAGGTAATTAAGAAGCTCCCAGATGCAAAACCGCACCAAGAATATAAAGTCGATCATGCACTTCTCGATTATCTTAAAGAAAATCATGCTCCGGATCCGATGAAAAAAAGTTAGAAGCAAAGAAATTAACTTTCCTCCTGGCAAGTCAGTTTCCAGCGATGATTTTAAATATACTGTTAATGCCAGCCAGTTTACTTTTAAAAATGTCAAAACAAGACGAATAATAAGCCGAAAGAAACCTTCGTCTCAGATGCCCATGATTCCAGCCCTGAAACTCAAATTCCTTGTAAAAAAAGACCGAAAATCACAGTGATTTATTTCTGACCTAAAAATTACAACCAAAGCCGAAAATACTTGGGAACCTATACCGGGAACATAAAAAAACTCTTTACCAAATAATATGAGTCCTAAAAGGTTTAAAAGGCAAAATAATATCAATATGAGTCCTAATGTAACCGAAACAGACTCCGATGAAAATGATATTGAATCAGTCGACAGGTATTCTTTGTTAGTCCCTTCTGACGAATCAAGATTCATCCCATCTGAAAGCGAAAACGATATTACCATGAATTTTGAGAGTCATGAGGGTACTGATAATGACTATGAATCTCCTAGGAGATCTGAAACTAAGAATGAATCAGAGATAAATGTAGGTTCTTTTATACTGCTAACAAACACGGTAACGGCAGAGAAGACTAATAAGTTTTATATTGGACAAGTCATGGAAAATCTCAGTCCCATTAGCTATAGAATCAAGTTTATGCGCCATGACGGAAAAGAAAAATTTATTTGGCCCATCGCAGATGATATTTCATTGATTTCTTGTTTATAGCTAACTCTATTAAAAGAGTGGGAAAATATCAACGAAAGTCTTTCAGAGGATCGTACTCTAAGGAAGTTTTAAAAGAAACTGTACAAAATGTCGAAAATGGCACGATGAGCTGCTATGAAGCTTCAAAAATATATTAATTACCTCGTATGACAATTATGGACCATGTGAAAAAACGAAGAGTAAAATCTACCACGCTTGGGCGAGATACAGCTCTGTCGCCGGAAATTGAATATAATTTGGCTACTAGCCTTCATCTTATGGAAAAATATGGCTTCGAGCTTATCAGAAAAGAAGTTTTGCAGATGGATGCTGTCTTAGTACGATACCATACTAGACAAAAATGGACGTACTATGTGGGACGAATAGAAAATAGACGAGGAACGTTTTGACACAGTAAGATTTTACAAAACAATTAAAAAGCCCTAACTATCATTTAGAATGACAAAGAAAATTGATCGAGATGATGTTCCTGCAATACTGATTTTAAAAAAAGTTAATTTAAGACAAAACCCTGTAACATTGAACTACTTTTTCGTGGATTCTGATGAGACCTCGATTTACTTTTAAATTCTAATAAATCTTATATAATTTTTCAGAACAGTCAGAAAAAGTAGGCAACGGTTTCGATTATATAGGTACTGCCAAAGCTGTTGCAAAGATTTTATTTTAACATATTTTACACCATAAAAAAACTAAGATTGGTTTGGCACGTATTTGATATGATAATTATGAAGAATTGTTATGTTACTTAATAATTTACAAAAATGTAATGTTTGACGTGGCGGCCAAGTTTCGCATTTTTTTAATGTGGTGTTTTATATTAAAACTATTGACTTTGTTGTGAATTTGTCAGTTTCGTTCAGTATTGAATTAAATATTGTTTTACCATAAGTAATAATACCTGTTTAAATTATTGTTTAAAGTATAAGTGACCAAATTTGCTCATAATATTTGCTTGTTAATAAAAATATTAGTCTTCGACGAACTGACCTTCTTTCAATTGGATAGAGCAGCAGCGACAATACAGAAAATGCATAAAGGACATGAAAGAGGACGAATTAGTAATTTTATGCGATTTCTCTGAAAACTTTGAATGCAAATATGGAGAAGAAGTCCAATCCATACACTTTGGTGCATCAAAGAATACTATTTCGATGCACTGTGGGGTAATTTATATTTTATATTAAAGCAAAATGCCAATCATTTGTATCCGTATCTGACAATAATTTTCACGAGCCGCATGCTATCTGGGCGCACTTATTTCTAGTTATAAAATACGCAAAAACGATAAATTTCTCTAAAATCAAGGCAATACAATTTTTTTTCTGATGGTCCCTGTGGTCAGAATTTTTTTTTTACCTTTTGAGTTTATTTACATCAAAGTTAAAACTCTCACATGCAACGTGGTCTTTTTCGAAGTCAGGCCACGGTAAAAGCGTCGCTGACGGCAATGGTGGTGCAGTGAAGAGACAACTTGATAAAATAATATCATACGGTCTAGACATTACAAATGCCACCGAAGCCTTTCAGACTTTGCAGAGTAATATGAAAGTAGTGAAGTGTTTTTATATATCAGATCAAGATATTCAAAATATGCACCGCCTGATTCCCAACAATATTCAAGCAGTTCCTGCACAATGCAACTTCACCAAGTAATTTCTACAAAAAGTTATAAAATCAAATATCGGAATCTGAGTTGCTTCTGTGGAGAGATCCGTGGTTTGTACGAGTGCTATTGTCCCCGAACATACATTTTTAGCAATGTACCGCACGTAGAGGAGAGAGGAGAGGTGGCGGAAAGAGGAGAGGTAGATAAGAGAGGAGATTTTACACATGACATTTCCGACGCTCCTGTAAATGCTGTGACCAAGGAAAGTTTCTGTAATTTGTCCTCGGCCCTCAACAGAAATTACGTCCGAATGTGACGTTAATATAGTTATCCCTGAGGTGAATATCCAGGAGATTGCCTTCCCTACTGTGAACATTGTGACCAACGTTCCTGTAATTCGTCTTGGGTCACCAACAGAAATGAATGAATCAGCTGGTGACATTAACATAATTATCCCCGAAGTGAATACCCAGGAGATAACCTTCGCTCCTGTAAACGATGTGACGAAAGAAATAATTCCTGTAATTTGTCTTGGATCCCAAACAAAAGTTAATGAGTTCGGTTACGACACTAATATAGTTTTCCATTTTCTAGAAAGTTGTAATGATAATTAATAACGAATCTGATTTTAATATTACTGTTCTGGAGAATTCGTTTGACAACTTTAATGATAACAATATGGAGAAAGATTTGAAGAAGCGTGAAGTCATTTCGTCACCTGAACAATATCAAGAAATTATAGCTCAATATTGTAAAGTGACTGCGTTAAATACAATTACAGCTGATTTCCAATCTCGTAGATTGGAAATCAGCATATGCACTAATTATCAAGCCAACAACCAGTTGGCATGTACAGTTCCAAAAGTGCAAAAGGTTTTACTTGACACGTTCCAAAACAAATAATTTATTGCTTCAAGGCGAACCAACATATAAAATTGATATTAACTTAGAGAAGAAGCCGATAACAAAAAAAAATAAGAACATCACTATGTTGGTTCCAGGTGTTATTCCAGCAGACCTTATAACTCCCAATAAAGCAAAGGTCACGGATGTTTCGAATCTATCGAAAAAACATTATGGAGAGCAATGGAGAGACATTCAAACTCTAGCAATTTACAAAACAGGGGAAGACAGGTCTTATGAGAAAGGAGATCTTGAAGAGAATATCGCCGAGATACCAAGTGACCTTAGTGAAGACGGCTTCGAGGATGTCAGTCTATTAGTATGAATGATTATGATTCAACTTTTTGTAATTACCTGGTTAACTATTATTTATAATATATAATTACTAGTTTATTTTCGAATTATATTATAATTATTAATTAATAAAAATTGCCCTTCTGCATTTTTACTTGTTGTTGCATAACATTGGCCATTGCCACAGAATGACGTAAGTTTCAAAAACGTCAGGCGCAAATGCCCCCATAACACTAAGTAAGTTTCAAAATCCACCATAATATATAAAATCAAAACCTGTTATTAACCTGTTTTATGGCAGTGTTGGTAGTTTTTTTCATTTTGTTAAATTTGTTTCTTTGGTTGCCTTGGAAATAAATGAAAATTGTCAATATAAGTAAAGTTTTATCTGTATCAGACATTTTTTTTTTCATTTCTGCAAAATTTTATTGAATAGTTTTAGCGGGATTTGCAACTAGACGACTCATACTACGTAATAATATTTGTAATAATATTTGTAATATTATAATATACGCAACGAGTGTTATGTTCTAGCTTGATATCAAGTGTTTTATTGTATACTTACATTTCTTATTATCTGTTAATTAAGGTTAAAACGGGGAATGTTCCATAGACACTAGTCTGTGGAATGAGGTGACAGGAGTGACTGAGGAGAATCAACATGGCTTGTTTGATGGTTTGTAGAAAATCTGAATTAAGATTATCTAATGGACATCGTTTTTTTAGAACCGACTGGGTCCGGGACGAGCGTCGTTCTCCACCGCGCCTCGTGGAGCCAGGGCAGTGCCCTGCCAGACTATGATATACGTCAAAACCGTTTATGGCGACATCATTTAGAACAACATACCGGTTAAATTGACCAAAATCAAAGGTGGATGAATGCTATATGATCGCCTTATCGGAAAACATTGGTTTTTACGACATTGTTTACTACGACATACCGCATTAAAGGCACAGGATCGACAGTCTAACACAAATGTGTGATACGTGGCACCCTGCCGAAAATATAGGCAGCTAACGTGAGCGACCTTAATGTTTTCAGAGAATTATATCTGTAGAACGACCGGTTCAGCTGTATTGTAAACAATTTGAATAGGTAACAGTATCCACATCTGGCACAGTATAATGGTCAATGGCTATTATCGTAAAAGTAAACAAAGTTTAGTCTTTTATAATTCTTAGAAACAAAGCACATGCATAGCCTCAAGGTCCGCTTCGTCATATCTCTTAAGTCAGTTTGTTACTTATCTTTACACAAGACGCACCAAAGCATATTGTTGAGTTAACTGTGAAAATTGCAACATGTCGCAAAAAAGAAAACAAATATCGAAGAAAAATCGCGTATTATTTCAAAGCTAGATAAAGGAATTCCAAACAAAGACCTGGCAAAAGAATATGGTGTATCACACTCGACAATTTCAACCATTTGGAAAGAAAGGGAGAAACTTCAAATCCTTTACAAGAATTTTTTGAAAATGAAACGAGCCAGAACAACGCGGCATACGAAGATTGAAGAAGCTTTGTTTAGATATCAAAGGACAAATAATGTGCCAATAAATGGAATTAAATATTACCAGTGGAACAAAATAATAATATTAGTTTGCAGACATGAAAATATGTATTTCGGTTACCATGCTTATTGACAGTGATGTTCTACTTCAAACAATTAAATATAAAGAAAAAACATCACACCAAAAACACATATCAGCCTATAATAAAAAGGTTTCATATCGCTACTTCAACACCTTCTCTCGATGTGTAGACCTAGCTGTACTTGTAGGCTGATAAGCCTCGGCCTAGCCAGTGGCTTTGTGAAGAGATCTGCCAGCTGCTTCTCAGTGCTGATCCTATTCACCTTCAGATCTCCAGTAGTCACCAGTTCTCGCACAAAGAAGTGGCGTATTCGAATGTGCTTTGTTCTTCTATGGAACTCAGGATTCTCAGCTAATCTCACAGCCGCTTCGTTATCCACATAGAGAACAGGTGAAGCCGCCAACTTCGTCATGCCTTGCATAAGACGAGCTAGCCAAATGCCTTCTTTCGCTGCCTCACTAGCTGCGACAATCTCGGCTTCTGTAGTGGAAATAGCCACACTGGGTTGTCTCTGGCTCAACCATGACACGGCGCCTCCAGCATAAATGCATACAACTCCAGTAGTTGATCTCCCCGTTGTCAGATCTCCACCGTGATCTGCATCACTGTAACATTCCAAAATACCTTTCCTGTAATCCTTCTTATACAGAATTCCCATATCTGGAGTGTACTGTAGATATCTTAGCATGCGCTTCAACCGAACACAATCCGTGTGAGTCGGATTTTCCAAGCTTCTGGATACTACACTGACAGGATATGCTATGTCAGGCCTTGTGCACACCATCAGATAAGCAAGTGCACCTACTACTTGTCTATAATTCTTTAGAAAGTAGTCATCAACCTTCTCTGTTTCCTGTGGTACAGGGTCCTTTACCATAGGAGTGCTTACTGGTTTACAGTTTTCCATACCAAATCTCTTCAAGATTTTTTTAACATAAGAAGTCTGGTGGATTCTAATATCACCGCCTTCTCTGACTTCAACCTCCATACCCAAGTAATATGATACAGGTTTATTAGTCATCGCAAACTTCTCTTTCAATTCCTTAATGAATTCGTCAATCAGTCCTTCATTTGAACCGGCTATAAGACCGTCGTCGACATATAGAGCAACTAATAACTTCCCATTAGATCTCTCTCTCTTAAACAGGCAGGGGTCAGCTTCACTGACTTCAAAGCCAATTTCCTTGAAATAGTTTATGATCGTCGTGTTCCAACATCGTGGAGCCTGTTTTAATCCATACAAGCTTTTCTTAAGTAAGCATACTCGTCCGCTACCATCATCATATCCTTCTGGTTGCTGCATGAATATCTCTTCCTCAGTCAACGAACCATATAAAAAGGCTGTACAGATGTCAAACTGACGTAGTGCCATCCCTTCATTAGCTGCTAAACTCAGCACCGCTCTAATAGTTGCCATCTTAGCTACGGGGCTAAAGGTCTGATCATAATCTTCCCCTTTCTTCTGTCTAAAACCTTTTACGACAAGACGTGCCTTAAATTTATCTACTGAACCATCTGGGTATAACTTCACTTTATAGATCCATTTACAAGGTATTGCTTTCCGATTCTTAGGCAATTTCTCAAGAACCCACGTTCCATTTGCTTTTAAGGATCCAATCTCGCAATCCATAGCTTTGCGCCAAAGGTCTTTATCTGGGCAATCTGTAGCTTCCTTGTAAGTTCCTGGTTCGTAGTAACAATCTTTGCTGGTATTGACAAGAGAAACGTAATCATTGAATTTTGATGGTCGCTGCAGGAGTGATCGATCTCTGAGCTGCATACCTTGCCTGCCCAATTCAATAGATTCGTCTTCCGACTCCTCTACACGCGCATCTTCAAATTCTTCTTCATCACCGCTAGTAACAGGACCCTCAATAACTTCCGTGTCCTCCGAGAGTTCAACTTCGTTATTTGTCTCAATAGGTCTTCCTCTGTATTCTTCAGCTGTGACTGATTTCGGTATCTCATTTTCATGTTGTTCCTTCCTTACATATATTGGAACTTCTATAACAGCTGTTTCTGTTACTTGTGGATGTTCAGTATCCCCAGGTTCTCCACTTCCTAAATTAGTCTCCAGTGGTCTCTCATTAAATGTGACATCTCTGGATCTAATTATAGTGTCCGACTCTCTATGCCAGAGTCTATAACCGTCATCATTATCATAGCTAACCAAGTAACACTTCTTTGCTTTCTTCTGCATCTTCTTCCTTTTCTGTTTCGGAATATGCGGGTAGCAAGTCGAACCAATGATCCTCAAATGTTTGATTTGTGGCTTTTTCCCAAACCACAACTCGTACGGAGACTTGTGTTTCACAGCAGTTGGTCCTGTTCTATTCAGAATATACGTCGCTGTATTTACCAACTCTGCCCACAGTTTTTGAGGAAGCTCTTCATGAGCATGCATCATTGCTCTGGCCATTTCGACAATCGTACGGTTTTCTCTTTCACTGCACCCGTTCTGTTCTGGAGTATAAGGCATAACTAACCGTTGGTGTATTCCGTACTTCTGTAATTCTTCTTTGACTTCCACATTATCGAACTCCCCTCCATTGTCACTTAGAAACTCCTTAATCGTGTGTCCAACTGCCTTTGCTTCAGCTAACATCAGTCGCAACTTTGCAGGGACTTCTGACTTCTGTTTCATACAATAGACATATCGATAGCGAGTGTATTCGTCTTTAAAGAGTACAAAGTATCTGGACTTAGAGCCTGAAAGTGGGAACGGACCACAAACGTCCGAATGTATGCGTTCTCCTGGACTACTTGCTTTTTCTCTAACACCAAACTTCTTTCTATGTGTTTTCCCGAAAATACATCCTTCGCATAACGTCCCATCATTCTTAGTTTTTAAATTCAACTCTTGCTCTATTACATCCTTCACATGACGTTTATCCTGGTGACCCATACGTTCGTGGTAAAGCTGCAGCGTGTCAACAGTATTTACAACAACGCTTCTATTTGGTTGTATCGCCTTGCAGTTTAACTTGAATAGTCCACCATATCTCCGTCTATCTCCAGTAACGGTTACTGTCTTATTTACTTTCAATGAGCAGGTAATCATACTTGACTGAAACACGCTCTTCGGGTTCATGTCCTGCGCTGCTAGTACCGAAAACAGGTTTGTAGTAATCTGAGGAACATACCATACATTTCTCAAATAAAACCATACTCCATTCTTGGTTTTCATCAAAATGCTTCCTTTACCCAAGGCATTAACTTGCTTTCCATTAGCTGTTGTCACTGTACATGGTTCCGTAAAGCGTTCAAATTCCTCAAACAGGTCGCCTCGCATTGTAATATGGTGTGTTGCTCCGTTGTCAACATACCAATCATCACGATCTTGAGCGCAATCTGTCGCATTAACCTTTACTGCCATCATACTTTTTGTAGGACCTTTCTCTGGAATCTGTTCTTTCTTAGGACAGTCCTTCATAAAGTGCCCGACTTCCTTACAAATGTGACACCTGAAAGCCTTTTTTTTTTCTTTACTACCTTTCTTGGTACCTTTCGCAACTAACACATTCTCAGACGTAGACTCAGACATGTTCTCCTTAGTTGACAATGCCTTCTCGTGAGTACATAACTGACTAGTAAGGTTCTCTACGGTTCTATCCTTCTTAGACATGAGTAACCAGCTCGATTTAAAATTGAAATAGCTTTCTGGCAGGGTCTCCATAATCTTGCATATCAATAACAATTCTGGTAATTCTTTACCTTCGTCTTTGATTAGCTCCTGATTTAAACTGTGCCATAAGTTTTTCATTTTTGAAATATGAACTTTCATATCATTTCCTGAAGTAAATTCCCATTTGTATTGAAAGAATTCCATACATTTTCTGTATAAATGGTCTTCACATACACCATCGTACAATCTATGTAGTTCATCCCATACTTCCTTAGGATTCGTGAACCTTATTACTTTGTCGAGAGTTTCGTCTAATAAATTGTTCGTAATCAATAAGAGAGCTGTACTTTCCAACTTGTAGTACTCGGCTAAGTTCCTTTGATATGTAGCCATCGCTGCTTCAAAAACTGTACCTTCCATAGTATCACTCTTTGCAGGCTTCTCTGGTTTACTTATCTTTCCCTGAACAATATCCATAAGACCGTCCATGCCACGTAACATCGCCAACATGCTTTACTTCCATGATACCCAATTTTCGCCGTCAAGTTTCGAAATTTTAATTTTTGATAGCTCCATTATTTACAACAATAATTATTTTTGTGCAGGGGCCATAACCAATTAAATATTACCAGTGGAACAAAATAATAATATTAGTTTGCAGACATGAAAATATGTATTTCGGTTACCATGCTTATTGACAGTGATGTTCTACTTCAAACAATTAAATATAAAGAAAAAAACATCACACCAAAAACACATATCAGCCTATAATAAAAAGGTTTCATATCGCTACTTCAACAAATGGACCAATTCTTCAACAAAAAGCAAACGATTTTGCTCAACGTTTTGGTGAAGATTTTGTTTGCTCGTCGTCGGGCTCGATATGGCATTGTCGGCGAGAAAATGAGTGGTGAAGCTGCCAGTGTGGATAAAGATGCCGTAGGCGAATGGATTACGCAAAAGTGGCCTACATTATGCGAAGGCTACAGTCCAGAAGACATTTATAATGCAGACGAAACCGGACTTTTTTACAATAAGACACCAGACAGGACTTTTAAATTCAAAGGAGAGAATTGTTCGGTAGGAAAAATGTCCAAGACGAGACTAACGATCATGGTTGCAGCAAATATGACAGGGTCCTGTAAAAGGAAGCTTTTAGTTATTGGGAAATCTAAGAAACCAAGATGCTTTAAAAACATATCTACGCTCACTGCCGGTAACGTATGAAAACAATGTGAAGTCATGGATGACATCGGAAATTTTTGAAAGATGGTTACGAAACTGGGACGCTGAATTAATAAGAAAATTCTTCTTTTAGTTGATAATTGTCCTGCTCATCCGGCTGTTACTAATCTAAAGTGTATTAAACTCGTGTTCTTACCACCAAATGTTACATTTGTACTGCAACCTATGGACAAAGGTGTAATAAGATGTTTAAAATCTCATTATAGAAGATTGCAAGTGTTCAAGTTAATACAAAGCATTGACAGTAATAATCAGAACAGCTTTACGGTTCTTGATGCCATCTTGATGATATCAGAAGCACGGGAAAATTTTTCACAAAAAACTATAGCTAACTGCTTTGGGCATGCAGGTTTTAAAGATCTCAGATGATGTGATTGACGAAAATGAAGAGGACAATATTTCTTTGGCTCAATTAGCCCAAAATTTACGACCTGCTTATCTACTACTGAAGCAGAGTTCATTGATGTAGATCAGTCTATTGCAATTTGTGCACCAGCTACGGAGGATGATATTGTTCGTGAAGTTTAAGAGGAAAATGATAATGAACAGGAAGACTCGGAAGAACAATTTACAGTGCCAACTTTGATTGACGGTCTTAATGCTGTTAGTGTATTACGAAAGATTGTTCTTTTTAATGAAGAGTTACACATGCAGGGAAATTGTGACGATAGGCTGATAAAATCCAACGTGAATTACAAAATATGTATGCACGACAGTCTAAGTGTTCCAAACAAACTAAAATTACAGATTTTATGCATACAAAAATGATGGAAAAATGATAATGTTCTTTTATATTATACGTTTGTATTAAAGTAAATGAATTGCGGTTTAATTTCCTACATGAATATGCATATCATATTTCCTATTAATAGTTGTAACAAGTGTGTGACAGCACCGGTTGTTACAAATATCGGTTTTTACGACTAAATATGAGTAGTCCCTTCGATGTCGTTATAACAGATTTTGACTCATGTAACATAATATTACATACGTAATAGTAACATAATATGTCATATTTTGTTACAAAGTACAATGTTGTGTTTTATTGGATTGCTTTCACTAGGTAACTGAAATTAAAACATATATTACATAGTACATAAGCGTTACAAACTTAAATTTACTATTATTTTTAATTGATTACTGGCAGTGTAAGATCCCCACTTGTTTCGAGGCAGCAACTAGAGCTGTTATGTGATTATTTGTATTCACACCAAGACTTAGCCGTCGCCTACAACAAGTCTCTGCAGGCCAAAGAGTATTCCAAAGAGAATTGGAAAGAGTTTACAGAGATCCTAAACTCGCAAGGCGACGGCTGTCACAAAATTGGAGGGGCTGGTCTAAAGTAATTATTAATATTCATGATTTTCACTGTGCATACTGTTTAATATACTCATTGATGCCTTCGACTGCATGCATGTTGATTTGGGTAATGAAATAGAAACGGCTTGCTTGCTACAAATTTGCTTTTAGCCTTGTCTTCGAATATTGTCAAAAATCTTTTTAATGGATAAAATGGACTGTATGGATGATAAACTTCATTCACTATTATTAGTTTAGTACTGGTTGAACCACAAGGCCAAGTTGAAGGGAAGGTAGCAGGTTTGCGGACATCTCCAGCTAGGACTGGTGGTGGTCCTGCTTCTGAGCCATTGCTGTCCGACCTGGATAAGCGATTCCTTCAAATACTTGAGGAGGACTTTGGTCTTATTTTTTGGTCTTGTGGCTTATTTAGCGGACTAACAACAAGGAAAACCTTGTATGTCCCCGGTAAAGCAAACCACTTTAGTGACATACTAGGTTTTCACATAAGATTTTAACGGCTTTAAATCATCAAACTAAAGTGTGCCGAAAGTGTAAATAATGTGGTATCTTAGTTTATTTCCAATAACGGCTCTAAAATATTAGGTTAGTATTGATATAACAGAAATAAGTTAAAAATCACATGAGAAAACCTCGTATAGGTAGTATTCAAATAACATACGAGGTTTTCATTTTCATGGTTTCTTTTTTCAGGCCAAAATGTTCAGCAGAGGAAGAAAATTAGTTGCAGAATGTCTAAAGAACCAATTATTGCCACCAGAAGACTTAATCAACCTTTCTGACTTGGAAGCATCTCCGTCTTTATTACCGTCTGATCTAAATATTAACGATGTACTGGCAGAATGCTCTGCAATAATGACTTCAGAACAAACACACGAAAATCTTCCATCTACAGCAAATTTGGGTCTTGAAAATAATGAAACAATCACACTTTCCAAAATTTCAGTCTCTGCACCATCTACTTCTGCTACGGGAAATAATGAAAACACCGAAAATCTTAACTTTCAAGTTATAGAGGCTCAAGATGATACAGATTTCAGCAGCGACGACTCTGTGCAAGATCCAAATTTACAGCCAAATGACGACCCTGAAATTTTTAGGGAAATATCCAATCATCAGCGTAAAATAGCTAAACGAGGACGGAGTGATAAATCCCAATGGACCTACAAGCAACAAAAAATCAAACGAATGAAAGGTGAGGGATATCTGGGAAGAAGAAAAAATGAAGAGGGAAAAATTGTCTACGATGTTCAAAAGGCGCCAAAAGAAATGAAATCTCGGTGTGAACATAACAGTAGCGCCAAATATTTTGAATGCTGTAAACTTTCGGACGATACAAGATTAGAGATTTTCGAGCATTTTTGGCGTCTAAATAGGGAAGCAAAACGTTGCTTTGTATCATCACTTGTATTGAAAAGCGGTATTGTGCAAAAAAAGACGGAAAACTCTGACTCTCGCAGAAGTGATTCGTTTAAGTATAATTTAAAAAATAAAGGGGCAACATTTAGAGTCTGCAAATGTATGTTTTTAAACACACTAAATATCGGTGAATGGTCTGTTCACAACTGGGTTGAAAATACTGTTGCAAGTAATACAGTGCCTGTTTCAGACAGAAGCAGCAACAGAGGACAAGCAAATAATTTGAGAAAGGAATTACTGAGAGAGTTTTTCCAATCCCTGCCAAAGCTTGAGTCACACTATTGCAGAAAGAGTTCATCAAAACTCTACTTAGAACCCTATTGGCAATCTAAATCGGCACTTTTCAATGAATACTTAAAATACACAAACGACCAAAACAAATCTCATCTCAGTGCCTCAATGTATACATTTTGGGAAGTATTTGAGAGCCTGAATTTGTCCTTATTTCACCCGAAAAAGGACCAGTGCGACACTTGCTGTGGTCACAAGGCTGGAAATGTTAGTGATACAGACTATCAACTAAATTTAATTCGGAAAACGGAAGCGCAAAGCCAGAAAGAAAAAGACAAAGCAATAAATGATGCTTCTGTTGCTGTATTTACTATGGACTTGCAAGCTGTATTGCTATGTCCGTATTTAAAAGCATCAGCGCTTTATTACAAAATGAAGCTCAAGGTGCATAATTTTACGATAAATAATCTGAAAACCAAAGAAGGATTTTGTTTCCTCTGGGATGAGTCGGAAGGTGGTTTAACAGCTGATGAGTTTGCAAGTATCATAGTTGATTTCATAATTAACCATGTTGACACGGCAGTCATTCGCAAAGTGATCATGTACAGTGATGGGTGCACGTATCAAAATAGAAATTCTATTCTTTCCAATGCACTTCTATTCGCAGCCGCTGAGACAGGTATAGTCATAGTTCAAAAATATCTTGAGAAGGGTCATACCCAAATGGAATGTGATGCGATGCATTCCACAATAGAGCGGCAGCTAAAAAATCGTGAGATTTATTCACCAGCAGGGTATGTTGAAGCTTGTAAGACTGCCCGTAATAATCCCGGTCCCTATAATGTTGTCCAGTTAGACCACACATTCTTCAAAAAATATAGCTCTCAACCGTATTTTTCTTCGATAAGACCAGGTAATAAGGTTGGAGATCCACAAGTCACCGACATACGTTGCCTTAAATATGAACCAGACGGATCCATAAAGTTCAAGCTAAGTCATTCCGAAGCATACCAATTACTACCAAGGAGAATTAATCAACCAAATGCTAATGATTGTTTTCAACAGTTGTATCATTCAAAATTACCCATTACTAAGGTACAGTACAACCATCTTCAAGAATTAAAATGTGTGATTCCACGAGATATACATCCATTCTATGATAGCCTGCCGCATTAATAATTACTATATTTGGCAATAGCAAGACAAAGGTTGCATCTGGATAATGTTTTAGCCAATACTGTAAGAACAGAAAGTCTTAACAGACGGCGAGCCAAATTTGAGACCATTGAATCTCACCATCTCATGCATTGGGGACATATCAACTAAAACAAGCTCGCTCTTACTATGGGAAGCATGTGCGTGCAAATGGCACGTACACTGTAGAAATAAATAATCAAGTAGATTATGATCTCCCTCTTATTCTGGGTACGGACAATTACATATTGGAAGCAGGACCTATTATGTTTATTTATTAATTAGCCGCAGTGAAAATGTCCAAAACACTATAGAGGCCATCAAAGGTTATTGCTGCAACTGTCTTGTTGGCAATAGGACAGTAGGTTGTTGTGCCCACGTAATGGCAGTAGTTTGGTACCTTAGCTGGGCAGATTTAATGATGTTACCGCCCCAGCTATGTTTTTAGATGATATATTTGACGAATATACCTATGAGAATGAAGAATAATATTTTTTTTTTTGAGTTTTATTATATTCTACATACAGAATGTCTACGCCTAAATCAATGCATCAATTGACAATTATAACATTTTTAAGTAGTCTTAAGTTGGTCTTAACATATAAAAGAAAGGATAATGTGTTAATAAGCTTGTTCTGTGTTTATTCATAATTCAGACTGACTTCAGTCTACAATACTTATTTCAAACGAGGGAGTATAAACTATAGAAAAGAATATAGATATGCACTGGGGGTGTAGACGACCGAATAGCCTAGCGGTAGCGATTATGCCGTCTGCGGAGGTTGTGGGTTCGATTCCCACAACTGGAAAATGTTTGTATGATGAGTATGAATGTTTTCCAGTGTCTGGGTCTTTTTCAATATATTATGTTGTATTTATTTATATTTGTCAGTTATATATCTAGTATCCATAACACAAGCTATCGCTTACTTTGGGGCTAGATTGCGATGTGTGTTATGTCCTGGGGCCGTACCACCATCTCTAATAGCAGTTTTACCTATATTTATATAATTATATACTAGTATTTACCATTACCATTACCATTACCATACCATTTATATTATACCAGTACCATTTTCGTTCATTCATTTTTACGTAAGTGGATTATTGGTCTATGATTTATTTTATCTGCAACCTTCAAAAATGATATTAACGTCCCTTATTTTTGAATTTGACGTTGATTCATCAACTTTTCTTTTGATCACACAACGAAACCAACTCTATAAAACTAAGAAGAAGATGGAAAATACAAAGAAGTCGTACGTACATTAATTTGATGATTCGGGGATCGAATTCCGTGCACGCATTAGCTCTGCGTTTGTGCCAATTAAAAATGTAGTAATATCTTAACTTAAGTTTTCAAAGGTTGCCTTGACGTTTCTGCTGAGAAGAGATCCCGTGAGCAGTTGGCCGAAAAGTGGTTGTGTTAAATAGTGGGGGTAAAGTGTAGTTAAAATAAGTCGTATATAAATTTCAACTGTATAATGTTTCAGTTTTATAAGGAGCACAAAAGCTCAAATTATACATCTCAACACTTATATGTCACAAAATCAAAATTTTGCCGCCGGGGAGTACAAGGCGCCCTTAGGGGCGACCCAAAATAATGACGAATGGGAGCGCCTGAAGGCAGCCCTAGATGAGCTCGGCCCCCATCGCAGCATTGAGCAATGGAAACTAGTAAGTTATAGTACCTATCTTTATTGTTTTCATTTGCCGGTTTCCCATGTTTGCAATTATTTATTTCAAGTTAAGTCAAAGCTCTTTATTCCACATAGGGTAACTCACGGATAGATGCCGCAGTCGGATAGACGCCGCGATTTCAAAAACTCATATTAGCGAAATGTCCTTGAACCCCAATTGCACGTCATTAGCTAGCGCTGACCCCGCCCCTGTTCAGTGCGTCGCGCAGTATCATCTGGGACGTGCGTGAGCGACATTGACCCGCGGTCAAGAAATTTTCGCGCCAAATTTTTGCTCGGAATAATAAAACCGTGTTTTCAAAAGGCTGTATTTTTTTTCCTGGTAAGTGCTTTGGCTTTATTTTGAATAGTCAGAAAGGTAGACATTTAAAATTGATTTCAATTGTGTTTTGAACTATTTTGATTCATGTGATTTTGGAGTAATTTCGAAGGCATCTATCCTTCACTAATCGGATAGATGCCTCGTTTTTCGTCGGGATAGGTGCCCTTAGGGGCATGTATCCTCATGCCAAGGCATCTATCCCCTTCTTAAAAATAGTAGAACTAATTTAATAATGTATGTTTCAGTATCAAATGCCCCGAAAATACAAACGAAAACCGGGGGTCAACCCACATGAGCGAAAATGGACAAAAAATGATTTAGAAGCTGCTTTGGTAGACTTAGACAGAAATATCTCGGGAATAAACGAGATATCGAGGATATTTAATATACCTCCGAGAACTCTCAGAAGAAGACAAAAATCAAGAAACACAGACATGGTCTCTTTAGGCAAAAATCCAGTATTGGGATTCAAAAATGAAAAGCGCTTGGTAGCTCACATTAAGAAACTAGAAGAGTCTGGATTCCCACCTGAAAGAGAAACTATACGAAGCTTAGCCTTTCAGTTTGCAGAGAAATTGCATCTTAAACATCCCTTCAATCAAGAAACTCAAATGGCTGGACATCAATGGTTACAAAGTTTTTTGGAGAGAAACGATGAAATATCTATTAGAGTTGCTGAAGGCTTATCACTGGCAAGAGCGCAGGGTTTAAATAAAAATGAAGTCAACCAATTTTATGAACTCCTTTTAAAAGTTTTGACGGAAAATGATTTGTTAGACAAACCTGAACGCGTTTATAACATGGATGAGACAGGCATCCAGCTTAACAACAAGCCTGGAAAAGTTTTGGCAACGAAAGGTTCACGATCGGTAAAAATGGTAACTTCAGGTGAGAAGGGAGAGACCATGACTCTTATTGGCTGCTGCAACGCTGTTGGAAACTTTCTTCCACCTGTGATGATCATCAAAGGCGTGAATAAAAAACTTGAATTTAGCGAAGGTTTACCACAGGGCTCTAAAGTATACATGAACAAAAAGTCCGCTTATATCAACACGGAGCTTTTTAGGAAGTGGCTGCTGGAGCATTTTATTGCCAATAAGCCCGAAGGAAAAGTTTTACTGATACTGGATGGTCATACATCTCATTCAAGCGCGATTGATATGCTAGAAGAGGCCGAAAAACATGGAGTTATTCTACTGTGCCTCCCAAGTCACACGACATCCGTGTTACAACCACTTGACCGTGCGGTTTACAAACCTTTCAAGTCATTCTTTAACCAAGAGACTAATAAATTTATGCGAACAAATCGACAAAAGAAGATATCACGATACAACGTCGCCACATTGATAGGAAGAGCTTGGCTTAGAGCTGCCACTCCTGCAAATGCTCTAGCAGGATTTCGAGGAAGCGGAATTTCTCCGTTCGATCCTAAAGCCATCCCAGACTATGAATTCAATATCGCTGACAGAAGACTCACGTCTCGCGAAACTGAAGGAGAAGCAGGGCCCAGTAATATAAATGATAGGGACTCTCCGAACTTGATATGTGCAATGGGTCACTCAGATGAGGAACATTTGAATAATGGAACATCCCCAGCTCCTTTTCGAGAGAATGTGGTATTAAATGATATGGATGAAGACAAAACAGACTGTGAAGATGAATTTGAGACACAAGCGATGCAAATGCACATTCGTGATTACGCTACACCCAGTAAATCTAATGATATGATGCAACATCCTCAAGAAATAGCTGATAGGCTTACACCATCCAAAGTTCCAGCTGAAGTTGCACCTGGTCCAAAATTGCCCACACCTTTTTCACAAAGAGACAAACAATCAACGACTTTTCATAAGGGAGATAATTTTGAGACACAGGGGAAGCATACGCACGTTCTTGATTATGCTTCTACAAGTCAATCAGTCAGTCAAGACATGCAACAAAATCCAAAACAAGCTGATGAATTTACACCATCTAAATTCCTTACAGAGGTTGCACCTATTCCAGTTATACCCACGCATTTTTTTAAAAAAGGCTAACAGTCAGCGGAAGTTATAAATTCAAAGACAAAAATCGAGGAATTAAAAGAACTTAAAGGGAAAAAAACTAAAGGCATACCGATAAAGAGGTCCAAGAATAGAGAAAAAGAAAACAATCCAGAAAATGATACAGTAAAGAAAGACAGCAAAATAAAGGGCAGAACTAAGAAATATGAGACACTAGAAGCGAAATCTACAGAGAAGAAAAACCAGTCTACACTTAGAAAGATGGAAAAAAAATACAGCAGCAGTGACGACGAAGAAAACTGTCAGCCGAATGCACAGGACAACAATCCGGAATATGATATGAAAAAGGAACAGTACAAATTGAAGAGTCAAACGAAGAAAAATAAGACACAGACAAAAAAGTCTACAGAGAAGAAATGCCATTCTAATCAAAGGAAGATAGAAAAAAATTACAGTAGCAGTGACGATGAAGAAAACGATTCTTTGAATGTGATATTAAAGAAGAAGGAAGCTATGAAAAGACGCTCTGAAGAGGCAAAACGAGATCTTAGACGCAAAAAAATAGCCAGGATATACAGTAGCAGTGAAGACGAAGCAAGGGATAATATTTGCTGCGTTTGCTTTGAAGATTATGTCCTTACTTCGTCAAAGGCCGATTGGATTCAATGCACTATATGTAAGAAATGGCTACATGATACCTGTACTGCTTTTAAAAATTACTGCAAGGTGTGTGGAATATCGACTATTGTCATGATATAGTGTATTGAACAATAGGAGGTCATTAGAAGACTTTCTTGAGCAACAATAAGACTGATTATCTAAGTACCATATTTTTTATTATGTTTGTTTTTACTTTTTTTATTACTTAATAAGATAAGGAGATCTCAATAGGTAGCTAGTAGCTACTGAATTTCAATCTTTATTGTTGAATCTAGACTCAAGACTGAAAAATAAGTCTAATTTAAAGCAATATTAGTTTTGTTTTGTTATAACTTTGAAAGACTAAGTTACCTAGGTAGATGATAAAATGAAAATTTTTAATGTTCCTAACGTTAGAATGAGAGATCGTAAACTTTTGTTCCATTTTACTAATTAAGACTGAAAAATAGCTCATATACCTAGTTGCTTTAAAAAGAAATTAAGGTTATAGTTGTATATAATTTTGAAAGACAAAGTTAGTAAGTTAAAATGTTTAATGTTCCTAAAGTTAGATTTAGCTTTGCGAAACGATAGATTGAAAAATAACTGTAATAGGTAATTTACTTTAAGAAATAAACCCTATTTTTTATTATCACTTTGAAAGACTTATTGTGTGTTAAAAACAAAAATGTTTAATGTTACTTTTAGGTACTTAACTAAATACAATAGGTAAAAATACATTT
Organism: Coenonympha arcania; assembly: GCA_036785405.1. Classification (NCBI taxonomy): domain Eukaryota; kingdom Metazoa; phylum Arthropoda; class Insecta; order Lepidoptera; family Nymphalidae; genus Coenonympha; species Coenonympha arcania. The sequence goes on from CM072082.1 coordinate 9,894,307, forward strand.
TTTGTTTATTGGGAGTTATATTTTTAGTTTTTTTAGAGATCAACATCTCTTTAATAGTTATTGATTTTTGATCTCCAACGATGAAAAAGACTTAATTAAGTCTTATCTATAATATTATTAGGTATAAAAAAAAATTAATTTTAATGATTGGTAAAAATATACCATTGTTTCATTTAACTTTTTAGTGGGAGTTCATTTTTTTTTTAATTTGTTGGTGACAATTCAAGTTAATTTTATGGCACATTGTATTTTTAATAAATGAATGTGATCGAGAAACTGCCATCTTTTCTTTACCATTTCACTAAGAGGCATCTATCCTCGTAAAAGACTAGACTCACACCAATGGCCGAACGGATAGACGCCTCACTTAAAATAAAAAATAACAATAATTTTAAATTGAAACAATAAAGTTAAGGTGTTAAAAACTTAAGTTAGAGCATATTTCTAGCTAGCTTTAATAAAAGACACAAAAAACACGAGAAATATAAGTTTTTGCTCAGATGCATCTATCCTCTACCCATGCACACAGAAAGTAGTTCTTCCACCATTATGTTAAGTAACTGAGGTCAAGTCAGAATATGTAACCGATCACGTATAAGTAGAAATAATTATTATTTTGTAGATATTTCTCATAACGGCACCTATCCCTCGGTTCAATTTGACATACGCGGCGACTATCCGGGGTGGCGCATGTATCCGCGATATTTTAGAGGTTTGCAAAATGTTTTATAATTCCTAAATGTTTGGCTTTGACTTTTGACCTACCACAGGAAACTGTAGTCAAAAGGCCGTACTTAATGAAATACTAAACAGTTTTTAAATCTTTAAATCCCCAATGAAATTATAAAGCGATTTCAAAAAGTGCGGCATCTATCCGTGAGTTACCCTAGGCCTTATTTACACACTCATGATAAGTCTTAAAAATGGAATTGATATAGTAATGGTGATAACTATTTTCCGGCTTAAAAAAAGTTTACGAGGGTTCCAATACGCCCTGCCACTGAGAAGAAGCCCACAACAAACTCAGCCGGGTCTTCTTTTTTGTTACAACCATGAAACAAAATGTTTATATTAAGACAATAAACAGGTTAGTAAAATCGAAGCAATTCACTATAGGGCTTGTATCATTTATATATTCTTTTATATTATGCAGATGTGTATTTCAAGTTACCTCTTAGATATCTGAATAAGCGCATTAATTTAAAAGAAAGACATAGATAACCTTCCATGTTAGTGGCAGTAGAGATAAAGACACAAGTCGAGAAAAAGAGAAGAGATAGTTATCTCTATGCGCGCATGCTAGCCCTGCTGAGAAGGTATTTTGTGATTAATATAAATAGGCTTTATTTGTAAGTAAATTAGGTACCTACCTACAATAAATCAAAAATATTTCGATTTTATCGTGTTTAAAATATAACCTCAATTCGTGAACATTTGTAAGCTGTTTCTCGGAAATCCGGCGAAGTACAGATTCCATATTTTGAGGATATATTGCTATTATTTTACCCTATAAATAATGTAAGTTTCATAAATGTACATCGTGTTACAATGTGAAACCAAAGCCACTTACTTAATCCTTCGATCGGCTTTTTTCGACGTCTGCCCGGGAAAAACAGCTGGCACATTCCCCGTTTTTCTTTTCTCCCAGTCCAGCATAGAAGGATCAACTACGTACATATTTAGTTTGTTTGAATCTATTTAGTAGGTTGGTATATTTACCTACATATCTAATTTTTCAGGTCAAAAACCAAAAGTCAGGATCGTCAGCTGACTAGTCTGGCCATAAATACTGTTACGTAAAAACTTTTCTTTTTTTAGCTTTTTTATTATTTTGAATTTGGAACACGTATATTATTTTAAAAACTTCTTTCGATTTCGCGCCATTTCACATACTTTTTCGTGTTCATTATCAAATTACAATATGGAATGGGTGTTAAAGAAAATAGGATTGCAGTGATCGCCTTGCACAAAGTGGGTATGGAGCCGTCGGTCATATTCCAGACACTTCAAAAGCTTGGTATCAGCCGTATGTTCGTATATCGTACAATCAACAGATACAACAACACTTCGTCTGTCGAAGACCAGAAAAGATCGGGGCGGCCGCGTGTTGTTAGAACTACAAAGGCTGTTAATGCTGTTAAAGCCAGAATTCGTCGAAACCCCATTAGGAAGCAAAAAATCTTATCGCGAGAAATGAAGATTCCCGCTAGGACTCTGTCGCGTATCATAAAACAAGACCTGAAGCTCGGTGCTTATCGTCGATATACAGGTCATGCCCTAAATCAATCTTTACAATTAAAGAGAGTGGAACGATCAAAACGCCTTCTGTCGCGATACGCAGGTGAAAGGCACAGAAATATCCTCTTTACCGATGAAAAAATTTTCACGATTGAAGAACACTACAATAAGCAAAATGATAAAGTGTACGCTCACAGTTCTAAAGAAGCTGCTCAAGTGGTCGGGAAGGTACAACGTGGTCATCATCCTGCGTCAGTGATGGTTTGGTGGGGCGTGTCTTATCAAGGAGTCACAAAACTGCATTTTTGTGAAAAAGGAGTGAAAACTTCAGCTAAAGTATATCAAGATACAGTCTTGGATCATGTTATGAAACCTCTCAGCAATACTCTTTTTGAAAATATACCGTGGACTTTCAAACAGGACTCTGCACCTGGTCACAAGGCACGAACTACCCAAGCCTGGCTTGAAACCAATGTTCCGGACTTTATAAGAGCTGAAGACTGGCCTTCATCTAGCCCAGACCTCAACCCTTTAGACTTCAAATTATGGTCAGTTTTAGAGGGCATGGCCTGCTCTAAACGACACGGCGACATTGAGTCTCTAAAAATCTTTGGAGCAAGCAGTGGCAAAATTTCCCTTGGAAACAGTGCGTAAATCCATAGATTCGTGGCCAAACAGATTAAAGGCCTGTATATAAGCCAAAGGTGGCCATTTCGAATAGAACTTTTTTTATTTATTGCTGAGACTTTAATAAATTTGTAGGTATAAATTTTATTAATATTACATTACTTCATTTAAAAAAAAGCATTTTCATTTGTAACAGAACTTATGGCTGGACTAGTTATACATCAAGTTTGTGGTATTTGGACTTATTGATGTTCACAGCAGATCAAGAAATAACACGGAATAGCATCGGAAGCGACAGCATCATCGATGAAAATGAAACAGTAAGCATATATTTATTTTAATTTGAAAAATTATATTGAAACGACAGCTCCGTCATGCATGAAATATTTTTTGTATTTGTCACGATTTAATTTAGCGTTTGCACATACATTTCTACTGTGCCCTTGTTGTAAATTGTTCAGGGGAATATCTTCGCTTAAATTTCCATCTACAACCCTACCAAAATCTAAATCTTCAGTAACCAGTGCTCGAGTAGGTAGGTAATTGGCAAAAAACATAAAATTCAAATACAGCAAAAACATAAAATTCAAAGAAATAAGGATCGCTACTTTTAAAAAGAAGAATTTGAACCAAATGGAATTGAAATATTTTACGAAAGAAGAAGCTTTGTGTGAAAAGGTTCAGCTTTTTCAAAATAGTGAAAGGAAAGTGAAACGCAAAGGTAAGGGAAAAAAGAAAGACGAAGCCGAAAAGAACGAAAGTGTGATGGAACACTTAAAAGAGCTTGACCAATTCAAGCCACTACCTTAATACCGACAAAGACCTTTATCCACAGCAATTATTGCCTTATGATGGCAAAATCACATTGACGATATTCACATACGAACGAGGCAAAATATGCCTATCGGTCGTTCCTAGCAACTGGGAAAAGAGGGCGCTCAATCGTGGCCCCCAAGATAAGAAGCCAGCAGCATGCTGGAGACCTCGATCCCTTCAAAAAGTTGGTCAACTTATCGTTGCAGAATCTTTGTCGGTAGGAATCTTCAGTAGCAAAATCAAGACGTGAAATAGAGGTCTCATTCCACTCGTCTCTCAATTGAGGCTTTTCTTGCAATCCGAAGGCTTCGATTGAACGGATCAGACAATGGGCAACGTAATAGACAGGTTTGTTTACACACACATCATATCGGAAAACTTACCATACATTATGATGTGCGCAACCATGAGGGTAGCTTCGAGATACCTCCTAACCGTTAATGTCATGGAGCTGCATCGAAGAATACGGAGCAGAAGCCGTTTAAGACACATTATATCTCTACTTTACAAATTTAAAGGTAATTTATATTTTTAAATTCATATATTATCTTATCTGTTATATATAAAGTTCTCGTGTCTCGAGTTTGTAACCTCCGGAACGACTCTACGGATTGTTATGAAATTTGCTGTGTATGTTCCCTAGGTCTGAGAGTAGGTCGTAAGCTAATTTTTATATCCCCTGTGGTAAAGCAACGTTTGCCGGGTCGGCTAGTTTGATATAAGTACATCATCAGTTTTTCATGCACGATTATACTTATCGATCTCACCCGTAACGTTTACTGCAGCAACCGATCCTTTGTTAAGGTTGACACCGACCATTCGGATGTGTTTGCTACAAACAAAATCTTACGTCAGGGCTACGTCAGGGATAAGGGGTAAACGTAGCTCGCAAATACGCAAAGAACAATAACTAACACAATCTTGCACGATTCCATCTGTAGAAGTTGTGGAGTAGTATAACTATCTAGGCTCACAAATATCCAGTGAAGATTGATCCAGTTAGTATATTAATAACATGCAAGAAAACTGGAGACCAATTGTTACTAAATCTAGACAGTTTTCAGATTAGGATAGACAATTTATGTCTAGCGAAATACAAAAGCTTTTAAAAGATGGTATAATTGGACCTAGCCACTCACCCTGGCGAGCGCAAGTTATAGTCACAAAGAAAGAAAATCACAAAAGGAGAATGTGCATCGATTATTCTCAAACTGTTCTATGCTGCCGAAACAACCAAAGAACCACCTCGTATCTTCGTTAACAATCTCGTATGGTTCAACTCAAAAGAATGTCCGAAAACCACAGTGAGTGTCCACCACCAGCCACATGTGAAGAGGCAGCCAAGGCCATCTTTGCAACTCATTCATTAAAACAAAACTTACTATTTTATGAAGTTTTCAAAGTTTTGTTCAGTACGAGATTCACGCAGAGGATTTCCATAATCTAAAAAACTAATGTAATGGCGACCCTGCACGGGAAAGGTATTATTTTGCCTCGTTTGTACTATACAAACGAGGCAAAATATACCTATAAATAAAATACTACAAACGAGGCAAAATATGCCTATCGGTCGTTCCTAGCAACTGGGAAAAGAGTGCGCTCGATCGTGGCCCCCAATATAAGAAGCCAGCGGCATGCTGGAGACCTCGATCCCTTCAAAAAGTTGGTCAACTTATCGTTGCAGAATCTTTGTCGGTAGGAATCTTCAGTAGCAAAATCAAGACGTGAAATAGAGGTCTCATTCCACTCGTCTCTCAATTGAGGCTTTTCTTGCAATCCGAAGGCTTCGATTGAACGGATCAGACAATGGGCAACGTAATAGACAGGTTTGTTTACGCACACATCTCATTTATGACGGAAAACTTACCATACATTATGATGTGCGCAACCATGAGGGTAGCTTCGAGATACCTCCTAACCGTTAATGTCATGGAGCTGCATCGAATACGGAGCAGAAGCCGCGGCCCCCAAAGATAAGAAGCCAGCAGCATGCTGGAGACCTCGATCCCTTCAAAAAGTTGGTCAACTTATCGTTGCAGAATCTTTGTCGGTAGGAATCTTCAGTAGCAAAATCAAGACGTGAAATAGAGGTCTCATTCCACTCGTCTCTCAATTGAGGCTTTTCTTGCAATCCGAAGGCTTCGATTGAACGGATCAGACAATGGGCAACGTAATAGACAGGTTTGTTTACGCACACATCTCATTTATGACGGAAAACTTACCATACATTATGATGTGCGCAACCATGAGGGTAGCTTCGAGATACCTCCTAACCGTTAATGTCATGGAGCTGCATCGAAGAATACGGAGCAGAAGCCGTGGCCCCCAAAGATAAGAAGCCAGCAGCATGCTGGAGACCTCGATCCCTTCAAAAAGTTGGTCAACTTATCGTTGCAGAATCTTTGTCGGTAGGAATCTTCAGTAGCAAAATCAAGACGTGAAATAGAGGTCTCATTCCACTCGTCTCTCAATTGAGGCTTTTCTTGCAATCCGAAGGCTTCGATTGAACGGATCAGACAATGGGCAACGTAATAGACAGGTTTGTTTACGCACACATCTCATTTATAACGGAAAACTTACCATACATTATGATGTGCGCAAAGTTGGTCAATTTATCGTTGCAGAATCTTTGTCGGTAGGAATCTTCAGTAGCAAAATCAAGACGTGAAATAGAGGTCTCATTCCTCTCGTCTCTCAATTGAGGCTTTTCTTGCAATCCGAAGGCTTCGATTGAACGGATCAGACAATGGGCAACGTAATAGACAGGTTTGTTTACACACACATCTCATTTATAACGGAAAACTTACCATACATTATGATGTGCGCAACCATGAGGGTAGCTTCGAGATACCTCCTAACCGTTAATGTCATGGAGCTGCACCGAAGAATACGGAGCAGAAGCCGTTTAAGACACATTATATCTCTACTTTACAAAGGATAATGCTCAAAAAAAACCCAGGCCCCGGCGCAAACGGTACATATCTCAAATTCTTAGTATAAAATAGTACTTTCATACTAAAAAAAAATATAGCCAAAAATTCGTTTTTAAACGTAATATTTTGCTAATCCTTTTTTCGTAAAAGTAATTTTTAAATAGAATTATTTAATGGAAATATGTATATACATATATTTTAACATACTACGCTAACCATTATAATATTCTCAGTGGTTGTTGCAAGGCGGAGACGCACTAAACTAAACCGGTTGTTTGTTCACTCAATACCTTTCCGTCGTCGTCGCTCGCTACAAAAACGAACTAAGAGTCAACTGCTATTTCACTCGCACTTATAGGTTCCCTGTATTCTCGTACCTTATCAAGTTACCGGCCGAGTGTCACTCATTGTGAAGTCTCGCTCACGCCACGTGACCAATGCGCAGGCGCAGTCCTTCGTTATACTTCGTTGAGATCTGTGCGCTTCATTGTTTATAATCGACTTTTGTGAACTTATAACCCTGCATACTACTTTGGCATTACTTTGGACTTGGATAAGCTTCGCGATTAGTTATTTTTGAACATGAACAGGTGTGTTGTGTGTGATCGGTCGTTATACCGAGGTATTCGAAGACACGTTCTGACACAGCGTTTTTTCGAATCCCGGAGAGACTTCGTTGAACGTATTTTCCAGAATTTGCAACCGCTACAAGAGGTAAGATATATAATTATTTACGTGTACTTATGTAGTATTAAAATAGTCAATATGATAATTATGCATGGGTATTAAACATTCTGTGTATATTTCACATCTGTGTATATGTACCTACAAATACAATCTGAAAGCAGAGCAGGTGTACCTACTTATTTTTTATTATGAAAAGCAAGGGGTATGTATGTATAGTCATAACATAAATAAACCGGCTCTGTAGCCTGGGTGGTAGTGTAACTGCCTCCGACGCACAGGGTCGCGTGTCTGAATCCCACCCAGGGCAAACATTCGTGTGATGAGCACTTGTGTTTGCCTTGTGTCTGGTTGTTGTTTATTTATATATGTATTTTTTATATATCTGTGTATGTATATCAGCTGTCCGAGACCCACAGTACAGGCTCTGCCTAGTTTGGGGTCGGATGGCCGTGTGTGAGATGTCCCCACATATTATTATTATTAAACCCCTTACTTTTCATAATAAAACGATAAGTATACCTGCTTTCAGGTTGCATATTGTATAGGTACTCAGATATGTAATAATAATTACATTAAATATAGCTATGAATAAAAAGATAACATAGATAATCGACCGCGGAAAAATATTAATCGCTAGCACCACATCATTGTCGACGTTATTTACTAAAATATTTAATTCTATGTTACAGGTAGCTTTCGATGGATCGAGGTCAATATGCCATCCTTGTTGGCATAGGATCGACCATTCTTTACGTCCTGATCCTGAACCACCAGCTGCTCTTATCCATCAAGCTGGAGGTGCCGCAATCACAGTTCCAGATTTCACTAGGGCGGCCAACACTTCCCGTCGTTGTATGATGGAGAATTGTGGCAACATGCAACTCCGACAAATGCCTAATTCGATTAAGGTATTTTTACTTAGTTATTATAGATTATACATACCCCCGCTAGCAAGGATTTGTGAAAACCATCTGAGAAATACATCCTTGGAAGACATGCCTCATAATGTGTCACATCGTGAAACAGATTTTAATAGTGATACTTTTAAAGATATTGTGAATATCTATACGCTAGCGCTGGAAAATAGATGTCAATTGGATTTTGATAATATAAACGAAATATCACAAGAAGATTTACATTTCTGGACTGGCTTAAGTCATGAACAATTTGATACTTTATTGTCACAAGTACCGACCTTGTCTCGGAGATCTAGTTCTGCTCGAAAAGACTTAGGCATTTACCTTTCTAAAATAAGAACAGGTGAACCCAGTATTAGATTGGCAACCACTTTTAATACATCTCGGCAAAGTATAGACCGAAAAGTCGCGCTGGTGAGAGAATGTCTTTACAATGATTTCGTTCCTTTGCATTTGGGCCTGGATCATATCAGCAGAGAAGAAGTAATCCAAAGAAACAGAATTCTCCCTAATTACATCTTTGGGAATGACCAATCAACAAAAGCGTTGATAATATGTGACGGCGGTTACATTTTTATCCAAAAAAGCTCCAATTTCCTTTTCCAAAGGAATAGCTACAGCCTCCATAAGTATACCAATTTGATAAAACCTTTTATGTTGGTCTGCGGTGATGGACATATTATAGACGTTACAGGTCCATACTCAGCTTCGACCTCTGATGCTTCCATCATGCAGCAGATTTTACAAAATCATGATGGCCCATACGAAGAAGCACCGATTAATTATTATCTTGAACAAAACGATGCGTTCATTCTTGACAGGGGATTCCGTGACGCAATTCCTCTTCTAGAAACATATGGTTATGACGTGCACATGCCCCCGACCAAAAGACGTGGTGAAACCCAGCTGACATGTGAAGAAGCCAATAAATCTAGGCTGGTCACCTTATGCCGCTGGGTCGTAGAGACAATCAATGGACGGTTTAAACGTGATTATAAGATTTTTAGATACAGAGTATTTAATCGAGCATTGCCCTCAACAATGACTGACTATAAGATAGCCGCAGCGCTTATCAATGCCTTCCAAGAACCCTATGAGGACAGTCAATATACTGAACAATTCGTTGATATTATAAATAGGAATGTGCACAAGCCAAACCTTTTGGCAGACTACGTCATTGAGCACAATTTAAACAGACATAGAGCCGCATTTGTTCGTTTGGAAGCAAATGACCAGACGTTGGAAGATTTCCCCAGACTTTCCCAAGAAGAGTTGATATTGTTTGCTGTGGGCACTTATCACTGTAAAATAGCACGCTCCTATTGCAGTGAGCACATTAAACAAACAGGTGTCTACGAAATTGAAGTATATAGACATCCGGTGCTCGTAACAATTAATGGCGAAAGCGGTGTTTTAATAAGATGCCGTATACAATCGCGGCATGTAAGGAACAGAACTTACTATACATATATTTTGTATAGAAGAGAAACCGGTATTAATGCAATTTCAGAGCATTATTGCTCTTGTATACATGGCAAAAGAACTTTGGGTAGCTGCGCCCATATTATGAGTGTACTGTATTACTTGGGTTGGGCCAGACATCAAAATGATTTTAATCATCCCGGATACACTCTGGAAGATGTAATCATAGACTTAGAGAACCAATAATGTGTACAATAATAAAATAATTTCATTTGCCTACTCTTGTTTTTTATTAAGTTTACCCTAACATTGCACAAAATGTAGATGGCGTTGTCAAAATAGATGCCTAAAAGTCATTTATAGAATAAGAGTAAAGAAAGAAATAATTAAAAAAAAATCACATTTTTGAAGCTCCTTACATAAAACAACTAGCAATTTATGACATTTAAAAAAAGATTTTGGTAATGCCCCCTACTGAATATTATGTCACATATTAAATACTTAAAATCTGAGATACATTTTATTTGCGCCGGGCCTGGGTTTTTTCCCCATACATTGTGAGCATTGTTCTTTAAAGGTAATTTATATTTTTAAATTCTTATATCTTATCTGATATATATAAAATTCTCGTGTTTCGAGTTTGTATCCTCCGGAACGACTCTACGGATTGTTATGAAATTTGCTGTGTATGTTCCGTAGGTCTGAGAGTAGGTCGTAAGCTAATTTTTATATCCCCTGTGGTAAACCAACGTTTGCCGGGTCGGCTAGTTTGATATAAGTACATTATCAGTTTTTCATGCACGATTATACTTATCGATCTTACCCGTAACGTTTACTGCAGCAACCGATCCTTTGTTAAGGTTGACACCGACCATTCGGATGTGATTGCTACAAACAAAATCTTACGTCAGGGCTACGTCAGGGATAAGGGGTAAACGTAGCTCGAAAATACGCAAAGAACAATAACTAACACAATCTTGCACGATTCCATCTGTAGAAGTTGTGGAGTAGTATAACTATCTAGGCTCACAAATATCCAGTGAAGATTGATCCAGTTAGTAAATTAGTAACATGCAAGAAAACTGGAGACCAATTGTTACTAAATCTAGACAGTTTTCAGATTAGGATAGACAATTTATGTCTAGCGAAATACAAAAGCTTTTAAAAGATGGTATAATTGGACCTAGCCACTCACCCTGGCGAGCGCAAGTTATAGTCACAAAGAAAGAAAATCACAAAAGGAGAATGTGCATCGATTATTCTCAAACTGTTCTATGCTGCCGAAACAACCAAAGAACCACCTCGTATCTTCGTTAACAATCTCGTATGGTTCAACTCAAAAGAATGTCCGAAAACCACAGTGAGTGTCCACCACCACATGTGAAGAGGCAGCCAAGGCCATCTTTGCAACTCATTCATTAAAACAAAACTTACTATTTTATGAAGTTTTCAAAGTTTTGTTCAGTACGAGATTCACGCAGAGGATTTCCATAATCTAAAAAACTAATGTAAAGGCGACCCCGCACGGGAAAGGGCAGTGTTGGCATACCTCCGAGCAGACGGCCTGACGACATTAAGAGTGTCGCGGAAAGCCGCTGCACATACGGGTATTTGAACGATCCACGCGGCCAGTCAAATTTATAAAATGCGAACCAGTAAAAAAAAACGACTACCTGGGATGCGGGACAGGTTAGAGAACAATACCCAACCCCTCCCGCCTTCTCACCGTGCATGCCACGCTTCCACGGGCATTCGGAATTTGATCGTCCCGCATGGTGTATGTGTTTGTTCTCGTGGCGTTCATTTGCAACAGACTTCAAGAGTGAATATTTGTTATTTTGCGTTTATTTTGGAAGAAAAAAGTTATGGATCCTGATAAAGCAGGTAACTATCTACTAATTTAAATATAATTTGGATAATTTTTGTAATTGGAAAGATTCGTTTTAGTATATTGAAAGTCAAGCGTAATATGGAATATTTTTTAGCTATAATTTGTGTTTAAAAAGGAATATGTTATACTACCAAGTTAGATCCTGTCATAATATTTGATATAATCGAAAGTTCAAAGCTTTGAGTACTAACTAATCCAAAAATTTGCCGCGGAAAGTCGCGGATAAGTACCTAATTTTTTTTTAAGAAAACATAAAAGTATTTATTTAGGTTAAGTGAATTTTTAAGCAAAGTCTTTTTTGTTTTAGGTTCACAAAGAACCTCGGGAGCAAGAACTGTGACCTGTAAATACTTGTTCGACCGCATGCAGAGCTTTAATTTGCCTAATTTGGAAGAAAAACTGACTTTCTTGAATGAGGAACTTCTGTCATGCGGAGCGTACTCAGAAGAGCAAATTAAGACCTTTAAATCCTCCTTTTCTCACTTTAAAAGCCAATTAAGACAAAGGTGGTCAAAGGCTCATAAGAAGGAAGACGTGTTTCGCAAATACAATGATTCATGGCTTGAAGGAACTATTGAGATTCCCGCTGTTGCACAAAATTGGCCAGGCCGCCCACGTAATTGTTATTTGGAGATTCAAGTGAAAGAACAAAAAGGAGGAAAACTGAGGAGATTCGGTTTAATGTAGAAGAAGACACGATCATTCATGGTGCTCAGATTGAGTTGCGGAAAAGTGGAAAACGAAATGCTTCCGATACATTAAAAGAAATCACCAGTACTAGTCCGACACGTGCAACAAAATATAAGAGGGCATTTTCTGAAACAAGAAAAGAAGAAACTTGACCTCTTACACCATTGCAAGCATTGGCAATGTTTGTAGAAGCTGATTTAACTCGTCGACAGTACGAAATAATTAGAAATACCAACAAAAAGTTCTTCCCTTACTTATGCCTGCGAATCCGAATGAACCTGGTCATTCTTCAGAAAGGGAAGATGAACATTTGTCTGAAAAATTATAGATTTTTTGATGTTTTCTTTTTGTTTTGAATAAATACGTCTCGATTTAATATTAAAACCTTTGTTTCATTTACTAATGTCTTTTAGAACCAATATCGAACATAAAATAATTTTGGCCGCGTAGATCGTTCAAATACCCGTATGTGCGCTGTATGCAAGTGGCGCAGGACCGTGCGGGCTGGAAATCATTACAGGAGGCCTTCGTCCAGCAGTGGACGTCCATCGGCTGAAGCGAATGAACGAAACAACAAATGTAAGCGAAACCGCGGTATAATATACTACGAAAGGAACTTTGTTCCAAGCGAGTGTTCCGTGACACTCAAGCATTCTTTTTTATATAAATAAAATAATAAATAAAAATATCATAAATAAAATACTACAAACGAGGCAAAATATGCCTATCGGTCGTTCCTAGCAACTGGGAAAAGAGTGCGCTCGATCGTGGCCCCCAATATAAGAAGCCAGCGGCATGCTGGAGACCTCGATCCCTTCAAAAAGTTGGTCAACTTATCGTTGCAGAATCTTTGTCGGTAGAAATTTTCAGTAGCAAAATCAAGACGTGAAAAAGAGGTCTCATTCCACTCGTCTCTCAATTGAGGATTTTCTTGCAATTCGAAGGCTTCGATTGAACGGATCAGACAATGGGCAACGTAATAGACAGGTTTGTTTACGCACACATCTCATTTATAACGGAAAACTTACCATACATTATGATGTGCGCAACCATGAGGGTAGCTTCGAGATACCTCCTAACCGTTAATGTCATGGAGCTGCATCGAAGAATACGGAGCAGAAGCCGCGGCCCCCAAAGATAAGAAGCCAGCAGCATGCTGGAGACCTCGATCCCTTCAAAAAGTTGGTCAACTTATCGTTGCAGAATCTTTGTCGGTAGGAATCTTCAGTAGCAAAATCAAGACGTGAAATAGAGGTCTCATTCCACTCGTCTCTCAATTGAGGCTTTTCTTGCAATCCGAAGGCTTCGATTGAACGGATCAGACAATGGGCAACGTAATAGACAGGTTTGTTTACGCACACATCTCATTTATGACGGAAAACTTACCATACATTATGATGTGCGCAACCATGAGGGTAGCTTCGAGATACCTCCTAACCGTTAATGTCATGGAGATGCTTCGAAGAATACGGAGAAGAAGCCGTTTAAGACACATTATATCTCTACTTTACAAATTTAAAGGTTATTTAGATTTTTAAATTCATATATCTTATCTGATATATATAAAATTATCGTGTCTCGAGTTTGTATCCTCCGGAACGACTCCACGGATTGTTATGAAATTTGCTGTGTATGTTCCGTAGGTCTGAAAGTAGGTCGTAAGCTAATTTTTATATCCCCTGTGGTAAATCAACGTTTGCCGGGTCGGCTAGTTTGATATAAGTACATCATCAGATTTTCATTCACGATTATAATTATTATCGATCTTACCCGTAACGTTTACTGCAGCAACCGATCCTTTGTTAAGATTGACACCGACCATTCGGATGTGATTGCTACAAACAAAATCTTACGTCAGGGCTACGTCAGGGATAAGGGGTAAACGTAGCTCGAAAATATGCAAAGAACAATAATCACAATAACTAACACAATCTTGCACGATTCCATCTGTCGAAGTTGTAGAGAAGTATATCTAGGCTCACAAATATCCAGTGAAGATTGATCCAGTTAGTATATTAGTAACATGCAAGAAAACTGGAGACCAATTGTTACTAAATCTAGACAGTTTTCAGATTAGGATAGACAATTTATGTCTAGCGAAATACAAAAGCTTTTAAAAGATGGTATAATTGGACCTAGCCACTCACCCTGGCGAGCGCAAGTTATAGTCACAAAGAAAGAAAATCACAAAAGGAGAATGTGCATCGATTATTCTCAAACTGTTCTATGCTGCCGAAACAACCAAAGAACCACCTCGTATCTTCGTTAACAATCTCGTATGGTTCAACTCAAAAGAATGTCCGAAAACCACAGTGAGTGTCCACCACCAGCTACATGTGAAGAGGCAGCCAAGGCCATCTTTGCAACTCATTCATTAAAACAAAACTTACTATTTTATGAAGTTTTCAAAGTTTTGTTCAGTACGAGATTCACGCAGAGGATTTCCATAATCTAAAAAACTAATGTAAAGGCGACCCCGCACGGGAAAGGGCAGTGTTGGCATACCTCCGAGCAGACGGCCTGACGACATTAAGAGTGTCGCGGAAAGCCGCTGCACATACGGGTATTTGAACGATCCACGCGGCCAGTCAAATTTATAAAATGCAAACCAGTAAAAAAAAACGACTACCTGGGATGCGGGACAGGTTAGAGAACAATACCCAACCCCTCCCGCCTTCTCACCGTGCATGCCACGCTTCCACGGGCATTCGGAATTTGATCGTCCCGCATGGTGTATGTGTTTGTTCTCGTGGCGTTCATTTGCAACAGACTTCAAGAGTGAATATTTGTTATTTTGCGTTTATTTTGGAAGAAAAAAGTTATGGATCCTGATAAAGCAGGTAACTATCTACTAATTTAAATATAATTTGGATAATTTTTGTAATTGGAAAGATTCGTTTTAGTATATTGAAAGTCAAGCGTAATATGGAATATTTTTTAGCTATAATTTGTGTTTAAAAAGGAATATGTTATACTACCAAGTTAGATCCTGTCATAATATTTGATATAATCGAAAGTTCAAAGCTTTGAGTACTAACTAATCCAAAAATTTGCCGCGGAAAGTCGCGGATAAGTACCTAATTTTTTTTTAAGAAAACATAAAAGTATTTATTTATGTTAAGTGAATTTTTAAGCAAAGTCTTTTTTGTTTTAGGTTCACAAAGAACCTCGGGAGCAAGAACTGTGACCTGTAAATACTTGTTCGACCGCATGCAGAGCTTTAATTTGCCTAATTTGGAAGAAAAACTGACTTTCTTGAATGAGGAACTTCTGTCATGCGGAGCGTACTCAGAAGAGCAAATTAAGACCTTTAAATCCTCCTTTTCTCACTTTAAAAGCCAATTAAGACAAAGGTGGTCAAAGGCTCATAAGAAGGAAGACGTGTTTCGCAAATACAATGATTCATGGCTTGAAGGAACTATTGAGATTCCCGCTGTTGCACAAAATTGGCCAGGCCGCCCACGTAATTGTTATTTGGAGATTCAAGTGAAAGAACAAAAAGGAGGAAAACTGAGGAGATTCGGTCTAATGTAGAAGAAGACACGATCATTCATGGTGCTCAGATTGAGTTGCGGAAAAGTGGAAAACGAAATGCTTCCGATACATTAAAAGAAATCACCAGTACTAGTCCGACACGTGCAACAAAATATAAGAGGGCATTTTCTGAAACAAGAAAAGAAGAAACTTGACCTCTTACACCATTGCAAGCATTGGCAATGTTTGTAGAAGCTGATTTAACTCGTCGACAGTACGAAATAATTAGAAATATACCACTTACATATTCCCGGTCAGAAACAAAATATCTACGTGAACGAACACTTGTCTCCGGAGTGTAAGGCAATTTTTGCTGCGACTAAAAAGGCAGCCAAGGAATATTCTTACACCTACGTGTGGGTCAGAAACGATCGCGTATATACTCGTAAAAACGATCAATCACCAGCCGTATTGATCAAAAACATTAGCGATTTGACAAAGATTTCCTCTTAATTTTTTTTGTATAATTACTAATAGGTAGGTACTAATTTTATATCTGTTTACTCTTTTAATTTATGTTAATATACTATCAAAATGTGAATAGATTAAGAACTAAATTAAATGATCTATTTATCAATTCATTAAATGACAACTATGATCTCATTTGTTTAGCTGAAACGAATCTTAATTCTGGCGTTTACGATAGTGAACTATTTGATGAGCGATACATTGTTTTCAGGAGAGATCGTGAAAGTACATGTATTAATAAATCAGAGGGTGGAGGTGTATTAATAGCCGCTAACAGAAACCTAAATGTAATTCGTCGTAACACGTGGGATAGTAGGGTGGAGGATTTATGGATTAGCATTATTCTGTCGAATTTAACAGTTAACTTTTGCGTTTGTTACCTACCACCTGATATATCCATTGAACATCTGAAGTTGTTTTATGAAAACACACATCGGAATATCATTAATTCTGATTACAATAATATTAACATACTAGTTGGTGACTTTAATGTCCCTGGTATTTCCTGGTCATGCAGTCCGGTCAGCAAAATACTGCTACCTAGTTCACCTAGGGATCAAAAAGCTACACTTCTGTGTGATATGCTAGCATCATGTAACTTATCACAATTTAATAGTATTACAAATAAAAATAACCGACAACTAGACCTGGTATTAGCTTCCATAGATAATCTTATTGTTAAATGTGCAGACCCTATCGTAAAAATAGATACTTATCATCCTCCTCTTTCTATATTCCTGGAAGAGCTCACTCTTAATAAAAAAAGTATGAAAGTTCCAATACGTAGTAAACTTAATTTTCGAAAATGCAATTTCAATGAGGTACGTCGTAAACTTAATGAAGTTGATTGGTATGAATTATGTTTAGGTGATGATGTCGACAAGTCTGTGGATAGGTTTTATGACGTCTTAAATAAAATAATCAAGGACTACACACCAGTGTATATTTTAAAAAAAGATTCATACCCAGTCTGGTACAGCTGGCCACTAAAAAAATGCCTCGCGGAAAAATGCAAATATCATCGTCGTTTTATTAAATATGGAAATCCTCGAGATTATGACACTTTCTCATTATTGCGAGCGAGATGTAATAAATTAACTGCTAAATCTTATAATTCTTTTTTGTTATCAACAGAAAATGCACTTAAGCATGATGTTAAGCCATTTTACAAGTATGTAAATAGTAGAAAAGGTTCTAATGATTTGCCACAGAACATGCATTATGATAATAACAAATCAGGTGACATTCAGGAAACGTGTCAATTATTTTCAAAATACTTTGGCTCGATTTTTGAAGAAACTGTCTCATCAGTTGTTAGCCCTAGTGTCGATGAAGATTGTCAGTCTTATCCTACATTTAGCTCTTTACATATTAAGCAAGAGGATATATTTCAAATATTAAAAAAGTTAGATCCTAATAAAGGGCCAGGTCCAGATGGAATTCCCTCGCTCTTTTTGAAAAAGTGTGCACTAGAACTTTCTTTACCATTATTTTTTATTTTTAATAAGTCTATAAATACAGGTAATTTTCCCTCAGTTTGGAAAGTTGCTCATATAGTGCCTATTCACAAATCAGGTAATAAATCGGATTGCAAAAATTACAGACCAATTAGCATTCTATCAGGTATGGCAAAAATATTTGAAGCTTCTGTATATAATCATCTTTACTTTCACTTTAAGTCGTTTTTAGTGGACCAACAACATGGCTTTCTCAAGCGTAAATCAACAGTTAGTAATCTGCTTGAGTACAAAAACTATTTATGTAAGGTTTTTTCTAGGAAAGGACAAGTGGACTCTATTTACACAGATTTTAGTAAAGCGTTTGATAAAGTTAATCACCAAATATTATTAAGAAAGGTATGCGGTTATGGAGTCCATGGAAATCTTCTTAGATGGGTTGAGTCGTATTTGTCAAATAGGAGTCAACTAGTTAGGCTTAGAGGGCAAACTTCAGATCCAATAATAATAAGGTCTGGTGTGCCGCAAGGCTCCCACTTAGGACCCCTCTTCTTCGCTGTATTTATTAATGATTTAGTTAAAAAATTGTCTTCACCTTGTCTCCTGTATGCCGATGATCTAAAAATATTCCGTGAATTAACAGATCCCAGTGACTGTCTGCATTTACAGAATGACTTATTGACATTGTTGAATTGGTGTAAACATAATCAGATGAGTCTAAATGTTTCTAAATGTTTTGTTATTTCTTTTACTAAAAAACGATTGAAAATTACTCATGACTATAAAATTAATGATCATCTACTAGAAAGAAAGACTGTCGTAAAGGATCTCGGCGTTTTGTTTGACGATCAGCTCAGTTTTCGTGATCATTACAATAGAATCATAAACAAATCATCTAAAAATCTAGGTTTCATCGCGAGAACCACAAAATCGTTTAAAAACCCACAGAGCTATATTTTACTGTATAAAACATTAGTGCGAACGGTGCTGGAATACTGCGCAGTGATCTGGTCTCCCAGTTATGCTGTGCACTCGGACAATATCGAGGCTGTTCAAAGGAAATGTCTTAGGATACTCTCCTACCGATGCGGGCTCTCCAGACAAATCCCATCCTACACTGGTCGTCTAATAAAGTTTAATATGACCCCTCTGCATATTCGCCGCAAACGACAAGACTTACTCACCCTGCATAAAATAATGCATTCGAACATGGACTCCCCCACCCTGCTATCTCAGTTAAACTTAAATATTCGATTTAAAAGTCGCAGAGCTAATAAGACCTTCATACTTGGTATTTGTAAAAATAATACCTCATACTACAATCCTCTGACAAGAATGTGTCGCTTATACAATGAGATCTCAAGCTCAGTTGATGTGTTTGATCACAAGTACTCAACGTTTTATAGAAAGATGGTTGAAGTAATAAAATAGAATCATGTTTTCCATGATTTTCTTTTATTATTTTACTAACATATTCTTTTCACAATAGAATTAAGTACGTATTAATTTTTCTTTCTTTTTCTTTAGTGTTTTTTGCGTTGTTTTTAGCGTCACGCATTTTTGCTTATGTTTTTCAAAACTTGTATTTTATATGTGCGATTATATTAGAGTTATAATTAGAATTAAAACTTAGTATTTAAGAACTTAATTGTTTGTAATATTTATAACTTGTTGTAGTTGCCTAATAAATAAAATAAAATAAAATAAAATAAAATAAATACCAACAAAAAGTTCTTCCCTTACTTATGCCTGCGAATCCGAATGAAGCTGGTCATTCTTCAGAAAGGGAAGATGAACATTTGTCATGTTTTCTTTTTGTTTTGAATAAATACGTCTCGATTTAATATTAAAACATTTGTTTCATTTACTAATGTCTTTTAGAACCAATATCGAACATAAAATAATTTTGGCCGCGTAGATCGTTCAAATACCCGTATGTGCGCTGTATGCAAGTGGCGCAGGACCGTGCGGGCTGGAAATCATTACAGGAGGCCTTCGTCCAGCAGTGGACGTCCATCGGCTGAAGCGAACGAACGAAACAACAAATGTAAGCGAAACCGCGGTATAATATACTACGAAAGGAACTTTGTTCCAAGCGAGTGTTCCGCGACACTCAAGCATTCTTTTTTTATTACTTCTGAACTTTCGATAAAAGCCGAGAAATGCCGAGCGGTAAACCCTAAGTACTACCCACATTACACATACTCCTACTATATCTTGTCGGCTCCTTCATAAAGTTGTGTTCTGTTTTCAGTATTATAAAATAGTACAAACGAGGCAAAATATACCTATAAATAAAATACTACAAACGAGGCAAAATATGCCTATCGGTCGTTCCTAGCAACTGGGAAAAGAGTGCGCTCGATCGTGGCCCCCAATATAAGAAGCCAGCGGCATGCTGGAGACCTCGATCCCTTCAAAAAGTTGGTCAACTTATCGTTGCAGAATCTTTGTCGGTAGAAATCTTCAGTAGCAAAATCAAGACGTGAAAAAGAGGTCTCATTCCACTCGTCTCTCAATTGAGGATTTTCTTGCAATTCGAAGGCTTCGATTGAACGGATCAGACAATGGGCAACGTAATAGACAGGTTTGTTTACGCACACATCTCATTTATAACGGAAAACTTACCATACATTATGATGTGCGCAACCATGAGGGTAGCTTCGAGATACCTCCTAACCGTTAATGTCATGGAGCTGCATCGAAGAATACGGAGCAGAAGCCGCGGCCCCCAAAGATAAGAAGCCAGCAGCATGCTGGAGACCTCGATCCCTTCAAAAAGTTGGTCAACTTATCGTTGCAGAATCTTTGTCGGTAGGAATCTTCAGTAGCAAAATCAAGACGTGAAATAGAGGTCTCATTCCACTCGTCTCTCAATTGAGGCTTTTCTTGCAATTCGAAGGCTTCGATTGAACGGATCAGACAATGGGCAACGTAATAGACAGGTTTGTTTACGCACACATCTCATTTATAACGGAAAACTTACCATACATTATGATGTGCGCAACCATGAGGGTAGCTTCGAGATACCTCCTAACCGTTAATGTCATGGAGCTGCTTCGAAGAATACGGAGAAGAAGCCGTTTAAGACACATTATATCTCTACTTTACAAATTTAAAGGTTATTTAGATTTTTAAATTCATATATCTTATCTGATATATATAAAATTATCGTGTCTCGAGTTTGTATCCTCCGGAACGACTCCACGGATTGTTATGAAATTTGCTGTGTATGTTCCGTAGGTCTGAAAGTAGGTCGTAAGCTAATTTTTATATCCCCTGTGGTAAATCAACGTTTGCCGGGTCGGCTAGTTTGATATAAGTACATCATCAGATTTTCATTCACGATTATAATTATTATCGATCTTACCCGTAACGTTTACTGCAGCAACCGATCCTTTGTTAAGATTGACACCGACCATTCGGATGTGATTGCTACAAACAAAATCTTACGTCAGGGCTACGTCAGGGATAAGGGGTAAACGTAGCTCGAAAATATGCAAAGAACAATAATCACAATAACTAACACAATCTTGCACGATTCCATCTGTCGAAGTTGTAGAGAAGTATATCTAGGCTCACAAATATCCAGTGAAGATTGATCCAGTTAGTATATTAGTAACATGCAAGAAAACTGGAGACCAATTGTTACTAAATCTAGACAGTTTTCAGATTAGGATAGACAATTTATGTCTAGCGAAATACAAAAGCTTTTAAAAGATGGTATAATTGGACCTAGCCACTCACCCTGGCGAGCGCAAGTTATAGTCACAAAGAAAGAAAATCACAAAAGGAGAATGTGCATCGATTATTCTCAAACTGTTCTATGCTGCCGAAACAACCAAAGAACCACCTCGTATCTTCGTTAACAATCTCGTATGGTTCAACTCAAAAGAATGTCCGAAAACCACAGTGAGTGTCCACCACCAGCCACATGTGAAGAGGCAGCCAAGG
Organism: Coenonympha arcania; assembly: GCA_036785405.1. Classification (NCBI taxonomy): domain Eukaryota; kingdom Metazoa; phylum Arthropoda; class Insecta; order Lepidoptera; family Nymphalidae; genus Coenonympha; species Coenonympha arcania. The sequence continues at coordinate 9,915,941 of CM072082.1, forward strand.
CCATCTTTGCAACTCATTCATTAAAACAAAACTTACTATTTTATGAAGTTTTCAAAGTTTTGTTCAGTACGAGATTCACGCAGAGGATTTCCATAATCTAAAAAACTAATGTAATGGCGACCCTGCACGGGAAAGGTATTATTTTGCCTCGTTTGTACTATACAAACGAAGCAAAATATACCTATAAATAAAATACTACAAACGAGGCAAAATATGCCTATCGGTCGTTCCTAGCAACTGGGAAAAGAGTGCGCTCGATCGTGGCCCCCAATATAAGAAGCCAGCGGCATGCTGGAGACCTCGATCCCTTCAAAAAGTTGGTCAACTTATTGTTGCAGAATCTTTGTCGGTAGGAATCTTCAGTAGCAAAATCAAGACGTGAAATAGAGGTCTCATTCCACTCGTCTCTCAATTGAGGCTTTTCTTGCAATCAAGGCTTCGATTGAACGGATCAGACAATGGGCAACGTAATAGACAGGTTTGTTTACGCACACATCTCATTTATGACGGAAAACTTACCATACATTATGATGTGCGCAACCATGAGGGTAGCTTCGAGATACCTCCTAACCGTTAATGTCATGGAGCTGCATCGAATACGGAGCAGAAGCCGCGGCCCCCAAAGATAAGAAGCCAGCAGCATGCTGGAGACCTCGATCCCTTCAAAAAGTTGGTCAACTTATCGTTACCATACATTATGATGTGCGCAACCATGAGGGTAGCTTCGAGATACCTCCTAAGCGTTAATGTCATGGAGCTGCATCGAAGAATACGGAGCAGAAGCCGTGGCCCCCAAAGATAAGAAGCCAGCAGCATGCTGGAGACCTCGATCCCTTCAAAAAGTTGGTCAACTTATCGTTGCAGAATCTTTGTCGGTAGGAATCTTCAGTAGCAAAATCAAGACGTGAAAAAGAGGTCTCATTCCACTCGTCTATCAATTGAGGCTTTTCTTGCAATCCGAGGGTTCGATTGAACGGATCAGACAATGGGCAACGTAATAGACAGGTTTGTTTACACACACATCTCATTTATGACGGAAAACTTACCATACATTATGATGTGCGCAACCATGAGGGTAGCTTCAAGTCACCTCCTAACCGTTAATGTCATGGAGCTGCATCGAAGAATACGGAACAGAAGCCGTGGCCCCCAATATAAGAAGCCAGCGGCATGCTGGAGACCTCGATCCCTTCAAAAAGTTGGTCAACTTATCGTTGCAGAATCTTTGTCGGTAGAAATCTTCAGTAGCAAAATCAAGACGTGAAAAAGAGGTCTCATTCCACTCGTCTCTCAATTGAGGATTTTCTTGCAATTCGAAGGCTTCGATTGAACGGATCAGACAATGGGCAACGTAATAGACAGGTTTGTTTACGCACACATCTCATTTATAACGGAAAACTTACCATACATTATGATGTGCGCAACCATGAGGGTAGCTTCGAGATACCTCCTAACCGTTAATGTCATGGAGCTGCATCGAAGAATACGGAGCAGAAGCCGCGGCCCCCAAAGATAAGAAGCCAGCAGCATGCTGGAGACCTCGATCCCTTCAAAAAGTTGGTCAACTTATCGTTGCAGAATCTTTGTCGGTAGGAATCTTCAGTAGCAAAATCAAGACGTGAAATAGAGGTCTCATTCCACTCGTCTCTCAATTGAGGCTTTTCTTGCAATCCGAAGGCTTCGATTGAACGGATCAGACAATGGGCAACGTAATAGACAGGTTTGTTTACGCACACATCTCATTTATGACGGAAAACTTACCATACATTATGATGTGCGCAACCATGAGGGTAGCTTCGAGATACCTCCTAACCGTTAATGTCATGGAGCTGCTTCGAAGAATACGGAGAAGAAGCCGTTTAAGACACATTATATCTCTACTTTACAAATTTAAAGGTTATTTAGATTTTTAAATTCATATATCTTATCTGATATATATAAAATTATCGTGTCTCGAGTTTGTATCCTCCGGAACGACTCCACGGATTGTTATGAAATTTGCTGTGTATGTTCCGTAGGTCTGAAAGTAGGTCGTAAGCTAATTTTTATATCCCCTGTGGTAAATCAACGTTTGCCGGGTCGGCTAGTTTGATATAAGTACATCATCAGATTTTCATTCACGATTATAATTATTATCGATCTTACCCGCAACGTTTACTGCAGCAACCGATCCTTTGTTAAGATTGACACCGACCATTCGGATGTGATTGCTACAAACAAAATCTTACGTCAGGGCTACGTCAGGGATAAGGGGTAAACGTAGCTCGAAAATATGCAAAGAACAATAATCACAATAACTAACACAATCTTGCACGATTCCATCTGTCGAAGTTGTACAGAAGTATATCTAGGCTCACAAATATCCAGTGAAGATATATCCAGTGAGTATTTTTAGTAACATGCATTTAAAACACTCAAGAGGTTTTTAAACCGACAGCGAAATGGCCATTCAAAATAACCGAATGCAAGAGATTTATTATAAAAAGATCAAAGATCTCAGGAAACACACTTATCCGCGGTGAACAGTTTTATAATTCAGATATAAATAAAGCCTTTAATGTGTGCAAAACTGGTAAAAAGACAAGCATGCTTCAACCTACCACCATTTCAACAGGAGTGCCTGTGACACAGGCAAAAATAACCGATGTTGAGAAATTGTTGGCAAAACATTTTGGATAAGAATGGCAAGAAAGAGAAGACTTACAATTTTACTTAGGCTTTTTAATTTTTATTAGACTTATAATTTTATTAGAGGGTCATTTGTTGAAGGAAATCAGGACTTAGAAGAGAGTTGTTGTGAAAGAATAGCAGAAGAATCACCAGTCCTAAGAATATAATTAGGATAAAAGAATAAAAGCAATTACCTTTATTTCACTTATCTAATTAAAACTTTATTAAAATTTGTAACAAAATAATAAAGTTGTTTTTACTTTGAATGTTTAAGACATCACTAATCCGAAGCCGCCATTTTGTCTGTCATTATCAAACTCAGTGATATCCGGTTACTCAGAATCAAATACAGCAATGTCCTCTAGTTGGAGTCAAAGACAGCTAACTGAAATTTTATTTTTACTGTGTACTCAAATATACAGGGAGTTTTAGTATTTAAAATGCAGATTATTAACATTCTCATTACTATATATATAGCTACTCGTGCTGATTGGCCACTGACTGACTCACTGACTGATTGATCACCTCTCCTGAACAATTTTGTATGAAAAAATTTTTTTTCAAAGATGGTGTCGTATAAAAGAAAAAAATTCATTCGGAGGAAAAATACGGAGAGAGCTGATGATTGAGGATTTCGAAGACGGGTGAAGAGCACGGCCAGGGTATCGAAGATAGGTCGGGGGTGCCCGACCAAATGTCATTTGAAACGTAATCCAATTGGCAGTGAGCTGAAAAAAATTTCAAAATGGCGGATTCAAAATGGCCGCCAAACGAATTTCGCCGATATCTCGGAAAGTATAAAAGATGGAAGAACGGTTTCTTGAGAAGAAGTGATCAGGACCCAAAGGTCTATTTTATGGATTGAAAAAAAATTCAAAATGGCGGAATTTATTTTTCCATAGAAAAATGTATGGCGAATGTTGAAGGACTAAATTTTGGAAGGCGAATAGGGGGAAAGACAGCCCGCGGGCCACATGTGGCCCGCGCATCCACGCGCCCTACTAGTTCTTTATAAATCTGTTTTATGATATGTAATATCGTAGCTACCTGAACAAAGTAATCGATTTTTGTTGCTTACTGAATATTTGACAGACTTGGATTTAGCTGCCTTTGATTTTATAGGCCTCTTATTGTTACTAAATCTAGACAGTTTTCAGATTCGGATAGACAATTTGTGTCTAGCGAAATACAAAAACTTTTAAAAAATGGTATAATTCAACCTAGCCACTCACCCTGGCAAGCGCAAGTTATAATCACAAAGAAAGAAAATCACAAAAGGAGAATGTGCATTGATTATTCTCAAACTGTTCTTTGCTGCCGAAACAACCATACCCCTGGTGGTATCGTGGGTCGTTTAAATATTTTGTTTTTTTATTTCATCGATTGCACATTGTGGTGATTTTATATTTAAAATAAGTTGTCAGGTTCAATAAGTCTATTATCATATTTACTTAAATCAATATTTACTAGGACGTAATTTTGTATTTTAATTTTCAACAAAACCTAAGTCAGGGGTCTCTATTGTTTCAATTTATTAAAAATTATTAATCATTATGAATAAATATTTACGTCCAGATCGTTTTGAACCAGATTCTTCCTCAAGCAAGGATCAGTCTCAACAGTGGTTGCATTGGAAAACAAACTTCGAAAATTTTCTGAATTCCACTACAGCGAAAGAAAAGGTAAATATTGATGAATCCTTTAAACTCCAATTGCTACAAAATCATCTATCATCTATAGTCTTTGCTCGTATTCAAGAATGTACAAGTTACGAAGTCGCAATTTCAAAATTGGATGCGTTATTCATAAAGCCACCAAACGCACTCTCGGTACACTTACTAAAAGACTACCAGGGGCTAATAAAAATATTGAGCAATATCTTCAAGCACTCCAACTGCTAGCAAAAGATTATAATCTCTGTTACAAAACACGTTACTGCGGAACAAAATTGTAAAGAATATATTCTTGACACTTTTATGCTTTTTTATTTTACGCTAAACTTAGCTTAGTTTCCTGCCAAACGGAGATAGCGAAATTTTAGGGACACTTCGATTTTCAAATTATGAGTGAGGGTAAGACAGCTCTTAAGTAGGTAGGTTAATTGAACCCGCAACAAAAATTTTTTATTGTCATTTATTTGTTTTCTAAAACTATGATCTCAATCAAAAATTCATACACAAAATACATAACACAGACACGAATTGATCACACGAATGGAGGGGTAGAAAATGACTGCTCAGATGACTAATCGATTCTTTTAGGCTGTCTACACTTCAATAAAATTGTAAGTATAGATTTAACATCTTTGATGATGCCATTTTGTAGTACTGTAACTTTTTTTTTATGGAGAAATTACTCAGAGGAATCCGGAAAGAATTTGGTTCAATGAACAAACAACAAGAATCAAGATAGACAAACAATATACTGTTGATTATATAATCAAGGATAAGAGTGTTTCATTACACTGAAGATAAGTTTAAGTACTTCCAACAAGATGGACTGATAATATTAAGAGAATTGCAGAAAGTGGCTTAACACAAGTGGTGTAGTACCTTGCTCAAACATTCTATAAAACACCTGTCTTTTTTTTTGCTCTCTCTTAAAATATTATTAATTTCTTCAATAAACTTTTCTTTTAAAAACATTTATCACTGGACCCATATAACAGACCAAACTATGTTATATACTTTTTACAAACACGATGGCTATAAGAGGAACAACTTCTAACAAGAGAGATTCCTAAAGTAGCAACAAACAAGCATCATTCTAAAAACAACTCATGTTGAGGGAAAGTTCAAATAGATTTTCTTTCATATTAGCATAGACGGGGTACAAGCAGCTACTAGCACATGTGCAGAAACATGACAAATGCATATCATTTTATTGTATTCCAATTTCTAATAATGCTTAAATTTTACTACGTCTCTTGGACCTAGGTATGATCTCTCTTCATGCTGCTTGGCATTTTAAAACTGCAAAATGATTAAACTTTTCTTCTAATGTTACTCAAAAGTTATTGCCCATGAAACCAATCAATTTTGATTGTGATGATCAGTTGTGTTTAACCAATTTTTGGACCATTTCCTTATAGGTATTGGGTAGGAACAGGTTTATTTTCTAGTTTCCTGCTTTTGAGTGACAGTTGAGCTTCAAATTAAGCTTTGGGAATCATAGTAAAAACCTGGATAACCTCTCAAGGTATTAACCATTTTAGTAAAAAATTAAGGATTTGGAAACTGCCATGACCTTTAATGCATGACATTCAACATAACAAAAGATCAAAGTGGCATCTGGCCCGTTCATCTTAAACGAGGATCACACAAAACAATCTTGTTTTAATTACCTTTTGAACTAATTATGAAGAAATGGAAGACATTTTCAAAATACTTACGTTTAAATATTCTCGAAAACCTTTATGTATAAAATTGTTAGGTACATATGCACTTATACTTCTTACAAGTATTTATTTGCTGACCAAGAAAACAAAGTGTCATCCCCAAGTGGACAGTGATAGCTAAAGTAGCATATCTGCGAGCAAGACCTGCGACCAAGAACTATTCAAATTGAAATGATAAGAAGACTTGAGAGGCCGAAGAATTCTCCCAAGGCTTTTAATAGAAACAACGATCAAATATATTCTCATGACTGAAAATTGTTGAAATTTGATTTAAGTAGATTTGGTTGTTTTTTTTTTCAACACGTTCTGCGAAGAGTTGTTTGATTCGGATTTAAAACCCAAAGGTAAACTATTCCATGTCACTCGTTGCAAGTTGCCCGCTCGGGCAATTAGAAAGGCTGTCTTTTTTTAATACACAACGCGAGCAAACGAGCGGGCGGGTCACCCGATGGTAAGCGATCACCTCCACCGGAGGAACTGCAAATGCGCTCGAATAACTCCATGTTATAGTTTTGAGGGAACACTGTTGCTGGTGGCTGGTTCCATAGTTTGCATGTGCGTGGAAAGCATCAAGCATCAAGGAGGAATGGATAGAACATGTCTCAAAACTTGATTCGTCGGCGGACAGCAAATTTATCGAAATCTATCCATTTAACTTTCAACTTCAATGAATTTAGGTTTTAATTTCGAGAATTCACCACTTGTACAAAACTAGAACAATGACCGCCATAGGTAGGTACTGTATGATGCAATGCAATCAATAAATCAACCAAACAATGAAAAGTGAAAAGAAAACGAAAAAAAGGCGCCGCCAACCACAGACCACAAAACTAAATCTACAACACGGGCCCACCCACACTAACAAGATTGAGTACTAACCATTGTTGCTAAGCTAAATTGACACTTATTTTTATCAAGTTAGAGGAGCTATTATCTTACAAGCAGTAGCTAGCTAAAAGCGGTCCTGAGCGAGATGGATAGATTTGGTCGTCGTGTCCTTGTCTGACATCTTGCCATCTCAACTAAATATTATTAGGTTTGGTAAAAACCTTAGATTTTTTTATTTTTGTTTTTTTATAATATACCAAAACGAAACATCTATAAACTCTGAAACTTATTTTAATAAGTTTGTACAGTTATTATAATTATTTTAAATGATAATTATTTCGTTGTATAAAAAAAAATTATTATTATTGAGTAAAAGTAGTATTTATGTCCTTAGGACTGGTATTACTAAAAGTAAGATGGCTGTTTGTTCACTGCTATTCTGTAGGGTAACCATGAATTACGTAGATCAAAGATTTTTCTTGTAGTAAGACTTTAATTGCAGATGTATAATAATAGTCTGCTATTATAATAAAAATAAATCTCCCATGTTTATGTGTAAGCACATACCTACCTTAACTTTCGATCGACTGCACCAAATTGGATATTTAATTTTTTTATTGTGTATGTTATTGTCAGGAGTTGGTTTGTGTAAAAAATATAATTCGAAATTCCCGGGCGAAATGATAAATTAGTCAGCAGTCAATCAGTGGGTAAATCAGCACAAGCATCTAGATACATGTTATATCAATATATACACAATCGTTTTTAAAAATAATTTGTCCTGTGAATTTTTTTTTCATCATGGTCACCTTAGAAAGGGACGCCCTACCTGAGGTGCCCTCTCACGCGGACCGTTTTTGTCATCATAGTGCTCAGTCTTGTTAAATTATAATGTCTTCGGGCCCACCAACAGAGCAAGGAATAACTTTATATTATGGTCCACCGAACTCAATAATTCTTTAATCTTTATTCTCTAAGTGCGTGTTGTGCACCTACAAACCCGTGAAATTCAAATTTTATTTAGTTTTTTGAAAATAGTAGACATTATCATCAACACATAAAAGTTTATGCTCGAAAATTCCTACTGAAAATGAAAATGAAAATCTTTATTTTTCAATAGGCCCAAATAATAGGCTCTTATAAAAAGTGGTTCGGAAAGTAAGTTTGCGCCAACAAGAACTGGCAAGAAACTCGGCACTTGCTCTTTTCAAAAATGTCAATATATACAATTTCTTAAATAATATCAAAAAAATGATTACATAATTTTTAAGATATCTCTTACTAACCTCATATTGGTACCTGAAAAGTATTTTTTTTGCAGTTTGCCAGAAGTCGAGCTATCGGCAAGCAATATGAAGTAAATAGGTAATAATGAGCAGAGTTTTAATTTGGTGGTTTGAAGAATTACTGGTTTGAAGCTAATAATTTGCTTGTCAATAGCAAAAAAAAACAAAATGTATTAAATTAACTTTACCGAAAGTTAAAAATATTCAAACTAATGTACAACTTAACTAATCAGCCTATAGATATTCACTGCTGGACATAGGCCTTTCCGAGAGCGCGCCACCACACACGGTCCTCCGCCTTCCTCATCCACCCGCTACCAGCGACCTTCTTTAGGTCATCGGTCCAGCGGGCAGGAGGTCGTCCTACGCTGCTCTTGCCGGTACGTGGTCTCCACTCCAGAACACGTCTGCCCCAACGGCCGTCGGTTCTGCGACAGATATGGCCCGCCCACTGCCACTTCAGCTTGCTAATCCGTTGGGCTATGTCGGTAACCTTGGTTCTCCTACGGATGTCCTCGTTGCGGATTCTATCCTTCAGAGAAACACCCAGCATAGCCCTCTCCATAGCACGCTGAGCGACTTTGAACTTGTGGACAAGGCCTACTGTGAGTGTCCACGTTTCTGCTCCGTATGTCATGACCGGCAAGACGCAGGCGTTGAAGACTTTTGTCTTTAGGCATTGGGGTATCGGCGAGTTGAAGACTTGACGCAGTTTTCCAAATGCTGCCCACCCCAGCTGAATTCTTCTGTCAGCTTCCTTGTCGAAGTTGTTTCTACCTAACTGTATAGTCTGTCCTAGGTAGTTATATTCATGAACAACTTCGATGCTGGCATTCTCGACAATGATGGGCCTTGTGATGACGTATTCATTGAACATGATCTTTGTTTTGTCCACGTCCATCTTAAGACCCACTCGTCTGGAAGAAGTGCTAAGATCGGTCAGCAATGTACAACTTAGTGTAGAGGAATTGGATCTTGTAGACTCAACCGTATTTCTAGGAATAACGTTAGATGCTAAACTACAGTGGGACTACTAAATAAATAATTTATCGAACAGGCTTTGTTCTGCTGCGTACCTACGCGGTTAAAAAAATTAGGCAGCTGACAGACGTCCAGACTCCTCGACTGGTATATTTTAGTTATTTTCACAGCATTATGTCTTATGGTCTCTTGCTATGGGGTAATGCTGCTAACATTGATACTATTTTCGTACTGCAGAAAAAGGCTGTTCGTGCCACTTTTATAAAACGGGCCCAAGAGAGTCTTCCTAACCTTTTTTGATCCTCTTAAAATTCCGTTTTACATTTCAAAATTTTAATTTAGATTGTAAATAAGTTTCCTCTAAAAAATATTGAAACGAACAATAAAATTGATAATGGCTCAATCACTCTACGCGCGGAGCCAATTGCTCAAAAGAAGAATATTGAACACAGAACACAATACCTATATCATAGATCGTAATAGATAGTATATAGGTATTGTGTTCTGTGTTCAAAGACCTATATACCTAATCAAAGACCTATATACTCTCTATATTCAATATACTCTATGCTCTTCCTGTCCCGAAAGGGACGAATGGATTAACAGAACTATGCTCTAACGGTTAATGTTAAAAAATATACAATAATTGAATAGGCTTTGCCTTAAAAATACAATTTAGAGAAAGAGAAGAATCATAAGAAAGAAGGGAAAAAAAAAGAAAAAAAAACTAAGATTAAGTCATTCAGATGAATCATATTAATGATTATTTATTATTGTTAAGAATATACGATTGAACAGGGAATGTCTATATAAAACCCATGGAATTAATAAGTACTTCGTACAAAAGTACTTATTAATTCCATGATAATACGGATCACAGAAAATTCAACACGAATGAATAGGCTGTAGCCTGTATGGTCACCTACCCCACCCCAGCCTGCAAATTTATGATATTCGCAATAAAAAAAATACTAATCTATAGATTTTTAATAGCTCAATTCAACTACGTAGCCCTTCCAAATTGCTCACCATTAATCATAAAATTAAAAATCAATAAAAAAATTCATTTATCCGTATATTCAAAGGAGGTCGGCCGAAATGGGCCAAATTGTTACTGGAACCCCATTTAAACCAAAAAACAGTAGATTTTTTTCTGATTCTATATCACTATAAGTTTTAGTAACTTTCTATGGGAATGTGCTAACATCATGATTCTCATTCGTACTATTGCATATAAAACTAATTATTGCCATATTCTAAAGTCTTTTTTGTCATTGGTTTGTGGCTCTGGGTTCTAGGCATTTTGAGAGTAATGAAAATAATAAATAATTCAGCGTTTTTGCGATTACTGTGATGTAATGTTCATAGGAATTTCATAAAAATATTATTTGTAATATAAATAACACAGATTAATAACGATTTTAGACAATAACGACGATATTTTATGAATTATAGATTTTGCGTAGTGTCTATGGATTTTGATTTAAAAAGGTCAGTTGTCTTTGTCATTTCTCAATTGTCATTCACATTTCATAATTCATACGTCATTCGTTTTCGTTCTCGTGCGCTTACGGCTGTGTTTATGATGAATAAAGAATTGAAAATAATTGAACAAGTTTTATTTTAATATACCTAATCCTAAGTTAGCCCATTGATACCCTATATATACCTACCATTGATTTTTACAATCAGTTATTTTTACCAGTAAGTACCTACTTACTGCAGTATCGACTCTTAACATCATTATACATTATGACATTTGTGTCTCCACAGATAAACAAATCTGTGGAGAAAGCCAAAATAGACATTTTCGTCTTAATAATGGTTCTCAGAGTACATTAGTTTCATCCTAACCTAAGTCTATTAAAATATTTTTTTCCTCCTGATTCCCATAGAATTATAAAAAAAATCTTGTTACATAAATATAAGTTCTTTGACTATATAATAACACAAGAATCATTGCTGTAACGTTTTTGGCCCAGACATGTATGGGATTCTGCCGGCCTCCTTTCTATATCTTTTGATATATACAATATTTTAAATTGCTCAAAGTTCTAAAATACTGCTCAAGTTGCATTTGTAATTGCTCAAGTAGAGTTCTTACCAGCTCCACTTTCCTTAATTAATAAATATAAATAGTTTGAATAAATTTAACGTATAGATAGGTGAATGGTGCGCATGCGCGCAAACAGTAACGTGTAATAATGTTTACTATTTTGACACGAAATTTTTATTAAGTTTTTGAGTACTTAGGTAAAAGGTCGTTTTTCTGTTATATTCTTCCGCGACGCTGCATGTGGCACCTACCAACGTATCCGTGAGAGTGAGAAAGACAAAAATAAATTCAATGAATCCCCTTAAGGAAAGTGGAGCTGGTGAGAACTCTACTTGAGCAATTACAAATGCAACTTGAGCAGTATTTTAGAACTTTGAGCAATTTAAAATATTGGATAATATATCAAAAGATACAGAAATTTCAATATACGGATAAATAATTTTTTTATTGATTTTTAATTTTATAATTAATGGTGAGTAATTTGGAAGGGCTACGTAGTTGAATTGAGCTATTAAAAATCTATCGATAAGTATTTTTTTTATTGCGAATATCATAAATTTGCAGGCTGGGGTAGGGTAGCTTGTAATTTGTATGGTCTTCGATCTTTGCCTCATTGCCTGTCCCGAAAGGGACGAATGGATTAACAGAACAGAACGCTATGCTCTCTAGTCTCTGATTATAGAATTTTGATTGACTGACGCTCTCGCTATTTACTAGGCTGTATGGTCTCCGACCTTTGCCTGTCCTGAAAGGGACGAATGGATTAACAGATTCTCGCTATCCTCTCGTTAGAGAGTATATGTGTTCTGTGCTCGCTATTTACCTATGTACCTCTGACGCTTCTTAAGTATATGTGTTCTGTGGACGCTTCACGCTACATGTACCGCAAAAGTATAGAACGTAGTGATTATATTCTCTTTGTATTTATTTTTTGGATTCAGACAGACTACGTGAATTGTACTTTGTGAGTGGAGTAAAATTGGTGTTCACTTGGAAAAGACACAAAGAAAGGTTGTTGGTGGGCAACGATTTAAGCAATTCCTATCTTTAATTAAACAAAGGTGTATCTTACATTTCTCACATTAGTAGGATTTACCTGAGCAACCATTGGAGCAACCATACATCTTACAGAGTTGGCGTTCCTGTGTGTATGCAGGCAAATGATCTAAGCCGTCATTGGCCATTTCGAGTAGAGGTAAATCTATTCGTCGTTTTCTTTTTCTTTTAGGTTCTTCGGCAGCAGGTCTTCCGCGATTTCGTGTCGGCGTATAAACTGCTTGGTTAGCTCTTGTTAGCGCTTGGGCCAATAGTACCTAATTTATAATCCAGCAATGGCATGTATTGTTCATGCGTTTTACGCCACAAAATCCAACTATTTACGCATGGTAGATCAATCATATGGAAGAATATTTTATGATACCACTTCTTGCTCCTCACTTTTATACGATAATAACCAAGCATGGAATCTAGAAGGTCAACACCTCCCATATAACGATTATATATAAGCACAGCTTTTGGGCAAGGCACAGTCTGAAAAACTTTTTTCTTTCTGTTGAACCTTTGAACCTCTCCCTTGTGATATTTTCCAACATAGGTTGATGCCAAGTTGACAACTTGTTATCCAGCCAGGTAACCACGGATATATCCACGTCTTCTACCTCTACGACCTTCTCAACGCTGAAACCTCTACCTTTTTTTGTCATTTGTCCAGCATTTGGTAGATCATGGTTAAGAGTCGTTTCCGATTTACAGTACCTAACGGAAATATACCTTTTTTATGTAATTCAGCCTGCTGCAAACTTGTGTACCAATTGTCAAAGAACAAATTATTTAGAATTCAGGTTTTGTGGAATACTGCTTGATAAGCGCATGGCTACATTACTGCTTACTCCCAAGCCAGTTTGAGTATATTATAATCATTTCTGTTTCTAATCATCATAACTGTTAATAATTATCAGTCTTAATCATCTATCAATCAAGTCAAACTTTAAATATAAAATGAATGGCAGTTAGATGGTAGCACCGCCTTTAAATCTTGCAAGTCTTTGTATTTTCGCTGGGAAATTGGTAGTTTCTCATCATACAGTTTAGGCAGCATACTTAAGGGTCTTGTCTTTTCCTATTGTTTGACAAATCTCCGTGATACGTATCAGTTTTTTCTAATTCATCAGGTCGAGGGTTAGATGTTTCACCCAAAGTCAATTCATCATGTCGGTTTTAAGATGTCTCACCAATAATGGCAACTTCATTAGGTTGGGGACTTGATGTCTCACCAACAGCAGCAACTTCATCGAGTTGGAGGCTTGATATCTCACTAACAGTAACAACAGCAGAATTCAGTACACTGGAAATATCATTTGCAATCATATTTAAATTGACTTGAGGATTTGAGTTTTCAATAACTGTACTAGTTTGTGTCAATAATACTATGTTGCTCGTAGAGGAAATATCAGGCAAAACTTCATTCGTTGGAATGTCCATTACTGAAGTATTGCTAATGTCCGCAAAATTAAATGAAGAATTCTCTATCATTTCTATAAATTTTAAGTTGTCAATATTAATTATGTTTGAGTCATTCTCCTTCTCCTTTATTTCGTTAATTTCTACGTTATCTTGAAATAATACACCCTTGCTGCTCAATGTAATTGTATCAGCTTGTGCAATTTTTTCGTCATCAAAGCCGGCAGGCTCAACATTGATACTACCTACTGCTTGGTAGCCCCCCATTATAGGTACTTCAGTTGAATCAGATTTAATAGAATCAATTGATTTGGGGTAAAGTCTACTACGTTTATTTATTGTTACCTGAGCCAGCCTTTCGCAATTTTTCCTTTTTAAGATAAACATTTTTTGTGCCAACAACGCTTCCCGCCTTTTTTGTAAATCGAGTAAAGCCTCCTCGTTCATGCTGCAAGCGGTATCATCAAGCTGCTCAGTCATTTTCATAAGCTGAAAAAAAGAAACTTTATTTATTATTTACTTACCAAATGTGAATGCATGCACACAAGTTTGTTTGGTAAAAAGTAAAAAATCATAATTATACCCAGAATAATTCAGAATATTCCTTTTTATTTATAAAAAGTAAGTTAATATAATAAAAATCATACACCTAAAGTCTGTTTAATACCGCTCAAGTCCAATTAAAATGTTTATGGAACACAGCGTAAGTCAAAATAAAATAGTTAACAATACCGCCTAAGTCAATGAACATTACATTGAAAAACCGCCGATCTATTGAAGCTTAAAATACATCTAAAATAGCAGTAATTAAACTCTTATTAAACTACAAAATAATGAATAATCAATCGAGTTGGCTTACCTTTTTGGTCCATCAGAAGTTTCTGTCTCCCTGATAAAACCGTAATAGACAAAAATATACAATAAATTTGCTGCGCGGTCACACATCAACACGAGATAGTATGGCGGACTGACGACTTACGCGGTTGTGTTGTGACACAACAAACGATTTGCGCGGTGCCAGAACTACTTGAATAACGCGCTGCGATTGTAAAATTTAAGAAAAATTCTAACATCATTCGATGCGCGCCGACAAAATCTATCCAATGAAGTATAAAACGTCATATGACCAATTTTCGTTACGCGGTATTGTTACCTAAGCGACGATATGCCATCATTGTTGCTTTTGGCTTATATAGCAAAACAAAAAAAAAGTTACCGTTTATTTATTTATTTTATTTATTTATTTATTTATTAACATATAAATGGATACAGTTATTTTCTTATAAAAGGTGCAATCATAAACTCTTAAGAGTTTTTCTGTACACCTTGCGTCGTCGACAGTTATTGAAAATATTTGGTAACATATTATTAAGTATATGGGTCATTATAAGTTAAGAGGTAAGTAATATGTTGTATGAAGTGACGGCATGGCATTTTTTTTTATATTTTCACTTAAGTATACATCGTTCTTAAGGAAACTTTTAAGTTAATTTAGTGGCCAGTCAATTTGTTGGTTTTATCTCGTTTTATACTCGTTACAGGGTAGAGACAAAATGCACAGGGGAGGATACTTTATGGACAAGGAAGAGAGATAGACATATTAAAAACAGAGTTATTTTTAAGAATCAACTTTATTTATTTAATTTTATTTTAATTAGGAATTATTTATAATCAGACGTCATTTCTTAGCAGTCTTTGTTTATAAAATTAAATATTTCTTAAGCGCTAGGTACAAAACATTAAAAGGTTCTTACTTTTACTTTCCATCAAAACAAAAATATCTATAACTTTACTATCAATAGTCAATAATGAAATAATAAAAATAAACAAAAACTCTCTGAATAACAGTATTAAATTTTTCTTGTACTTAAACTCTAAAAACATTGTAATTAAAAGGTAACTAAACAAACATTTTCTAAAACCCGTGTTCAAAGACATCAATAGATTCATTAAATGCATAAAAAATACGCTGCCCTCTCATTTTTAAGTTAGGGGAGGGTAGTTTTTTAAATCTGATCCCAGGTGATGAAAGAAATATCGTCATCATTAATTCTGAACTTTTTTCCAGTTTCATCACAGATTTTACAAAATATAACTTGAAGTTCATCATCTTCTTCAACACCTGTGCACATTGCAACATAACGATATTCTGTTTTTGTATCTTGAAGTTTAACCAGCACAAAGTCCCCGTTGCAGAATGTTTTCTTTCCAGATGTTGAGGGCTTTGAATCATCTTTGTGCAGATTGGTTTGAATACTGGTAGGTACAGAATGCTGTAGTGTTTCTTGAGGCTTCTTCCTGTGTTCTTGAGATGTGAAAGTGATTAGTGATTCTTCTTCTGAATCGCTAGCTCCGTATATATCATCAACATGGAGACGCACTGTACGATGTGTTTGTGGATAATCCAAAGTACCCAATTGAAAATGACGACATAGCTCTGAGTCACAGAATCCCTTTTAATTCCAAATCCAAAATCAAGTCCCTTGGTAGAATCTGTAGTGAGCTTTTAACGCATTTCGTTACAGTTCGTGGTTTTTGTGTTTTTAAATCCACGATATCTTGGCGTACACTGTGGCAAACTTGTTGCTGTAAAATAGTGAAATGGAGTTATTGAATTCATTGTAATGTAGACCTCTGTTTAAACAGGTCTTGCACTTGCGTGATAAACATTTTTCGTTGAATCTGTTGCAGCAAACTTGGTTCAGAAGGTCCACGCAATTCGACACAGATAATATTATCTTAGCGTTGTATAGTGATTTCAAAATTAAATCTTTATTGCTATGTATAACACACATGCAAGTGTTACGACCGTCACATAGTGGTTGGACGACCCAAAATGGTCGGAGTTTGCAAAACATTGGGTAAGATATTTTAATGTGTGTCTTTCCACAAAACGTTTGTGCAAGTTGAGTAACGTATCTAGCATAACTCGCTTTTGCTTACGCTCGCCCTTCTTCGTTATAAAGTCTTTTTTTCCTGCACTAAGTCTACTGGTCGAATCATCTTCCATAAATTTGACTATGCACGTTTTCGAATTCTCACAGTTTTTTTTGAGCTGCGCTTTGTGTCCATCAGTCTTAATTTCTTGCCTATTTTACTCAAAGATTTTATTTTCATTTCTTTCGGTAAAATATTGTATTTTTTGACTATTTTCCCGCTTAACACTCTCCTGAAGAGTCTTTTTTCTTGGACAGTGTTGAGATTTGAAAAATTTTCAAAAAAGTTGTTGAGTAATAACTTCACTGAAAAGCAGTTTCTTCTTATAGTTTCTTTGTCGCCTGCATTATATACAAATACACTAGCAGATAAACATATAAACAACAAAAACTATTACTATTTAAAAACGTAAAGGAGGGTAGTCAGTAATAAGGAGACAATACATACGTAAAAACCTTTTGTTGACGCTCAAAATCTATTATCTGGATTCTGACGAATCGTCGCGCGTCGCCGTCCTATTCTCGATGAATAATATACAGCGTGTATTAATAAGTATTTATATTAGTTCGGTAGATCAAACTGAGTATTTATTAGTGATAAGTTGCAAGTAGTGCTTCTTTAGTTTATATTTAATATTTTTGTTTGTAATTTCTTCCCTAAGGGTCTTTGGAAGTTGGTTTATAAGATACGGTACTAGTTACTACATAACTCGAAACGCCTCTTACTCAAACAACTTATACAGTTGTTATATTGAGATACTTGAAGTCTAAATTTATCATATCTACGCGTCGAGTTAGTAATATGTACTTTTCGTAAGTTCTCATTAAAATATTGTTCAGTTAACAAAGTTAGTTCTATTTTTTCATGAATAGGTATAATTTTGCAATATGCCAATAGGCTACGATAATCTTCCTTGTAAAGATTTTTAATTTTTTTAGGTACTATTTCTTTTAATATACGTAACTGTAGCGAAAATATTTTATCAAGGTGACTCTTAAATGTTCTTCCGTAACTTGATAGTCCATAAGATATAATTGATTCAACCAATGCTTTATATAGTAATAATAGTGTTTTGTAAGGTATTTTAGACTTAATTAGTGAAAATTTCGCCAATATAGCTCTAAGTTTATCACCTATATAATTCTTTCCATATGACCCGATCGTCTTAACAAGTCCGAGGTATATGTGTTTGTTTACGTTGCGTCACAATTACAAGGCATCATATTGTTTGAATTTATATAATGAAGGCATTGGTGATTATGGGCTATAAGTTTGGGTTTTAAAGAGCTTCTAATTTGACTAGAGCTGATGTACATTAATTAGGTCTTATTTGCGTTGAGCACCAATCCGACGTCATGTGACCATTTTGATAGTATATCAAAGTCACTTTGTAAATGAGATAAAGCTTCTTCTACTGTGCTTCCAGAAGCAACTAAGCACGTATCGTCGGCAAACTGGTAGATCTCACACTTCTTTATTGCATTAGATAGACTATTAACGTAGGTAAGGTAGTGAAGAGGCCCTAGAACGGAGCCTTGATCGTATAGTGCCTACTATAGTCCAATTACAAGGTTGTTGAAGTAAACTTTTGGCTAACGGTATAGATTTAAACCAATTGTCACAGTTTGTTTCTGTTTTTTGTGACAATTTCTTTACATAAAAATTCACCCCGCCAGTATTTGTACTCTTGCCTATATATGGATCAGAGTCGATCATATATTAATTAGAAGTTATAAGACACATGTGAAACTTGTTGCAATACTTATCTGTTATCTTGTTTGGAATGTTAATCCGAAATGGAGATCTATCTCTAAAACCGAGCAACTGTTCATCAATTGTCAGTTTGTCACCTCAGATCCAGGGATCAACTTTCAACTCGAGGACCCTCAGGAGCCATGAATGAGGCACCGAGTCGAACGCCTTTTTATAGTCAATCCAGGCAGCGGAAAAGTTCCGGCGGCCGCGTTTGACCAAATGGCCCGCGACGGCATCGATGAGAAGGAGCTCCTTAGTAACGCGACTACCACCCCTACACCCGTTCTGAGCCCCAGACATGATCCCGTGGTTGTCAACATGACGGGTGATTTTGGAGCTCAGAACGGATGTAAGTGTCTTATAGATCGTAGTAAGACACGTAATGGGGCGATTCTTGGCCGGGTCAGCGGCATCTATGGTCTTTGGAGCTAAATGAGTGATCCCGGTGGTGAAAAGGTTTGGAAGCGCCCTTTGCTCAAGAGCGCCTTGAAATTGTCAAGCCAAGGTCGCATGGCAAGCCGAGAAACCCTTAGCCAGTAGTCATGTAGTCCGTCAGACCCCGGACTTTTCCAGTTCGGGGCCCGCTTTACTGCACCAGCTACATCCTCCGCGGAAATGGCGACCGGGTTTATCGGCTCGATTGAGGCACATGCTTACTCTACCGCCGCAATCCAAGGGCCCTCTTATTATTGTTATTATTAGTCAGATTCACATAGTTTTTAGTTAACAAATAACGTTGATTTCAACTCAGTAAACTTGGATTAACACGAAAATTAAAATGAAATGATTCATTATCATCCATCCTAATGCACCTGACTATAAACTCAAATCTTTCTTGGCTCGTAACGGATATATATGGAAAAACAATGTTTGCTAGTTAGTATACTAGCTGGCCTAGAGGCTTTCAATGTCCTTCCACATTTGGATGGATCACTCAAAAGGTACAGCATAGTTTTTAATAAACTCTAATCATTTGCCATTGCTCCTTTCTAAGGGTCACTGAGTAAAAAAGCTAGAGAATTTGGTGGGAAGCAATGATCTTAGTTGTTAAAATAATAATTAATTAGCCTTTTAGACCAGGGTAGATAGCTTTAAAAATAATAAAAAAAGAAATTAAATAATAGTAGGATGAAACCCATTATAAAAGGAGGAGAATATTATAAAAATTAAAGGAAAAATAATTTACGGTCGATCCGAGTTCGGGAACAGGGGGGGAAGGGGGGGTTAAAGTGTAAAAAATGGTTTTCCTTGATTTCCGGCAAAAATACAAGTCCTATGAAAAAAAGTTAAATGGCAAAGTTGTAGGTAATAAAAAGATCTACAACTTTTGTATTTGCAATTTTTTCACATAACCTCAAAATTTAGGTGGAAAATTTAAAAAACCAAGTTTTTGGTTTTTTATTTATATCTTTTACAAAAAAAAATTTTTTTTCACGAAATTTGGTGAAAACTTACCTTTTTATATCCCAAACACGCTGTAATTTATTTGACTAAAAATATACTAACTAACTGTACAAATGGTTTATGAATCGGTATACGGAGTATACCGATTCATAAACCATTTTGTACAGTTTTAGTCCAATTTTCTGTTCCTCTAATTGTATGTTCAGCCCACTTCAATTTTAGTTATTTCATGGTTTATGTCAATGCTTTAAGTGATATCTTTCGATTATCGTGTCTTCTTTTATAACCGTATTTCGTATATTACCCCATAATTTTTTTTCCGTAAAAACCTGGCAGTTTTCTTACATGGTTTTTAGTTGGTGCCTTTGTTTGGCTTCTTATTGTTAGACATTGATGTAGTGTTCAGGACTCAGCGACTGGCGCTCGGCGAGCACGGACGCGTGCTAACACTATAGTCCCGACTTGAAGGCTATAAACCAGTTTTATTTCAAGTCCTATATTCTACAATTATTATTATTCGCCTGATTATAAGAAATATAATAAGTAAACATTTTAATATGTGAAAACAGCTACAATGCTTTCATAAAAAAGTAATGGGAAACTACTGCTGCAAAAGGCTTAGCTGCGCAGTAAAAGCTGAGTTTTCGTTTAGTTCTGCTTGTCTGTATATCACTGTCATTTTCTGAAGGATGTGGAACTTGTAAAACAGGATTGTGCTAAAAAAGGCTTAGCTGAGCCGCAAAAGGTGTGTTTTCGTTTAGTTTTGCTTATCTGCATATCACTGTCATCTGAAGGATGTGGAACTTTTTAAACAAGATGTTGCTAAAAAAGGCTTAGATGAGCCGCAAAAGGTGTGTTTTCGTTTAGTTTTGCTTATCTGCATATCACTGTCATCTGAAGGATGTGGAACTTTTTAAACAAGATGTTGCTAGAAAAGGCTTAGCTGAGCCGCAAAAGGTGTGTTGTCGTTTAGTTTTGCTTATCTGCTTATCACTTTCATCTGAAGGATGTGGAACTTTTTAAACAAGATGTTGCTAAAAAAGGCTTAGCTGAGCCGCAAAAGGTGTGTTTTCGTTTAGTTTTGCTTATCTGCATATCATTGTCATCTGAAGGATGTGGAACTTTTTAAACAAGATGTTGCTAGAAAAGGCTTAGCTGAGCCGCAAAAGGTGTGTTTTCGTTTAGTTCTGCTTCATAATATTATAATATTTCACGGGTACATACCACGATTAAAACATGATGTTTTATGCCGTTATTTCGACCTAGTTACATAGGCCGTGGTCGCGGCAGGACTGCAGAGTGGCGAGACGCGAAGTTGGAGCTGTCAAAGACCGTATCGGTCTACCCTCCTCCTCGATCTTCTTAACTTTACTTCGCGGGTTGTCCGGCAAAACACACTAATAACGTCATTTTTCACCCCAGTTTTCTCACGATTTTTCTTCGGTTTGCATAGTTCTACAACCGGGTTCCACGTACTAGCTAATTTGAACCCGTCTTCACGATTGAAATTCTGATGTTTTTGAATTTCAATCGCCTCACGTACCAGCCTAGGTATATAGTGGCGGTCTGTGGACAAAACCCTGAGGTTATGGAGTTCAAACCAGTGTCTAGTGTGTCTGTGTGTAGTTCTGCTTGTCTGTATATCACTGTCATTTTCTGAAGGATGTGGAACTTGTAAAACAGGATTGTGCTAAAAAAGGCTTAACTGCGCCGTAAAAGGTGTTTTCGTTTAGTTTTGCTTATCTGCATATTACTGTCATCTGAAGGATGTGAAACTTTTTAGACAAGATGTTGCTAAAAAAGGCTTAGATGAGCCGCAAAAGGTGTGTTTTCGTTTAGTTTTGCTTATCTGCATATCACTGTCATCTGAAGGATGTGGAACTTTTTAAACAAGATGTTGCTAGAAAAGGCTTAGCTGAGCCGCAAAAGGTGTGTTTTCGTTTAGTTCTGCTTCATAATATTATAATATTTCACGGGTACATACCACGATTAAAACATGATGTTTTATGCCGTTATTTCGACCTAGTTACATAGGCCGTGGTCGCGGCAGGACTGCAGAGTGGCGAGACGCGAAGTTGGAGCTGTCAAAGACCGTATCGGTCTACCCTCCTCCTCGATCTTCTTAACTTTACTTCGCGGGTTGTCCGGCAAAACACACTAATAACGTCATTTTTCACCCCAGTTTTCTCACGATTTTTCTTCGGTTTGCATAGTTCTACCGGGTTCCACGTACTAGCTAATTTGAACCCGTCTTCACGATTGAAATTCTGATGTTTTTGAATTTCAATCGCCTCACGTACCAGCCTAGGTATATAGTGGCGGTCTGTGGACCAAACCCTGGGGTTATGGAGTTCAAACCAGTGTCTAGTGTGTCTGTGTGTAGTTCTGCTTGTCTGTATATCACTGTCATTTTCTGAAGGACGTGGAACTTGTAAAACAGGATTGTGCTAAAAAAGGCTTAACTGCGCCGTAAAAGGTGTTTTCGTTTAGTTTTGCTTATCTGCATATTACTGTCATCTGAAGGATGTGAAACTTTTTAGACAAGATGTTGCTAAAAAAGGCTTAGATGAGCCGCAAAATTTGTGTTTTCGTTTAGTTTTGCTTATCTGCATATCACTGTCATCTGAAGGATGTGGAACTTTTTAACCCTCCGTGCACCAGGTGACTAAAAGTCTCGTCCCATACTAGGTGGGGTGTGACAAACCCCAAAAAAGAAAATGGTAAAATTGACAATTTTTTTATGTTTTTCGTGAATTTTATTATTAGGTATTTATAAACACACTGTAATGATTAGGTTTAAGTTAAAGACCGGTTAAAAAGTATGTAATAAAATATTTATTTTTATAAAAGAACAAAAAAACACAACTTCTGTAATTCACTTATTATAACAGTTACTTTCTTATATACTAATTTTAAATGGCACGTTTAATTATTGGAATCATGTTTAATTAACAAACTAGAGTATATTTCCTTATAATTTAATATAAATTGAACACAATGGAGGTATATTTTAATTGAGATCATTGTCGTCCAAGCGACCACAGTCTTGACAAAAAAAATCAATGTGCTCCATACATATTGGCACATAACATTTTTTACAAGTAAGTATATTTAGTTTTACAATCTTTGTTCCTGGGGCAACTTGAACATCTTCTTTGGGTATTGGACCTTTTGGCCGGAGGTTCTGGCAAATTTTCTGGTAGGTCAGGAAAATACTTAGCAATTCTGTTACGAAGATCTCTTGGCAGCTTTTGGTTTTGCCTTCTGGTGTTAAGGTGGCCTTTTATCAAAGATATACCCAATTCCCGGATGAATTTACTTCTTTCTATAAATCTGTAATAAATAAAAATCCATTTAAAATGCTGAACATACATAAATTAAACTCATAAAGGCAAAAAAACAGCAAATAGAATGCTTACTTTTTTGTCAACGTGCCGTACGAGGTGGGGTGTGTGACGCCCACATGCACTTTAAGAGCGTGTAGCTCGCTTGGCGGTGGTCGCCGGCCTGATTTGGCGACGCGAATCGGAGCGGCAAAGTCGCAATTCCAGCTACTGAGAATTCGTGCGGTGGCGGGTTCACAGTTTTAAAGTTATTGCGATATTTCCAGGGCTGGGGTTTATTAAACCCCACCTGGTGCACGGAGGGTTAAACAAGATATTGCTAAAAAAGGCTTAGCTGAGCCGCAAAAGGTGTGTTTTCGTTTAGTTTTGCTTATCTGCATATCATTGTCATCTGAAGGATGTGGAACTTTTTAAACAAGATGTTGCTAGAAAAGGCTTAGCTGAGCCGCAAAAGGTGTGTTTTCGTTTAGTTCTGCTTCATAATATTATAATATTTCACGGGTACATACCACGATTAAAACATGATGTTTTATGCCGTTATTTCGACCTAGTTACATAGGCCGTGGTCGCGGCAGGACTGCAGATTGGCGAGACGCGAAGTTGGAGCTCTCAAAGACCGTATCGGTCTACCCTCCTCCTCGATCTTCTTAACTTTACTTCGCGGGTTGTCCGGCAAAACACTAATAACGTCATTTTTCACACCAGTTTTCTCACGATTTTTCTTCGGTTTGCATAGTTCTACAACCGGGTTCCACGTACTAGCTAATTTGAACCCGTCTTCACGATTGAAATTCTGATGTTTTTGAATTTCAATCGCCTCACGTACCAGCCTAGGTATATAGTGGCGGTCTGTGGACAAAACCCTGGGGTTATGGAGTTCAAACCAGTGTCTAGTGTGTCTGTGTGTAGTTCTGCTTGTCTGTATATCACTGTCATTTTCTGAAGGACGTGGAACTTGTAAAACAGGATTGTACTAAAAAAAGGCTTAACTGCGCCGTAAAAGGTGTTTTCGTTTAGTTTTGCTTATCTGCATATCACTGTCATCTGAAGGATGTGGAACTTTTTAAACAAGATGTTGCTAAAAAAGGCTTAGATGAGCCGCAAAAGGTGTGTTTTCGTTTAGTTTTGCTTATCTGCATATCACTGTCATCTGAAGGATGTGGAACTTTTTAAACAAGATGTTGCTAGAAAAGGCTTAGCTGAGCCGCAAAAGGTGTGTTTTCGTTTAGTTTTGCTTATCTGCTTATCACTTTCATCTGAAGGATGTGGAACTTTTTAAACAAGATGTTGCTAAAAAGGTTTAGCTGAGCCGCAAAAGGTGTGTTTTCGTTTAGTTTTGCTTATCTGCATATCATTGTCATCTGAAGGATGTGGAACTTTTTAAACAAGATGTTGCTAGAAAAGGCTTAGCTGAGCCGCAAAAGGTGTGTTTTCGTTAAATTTTGCTTATCTGCATATCACCGTCATCTGAAGGATGTGGAACTTTTCAAACAAGATGTTGCTAAAAAGGCTTAGCTGAGCCGTAAAAGTTGAAAAATAATAGGTTAGTTGGTATATATTGAGCTGTTGATTTTAACAAAACTGGCAAACAGATCTCAAAGGAGGAGGACGTTTTTCTCACATTTTAGAATATTTTAGGAAACGTGAA
The DNA here is from genome assembly GCA_036785405.1 of Coenonympha arcania. NCBI lineage: Eukaryota > Metazoa > Arthropoda > Insecta > Lepidoptera > Nymphalidae > Coenonympha > Coenonympha arcania. The sequence continues at coordinate 9,940,707 of CM072082.1, forward strand.
TAAATCTAAAAAATCGAAAAAAAATATTGCCAGATAGTAAAAATATCTTTATTTCACATGTGCCTAACTTACATGCTATTGTATAACGTCAATATGATATTTGTCGCATATGTATGATGATAACTGGAAGTCGACTTAAAACTAAGTTTACGAGGGTTCAAACCCCGCACTGAGAAGAAGCTTACAACAAACTCAGCCGGGTTTTGTTTTCTGTTATCACCACTCACAAAATCTCTTAAAAACTAAATGAGCTAGTATAATTGCAGCAGTTTATTCACTCCCAAGGATTTAATAATCCTTAATACTATAATAAGCGTTATTCATAAGCTTTCGTTTTACATGCCTGACACTCCACTGTAAATTGTTGGTGTTTGTTCAGGGGTCTTGGAAGTAGATGGTAAGGAAGGACATTTTTGAGAAGTGGCTTGAATTGGCTGTGTCAAAAGCTGTTTCCTCTGTATTTGCGTCAGAAGTAAGTTGATTAATGCTGTTTATAGCATCCACACCAAAAGTATCTATCAACGATACTTCCACAGCGCCCACATTTTGTTGCTCTGAACTATTCTCCAACTTGACTGAAGGTGGTACTGCGTGTTGTTCATTAGCAATCAAATCCTGTTCATTCAAGGCATTAGATAAAGCGTAAAAATGATCAGGTATTGCATTTGGGTCGTAAGGGTATATGCCACAAGACTTTAAAGCAGAAACTCCGTTTAAAGTTTAGATACATCGTACCTCGTAAGCTTCTTGTTTTTATTCATGATCATCCATGATTTTAGCTTCTTGTGCACAATAAACTTTAAACGGTCTGAAAAAAGCTCTATCCAGAGGTTGCATTGCATGTGTAGTGTGACTGGGAAAGCATAATAACGTCACACCATTATCTTTAGCCACTTCCAATAATCTGATATTGTTGCTGTGAGAACTATGTCCATCCATGATCAACAGTGCTTTTCCAGAACCTTTAGCTGGCAAAAAAATCTCCTCAAACCAATTCATAAAAAGATCAGTGTTTATGTAGGATGATTTTTTATTCATAAACACTCGCGAACCTCGTGGCAATCCTTCCGAAAATTGAGGTATTGTGCCTTTATAAATTAGAACTGGTGGAAGAAAGTTCCCTTGGGCGTTGCAACATGCTATAACTGTGACATTTTCTCCTTTTCACTGCTTGTCAGCATGTTTTTTTTTTTAATTTATTTATCTTAATATAAATACAAAATATTACAAATAATAGTATCCGTCAAACTGCAGAGCAGTTTGTTGACGGAGCCAATGCTCTCAACTGCTATTCTAACATACTTATTATTTATTAGACATATATATATATATATATATATATATATATATATATATATATATATATATATATATATATATATATATATAATGCACATTAAGTATTTATGGCTGAAATGTAGGCATATACCTACAGTCCAGCCATAAAAACATCTTTAAGTTTCTTTTTAATTAATTTGTTGGATGCAGGACCCGCAGAGTCCCGGGACACGTACATGGGAACATAGGTGTCCCTGAACTCTGCAGGTAGCGCATTCAACAAAGTAGGTAATAGGAATCGCGTTGTCCAACTTTTGTAATAATTAATTTTAGTAGGCACAACCAATTTTCTCTCAACTTTCCTTCTTGTTACAGCTCTTTCCTGTGAGCGTTCTTTATAAATTCTAACATTTGCTTCCTCTGCTAACAATAATGATTTAAATTTACAATGGACAGGTAGAATTTTACAAATTTTGAACAATTGATCGTAATCTTCCTTACAGTTATTTTTTACATTTAAGCTAACCAAAAATTTTAAAAACCGAACTTGTATTAATTTGATTTTATCTAAATTAGTCTTAAAAGTACGCCCATACGTGCTGAGACCATAAGTTATAATAGATTCAACAAGGGCGTAATACAAAGTATACAATGTGCCTGTGCTGACAACGCCCTGAAGACGGGAGAACTGGCTTAGTACTGATCTCAGTCTGGTGCATACGTCATTTATATGATGCTTCCATGTCATGTTTGTATCCACAGTTAGACCCAAATATCTATATCTATCAACAATTTGTAGATTGCTACATTTGCAATTGGTAAGATTACTATGTAAACACAAATAATCATGTCCAATAATACTTAGATTATAGTTGATATTATAACGATTATATGGTGAATGTATGCGCATGCACTTTGTTTTGTTTATGTTTATTATGTAAACGTCCTCAGAACCTTTGGTTGCAATTACTTTACCAGGTTTGTTAATCACTTGGATACCCGTTTCGTCCATGTTGAATATCTTCTCGGGATGTATGCTTAGATCATTCTCGGTGTACATTTAAGCCAGCAAGGTAAAAAAATCCTGAACGTCCGCGCGATTAACTCCGTATGCTCTTGCAAGAGATAAACCTTCCGATTTTCGTTGACTCAGCTCTGGGTTCCTGTTTAAAAATCCATTAAACCAAACATCTCCAGCTTTTTTGTATGTATCAGAAAAAAATTTTTGACATTAAGCTTCTGAGCCAATGGGTAAGCCATTTGTTTGACATCCTTCCGATCTGGTGCAAATTCAAATTTTTCTAGTTGTTTGATGTGCGCAAGCAACTTTTTTTCCTCCGTTTGGTTAAAAACAGGCTTTCTTCCTAGCCCAACCTTCAATGTTCCTGATAAAATATGTCTCCTTAGTGTTCTGGAAGGAATATCGTATGTTCGTGCTGCTTCATTAACACCCATTTCTTTCTGACGAACTTTTTTCATCGCCTCTTCCAAGTCAGTTTCAGACCAATTTACCCTCAAGGTAGATCTCACATAATTACGTGGCATTTCTGAAACAATGTAAAACATACGTATTATATTAAGACACTAAAAATGGGGCGTCTTACACCGTGACAGCTGGGGCATCTTGTAAATATCTTATTACAAGATGCCCTACCTCAAATGCCGGCACCACTAAACGTTTACAACTATGAACAACGTACTAAAGCGTAGGATATTTATCACACATTTTGTATTTCGAACTATAATTTTGAAAAACAAATTAGTAATTTAAATTGAGAAAATTGTATAGTACTCACCGCAATATGTTCCAAGGTCTAATTCACTGATTTTCCCACAATTTCATAAATAAATGCAAGAAACACGTGTTCGCACCATACAAGTTGAAAGAGCACTAGCGGCCATGTTGGTACTCGGTGCTTCATCGTAAATCGCCTACCTTTATTTGTGTGAGTGTGAGAGAGGTGGGGTCTTGCCCGCTGGGGCTTTTTTTGGATAGTTTCACCCTAATATATGTAAACAAACTTTTGTCATCCGAATTCCGGCGATCAAAATGGCGACTCTGGTCGCGCAAGGCTAAGCTCATGACGTTGACAAATATCTATTTGTCTTTCTTTGCATATGCAGGTGTCAGTTTGTTAAAAAGAGACATCATGCTAATTGATAGGATTGTGTCGATATAATGGGTCTTTTGTATAATCTATAGAATGCAATATCTCCACTCTATTTTTATCTCATAGGTTATTTCAGTAATCTGGGTCCGTGTATGGTATCGCAATAATTAAAAGCTGACAACTTCCTCTGTTAAAAGCCGCCTTTATTCTATGTAACACTTGTAGCTAGTAAAATGCTTTATTATCTTTCTGTTAAGTTGTTTACGAATCTAAAATCTTCGTCCATGTAATTGTACAGATCCAGGTTTTTAGCCACAGCTACTCGCCATTGACTTCAATACCTGGGTTCCTTCCCTGTATGACAGCTGTCTGATGCTTGCTGCATAAATTTGGTCTTTTTTGCATTAAGAGCCAGCCTATTTTCTTCAGACCTTTTTGACGGAGGCCAATTCCTGATTTAATAGTTCTACCGCTTCTTTTGAGCATTCTGGTTTGAAATAGATTAAAAATAATAAATAGTAATAGTAGTAGGCTTGTGGGACTAGGGTTACCAGGCCTATGCAAAATGCAAAAACCTGTCTGCCAAGTCTAAAAATCCTGATTTAAAAAAAAAAGAATCTGGCCATAATGTTTCAAATAAAAATCAAAGTATTTATTACTCTTTTGTTCGAATTATAAATTTAATAATTACTTATATTTCTGATTGCTAGCAACCGCTTTAAAAAAAAATAGTTTTTCCAGCTATTTTTTCACTATAAAATTGCTCTCATGACGCATGTTTATAGTTGTATTGCGTAAGCTCTTATTGACTCCACTGGAAGTCTATTTCTTTCTTTGGTCCACTGTGAAGTCATAAGACCCAATCTTGGACTGACCCACTCCACATTTGCGTTCTGTGGCAAAATAATAAAAAAATCCAATATTGCTTTTCAGCAAGCTCTTCATAAAAATCACTCTGCTTTGTTTTAAGGAAATGCTTAAGTAGACAGAACTCCTCAAATAGGTTTGTGTCATATATAGGAATTCCTCTGTTCCTCAAAAACACTAGGGCGCCTGTGATTTTTTCAAGTTGCAGATCATTCTTTAAACACATCCATTTGAAGCATTTGAAGGATTGTAAGGGACCTAAAGGACCTAAGGCCTAAAGGACCGGGAAAACCAATAACGGATTGGGCGTTCATTTGTACAGTTCTCTCCGTGAACATTTTGATGTTAGGTGCCGTTTGTGTCGCGTTGGTGCCACGACGGAACTCATATTCCACAATTACACGAATTTTTAAAGTATCCATTATGTTAAATACTTACTTGTGTCTTTTGCTCTCATTATATTGCCTAAAGATTATATGGCCTTTGAACAGGACCTTCGTTTCATCGACAAAGACATCTTCCTTAGGCCCATAGTGTTTTTCAAAGATCTCGTTTAAAATTTTGCCACCTCTCCGGAAGCTTTCGGGAAAATCTCTCGGCTTATCTCTTTCAGTCACACTTTTACAATACGAACATAATTATCAATTTCTGTTTATTTAAGCAACTTTTATAACTAAAATATCACAGAAAATAGAAGAAAAAAAATATAGGTATTAAGGCTTTCAAGGAATGAGGTGGTCACTAACGCTAACCACTGGGGCAATTGCTATAAATAAAACTAGGATGATTGTGAATGTTATTTATAAGACGAATCATCTTTACAAAAGTACGCAACTAACAAAAAAAATATTTGTTATGAAAATCTGCAAAATATGTTTTACCTTTGCGTAAGCAAAGAGGCACTTTACGTGTACTACACTGCCATACAGTACGCTCTGGAGACATTTTAGTGCTACAATTGCAGCATCTTCTTGATGTGCTTCTTTCAGGTTGATGACGACTGAATTCTAGGTGAATTTCCTGAGGAGCTGTAGGTTTGTGGCGTTTTATAAATGCAGGTCCTGGAGAAGAGGCCGCAGAATTACGGCTTCGCCTGAATTTCGCCAGAATCAGCTTGTGAAGGTCTGGGCGTATAGAGGACTGCAGTTGTTTATAAATCAAAAAAAGCATTGATAACATAACAAACAAGATAGTGAAAAAAAATCCAATGCCACCACTTATGGGATTTTCTGTCAATAGCATAGCTACCTTTGAGCTGATCAAATTTTGATTACGGTATCCCAATGATCTTGCGGCGGTGCCACAGCTTGCCTATTACTAGCTTTATAGTGTCTCATTTTCCATCTGTAGTTTATAGGTACGTATGCTCGTGCATATGTATAAACGGGCTATATAGATAGTGTCTTATTTTCCATCTGTAGTTTATATGTATACTCGGAAAGCAGCTAAGACAGTGTGGTGCAGGGGGACTCTTAGCTGTCAAGCTGGACAAGCTGCAAGAGCTCCAGCTTGTCCTTCAGCTTTCCGAGCTTGCGGAAACAAAATACGATTTAGCTTTGTCAGACGCTCGTTCAGATAAAACCTACCCGGCGCTCAAAAGGAAACTCATGCAGAGTTTCCTTTTGAGCGCCGGGTTAGATTGGCGAACTGCCCGGGCTCCCGGCAGGGTTGTCGGCACGAGTCCGGTGCACTCCAACGACGCGAGACACCGTGATGACATCCCGTTCCTCGAGTTTTACATCCAGTTTCGTGGCGACGACCAGTAGCAGGTGGAGGAGATTCTCCCCCGGCGTCTCGCTGATGTTTGTTTATTGTATATCGTTTGAGAAACGTTCTTGATCGCGCTCGTTTATATCGATCTTTAGCTGAGCAACTATACTGGCGAGGTCCGAGGACGACTGACTATTCACCATGTTTTTTTCTAAAACCTCCATTTTCGTATCCAACGCATTCAGTCCAGCCGTGTACTACGTGAGCGATGATTTTAGATCACTGATCTCAGTAAGACAACCCTGGATATGGGAGCTTATCGCACGTAACTCTTCTATAAACAATCGGAGCTACATGGCCTCTAAGCTTCAACTCTTCTTCACTTTCTGATGAAGAAGACAAATCATTCTAAACAATTTTCTTACGCTGGGGTGGCACAGTAATCAACTTCTTCTCTTGTGATTTCTTTTTTCTTCAAACAATTTACGAGTTGTTAAATGAGTTTCTGATGTTAAAACCTTAACATTTTGTTTCCTTTTGCTTATTTTTTGTTGAATGATAGGCAATGGACTAACTATTTGCAAGGTCTTAGTTGGTGTTTCTTTTTGTGGAACCACAGAAGCAAGTGATGTAGATGTACTCGGCAAAGGAAGGTCATTTATATTCTGAATTGCCTGTAGATTACCATCAACTGTTTGCGAATTCTCATTCTGTACGTTTCCAACAGATGCATCAGATATTGTAAAAAAGTGTTCCGGAACAGCATTGGGATCATAGGGGTATATATATCCCTGTCGCTTTAAATCCTGAAACACCGATTGCTGGTATTGCAGACTTGTACCCAAGCATCACCAATCATTTTTCAAATCTGATATTGACCAAAAGGCCTTCCTTTGTTGTTAATAAACCACGTGGTTACTTCCCTTTAGACAGGTAACTTTTACTTAAAAAAAACTTCTATCCAATGGTTGAAGAGCCTGAGTAGTGTGGCTTGGTAGGCAAAGAATAATCACATCATTTTCCGCAGCTAATTGTAGCAATTCATATGAGTTGGAATGAGACGAATGGCCATCTAAGATCAGAAGAACTTTACCCTCTGGCTTTCGTGGAATAAAATGGTCCTTCATCCAAATGAAGAACAAGCCAGCGTTGATGTAAGATGATTTCTGATTCATGTACACATCTGACCCAGGCGGTAAACCCTCAGAAAATTCTGGTTTTTTGTATTTTCCCTTCAGTATCAAAACAGGAGGAAGAAATGTACCTTCGGCGTTGCAACATGCAATCAAAGATATATTTTCACCTTTTTCAGTACTGGTTACAGTATTCACACATTTTGCACCCTTGCTAGCTAGTACACGTCCAGTTTTATTATTAACTTGAATTCCACTCTCGTCCATGTTGTAAAGTCTATCTGGTTTACCAATCAAATCATTATCAGTCAATAATTACAACAAAACTTCAAAATACTTTTCGATATCCGGTCGATTCATACCACTAGCTCTTGCCAGCGATAAGCTTTCCGCTTTCCTTTTACTTAAGTCTGGATGTCGCTTCATAAACCCCTGAAACCAATCCCAGCCCGCTTGCTGCTTCTCTTTATTGAATCGATGAGGCAGTCCAAGTTTCTCTGCAAAGTCATAGGCCACTGCAGTCTCGATTGTTCTAAAGGAAATCCGATAGACTCGAGCTTTTTAATGTGAGCTACAAGTTTCCTTTCATTCTCATGCCCTAATTCTGAAGGCCTACCAATGCTCTACTTGCACCTCCAACCCCTGAGGATGTGTCTTCGAAGTGTTCGTGATGGTATTTCATAAAGACAACTCGCCTCATTTACTCCTATTTACATCTTCCACCGCTTTTTTCATATTTTCTTCCGTCCATTTCCTTTGGTCTACAGCTTTAACCTTCCCCATTTCCTGGAACATCATTATTTAATAAAAAAACTCGGAAAAATAACATTTTAAAAACAATCTCCAGGTAGGGCACATTACCCGAAAAAAATCAGGGCAAATTAGCCAAAGTTCAGTGTAATGTGCCCCACTTGAAGACAACTAATTATTTACCGAAAAACGAAACGCAATTGTTACCAAACACAATTTGAAAGAGGTTAGGTTTGGAATAAAACTTTAAATCAACTATATTTTAACGAGAAAATACTTCAACTTGACGTGAAAGTAGGTCCAAAACAAATTCACATAGCCGTACAAACCTTTTATTCACTTTTCCTCACTAAAACGAAATAATACCGGCACTGTGTTGTTTACGTCGCCGCCATATTTGTGGCACTGACCTATGACGATCAAATTAGCGCCAAATTTAAAACGCATCTTTGAGTTTTGCGAGTGGGGCACGTATTCGACTGGGGTACGTTTGCCTGGTTTACCCTATGCAATTATCTCCATAATTCGCCATGTACGTGGCCAGTACGACAAACGCCAATTTCATATGTAATAAAATCATATGTTTCAAAGGAACCTATAATATAATCAGACCACTGATTAATGAGTTTAGCATTTAGTCAAGATTATATCCAGCATCTCGGGGGCTTCGGTTCTTTATGTTTAGAAAAAATTACTATTTCACAGTGGTAACTAGTAGCTAATGGTGCAATTTCTTCATTTTTCTAAGATGATTATGTAAGTAGTATTAACTATTAGTTCGGGTTATTTATACATACATTTACATAATTTGGCTCCAGTGCTGAATGATATCAAATGTCTTACCGATGAGTAATGCAACGACGGTTTTTTTTTTTCTTCTTTTTATTCGCAGACATTTTCTTGAGCGCGACACGTTCTCACTGTCAGTGCGTTGACTCGTTAAACGACTCTTTAAACTGTAGGAATTCTAGCGTCAGCATAGCTTTCTCGGTTTTTCTCGCGATTTGACTATCTTGTACGTGTTCCTCGTGCTCATGCGACGATGCGAGAGGTCATGCAGGTCGTGCCTACAGAGTCTCTTATAGTTTTCCAATCTGTCCTCTAGGAGTTGCAAACTTTGTAGGTTAGCCTGTTTCTCGGATTCAAGTTTTCCAATTTGACTAACGACTGTGTCATATTTCTGTGCCAGGAAATCCTCCGAGCTCTGGATGACACTATTTTGCTTCCTAATCTCGTCCACGACTAAAAATATTGTCTCATGTTTCACAATTTTGTTCCTTAAAATAATCTCGTCCACGACTAAAAATATTGTCTCAAGTTTCACAATTTTGCTCCTTAAAATCAGCTAATATATCCTTCATTTCATCCATGAAGGAAGCGAGCCGATCTCCAATTGCTAATCTCGTCCACGACTAAAAATATTGTCTCAAGTTTCACAATTTTGTTCCTTAAAATAATATCGTCCAAGACTAAAAATATTGTCTCAAGCTTCACAATTTTGCTCCTTAAAATCAGCTAATATATCCTTCATTTCATCCATGAAGGAAGCGAGCCGATCTCCAATTTCATCCGATCGCCGCCGCTTGTTCCTGAAGCTTTGTTTAATTTTAGGAGTTTCCGTCACGGAACATTCATCGTGCTTAGCGAAGAAAAAGCAGAGTTATCAATCGAGAGTGCTGTGTTCGATGGTGGTGTGCGATTAAGATGCATGATGATGGGGGAAATGGTCTCCTTCTTCTTGTAGAGATCGTCGTTGCTTCGCTTCTGCTTGCTTCGCTCATAGAACTTAACGTAGTAGCGGCGCGCGGCGTCGGCACGAACGACCCCGTTGTCAGAATTGTGTCAAAATTTTGTCGGTACAAATCACTTAGCCTTAACTTTCCTGAAAAATACTGTAATCTTAAATTACTAATTTTCTTTCGTAAATCGACACCCAATTATATTTTGCCTCTGTTTCATTAATTAGGTTTGAATATTTTACAAAGAGAGCGAGTTTTTTGTTACGATCTTCACAATCCGGGTGTGAATTGTTATACAACAGTTTATTAATTCTTAATATTAATTACAACTTCTGTATAAAACGGCCATCACACCCGCTGTTACTTTTACGGAGCAGAGTGCAGGGCTATCACTGGGTTGCTATGGCCTGCCAATTGGCTGACGATGGTGGGAAAAGACCTGAAAATGCTAATTTTAGATAAAGTCCTGGCTCAGAACCGAGCTCAAATATGTAGAACGGTTCCAACTTCGGTGAAGCAGTTTAGGTATGAAAATTTTACTAAGAGAGCGAGAAGATCTTCATATTCCGGGTATAAATTATTATACAGCAGCTTATTCTCCTCATTATTAATAGTTTTGTGGTTTTACTGTTGCACTCAAATGCAACACGAGTTTGGCTTCTCGAAGTCATTTTTTATCATTCTCAATTATTGAATCCTTCCTTGATTGTTGAGGTCCTTATCTTTGTTCTCAAATAGGATCATATGAAACATGTTGACAAAAAGTATCCTTGAGTTATGATAATCGAGAATTTGGGCCATTACACTATCATATCTCTAGTAGTCATAGATGTAGGATATACAGTGCATAGTGTAATATAGGTAGTTGTGTAGTGTGTAGTGTATATATTTTATTTATATATATATGATTATTCTATTTTGAATCAGGAATTGTAAGTTTCAAATAAACAATGGCGTTGCTCTGAAAACAGTTTTTTTATTAGCGTAAAATATACAGACAATCACAGCTTACCGGCCATAGAGGGTTTTACAAATGTACTTTAAAGAACTACAGATTCTTTACATCTCCCTCCATCGAAAGGAAAATTTGTGCCAAACTTGTCTTCATGTACACTTACAATTATTATATACGTTATTATAATGATATCTGAATTTTACAGCATTATACAAAGATATATCACTTTATTTTTATTTATATAATTTTACTCCAGTATTGGTATAAGTTTACTGATCTGAAAAAGATTTGACTCAGACTTTTTATGACCCGTATTGATTCTATTTATTGAATTAGATATTTTCTCAATAATTTTATATGGACCGATCTTTAGTTCATCCAGTTTTTTTCTATTGAGTTTATTGCCATTTTCTACATAGACTATATGTCCCATAGTAAAGTCAATTTGAGTTGTGTTTTTATCAAACATTTGTTAATTGTAATTATGTGACCTCATTGAATTTTCGAATGCTAATTTCCTATCTGTAATCCATTCTACTTCTGTTTTATCTCTTTTTAATTCCTTTGGCAAAAAAGAAACATCTGTACTATGTAATAGATATTTTGGTGCAAATGCTGTAACTGTATGTTCCGTACTATTATATATTTCCACACAGTCATGAGCAATGGTTGTCCATGCTTTCTTATTATTATTTTCATTTATCCTACATCTAATTTTGTTCACAAGCGTTTGGTTTAGTCTTTAATTTAAGCCATTAGAAAACGGAGTATTGACTTTTTCATTATTATATTTTTAAATTCTTTTGAGTTGATCCCCGGATATTGATCCGTAAGAAGAATTTCAATTTTATCATAATCTATTACTTTATTTATTAGTTTAATGAAATCATTAGCATTTTGCGTTTTCGAAGTAATAATATAAGCGTACCGCGTAAAATGATCCACTAAAAGGTGTAAGTATTTTTTCGTAGATCGCGAGCCACCTAAACCTCAAATTGTGTCTATGGATATCTACTATTTGCAAGGGTTTTGTGGCAGTTTGTGTATGTAAAGAACTACAGTTTCTTTACATATATTAACTTATGAGGTGTGTAGTATTCATGTGTAAATAAATTACGATGTCTACAAGACTTCTTGTTGTAGTTGCAACAAGGAGATCTGTATAACAACAAGCAACGGTTCCAGACAATCAAAGTAATATTTGTGATCAAAATTTTAGTCATGGTATGTAAAGTCGTAATAAAGTCTAGTAAGTTGTGTCAAGAAACCTGAGACGAGACTGTTTACCACAGGCCTTAATAATTCATTTATTCATAAAAGATGCCTTAATGAAAAGTGAAGGAATACCGTATGGCCCCGGGCCTTTATTCCATTCCAAATCCCATCTTTTTCAGGACTTCCTTTTTTGTTAAAACAATCTTACTTAACGTATCGATTTGAGCCCTACAGGAAATAGGTGACGTGTCGAGGTTGTCCTGAACATAAACTGATGAAAAATAATCCGCAAAGAGTTGACATATTTCGCAACCTACCGCTACCCGCTCGTCATAACTCAAAGTCTGAGGCGATGATCTTTATATCTATGTCTAATTAAAACTCTTTGTACAAATCAAGTAATTTATTATTATAATTATTGATACAGATTAAGGTGCAAAATCATTATCGTTAAATATGTCATCCGCAAACGAAAATATGCCTGTGACTCGAAAGCCAGATTCCGCATTTGACACATCCGGGTCGTCCACGCGGACCCTTGCGGGTCCCGGGGTAACTGATCGGGGCGATGGCCCCCTACAGTGGTGTCGGCGCCGCCTGCAACTACAGGCGGGGCACTAGGTGTGACCATTGCTGGTCCGTGGAGTCAATCCGGTGACTTCGCCGCGCTGCGATACGAGCCCGCGTGGATTCGCGAGCGATCAGCGAGCGCAGCGGAGTGAGAGTAAGTCCGGTGGTGCTTGCAACCCGCCGCTCAGCGAGGTCGTGCCCGCCAGTGATGTTCCGGAGGGCGCCCGTCAGCCAGCGGCGAGGAAGCGGTGTAGGTAGGTCTATGCCGACGTCAGGTCACGTGGCAAACCCCTAATATCCGGCGGCCGCCGATGGTATGGCGCGATGTCCCGCAGGTGCTGGGCCCGCGCTCCGTCGGCGCGCGCGAACATTGAGGTGCTCAGGCGGCGAACGTGGTCGTTGAGGCTCTCCATGCGCAGGTCCCTGGAGATGACCTGGTTCCGTACGAAGCGTGGCGCTCCGGAGATGGTGCGGAGCGCGAGCGACTGCTGCGCCCGCAGCGACTTGCGGCCCGGCTCGCTGACCAGCGCGAACCAGGCTGGGGCCGCGTAGGTGAGTCGCGTGCGGACGTATGTCTTATACAGACACAGCTTCGCACGGAGAGGCAGGTGGGATGCCAGCACGGGGCGTAGGAGGCCTCGCATGGCGCGCGACTGCGCAACCACGTTCTTCACGTGGGGTCGCATCGAGAGCTTCCTGTCGATGGTCACGCCGAGGTATTTAGCCGTCGGGGTCCATTCGACAGGTTCTCCCAAGAGCGACACCCGGGGCGGCAGGTTGACGGTCCGCCCGATGGAGATCGCCTGAGTCTTCGCCACGTTGACCTTCAGTCTCCAGTCCTTCAGCCATGTGGGAAGTGCGTCCAGTGCACGCTGCATCTTGATGGCTGCGTGTGGGGCGTTCAGCGAGGTGGTGATGAATGCAGCGTCGTCGGCGTACAGCGCCAGCATGGCGCCGCCGACCACTGGGATGTCGTCCGTGTATCTGCTGTAGCAGACGGGCGACAGGCAGCTTCCCTGAGCATTTGACGTATTTGCCACCTGCTTAAATGCAGCGTTGAATAATCTCGCCACCTGAAACTGCGTTATACCTCTGCCTGGGTGCAATGTCATCCATTTCTCGCATTCTATTGCGTACTTAGTTTTTAGTGGGCTATGAATTGCAACGTCTAAAAGTTGCTGTTTATGACTTCCGTGAGGTGGAAGGGTAACCATCACAATATTGTTTGCACGAGCATAATTGGTGGCTTCGAAACTAATGTGAGAGGAATGATTACCAAGTATAAGAAGGACTGGTTCCTCCTGGGTAGGGTCGCTAAAATGTTTAAAATGTTGAAGCCAGTTGACAAAAAACTCGGAATTTATGAACCCATTATCCGAAACCATTAATACACTTTGCAAAGGACAACCATCTACACACACAACTCAGAACGTGGTCTCTTGCGTGGGTAAATGAATGCTGGGGGAATAAAGTGACCTGTCACACTCATGCTTAATACTGCCGTCACCGTAATCCCTCGCTCGGCAGAAACTAATTTCGCCACTACTTTTTTGCCCCTCACTCTCACCACCTTCGGCGTCTTTTTAGGGACGGTACTTATTCCCGTTTCATCCATATTATAGATTTTATTTGGAGGAAAATTGTACTTATTATAAACCTCTTCAAGATTTTAGTAGAATCGTTCCACTTGCGTTCTATTAAAACCGATAGCCCTTGCTAAGCTGGTTGGTGCAGACTGGCGTAAACGTAAGCTAGAGTGACGTTTTAGAAAACATTCTACCCAATCCCGACCAGCCATTTTGGTGGAATGATCAAACTTATGTTCCATTTTATTGGCTTCTGCGAACTCATACGCCAATCTACGCATGCTATTAATTGTTAAGCCAAAAAACATGTCATCTTGTTTCTTGCAGTGCTCAGCAAATTCTAGCTCTTGTGCTTCAGTAAATGTTGGCCTGTAGCGACCTAAAGATATTGGAATATTATTGTTTTTCAATCTTTTTCGCAAACCTCCTTCGCTAATTCCAACTTCTTCAGCGGCACGCCTTTGGCTCATCCCTCCAGCCATAAATGATTTGCTCCACTGTCACTAATTTTCGGTCAGGTCTTCAATCGGGTTCTATTATATCGTGCGTTTTCGGGGCCATTTTTCACCCACGTATCATATAGATTTGTGGATTTATAAACCACACAATATGGTAGAAGTTCTCCTTCTGCTGTTCCTGCCATCATTATTGATACCGATGCTTTAGAATGGTTAAGAATCCTTTCTGGATATTTACATCCTCGCCTCGTTAATACTTTCTGACGGCCTGGGTCATTGGACAAGTTGATCTCGTCATAATTTATTATGTTGCACCTCTGTGCAAATAATAATTTTACCTCTGTACACCCTCAATTGATTTTCCTGATTCGGAAAAATACTCATTAATTGTGCTTGGTGATACGGATGCCCTAGCACGTTTTATATTTTGACATAGCCTCTGTGACATATTATTTTTATGGCGTTCTAAAAAGTTGAAGTAAGTTATTTTTAAACCTCTTGTGCGTAATCCCTAACATATCTAAATAACTTTTTACCAAAAACCTTAAATCTGTTACATCTAAGGGGTAGCCCCATTGAGCACAAGTGTTAAGATTTTGCACAATGTAATTTTCTGGTTCTATTGTAAGCGCCATTTGGCCTCCTGGTAACATTTACCAAAACTAATTATAACCGCAACAGATTTATAGTACAGATTTATAGTGTAGATATTTACAATAAAAAATATAAACACATAGATCATTTCCAATATAAGTATGCAGGGTTCATTTGTGCCATTACGAAATGCTCTTAATGGCAGATGTGGTCTCTCTTATATTAACTATGTAAACAGAACATCTAGTACAACTCCCATTTAAATATAAAATTGTAACCTAGAAAGTGGAAACTTTATTGGCTCATGTGCTAACTATATTTGAATAAGATTATGTATTATGTTTAAGCCGTATGTTTCCCAAATGACGAGAAAAAAAAATTGACCGCGGATTCGTAAAGTGAAGTCCGTTATGTCTTGGTTCGTGTTGGCAGGATTGAAGAATTCACCTGGTAACCGAAGTGGCTCCCCGTACACGAGTTCTGCTGCTGAAGCTTTGATATCCTCCTTCCATGCGCTGCGAATTTCCAATAATACTAAAGGTAGTATTTCAGTCCAGCTGCGTTTTGATGGCACATGAGTCTTGTGCTTTAGCGAGTGCTTCATAATCTAGTGAAGTGCTTAGTTCCTCTATACGGGAGAGTGTATCCGCTACGACTTTCTGGCTTCCTTGGACGTACTGGATATCCGTTGTAAACTGGGAAATGTAGTCCAGGTACTGAAACTGTCTCGGGGATCATTTTTCACGGTTGTGTGCAAAAACAAATGTCAGAGGCTAATGGTCTGTAAAGACGGTGAATGGCCTCGCTTCAACCATATGCCTAAAATTTCGGATTGAGTCGTAAATGGCCAAAAGTTCCCGGTCATTCGGACTGTACTTTTTTTGAGCTGGAGACAGACGTCTTGAAAAAAATGCTAGAGGTTTCCAGTCATTACCACATTTTTGCTGAAGCACTGCTCCAATGGATGTGTACGAGGCATCTGTAAATAAGGCTAACTGCATCCGCTTCTGGGTGTGCTAGCATAAAGCGTCGGAGAGACTTGATTTGCAGGCGTTGAAAGCTTCCCGCTTTTCCGGAGTGATTGTGATACTCTGCGATCCTTTCGCCTTAGGTCCTGATAGCACGATGTTAAGCGGTGCTTGATATTTGGCTGCTCCGGGTACGAAACGGCGATAAAAATTATACATTCCTAAAAATCGGCACAGTTATTTAACCGTGGTTGGTAACCCCGAATCGCCTGCATCTTATCTGGGAGACGTCTGATGCCGTCAGCGCTTACCTCTTGCCCTAGGAATGTAATATGTGCTTTTCCGAACTCACACTTGTTGGTATTTACGAGCCGCGTCCGAACAAATCGCGATAGCTGGAGGCAGTTCAAATTCACAATACCACCTCGCGCGTCGAGTGTACGCCGATCCACACAAGTTTAGGTTTTGTGCGCTATGCTCGAGTTCCCGGGTTTGCTTGCGACATTTGCACCACATATTTATTTATAACAATTTAATAGTATTTACATGAAAAAGTTTATTGTTTGCATAAAATATAATCCCTAAAAAGCTCTGGCTAGTAGGTAAAGCTGGTGTATTTTCTTGTAATATGCCATTGGCCATTTTAAGGCCATTTACCATTTTAGACCGCCTTTTTGGTCACGATTCATATCTTTGACAAAAGCTAAAATACGCAAAGCTTTGAAAGCTATAGAAAAATGCAAAATCTTGGTTTTCAATGAGCTTGGAATTTTTTGCCTAGACTCAAATTATTCCTTAGAATTTTCGTCGTTTAAAGAAACCTTCTTACTTTTTGGTCTCGAAAAATTTTCGAGTTCCCGACTACAAGCCTTCCATTTTATTAGTTTCAGAGAGAGCAGGTGGAGGGTTTTTAAGTGCATAACTGGATTCATGATCATTATTTATTTCGTTTGGTGTTTTCTGACCAATTTCTGTGTTATGCTCTTCTTTTCGGGTGTTTGGCGTCTCGCTCAAAGTAGTTTTTCGAGAGTTGCCTAAAATGAGTACGTATCGTAGGAAGATTAAGGTCTTTATGGAGGTCTAAATTACGCACGAACTACGGGGCGCTCGTGGCGATGCACATGAACTTATTTTGCATTACGTGACGTGGCGGGACGTATGCGAATGTAACGCACGCGTAGGACATTATGGGGTAAAGAGATGTCTTGTATAGCGTCACTTTATGTCGGAAGTTTTTGAATGTCTTCCCATGTGAGGACCTTTTTTTAAATCTGCCCAATAAAATATCTCCATTTCTTTGGTAAGACAGCAAGTCCACTGCTCCAGATATTCACGGCTTGTTTTATAAAATTCTGTAGCCGTCTTTTTCACAAATTCTTCATCGATATCAGTACCACTATCTTTCAATTCTATCATTAATTGACGGACCATAAATGGAAGAAACTGATTGGTTTGTTTTGTTTCTGAGTTAAATTATCTTTTAATTGATTGATTTCTTTTGCAGCTTCAACTGCCGATACAGTCTGACCTTCAAGTTTCAAGACAGCTTGCTGAAAACTTGCTGACTGAGCGTGTAAATAAGAAAACCACAATTCGGACGTGGGATCTTCAAAAAATTTTTTTAGTAACAGGGGACATTTTTCAATACTCAAAAAGTAGCTTTTTAACGGCTGATACATTTTTAAAACCCTTTCCAAAGCAGGCATAAGAGCAAGTCATCTGGTTTTGCTATAGCCGAGCATTTGTTGCTGTTCCGTTTCAGTTTCGCCACAAAACTCTTTTAGAGCTTCAACTCGAATCATGTAAATATAAAAAAATGAATATATCTTCACAATAACGCTTTCGTAATCTACGGGTAGCCCATCTGCAGTAAATTTATTGCATTGTGAATTACATGGGCTCCACATCCAATACCTATTAATTACGTACAATCATCACTGAAAAAGTCAGTGATGATTGTACGTAATTTCGTTAATACATTGTTAGTTCCTCGTCTTGCTGCACCTCCAAAATTGACGTTGGCGTTGTCTACACAAAATGCTACGACTTTTTCTGTCAAATTATTATCTGTCAACACTTGATTTAAAAAATTGACAATGATGTCAGAAGTTTCGCCAGGTTGGTCTTGAATATCTAAAATTTTTACTTGCACACCTACGTAAGGTTGAAAAAAGCGCACAGGGAAATACTTTTCTGCACCTCCGATAGCATTTCTTGTTTGGCCTGACCGGTATATGTTGTCTTTTCTCTGAAAATATAAACACTTATTGTACTAACTTCTATGGAATTATCATGAAATTTTCATTTTCCAAGTACATTTAAAGTGGATAGATTGTTAGACTACAGCCATGTAGATACAAGCAAAATGAATTGCAAGTGGACTTGTCAGTGATCTAACCTGACTCTTAAGAGGATTCTCTAGCTGTAAGTTTTCATAATATAGAAAGCGATCTTCTAATTTTTAGAAAATATTGCTTATCTTTTAAGCTATTAGCTATTATATTATTATCCATATTATTGACCTAAAAACTTCCTTGAGTATTTTAATTTTTTTTTATTTAACTAAACTAACATACTAAAAAAATAAAACGTATAAGCCTAGATTAAGGTACTAAGGTACAAGGATTAAGGTAAACTGATAGATTCAGTAAACCTTAATGAGCCTAAAATTTTCCAATTCGATAAAAACATTATCATCCAAAGAAATATTTCATGTACAAAATGTAGCTATGGACTTGCAACTCTCTCTACACCAGCATAGATATCATTTTAGAAAATAACTACTCGCTTCGTGCTTTGTCACTGGACAATCCTTTTAAGTTACCAAACAATACAAAATTGTCTTACAAAATCAAATACTTGATTATTAATTACATACTTTAAAATTTTTACTGCAACATTCTCTCCTGCATCATCATCAACGTCCTTGCATTTTATTATTATTGAATGCTTTCCATTGTGTATAAGAGATGTGTAGTAATTTTCTTTGTAAACATGAAATAGCTGTTTTTTTAACTGTTCCATCAAGTAATAAAAATTTTGATCCTTTATAACTACATGTTTTTTAATGCTTAGTTTAGGGTGATCTTTGGTAGAGGGCCTTGCGATACATTTGTTTGCATTATTCTGCTCATTGCTGTTAGCAGGATCTTTACAGCTGTTCAAGCATTTTGCTATTAAGTCAACATCAATATCATCAAGAAAGCTGAAATCTTCACTGTCTTCTTGCGTCTGTTTTGGTTGGCTTTGCTAAAATTACAAAAAAATATGATTACATACTTCTGGTTTTGGGAACGTGAATTATGATAACTTGAGGTTTGATCGAGATTTAAACTTTATTAATTATAATTAAATTGTCCAAGCCATATAGCACAATTAACAATGCTTATGGTTAAAGAAGTTGAGTTGTTTGTCCAAGAATGTACGATAGGGATCAGGGGCTGCATGTACTTTTTTAATATTTTCATAACTTAAAATGGTAGTAAGGCCCACGGTGACACCACTACATTGTCACTAAACTACACACACTAGGAGCATGATATCTATGATATTATGAGAGGTGTGTAGTAATTAAAAGTGAAGAACCAGAATCCAACTCTTTCAAAATCAGGATTGGGTCTCCAATCAGGGATAGCAGGCTAAACACCAAATTTTAACTGCTCGCTTTTAAAATTTTTCCAAAGAAGGATATACTCTATATACTTTTATTAAGTATATTATGTTTTTTAATGTCTTCTCCAAGATTTGTGTGCAGTTATTATTTGCTATAAGAATGTTGAGTAATTAATTGTACATAAACAAAACAAAGAACCAGAAAACAAGAAAAAATTAAGTGTCCATTTCCAATCTAACCTGAGGATCCTCTTTTTCAAATCTCTTGGGAGTTTGAAATATTATAGTATTAGCCGCCATAATTTTCTGTAATCCTGAAATGTAAATACTGTTAATATATTATTTACTTCAATTAGCTCCAATGGTTCAATAACACGCTGAAACTAAAAGGTTCATCTTGTAAACCCCATCCATTTGGTATTTTTATTAATTATCCTGATGCTTATATCATTTTATATTGATGCAATGGTATTTAGTGGCTCTAAAAATTAGTCTACATTTTTATAAATACTCACATTATTGTCCTTGCATATTTCCCTAACGCTTTTACGCACAATGGGGTATATTTTCTTGTTACCGTGTTTTGACGCTTCGTTTAGTATTGTAAATTGTAATACAATTGCACTTATGAAGGTCATCTTCTAATTCTTTCATTGCTATAGGCGTCAAAACATTAACGTCAATAGCTTTTGATTTCGTACGCGCGCATGTAAAGTAGGCCGGCAGAATCCCATAATATATGTCTGGGCCAAAACGTTACAGCAAATTTTGATAGACTTAGGTTACGATGAAAATAATGTACTCTGAGAACCATGGATGCGTCCTCTTACAATGTAAACACTTAAAATGTCCGAAGTAGACAACTCTCAGTAGGTTGCTGTCCACCTCGGATACTTCGATTTCAAATCTGCCATTTGCCCTTACGTGTTCCCCGTAATAGTACCGTGCTTGATAAGTCCATAACGATATTAAAATCATCTCAGAAAAGCTGAGCTGTGGGAAATCTTCGGAAAGTTCATCGGTTTAGGCGTTGATTCTTGAAAAATTAGCCCTTCGCCTGTTTAAATTATTCTGCTCGAAACATCTGCTAATGTATTATTAACTAACATTTTTTCATTAATTATGTGCAGAATTTCCCCAGCATCAGGACGATTATTAATAGGAGGGTAAAATCTATTAATAAGAGCAGCAGCTACTTCGAAATCCTTCATTAGATGTTTAGTTGCATTATTAAAATAATCTTGTCGAAAGAGTTTAAAATCTCTTTTAAAGCGTCCATTGACGACTTCAACCACCCATCGACAAATGGTCACAGCTCTTGATTTATTCGCTTCTAAAGTTGTCAGCCTGTGATTCACCGTCCTGTAATGTACCAGGCACGTAAGTCCTAAAACCACAATTATTCAGTAAGGGCAAGGCATCTCTTAACCCTCTATCCAGAACAAATGCATCGCCTGCATGAAAATATTTTTTATTTCTCACTCTTCTTTCTCAATTTCATATTTAAGTATCTCAGCATCAGAGGTTGTTGCTGGATAGGGGCCAAGTACATCAATAATATGACCGTCTGCAGAAACAATTAAAAAAGGCTTTACCAAATTATTATATTTAGGTAGGCTCTGAGTCTTTTTTTGGTAAAAGTAATTGTTGCTTTTTTGAATGTAACAGTAAATTCCGTCAAATATGGCCACTGGCCTTTCTTCTCCCTCATGACGCCCAAAAAGACCCTTTAGAATAAAAGTTCTATCAATTATTTCTTGCCTATTTATGTGGTTAAAAGCTAACCTAAAACTCTGCTAAGGTATCCCGTGCTTCTTTTATTAATTTTTCCATCGACCTCCGTGGCATTTTAAAAATACTTGCAATTCTTTTGTTTGTGTCACCTGTTCTTAGCTTCATTAAATATATTCCTAGTGCGGTACGTCCCCTGCGGATACTATTGAATTGTGATACTTCATTGAAAAGTGTATTGAACTGCTCTTATTCAGTCTTGTCCAAAAGTGAATAGTCTCATCATCATAATTGTCAATATTATTAAAATCTATAAAGATAATATGTTGTGTTGGACTTTTCAACGATAGCATATCTTGAATTTGCATTGAAGTGAAATCATTTAAATAGTGATCCATGAAATCATTCAAATAGTGATCCAGAGCTGCACTAAGAAACTGCCATGAATCATTATGTTTGTGATAATTAGAATGACGGTTGCCAATTTTGCGAACATAACTACTTGTGTTAGTTCTTCCAGTGTCAAGTAAATGAGGTCCTTCTTCAAATGTCTCCGTAGATCTTTCTACAGTGGTGCAGTTGACGTAGAAGGTCCTGAAATAAATAAGATAATATTTAATATTATAAGATAAAGATACTTATGTGTCAATATTAATAATCTAATCTATGTTATAAAAGCACTGCTATTATGGCAAGACTTGTAAATGCAGAATTATGTTTATAATAATTGTTTTGGAATCACATGGACTATGTGATTTTTGCAATTAACGTCAATTTACTAATTAATCATATCAAATAATAAACTCATTTGAGTCAAAACGAGTACCTAAAAATCAAAATAAAACAAATTAGATCAAATAAATTAGCAAACAAAAGTGTTTTATATCAATTCATAAGATTTATTTTATTTTAAGTATTGCATCGAATTACTTTTACAACTGCCACTACTAAAAGTACTCAAATAAATCAAAAGTGCCAGTTTTTTGCAAAACATTCATCAATGATAAATACAAGTAATAAGTTATTTTTAAGAATAACTTGACTGCTTTTTTCTTAGTTATTTGAGTGAATGACATATCTAATACATAAAATTCTCAAGTCATTCTCATGTGTTTATGACCAAACTCCTGTGAAATGACTTGTTAGAAATCTTCTGCGCATATTCGGTAATGTAAAATCGTTATTAATGTTTGTTATTTATATTACAAATAATATTTTTATGAAATTCCCATCAACATTATATCACAGTTAATCGCAAAAACAATTATTCATTATTTTCATTAGGTACTCCCAAAATACCTAGAACCCAGAGTCACGAACCAATGACAAAAAAGACTTTAGAATATGGCAATTTGTGTTCAGCAGTATGGGGTCAGAAGGGCCTCCTTCTATTTTTCCATTAGTTAAAACGCAAAAGAAAAATGTCTCCCAGTAGTAGATCAATATCACCTGGAATGTTAAAGTTTGGATCCGCTAAAGCAATATATTTAGGTATCAAAAGATTGTTAAGATCAGATTTTCCTCGGGGTAAAGGTTGGGATATTTTATTTATGCCACCTCTCATGCCACCATTCTTGAAACACTGAGCGTTCAATCAAATCTTCTTTAGGTTCCTTATATATTTCTTGACACCCAGGACATGTCCAAACCTTCTCTTCATTACATTTATTAGGTGCTTTCAGAGATTTTTTAGTTTTTTTGGGCTTTGGTTCAGCTTTTTGCTTACTTGCTGATTCTAATTTAGTTGTATCGGGTGAACTGCTGAAAATTTCAGATTTCATGCGTTTTCTTTGGGTGCATATTTTTGTCTGAGATTTAGGAAAAGGTTTGATATTTATAATTTTATCAGAAATCGACATGTCATTTGAACAATCAACACTTGCTTCTTTGATAGCTTCTTTTGATGTAGAAGGTTTCACTAAGTCCGTATTTGCACTGGGAACATTATCAGGTGTCGTGCACAGTCTCGGTTGGGGCGGTTGAGTATCAACAGTGGTTGTCTGACTTGTGATTATTGCATTTGGGTGGGAATCTTGCGATTGGCTAATTGTTTGTATCGTGTTTCCTGCGATCCGGATTATCTTGTTCTGTAACAGTACTGGCCATAAAATCGGCTTCGCTAAAAACATCTGGGTTCCAAGGCCAAATTCCTGTGACTCTGAAACTGTCTACAGCACACTGAATATTCACAGCTCTGTTGTAGGCAGATGCAAATATCGATGTCACCTGAAATACTGTTATTGCCCTTCCTGGGTGTCAGTTACCACATTAAATATTTGTCTCTTTATTTGGACCTGCACTCTTTCTGGTAGTTTTTTTACTGTGGCAGCCATTGTTTGAAAGAACGAATCAATGGGGTCCACCTCCTTTTTCGATTCAATGTATTTATTTAGTATTTCAGCAGTTGTTGTAGGTTCTGGTCTTATTAAGGAATGGTGTGAATCATTGGTCATTCGCGAAACTGAACGTTCATCATTATCATTGACAGCGGATTCTGCGAAAGAAGTCTGCGTATCCTCTGAAGAGGAGTCCAGATTCGAGGTTTGTTTTCTGTGCTGAATGAATTTTTTCAAAAACTCCAGCTCTTTTTCAAACTTGATAGGGCGTCGCTTTGTGTACGGGTCACCACTCTTTGTTTTTCTGTTATTCAGAGCTTTCCTAAAATTATTACGTATATTACCCCATATTTTCTGGCATTCTTCACCTAAAACAAAACATAAGCAGGTAAAATGGTATAGAAACAGAATAAGTAGGTAATGGGAAAAGGCCTTAGATAGTGACTAGGTTAGCACCAGCTGTGTTTATGGGATTATATTGAGCTAATCTTTTTCTAAGTAGAAATTACCACTGGCATTACGGTGACGGAAAAATATCATGAGGAATTCATAATTATATATAAATACGTAAACTGTATTATTTAATTGACTTTGTTTAACTGTGCCCTGTCTTTCACTCTGCCTCACTTACCCCTAATTATATTATCTTTCAGATTTTTGATCACGGGAAGTAGCTTCAAGTCTCTAGGTTACAGCTATCGCATGGGGTTTAGTACAGTGCGCTCTATCGTACATGAAACTTGCCGAGTCATTTGGAATGCCCTAAGACCTAGTGTTATGCCAAAACCAACAAGGGAAAAATGGACGCGAATCGCGATGGAATTTGATGAAAAATGGAATTTCCCGAACTGCATCGGTGCAATAGATGGTAAACATTTCAGGATAAAAGCACCTCGCAATAGTGGAAGTCTCTACATAAACTATAAAAAGTTTTTCAGTATCGTACTACTAGCGGTTGTGGATGCAAATTATAAATTTGTGATTGCAGATGTAGGATCTTATGGACGAAATAGTGATGGAGGTATAATGCAAAACTCAATATTTGGAAAAAAATTGACTTCTAATGCCCTCGATATTCCCCCAAAAAAACGTTTACCGAGGACAGATCTTGAGTTGCCGTATGTTTTTGTAGCAGACGAGGCTTTTCCGTTAACCACAAACATTATGAGACCATTTAGTGGCGATCGATTGACAGATGAAGCAATGAAAATATACAATTATCGTTTGAGTAGAGCCAGGCGTATCGTCGAAAATGCATTTGGTATACTTCAAGAACGTTTCGAATTATGTCAAAAAGGAATTCAGGTTCAACCAAAATATGTAGATAATATCATTTTAGCATGTACTTGTTTACACAATTTCATCATAGGTGGTACAAGCACAGAAAGCCAAAATATAGCAAGTGTAAGCATTAATTTAGAAAACGATAATAATATGAACAATGCATTAGATGGTATGACAGTACGGGAGATGTTTAAAGATTACTTTAGGTCTGATGAGGGCTCTATTCCATGGCAAAACGATATTGTAAATAGACATTAATACTGTGTTAAATCTTAAAATATAATTATAGTGCAAAAATATTTACTTACCTGTTTTATTCATTTCTATTCCAATTCTTTTCCACGCATTGTTCTTCATTTGAGTGTTCATATAATGTTTTGATGACATATTATATAAATAATCATAGTCTTGAACTAAAGTTATTAATTTTTCCTCCATGTTGGAATAAAAAACGTAAAAAACTGGTCTCCGAAAAAATCACGTAGCACAGTCGTCAAAGACGCGGGCGCAAATGGATGGTCAATATTGGTGTGCATTCCCCGCTTCTCTACTCCCGCCGCCGCACCCCGCAGTATATCACTACGAGCGCCGGAGTCCGTGGCATGCCGTTGCCTACCGCAGTATGCCACGGCATCCCGCCACGGGAGCCTGTGGCGCGTGTTGCGATAAAATCCCTTTCAATGCCACGGCATCATTTTAAAGCATAGCAATTTATGTCGTATTTCTGTACCAGTACGGTTGAATGTCCATTAGTAAAAATTAAAATCCCTTGCCTTGCCGTCCCGGTCTGCGTAGGCCTTAAGGTAAATGGTTGGAGTTTGTGTCTGTCTTGCAATTTGAGGAGAAAAAGTAATAAAATATTGATTAGGTACTGAAAAAAATTGTTGTGAAACCTCAGAGTCTGATTGGGAAGCACTGGAGTTTATTTCTACAATATCAATACCCAGAAATTTAAGACATAGGCGAAATCCTTTTGAATTGTTTACGGATGATGAATTTAGAATGAGATACCGCTTTGATAAGAACACTGAGGTACACCTAAGTAATATAATTAGCTCTACTCTGGCTCCCTTATCGCATCCCAAATATACACTGTCTGTGTTGGAACAAATTTTCATCACATTACGTTTTTACGCTGCGGGTACTTTCCAAGTGGTAATCGATGATGACATAAACGTTCACAAAACCACTGTGTCGAGAGTTGTTTATAAAGTTAGCAAATAATAATAATAGGTCCAGGTATCAGTTCCAGTATTATTTGATTAATATCTCTAATGTTTTCATTGGTTCCTGATAGAATAGCCCTTTTACATATATTTTCTGTGTCAAAGACTTCATCTTGGATATATCTTCAATTAATTGTTGTAAACTATTGATGTAATTTATATTTTTTAAAATTATTAAATCCCATTGGATCGTTTCTGCTTCACCTCCAATATTCAATAAAAAGTAAGCGAAACTGGGGTCCTCTTTTGCACGCTAATTTTCAGTTAGCTTGAATACTTGAGTGTAGTGCCAAATTTCAGAACTTTTTGTTGAAGCTCCGCATATGTCACGTTCCCCGGCTCCTGTTATCACCGGTGGTATGTCTAAAATCACCGGCAAATACTAAAACTTTGCCTCCAAAGGGTCTGGTACTGCATTTCATTACATCTTTGAGCCACGGTCAATAGTTTCAAACAGATGTTTGTGAGCCATTGGTGCCTCATCGATAATGATCAGTCTTTGAGAATTATTTAAAATTCCCCACACTGCATTACCACCTTTAAACTCTAACGGAAGCTTAAACATTGAATTCTGGCAGCTATCACGTTAAGCAAGATTGTTTTTCCGGTTCCGGCAGGACTATCGATGAATATCGGTGGCGTATCCTCACAATCCTCTGCAGTAGGTGATACGACTATGTCATATATAGCCCGTTGCTGAGAGTTAAATTTTGACTCCCATTTATTTAATACGGCAGTTGCCTCATCGTTGAATCTTCCAGTTTCTCTTTCAAACTCGGTAATACTATGTCTTACGTCTGGCAAACCGAAATCTGACAGCGAGCGACCATGGACACGAAGCATTTGTTCAATGTCTCGAAGGCCGTGGTCAAAAGCCGCTTCCATTTCAGATTCACGACCTCTGTGATAGTCAGCGCACAAATGGTCACGATATTTATCCCACCGAAGGGCTGGGGCACCGTCCATAATAAGTGCGAAGAAAAGCTGACGCAGACCTTTATCGCTTTAGAAGCCGGCTGCTTCTTCTATTGCCGATCCGTACTCACGATTATCGTTCAGAATACCACGTTCGAATGCTGCTTTTTGAACAGTGTCATACATTATATTGTTGACAGTTCGAAATTCCTCGTAGCTCCGACACGGAAAACGCATGATCAACATTCGCAAAAAATGAAGTTCTCCGAGCGTAGGCGATATAAAGACTATCCGAGCAAAAATCTTGCCTCGTACTCTTTTTGTTATAAAGTATTTTCCTGATTCATGAGCCAGCACTAATTGTACGGTAGCATTAGGTCGGACTTTAGTTTCAACGTTGTTCCTTTCATAAAACATTATTTAAGTACATTCGTCTAGCTCAGGATCTGAAGGTCTCGTCATGTATACTTTTAATTTGGACATGTAATTTTCTGATGCTTGCGCCTCGGATCCAGTGAGGAAAATAATCGCGTCTCCGTCGCGTAAATGCACCGGCAGTGCAATGACGGTCGGGTATCTACAGCTGATGTCAAACTCTAACAGACGCTACATTGCATCAGAGGCGCTCACATATCGATATTGCGCGTAGTGTTCTATTTCGTCAATTATTTCCTCAGACACACTCGCTCTTGCATGATTAGGACCTTTGTGCAGGTACTTGTAAAGGTATTTTACCACTTTGGAGGTGGATGCAGTAGTAGTATTGCGGGGTTGTATGGCACAATCCACCTGTGATTGACTGAAGTTTGATTACGTTCACTAATTACCGGCTGGTCGAGCTGGGCGTTTGTAGTGTACTGCGCCTCGTTCATCTATGTACGTCACTTCAGTATAACTTAGGAAAGTGCTTTGAATATTTCTTATTCTCGGCGCAGCGAACCGTGATCCCTATGACACTGACAGCTAATGTCACCATATAACATTGTAGTGGCGTCACCATTAAATCGGGATCATATTGGGGGCGTCTAAAAATGCCATTTATAATTTTTACGTAGCTTTATACCATTAGTAATGATATTCCGTTGATATTTTTAACAATTCTTAACATTTACAAGAAGTTATATCAATCTGAATTTATGTTTACGTCCTGCAAAACTTACGTCGTGTGACGTTTATCGACTAGGGCGGAAAGTATCGATAAAAAAATGTCGGTAATGGAAACGAGTGCACAATTTTTCAGACAAAATAAATAAATGGGGAGCATTCATTTTCATGATAAAATATATACTTATATAGCAAAAACGTGTTTACCGGGTTAAGCATTATTAGATAATAACAAGGTTGGAAACTTTCGTTTTACTTACCTACTTAATCTATGCCAAAAATCTTAAATTAATACAACAACAACAAAATGGACATTAAAAATGCACATTGTAATATTTTTTAAAACATGTTTCCCAACGTGGCTTAAGTGCAAGTCACGCCTTTGTCTAAAAAAAAAAAATTATCGACACGACCAAAGACACGACCCATCACTAAACGAACTGTCATAGGGATCATGGTTCGCCGCGCGGAGAATAGTAGCTTTGTCATAGCAAGGTGACCTTTCAGATCCACATGGGCCGTGCACCATATGTTGCATAACCAATTGTCTCACTCTTCCCTGTGGGGTAAATACCACGAACCAAAGAACTGTATTTATTATTAAACTGTATTTATTATTTTGTTACTAAACGTTCGGTTTGCCGCTGTGAATTGAAGCCGAATAGAAAAAGAGGCGCCTGACGGTGTGCGCGGTCTGAGTACCGAGCGCGTGATCGGACGACTGACGCGAGCGCCGGCTGCGGTCGGCGGTCAAGTGTCTAGCGGCGCATGCGCAGCGGCGGCCGTAGCTCGCAGCGCGCCGGCGCGGCGCTCGTTTCCATTATGTATAAACTTTATTTATTATTTATTTTATTTTTATTTTTATATATTTTTTTTAAACCTACGTCACGACCGTCGCGCGTCCCGACTCGCGACAATGACATTGTAAGAATTTGTGACGTAATGCCGTAATGTTTTAAGTTATTAAACAATTCGTGATTATGAATGTACACCACGCTACATCACTCCCCCCCCCTTTAGACCCAGTTAGGGGCGATAAAAGTCAGGAATCTCTCTTGCAATCGTACTGAGAGCCATGTAGGGGAGGCCGGGGTTCGAAGTTATGAATTTGGCGTAGGACGCAATATGAATGTAAAAGATGATAAGTTATGATTCTTATACATAAATAGATGCAGATTTTATCCTAGTTTCAAATTTTATAGTCAAATTCATTGAAACAATAATATATTTTGGCAGAGCATAATTTTTCTGAAGCAAGTCGACGAGGAACAATTCGCCCCACAAATGGGCTGGTTGTTCCTCAGTTGAGGTAAGTTGTTCCGCTGTCAACACCAATCATTAATAAGGTAATATTAGTTAGGAAAGGTATGTATAAAATAAATACGGCGTATTTACTGAATATTTATGAAAGTTTTATTAT
Organism: Coenonympha arcania; assembly: GCA_036785405.1. Classification (NCBI taxonomy): domain Eukaryota; kingdom Metazoa; phylum Arthropoda; class Insecta; order Lepidoptera; family Nymphalidae; genus Coenonympha; species Coenonympha arcania. The sequence goes on from CM072082.1 coordinate 9,970,269, forward strand.
AATTTGAATAGATTAGAGTACAATATCTTAATGTTTTTGACATTTTTCATCAAACATGCTTTAATGAAAACAAAACTATAAAAAATAATAGTAACAAGCAATATTACTAATAATGTAATACAACCTATTAATCAGGGCTTAAGACTAATAAACATCTATATTAATAATCAACTTTGACAAACGTTTATATATATAAAAAAAACTATTTACTTTAGAACAAAAAGAAAAAATCAACCAATTTTAATATTTCGATCTATAGTTTCTTTATTCAGTCTTAAATAACATCGACTTTACTGAGATCAATAATAATCTAATTACTGTTTTACATTAGTAATGGTTTAATTTATGTCTCGCAGAACTTAAAATAATTCTTCAGAGTCGTCGTAGGAATTACAATTTGGGCAAACATACATTTGAACATCTTTGGATTTCAAGCATTTTAAATGAGCCCAATTCTTACAGATGCCGCATTGAATCCATTGTTCACCTGGTTGTGAATTAGAATGAGTCGCAACATATTTAACAATACCATACCAGGCTGTCTTCTTCACTATCACTTCCATGGTCATCTTCTTGCAGAACTTTCCGTTTCAATATCCGTACAATTTCGCTTGTTTTCCCCGGTTGCCTTTTTCATTCCGTTTCTTTTTTTAATTTTTTTCTTCTTTATTTTACTAATGCTCTTTCCACTTCTTGCTTTTTCTTCAGCCAAAGCGTTCTTTTCCGGCGTATCTGTCAGTATTGCTGATTTTCTTAGTCGCCGCTTAGATGGTATAGATGATCTTGGTGGTGCTTTAGGTAAAGGTTTGACTGCTTCAGGGGAAAATGTGCTAGTTGTGGCTTGAATGACAAATGGCAAATAAGCAATGTTCGAAGGTCCTGGTTGAGGTTCGTTGGTCGCTGATCCTGTTGTTGCTGGAAGTGGTTCGCTAACTGGGATGGCTTCCATATTATGATCCACCTGAGGTTCTTCAAGGTCTGCTATTTCTTGGAGCTATTCCATATTTGAAATATTAGTGTCGGGCATAGGTCAGTCAGTAACAAAAGACGGAGCAAAATCTTCATCCGTAAATATTTCAGGGTTGTATGGACTTATGCCCGCCTTTTTAAATGCGTTCATAATGTTATTTGGAGTCGCTGCTAGAGACCATGCATGTTTTACAATTCCAGGTATCTCATAAATAGACATTGTCTTGCCTGGATTATTACGTAGCCAGTTTTCTTGAGCTTTGGCACAATACGTTTTAAAGGGGCCATTAACGCCAACATCTAGCGGTAGCAATTTGTGGGTGCAATGTGGGGGAAAGAAAACATTATTATCGAATTGGCCTTTGCCTTTTTAATAACATAAATATCAACATGTGATTGATGGTTATCGAGCAATAACAATATTGGGTCCTCGGGGGTGGGCTTTGTGTGTTTTATAAAATGGTCCATGAAGATAAGGAATTCTGTAACCGTCATCCATCCTGAGCTATTTCCCGCTCCAATACTCTCTGGAGGTCCATCACGAATGAAAAGGTCTTTATACTTAAGGCGAGGAAAAACAAACATAGGTGGTATAGTATTTCCAACTGCATCCGCTGCTAATTCAATGGTAACTAAAGTTCCTCGCTCTGCAGATACTATATGGTACCCACTTGCTTTTAGTACACTTGGTTTTAGTACAGTGGTGACCCCTGTTTCGTCTAAATTCCATATTCTAGATGGACGCAAGTTATGTTTCAATATAACATCCCCGAACTTGTTAAAGAATTCATTAACATTGTGTCGGTTAAAAGAGGATGCGCGGCCTGCACTTGTGGCTTCCGAAGATCTTATGGACAAAGACAGATTTCTTTTCATAAAACCCGTGAACCAATCAGCTCCAGCTTCTTTATTTTTATGCCAATAGGCTGGAATGTTAGACATGTCAAAGGCTATACCCGTGTAAGGGAACAAAATATGCCCCTGACGTTATCAGCCAATGAATACATCCTATGTATTGGTAATAATGCTAATTATTAATCTGCCAAGTTTTATGTCATAATTATTGACAGTTTCCTTGCAATGTCACTTGAAAGTTTGTTTTATTTTTCTAAATATCTTGAAAATTACTGGTCCGTTTCTTTTGTGAATAACGTATGTTGTTAATGGCTTGAAGAGGAATATATTCGCAAAAAACAAGACGTCTCTAGGTCAGCATTAACTTGGTCATTTTTGATGTCAAATATTTCAAACTTTTTTTTTGACACTTGTGACTCAGCGACACCCACCATTTTTTTTACACTGATGTGACATCTCTTTCCGTACAAATATATATTGGTCTGAAATCAATCGGTTTGGAGCAACATGGTGATTTTTTAATTTTGAGTATACCGGCCTAGTACATCACCAAGGTATACACGTACTATGAGTATAATTGATATTTTATATAAATCTTCATTATTCTACAGATTATTTAAGTGGACTATAGGTCCGTTATGGAGTACATTCTAGGAATTGACTATCTTGAATCTACATCAAAAGTCAATTTAAAATGAAAATGTTGTATTTATTAATCAACAATACAAAACAAACGTAAAACCTGTAATAAGATAGACCTATCCACCCTCATCAGTCATAAGGTGAAAAAATGGATACATAATATTATACTATAACATAAAATAAATCCTAATCTTCGTCACTATCTTCGTTTATTGTGACATTCGTGTCATTTAGAAAAAGTGAGCTCAACTTTTCATTGGGCCGAGGTATTTTCGACAAGTACCTACCATATGATAAATAGTATATAACAGCTGCTACGTGAGAACAGCAACCTACTGTTCTTAGACCATTTGCACATTCACAACAATACTGTTCTATACTATTTATTCCTAAAACCTGTGGGTTATATTTTATGAAACATTTATACACCTTTTTAGATATATGTCGAGAATGAATCTGTACTTTTAAAATAGAGGTTTGTTCCTTAACGTAAGCCATATTCAAGGTACCGTCTTCATTGAGAACCTTTCCTAAATAGCAAATAGCCTGTCCGAATTGATATGCTCCTGTAAATAATAATACTTTCAATTCAGTTTCTGTCAACTCTGGGAAATCTTTGACGGAATTAGATAAAAAACATTGAAACGGAAGCTTTTTTAGACACCAACCTTTGCTGTCTACCAGTTGTGCTAATTCATTTTCTTCGTCTTGTTTTGTGCTCATCCTTTCAAAAATCTCATTATTTATGTCAGTATCAGATACCAAGGGCTTGCCAAACCGATTAAAAAGATATGATGCTATACGATAATAGCTTTTTATTTTAGGCAACATTTTATTGTCCAGTGTATGGCCTAAAAGTTTAAATCTATTTTTAAGTATACCGTGCACCGCTTCCATAACCCAGCGAACTTTTGTTACAAATCGGGATTGGTTCGCTTCCATGGTGCTTAATTGTTTGCGTTGTCCTTTGATCGATGGCATCATCACCCGATAGCCTTTCGCTTCCAAGAGTGCAACTACATTTCTAAATCCCCTGTCTAATACGAAAATATCAATCCCCTGTCTAATACGAAAATATCACCTGGTTGTAAAATGTTACTCATTGTATCAATAACTTTTCGCAAGATTGATGCGTCGTTTTCATTGGCATAAAACGGTCCCAACATATCAATTACAAATCATTTTGTATAATTGATAATCATACTAAAAACTAATCCATACTGTAAGAATATACATATAACCCAACAAATGCTATCAATACACTTCACTAATTAATAAGCGTAAGGAATAGGTAAAGAACACTTCAGTTATCTATATTATCAATATTACTAGGTACCTACTTAGAATTAACTATTATTACTTGTATGGTGAATGTATGTATGCTTAACATTCAGTTATTATTCTCGAAAAGTGTTTCGCCACAGTTTCTACAATATGGATCATTTAATGCCGCAGTTCCTCGACGGCAATAGTAGTATTCTGTTACAGGCACACACTTCAAGCATCTATCTATTTGAACAACATCGTCCTCCGATAACGTAATCTCCGACTGAGGTAATGAGTCCACAAATAATTGAATAGCTATGCTGCGAGGTATCGGAAGCGATAGTACTTTTTCTTTCAACATTGCCACCTGAAAAGTCACAAGTTGCAGTAGTTTTAATTCGTCCTGGATTCATGAAAACGAAATTGAGCAAAGATACCAAGACAGGCATATAAAACGTAATGAAACTGAGTCACTCACGTGTATGTTGGAAATTCTCCAATAATCTACTAATCATATTTTTATTGAAACCTCTTTCAATACTGCTCTTATTATGATTAGGCACCTAAAGTTTATTAAAAAATCACCATGTTGCTCCAAACCGATTGATTTCAGACCAATATATATTTGTACGGAAAGAGATGTCACAACAGTGTAAAAAAAAATGGTGGGTGTCGCTGAGTCACAAGTGTCAAAAAAAAAGTTTGAAATATTTGACATCAAAAATGACCAAGTTAATGCTGACCTAGAGACGTCTTGTTTTTTGCGAATATATTCCTCTTCAAGCCATTAACAACATACGTTATTTACAAAAGAAACGGACCAGTAGTTTTCAAGATATTTAGAAAAATAAAACAAACTTTCAAGTGACATTGCAAGGAAACTGTCAATAATTATGACATAAAACTTGGCAGATTAATAACTAGCATTATTACCAATACATAGGATGTATTCATTGGCTGATAACGTCAGGGGCATATTTTGTTGCCTTACACGGGTATAGCCTTTAACAGCACAAGTATATGCTAACTTTCTCACTTCTTCTGGCAAGAGACCAAAGTAAATTGACGCACATTTTATTAAATAATCTGCCAATGTCTTCTCCTGGTCGGGGTTGAACACCTGTCTAGAAAAGTAACCCACAGTTGGTGTTATGCCAGACTTCAACTTTTTGACGTAGCGAAAAAATGTCATGTGACATATCTCTAGGTCCCGAGCTACCGTCTTAAGCTTACGACCTTTAATAACAGCATCAGCTGCCCGCTGCATAAGGTCAATCGAAACCTTGCCCCGTTCGGTTTTCCGTTTATAGTTTCTCATCCTAAAACAATGTATTAATATTATTATTTACGTGTTTTATTACGGGGCACGTTGTTCCGCGGAACAACTAGCCCCACACCAAAGGAACTTTGATCCCCAAATCCCATTTTTAAAAAGACCCCAAATTATAATAGAATAGGTTATAAAAAGCCTACAATGAAAAGATAAAATCACAATAGTTTTTGCAGCTAAAAATAGCAAGTCACTCACAAATAGCTAGAAAATTGATTGATATAGACCAAAAAGTTTAAGGATGAAAATATTTACTTACGTGATGTTTTTTTGCCACTGATCGACAACACTCTCACTACGCCGACACAGCGCCACTAAAATGGCTGACACAATAGCGCAATGGTATGACGTTTCGCGACACACTTCACACCTCCTGCTATCTCTTTTCTTCGCGGAGCTCTATTCGCATCGGAACAACCTACCTCCGGCACTTTGAACCCCGGCCTCCCCTACTCTGATTCAGCAATTGAGAGAGAGACGGTTTTCTGTTTTTGAGTCGACCACGACACAATATTCCCATGTAACAGTAAACAATACCCTGAAACCGACTTTCTATCAACATCAGCTGCCCAGTCTAAGTCACAATACTCATATTAACACTTGGTATCTTAACTTTGTTGGTATTAGGACAAGGAGGAGCTTCTGGCCAAAACAAAGCATCCTTAAAAGGTGTAGGTACAACGAGATCTCCATAATACTTCTTTGGTGACTCTCGGTTCTCGATATAAGGCGGTGTTTTACCAACAGACAAATCACCATCTTTTCATACAGTACACTCAACTGAGGTGAAATATGGAGTTTCCTTATGGGCTGTTATCGGAGAAGGTAATATCGGTAAAAGTTCTTTTTCATGAGTAAGTTTCACATCAGGTGTTACAGGTGAGTTTTGTTTCGAGGCAGTAAGTATTCCAGATGATAAAATGTTAGCTTTGTCATTCGATGATTTTTCTGAAGCTGAAGTGAAATATGGAATTTCTATCTAGGCTGTAATCGGAGAAGGTAATATCGGTAAAAGTTCTTTTTCATGAGAAAGTTTCACATCAGGTGCTTCTGGTAGGTTTTGTTTCCAGGCAGTAAGTATTTCAGATGATAAAATTTTTATTTTGTCATTCGACGATTTTTCTGTACAGAAAGTCATCTCTACTGGCGAGGCGTTAAATAAATAGGTGTGGAACCTGTTGTTCGGATTATCTTTGACGCTTTAGGAGATTCCCATTTAGTGAGATTACCATCAATGACTTCGTATATGTCTACGATTCCTTCATTTCAGACAACATCATCAAACACAGCATCATTAATGAAATTACTTGTATCCAAAATGTTACTATACCCTGTAAAATTTCCCAATTCTGAGAGCATACTTGTACCACTGGTTATAATGGGTAGGTTTTGAGTTTCGGTTGAAGTTGTCGGTTGATTTTCTTCCAGAGATCAAATAGAGCTGCATGGGATGTATCGCCAAGCCATATAGAGCCCTTATTCTCACGAAAAGCTTTAAGCGTTGAAGCTTATTTGAGACTCAAGAAATCTCAAATGACAGTCTTTATTGGAGTCTGACTGGGTCTTGTTTTGTCGCGTTTAATGCTGTTTTGCTCGTGACGCACTTATTATATCGTTGTATCGGCGTCGGAGCAAAAACAGATGTAAGTTTTCGTTTTCGAATATTTGTTTTTTGACTGGTTTAGGTACTGAATTGTGGTTCTGCATACCTGTATTCAACATAAGTTTTGGAGTATCTGTTGACAACTATCGGTATGTCTGATTACTTTATTAAACCACCAAGTTCATTTTTTCTAACGAAAAAATTCAAATCACAGAGTTACATTTATTTAAAATAAATCACAGAGTTATTTTTCTTTATTTAACGTGTGACATCTATTCGTATTTTCAAATCCCTACTTGACCCATAACTCGTCAAAACTTTGACGGCTACTGGGACATACTCGAAAAATGAACGTAAAACTGACACCGCTTTATTTTAGACCTTACTGATTGGTAATAAAGGTTAAGGTGCGTCAGGTGCGACAGGCAGTCTTTAATAAAGCTCCAACGAGCGCCGGTTCGTCGAGCGATGTGTTATCGATGCTATACTTCAGCATCGCGAAGCTAGTATAGGTACTATACACTGTGCAGCTATGGCTCACCCGTCTTGCACAACTAAGTTCATCTCAGTTCTATATTCTATCTACATAATATTTATTTCACAGGCGATCATGGCTCACAAATCGTATTCCACTGAGGCAATGACAAAAGCAATGGAGGCTGTCGCACGTGGGGCCTCTGCTTCTTCTGCTGCTAAGGAGTATTGTGTGCCGCGCACAACTTTGCTGGACAAAATCAATGGTCGAAGCTCAGTACATTGCGTAAAAGGACCACCCACTGTATTGACAAAAGATGAAGAAGAACATCTCGAGAACTGGCTTATTTTTATGGCCAACAGCGGGTTTCCCGTAACCAAAGACCAGTTACAGGCCAGTTACACGACAGTGTCAGCATACTTTTAAAGAAACTTTGTCGCAAAAATCCTTTTCGAAACGACAAACCTGGTCGCCACTGGTTCGAAGCGTTTGTTAAACGACACCCAAAAGTTGGGCAACGACTCGCTCAAAATTTGAGCCAAACACGTGCTTCAGTTAAAGAAGAAGATATCCGCTTGTGGTTTAGAGAGATTGAAGAGTATTTTGACGTTGCAGGACTTAAAGATGCCTTGGAAGATCCACGTAGGATCTTTAATTGTGACGAAAGTGCATTTTTTTATCTCCAAGCGGCAACAGAGTACTTGCCAGGCGTGGCTCAAAAAACGTGTATAACGTCATCCCCAGTGGAGAACGAGAGTGTGTAACAGTGTTGATAACTGCTAATGCCGCTGGGGATTTAGCACCACCAATGGTATTATATAAACTGAAAACTATTCCCCACAAAATTTCCAAAGGAGCACCTGGTGATTGGGGACTAGGCCACACAGCAACAGGATGGATGACCGGCGAAGCATTTTACGAATATATAACAAACATTTTTTATCCCTGGCTTGAAAAAAGTCATATACCGGCCCCAATCATATTTTTCTTAGATGACCATTGTTCGCACTGAGCAATTTTTGCCGCGAAAAAAAATTACTTTCATTGCTCTCCATCCAAACGCTACACATATTTTGCAACCCATGGATGTATCGGTTTTTCGACCACTAAAAATGATCTGGAAGAAAACCGTATATGAATGGCGTAACGAGAATCAGTTTGTAAAATTAAAAAAAGAACATTTTTGTCACCTATTAAAAAAGGCTCTGACGCATCTAGAACCAAGCACCATAGGAAATGGTTTCCGAAAGTGTGGCTTGTTTCCTTTTAACGCGAATAATGTGGTTGTCCCTCATCAAGAAGGTGCTGGAAGGCCCGTTCGATCGCGGTTGGCCGAAAATATTCTAGTTTTTCGCAAGTTGATGGCCAAACATCGTTTTGAAGATGGCAAAGGATGATGATTAGGCCAAACAAATAGGGAAGTCAATCTTTAAAAGTGCGTGTTTGTGTTTTGACATATTATGTTGAAATAATTAATCTTCAGCTTGGGTCAACAAACCAGGCTTGTGAAGAAATGGCACACTTTCCGCACTTCTTGTATCGAAATTTACTATTATTAAACTATGTCATTTTAGAAAATTAATTAGTCTTCCAAATTACTATTATTAACTCCATTCCCAATGAATACTGGTACTCCGGCAGATTGTATTGCAGCTGCAATTATTTCTGCTGAACGCACCATAGCAGCTGCAATACAATCTGCTGCAGCAACAAGTGCTTCTCTGTGTGCTTTACTATTGTCATTTAAACTGTCCACCAAGTTACTGTGAACTGGTGGACGTGGAAGGCGATAAGGCCTTGCTCTTCCTTGCGGTGGCAGTCTTCTTGGTTGTAGTGTTCTTGATTGTGGTGTTCTTGGTTGTGGTGTTCTTGATTGTGGTGTACTTGGTGGTAGCGTTGGCAGTGGTGGGGACACCACCCTAGAACTTGATGGCAAGCCCTAAAAAAAAGAGTTGCAGTTTCTATACTATAATAATTAAAAAGAGGTAATATTTGTATGCTTGTATGTAATCAAAAATGATTGAACTGATTTAACCATTATTAGAAATCAACTTCATCCAGAAATAACTGACTATAAATTACATAGGTACCAAGCCAGGTCAGGGCAAAAGCTATATTATTAGAAAATAATACCTCAAGTTCATTCAACGATAAAGTTTTTAATTGGTACCCCCGATATCAATTTAAAGCTGGCCTGTTTTTATCGCATCGCTCATTGCGTGATGCCGTATCTAGAGAGATCTATGGGTTGGAGTTGCAGATCTATTTTGATTATTGTATTATCTATGGTGGATTGGTAGAAATAAAGATGGCTACCTGTGCGTGCGATATTTGTTAAGGCTTAAGACACGGCTCGCGAATGTGTTTGATGTGAGTTACTCACAAATTAGTCATTATTTTGACTAATTCCTTAAACTGGATACTTTCAAGTAGATTAGTATATAAACCTGTGAAAATGATACTGCCATTGGCGCAACTTGAATACCATAAGCCTACTTTGTCGTATTCGTTTTTATATTGCGAAAAATCAAATTAAATTTGAATTTCGCGGGCAGCTCCGTGTCTTGCGCCTTAAAGAAATTTGTTTACCCGTTAAAAATAAAGTTGATTGGTTATTTCACCTTGGTAACTAGCTTATTTACTCTTAATAAAGTCTTTTCCTTCTTACAATACGATATATCGAAAATACCGATGTTGTTGATTGACATATCGTACGTTCAACATCTATACAATATTTCGATATATATCGGAAAAAAATCGATATTTTTTGACATCACTTTCGACGCCCGCGCAAAGACCGCCAGCGCCATTTTGAGCTTTGATAATTGATAGTTTTTCTCGACTCTTTTGTAATTTGTACTGTGCGCCTGAACTTTTGTGCTAGCTAGGATGTATAGCGTGCTTCAATTTTCGCCAAGTGAAGGAGGAAGTGTCTCGATCGTGGTAAATAAATGGCTGACACCCAAAAAAACAGAGGTTTTCTGCCGCCAACTAAGGATACAAAAACCTTCGATAAATTGCTACAGCAGTGCTCTTCTCCGAATGAGCGATGGTCAACGTATGTAATTGATAAGGTATTCTGTGAGACTAGTAAGTTAAAAGTTTTTAAATGCGCCAATTACTTTTGTGTTGTGAGTTCAATTGTTTGGTTTATTAAAAAGTGGCTAGCCTACATGACAGATTGAATCTATAAAGTATAATCAAAGGTAAAGAACAGAACTTAATGAGGTCCAGCCAGCATGCATGCAGACTGCAAATTAAATAGAATGACTTGGCATTTTATTAATTCTGTAGAATGCCAGCTTTTTGTAAGTACATTGCCAATAACATATACATTACCGGCAATATATACCAACACAAAGCCGCCATTCTCATTACCAATAACATGTTTTTTTTTTGTATTTTAGATCAACTGGACAAGGCTAAGAAAAAGTTGAAGTTGGTGGAGTTCACTTCAGATATACAGACTGAGGATGAAATTGAAATTAATAAACCATCTAAACGCAAAATTAAAAAAAAATAACCGATATGTATCATCAGATGAAGATGATGAAAATGAAAATGACTTCTCACGTCCTCCACCTTTAAAGAAACCTTTAAACAGCTGTAACCAATTTGCTCTTTATATCTCTTTAAATAGTAGGAATGGCACAATGTCATCTATAGCTAATCAAAAGCTGTGCAACCAGTGCCCTGTAAAAATAACAAAAACATATGTGTTGCCAAAGAAAAAAATGAAATTACGTTTGGTAGAAATAAATTATTGTAACTCTACCAATTCGGTAATTCTGTATAAACCTCTTTTTGATATCAGAACTGGTTCGTTTATTGACAGAATTATCTTTGAGTTGTCGTACCAAATTATATCAGGCTTGGAGGGCCATTTCCAAATGTTATGTCCAGCTTTTTGCATGGCAGACACAAGAGCCGATTCAGGTAACTTTCTTAATATTTTTCCAGGATAAACGTTTTCATCATATTTAACAATAACGTAGCTCCCTTCCTCAACATTTAATGATTTGTTACAGCCTTCCAGATTTTCTTTCAAGTGGTTATCTATGCTGCTATTATTTTCTTTGTCATTTTCTCCCCGTATCTCTTCGTCATCTAAATCAATTTCAATTTATTTATTACACCACCAATCGCACCAATTAGAACTTCAGTCACTTTCTTGGAATGATATATGTGACGACGCACTTGTACTGTAATCGTCTGAACCTCCATATATTTTCTTTTTCTTGTTACAGGACTTAACAACATGTTTGCCTTTTATTTTAGCTGGTCCTTTCACTGGTTTTTTGAGTCTCGGTAGAGATTTCTTTGGTTTACGCTTTCGTGCCCCCCCTAACGATGTACCTGGTTGCGGCTCGATGTTTCTTACTGCTGTCAAAGTGCCATGAAACTGCTCCCCATCTTGTCTGTAGCCCATTGACTGATCCGATTGAACTGAAGATGAGAAGATAGTCCCAGTTATACTTTCCATTTCGCGCTCGGAGTTAGCAGCATTGATTGTATTTTTATGACTTGTTAGTTTGTCAGACTGCGATGAGATATTCGTCGTCAATGTTGATGACGGGCTATGTTGAAGCTCCAAAGACGACAAGTGGGTAGTTGATGGGGGGATAGTAGGGGCTACTATTTCTGTCTCTTGGTTGGAGTCTACATTATCGGTGTTCCATGACGTTACTGGTGCCTCCATTACAAATTCATTATGAGCCATGCGTGTTTTCAAATCAGAGCTCTGTCTTTTCAGGAAGCCTCTCATCCAATTCTTGCCCGGCATATTATTTTTGAATCTTGACTCAATAATGCCTTTCCTATCTAAAAATCTTTTGACAATGCATTTTACGTCAAAAGATGTAAGGGGAAAACCCCATTCAGCTGCTAAACCTAAACAATAAGACAGTTGTGCTTCTTCTGTTTCGTTAAATACAGGTGGTCTGCCAAAACGATTTTGTTGAATATTTTTTATTTTTCGTTGAATTGTTGATTTTGGTATGTTGAATTTTTCTTCTGCTTTTCTATAAGACAGTCCCTTCTTAACAGCCTCAGCTGCTAAAACTAATGTTTTGTCATCAAAACATCGATACAACTTCTTTTTCCTTGCTTCCATTTTTCACTTTGTTCTGAAATAATAATAAACAACACCAAATAGGTTATGTACTCAGATGTAAAACGTATTTGTTATAAAATATAAAATTATGTATCCCAATAGATGCTACCTTTTACATGGTACATAACTAAAATTGAAACCTAAATTGGGACAGCAACGTAAATTGGGACATCAACGTAAATTGGGACAGTGTCCCAAGTAAACGTACCCATGCCACGATTTGGAAAAAAGTCTAATAAATAGGAAACAAAACAAGCTTCTGGCGAAACAATATTTGACAATTATTACTGAAATATTATGTTTTCGATGAGAGAACAATAAAGCATAGTAAGAGATGTGGACAGAGCACTTGAAGTTATTTAGCAGTTATTTCTTACCTTTGTCTCTGTAATTTCAGTGGCGCATATCTCCATTTGTGCCATCATGAAGTGAAAGATAGAGTGTTACCATGGTGCATAAATTCACAGAGAGCGAAAAAAATAAAAATGCCATAGATAATAATATATTGATAGTATTAAAAAAGACCGTTAACAAAAACGACTCAGAGCGTCTCATGCAAGAATACCGTTCCAAGTATAGGTCATCGACTGTACCGTTTATGTTTTTTGCTTGGTGGTGCGTCAGGCAGTAAATACCTTCCCACTTGTTTTTCTTGACGTTTTTGTAGCAACTCTGCTTTTAATTCGGGCGTTAATTTGTCAAAATATTTTTTATCTCGTGACTTTCCCTCTTAAACGACTTGTAACTGTTGTTGAAGAGTGGGTCTGAAAAATATTATATATACCTAAGTTTTGTCGTCTTACTTGTTACGAACTTGTGGTAAAATAATATTATTAACTTACTGCTCCCATGCCACGATTTGGAAAAAAGTCTAATAAATAGGAAACAAAACAAGCTTCTGGCAAAACAATATTTGACAAGTATTACTGAAATATTATGTTTTCGATGAGAGAACAATAAAGCATAGTAAGAGATTAAAAAAGAGAACTTAAAAAAGAGTAATTAAAAAAGAGTACTTAAAAAAAAGAAAAAAGAATAGTAAAAAGAAAAGAATTAAGAAAAAATATTAACTTCAAAAATCAGGCGGTATAAAAACGTTTTTATAAAAAAAAATCCTTTTCTAGGCTTCTTCAAATTTGTAACAAAAAAAAATCAACCTGTAAATTTTTTCCTAAGTTTTGTCCAAACCTAACATTACAAAAGAGAAAATTCACGGCTCAAACAGAGATGTGGACAGAGCACTTGAAGTTATTTAGCAGTTATTTCTTACCTTTTTGTCTCTGTAATTTCAGTGGCGCTTATCTCCATTTGTGCCATCATGAAGTGACAGATCGAGTGTTGCCATGGTGCATAAATTCACAGAGAGCGAAAAAAATAAAAATGCTATAGATAATAATATATTGATAGTATTAAAAAAAGACCGTTAACTAAAACGACTCAGAGCGTCTCATGTAAGAATACCGTTCCAAGTATGTGTCATCGACTGTACCGTTTATGTTTTTTGCTTGGTGGTGCGTCAGGCAGTAAATACCTTCCCACTTGTTTTTCTTGACGTTTTAGTAGCAACTCTGCTTTTAATTCGGGCGTTAATTTGTCAAAATATTTTTTATCTCGTGACTTTCCCTCTTTAACGACTTGTAACTGTTGTTGAAGAGTGGGTCTGAAAAATATTATATATATACCTAAGTTTTGTCGTCTTACTTGTTACGAACTTGTGGTAAAATAATATTATTAACTTACTGCTCCCATGCCACGATTTGGAAAAAAGTCTAATAAATAGGAAACAAAACAAGCTTCTGGCAAAACAATATTTGACAAGTATTACTGAAATATGTTTTCGATGAGAGAACAATAAAGCATAGTAAGAGATGTGGACAGAGCACTTGAAGTTATTTAGCAGTTATTTCTTACCTTTTTGTCTCTGTAATTTCAGTGGCGCTTATCTCCATTTGTGCCATCATGAAGTGACAGATCGAGTGTTGCCATGGTGCATAAATTCACAGAGAGCGAAAAAAATAAAAATGCCATAGATAATAATATATTGATAGTATTAAAAAAGATCGTTAACTAAAACGACTCAGAGCGTCTCATCTAAGAATACCGTTCCAAGTATGGGTCATCGACTGTACCGTTTATGTTTTTTGCTTGGTGGTGCGTCAGGCAGTAAATACCTTCCCACTTGTTTTTCTTGACGTTTTTGTAGCAACTCTGCTTTTAATTCGGGCGTTAATTTGTCAACATATTTTGTATCTCGTGACTTTCCCTCTTTAACGACTTGTAACTGTTGTTGAAGAGTGGGTCTGAAAAATATTATATATACCTAAGTTTTGTCGTCTTACTTGTTACGAACTTGTGGTAAAATAATATTATTAACTTACTGCTCTTGAACCTCAGCTACTTCTCCCTCAGGGCTGAAAAAATATTCCATTAATTAATATAATAAACATATTTTAATACAAAAAAAAATTGCAAATAAAATGTTAAAAGCACACACATGCCAAAATCGAGGGACCGTCGTGAAGCCCGTGGTCTTCCTCTTCCACGTGATCTCGAGTCTAATAGAAAAAAGGAACAAGGCATGTTAATAAAGCAGCAGAAAGTTATTAAACCGGGTGATCATTTTGGGAGTAACATTTGTTAGTGTTATTAGGCAAGTTGCAACAAAATGCTGAGTGCTGTACACAACCTCACAAAAATCTGTCATGTTTAAAGATAATCATAGGAAAGTAATGCTGGCCACTCACAATCAGTCCACCGCGTCAAATGGCGTGATGTACAGACAAATTTTGATCGTGAATGAAAAACTGATGGCGTGACATAAAACTTTGTATGTCCAATCGCGCTATTTGATTACTTAAGTCATTTGAAGTCACGCCAAGTGGTGTGACTGTGAGTGGCCAGCATAATAAACAAAAAAGCGTAAATAATGCTAACCACGTCCACGAGAATGGACCCCACCATCACCAGAAGAAACGTTATCTTTGCCTCGGCCTCGTCCTCGAGAACGGCCACGAGCCCGACCACGACAACCACCAGGATTCATTTCTAAATTGAATTAAAAAAGAGAACTTAAAAAAAAGAAAAAAGAATAGTAAAAAGAAAAGAATTAAGAAAAAATATTAACTTCAAAAATCAGGCGGTATAAAAAGGTTTTTTATAAAAAAAAATCCTTTTCTAGGCTTCTTCAAATTTGTAACAAAAAAAAAATCAACCTGTAAATTTTTTTCCTAAGTTTTGTCCAAACCTAACATTACAAAAGAGAAAATTCACGGCTCAAACATTCATCACCATTTCGAGTAGAAAAACATTCCCCCCGTGTGGCTACGACCGACGACACAAAATGGCGGGACCTACTTGTAGAAAAAACGCGGTCCAGGCTGATCTGGTTCCGCCGAGACAAGTATGCCAATGCCATTGATTTGTTTATTTTGTATCTGACACTTGGACGATCTAACCTAAGGACGCGCCTCGCATGATTATTCCCCTCTGTCAATAGTAATGGATTTTTATTTTAATCCACTGCGTTTATAAACACTGTTTGCGGAATCGATTTTGTCATTGTCAGAATCGTTTTCGATGTGTGACGACAGCCGTCTTACAGGCTCCATCGCAAAATACCAGATTCGCAAAATACCAGATTCGCAAAATATCAGATTCGCAAAATACCAGATTTTGTACAGTGACTAACAAAACTTTTATGTACAAAAGAAAATAATTCTTGTAATTTTTATACAATACGATATCTCACTAATTTTTTTATTACTTTATTGTAAGCTAGGTTTTCCGACAAGAAATCAAAAGTCCAAAATGCTTGTTAAAATTAAATGCTTGTTAAAAATAAAATGCTTGTTAATTTGAATTCTTAAATAAATCAATATTTTATTAGAATGAAATAATTGAAAATAATAAATACTTCACATAAAAAATGAAATCACAAACGAAAACAATTTCTTCTTGATATTTGTACAATTGAACATAACAATTAATACTTCACGTAAAAAATTAAATCACAAACGAAAACAATTTCTTCTTGATATTTATACAATTGAACATAACAATTAAAACTTCACATAAAAAAGAAAATTACACATTTTATTTTATTTTATTTATCATTAGGATAGCCAACAGTTGATACATTACATTTCATACAATAGATATTACAATTCACAGAATTTCATGGTAAATGCTCAACCTATTATAGGCCATCACAACTTGCGCTTTAATTATCATAATACATTCTATTATTGTTATATAATGAATTAATCAGAATACAAAATCAAAAATATTATAAAATGTTTCAATACTCTAAAAATATTATTTTAAAATTAAAATTAATGTCGACATATATTAGAAATTTGTTAAATTCAGATGTCAATGTTATTTTATTTCAATTTGGCCTACCGGCAAATAAATCTAATATTTTACGTCTAAATTCAGGGTAACTGTTACTAAATAAGTCAATATCTCTCTTTTGTCTAACACATTTGTTATAAAAATCTGTCATTTTTGGAATGGGCGAATCTTTACCTAGTTTAGTCCTCTAAGTTCTCACATGCAGCAAGTCACAGGGGTGCCTGGGATTACTCAGACGAGGTATTTTAAAAGAAAATCTATTGAGTAACTCCGGACAATCTACTTTGCCGTTTAATAAATTAAACAAAAACATCATTGACATTAAATATCTTCTGTCCAAAAGTTTATTTCTTTTAAAATATTTAAGTCTATCATCATAACTATCAGAGTTTATCCTAAATTTGTAACAGAGCTGGCGTAAAAATCGTTCTTGTATCCTTTGTAGTCTGTTAATGTGGATATTAGCAGAAGGTGACCAGACCATACAGCAGTACTCCAGTTTGCTTCGAACATAACAATCAAAGAGTTTAAGCATCGTAGAGCACCGCTTAAAGTCTTTAGAGCATCTATATACAAATCCAAGTGACCTATTGGCCGTGACCACAAGTTTATCAATATGGGAAATATAACTTAATTTACTATCTAAAGTAACACCTAAGTCCCGAACTGTATTTACTTCTTCCAGTTGCTTGCCATCAATATAATATGCGGAAGGTATAATTTTTCTTTTACGTGTGAATTTAATATGATAGCACTTATCGACATTTAGAAACATTTTGTTCAATTTACACCATTTACTTAGCTTATAAAGATCGTCTTGCAATAACTTAATGTCATGTTCACTTGTGATTACTCGCGTTAATTTTAGGTCGTCAGCGAAAAGACTAGCGTTGCTATTAGAAAACAATTGAATCATATCATTAATATATATATTGAAAAAAAGAGGACCCAAATTAGATCCCTGTGGAACTCCTGATTGAGCTTCAATTGCATCAGATTGAATACCACTAATAACAACCCTAGCCTTCCTATTTGTAAGATATGATCTAGTCCACATCAATAAGTTGCCTGTGATACCACAGTCATTTAGCTTGTTAAGTAGCAGTCGATACATTAACAGCATTACTTGTGGGGATCCGACCGAGAAACGGAAAACATTACGTCCCGTCTATAAATTCGAGAAAAGCAGTTATAAAGTAAATCTGCCCGATAAACTTATAAAATCAACTTCTATAGAGATTAAAGTGTTAGAAAAGTGAAAAAGTGACACAATCGAATGGTAAATTAACTAGAAATCTGGCGTTTTACTATTGGAAAAAGACGATACAGTGTAAACATTTTGAAATTGTGTCTACGCTCGTTGACCTCACGGAATTCGCACAGCTGATTGGTTCATCGTCCGGCATCTGTCAGATTGGAAACAAACAGTAAGCTAGCTTACTCGCTCGCACTTATCAGTCAAATTACAAAATGAGCTCAAAATCACAACAAAATTCCAAAATTAACTGCCCAGCCTCGAATATCACGGCTCGCCGAAAAAGAAACGACCAAACACCTACTATGAGTCCAAGAGATCCAAATGATAATCAAACTAGGGCGCACTCCAACAGCCCAAACACAATACAAACAACACAACAAACGACACCTGATGTCACTGCATCATCAGAAGATTCGACACTATGCCAATTTAGTAAAATGCTGGACATTAAACTTGATAAAATGAAACACGATATCATAACACAAATAACGAGCAAGCTACAGAGTGAAGTAAATACAGCATTAACAAAAATAAAATTAGAAATAACCAAAGATATAGAAACTCTGCACTCCGACCAAACAACAATACTAGAAAAGCTAAATAATCTTCATAAAAGAATAGAACAATTAGAAAAAGAAAAAGCAAAGTTAGAACAACAAATCAAAAATATAGAAAACCAAAACGCCCCTAAGCACGAGGTAACTACGGATAATTCGAAAAAAATAGTGCTATTTGGACTTACCTGCCAGTATCGTGTCGACGAACGAGATCTGTACAACCAGGTTATAAGTTTGTTTTACGACATTCTGAATGTGAATCTCGAAGGTTACATCGAAGATTTATATTTCGTTGGAAACTCACGACACAGGAAGCGTCCACTTGTGATAGAAATAATAAGCAAACGGATGACAAAGTATATACTACAGCACGCCACATTCTTCAAAAACTCTGGATTTGGGATATCTGAATTTCTCACTAAACAAGCACTCACGGAAAAAAAAGAACTATATCAACAATTAAAATTAGCCCGACTCAGTGGAAAGCACGCGGTAATAAATCACGGTAAATTATACATAAACGGAACGCAAGTAAAATCACAAACACCGCAGAAGTACATAAACCTACCTGAAGATAGCCGAAACAACACAATAGCTCAAAACTCCTCAGAAGTTAACATGACACTTTTTAGTACTCAAAGTCCACCGAATAACATAAACTCAAGCTCAAGACTCACTTATTTTCGTTAGCCAAAACGCAGAACTGAGTATTTTATTTCAGAATGTACAAAGCATTAAAAATAAACTGCACATACTCGAAGATTTTCTACAAGAGGAAAACTACCAATGTGTTTGTTTATCTGAGACATGGCTATCACATAAAAACATTGACCTGATCCAGTTCCAAGGCTACACCGTATCAACATTATACTGCCGAAGCAAACGCGAGGGAGGCGGTGTGCTAATACTACTGCAAAACAATACTGACTACATCGAACGAAGGGACATCATGGACATGACAATTGAATATATTATTGCAGTTTGTGCTGTAGAATTGACTGACTCAAATAAGTTAGTTATATGCATGTACTGTAATGGTAGGGAGACCGATATTATGTTTAACCAGCTAAGACAAATATTAGAATTAATTTCAAAAAAATACAATAAAAAACAAATAATCCTCGGCGGAGACTTTAATATTAACGTTTTAGGAAAATCAAAAAAATCAGAAACCCTTATTAATTTGATGTTGGAATATAATTTCCATCAACACGTAAAAGAACCAACCCGTACGATCAAAACCTCGTCAACTTGTTTAGACCTTATATTTACCAATTTTAGAGATGAAAATCAAACCATTTGGGTACAAGATTATGGTTTCTCAGATCATAAAGGGACTATTTATCAAAGAAAAGGCTACAAAGTAAAAGATGCAAATAAACTTTTTGTAAAAAAGCGTTTATTCAATGAAAATAATATTAACTATTTCAAATCAGAATTAAGCAAAGTTGAGTGGGGTAAAATCATTCTTACCTGCAAATCCGTTAATGAAAATTATAATTCATTCCATAAAATAATTACTGAACTACTAAACAAATGTATACCTATAAAAAAAATTAAAATTAATACTAAAGAAAAAACATATCTTACAAAAGGCCTTAAAATCTCGTGCAAGAATAAAAGACTGTTAAAAATTCTCGTTGTTTACTCAAAAAATAATATACTTAGAAGGCACTATAAAAAATATACAAAACTATTAAAACAAGCGGTGACAAGATCCAAAAAAAACGAAAATATAAGAAAAATGGCGCGTTCAAAAAACACTACTAAAACTATGTGGCAAATAATAATGGACTGTACAAATAAAGGAAAACCAAAACTAAAATCTAATATTAAGCTGAAGATCCATAATAAGATATCGTCCAACCCAAAAGAGATAGCAAACGCATTCAATACGTACTTCGCATCAGTAGGTGTTTGCGCACCCTCACCCGGCGACAGCGACAGAACGCGGTCGAGCGCCGGCCGCGCCGCGCCACGCCGCGCGCTGCAGCGCTAGCGAGAACAGCATGTTCCTGCGCCTCGTCGAACCGCGGGAAATGTTTCACATTATTCGTACGCTAAAAAATAAAAACAGCTGCGGAATCGACGAACTGCCGCCTTCGTTACTAAGGAAATGCGCAAAAGAATTCACATTACCGATGTACCTCTTAGTTAACCAGTCCTTTACCGACGGCGTATTCCCAGATTCCTTGAAAAAATCCGTAGTAAGACCGATCTATAAAAAAGGGGAAAAAACAAACCCCAGCAACTACAGACCGATAGCATTACTTCCTGCAACTTCAAAAATCTTTGAAACCGCTATGAGTAGACGGCTAAATTCATTCTGCGAAAAGTTTAAAATATTCGACGACAGCCAATACGGGTTTAGGAAAAATCGTAGCACGACATTAGCGGTGTACAAATATATACAAGAAGTACTAAATACCTTAAATGACCAAAAATATGCCTTAGGGATAATGCTCGACATGTCAAAAGCGTATGACAAGGTACAATATGACATACTACTCAGAAAGTTATATAATATAGGTGTACGAGGAACTCCTCACGCGTGGTTTAAATCGTATCTCGCAGATCGTGAACAATATGTGGACATCGAGCATAGCAACCAAAATAACGGGACTATTCGCTATGTTAGATCGGACGTGACCAAACTGACTAACTCAATACCCCAAGGAAGTGTCCTTGGGTGTATTTTGTTTCTAATATATATCAATGACTTACCAAAAATTTTAGAGGAATATTGTATATTATTTGCGGATGACATTTCTTTATTATTAACCCTACCAAACAATTTAAATTGCGATGACATACTTAATAAATTATTAAATGACATAACCAATTGGATGAATGAACATAAATTAGAAATCAATTTTCAAAAAACAAAAATAATTCAATTTAGACCTTATCAAAAACAAAAACTTGACATAAAATACACATACAAAAACACAATCATAGAATGCGTAGATAACTTGACTTTTTTAGGCATTGACATAGATACGAACTTAAACTGGAAGGGACATATACAAAAAATTAAAACCAAATTATCTAAATTCACATATGGCTTACGAGAACTAAAACGGACTACAAACATAAAGACTGCTTTAAATGCATATTACGCATACGCGTACGCGTGGCTTAAATACGGCGTAATACTTTGGGGGAATAGTACAAACGTTGAAGACATATTCAAAATGCAAAAAAAATGTATACGCATCATCGTAAACATAAAAACGACGGAATCGTGCAAACCATATTTTCAGGAACTAAATGTCTTAACCTTATCTTCAATTTATATATTCGAAGTATGCAAATTTGTAAGAAAGAACGTTAAATCCTATATAAAGTATTTGGACAAACCGCGTAGATACCCCGAAAACTCAAAAAACAAGCTGCAATTGCCACAGTCAAAATTAACTCTTCATAGTAAGAGTCCTTATGTAATGTCAATAAAAATATATAACAACCTCCCTAACTACATCAGGAACGAAAATGACGAAAAAATATTCTTAAAATCACTAAAAGACTACCTCATAAAAAAAAGTTTTTATACAATTGATGAATATATGAAAGATGAAAAAATCGGTCCCCCGACCAATTATTAAAAACAGCAACGCCCTAACAGGGTCTCATGTACCTATAATGATAACCAAATATTGTACATGAAAGCTTAAATAAATGAAATGAAATGAAATGATAATTCACTTTGTCAAAAGCCTTAGAAAAGTCAGTATATATTGCGTCAATTTGTTGTCCGCTATCTATACATTCAGAAATATTTGAAGTATGTAGTAGTAAATTAGTATTTGTAGATCGTTTGCTCATGAACCCATGCTGTTGGTCACTAACATATTTTCTTAAGTGGTTGTACATACGCTGATATACCAAGGATTCAAAGGCTTTAGCCATGGTTGATATAATAGATATCGGACGACAATTTTTAACTTCCTTCTGTTTGCCAGACTTAAAAACAGGAACTATTCTGGTTTCCTTCCAAACGTCAGGAAATTTACCATCTTTTAGAGATGTGTTAAAAATTAGAGACAGAGGCATTGATATTGACCAGGCACATTTCTTTAAGAATATAGGAGGTATATTATCAGGACCTGTCCCTTTAGATATGACGAGACTTTTCAATTTTTTATGAACATCCGTCCGGGAGAATTCAAAATGATCCATTGCGTCAACTAGTTTCGAATTCATAAGATTCACGTCGTTCGTGCTATCATTATCCTTTTCATAAACGGAAGAAAAGTGGTTCGCGAAAAGGTCACAAATAGACTTAGTGTCACTAGCTTGCTTATCATTTAACACCATTACGGTGGGAAAAGCTCTACTTTTGTGGCGAATATTCTTTAAATGAGTCCAAAAATATTTTGGATTTTTGCCTATTTCATTTTCCATTTTATCTAGGTATTTATTATAGCATGTCAACATTAATTTATCGCAGTCTTTACGAAGGTATCGAAACTCTAGCAAATCTAATGGGTTCTTGTATTTTTTAACCTTTGCATGGCATCTATGTTTTAGTTTTAATAGTTTAATTAGTTGTGGGGAATACCAGACTGGATACGTTTTATTTTTGGATCTATTCAGGGGGACATGTATATGAATAATTTTACGCAAGATTTCATAAAATTTGGTTACCATGACATTTATATCACTACAAGTAGAAAACTCTTTGGACCACGATATTTTGTTGAGATCTAGAGTTATTTTGGCATAATCCGCTTTAAAAAAGTTATATGTGTTTCTGGATACATTCTTGTTGACTACTTGTGCGGTGGGCAAAGTTATATCTATTTCCAACGGGGGGTGGTAGCTATCGATCTTTCTAATTGAATTATAGCATTAACTAACTGAAACATCTTCGTTAGATAAAACCAAGTCTAAAATTTTATATTTATGATTTAGTACCATATTGTATTGTTTTAGACAGTTAAACGCCAAAAAATCTATGAGAGAGCTTTTTAGTACACAATTGCTGTAATTGGAGGGTATTGTGTCATTCCCTTCGCTGGAAGCTGACCATGTTATTCCACTTAAATTAAAGTCACCGATAATCAAGTTGCGACTATCACTACCGTTTAAAACGTTGTTAGCCTTATCTATAAAATTATCAAGAAAGGTAGAATTAATTGGCGGTGCTAAGTAAACACCACAAATGTGCAATGATTCCCTATTACCGTTAGGAGTTGTTAAGTCAATAGTGACCCAAATATCTTCGCAATCACTCTCCCATCCTGTTTCACGTCTAGAGGATAAATGATTTGCTACTGCAATAAGGATTTGCAAAAGAGCATTTGCATTTGTTATGATAGCATTTAAGCGTCCTAAACACTCTTCTACCGATATTAAATTATTAACAGCGTCCATGATTATTTTATTTATTTTTTCATCTTTGAGTATAAGTTTTTGTCTCCGTTTTTGTTCCTGACAATGAAATTTATTTTGATCCAGTTTGACCTCGTATACGTGAGCTTCCTTTTTTAAAAGGGAAATAAATTGAAGCAGTGTTGGTTTCTGAGGAATTTTTGTGTTAAGTCGTCTGTGCCATCCTTCTATGGCATTAGTCGTTCTATTTTTCTCTCCATAGCAAGAGAAAATATCGGATGTTATGTTTTTTATCCACTGATCATCAAAGTATTGTTTAAATTTGTCGAAAATATCTGTCTTTGGTGCTATGTCACAGATGTATAGATAAGCTTCTGGTATCAGATTTTTGGGTAACAATGCCAATAGCGTAGATAGACGTGTAATATGTTTACCTTCTTTTGTTTTGTTAAAATTTATTTTTTTGCTCATTCGCCATATCGCGTTCATGAAGTGGTAGTAACAGCCTTTAATGGAGACATTTGCAAAAACTTCTTGGACTGCGTGAATTACAGCGATTTCATAATCACATCTATATACTTTTAGGTTCATTTGGAATTGAGTTTTCAGAATCATGAATAAACGTTTATAGGTTGTTTTAGTTTTGTTAGGCAATAACGCATAAATTAAGGGTACAAAAGTGATTGTATCCATACTATGCGAAATATCGGCATGTATAGTGTAAACTTGGTAAAATGGTTTTGGAGTCACTTTAAATGTACCGTCCCCGTAGTACACATTTGTTTTCTTAATAAGTTCTTTAGCATTAAAAGTACCGAATATAATTATTTTTTCATCCGATCCTTCATCAAACAGAAAGAAATTATTCACTATGCTCTCCGGTAATTTGACATCTGCTGGTGTATCATAAGAACAACTTAAACTCAAAAATTTTTTTCGTGCTCTATATAGCGTATCCTTCTTGGAAGTTAAGGTGGGTAGTTCATGTGTTACTTCTATTTTTGCAAATTTTGATGTTGTTGCCTCATTTAAAAAATGGTTTTCAAATATTTTGGGTATCGACTCATAGTTAGAACATACCTCCTTTTTACAGGAATCCATTGCAGTTTCGATCAAGTTTCTGACGTAATCGGCGGCACATAGATGATTAGGCTTTTTAACTATCTCGTTTTTAGAATTTAATGTAATTGAGGTATTGCATTTTTTTTGCATATAACAACGCCAATTAGTGGTTCCTGATTTATTTTTGGTTATAAAATTAAAAGAAACAACACAATTAATGAAACATAACTCCACTCTTTATCTTTATACCTCTCTGTTTTTCCAACACACTCTCGTTTTATTATAATTATTTACAGAAAAACCAGACCTCTTACAACTTAAAAACTTACTAAACAAAATGTAATATCTTAAACCCTTACTCCTTGAATAATCAAGTAAGTAAAATACCCAATTTATATTTATTGTACTAGAATAGGTTTTTTTAGGCAATCCTATCACCTTCGTATTTTCAATAGAACTAAAATAATCTTCCCTTGTTTTTTTCTTCTTGTTCTCTTTTCCTTTTCTTTTTATTCAAACAGCTGTCACACGATGCCACTCTTCATTCTTATCCAAGGAGGTCAACATGCGCGACAACATTCGTCCATCCTGATGACGCTTTCGCCCTCGACAGCGTAGTCGTCCAGTGTAGAACTGTAAACAATAATATCAATCAGACACAACACATACATTGCTAATGTTTACTGCTTCTTCATTGGACTGTACGAGGGGCACTGGTTCGTCTCAGTGTGGTTTGAGCTAGGATTTCAACCTAACCTTGTATCACCACCACTGATAACTACCCACTACAACAGCTTTCACTGACTGCACCGATACCTGTTATACGATATGCAAACCTGTTTCACATACCGCAACAGCTTTCATTCAGCAAGGATTCCTGTTGCAATAAGTCACCAACTCCTACAATCTACAACAAACTTCACCCACGTGAATTTTTGCTGCGACTAAGTCATTGGTCAACCACCTCCTCTAATACTATCCACAATGTTAAAGCAGTTAACATTACATGGATCATCTTTCCAACAAGAGAATGCAGAATTTAACCATTCTTTATAAATTGCATTTTCGTTTATTTTAAAACACCACATGTTAATATAACTATTAATTCGTTTCCGAAAAAAAGCACTTTTACATGACATTATTATAAACTGATACTTTTATACATACATACATGACGCAATGCTTCTAAAATTGTTTGATTATACCGTTCAACCTGACCGTTTGAGCGCGGTACAGCTGTGGCAATAATGTGCGCTCTAATATTCCGATCTTTACAATAATTCGTGAAAAGATTCGATGTAAATGCGGTACCAGCATCACATACTAAGCGCTTTGGATTACCAAAAATTTTGAAAATTTTCTTAAACTCATTAATAACAACCTTACTTTTAGTGTTTTTCACAGCGGAAATGAACACAAATTTGGTAAATGAATCAACTAATACCAATAAATAGCAGTTGCCTAGTGTTGTTCTAACAAATGGACCAAGATGATCAACGTGAAGTGTGTGAAACGGTCTAGCATGCTTCGGAATCGGAAATAATTTACCTGGTTTCTTTCCATGAATATTTTTATAATATATACAAATTAAACAATTTTTTATATATTTTGCTACAGTTTTCTTTAAATGTGGAAACCAATATTTCGATTTGATCCTTTCCACAGTTTTATCTACTGCAAAATGTCCCACATCATCATGATTCGCTCGAATCACGTACCATATACACTGCTTTGGTACTACCCATCGTCGTCCAAATTCTGTTCTACGATAAACTAGTAATTCCTAGTTACTCTAATGAAGGTCAAAGTCGGAAATTAATGCCTCTTTACAAAGGTCCATTTCAAGTGGTAAAGGTTCTAGGTCACGATAGATACCAAGTGGCAGACATGAGTGGAGCGGAAAGGTCTGCCAAAAGGTACAATGGTACTGCTTGCGTCGAAAATATGAAACCATGGGTCCAAGTGGAAGGTTGAGTCCCCTAATGTTGTCATGTATGTATGTATAAAAGTATCAGTTTATAATAATGTCATGTAAAAGTGCTTTTTTTCGGAAACGAATTAATAGTTATATTAACATGTGGTGTTTTAAAATAAACGAAAATGCAATTTATAAAGAATGGTTAAATTCTGCATTCTCTTGTTGGAAAGATGATCCATGTAATGTTAACTGCTTTAACATTGTGGATAGTATTAGAGGAGGTGGTTGACCAATGACTTAGTCGCAGCAAAAATTCACGTGGGTGAAGTTTGTTGTAGATTGTAGGAGTTGGTGACTTATTGCAACAGGAATCCTTGCTGAATGAAAGCTGTTGCGGTATGTGAAACAGGTTTGCATATCGTATAACAGGTATCGGTGCAGTCAGTGAAAGCTGTTGTAGTGGGTAGTTATCAGTGGTGGTGATACAAGGTTAGGTTGAAATCCTAGCTCAAACCACACTGAGACGAACCAGTGCCCCTCGTACAGTCCAATGAAGAAGCAGTAAACATTAGCAATGTATGTGTTGTGTCTGATTGATATTATTGTTTACAGTTCTACACTGGACGACTACGCTGTCGAGGGCGAAAGCGTCATCAGGATGGACGAATGTTGTCGCGCATGTTGACCTCCTTGGATAAGAATGAAGAGTGGCATCGTGTGACAGCTGTTTGAATAAAAAGAAAAGGAAAAGAGAACAAGAAGAAAAAAACAAGGGAAGATTATTTTAGTTCTATTGAAAATACGAAGGTGATAGGATTGCCTAAAAAAACCTATTCTAGTACAATAAATATAAATTGGGTATTTTACTTACTTGATTATTCAAGGAGTAAGGGTTTAAGATATTACATTTTGTTTAGTAAGTTTTTAAGTTGTAAGAGGTCTGGTTTTTCTGTAAATAATTATAATAAAACGAGAGTGTGTTGGAAAAACAGAGAGGTATAAAGATAAAGAGTGGAGTTATGTTTCATTAATTGTGTTGTTTCTTTTAATTTTATAACCAAAAATAAATCAGGAACCACTAATTGGCGTTGTTATATGCAAAAAAAATGCAATACCTCAATTACATTAAATTCTAAAAACGAGATAGTTAAAAAGCCTAATCATCTATGTGCCGCCGATTACGTCAGAAACTTGATCGAAACTGCAATGGATTCCTGTAAAAAGGAGGTATGTTCTAACTATGAGTCGATACCCAAAATATTTGAAAACCATTTTTTAAATGAGGCAACAACATCAAAATTTGCAAAAATAGAAGTAACACATGAACTACCCACCTTAACTTCCAAGAAGGATACGCTATATAGAGCACGAACAAAATTTTTGAGTTTAAGTTGTTCTTATGATACACCAGCAGATGTCAAATTACCGGAGAGCATAGTGAATAATTTCTTTCTGTTTGATGAAGGATCGGATGAAAAAATAATTATATTCGGTACTTTTAATGCTAAAGAACTTATTAAGAAAACAAATGTGTACTACGGGGACGGTACATTGAAAGTGACTCCAAAACCATTTTACCAAGTTTACACTATACATGCCGATATTTCGCATAGTATGGATACAATCACTTTTGTACCCTTAATTTATGCGTTATTGCCTAACAAAACTAAAACAACCTATAAACGTTTATTCATGATTCTGAAAACTCAATTCCAAATGAACCTAAAAGTATATAGATGTGATTATGAAATCGCTGTAATTCACGCAGTCCAAGAAGTTTTTGCAAATGTCTCCATTAAAGGCTGTTACTACCACTTCATGAACGCGATATGGCGAATGAGCAAAAAAATAAATTTTAACAAAACAAAAGAAGGTAAACATATTACACGTCTATCTACGCTATTGGCATTGTTACCCAAAAATCTGATACCAGAAGCTTATCTATACATCTGTGACATAGCACCAAAGACAGATATTTTCGACAAATTTAAACAATACTTTGATGATCAGTGGATAAAAAACATAACATCCGATATTTTCTCTTGCTATGGAGAGAAAAATAGAACGACTAATGCCATAGAAGGATGGCACAGACGACTTAACACAAAAATTCCTCAGAAACCAACACTGCTTCAATTTATTTCCCTTTTAAAAAAGGAAGCTCACGTATACGAGGTCAAACTGGATCAAAATAAATTTCATTGTCAGGAACAAAAACGGAGACAAAAACTTATACTCAAAGATGAAAAAATAAATAAAATAATCATGGACGCTGTTAATAATTTAATATCGGTAGAAGAGTGTTTAGGACGCTTAAATGCTATCATAACAAATGCAAATGCTCTTTTGCAAATCCTTATTGCAGTAGCAAATCATTTATCCTCTAGACGTGAAACAGGATGGGAGAGTGATTGCGAAGATATTTGGGTCACTATTGACTTAACAACTCCTAACGGTAATAGGGAATCATTGCACATTTGTGGTGTTTACTTAGCACCGCCAATTAATTCTACCTTTCTTGATAATTTTATAGATAAGGCTAACAACGTTTTAAACGGTAGTGATAGTCGCAACTTGATTATCGGTGACTTTAATTTAAGTGGAATAACATGGTCAGCTTCCAGCGAAGGGAATGACACAATACCCTCCAATTACAGCAATTGTGTACTAAAAAGCTCTCTCATAGATTTTTTGGCGTTTAACTGTCTAAAACAATACAATATGGTACTAAATCATAAATATAAAATTTTAGACTTGGTTTTATCTAACGAAGATGTTTCAGTTAGTTAATGCTATAATTCAATTAGAAAGATCGATAGCTACCACCCCCCGTTGGAAATAGATATAACTTTGCCCACCGCACAAGTAGTCAACAAGAATGTATCCAGAAACACATATAACTTTTTTAAAGCGGATTATGCCAAAATAACTCTAGATCTCAACAAAATATCGTGGTCCAAAGAGTTTTCTACTTGTAGTGATATAAATGTCATGGTAACCAAATTTTATGAAATCTTGCATAAAATTATTCATATACATGTACCCCTGAATAGATCCAAAAATAAAACGTATCCAGTCTGGTATTCCCCACAACTAATTAAACTATTAAAACTAAAACATAGATGCCATGCAAAGGTTAAAAAATACAAGAACCCATTAGATTTGCTAGAGTTTCGATACCTTCGTAAAGACTGCGATAAATTAATGTTGACATGCTATAATAAATACCTAGATAAAATGGAAAATGAAATAGGCAAAAATCCAAAATATTTTTGGACTCATTTAAAGAATATTCGCCACAAAAGTAGAGCTTTTCCCACTAGCCCAGGCAAATTAGACATATGCTTCCCGAAAAATCGTCCAAAGCTGGAAAGTGTTTTAATACCTTTGGGGGGTCCCAAATAAGCATCTTGTGAGTTTGCGACAGATTCTAATTTCTGCTTAAGTTTTGGGAGCCAAAAACCGCGAAACTTTTGCACTTTTTTTAGTTTTTCGCTTTTAGCTCCTAAACGACGCATCCTGCAGAAAATGTTATTGAATATATTTTTTAAGAACATTAAATTTTGCGTCAATTGGTTTTAAGTTTGTCAAAATCGGCTCGACCGTTTAGCCGCAATTGATTTTCAAAGTTGGGCCATTTTCATCAACTTGGCAAAAATTTCGATCCTTTTTTTAGTTTTTCACTTACAACTCCTAAACGACGCATGCTACAGAAAATTACACTCATAGCTTGTTTTAAGAAGACTACATTTTGCGTCGAATGGTTTTTAGTTCGTCAAAATTGGCTCAGCCGTTTAGCCGCAATCGATTCCTGAAGTTGGGCCATGTTTTACCAAATTCGGTTAAAATTGATTCTGCCCTTTGAATGGATCATAATATTAAATCATATCATGTAGGGATTGATTCAAGGGGGGGGGGGGGGGGGGGGAAGGGGGGGGCACAGGCCCCCTTTCAAATTTCAAGTCAATTTTTAAATATAAGAAGACATTTAAATGCATAATGTTTTATTCAAAAAGATGTATACATGTAAACGATAACACTGTGTGCATGAAAGATCATAATATTATGAAAGATGTACCAGGTACTCATACTGCCGATTTCTTTCGCCGTTTAGGAGAAGACGGTCGATCTTCGCCGATCACGTCATCTACCTCATCCTCGGAATCTTGAGTATACTTAAGGATTCATTTCTTCTTCTCCTTCGATTACATCAATCTCCTCGTCACACTGAGTGGCATCCAATATATTATATAACTTCTTTGTCTTCAGTGATGGAATTGAAGCATACGTGCCCTTTGCAAGTTATGCAGATGGTCGTGCACTTTATCCCTGCCTTCCTACAGGAGCAAGCTGCTTTGCACCCTTTTTTACATGTGCACGATATGGAGTTGAGAAGTTCTTGTGGGGCCGGGGGATCAGTAGTTGTGATGGGAGTTAACCCATTAATGGTTATTTTCCATCCCCATCTCTCTGGATCTAGTACTTTAGTCATCCGTACCTGCACCTGTAAATAGGTTCTGAAGGAGTGCTGGCGAGCAGCAGCTTCTGTAGGAGGCAAGAACGCCAAATTAAAATTATTATTTGAAAGTGACCTCTGGAAGAGATCAAACCTCACTTGATTGAGGGACTTGCTGCTGCCACCCGTGTACAAGGTTTTTATTATGTGAATGCCTGCCTCTGCAACTTGACCAGGAGTTGCAATCGGGTCAAGAAAAATGGAGGCCTGATGAAGGAGGTTTTGGTTTGTCATGAACTTCTTGATTAATTTAATTTTGCCCTGGCGGAAAAATGAGGATGTGGTGTCGCACCCCGTGAACGCATGGAGAAATAGGGCATACTTCCTCACGTCTTCAGGCAGCCGGCAATTACTCGGACTGTAAATGACAGTTTCCTGGTTTTGCTTCCCGGGTTTGATGAGGAACACGTTTGAGATGGGCTCTTCAGAGACGGCAACATGAAAAGTGAGCAGGACCAACAGATCGGTGTCCTCTCCCACAATGAAAACATTGCCTCCCTCTATAGACCTCTCCATCGCTGTGCTCACAATCAGAGTATCTGCATCTTCCAAGGCTTGTTTGACGTGAATGCCCTCGTCAATCAATTTTTTTGTCAGCATCGATATCAGACGTTTCTTGTTATGATCATTCAACAAGAAACGATCTTTCGGCATTGTGGCTGTGGCATGTTCCTGGAATATAACCGAAGAAGATGACATAGCACGAACTCTTCGCGCTCTTTCAGCAGACTTTATACTCTTCTCGGTCACATCCTCTGGGTATCCATCGAATACTATGGTGATACTGTCAGACCTGTAGTTGGATTTCACGTAATTTACGTACTTGTTAATGATATTGGAAAACTGTTCTCCGCTATTCCACACAACTCTATGCAGAAGAAAAAGGGACAGGTAGCTAGATGCTCTTGGGTTGTCACTTGTCAAGGCCAAGAGGTAGGCTAACCCGGGTACCAATTGTATAAGTTATTCCTTAATCCTTGATTGTATTGATTTAGTCCCAAATTCAGTGCAACCGATTTTAATATGGAGCGTTATGGGGCGTATCGTACATACGTACATATAAGAATGCATACATGAAATTGAGCTCTAATTCAATGCTTTAAGGTTTATATTACTTTGACGCTAATGTCATCGAATACGATTACGATCAATGGAATAACTTTAGATAATCGCCACTTCAAAAACTGCCCGATTGGAAAAAAATTATACATCAGACATGAGAGTTTATATGTACAAATGGCACAAATTAAAAAATCGATTGCGGCTAAACGGCTAAGCCGATTTTAACAAACTAAAAACTATTCGACGCAAAATTTAGTGGTCATAAAAAAAACTTTGAATGTAATTTTCAGTAGCATGCTTCTTTTAGGAGTTGTAAGTGAAAAATTAAAAAAAGGATCGAAATTTTAGCCAAGTTGATGAAAATGGCCCAACTTTGAAAATCAATTGCGGCTAAACGGTCAAGCCGATTTTGACAAACTTAAAACCAATTGACGCAAAATTTAATGTTCTTAAAAATATATTCAATAACATTTTCTGCAGGATGCGTCATTTAGGAGCTAAAAGCGAAAAACTAAAAAAAGTGCAAAAATTTCGCGGTTTTTTGGCTCCCAAAACTTAAGCAGAAGTTAGAATCCGTCGCAAACTCACAAGATGCTTATTTGGGACCCCCCAAAGGTATTAAAACACTTTCCAGCTTTGGACGATTTTTCGGGAAGCACGGCCTTTTTTTGGTCTAATTTGCCTGGGCTACACCGTAATGGTGTTAAATGATAAGCAAGCTAGTGACACTAAGTCTATTTGTGACCTTTTCGCGAACCACTTTTCTTCCGTTTATGAAAAGGATAATGATAGCACGAACGACGTGAATCTTATGAATTCGAAACTAGTTGACGCAATGGATCATTTTGAATTCTCCCGGACGGATGTTCATAAAAAATTGAAAAGTCTCGTCATATCTAAAGGGACAGGTCCTGATAATATACCTCCTATATTCTTAAAGAAATGTGCCTGGTCAATATCAATGCCTCTGTCTCTAATTTTTAACACATCTCTAAAAGATGGTAAATTTCCTGACGTTTGGAAGGAAACCAGAATAGTTCCTGTTTTTAAGTCTGGCAAACAGAAGGAAGTTAAAAATTATCGTCCGATATCTATTATATCAACCATGGCTAAAGCCTTTGAATCCTTGGCATATCAGCGTATGTACAACCACTTAAGAAAATATGTTAGTGACCAACAGCATGGGTTCATGAGCAAACGATCTACAAATACTAATTTACTACTACATACTTCAAATATTTCTGAATGTATAGATAGCGGACAACAAATTGACGCAATATATACTGACTTTTCTAAGGCTTTTGACAAAGTGAATTATCGACTGCTACTTAACAAGCTAAATGACTGTGGTATCACAGGCAACTTATTGATGTGGACTAGATCATATCTTACAAATAGGAAGGCTAGGGTTGTTATTAGTGGTATTCAATCTGATGCAATTGAAGCTCAATCAGGAGTTCCACATGGATCTAATTTGGGTCCTCTTTTTTTCAATATATATATTAATGATATGATTCAATTGTTTTCTAATAGCAACGCTAGTCTTTTCGCTGACGACCTAAAATTAACGCGAGTAATCACAAGTGAACATGACATTAAGTTATTGCAAGACGATCTTTATAAGCTAAGTAAATGGTGTAAATTGAACAAAATGTTTCTAAATGTCGATAAGTGCTATCATATTAAATTCACACGTAAAAGAAAAATTATACCTTCCGCATATTATATTGATGGCAAGCAACTGGAAGAAGTAAATACAGTTCGGGACTTAGGTGTTACTTTAGATAGTAAATTAAGTTATATTTCCCATATTGATAAACTTGTGGTCACGGCCAATAGGTCACTTGGATTTGTATATAGATGCTCTAAAGACTTTAAGCGGTGCTCTACGATGCTTAAACTCTTTGATTGTTATGTTCGAAGCAAACTGGAGTACTGCTGTATGGTCTGGTCACCTTCTGCTAATATCCACATTAACGGACTACAAAGGATACAAGAACGATTTTTACGCCAGCTCTGTTACAAATTTAGGATAAACTCTGATAGTTATGATGATAGACTTAAATATTTTAAAAGAAATAAACTTTTGGACAGAAGATATTTAATGTCAATGATGTTTTTGTTTAATTTATTAAACGGCAAAGTAGATTGTCCGGAGTTACTCAATAGATTTTCTTTTAAAATACCTCGTCTGAGTAATCCCAGGCACCCCTGTGACTTGCTGCATGTGAGAACTTAGAGGACTAAACTAGGTAAAGATTCGCCCATTCCAAAAATGACAGATTTTTATAACAAATGTGTTAGACAAAAGAGAGATATTGACTTATTTAGTAACAGTTACCCTGAATTTAGACGTAAAATATTAGATTTATTTGCCGGTAGGCCAAATTGAAATAAAACAACATTGACATCTGAATTTAACAAATTTATAATATATGAATCGACATTAATTTTAATTTAAAAATAATATTTTTAGAGTATTGAAACATTTTATAATATTTTTGATTTTGTATTCTGATTAATTCATTATATAACAATAATAGAATGTATTATGATAATTAAAGCGCAAGTTGTGATGGCCTATAATAGGTTGAGCATTTACCATGAAATTCTGTGAATTGTAATATCTATTGTATGAAATGTAATGTATCAACTGTTGGCTATCCTAATGATAAATAAAATAAAATAAAATGTGTAATTTTCTTTTTTATGTGAAGTTTTAATTGTTATGTTCAATTGTATAAATATCAAGAAGAAATTGTTTTCGTTTGTGATTTAATTTTTTACGTGAAGTATTAATTGTTATGTTCAATTGTACAAATATCAAGAAGAAATTGTTTTCGTTTGTGATTTCATTTTTTATGTGAAGTATTTATTATTTTCAATTATTTCATTCCAATAAAATATTGATTTATTTAAGAATTCAAATTAACAAGCATTTTATTTTTAACAAGCATTTAATTTTAACAAGCATTTTGGACTTTTGATTTCTTGTCGGAAAACCTCTATGGTTGGTATGGTTGGTATGATGGCATCCTAAATCTCAGCGATATTACGGTTATGTAAATTATGGTTTTGATAACCTATCTGAAAATTCTGAGGAGGCTACAGATGCTTTAGTATTTTTATTAGTGGGCATAAACACCATGTGGAAGTTACCAGTAGGTTATTTTTTAGTAAAGGGAACATCTACCGCACTGAAGGCCCGTTTAGTTACTAAAGCACTTGAACTAGTTGGTAATACAGGTGTTGAAATAAAAGCTTTGACCTGTGACGATCTAATATTGCTATGGCTGAGGAGTTGGGATGTTGCATGGACCCTCAAAATTTAAAAACCACAATATTAGATTCCAAATCCGGCCAACAGGTTCATTTTTTTTAGATCCTTGCCACATGTTAAAGTTGGTACGAAACGCGTTCGAATGTTATAAATATTTTACAGATGCCTTAGAGAATAAAATAGAATGGAATAATATTTTACTATTACATCAATTACAGGAAAATGAACTATTTTATGTAGCAAATAAATTAAAATCAAACCATGTTTATTTTAAACATAAAATAATGAATGTCCGACTAGCGACTCAACTCTTCAGCGATAGTGTGGCAGACGCTTTAACCTTTTGTGAAAATCTTAATTTACCCGGCTTCATCAACATCAGCCCCACGGCAAAATTTTTAAAATTGTTCAATGATGTTTTTGATATTTTGGACTCAAAAACCCATGCTCCGTATGGTTACAAAAGAGCCATGAATGAAGATAATTACCAACAATGTTTTGCAAAATTAGATGAAGCAAAACAATTTATCTTTGACCTTAATGCCGATATTTCAAATAAAAATGGGATTATTAAAAGGACAAACATACTGAAAACTTCACGCTATACAGGATTTTTAGGCTTTTGTGTATGTGCCGAAAGTGCTAAATCCCTATTCAAAGACTTGGTGTTGAATCCTTGCCCGACTCTAGTTGGATGTAGACTGAGTTACTTACCATTACACAAAATTTGCCAGGACCACATAGAAATTCTTTTTTCAAAAATTCGGAGTCATGGTGGTTCTTCGGACAATCTGACAGCGCGGCAGTTTGAGTCGATTTACAAAAAACTTTTAATCCACAACGAATTAACAGTAACTGGAACGGGAACCAATTGCATACAATTAGAAGATATAAGTATTTTAACATGTTCTCCAGCTGACAAAATTAATTTTACAGCTTCTCGTAAGAATATAAATGATTCAGATATAGAATGTAATGCAGAATATTCTGAAGACGCTGCTGATTTGGATTTGGAATGTCAAATGTATCTCTCCCCATTTGGCGAAAAGGTAGTTGAGTATATCTCTGGGTTTGTAGTGTACTCTTTATCCAAAAAAATTAAATGTGACGATTGCCTCAAAGGCCTATTTGGGCCATGTGATGATAAAAGCCTGATTTATCACAAAACCAAAGGTTTTTAAAGTATGCGTCACCAAGTGTAATAATGTTATGCCGGCTGTGTGAGAAAATTATAAGACAGGGCATTGACGTGGGCAAAAAGTTGAACCCCAAATTTACCACGGAATTCGTAGTAAGAAAAGGCCTTCATTCTTTGCTTGATAAAAATTTATTTCCTAATATTGATGTTCACGATACAGATAATACTGTAAATCATAAAATTGAGCTGGCAAAAGCCGTGATGAATAAATATGCTGATACAAGGATTTCATACCTAGCCCGAAAAATTAACTCTGAGAAATGTATTAGGCATATTTACACAAAATTAATTCATTTTAAAAATCAACAAATAAAATAAAGATATGTCGTTGGTTAGCTGCAATAAAAATTAATGTATTAAATCACCAAGAATATACATAACATTAACCTAATGGTAAATAATGACGTGTTAAAAATAGAAGAGGCCACCGTGTGTGTTTACTAATTTATTTTCATAGTATCATATCTGTCTTATGGAATTTTGCTGTGGGGTAAAAGCGGCAGGTATTGAGAAAATTTTTGCATTGCTAATTTGTAAGGGCAATACGTGTAATATTTAATAACTTACATTTAATTTCCATTCAATATTTACATTTAATTTTTTTGGACAAAGAGTACACCATATTGGAATTACCATGTAAACCCAATGTGCAATAAATAAATGATTGATTGGAAAGAAAAAAACATTTTATTGATTGATATACCTACTAATTACGTTTGGTAGGCT
Source organism: Coenonympha arcania (assembly GCA_036785405.1). Lineage (NCBI taxonomy): Eukaryota > Metazoa > Arthropoda > Insecta > Lepidoptera > Nymphalidae > Coenonympha > Coenonympha arcania. Next base: position 10,007,786 of record CM072082.1, read on the forward strand.
TTTGCGCGGTCAGGTTTATTTTGTATTATATAATAATATAAGTCATTAATAAGCACATTTTCACTATCGAAATTTTAAATGAAAATTTCGTTATATAAAAAAATACAAAAGATTAAAAATGATATAAAATAAGTAAAAAAGTATGTGCATATTTTTTAAATAAATATTTTTCCTATTTTTCGTTGCATTATTAGTTTTTGGGATAATTACCTATTAAGTGAGGTGAATGTATGCAAGAATACGCTACGCTTACCAAACACTGGTTTTAAGTAATTAAATACGAGTAATAAATTCTTACTTCTACTTTAGTTTCTGAAAAACTATCGATATATTTTAAAATATCGATACGGTAGCATCGCAAATCAATTTGACTGACTTACACTCGTAATGTCTTTGTATGTTGATGTATATAACTTATTAGTGTGCGTAAAATGTAGTGTTGAAGATTTAGATATGTGTGTGTTAATAATGACACAAAACTTTGTTGAGTGAGTGTGTCAAGTTGTCTATGTAGTGTTTCCCCGTCCCGCACCAAAAGTGACAGAAATTTTTATTCGTAATATTAGGCGCGTTACAAGTCCATAGGGTTAGATCGTCCAAGATCTGACAGTGTGGTTGTTTTGTATAATTCTCAATGATTATAATCATTGAGACTGATGACTTACAGGAAGTATGTTTTAACTAAACTCGCCGGCATATTTAGCGGAACATAAAAAAAAGGTTTGATATCAGTATCATATAAAGTTGCTGGCTGGTTTATACGTTATTTAATTTAAAAAGAAATATTTTCAAATTAAGAAAACAACTGAACATCACATTTTATGCAATTGTTTTATTCAAATACACCTTATCTGGAGCGAACTTCGAGTATTTCTTCCTTCTGAGTTTGATTTAAAATTTCATTGAAATACTGTTATTTGTTAGTTTTTTTTAATCGCGTATCTTTCTGGAGTTGATGACTGAATTATGCCTTACTTAGCCCCAACGGAGATTGCCAGGGCACTCGAAATGCGAAGAAATGGTCAAACCTACAGAGTGATATCCAGAGATCTTCGTCGACCAGTTTCAACGATCCATCGCAGAATCCAACGGTTCAGGGAGACCGGTACTTATGTGAGAAGAGCAGGACAAGGCAGAAAAAGACGCACTTCGAGTAGGGATGATCGTTTCATTCGGTTTCGTGTACGTAGGAACCCCCGTTTGACGGCCGTCCAAGCCCGACATGAGTTAGAAGCAGTGCGGGGTGTAACCGTAAGTGAGCGTACGGTACGAAGAAGGCTCGAAGAAGCTGGTTTGGGTTCATTTGTGCCCGCCAAGGCTCCAAGGCTCGAGGTAAATCATCGTAGAAACAGGTTAACTTTTGCTCAGGAACATCGACTTTGGAACGCGGACCAATTGAGTAAGGTATTGTTTAGTGATGAGTGCAGAATTCTCTTAAATCAAATTGACGGCAGGCAAAGAATATACAGACGCAAAGGAGAACGATACATTCAGACAAATTTTGAAACTACAGTTGCATACGGTGGTGGATCAATAATGGTTTGGGCGGGCATTTGTTTGGGAGCTCGCACAGACTTGGTAGTGATTGACAGAGGGAGTCTGACTGCAGACCGCTATATCGGAGAAGTTTTAGAAGAAAATGTCGTACCGTTTGCCCCATATATCGGTGACGATTTTGTTTTTATGCAGGATAATGCTCTGCCGCATACCGCTCGGGTAACTCAAGCTTATCTTAATGATATGAATATCACTGTTATGGAGTGGCCGGCGAGATCACCGGATATGAACTCAATAGAGCACGTTTGGGACTTGCTGAAAAGAAAAGTTAAGTCCAGAATTCCAGCTCCTGCCAACGTGGGAGAACTGCGAATCGCCGTAGTTGAGGAATGGCGGAGACTATCCCAGGAGACCATCGATAACATCATTCTCAGTATGCCTAGACGGGTAGAAACTTTAATAAGAGCACGTGGAGGAAATACGCGATATTAATCACCATTTTTCTAATTTAACCTTTAAGTATGGATGTGGAGTCTCACAGGCTACTCGATGTTTTCGGTTTCTTAGTTAAACCTAGTTCCCCCCACTCCCCGCGATTGAGCGGCTCAGTAGCTTTTGTTTTAGTTGTAAAACTACCAACCAGGGAGGAGGTTGCGTCTTCCGATGAATATCACGTGAGTAATGACCATCAAAATATTGACCGGAGCCTGTCAGGCTACACGTCCATTGTTGCCCTGTAATATATTTTATAAGAGCGATTATGTTTATTTCAGATTTTGTAGTACAAAATGTCAAATAACAATAAAGCCTAAATTAGTCTAAATTTAAACGACCATCTACGAGTTCTGTTCAGTGCCCTGCGAGGAATACTTGGCGTGTAGGAGATCCATCTTTCGAACAAGAAGTTAGTGAGTTGTTGTTAGCTTCGAATCAGTCTGACAATGAAGAGAATATTGAAGATTTTTTTATATTGGAGTCCGAACTGATACAAAATCATCAAAGTGACGATGATGAAGATCAGGACCAAGATCAGAACCAGGACCAGGACCAGGATCAGGACCTAGGAGAAGAATCGGGTAGTGATAGGTCGGACAATATTCCACTATCGGAGTTAGTGAGAACTACTCGTAACTATTACTACGGCAAAAATAGGTATAAATGGGCCAAGACATCGCCTTCGACTAGGGTACGTACCCTACATCATAATATTATAACATCTCGTGCAGGTTCTTCAAAAATTGACTCCTGAAGATGGTAAAGATCACTACAGTATTTGGAATAAGCTTTTCGATGAAGAAATGCTTCAGTGCATTCTAACTTGGACCAATGTTAGAATTTCTAGTTACAGAACCAAGTTTGTCCGTCATAACAGACCTGAATTGAATGATTTGGACATGGTTGAACTCAAAGCCTTTATTGGTCTATTGTTTTACTCATCTGTGTTGAAATCAAATGATGAAAACACGAGTTACTTGTTCGCTTCAGATGGCACAGGTTGTGAGATATTTAGGTGCGGAATGTCAGAGACAAGATTTCTAGTTTTGTTGTGTGTCTACGATTTGACAACCCAGATGATCGTGAAGAGAGGATGAAGACGGATAAGTTGGCTGCCATATCCCCTATTTTCAACAAGTTTGTGATTAATTCTCAACAGTTGTATGAATTGAGCGAATGTGCCACAGTGGATGAAATGCTCGTCAAATTTCGAGGAAGAAGTCACATGATATCATACATGCCAAAAAAGCCTGGTAAATATGGATTGATAATACGAGCCCTATGTGATGCCAATAACTATTATTTTTATAATGGGTATATTTACTCTGGAAAAGACTCTGATGGTACCGGATTGACAGCACAAGAAAAAAAATTTCTAGATCCAACTCAGTGTGTGCCTCACAAAACCCATTCAAGGAACCAACCGTAATGTGACGGCCGACAATTGGTTTTCATCTATAGAGCTCGTAGACGAACTATCTTCACGGAAGCTGACGTATGTAGGAACTCTGAAGAACAAGAGGGAAATCCCGATTGAATTTCAGCCAAAGAAGGATCGAGAAGTAAACTTTACTTTATTTTGATTTACGAGCACAAAAACGCTATGCTCATACGTGCCAAAGAAGAATAGAGCTGTGATACTTGTATCTTCCATGCATCATGGTGACCAGGTAGATGAGAATACTAAAAAACCTGAAATTATTATGTATTATAACACAACTAAAGGTGGCGTCGATGAGGCTGACAAGAAATGCTCGATTTACTCCAGTAGCCGTCGAACAAGGAGATGGACTATGGTGTTGCTATATCGTATCCTAGACTTGAGTGCCATGAATGCGTACATTTTATGTAACATGCACCAATCAAAAGCTACGGAGAGAGGAGATTTCCTAAAAAAATTAGCACGTGTGCTTGTGGTGCCTCATGTGCAAAGACGTGTTGTAAATACACGATTGCCAAGAGAGTTGAGGTTGACCATGACTCGAGTTTTAGGTAATGATATGGTTACAGAAGATGTCCAGGACCAAGAAACCAGTCAGGGAACCAGAAGAGCATGCAGAATCTGTCCCGCTAAAAAACATAGGATGACTACCCATGTTTGTGTTGGGTGTAACAAACCTGTATGTCTCCAATGTTCTAGACCTTTGTGAATTTACGTTATTAGACTGTTGTCAAAATTTTTTATATTTGTTACCTGAAGTAGGTGTTTTGTGTTTTTGGTTTCTTATATATTATATTTTGAGAAAAAAAGACTAATTTTGTTATAGGAATAGGTTTGGCTGTTTTTAATACCTATAAATGTAACCTAAGTAGATTAAGACTGAAAAGTGCCATAATTTTTGATTTTTGAAATTTCTATATTTTTTTAAATAAAAGTTGATTATATAAGCACGTTATTTTATTGCTAAATCTAACTTTATTATTCAATCAGTTTTAAAGCGATCTTATATCAAATTCCCCAAAAAAATGTGTTTGCATATGGGAGCCTGTGAGACTCCACGTCCACAGTAGTGTTACGAAAAAATCACGTCCATACTTAAAGGTTAATTAATTGTAATTTTAATATTAAATTTCACTTTTCCAGGTTACATGAAAAGTTCAAAAATGTACCATTTTTCACAAATAGCCTTTACTCGCAAAATCTGTTCTTAATGTGATCTCATTTTAAGTAAAAACAAATGAAACTTTAAATAACAAAAGAAGTGTAGTAAGTAGATTTTAAAATAAAACCATATTTTTTTAAATTATGGACCTTTTTTTTATGTTCCGCTAAATATGCCGGCGAGTTTATAATATTTTTCAATATTATCTTTCATTCTGAAATATTCCTTAATCTTGATATTTTATTTTTAGATAGAAGCAACAAAAGAAAACTGTTATGCTGCAAATATCCAAAAAGAGGTATTTAATTTGATGCATTTATATAATAACTACTCTAATTTATTTTGTTATAATTAAAATCAATATTTTTGGGTTAGGTATGCACCACAAAATCACCAGCATGCCTCCTTCGCACTTCGAAGTCAAAAAGTTTGAAAGGTCCTAAAAAAAGCAAACTTTCACACACTGTGCGCAGTGGAAGCAAATCCATAGTGTCAAGCTAACACAGAAAGATTATAATTGTTCAAAAACTGTAGAAATATGAGAAGGAAATATTTGAATTGCGTGTTAACCACTTAAATGAGAAGAAAAAACAAAATGAAATTATTTTTAAGCTTAAGGAAAAAAATTACTTTTAGAAATTTCTTTGGTAAGTAAATGGTAAAGTGTCAAGGGTCATGAAGGCGGCATTGTGTGACTCAATGGCAAGCAAGTTCAATTTCTTTGGCAAAAGATCTGACAAGAAGGCCTTTGCAGAGCTCAATCTCCGAAAATCTATTGTTGGTATGTGTTAAGTTCAATTATCTTGATGGCTGATGTGACTTAGTTGGTAGCATGTCCGCCTTCTGAGCAAGAGGTCCTGGATGTGATTCTAGGCCGGGAAGGTATACTCAAAAATTAATATTGAATGTGTTTCGGGTCTGGTTGTAAGTTTTGTATATTTGTGTTCCATGTCATTCAGCACAAGACACTAGCGGGAAGTGAAAATGTTTTAAAGTCTACTTTATGTCAAAAAACCTTTACGAAATATTAATTTCAGTAGTTTAAAAATGATTTTACGATTTTTTGCGTAATGTAACGTAGAACAATGAAACAGATGGTAATAAAAGTTACCTAACAAACCAACTTGATATAACATTTTGGCCCATATCTTCTAAACTACTGTACTGATTTTCATGAAACTTGCACTGTTCCATAAGTTAAAAGATAAGATCCTAATCAAATCAATGGATCAAAAAAGAATGATTGCAATTATTCGATTAATAGTTTCAGAGAAATATGTGGACTAACATACATACACATATGAAATTTGGCACATCAGTTTAGAAGCCCATAATAGACTAACATATCCAAAGAGGTATTTGTGTGATCCCAATAATATAACATACATATGGGTATGGGTAATTCATAACCTTTTTTTAGGGTTCTGTACGTCTGTACTTCTGTAAGGAAAATCGGAACCCTTATAGGATCACTTTAATGTCCGTCCGTCTGTCTGTCTGTCAAGACCCATTTTCTCAGGAACGCGTGGAGGTATCACGCAGGAAATACTCAAGTCTACTGTCCATTGGAGCTGTGAAAAAAATTAAACTTCTAAGCCAAGGCAATCGAAAGATACAGCTTTTTAAAATTTTAGCAATTTTAAACTTACTAACCCTTTTCTCAGAACGCGTTGAGGTATTAAATTGAAATTAATATCAAATACTCAGACCCATAATACCTTTAAGCTGTAAGACCCATAATACCTTTAAGCTGTAAGAAAACAAACCATCTGAGTTCACAAGTCCGAATCCTTATTCTACTAGGTGGATATGAGTTTTGCACTGACATCCTGCTTGGGCTGTTTTGTGCATTTCTCTTGCCAGCCTAACCAAACTAGCCGAGCTTCTTAAAATAGCCAAGCACTGCCTTGGGTCTCTGGCACACTTTTGTGTCAGATGTTCTAGTGGTCCTGCAAAAGATTTTTTTTAATTACATTCTTTTTGTCTTTGCAGAAAGCTTAAAAAGTACTGAAACAACAGAAAAAGATATTGAGGACAATATAAAGACATGGCTCAAGCATGCACCTGAGCGTGCTAAAAAGCGTCAAAGCAAATTACATAATAGCGTACACCATCATTCTCCTACTCTAATCCTGGCGTAGGAGGTTGGTACTGAATGTTCGGCTTCAGTCTTATGACGGGCCTTATGCCTGTATTATTGATAATAAGTATAAATATAATTAGTTTATCTTAAAAATGTCATGCAACCAATTTAAAAATGTTGTTGTAGGTGAGCGTCAAATGTTTCGAAGAATTAGGAAGGAAAAACAAAAAATTGTTATGGAGATTCACCAGGCTGCTGGTGCACTAAGAAGTGCCTTACAGCCATCATCAAGTAATTTATCATCTTCACCACAAAGTACATCCATACCTACTACTACCGATCATAGTGGTATTCCGGAACACAGACCCAATTCCGAGGGTAGTGTAGCTGAAAATGTTTTAAATTTGCACACATTTTTAAGAAATGATTCTGTACATGATTATGTTTCAAAGTCTAACAAAGCAAAAGATTTGCCTACTCAATTAAAACATTGGGCTACTTGTAGAACACAAAATTCCTCACAATGCTCTTAACAGTCTGTTAAAAATTCTAAATCCTTTTTGTCCAGAATTACCTAGAGATAGCAGAACCTTATTAAATACGCCAATGACTATATCAAGTATCTCATTGCTATCTGGAGAATTGGTGCATATTGGTCTTATTCAACAAATACAGGCGCAAATAAAATTGTACAGGGTTACAAATTTTGCAAATAGAGAAATATTGTTGTGTTTTAATGTGGATGGTCTGCCCCTTTTCAAAAGTACGAATACACTACTATGGCCTATATTAGGGTTTATCAAAAACTTTCATTCTCCACAGCCATTTGTAATATCTCTATTTTGTGGAAATTCGAAACCTTCACCCTTAAACCTGTTTTTGGAACGATTTATTGGAGAACTGTCTAAATTACTTTGTGATGGCATTGATTTTGAAGGAACTCATTATATAGTTAAACTACATAGTTTTGTGTGTGACGCTCCAGCTAGAGCTTTTATCAAATGCACTAAATCACATGGTGGATATTCGTCATGTGATAAATGTGTAGAACCAGGTGAACACTTTAAAGGTCGTGTGATTTATAAAAGTGTGTCTGCGAGTAGAAGAACAAATTTACAGTTTCGTTTACAGTCTGACGAAGACCATCATGTTGGTGAATCTCCACTTGTGACCCTTCCTATAGATTTAGTAGTACTATTTCCTATCGAATACATATGTTTAGGAGTTATGAGGAAAATTTTAAATGTTTAAGTCAGTGGTGATCTAAATGTTCGTTTAAATAGCCGTCTAGTGAAACAAATTTCAGAAAGATTAATTAACTGTGCATCTTGCATACCTTTAGAATTCAACAGGCGACCACGAAGTTTAAGTGAGTTGGCTCGCTGGAAAGCCACTTGTCTAGTCATTTAAGTATTAAAGTAGTAGAGTTGTGCCAGCAAAATGACATCAAAATTATTTTTATCCCTCCGAGATCAACACACATCACCCAACCGCTAGACGTGGCATTTTTTGCGCTCTTAAAGAAAGCCTGGCGTAAAATTTTGTACCAGTATAAACTTCGTAATCCAAACCAAACCACTTTAAATAAGAAACATTTCCCGAAATAGGTTGATGAATTAATTAACGCAATTCAGATTAGGGAAGCAGAGAACATAAAAACTGGATTTAGAGCCACAGGAATATTTCCATATAATCCGCAAGAAGTTCTAAAGAAGATCCCTGAAATGCAAGAAGAAATATTGTCATATACAATTGATCAAGCATTGATAGACTATTTAAAAGAAACCAGAGCGCCACGGCTGATGCTAGTTAAAAGAAATAAAAGGATTAATTGGGAGCCAGGGAAATCGGTGACGCTTTTAGATTTAAATATTGATTCTCGCAAACGTAAAGCAACAAAGAAATCAGAAAAAAGAAAGAGAAAAACTAAAGACTCTTTATTTTTGGATTGTGGTATAGTAGTAGGTACATAGTAGTAGGTACATAGTAGTAGGTACTAGTTAAATATTACTCATAAGAAAGGTATCTTAAATCACTCATATTTCAAACGGACCACCCACTAAACTTAAAAAATTACCCAGTTATGAAAAATGTTGACGAGGTCAAAAGATTCATAGCGTTCGCAAATTACTATCGGAAATTTATACCCAACTTTGCAAAAATTACCTTACCTTTAAATAATTTAACCAAGAAAAATGTAAACTTCAATTGGACACCAGATTGTCAAAAATCCTTTGAAATTTTAAGGAATGCGCTATGTAATCCACCTTTATTACAATACCCAAATTTTTCAGAAGAAAATGAATTCATTTTAAATACGGACGCTTCAGGAATGGCAATTGGATGTGTATTATCAAATGGAGATAAAAAACCAGTGGCATATGCTAGTCGTGGTTTAAACAAAGCGGAAAGAAATTATCCAGTTATAGAAAAAGAGCTTTTAGCCATTGTATGGGCAGTAAAATATTTTAGACCGTACCTTTATGGAAGAAAATTTAAAATTTGTACCGATCATAAACCATTAATTTACTTATTTAATATGACAAACCCATCAAGTAGACTAACAAAATTTAGACTATGTCTAGAAGAGTACGATTTCGTTGTTGAATATGTAAAAGGCAAAGATAATGCAGCTGCAGACGCATTATCTCGCATAGTACTAACATCAGAGGAATTGAAAGGTATGAGTGATCGTATCATGGTTATGACAAGAGCACAACGAAAAAGGATGGAAAATAATAAAACCACACAGGATGAAACGACGAATAATAAACACCCGGATAAGACTAAAGATATTTCTTCAGACAATTGGATGGCGCCCCCAAGAGTCGTTGAAATTCTTAAAAAACCAAACAGTTCAATGCAATTAAGCTTTGAAACATGCGATTACGATAAAAATTACACTAATAAAGAAAATGTCTATAGTGAAAATAAAACATTTATATATACACCTTCTAAATCATTAGTTACAATAAATCCAAAATCCAGATCATGGTTGAAACGAGCTTTCATCGTGAGGGAATTGGAGCAATTTTGTAACAAATTAAAAATAAATGAATTATGCATAGTTCGAAATGATAATAATAATATATTTATAAAGGAGCTAGCTCAAGGTATTAATTTGATGAAAAAGTGGCAAGGACCACATATTTGTATAATAAAAGGTGTAAAAAATATAGACGATAAAGATGACCAAAGAGTCATATTAAATGACTTTCATATATTACCAAGTAGCGGTCATGCAGGAATAAATAGAATGACGAATAATATTAAAAGACATTATTATTGGACAGGAATGGACAGAGATATAGAAAATTTTGTAAAAAGATGTGATAAATGTCAAAAACAAAAATTTCACACAAATATCAAACAGCCTATGTGCATAACAACAACAGCATCATCAGCTTTTGAAAAAGTATATTTAGATTTAGTAGGACCTTTAAGCAAAGACATAAATGGATATTCCTATATATTAACTCTACAATGCGAACTTACAAAATACGTAGAAGCTTACCCAATTATTAACAAAGAGACAGAAACAGTAGCGCGAGCATTTGTAGAAAATTTCATTCTACGCTACGGAATACCACGCGAAATTGGAACCGACAGAGGGACCGAATTTATCTCAAAAACAATGCAAGATGTTTGTAAATTACTTAACATAAAACAAACACAATCTACTGCATATCATCATGAAAGTTTAGGATCTTTAGAAAACTCACATAAATCATTAGGAGCATTCTTAAGAATACAAACAGATAACCAAGCTCAAATGTGGAGTAATTGGGTACCATATTGGTGTTTTGCATATAATACAACTGTACATACTGAAACTAAATATACCCCATATGAACTTGTGTTCGGAAAATTATGTAATCTCCCAAATAATCTTATTAAAAATTTAGATCCTATTTATAATTTCGACCATTATCCTTTTGAATTAAAATACAGATTGCAAAAATCGCAATCAGACGCTAGGAATAATTTAATTCATTCAAAGGTTCGTCGGAAATATAAATATGACAAATATTTAAATTCAGTAAAATACAACAAAGGTGACTTAATACTTATTAAAAATGAAAATAGAGATAAGCTAGATCAGATATATTTAGGTCCATTTAAGGTTATTAATGATATGAATGAAAATGTTAAAATATTACAAAATAACAAAGAAAATGTAATACATAAGAATAGAACAATACCATATTATATTTAGTAATAAGATAAACAATTTATGTACTTTACTAACCATACTAACAATACTAACAATAAAAAGTATATAACCACATAGTTTTGTAATAATAGAATAAATATATCATGTAATCATAGAATTAGAAGATTGTCATACCAATATAATCATAGAATAAGTTTTGTAATCATAGATATAAGGCAGATAAAAATTAAAAAGAAAAAACCAAAACTATGTAATAGATACCTATAAGGATTTTGTAATAGATACCTATAAGGATTTTATGTAAACAAGATTGAATAACTGTTAACATTGTATTCAAAAAAAAAAAAAAAAATGTATTTCATACTTTTTTTTTAATAAAAAGGGGAAGATGTGGTATAGTAGTAGGTACATAGTAGTAGGTACATAGTAGTAGGTACTAGTTAAATATTACTCATAAGAAAGGTATCTTAAATCACTCATATTTCAAACGGACCACCCACAGCTATTTGTTTAGAGATTCCATTCCTTATATAGGAGCATGTTATTTGACGCCGCCACCGGACCGCGACATACGAAGCTCTCCACGTGTAACAGATGATGTCATGGTCCAAGTAGGTCACGCGCGTCACCCCACTCAATTGTACCAATATAAATAGGCTTTCTAATTTGAATAAACCAGAGTTTCGAACGAACCTTCGAGTGTTTCACTTTTCGACCCTCGCCTCTCCTTACAGGATGAAGAAACTGGCCTCTTCGTTGCTAAAAGTGATCAAATTTTAAATAAAGATATCGAAAAAGATCCAGAGAGCTGTTTAGATTTGGAAGGGTCTTTTGTTATCTTTCAGTTACAGGATACTTATTCTCCTGAAAGTCTTAATAAGCTTTGTATCACAATAATTAACTCCTATTTTAGCCAATTAGACAGTAGCAAAAAACTAAAAGAAAAAAAATTGCGAAAAAACGATTACAGATCTCTCACACTTTAAGACTTCCTCAAAAGGATCTGTGAAAAGTGATCCTATCAAAGAAAAAAAAATAACTATACTGTCCGATGTCATCATTAAAGCAGGGTCATCAAATGTTTGTGTTTTGAAGGAAGTTTCTAATACGATTAAAATATGCCGTTTGTGGCTACATCTTATAGTGATTTACCAGAGTGTCTGCAAGCGAGGACAACCAAACACTTGAAAAAAGTAAAGGAGGAACGTTCTAGAAAAGGGAAGAAAATTAATAGAAGAGACAAAGTGACGAATTATTGGAAAGGGAAAAAGTCAGCTCGAGGGCGTACTTTAGTGAAAAAAGGCAAGAACAATCTGATAGTGAATCTAGCTCTATGTTTCATGATAGTGAAGTTGTTACAGTTGACACAGATGATTCAGTTTAAGATACAGTGGATGACTACATAACTGAATGCTTAACCCTTTAACGCATATGGGACACATTTGTCCCTGTAAGTTTTTTCAGTTTCTTGCAATACGTATTAGTTAAAATCAATTTAAAGGTTTGTATTTATAAATTTAAAAGTACATTTTACGATATTTTAGCTGAGATAACTAAGCAAGACGTTTTAGAAAAGAAATAAATGGGAGCGAAGTTATGAGTTTTTCGTCGGCTGAAGTTGTGTTTTAGATTTTAATTTTTATAATATTTTTTCAGTTTCGTGTTGCTAATTTTTTAATAATTCTTCTCTTTGTTTAGTATTTTGCAAATTTGATCTGTTTTTCTAAGGGTTTTATAACTGAATGTGCAATTTTTTTCGAAAAATCGAAAAGGGACACCCGTGTCCCAGTGTGCGTCAACGGAGACTTTTGTTATATGTTCGACTACCCACTAAATTTAGTATTTTTAAGTTATTATTCTTGTAAGTCATGTAAATTTTGATTCAGTAGTTTGGAAACATGTCTACGAGAAGGACTAGGGAGTTTGCGTTAACGGACAGTGAGATTTTGGAATATTTAGTGGCTGATAATAGTGACGACGAAGATGGACTTTTTTTGGACGAAGAAGATCAACAATTTCTAGCGCAAGACATTGATGAAGGTCTTTCCAACGTTGAAATTGAACCTAGCATTCCTCCTAGTGTTAGCGAAAATATACACAATGAAGAAGAAAGCCAATCACAACAAGAAATTCCTCAAACAAGCTCAGAAGCTGTACCCTCATTCAAGTGGAGAAAAAACTCTTACATACCGCATCAATTCCGTGATCAAGAAGGCTACAAATATGGTGAAGTTAATATTTTGGATAGTCTTACGAGTTCAGATTTCTCTCCTATCAATATTTTCAATGCAGTTACAAATTTTGATCAATTAATTGACGACATTATTGTACCTGAATCGAAACGATACGCATTGCTAAATGGAAGGTCTTTTACTCTCTCTAGTGCTGAGGCCAAGGCTTATCTCGGAATGAACTACGTAATGGGATATCACATTTTACCATCTTTTCGCTCTTATTGGTCCACAGAGCCTGATATGGGGGTTCCTTATATTGCGAACATAATGCCACTGAATCGATTCGAAGAAATACGAAGGAATTTGCATTTTAGCGACAATACTAAAGAACCATCTAGAAATCAAACGTCGTACGATAGGGCGTATAAGATACGACCAGTTTTAGACCATTTCAACAGAAGTTTCCAAAATGCCATGACAAATACAAAAACTCAAGCAATAGATGACCATATGATCAAATTCAAAGGCCACAATATAATGAGACAGTACGTAAAAAATAAACCTGTCAAGTGGGGATTTAAAATGTGGTGCAGAGCTGATTCAACCACTGGCTATTTATTTCAATTCGACTTGTATACCGGAAGAAAACAAGGTGGTGCTGAAACTGGATTAGGGGAATCAGTAGTTTTGCAATTATCAAAGGGCTTACAAGGTCTAGGTTGCGAGGTTTATTTCGACAACTTTTTCAATTCTCCAATCCTGCAACATAAATTGGCACATATGAATATAAGGGCATGTGGAACAGTGCGTTCTAATCGAAAGAATATACCCAAAAATGTGCCTGCCGATAAAACCATGCAAAGGGGAGAAATATTTGCGACCAGCTCACAAGGGATTTCTTTCATAAAGTGGATGGATAATAAACCTGTTTTTTTGCTGACAAACTTCTTGTCCCCGATACCCACTACTACGGTGAAGAGAAGAGTGCAAGGAAGTGGTGAGAAAATCAACGTCACATGCCCCGAAGTAGTTGTGAAATATAACAAAAACCTGGGAGGCGTTGATTTGATGGATCAAAGAAAAGTTTGTTACGAGGTTGACCGAAAAGCAAAAATCAAGTTCTACCTGCGACTATTCTTTGATTTGCAAGATATTGCTATGAATAATGCTTATATAGTTTACAGTAAATTGCATGGGGAAAAGAAAATTGAAGGTACACTGCTTTCATGCCTAGAATTTCGCCAAGCTGTAAGTCGTTCCCTAATTGCTGATTTTTCAACTCGTCAGAGAAGTTTTCCATCTTCAGTAGCCACCACTAAGCGAATAAGTCACGCTCAAAAACGGGAAACTCCTTCTCACATTATGGTGAAGGCAAATATAAGGAAGAGGTGTGTCCAATGTGCTAAATCTCATGTTGAGAATCGAACAAACAATACCTGTTCAACCTGTAATGTACATTTATGTTTTACATCAGAAAGAAATTGTTTTGCAGAATACCACTAAGACTTTATTTGTTTTTGATTATAATTTTCAGTTCATATAATAAAAACGTTAATTTAAACGGTATTATTGAAAAATTCTGTGAAATAATGATATGAGAAAAGTGCATGCAATTGGTATATTTTGCAACCGATGACGCACACTGGGACACATATGTCCCAGTCTGAAAAACGCATGAAAACTAATAAACTTTTAATTTTTTCATTATTTTATGTTTAATTAGCTCCCAATAAACCGTTTTGACTAGTAAACATTTTTGTTTCATTTCTCTGAACCTTATGTGCGTGAAAGGGTTAAGGCAACAAGAAGAAGTAGAAAATTTTGAACCACCCGAGTTTTCTCTTGGGATTCATGAAATTGAATATTCCACAGGAAACCATAAAATCTTGGAAAAAGATGACTGGATCATTGTTCAGTTTGCTACCAAAAAGACCTTAAAGCATTTTGTAGGCAATGTTTTAGCGATCAACGACCAAATTCCTACAGTTAAGTTTGTGCGAAAGGTTAAGGAGTCTAAATTTAAAGGAGGAACCACTATCACATATCCAATAGTTGATGACGTTTGCACTATTCAACACTTTAAGGATGTTATTACAATACTACCTCGGCCAAATATTACTCGACGTGGTCATAAAGGTGAATTGAATAATTTCAACATTCAATAACTTGATTGTCTAGAACTTCATTATAAAATTAATTTTACTAGCGTTAAAGATCTATCTCCAAATAAGTATGATCTCATAAATAACTATATTATCATTCCTTGTATTGCTAAATATTACCTACTATTGTGTATGTTATATTATTATATTCTGTATGTTTTGATTAGAAGTGAACAATTGTGATATCGAAAAATGTGTTACTTATGTCATTGTGCAGGGTAGATTCATATCTGTCACTAGTGGACTACCCCAAAACTTTGATCTCCGATTATTACTTTAAGACTTTAATCTCTGGTTTTATAATTCTTAATCTTAATAATATATTGAAAGTTTATACTTTAAAAACATTAGTAAGATTAGGAATCTTGTTACTTATTTTTACAATTTTTTCTATAAATATCTTTTCGTGGTTCACTCCAGTAAATGTTTAAATTTGAATAACTAGACATAGCTCAGGTATACGATGACTATAATGCCGATGACATAATTTTTGTGTCTTCTTTACTCATTAATGTTCAGACTTTAAAATTAGCCGACTAGAGGCCAATCTGGCTAACCTCCTAGCATCTGTACCCCTATTCTGTAAATCAGTGGCAATCATAAACTGAAAACCAACTTTCAATGGATAAACTGATATGTTTATCCATTGAAGGTTTGCTATATGTTATTTTTATTTCATAGCAAACCTTTACTGGTTTAAAAAAATAAATGTCATTGGCTTTCATTTTTTGATAGCCACAGAGTTATAGAATAGGGGGGCTGGATCAGTACTATTACGTGCGTCGATGTTTATTTGAGTAGGTAAATATCAGACGCCAATAAGTCCACCATAGACAAAAAATGACATCTTTATACCAACGTATAGTTTAAAAAAAGCTACACATTCCAAAACATTTCAATTTCATATATGTCCACGGATTTACTATGAAAAAGATGGGCAAAAACTCCATTTCATAACAGAATCTAGTAAGTCCATAGAGACATTTACATCAAAATCCAATACGTCCAAACAGGCCAATCAAATGAAGCGTTCATCCATCATGGCCGCCATTTATGTTTTCATTACTGAGTGACTCTAATGTAGCTCCAGTGTTTAAATCTGTTTAATTTGGTTTAATTTAGTGAAAATGAATACTAATATACAAAATGTTGATCCTGATAAAGCCAGAAAAAGAAGTAATATCAAGACTCAGGAAAAGAAAGCAGAAAAAAAGCGGAAATTGTAAGTTAAACTTTCTTTTTAACCTTGACGGAGCTTGCGCAAGTCATAGGGTTGTCACATAAACACACTGTATTTACAATGATTTGGCGCGAAATTCAAATTTTTAAATACTTTTATTGAATGGGTATCAGTTACTACCTAATTAGTTATTTGTTAAATTTAAAAATGAGTCTAACCTATTCTTATTTCATAATGTCTATTATTTAATATATCATGACTACTTAACGCATAAATGTTTTTTTAATCAAAAACAACTGCCACGATTTTTATGTTAATTTCGAGCTATATTTTTAAAAATATAATATGTATACCGAGAAAACAAGCATTTTTAATGTGATGTTGTGATTACATTGCCGCTCATTGACATTTGCATTACCAGAGGAACCGTTTAAACGTTGGCGGCTTTTGCAGATTTTATTATAGCAAAAAATGATTAGACGAGCTAACGTTCACCTGATGTTAAGTGATAAGCATACCTATGTCACATGCAGTGCGTCCTACAAATATGCGTTGCAATATCATACGACACACTGCACTGCGATCATAATCCTGAGACACCAGTTCTTAAGTATCTACAGCTTGCCCATAGTAATCAGGTCGGCGAAGTTATGCTGATTCAATAATATATACTTTTTTTTTTTCAGATATTCAGCTACGGGTTTACCTAAAAAACCGCCCTGCAGGCATAACTCAAAAAATCTTAAATGTCTTACACTCACTAGTAATGACTTGTTTTACTTTCATAAAAGATTGTATGAAAATGTGTCTAAAATTGAACAAGACAATTACATAGTTAAGCATATTGTCGTCACAAAAGTAAAACGCTATCGACCGAGAAAAGGGATTAAAAATCCCAGAGCTTTTGTGGTAAAATTTTATATCCCGAATCACAAAACTCACACACTTGTCCAAGTTTGCAAAAAAACTTTTCTGCAGGCCTCACGATTAAAATCATCTAGAATTGAAGGAATAGCTAAGAGACATTATAAAACTGGTGGTTTAGTCAAAGAAAATAGAGGAGGTGACAGAAAGAAATTCGCCTTTGCTTCAAGAGCGGAAGCCGTAGAAAAATTTATAAAAAGTTTTACACCCTTAGAGAGTCACTACTGTAGACAGCAGATTAAAGTGCGGCAATATCTTCACCCGGATTTAAACATTAAAAAAAATGTTTCAAATGTATAATGATCAGGCTTTGCCAGGATTTAGCATAAAAGAAAAGTTTTTTCGAAAAATATTTAATCGTAAATTTAACATCGGATTTGGGAGCCCGAGAACTGATGTATGTTCTTTCTGTCTCCAAGTGACTGAAAAACTTAAAGTTGAGACTTCACAAGCCAGGAAGCAGGAACTCATGACACAGCACAGAATTCACAAACTGCGCGCTAAACAGTTTTATAAAATGTTGCAAGAAGAAATTCCTGGTCTTCTCATTATTTCATTTGATTGTGAAAAAAATCTTCCTTTACCGAAAATACCCGATCAATCGACATACTACTCAAGGCAACTATATTTATATAACTTTACCGTTGTTATCGGTACTTCGCACATATCCATGACATCCAGTAACATCCATGCGTATGTTTGGACTGAAGATGAGGCCGCCAAAGGTTCCAATGAGATCTGCTCCGCGTTATACCACTGTTTAAATACAGTTGATTTGACTGGAGTGAACAAAATAAGACTGATGTCAGATGGCTGTGGTGGCCAGAATAAAAATTCCATAATTATATGCATGGTCATGAAATGGCTTTTGGAAACAACCTCAAACATCAAGGAAATTGAAATGATATTTCCTGTGACAGGACATTCTTTCTTGCCCGCTGATAGGGTGTTCGCCTTGAATGAAAGAGTAATAAAGAAAAGGGAGAACATTATTAAGCCAAGTGATTATGAAGACATTATTAGAGAACACGCAACTATTTATCGATTGGCAACGGATATTCCGGTTTACGATTGGAAAGAAAAGAGCAAAGAGTTTCTCAAAGGAACTCAAAGTTGGCATTTTCAAATAAGCAAATGCAAAAGAATTTTATTCAAAAAAGTAAATCGTCATACAGTACATGTGCGCGGAGAACTTTCCTACAGAAATGACATTTGCAATAGCAAATCTTTAACAAAGCGCGGAAAGAGGTTAAATGAGCTAAGTTTGACGTCTATACCTGCCGGAGTTTCTGTTAAAGCAGCGAAATTGAACGACGTTAACAATCTTTTAACGAAACATTATGGGCATGAATGGCAGGATAACGAAAATCTATACTATTATAAAAATGTTCTAACCAGGAGGGATAATAGCGCAATAGATGAATCCGAAAGTGAAAGTACGGTAGATCCCGGAGATGTAGAGAACGAGGAAATTACTGACTTTGTGTAACTACTCTTTTCCTAACTGATTGATTATTATTACTTTAAATGTTTAATTTTTCTTTATTTTATTACTATACTTATGGTGATAAATACTTCTGTAATGATTAAAATATTCGAAAGATATTATTTTGTTATTTTTCTGGACCACACCAATTTTTAACTTTTTAATTAGTGTTGTGACATCCCTTGGCCCTAGCTCATGATGACGTCATTCAATGTCAGTCAAAAGGCATTTTTAATCAAATCCAAGTATGTCCACCTATGCTTTTTTTTCAAAGTCAAGTATGTCCGTTTGTTTAGTTCAGAATCCAATATGTCCAAACCAGTTATAGCAATTTTGGCGGGATTTGAGGTTGTTCGTAATATTAACATGTTGCCGGGAATATTTATCGCCAAGGTAAGGCAAAATAAGTCTTAAGATCTTATGAGTAACGACATCTACACCTGCCAATGAAAATACGGCTCTACTTCGTTTTGACTTATCAAGGACATATTGGCGTTTGATATTTACCTACTCATTTCTTATTAATCTCCAAATAATGATGATAGTCTGAGTAATTATACTAAATACTTGAACCTCTTTACACGCATTTTTTTTATCTCAATTGAAATTTCATTCACATGTCACATGGAAATTTTTGATTAAAATTTTATTAGTTTATATAATAAACATGAAATAATTTTCTTTGTACTTCTTATTTTTGACCTGAACACAATCTTTGTAAAAAATAAAAATGTAAAAAAAATCGAGGTCGTTTTATTGATATGTGTCAACCCTAGCACTAAAAAAAGCTAAATGCAAATTGTATAAAACAGAGAAAGAATTTCAGGGGAACATTGCCCAGTCATTTTAGTAGGAAACTGGTATGGTAGGTTTCAAGGTATCGCTTTAATTTCTAAAGTAAATGCCATCTTTTCCAAAATTCTTGTACTGGATTTTGATGTCACCTAGTTAAATGCCACAGTTTCCTCAAAAATGAAGGCGGGCAATGTTGGCTAAAATTCCAGATAACTTTGCCGAACAACAAAATAAATTAAATGATGATTAAAACGTTCAAATATAATACATTTCGCTACACCAACACATGCACATGATCTTAGAGTAACAGATGATAAAAGAAAATACTTATGTCCCCAGAAAAATCTTACAAAAATGGTAATTATTCGAAAAAAGTGTGCAGTTGGCGTATTCCACGGTAATCCTCCCTAAATACATATATATTCTTTTTTTTTTTAATTCCATTACAGGCATTTGCGATTCGATGATATAACAACCAGAATGGAACGTGCATGTAAAGATAATATGGCTGCTATGCGAAGTATTTTACGCTTACGTTACAGCGATAACGGCATCCTAAGGGTACTTGCTGCCAGATACGACTGCCCCATACTGTGTCACTGTACTGGCATAGCTATTGGGAGATTAAAATGATACAGTTTTACGCATTTTCTTACCCTAAATAAACTAACAACACTAACCTAGGAATTAAGAAAAAATGTTACTAACACACCTACTAACACCTTATGGATGGAAACGTCTGAAATAAACGTTTATTTATTTATTTATTTATTTATTTTTGAAGTTTTTGTTGAGAATTGTCATAAACACTATAAAATAAGCGAATATTGCACTATAGACGAGATGCTCGAGTCTTTCAGAGGAAGATGTAAATTCCGTATATATATATAGGGCTAACAAACCTGCCAAATATGGCATAAAAATATATGCACTTGTTCCAAATCATTTTATACCAGTAATTTAGAGGTATACACTGGGAAACAACGTGCATGATCGTTCAATATTGATTATTCAGCAACACTGGTCGCAACATCACTATGGATAACTTTTTTACTTGAATACCTCTTGCTAACCATTTGCTTACTGAACATAGAACGACCATCGTTGGCACGTTACGAAAAAATAAAAAAGAAATTCCCCCTATTTTTCTACTTACCAAAGATCGTATGAAACCATCTTCAATATTTGGGTTTGGTGAGGACAAAGTTTTGGTATCGTAAAAACAAAAGAAAGTGATATTTCTATTATCAACTTTACATAAAGACGATAAAATTGACGAAAACTCCGGGTGCGACGCAAAACCTGAAATTAGTGGACTACTACTACTTCTCTTTATGGCTGGACAATACTTAAATGCTCAAGATGAAATAGATCAGCCTATTCTATCTGTAATATCAGATGAAGGACTTGCAAGTTTAAATCCTATGATGATGGGACAATCCGCCATTCCCGCCCATGAAGGAAAAACCTCTCTGCAAATTCTTCAAGAAGCTAAACAATTGAATCCTGGGCTTCACACTCATTTTAAAGATCATCCTATCTCTGATGATGATCCAGATTATACTCAAGGATATGATCCTGAATCACCCTCAGTCCTCCTGTGACCCATTAAACTGTCATGAGATGAAAAACATTTATGACTTAGCTCATTTATTGACAATTTCCGAAAATCCCCTCTCATCTGAGATAATTAAAGTTTTAAAATTGATTTCTAATTGAAATCTAAATGATCAGGATCAATTATATAAACAACTTTCTTCTTCTTCTTTCTTGATTGCAGCTTCAGGTCTCCCTGGTCCCTGGTGTCACATTGACCGTCCCCGATCTATTGTGACGCCGCCATCTACAGTTCCCAGCCAATGTTTGTTGCCGCCAGGAACAGCAGCAGCCTCTTGGCTGAAAGAAGTTTAGCATCAATTGGGTCCAGTATGAATTTCCCCAGAAGATTGCTGCGCTTGTGCATTAGTGCCGGGCATGAGCAGATCATGTGCATCGGCGTTTCCGCCGCCTCATTGCAGAGTCTGCACATGTCTGTATCTCTCAGTTTCAGGTTGTTCATGTGTCGATTTAGTCCACAGTGCCCTGTTAATGCCCGCACTAGTATACACAAGTTTTTCTTACTGAGGTTCAGAGCCTCAGAAGCTGCTTTCCCATTGAAAGGTTTTATGAGAGCCTTTGAATGGTTCATTCCAGTCAATTTCCTCCAACGCATCGCTAGATCGAATCGACAATAGATTGTCAGGGTTAATTGCGCCAGGCTTTTAGGTATGCCGCAGACAGGTTCAGGTCCTATCTGCTTGCCTTTTGCACCTGTTCTTGCAAGTTCATCGGCATTTTCGTTGCCGATGATCCCTGTGTGACCAGGAACCCATCGTAGAATTACCTTGTTGCTTGCGGCCAGGGCATTCAGTGTTCTCCTGCAGTTCTCGACCAGCTTTGAGTTAAGTTTCTCAGAAGACAGGGCCGATAGAGCCGCTTGGCTATCCGAATGGATATATATAAACAACTTACATTGCTCATTAAAGTTAATGGATCAGATTGGAATTTTATTAAAGACAATTGATGCTGCTCGTCAATGTTATAATGTGGTAGTAGTAAGTATACTACCACAATGGGCATGTTAAAAATATATCAACTTCAACATGCTAAGGCATTCAATAACAACATTGGTGCTTTGAGTCACATTTCCGATGATTTAAAAGTGACTACTAAACGATTAGTAGATCAGAGTGAGATGGACAACATCTTTAACAAAGATTTAACTAAACAATTAAACAAACTGACGACAAGCATAGCTGAATGTATGGAGGCTTTAGAAACAAAAACCTTAGAACTTCATCACCCCGCAAAAAGGACTCAAAGACCAGCAGCAACCATCACTGCTACTGCTGACTCGATGAGTTCACCTCATCAAAATCTCCCAGGTCGTATCGAGCCTCTCCCAAATACCTCTTATAGAAATGCAATCATTAAAATTTCATTTGACAATAATTTAATTACCATATGTTCTGCAATCACAGCTCAGGCTACACCCTTGGCCCAAATTTCTCCCCTTGCGTTCTGGTCTCGTAAAATGTGCTTCTGGACACCATTGGCGCCAGCGTGGTGTTGCCCTGCGTCGCGCGCGGCCACCCCAGGCCCCACATCACGTGGACCGACAGCGAGGGCCGCGACGTTACCGACGAGCCTAGGAGGAAGGTGCTTCGTTCAGGCGAGCTAGTGATCTTGGGTCACAAGCAGAAACAAAAGGAAAATGAGCGCTTCACCACCTCAATACCATCGTTCAGAGCATACCGCTGAATCAGACAAAGTAACACAGAAAAAAAAACTAAAAAAATGCCATTGCCTTCACCCATGTTTTCGGCGTGACTATCTGACATTCTTTGACTTAATGTCAAGTAGTGTACCCGATGCCTCTTGCTTTTCAGCAAAAACGATGAATGGATAAAACGTAAAAATTAATGCTCTAACAGAAGATTCCTACAGATCTATGACAAAAATCTTGACAGAAAACCGCTGTCTTTTGCTTTCTTATGAAAATAAGCAAAAAAAAAACCATACGAGTCGTGGCAAAAAAACTGTCAGTGTCATTCAAGCCCAAGAGAATTATAGAAGACCTTCAAAGTAAGGTATATAAAAATGAAGATGAAGCCAACAAATTTAGATGGCGAGTAAGGACCCACTACTATGTTCACCCTAACTTTTAATAAAGAGGACGACTTAATAAAAATTAATGAAGTCAATTATATTCTAGGGTGTAAATTTGAAATTCTTCATCCTATTAAAACATCTAAACAGTTACCGATTTAAGAAATTGACGTACGGAAATCTCCATGCTCGAATCGCACTTGTCCGGTTTTCAACATGGTTTATTTTTGGGCCAGTAATAATGCTTTCATAAAATGATAACAAAAAAAAATTGTAAAACCTTTTTATAATTGTATTATTGAAGTAAAAAAAAATATTTATATTTTTTATTTTTCTTCAGATGTTCTGTCAAAGATTTACCCATTAAACCAGACTGTTCAGGTAAAGGCAAGTTTTACTGCACTGAAGTTCCTGGAATTGATCTGCAAAGGTTCCATAAAGCAGAAAGAAAAGCAAGATTTATGTATATTTAAATACGTTAAATGAACTCGGACACGTCTCCGTCGGCCCAGGTCAAGAAAATATAAACCGAGAAATATTCTCGGTTTATATTAGATTTATTGCAAATCAATAAATAAAACGGTCCGAATTTGCCAAAAAGCGTTCATAAACATATTACGCATTAAGAAAAAGAGTGTAGAAAATATTGTAAAAAATTATCGATAGAATATAGAGGAGGTGACCACAAATCCCACAAGTATGAGGCCAAAAAACAAAGTGTCATTGCTTTTATTAAAACTTTTAAATGCTCTAAATCCCATTATTGTCGGGACAACACAAAACGTCTTTATTTGCCGTCAGAATTAAGCATAAACGAATTGGCAAAATTGTATAACGAACAGACAGATGAAGCCTGAACTGAAGTAAAAGCAGTGCTAAAAAAGTTTAAACAGTTATTACAAATTAATTATTGGCAATTCTATTGCTAATGAAAAAACAGTGAACAATAAAGGAGAATGCCGGAAAATGGGTTATTTTGCGTCACTCTGCATCTGAAGCACGTATGCATGAAAAATCTTCTTTCAAATATATTACATTTTTTTTTTTAATGATGTGCGAACCGGGGTTTAAAAGTATTATAAAAATGAAAGTAATTAAACGTTTCGGCACAAGCGGAACCGCCATATTAGAGTCTTTAAACGTCACAGCCACTATCACTCGGCGAATGATACCAGTTTTTTATAAACCCACTTTTTAAGGGAAAACTAGGATACAATAACACAGGAAATAGATCGAATTATACAAACCGAAACAAGGCAAGCTTTTTACACACAACTGGTTAAATATCATTTTATAAAAACATTAATAATATGTTCCATTTGCCTCCTATTAAAAACTGCACAATGATAAAAAACTTCAACATATTTTCGTAGATGTTTATTGAAAAGTACGGAATGCTACACTGCATGCATAGCATTTTGATGGCGACCACTGATCTCACTGATGTCTATCTCTGGATTTCTGACTGTCAACGTAAAAATGAAGACTTGATTGTTGCGTAACCTAGCGTGAGCGTCTATGGAACTAAAATAAAACGACATTAAAAACGACCACCACCATTAACAAACATCAATTTAGTACCGTAGACGTTCGGGGGTGGCGCTTCAAATCGGAACTATCGGCACAAAAAAGGAACTGTCAGATGTATAGAATAATTAATCTAGAGATAGAGCTCAGTGACTGATCTCTATTCCATGGATCGATGACTGTCAACGTAAAAATGATTTTCGCCATTCTGGCGCTGATTATTACGTACCTAACCTGGCGTGACCGTCCACGGAACTAAAATAAAATGACATTCAAAACGGCGGTCACTACCGACAAATGTCAATTTAGTACCACGGACGTTCGAGGGTGGCGCTTCAAATCGGTACAAATAGGAACTGTCAGATATATAGAATGATTAATCAATAGAATAGAGATCAGATCAGTGATCTATATTATAGATTAGAACTGCACCACCTGTTCAAATTATATTCATAGCTGTATATTGAAAAGCAAGGAATGCTTCACCAAACAGTAGCACTAGCAACACCACAGAGTACACCACGTTTATTGTTTTTTGATCTTTTAATGTGCAGCTAATCGTGTCAAAATCCTACATGGCTTAAACCCTATTCATTAGTTTGAATAGGGTTGTTGGAATGGCCCGTAGTATGTTAGAAAAAAAAAGACAATTGCCAGAAATTGTTAGATGGAAGATTTTCTTTCAACATATTTAGGGTTCGATCATTTAACTGTAAAGCAAGTAGAAACCGTAATAAAATTATTCCAGAAGGATTGTTTGGTAATCCAATGTTGCCGGATGATATTAAACCAGCCATTGTAATGTGTGATGCAACCTATGTATTTCTTCAAAGTAGCAGCAACTATCACTTCAAAAAAAAATACATACAGTTTACAAAAGTTGGAAAATCTTGTCAAGCCATTTATACTTGTTTGTTGTGATGGTTATATAATAGAATGTTTAGGTCCCTACAAGGCAACATCTAATGATGCTACGATAACAAGGCATGACTTAAATAGTGAAGAAGGAAAGCTACGTATGTTTTTTTGTGAAGGTTACGTATTTATACTAGACAGGGGATTTCGTGTCTAGTATAAATATCGCACTAAAAATATTTTCTGACTATCTAATAAATCGTTCCCAACAAGTTAAAATTGGTGATTACATCAGTGATGGAAAAGAACTTGCTTATGGTGTCCCCCAGGGTAGTATATTGGGTCCCACATTATTTCTTATATATATATTGGTGTAGCGAGGGGCGAAATTGGGTGGCGGAATTGCGAATTTCAGAGCGAAAACGGACTGTATATTATTGCGGGAAATTTGCTGGATAAGGTAGGCAAAGGAATGACATCGCTCACCTGGATGAGAAAGGCAGCGGCTGAGGTCCTGGTTGTTGCGATGGATTCACCAAACTGCACGTTGTCACCGATATTTTCACCAAAAAAAGACGTTCACTGAATGCACTTTCTAGCTGGTATTTTCCACTAAAATGTTCACCGAGAGTTCCTTCTTCATCACTATTTAATAACACGAAAATGTCCATAAATGCGGGTCAATCATAGGGTCATGTGCATAGGCACAGCGGTTCAACGAGCACCGAACGCATCGGTGAGCGGCGAGCGAGCGAGTGGCGATCAGCAATTGTCCAATAAATGCACCACGCAAATGTACTTTTTTTTTTCTTCAAGGGTGTAAGCGAGAGCGATGCCGATTGGATATTAAGGAAGGAAAGAGACGAAGGACGAAGGGAACAGGACGGGAAATAAAGCTCTCTCGCGCCACCATTCCCCCCGGGCTTGAGACCTCCGTCTCAAACTACAAACGAATGCGCTAAACTAAACTAACTAAACTAATACCCGATACTAAACTATGAAAATGTAAGACTAACTAGACTATGCGACTAACTATGATTTCGGTAAGGGACAAAGACGCACAACTGGACGTAGATAAGACCCAGTAGCAGTTCGAACCCTCACAATGCGAATTACTCCATTAGAGCCCGGAAATACTTCTTCCACGATCCCTAATGGCCAGTGTTGAGGCGGAGCGTTATCGACTTTTAATATCACGACATCACCCTTCGCGATGGGGTTTGCTGGTGTGTTCCATTTGCTTCGCGTCTGTAGCGTATGTAAGTAACTAGTTTTCCAGCGCTTCCAAAACGACTGGACGAGTTTATCGATCAGTTCTTGACGCGAAAGCAAATGCAACGGACCCTCTTCTATTTCCTTAGCCGGAAGGTATTTTAATGGCGTAAGGGTCAAGAAATGAGCCGGAGTTAGCGCGAGGGGCTCCGACGGATCGTTAGATAGCGTGCGACACAAAGGGCGGGAGGTCAGTACTGCCTCGATCTGAGCAAGTACAGTACTGAACTCTTCGAAGGTCAGAATTTGGTCACCAACCACGCGATTTAAATGAGTTTTAAAACTCTTGACATTAGTTTCCCAATTCCCATTAAAATGGCTAGCTGATGGAACATTTAACGACCAATCTATGCGATTTTCAGTTAACATGTGACCAAATTCTGTTCTAAAGTACGCTAAGTCGGCGCTAAGCGTACGCTTAGTGCCGACGTAGTTCGTTCCATTATCTGAGTACACGTGAGAGATTGGACCTCGGCGAGATAAAAAACGCTTAAACGCTCCGAGAAAACTGGCAGCGCTCAAATCGCCAGCAACTTCCATGTGAACAGCGCGGGTGGTTAAGCACACAAAAAGGCATACGTATGCCTTCGTCGAGCGAATGCCGCGGCCACGAAAAGTCGTCACTTTAAACGGTCCCGCGTAATCGGTTCCAGTATGTATAAACGATTTCGCGGTTGGATTTACTCGACAGGAACGATGATCAGCCATTTCGGGAAAAGTTGGCTTGGCGCTGAGTCGGAAGCAAGCGATACATTTATGTATACGATTTCGAATTAGGTTGCGAGCGAACAGTATCCAATATCTCTGTCGCAGCAAAGACATTAAGAGATCTGGACCTGCATGGCAATTCAATTTATGATGGTAGTCTACTAATAAATCCAAAATGTGAGCTTTTCTAGGCAATAATATCGGATGCTTACTGTTGAAGCTCAAATCAGCGTTACTTAAGCGACCTCCTACTCTAACGATTCCATCGTCTAAGAAAGGCTTTAGACGTTGTAATGCGGGGCTGCAGCATTTCCCTGCCTGCAGTTTAGCGATATCGTCAGTGAAATAAGAACTTTGAAGTTCGCGCAAAATTAAATTTTCAGCGTAATCTAAATCAGATGCGGTAACCAAATCACGTCTTGGAAGCAACCTTCCAAAGCGACAAATATAAACAACACAACGTAGAAGCTTTGACCAAGACGAGAAGCGCTCTGCGAGCGAGATCAGTAAGTTCTCTTCACCTTTCTCAACAGTGACGAGAACTTGTTTCTTTTCTTCCGGTGGCTGTGACACCGTAGCGGGATTAAATGGAACTACAGGCCATGAGTCGGGACTTGATAGTATCCAAGGAGGACCACAGAACCAAAGCGGATGATCTAATATCTGTGCTGGACTTAGCCCGCGCGACAAGCAATCAGCGGGATTCTCATCGCCAGACACGTGATAAAAGGTTTGCGGGGGAAATTCATTCTGAATTTTAGCGACCCTGTTGGCAACAAAAGTGTCCCAACGGTGGGGTGAGGCATGCACCCAACACAACGCGACTGTTGAGTCGGAGAATGCAAAGACACGATCAATGTTTATGCGATTGCGACAAGCTTCTATTACCTTTGTGAGTAAATTGCTTAGCACTAGAAGAGCACAAAGTTTAAGTCGAGTAAGCGGTACAATCTAGCGAGGCGCGACTTTAGACTTTGTAGCTATCAAGTGTAATTCGGTTTTACGTACGCCACTGTTATCTTGCAGAGAAGAACGATATAGAATTCGTTGGAATCTGCGATTAGATGGGCGAGCACCGATGCGGAGAAACATTTGGCGGATGTTTGCGGAAAGAACTATGCGGTATAAGCAAAAATTAGCGGTTTTATTAAAAAGGTTTAAATACTGGCTACTATACAATTACCATTAAGCGAAAGAGAAATTGTGCGAAGGCAAATCTTGAGTTGCCTCCGTGTCCGGAGACGCGGGCGAGATATAGTCTTTTTCTAAGTACTCAAGGATGACGTAAGACTCCTTAAGTGCGGTGAAGCTAGCATTTTCCGCTTTAGGCAAAGAAAGCGAGTTTTAGCTCTTTGATATGAATCGCCGAGCGAAAATATATCTCCCTTAAATGGGAGTGCGACTTGGTATCTACCATCTTCCCCGCGAGTAGTCGTATTTTTATAGATCTCTTCACACGCCGTGTCGTCAGGGCTCAATGTATGTTGGTCATTGACTTCCTCTATTTGCCAAAACTTGCGCACGGCGGCGTCTAGCGAGTCCGCGGCACAGCAGTATGAGACTAGCGAACAATCATTACGGCCTGGCCACGGGGATCGGCGGTGCGAACGTCGAAGCGAGTGGCGAGGCGACCATTCGCGCGGCACCGTTTGCAGGCCACGGGCAGTCACGTTCGCCGCCGCGACCAGTAAGGAAGTCCGACGGCAAAATGTCTTTATCGAAATTATCTCAATATTTCAAGACCTAATATTTGGAAGAGATTGTGAAATACATGATTTGAATAAGAATCGGAGTATAGATGGAGAGTTCCACTTGAAGTATGAGAAATACAGAATATATCCAGAAAAAATTGTTGAGTATACCAGAATGAGTATTGAAACCCTCGATTATATACTTATGAATATTCTTCCTACATACTCTTCACTACATGTTTAAACTTGTGCTGTGGATGGCCGACTTCCAAATAGCTGGTCTAGCTAGTATTTCAGCAATAAAAGTCTCGGCGTTCATTTTTCGCGGCGAAAACAACTAAACTCGTTTGTTCACTGCACTACTCGCCGCGACTACCGCTCAACTCCGTGGCCCGCGCCGTACTTATTCATGCCTTTGTTTCGTTCGCCCGCCGCACCGCAAGTCGCCGGCGCGGTTCGCTCGGTACATTTCGCCGGTCGCTTCGCCGGTCGCCGTTGCGCGTGGCTTGATTAGTACATTGCTATGCGTTTATTTCAGTCGCTAGACGCTTCGCCGTTCGCACCGCGCGAATATTCGCATCGGCGAATTTCCCGTGGCCAGGCTGTTAATGCGAGCTGGGGCGGATCCCATGTCGACGTAACCTAGTACAGTTTCGATTGCCATCGGTGATGGGGCTTCTTTACGACCCTGTACCCTACGCGATAAGAAGAGATGGGGAAAGATTGACGCACCAATCAATAAGTCTATGGTACCGGGAACGGAATACTCGTCGTCCGCCATAGATAAACTATCAAAATTAACTAAAGTCGAAATGTCAACTGGAACCGTAGGCAAACGTTCGGTTACCTTGTCGACTACAAGCGAGTCCATATTGAACGAAATATTTTTATTAAACCGAGAGTGGAATTTAATTTGCACCAAACCTTGAGTGGGTTTGGTCGTGCCTACAAAACTTATTAAATCTTCAACGGTTGGAATAGTATTCGAATCGCCCATACGTTCGAACAGTTGAATCGAATCTGTATCTAATTTCTTAAGCGCTAATTGCAACACTACGAAATCGGCGAGGTCGGGTAGCTTAAGAGCCTTAAGTCCCCTATAAGCGGCTACGAATTTTTCTAAGAACATATCGAGATTATTAGCGGAAGCGGTAATCGATTTAAATTCAATCATTTGATCTAAGTACTTGGTTGCGATCATTCGTTTATCCTCGTATTTATCTATCAACGTTTGTAATAACACGGGGTAGTTTTCCGCGTTAGGAGTTATTCCTGAGATGGCGGATAAAGCCTTACCCTTTAGGTTTCCAATGAGATAATACACATTTTCGGAATCGGTAAGGTGTGGATTTTGATCGATAGTCGATTTGAAATTCGAATAAAACAATGGCCACGCGAAATAATCACTACCATCAAAGGATTGTAATTGAATTGGCGGAAGATACGGAGTTTTCTTGCGTAAGTGACAGTCCACACGGCGCGTTGCGTTGCGTTGCGTCGTCGCAACGCAAATATTTTGACGCATAGCCGGCCACACGGGCGCAACGCAACGCAACGCGCCGTGTGGACCTCCTCTAAGCGCTGCCGCTCCGACGTCGCACGAGTACACCCCCTCTCGCTTCGTCTCGGGGGCTGCTGTCCGTCATGTGTGCGTTTGACGAGGCAACGCGCCGTGTGAACACCTTGGTTATTTGTATGTAAAACAGCGCTGCGACGACGCAACGCAACGCAACGCGCCGTGTGGACTGTCACTTACGCATGATCGCAACTAGCATTAGCCGTTGTCGTTTGAGGGTTAAGTTTCGAACTCACTAACTTGATGCGGCCATATAACTCATCAAACGATATTAAACTATAATATTGCGGTGACGCATCGACATCTATCGATAGCAAACGTTCGTTGAATTTATCGACTATGATTTGGAAGTCTGCTCTTAGCGATTCGATAATCGGAATTGCGCTCAAAAAACTATCCATTGCATTTTCGTCCGTATGTATCGTTTTCGTAAGGTCGTAAATATTTTGAACCCTCTGAAAGATAACATTACGTTTCGCTTCTAACAGTTTTAATTCTTTATCATTAGGTAACGGGGACGTAGCGCGTCTTTTCGTCTCCATATTACCTAATAGACACTAATTAACAATTTAATTATTCGTAATAATGCGTATATAATCCAAAAAAACCGGGCGGTAGGCGGCGGTTTGCCGTTCCGCCGCTGCAAGCGGGCGCGTGTTATATTTATAGCTATGTGGGTTGTTTACGCGTTGTTCAGCGAGGCGTATCTAATCTGCTCGCTCGGGCGGCGACGTTTTTTCTATATGTAATAGGTAGGTACCGTAGGAAAGCGATGTCTTAGCTAAATGCTGCGGGCTATCTATTATATTCTTTGTAATTACGTACCTATAGCGGATTCTACTATTTAGATAGGTCAAGCAATGCGGTATTACTATGTTTTTACTTAGACCTAACTTTATGCGGGCGTTGAAACTAGATTTATCCGGTTCGATATGAGACCAAAAGAATGGTGTAGCGAGGGGCGAAATTGGGTGGCGGAATTGCGAATTTCAGAGCGAAACGGACTGTATATTATTGCGGGAAATTTGCTGGATAAGGTAGGCAAAGGAATGACATCGCTCACCTGGATGAGAAAGGCAGCGGCTGAGGTCCTGGTTGTTGCGATGGATTCACCAAACTGCACGTTGTCACCGATATTTTCACCAAAACGTTCACTAACTGCACACCTTAGCTGGTATTTCCACGGAAAATGTTCACCCAGGGTTCCTTCTTCATCACCATTTAACCAGCAATACTCAGAATGTCTAAAAATGCGGATTAACTAATTTTAGCGGGATTTTCTAGCGGCGGTTGGACCGTGCGCGGCGACAGTCATCGGATTTGTGTCGAAGGACGAAGGACGAAGGGAACAGGACGGGAAATAAAGCTCTCTCGCGCCACCATATATAAATGATCTTTGTAACTTACCTGTGCAAAATTCAAAATTATAGTATATGCGGATGACACGGTGTTATTATTAATTGACAAATCTTGGGATGATGTCATGAGGAGGACTGAAATTATGCTCAAAATCATCTCGGACTGGCTGTCGGCCAATGTCTTAAGTTTAAATGTTGATAAAACCAAACTCATTACCTTCTCATGTTCGTCACGGACTCAACCGCTTTCCTCTAAGTGTAATATAAAATTTCATAGCTGTAAGTCAGCATCTGATGTCATTTCTTGCTCTTGTCCCTCTGTCCCGTACGTCACTGATATAAAATATCTCGGAGTCCAAATTTATAACACCTTAACATGGAATCTTCATATTGCTAACATCACAGGCTAGAAAGCTTATCCACATATTTAGAAAACTGAGATCATCTGCCGATAAAATTACTCTTATTACAGTGTTCTATGCACTTGCTCAATCTATATTTGGATATTGTATTACTGCATGGGGAAATAGTGCTAAAACTTCTGTGTTACGACTTGAAAGAGCCCAAAGAGCAATATTAAAAGTAATGACACGCAGGCCTTTTAGATATTCTACTTCAGAGCTTTATAAAAACTGTAAGGCCTTAACTGTGCGACAACTATATATTCTTCAAACTATTTTGCGAAAACACAAAACTATTACTGTGCATAAACACCAAATAAAAAGAAGGTACGAAATTGTTTGTCACACAGTGACACATAGAACTTTCCTCGCTCGTAGACATTGTAGTGAATGTTATTTTTAGTCTGTAATCTTAATCACAGATATTGGCTCAAAAGGTCTGTGTCATGGGTCAACTAAAGATATAAAAAAAAAACAATAATAAACAATAAATTTACTCTTTATTTTTTTAATAAAAACATACATAATAATTACTAAAACAAATACTAAAACTAAACACGTAATAACTAATATAAATACCAACATAATTAAACACTAGAGACCGAGGGGATTTGAAACAAAGGTGATTTGAAACAGTACGGATTTCTCGGAACTTAAATCCGTTAGCGAGGTGGCAACGTCGCTTTTCAATCACGTCCCTCCGCCCGCTAACATGTCACTTCGCGTCGGTGGCGTAAGACGCGCGTATGTGGAGTTCTGTGTGCCATGTGACAAAAATCGTGAAAAGTAAGTTTTTAACGTTTTTTTACGATGCCTATATTATGATAAGGGTTTTGTACTTTGGCTTAACTTATATATGTGTCAAAATCTCACTAATTAAAGATTTAATAAATATGTTTCGTACAATTGATTTCTGTGTATTTGTGTCTTGATTGTGGATTATATAAAAATTGGGAGTTTTTTTCGTACCGAGGAGATTTGAAACATGCTGTTTCAACTCTCCTTGTGTTCAATTTTATATCAGATAATCAAGTCATCAAATAACAGGCACAAAATAAAAAGTTTTTTGGTTGATTTTGTTTCAGAATGCCTACCGATTATAAAAGAAAGACTGAAAGAGGTATGGCGAGTCGCGAAATATACGATCTCGCAGCAGAAGAGGTGAATTTGCGACAGAAAAGTCTCCGTGACGCGGCTTCAAGTTACAACCTGAACCATACCTACCCATAGAGGGCTACAGGTATATTGAAAACTAGAAACCGTTCTTCCATCTTTTATACTTTCCGAGATATCGACGAAATTCGAATGGCGGCCATTTTGAATCCGCCATTTTGAAAATTTTTTCAGCTCACTGCCATTTGGATGACGTTTCAAATGACATTTGGTCGAGCATCCCGCACCTATCTCCAATACCCTGGCTGTGCTCTTCACCCGTCTCCGAAATCCTCACTCATCAGCTCTCTTCATATTTTTGTTCTTAATGATTTTTTACCCTCTACACGAAACAATTAGTAAAAAAAAAAATTTTCATACAAAATTGTTCAGGAGAGGTGATCAATCAGTGGCAAATCAGCACGAGTAGCTATATACAGGGTTATATAAAAAATACCAGAAATCTCTCGACACTTAAATGATATCATTAAAAGTAACAACTTTTGTTCTACAACTTTCCAAAATTTCGTATTAATTTGTGTCATACAAAAATTTAATAAATTATGTTATTTCTGTAACGTGACATTACACTGTGAAACGAAATACAGGTAATCAGCGAATATGACTGTCCCTGTTGCCAAACCGCTGCGACAGGTCAAGACATAGGCGGTGCTAATGAGAAAGATAAAGATGCACAATACTCACAATAACTGGCGAAAGATTAAAGCTAAGCACACAATGCGATGCGATTTTTTTCTGCATGTTCAATGCGAAACTTAATCGCAATCCGAATATTATACCTACGCGCACCACAACCTTTGTCGATTTTTTGTCGATCTTCCTGGCGCAGTGGCGCGCGCACTCGGATTCGAGTGGGAAGTCGCGGGTTCGATTCCCGCCACGGGCCTCTTTGAAACTTTATAATTTCTAATTTTTCTTAGAACTGGACTGGTGGGAGGCTTGGGCCGTGGCTAGTTACCACCCTACCAGCAAAGAGGCACCGCCAAGCGATTTAGCGTTCCGGCGCGATGCTGTGTAGAAACCGTAAGGAGTGGGTTATACTTATCCCTTCCAAGTTAGTACGATAACATCTTCGGCTGCATAATCACTTACCATCAGGTGAGATCGCAGTCAAGTACTAACTTGTAGTGTGTAAAAAACCCACGATTTATTTTCGCACCACGAAAGACAGGGAGCAATCATGTCACATGAGAGAGTTGCGCTTGCGACTATTTCCGCAGTGCGCGGGACTCAAGTATTTTTCCATATAACACAAAATATTGACAAATTCGCATCGCACTTGCGAATATTAATCACATGCGATTATTTTTCGCAGTGTGCGCTTAGCCTAACGAC
The DNA here is from genome assembly GCA_036785405.1 of Coenonympha arcania. Lineage (NCBI taxonomy): Eukaryota > Metazoa > Arthropoda > Insecta > Lepidoptera > Nymphalidae > Coenonympha > Coenonympha arcania. The sequence continues at coordinate 10,042,903 of CM072082.1, forward strand.
GAAGGGGTGCAGCGTGCGAGGCGGGGAGGACGAATCACGGATCAGTGACCACACGCGGCGTTGCCGATATTACGTGCAGACTACAGAGTACTTACAAAGAAAGAATGTGTGCAAAATATTGAATAAGTGATATTTCTCAAAATATCGAGTTAAAACCAAAGTTGTAGAACAAAAGTTGTTACTTTTAATGATATCATTTAAGTGTCGAGAGATTTCTGGTATTTTTTATATAACCCTGTATATATTAAAAAAGCTGCTTATGAAGCGAACGAAACGGAAACTGCTTCAACGGTCGGATATCCTGAAAAGACTGTTTTTACAGCTTCAGAGGAGAAGATACTCTCTGAATATCTTTTAGACTGTGCGTCAGCTAACTTTGGCCTAAGAACGAAAGAAGCTCGAACTTTTGCCTATAAGTTGGCTGTAAATTACAATAAAAAAATTCCTTCTTCTTGGACTAAGCATGAAATGGCTGGAGAGGTCTGGCTTCGATCTTTTATGAAACGTCATCCTGTTCTTTCTCTGAGACTACGTCAACCTACAAGTATCGCTCGAGCTTCAAGTTTTAATAGAACAAACGTGCAACTTTTTCTTCAAAATTATACCGCAGTAATTGACAAACACAAAATGCAAGGGAAAGATATATGGAACGTTGACGAATCTGGCATCACAACTGTTCAGAAACCAGATCGCATCATTGCCCGACGAGGACAGAAACAAGTGAGTGCCATGACTTCCGCAGAGAGGGGAACATTGGTTACTATAGCACTAGCAGGAAATGCCCTTGGGAATCACATACCCCCCATGTTCATCTTTCCGCGGAAAAGATTTAATGATCACTTTATACGCGATGGACCTACTGGATCAATTGGCACTGCGAATGGGTCAGGGTGGATGCAAGAAGAAGTTTTCTATATATTTCTTAAATTTTTGAAAGACCAAATTAGGCCATCAAAAGAAAATAAAGCACTTTTGTTGTTGGATAATCACGCTTCACACACAGCTGTTAAAAATATCGAGTTCTGCTAGGAAAATGGCATAATTCAATTGACTTTTCACAAATTGATTGACAAAATGATGTATCATACGAAGCAAAAGAAGAATCTCAATCAATTTTGATACCTCAGACACAGACACCACAACAAGGCGACAATGCATTAGACCAAGCTATTAGAAGCATTGGGGGTTTTGTTAAACCAGCTGAAGAAAGATTTCAGATGAAAGAATGAAGAAGAAGAATCACTAGAAATTAAAACAAGGTTTAAGTTAACAAATATTTTTAAGGACTGTTAGCAAGCATCTATAAAAGTTGTAGTTGGTTTGGTGTTTCTACTTTTATTTTATACTAGCTGATACCCGTGACTTCTTCTTTTGAAAATATATTTAATGTATAGACGGACAGATTAGTGATTTTATAAATAAACTTTGATACGTAATACGTCATTTTATTTACCTGTATGTACTCCTCTAACGCTTCATAGATGGCATCTAAGACTGACGACAGGAATTTAGATATACTGCTCTTAGGAACCCGGAAATTACTTTCCAGGGTCGAGAAACTGTCGCCAGTAGCTAAATATCTTAAGACTATTTGAAGCTTGACTCGTGCAGGTATTGCCAGTCTCATAAGAGTATCCTCTTTTTGTATCTTTGTCTCGATTTTACTCAAAAGATCATCAAATTGCTCATTATTCAGTCTTAGATGATACTTATACGTAACAGGATCTTCCTGTTCAATTCCCCGGAGAAAATTGTTAGATGCTCCCTGTTCCCCACGACGTAGAATCCAAGAGCGAGTCCAAATTCTTCTCTTTTTGTCTGATGCCTTATTTTTTCCCGTTTTAGCTCTTCGATTAACAAGTCTGCGACAATTTCGATACTATTTCGCACAAGATCCGACATTTTTGATGTTGACTGTGAAAAATAATTGGAGAATGAAGAAAATGATCCGAGTCAACTATGTTCATGTCAACAGCTATCCTATTACACTCGTATGGAACTCATTCCTACGAGTCCAATCGGTCCGAGCATACTCACTGTGGACTGTGTCAACGCAGACAGGGAAGACCCTTACTTTTATTTCATTTATTCTGCCATGAATGCAGCAGGCCGCATGGATACACATGCTCTTTGCTGCATTTTATTGCTAGCACGGCAGCTTAACAGGTTAGTTCATATTAAAGGGAAGACCCTGCTTTCCAAGATACAGTCACCACTAGTTTGGGAAGCAGGGGACATCACAAGATTGTTTTTGTTGTTTTAATAAGCATTTAGCAATATGTAGTACGTAAATGACCTAGATTACGTCATATTGTTTTTGAATGCTTGATAACAAATAAATTTTCTTTCTTTCTTTCTTTCGTGATGTCATTGAGAGTTGAAAAAAACTCAATTTTAAGGCCTACATGCCTGAATCATTGCTAGAAGGTGAACATCAGCTCACCACACTACAGGCCAATAAGTCTAGCTGTGTCACAATGTGCCGCTGGGTCGTTGAAATAATTAATGGAATGAGAACTCGAATTCGAATGAAACGAGATTTTAGGTTGTTTAGAAATGTTTTTAATAACAGAGAAAATTTAAAGGAAGATTTCAGAATTGCTCGTGCATTACTAAACAAGTTCCATCCTCCTATTAAAGACATTTCAGAAGCTAGGGAATACTTAGCTATTGTTGAAAACCGGTACCATTAACCTAATCATTTAGCTGAGTTTGTTGAAACTAAAAACATTAATAGAGGACGAGCAATGTTTTCTGCAATTGATGGTGACAATCCACACTTAAATGAATTTCCAAGATTGAGTATAGACGATTTAAAGCGATTTGCATTTGGGACTTATCGGTTAAAACAGGCAAGGTCTTACTTTGGGGAACACATTAGGGCCACTGGAATCTACAAAGCGGAAATAAATTCAGAAGTGGACGAAGAGTTTCCTCTAATATTGTTTATCTAATAATTATTTAATCAGAGGACGTATAAAGTCCCGACACGTTAGCGGACGTTCATATTTCACATACATTTTAATAAGCGGAGATGAAAATGTAGCAAACGATATTGCTGTAATTGATTGGTAGCCGAAAGAACAGTAGGTTGCCGTGCACGTCTCCGTCGGCCCAGGTCAAGAAAATATAAACCGATAAATATTCAGTTAGAGTATATTTCTCGGTTTATGTTAGATTTATTGCAAATCAATAAATAAAACGGTCCTAATTTGACAAAAAGCGTTCTTAAACATTTTACGCATTAAGAAATAGAATGTAGAAAATATTGTAAAAAATTACCTATTAAAAATAGAGGAGGTGACCACAAATCCCACAAGTATGAGACCAAAAAACAAAGTCATTGCTTTTATTAAAACTTTCAAATGCTCTGAATTCCATTATTGTCAGGACAATACAAAACGTATTTATTTGCCGTCAGATTTTTTTTTTGGCAAAAATGTATAACGAACAGGCAGATGAAGCCATGAACTGAAACAAAAGCAGTGCTAAAAAAGTTTAGACTTAAGTGTAATAAACAATTATTATAAATTATTGGAAATTATATTTATAATGAAAAAATAGTGAACAATAAATTTAACGTTAATGTTTGAAGAGATAGCATTAAAAAAAATTACAATATAATGCGAGTGATGGTTCAATTGAAGGGTTTCAAGACCATGGCGTACAGGGCAGAACAGCACAGCCAGTAACATATGCACTTGTTTTTATGATTGCCGGAATTAGAAAAAACAACCACCAATAGCATATTATTTATCTGGTTCGTCAGTCAGTGCTGATAGGTTAGCAGTTATAATAATTATTAATGCATGCAACAAGATATTTTTATTAGGTAAGTAGCCAAATGGCAAAAGTAGAAACATGAACATTATATCCTTCTTCTCTATCTACATATCACAGCCATTTTTATTTGATTTTGCTCAATAGAAATATGGAAAGTGTTGTCAATAATGATCTCATTAGAATTTTTGAGTAGGTACTCTGAAACTACCAATTTAAGAGAAACTACATTTTGCCCGCGTTTTTTCAGTATTTCCAAAATCAGTAATTGAAATCTCTGAGTCTATAATAATATGAGATATCATATTATACTACAGGCCATTTAACTGCAGACGCTGCTGTTACAGCAGATCTTATATCGAAAATGGACAAGGTTATTGATTCACTGAAGTGACACTGTGGATCTGCGGAGAGGAAAGCCGTATGCAACCAATATAAAGAAGTCATCCCTACATTTAAAGTTTATTCGGAAGATGAAATCTTTTTTTACAGTCCATCAAGTTTATTGGCTCTCAGCAGACACCATCATCACAAAATAGGTTGGCTGTGGACGCTAAATGCTGTTGAAATGTTATGGGAGAAACTGTGCGAGACCCATGTGCCGATAAAAAGTCTAGCAACTCGAAGGCTGAATCAAGATTCATTAGAAAATTTATTTGGGTGCATGCGCAGTAATTGTGGCTCTAACTGCAACCCTACAACGGGCCAATTTGTTACTGGCTTGAAAACAACTATGCTTAATAATTAAGCTCCCATGGGCGGTGGGAACTGCGAGGTTGATGATAATGTTACCATTATTGATATTTTTAAGTTATTTTTGCAAAATCAAGACTCTGTTGATGAAACTGACATCAATGACAAAAATGTAAACTCCTCAACTTTCAACCTACATGATGTTCTCGAAGAAGTCTTAGAAGAAAGTAGAAAAATTCAAGCGAGTGCGTATAGGTGTGGATTTTGTTACTGGCTTGAAAACAACTATGCTTAATAATTTAGCTCCCATGGGCGGTGGGAACTGCGAGGTTGATGATAATGTTACCATTATTGATATTTTTAAGTTATTTTTGCAAAATCATGACTCTGTTGATGAAACTGACATCAATGAAAAAAATGTAAGCTCCTCAACTTTCAACCAACATGATGTTCTCGAAGAAGTCTTAGAAGAAAGTAGAAAAATACAAGCGTGTGCGTATAGGTGTGGATTTGGTTACTGGCTTGAAAACAACTATGCTTAATAATTTAGCTCCCATGGGCGGTGGGAACTGCGAGATTGATGATAATGTTACCATTATTGATATTTTTAAGTTATTTTTGCAAAATCAAGACTCTGTTGATGAAACTGACATCAATGAAAAAAATGTAAGCTCCTCAACTTTCAACCAACATGATGTTCTCGAAGAAGTCTTAGAAGAAAGTGGAAAAATACAAGCGTGTGCGTATAGGTGTGGATTTTTACTAAAAAAAACTACAAAAACAAGTGTGAAACATGTTCATCATTATTAATCACTGAAGAAAGAAATAGAATGCATATACCTTCACTCCATTTAAAGAATATAAGGATTACCAAGAATCCCTTTATTATGCTAATAAAAATTTTGTTGTGTGTAGAATTTTGTGCAACATGCATAAACAGCTATTTATCAAGAAGTGCTCACGAGAAGGTCATTATGAAAGAAATATCTTCAACTTTAAAAAACTCGCGACATTTTGACTTTTTGAATGGTTGCCCAGAGAACAAAGACTACAAGATAAACTATATATTCAAAAGTATTTTTCACATTACAGTTAAATGATTTTGTACAAAAAAATAGATCTTTTTCTGAAGAATCCAATACTACAGTACTTAAAAAAATAAAGACATTGTCGTATATGTAGGATATTTATTTATGTTGGTTGATCATAGACGGGCACATGAACTAACAAATTATAGGACGCTTTCATTGCTGTAAAGCTATTGTTATACTTGTGAGAAGTGGGCAAATTAAGATTATTACTCATTTGGTTAATTGTTTGGCCTATATACAATATTACACTGAAAACTTTCAGTACATACATTGATGTATAATACTAATAAGCCAATGAGTAGATATGACAAATTTTAACATTGTAATTTAAATTAAAGAACTTTTGGCTATTGAAATTTGTCCTAAGTAAGTATAATTACTTTATTGCGTAACTAGCTGACTCATCTAATTTATTCAACTAGCTAATTATTAATCAGCTTGTTATCAGTCATATTTGTAAATCTTGTCAACAATGCCGTCAACTTTTACTAAAGGCAGACAATCAAAACAATAAACATATCGAAGCCAGAGAATATTGTAACTATTATTACCTATCTAAGTAAAAAAATAATTTGCTCCTGTGACAAACCTGGGTCTAATATAATTTCATTACGACCGATTCTCGATTTAGTTTCAATACGATTGTAATTCTAATATTATTTGGAAATAGAGGTAATGTAAACAAGCAAGATTTAACAAAACTTTTTGCATATATATAACTTATTATTATAGATTCTACAGATTTGAAAAATGTATACATATACACTTCCTTATTGTAAGAAGTTGCCGCCCTTGAGAATTGTTATAGATAATGTATATTGTTAGTCTGTGGAATTAATTAATTAATACCTAATTACTCGCTAGAAGCTGGACTGGTGTGCTCTAAATTCACTGTAGCATTGCTTTGCTACTCTCTCTATATACTAAAAGAATCTGGTAAGGGATTACCTATTTGATGGGACAGTCATGTACAATTTTGTACGCACGACGGTGGGAAAAGACCTGAAAATGCTCATTAAGATAAAAGCCTGGCACAAAACCGAGCTCAAATACGGAGAACGGTTCTGACTTCGGTGAAGCAGTTTAAGTATCTCGGCTCAATATTTGGCAAAATAGACAACGACATTACTCATAGAACCACCCACAAATGGAGGAATGAATTTTGAAAATAGTATCGAAAAATTAGTAGCTCAAAGCTACGACGGCATCCAATCCGAAATTAAGGAAGTTTGTCTGCAAGCAATACACATTTGGTGTAACGCACATATTTTGAATTTGGTTTTGTCTAAGTCATGTGCGCGAATTGGCGAAGTTTTTCAATTTTCAATCATTTTTTCAATAGCTCAAAACGAGCTGCGTTTTATGATACGCATTGTAAAAAAATATCCCACGCTCCAGCTTTCGCTGGACATATTCATCACGTACTGTGAACGTAGTTATTGATGAAAATAATAACCTCATTAATTTGTTTTCTGAGATTAGCGACAACCGTCAAAATTGGATCGGTGATACGATTTCAGCCGCGGAAAATTTTAACAATTTGTTACGGTCATTTCATTTCTATTTTTCCTGTCAATTTTCCGTGAAATATTTGCTAGAACAGACTGCTTGTACAATATAATTCAGAAGTCACAAGTTGATGTCGGTTATTGCAGCAACAAAATAAAAGAGTTTCAGCCATGGTTATTATGTACGGAATTCCGTTCTAAATTCGATGATACTTACGAAAATACATTGCAAAATATCTCGGCTCCTCGTTTGAGACGCAACGTAATTTGTGCGAACAGATAACAAACTGCTCTATATTCCAGTCATTGATGGCTTACGTCGCAAAAAAATGTAGATTAGTTTTTTTTTGTTGTCCTGGTTTTATTTTTGTCGGTTTTAATTACGAATATCCAATCCATATTGATCTAAATAGAACCTCTACGTTGATTACGATACAATGATTCCCTTACGTCAAATCGTGACAATGATACCATTAGCCTTAACACGGACCGCGTGAATATGTCCTTGATTAGAAAATTACAAAGGCTGGTTAGTCAAAGGAAGCTATATGATGAAAAGATAAAAAAGATGATTAGAGAAATGCAAAGTTCAAAAAGGAAGTGTAAGCGTTATATGCAGAAGAATAGATCTATGATTAGTCTTGTAGATGAAATAAAATCGAAAGCCAAACAAAACCTACCTCACGTTGTAAAAGAAAACAAATTAATAGTTAAAAAGCAACTTTTAACACACTATGTTTTAGTGTATGCTATTGAAGACACATATGAGAACACCAAAAAAAAAAAAGAAAGAAATATTCTTAATTAAAGAATCGTTGAAAATAAATGTGTAACCAGATATAACAGGAAGAGTATGATAACGAGATCTGTGCTGGTATTAAAAGGAAGTCTTCGTCAAAGGAAAATTATTACGAAAAACAATAGTATTAAGAGCGAAATTATTAAGTTTTATAATAGAGACGATGTATCACGACCCACACCTGGGAAGAAAGAATTCAAGACTCAAGGTAAAATGAAAAAAACAAAGATGATAACTACTGGACACCTTAAAAGAGCTTTATAAAAAGTACAGAGCGGAGGGAGGAAGAGCCAAATTGACGTGTTTTAAAAAGTACAGACCATATTATGTGATACCACCGAAACTTTCTGATCGAGAAACATGTGGATGTGTAAAGCACGAAAACGTCATTATGAAAATTAAGAAGTTAGGAATTATTGAGACTGCAAGTTTAAATGAAATCTTATTAATGGTGGTATGTAACTTGGATTCCAAAGCATGTGCCTATGGTGAATGTTTGACTTGCTGCAATAAATGCATAGAATTTTACGAGGACACCTGGGATATGAATGAAATTGTTACTTGGAACGAATTTGCTACCGAGGAACATGAATATATAAATAAAAATGGTAAATGGCAACTACTAAGAAAATTGTGAAAAAAGAAGTTCGAGAAAAAAGCACTGACAGAATCCTTTAATGAAGATCTGAAAATGATGAAGAAACATATGTTCAACATAAAACATCAACAATACCCAACAGAACATGTACTACCCAACAAGATAATCAGCAGATCATGGACAATTTTCAACAGTAAAATGATGTTAACGACATATCTCAATATAATATATAAAGTTTATTAAATAAATGTAAAGATGTCTTTACTAACCTTGATCAATTTCTTCAAAACATTTATTATGGCATCGCAGGTTTTCATAATTATTAAGGAAAGACTTTGTGGGGAAATAGCACTGTGAAACTTTAAATCTTCTAGAGTACTCCCAGTAGCTAGATACCATAATGTTATTGAAAGCTATTGAAAAGGTGGTATACCTTCCCTCATGTTTGTATTATTTTCTCAATCAACGTCAATCAAAAAAATTGGCGTGACCAATTTTAGTAGCTCTTGAAACTGTTCCAAGTCCAGTATATATGTAATAATTTTTAAGTCATTTTCCTCAATTAACATCAAGTCTTTTAAGAGATTTTCGTGAGTGTATTTTGGCCTTTTCATGTACCAATCTTTCGACCAAGGACGTTTTCGTTTACGTTTACGCTTAGCCACAAGCAATAACACTACAGCTGCAGCTAAATCTTGTGCGGACATGTTGCTTGGATCAAACTATTCTCCGACTGAACACGAAAATATTGCACAATTTACGAAGTTCTTATTATTGTGCAATATAATTGAACGTTGGAATCAAAACGCAATTCAATCTTATTGTACAATTAAATATATTGTTCAATGTAGGTTTAGGGGCCACCTTAGAGAAATTACCGCCAATAACATTTGACCACCCGGATGTCTCCAAATTGCTCAAGGATCTGATGACTGTTCAGACTGCGAGACATGAAGGCATTAAGTTTTCGTACGCGTCGGTTGTGCAGTTGGAAACTCTAAAAAGAGAGTGTTTCAACGAAACTCAGCTGTAAAGATAAATCCTAAATAACAACAGCACTAAAGGAGTAGTGGACACCAATGATCACTTTTGTGGTACAATCAACGTTGACGCAAATTTTATTAACAGATGCTATCTGACATCGCGATAATTATGCTTTTGAATGTTTGGTTAAACGTAGGCACCGGAAATAACCAAAGATATCATAATTCGACAAAGGTTGACGAGTATTTAGGACCATCTTAATGTAGAAGTTTGCCAGGATTTCATGCTTTCACTGGATGGGAATTCAATCCACTTTTTTTTAATAAAGGAAAAAAAATATTCAATTTATTAATAAAAAACATGAATGACATGAATGAACAGCAAGCTTTAATGCAGTTTGGAGATCCAGAGTCGTTTAATGATTGGCATATACCTAGGTAGCACTGAAGTGGCCAGTTAGAAACATTGACAATGAAATATTTTTTAAAATTTCGAATATTAGAACTCTTTGGTTACCAAATGAGATATATTGCATCCATTTGTCATTTGTTTCTGTGAATTGGCGACAGTTATGTTGTATATCGTCACAGGTGATGAAACTTCGAACCAGAAACCAAACGACAGTCAGCTCAATGGCTAATTCCTTTTGAGGATCGACCAACTAAGTTAAAGAAAGGAAGAAGTCAAGGAAAAAAGATGATTGCCTCGTTCTTTAGTCGGGGAGAGAAAGACAGTTACTTCAGACTGGTATGTTAACTGTTGTTTGCCTATTGTCTTGGAAAACAGCAGCAGCCTCGAAGCAGGATCTTCCTTCATCACGACAACGCTTCAGCGCACACCGCAAAACGAACAATCGAATATTTGAGTATGGCAAGTGTTGAGATATTGAGTCATCGGCCATATAGTCCTGACCTGGCGCCTTGTAACTTTCATTTATTCCCAAGAACCAAAGATAAACTTCGGGTATACGCTTTACGAGCCCTGAAGATGCGGTAAGTGCGTACGAAAATGCAATAGAAGAGACGCCTAAGGAAGAATGGGCCCACTGCTTTTCACACCGGTTCCATCGAATGCGAAGATGTATAGAGAGGAACGTAGACAACTTCTAAATACAATAAAAGTATCGGCAACAATCTAGATTGAACCGTTTTTTATTTTCTAAAGACTTTCAGTGTGACCCACGTACATGAAGATATTTTCCAAAAAATTCAGAAATTCATGTGCGAAGTTTGATATAGTATTCCTGGTGTACTCGATGTAGATGCTTCCCGACTTCAGCTGTTTGTAAATAATAACAGCATGAATAGTATTAACGAAGAATTCAATCGAAAAAAATTGAAAATTTTTGATTTTGTTTAGCACCATGTAAAACTGAAAAATTCCAACAATTTCTCCGAGCGAATTACATTTCTAGAATGTGGTATAACGCAAATAAAAAAGTACTGACCATCTAAACTCCTGAACACAATTGGTGGTGGTTAGAAGAAAACAAATGTCACTTTCATTGGTTTGATGGTGACATGGTAACCCCTACACAATGTTATTTTTCGAGATTCTATATGCACAACAACAACATGGTAAAACTGTCCTACGTCGCTGTTAAAAATTACATTATAATAAATTAAGAGGTAATAAAATACAACTCAAATTTCCTAAGAGCCGTAAATTCGAAGTTACCATAAATCCTGTCTTAGAAAGGACCATATTATTTTACTCGTAACACACTTAAAGAAGAATTGTAAAAAATTAGAAACTCTATATTTTGTGCAAAACTTGAAACCTTTTAGTTACGATTCTAAAACAAAACACCAGATGAAATTTTGTGGCAATTTAAAACTGTTAAGAAGTGGACATAAATCCTTTTTTGCTGTCACATAAGAGAAATTAGGGATCTTTCGAAACGACTTTGTGTCGCCTTTTAAATTTAAACCAGATGTTATAACTAGAAAACAAGTGAGGACCGTGGGACAGGAATACATTGCTGTCTCACTCTGGTGAGAAATGTGAGAGAAGGCGTGCGGCCATTCCAAAACTATAGTGGCGAGCCAATCGGAAGTCGTCTAGTTTATTGGGTAACCAATTACCCAAAGGCAGTTTTACTTGGGCGTAACGATTTTGCTTGCAGAGAGAAATAGGTTCGACGAAGGTGAAAAAGGCGAACCTCGTGGAGAAGGACATTCTGGTTCCGCGCTCCGAAGTGGTTCCATCAACAAGTTGTAAGAAGTCTCAATCGAGGTTTCTAAGTCACGATTTTTTTAGAGTCAGTGTATTTTACAGAGTTCCGTAGTAATTTTGGTATTGTATAAAACTTAGAATCAGTGTAGTTTAGAAACGTAAATTCATTTTGTGCAAAGAGGAGTCAGCTTGTACGACTTACTACAACATTTGCAGAAACAAGACATGGTCGTCGGCAAGGTTTACGGTTGCACTTAAAACACAAGTACGTCGACACTTGCGTCTCGAGTAGCGAGTCTACACCCTTGCGTTCTGGAATAAAAGGGAGCCCAGGAGAAAATACAAGTACGTCGACACTAGCGTCTCGAGTAGCGAGTCTACACCCTCGCGTTCTGGAATAAAAGGGAGCCCAGGAGAAAATACAAGTACGTCGACACTTGCGTCTCGAGTAGCGAGTCTACACCCTCGCGTTCTGGAATAAAAGGGAGCCCAGGAGAAAATACAAGTACGTCGACACTTGCATCTCGAGTAGCGAGTCTACGAGTAGCGAGTCGAGTAGAGTAGAGACGTGCTTTTGTCGCTGTGCGCCGACGACAGCGCGTACCTCACGTCGTCACATCACGAAATCGTCTCCGTCAACCGCATGCAGCGTGTGCTGGACTTGCTGCCGGAGTGGCTGGACAAATGGAGGATGGCCGTCAACGTGAGCAAGACGGCCGCCATCATTTTCGGCAGATGGAAACTGCTGCGTCAGCTGCGCCTCCTAGACTACTACGCTTTAATATAGCCGATGAACCCGGTCGAAATCACTACGGAGCATGTAGCTGGTGCAGTAAGGCGGGCCCCGAACTGGGAAAGTCCGCGGCCTCACACTAAGTTTCTGATAATTGTCATCCGCGAAAGGATTATAAAATAAGATAAAATTAATTGACTTATTAAACCCCAAAAAAACTATTAATTAAATGGTTAAAAATTGTTGTTGAATTGTTAAATTCGATGAAAACATGTTAAGAAAAATAAATGAGAATTATCGTACACAAAAATGTGGAATATTGGGACTCCATGAAGTCGATCGATAAGTTACCTTAGTTAACATATGTAAATATGTTAGTTAGGTAAGTAACAAAGGTAAGTGATATGGCTGTCTTCGGTGTAACCAATGTAAATGATGAAATATAACAGTACCAGATGGGTCGCGATGTAAGAAGCAATGTAGCATATCTTCTCATTTGCGATCCATGAAAGACACCCTACAGTAGTCCATTTGGCAGTCCATTTAGAAAATTGTCAACGAGTTTATTTTAATGAATCTAACGCGGAAAACAGGGCGGTGGCACATTAACAAGTTTCTTCACAGTCTGTCAAACTGACGATTTCGCTCGCACTTTGCTGTATGCTGACATGCCACGCTATTACACATGGAACGCATCATCGAAATCGTTTCAGCGTCAGAAACACAGAACACTAGAAGGACATCCAAATGTATTTGCTTCAGACGCTCTGGGTCGCATCTACACAGTACATCATGCATGTTATTATTTGCGGTTGTTGTTGGTGAATGTTCGTGGTCCGACATCGTTTAAACAACTGAGAACAGTTAATGGACAGCTCAGTGCGACTTACCGTGCGGCATGTCAACTATTACATTTACTTGAGAAAGATTCGCACTGGGAGGATACGCTCAAGGACTCCGTAATATCTTCATCGCCGCATCAAATTCGTACATTGTTTGCGCTTATCATATCGACATGTTTCCCTTCGAATCCAAAAGATTCGTGGGTTAAGTACAGAGATGACATGTTTGAGGATGTTTTGCATCGTGTGCGCCGTCAAACTTTGAATCCTGCACTAATGACTGAAGAAATTTATAATGAGACATTGATCATGATAGAAGATATGTGTTTATTGATGGCAAAAAAAGTACTGCAGAGTTTTGGAAATGACAGCACCCAATCGTCATATGCACGACGCATTAAACCACGAGTTGCAAAGAGAAAAACAGTACGACCGAGTGCCAGCTATTTGAGTACTCGATGCATTTGGCAACTGGGGGAGGAATGCGATGATGACCAAATCAAAACTATAATACAACACGACTTCTATGTCGATGATTTGATAACTGGCTCCGACGACGAAGAAAGATTAGTACAAATTCAAAAATGTGTTTCTGATCAGCTGAAAAAGGGTTGTTTTATCTCGAGGCGCGGAAAACCTCTCGAAATCTTCTGTGACAATGATCGAAACTTCGTTCACGCCGCAAAGGAAATTGGCAAGTTTCTGCAGCAAAACAAAGAGTCTATAATCGATTTTGCAACTCAAGAAGATATTAAATTTATTTTTTCGCCAAGTTATGCTCCTAATTTCGGCGGGATTTGAGAGGCTGGCGTAAAATCAGCAAAACACCATTTAAAACGGGTCATGGGAAACGCCCACCTAACCTTTGAGGAATTAGATACTCTATTCGCACAAGGCGAAGCCATACTAAACAGCCGACCCTTATGTCCTTTATCTTCACCTCCCGACGATTTCCAACCCGTCACCCCGGGGCACTTTTTAATTGGCCGGCCACTGACGATACTGTTTGCTTGTAAGAAATTTTTTTACGTCGTTCGGATGATTTTAGATCGTTACATTTTTAAAGTGAGCAAGGTTTGATCTCAGGGTTTGATGTAAAACTTGAGAGAGATGTTATGCATATTATAATGATTTTACGGCTATGGGATTCTCTAAAATTAGGTATACTGATAGATTGATAAATTGCGAAGCGTTAGGCTATTTCAAAAGCTAGAATAAATTAGACACTACAGCGTAATTACCTGAAAATCCGTGTTAACTGACAAAATACGATATTATTTGCCCTTATAACAATGTCATAAAACTACCATGTGTTATTTTCAGACTTGTAATTTGGATAGATAGAGGATACCCCTGACTCAGACAAAGTAACACAGAAAAAAACTAAAAAAATGCCATTGCCTCCACCCATAATGGTTTCAGGCGTGGATAACTATTTAAGCCGGTCGACATCACTAAGGAGGATGTGCCTGCTCCGATTAGGCCTCTTCTGGCCGGTGACGGAACCCCACGTTACCGTGCCAAAGACCGAGCGGAGATTTTCGCCGACTTCCTGGAGACGCAGTTTACACCGAACCCGACCACTGATGTGCAGCACGTTGACACCATCGAGCGACACTTGGAGACTTACTTCGAGTCGCCGATAGCGCCGACGGAAGACCCAGTCGTGTTTTCCCCTGGGCAGGTCCACCGGATGACTCGGCGGACTAAACTACGGAAAGCGCCCGGTCCCGACCGCATCACCAACGAAGCCCTGCGCCATCTACCACAGCGATCAATCGCGGCGATGGCGCGGTTATTCAACGGCATCCTCCGCACCGGGCACTTCCCGAGTTCGTGGAAGCTCGGCCGAGTCATCATGATACCGAAACAGGGGAAGAACATTTTGCTACCTGGGAGCTACCGTCCCATCACGCTGCTGTCGACGATATCGAAAGTCTTCGAGAAGTTGCTGCTGCTGCACATCACGCCCCACCTTCAGCCACGCGACGAGCAGTTCGGCTTCCGTGCCGAACACTCCACCACGCTCCAAGTCACGAGAGTACTGCACCACCTCGCTGCCGCTTATAATAAGCGGGAGCATTCTGTTGCGGTATTCCTGGACATGGAGAAGGCGTTTGATCGCGTCTGGCATGCCGGCCTGGTCTACAAGCTGTCCACGTCTACTACTCCACGTCGAGTAGTTAAGACTGTGGCTACCTTCCTGCAAGACAGACGTTTTCAAGTGGCGGTTGAAAACGTGCTGTCCACGGAGCGACCCATCCGTGCCGGCGTGCCTCAGGGAAGCTGCCTGTCGCCCGT
Source organism: Coenonympha arcania (assembly GCA_036785405.1). NCBI lineage: Eukaryota > Metazoa > Arthropoda > Insecta > Lepidoptera > Nymphalidae > Coenonympha > Coenonympha arcania. The sequence goes on from CM072082.1 coordinate 10,058,407, forward strand.
CTGCTACAGCAGATACACGGACGACATCCCAGTGGTCGACGGCGCCATGCTGGCGCTGTACGCCGACGACGCTGCATTCATCACCACCTCGCTGAACGCCCCACACGCAGCCATCAAGATGCAGCGTGCACTGGACGCACTTCCCACATGGCTGAAGGACTGGAGACTGAAGGTCAACGTGGCGAAGACTCAGGCGATCTCCATCGGGCGGACCGTCACCCTGCCGCCCCGGGTGTCGCTCTTGGGAGAACCTGTCGAATGGACCCCGACGGCTAAATACCTCGGCGTGACCATCGACAGGAAGCTCTCGATGCGACCCCACGTGAAGAACGTGGTTGCGCAGTCGCGCGCCATGCGAGGCCTCCTACGCCCCGTGCTGGCATCCCACCTGCCTCTCCGTGCGAAGCTGTGTCTGTATAAGACATACGTCCGCACGCGACTCACCTACGCGGCCCCAGCCTGGTTCGCGCTGGTCAGCGAGCCGGGCCGCAAGTCGCTGCGGGCGCAGCAGTCGCTCGCGCTCCGCACCATCTCCGGAGCGCCACGCTTCGTACGGAACCAGGTCATCTCCAGGGACCTGCGCATGGAGAGCCTCGACGACCACGTTCGCCGCCTGAGCACCTCAATGTTTGCGCGCGCCGACGGAGCGCGGTCCCAGCACCTGCGGGACATCGCGCCATACCATCGGCGGCCGCCGGATATTAGGGGTTTGCCACGTGACCTGACGTCGGCATAGACCTACCTACACCGCTTCCTCGCCGCTGGCTGACGGGCGCCCTCCGGAACATCACTGGCGGGCACGACCTCGCTGAGCGGCGGGTTGCAAGCACCACCGGACTTACTCTCACTCCGCTGCGCTCGCTGATCGCTCGCGAATCCACGCGGGCTCGTATCGCAGCGCGGCGGAGTCACCGGATTGACTCCACGGACCAGCAATGGTCACACCTAGTGCCCCGCCTGTAGTTGCAGGCGGCGCCGAGACCACTGAGGGGGGCCATCGCCCCGAACAGTTACCCCGGGACCCGCAAGGGTCCGCGTGGACGACCCGGATGTTAAGGAGGATGTAGCTGGTGCAGTAAGGCGGGCCCCGAACTGCCAAAAGTCCGCGGTCTCACACTAAGTTTCTGTTAATTGTCATCCGCGAACGAGTTATAAAATTAGTTAAAATAAATTGAGGTATTAAACCCCAAATAAACTGTTTTAAATGGTTGGAAATAGTCGTTGTTGAATTATTAAATTCGATGAAAACATGTTAAGAAAAATAAATGAGAATTATCGTACAGAAAAAATGCATCATAACAATGATGAAGAAAGGATTTGTCTACCAATACACCAAACAGTGCGGACCTTTTAATCGCTTTCTGCCGCAGTCTTCGGCGGAAGCAGACACTTGCGATTCAATAGAGCCGATGAACCCGGTCGACATCACTACGGAGGATGTAGCTGGTGCAGTAAGGCGGGCCCCAAACTGGAAAAGATATACGTGTCTTGCACTGGCCGGTGTTAAGACGGCCCAGGCCTAAACCGTCGTCTACAGCACAGATGGCAGCACGGACACTTCCGAGCGCTCCAAGCTGGTGCCGTTCTCCCCTCGCGTTCTGGAATAAAAGAGAGCCTAAGAGAAAATATACCTACGTCGACACTTGCGTCTCGAGTAGCGAGTCTACACCAACGACATCCCCACCCTCGCCGACCACCTACACGAGGGTGAGATGGACGTGCTTTTGTCGCTGTACGCCGACGACAGCGCGTACCTCGCGTCGTCACATCACCAAATCATCTCCGTCAACCGCATGCAGCGTATGCTGTACCTGCTGCCGGAGTGGCTGGACAGATGGAGGATGGCCGTCAACGTGAGCAAGACGGCCGCCATCATTTTCGCTGCGCCTCCGAGGACAGTACCTACAATGGCAGACTTCGGTGCGCTACTTAGGGTGTCGCATCGATCGGAGCCTGACCATGGAACTCACGGTGGAACATGCCGTGAACCAGGCGAACCACCAAGTCCTGACCTCCAGTCTCACACCAAGGACCAAGCTCCGTATCTTCGAGGCGTACGTCCGCTCTCGCCTGACGTATGCGGCACCTGCCTGGTACGCACTATGTTCAGCCACCCAGAGGCGCCGGCTGCAGGTCGTGCAGAATAGGTGCCTCCGCCTGATCGTGGGAGCTCCGAGGTACGTCAGAAATGACGTCATACATCGGGACACTAGGACGCCCACCGTGGAGGAGTTCGTCCGTGGTCTTGCGCGGAACCTGTTCGCGCGCGCGGACCACGGGCCACACGAACACCTCCACGGGATCGCACCGCAACAAGATCAACCACCAACGGGTTGTCCGCTACCTCGCGAGCTCTTGCGGTCTCCCTCCCCCGTGCGCGCGCGCGTGGACAGTGACGGAGACGAAGACAACGACGCGGGGTTCATGCTACCGGACCCCAGCATCCCCGCGCAGGGCAGCGACATGATCGCTGACCGCGCGGAGCGACCAGACCCATCAAACCAGCAGGCCTCAAGCCATGAAGGCGAGGCCTTAGCCCCTTACCGGGGCTAAAAAAACAACACCGAGGGAGCGCGGCTCCCCCGCGACACATCGCCCGGGTAAGGAGGCAAGCCTCGAGGCCCGTACCCCCGTGGGGACTTGCTCCCCATGGAGAAGACCACGCAGCAGCAGATTTTTAACAGATGGCGCTACTGTTTGCTTGTACGAAATTTTTTTACGTCGTTCGGATGATTTTAGATCGTCACATTTTTAAAGTGAGCAAGGTTTGATCTCAGGGTTTGATGTAAAACTTGAGACAGATGTTTGTTATGCATATTATAATGATTTTACGGCTATGCGATTCTCTAAAATTAGGTATACTGATAGATTGATAAATTGCGAAGCGTTAGGCTATTTCAAAAGCTAGAATAAATTAGACACTATAGCGTAATTACCTGAAAATCCGTGTTAACTGACAAAATACGATATTATTTGCCCTTATAACAATGTCATAAAACTACCATGTGTTATTTTCAGACTTGTAATTTGTAAAAAAAACATCGTAAATTAAGTGATAATAATTATTAGTAATTCTATTACATATTTCTTCTTATAACCATTATAAATTACATAAGTAGGAACAACGTAGTTCCTAAAATAGTGCCTATTGTATTTCTATAATAAGCGATTTTGTAAGATTGTGATTATCGTATTATTATATTGTGATTATTTTAAATAAAAATTTTGTTATTGTATGTAACGAGTTTGATTTTTACTAAAATTGCTCTCCATCATCCCAGTTCTGATACTCTTGTCGTCGGGTGGTGTATTGGACTGTGAAGATAAGGTAAATCAGTGGCGTGCACTGAATTTTTGACCTGGGTAGGCATAGACGAGATGCTCGAATCTTTCAGAGGAAGATGTAAATTCCGTATATATAGGGCTAACAAACCTGCCAAATATGGCATAAAAATATATGCACTTGTTGACGCCAAATCATTTTATACCAGCAATTTAGAGGTATACGCTGGGAAACAACCTGCAGGACCGTTCAATATTGATAATTCAGCATACGCGTTGGTAAAAAGATTATCTCAAAATATCCTCAACACTGGTCGCAACATCACTGTGGATATCTTTTTTACTTCAATACCTCTTGCTAACCATTTGCTTACTGCACATAGAACGACCATCGTTGGCACGTTACGTAAAAATAAAAAAGAAATTCCCCCTAATTTTCTACATACCAAAGATCGTAAGAAACCATCTTCAATATTTGGGTTTGGTGAGGAAAAAGTTTTGGTATCGTATGTTCCGAATGAAAAACAAAAGAAAGTGGTATTACTATTATCAACTTTACATAAAGATGATAAAATTAACGATAACTCCGGGTGCGACGCAAAACCTGAAATTAGTGGACTACTGCTACTTCTCATTATGGCTGGACAATACTTAAATGCTCAAGATGAAATAAGCCTATTCTATCTGTAATATCAGATGAAGAACTTGCAAGTTTAAATCCTATGATGATGGGACAATCCGCCATTCCCGCCCATGAAGGAAAAACCTCTCTGCAAATTCTTCAAGAAGCTAAACAATTGAATCCTGGGCTTCACACTCATTTTAAAGATCATCCTATTTCTGATGATGATCCAGATTATACTCAAGGATATGATCCTGACAATCACCCTCAGTCCTCTTGTGACCCATTAAACTGTCATGAGATGAAAAACATTTATGACTTAGCTCATTTATTGACAATTTCCGAAAATCCCCTCTCATCTGAGATAATTAAAGTTTTAAAATTGGTTTTTAATTTAAATCTAAATGATCAGGATCAATAATATAAACAACTTACATTGCTGATTAAAGTTAGTGGACCATATTGGAATTTTATTAAAGACAACTTAATTGATGCTGCTCGTCAATGTTATAATGTGGTAGTAGTAAGTATACTACCACAATGGGCATGTTAAAAATATATCAACTTCAACATGTTAGAGGCATTCAATAACAACATTGGTGCTTTGAGTCACATTTCCGATGATTTAAAAGTGACTACTAAACGATTAGTAGATCAGAGTGAGATGGACAACATCTTTAACAAAGATTTAACTAAACAATTAAACAAACTGACGACAAGCAGAGCTGAATGTATGGAGGCTTTAGAAACAAAAACCTTAGAACTTCATCACCCCGCAAAAAGGACTCAAAGACCAGCAACCATCACTCCTACTACTGACTCGATGAGTTCACCTCAGCAAAATCTCCCAGGTCGTATCGAGAATTTAATTACCATATGTTCTGCAATCACAGCTCAGGCTACACGCACACTTCCTATCAATCCAAGAGTTATTTGTAATATTCTAAACCAAGATATTCATCAGAAAATTAAGCGAACATCCTAAATTTTATGATATGATTGTAAATGCTCCTCAACGTGAACACAAAATCCTCCTCGAGACAATCAATAATTTAAAGAGTGATATATAATTAATACTCTATCCAAAGTATGTTAAATGTAAATCCCAGTGTTATTTGACAAAATCACTGCTTCCTTACATAAACAATTGAGTTAATATTTCTTTTCGATCTGTTTAATGATAGTTTCATAATGTTTAATTTGAATTTTTGACAACAAATCGATTTTAATTTTAATTTTAGTTTAATTTCTTAATATTCGTATAATTCGTATTCGTATGATTATTCGTATTCGTATATTACATTTTAAAATGAAACCAAGGTAGGTGTTAATGTCGTAGACCAAATGAAAGAAGAATACTCTGTTGGAAGAATGAGTCAGAGATGGCGAATGAGGTTATTTTTTTCAATGTTAAATATTGCTGGCATCAATGGCCAAATAATTTACAAAGCGAACACTGATAACTTAATGCTACGCCGACAAGGTTTGAAAGAAATAGCAATGGACCTATATATGACCAGAAGGTTTTCAATTATGACATTAAATACTCCTTTGAGGAACCAAATAGCTCGGTTTGTACCCACAGAACAAGCATCATCTTCAATAAAGGAGGGTATATGCAGTATTTGTCCATCAAAAAATAAAATAAAAATAGACGAACGAAAAAAGGGTGTTGCAGATGCTCTAAATTACTGTGCAATGAACATTGCACATACTTATGTGCAGACTGTTTTGCTCAAGAATATGAAGTAGGTGAAGATAATTTATAAGTTTTGTGTTTAATTTAGATTCTGACAATAATTTGTAAAATCAAATGCAGTATTTCTACTTAAAATAGTCAATGATGAGGAGCGGCAAAATGCTCCACACGCGCCCTATGACGTTACGCGGGGAGGCGCGCCCACTCTAGGGTTAAGGCCACCCCAGGCCGCGCATCACGTGGACCGACAGCGAGGGCCGCGACGTTATCGACGAGCCTAGGACGAAGGTGCTTCGTTCAGGCGAGCTAGTGATCTTGGGTCAAAAGCAGAAACAAAAGGAAAATGAGCGTTTCACCTCCTCAATACCACCGTTCAGAGGATACCGCTGAATCAGACAAAGTAACACAGAGAAAAAACTAAAAAATGCCATTGCCTTCACCCATGTTTCAGGCGTGACTATCTGACATTCTTTGACTTAATGTCAAGTAGTGTACCCGATGCCTCTTGCTTTTCAGCAAAAACTATGAATGGATAAACGTCAAAATTAATGCTCTAATAGAAGATTCCTACAGATCTATGACAAAAATCTTGACGCCGCTGTCTTTTGCATTCTTATGAAAATAAGTAAAAAAAAAAAACACACGAGTCATGGCAAAAAAACTGTGTCATTCAAGCCCAAGAGAATTATAGAAGACCTTCAAAGTAATAAGGTATATAAAAATGAAGAAGAAGCCTACAAATTTAGATGGCGAGTAAGGACCCACTACTATGTTCACCCTAACTTTTAATAAAGAGGAAGACTTAATAAAAATTAATGAAGTCAATTATATTCTAGGGTGTAAATTTGAAATTCTTCATCCTATTAAAACATCTAAACAGACCTATAAAACCTTTTTTATTGTATTATTGAAGTTCAAAAACATATTTATACTTTTTGTTTTGCTTCAGATGTTCTGTCAAAGATTTGCCCATTAAACCAGACTGTTCAGGTAAAGGCAAGTTTTACTTCACTGAAGTTCCTGGAATTGATCTGCAAAGGTTCCATAAAGCAGAAAGAAAAGCAAGATATATGTGTATTTAAATACGTTAAATAACACGTCTCCGTCGGCCCAGGTCAAGCAAATATAAACCGAGAAATATTCAGATAGAGTATATTTCTCGGTTTATATTACATTTATTAATCAATAAATAAAACGGTCCGAATTTGCCAAAAAGCTTTCTTAAACATATTACGCATTAAGAAATATAGTGAAAATAATGTAAAAAATTACCGATAGAAAATAGAGGAGGTGACCACAAATCCCACAAGTATGAGGCCAAAAAACAAAGTGTCATTGCTTTTATTAAAACTTTCAAATGCTCTGAATCCCATTATTGTCGGGACAACACAAAACGTATTTATTTGCCGTCAGAATTAAGCATAAACGAATTGGCAAAAATGTATAACGAACAGGCAGATAAATCCATGAAATTGAAATAAAAGCAGTGCTAAAAAAGTTTAGACTTAAGTGTAATAAACAATTATTACAAATTATTGGCAATTCTATTGCTAATAAAAAAACAAGGTAAGTAGCCAAATGGCAAAAGTAGAAACATAAACATTATATCCTTCTTCTCTATCTACATATCACAGTCACTTTTATTTAATTTTGCCCAATAGAAATATGGAAAGTGTTGTCAATAATGATCTCATTAGAATTTTTGAGTACTCTGACACTACCAATTTAAATAAAGAACCAAACAACAAATTAACTCGTACTATAGACGACTAAGTTGTTTTGAATTACCTGTGTAGGTAATATGATTTGTGTAAAATAGCCTATTATGCCTGTGTATTCTGTCTCAAATTCTTTCTGATAAATTGGTATAACAAATAATGTCCATGTATAAATGTGTGTACATATTAATTAAGAGGTATATTGTATGGTGCTTCATGGGTTTTTGGAAATGGACAGCTGTTTTCCCATGAAAGCTAGTTAGGAACAGTCTGTCCGGGTTTACTTACTAAACCCTAAATAATGAATCAGTTTCTTCTCTCTATATTAACTTTAATCAGAAATATACAAAATATCAAATCAATCTAGCCACTTTTATTTCTAAAACGATTCGCACTGGGATGATACGCTCAAGGACTCCGTAATATCTTCATCGCCGCATCAAATTCGTACATTGTTTGCGCTTATCATATGGACATGTTTCCCTGTTAAGTTCCCTGTTAAGTATAGAGATGACATGTTTGAGGATGTTTTGCATCGTGTGCGCCGTCAAACTTTGAATCCTACACTAATGACTGAAGAAATTTACAATGAGACATTGATCATGATAGAAGATAATTATGTGTTCATTGATGGCAAATAAAGTATTGTCGAGTTTTGGAAATGACAGCACCCAATCGTCATATGCACGATGCATTAAACCACGAGTTGCAAAGAGAAAAACAGTACGACATTGAACCATTGACCAAAAAAGTTCGTTCCACAATGAAATCAACAACAAAGAATTTATTTCCTTGGTGCTCCCGGAGGAATCGGAAAAACGTTTTTAATTTTATTGCTTTTAGCGAGAATCAGATCGCGAAATGATATTGCTCTAGCGTTGGCTTCATCTGGAATAGCTGCGACTCTGCTAGAAGGCGGGCGAACTGCACATTCTGCCTTGAAATTACCATTTAACATGCAAATCACCGAAACACCAATTCGCAACATCGCCAAAAATAGCGTAATGGCCAAGATCCTACAGGTATGTAAATTGATTGTTTGGGATGAATGCACAATGGACCATAAGAGGTCACTGGAGGCGCTGGACACAGCGTTGAAAGATCTTCGTGACAACCAAAATATTTTTGGTGGGGCCATGATTCTGTTGTCAGGTGATTTTCGTCAGACTCTTCCAGTTATTCCCCGATAAACTGTTGCTGATGAACTAAATGCATGCCTAAAATCATCGAATTTGTGGCAGTACGTCAAGATACTCCACTTAACAACTAACATGCGAGTATTTTTGCAACAAGATGAAACTGCAAATGTGTTTGCGAAGCAGTTGTTAGACAGACATTGGAAATAATAAAGTTGCAGTGGACACCTCGACCGGATTCATCACATTACCCACAGATTTTTGACGCATCACGGAATCAAACTTCATTACCCACAGATTTTTGACGCATCACGGACTCAAACTCACACACTTCAGTGTGTTTTCCTAGATATAGCGCAAAAGTTCAATAACCATAATTGGCTGGGTGAACGAGCAATATTGGCGGCGAAAAATAAAGATGTCGAGGGTCACAATGCGACCATTCAGAATTTTCTTCCAGGACAGTTGGTTTCCTTCAAATCAGTCGACACCGTTATGAACCAGGATGGCGTAGTCAACTATCCCAGGGAGTTTTTAAATTCTGGAATCGCCTGGATTACCACCTCACAATTTGCAGTTAAAAGTAGGATCAGTTGTCATAATGCTGCGTAACATTAGTCAGCTTCGACTATGCAATGGAAAAAGGCTGGCTGTGAAAAAGCTGATGAATAACGTCATTGAGGCAACAATCATGAAAGGAAAATACAAAGGAGAGGATGTCTCGATCCCGCGGATACCGATGATTCTAACGGACTTACCATTCGATTTGAAACGCTTACAATTTTCTGTACGTCTGGCTTTTGCGATGACCATAAATAAATCGCGAGGACAGTTGTTAGAAGTCGTTGGAATCAACTTAGAGTTTTCCTGTTTCGCGCATGGACATTATACGTCGCGTGTTCGCGCGTCGGAAAACCGTCTTCTATGTTTATTTACGAACCACAAAACAAAACAAAAAATATAGTTTATGAGAAAGCTTTAAACTGATTAACAGACTGTATCATAACAGTGTGTGTCTGTAAATATCAAATTTCAACCTTATACATAGCCAGTATTCGTTCGGAATCGTTGCCTTACACTTGGCGTTTTGTGGTGAATATGTTAATTGTGTAAACTACAGGCACATGTCAAATAATAATAGGAGGTTACTGGAGTACAACCTACGATGTACCAAGTAAATTGGAAGATGTATGAAGTAAAGATTCTCGTCACAAGCTAGGTACTTCAGGCTGTACTGGAAAACACCATTCTAGCTTTTATAGTAGGTAACAGATATTGTAAACGTAGGTACTTCGAACATTGCTGGCTACGTGCGCGAGAGACGGAAATACACTTCCTACTAGTATTTATCGTTGCGTTTTACTCGCACGGAGTCTAAGTACAAGTTCTATTATTGGGATTATGTATTGGGTTTTGGCTTATGGGTTTGTCCAATATCGGGTAAGATGGTTCGGATTGTTTGTTAGTAATTTAGTTATTTGTTGGAGATAAACGGAGCGTGGCAGGGTTGATGAGGCACGCTTTGATACTGCATTGATTAAGACTTTTACTGATAGGTACACCGAAATAAGCAAAAAGTGATGCTACCGTTTTTCTGATAGCTTTAGCTGCACTTTTTTCTAAACGGTGCCGCAGAAATAGAAAAGAATTTTGAAATGTAACATCAAATTGTGAGACAAATTGGCGCAAATATTCCTGAGCTCTATTCGAACAAGATGAAAAAAATAATTTTTATTGGGGCTTGAGTTAGAGACATCTAACCTCTATCCGTGACCTGGGGGTTATGCGTAAACCCAGTGATCATCACAGAATGAAAGACGCTGAGCTATTCGGTCTATAGTTCGACATGACAACATTGTTTGATTATTAAGTTAAACAAACTTTCTTTGGATGTCAAACGAGCTCAGTGTCTTCCGATTTTTGAAAACCATATACTTAGCATAAAGATTAAGCATCAGATACAACCCCAAAATATTCGCCACTTATAAGTTCATTAACTAAACTTGTGAGACTTACCTATTCGTAGCCACATAAATCACTGTATACTATAAGTATCTCCTTTCGATTCAAAGCATTTATTCTTATGATGGTCTGTAGGACTTAACAAATTAGCGTTCATTCTATATTCTATATTATATACCTAGCAGTTTATACATATACCAACTAATCACTTTTTTGCTTAATAGTACAAATGTTCAAATATATAGATTTATACGTGTAATTTACGATTTAATTGTTTAAACTGACGTTACTTAAATGTCTATATTAACTGGCTAGAGGTTGCGGTTCTCTTGTTCTTCTTTATAATATGAGGAGAGGCAATGCCATTGTCTTAACAGAAGCACACGTATTTGCTTTTACTTTACCTACTGGTTCTGTATAAGCAAGCTACAAGCTGCAATTTCCAGAGTCGCAATGTACAGAAAGATTTTATTATAACCAGTGTCGCGGCTCGCCACCGCACGAGAATCTTAAATATCTAGTCACATTTGTTGTGAATTTCATATTTTACTGAAGCTCTATTATTTATAACGCTATCGCTTAAATCTATGCTCGTAAGCCGTATTCACTATGAGTGATCAATCGTAAGAACCTGACCAGTCACATCATAATATCTTAAACTTATGACCAGTTTGCGCTTGTGAACGTGTTCTGTGTCAGGTATATACTAATCTTTACACCAATTTTACGATGTTAATATCACAGCGAATATGGTACAAAGGCGCTTATTCGGTTGTACTAAATCTTTGAGTATTTTTACTGAAATCAAATTTAGAGATTTTGTAAAACCAAATATATGCATCATTATTATTTTAATCTATAATGTACGTGGATATAAAAATGTTGTACAATGTACAGGGTTGTTTGTAAACTACCGAAAGCTTTTTATTTAATCGATTAGTACCTGTGTTCTAATGCCGGTTCCCAATATCCTATTTATCTGCCATTTGCCATACTGGAGATATCAATGTCACTTATGCATGCAAGCATGTCCATACAAGTTATGTCTCTATAAATCATGGGTAGATTGAATATTGGGAACCGCCATAACATAAAACTTCAAAATGAAAACTTTTGACACACCTAAGCTACAAAATGCAGAACCTACCTGTTCATCAAAATATACCTACTTATACAATAATATACATGGTAGGATTTTAATTATAAAATTTTTGTTAAGTTCCTGGTATTTTTAAAATAACCCTGTATATATTATAATCAAAAATAATGAAATCTTACTATAATTATGTTTTTTACGCGTGATCTGACTTAACTGAAAAGACAAGCTGGCTTCAGTCCAGCAACTACATAAAATAGCTATTATTTAGAACTGTTTTGAATAAAACGCGGCCGTGTTTAATGTTTGTATATTAACAATATTTTACCTAATAATAAATAATTAAAGTTTGAACTTAATGCCTTATCGCGGGAACAGCGACAAACTGAAAACATGCGCACAAAAGAGGTTGATGAGCAACTGAGTGTACAGGGACTGCTGAGTGTTATTTTAAAAATCCTAGTAGAAGCATACGGAATTTTGGGAACCATGGCGCAAAACTGTACTGCTTGAAACCTACTCCAAAAAAAATTTTTATAAGAGAGGCGTCACAGTGTGAATTATTGTTCATATCTATCCATTTGATAATATAATAGGCTACTTTAAATAATTAAAAAATTAACATATTTTATTTTTCGATCATAAGAAAATTGACAATGATTGCAGCGTGGTCTTCTCCGTCGGGAGTGATATCCCTCCGGGGGTACGGGCCTCGAGGTAAACCTCCCTACCCGGGCGATATGTCGGCGGTGTCGATCTTTAAGCCTTCTAGTTAGGGGCTAAGGCCTCGCCATCTTGGCTTGTGGCCTGAGGGTGGAGTTGTGTTGTAGGTATCCTGCCAGCGTCATTATTGAGTTCTACTGAAGGGAGGTGAAGGTTGTGTCCGGTGTAGAACCTCGCGTCATCTTCGTCGTCTTCATCACTTCCCGCACGCAATCGCACAGGGGACGGTGACCGCAGGAGTTCGCGAGGTAGCGGACGCCCTTGAGGTGGTCGGTCGAGTAATGGTGCTATCCCGTGGAGATGCGCACATGGCCCGTTATCCGCGCGAGCGAACAGGCGTTGCGCGAGACTACGATTGTATGGGGTTGGAACAGTTTACCATTGTTGTCACTAGATGGCGTTGTTACAATCCCATACAAATTCACATCAATCTCGTCAAAAAATCACAAATCACAATCGATTGTAAACACGTCAATAAACTTTTAATTAGCTCACTGGTCAATTTGTCTTTACATTCAAGTGTATATATATAATTTTTATTTGTAGGTAAATGGTTAGATTTGTTTTGGAATGGCATGATCTGTGATCGACCTGAGATTGTCGTTGTTCCCATCAGAGAGATGAGAAGTGTGCTGTACGTACCTATTACACTGTATCTGTATGGCTAGCTCGCAGGATGTCAACATGTATCATATCCGCAACTGCTTGAGCTCTGTTGGAACGAGATGCGACACTCACTTCAGTTCACTTTTTGTCAGTACCAACATTTTTGTGAAACAATGTTTGGCATGTGCTACTAGATACATTATAATCAAAAGAAAATGGACAAACTATACTCACTATAGTTTATAGTATAGTAGTGAAGAAGGCACGTTTTGAGCCAATGTGGTTCTTTAACTGCACTTACAAAATGCGGGTACATAAATGCATATCGTCCAAACTGAGCCAAGCAGATTTGTGTAGATTATACTGTAACTATAGGCTCCTGCGCAATCACTTCCCATTAGATGCCACGTCACTAGTGGTGGCTAATGGTGTGTTGTTCGGCAGGGCCTCGTAGACGTCGTGTTGTCCGCTCATCTCCATCGTAGGTAGTGTGTCCTATATAAGTCTGTTCTCAACTGGAACTGATTATAAGTTTTAATAAATTTCCAAATAATTTCCAAGTATTTCAGGAAAATTCTGTTTTACCTTCAGAGAATTCTGTTTCCGGTTTCTAGAGTATTCTACGTCAAGTCACCTGCTTGGGATATTTTTATTTGCAGGCTGTTACACTGATGGAATAGTTAATTACTTTTCGCAACAGACAAAACTAAATGTTTCCTTCAATTTTTTTTAAAAAGTACATACACAACGAAGAGAAAGGTCAGTGTCGAAAGTGGATACCAATTTTTACTAGTATCTAGAAAAATAGCTGGCAGTAGACTTAGCTGACGATGTTCTAGCTAAAACGTATACCAAATTCTTCAGAGAAGAATTTTTATGTCCCGTTTCTAGTAAATGTTATATTTGCTAATAATCATTCGGAATTAAATTCTGGAGAATGTAATTTTCTTAGTTTTTTTAATTTCCTTTTGCAATTATGACAGACAGTAACAAGAAAAAGTTATAAAATTAGTTAAAATAAATTGAGTAAAAGTAAAAGATCGTATGAAACCATCTTCAATATTTGGGTTTGGTGAGGAAAAAGTTTTGGTATCGTATGTTCCGAATGAAAAACAAAAGAAAGTGGTATTACTATTATCAACTTTACATAAAGATGATAAAATTAACGATAACTCCGGGTGCGACGCAAAACCTGAAATTAGTGGACTACTGCTACTTCTCATTATGGCTGGACAATACTTAAATGCTCAAGATGAAATAAATCAGCCTATTCTATCTGTAATATCAGATGAAGAACTTGCAAGTTTAAATCCTATGATGATGGGACAATCCGCCATTCCCGCCCATGAAGGAAAAACCTCTCTGCAAATTCTTCAAGAAGCTAAACAATTGAATCCTGGGCTTCACACTCATTTTAAAGATCATCCTATTTCTGATGATGATCCAGATTATACTCAAGGATATGATCCTGACAATCACCCTCAGTCCTCTTGTGACCCATTAAACTGTCATGAGATGAAAAACATTTATGACTTAGCTCATTTATTGACAATTTCCGAAAATCCCCTCTCATCTGAGATAATTAAAGTTTTAAAATTGGTTTTTAATTTAAATCTAAATGATCAGGATCAATTATATAAACAACTTACATTGCTGATTAAAGTTAGTGGACCATATTGGAATTTTATTAAAGACAACTTAATTGATGCTGCTCGTCAATGTTATAATGTGGTAGTAGTAAGTATACTACCACAATGGGCATGTTAAAAATATATCAACTTCAACATGTTAGAGGCATTCAATAACAACATTGGTGCTTTGAGTCACATTTCCGATGATTTAAAAGTGACTACTAAACGATTAGTAGATCAGAGTGAGATGGACAACATCTTTAACAAAGATTTAACTAAACAATTAAACAAACTGACGACAAGCAGAGCTGAATGTATGGAGGCTTTAGAAACAAAAACCTTAGAACTTCATCACCCCGCAAAAAGGACTCAAAGACCAGCAACCATCACTCCTACTACTGACTCGATGAGTTCACCTCAGCAAAATCTCCCAGGTCGTATCGAGAATTTAATTACCATATGTTCTGCAATCACAGCTCAGGCTACACGCACACTTCCTATCAATCCAAGAGTTATTTGTAATATTCTAAACCAAGATATTCATCAGAAAATTAAGCGAACATCCTAAATTTTATGATATGATTGTAAATGCTCCTCAACGTGAACACAAAATCCTCCTCGAGACAATCAATAATTTAAAGAGTGATATATAATTAATACTCTATCCAAAGTATGTTAAATGTAAATCCCAGTGTTATTTGACAAAATCACTGCTTCCTTACATAAACAATTGAGTTAATATTTCTTTTCGATCTGTTTAATGATAGTTTCATAATGTTTAATTTGAATTTTTGACAACAAATCGATTTTAATTTTAATTTTAGTTTAATTTCTTAATATTCGTATAATTCGTATTCGTATGATTATTCGTATTCGTATATTACATTTTAAAATGAAACCAAGGTAGGTGTTAATGTCGTAGACCAAATGAAAGAAGAATACTCTGTTGGAAGAATGAGTCAGAGATGGCGAATGAGGTTATTTTTTTCAATGTTAAATATTGCTGGCATCAATGGCCAAATAATTTACAAAGCGAACACTGATAACTTAATGCTACGCCGACAAGGTTTGAAAGAAATAGCAATGGACCTATATATGACCAGAAGGTTTTCAATTATGACATTAAATACTCCTTTGAGGAACCAAATAGCTCGGTTTGTACCCACAGAACAAGCATCATCTTCAATAAAGGAGGGTATATGCAGTATTTGTCCATCAAAAAATAAAATAAAAATAGACGAACGAAAAAAGGGTGTTGCAGATGCTCTAAATTACTGTGCAATGAACATTGCACATACTTATGTGCAGACTGTTTTGCTCAAGAATATGAAGTAGGTGAAGATAATTTATAAGTTTTGTGTTTAATTTAGATTCTGACAATAATTTGTAAAATCAAATGCAGTATTTCTACTTAAAATAGTCAATGATGAGGAGCGGCAAAATGCTCCACACGCGCCCTATGACGTTACGCGGGGAGGCGCGCCCACTCTAGGGTTAAGGCCACCCCAGGCCGCGCATCACGTGGACCGACAGCGAGGGCCGCGACGTTATCGACGAGCCTAGGACGAAGGTGCTTCGTTCAGGCGAGCTAGTGATCTTGGGTCAAAAGCAGAAACAAAAGGAAAATGAGCGTTTCACCTCCTCAATACCACCGTTCAGAGGATACCGCTGAATCAGACAAAGTAACACAGAGAAAAAACTAAAAAATGCCATTGCCTTCACCCATGTTTCAGGCGTGACTATCTGACATTCTTTGACTTAATGTCAAGTAGTGTACCCGATGCCTCTTGCTTTTCAGCAAAAACTATGAATGGATAAACGTCAAAATTAATGCTCTAATAGAAGATTCCTACAGATCTATGACAAAAATCTTGACGCCGCTGTCTTTTGCATTCTTATGAAAATAAGTAAAAAAAAAAACACACGAGTCATGGCAAAAAAACTGTGTCATTCAAGCCCAAGAGAATTATAGAAGACCTTCAAAGTAATAAGGTATATAAAAATGAAGAAGAAGCCTACAAATTTAGATGGCGAGTAAGGACCCACTACTATGTTCACCCTAACTTTTAATAAAGAGGAAGACTTAATAAAAATTAATGAAGTCAATTATATTCTAGGGTGTAAATTTGAAATTCTTCATCCTATTAAAACATCTAAACAGACCTATAAAACCTTTTTTATTGTATTATTGAAGTTCAAAAACATATTTATACTTTTTGTTTTGCTTCAGATGTTCTGTCAAAGATTTGCCCATTAAACCAGACTGTTCAGGTAAAGGCAAGTTTTACTTCACTGAAGTTCCTGGAATTGATCTGCAAAGGTTCCATAAAGCAGAAAGAAAAGCAAGATATATGTGTATTTAAATACGTTAAATAACACGTCTCCGTCGGCCCAGGTCAAGCAAATATAAACCGAGAAATATTCAGATAGAGTATATTTCTCGGTTTATATTACATTTATTAATCAATAAATAAAACGGTCCGAATTTGCCAAAAAGCTTTCTTAAACATATTACGCATTAAGAAATATAGTGAAAATAATGTAAAAAATTACCGATAGAAAATAGAGGAGGTGACCACAAATCCCACAAGTATGAGGCCAAAAAACAAAGTGTCATTGCTTTTATTAAAACTTTCAAATGCTCTGAATCCCATTATTGTCGGGACAACACAAAACGTATTTATTTGCCGTCAGAATTAAGCATAAACGAATTGGCAAAAATGTATAACGAACAGGCAGATAAATCCATGAAATTGAAATAAAAGCAGTGCTAAAAAAGTTTAGACTTAAGTGTAATAAACAATTATTACAAATTATTGGCAATTCTATTGCTAATAAAAAAACAAGGTAAGTAGCCAAATGGCAAAAGTAGAAACATAAACATTATATCCTTCTTCTCTATCTACATATCACAGTCACTTTTATTTAATTTTGCCCAATAGAAATATGGAAAGTGTTGTCAATAATGATCTCATTAGAATTTTTGAGTACTCTGACACTACCAATTTAAATAAAGAACCAAACAACAAATTAACTCGTACTATAGACGACTAAGTTGTTTTGAATTACCTGTGTAGGTAATATGATTTGTGTAAAATAGCCTATTATGCCTGTGTATTCTGTCTCAAATTCTTTCTGATAAATTGGTATAACAAATAATGTCCATGTATAAATGTGTGTACATATTAATTAAGAGGTATATTGTATGGTGCTTCATGGGTTTTTGGAAATGGACAGCTGTTTTCCCATGAAAGCTAGTTAGGAACAGTCTGTCCGGGTTTACTTACTAAACCCTAAATAATGAATCAGTTTCTTCTCTCTATATTAACTTTAATCAGAAATATACAAAATATCAAATCAATCTAGCCACTTTTATTTCTAAAACGATTCGCACTGGGATGATACGCTCAAGGACTCCGTAATATCTTCATCGCCGCATCAAATTCGTACATTGTTTGCGCTTATCATATGGACATGTTTCCCTGTTATGTTCCCTGTTAAGTATAGAGATGACATGTTTGAGGATGTTTTGCATCGTGTGCGCCGTCAAACTTTGAATCCTACACTAATGACTGAAGAAATTTACAATGAGACATTGATCATGATAGAAGATAATTATGTGTTCATTGATGGCAAATAAAGTATTGTCGAGTTTTGGAAATGACAGCACCCAATCGTCATATGCACGATGCATTAAACCACGAGTTGCAAAGAGAAAAACAGTACGACATTGAACCATTGACCAAAAAAGTTCGTTCCACAATGAAATCAACAACAAAGAATTTATTTCCTTGGTGCTCCCGGAGGAATCGGAAAAACGTTTTTAATTTTATTGCTTTTAGCGAGAATCAGATCGCGAAATGATATTGCTCTAGCGTTGGCTTCATCTGGAATAGCTGCGACTCTGCTAGAAGGCGGGCGAACTGCACATTCTGCCTTGAAATTACCATTTAACATGCAAATCACCGAAACACCAATTCGCAACATCGCCAAAAATAGCGTAATGGCCAAGATCCTACAGGTATGTAAATTGATTGTTTGGGATGAATGCACAATGGACCATAAGAGGTCACTGGAGGCGCTGGACACAGCGTTGAAAGATCTTCGTGACAACCAAAATATTTTTGGTGGGGCCATGATTCTGTTGTCAGGTGATTTTCGTCAGACTCTTCCAGTTATTCCCCGATAAACTGTTGCTGATGAACTAAATGCATGCCTAAAATCATCGAATTTGTGGCAGTACGTCAAGATACTCCACTTAACAACTAACATGCGAGTATTTTTGCAACAAGATGAAACTGCAAATGTGTTTGCGAAGCAGTTGTTAGACAGACATTGGAAATAATAAAGTTGCAGTGGACACCTCGACCGGATTCATCACATTACCCACAGATTTTTGACGCATCACGGAATCAAACTTCATTACCCACAGATTTTTGACGCATCACGGACTCAAACTCACACACTTCAGTGTGTTTTCCTAGATATAGCGCAAAAGTTCAATAACCATAATTGGCTGGGTGAACGAGCAATATTGGCGGCGAAAAATAAAGATGTCGAGGGTCACAATGCGACCATTCAGAATTTTCTTCCAGGACAGTTGGTTTCCTTCAAATCAGTCGACACCGTTATGAACCAGGATGGCGTAGTCAACTATCCCAGGGAGTTTTTAAATTCTGGAATCGCCTGGATTACCACCTCACAATTTGCAGTTAAAAGTAGGATCAGTTGTCATAATGCTGCGTAACATTAGTCAGCTTCGACTATGCAATGGAAAAAGGCTGGCTGTGAAAAAGCTGATGAATAACGTCATTGAGGCAACAATCATGAAAGGAAAATACAAAGGAGAGGATGTCTCGATCCCGCGGATACCGATGATTCTAACGGACTTACCATTCGATTTGAAACGCTTACAATTTTCTGTACGTCTGGCTTTTGCGATGACCATAAATAAATCGCGAGGACAGTTGTTAGAAGTCGTTGGAATCAACTTAGAGTTTTCCTGTTTCGCGCATGGACATTATACGTCGCGTGTTCGCGCGTCGGAAAACCGTCTTCTATGTTTATTTACGAACCACAAAACAAAACAAAAAATATAGTTTATGAGAAAGCTTTAAACTGATTAACAGACTGTATCATAACAGTGTGTGTCTGTAAATATCAAATTTCAACCTTATACATAGCCAGTATTCGTTCGGAATCGTTGCCTTACACTTGGCGTTTTGTGGTGAATATGTTAATTGTGTAAACTACAGGCACATGTCAAATAATAATAGGAGGTTACTGGAGTACAACCTACGATGTACCAAGTAAATTGGAAGATGTATGAAGTAAAGATTCTCGTCACAAGCTAGGTACTTCAGGCTGTACTGGAAAACACCATTCTAGCTTTTATAGTAGGTAACAGATATTGTAAACGTAGGTACTTCGAACATTGCTGGCTACGTGCGCGAGAGACGGAAATACACTTCCTACTAGTATTTATCGTTGCGTTTTACTCGCACGGAGTCTAAGTACAAGTTCTATTATTGGGATTATGTATTGGGTTTTGGCTTATGGGTTTGTCCAATATCGGGTAAGATGGTTCGGATTGTTTGTTAGTAATTTAGTTATTTGTTGGAGATAAACGGAGCGTGGCAGGGTTGATGAGGCACGCTTTGATACTGCATTGATTAAGACTTTTACTGATAGGTACACCGAAATAAGCAAAAAGTGATGCTACCGTTTTTCTGATAGCTTTAGCTGCACTTTTTTCTAAACGGTGCCGCAGAAATAGAAAAGAATTTTGAAATGTAACATCAAATTGTGAGACAAATTGGCGCAAATATTCCTGAGCTCTATTCGAACAAGATGAAAAAAATAATTTTTATTGGGGCTTGAGTTAGAGACATCTAACCTCTATCCGTGACCTGGGGGTTATGCGTAAACCCAGTGATCATCACAGAATGAAAGACGCTGAGCTATTCGGTCTATAGTTCGACATGACAACATTGTTTGATTATTAAGTTAAACAAACTTTCTTTGGATGTCAAACGAGCTCAGTGTCTTCCGATTTTTGAAAACCATATACTTAGCATAAAGATTAAGCATCAGATACAACCCCAAAATATTCGCCACTTATAAGTTCATTAACTAAACTTGTGAGACTTACCTATTCGTAGCCACATAAATCACTGTATACTATAAGTATCTCCTTTCGATTCAAAGCATTTATTCTTATGATGGTCTGTAGGACTTAACAAATTAGCGTTCATTCTATATTCTATATTATATACCTAGCAGTTTATACATATACCAACTAATCACTTTTTTGCTTAATAGTACAAATGTTCAAATATATAGATTTATACGTGTAATTTACGATTTAATTGTTTAAACTGACGTTACTTAAATGTCTATATTAACTGGCTAGAGGTTGCGGTTCTCTTGTTCTTCTTTATAATATGAGGAGAGGCAATGCCATTGTCTTAACAGAAGCACACGTATTTGCTTTTACTTTACCTACTGGTTCTGTATAAGCAAGCTACAAGCTGCAATTTCCAGAGTCGCAATGTACAGAAAGATTTTATTATAACCAGTGTCGCGGCTCGCCACCGCACGAGAATCTTAAATATCTAGTCACATTTGTTGTGAATTTCATATTTTACTGAAGCTCTATTATTTATAACGCTATCGCTTAAATCTATGCTCGTAAGCCGTATTCACTATGAGTGATCAATCGTAAGAACCTGACCAGTCACATCATAATATCTTAAACTTATGACCAGTTTGCGCTTGTGAACGTGTTCTGTGTCAGGTATATACTAATCTTTACACCAATTTTACGATGTTAATATCACAGCGAATATGGTACAAAGGCGCTTATTCGGTTGTACTAAATCTTTGAGTATTTTTACTGAAATCAAATTTAGAGATTTTGTAAAACCAAATATATGCATCATTATTATTTTAATCTATAATGTACGTGGATATAAAAATGTTGTACAATGTACAGGGTTGTTTGTAAACTACCGAAAGCTTTTTATTTAATCGATTAGTACCTGTGTTCTAATGCCGGTTCCCAATATCCTATTTATCTGCCATTTGCCATACTGGAGATATCAATGTCACTTATGCATGCAAGCATGTCCATACAAGTTATGTCTCTATAAATCATGGGTAGATTGAATATTGGGAACCGCCATAACATAAAACTTCAAAATGAAAACTTTTGACACACCTAAGCTACAAAATGCAGAACCTACCTGTTCATCAAAATATACCTACTTATACAATAATATACATGGTAGGATTTTAATTATAAAATTTTTGTTAAGTTCCTGGTATTTTTAAAATAACCCTGTATATATTATAATCAAAAATAATGAAATCTTACTATAATTATGTTTTTTACGCGTGATCTGACTTAACTGAAAAGACAAGCTGGCTTCAGTCCAGCAACTACATAAAATAGCTATTATTTAGAACTGTTTTGAATAAAACGCGGCCGTGTTTAATGTTTGTATATTAACAATATTTTACCTAATAATAAATAATTAAAGTTTGAACTTAATGCCTTATCGCGGGAACAGCGACAAACTGAAAACATGCGCACAAAAGAGGTTGATGAGCAACTGAGTGTACAGGGACTGCTGAGTGTTATTTTAAAAATCCTAGTAGAAGCATACGGAATTTTGGGAACCATGGCGCAAAACTGTACTGCTTGAAACCTACTCCAAAAAAAATTTTTATAAGAGAGGCGTCACAGTGTGAATTATTGTTCATATCTATCCATTTGATAA
The DNA here is from genome assembly GCA_036785405.1 of Coenonympha arcania. Lineage (NCBI taxonomy): Eukaryota > Metazoa > Arthropoda > Insecta > Lepidoptera > Nymphalidae > Coenonympha > Coenonympha arcania. The sequence continues at coordinate 10,080,663 of CM072082.1, forward strand.
TATAATAGGCTACTTTAAATAATTAAAAAATTAACATATTTTATTTTTCGATCATAAGAAAATTGACAATGATTGCAGCGTGGTCTTCTCCGTCGGGAGTGATATCCCTCCGGGGGTACGGGCCTCGAGGTAAACCTCCCTACCCGGGCGATATGTCGGCGGTGTCGATCTTTAAGCCTTCTAGTTAGGGGCTAAGGCCTCGCCATCTTGGCTTGTGGCCTGAGGGTGGAGTTGTGTTGTAGGTATCCTGCCAGCGTCATTATTGAGTTCTACTGAAGGGAGGTGAAGGTTGTGTCCGGTGTAGAACCTCGCGTCATCTTCGTCGTCTTCATCACTTCCCGCACGCAATCGCACAGGGGACGGTGACCGCAGGAGTTCGCGAGGTAGCGGACGCCCTTGAGGTGGTCGGTCGAGTAATGGTGCTATCCCGTGGAGATGCGCACATGGCCCGTTATCCGCGCGAGCGAACAGGCGTTGCGCGAGACTACGATTGTATGGGGTTGGAACAGTTTACCATTGTTGTCACTAGATGGCGTTGTTACAATCCCATACAAATTCACATCAATCTCGTCAAAAAATCACAAATCACAATCGATTGTAAACACGTCAATAAACTTTTAATTAGCTCACTGGTCAATTTGTCTTTACATTCAAGTGTATATATATAATTTTTATTTGTAGGTAAATGGTTAGATTTGTTTTGGAATGGCATGATCTGTGATCGACCTGAGATTGTCGTTGTTCCCATCAGAGAGATGAGAAGTGTGCTGTACGTACCTATTACACTGTATCTGTATGGCTAGCTCGCAGGATGTCAACATGTATCATATCCGCAACTGCTTGAGCTCTGTTGGAACGAGATGCGACACTCACTTCAGTTCACTTTCTGTCAGTACCAACATTTTTGTGAAACAATGTTTGGCATGTGCTACTAGATACATTATAATCAAAAGAAAATGGACAAACTATACTCACTATAGTTTATAGTATAGTAGTGAAGAAGGCACGTTTTGAGCCAATGTGGTTCTTTAACTGCACTTACAAAATGCGGGTACATAAATGCATATCGTCCAAACTGAGCCAAGCAGATTTGTGTAGATTATACTGTAACTATAGGCTCCTGCGCAATCACTTCCCATTAGATGCCACGTCACTAGTGGTGGCTAATGGTGTGTTGTTCGGCAGGGCCTCGTAGACGTCGTGTTGTCCGCTCATCTCCATCGTAGGTAGTGTGTCCTATATAAGTCTGTTCTCGACTGGAACTGATTATAAGTTTTAATAAATTTCCAAATAATTTCCAAGTATTTCAGGAAAATTCTGTTTTACCTTCAGAGAATTCTGTTTCCGGTTTCTAGAGTATTCTACGTCAAGTCACCTGCTTGGGATATTTTTATTTGCAGGCTGTTACACTGATGGAATAGTTAATTACTTTTCGCAACAGACAAAACTAAATGTTTCCTTCAATTTTTTTTAAAAAGTACATACACAACGAAGAGAAAGGTCAGTGTCGAAAGTGGATACCAATTTTTACTAGTATCTAGAAAAATAGCTGGCAGTAGACTTAGCTGACGATGTTCTAGCTAAAACGTATACCAAATTCTTCAGAGAAGAATTTTTATGTCCCGTTTCTAGTAAATGTTATATTTGCTAATAATCATTCGGAATTAAATTCTGGAGAATGTAATTTTCTTAGTTTTTTTAATTTCCTTTTGCAATTATGACAGACAGTAACAAGAAAAAGTTATAAAATTAGTTAAAATAAATTGAGTAAAAGTAAAAGATCGTATGAAACCATCTTCAATATTTGGGTTTGGTGAGGAAAAAGTTTTGGTATCGTATGTTCCGAATGAAAAACAAAAGAAAGTGGTATTACTATTATCAACTTTACATAAAGATGATAAAATTAACGATAACTCCGGGTGCGACGCAAAACCTGAAATTAGTGGACTACTGCTACTTCTCATTATGGCTGGACAATACTTAAATGCTCAAGATGAAATAAATCAGCCTATTCTATCTGTAATATCAGATGAAGAACTTGCAAGTTTAAATCCTATGATGATGGGACAATCCGCCATTCCCGCCCATGAAGGAAAAACCTCTCTGCAAATTCTTCAAGAAGCTAAACAATTGAATCCTGGGCTTCACACTCATTTTAAAGATCATCCTATTTCTGATGATGATCCAGATTATACTCAAGGATATGATCCTGACAATCACCCTCAGTCCTCTTGTGACCCATTAAACTGTCATGAGATGAAAAACATTTATGACTTAGCTCATTTATTGACAATTTCCGAAAATCCCCTCTCATCTGAGATAATTAAAGTTTTAAAATTGGTTTTTAATTTAAATCTAAATGATCAGGATCAATTATATAAACAACTTACATTGCTGATTAAAGTTAGTGGACCATATTGGAATTTTATTAAAGACAACTTAATTGATGCTGCTCGTCAATGTTATAATGTGGTAGTAGTAAGTATACTACCACAATGGGCATGTTAAAAATATATCAACTTCAACATGTTAGAGGCATTCAATAACAACATTGGTGCTTTGAGTCACATTTCCGATGATTTAAAAGTGACTACTAAACGATTAGTAGATCAGAGTGAGATGGACAACATCTTTAACAAAGATTTAACTAAACAATTAAACAAACTGACGACAAGCAGAGCTGAATGTATGGAGGCTTTAGAAACAAAAACCTTAGAACTTCATCACCCCGCAAAAAGGACTCAAAGACCAGCAACAATCACTCCTACTACTGACTCGATGAGTTCACCTCAGCAAAATCTCCCAGGTCGTATCGAGCCTCTCCCGAATACCTCTTATAGAAATGCAATCATTAAAATTTCATTTGACAATAATTTAATTACCATATGTTCTGCAATCACAGCTCAGGCTACACGCACACTTCCTATCAATCCAAGAGTTATTTGTAATATTCTAAACCAAGATATTCATCAGAAAATTAAGCGAACATCCTAAATTTTATGATATGATTGTAAATGCTCCTCAACGTGAAGACAAAATCCTCCTCGAGACAATCAATAATTTAAAGTGTGATATATAATTAATACTCTATCCAAAGTATGTTAAATGTAAATCCCAGTGTTATTTGACAAAATCACTGCTTCCTTACATAAACAATTGAGTTAATATTTCTTTTCGATCTGTTTAATGATAGTTTCATAATGTTTAATTTGAATTTTTGACATCAAATCGATTTTAATTTTAATTTTAGTTTAATTTCTTAATATTCGTATAATTCGTATTCGTATGATTATTCGTATTCGTATATTACATTTTAAAATGAAACCAAGGTAGGTGTTAATGTCGTAGACCAAATGAAAGAAGAATACTCTGTTGGAAGAATGAGTCAGAGATGGCGAATGAGGTTATTTTTTTCAATGTTAAATATTGCTGGCATCAATGGCCAAATAATTTACAAAGCGAACACTGATAACTTAATGCTACGCCGACAAGGTTTGAAAGAAATAGCAATGGACCTATATATGACCAGAAGGTTTTCAATTATGACATTAAATACTCCTTTGAGGAACCAAATAGCTCGGTTTGTACCCACAGAACAAGCATCATCTTCAATAAAGGAGGGTATATGCAGTATTTGTCCATCAAAAAATAAAATAAAAATAGACGAACGAAAAAAGGGTGTTGCAGATGCTCTAAATTACTGTGCAATGAACATTGCACATACTTATGTGCAGACTGTTTTGCTCAAGAATATGAAGTAGGTGAAGATAATTTATAAGTTTTGTGTTTAATTTAGATTCTGACAATAATTTGTAAAATCAAATGCAGTATTTCTACTTAAAATAGTCAATGATGAGGAGCGGCAAAATGCTCCACACGCGCCCTATGACGTTACGCGGGGAGGCGCGCCCACTCTAGGGTTAAGGCCACCCCAGGCCGCGCATCACGTGGACCGACAGCGAGGGCCGCGACGTTATCGACGAGCCTAGGACGAAGGTGCTTCGTTCAGGCGAGCTAGTGATCTTGGGTCAAAAGCAGAAACAAAAGGAAAATGAGCGTTTCACCTCCTCAATACCACCGTTCAGAGGATACCGCTGAATCAGACAAAGTAACACAGAGAAAAAACTAAAAAATGCCATTGCCTTCACCCATGTTTCAGGCGTGACTATCTGACATTCTTTGACTTAATGTCAAGTAGTGTACCCGATGCCTCTTGCTTTCCAGCAAAAACTATGAATGGATAAACGTCAAAATTAATGCTCTAATAGAAGATTCCTACAGATCTATGACAAAAATCTTGACGCCGCTGTCTTTTGCATTCTTATGAAAATAAGTAAAAAAAAAAACACACGAGTCATGGCAAAAAAACTGTGTCATTCAAGCCCAAGAGAATTATAGAAGACCTTCAAAGTAATAAGGTATATAAAAATGAAGAAGAAGACTACAAATTTAGATGGCGAGTAAGGACCCACTACTATGTTCACCCTAACTTTTAATAAAGAGGAAGACTTAATAAAAATTAATGAAGTCAATTATATTCTAGGGTGTAAATTTGAAATTCTTCATCCTATTAAAAAATCTAAACAGACCTATAAAACCTTTTTTATTGTATTATTGAAGTTCAAAAACATATTTATACTTTTTGTTTTGCTTCAGATGTTCTGTCAAAGATTTGCCCATTAAACCAGACTGTTCAGGTAAAGGCAAGTTTTACTTCACTGAAGTTCCTGGAATTGATCTGCAAAGGTTCCATAAAGCAGAAAGAAAAGCAAGATATATGTGTATTTAAATACGTTAAATAACACGTCTCCGTCGGCCCAGGTCAAGCAAATATAAACCGAGAAATATTCAGATAGAGTATATTTCTCGGTTTATATTACATTTATTAATCAATAAATAAAACGGTCCGAATTTGCCAAAAAGCTTTCTTAAACATATTACGCATTAAGAAATATAGTGAAAATAATGTAAAAAATTACCGATAGAAAATAGAGGAGGTGACCACAAATCCCACAAGTATGAGGCCAAAAAACAAAGTGTCATTGCTTTTATTAAAACTTTCAAATGCTCTGAATCCCATTATTGTCGGGACAACACAAAACGTATTTATTTGCCGTCAGAATTAAGCATAAACGAATTGGCAAAAATGTATAACGAACAGGCAGATAAATCCATGAAATTGAAATAAAAGCAGTGCTAAAAAAGTTTAGACTTAAGTGTAATAAACAATTATTACAAATTATTGGCAATTCTATTGCTAATAAAAAAACAAGGTAAGTAGCCAAATGGCAAAAGTAGAAACATAAACATTATATCCTTCTTCTCTATCTACATATCACAGTCACTTTTATTTAATTTTGCCCAATAGAAATATGGAAAGTGTTGTCAATAATGATCTCATTAGAATTTTTGAGTACTCTGACACTACCAATTTAAGAGAAACTACATTTTGTTCGCGTTTTTTCAGTATTTCAAAAATCAGTAATTGAAATCTCTGAGTCTATAATATGAGATATCATATTCTACTACAGGTCATTTAACTGCAGACGCTGCTGTTACAGCAGATCTTATATCGAAAATGGACAAGGTTATTGATTCACTGAAGTGACACTGTGGATCTGCGGAGAGGAAAGGCGTATGCAACCAATATAAAGAAGTCATCCCTACATTTCAAGTTTATTCGGTAGATGAAATCTATTTTTACAGTCCATCAAGTTTATTGGCTCTCAGCAGACACCATCATCACAAAATAGGTTGGCTGTGGACGCTAAATGCTGTTGAAATGTTATGGGAGAAACTGTGCGAGACCCATGTGCCGATAAAAAGTCTAGCAACTCGAAGGCTGAATCAAGATTCATTAATAACTTAGCTCCCATTGGCAGTGGAAACTGCGAGGTTGATGATAATGTTACCATTATTGATATTTTTAAGTTATTTTTGCAAAATCAAGACTCTGTTGATGAAACTGACATCAATGAAAAAAATGTAAGCTCCTCAACTTTCAACCAACATGATGTTCTCGAAGAAGTCTTAGAAGAAAGTGGAAAAATACAAGCGTGTGCGTATAGGTGTGGATTTTTACTAAAAAAAAACTACAAAAACAAGTGTGAAACATGTTCATCATTATTAATCACTGAAGAAAGAAATAGAATGCATATACCTTCACTCAATTTAAAGAATATAAGGATTACCAAGAATCCCTATATTATGCTACTAAAAATTTTGTTGAGTGTAGAATTTTGTGCAACATGCATAAACAGCTATTTATCAAGAAGTGCTCACGAGAAGGTCATTATGAAAGAAATATCTTCAACTTTAAAAAACTCGCGACATTTTGACTTTTTGAATGGTTGCCCAGAGAACAAATACTACAAGATAAACAATATATTCAAAAGTATTTTTCACATTACAGTTAAATGATTTTGTACAAAAAATAGATCTTTTTCTGAAGAATCCAATACAACAGCACTTAAAAAAATAAAGACATTGTCGCATATGTAGGATATTTATTTAGGTTGGTTGATCATAGACGGGCACACGAACTAACAAATTATAGGACGCTTTCATTGCTGTAAAGCTATTGTTATACTTGTGAAAAGTGGGCAAATTAAGATTATTACTCAGCTTGTTGTCAGTCATATTTGTAAATCTTGTCAACAATGCCGTCAACTTTTACTGAAAGCAGACAATCAAAACAATAAATATATCGAAGCCAGAGAATATTGTAACTATTAATTATAAGTAAAAAAATAATTTGCTCCTGTGACAAACCTGGGTCTAATATAATTTAATTACGACCGATTCTCGATTTAGTTTCAATACGATTGTAATTCTAATATTATTTGGAAATAGAGGTAATGTAAACAAGCAAGATTTAATAAAACTTTTTGCATATATATAACTTATTATTATAGATTCTACAGATTTGAAAAATGTATACATATACACTTCCTTATTGCAAGAAGTTGCCGCCCTTGAGAATCTGGTAAGGGATACCTATTTGATGGGACCGTCATGTACAATTTTGTACGCACGACGGTGGGAAAAGACCTGAAAATGCTCATTGAGATAAAGACCTGGCACAAAACCGAGCTCAAATACGGAGAACGGTTCTGACTTCGGTGAAGCAGTTTAAGTATCTCGGCTCAATATTTCGCAAAATAGACAACGGCATTACTCATAGAACCACCCACAAATGGAGGAATGAATTTTGGAAATAGTGTCGAAAAATTAGTAGCTCAAAGCTACGACAGCATCCAATCCGAAATTAAGGAAGTTTGTCCGCAAGCAATACACATTTGGTGTAACGCACATATTTTGAATTTGGTTTTGTCTAAATCATGTGCGCGGATTGGCGAAGTTAACTCAATTTTTCAATAGCTCAAAACGAGCTGCTTTTTATGATACGCATTGTAAAAAAAATATCCCACGCTCCAGCTTCTCGCTGGACATATTCATGACATACTGTGAACGTAGTTATTTATGAAAAAAATTACCTCGTTGATTTGTTTTCTGAGATTAGCGGTTGTGTCAAAATTGGATCGGTGATACGATTTCAGCCGCGGAAAATTTGAACAATTTGTTACGGTCATTTCATTTATATTTTTCCTCTCAATTTTACATGAAATATTTGCTAGAAAAGAATGCTTGTACAATATAATTCAGAAGTCACAAGTTCATGTCGGTTATTGCAGCAACAAAATAAAAGAGTTTCAGCCATGGTTATTATGTACGGAATTCCGTTCTAAATTCGATGATACTTACGAAAATACATTGCAAAATATCTCGGCTCCTCGTTTGAGACGCAACGTAATTTGTGCGAACAGATAACAAACTGCTCTATATTCCAGTCATTGATGGGTTAGGTCGCAAAAAAATGTAAGTAATTAGTTTTTTTTTGTTGTCATGGTTTTATTTTTGTCATTAAATCAGTGCTGTTTTAATTACGAATATCCAATCCATATTGATCTAAATAGAACCTCTACGTTGATTACGATACAATGATTCCCTTACGTCAAATCGTGAAGATGATACCATTAGCCTTAACACGGACCGCGTGAATATTATGTCCTTGGTTAGAAAATTACAAAAATGCCAAGTTCAAAAAGGAAGTGTAAGCGTTATATGCAGAAGAATAGAGCTATGATTAGTCTTGTAGATGAATTAAAATCGAAAGCGTCTGAACCACGTGAATCACAGATTGCTGCTCAAGAAGAAGACAAAACAAATTTACAACTTAACATTATTCAAGATGAAAATGAAATGACTCACTAACAGTTTCATAGAACAAAACCTACCTCACGTTGCAAAAGAAAACAAATTAATAGTTAAAAAGCAACTTTTAACACACTATGTTTTAGTGTATGCTATTCAAGACATAATATGAGAACACCAAAAAAAATGAAAGAAATATTCTTAAAAGAATCGTTGAAAATAAATGTGTAACCAGATATAACAGGAAGAGTATGATAATGACATGGTAACTCGTATGTGATGCAAAATTTTTTTTTGAGATTCTACATGGAAAGGAAATAGCAAGCAGGGCAAAGCTATCCCACGCTAGTAAGATTTTTTTTTTGAGTAAATAAAATACAATTCAAATTCGTGGAACGAGATTTCACAGTCGCCCATAAATCCTGTGTTTTTAGAAAGTGCCATATTGACTTACTCTTAACTGACGAAACCCAAAAGAAAAAAAGGGATAGAGCCATTAAACAAAAATAAATTTAAACGCTCAAAAGAAATTAGAAACTTTTGAGTTACGCTTTTGAAACAAAACGCCAGATGAACCCTTAAAGGGCAATTCAAACAATTTATGTGCGGACATAAATTCTTTGAAATGTCAGGCAAATTACGTAGGGTAAAATAATTTCTAATGTCGTTGCTTAAAATGGAGAAAAGAAAGGAAGAGAGGAAATGGACGCTTTTTTAGCAAAAATTTTGATACAAACATGTGAGGAAGTCTCGCAATTTTTTGGGCTTACATCACGACGGCATGGCAAGGGATTACAAATCTTTTTGTTTTTTGAAGCATGGCAATTAAATATCCAATTTGTATGATAACAATTTGAATACCTTGAAATCCCTTGCCATACCATCTCCAGTATGTGTTAGCCATTACAGACACAGATCAATGTAACTGTCCCATTTAATCAGAAACATTAAAATGCATCTAAACTTTGATATTCTTTGATCAATTTCATCGCTTACATCACGACGGCATGGCAAGGGATTTCAAATCTTTTTGGTTTTTACCAATAATTAATTCAAATGTATTGGTATAGAAAGATGAGACGTTTGAATGTTCATTGGTAAACACTAACTTGAAATCCCTTGCCATGCTATTCCTAGTATGCGTTACCCATATAAATCTACTATGGCTTATTACTTACAACTTGGAAAAAGCAAAATAAAGTTATTTTAGTTTGCTCAGACGGAAATGTCCACAGTAAGTACCTACAATATTTATATGACACAGTCCACTTTAAGATGAGTCGGAGAAAATCTCTTTTGTGAACAGTGTCATATAAATTGAGATACCACTGGCATTTCTATCTTTTCTTTCCAAGAAAGAGAAAAAATGGAGACACGGGCATATATTGTGCTCTCGTTCTAAAGTAAAAGGGCGTGGCCTATTCCAAAATGCATAGCGTGAGGCGAATCAGGAGTCGTTATTTTTAGAAAACCAATCACGCAAAAGACAAATTTACTTGGGCGTGAAAAATTATGTTCACAGAGGGGGATGCGAGCGACGGAAGGAAAACGGCGAGTCGAGCAGGAGGAGAGGCATTCAGTTTCGGGCATTCGGTTTCGACATAGAATATTGTTAGTTGTGTTAAAATCATAGTAATAAATATTAACTAGAGTCACTAATTCAGTTTGTGTAAAGAGGCGTCAACTGTACGAGGAACTACGTAATCTTCGGTAATGTACAACTATCTTCCATACACAATATAGTACGAGATAATTTTGCTTAGAGTTTTATAGCCGTTTCGGCCGGGGGTTCGCTGAAGGTCTGTTTTAACCGTTGATCATGAATCCTGAAACTGCATTTGAAATAATCCACCACCAGCGGCAGAAGGGTGTGACGTTTGAGTGGGCAACGCTAAGCTGGGGAATTGTGTGGATCGGAGCCACTATAATGTTGTGTATTATATTTATGCATTGCATCAACCTAGGAAGGAGATGCTTTCGTACTTACGTACGAAGGCCGTTATCACAAGAAAACGTGTACATAGAAATGGGGTCCGCTTGTTTAACTTTACCAAATGTTGTATAAAGAACCAAACAACAAATTAACTCGTACTATAGACGACTAAGTTGTTTTGAATTACCTGTGTAGGTAATATGATTTGTGTAAAATAGCCTATTATGCCTGTGTATTCTGTCTCAAATTCTTTCTGATAAATTGGTATAACAAATAATGTCCATGTATAAATGTGTGTACATATTAATTAAGAGGTATATTGTATGGTGCTTCATGGGTTTTTGGAAATGGACAGCTGTTTTCCCATGAAAGCTAGTTAGGAACAGTCTGTCCGGGTTTACTTACTAAACCCTAAATAATGAATCAGTTTCTTCTCTCTATATTAACTTTAATCAGAAATATACAAAATATCAAATCAATCTAGCCACTTTTATTTCTAAAACGATTCGCACTGGGATGATACGCTCAAGGACTCCGTAATATCTTCATCGCCGCATCAAATTCGTACATTGTTTGCGCTTATCATATGGACATGTTTCCCTGTTAAGTTCCCTGTTAAGTATAGAGATGAAATGTTTGAGGATGTTTTGCATCGTGTGCGCCGTCAAACTTTGAATCCTACACTAATGACTGAAGAAATTTACAATGAGACATTGATCATGATAGAAGATAATTATGTGTTCATTGATGGCAAATAAAGTATTGTCGAGTTTTGGAAATGACAGCACCCAATCGTCATATGCACGATGCATTAAACCACGAGTTGCAAAGAGAAAAACAGTACGACATTGAACCATTGACCAAAAAAGTTCGTTCCACAATGAAATCAACAACAAAGAATTTATTTCCTTGGTGCTCCCGGAGGAATCAGAAAAACGTTTTTAATTTTATTGCTTTTAGCGAGAATCAGATCGCGAAATGATATTGCTCTAGCGTTGGCTTCATCTGGAATAGCTGCGACTCTGCTAGAAGGCGGACGAACTGCACATTCTGCCTTGAAATTACCATTTAACATGCAAATCACCGAAACACCAATTCGCAACATCGCCAAAAATAGCGTAATGGCCAAGATCCTACAGGTATGTAAATTGATTGTTTGGGATGAATGCACAATGGACCATAAGAGGTCACTGGAGGCGCTGGACACAGCGTTGAAAGATCTTCGTGACAACCAAAATATTTTTGGTGGGGCCATGATTCTGTTGTCAGGTGATTTTCGTCAGACTCTTCCAGTTATTCCCCGATAAACTGTTGCTGATGAACTAAATGCATGCCTAAAATCATCGAATTTGTGGCAGTACGTAAAGATACTCCACTTAACAACTAACATGCGAGTATTTTTGCAACAAGATGAAACTGCAAATGTGTTTGCGAAGCAGTTGTTAGACAGACATTGGAAATAATAAAGTTGCAGTGGACACCTCGACCGGATTCATCACATTACCCACAGATTTTTGACGCATCACGGAATCAAACTTCATTACCCACAGATTTTTGACGCATCACGGACTCAAACTCACACACTTCAGTGTGTTTTCCTAGATATAGCGCAAAAGTTCAATAACCATAATTGGCTGGGTGAACGAGCAATATTGGCGGCGAAAAATAAAGATGCCGAGGGTCACAATGCGACCATTCAGAATTTTCTTCCAGGACAGTTGGTTTCCTTCAAATCAGTCGACACCGTTATGAACCAGGATGGCGTAGTCAACTATCCCAGGGAGTTTTTAAATTCTGGAATCGCCTGGATTACCACCTCACAATTTGCAGTTAAAAGTAGGATCAGTTGTCATAATGCTGCGTAACATTAGTCAGCTTCGACTATGCAATGGAAAAAGGCTGGCTGTGAAAAAGCTGATGAATAACGTCATTGAGGCAACAATCATGAAAGGAAAATACAAAGGAGAGGATGTCTCGATCCCGCGGATACCGATGATTCCAACGGACTTACCATTCGATTTGAAACGCTTACAATTTTCTGTACGTCTGGCTTTTGCGATGACCATAAATAAATCGCGAGGACAGTTGTTAGAAGTCGTTGGAATCAACTTAGAGTTTTCCTGTTTCGCGCATGGACATTATACGTCGCGTGTTCGCGCGTCGGAAAACCGTCTTCTATGTTTATTTACGAACCACAAAACAAAACAAAAAATATAGTTTATGAGAAAGCTTTAAACTGATTAACAGACTGTATCATAACAGTGTGTGTCTGTAAATATCAAATTTCAACCTTATAAATAGCCAGTATTTCAGGAAAATTCTGTTTTGTAAAATGTATAAAATATGTTACATCGCATTATCAGAGGTAATGTAAAGAAGCAAGTTATGTAAAGAAAAACACGGCAATATTCGAATATCGTATAATATATTGAAAACTACAAAATTAATGTGACCGGCGGGAAGAGACAAAACGCTATGACATAGGCTTATTATGAATGTTACCAGAAGTATATTATTAAAACTTAAGCAATAGCATCCTTTCAACTAAGCTCATAAGCTTAAAATTCTAATTATCTAGTTTTTTAATGTGTTCAAAATTTAGCTCAGAAAAATGTCTTTTCTGGGTGATACTGAAGAAAATTTTGGAAATTGCAACAGCATTGAAAAAGATTGTGGTTTTTTACCAACACAATCAAAGGGAATTAACGACAAATATTAAATTTTAAGATAATATGAGCTTAGGTAAAGTAGTGATAACTGATTATATACTGATATATAACCCCCCATTATGCAACCATTTCATACGCTACTATTATGCACGAGAAAATAAAACAATTGTATCATATATTGAAAACTACAAAATTAATGTGAACAAAAAAGCGACCGACATTCTAACGGAACCGGCGGGAAGAGACAAAACAAAAGATTGTGGTTTTTTACCAACAGAAGAAAGGACATGTCCCAGTTCAGTATGGAGGGTGGTTTTTTATTCTGATTGTCAATGAACCAGAACCAAACTGCCATCAAGTGAAAGAGAAAAAAATATAAAACTAATCGCCATATAAATGATAATTTTAGAAAACTCCGTTTTTTTTTTAAATTAATTGAGAAAAATATCGTTTGCAGAAAATATTTTTCGATGGATGGCAACACTAAAAACTGTTTCTAATGTATAGATCTATCAAATCTGGCACATGCAAATGTCACTTTTATGTCATTTTGAACTGCCAATGTTCAAAACGCGCCATTACCACCTACACTTTTGAGTTTTGATGACTTTTGTCTTTTGCCACTTTTGCGTCCATTGACATTTGACAACTTACGTAGACAAATGATATTTTTTTTAACTGGTGTTTAATCACAAGCAAAGGTCGATAAATGAGTCAAAAAAATTGGTTGTCTGTAAAGTCGGTTTACTGACGATAGGTGAACGTGACAACGTCACGATTGTGCTTCTTTGTCGCTCGTTCCGCGCTCTCGCTTGCACTTCAAGCCTTACATGGAACGCCTCAGAGCGAGGTAACGCCGCATGAGTCATGTTTTTTCGTGCGTACAGCCTGCTGTATCACGTCACGTCAAAAACAAAAAATGTTTTTCTCAATATTGGAGTCCTTAAAAAATCTGTAAATTATTTAGATGGAAGCCTTTTTGGATCTCTATCCAAATATATTAAAATCATCCTGGTTCATTAAATTCAAATTTAAAAAACCATTTTTGGACAACTCCTTTACGACAAATATTAGATTTTAAGATAATATGAGCTTAGGTAAAGTAGTGATAACTGATTATATCTAAATATATAAAAGAAGATACTGACTCATTCACTGACATATCAACGCACAGCCCAAACCGCTGGGTCTAGAGACTTCAAATTTGGCACACAGGTTCCTTATGAGGTCTAGGGGTGCACTAAGAAAGGATTTTTCAAAATTCACATAAAGGTTACTTTTTATTCCGGAAAAATCGATGGTTCCCATGAGAATAGGGAAAACTAAAATTTACGCGGGCGAAGCCGCAGGTATCTGCTAGTACAAAATATTCCAAAAGATATATTAGGAATATGTTACCAAGTTATTTTTGAAGTACATTATATACTTATTAATACCATTTATTTAGAATAACTACACAAAGTTTACTTTGGAGTGAAACTGACGCTGGGTCATATTGACCCGAGGTGATTGTATACCTTCGTAAAAATGTTTCAACACTCGCGGTGTAATTGACTTTTCGTGTAGCTGGAGATATACCCCCCCTCTACCTGTAGCAGTGTGGTACTCAGTGCGACGCCGCCTGCGCAGCGAGATACGAACGCAGCCAAAGTAGCGATACTGAACAGGATGCTAACAATACAGATACGGGCTCAGAGTCCTCAGATGACACAGGTGCGGACTCAGATGATGTCAACCTTTTGACCTTACAAAATCGACAACGGCAACAATTCAAAGGAAGGGACGGGACTATTTGGCAAAAAGCACCGCCACGACCGAATGTACGCACAAGATCTGAAATATTATATGTGAGCCTCCTGGCGTAAAACCAGTTGCTCAAGAAGCCAAGACTGTGCAAGAATGCTGGAATTTATTCCTGACTCACGATATACTGCATAAAATACAAGAATATACAAATTTGCATATACAAGAAAGAAGAGCACAGTGTGAAGATATTTCTCAACGTAGATACATGAATGAAGTGGAAATAAGTGAACTGAAAGCGTTTATTGGGCTGTTGTTTATGGCCGGATTTTATCGTTCTAATAGACAGAATTTGGAGGATTTGTGGCAAGCAGATGGTTCTGGTGTTGAAGTTTTTAGACTTACCATGTCTGTACAAAGATTTTACTTTATACAAAGCTCTCTGCGGTTTGATGACAAGTCTACACGCGCTGAAAGACAAGACCTTGATAATTTGGCACCAGTGCGTGAAATTTTCGAAAAATTTGTAAAGCAGTGTAAGAAAATGTACTCTCCGGGAGAAAATTGCACTATTGATGAAATGTTAGTGGCATTAAGAGGGCGTTGCAAATTTCGGCAATATATACCATCCAAACCAGCTAAATATGGCATCAAGATATTTGCCTTAGTGGACTCCAAAGTATTCTATATCACCAACCTGGAGATATACGCTGGTAAGCAGCCTGACGGACCCTTTTCTGTTAGCAACAAACCCTTAGACGTGGTGAATCGTATTGTGTCACCTGTCTCCAAAACTCACCGTAATCTTAGTTTTGATAATTGGTTCACTAGCTACGAATTGGTGTCTCATCTACTAAATGAACACAAGTTGACTTAGTCGGAACCTTACGCAAGAACAAAAAAAAATTTCACCTGGATTTATAACGACGCGCGGAAAAGAGTTACACTCGTCAACTTTCGGATTTCAAAAAAATATTACACTGGTCTCTCACATCCCAAAGAAAAACAAAGTGGTCCTTTTGATGTCAAGCTTGCACCATGATAACAAAATCGATAAATCTACAGGTGTGAAGCAGAAGCCTGAAGTAATAACTTTTTATAACTCTACCAAAAGCGGAGTGGACGTAGCAGACGAGCTTTGTGCTACATATAATGTGAGCAGAAACTCTAAGAGATGGCCGCTGACGATATTCTTTGCAATGCTGAATATTTCAGGAATCAATGCAAATATAATATATCGGGATAACAATGATAACACACGCATAAAACGGCGACATTTCATAAAAAACTTGGCACTCAGTTTGATTCAGGACCATTTACAAATCCGAAGAGCACGTGTGAATTTACCTCGACAATTACGCAAAAGGATCGCAGATTTCACTAACGAACCTTCCATAGAACCACCTCAGAAAATTCCAGGAGCACGTAGAAGATGTCAGATATGCCCATCTAAAAAGGATAAAAAACAAAGCATACTTGTCATGCTTGCCACATTTATATCTGCCCAGAACATTTGATTTCATACTGCGAAAATTGCAGCAACTCCATGTCCATAAATGAGGAATCGGAAGACTGATTTTATAGTCTTATTTTGATAAGTAGTTTTTGTGATCTCTGTATTAGCATATAAAATTGTTAGTTCTTTATAATGTTTAGGTTTAATAATAAAAAAATAACATACTATGCAAGTTATGTTTTTCAGGTTGATTTTGCATGCATTTTCTAAAAAGTCAATAAATATTTAATTCGTTAAATTTAATACATTTTTTATTATTCTGTCATTTACTCAAAAAACCTTAATTTCTAAAATGGTTACTAGAAATTATCAGTTCATTTAAAGATACTGTAAATTTACCGTCTAAGGTTCGGGTAATGATGACCCGACGTCATTGGCCGCATAATATTTTTCACGTCATTGGCGCCGGGTTAATTTCTGCAGTTTGCGTTACCTCTAATCGCCGCCTTCAAAATGAACAAATTGTGTAAAATCACTCGAAGGTGTTTTCTGACCAAAAATGTTTTCATTTAGAAAGCAAACATTTTCAAATATCTGGATAAAGATTTTACTTGGAAATAGTATTTCTAAGTGATATTTTCTCAATTTTACGGGATCGTGTACGCGTAAAGGCCGAGAACTGAAGATAGCCGGCGAACCGGCACATCGACCCTAAATGGTCTAAGGTTGTTCAGTGTCGAGATAGATGGCGTTGTAACACCGTCAACAGATGCGAGTCTTACAGACTTAATTAAAGTTGTTTGTTATTGTACCACTAGATGGCGCTATACCATTTCATGTATAAACTGTATCGCACTATGAAGATTCTGCCTCCGTCACCTATATAGTTCTAGGTTTGATCGAATAAATCGTCTTCGCTTACTACGGGAGTTTCATTCAAACACCCCAAGGGAGACCCAGGACTGTTCATGGTCCTGATCGAGCCTTAGAACCGGCACCGGCTACGGGCAGCGAGGGCGTCTACGAGCAACGCGCCGCCGGGTCTACGTGCTACGAGCCGCGTGGTCTACGTGCTACGCGCCGCGGGGTCTACGAGCTACGCTGCGCGGGGGCTACGTGCTACGCGACGCCGGGGTCTACGTGCTACGCGACGCCGGGTTCTACGCGCTACGCCGCACCGGGGCTACGTGCTACGCGACGCCGGAGTCTACGTGCTACGCTGCGCCGGGGCTAATTGCTACGCGACGCCGGAGTCTACGTGCTACGCTGCGCCTGAGCTACGTGCTACGCGCCGCGGGGTCTACGAGCTACGCTGCGCCGGGGCTACGCGACACCGGGGTCTACGCGCTACGCCGCACCGGTGCTACGTGATACGCGACGCCGGAGTCTACGTGCTACGCTGCGCCGGGGCTATGTGCTACGCGACGCCGCAGTCTACGTGCTACGCTACGCCGGGGCTACGTGCTACGCGACGCCGGGGTCTGCGAGCTACGCTACGCTGCAGCTACGTGCTACGCGACGCCGGGGTCTATGAGCTACGCTACGCCGGAGCTACGTGCTCCGCGACGCCGGTGCTACGAGGTCTACGAGCTACGCGACGCGGCGGGGGCAACGGTCTACGGAGCCTTCAAGCTACGTGCGACGAGTCTACAGCGCCTACGAGCTACGGCGCGAGACTACAGACTGCACGGCGGGTAGCTGAGAGCTACTGTCTACGGAAGACCACAGGCTACGAGCAGCGAGGGGAGCACCCCCTGCTGCTACGGTCTACGGCGCTACGAGCTACGTACGGCGGGCGGTGACGTTAGCTGCGACGCATCGGCGAGGGGAGCACCCCCTCGAATCTCCGGCATCAGTCGGCGCAACAGCAAGGGAAGCACTCCCTTGATTCCAAGCAGCAGTGAGGGGAGCACCCCCTCCTGGCTACACGTCGAGGAAAGCACTTCCTCGAGTCTACGAGCAGCGGGGAGAGCACCTCCCCCTGGCTACACAGCGAGCTACGCAACAGCGAGGAAAGCACTTCCTCGAGTCTACGAGCAGCGAGGAGAGCACCTCCTCCTGGCTACACAGCGAGCTACGCAACAGCGAGGAAAGCACTTCCTCGATTCTACGAGCAGCGGGGGGAGCACCTCCTCGAGGCTACGCAACGAGCTACGAGCGGCGGCGAGGAAAGCACTTCCTCGCATCAGCGGACACCAAGGGGAGCACCCCCTGTCCGACAGCAGGCGGCATCACGGAGGCGTGGTCCTCTCGTACCGGCGGCGGCACGGCGAGCCAGCTGCGTCCACTAGTCGACGCACGGCGGCGGGGGACACGATATCACTGTGTGATCTACTAACGAAAAAATTGGTGCGTGCGACTTGTGATAAACTGTATGTGAGTTTTAGTTAGTAAGTTCTCATTTGTTTGGGTTAATTCGTTCTTGTCACGATGGAATCTTTATGTAAATTACAATTTAACTTAAATTCCACAATCAACAGAGCAAGACAAAATTTCAGAAAATCTCCTAAAGAAAGAATTACAGTCTCCTATGTTGAAACAAGATTAGAATCTTTAGAGTCAAGCTGGTCGGCATTTAATTCGAACCATTTTAAAATCGTTTCGGAAATTAAGCCGGGCTCCGAAAACATTGATTATTTTACAAAAGAAGTATACGAAGTTACAGAGGAACTGTATTTAGACTATAAAACGGAGTTAAAAGAAAATTTGGTAAAGTTATCTAACATTGAGAGCCCAAAGGTTTCTATAAGTGAACAAAAAAAAAATATTGTATGTAATGTTAAATTACCGAAGCTAGAATTACCACTGTTTTCTGGACAATACAATGAGTGGATAACTTTTAAAGATTTATTTGTATCCCTAATTGATAATAACAAGCAATTGGACAATGTTCAAAAGCTCCAATATTTAAAAAGTCATTTAACGGGGGAAGCAGAGAAATTGCTTCGTCACATCCCAATTACCGCTGATAATTATGAAATTTGCTGGTCCCAATTAAAAAATAGATATAACAACAAAAAATATCTTTCAAATTGCATTTTAAAAAGACTTCTTAATCAAAAGAATATTACACAAGAATGCTCTTCGTCTTTGAAAGAGCTATTAGATACAACTAATGAATGTCTACATGCATTGAAGAATTTAGAAATAGATACAACTAACTGGGATGTGATTATAATTTATTTAATTACCCAAAAACTAGACAACGAGTCCAGAAAGCAATGGGAATTATATAGTGAAAAAGACTTACCTAGTATCTGTCAATTCAATGAATTCTTAGAGCATAGGTATAGAGCATTAGAGTTTTTAAATCCCAAGCAAGTTAAAGAAAGCAACATTAGGTCACACGTTACCATTCATCAAAAGTCATGTCCTTATTGCACTGAAGGGCACAAATTAAGCAGATGCAAATCATTTCTTGAATTAAACGTAGACGCACGCCGTGAGTTTGTCCAAACAAAGAAGCTTTGCTTTAATTGTTTAGGGCCCAATCACACGAATTTTAACTGTCGCCAGGCCACTCGGTGCCACATATGCAAGAAAAGGCATTTTTCCGCATTACACAAATCTCAGTCTCAAGAAAGGAATGCAGAAGATGCCAAGATTAACAACTCAATCAAGAACAAGGAAGGTGGTTCATCCACATTAGCGCTTTCGAACGGCGAGTCAAACAAGGTTGTTTGTGGTCATCAAAAGACTAGATGTAGTCAAGTCTTATTGCCTACGGCATTAGTAAATGTAAAGGCTAAAAGCGGGACTGCTTTTGTATTAAGATCCTTGCTAGACCAAGGATCTCAAGCTTCGTTCATCACGGAGTCTGCAGTCCAGATGCTTAGATTGAAGAAGATTCCTCATAAGGGTTTTGTGGTTGGAATAGGTGGCGACAGCTCGGCACTAACCAGTAAGGCTGTGGTGCACGTAGAAGTGCAATCGCGTCGCAATCTCGATGTTGTTTTCACTGTTAATGCGCATGTTTTGAGCAAATTAACAGGTTTTCTTCCCGAAAAAGATCTAGGTATTCAAACAACAATATCACTCCCGTCCACGGAATTAGCAGATCCATCCTTTAATGTTTCAGGCAAGATAGATATGCTATTAGGAGCTGACGTGTTTGGTCAGATTTTGTTAGATGGAATAATCAAGGGTCCACCAGGAACGCCAGTTGCCCAAAATACCAAGCTTGGTTGGATCCTCTCTGGCAAAATGCTCAGCGATATTAGTCCCGACGAGGAGATTCACTATGTCGGTTTTATCCAATGCAGTGCCGATAATTTACCGAAGAAATTTTGGGAATTGGAAGCAGAACCCACTGATCACAAAATTCATCTCACAGAGAAAGAGAAAAGGTGCGAGGAGATATGTCAGCGTACAACCACACGAGATGAAGCCGGTCGCTATATAGTCAAACTTCCATTTAAAACAGATGATCTTAAAGGGAAATACGGTGATTCTAATATCATCGCAAAACGCCAATTTTTTAGTTTAGAACGGCGTTTGGCGAGAAACCCACAACGGAAGGAAGAGTATTCTTCAGAAATAGATGAATATCTAAAACTTGGACACATGGAAAAACCTACGAGTAAGGTCCGTGTTGTTTTTAATGCATCGTGCGCAGGAAGCAACGGAATATCATTAAACAATAATTTGTTAGTTGGCCCACCGTTGCAACCGGAATTGCGTCAAATTATAATGAGATGGCGAGACCATCCGATTTGTCTTGTGGCAGATATAATAAAAATGTACAGGCAAGTCAAGGTAGCTGAAGAAGATACAGATTACCAACGCATTGATTGGCCCAATAATCCAGACTTACCACTCAGGCATTATCGTCTCTTAAGAGTTGCCTTTGGAACGTCAGCAGCTCCATATCTAGCGGTGAGAAGCTTACAACAGTTAGCCTGTGATGACGGTAAGGAGTATCCACTAGTTGCAGAACGAGTTGCCAGCGAATTTTACATGGATGATCTGATAACGGGATGTGGTTCCATTGAGGAAGGAGTTACGCTGTATCAACAAATGAATCATCTTTTAAATAGAGGAGGATTCGAGCTTCAAAAGTGGTCGAGCAACAGTACCGAGTTGATGAATAAATTACAAGAAAACCAGTTTGACTCAAGCAACACGTTAGAGATCAAGACAGACGAAGATTTTAAAATATTGGGTCTTACCCGGAACCGAAAATCGGATGAATTTGAGTACACCGTTCAGCTACCACCACTGGAATCTCCTATAGCTAAAAGAAAGGTAGTGTCTGATGTAGCTAGACTATTTGATCCCCTCGGTTGGCTGGCGTCTGTAATAATCAAAGCTAAAATATTCATACAAAGAATTTGGTTTACCGGCATCGACTGGGATGAAGGATTACCGCCACTTTTGAGTAAAGATTGGATAACGTTTCGAAATAACTTGACTAAACTCACCGAGTTTAAGCATGCGTGGTCGGATTCTCTGGTAGTGCTTGCATGGTTAAGTAACCGTCCGAGCAAGTGTAAAACCTTTGTCGGAAATAGAGTAGCAGAAATCCTTACGATCATGAAGGGCAATCAATGGTCATACGTACCAACTAAAGAAAATCCAGCTGATTGTGCATCCAGGGGAATGTCACCTGAGGAACTCAATAATTTGGAAATCTGGAGGAACGGACCAGATTGGTTAAGGGAAAAAACAGTAAATTACAATAGGAAACTGATTCAAGAAACTGCGCTAGAAATGAAAATGCCCAAGGTTAAAACGCATCATGTTATCACAAGGAACGATGAAGATGATATTTTGTCAAGATTTTCAACATTGGGAAGATTGAAAAGAGTGATAGCATACTGTAAAAGATTTATGAAACAAAAAATCAGATTGCAAGAAGCTGAATTATCGAATGATATGAAACATTCAATTTTTGCTCCCATCTGATTCCCCGTTAACGTCCCTTATAATAGTGGAAGCTCATAAGGTGACTCTGCATGGTGGGCCTCAGATCGTTATTAACTATTTAAGAAGTAAATATTGGATTATAGAGGCTTGTTCCAATTCAAGACCTATTTGGCAAATTAGCAATTATCCTGATGATCCCAGTCCTCTGACTCCAGGTCATTTTCTAGTGGGGGAACCCTTAATTCTCCCTCCGGATATAAATTTAGAAGATATCGACATCAGCAATTTAGCACGTAAGCATCTTACTTGGTTTGGACAACCTCACACATGTCGTTACTTTGCGTTGCAAATTTAACGAAATCAAAAGACCTTTGTCAAAAATCATTGTCCTGCCTACAGAAACTTAGTTCAATTTGCAGTCCACAAATGTATTGTAGTACATAAGTTACGTCATTGTTTATTTAATATTAGTCTAATTTTCATAGTTTTAGTTTACAGTCCACATAATATCGAAGCATAGAAGTTATATGTTTTTTGATTGTTAATTTATTGTAAATATTACTCTGACATAGCATTAAGAATTAATGTTGTAAAATGTTCATGTTATGTTTATGAACCTTCGTTCATGGCGGGCGGAATGTTCAGTGTCGAGATAGATGGCGTTGTAACACCGTCAACAGATGCGAGTCTTACAGACTTAATTAAAGTTGTTTGTTATTGTACCACTAGATGGCGCTATACCATTTCATGTATAAACTGTATCGCACTATGAAGATTCTGCCTCCGTCACCTATATAGTTCTAGGTTTGATCGAATAAATCGTCTTCGCTTACTACGGGAGTTTCATTCAAACACCCCAAGGGAGACCCAGGACTGTTCAAAGGTATTAACACGTAAATGCAGTTTCAAGTCTCAAACGTAAATGAGTTGTGCACACCTGAAACAATGGGAGGCAAAGTTTTAAGGAGAAGCCCATCGTCAATCACCTTAACGACAAATTCGCAAATTTATTTAGATTGTCACGAAATCTGGCGATAGTGACGAAAGTCTAACCATGTGGAAGGGTTTGTTGAATATCAAGCAATTCATCCGCAACAAGGCCTCCGCCGTTGGGATTAAAACTTACGAAATCTGTGAATCCCAAACTGGGTATACGTGGCGCTTAAATATCCACACAGGACAGGATCACAGCTGTCCTGCAAGAGCGACTCCAGTTTCGGGTGCAAACCCATCTATCGTGCTCGACCTTGTAAAGGGCTTGAAGGAAAGAGACACGCGCTATGGATGGATAATTATTATAACTCACCAGCACTCGTAAGTTTAATTTTTTATACTACATGCATTTATAAAATTAAATTGTTTAAGGTTTTCCCCCCAAATGCATTTTTTTGGTTTTATAGCTTGTAAGCTTATGACGGTAAAATTACAGAAATGGCAATATCATCTTTACTTGTTTATACAACGTGTAACGAAGGGATGAAGTGGTGTTGAATGATACATATTATGTGTACTTGATAAGGAATCACCCTGTAGAAGTGTTAAATGGAAGTGGGCATGTTTGTTTTTCCGTAATGTATGGAAAAATGGATATGGTTATTTTATTTTTTCATACATTATGGAAAAGTGAATGTGCTTATTTTTGTTTCATATTTTTGCAGGGATTCGTTATCAAGTACATTCATGTATCCTTCAATATCATTTCATTTTTTCGTTACACATTGTATAAAAATCTTTGCTTAATTATCTTTTGATGATTTAGATGAATAGACATATACCCATAGAGCAACATAATATTTATATTTTTTCTGTGCATATACTGTGCGGACGCCGCAAAAAAATTTTGCTAAAAAAATTGGCTTTGCACCACTGGCGGTGCAGTTTTTCAATTAACTTTGAAAAATAAGGACGTTTTCAGTCAGTCATTTTTGTAAATTAATTTTCGAACAAATTCGGACGACGTCGCTTCGGGGGACGACGTCGCTCGCGTCCGTAGGACTTACCACCTTCTCCTATAAGGCCCGCCCTACACGTGTCCCCCGGGTGGTGCTAAACGAGCGACAACGCTGAGCAACGGGCGGCGGTTGAGTAACCCGTCCAACTGGGCTACCACAAGCCCTGAGGGACTAAATCCCCTCTAAACAGATTTGGCAGTAGAGCCTTAGTAAAGTGCTACTAGTATTACTCCTACAAATCATGGCGGAACTTAAAAACACGCATATACTACCCCAGGAGGGTACCGACTGCATCGCGGAAGGAGAATCCCTCACTGACAATATGCCAGTCTGCCCCACGTATTCGGGGGGGTGCAAAGTCCGCTCACCTACAGAAGAATCATTAGGAAAGAAGAAAGAAGATATGAAGGAAGGAAGCAAACAAGAAGAAAACAAGAAAGAAGAGAATCCATTGGCTAGGCGAGGTTTGCAGAGGACGCCGCCCAAAAAGCTTCAACAGAACGAGTACCATAAAGGAACAGATCCCAAAGAAGATGACACAACAAGTCTTTCATCCCAGCCTATTCCGGAAGAGTCCAAAAGACAAAAGAGAAAATAAAAATCAAGATAACAACAAAAAAACTAGGACACGTGGGCATAATAATCCAACATCAGGGCTTCCCGTAAAGCCAGCTAGGCCCACATTATCACCCTCTAGCAAAGTGGACATGCCTCAAGTCAACCAGAGTGAAATGGAGTGTATAGTGAATGTAAACCCGAATAAATCATTAGGATCTGCTACTGATTCTCAGCCAAATACTCATAAATGTGTGATTGACCTAACAGATCCCCCAGATTGGCAAAAAGTTCCCTACTCAAGGGTGCCCAAGCGTAAACGGATTGGTACCCCCCCAACATCTCCTAATGTAGAGACGAACAACACCTTCAATGATCTCCCATTAGACCCACCTGATGTAA
This sequence comes from Coenonympha arcania, assembly GCA_036785405.1. NCBI lineage: Eukaryota > Metazoa > Arthropoda > Insecta > Lepidoptera > Nymphalidae > Coenonympha > Coenonympha arcania. The sequence goes on from CM072082.1 coordinate 10,105,452, forward strand.
TTGATAATGCATCTAACAACATACCATTGAGTAGACCTCCTCCTATCATCTTATATGGAGTTGAAGACGTCAATAAATTGTCCAAACTATTGGAATCACCAAGCAAGGCTGAGCATTTCAAGCTTAAAATTGTTATCGATAATGTTGAGGAATACAAAAAAATAATAGATGTTATCCGTTCAAAAGGATTAATAGGACACACTTTCACTAGAAAAGATACAAAATGTTGTCGAATTGTTATTAAGAACCTGCATCACACAACACCCCATTCTGCGATAACTGAAGCTGTAGAAACAAGACGTGGTCGTCGGCAAGGTTTACGGTTGCTTCAGGAGCTGTGGATCTCCTGGTACGGCGAGATAAAAACCGCGTGGCCCCTATGTCGACATTCCACGGGGCCAGATCTCCGATGTGCCACGGTACCCTGAAACCCTCCGCGGATTACAATATCTGTATGGGTTTGACACCAGAGACGCCAGTCTCGCGAGTTATCCCATAGAGCGTAAAAGGGCTCGAGTCTGGTATAAGAAGTTTTTCAGGCGTCTTTTGAATATCAATACACCAAACAGTGCGGACCTTTTAAAGGCTATTTGGCGAGTCTTCGGCGGAAATAGACTATTACGCTTTAATATAGCCGATGAACCAGGACGAAATAACTACGGAGGATGTAGCTGGTGCAGTAAGGCGGGCCCCGAACTGGAAAAGTACGCGGCCTCACACTAAGTTTCTGTTAATTGTCATCCGCGAAAGGATTATAAAATAAGATAAAATTAATTGAGGTATTAAACCCCAAAAAAACAATTTTAAATGGTTAAAAATTGATGTTGAATTGTTAAATTCGATGAAAACATGTTAAGAAAAATAAATGAGAATTATCGTACAGAAAAATGTGGAATATTGGGACTCCATGAAGTCGAACAAAGGTAAGTGATATGGCTGTCTTCAGTGTAACCAATGTAAATGATGAAATATCACGTACCAGATGGGTCGCGATGTAAGAAGCAATGTAGCAATTTGGCGTATCTTTTCATTTGCGATCCATGAAAGACACCCTACAGTAGTCCATTTGGCAGTCCATTTAGAAAATTATCAACGAGTTTATTTTAATGAATCTAACGCGGAAAGCAGGGCGGCACATTAACAAGTTTCTTCACAGTCTGTCAAACTGACGATTTCGCTCGCACTTTGCTGTATGCTGACATGCCACGCTATTACACATGGAACGCATCATCGAAATCGTTTCAGCGTCGGAAACACGGAACACTAGAAGGACATACAAATGTATTTGCTTCAGACGCTCTGGGTCGCATCTACACAGTACATCCAAATAACGATGAATGTTATTATTTGCGGTTGTTGTTGGTGAATGTTCGTGGTCCGACATCGTTTAAACAACTTAGTAATTAATTACTGCATAAAGAACCTGTATGTCACAGCATACATTGCCAACGTAGTAATTAATTACTGCATAACGAACCTGTATGTCACAGTATACATAGCCAATTTATTATATTTGAATTTCTTTTTGTGATATTTTTTTGCGATTTATGGGTTTTTGTTTGCTTGGGCTTGAGTTTTGGTGTATGCAAGCTTTTTTTTTCTTTACAGCACGCGCTACTAACACGTGGTGGTAGAATTTTAGCTTTGATCCCCACTGAAAATGCACTCTCTGATGATGATGGTAATGCATCTGACGTCGATGATGAATTACTGGGCGCTCAAGTTTCACATTCAGACTCATCTTCCCCAGCCCCATCTATTGCGAGTTCTTGAGAGACTGAATATATTAGATTCCGTTGATGAAACCTCAACCGATGAGAATGTTCGACTTACGCCTGTATTCCAAGAAGTATACCCGAGTCCGTCGCTTGAGCCCAATTGCAGTACTATTCCGATAATAAGCGACATTCCAACACTACCTGCAACCCCTGCCACGCCTGCAACTCCTGCCACTACTGCTACACTAAATCCTGTATCTCAAGTCGGTTCTGCATCACAAGCTACACCTGCACAACCTTCAGTGTCCATACCTAGCACTCCTACTACATCCTCTACATTGCCAAATCGTCTAACTAGAAAAACACGATCGAGAAAACCGACGATTCCTGTTGCTAAACGCTCACGCAGAATTAAAAAGTTCGTTCTGTTCTATAAATGGAAAAGGGCTGCTGTTTTTCGACACAAAGCAACTGTGGAAGATGTACCAGAAATCGAGTCTCAGACGCCTACTATTCCCTTGGACTATTTTTAAAAGTTTTTTCCCCAGACGTTATAACTGCCATTGTAGAACAAACAAATGCGTATTCAGTGGAAAAAACCGGACGATCGATTGAATTAGTTGAAGACGAATTTCGAGATTTTCTGGCTATTCACATCATCATGGGGGTGGTGTCCATGCCTTCATATACAGACTATTGGAGTCTGCAATATAGATTCGGTTTAGTTGCTGATCTAATGCCCCTAAAAAGGTACCAAAAAATTCGAAGATACCTTCATTTCGTCGACAATAGCACTGATAATAGTGACAGATATCACAAGATTAGGCCCGTAGTTGAAAAAATAAGAGCAAATTGTTTAGCTCAAGAAGTCGAGACCAAGTTCAGCATCGACGAAATGATGATTCCTTACAAAGGGACTAAGGCCGGCAAGAGACGCCAGTACATGAAAGACAAACCCAATAAATGGGGTTTCAAAAACTTTGTCAGAGCTGGAGTATCAGGTATGATCTACGATTTTATCCTGTACGGAGGAGAGGACATTTTCAGGTTCCATAATTTCACAGAAGAAGAAATGTCGCTAGGCTTTGGAGCTCAAGTAGTCATTGCTTTGTGCAAAAGTATAAAAAAATACCAGCTTTTGTATTCTGCGACAATTTTTTTTCATGCCCAGAACTCTTCTACATACTGAGAGAAAACTACGGCATTTTTGGATTGGGCACCATCAGACAAAATAGCCTGAGAGGAGCGGATGCAGTTTTACGTACGGAAAAAGAAATGAAGAAAAAGCCTCGAGGAGCTTATGACCAAGCAGTTTGTGACAAAAATCGCCTGGCAGTTGTGCGTTGGAATGACAACAAAGTCGTAACGTTGGTCAGTACTTATGTAGGTACAGAACCGGTAGAGAAAAGCAAACGCTACTGCAAAGAGGCCAAACAAAAAGTTGAAGTCAATTGTCCACAAGTGGTCAAAGAGTATAATAAACATATGGGTGGTGTAGATTTGGCGGATATGCTCATCTCGCTAGATACAGAACTCCTTTCAAGACACGACGTTGGTATATCGGCATATTTGCCCAGCTGCTTGATATATGCATCAACAATGCATGGCTATTTTTCAGAAATGATTGTACTAAAACAAAAAAGGCTATGCCCTTGAAGGCTTTTAGGTACGAAATCTATGAAGGACTCAAAAAGAATAGACGTGCTATGATTGATCCACTCGACAGCAAAAAACGACCACAAAAAGCGATACAGCCAGTTCCCGTTGAGTCCTCGCGATTTGATAGTGTGGGTCATTTCATGATCATGACATCTCAGGGTCGGTGCAGGTTATGCTCTAAGCTCACGACTGTCATTTGCAGCAAATGCCAAGTCCGGTTATGTTTCGTTACCGGAAGTAAACCCAGGAATTGTCAACTAATTTATCATTTTCAAAATTGAGTAGAGTTTATGGGTTTACCTCTACTAGTGTTGCAGGGCCATTATACCCGCTAATTTGCTTTGATAATAATGCCCATAAACTTATTTTTATAAAGAGGTTTGATTTTTTTTGTTTTTAATTAAAGTTATAATACATATTTATGATTTCTATTCTTACTGGTTTTGGTAAGGTGTGTCCCAACCAACATACATTCAAATGAATACATATATTCTTTACCCACTTGGCAATGTATGTAGTAGCATATTTCTCAGGAAAACTGAAAACCCTAGATTTTTTTTACTATTTTTCGGCGCATATTTAGACTCCACATTCCGATTTCATTATTTGTTTCAATTCAAAATGTTAATTTTTTTTTGCCAAATAAAGGGTTAAAAACTATACACACAACGAGCAAGGTGACTGTCGAAAGTGAATACCAAATTGTAATACTATTTAGAAAAATAGCTGGCAGAAGACCTGGCTGACGATGCTCTAGCTAAATCTGTAACACATTCTTCGGAGAAGCATTTTAGAAGCATATACCCCGTTTCGAGTAAATTTCATATTTGCTAATAATTAATCGGGATTGAAATTTTGGAGAATGTAATGTTCTTAGTTTTTTAATTTCCTTTTGCAATTACGAGGACAGAATATACTCTGTACACACCTTGAAGCCCTTCATAATAATATTGAACGACATCAAAACAGTTATATTCCGTTCTAAATCTCTATATCCAAAACGAAGAGCAAGGCCACCACTGGCCAAAGTTAATAAATTGGACCACAATTTTAAAAATATATCTGATAGACGACCTGGCTGACGAAGAATATTCTAGCTTAAAATCTTTACCAGATTCTTCAGAGAATTCTGTTTCCGGTTTCTAGAGTATTCTACGTCAAGTCACCTGCTTGGGATATTTTTATTTGCAGGCTGTTACACTGATGGAATAGTTAATTACTTTTCGCAACAGACAAAACTAAATGTTTCCTTCAATTTTTTTTAAAAACTACATACACAACGAAGAGAAAGATCAGTGTCGAAAGTGGATACCAATTTTTACTAGTATCTAGAAAAATAGCTGGCAGTAGACTTAGCTGACGATGTTCTAGCTAAAACGTATACCAAATTCTTCAGAGAAGGATTTTTATGTCCCGTTTCTAGTAAATGTTATATTTGCTAATAATCATTCGGAATTAAACTTTTGGAGAATGTAATTTTCTTAGTTTTTTTAATTTCCTTTTGCAATTATGACAGAATATACTCTGCACACAGTAACAAGAAAACGGTTACCTTTTTTTGCCTTAAGTGCAATCGCAAAGTTCCTTCTTGGGATATATTTTTTTTCCAGGCTGTTACACTGATGGCGTGTTTACTTTTCACAACTGACAAAACGAAATATTCCCCTCAGAAATCTTTAAAATCTATATACACAACGAAGAGCAAGGCCACTTGCGAAAGTACAACAAATTTTACTACTATTCAGCAAAATAGCTGGCAAAAGACTGGCTCACGATGAATACTCTAGTCACAATCTATTCCAGATTCTTCAGAGAAGATTTTTTTGTGTACCGTTTCTAGAATAGATTTTCGATTCATAACCTTTTCTAATAATCAGAATTAAACTTTTCAAGAATTAAGGATTTCCTTAGTTTTTTGCAGTTATGACAACTTATTTTGCAGTTATGACAGAAGAAACTTGGAACTCATTCACAATATCAAAGACATCAAAAGAGTACTAAGAAGACATTTTTTTATCCCAAGTCCAAAATCTCAAGTTCCCCCTTGAGAACACATTTTTCGCAACAGACAAAACTAAATATTCAATTCAAAAGTCTTTAAAAACTATACACACAACGAGCAAGGTGACTGTCGAAAGTGAATATCAAATTTTAATACTACATATTTAGAAAAATAGCTGGCAGAAGACCTGGCTGACGATGCTCTAGCTAAATCTGTACCACATTCTTCCGAGAAGCATTTTATTACCCCGTTTCGAGTAAATTTCATATTTGCTAATAATTAATCGGGATTTAACTTTTGGAGTATTTTAATTTCCTTTTGAAATTTGACAGAATATACTCTGTACACACCTTGAAGCCCTTCATAATAATATTGAACGACATCTAACCAGTAATATTCCGTTCTAAATCTCTATATACAAAACGAAGAGCAAGGCCACTGGCCAAAGTTAATAAATTGGACCACAACTTTTAAAAATATACCTTGCAGCCGACTTGGCTGACGAAGAATATTCTAGCTTAAAATCTTTACCAGACTCTTCAGAGAATTTTGTGTACGGTTTCTAGAGTATTCTACGTCAAGTTACCTTGCTTGGGATATTTTTTTTTGCAGGCTGTTACACTGATGGAATAGGTAATTATACTTTCCGCAACAGACAAAACTAAATATTTCCTTCAAAATGTTTTTAAAACTATATACACAACGAAGAGCAAGGTGAGTGTCGAACGTGGATACCAATTTTTACTAGTATCTAGAAAAATAGCTGGCAGTAGACTAGCTGACGATGTTCTAGCTAAAATGTATGCCAAATTCTTCAGAGAAGGATTTTTATGTCCCGTTTCTAGTAGTAAATGTTATATTTGCTAATAATCATTCGGAATTAAACTTTTGGAGAATGTAATTTTCTTAGTTTTTTTAATTTCCTTTTGCAATTATGACAGAATATACTCTGCACACAGTAACAAGAAAACGGTTACCTTTTTTTGCCTTAAGTGCAATCGCAAAGTTCCTTCTTGGGATATATTTTTTTTCCAGGCTGTTACACTGATGGCGTGTTTACTTTTCACAACTGACAAAACGAAATATTCCCCTCAGAAATCTTTTAAATCTATATACACAACGAAGAGCAAGGCCACTTGCGAAAGTACTACAAATTTTACTACTATTCAGCAAAATAGCTGGCAAAAGACTGGCTCACGATGAATACTCTAGTCACAATCTATTCCAGATTCTTCAGAGAAGATTTTTTTGTGTACCGTTTCTAGAATAGATTTTCGATTCATAACCTTTTCTAATAATCAGAATTGAACTTTTCAAGAATTAAGGATTTCCTTAGTTTTTTGCAGTTATGACAACTTATTTTGCAGTTATGACAGAAGAAACTTGGAACTCATTCACAATATCAAAGACATCAAAAGAGTACTAAGAAGACATTTTTTTATCCCAAGTCCAAAATCTCAAGTTCCCCCTTGAGAACACATTTTTCGCAACAGACAAAACTAAATATTCAATTCAAAAGTCTTTAAAAACTATACACACAACGAGCAAGGTGACTGTCGAAAGTGAATATCAAATTTTAATACTACATATTTAGAAAAATAGCTGGCAGAAGACCTGGCTGACGATGCTCTAGCTAAATCTGTACCACATTCTTCCGAGAAGCATTTTATTACCCCGTTTCGAGTAAATTTCATATTTGCTAATAATTAATCGGGATTTAACTTTTGGAGAATGTAATGTTCGTAGTATTTTAATTTCCTTTTGCAATTATGACAGAATATACTCTGTACACACCTTGAAGCCCTTCATAATAATATTGAACGACATCTAACCAGTAATATTCCGTTCTAAATCTCTATATACAAAACGAAGAGCAAGGCCACTGGCCAAAGTTAATAAATTGGACCACAACTTTTAAAAATATACCTTGCAGCCGACTTGGCTGACGAAGAATATTCTAGCTTAAAATCTTTACCAGACTCTTCAGAGAATTTTGTGTACGGTTTCTAGAGTATTCTACGTCAAGTTACCTTGCTTGGGATATTTTTTTTGCAGGCTGTTACACTGATGGAATAGGTAATTATACTTTCCGCAACAGACAAAACTAAATATTTCCTTCAAAATGTTTTTAAAACTATATACACAACGAAGAGCAAGGTGAGTGTCGAACGTGGATACCAATTTTTACTAGTATCTAGAAAAATAGCTGGCAGTAGACTAGCTGACGATGTTCTAGCTAAAATGTATGCCAAATTCTTCAGAGAAGGATTTTTATGTCCCGTTTCTAGTAGTAAATGTTATATTTGCTAATAATCATTCGGAATTAAACTTTTGGAGAATGTAATTTTCTTAGTTTTTTTAATTTCCTTTTGCAATTATGACAGAATATACTCTGCACACAGTAACAAGAAAACGGTTACCTTTTTTTGCCTTAAGTGCAATCGCAAAGTTCCTCCTTGGGATATATTTTTTTTCCAGGCTGTTACACTGATGGCGTGTTTACTTTTCACAACTGACAAAACGAAATATTCCCCTCAGAAATCTTTAAAATCTATATACACAACGAAGAGCAAGGCCACTTGCGAAAGTACAACAAATTTTAATACTATTCAGCAAAATAGCTGGCAAAAGACTGGCTCACGATGAATACTCTAGTCACAATCTATTCCAGATTCTTAAGAGAAGATTTTTTTGTGTACCGTTTCTAGAATAGATTTTCGATTCATTACCTTTTCTAATAATCAGAATTAAACTTTTCAAGAATTAAGGATTTCCTTAGTTTTTTGCAGTTATGACAACTTATTTTGCAGTTATGACAGAAGAAACTTGGAACTCATTCACAATATCAAAGACATCAAAAGAGTACTAAGAAGACATTTTTTTATCCCAAGTCCAAAATCTCAAGTTCCCCCTTGAGAACACATTTTTCGCAACAGACAAAACTAAATATTCAATTCAAAAGTCTTTAAAAACTATACACACAACGAGCAAGGTGACTGTCGAAAGTGAATATCAAATTTTAATACTACATATTTAGAAAAATAGCTGGCAGAAGACCTGGCTGACGATGCTCTAGCTAAATCTGTACCACATTCTTCCGAGAAGCATTTTATTACCCCGTTTCGAGTAAATTTCATATTTGCTAATAATTAATCGGGATTTAACTTTTGGAGAATGTAATGTTCGTAGTATTAAAATTTCCTTTTGCAATTATGACAGAATATACTCTGTACACACCTTGAAGCCCTTCATAATAATATTGAACGACATCTAACCAGTAATATTCCGTTCTAAATCTCTATATACAAAACGAAGAGCAAGGCCACCACTGGCCAAAGTTAATAAATTGGACCACAATTTTAAAAATATATCTGATAGACGACCTGGCTGACGAAGAATATTCTAGCTTAAAATCTTTACCAGATTCTTCAGAGAATTCTGTTTCCGGTTTCTAGAGTATTCTACGTCAAGTCACCTGCTTGGGATATTTTTATTTGCAGGCTGTTACACTGATGGAATAGTTAATTACTTTTCGCAACAGACAAAACTAAATGTTTCCTTCAATTTTTTTTAAAAACTACATACACAACGAAGAGAAAGGTCAGTGTCGAAAGTGGATACCAATTTTTACTAGTATCTAGAAAAATAGCTGGCAGTAGACTTAGCTGACGATGTTCTAGCTAAAACGTATACCAAATTCTTCAGAGAAGGATTTTTATGTCCCGTTTCTAGTAAATGTTATATTTGCTAATAATCATTCGGAATTAAACTTTTGGAGAATGTAGTTTTCTTAGTTTGTTTAATTTCCTTTTGCAATTATGACAGAATATACTCTGCACACAGTAACAAGAAAACGGTTACCTTTTTTTGCCTTAAGTGCAATCGCAAAGTTCCTTCTTGGGATATATTTTTTTTCCAGGCTGTTACACTGATGGCGTGTTTACTTTTCACAACTGACAAAACGAAATATTCCCCTCAGAAATCTTTAAAATCTATATACACAACGAAAGCAAGGCCACTTGCGAAAGTACAACAAATTTTACTACTATTCAGCAAAATAGCTGGCAAAAGACTGGCTCACGATGAATACTCTAGTCACAATCTATTCCAGATTCTTCAGAGAAGATTTTTTTGTGTACCGTTTCTAGAATAGATTTTCGATTCATAACCTTTTCTAATAATCAGAATTAAACTTTTCAAGAATTAAGGATTTCCTTAGTTTTTTGCAGTTATGACAACTTATTTTGCAGTTATGACAGAAGAAACTTGGAACTCATTCACAATATCAAAGACATCAAAAGAGTACTAAGAAGACATTTTTTTATCCCAAGTCCAAAATCTCAAGTTCCCCCTTGAGAACACATTTTTCGCAACAGACAAAACTATTTATTCAATTCAAAAGTCTTTAAAAACTATACACACAACGAGCAAGGTGACTGTCGAAAGTGAATATCAAATTTTAATACTACATATTTAGAAAAATAGCTGGCAGAAGACCTGGCTGACGATGCTCTAGCTAAATCTGTACCACATTCTTCCGAGAAGCATTTGATTACCCCGTTTCGAGTAAATTTCATATTTGCTAATAATTAATCGGGATTTAACTTTTGGAGAATGTAATGTTCGTAGTATTTTAATTTCCTTTTGAAATTTGACAGAATATACTCTGTACACACCTTGAAGCCCTTCATAATAATATTGAACGACATCTAACCAGTAATATTCCGTTCTAAATCTCTATATACAAAACGAAGAGCAAGGCCACCACTGGCCAAAGTTAATAAATTGGACCACAATTTTAAAAATATATCTGATAGACGACCTGGCTGACGAAGAATATTCTAGCTTAAAATCTTTACCAGATTCTTCAGAGAATTCTGTTTCCGGTTTCTAGAGTATTCTACGTCAAGTCACCTGCTTGGGATATTTTTATTTGCAGGCTGTTACACTGATGGAATAGTTAATTACTTTTCGCAACAGACAAAACTAAATGTTTCCTTCAATTTTTTTTAAAAACTACATACACAACGAAGAGGAAGGTCAGTGTCGAAAGTGGATACCAATTTTTACTAGTATCTAGAAAAATAGCTGGCAGTAGACTTAGCTGACGATGTTCTAGCTAAAACGTATACCAAATTCTTCAGAGAAGGATTTTTATGTCCCGTTTCTAGTAAATGTTATATTTGCTAATAATCATTCGGAATTAAACTTTTGGAGAATGTAATTTTCTTAGTTTTTTTAATTTCCTTTTGCAATTATGGCAGAATATACTCTGCACACAGTAACAAGAAAACGGTTACCTTTTTTTGCCTTAAGTGCAATCGCAAAGTTCCTTCTTGGGATATATTTTTTTTCCAGGCTGTTACACTGATGGCGTGTTTACTTTTCACAACTGACAAAACGAAATATTCCCCTCAGAAATCTTTAAAATCTATATACACAACGAAGAGCAAGGCCACTTGCGAAAGTACAACAAATTTTAATACTATTCAGCAAAATAGCTGGCAAAAGACTGGCTCACGATGAATACTCTAGTCACAATCTATTCCAGATTCTTCAGAGAAGATTTTTTTGTGTACCGTTTCTAGAATAGATTTTCGATTCATAACCTTTTCTAATAATCAGAATTAAACTTTTCAAGAATTAAGGATTTCCTTAGTTTTTTGCAGTTATGACAACTTATTTTGCAGTTATGACAGAAGAAACTTGGAACTCATTCACAATATCAAAGACATCAAAAGAGTACTAAGAAGACATTTTTTTATCCCAAGTCCAAAATCTCAAGTTCCCCCTTGAGAACACATTTTTCGCAACAGACAAAACTAAATATTCAATTCAAAAGTCTTTAAAAACTATACACACAACGAGCAAGGTGACTGTCGAAAGTGAATATCAAATTTTAATACTACATATTTAGAAATTTCATATTTGCTAATAATTAATCGGGATTTAACTTTTGGAGAATGTAATGTTCGTAGTATTTTAATTTCCTTTTGCAATTATGACAGAATATACTCTGTACACACCTTGAAGCCCTTCATAATAATATTGAACGACATCTAACCAGTAATATTCCGTTCTAAATCTCTATATACAAAACGAAGAGCAAGGCCACTGGCCAAAGTTAATAAATTGGACCACAACTTTTAAAAATATACCTGGCAGACGACTTGGCTGACGAAGAATATTCTAGCTTAAAATCTTTACCAGACTCTTCAGAGAATTTTGTGTACGGTTTCTAGAGTATTCTACGTCAAGTTACCTTGCTTGGGATATTTTTTTTGCAGGCTGTTACACTGATGGAATAGGTAATTATACTTTCCGCAACAGACAAAACTAAATATTTCCTTCAAAATGTTTTTAAAACTATATACACAACGAAGAGCAAGGTGATTGTCGAACGTGGATACCAATTTTTACTAGTATCTAGAAAAATAGCTGGCGGGTAGACTAGCTGACGATGTTCTGGCTAAAATGTATGCCAAATTCTTCAGAGAAGGATTTTTATGTCCCGTTTCTAGTAGTAAATGTTATATTTGCTAGTAATCATTCGGAATTAAACTTTTGGAGAATGTAATTTTCTTAGTTTTTTTAATTTCCTTTTGCAATTATGACAGAATATACTCTGCACACAGTAACAAGAAAACGGTTACCTTTTTTTGCCTTAAGTGCAATCGCAAAGTTCCTCCTTGGGATATTTTTTTTTTCCAGGCTGTTACACTGATGGCGTGTTTACTTTTCACAACTGACAAAACGAAATATTCCCCTCAGAAATCTTTAAAATCTATATACACAACGAAGAGCAAGGCCACTTGCGAAAGTACTACAAATTTTACTACTATTCAGCAAAATAGCTGTCTAAAGACTGGCTCACGATGAATACTCTAGTCACAATCTATTCCAGATTCTTCAGAGAAGATTTTTTTGTGTACCGTTTCTAGAATCGATTTTCGATTCATAACCTTTTCTAATAATCAGAATTGAACTTTTCAAGAATTAAGGATTTCCTTAGTTTTTTGCAGTTATGACAACTTATTTTGCAGTTATGACAGAAGAAACTTGGAACTCATTCACAATATCAAAGACATCAAAAGAGTACTAAGAAGACATTTTTTTATCCCAAGTCCAAAATCTCAAGTTCCCCCTTGAGAACACATTTTTCGCAACAGACAAAACTAAATATTCAATTCAAAAGTCTTTAAAAACTATACACACAACGAGCAAGGTGACTGTCGAAAGTGAATATCAAATTTTAATACTACATATTTAGAAAAATAGCTGGCAGAAGACCTGGCTGACGATGCTCTAGCTAAATCTGTACCACATTCTTCCGAGAAGCATTTTATTACCCCGTTTCGAGTAAATTTCATATTTGCTAATAATAATTAATCGGGATTTAACTTTTGGAGAATGTAATGTTCGTAGTATTTTAATTTCCTTTCGCAATTATGACAGAATATACTCTGTACACACCTTGAAGCCCTTCATAATAATATTGAACGACATCTAACCAGTAATATTCCGTTCTAAATCTCTATATACAAAACGAAGAGCAAGGCCACTGGCCAAAGTTAATAAATTGGACCACAACTTTTAAAAATATACCTGGCAGACGACTTGGCTGACGAAGAATATTCTAGCTTAAAATCTTTACCAGACTCTTCAGAGAATTTTGTGTCCGGTTTCTAGAGTATTCTACGTCAAGTTACCTTGCTTGGGATATTGTTTTTGCAGGCTGTTACACTGATGGAATAGGTAATTATACTTTCCGCAACAGACAAAACTAAATATTTCCTTCAAAATGTTTTTAAAACTATATACACAACGAAGAGCAAGGTGAGTGTCGAACGTGGATACCAATTTTTACTAGTATTTAGAAAAATAGCTGGCAGTAGACTAGCTGACGATGTTCTAGCTAAAATGTATGCCAAATTCTTCAGAGAAGGATTTTTATGTCCCGTTTCTAGTAGTAAATGTTATATTTGCTAATAATCATTCGGAATTAAACTTTTGGAGAATGTAATTTTCTTAGTTTTTTTAATTTCCTTTTGCAATTATGACAGAATATACTCTGCACACAGTAACAAGAAAACGGTTACCTTTTTTTGCCTTAAGTGCAATCGCAAAGTTCCTCCTTGGGATATATTTTTTTTCCAGGCTGTTACACTGATGGCGTGTTTACTTTTCACAACTGACAAAACGAAATATTCCCCTCAGAAATCTTTAAAATCTATATACACAACGAAGAGGCGAAAGTACAACAAATTTTAATACTATTCAGCAAAATAGCTGGCAAAAGACTGGCTCACGATGAATACTCTAGTCACAATCTATTCCAGATTCTTAAGAGAAGATTTTTTTGTGTACCGTTTCTAGAATAGATTTTCGATTCATAACCTTTTCTAATAATCAGAATTAAACTTTTCAAGAATTAAGGATTTCCTTAGTTTTTTGCAGTTATGACAACTTATTTTGCAGTTATGACAGAAGAAACTTGGAACTCATTCACAATATCAAAGACATCAAAAGAGTACTAAGAAGACATTTTTTTATCCCAAGTCCAAAATCTCAAGTTCCCCCTTGAGAACACATTTTTCGCAACAGACAAAACTAAATATTCAATTCAAAAGTCTTTAAAAACTATACACACAACGAGCAAGGTGACTGTCGAAAGTGAATATCAAATTTTAATACTACATATTTAGAAAAATAGCTGGCAGAAGACCTGGCTGACGATGCTCTAGCTAAATCTGTACCACATTCTTCCGAGAAGCATTTTATTACCCCGTTTCGAGTAAATTTCATATTTGCTAATAATAATTAATCGGGATTTAACTTTTGGAGAATGTAATGTTCGTAGTATTTTAATTTCCTTTCGCAATTATGACAGAATATACTCTGTACACACCTTGAAGCCCTTCATAATTGCTAATAATCATTCGGAATTAAACTTTTGGAGAATGTAATTTTCTTAGTTTTTTTAATTTCCTTTTGCAATTATGACAGAATATACTCTGCACACAGTAACAAGAAAACGGTTACCTTTTTTTGCCTTAAGTGCAATCGCAAAGTTCCTTCTTGGGATATATTTTTTTTCCAGGCTGTTACACTGATGGCGTGTTTACTTTTCACAACTGACAAAACGAAATATTCCCCTCAGAAATCTTTAAAATCTATATACACAACGAAGAGCAAGGCCACTTGCGAAAGTACAACAAATTTTACTACTATTCAGCAAAATAGCTGGCAAAAGACTGGCTCACGATGAATACTCTAGTCACAATCTATTCCAGATTCTTCAGAGAAGATTTTTTTGTGTACCGTTTCTAGAATAGATTTTCGATTCATAACCTTTTCTAATAATCAGAATTAAACTTTTCAAGAATTAAGGATTTCCTTAGTTTTTTGCAGTTATGACAACTTATTTTGCAGTTATGACAGAAGAAACTTGGAACTCATTCACAATATCAAAGACATCAAAAGAGTACTAAGAAGACATTTTTTTATCCCAAGTCCAAAATCTCAAGTTCCCCCTTGAGAACACATTTTTCGCAACAGACAAAACGAAGTCTATATATCCTTAAAATCTGTTCACATAACAAAGAGCAAGGTCACTGGCGAAAGTTAATAAGAAATATTACTACTATTTAGAAAAATAGCTGGCAAAGACCCGGCTGACAATAATTAAAACTGTAGCTAAAATATACAAGATTCAGAGAAGATTTTTTTTGTCACGTTTCTAGAATATTTACATAATATCCTAATCCGAATCAAACTTTCTGAGATAGTAGCTTCCTTTTGCAGTTGTGACAGAATAAACTCATGGAATTCCTTCATAATATGGTTGACACCTGAAGAATAACAAGAAAACAGTATTTTTTTTACCCTACGTCGAATCCCAAGTTCGGACCTTGGTATATTTTAACCATACCATTCATAACAGACAAAACGAAATATCTCCTTCAAAATCTTGAAAAATATATATACACAACTAAGATAACAAATTTATCTACTTTTAATACAAATAGCTGGCAGAAGACCTGGCTTATGATGAAAACGCATGCAAATGATTCAAAAAAATAGTGCTTCTAGTTGTTCACCTCACATGGGAAAACAGACAAACAGCTTTGAACTACCTTCATGTTTCACTGCGAAAGGCAGGACTCGCTGAAGGGCTTATGGCTTGCAACCCTAGAACACGTGTGGTGCGAACCGCTGCTGGGTGCGTCCCGCTTGTGGGAGGTCCAGCAGGACCACTATGATGAAGGGCTTATGGCTTGCAACCCTAGAACACGTGTGGTGCGAACCGCTGCTGGGTGCGTCCCGCTTGTGGGAGGTCCAGCAGGACCACTATGATGAAGGGCTTATGGCTTGCAACCCTAGAACACGTGTGGTGCGAACCGCTGCTGGGTGCATCCCGCTTGTGGGAGGTCCAGCAGGACCACTATGATGAAGGGCTTATGGCTTGCAACCCTAGAACACGTGTGGTGCGAACCGCTGCTGGGTGCGTCCCGCTTGTGGGAGGTCCAGCAGGACCACTATGATGAAGGGCTTATGGCTTGCAACCCTAGAACACGTGTGGTGCGAACCGCTGCTGGGTGCGTCCCGCTTGTGGGAGGTCCAGCAGGACCACTATGATGAAGGGCTTATGGCTTGCAACCCTAGAACACGTGTGGTGCGAACCGCTGCTGGGTGCGTCCCGCTTGTGGGAGGTCCAGCAGGACCACTATGATGAAGGGCTTATGGCTTGCAACCCTAGAACACGTGTGGTGCGAACCGCTGCTGGGTGCGTCCCGCTTGTGGGAGGTCCAGCAGGACCACTATGATGAAGGGCTTATGGCTTGCAACCCTAGAACACGTGTGGTGCGAACCGCTGCTGGGTGCGTCCCGCTTGTGGGAGGTCCAGCAGGACCACTATGATGAAGGGCTTATGGCTTGCAACCCTAGAACACGTGTGGTGCGAACCGCTGCTGGGTGCGTCCCGCTTGTGGGAGGTCCAGCAGGACCACTATGATGAAGGGCTTATGGCTTGCAACCCTAGAACACGTGTGGTGCGAACCGCTGCTGGGTGCATCCCGCTTGTGGGAGGTCCAGCAGGACCACTATGATGAAGGGCTTATGGCTTGCAACCCTAGAACACGTGTGGTGCGAACCGCTGCTGGGTGCGTCCCGCTTGTGGGAGGTCCAGCAGGACCACTATGATGAAGGGCTTATGGCTTGCAACCCTAGAACACGTGTGGTGCGAACCGCTGCTGGGTGCGTCCCGCTTGTGGGAGGTCCAGCAGGACCACTATGATGAAGGGCTTATGGCTTGCAACCCTAGAACACGTGTGGTGCGAACCGCTGCTGGGTGCGTCCCGCTTGTGGGAGGTCCAGCAGGACCACTATGATGAAGGGCTTATGGCTTGCAACCCTAGAACACGTGTGGTGCGAACCGCTGCTGGGTGCATCCCGCTTGTGGGAGGTCCAGCAGGACCACTATGATGAAGGGCTTATGGCTTGCAACCCTAGAACACGTGTGGTGCGAACCGCTGCTGGGTGCGTCCCGCTTGTGGGAGGTCCAGCAGGACCACTATGATGAAGGGCTTATGGCTTGCAACCCTAGAACACGTGTGGTGCGAACCGCTGCTGGGTGCGTCCCGCTTGTGGGAGGTCCAGCAGGACCACTATGATGAAGGGCTTATGGCTTGCAACCCTAGAACACGTGTGGTGCGAACCGCTGCTGGGTGCGTCCCGCTTGTGGGAGGTCCAGCAGGACCACTATGATGAAGGGCTTATGGCTTGCAACCCTAGAACACGTGTGGTGCGAACCGCTGCTGGGTGCGTCCCGCTTGTGGGAGGTCCAGCAGGACCACTATGATGAAGGGCTTATGGCTTGCAACCCTAGAACACGTGTGGTGCGAACCGCTGCTGGGTGCGTCCCGCTTGTGGGAGGTCCAGCAGGACCACTATGATGAAGGGCTTATGGCTTGCAACCCTAGAACACGTGTGGTGCGAACCGCTGCTGGGTGCGTCCCGCTTGTGGGAGGTCCAGCAGGACCACTATGATGAAGGGCTTATGGCTTGCAACCCTAGAACACGTGTGGTGCGAACCGCTGCTGGGTGCGTCCCGCTTGTGGGAGGTCCAGCAGGACCACTATGATGAAGGGCTTATGGCTTGCAACCCTAGAACACGTGTGGTGCGAACCGCTGCTGGGTGCATCCCGCTTGTGGGAGGTCCAGCAGGACCACTATGATGAAGGGCTTATGGCTTGCAACCCTAGAACACGTGTGGTGCGAACCGCTGCTGGGTGCGTCCCGCTTGTGGGAGGTCCAGCAGGACCACTATGATGAAGGGCTTATGGCTTGCAACCCTAGAACACGTGTGGTGCGAACCGCTGCTGGGTGCGTCCCGCTTGTGGGAGGTCCAGCAGGACCACTATGATGAAGGGCTTATGGCTTGCAACCCTAGAACACGTGTGGTGCGAACCGCTGCTGGGTGCGTCCCGCTTGTGGGAGGTCCAGCAGGACCACTATGATGAAGGGCTTATGGCTTGCAACCCTAGAACACGTGTGGTGCGAACCGCTGCTGGGTGCATCCCGCTTGTGGGAGGTCCAGCAGGACCACTATGATGAAGGGCTTATGGCTTGCAACCCTAGAACACGTGTGGTGCGAACCGCTGCTGGGTGCGTCCCGCTTGTGGGAGGTCCAGCAGGACCACTATGATGAAGGGCTTATGGCTTGCAACCCTAGAACACGTGTGGTGCGAACCGCTGCTGGGTGCGTCCCGCTTGTGGGAGGTCCAGCAGGACCACTATGATGAAGGGCTTATGGCTTGCAACCCTAGAACACGTGTGGTGCGAACCGCTGCTGGGTGCGTCCCGCTTGTGGGAGGTCCAGCAGGACCACTATGATGAAGGGCTTATGGCTTGCAACCCTAGAACACGTGTGGTGCGAACCGCTGCTGGGTGCGTCCCGCTTGTGGGAGGTCCAGCAGGACGACTATGATGCGGATCTTCTCACTTCTTCTTCTCATTGCTTCTTAAAGTGGAGTTCTTTTGACATCAGGATGGGCATGTATCTAGAAAACTGTACTGCATCCTCTGGTGATAGAGCATTTTCAGTATAGGACCCCGGTGTTGGTGTAGAAGGCGTTGAAGGCTGTCACAAAGATGCCTGCATACGTATTTGTAATCCAAGAGACGTAGTGTTATCCAGATACTGTGTTGTGACAATGTTTTTTTATCAATCAATCAATTTATTTATTTGCAGATATAGGTATTTACAAAGTTGGTTATTACAAATATACAACATATAAGATCAAACTATATCACCATATTGGCAAGCAAATAAAAATCATAAAAAAAATTGATAAGAAGCTCAGACTTCGAGAAAAAATATTAATTTACCATGATCATTGCATGATAAAATATCTTGAAAAATGAATAATAATAACAATATTTCATTTTATTCATTTTCTTGACGTATTTGACCCTTATATGATTTATTATACATACCCTTATATTTTTATTTTATCTATTTATTTAAATGACAAAATTTAAAATGTAATAAAAATTGTCATAATGTCAAAAATGCCATACTGCTAAAGGAACAATAATTATTTATTATTCATTATCTTAGGTATTCTTCACACTGTATATTTTTTCTGCGATTGATGCACCCACAATGTGCAATCACAAGGCAAGACACTATACTCAAGAAGAAAATTATTGTTTACAAACATAAAAATTATTTTGTGGTTGGTTTTTTATTGCTATTTGCAGTGCTAAAATATTGGCACGCGCACAAAGATTTTAGCACTGCAAAGATATATATACTATAAGAAAACAAGAGATATCCTTAGATCTACAAGAACAGAATCTGAAACTAATGAGTAAGGTATGGAAACATGTTTGCGAAACCTTGTGTTTAGATAGGACCAGCTCCTAAAATGCACTTTACATCTTTCGGCGTTACCATAACCATTTGAATCAAAAGAGTTTAGAAATTTGTACCGCTTTGTTATTAAACACTTCAAAGTGAGGAAAAATCATCTTAGCACGCTTACAAAGTTTTTAGCACTGCAAAGATATATATATATTATAAGAAAGCAAGAGATATCCTTAGATGTACAAGAACAGAATCTGAAACTAATGAGTAAGGTATGGAAACATGTTTGCGAAACCTTGTGTTTAGATAGGACCAGCTCCTAAAATGCACTTTACATCTTTCGGCGTTACCAAAACCATTTGAATCAAAAGAGTTTAGAAATTTGTACCGCTTTGTTATTAACCCGCGAGCACTCGCGCTATGAGTATTTTGCTCACAGCAAATTTAAAACACGCGCCATTTTGTCAAAATTATTCGTACATACATCGTTCATTTGGTAGCTTAGTTTTATTCCGTCCCCCACCCCTGTATGCAGTTCACTTCTCGCCAGTGTGCGCCAGTCACTTGGACGAGGTGGTTTGTTACGCCTTGTACCATCAGGCGGCGTTATGCTCATCGCGCGGGTATACTTTTTTTTACTCATGACTTAATTTTTTTTCATCTTAAAGACAGTTTAACTGCTACTTTTATGTAATATTATGATTTTACATTACTGTAATAGTAATCTATTATGTATTTCTATTATAGATGGATCGTGATCGAAGAGACAAACAAGTTTTGGCATGGTTGATGGAGGAAGATTTAGAAGACATTGAGGACCCGTCTTTTAGAGCCGATGATATTGAAAGCGATAGAGACAGTGAGCACAGTCATCATTCCACTAACACCGAACAATCGTCATCGGAAGTAGAAGGTGAGGTTTCTTCAATTTCACTGGGCAATCAGCTGTGTTACGTAGGCAAAGATGGGTGTACAAAATGGACCTATAATCCACTTCGTTCCAATGTGAGAACAAGAGCTCACAACATTGTCGAAAAACAACCAGGGGTAAAACCAGTGGCTAAAAATGCTAACACTATAATGGATTGTTTTCTCCTCTTTGTGAGTGAAGAAATGCTGACTGATATAGTTCGCTTTACAAATATCCACATTAGAAAAATCAAGGACCAATTCTCAAGGGAGAGAGATTGCAAAGAGATTGATATTGTAGAACTAAAAGCCTTTATTGGTATTTTGTACATGGCTGGTATAAAAAAGATGAATCACTTAAATTTGAAAGAGATGTGGGACAAAGATGGCACAGCACCTGATATTTTTAGAGCTGCTATGAGTCGCAATAGGTTCCTTTTGTTGATAAGAGCTATAAGGTTCGATGACATAAACTCCCGCTCCGAAAGGTGAAAGTATGACAATATTGCTCCAATTCGTGAATTATTCGAATCTTTTATCGCAAAGTGCCGAGCCAATTACCAAGTAGGAGAGAACGTCACTATAGATGAAATGCTCGAATCGTTCCGAGGACGATGCAAATTCCGCATGTATAGAGCAAACAAACCAGCTAAGTATGGTATAAAAGTATATGCTTTGTGTGATTCAAAGAATTTTTATACAAGTAACATAGAAATTTACCCGGGAAAGCAACCGAACGGTCCACACAAATATGATAATACTGCATCTGCAGTGGTGAAACGTTTATCACAAGATATTTTGAATACAGGCAGAAATATTACGGCTGACAATTATTTTACATCCATTGGCCGATGAATTACTAGATGCACGGACTACTATCGTTGGTACACTTAGGAAGAATAAAAGGGAAATTCCACCATTTTTTCTCGACATCAAACAAAGACCAAAACCTAGTAGTATCTTTGGTTTTCATAAGAGCAAGGTTCTGGTGTCTTACGTACCAAACAAAAAGAATAAAAAAATGTTCTTATGATAAGTACACTTCATAACGACGACCGAATCGATCCAACTACTGGAACTAACGCGAAACCCGAAATTATCACCTTTTATAATAAAACGAAAGGAGGTGTTGATGTTGTAGATCGACTAAAAGAAGAGTATTCTGTGGCAAGAGTGGCATGTAGATGGCCGCTGAGATTATTTTTCACGATCCTAAACATAGCCGGAATCAACAGTCAAATCATTTACAAAGAAAATACGGGTATAATCATCACGCGCAGAGACTACTTGAAACAACTAGCTCTTCAACTAATACAGCCACATATCCAAAGAAGAAGCACCATCCAAAATATTTCATATCCTCTGCAGCAAGTGATCAAACGTTTTGTTCCAGAATCTGAGTTACCAGAAGAAGAAAAACCAAGTGGTATCTGCGCGGTTTGCCCAAGACGCAAAAATCGCAAGACCAAAAAGAGCTGCATTTATTGTCAAAATTTTTTATGTACCGAGCATAGTCGTACATTATGTGATATGTGTAAAGCTCGCGTATATGACGAAGATTAATTATTTATACTTAGTTTAGAAGTTTTTTTTATTTTTAAGTTTTTTTTTTCATTTTTTGCGTAAGACTGCCTTACAAGACTGGCAAATTAGTTCCTATGATTGTTAATTAAAATAAAAAAGATTAATATTGTTAAATTTTTCAATATATATTTTGTAGAATAAATAATGTGTATTTTATTTAATAAAATATTTTTTTTATTCATATTTTTTGGTAAAACTTGCATTTATTGACATTCATAAACGTGAGCAAAATGCTCTACACGCGAGTGCTGATGTAATTTCTTGAGGCGCGAGTGCTGGCGGGTTAAACACTTCAAAGTGAGGAAAAATCATTTTGGCACGCTTACAAAGTTTTTAGCACTGCAAAGATATATATATTATAAGAAAGCAAGAGATATCCTTTGATCTACAAGAACAGAATCTGAAACTAATGAGTAAGGTATGGAAACATGTTTGCGAAACCTTGTGTTTAAATAGGACCAGCTCCTAAAATGCGCTTAACATCTTTCGGCGTTACCAAAACCATTTGAATCAAAAGAGTTTAGAAATTTGTACCGCTTTGTTATTAAACACTTCAAAGTGAGGAAAAATCATCTTGGCATGTTTACAAAGTTTTTAGCACTGCAAAGATATATATATTATAAGAAAGCAAAAGATATCCTTTGATCTACAAGAACAGAATCTGAAACTAATGAGTAAGGTATGGAAACATGTTTGCGAAACCTTGTGTTTAGATAGGACCAGCTCCTAAAATGCACTTTACATGCCACAAGCGTGGTAAAACTTCTTTACTTATGCTGAAACTTGTTTAGAAACTCCAACAGTTTGGGCTAGTTCTAGCACTTCCCAAGGCTGCTCTGCGGGTTCACAGGAGTGATCCATCACCACATGTCAATCCTTGTGATTCATCTCCGGTATGACATTATTTTTCTGTAACAATAAATAAGGCCGGTTATTAAAAGTAGTAGAAATGCCAGAAATTGTAGTAACTTTTCCCATATATTTTATTGGAGCAAACTTGAACATGTAATTTTGAATGAATGTTGTTCACCTTGTATATTTGTTTTGATCAGGGGCCGTACCACCATCCCTTATAGCAGTATTACTGTGATATTGTTTTAAAATTTTCATGCTGACATTGTATGAAAATGTCAAAACAATATCCCACCAAAAACATTCTGTAAAAAACTAGCCAAGTCTCGATGGAGCTGCTTGTTTATCTCTAAAAAGTAATGAAATCTAGACAAAGTCGTGCCAAGTCTAAGGTTCCTTACTGCAATTTCTTAATTATTATAGTTAATGTTGTGTGACTTGGCCGTTGAAGGGTACACAAGGGTACAAAACCAGGTGGTCCATGACACCATTGCACCAATCTGTCGCCAGAACCGCTACCCATTGACGATGGAAAATTGCCACTTGGAAAACATTGATTCAATGATCAGTCAATTATTGTAGGCTTGATAAAGCTGCTTATTTCAATAATACTATTATAGCTTACTGGATGACGTTTGCTTCGCGCTCGACTTGGCGGGGGCTCTGTCGCGCCCCCCAATTACAATAATACTGCTAAAAGAGATGGTGGTACAACCTCAGTTCTGTACACAGAACTAGCAAATACATTTTTATTTGCTAATTATTGCAAGTTCTATAAATCCACATATATGTATATACAGTGCTATTAGCTCAAAAAACGACTGAACACACTTAACTAGAGTGAAAGTTTTATTGCAATGTCAGATTATTCTCTAATATAAGAAAAATGTCTCTCCCCCCAACCACTTTATTTTTAAACTAGTAATATACCAACTAGTAATCTTAACTAGCCAAAATTAAGTAGGTACAAATACAAATCATCTGCTTGTGAAAGTAACTTAAGAATCAACCTTAAATTGATATTAAATACAATTATATGTTAGAAGCAGGTGAGAAACTTCTGCCCCTAAACTAGTTGGACACCTGTGTCTTAGGTTGCAGTATTACTGTCATTATGAATCAATGAGTCTAAAACAAAGTTATGAGTATGACCAGCACAAGTGGTGCAACAAATTACTTTAGAAGGAGAGGCTCTGGAGTACGTAAGAGAATATGTTTACTAAGGACGAATAATCTCAACTGAAGAACAAACCTCCAAAAAATCACTATTTTAATCAAAATATGAGATCTAAATACAGTTGGGTTGGGAACAATTTTAATTATACTCCAACTTTCAATTTGATGCAGAAAAATGGCATTGCAAAACTTACTAAACTCCACTAATCCTCTTATATTTCACCAAAATACCTTAAAATATCCTAAAATAAGAGAAGTGACTTTCAAAGCAAAATAGTATTTCTGATAGACACTTTGATTAAACATATTTCTATTTATTTAATTTACCAGTTGACAGTTAAAAACGTAATTAAACTGCATTGAATTAAAAGTCGCAGTACAGTGGATATTAGCCAAAACAAAGTTAGTGAATTGAGTGGTAGACGTGTCAGATTACAGATTGCAGTGAATTACACAGGAGTCCGATTAGATAGTCAATAAGGAAAGACGCTGAACATGGTAATACCATAAATAGAATATAACTTTGAAGTAAACTGTAAGAACTAACCACTTCAGGTATGTACTTCAGTATGACAAGCCAGATAAGGAGTAGTCTTCAGCAAAGCTTCTGCAAACGGGTTTACATACATACATACATCAAGGGATCGCCTCTGCAGCCTCGTAATGCTGCCACTCTTGCTCGCCCAGTGGGAAATTCTTTCAGTTTTGTACAATTTGCTACAGGGGACAGGGGCTGCACTCACTCCACACCTTTGGCTTACAAATCAACACTCAAGGGGTACGCATGGATTCGGTGATAGGCAGTTCGATTCTATGCCATATTCAGTTCTATGGAAAGTAAAATATGCTGAGAAAAAGACACCATAATTTCTCAATAACTGTAGTGGTTTATCAGAGACGTTAATGTGAAGTGTATTACATAAAAACTTAAGTGAAAATATTATAATATACTACCTACCTGTTCGCAGAAGCTTTGCCGGTGACTTCTTCTCAAAAGGCTCCAACTTTAAGCGACCGCTATCCGTGCGGAGCTGTTAACAGACAAGCGCGGGTTTCGGTTGTACGGGTCTGCTGCTAAGGTTGAGCCCCGCGATGTCCCGGCGGGCGCCCGCCAGCCAGCGGCGAGGAACTGGCATATCCTCCGCTTATGGAAGAAACTACGGTAAGTATTAGGTATAAATACAAACCTGAACATCAAGGCAGCTGAACAGCTCGTGCTCCTTTGAGGTGGAAAGTGAATCTCACTCGTCTTTTCCATTGGTGTTCCATTCCATTGTTTTTCCATCTTGATTTTGTACGACGTAAGTATAGATTTTGTAAGTACTAATGGTTTTGCGTACACAATACCTACAGCTAGTTCTGTAGGTTTTGTTCACGGATTTAACTAACTTCAAGTAATTTGTATTTTGTAATGATTTGTATATATAGGGAAATAACTTGTTCTGCAAAGAAATATAAACAATGGCGAATGAAAAGTAGGTCAAGGTTGGGGTTCACACAAGGTCTACACCGTGAGGCGTCCTTGAGTACGGTAAGGTTGGTACACCTGCCCGCGAAGATTCAAATTTTATTCATTTTTTCGCAAATATTAGGCTAAATAAACATTGAAGGCTTATGGCAACGAATTGTTAAGCAAAGCATTTATGCATTTCATGTTTTTGTTCATTACTCATATCGTATACGATGTATAATATGCCTACTATTTGCGATAAATTAAATAACATTTGAATTTTGGCGGGTGATATTAACTAGGTATCAGCCATCCATTCGTCAGTTGGTAAATAGGATGTCAATGTTGCCATACGCCGCAGGAAGAAAGCATAATTTAAGCACAGACATCTCAGCACTGAATTCTTCTTCTTCTGAGGTATGGGGCTCCGCGCGTAGAGTGATTGAGCCATTATCAATTTTTTTTCATTATAACGAGGAAACTTATTTACAATCTAAATCAAAATTTTAAAATATATACCGGAATTTTGAAAAGGATAGAAAAGAATTTAGAATGGAATACTTATACAACATATTTACAACTTAACCCTTTGACGACCAGGGGACCTATTTGTCCCAAAACTATTTTGACTTGTACAAAAAAAACTAAGAACCATAGACCTTTATTTTAAGGCGTATTATATTTTTGAGGGTATATTTAAAAATTTCATTATGTGGTTTGACTTGTTATGGTCATTTTACCTAATAAATTTAGTGTCGCTATTCGCAGTTCGTGAAGTTGCAAGTTCATCATTTTTGGAAAATCATTTTTATACTAAAAAGTGTTTCTTTATCTAATACTTAGTGTAAATAGTATTGTCTGGTAAGTAAATAACTATTTTATATATAAAATAAACGATTACAGAACATATTTTCTTTGTTTGCTCGTAAAAACAAAAAGGGACACCGGCGTCCCTATGGGCAGTAACGGTAACAAACTACCAAAAAACGTCTTCTATTTTATATGATATTTTTACGCTTCTACCTATATTTTGAATATAATTTTTGCAGAATATGGTGCGCAAGGGACATGGAGTTTTTGAAATTAGCGAAGACGAGGTCCTTCAAATTTTAATGGCCGATAATAGTGATGATGAAGATGCGCTATTACTCGATGAAGACGATGAAAGGTTTTTGACGCAGGATGATGATGAAGGGATCCAACATGTTGAAATTGAGGATTCATCAGTTCGTGAACCTTCTTCATCACAAACAGTAGAACCATCTACATCAACTCCTTCAACATCAACGGCTGGAGATCTCACAGAAACTCATCGCCCCCAACCACCAGTTTTCAAGTGGAACCACAGAACTTATGTTCCTAATATTTTTAATAATGTGGAGTACGACTTTGGTAAAGTACTTTGTGAAGGCCTTGAAGCTGGTTTGACGCCATTAGATATTTTCAATTCCGTAGCAAATTTTGAAGTTTTAGTTCAACTCATTGTGTCAGAGTCAGTACGGTATGCTCAACAAAACGGCCGAGAATTTACAATCGGGAGCGATGAAATGAAAGCATTTCTAGGAATAAATTTGGTAATGGGTTATCATGTTTTGCCTTCAATAAGAGATTATTGGTCTACTGATCCAGATATGGCAGTGCCTTATGTGGCCAACGTCATGCCGAGAACTCGTTTTGAAGATATACGCAGAAATTTGCACTTCTGTAATAATGAAGAAGATAGAAACATAAATAGCCCTAACTATGATAGAGCCTACAAAGTTCGACCAATTATAGATCATTTCAATGCATCGTTCCAAAACAGCCTCAATAATACAATTACGCAGTCTATCGATGAGCACATGGTGAAATTCAAAGGACATAATATCATGAAGCAATACATTAAAAATAAGCCTGTAAAGTGGGGTTTCAAATTGTGGTGCAGGTGCGATGCAGCAACTGGTTATCTATTTGAATTCGACTTGTACACGGGTAAACGATCTTTCGGAACTGAATATGGATTGGGTGAATCAGTTGTTTTGCAGTTGACAAAAAAACTCAAAGGCTTGGGCTGTGAGATTTATATTGATAATTTTTTCAACTCACCCTTATTGCAGTATGAATTGATTCACCAAAATACTAAGGTTTGCGGAACCGTACGAACAAACCGCAAAAATCTGCCCAAAACTGCACCATCCGACAAATCGATGAATAGAGGTGACATTTTTACAGCAAGTTTCCATGGCATAACTTATGTGAAGTGGATGGACAATAAAGCGGTCCACCTTTTGACTAATTTTTTGTCTCCTATAGAAACAGAAACCGTGAAACGCCGCAAAGCTGGTTCAGCGGAGAAAATTGATGTAAAATGTCCTAAAATTGTAATAAACTACAATAAAAATATGGGGGGCGTCGATCTGATGGATCAGCGAAAGGTCTATTATGAATTAGATAGGAAGTCAAAGATAAAATACTATTTGCGGCTATTTTTTGACTTATTTGAAATAGCGATAAACAATGCATATGTCATTTATACGAAGCTTTATGCACCGACTCATTCTCAAGGATCTTTGCTGTCTAATTTGCAGTTCAAACAAGCTATAGCTCGGAGTTTGATCGGCAGTTTTTCAGTGAGACAACGAGCTATACCTTCGACCGTTACTACTGCAGCAAGAAGGTCCCAGAAGAGAACAACGTCTTCTTCGCATGTTATGGAGAAATCTAATATAAGAAAAAGATGTGTAAATTGTGCTAAAAATAAAATAGAAAGTCGTACAAACAATAAGTGTGCCACGTGTGACATTCATTTGTGTTACACGAATCAACGAAATTGCTTCGATGATTATCATAATTAGTTTATACCTATCTCGCAATAAATAAATATTTACAAAAATACGTTCTTTATTCTTTCAAAATATACCAATAAATGATATAAAAAGTAAAGCAAACTAATAAAAAAAAGGTGATTACTAAATCATACTTTTGTGTAAAAAGTTACCTTTATCGCCCATAGGGACACATGTGTCCCAAAAAATTCCAAAAAAACTATTATTATTTTTTTATTTTTTACTTAAGAATATATTAATTAGACCATAATTGACCTATAATTTATAAACTGTTACTTAAAATCACTTCTGGAAACCTTATGGTCCTGAAAGGGTTAATATCATCTAATAAAATAAATTATGAAAAGTTTATATACACAGGATCTATCGGTCAAGAAGATGTCAAGTAGGAAGTGGAATATTACACTGAATAAGACACTGGTAGAATTGATCCCTGTTATATTTTGGGCAAGATAAAAATATATAATTCAGGTCACCTACCTCACCACACTCGCACAAATCACTATTCACAATACCAAAATATCTAGCCAGTTGAAAAGGAGAGCAAACGTGGCCCAAGCGCATACGCGTCAAGATAATTATACGCCACTCTATTATTCAACTTCAACTTGATAGAGTTCGTCGCATGCGCTCTGCGAGTGGACGTGCGTAAACTCGTGCGCTAATTAATACCTACTTGTTATATTAAGTTGATGTTACTTTTTAATATTACGATACGTACCTACTGAAGTCAAACTACGTTAAAATGGTGCATTGTAGCAAATGTAAATTATTCGTATCGCTTACTAAAGACGATATTATTAAATGCAAAGGTGCTTGTGAGTCAGTGTATCACAAAAAGTGTGTGCGTAGTAAAAGCTTTTTGCAGAAGGGATTGTGTGGTGACTGCCAGGGTAAGCAGGAAGGCCCTGAGGTAGACGTCAATATCAATGAGGTTTCTCCCGAAGGTCTGCTCAAAGAACTTAATAGAAAATTGGAAGTCATATACAAGATGGAAAAAAAGCTGGAAAATATTAGCGAGGCTGTCGATTTCTATGCTGAACAGTACCAGAAGATGGTGGAGTTTAAAGAGGAAGCTGAGAAAAAAATTAAATCGCTTGAACAAAAGAATGTTTACTTGGAAAAATATAACAAAGCGCTGGAGGAAAGAATCTTAGATGTAGAACAAGGCATGAAAGCCAATAATGTGGAAATTGTAGGCGTGGAGAAGGAAGAGAATGAAAATACAACAGAAATAGTGAAAAAAATTGCACATAAACTTAAGTTGGATCCGGAGAATATCAAAGACAGTTTTAGGGTAGGACGAGAAAAACCTGATGATAAAAAACCACAACCAATTATCGTAACCCTAAAGACCAAATCTGCCCGAGACCAATGGATTCACTCCCGAAAAACACAAATCACTAATAGGGATCTGTACAAAAATAAAAGCGACCAACCCATCTACATCAACGAGGACCTGCCGCGTTTCAAGCGGCAACTATTTTGGGCTGCTAAAACGCAGCTAAAAGGATTTTGCAAGTATGTATGGATTCAAAACTCAAACATATTAGCACGCAAGGAGGACAGCAACAAAATATTTAAAATCAAGAACGACAAAGATATTGAAAAAATTACTGGCTGAGGACTTAGAAGCAGTTTTATTTAATCCCTAATCCGTTTGTACCTATATATTCACAAATAAAATGGATATCCTTACAGATATAGAATATACTAGATACAACAACATCGAATCGTGGTATAAAACCAATAAATATAGAACGAAAAAAATTGGCATACTACACTTAAATATAAGATCCTTAAGAAAGCATTTTAACGAGTTATCAGTACTACTAGACAAAATTAAGTATAATGTAGATATATTAATATTATCAGAAATTAATATCAAAGATGAAGAAGTGCCGCTATTCACTGTGAAGGGGTTTACTTCTTATGCCAGAACACGACAGATAAGTAAAGGCGGAGGACTGCTATTGTATGTGAGTGAGTACCTAAACTTTAGTATAAAAGAAACTAAAACTACGGCGACCGAAACTATCTACGGCATGTTAAAAATTGAAAATACTTCAGTTCATATTATCGCGTTGTATAGGCCTCCGAGCAAAAATAAGTTGCACTTCTTAGAGCAAATAAATGTTTTATTGAAAGACATTCCAAAAGGTGAGGACCTAATTCTTGTCGGTGACGTAAACATCGATATATCAGAAGTAAAGATGAATGCAACTTCAATCAGTTACAAAAACATTCTATGCGAATACGGCTTGCAATGTGCAATACCTACTACGGAGGTGACTCGCGCAGCGATCGTCAACGGGCGTCTCGACCAGTCGTGCATCGACCACGTATGGGTGCGAGCAGGACAGCTGCGGAAGCATGTGAGTGCGCCGGCCGCTTCCTTTTTACTTGAATGTGATATTTCGGATCACCACATTATAGGTATTTCGCTCGACTTTGACCGTGAGTTAGATAAACAAGATATGAGTAAGTGCGGGAAAAAGTACGTTTTAAGTGATAAATTAGTGTGCGAAAAATTAAATAATTATGACTGGACTCAATTTTTAAGTATTTTATGTCCTTTATTGCTATTTAGTAAATTGTATAATGTATTTACGGGTATTTATAAGGATAGTATGTTACAGAAAACTGTGAGATCAACTAGGCAGACACAGCCATGGATTGATAAAAAGCTATATGCTATGATTGTTAAGAGGGACAAGTTATTTCGTTTATGGAAATCTTCACCGGATAATATGAATAGACGTTTAGAATACACAAAATTTAGAAATAAAGTCAATAAACTTATAAATGTTGCAAAAAATGATTACAGAAGAAAGGAAATTAAAATTTGTAATGGGGATTATAGAAAAGTCTGGTTAACTATCAATAGCTGGTTAGGAAGAATTAAGCCAAATGTGGATAATACAATTAAAAGATACTTAGGTAAAATAAATAGTATGTATAATATATGTAATGAGTTCTCCAAGGTGTTTACGCGAGAAATAGAAAAAATCAAGCACAACTGCTCTGTAAAGTTTTTAGAAAGAAGCACTTATGTAAATCAGTGCGCGGTGTCTTTTAGGTATGTAAAAGTTAGTTCTAAAGAAATAAGGAAAATAATTAGGAAATTTAGCAATGAAAAAGCACCTGGCTATGATAAGATTAGGGTGCAAGACATAAAGTTAGTTGCAGATCGGTTGAGCCCAATATTGGCAAATTTTGTCAATTTGTGTATTCAAAAAGGGTTATATCCAGATGAGTTAAAAAAGGCTATCATACGACCTATTTATAAAGGTGGTAGCCATCTTGAATACGCAAACTACAGGCCGATAGCCATTTTGTCCATAATCAATAAAATAGTGGAGAAAGTGGTCGTTGGTCAGGTCTCGCAATTTTTAGAAAAATACGGTATATTAGCAGACGCGCAGCACGGGTTTAGGAAAGGTCGGAGTACTGTGACAGCCCTCACTCAGTTTTCAGATGAAATTAATAGCTATTTAGATAGTGGGAAACAAGTGATAGCCCTGTTTATTGATTACAAGAAGGCGTTTGATACTTTGGACAAGGGGGTGTTACTATTAGCCATGCAAGAGTGTGGCATTGCAGGCCCGACAAATGAGTGGTTCCGTAATTACCTGTCGGACAGAACCATACGCACTTCCGTAGATGGGACAACGGGTGATGAGTGGAATGTTACCTCAGGGGTGCCGACTGGCTCAATATACGGTCCAGTGGGTTACCTGATGCTGGTTAACAGTGTAGTTAATGTTGTCGAGAGGTGTCGAGTATATATGTATGCTGACGACATGTGCCTGTTGTTCGCGTCGAAGAACGTCAGTGAGGCGCGCGAAAATATTCAATCAGATTTTGAAAACATAACGAAATGGGCGCATGACAATGGCATCATTATCAATATGGAAAAAACAAAATGCATGCATATATACTCGCCCTACAATAAACGGGCTAACTTGGTTCAATATAGGGATATTGGTATTGCTGGTCATACTTACGATTGCTTGCATAGAAATAAGATCTCATGTATGTGTCAAAATCTTCAGTATGTAGATAATTATAAATACCTGGGGTTGCACGTTGATAGACATTTCAATTGGAAATCTCACATAGGGGTAGTGTGCAACAAACTGCGGTCGGTACTAGGAATGTTTTTTCATCTTGATCGTGTGCTAAGTAAACGAAATAAACTAGTAGTATACTACGCGTTAGCAGACTCAGTGATCAGTTACGGTCTCAGTGTGTATGGTAGGACATTCAATACCTATTTGAATGAAATTAAAAAATTACAAATTAGACTATTAAAGCATGTTATAGGAAAAAAAGAAAAGAAAAAGTATGAAGGAAATTATGAAAGCATATTTAAAGACCTTAAGATATTACCAATACACAGCAAGGTTGTCTACCAAATAGCTAAAGAGAATTATGTATCAAATAACTACAAAATATTTATTAAACTAAGGGATAACGTCCGAAGTAATAGAAAGACAAGATTTATGGTGCCAAAAGTATGTAACTATTATGGTAAAAGGTTAACCAGCTACAAAGTACCCGAAATTTATAATAAGATAGATTGGCTCAGAACAGAGAGTAAGGTCAGCCCAGGGGTTCTCAAGAAGAAGCTGAAAGAGCATCTGCTTGAGAACTCAAGCTGAGATATAATTATTTATAGAATATATTTTATACATAAAATGTTATGTATAAAATATATTTTATGTTTATTTGTACATAATTTTTTTTTTTCTTTTGTTAAAATTTGTATTAAGTAGTTTATGTAGTATTTTTAGTATTAATTAGTTGTATTCATAGTAAGTATTGTAGTTTAATTAGGATAATTAGACGCACTAGAACTAAATGTAAAGAGCGCCTCCTCGCCAATAAACTAATCATAGTTTGGCGAGATTTTGTAATTTTGACTTGTGCATGTATTTTCTTTGATTTAAATAAATTAAAAAAAAAAAAAAGAGAAATTATACAAATTTTATTTATAGTACGATTCACGAAAGATGACCACAAATGGCGGGTCTTTTCTTCATGTACACTCATGAAGAAAAGACTTAAGCCAAAATAATTACCATATATTAGTTAAATAAGACCATATATATTAGTTAAAATAAATAAGACCATAATATTTGTTAGATAAGTCCAAAGAGACCTAAAATAGGCCCGCCATTTGTGGTCATCTTTCGTGAATCGTACTATACAATTACATCACTGAGGGGAGGCAGTGAGATAATAATTATATGAGAAGGTTTTGTTAATGAGTTTTGCCACTCCACCATACCCATCAAGCCTATCACTTAGCACAGTAACAAAGCCAGAGATCCTGAAAGAAAACTCCATGTCTCAGAGAGACACATAGATAGAGGCTTATATTTATTCAAGTAAATAATGACAGTTTTTTTGGTCATTATACTCCTGCAGTTCCACTGAAGAGGGTTGTGATCCATACAAAAACAGCTAAAAATTAAGTTGTCGGCGTTGGACGGTGAACACTCAAATTTTGCTTAATTTTTTGTAAAGCTTTAAAAAATATTTCTAATAATTTGGAAGGTAATTCAAGTAATTATATAAAATAACTAGTAGGGCGCGTGCTGTCTTCCCACCTATCAAAGTTAAATGATCATCGCAGACAGTTTTGATTTACCCCTGTACATTTTCTATGGAAAAATAATTTCCGCCATATTGGATTTTTTTTCTAACCATCGCATAGACCTTTGGGGCCTGAATACTTCTTGTCAAAAAACCGTTCTTCCATACTTTATACTTTCCGAGATATCGACGAAATTCGAATGGCGGCCATTTTTAATCCGCCATTTAGAAAAATTGGATGACGTTTCGAATGACATTTGGTCGAGCACCCCCCTTATCTTTAATAACCTGACCGTGCTCTTCACTCGTCTTCGAAATCCTCAATCATCAGCTCTCTCCGTATTTTTCCTCCGAATGAATTATTTTTCCTTCTAAGCGATCAGTAAAAAAAAATTTTCATAAAAAATTGTTCAGGAGAGGTGATCAGCACAGTCCGTGAATCAGCACGAGACGAGCAGCTATTTAAATAGTAATGACGAACGAAGTAATTGATTTCGACTTTCGAGATAGGTAGGTAATTTAAAATCGAAAATTTTATCACAGTAAATTATTCATCTTATTTGCCACTACGTCAAACATAATTTTTTTGTTATCTGTGAACTGTCAAATTCTATCAAACCCTCTGGAATCTTTAATCAACACGAGTATATAAATAGGTACCCGCCGCGCCGGCGCAAATCCATAACGGCGCAAAGCTCAATAATGAGTTATCAACTTGATATCAACAGTAAAATATCACGATGCTTGTATTTTGTACCAAATCTTCAATCGGTAAATATTATGTAATGATTTTAGCAACTATAATTGAATTGATTAGCGTTTCAATAATAAAATGATGATAGTCAAATGATTAACAATTTAATGTTAGCCAAACGGAGGGCGTAAGTGGATGATCTTCCTGTATTTTGAATAATTAGTAATAGTAAAATATTAACGTCAATGTACAACTTTAAGAACCGGTAAATAATAATAGATGATTTAAGAAACAATAGCTTTGTAACTAAATTATTCACTAAGATTAAACTATTTTTAATTACTTTGCCTGTCCCGAAAGGGACGAATGAATTAACAGAACCAATGATAATACACAATAACAAGATTGAGTACTAACCATTCTTGCTACGCTAAATTGACACTTATTGCTACCATCTTATAGGAGCTATTATCTTACAAGCGGTAGCTAGCTAAAAGCGGTCCTGAGCGAGACGGATAGATTTGGTCGTCGTGTCCTTGTCTGACATCTTGCCATCTCAAATAGGTTTGGTAGAAACGGTAGATTTTTTTATTTTTGTTTTTTATAATATACCAAAACGAAACATCTATAAACTCTGAAACTTATTTTAATAAGTTTCTACAGTTATTAAAATTATTTTAAATGATAATTATTTCGTTATATTAAAAACAAAATTATTATTATTGAGTAAAAGTAGTATTTATGTCCTTGGGACTGGTATTACTAAAAGTAAGATGGCGGTTTGTTCACTGCTATTCTGTAGGGTAACCACGAATTACGTAGATGAAAGATTTTTCTTGTAGTAGGACTTTAATTGCAGATGTATATTATTAGTCTACTATTATAATAAAAATAACTCTCCCAT
Organism: Coenonympha arcania; assembly: GCA_036785405.1. Classification (NCBI taxonomy): domain Eukaryota; kingdom Metazoa; phylum Arthropoda; class Insecta; order Lepidoptera; family Nymphalidae; genus Coenonympha; species Coenonympha arcania. The sequence continues at coordinate 10,140,696 of CM072082.1, forward strand.
GTTTATGTGTAAGCACATACCTACCTTAACTTCCGATCGACTGCACCAAATTGGATATTTCATTTTTTTATTGTGTATGATATTGTCAGTAGTTGGTTTGTGTATAAATATTATTCGAAATTCCCGGGCGAAGTAATAAATAAGTCAGCAGTCAATCAGTGGGTAAATCAGCACAAGCATCTAAAATACATTGTTATAATATATGCACAATCGTTTTTAAAAATAATTTATCCTGTGAATTTTTTTTTCATCATGGTCACCTTAAATTAGAAAGGGACGCCTTACCTGAGGTGCCCTCTCACGTGGACCGTTTTTTTCATCATAGTGCTGTCTTCCGTAATTGCACTACGGAAAAATGCAAAATTATGATAATTAGGGATCAAATAAATCATCTAATATTTCAGTGTAACTAAATATAAGTAATAGTTACCTATATATTCAGTTATTTCTTCAATACGTAGGTATATCAAATAATTTATTTGTCTATGAGACAACGCTTCGAAGTTCGACAGCTGAACAACGAAGAATTATGGTGAATTTTATCACAAGCCATACGAGTATTATAACCGGGCGTTTCCTGGGGCCTGACGCTGCGCGACAAGTCGACATCGCACAAAAATTTTGGCGCAAATGGCCAGTACTTTGAACGGCAACGGGTTTGGCGCCGTGAAAACCCCACAAAATGGCTAAGAGTAAGTAATACTTCTGCTTTATTTGTAGGTTTCATGGATAATTAATTACAAGTTACAACATAATGTCCATACTGTTGTTTAGTACCTACTTGTAAAAAAATAAAAATAAAAATAAATAAAGCCTTTATTACTGAAGAAAAGAAAATACATTAACAAAAATAATTACTTATTCTAAGATTACTAATTTTACAAATAAATATTATATTAGTTTTATTTTAAGAGCCTTTTTGTTCCTCAGTACGCCCTTTGGACGAAGGCCTCCTCCAGTCTTTTCCACACTTCTCTGTCACGTGCCATTCTTTGCCAGGTTGTGCCTAGCATTTTGACAAACTCGTCACTCCATCTCATTCTTTGTCTTCCTCGTGACCTCTTTCCATCTCTTGGGTACCATTCGTTCACAATTTTAGCCCATCTGTCTTGCCTGTGTCTGCATAAGTGTCCTGCCCATTTCCACTTCAGTTTCCTAACTTTTACGGTGACATCTAATATCTTAGTTTCTTTTCTCAGTGTTTCCTTTCTTATTTTATGTGATCTTTTAACATGTAACATACTACGTTCCATTGAGCGTTGGCAAATTGCTAATTTTTCCTCTTGTTTTTGCGTCAAAGACCATGTCTGACATCCATATGTTAATATAGGTAATATGCAGGTATCGAAAAGTATTTGTTTACTCTTAATGGGCATCGTTTTCGATTTCATTACTTCTTTGAACATCCAGTACCTTTTCCATGCGTTTGTAGTTCGACGTTCTATCTTTTTGTTTGTTGCGTCTTCTGTTGATACAATTTCTCCAAGGTAAACATAATCCTTAACATATTCTATCTCTATATTGTTTGCTTTAATGCTTTTCTCAACACCATTGGTCATTGCCTTTGTTTTTTGTATATTCATATTAAGGCCAACTTTTCTGCTCTCGTGCAATAGCTCATTTAGCATTGATTGAAGTATGATAGGATCCTCGGAGAACAGTACTAGATCATCTGCAAACCTTAGATTACTTAAATATTTACCATTTATTTTTATTCCTTTCTCTTCCCAATTTAACGAGCGAAACACGTTTTCAAGCACTGCATTAAATATTTTTGGTGGTAAAGGATCACCTTGTTTTACTCCTTTTGATAGCTGAAACCATTTTCCTTCCTGTTCCATTTTTATTTTTGCTGTACTATTTATATATATATTCTTTATTATGCGAATATATTTTGGAGATATTCCTTGCTCGAAAAGTGCCTTCCATATTGCGTTGAACTCTAAGCTATCAAATGCTTTGGAGTAGTCTATGAATATGATGTAAATAGTCTTATTATACTCATTATATTTTTCAATTATTTGGTTAAGTGTATGAATGTGGTCAATAGTCGAGAATGTAGCGCGAAAGCCCGCTTGTTCGAGAGTTTGGTTTTCGTCAAGTATGCCTTCTATTCTTTTGAGTATTATTTTTGAGAATATTTTATATATATTTGAAGAAAGGCTGATGGGGCGGTAGTTGTTAATATCACTAGCATCACCTTTTTTAAATAGTAATTTTATTACAGATCGTGTCCATTGATTAGGAATTATTTCTTGGTGTAATATTGCATTAAATATTATGCACAGGATGTTACTAATTTCTGGTTCTGCTGACTTTAGAAATTCGTTAGAAAAACCATCCTCACCTGGTGATTTATTATTCTTTTGTGTTGATAAAGCCTTTGACACTTCTTCAGGTATGATCAAAGGTATTGGATCCTCTATCCTGTTTAGGTCTATCTCATCAGAATTCTGTTGCGTAGATTTATATAAATTTTCATAGAAATCAGTGGCTACTGATATCATCTCCTTTCTGTTGCCAATTATTTCCTTTGCCTTATTTTGGATGCTGGGCATCCATTGTTTGGTGTTATCCAATTCTCTGTAGGCTTTTTTAATAGCAGCAGAAGAATCTAAATGTCTTTGTATTACTGTCGATCTATGTTCTCGCTTTATTTGTCTGGATAGTTTGTTTATTTGCTTACTAATTGTAGTTATTTTCCTTCTATTTTTCTTTCTATTTTGTAATAATTTTTTGCGTTGTTCTCTTAAGTCCAAAATTTCTTTATGTACGTTCCCTTTACGACATGATTTAGTAGTAAAATTATTAATTATTAATTTTAGTTTTTCTTCTAATTTATCGTAGCTGTTTTGAACTTCGATAATCTCATACTGTGTTTTATTCAAATATTCTTTTGTTTTCCATTGCTCCAGCTCTTGGTTTATTAGTATTTTTTCTTCTAACCCAAATATTTTTGTCTTTCTCAAATAATTTCGTCTGGTCTTTTTTTGTTTTATTAGATTTAATTCCGCTCGTATTAGTCTATGATCTGAATAAAAGTTAAAGCTATTTATTACCTTAAAGTTCTTAATATTCCTCGTATTATTACTCAAGAAGAAGTCTATTTCGTTAGTTGTTTTTCCATCGGGTGATATCCAAGTCCATTTACGGTTTGACTTTTTGTTATAAAAGGTATTTATTATAGTCAGGTTGTTACTTCTCGCAAGCTGAATAAGTTTTTCGCCATTGTCATTGGTTGATTTACTGAAAATATAGGGGCCTATTATTGCATCTGCTTTTGTAAGTCCTCCGATTTGTGCATTAAAATCGCCCATGACAACTATATTTTTTCCTGAGTTATCATTTATTGTTTCCTGCAATTTAGCATAGAAGTCTTCTTTTTTCTGTCCGTCTGATTCTTCAGTTGGCGCATGCACTTGAATGATTGTTGTTATACCCAAAGTGGGAAGATCTATTTTGATTGCAGCTATACGATCTGATATGCCTATAAATTCTATTATGTTTTTTGCGAGATATTTTTTAACTATAAAACCTACACCGTAATGTCCTTTCGTTTCTCCTATATGATAAAATATAAAGTTTTCCTTTTCTTCAATTTTTTCTCCTATTCTGCGGATTTCACATATTCCAAGTATATCCCACTTCATTTCTTGTAGTGCTAGTTCTAATTCCAATAATCTTTCCTCGCTTTTTAATGTCCTTACATTCATACTCAAAATGTAAAATTTGTTTTTGGTAGTATTTTTATTTTTTCCATTGTTCGTATTTATAATGTTTTTAGTATTTATGACTGGAGGGTAGGGGTCTATCTCTTCCACGGCGACCACCCGGGTTGGAAGGATGTTATTACTCATGTTTTTAATTTTATTTTTGCTATTTACAGTTTTTGGAGGGCTGCTATCGTTCAGTAATTGCTAATTCTTATATATCTGTTTTGAAGTACTTGGCTGAGACATCGATCTTTCTCTCATAATGCTGAAAGCGTCTCGTTTATTGATTTTGCTTGGTCCTCTAATAGGGACTGTACTTTCGTTTTCGGGCATTGTTGGAGAGGTTGTGAGTGGTCGTTTCTTATTTTCTGGGTTTTCTTCTTGTCGCTGTTTTGGTTTAATTACAATCTTATCGTATTTTAAAAACGCAATGTTTCCCTTTTCTCTCTCTCTTTTCAAATCTTCCTGCAGTTCTTGTCTCTTAATTAAAATCTCTTTAGGAAAGTCTTCCGAAATTCTGACGCCGTTTGTTAAATTTTTCTTATGTCTCATTATTTCATTCTTCTTCCATATAGTTACAATTTTTACCAGGATCGGTCGATTCTTGTTCATTACATATTTCCCGAGTCGGTAAGCTGTAACAACCTCACTTTTTTCCAAATTTATGTTCAAATCATTTTTCAAAATATTTATAATTTTAGTGATAAGTTGTTCCTCGCTGTCCCTAATTTCTGGTATGCCATAGACAATGAAGTTGTTTCTTTTTTCATTACGCTCAAAAACTTTAATTTTGTTTTCTAAACTTCCCACTTTTTCCTTTATTCTTTGATTTTCCTCCTGAAGTGGCTTTATTTCCAATTCCATTTTGTTTAACCTCTCGATAATAGTATGAGTTTGTTTTTCCATAATTTTTGTCAAAGTAGAAATTAGTTCATCACTGTCCATTATGATTTTTTATTGATTTGTATAGCTTGACTTTAGAAAACAAATGTTCCGTGTAAACGGATCATAAAACAATGCAAGTCGTGCAAACGGAGCACAAAGTGACGGCGGTCGGCGCGTTGTTGTGGTGTTGTCTGTTGAACAAGCTCGCGGTACCTAGTTCTAGTTGTTATTTTCGTTCAATATTCACTATAGTCAATAATTATGGACAATGTCCGCTATATAATATGATAATATGTGTTATTAGTATCTATATTTTCATGCGTGATTAATCTGAACTCATATAATCTTGAAAATAATCCGATATTCTCGCTACTCGTAATGTAAACAAAAGCGGTTGTTCGCTTACCGACACTCTCCGCATTCAATTGTTGATGGAATTATATTCACGTCGTAGGTATATTCCACGGTGTTGTGCTGAATTTTATAATAAAACACTGGTTTTATGTTTAGTGTTTGCACAGATTTTAAATTTCTAGTGAAGTGTAACGTCCAAATCGTTGAGGTGACAAAAAGTGTTTTTTCGATACTTCTTGCAAAATCTTCACGATAATAACATTTACACACGTTTGTCGAAGTATTACAGGCTTGCTGGATGGTAAATATTTGCAAAATATACTGTTTATTTATTTTAATTACAAAAATAACTCCGCAGATATACTACTCGGTCGCACTGCAGCGCCCTCTCCCTACTACTTACCTACTTGTACTCCACAATAATATTAAGTAAATTAGTACATTCTTATTTTTGTAGCCATAATGCAGTTCTAAAATACTTACTTCTTTCTTTTACAGTCCTTACAAGACTGGAAGTCAGACACAAAAAAAAAGCAGCCAAGATTGTCTCTCATTGACGGGGCACAGGCGGGGGCCCACCAATGGCTGTGCTGTCCGATGTGGAGAGGGACTTGGTGGAACTTATAGAGGAGTCAGCAGTTAGCAGCCATACAGAGGTAGCTGACCCTCTAGAAGGGTCATCAAGTTCAGGGTCTAAATCCCACCCTGAAGAAATCATCTCTCTCACCGAAGAACCCACCAGTCCATTACTAGGAATTGTTGAACCTGCACAGGATCCAGGGCCCTCAACTACACAGACTGATGAATATCCAAGGCAGAGGAAGAGGAAAAGGGATGAAGGTAATAATATAAGAAGGAAAACAAAACCCGGCTGCGTTTGTTGTGGGCTTTTTCTCAGTGTAGGTCTTTGAACCCTCGTAAACTTAGTTTTAAGTCTACTTGTAGTTATCACCATACATATGCGACAAATATCATATTGACGTTTTACAGAAGCCTGTACGTTAGGCATAGGTGAAATATAGATATTTTGAATTTTTGAAATTTACATTTTGCATGCGTAATCAATGTTTTAGTTATTTAAGTTTGAACTTCGGTAAATAAAGTTATCTGTTTTGATTTTTCAGATATGATAGAATGGCTGCAGCCTTGGAACTACAGGCTGAGGCATTGGCGGAAATAGGCCACTAAATTGGCCACGGGTACATTGCCTAGTGATAGAATAGCTGCAGCTATTGAACACCAGACTTTGGCCAAAGTTGGCCAACAAATTGGCCATTTTGTAGATTTTCATTTTAATGGGTTTTAATTGTTGGACCAAACAAGAAAATGAATTATAATTAAGGTACAGAATACAGATACACATGCTTACAAATTATTTGAATGCGGAATAAACATGCACACTTCATACACTTGCTAGTTAAAATAGTAGCAACCATAACTGCTATCTACATCGTGTATTTTTGTTCCTATAATTATATAATTCATTTGTTTACTAATTCTATTGGGCTTGTTTAATTAATATATTTCAATTCAAGGTGTTGCCCATGGTTTCAAATATCCCAAAGGAATCATGGCTTTCCTGTACCTTTTCCTAATCTTTATTCCTACTATCAAGCAAGTTTCCTTTAGCAATCTACCCATGGCTGTAGCGAGATTACTATGGCAAATGTTGGATTCCCTAACCCTATAGGACAAACATACAAACTTTCACATTTACAATATTATAACTAGGAAAGCATATTCAGATTGATTTAATTGTGTATGTTATAATAAGTAATCTATCCTGGCTAGTAATCTATCTACAAATCCTGGCTACATAAAAGCACGTACCAGGCACACTCACAAATATGGGAACGCACTACAGATTGTAGGCAAGCAAAAACAGCAATAACACATTTGGACAAACACCTAACAGCAAAACTCTTATGACTCAGTAAAGACAAACTAAGAATAGTCGTAGGCATGATTACAGGACATTGCCCACTAAACAAACATTTTTCCACTCTAGGAATCACGGACAGCCCTCTGTGCAAAGCCTGCATGGAGGAGGACGAAACGCCGGCACACGTGCTACTACGGTGCACTGAAGTGTCGGACCAACGCGAGACCTACTTGGGCTCCTCAGTAACACTCAATGATATCCTGTGCGACCTGGGAGGCCTCTTCGGATTCTGGAGTGAGCTCGGCTGGCTGGAGTGATCCGGCGAGGACCCGCATCGGCGACTCCACGCGCAACGGACGAAAAGATTTCGGCCAAACGCGGAAAAGTCCCAGGAGCAGAAGAAAGAAGAAAGTAGTCTATATATATTTTATTATATTCTATATATTTAAAAATTAGGCGATATTATGGTTGTGTCATAAAGTGCAGTTCTCAAGTCTTAAGGTATTTATCATTATTGTTAATGTAAATTATGATAGTTGCCAAAGAAAGGTGCTATTAATAAAATTGGGAAGAGAATTTTATGCCTATTTTATACTAATACATATAGTATTTGAGTCATTTTTTTTACAGGAATAGTTAATGCTCAAAAAAAGTTTATGTAGTTAGCTAATAAATAAATATTATGGTTAATGTGTAATTCAAAGGCTTCAATATTTTGTGAGTAAGTAAAAACTAGTTGAAAAAGTGCTGAATAAAAGGACGGTCAAAGGCAAGGTGCAATACTTGCTTAAGTGGAAGGGCTACAAAGAAGAGGAGAGCACCTGAGAGCCTGAAGAGAACCTGGACTGCGAAGAGCTGATTAAAGCTTTCGAAGATAGTAGAAAAGAGAAGGAAGCCAAAGGCAAAAAAGAGGAGCAAAGTCGCACTAAAAAGCGGCGACGTGACTCTGACGATTCCAGCACCACGGGTCGCAAGGGGCGCGGCACCAGCGTGTCCTCCGCAGACGACCACCGCGGGGAGTCGAGGACCACAAAGAAAGACGACAAAGCCAAATCGGGCTTCGAAAAGGGACTGAAAGCAGAAAAAATTATAGGAGCGTCAGACGCTACGGGAGAACTGATGGTCCTTGTGAAATGGGCGGACTCGGACGAGGCAGAGCTAGTTCCAGCTAAAGTGGCCAATGTTAAATGTCCACAACAGGTAATTGCATTCTATGAGGAGCGACTGACATGGCATACTCCTTCTGAAGACTAGACTAGTTCATATTCATAAGAAAGACTTTTAAGTGACTAAACTACGTACATGAAGATTTTTCAACATTCAGACAAAAGGGAAAGTATTTTACTCTTGTATATTTGCCAGAATGTGCGACGATATGTATGTTTTAGTCATGGATTGCCGTATCGTTTACTTAAGAAGCCGAAATGTAAAAAGTGACTCAAAAAAACAACATTGGTTCCACGTTTGACCATGTTCATAATGAACAAATTTTATAATTTTTTTTTTGTTTTAAGCACAGATCCCTGTAATTTTGAGTTACTTATTTTGTTTTATGTTGTCAAGAAGGATGTTTTTTTAACAAGGGGCTGATGTTAGTTTTGAGCACAGATCCTTTTTTCTTAAGTCATTGTTTTATGTCTTCATCAAGAATGTATTTTCGGGTTTCTAATTATTGTAATTTATTTACGGATTTTCCGGTTTCGGTGCTCAAAGTCAAAACACGTACGTCAAAGGCCTCCTCAAGAAATAATTCAGAAACAGTGTAAAATAGTGAAATCTTCTTACTGAAATGCTAGTTCCAGCTAAAGTGGCCAATGTTAAATGTCCACAACAGGTAATTGCATTCTATGAGGAGCGACTGACATGGCATACTCCTTCTGAAGACTAGACTAGTTCATATTCATAAGAAAGACTTTTAAGTGACTAAACTACGTACATGAAGATTTTTCAACATTCAGACAAAAGGGAAAGTATTTTACTCTTGTATATTTGCCAGAATGTGCGACGATATGTATGTTTTAGTCATGGATTGCCGTATCGTTTACTTAAGAAGCCGAAATGTAAAAAGTGACTCAAAAAAACAACATTGGTTCCACGTTTGACCATGTTCATAATGAACAAATTTTATAATTTTTTTTTTGTTTTAAGCACAGATCCCTGTAATTTTGAGTTACTTATTTTGTTTTATGTTGTCAAGAAGGATGTTTTTTTAACAAGGGGCTGATGTTAGTTTTGAGCACAGATCCTTTTTTCTTAAGTCATTGTTTTATGTCTTCATCAAGAATGTATTTTCGGGTTTCTAATTATTGTAATTTATTTACGGATTTTCCGGTTTCGGTGCTCAAAGTCAAAACACGTACGTCAAAGGCCTCCTCAAGAAATAATTCAGAAACAGTGTAAAATAGTGAAATCTTCTTACTGAAATGCTAGTTCCAGCTAAAGTGGCCAATGTTAAATGTCCACAACAGGTAATTGCATTCTATGAGGAGCGACTGACATGGCATACTCCTTCTGAAGACTAGACTAGTTCATATTCATAAGAAAGACTTTTAAGTGACTAAACTACGTACATGAAGATTTTTCAACATTCAGACAAAAGGGAAAGTATTTTACTCTTGTATATTTGCCAGAATGTGCGACGATATGTATGTTTTAGTCATGGATTGCCGTATCGTTTACTTAAGAAGCCGAAATGTAAAAAGTGACTCAAAAAAACAACATTGGTTCCACGTTTGACCATGTTCATAACGAACAAATTTTATAATTTTTTTTTTGTTTTAAGCACAGATCCCTGTAATTTTGAGTTACTTATTTTGTTTTATGTTGTCAAGAAGGATGTTTTTTTAACAAGGGGCTGATGTTAGTTTTGAGCACAGATCCTTTTTTCTTAAGTCATTGTTTTATGTCTTCATCAAGAATGTATTTTCGGGTTTCTAATTATTGTAATTTATTTACGGATTTTCCGGTTTCGGTGCTCAAAGTCAAAACACGTACGTCAAAGGCCTCCTCAAGAAATAATTCAGAAACAGTGTAAAATAGTGAAATCTTCTTACTGAAATGCTAGTTCCAGCTAAAGTGGCCAATGTTAAATGTCCACAACAGGTAATTGCATTCTATGAGGAGCGACTGACATGGCATACTCCTTCTGAAGACTAGACTAGTTCATATTCATAAGAAAGACTTTTAAGTGACTAAACTACGTACATGAAGATTTTTCAACATTCAGACAAAAGGGAAAGTATTTTACTCTTGTATATTTGCCAGAATGTGCGACGATATGTATGTTTTAGTCATGGATTGCCGTATCGTTTACTTAAGAAGCCGAAATGTAAAAAGTGACTCAAAAAAACAACATTGGTTCCACGTTTGACCATGTTCATAATGAACAAATTTTATAATTTTTTTTTTTGTTTTAAGCACAGATCCCTGTAATTTTGAGTTACTTATTTTGTTTTATGTTGTCAAGAAGGATGTTTTTTTAACAAGGGGCTGATGTTAGTTTTGAGCACAGATCCTTTTTTCTTAAGTCATTGTTTTATGTCTTCATCAAGAATGTATTTTCGGGTTTCTAATTATTGTAATTTATTTACGGATTTTCCGGTTTCGGTGCTCAAAGTCAAAACACGTACGTCAAAGGCCTCCTCAAGAAATAATTCAGAAACAGTGTAAAATAGTGAAATCTTCTTACTGAAATGCTAGTTCCAGCTAAAGTGGCCAATGTTAAATGTCCACAACAGGTAATTGCATTCTATGAGGAGCGACTGACATGGCATACTCCTTCTGAAGACTAGACTAGTTCATATTCATAAGAAAGACTTTTAAGTGACTAAACTACGTACATGAAGATTTTTCAACATTCAGACAAAAGGGAAAGTATTTTACTCTTGTATATTTGCCAGAATGTGCGACGATATGTATGTTTTAGTCATGGATTGCCGTATCGTTTACTTAAGAAGCCGAAATGTAAAAAGTGACTCAAAAAAACAACATTGGTTCCACGTTTGACCATGTTCATAATGAACAAATTTTATAATTTTTTTTTTGTTTTAAGCACAGATCCCTGTAATTTTGAGTTACTTATTTTGTTTTATGTTGTCAAGAAGGATGTTTTTTTAACAAGGGGCTGATGTTAGTTTTGAGCACAGATCCTTTTTTCTTAAGTCATTGTTTTATGTCTTCATCAAGAATGTATTTTCGGGTTTCTAATTATTGTAATTTATTTACGGATTTTCCGGTTTCGGTGCTCAAAGTCAAAACACGTACGTCAAAGGCCTCCTCAAGAAATAATTCAGAAACAGTGTAAAATAGTGAAATCTTCTTACTGAAATGCTAGTTCCAGCTAAAGTGGCCAATGTTAAATGTCCACAACAGGTAATTGCATTCTATGAGGAGCGACTGACATGGCATACTCCTTCTGAAGACTAGACTAGTTCATATTCATAAGAAAGACTTTTAAGTGACTAAACTACGTACATGAAGATTTTTCAACATTCAGACAAAAGGGAAAGTATTTTACTCTTGTATATTTGCCAGAATGTGCGACGATATGTATGTTTTAGTCATGGATTGCCGTATCGTTTACTTAAGAAGCCGAAATGTAAAAAGTGACTCAAAAAAACAACATTGGTTCCACGTTTGACCATGTTCATAATGAACAAATTTTATAATTTTTTTTTTGTTTTAAGCACAGATCCCTGTAATTTTGAGTTACTTATTTTGTTTTATGTTGTCAAGAAGGATGTTTTTTTAACAAGGGGCTGATGTTAGTTTTGAGCACAGATCCTTTTTTCTTAAGTCATTGTTTTATGTCTTCATCAAGAATGTATTTTCGGGTTTCTAATTATTGTAATTTATTTACGGATTTTCCGGTTTCGGTGCTCAAAGTCAAAACACGTACGTCAAAGGCCTCCTCAAGAAATAATTCAGAAACAGTGTAAAATAGTGAAATCTTCTTACTGAAATGCTAGTTCCAGCTAAAGTGGCCAATGTTAAATGTCCACAACAGGTAATTGCATTCTATGAGGAGCGACTGACATGGCATACTCCTTCTGAAGACTAGACTAGTTCATATTCATAAGAAAGACTTTTAAGTGACTAAACTACGTACATGAAGATTTTTCAACATTCAGACAAAAGGGAAAGTATTTTACTCTTGTATATTTGCCAGAATGTGCGACGATATGTATGTTTTAGTCATGGATTGCCGTATCGTTTACTTAAGAAGCCGAAATGTAAAAAGTGACTCAAAAAAACAACATTGGTTCCACGTTTGACCATGTTCATAATGAACAAATTTTATAATTTTTTTTTTGTTTTAAGCACAGATCCCTGTAATTTTGAGTTACTTATTTTGTTTTATGTTGTCAAGAAGGATGTTTTTTTAACAAGGGGCTGATGTTAGTTTTGAGCACAGATCCTTTTTTCTTAAGTCATTGTTTTATGTCTTCATCAAGAATGTATTTTCGGGTTTCTAATTATTGTAATTTATTTACGGATTTTCCGGTTTCGGTGCTCAAAGTCAAAACACGTACGTCAAAGGCCTCCTCAAGAAATAATTCAGAAACAGTGTAAAATAGTGAAATCTTCTTACTGAAATGCTAGTTCCAGCTAAAGTGGCCAATGTTAAATGTCCACAACAGGTAATTGCATTCTATGAGGAGCGACTGACATGGCATACTCCTTCTGAAGACTAGACTAGTTCATATTCATAAGAAAGACTTTTAAGTGACTAAACTACGTACATGAAGATTTTTCAACATTCAGACAAAAGGGAAAGTATTTTACTCTTGTATATTTGCCAGAATGTGCGACGATATGTATGTTTTAGTCATGGATTGCCGTATCGTTTACTTAAGAAGCCGAAATGTAAAAAGTGACTCAAAAAAACAACATTGGTTCCACGTTTGACCATGTTCATAATGAACAAATTTTATAATTTTTTTTTTGTTTTAAGCACAGATCCCTGTAATTTTGAGTTACTTATTTTGTTTTATGTTGTCAAGAAGGATGTTTTTTTAACAAGGGGCTGATGTTAGTTTTGAGCACAGATCCTTTTTTCTTAAGTCATTGTTTTATGTCTTCATCAAGAATGTATTTTCGGGTTTCTAATTATTGTAATTTATTTACGGATTTTCCGGTTTCGGTGCTCAAATTCAAAACACGTACGTCAAAGGCCTCCTCAAGAAATAATTCAGAAACAGTGTAAAATAGTGAAATCTTCTTACTGAAATGCTAGTTCCAGCTAAAGTGGCCAATGTTAAATGTCCACAACAGGTAATTGCATTCTATGAGGAGCGACTGACATGGCATACTCCTTCTGAAGACTAGACTAGTTCATATTCATAAGAAAGACTTTTAAGTGACTAAACTACGTACATGAAGATTTTTCAACATTCAGACAAAAGGGAAAGTATTTTACTCTTGTATATTTGCCAGAATGTGCGACGATATGTATGTTTTAGTCATGGATTGCCGTATCGTTTACTTAAGAAGCCGAAATGTAAAAAGTGACTCAAAAAAACAACATTGGTTCCACGTTTGACCATGTTCATAATGAACAAATTTTATAATTTTTTTTTTTGTTTTAAGCACAGATCCCTGTAATTTTGAGTTACTTATTTTGTTTTATGTTGTCAAGAAGGATGTTTTTTTAACAAGGGGCTGATGTTAGTTTTGAGCACAGATCCTTTTTTCTTAAGTCATTGTTTTATGTCTTCATCAAGAATGTATTTTCGGGTTTCTAATTATTGTAATTTATTTACGGATTTTCCGGTTTCGGTGCTCAAAGTCAAAACACGTACGTCAAAGGCCTCCTCAAGAAATAATTCAGAAACAGTGTAAAATAGTGAAATCTTCTTACTGAAATGCTAGTTCCAGCTAAAGTGGCCAATGTTAAATGTCCACAACAGGTAATTGCATTCTATGAGGAGCGACTGACATGGCATACTCCTTCTGAAGACTAGACTAGTTCATATTCATAAGAAAGACTTTTAAGTGACTAAACTACGTACATGAAGATTTTTCAACATTCAGACAAAAGGGAAAGTATTTTACTCTTGTATATTTGCCAGAATGTGCGACGATATGTATGTTTTAGTCATGGATTGCCGTATCGTTTACTTAAGAAGCCGAAATGTAAAAAGTGACTCAAAAAAACAACATTGGTTCCACGTTTGACCATGTTCATAATGAACAAATTTTATAATTTTTTTTTTGTTTTAAGCACAGATCCCTGTAATTTTGAGTTACTTATTTTGTTTTATGTTGTCAAGAAGGATGTTTTTTTAACAAGGGGCTGATGTTAGTTTTGAGCACAGATCCTTTTTTCTTAAGTCATTGTTTTATGTCTTCATCAAGAATGTATTTTCGGGTTTCTAATTATTGTAATTTATTTACGGATTTTCCGGTTTCGGTGCTCAAAGTCAAAACACGTACGTCAAAGGCCTCCTCAAGAAATAATTCAGAAACAGTGTAAAATAGTGAAATCTTCTTACTGAAATGCTAGTTCCAGCTAAAGTGGCCAATGTTAAATGTCCACAACAGGTAATTGCATTCTATGAGGAGCGACTGACATGGCATACTCCTTCTGAAGACTAGACTAGTTCATATTCATAAGAAAGACTTTTAAGTGACTAAACTACGTACATGAAGATTTTTCAACATTCAGACAAAAGGGAAAGTATTTTACTCTTGTATATTTGCCAGAATGTGCGACGATATGTATGTTTTAGTCATGGATTGCCGTATCGTTTACTTAAGAAGCCGAAATGTAAAAAGTGACTCAAAAAAACAACATTGGTTCCACGTTTGACCATGTTCATAATGAACAAATTTTATAATTTTTTTTTTGTTTTAAGCACAGATCCCTGTAATTTTGAGTTACTTATTTTGTTTTATGTTGTCAAGAAGGATGTTTTTTTAACAAGGGGCTGATGTTAGTTTTGAGCACAGATCCTTTTTTCTTAAGTCATTGTTTTATGTCTTCATCAAGAATGTATTTTCGGGTTTCTAATTATTGTAATTTATTTACGGATTTTCCGGTTTCGGTGCTCAAAGTCAAAACACGTACGTCAAAGGCCTCCTCAAGAAATAATTCAGAAACAGTGTAAAATAGTGAAATCTTCTTACTGAAATGCTAGTTCCAGCTAAAGTGGCCAATGTTAAATGTCCACAACAGGTAATTGCATTCTATGAGGAGCGACTGACATGGCATACTCCTTCTGAAGACTAGACTAGTTCATATTCATAAGAAAGACTTTTAAGTGACTAAACTACGTACATGAAGATTTTTCAACATTCAGACAAAAGGGAAAGTATTTTACTCTTGTATATTTGCCAGAATGTGCGACGATATGTATGTTTTAGTCATGGATTGCCGTATCGTTTACTTAAGAAGCCGAAATGTAAAAAGTGACTCAAAAAAACAACATTGGTTCCACGTTTGACCATGTTCATAATGAACAAATTTTATAATTTTTTTTTGTTTTAAGCACAGATCCCTGTAATTTTGAGTTACTTATTTTGTTTTATGTTGTCAAGAAGGATGTTTTTTTAACAAGGGGCTGATGTTAGTTTTGAGCACAGATCCTTTTTTCTTAAGTCATTGTTTTATGTCTTCATCAAGAATGTATTTTCGGGTTTCTAATTATTGTAATTTATTTACGGATTTTCCGGTTTCGGTGCTCAAAGTCAAAACACGTACGTCAAAGGCCTCCTCAAGAAATAATTCAGAAACAGTGTAAAATAGTGAAATCTTCTTACTGAAATGCTAGTTCCAGCTAAAGTGGCCAATGTTAAATGTCCACAACAGGTAATTGCATTCTATGAGGAGCGACTGACATGGCATACTCCTTCTGAAGACTAGACTAGTTCATATTCATAAGAAAGACTTTTAAGTGACTAAACTACGTACATGAAGATTTTTCAACATTCAGACAAAAGGGAAAGTATTTTACTCTTGTATATTTGCCAGAATGTGCGACGATATGTATGTTTTAGTCATGGATTGCCGTATCGTTTACTTAAGAAGCCGAAATGTAAAAAGTGACTCAAAAAAACAACATTGGTTCCACGTTTGACCATGTTCATAACGAACAAATTTTATAATTTTTTTTTTGTTTTAAGCACAGATCCCTGTAATTTTGAGTTACTTATTTTGTTTTATGTTGTCAAGAAGGATGTTTTTTTAACAAGGGGCTGATGTTAGTTTTGAGCACAGATCCTTTTTTCTTAAGTCATTGTTTTATGTCTTCATCAAGAATGTATTTTCGGGTTTCTAATTATTGTAATTTATTTACGGATTTTCCGGTTTCGGTGCTCAAAGTCAAAACACGTACGTCAAAGGCCTCCTCAAGAAATAATTCAGAAACAGTGTAAAATAGTGAAATCTTCTTACTGAAATGCTAGTTCCAGCTAAAGTGGCCAATGTTAAATGTCCACAACAGGTAATTGCATTCTATGAGGAGCGACTGACATGGCATACTCCTTCTGAAGACTAGACTAGTTCATATTCATAAGAAAGACTTTTAAGTGACTAAACTACGTACATGAAGATTTTTCAACATTCAGACAAAAGGGAAAGTATTTTACTCTTGTATATTTGCCAGAATGTGCGACGATATGTATGTTTTAGTCATGGATTGCCGTATCGTTTACTTAAGAAGCCGAAATGTAAAAAGTGACTCAAAAAAACAACATTGGTTCCACGTTTGACCATGTTCATAATGAACAAATTTTATAATTTTTTTTTTTGTTTTAAGCACAGATCCCTGTAATTTTGAGTTACTTATTTTGTTTTATGTTGTCAAGAAGGATGTTTTTTTAACAAGGGGCTGATGTTAGTTTTGAGCACAGATCCTTTTTTCTTAAGTCATTGTTTTATGTCTTCATCAAGAATGTATTTTCGGGTTTCTAATTATTGTAATTTATTTACGGATTTTCCGGTTTCGGTGCTCAAAGTCAAAACACGTACGTCAAAGGCCTCCTCAAGAAATAATTCAGAAACAGTGTAAAATAGTGAAATCTTCTTACTGAAATGCTAGTTCCAGCTAAAGTGGCCAATGTTAAATGTCCACAACAGGTAATTGCATTCTATGAGGAGCGACTGACATGGCATACTCCTTCTGAAGACTAGACTAGTTCATATTCATAAGAAAGACTTTTAAGTGACTAAACTACGTACATGAAGATTTTTCAACATTCAGACAAAAGGGAAAGTATTTTACTCTTGTATATTTGCCAGAATGTGCGACGATATGTATGTTTTAGTCATGGATTGCCGTATCGTTTACTTAAGAAGCCGAAATGTAAAAAGTGACTCAAAAAAACAACATTGGTTCCACGTTTGACCATGTTCATAATGAACAAATTTTATAATTTTTTTTTTGTTTTAAGCACAGATCCCTGTAATTTTGAGTTACTTATTTTGTTTTATGTTGTCAAGAAGGATGTTTTTTTAACAAGGGGCTGATGTTAGTTTTGAGCACAGATCCTTTTTTCTTAAGTCATTGTTTTATGTCTTCATCAAGAATGTATTTTCGGGTTTCTAATTATTGTAATTTATTTACGGATTTTCCGGTTTCGGTGCTCAAAGTCAAAACACGTACGTCAAAGGCCTCCTCAAGAAATAATTCAGAAACAGTGTAAAATAGTGAAATCTTCTTACTGAAATGCTAGTTCCAGCTAAAGTGGCCAATGTTAAATGTCCACAACAGGTAATTGCATTCTATGAGGAGCGACTGACATGGCATACTCCTTCTGAAGACTAGACTAGTTCATATTCATAAGAAAGACTTTTAAGTGACTAAACTACGTACATGAAGATTTTTCAACATTCAGACAAAAGGGAAAGTATTTTACTCTTGTATATTTGCCAGAATGTGCGACGATATGTATGTTTTAGTCATGGATTGCCGTATCGTTTACTTAAGAAGCCGAAATGTAAAAAGTGACTCAAAAAAACAACATTGGTTCCACGTTTGACCATGTTCATAATGAACAAATTTTATAATTTTTTTTTTGTTTTAAGCACAGATCCCTGTAATTTTGAGTTACTTATTTTGTTTTATGTTGTCAAGAAGGATGTTTTTTTAACAAGGGGCTGATGTTAGTTTTGAGCACAGATCCTTTTTTCTTAAGTCATTGTTTTATGTCTTCATCAAGAATGTATTTTCGGGTTTCTAATTATTGTAATTTATTTACGGATTTTCCGGTTTCGGTGCTCAAAGTCAAAACACGTACGTCAAAGGCCTCCTCAAGAAATAATTCAGAAACAGTGTAAAATAGTGAAATCTTCTTACTGAAATGCTAGTTCCAGCTAAAGTGGCCAATGTTAAATGTCCACAACAGGTAATTGCATTCTATGAGGAGCGACTGACATGGCATACTCCTTCTGAAGACTAGACTAGTTCATATTCATAAGAAAGACTTTTAAGTGACTAAACTACGTACATGAAGATTTTTCAACATTCAGACAAAAGGGAAAGTATTTTACTCTTGTATATTTGCCAGAATGTGCGACGATATGTATGTTTTAGTCATGGATTGCCGTATCGTTTACTTAAGAAGCCGAAATGTAAAAAGTGACTCAAAAAAACAACATTGGTTCCACGTTTGACCATGTTCATAATGAACAAATTTTATAATTTTTTTTTTGTTTTAAGCACAGATCCCTGTAATTTTGAGTTACTTATTTTGTTTTATGTTGTCAAGAAGGATGTTTTTTTAACAAGGGGCTGATGTTAGTTTTGAGCACAGATCCTTTTTTCTTAAGTCATTGTTTTATGTCTTCATCAAGAATGTATTTTCGGGTTTCTAATTATTGTAATTTATTTACGGATTTTCCGGTTTCGGTGCTCAAAGTCAAAACACGTACGTCAAAGGCCTCCTCAAGAAATAATTCAGAAACAGTGTAAAATAGTGAAATCTTCTTACTGAAATGCTAGTTCCAGCTAAAGTGGCCAATGTTAAATGTCCACAACAGGTAATTGCATTCTATGAGGAGCGACTGACATGGCATACTCCTTCTGAAGACTAGACTAGTTCATATTCATAAGAAAGACTTTTAAGTGACTAAACTACGTACATGAAGATTTTTCAACATTCAGACAAAAGGGAAAGTATTTTACTCTTGTATATTTGCCAGAATGTGCGACGATATGTATGTTTTAGTCATGGATTGCCGTATCGTTTACTTAAGAAGCCGAAATGTAAAAAGTGACTCAAAAAAACAACATTGGTTCCACGTTTGACCATGTTCATAATGAACAAATTTTATAATTTTTTTTTTGTTTTAAGCACAGATCCCTGTAATTTTGAGTTACTTATTTTGTTTTATGTTGTCAAGAAGGATGTTTTTTTAACAAGGGGCTGATGTTAGTTTTGAGCACAGATCCTTTTTTCTTAAGTCATTGTTTTATGTCTTCATCAAGAATGTATTTTCGGGTTTCTAATTATTGTAATTTATTTACGGATTTTCCGGTTTCGGTGCTCAAATTCAAAACACGTACGTCAAAGGCCTCCTCAAGAAATAATTCAGAAACAGTGTAAAATAGTGAAATCTTCTTACTGAAATGCTAGTTCCAGCTAAAGTGGCCAATGTTAAATGTCCACAACAGGTAATTGCATTCTATGAGGAGCGACTGACATGGCATACTCCTTCTGAAGACTAGACTAGTTCATATTCATAAGAAAGACTTTTAAGTGACTAAACTACGTACATGAAGATTTTTCAACATTCAGACAAAAGGGAAAGTATTTTACTCTTGTATATTTGCCAGAATGTGCGACGATATGTATGTTTTAGTCATGGATTGCCGTATCGTTTACTTAAGAAGCCGAAATGTAAAAAGTGACTCAAAAAAACAACATTGGTTCCACGTTTGACCATGTTCATAATGAACAAATTTTATAATTTTTTTTTTTGTTTTAAGCACAGATCCCTGTAATTTTGAGTTACTTATTTTGTTTTATGTTGTCAAGAAGGATGTTTTTTTAACAAGGGGCTGATGTTAGTTTTGAGCACAGATCCTTTTTTCTTAAGTCATTGTTTTATGTCTTCATCAAGAATGTATTTTCGGGTTTCTAATTATTGTAATTTATTTACGGATTTTCCGGTTTCGGTGCTCAAAGTCAAAACACGTACGTCAAAGGCCTCCTCAAGAAATAATTCAGAAACAGTGTAAAATAGTGAAATCTTCTTACTGAAATGCTAGTTCCAGCTAAAGTGGCCAATGTTAAATGTCCACAACAGGTAATTGCATTCTATGAGGAGCGACTGACATGGCATACTCCTTCTGAAGACTAGACTAGTTCATATTCATAAGAAAGACTTTTAAGTGACTAAACTACGTACATGAAGATTTTTCAACATTCAGACAAAAGGGAAAGTATTTTACTCTTGTATATTTGCCAGAATGTGCGACGATATGTATGTTTTAGTCATGGATTGCCGTATCGTTTACTTAAGAAGCCGAAATGTAAAAAGTGACTCAAAAAAACAACATTGGTTCCACGTTTGACCATGTTCATAATGAACAAATTTTATAATTTTTTTTTTGTTTTAAGCACAGATCCCTGTAATTTTGAGTTACTTATTTTGTTTTATGTTGTCAAGAAGGATGTTTTTTTAACAAGGGGCTGATGTTAGTTTTGAGCACAGATCCTTTTTTCTTAAGTCATTGTTTTATGTCTTCATCAAGAATGTATTTTCGGGTTTCTAATTATTGTAATTTATTTACGGATTTTCCGGTTTCGGTGCTCAAAGTCAAAACACGTACGTCAAAGGCCTCCTCAAGAAATAATTCAGAAACAGTGTAAAATAGTGAAATCTTCTTACTGAAATGCTAGTTCCAGCTAAAGTGGCCAATGTTAAATGTCCACAACAGGTAATTGCATTCTATGAGGAGCGACTGACATGGCATACTCCTTCTGAAGACTAGACTAGTTCATATTCATAAGAAAGACTTTTAAGTGACTAAACTACGTACATGAAGATTTTTCAACATTCAGACAAAAGGGAAAGTATTTTACTCTTGTATATTTGCCAGAATGTGCGACGATATGTATGTTTTAGTCATGGATTGCCGTATCGTTTACTTAAGAAGCCGAAATGTAAAAAGTGACTCAAAAAAACAACATTGGTTCCACGTTTGACCATGTTCATAATGAACAAATTTTATAATTTTTTTTTTGTTTTAAGCACAGATCCCTGTAATTTTGAGTTACTTATTTTGTTTTATGTTGTCAAGAAGGATGTTTTTTTAACAAGGGGCTGATGTTAGTTTTGAGCACAGATCCTTTTTTCTTAAGTCATTGTTTTATGTCTTCATCAAGAATGTATTTTCGGGTTTCTAATTATTGTAATTTATTTACGGATTTTCCGGTTTCGGTGCTCAAAGTCAAAACACGTACGTCAAAGGCCTCCTCAAGAAATAATTCAGAAACAGTGTAAAATAGTGAAATCTTCTTACTGAAATGCTAGTTCCAGCTAAAGTGGCCAATGTTAAATGTCCACAACAGGTAATTGCATTCTATGAGGAGCGACTGACATGGCATACTCCTTCTGAAGACTAGACTAGTTCATATTCATAAGAAAGACTTTTAAGTGACTAAACTACGTACATGAAGATTTTTCAACATTCAGACAAAAGGGAAAGTATTTTACTCTTGTATATTTGCCAGAATGTGCGACGATATGTATGTTTTAGTCATGGATTGCCGTATCGTTTACTTAAGAAGCCGAAATGTAAAAAGTGACTCAAAAAAACAACATTGGTTCCACGTTTGACCATGTTCATAATGAACAAATTTTATAATTTTTTTTTGTTTTAAGCACAGATCCCTGTAATTTTGAGTTACTTATTTTGTTTTATGTTGTCAAGAAGGATGTTTTTTTAACAAGGGGCTGATGTTAGTTTTGAGCACAGATCCTTTTTTCTTAAGTCATTGTTTTATGTCTTCATCAAGAATGTATTTTCGGGTTTCTAATTATTGTAATTTATTTACGGATTTTCCGGTTTCGGTGCTCAAAGTCAAAACACGTACGTCAAAGGCCTCCTCAAGAAATAATTCAGAAACAGTGTAAAATAGTGAAATCTTCTTACTGAAATGCTAGTTCCAGCTAAAGTGGCCAATGTTAAATGTCCACAACAGGTAATTGCATTCTATGAGGAGCGACTGACATGGCATACTCCTTCTGAAGACTAGACTAGTTCATATTCATAAGAAAGACTTTTAAGTGACTAAACTACGTACATGAAGATTTTTCAACATTCAGACAAAAGGGAAAGTATTTTACTCTTGTATATTTGCCAGAATGTGCGACGATATGTATGTTTTAGTCATGGATTGCCGTATCGTTTACTTAAGAAGCCGAAATGTAAAAAGTGACTCAAAAAAACAACATTGGTTCCACGTTTGACCATGTTCATAATGAACAAATTTTATAATTTTTTTTTTGTTTTAAGCACAGATCCCTGTAATTTTGAGTTACTTATTTTGTTTTATGTTGTCAAGAAGGATGTTTTTTTAACAAGGGGCTGATGTTAGTTTTGAGCACAGATCCTTTTTTCTTAAGTCATTGTTTTATGTCTTCATCAAGAATGTATTTTCGGGTTTCTAATTATTGTAATTTATTTACGGATTTTCCGGTTTCGGTGCTCAAATTCAAAACACGTACGTCAAAGGCCTCCTCAAGAAATAATTCAGAAACAGTGTAAAATAGTGAAATCTTCTTACTGAAATGCTAGTTCCAGCTAAAGTGGCCAATGTTAAATGTCCACAACAGGTAATTGCATTCTATGAGGAGCGACTGACATGGCATACTCCTTCTGAAGACTAGACTAGTTCATATTCATAAGAAAGACTTTTAAGTGACTAAACTACGTACATGAAGATTTTTCAACATTCAGACAAAAGGGAAAGTATTTTACTCTTGTATATTTGCCAGAATGTGCGACGATATGTATGTTTTAGTCATGGATTGCCGTATCGTTTACTTAAGAAGCCGAAATGTAAAAAGTGACTCAAAAAAACAACATTGGTTCCACGTTTGACCATGTTCATAATGAACAAATTTTATAATTTTTTTTTTGTTTTAAGCACAGATCCCTGTAATTTTGAGTTACTTATTTTGTTTTATGTTGTCAAGAAGGATGTTTTTTTAACAAGGGGCTGATGTTAGTTTTGAGCACAGATCCTTTTTTCTTAAGTCATTGTTTTATGTCTTCATCAAGAATGTATTTTCGGGTTTCTAATTATTGTAATTTATTTACGGATTTTCCGGTTTCGGTGCTCAAAGTCAAAACACGTACGTCAAAGGCCTCCTCAAGAAATAATTCAGAAACAGTGTAAAATAGTGAAATCTTCTTACTGAAATGCTAGTTCCAGCTAAAGTGGCCAATGTTAAATGTCCACAACAGGTAATTGCATTCTATGAGGAGCGACTGACATGGCATACTCCTTCTGAAGACTAGACTAGTTCATATTCATAAGAAAGACTTTTAAGTGACTAAACTACGTACATGAAGATTTTTCAACATTCAGACAAAAGGGAAAGTATTTTACTCTTGTATATTTGCCAGAATGTGCGACGATATGTATGTTTTAGTCATGGATTGCCGTATCGTTTACTTAAGAAGCCGAAATGTAAAAAGTGACTCAAAAAAACAACATTGGTTCCACGTTTGACCATGTTCATAATGAACAAATTTTATAATTTTTTTTTTGTTTTAAGCACAGATCCCTGTAATTTTGAGTTACTTATTTTGTTTTATGTTGTCAAGAAGGATGTTTTTTTAACAAGGGGCTGATGTTAGTTTTGAGCACAGATCCTTTTTTCTTAAGTCATTGTTTTATGTCTTCATCAAGAATGTATTTTCGGGTTTCTAATTATTGTAATTTATTTACGGATTTTCCGGTTTCGGTGCTCAAAGTCAAAACACGTACGTCAAAGGCCTCCTCAAGAAATAATTCAGAAACAGTGTAAAATAGTGAAATCTTCTTACTGAAATGCTAGTTCCAGCTAAAGTGGCCAATGTTAAATGTCCACAACAGGTAATTGCATTCTATGAGGAGCGACTGACATGGCATACTCCTTCTGAAGACTAGACTAGTTCATATTCATAAGAAAGACTTTTAAGTGACTAAACTACGTACATGAAGATTTTTCAACATTCAGACAAAAGGGAAAGTATTTTACTCTTGTATATTTGCCAGAATGTGCGACGATATGTATGTTTTAGTCATGGATTGCCGTATCGTTTACTTAAGAAGCCGAAATGTAAAAAGTGACTCAAAAAAACAACATTGGTTCCACGTTTGACCATGTTCATAATGAACAAATTTTATAATTTTTTTTTTGTTTTAAGCACAGATCCCTGTAATTTTGAGTTACTTATTTTGTTTTATGTTGTCAAGAAGGATGTTTTTTTAACAAGGGGCTGATGTTAGTTTTGAGCACAGATCCTTTTTTCTTAAGTCATTGTTTTATGTCTTCATCAAGAATGTATTTTCGGGTTTCTAATTATTGTAATTTATTAACGGATTTTCCGGTTTCGGTGCTCAAAGTCAAAACACGTACGTCAAAGGCCTCCTCAAGAAATAATTCAGAAACAGTGTAAAATAGTGAAATCTTCTTACTGAAATGCTAGTTCCAGCTAAAGTGGCCAATGTTAAATGTCCACAACAGGTAATTGCATTCTATGAGGAGCGACTGACATGGCATACTCCTTCTGAAGACTAGACTAGTTCATATTCATAAGAAAGACTTTTAAGTGACTAAACTACGTACATGAAGATTTTTCAACATTCAGACAAAAGGGAAAGTATTTTACTCTTGTATATTTGCCAGAATGTGCGACGATATGTATGTTTTAGTCATGGATTGCCGTATCGTTTACTTAAGAAGCCGAAATGTAAAAAGTGACTCAAAAAAACAACATTGGTTCCACGTTTGACCATGTTCATAATGAACAAATTTTATAATTTTTTTTTTGTTTTAAGCACAGATCCCTGTAATTTTGAGTTACTCATTTTGTTTTATGTTGTCAAGAAGGATGTTTTTTTAACAAGGGGCTGATGTTAGTTTTGAGCACAGATCCTTTTTTCTTAAGTCATTGTTTTATGTCTTCATCAAGAATGTATTTTCGGGTTTCTAATTATTGTAATTTATTTACGGATTTTCCGGTTTCGGTGCTCAAAGTCAAAACACGTACGTCAAAGGCCTCCTCAAGAAATAATTCAGAAACAGTGTAAAATAGTGAAATCTTCTTACTGAAATGCTAGTTCCAGCTAAAGTGGCCAATGTTAAATGTCCACAACAGGTAATTGCATTCTATGAGGAGCGACTGACATGGCATACTCCTTCTGAAGACTAGACTAGTTCATATTCATAAGAAAGACTTTTAAGTGACTAAACTACGTACATGAAGATTTTTCAACATTCAGACAAAAGGGAAAGTATTTTACTCTTGTATATTTGCCAGAATGTGCGACGATATGTATGTTTTAGTCATGGATTGCCGTATCGTTTACTTAAGAAGCCGAAATGTAAAAAGTGACTCAAAAAAACAACATTGGTTCCACGTTTGACCATGTTCATAATGAACAAATTTTATAATTTTTTTTTTGTTTTAAGCACAGATCCCTGTAATTTTGAGTTACTTATTTTGTTTTATGTTGTCAAGAAGGATGTTTTTTTTAACAAGGGGCTGATGTTAGTTTTGAGCACAGATCCTTTTTTCTTAAGTCATTGTTTTATGTCTTCATCAAGAATGTATTTTCGGGTTTCTAATTATTGTAATTTATTTACGGATTTTCCGGTTTCGGTGCTCAAAGTCAAAACACGTACGTCAAAGGCCTCCTCAAGAAATAATTCAGAAACAGTGTAAAATAGTGAAATCTTCTTACTGAAATGCTAGTTCCAGCTAAAGTGGCCAATGTTAAATGTCCACAACAGGTAATTGCATTCTATGAGGAGCGACTGACATGGCATACTCCTTCTGAAGACTAGACTAGTTCATATTCATAAGAAAGACTTTTAAGTGACTAAACTACGTACATGAAGATTTTTCAACATTCAGACAAAAGGGAAAGTATTTTACTCTTGTATATTTGCCAGAATGTGCGACGATATGTATGTTTTAGTCATGGATTGCCGTATCGTTTACTTAAGAAGCCGAAATGTAAAAAGTGACTCAAAAAAACAACATTGGTTCCACGTTTGACCATGTTCATAACGAACAAATTTTATAATTTTTTTTTTGTTTTAAGCACAGATCCCTGTAATTTTGAGTTACTTATTTTGTTTTATGTTGTCAAGAAGGATGTTTTTTTAACAAGGGGCTGATGTTAGTTTTGAGCACAGATCCTTTTTTCTTAAGTCATTGTTTTATGTCTTCATCAAGAATGTATTTTCGGGTTTCTAATTATTGTAATTTATTTACGGATTTTCCGGTTTCGGTGCTCAAAGTCAAAACACGTACGTCAAAGGCCTCCTCAAGAAATAATTCAGAAACAGTGAAAATAGTGAAATCTTCTTACTGAAATGCTAGTTCCAGCTAAAGTGGCCAATGTTAAATGTCCACAACAGGTAATTGCATTCTATGAGGAGCGACTGACATGGCATACTCCTTCTGAAGACTAGACTAGTTCATATTCATAAGAAAGACTTTTAAGTGACTAAACTACGTACATGAAGATTTTTCAACATTCAGACAAAAGGGAAAGTATTTTACTCTTGTATATTTGCCAGAATGTGCGACGATATGTATGTTTTAGTCATGGATTGCCGTATCGTTTACTTAAGAAGCCGAAATGTAAAAAGTGACTCAAAAAAACAACATTGGTTCCACGTTTGACCATGTTCATAATGAACAAATTTTATAATTTTTTTTTGTTTTAAGCACAGATCCCTGTAATTTTGAGTTACTTATTTTGTTTTATGTTGTCAAGAAGGATGTTTTTTTAACAAGGGGCTGATGTTAGTTTTGAGCACAGATCCTTTTTTCTTAAGTCATTGTTTTATGTCTTCATCAAGAATGTATTTTCGGGTTTCTAATTATTGTAATTTATTTACGGATTTTCCGGTTTCGGTGCTCAAAGTCAAAACACGTACGTCAAAGGCCTCCTCAAGAAATAATTCAGAAACAGTGTAAAATAGTGAAATCTTCTTACTGAAATGCTAGTTCCAGCTAAAGTGGCCAATGTTAAATGTCCACAACAGGTAATTGCATTCTATGAGGAGCGACTGACATGGCATACTCCTTCTGAAGACTAGACTAGTTCATATTCATAAGAAAGACTTTTAAGTGACTAAACTACGTACATGAAGAATTTTCAACATTCAGACAAAAGGGAAAGTATTTTACTCTTGTATATTTGCCAGAATGTGCGACGATATGTATGTTTTAGTCATGGATTGCCGTATCGTTTACTTAAGAAGCCGAAATGTAAAAAGTGACTCAAAAAAACAACATTGGTTCCACGTTTGACCATGTTCATAATGAACAAATTTTATAATTTTTTTTTTGTTTTAAGCACAGATCCCTGTAATTTTGAGTTACTTATTTTGTTTTATGTTGTCAAGAAGGATGTTTTTTTAACAAGGGGCTGATGTTAGTTTTGAGCACAGATCCTTTTTTCTTAAGTCATTGTTTTATGTCTTCATCAAGAATGTATTTTCGGGTTTCTAATTATTGTAATTTATTTACGGATTTTCCGGTTTCGGTGCTCAAAGTCAAAACACGTACGTCAAAGGCCTCCTCAAGAAATAATTCAGAAACAGTGTAAAATAGTGAAATCTTCTTACTGAAATGCTAGTTCCAGCTAAAGTGGCCAATGTTAAATGTCCACAACAGGTAATTGCTTTCTATGAGGAGCGACTGACATGGCATACTCCTTCTGAAGACTAGACTAGTTCATATTCATAAGAAAGACTTTTAAGTGACTAAACTACGTACATGAAGATTTTTCAACATTCAGACAAAAGGGAAAGTATTTTACTCTTGTATATTTGCCAGAATGTGCGACGATATGTATGTTTTAGTCATGGATTGCCGTATCGTTTACTTAAGAAGCCGAAATGTAAAAAGTGACTCAAAAAAACAACATTGGTTCCACGTTTGACCATGTTCATAATGAACAAATTTTATAATTTTTTTTTTGTTTTAAGCACAGATCCCTGTAATTTTGAGTTACTTATTTTGTTTTATGTTGTCAAGAAGGATGTTTTTTTAACAAGGGGCTGATGTTAGTTTTGAGCACAGATCCTTTTTTCTTAAGTCATTGTTTTATGTCTTCATCAAGAATGTATTTTCGGGTTTCTAATTATTGTAATTTATTTACGGATTTTCCGGTTTCGGTGCTCAAAGTCAAAACACGTACGTCAAAGGCCTCCTCAAGAAATAATTCAGAAACAGTGTAAAATAGTGAAATCTTCTTACTGAAATGCTAGTTCCAGCTAAAGTGGCCAATGTTAAATGTCCACAACAGGTAATTGCATTCTATGAGGAGCGACTGACATGGCATACTCCTTCTGAAGACTAGACTAGTTCATATTCATAAGAAAGACTTTTAAGTGACTAAACTACGTACATGAAGATTTTTCAACATTCAGACAAAAGGGAAAGTATTTTACTCTTGTATATTTGCCAGAATGTGCGACGATATGTATGTTTTAGTCATGGATTGCCGTATCGTTTACTTAAGAAGCCGAAATGTAAAAAGTGACTCAAAAAAACAACATTGGTTCCACGTTTGACCATGTTCATAATGAACAAATTTCATAATTTTTTTTTTTTATTTAAGCACAGATCCCTGTAATTTTGAGTTATTTTGTTTTATGTTGTCAAGAAGGATGTTTTTTTAACAAGGGGCTGACTTTTACTACAAAATAACCTAACACTACTCAACTCTATTTTCAAAAAAAAACCCAAAACTAAATGGGCCTGGCTATCTCCTGATGGAAAGTGTAAGAACGAAATTGACTACATCGCTCGCTCGCTTCAGCCGACGGACGTCCACTGCTGGACAAATGATTAAGACAGCCGAAACCACGGCCCCCAGTCCCTGGCAGCCCCGCTAGCCCCGGCTCTGGCAGCGGTACGGCCTACGGGTAACGGCGGGGCAGGGGGTGCTAAGAATCTCCAGCAGAGATTGACTACATAATAACAAATAAACCCAAGTACTTCAATGATACACATGTAATACAGAATTTAAACTTTAATACGGACCACCGCATGGTACGCTGCTGTTTGCAAAAGTTCCCAACTCAAAGAAGTAGAAACAAAATAAACAATAAACCCCTGACAACGGAGAAAAACAGAAAAAATGTCGATTCTTTGTCTACCAAGCCATTAATAGAAATATTAAACTCTGACAGAAGTGTCACAGAAAAATACGACCATTTGAATGAACAACTATCACAAATAAGAGCCGTAAAGGCACCAACATTTACAGACAAAAAGTTTAGCGAAAGGACAATAGCAAGCAATTTTATCTGGCTCAGTCTACAAGAACAGGGGGTGGATGAAGCCTACATACAGATAATTAAATCCATTTACAGAGATAGCAAAAGTCGCATTAAACTGGAAACAAAGGGAGACCCTTTTCCTATAAACAGAGGCGTCAGACAAGGAGACCCGCTCTCCCCCAAACTGTTTAACGCTGTGCTTGAATACATATTTAGAAGACTAGACTGGGAAAACTATGGTATCAACATCAACGGTAGCCGCCTAAACCACTTGAGATTCGCTGATGATATTATATTATTGGAAGAAGACCCAAAAAAGCTACGTCAAATGCTTACAGACATAACAAAGAAAAGCGGAGATGTAGGACTAATAATGAATGCAAGCAAAACAAAGTTGATGACCAATTCCACAGAAGTCAACATAGAGGTTTACGGAAACAGATTAGACTATGTGAAAGAGTATGTCTACCTAGGTCAAATTATATCTCCTGAGGATTATATGTCCAAGGAAATAAACAAAAGAATAACCTGCGGATGGAATAGATATTGGTCCTTAAAAGAAATAATGAAGAGTAAGGACTTAAGCATGCACATTAAAAGAAAGACTTTCAACACTTGCATCCTCCCATGCATGACATATGGCTGCGAGTCATGGGCGTTAACAGATAAGCAAAGAGAAAGACTAGCCAGTACACAAAGGGCAATGGAACGGAGCATGCTGGGTATCAGACTAAGTGATAAAATCAGAAACTCAGAAATAAGAAGAAAAACTAACGTTGTAGATATAATAAAACGAATAGAGCATTTAAAATGGAGTTGGACTGGACATATGTTACGCTGCAAAATAAACAAATGGAGCAAACAGGTAACCTTATGGTACCCAAGAGAGAATACAAGAAGTAAGGGGCGCCCGAAAATAAGATGGAGAGATGATATCCGCCTAACCCTGGGGCCTTACTGGACCAGAGTTGCAGAAGACAGAGCTCAGTGGAGAGAGCTGGAGGAGGCCTATGCCAGAAGGCACGCCGAATTGCGAGACATACTATAATAAATAAGAATGTAAAATATGTATTGTTAAACTTGTAGCAAATTCGGAATAAAAGGGCTTTATTATTATTATTATAAGTAAAAACTAGGTTTGTAACTTTGTGTAATTATTGATTTACTATAGCTGTAGTATATGTATGTTGGTTACAAGAGATACCTGTCTGTACTTTTAAAGTATTATGGAATATACTATAAGACTAGCTGACCCGGCAAACGTTTGTTTGCCATTAGGTTTATGAAAAAAATATGACAGACAGAAAGGTACCAAGCAAACACAGAAATTTTTCATAACAATCGGTTCAGCCTCTTTGGAGGGGTTTGGTAACAAAAATTGGTATTTTTGTTAAAAATTTATATTAGAAAAAAATAAATATCTACTAGCTGTCCCGGCAAACGTTGTTTTGCCATTAGGGTCATAAAAAAATAGATAACCCGCTCCCAGACCCAGAGAATATACTTACATTGAAAATTTCATAACGATTGATCCAGTCCTTTCGGAGGAGTTTGGTAACAAAGAAAAGCGAGAGAATATTACATATTAAAGAGACATAGCATATAATTATACAAGTAGGTATATTTGTTTTTAGATTTAAGAACTTATTCTTAATGAGTAGCTTTTTGTATTGAGAATATATAATAATTTAGTTGTAACATTTATCTTTTACTATGATTGTGATTATATCTGTGGAATTAAGGTATAATTTAATAGTAAATTAATAAATAATTTGTACTGCCTACTACATAGTATGTTAACGTTAAATAAAAAACCAAATAAATTTTAATTTAATTTATTAAATTAGGAAAACAGCCTCACCTATGAGTACACCGGTTCGTAGCAATACCTATATATCCAGCTTTCATCAACTGTGACGAGGTCAAATATAGCATTAGAGTCACCTCGGTTGAACTTTCCTAAAATATCGCGACACCGGTTCATGCAAAGCCGTTTCTGGGTCTTCGGTCAAAGTATGGGGAATCCATCTTGTGCAAAGTTTCCTGATGCCTGAATATTCGTGTAATATTTTTTGTATTTGACTCGGCAATGCTTAAAGTTTTAAGAAGGCCGAATGACAGTTTACAGTGGGACGGAGCAGCCACGTTCACACTGATTTACTTTCTTAAATTTCGGGGAAATTATTACTTTACACGATTGTTAGAAGGCCTCAAAATAAAACTGTCAATCAAAGTTGTTATAATTTTTATGTTAAGTATGTACTTTTTTTGTGTGCAAGAATTAATTAAATAGCTTGTGCCGTTTTACAGACAATTTTCAAAGTAGGTATAGTATGACAAAATTAGATTCTTTTTTTGGGATTTTTTTTCTGAAAAGGGTTTGAGAAATCATTCATTTCATTTTCTTGTCAATACCGATTGTTCATAAAACCCTAATTTTCCGTTACTTATTTTTTCTGTAAGGATTCGATGATCAGTTCTAACAAAATGCCTTGAACATCGTAAAAAAGAGCCAGTTTGCCAGCTCTTAAAGCCTTATGTAAGCTTGCCCGCAACTGCAGGTAGGTCACTCTTTCATGTTCCTGTAACGTGCGTCGGAGATCAACTGATGTTATCTTCAGATGTCGCTGTAGATAGACGTCCTTCACGCAGATCATCAATAAGATTGCTGCAACCTGCTGCAACTCACCAGTTCTAAAAAGTGACGAAAAAAGTTTTCATTGTCAATGTTTCCAACGGCTAATTCTAAAAACTTTCTGTGCCACCTGGGTATTGAATATAAGAAATATATTTCACTATTAATATGAATTGTATATTAAAAATTAATAAAAGTTTTCACTGTCAATGTTTCCAACAGGCTAATTCTAAAAAATAAGAAATTATATTTCACTATTGGCCATATGAATGCAATGTTATTGTTAGTGACAATAAAAGGATATATATTCAAAATTTAAGCAAGTTTTTATCAATGTTTCTAACTGGCCGCTTCTAAAAACTTTATGTTCCACCTGGGTAATTGATATAAAAATATATTGCATCTTGGATGCGTTGGATAACATTTCTCCTAACTTCCATGGCCCTCACCAGTTCAGCCGGGGAGGCAGGTGTAGTTACATGCTCAGAGACATGCTCAGCCCGCACATCCACAACTGGTAAATTGGCCGACAAACACATATTGTGGAGCACAGCAAAAGCATTAATAATTTTGCCGGTCTTCACAATCTCATACTCAAGGGTTCGGTTTTTTAAAATGCACCTAAATTTTCCCTTGAGTACTCCGATACACCTCTCTATACAATTGCGGGCCTTGATGTGGCGAGGTGTGAAAGGCTTCCACACATACATAGTCGACGTACCAATGACGCGTACGAAGCGGTTTGATTCCTCGTTCCTGATGCGCACTGCATAGGCCTGGAATACCCTGGGAGGGTATGGCAATGTCTTTCCTGCCACTTACAACCCGGGTGCCTTCAAATCAAGAGTGAATAGGCATCTTCTAGGCAAGCGCGTTCCACTTTAGACTGTATCATCACTTTCCATCAGGTGTGATCACAGTCAAGCGCTAGCCTATATAGCATAAAAAAGGTGTATAGTGCCTCTTAGTTGTCATTTGGAGCGTTCAGCATGGGTGTCAGCAGCCACGGTTCACATGGGTTACCTGAGTCTCCTGAAATAACAACTTGAGAGGTGTCAAGGGACACCCGGATGGGAAGTATATCTGCCTTGCTTTCTATAAGAGAGAGACAGACAGGCAGAGAAACCATGTGCACGCCGCACGGCTTACAATAGCAAAAAGTGTCGTTACACCTTTTAGTATGATTTTTTCCGTCTAGCCCCCCTTCACAACGCGCGATAAGGAACTTCGTTCCAAAATAAAAAAAAATTATAAAACTAAAAAAATTTTATTTATTGTAAGAGCTTGGAATTGTTACACCTTAATACAAATTAAGTATCGTCGTCGTTCGTCGTCGTCGTTTCAGCCGATGGACGTCCACAGCTGGACATAGGCCTCCTGGAATGACCGCCAAACACCACGATCTTGCGCCGCCTGGCGCCAGCGACTCCCCGCGACCCTCTTAATGTCGTCCGTCCACCTGGTGGGGGGTCGACCGACACTGCGCTTCCCGGTGCGTGGCCGCCATTCCAGCACCTTGAGTCCCCAACGTCCATCGGTCCTGCGAACTATGTGCCCCGCCCATTGCCACTTCAGCTTTGCGACACGTTGAGCTATGTCGGTTACTTTGGTTCTTTTGCGGATCTCCTCATTTCTGATTCGATCGCGCAAAGATACTCCGAGCGTAGCTCTCTCCATCGCTCGCTGAGTGACCCTGAGCCTTCTTATGAGGTCCATAGTTAGCGACCATCTAGTTAACTTAATTAGTGGTAACAGCAGTAACAGTAAGTAATTTAATCTTACCAAGCAGCCAGCATTCTCCCCAATTTTCAAATAAATCCTGCATTGCTACCCGAAATGCAGAGTTGCTCCATATAAAGCAATTAGCGCCCAAACACCAGCGGCAAACCTTGTTTTTTCCTAAATTGCTTATCTGGCGAACTTAATAAGTTCGGTAACTTGTAGAAAAAAGAAATCCAGAATGATCTTAATTTAATATTTCGCGGTCCACGACAAATGCCATTAGAAAGATTCTCAAGAAACAGACTTTCTCAAGAAACAGAAGAAGACCGCAATACTAGACTGGCGTAACCGTGTGTTCCTTATCCAGTGCCGGATTAAGCCAGCGCGGCAAATTCTGTCAAGGTGGTTTGCTTTAGGTTCTCAAGTTTAGGGTATTAAATAAAACAAAACTGTTACAAATACTTTTCTAGATTTAATATGGGCAAATTTAGAGATAACATTTTCAATATCGACTTCTCTAAGCAAATCATGCTCTAAGTATATTCAACAAAGTGAGATGATTAAGACGTTCTTGGCCCATCGTTAATTTTTAATACGTTTTAATGTTGAAAAATAACGTTCGCCACTGCAGTTAGTGATCATGAGAGACAAGTAGGTAAATGCGCAATGCAATATCTAAGTTTGGGAAACACGATTCTAAAGAATTGTTTAATAAAAGTTTATAAAATTGCTGTCCCAGAGGCTCCTGTTTCTTGCTGTCAATAATAGTAGTCACATGTGTTTCAGCAGCTCTGCGAACTGCACTAATTCGCCACCTAGGCTCTTCTCCAAATCATCTTCGTAAGCACTGACCATACTTGAGGATTTTTCCAAAATCTCGTCTGTTGTAAGAGATTTTAGCTGTCGAAATACTTCAAAAACACTAGTAATCTTATGATATGCTTTCATACGTTTAGTTAAAGAAGACAGTACGTTATCAATAATGACAATAAACACCTGAGCTTCGAAACGTTGCCCCGGTGTTTGATTTTCAACAAAGTCGTCGAGTGTAATAGAGCCGCTGAAATGGTCGTTCTTTGTATTTCGCTTGATTCGTCTTGATGTCTGTTGCTGGTATTCCTTACAGTTGGTCAGATCTTTGGCGCTTGCCTCAATATCTGAAAATGTGGATCGCATTGCTTGGACGTAGCCATATAATGCCCTTTATGAAAGGGCGTGGTCTTGATCAGACGACTGCAGCGAAGCACAAGTCGCTTGCAAGCGTTCTAATAATTGTCATTAAGTATTCCCGCTTCTAACTTATTCATCGTTGAAACTAGTCCGTAAGCTTTATTACGGCACACTGTGGGCCGAAATTCGACTTTCATAGACAAAGAGATAAAAATAGATAGAAATATAGCTAAATTAGGAGGAATTCAGCATGGCGTTGGGGCGCGGGGCCCCCAAATTTGCGCGGCCCGTAGCATTTGCTACTCTAGCTACGTGGCTAATCCGGCACTGTCCTTATCCCTTCTAAACAAGATCCAAAACTGGAAAGTAAATATGAACTTTTTGACAACATCTGATCGTAGTGCCTACCTCTTGACAAACAAGAAGTATAACATTTACGAGGATCTCAAGAATATAATACCACGAAAGCGACTGGAATATTTTCAAACAAGAGCTTAATAATTTAACCGAGCGGACGAAATGTATTCAATTATTTCAATAAGCTTTAAAATCGTCAAAATATTCGAATGAAATAAACAATCCTATCTGCACCTACACAGACTTCGGTTGTATAGAACTGATAGAACCGAAGTCTGTGATAGAACAAACCCCGTTTTAAAGACTGCTAACAGAATACAAGACGACAAAACTGAAAACTCGTAAGTACACAACGCTGAAAAGATTTTTGTACCAATCAAGACAGAGAATCTATGTGGGACACAAACCGCGTAATTAGATATTCTGGGGAAACAGTAATTATGTCATGTTAAAAGTGGGAAAGACCTCCACTAGAATCAGCCGAAATCACATCATTCTTGGCGAAACTTTTTGTCCTGCTGACAACCCACTCAGCGATGAAGAAAAATAAAATATACCTAAGTTGTATTAGTTCAGGACCTATAATATGGGTACCTACCTACCTGTCGTTATAACATTTTAACCCATATCGCTCAATTAAAACCAACACACACTGTTAAAAGCGAAACCGTGGGTACGTTCAGAACCTACTTAATTTATAGTGATAATATCATTAGCTTTTGCCATTGGCCCTGCCCGCGTCAAATTCGCTGTATAACAAATCCTGAGTGAAACGTGAATTTCCCGTCCCCGTTCCCTATTCCAACCTTTACACCTATCTTCCTTCAAGGAAGTTTACCTATAGATAACTGTAGACTTTGGGATTTCGAAATGTCTCTCGGGACTCGAGTCGATCACCGATATAAGTACGATGTATTTATTCCCTATAGTTTGGGTTTCATTCTATTTTATTGATCATAGGAATGCCGTCCGACCTTCATCCTACCTCTACGTTAATGGACTAATTGACTCTGAGATATTAGGTGGAGCTCGCTTGAACAAGATTTTTCTAAGAAACTACCTATTATTATTAGCTTTTAACGTACTGACCCACCCAAATATTATTTGTTTCCTGATTATTTAAGTTATTCTATTAGGTACTAACACTTGCTGCAACACGCTTTCTAACTTACTAACTTTCCCAGACGCGTTTCAATAATATTATTTCGAATTTAATTTTATTAAAAGGTATCTACCTTAATTATATTATAACTTGCGTATTTTATTTCTTCTAGAAAAGGATCAGCAAAAGCGCTCTTTCGTATCGGTGGCTAAAAGAGGAACTTATAGGCAGCGAACGTGCGGTAGTCGGTACACATCGATCGGTTTACAGCCCCCACCCCCAATATCTGCACGTACTTCATGTTAGTTTCCTTCCTTACTTCACGACCTTTATTTACCTCATGTATGAATAGTAGTATTCTATTTGCATTTTTGTTTAGATAACCCCATTACAAAGATCCACACTCAAACGTCAGGCTACCATATTTATTATACAAACGACGCGTAGTTTCCGATTAATCGTATCTTTGCGTATCTATGATTACGTTCAACGAGTGTAGTACTTTGATTTCGAATTATGTGATCACGGTCAAAACATCGTAACGTAACTTTCTTAGTATTCTCTAAAGTGGGACGTTTCGTGCGGGACGGTCGGTCTTGTCCGCAACGCAGTGAAAACATACAAAGGTGAAGTGACGCCTCCATTGAGTGCAGACGCCTCGTGAGACGGGCCACCCTGAGCGGCACCACGTTCCGCCACAGCAAGCTGCGGTACTCCAACCACTTCGCCTCGCGGGCGTCACCGCTCCGAGGCCGCGAGCAGTCTGCGAAGGCGGCGTCATTGAGCCGCATCGAGAGCGGACAACGGGCGGGCGCGAGCAAGGAGCACGGCGGCGGAGCACCCGCCGCCGGCGGCGTCCGCCCCGGCTACGGCTATGAGGCCCTCTCGGCCGCCAGCGACGGCAGCGACCCGGAGCCCGAAGAAGCGCCAGAATACGCTCCTTTCGAGATGGAGCTGTCGGGGGGCGGGGAATCCGCAGAAGGTCCTTCTTCACGTGGCTCCACTAAAGTTAATTTCCCACCCGATGTCGCATTAGAACGTCGCCCCACGGGAACTTTTGGCGTTGCAGCTGCGGCTTTTCATAGAGGCCGTGGCCGTTCTATGAGCGCCTGGAGTGATATAAGCCGCTCTAGCATCAGGTTGGAGGAAAGGTAGGTTTGTTCAGCTTTTCTTTTGCGTACTGTTGGAGATTTATTTTCATAAATTAGTATAATAACATGGACCTATAGGTGTACTTATTCGGGCTCTAGATGCGGAAACATGCGCTGTTCTAAAATCAGTGCTGCAGAAAGAATAAAGGTTTGTGCCTCGAGAGGGTACTAGCGTCTATGTGAAAATAGATGGGCACTGAATAATAGGGACAAGATATTAAGTAGGTATGGGGTCTACATCGACTTACCACGATAGCAATAAATGTTTATTAGACATGATGGCGGACAATGCCATTAGGTACCTACGGAAGGCATTGCTGGCGAGCCGCGACATGCGCACTGCTGTCTCGATAAGTCGGTATGACTATGCATCGCCATATTTCCAGTGTAGTAGGTAGGTATACTTGAATATGAACTTGAATAACTCTTGTCGGAGACGGGAAAACTGCATCACCTAAGGAGCCTACCACAAAACCTCAAGTTTTGTATTTTAACTCTTTAAAAAATGAAGAAAATTATCAACCCAGAACAAATGAAACATATTATAGAGGGAAATATTGACTGACTGACATATTTCTGACTTCTGCTTTTAACGGAGTCGAGTGGGAGGTCGTGCCTTCAATTCCCGGTACGGACCACTTTGGAATTTTTTAACTACGCTAAGGTCTAGTCGAAAAACAAAAGAACAACAATAATATAGTTTTCAATATTAACAGTGCACTTTTTTATTCTAAAATTGCTTCTTTCCGATGAAAACGAAATTGTGAAAACTGAATTAGCATCGCATTTATAGATATTTCAATCCACGATGACGCGCCCCACCACCATACGAATCGAATGACACATAGATGGATGAATTCCATACATCCATGGTCATTGTTCTTTGCTAGTAGGTTACCAAAAGGTCTCTCCTTTCGTAACGGTTTTCAATATTTTTATCATTGACCATTGCATGATATGTTATGCAATATCTAAATTAAACGATACTTGTTGTACTATAGAACATTGGATGACATCTGACCTCTTGCGCTGTTCACGAAATTGGAATAACATGCAAAAAAAGTTGAGGGCCGACCCTGACAATAATATATTGAAAGTTACCTTCAAAATGAGTCATAATTTGATTGAGATATAAAGCGAAATTATGACAGACAACAATTTACTCTTTACCTAAAGAGTAAATAAAATAAAATAAAAATAAAAAAGCCTTTTATTGTACTACCTTTCCAATTTTCACATACATATAATATAATTATTGTACAATAAGTATTGTTTCATTCCACAAAGTCTTGTTAAAATATAATACGTTATGCAATTTTGAAATTGACATAAATCATGACCCTAAAGAGTAGCAAAGTAAAACTAAATCTATAAGTAACTAATTTAGATAAAACTTAAATCCAAAGTTTGAACATACCTACTAAATATAAAACCCTGTAGCTGACTCTGTTAAATATGTGTAACTATTTTGCCCAATGTTGGAAGAGAGCTAAATATTATACGTGTAACTATTTTTGTTGGAAGAGAGCAGAACACATTGTATCAATTGCTCCACTTACTTACTGCATACCCCTTAAAATTCGGTAAAGCTCTATGAGGTGAATCCTAAGAGGAAAAGCAAGCAGCCCCAGATTAGCTCGGAGCTCTAATCAATGACCACGATAGCCTTGCTAGCAGTCACAGTCACTTAACGCTGTAGAAGCCGTATTTAGCGATTTTGAATGAAGTTTTATGCAAAAACTATAAAGACAATTACTTTCAAATTTACACGTCATGTATTTTGGGTCTTAAAAATCACTAAGAAGCAGCAACAAGATTGGATAAAATTTTCTTGATAGAAAGTTCTCCCAAAAGTTCTCAGTTTTTCTAGTTTTTATCGGACACTACATTGTATTTTTTTATTTTAAAGTGTCGGTAATAATAATATCCGAAAACGCTAAGAAACAGATTTTTGATAACCAGCTTTGTTTTTGAGTAATAAGGCAAAAGGTCGTTTTTCTGTTATATTTTTCCGCGACGCTGCATGTCGCACCTACCAAATCTCCGTGAGAGTGAGAAAGACAAAAATAAATTTAATAAATCCCCTTAACGTGTATTTTAGTGAGTGAAAGGTGTAAATAATATTGTGAACACCAATATATCAATCTTATTTTCAAAGAGTGAAAAACATCCGAAAAAGAATTTGTATTTATGCATATTAAAAATAAAGAAAGCTATATGTAGACATGAGCTCCGTATAACAAAATACAAAACACACAAAATTGACTTATGCAACATAATGACGAAATGAACACAAAAACAAAACAAATTCGTTTTAGATTACATAATAGGATCTATTGCATGAATGTGGTAAAAAACAGGTAATCATTTTACGAATGTCTCTTAGCAGTAAGAATAAAGATAGTCATCTGGTTTAGGGATTACGGGAAGGTGCGCCGGGATCAAGCGGGAAGCTTGTGTCTGACACCGCCCCCCCAGCCAGTAGGGTGGTGTGGGGTGGGCTTGGGAGCGGTGGGCAGGGCGTCTCGTGGCGACTCGGCAACTGGCTCAAAACTCAAATCACGTTTGGCGTTGCTGCCGCACCACGCCACGGTACCTCTCGTTGCTCTCGCGCTCCGCACGTGCGCTTTCGGGTCGTATTCACTCCGTGATAAACGAGTTCAATTGACAGGTCGCCATGCAAACTATACCGATTATAAAGCTATAACCTCCTATCACTACTAAAGTTGTCTACATTTATTCCATACAACGGTATCATTATTTCTGGAGTTTCGTTAACTAGCTGGATGGCGAGTTGCTATTATGGAAGACGATTTAGACGACGATATATTTTTCGTTTACGGACGCAACGGGTTTGTATCAAATTACCTAAATCAATAGTAAAATGCAGATCCATTTTAGTAGTATGTGAACAGAATGCTGCATTATTGTATGATATAAATAAGTTTGAGTAGATCAGTTTTTGGTTTCAAACTTTCGTTTACTTCGAATTATGCAAATTAACCCATATAAGCTGGAGTGCTATAAATTACATACAATATCGAATCTTGAATCATTAATAAAACTCATGAAGCTCCTGTAAACTAGATTGAAATTTATCGAGGTCAAGCCAAGTGTGTCCTCGCTTTAAATGTACATTGTTCAGCGACGCACTACTCTAGATTGAAATGGGTATTGTGGTCATAATTAAATATCCAGTGAGTGGCTTGTTTTTCTTTGTACATGCATATTACAAACATGCAATACAAGACTATATTATATGCGAGAAGTCTGCTAACTATAAATTTAGGCTAATGCGAGATCGTCCGCATATTTAATGGATGGCTGGCGTAAAAGGAATGCTTTTTAGGAGAATCTTTAATATTTAAAATAGGTATTGCAAAAATATCGCACGGAGTTTCGTTTGAAGGGAACTGATTAATTTAAACTCGAGAGGAAAACTTTTGGGATTTGAAGCTTTACAAATCATTATTTGTTGAAAAGTTAAGACAGAATGACCTGATTCGATATTACAGACAAGTTCAGACGGAAACGATAATTCAGGCGCAGTTAAATTTACAACTAGCTGCTTTTGATTCCTAAAATGAGTCAATTACCTTAGTAAAGTATTGAAATTTAACTTCGTATTAGGTAGGTACTTTAAACAATGAACAACGTAATAAAGTATTTGTTGTTGATAAAGTTATAATGTCATTGAAAAAGAGGCGATTACGTTTGCGCCAAACAAGATAATACTTGAATTACAATTAGAAACATTTTTAAAGTGGGCAAGGTGAAATAAACAAGCCCGAAATAAAGGTATATTTACACTTATAATGCGGCACGCCCGCGTAGAGCCAGAACTATCCTTGACATTTGGCATCTGTGTTTTTACGATGAGTGCTCGCCCTTACTTTCTGAGAGATGGTTCTGAACAAAAGCTGAGCTAATTGTTGAACTCAAGTGTTTCGTTTTTGTAATTATTTTAAATAGATTTCAACACTTTAACTAAACATGAAAGAATAATTTATTTAAGGTTTTTTTCTAAGGAACAAAATTTCAACGGAAAACGACATGCAAATAATGATATCACATTTGCTACAAACTTGAAATGATGTAAAGGATTATGGAATTCACCTCAAAAATGTTGTTGCTTTCCTGTGCGGTTTTTATGATTGTTAGCACGGCAAAAACCAACTGAAACCGAGGCAATAGCTACAATGACAGTGCCAAAATTATGCAAATAATGATATCAAATTTGCTATAAACTTGAAATAATGTAAACGGTTATGAAATTCGCCTCAAAAATGTTGTTGCTTTTTTGTGCTGTAAATCCTAAAGCGCGGCAAATCCTAAAATGACCATACCTTTAAACGAGCAGTTCTTTTATATATATATTTCTATATAATCTGAATCTCGAAAACGGCTCTAACGATTTTCATGAAATTTTATTCTGTATTCTGAGAATTTAGTATACAAGGGGTTTTGGGGGCGATAAATTTATCTAGCTAGGATTCATTTATGTCGTATTTACCAAAAAAAAAATATAAATCTATACCTGACATCCATTGGCGACAAAGTAAAACTATTACAGTAAACTCCTGCTGCCATCTATTGGTGAGTAGCTGTAATACTACCGAGCAAAGCTCGGTCACCCAGATATTGTAACTTAACCGGGACCAAAGTCAACGAAAAACGAAGCAATAACTACAAAAACATTGCCAAAATCGTGCACATAATAATGTCACATTTGCTGCAAAATTGAAATAATTTACAGGATTATGCGTGACGAACCACACAGTCCTTGCCTCCTTTACATCATAATATATTACACAAAAACCCCATTTTCTTTTACTTAATCCCTGCGCTGTACCATCCGAAAAGCAACTTTCGTCCCAAATTCCAAAATAATAATTGCGGCTTCCGTAGT
The DNA here is from genome assembly GCA_036785405.1 of Coenonympha arcania. Classification (NCBI taxonomy): domain Eukaryota; kingdom Metazoa; phylum Arthropoda; class Insecta; order Lepidoptera; family Nymphalidae; genus Coenonympha; species Coenonympha arcania. Next base: position 10,183,044 of record CM072082.1, read on the forward strand.
GTTGAGAAAAGCAGCATCATATCAATATAGGTACATATGTCCGAGAAGGGTTGCAAGAGGGATCATCGTAAAATATGTACGAGTCGGACGCAGGTGGATTATTGTTATTAGGTCATGAAACGGGGATCTTCTCGGATCCCCGTTTCGTGACCCGATCCACCCGTTCCGTGATCCGCCGATGTAGAATCACGCGTGAACACAGCAAGGCGGAGACCCGCAGACCCTGTCAAAAGTAAACCCATAAAATCTAAAAGAAAACTGTTTACACAGAAAGAGACAAGTATTCTATCGACTGATGAAAGTGATGATGACACAACGGCTGGCCCGAAAAAGATTCAGACACAACCATCGAGAGTGACACAACGTGACAGAAAAGACTTGGCCAAAGCGGAGCGGATGGCCAGGCAGTTGATGGGGACAATCAAGGACACACAAACAAACTCCCGCATCGCAGGGCCGCAACAAAGCCCCGAGAATAGTATTGACAGGCATGTCGAGCGAGGAACGACGCGAGGCGTGGCTAGCGATCAAACAGCTAAACGGGAAGGTGCAAAAATACGTCGACAGGAAAACAACGCACGTTATCATGGGTTTGTGCCACGAAAAAGAAAATAATCCACCGATAACAACCACAAGCACAAGTACGTCTGGAAAAACAACGACAACAGATTCAAAGGATGCAAATACCATAACCATGTGCAACAAATGCAACAGTCCACGGACGATACTCAAGAAACTGTTCAGAAAAAGGGCCACAGTCGAGACCTGTCCGAAAAAGGACTGTTGGATCTTTGCCCAAGATCTTTGAGCTATTGATAACAATTGCATCACTACTTTATTAAGATTCAGACACAACCATCGAGAGTGACACAACGTGACAGAAAAGACTTGGCCAAAGCGGAGCGGATGGCCAGGCAGTTGATGGGGACAATCAAGGACACACAAACACACAAACAAACTCCCGCATCGCAGGGCCGCAACAAAGCCCCGAGAATAGTATTGACAGGCATGTCGAGCGAGGAACGACGCGAGGCGTGGCTAGCGATCAAACAGCTAAACGGGAAGGTGCAAAAATACGTCGACAGGAAAACAACGCACGTTATCATGGGTTTGTGCCACGAAAAAGAAAATAATCCACCGATAACAACCACAAGCACAAGTACGTCTGGAAAAACAACGACAACAGATTCAAAGGATGCAAATACCATAACCATGTGCAACAAATGCAACAGTCCACGGACGATACTCAAGAAACTGTTCAGAAAAAGGGTCACAGTCGAGACCTGTCCGAAAAAGGACTGTTGGATCTTTGCCCAAGATCTTTGAGCTATTGATAACAATTGCATCACTACTTTATTAAACTCGTTCTAAAATTAAAGGACGTTTTTTAGTCGTCTCTTAGACGTGCTCCACTTAAGACGCAAACTACCCTGCGCGTACCTACGTCCGTGGCGTACTCCCTGGTTCGCGTACATATTGTGAATAGTGCTTCAACAACGTTTGCTGAACCTGTATCGAATCCAGAAGTGAGAAGAGACTGTGCCAACTGCAGAATTCAAGAAGCTGACCACACGGCCGTGTTGGTGACAAGTTTCGAGCGAGGTCGGTAAAGGTTGGTGCAATTCAATTTCTCATTGTCTGGGCAAGGATTCGATACTCATATCCATACTATACAGTCCATTTAAGTAATACCTAATTAGAAAACAACCAGCGTACATTGAAAATTGTGAAAAAACCACACAATTTTTTCGTTCATCACAACACACTCAACACAACAATTTCGTTCACACGGGACATCGGGTTTCGGATCCCCGGTTCGTCGGATCTCGGGGAACTTCTTCCAGACGAGTGGGTCTTAAGATGAATGTGGACAAAACGAAGATCATGTTCAATGATTAACGTCATCACAAGGCCCATCATTGTCGAGAATGCCAGCATCGAAGTTGTTCAAGAATATAACTACCTAGGACAGGTAATAGAGTTAGGTAGAAACAACTTCGACAAGGAAGCTGACAGAAGAATTCAGCTGGGATGGGCAGCATTTGGAAAACTGCGTCAAGTCTTCAACTCGCCGATACCCCAATGCCTAAAGACAAAAGTCTTCAACGCCTGCGTCTTGCCGGTCATGACATACGGAGCAGAAACGTGGACACTCACAGTAGGCCTTGTCCACAAGTTCAAAGTCGCTCAGCGTGCTATGGAGAGGGCTATGTTGGGTGTTTCTCTGAAGGATAGAATCCGCAACGAGGACATCCGTAGGAGAACCAAGGTTACCGACATAGCCCAACGGATTAGCAAGTTGAAGTGGCAGTGGGCGGGCCATATCTGTCGCAGAACCGACGGCCGTTGGGGCAGACGTGTTCTGGAGTGGAGACCGCGTACCGGTAAGCGCAGCGTAGGACGACCTCCTGCCCGCTGGACCGATGACCTAAAGAAGGTCGCTGGTAGCGGGTGGATGAGGAAGGCGGAGGACCGTGTGTGGTGGCGCGCACTCGGAAAGGCCTATATCCAGCAGTGGATATCAATAGGCTGATTAAGTTAAGTAAGTAAGAAACGGGGATCGATTTATCCAACACATTGAACGTGACAAGAATTTTGAGTCACCTGCGGGGCTAGACAAAGTCACAAGCGTTTGGCGTTAACGCTAGTCGACAAAAATGTATGGACAAAACAAATGACTGTAGAAAAACCACGACAATAATTAACTAAACACGCTGTGTTTGATACTGTCGGCCGTCAATTGTCAAGCGAAGTACGCTAAAGTTATCTACAAGGTCCGCGAGAACGCCAGCGAGCGTTCAAGTTAGCGTAGTTAATTATTCAAACACAGCGTGTTTAGTAATTATTATCGTGGTTTTTCTACAGTCACGTGGTTTGTCCCATACATTTTTGTCGACTAGCGTTAACGCCAAACGCTTGTGACTTTGTCTAGGCCCGCAGAAGTTTTTAAAATGAAAGAGGTTATAAACTATTTAAACTTTTATTCGAAACGTTAATTTATTTTAAAAACTATTTATCTTTTCTAATTGTTGGGATGAATTTACCACCGTTTCGGAAGGTGAGTTTTGCACTGAGAAGAACTGGCAAGAAACTCAGCACTTGCTCTTTTAAAAACTTTGCATTTACAGTTAATATAATAAAATTACAAATAGCAATAACGTTAAAAATTATAAAAACGGTATAAATGTCCATAACGATACTAAATGAAATAACGTTACAAGATGAATTACCTATCTATACAAATTATAATAGTTTAAATCATTAAAAACGCACAAATACAACATTAAAATAGATATTGAAATAAAATAATAATCATATATAACTGTCTTAACTCCCACTTGACATGTAGAAGGTATCATTACATTAATACAACGTTTTAAATATACACCCAGATTAATCATATTATACCCAGATTATTAATCATTATAAACAATCTGTGGTAAACTTTTCACATTAGCTGTCATTAATATCCTCACAATGAAACATGTAATTATCTTTGTCTACTTTCTCATTTACCTTTCAAAAAGAGCTCTTGCCACCATTGATATTCCTGCCCTATTGGAGCCAGCAGGAATTAGTCGTGATGACGGCAAGAGACCTGATGGATTGACGCTGACGCTGGTTCCCTGGGAACGGGGTCGGGCGCTGATGTGGGACGCAACATGCGTTGACACATTGGCTTCGATTCATATCAGGGAGACAGAATCAAAGCCGGGAGCCGCAGCTGAAACTGCTGAATCAGGTAAGCGTCGCAAATATGCCTCTCTATTAGAGAGTTACATATTTGTCCCGTTTGCCGTGGAGACCCTGGGGCCATGGAGTCATAGTGCCAAAAAATTCATTCGAGAGCTTTCCCCGCGTTTAATAACCTCAACTGGTGACAGAAGGGCTGGCTCATTTTTTGCGCAACGTATCAGCCTAGCTGTTCAACGCGGGAATGCAGCCAGTATTCTTGCCACCATTCCACGCGGGCAACACTTGTATAGTAATTAGAATAAGCAAGTGATAAGTTTTATTTTAAAAAACCTTTCAAAAATAAGTCACATTTAAACCAAAAATATAGCAAATTCAACGAAATTGTATTTAGTAGAAAAATTATTGCTGACCTTGTCACGATGTGCTCCGCAGCGAACGATGGCACAACTTTGAAAGCCCCCAATTTATCAGTCCAGGTCACTGTATAAAACTGTACCTACCTTGCATAAATCTTCCTCGCCTTAACACTAGTGAAAAACATCTTACTTTGGCGCAACTAACCTTGGCCTTTATTGCAGTAAAGTTTGTCACCCGATAACATTATTACAGTTACGATGGACCAGCCAAACCTTCCTGTCGCGATTGCCACATTCCAGGGAATTACTACTAATTTTATAAAGAACTGATTAGTGTTATGCAAAAAAGGTAGTATGTAAGCATCTAGACACTGTTTCTACGGAGGGGCCATGAAACGCTAGAAATGAAGGCCTGAATTTGTAGTAATTTGCCAAAGAAAAATCAATTTGGGAAGTGTACTAGTTTATTTTCATCGCACTTCTTAACGTTGTTTCTATTAAATGCTCTTAGGCTCACAGTCCAAGATGTTAAAAAACGCGTGAAACTATCCCGATTATGTTTTTTCCTCATAAGTTAAAAGTTTGTACCTCACTCCAAGTTATAGATGTGGACATGGAATTTCTTCAAAAAAAAAAATACGATTCTTTCTACCCGAGATTTGCTTGAAAACGTATGTTGGTTTTATAACAAATTGAACGTCATCAGATCCCGATTTGATGACCATAAGGCTGCCTGGAAAAAATTACTCTTTCAAACAATACCCAAATCACTTCAAGTGTGCTTATAAAATTTGAAGAGTTCCCTCGATTTCTCCAGGATCCCATCATCAGATCCTGACTTGATGACTGTGGGACCATCTGTGAACTATAATACTCTTTCAAACAAAAAAAGAATTTTCTAAATTGGTCCACGCATCTAAGAGTAATCGGGGAACATACATAAAAAAAAGATTCCGACGAATTGGGGACCTCCTCCTTTTTTTAAAGTCGGTTAAAAAGAGATTACCACTACGTTGATGCTAAAAATAATGCGGGTCAGCTAGTAGCGATGTAAAATAGATGAAATTCGCATGCAACCAAGCACTTTGATACGACCACATATATAAACCAAGCGAATTTTAAAGCAAAAACTTTGGCTTAAAACAATGGTAAAAAATTTTAACTGGATTCGTCATACTTTCGGGAAATAATGCTAACGAAGACTATAATAACTTCCAATAGAAACTCACTGAGCTGCTTAATATCTGTACTTCTAAGCGACGATTTAAATTAAAGACTTGTAGGTACTAATACATACCTAAAAACGGGTTTCAGAAAAACTTGCCAACATCATGAATAATCAAAAATACTGCTAAACGAATCAAATAAAAGTACTTTATTTGATTCGTTTAGCAAATTTACCACAAAATATATCGAAAGTTGCTAAAGAGATGCGTCAAAAAATTAATAAAATATAAAAACTGTAAGTTCAAGCAATATAGCCACCTAAAAATGCTCTGAAGGTTCCAAAAAATATAAAAAATTCCACGGAGACGGGCACGGGATGGATGTTCCAATCAAGAATAAATAATAAAACACAAACCCCAAGGTACCTTTATCCCGTTTGGTGCTGAACAGTAGGTTCAGCCGTGTACCAAACGGGCACAAAATAAATTAGAAGTTTAATCTGCAGCGATGGTATAAGGCGACCAAATAACAGAATGAAAATACAAAAAAAACGGCATGAGCAGCGGGTTCATAATGAAATACAAAAGAGCGATTCCGATTCTGGTACTAATTTATTATAATGTATAATAATATTAATTGTAATTTATTATAACTATCTGGTACTATTTATTATAATGCGCTTTGAAAAAATGGTGCGGCAAGTATAAGATGGAGAAGAGAACCACAAGCCAGGTTTAGGAAATTGAAATGTTGAAATGTTGTATTTTTTAGTTATAAGTAGGTTTCAATGTGATAGGTCTCGAAATAGCCTCGAAATTTTACAGTTGTGTTATTTCATAAATGAGAATTAGCATAATTCCGCATACCAATACGGATTTTACATGTTCATCGTCAATGAGAAAATTGAAACATTGATATGAGTACTTGATTTCAAAATCACTATGCGATGGGGCAGTACCCGCCGCACTACTACTAGCGGCATCAAGCATGAACATTATCCAGTCACCAGGCATTGCTCCTGAACCGCATTGAAAATATGCTCCCAAATCATGGCGGACTTGCAGACGCACAGTTTGGGTTCAGAAGCGGAAGATCACCCGTGGACGCCCTAACTAAGGTCGAAAGTATCGCTGAAGCAGCAAGAAAAGGCCCTCATCAAACCAAAAAGCTGTGCGTGCTTATTGAACTGAACGTCAGAAACGCTTTCAACTCCGCATCGTAGGAAAAAATCCTGAGGAGTTATTGAGGAGAAAGTTTTCTGGATACTCTCAGCAGCTATTTAAGCCAGAGAAGTATTATTATAAGTGATGCGACGGGAGCAACGCAGAATCGATGGAACTACTGGAGTGCCACAGAGGTCAATCCTAGGGCCTACGGTATGGAACATCCTATATGACGGCGTATCCAAACTGGACCTCGGAGAGGACGCACGCCTCGTTGGATTCGCCGATCTGAATCTAGTAGTAGCTGCTAGATCGGATCAACTACGTATGAGAAGGACCAACACAGCAAAAATATTACAGGTATCATAAAAATTGGATGGACAGCAAAAATCTTAAACTTCGGAAGCGTGCGGAACAAGACACAAGGGAGTGACGCGAGTACTTTTCTTCTGCTAGCTCTTGATCCTCCTTTTCTGGGCATTAGCTGGCTTAGCGCTGTTGTTAATTTTTCGGCCCTCTCAGCAGTGTGTATAATGTGCCTGTCGAAATTCAGGCCTCGGTCCAGCCAAACTCCAAGAAATTTAAGTTGGTCTCCAGGCTTTATTTGGACTCCTTCTATACTGAAGGTTACAGATCCGTGCTTTTTCCTGCCGTCCGTCCGTCCGTATTCCGTCCGTCTTCCCTGGAGCAAGTTTAAGATTTTTGCTGTCCATCCTATCTTTATGATACCTAGAGCTCCGTTGGTTCTTCTCATAAGTAGTTGATCAGATCTAGCAGCTACTACTAGAGCCGGATCATCGGCGAATCCAGGAAACTTTCTCCTCAATAACTCATCAAGGATTTTTTCCCACGATGCGGAGTTGAAAGCATTTCTGACTTCCAGTATAATAAGCACGCACAGCTTTTTGGTTCGCTGAGAGCCATTTCTTGCTGCTTCGGAGATACTTTTGGTCTTATTTAGGGCATCCACGGTTGATCTTCCACTCCTGAACCCAAACTGTGCGTCTGCAAGTCCGCCATTATTTGGAAGCACATTTTTAATGCGGTTCAGGAGCAATGCCTGGTGACTGGATAGTGTTCATTCTTGATGCCACTAGTAGTAGTGCGGAGGGTACTGCCCCATCGCATAGTGATTTTGAAATCCAGTACTTACTCATAATATCAACGTTTCAATTTTCTCATTGAAGATGAAAATCCGTATTGACATGAGGAACTACGCTTATACTCATTTATGGAATAACACATGTAAAATTTCGAGACTATTTCGAGACTAGTCACATTGAAACCTACTTATAACTAAAAATACATCATTTCAATTTCTTGTAGCATAAGTTTGATACAGTGAGGCTGGCTTATCCTCATCTTATATTTGCCGCGGCAGTTTCTCCAACCGCTGCGCCATTTTCTCCAAAGCGCATTATAATAATAAATAATAAATGTACCGGAACCGGAATCGGTTTTTTTTGTCTTCATTATGAACCCGCTGCTCATACTGTTTTTAGGTATTTTTTTCATTCTGTTATTTGGTCGCCTTATACCATCGGTGCAGATTAATGTTTCAATTTGTATTGTGCCCGTTTGGTACACGGCTGAACCTACTGTTCAGCACGAAACGGGATATACCAGGACGCCACACTTGTGTGGAATACCTCCAATTTTGTTCGTAGTCCCTGCAAGGTCTAATGGTATTACTTGTAGTTTTAGTTTAGTTTAGCCTTTTTACTTGTCGAACTGGCCATATTTCTGGTTGACTAATTGGTCACATTTGTTGGTTGGCAACCTCACAGACTACAGAAAGAGGCATGATCTTTCATTAATTTTGTGATTTATTTTTTATTCTTGATTGGAACTAATATTTTTTTGGAACCTTAGGTGCATTTTTGGTTCTATTGCTTAAGCTTACACTTTCTGTATATTATTAACTTTTTGACGCATCTCTTTAGCAATTTTCGATATATTTTGTAGTTAATTTTTAAAGTACTTCTGTTTGATTCGTTCAGCTGTATTTTTGAATATTCATGATGTTGGCAAGTTTTTCTGAAACCGATTTTTAGGTACGTATTAGTACAAGTCTTTAATTAAAATCGTCGGTTAGAAATACATATATTAAGAAGCTCAGTGAGTTTCTATTGGAAGCTATTATAGTCTTCATTATCATTGTTTCCCGAAAGTATGAAGAATTCAGTTTACATTTGTTAGCATTGTTTTAAGCCAAAGTTTTTGCTTTAAAATTCGCTAGGTTATATATTATGTGGTCGTATTAAAGGGCTGTTTGCATGCGTACTTCATCTATTTTTACATCACTATTAGGATATCTGCCTCTTCTCATATTGACTACGTTCTGTCACTTCGAAACGGTACATCGATTTCCTGACATTGTTTGCTAAAAGATGATTCAAGACGTTCGTTTTTTCTTACAATGACTCAATTCTCGATTCTAGCAAATCAACTTTGGTAGCTTTTTTCTACAACTATCTTTATTGAATTGCTTGAAATAAGACAAACAGTCACATCGGACGGACATCTCCTCAAACTGCTTTATTCTCAAAACCAAGTGTTTGAAATGATATTTATCTTCTTACATTGCTCCTGTACACATACTTAGTTCTCAGTACTTTATTTTGCCATTTCACATAGTCAAGATTACACAATATACAATAATAATAGTAAAAAAAAATTGCTTTATTTGAATCTTAGGAAAAGGTACAGAAACAAATGGGAAGCGATGATCCTGCAGAAGTATAAACTGTGTTGCAGTGATCATCGCCCTCCTCATACAATGACTCAAGTGACAAACAATCAATCAATATATATATTACATATAATAAATCTGTAGAAGTCGAATTTCTGTACAGTGAAAAGAAATGCTAAAAACCGAGTCAGGGGGATGTAAGAAGTGAAATAGAACCAATTTAGAATTTTTTCAATTTTTTTTGTTTCTCTGTTTGTCTGTTTGTCTGTCTGTTTGTACGGGCTAATCTTTGGAAAGGCTGGACCGATTCCAATGAAATTTTGTGTGGTGGTAGCTTATGTCCCTGGTCAACATATAGGATACTTTTCATCCCGGTAAAATAAAGAGTTCCCGTGGGATAGTTAAAAAACTGCAATTAATTTAACAGCTTTGTAAACAACAACTAATGAACTTAATTTAGTAAAATTTGTTATGCTGATACCTTACGTTGCCTCTTTATCAAAATATATATATAGAAATAAAACTTATTAATCCAATCGAGTTCCCGCGGGAACAATCATTACAAAAACAGTGTTCAGCAGGCGTCGTGGCAGAGCTATTGATGGTGTTCCTGGTATATTTAAAGAACACGTCATAGGAAGAGTGTACTCGGTCCACCCTAATAATAACGAATGCTTCTTCATCCGCCTGCTTTTGCATTCAGTACGGGGACCTACTTCATTTGCCGACCTTCGAAAGGTCGACGGTGTCGAATACCATACCTATCGCGATGCTTGCCGAGCGCGACACTTACTTGATGAAGATCACCACTGGGATGACGCTCTAGCCGATGCATGCGTCAGTGATAGTCCACATCGCTTGCGTCATTTGTTTGCGGTATTGCTGGTATTTTGTGGACTTTCGAATCCTGAACAATTGTGGCAAAAATATCAATATAGATTAGCGGAGGACTTTTTTAGGAACATGAGACAAAATATTGACGGCGATCTAAACGACACATTACGATATAGTACCCTGAATCAATGCTTAGTAGCTATACAAGATTTGGTTACATCTATGGGTGGTCATTCTCTCCCTCAGTATGGTTTGCCTGCGCCGACATTAGAACATATTAATAGAGAATACGCTGCAGAAACAAACTATGATCCAGGAGAACTATCTGAAATTTTACAAACTGGGGTCCACAGTCTTACTGTAGAACAGAGAACTGTGTACGAACGTGTAGTCAGTGTTGACAATGCTATGGGTGAAATTTGGTTTTAGATGCACCCGGTGGGACGGGAAAAACCTTTCATACTAAAATAATCTTGGCACAAATACGAACTCAAGGCAGAATAGCTCTTGCTGTAGCGTCGTCTGGAATAGCAGCCACTTTGTTGCCCGGTGGTAAAACTGCTCATACGATGTTTAAAATTCCCATAGATTTGGACATAAGTGAACATTGACCCTGTATGCGGTATCTCTAGAAATTGTGATAAAGCAAAGATTTTACGTGACTGCTGCTTAATAATATGGGACGAGTGCACTATGGCACACCGAAAAGCAGTAGAGGCGGTTGATAGAACCCTCAGAGATATTCGTCAAAATGACCAACTTATGGGCGGCGTAACGATGCTGTTTTGTGGAGATTTTAGACAAACGTTGCCTGTAGTACCACGAGGAACAAAGGCCGACGAGATTAGAGCATGCTTAAAGAGCTCAAGCCTGTGGCCACACATCACACGGATGCACTTAACAGAGAACATGAGGGCGCGAACAAGTGGAAACATAAATGCACAGGAGTTTTCCGATTTATTACTAAAAATTGGCGAAGACACGTATCCGGATGAAGAAGGGAAAATCGTTTTGCCTAATAATCTCTGCCGCACAGTTCATTCAGTTGAGGAACTTATCGCTTCTGTTTATGGCGATCAAAGCCAAATAACAAATCATGAAAACTCATGGCTTTGTGAAAGAGCAATTTTGACTCCGCGAAATAACCAAGCCACAAGAATCAACTTGGATATGCTTGCCAATGTCGATGGAGAATTAGTCGAGTACACTTCTATTAACAGAGTAATGGAGCAAGGAATTCCTTGATTCTCTGAGTGCCCCTAGAATTCCATCACATAAAATAAATTTAAAAAATGGCGTCCCTAATGTTCTGTCACGAAATTTAAACCCCCCCAAATTATGCAATGGAACTAGATTAAAAGTAACGTCTCTGCAACGTAATATAATAGAAGCGGAGATTTTGACAGGGTGTGGTGTCGGTGAGAGAGTTTTTATACCCCGAATTCCACTGATTCCAAACAATTACCCTTTCCGTTTTAAACGTGTTCAGTTCCCGGTTAGTTTGTGTTACGCTATAACGATAAACAAAGCACAAGGGCAGACGCTGCGTGTTGCGGGTGTGGACCTCAGCGTCAGCTGTTTCTGGCACGGCCAGCTCTATGTTGCTTTGTCCCGCGTAAGTCAGCCAACCAACCTATTTGTTCATGTTCCGAATCAGTTCACGTTGAATGTCGTTTATAAAGAAGCATTATAAGGTATTATCATATTTTTATATATATTTTTATTGAAGGAATATATTTGATAACTTGGTACTTTACTAATAAAGGTCCTGAACTAATAACTGTTTCGCTTCTATTATTGTAAAACCCCGAACTGCACGCGGGCGGAGCCGCGGGCAACAGCTAGTTATTGTAATAAGTTACAAAATATTATTGTAAATGCATGCTGTGAAGTTTGTGTGTGTGTGCGTGTGTGTGCGTGCGTCTGTGTGTGTATGTGTATGTGTGTGTGTGAGTGTGTGTGTGTGTGTGTGTGAGTGAGTGTGTGTGTGTGTGTGAGTGAATGTACTAAGTGACTTTATTCCAAGACCAAGACTTTACAAGTTGCTCAGATTCATCATAACAAAGAGTTAGAAGCCATTGAGTACATATTTTTTTAACTCTTGCCGCTGTAATATAATAATAATGAGAAGTCAATTTATAATGTGAATACCCTTTGTAATGTGATATGCTTTTACTAGTCATCGATTTCTTAATACCTGTCATCACTCATATCCTTAATTTTTCCTTTACATCCAGCACTTTCCCCTCAGCATGGAAGATGGCTAATGTTATTCCTTTGCCTAAAACACCAAACCCATCTTCATTTTCGCAATTTCGTCCTATTTCTATCTTACCCATTCTTTCCAAAGTCCTTGAAAACATCGTTTTCAAGCAAATCTCTTCCTACCTTTCACATAACAATCTCCTAAGTCCTCTTCAGTCTGGTTTCCGGCCCTCTCATAGTACTTCAACTGCATTGCTCAAAGTAACTGATGATATCAGGCTTGCTATGGACAACAAAGAGCTTACTGTCCTCGTACTTCTCGATTTCAGTAATGCTTTTAATAATGCAAAATAGACTTTGATGTAATGTTGGCTATTCTCCACTCTCTCAATATTTCATCCTCCGAGGTTAATTGGTTTCATTCTTATCTTCATGGTCGCCGGCAGAGGATTAGCACTGACGAGGTAACGTCAGATTGGGCTGATCTTACTGCCGGCGTACCTCAAGGCGGTGTTCTGTCTCCGTTACTTTTCTCCATTTTTATAAATGAAATCTCCAAAGTTATATCTTCTCACTACCATCTCTATGCAGACGATTTGCAGCTTTATAGGCACGCAGCAGTATCTGACCTTGCCACTGCAGTGGATGCAATGAATCGTGACCTTGCTCAGATACTGGAATGGGCGGACAATTTTGGCCTGCTAGTAAATCCCACAAAATCCCAGGCTCTCATAATAGGTAGCAGCAGAATGCGTTGCAAGGTTAAGTTCAAGGATTTACCCAGCTTAATCTATAACGGTACACGTATACCCTTTTCTGACAAAGCAAAAAACCTGGGGCTTATTATCGATAGTAACCTCTCATGGTCGGCTCACATTAATGAAGTGAGCAGACGATTGCACTTTTCCCTCCATTCCTTACGAAGACTGCGGAATTTCTTGCCTTTGAGAACTAAAATATTGCTAGCTCATTCTCTTCTCCTTCCTCTTATCGATTATGCTGACGTTTGCTACTTGGATGCAACAGAGGAGCTACTCGATAAATTAGAACGACTCCAGAATTTGTGCATCCGTTTTATTTTCGGACTGCGCAAATTCGATCACATCTCAGAATTCCGATGTCAATTGAAGTGGCTCCGTATTCGCTTTCGCCGGAATGTTCATATTCTTATAATGCTCTTCAAAATTTTAAAATCGTCATCCCCTGTCTACTTGCGTGAGCGTTTTCAGGTCGCTCTTCCCCAAGCCAGACCAACGCGATCCTGTGTTGCAGTGAAAGCTCTGGAGGTGCCCTCGTATAACACCAGCTTCTACTCTAAATCATTTGCAGTGCTTGCAGCGCGACTGTGGAACTCGCTCCCAAGCCATATTCTCTGTGACAATCCTTCTATTAGTACATTCAAGGCTAGACTGAAACAGCACTATCTCTCGATCCAGGATGAATAATATATTTTAATTTTTGGTATATCAATGTATATGTTATATATATGTATTTATTTAGTTATGTATTTATATATATATTTATTATACGTATTTTTTATATATTATGTATTTCATTTTTATCACTAGTTATTTATATTGTTTATATATGTATATAAATATATCTTATATTTTAACAATAGTAATATACAATTTTCAGTACCTACTCAGCATTTCCAAACTTTATTTTTCCCACATTCAAGGGCTCCTGGAAGAAATCTCTCCAGTAGAGATAAGCTGTCCTTTGTGCACGTCTTTTCTTTGTATAATTATTTTTAGTTAAGTTTCTGGTACATAAATAAATAAATAAATAAATAAATACCCAGGATGGGCGTTGCAATCTTATTGTTTGTACATATACATCAAGAATGAACATTGTCCAGTGGCCATTGCTCCTGAACCGCATTAAAAATATGCTCCCAAATCATGGCGGAATTGTAGACGCACAGTTTGGGTTCAGGAGCGGAAGATCACCCGTGGACGCCGTAATTAAAGTCAAAAGTATCGCTGAAGCAGCAAGAAAAGGCTCTCAGCGAACCAAAAAGCTGTGCGTCCTTATTGTACTGGACGTAAGAAACGCTTTCAACTTCGCATCGTGGGATAAAATCCTCAAAGAGTTATGGAGGAGAAAGTTTCCTGGAAACATTATAAATCTCATCAGCAGCTATATTAGCCAGAGAAGTATAATAATAAGTGATACGAAGGGAGCAACGCAGAGAGTCGATGTAACTAGTGGAGTGCCACAGGGGTCAATCTTAAGGTTCCAAAAAATATAAAACATTGCACGGAGACGGGCACGGGATGGGTGTTCCAATCAAAAATAAATAATAAGAAAGTTTCCTGGACACATTATAAATCTCATCAGCAGCTATATTAGCCAGAGAAGTATAATAATAAGTGATACGAAGGGAGCAACGCAGAGAGTCGATGTAACTGGTGGAGTGCCACAGGGGTCAATCTTAAGGTTTCAAAAAATATAAAACATTGCACGGAGACAGGCACGGGATGGGTGTTCCAATCAAAAATAGATAATAAAACACAAAATTAAAGAAAGATTATGCCTCTTTATGTATAAGGTTGCCAACCAACAAATGATGTCAACCAGAAATATGGCCAGTTCGTCAATGAAAAAGGCTAAACTAAACTAAGACTACAAATAACAACATTGGACCTTGCAGGGACTACGAACAAAATTGAAGGTATTTCACCCAAGTGTGGCGTCCTCGTCCTGTCCTATCAAGTTACATTACCCCAAGGTACCTTTATCCCGTTTCGTGCTGAACAGTAGGTTCAGCTGTGTACCAAACGGGCACAATATAAATTGAAAGCTTAATCTGCACCGATGGTATAAGGCAACCAAATAATAAATAGAATGAAAATACCAAAAAACAGTATGAGCAGCGGGTTCATAATGAAATACAAAAAAACCGATTCCGGTTCTAGTACATTTATTATATTGCGCTTTGGAGAAAATGGCGCAGCGGCTGGAGAAAATGGCGTGGCTAGTATAAGATGAGGAAGATAACCACAAGCCAGCCTCTGACTGTACTAAACTTATGATATAGGAAATTAAAATGTTGTATTTTTAGTTAAGTAGGTTTCAAGTGCGTAGTCTCGAAATTTTACATTTGTGTTATTTCATATATGAGAATTAGCAAATTCCTCATGTCATGCAAAATATTCATAAAATACATAAACTGTAAGTTCAAGATAGAACCACCTAAAAAGGCTCTGAAGGATCCAATATATTAGTCTCGAAATAGTCTCGAAATTTTACATTTGTGTTATTTCATATATGAGAATTACCAAATTCCTCGTGTTAATACGGATTTTACATGTTCATCGTCAATTAAAAAATTTAAACATTGATATGAGAAATTGATTTCAAAATCGCTACGCTATGGAGCAGTACCCGCCGCAATATTACTAGCGGCATCAAGAATAAACATTATCCAGTCACCAGGCATTGCTCCTGAACCGCATTGAAAATATGCTTCTAAATCATGGCTGACTTGCAGTCGCATAGTTTGGGTTCAGGAGTGGAAGATCAACCGTGGACCCCGTAAATAAGGTCAAAAGTATCGCTGAAGCAGCAAGAAAAGGCTCTCAGCGAACCAAAAAGCAGTGCGGCCTTATTGTACTGGACGTAAGAAACGCTTTTAACTTCGCATCGTGGGAAGAAATCCTCGAGAGTTTATGAGGAGAAAGTTTCCTGGACACATTATAAATCTCAGCAGCAGCTATTTAAGCCCGAGAAGTATAATAAGAAGTGATGCGAATGGAGCAACGCAGAGAGTCGATGTAACTAGTGGAGTGCCACAGGGATCAATCCTAGGACCTACGCTATGGAACATCCTATATGATGGCGAATTTAAACTGGAATTTGGAGAGGACGCACGCCTCGTTGGATTTGCCGATGATCTGGATCTAGTAGTAGCTGTTAGATCGGATCAACTAATTATGAGTAGGACCAACGGAGCTCTAAGTATCATAAAAGATTGGATGGACAGCAAAAATCTTAAACTTGCTCCAGAGAAGACGGAGGCAATAATGCTGAGTGGTAAGAAAAAGCACGGACCTACAACCTTCAGTATAGAAAGAGACCAAGTCTAGCATGGAGACCAACTTAAATTTCTTGTAGTTTGGCTGGACAGAAGTCTGAAATTCGACAGGCACATTATAAAACCGGTTTCAGAAAAACTTGCCAACATCATGAATATTCAAAAATACTGCTGAACTAATCAAACAGAAGTACTTTAAAATTTTACCACAACATACATCGAAAGTTACTAAAAAGATGCGTCAAAAAATTATTAAAATACATAAACTGTAAGTTCAAGATAGAACCACCTAAAAATGCACAGAAGGTTCCTAAAAATATAAAATAATGCACGGAGACGGGCACGGGATGGGTGTTCCAATCACGAATAAATAATAAAACACAAAATTAAAAAAACATTATGCCTCTTTATGTATAAGGTTGCCAACCAACAAATGATGTCAACCAGATATATGGCCAGTTCGTTAAGGAAAAAGGCTAAACTCAGACTACAAATAACACCATTGAACCTTGCAGGGACTACAAAATTGAAGGTATTCCACCCAAGTGTGGCGTCCTCGTCCTGTCCTATCAAGTTACATTACCCCAAGGTACCTTAATCCCGTTTCGTGCTGAACAGTAGGTTCAGCTGAGTACCAAACGGGCACAATATAAATTGAAAGCTTAATCTGCACCGATGGTATAAGGGGACCAAATAATAAATAGAATAAAAATACCAAAAAACAGTATGAGCAGAGGGTTAAAACTAAAAAGAACCAATCAATCATTGTGATAGATTGGTCTACTATATTTAGTAGCTAATACAAAAAAAAAACTGTGGTGTGTTTGGGCCACAGGGATTTAACAGACTAAACATAATATGTACCCGAGATATGTACTATCGCTTGGGCTTCGATGTGAATATTTTTAATCTATGCCGATCATGTTATCACCAAAGACAATAGACTATAACATAAATGGTTATCACAGACCACAAAGCGAAAGCATATCAAGTGTTCTGTGATCATTGCCATTGCAAAAAAAGTAAAAAAAAATATAGTAAGCCGTCAAGCTGTCAGTAAAAAAATTGAACAACATTTTTGCGTCAACAAATAGTAAAATAATTGTTTACATTTTTACTGTACTTTGTTTTGCGGTGCAAATTCATTAATATTTAATTTGTTATTTCCTGTACTACATTATAAAAACATCAAGTGATGAGTTGATAACCAGTCGTTATCGCGGCACATCAACTAGCCCGCAAAGTAATAATTAGTTATTTCCTTCGGCATTTCGATACGAAACCAATTTTGTGTTATTAAATTCATTCAATGCATAAAAGGATTGGCAGGTTCAAATTTCAATCAAAATCTCTTTTGAGACGATTGTGCAGTAGAGAATATTGGTAAAATATGTAAGCAGCAACAGTTCTAATAAAACCCTGCAAAGTTGCAAGTATTCATGGATTTAAGAACAGTCTCTATTTTTAGTTAATTACGGTGATGTACTTGTGAACTTAATATGATTTAGAAATATACCTAACTATCACCATGTAAAACAGAAGTCATTTATCCAATGAATGTGATCTATCAGTCCCTAAGCTTGGCAAAATGTGGTATTTATGTGGAAGGTCCGAGGTTCGATTGCCAGCATGGGCCATTTGAGATTTTGTTGTTTTCAAATGTGTAACCACACCACACCACAAGATCCTGCTAATCTATAATCTATAACTAGCTGACCCGGCAAACGTTGTTTTGCCTTATTAATTATGTCTCACTTATTAAGCTTTCTGCGAAGAACCAATTCATTGTGACAATTATATATAATAATATTTCGAGTTTTTTGATATGATATACTTACCTATGATTTCAGCTATCTCAACGGCCCCCAGTATCAATGAAACAAATTAATAAAGTAGAATCTCTCCATCGTCTACAATCGTTAAAAAATGGTCAGAAGAATTGACGCACTGAAGATCAGAGAAGCTAAACATATGGCATTGAAGCAATGCCATATGTTTCGCTTCTCTGATGTTCAGTGCGTCAATTCTTCTGACCATTTTTTAACGATTGTATACGATGGACAGATTCTACTTTATTAATCTGTTTCAGCGTTAACCCTTTCTTGAAGAAATACATCGACGTAATGTTCGATTTTCTCCGAAACCTACAATCGGACTGATCGCATCTTAAGTTATTTGCATATCAAATAAACTTTGGGCTAATAAATTAAATAGACCAAAGAGGTCGGACCTTACACTACAGTAAATCTATGGAAAAACCTGACGTATAATAATTATTAAAAAAAAAACGTGAAAAAATTTGACAGCAATGAAATGTTTACTTAGCAACGCCATTAAATCAATTTATTAATTTTATTTTTATTTTGAAAATACTCGATAATCATAATTCTCCACATATAAGTCGTCGACTCGGATCGAGTATTTTTTTACGCTCTTTCATTTTATGTGCGATTCGTTTGATTCTGTTTATTTTGTTTATATCAAAGTTTTCTGCATATTCCGTGTTTCAAGCTATTTGGACAAATACTGAGGGTTATTATGTCTATTTTTTCTGAACTAAAAAACCGATGACTTTGAAATATTTACAGAACAATCTTTAATGTATCCCCTTTCTAACAAAAAAAGAATGAATGAAATCGGACCACGCGTTAATGATTTACAACTCAGTATACATTTTAACTTTTATCCCCTCTCCTAAGGGAACCATGCTGAATTTCGGGATAAAAAGTATCCTATGTCCTTCCTCGAAGAATGAACTCAAGACATACCAAGTTTCATTGGAATTCATTCAGTAGTTTCGGCGTGATGCGCGGCCGTGATACAGAAAGACAGACAGACAGACAGACAGACAGACAGACAAAAATGAAAAAAAATACAGTTTTGGGTTCAGAACCGATATTAGAGTGCCCTCGAAAAAAAATTTTCAAAATATCTTTAATGTACAGAATTTGACCTGTTACAGATTTATTATAAGTATAGATTAAAATTGCGACTATAATTTGAGATTTAAACTATCCTATCTCTCAAGTTGGACCAAATGACAGATATTCACGAAGTTTGAACTAAATCGGTTCAGTAGTTTAGGAGTCCATCGCGGACAAACATCGTGACACGAGATTTATATATATTAAGATTAACATACAGGTGTATTTTTCTATACCACAGATTATTTTCAGACAAAATGAATCCAAACTGAGAATAAATACAAGCATAAAAACAACCAAAATGGATGAAAGAAATGAATGGGATAAAAATGTTACTGGCGACACTGCAAACTCAGTAAAAGAAGAAATTATTACCAACTGCACAATAGAGTTTGATCCAGTTTACAACAACAACAATGCTTCAAATCTAGAAGATGATATTATGAGAAATAATCAACTCAATATTATTAAAGAAGAGTTCATTACACCACACCTTGGAAATGAAGATGTGAACGAGAATGATGGTCAAAATGAGAATGATTATAGAAACATGAATGATCATGATCATTCTGAGAAATCATCTCAAGATATTACAGAGGCTGTGTCTAATAGACTCGTAATGCACCTTGAAAGCATAACGGGTAAATAAAATTTTGAAAAATCTAACTATTATTCCCATAACTAGGAAGTACTTTCGAAAAGTCACTAAGATGTTTTAATAAAACAAAATAACTTAAAATATAAAAGCACCCCTCGGCCCTCACTAAGAGGTTTTAATCTTGATCTTTGAAATTCTTTATTGTCATATTTCATTATATTGTCATCTTTGTTATTCAATTTTTAGAGCTAATAGTCCAGTCATTTAAGCTTAAATTAGGTAAGAATCTCGGAATTCGAGATACCCAGCTGTATTTCGGGTCAGCTGTATTAGCGGGTTTAGAACCACCTAAAAAGGCACTGACGGTTCCAATATATTAGTCTCGAAATAGTCTCGAAATTTTACATTTGTGTTATTTCATATACGAGAATTACCAAATTCCTCATGTCATGCAAAATACGGTACGGTACGGTGATATGAGTAATTGATTTCAAAATCACAACGCGATGGGGCAGTATCCGCCGCAATATTACTAGCGGCATCAAGAATGAACATTGTCCAGTCACCAGGCATTGCTCCTGAATCGCATTGAAAGTATGCTTCCAAATCATGGCTGACTTGCAGACACACAGTTTTGGTTCAAGAGTGGAAGATCAACCGTGGACGCCGTAAATAAGGTCAAAAGTATCGCTGAAGCAGCAAGAAAAGGCTCTCAGCAAACCAAAAAAACCGTCCTTATTGTACTGGACGTAAGAAACGCTTTCAACTTCGCATCGTGGGAAAAAATCCTCAAGGAGTTATTGAAGAGAAAGTTTCCTGGACACATTATGAATCTCATCAGCAGCTATTTAAGCCAGAGAAGTATAATAGTAAGTATAATAGCGATGCGAAGGGAGCAACGCAGAGTCAGTTTGCAGATTAAACACAGAAAACCACAAGCCAGGCTCTGACTGTACCAAACTTATGATATAGGAAATTGAACTGTTGTATTTTTAGTTAATAGGTAGTCTCGAAATTTTACATTTGTTTTATTTTATAAATGACAATTAACTGATTCCTCATGTCAATACGGATTTTACATATTCATCGTCAATTAGAAAATTGTGTACAAAAGACAACATAAAAAAATCATCTTAGTAGTATACATATATCTAAGCCTACTTTAAAAATATGACTTGAAGATTCACCCTGTAGAGTGTAGAAGAACTGTTATTTGTAAGTATTGTGATTATAAAAACTCAAACACAAGTAATCCAGAAACTCACACAACTAAGCACAAACACGCAAAATCATATTCTTAACCTCAGTGAATAGGCGTTCAGGCCAGTGGAGAAAGCACATACAATTTTAAAGGCGCAAGCGCTGATTCGTGCCTCTGCCGCGTGAAATTGTTTAGTAGTGCGGAGTACTTCCAAAAATTTTAATACAAGGTTAGTTCTGTGTCTGCTTTGGACGCCGAAGCCAATATTCCTGATTGTAATCCCTACCATCCATTGATACACAAGACCATCATAAACCGCCATAGAACCGCGTAGACATAGCCGCCAATCGTCATAGTACTCCAAACCGGTGTAAAATACATTAAAATATTCTTTAAAACCTGAAAACTAAATAAGTTCAATAGTTGTACGTGTGCAGTGCTTCTAACCTCATAATATTATTGATTCTTGATTGAATGGATTGTATTCTGTTATAAATTTTAAGTAGGACATGAACTTTAGTGAAATATCCAAACCTGTGCAGGTGTCAGACTGTTGAAAGTTCATACCCAAACGAAGTGACAGTGTCCACAAAAGCCGCAAAAAGAGCTGATCGAGTATAATGTCGATATTTTTCTTTCGATTTCACAATCTTCGGCGTGCCGAGGAAAAGCGAAAGAAGCAAACCAGAACTACGAAAAGCAGACGCAATATGGCTTCAGAGTCAGACACGCTCACCGCACCCTCGCGCTTGCACGAGCGGCCGCTGAGCGAGCCCGTTGACAGTCTGGACGAAATTGCGCTGCAGATACCCAGGTGCCCTGACCGTTACATACGCCTACGCTTTATATGTGTCATGTAACCCTCGCGATATGTTTTTCCTTGAAACGGTAATTGTTTTCCGCGAGCTTGTCCCAAACATCTGTTAGCTTACCACGCGTTATACCTTGTACGAGTAGAGTCTAGGTGAGTCTCTTTTACCTCACCGCTTTTAAAATACAATTTAAATACTCATAATATTGTTAATTCTTTGTATTTACTGTTAGATTCAGAAGTTGCATGACATTCTTCTTTAGTGTATAGTACTTTTATAACCCTTTTAGAGTACTTAGAAAGAAATCTAGATACTATGCTTACGCCAAGTAATGTTACGATGAAGCCCTACGTATAGTAGACGTGAATGAGGGAGTGAAATGTTTTTTACAGTTTTTAGGACATCCCATTCCCTAGGCACAGGTAAATTGCACTATCGTTTTTTCAACGGGAACAGTATTTGGACATCAAATGATTGAATATGTCAAAAAAATTGACATATTAAACTTCGACTTAGTTAAATTGAACAACAATAGACCAAATTCAATAAAAAATATTCAGTTTTTACTCGATGTGGCACTAATAAAATTTCATAGGTACTTAGATACCACTAACGATTATCTATCTGTATATGTATAGTACGAATTTTCAAGAAGAGAAAGAAAGAGCAGGCTCATGTTTTGGTACAGGAAATTGTCTTACGAGACATTCATAAGCTAATTGATTTTGACATGTATTCATAGATATTGAAAATAATATTTTAAGCAAAATGTATGAATAAGGTGAGGCCGACTGTACAACGACTTAATTACGATAAACATGCCTCTGTATCTGACAGCTATGGCGCGTCACCACACCGTTTTTTTTCGACCAATGTATTCTTTCCTCAAACAAGTGCATGTACAAAGTCATGACATTATTGCTTTATCATCAGCTCTCAGCACCGGACCCTGATAAAATGTATACCAATTTATTTTTATTCTGCTTACTTATCGTTAAAATTCCTACAACAGTGTAAAATCTTCACACGAATGTTACTAACTTCAGAGTTAATTGCAGAATTAACAGTTTAAGTTCGATCTATTTTGTTTTATGTCAGCTAAAATAAAAAAAAATCTAGGAGGATGCAATACACTTAAGAAACCGGAAAGTACCCGCGTAAATTAGGTTTCTTGGCCTCATTCCTCCCTCTATTCGCTCACACCCTTCAATCAAGCAGTAATTGGACCATTCTTTCTTGATAAACCAAAATAAGAGATGTCATTCAACACTAGCAATCTTCTAAATTATAAAATAATGTTGAAATTCAAACAAAATGGATAGAATGCAGTAAATTTTGTCTGTATTCTTGTTTTTTTTACGTAAATTTACGTACATACGTAAAAATCTCAATTTTATAGCTGTCAATCAGCAGTAGGACCGGAAGAATTGTAGTCATATAGGTCCACTTTTGAACAGACAGCCGGCCATCGAGTACAAAACAAATGACTCTGACATTCTCAGACGACAATAGACACCATACAAAGTGAAAGAATCGACGTGATTCTCAGCCTCCTTTCAAGCAGCCACATGAGAGGTGGAGTATTCTTGTCCTTAACCTAAGACTAAAGTACCTTCCTTTAAACTATCTTTGCATTGGAACCATTTTGTCTTTTGTTTTGAAGAAGCTACAAAGTACCCGAAATTTATAATAAGATAGATTGGCTCAGAACAGAGAGTAAGGTCAGCCCAGGGGTTCTCAAGAAGAAGCTGAAAGAGCATCTGCTTGAGAACTCAAGCTGAGATATAATTATTTATAAAATATATTTTATACATAAAATTTTATGTATAAAATATATTTTATGTTTATTTGTACATAATTTTTTTTTTTGTTAAAATTTGTATTAAGTAGTTTATGTAGTATTTTTAGTATTAATTAGTTGTATTCATAGTAAGTGTTGTAGTTTAATTAGGATAATTAGACGCACTAGAACTAAATGTAAAGAGCGCCTCCTCGCCAATAAACTTATCATAGTTTGGCGAGATTTTGTAATTTTGACTTGTGCATGTATTTTCTTTGATTTAAATAAATTAAAAAAAAAAAGTTGCGCCATCAACACTTCGCCGAATTTCTCGAAGTACTCTCGCACAGTTTGTTCTGTAGCTTTGCATGGTAATCCCAAAACGATTAAATCAGAGCACAGATTGTCATTCCGTTTACTTTTCATCGATGCAGTTTCTGAATTTTCGCCATGAGAGCGAAATGTAATTGATGTACTGGGAAGTAAGGAAATCCCAGAGGTTTCAATGTGAACCCGTAGCTGACGTATTTTATAAATTTATGGAATAGAATTTGTACAGAATTATAGTATAAGTGAAAATATCTGTTTGTTTTTATTGTATATTATTTAATATTGTTCATGATTAAGAAATAATGTCCTTCGAGTACTTGTCCGTGGCTGAAGATGAAAATGACGCACCCATAGAACTTCCAATCGAAGAAGATGAAGTGAAAGTATCTGTTTGTTTTTATTGTATATTATTTAATATTGTTCATGATTAAGAAATAATGTCCTTCGAGTACTTGTCCGTGGCTGAAGATGAAAATGACGCACCCATAGAACTTCCAATCGAAGAAGATGAAGTGAAAGTATCTGTTTGTTTTTATTGTATATTATTTAATATTGTTCATGATTAAGAAATAATGTCCTTCGAGTACTTGTCCGTGGCTGAAGATGAAAATGACGCACCCATAGAACTTCCAATCGAAGAAGATGAAGTGAAAGTATCTGTTTGTTTTTATTGTATATTATTTAATATTGTTCATGATTAAGAAATAATGTCCTTCGAGTACATGCCCGTGGTTGAAGATGAAAATGAAGCACCCATAGAACTTCCAATCGAAGAAGATGGTACGTTGGTTAACGACAGTATCCGCGCAGTTTCCCAGCTGTTGTGAGCTGAAGTATCGCCATCCCGAAACAAAAACATTCAGGGGTATCAGATTGAGGGATGGCAGGCTGTTTCCGACGCCAGAAGGTTGGAGCAATCATCTCTACATTTGCAGTTTCCCAAATAATTCCCAGTGCAGCCCATGGATCTTGCGATCTTTAGACCACTAAAGGCATACTGGAAAAAAAGCTGTAAATAAATGGAAATTGGAGCATTTGGGTCAGAACTTGAAGAAGGAACATTTTGCTCCAGTTCTTAAGAGTGATTTGGAATATATTTCTGAAGAATGTATTAAGAATGGTTTCCGAGGTGGAGGATTATATCCTTTTGGCCCGAGTTATGTAGATTTATCTTAAATCAAATCGAGGCAAAAATCAACAGTGGATCAAACTGCTCAAAAACAATTTCTACGCCGGCTTGAAAATGAAATAGTTTCCAAATTCAGATATGAAAAAGATATGTCGAAAAATGTTACTAATTTTATTATTTGTTATGGAAAAATATAAAAAACAGTTGTAATAAGTTGCAAGAATCTTTAATTCACAACCCTGAACCTGCAGACGAAAAGGAATTTCTATCATTTGGCGAGGACGGAAGAAAATTGTTCACAATATGTTGGAGCATCTCTTCAACTGCAGACTTCCCGTAACGAAATAAATTATTACAAAAACGTACACACTGCTACGGAATTATATAAAAATCTGTAAAGAAAACGCACTCCACCTCTGGGAGATGAGTAGATCTAACGGACCGGGAGAGGAACTAAATCCTTTTACAGAAACAGAGGTAAATACTAAACGAAAGCAAAATTCCTTAAGAACGTGCTCAGTCCGAGATAGAAATGAGACCGACCAATGTGACATCGGAAACTATAGGCCTATTTTATAAGTCAGCAGCCTTGTTTGTATAACCTTCTAGCTACCTGCTTAGAGCAGCGACTCAGAAAAACATCAACCGTTGGAGAAAGCAGGTTTCAGGAAAGGCTTTTCAACCTGACCACAAATACACCTGTATACCTCATACACTTGATTATGGATATTTACAGTAAAAGTAGTTAAGAGTCAAGATGGAAAAACAAGGTGCTGAAATTATGAAATATGTAATGGCGATGTATGTAAGCCAGGGCGATCCTATCTCGCAGAGGATATTTATCATTGTACTGCAGATCATTACAGTTGGGATGAGGAACCGCCAAACCTGGCGTTCGGAATTCGGGGTAGGAGGCAGTACCTTGCCGCCGTCTATTCCAGCTGCTCTTCATCATGGAAACCGTTAAAGTTTTCAGTGTAAACTGAAATAACTGTGTTTACCACAACAGAATAGTCGGCACCAAGATCAAAATTCGGAATTCGTCTGCTCTCGATTACTTGCCGTACCTTACATAATGCAAAACACCCGAATCCTAAACATGACCCGCTGTTGCTGACCCATTTGTGCCCACATTTGTATGTATTCCAAAGTTCACATCTGGCAGTTGACCCAATGTAAATTCGTCTCAGTCTCGACGAACGGCGAAAACTTTACGTGTATTTAGCTTGGAAAATTAATGAAACATACACTCTTTACCTGTAGAACACAAATACCTCCCTAAAACAAATGCAACTTAAATAATGACAGACCGCAAAGCAACAAGCAGTCGTCATTTCGCTTTATTTATTTATTGTATTTAACCACATAATATTAAAGCAGGCAGGTTACTACTACACGAGAAATGAAGCAGCGTTCCCAATCGTTCCCAAAATTCTTCCTCATTCAGCCTCAATTGAAATGGCATGGGCTTACAATTGAATAAAAATGGTTTGAGTTATTTTCAAAAGTTCACTTCGACCAATTGTGTGATGATGAGCCTGTGGATGTCTACTGTAAGACACAGAGCTTTCTATAGCTTATATAGAGGCTTTGGAATATATTTCTGAAAAATGTATTAAGAATGGTTTCCGAGGTGGAGGATTATATCCTTTTGGCCCAAGTTATGTAGATTTATCTAAAATCAAATCGAGGCAAAAATCAACAGTGGATCAAACTGCTCAAAAACAATTTCTACGCCGGCTTGAAAATGAAATAGTTTCCAAATTCAGATATGAAAAAGATATGTCGAAAAATGTTACTAATTTTATTATTTGTTTTGGAAAAATATAAAAAACAGTTGTAATAAGTTGCGAGAATCTTTAATTCACAACCCTGAAACCTGCAGACGAAAAGGAATTTCTATCATTTGGCGAGGACGGAAGAAAATTGTTCACAATATGTTGGAGCATCTCTTCAACTGCAGACTTCCCGTAACGAAATAAATTATTACAAAAACGTACACACTGCTACGGAATTATATAAAAATCTGTAAAGAAAACGCACTCCACCTCTGGGAGATGAGTAGATCTAACGGACCGGGAGAGGAACTAAATCCTTTTACAGAAACAGAGGTAAATACTAAACGAAAGCAAAATTCCTTAAGAACGTGCTCAGTCCGAGATAGAAATGGTTTGAGTTATTTTCAAAAGTTCACTTCGACCAATTGTGTGATGATGAGCCTGTGGATGTCTATTGTCAGACACAGAGCTTTCTAAGCACGTGCCACCACACACCCTGTCCTCAGCCATCCTCATCCAGCCTTAGTTGAAATGGCTTTAGTTTCCCACTAAATGAAAATGGTTTAAGCTATTTTCAAAAAGTTCGTTTCCACCAAAAAAAAAGAATCATCATTGAAATGGCTTTGTTTTCCCATTGAATGAAAATGGTTTAAGCTATTTATTAAAGAGAAAAAAGAAAACAGGCAGGGCAAAAATATGGGCGTTATTATAAAAATAATGTTACAATATTTTCTAAGCACCTTCTGACCTAGACGCTAGGAATAAAAGGCTTTTTTCGTTTAATAATGGCACTGAACTTGGTGAGGAGCTTAAATGACCACAAACCAAAATTTCAGAGTCAACGTGTTTCTAATAACAGATAATCAAATTAAAACAGAAATTACACATCACTCGATTGAACGAGGACAGATGGTCCATTCGGAGAAGAACTTGGCCTTGCTCAAAAGGAAAAAAGAAAAGAGACAGACTCAAAAAATGTACAGATACATAAGGTTGTGTTAGCATTTTATCTAAAGAACACCTGACCTAGACGTAAGAAATAAAAGGTTTTTTTATTTTACAATTAAATTTTTAATGGCATTGGTCTTGATGAATATCTTTAGGTTGCATTACGAGATTCCTATAGTTAAATGACCACAAAAACATTATCAAAGTCGTCGTGTCACAGAGAATCAAATTAAAACCGAAATGAAGCGGACAAATTACGTTTATTCATTGTATACAATAAGTACACGTGAACATACGGACGGGTGTAGGTCGTAACTAACGGTTGTAAACAGCTCAAAGCTAGCGTGAAGTCCGCCTTTCGAGTGTAATTTGTATTTTTTTTTCTAAATTCCATAGAATAAAGTAAGCACCTGATTTTTTTGAAAAAAACAAAAAAAAAAGATGGTACATTCGGAGAAGAACTTGGCCTTGCTCAAAAGGAAAAAATAAAAGAGACAGACTCAAAAAATGTAGAGATACATAAGGTTGGGTTAGCATTTTATCTAAAGAACACCTGACCTAGACGTAAGAAAGAAAAGGGTTTTTTTATTTTACAATTAAATTTTTAATGGCATTGGTCTTGATGAATATCTTTAGGCTGCATTACGAGGTTCCTTTAAATGACCACAAAAACATTTTCAAAGTCGTCGTGTCACAGAGAATCAAATTAAAACCGGAATGAAGCGGACAAATTACGCATATTCATTATATACAATAAGTACACGTGAACATATGGACGCGTGTAAGTCGTAACTAACGGTTGCAAACAGCTCAAAGCTAGCGTGAAGTCCGCATTTCGAGTGTAATTTGTATTTTTTTCTTGACCTTTGGGTAATCAGCTTGTACGTAGTGGTTGACGGAGTCCCGCCGCCATGTACGGACGGTTAACAATTGAGAGTCGGACAAATGCTCTCAATTCGCAGTGAATGTCGCCGCTCGTCGCGCCGCGCCGCTGCCCCGCAAGCCATGCTCATTATTTTGACTATACGATTATTCGCTTAAATGATATTATACATACGTACACACTATGGTTATGATAATATTAATATAATGTTTGTTTTAAGTGTGTTTTAATGTTTAGATTTTTATTGTAATGTTTTTATGAATGATTTTTATCTGTACGATTGAGAGTCGGACAAATGCAATGCTCTCAATTCACTGTGTAAAGTGTACGGATTACCGGACCTTTAGAGTTATTATAACAGTGTACGTAGTGGTTGACGGAGTCCCGCCGCCATGTACGGACGGTTAACGATTGAGAGTCGGACAAATGCTCTCAATTCACTGTGTAAAGTGTACGGATTACCGGACCTTTAGAGTTATTATAACAGTGTACGTAGTGGTTGACGGAGACCCGCCGCCATGTACGGACGGTTAACGTGAACATATGGACGCGTGTAAGTCGTAACTAACGGTTGTAAACAGCTCAAAGCTAGCGTGAAGTCTGCCTTTCGAGTGTAATTTGTATTTTTTTTTAAATTCCATAGAATAAAGAAAGAATTCGGAGAAGAACTTGGCCTTGCTCAAAAGGAATCTCTTATCTAAAATCAAATCGAGGCAAAAATCAACAGTGGATCAAACTGCTCAAAAACAATTTCTACGCCGGCTTGAAAATGAAATAGTTTCCAAATTCAGATATGAAAAAGATATGTCGAAAAATGTTACTAATTTTATTATTTGTTTTGGAAAAATATAAAAAACAGTTGTAATAAGTTGCGAGAATCTTTAATTCACAACCCTGAACCTGCAGACGAAAAGGAATTTCTATCATTTGGCGAGGACGGAAGAAAATTGTTCACAATATGTTGGAGCATCTCTTCAACTGCAGACTTCCCGTAACGAAATAAATTATTACAAAAACGTACACACTGCTACGGAATTATATAAAAATCTGTAAAGAAAACGCACTCCACCTCTGGGAGATGAGTAGATCTAACGGACCGGGAGAGGAACTAAATCCTTTTACAGAAACAGAGGTAAATACTAAACGAAAGCAAAATTCCTTAAGAACGTGCTCAGTCCGAGATAGAAATGGTTTGAGTTATTTTCAAAAGTTCACTTCGACCAATTGTGTGATGATGAGCCTGTGGATGTCTATTGTCAGACACAGAGCTTTCTAAGCACGTGCCACCACACACCCTGTCCTCAGCCATCCTCATCCAGCCTTAGTTGAAATGGCTTTAGTTTCCCACTAAATGAAAATGGTTTAAGCTATTTTCAAAAAGTTCGTTTCCACCAAAAAAAAAGAATCATCATTGAAATGGCTTTGTTTTCCCATTGAATGAAAATGGTTTAAGCTATTTATTAAAGAGAAAAAAGAAAACAGGCAGGGCAAAAATATGGGCGTTATTATAAAAATAATGTTACAATATTTTCTAAGCACCTTCTGACCTAGACGCTAGGAATAAAAGGCTTTTTTCGTTTAATAATGGCACTGAACTTGGTGAGGAGCTTAAATGACCACAAACCAAAATTTCAGAGTCAACGTGTTTCTAATAACAGATAATCAAATTAAAACAGAAATTACACATCACTCGATTGAACGAGGACAGATGGTCCATTCGGAGAAGAACTTGGCCTTGCTCAAAAGGAAAAAAGAAAAGAGACAGACTCAAAAAATGTACAGATACATAAGGTTGTGTTAGCATTTTATCTAAAGAACACCTGACCTAGACGTAAGAAATAAAAGGTTTTTTTATTTTACAATTAAATTTTTAATGGCATTGGTCTTGATGAATATCTTTAGGTTGCATTACGAGATTCCTATAGTTAAATGACCACAAAAACATTATCAAAGTCGTCGTGTCACAGAGAATCAAATTAAAACCGAAATGAAGCGGACAAATTACGTTTATTCATTGTATACAATAAGTACACGTGAACATACGGACGGGTGTAGGTCGTAACTAACGGTTGTAAACAGCTCAAAGCTAGCGTGAAGTCCGCCTTTCGAGTGTAATTTGTATTTTTTTTTCTAAATTCCATAGAATAAAGTAAGCACCTGATTTTTTTGAAAAAAACAAAAAAAAAAGATGGTACATTCGGAGAAGAACTTGGCCTTGCTCAAAAGGAAAAAATAAAAGAGACAGACTCAAAAAATGTAGAGATACATAAGGTTGGGTTAGCATTTTATCTAAAGAACACCTGACCTAGACGTAAGAAAGAAAAGGGTTTTTTTATTTTACAATTAAATTTTTAATGGCATTGGTCTTGATGAATATCTTTAGGCTGCATTACGAGGTTCCTTTAAATGACCACAAAAACATTTTCAAAGTCGTCGTGTCACAGAGAATCAAATTAAAACCGGAATGAAGCGGACAAATTACGCATATTCATTATATACAATAAGTACACGTGAACATATGGACGCGTGTAAGTCGTAACTAACGGTTGCAAACAGCTCAAAGCTAGCGTGAAGTCCGCATTTCGAGTGTAATTTGTATTTTTTTCTTGACCTTTGGGTAATCAGCTTGTACGTAGTGGTTGACGGAGTCCCGCCGCCATGTACGGACGGTTAACAATTGAGAGTCGGACAAATGCTCTCAATTCGCAGTGAATGTCGCCGCTCGTCGCGCCGCGCCGCTGCCCCGCAAGCCATGCTCATTATTTTGACTATACGATTATTCGCTTAAATGATATTATACATACGTACACACTATGGTTATGATAATATTAATATAATGTTTGTTTTAAGTGTGTTTTAATGTTTAGATTTTTATTGTAATGTTTTTATGAATGATTTTTATCTGTACGATTGAGAGTCGGACAAATGCAATGCTCTCAATTCACTGTGTAAAGTGTACGGATTACCGGACCTTTAGAGTTATTATAACAGTGTACGTAGTGGTTGACGGAGTCCCGCCGCCATGTACGGACGGTTAACGATTGAGAGTCGGACAAATGCTCTCAATTCACTGTGTAAAGTGTACGGATTACCGGACCTTTAGAGTTATTATAACAGTGTACGTAGTGGTTGACGGAGACCCGCCGCCATGTACGGACGGTTAACGTGAACATATGGACGCGTGTAAGTCGTAACTAACGGTTGTAAACAGCTCAAAGCTAGCGTGAAGTCTGCCTTTCGAGTGTAATTTGTATTTTTTTTTAAATTCCATAGAATAAAGAAAGAATTCGGAGAAGAACTTGGCCTTGCTCAAAAGGAATCTCTTATCTAAAATCAAATCGAGGCAAAAATCAACAGTGGATCAAACTGCTCAAAAACAATTTCTACGCCGGCTTGAAAATGAAATAGTTTCCAAATTCAGATATGAAAAAGATATGTCGAAAAATGTTACTAATTTTATTATTTGTTTTGGAAAAATATAAAAAACAGTTGTAATAAGTTGCGAGAATCTTTAATTCACAACCCTGAACCTGCAGACGAAAAGGAATTTCTATCATTTGGCGAGGACGGAAGAAAATTGTTCACAATATGTTGGAGCATCTCTTCAACTGCAGACTTCCCGTAACGAAATAAATTATTACAAAAACGTACACACTGCTACGGAATTATATAAAAATCTGTAAAGAAAACGCACTCCACCTCTGGGAGATGAGTAGATCTAACGGACCGGGAGAGGAACTAAATCCTTTTACAGAAACAGAGGTAAATACTAAACGAAAGCAAAATTCCTTAAGAACGTGCTCAGTCCGAGATAGAAATGGTTTGAGTTATTTTCAAAAGTTCACTTCGACCAATTGTGTGATGATGAGCCTGTGGATGTCTACTGTCAGACACAGAGCTTTCTAAGCACGTGCCACCACACACCCTGTCCTCAGCCATCCTCATCCAGCCTTAGTTGAAATGGCTTTAGTTTCCCACTAAATGAAAATGGTTTAAGCTATTTTCAAAAAGTTCGTTTCCACCAAAAAAAAAGAATCATCATTGAAATGGCTTTGTTTTCCCATTGAATGAAAATGGTTTAAGCTATTTATTAAAGAGAAAAAAGAAAACAGGCAGGGCAAAAATATGGGCGTTATTATAAAAATAATGTTACAATATTTTCTAAGCACCTTCTGACCTAGACGCTAGGAATAAAAGGCTTTTTTCGTTTAATAATGGCACTGAACTTGGTGAGGAGCTTAAATGACCACAAACCAAAATTTCAGAGTCAACGTGTTTCTAATAACAGATAATCAAATTAAAACAGAAATTACACATCACTCGATTGAACGAGGACAGATGGTCCATTCGGAGAAGAACTTGGCCTTGCTCAAAAGGAAAAAAGAAAAGAGACAGACTCAAAAAATGTACAGATACATAAGGTTGTGTTAGCATTTTATCTAAAGAACACCTGACCTAGACGTAAGAAATAAAAGGTTTTTTTATTTTACAATTAAATTTTTAATGGCATTGGTCTTGATGAATATCTTTAGGTTGCATTACGAGATTCCTATAGTTAAATGACCACAAAAACATTTTCAAAGTCGTCGTGTCACAGAGAATCAAATTAAAACCGAAATGAAGCGGACAAATTACGTTTATTCATTGTATACAATAAGTACACGTGAACATACGGACGGGTGTAGGTCGTAACTAACGGTTGTAAACAGCTCAAAGCTAGCGTGAAGTCCGCCTTTCGAGTGTAATTTGTATTTTTTTTTCTAAATTCCATAGAATAAAGTAAGCACCTGATTTTTTTGAAAAAAACAAAAAAAAAAGATGGTACATTCGGAGAAGAACTTGGCCTTGCTCAAAAGGAAAAAATAAAAGAGACAGACTCAAAAAATGTAGAGATACATAAGGTTGGGTTAGCATTTTATCTAAAGAACACCTGACCTAGACGTAAGAAAGAAAAGGGTTTTTTTATTTTACAATTAAATTTTTAATGGCATTGGTCTTGATGAATATCTTTAGGCTGCATTACGAGGTTCCTTTAAATGACCACAAAAACATTTTCAAAGTCGTCGTGTCACAGAGAATCAAATTAAAACCGGAATGAAGCGGACAAATTACGCATATTCATTATATACAATAAGTACACGTGAACATATGGACGCGTGTAAGTCGTAACTAACGGTTGCAAACAGCTCAAAGCTAGCGTGAAGTCCGCATTTCGAGTGTAATTTGTATTTTTTTCTTGACCTTTGGGTAATCAGCTTGTACGTAGTGGTTGACGGAGTCCCGCCGCCATGTACGGACGGTTAACAATTGAGAGTCGGACAAATGCTCTCAATTCGCAGTGAATGTCGCCGCTCGTCGCGCCGCGCCGCTGCCCCGCAAGCCATGCTCATTATTTTGACTATACGATTATTCGCTTAAATGATATTATACATACGTACACACTATGGTTATGATAATATTAATATAATGTTTGTTTTAAGTGTGTTTTAATGTTTAGATTTTTATTGTAATGTTTTTATGAATGATTTTTATCTGTACGATTGAGAGTCGGACAAATGCAATGCTCTCAATTCACTGTGTAAAGTGTACGGATTACCGGACCTTTAGAGTTATTATAACAGTGTACGTAGTGGTTGACGGAGTCCCGCCGCCATGTACGGACGGTTAACGATTGAGAGTCGGACAAATGCTCTCAATTCACTGTGTAAAGTGTACGGATTACCGGACCTTTAGAGTTATTATAACAGTGTACGTAGTGGTTGACGGAGACCCGCCGCCATGTACGGACGGTTAACGTGAACATATGGACGCGTGTAAGTCGTAACTAACGGTTGTAAACAGCTCAAAGCTAGCGTGAAGTCTGCCTTTCGAGTGTAATTTGTATTTTTTTTTAAATTCCATAGAATAAAGAAAGAATTCGGAGAAGAACTTGGCCTTGCTCAAAAGGAATCTCTTATCTAAAATCAAATCGAGGCAAAAATCAACAGTGGATCAAACTGCTCAAAAACAATTTCTACGCCGGCTTGAAAATGAAATAGTTTCCAAATTCAGATATGAAAAAGATATGTCGAAAAATGTTACTAATTTTATTATTTGTTTTGGAAAAATATAAAAAACAGTTGTAATAAGTTGCGAGAATCTTTAATTCACAACCCTGAACCTGCAGACGAAAAGGAATTTCTATCATTTGGCGAGGACGGAAGAAAATTGTTCACAATATGTTGGAGCATCTCTTCAACTGCAGACTTCCCGTAACGAAATAAATTATTACAAAAACGTACACACTGCTACGGAATTATATAAAAATCTGTAAAGAAAACGCACTCCACCTCTGGGAGATGAGTAGATCTAACGGACCGGGAGAGGAACTAAATCCTTTTACAGAAACAGAGGTAAATACTAAACGAAAGCAAAATTCCTTAAGAACGTGCTCAGTCCGAGATAGAAATGGTTTGAGTTATTTTCAAAAGTTCACTTCGACCAATTGTGTGATGATGAGCCTGTGGATGTCTACTGTCAGACACAGAGCTTTCTAAGCACGTGCCACCACACACCCTGTCCTCAGCCATCCTCATCCAGCCTTAGTTGAAATGGCTTTAGTTTCCCACTAAATGAAAATGGTTTAAGCTATTTTCAAAAAGTTCGTTTCCACCAAAAAAAAAGAATCATCATTGAAATGGCTTTGTTTTCCCATTGAATGAAAATGGTTTAAGCTATTTATTAAAGAGAAAAAAGAAAACAGGCAGGGCAAAAATATGGGCGTTATTATAAAAATAATGTTACAATATTTTCTAAGCACCTTCTGACCTAGACGCTAGGAATAAAAGGCTTTTTTCGTTTAATAATGGCACTGAACTTGGTGAGGAGCTTAAATGACCACAAACCAAAATTTCAGAGTCAACGTGTTTCTAATAACAGATAATCAAATTAAAACAGAAATTACACATCACTCGATTGAACGAGGACAGATGGTCCATTCGGAGAAGAACTTGGCCTTGCTCAAAAGGAAAAAAGAAAAGAGACAGACTCAAAAAATGTACAGATACATAAGGTTGTGTTAGCATTTTATCTAAAGAACACCTGACCTAGACGTAAGAAATAAAAGGTTTTTTTATTTTACAATTAAATTTTTAATGGCATTGGTCTTGATGAATATCTTTAGGTTGCATTACGAGATTCCTATAGTTAAATGACCACAAAAACATTTTCAAAGTCGTCGTGTCACAGAGAATCAAATTAAAACCGAAATGAAGCGGACAAATTACGTTTATTCATTGTATACAATAAGTACACGTGAACATACGGACGGGTGTAGGTCGTAACTAACGGTTGTAAACAGCTCAAAGCTAGCGTGAAGTCCGCCTTTCGAGTGTAATTTGTATTTTTTTTTCTAAATTCCATAGAATAAAGTAAGCACCTGATTTTTTTGAAAAAAACAAAAAAAAAAGATGGTACATTCGGAGAAGAACTTGGCCTTGCTCAAAAGGAAAAAATAAAAGAGACAGACTCAAAAAATGTAGAGATACATAAGGTTGGGTTAGCATTTTATCTAAAGAACACCTGACCTAGACGTAAGAAAGAAAAGGGTTTTTTTATTTTACAATTAAATTTTTAATGGCATTGGTCTTGATGAATATCTTTAGGCTGCATTACGAGGTTCCTTTAAATGACCACAAAAACATTTTCAAAGTCGTCGTGTCACAGAGAATCAAATTAAAACCGGAATGAAGCGGACAAATTACGCATATTCATTATATACAATAAGTACACGTGAACATATGGACGCGTGTAAGTCATAACTAACGGTTGCAAACAGCTCAAAGCTAGCGTGAAGTCCGCATTTCGAGTGTAATTTGTATTTTTTTCTTGACCTTTGGGTAATCAGCTTGTACGTAGTGGTTGACGGAGTCCCGCCGCCATGTACGGACGGTTAACAATTGAGAGTCGGACAAATGCTCTCAATTCGCAGTGAATGTCGCCGCTCGTCGCGCCGCGCCGCTGCCCCGCAAGCCATGCTCATTATTTTGACTATACGATTATTCGCTTAAATGATATTATACATACGTACACACTATGGTTATGATAATATTAATATAATGTTTGTTTTAAGTGTGTTTTAATGTTTAGATTTTTATTGTAATGTTTTTATGAATGATTTTTATCTGTACGATTGAGAGTCGGACAAATGCAATGCTCTCAATTCACTGTGTAAAGTGTACGGATTACCGGACCTTTAGAGTTATTATAACAGTGTACGTAGTGGTTGACGGAGTCCCGCCGCCATGTACGGACGGTTAACGATTGAGAGTCGGACAAATGCTCTCAATTCACTGTGTAAAGTGTACGGATTACCGGACCTTTAGAGTTATTATAACAGTGTACGTAGTGGTTGACGGAGACCCGCCGCCATGTACGGACGGTTAACGTGAACATATGGACGCGTGTAAGTCGTAACTAACGGTTGTAAACAGCTCAAAGCTAGCGTGAAGTCTGCCTTTCGAGTGTAATTTGTATTTTTTTTTAAATTCCATAGAATAAAGAAAGAATTCGGAGAAGAACTTGGCCTTGCTCAAAAGGAATCTCTTATCTAAAATCAAATCGAGGCAAAAATCAACAGTGGATCAAACTGCTCAAAAACAATTTCTACGCCGGCTTGAAAATGAAATAGTTTCCAAATTCAGATATGAAAAAGATATGTCGAAAAATGTTACTAATTTTATTATTTGTTTTGGAAAAATATAAAAAACAGTTGTAATAAGTTGCGAGAATCTTTAATTCACAACCCTGAACCTGCAGACGAAAAGGAATTTCTATCATTTGGCGAGGACGGAAGAAAATTGTTCACAATATGTTGGAGCATCTCTTCAACTGCAGACTTCCCGTAACGAAATAAATTATTACAAAAACGTACACACTGCTACGGAATTATATAAAAATCTGTAAAGAAAACGCACTCCACCTCTGGGAGATGAGTAGATCTAACGGACCGGGAGAGGAACTAAATCCTTTTACAGAAACAGAGGTAAATACTAAACGAAAGCAAAATTCCTTAAGAACGTGCTCAGTCCGAGATAGAAATGGTTTGAGTTATTTTCAAAAGTTCACTTCGACCAATTGTGTGATGATGAGCCTGTGGATGTCTACTGTCAGACACAGAGCTTTCTAAGCACGTGCCACCACACACCCTGTCCTCAGCCATCCTCATCCAGCCTTAGTTGAAATGGCTTTAGTTTCCCACTAAATGAAAATGGTTTAAGCTATTTTCAAAAAGTTCGTTTCCACCAAAAAAAAAGAATCATCATTGAAATGGCTTTGTTTTCCCATTGAATGAAAATGGTTTAAGCTATTTATTAAAGAGAAAAAAGAAAACAGGCAGGGCAAAAATATGGGCGTTATTATAAAAATAATGTTACAATATTTTCTAAGCACCTTCTGACCTAGACGCTAGGAATAAAAGGCTTTTTTCGTTTAATAATGGCACTGAACTTGGTGAGGAGCTTAAATGACCACAAACCAAAATTTCAGAGTCAACGTGTTTCTAATAACAGATAATCAAATTAAAACAGAAATTACACATCACTCGATTGAACGAGGACAGATGGTCCATTCGGAGAAGAACTTGGCCTTGCTCAAAAGGAAAAAAGAAAAGAGACAGACTCAAAAAATGTACAGATACATAAGGTTGTGTTAGCATTTTATCTAAAGAACACCTGACCTAGACGTAAGAAATAAAAGGTTTTTTTATTTTACAATTAAATTTTTAATGGCATTGGTCTTGATGAATATCTTTAGGTTGCATTACGAGATTCCTATAGTTAAATGACCACAAAAACATTTTCAAAGTCGTCGTGTCACAGAGAATCAAATTAAAACCGAAATGAAGCGGACAAATTACGTTTATTCATTGTATACAATAAGTACACGTGAACATACGGACGGGTGTAGGTCGTAACTAACGGTTGTAAACAGCTCAAAGCTAGCGTGAAGTCCGCCTTTCGAGTGTAATTTGTATTTTTTTTTCTAAATTCCATAGAATAAAGTAAGCACCTGATTTTTTTGAAAAAAACAAAAAAAAAAGATGGTACATTCGGAGAAGAACTTGGCCTTGCTCAAAAGGAAAAAATAAAAGAGACAGACTCAAAAAATGTAGAGATACATAAGGTTGGGTTAGCATTTTATCTAAAGAACACCTGACCTAGACGTAAGAAAGAAAAGGGTTTTTTTATTTTACAATTAAATTTTTAATGGCATTGGTCTTGATGAATATCTTTAGGCTGCATTACGAGGTTCCTTTAAATGACCACAAAAACATTTTCAAAGTCGTCGTGTCACAGAGAATCAAATTAAAACCGGAATGAAGCGGACAAATTACGCATATTCATTATATACAATAAGTACACGTGAACATATGGACGCGTGTAAGTCGTAACTAACGGTTGTAAACAGCTCAAAGCTAGCGTGAAGTCCGCATTTCGAGTGTAATTTGTATTTTTTTCTTGACCTTTGGGTAATCAGCTTGTACGTAGTGGTTGACGGAGTCCCGCCGCCATGTACGGACGGTTAACAATTGAGAGTCGGACAAATGCTCTCAATTCGCAGTGAATGTCGCCGCTCGTCGCGCCGCGCCGCTGCCCCGCAAGCCATGCTCATTATTTTGACTATACGATTATTCGCTTAAATGATATTATACATACGTACACACTATGGTTATGATAATATTAATATAATGTTTGTTTTAAGTGTGTTTTAATGTTTAGATTTTTATTGTAATGTTTTTATGAATGATTTTTATCTGTACGATTGAGAGTCGGACAAATGCAATGCTCTCAATTCACTGTGTAAAGTGTACGGATTACCGGACCTTTAGAGTTATTATAACAGTGTACGTAGTGGTTGACGGAGTCCCGCCGCCATGTACGGACGGTTAACGATTGAGAGTCGGACAAATGCTCTCAATTCACTGTGTAAAGTGTACGGATTACCGGACCTTTAGAGTTATTATAACAGTGTACGTAGTGGTTGACGGAGACCCGCCGCCATGTACGGACGGTTAACGTGAACATATGGACGCGTGTAAGTCGTAACTAACGGTTGTAAACAGCTCAAAGCTAGCGTGAAGTCTGCCTTTCGAGTGTAATTTGTATTTTTTTTTAAATTCTATAGAATAAAGAAAGCAGGTGATTTTTTGAAAAAAACAAAAAAAAAGATGGTCCATTCGGAGAAGAACTTGGCCTTGCTCAAAAGGAAAATATAAAAGAGACAGACTCATAAAATGTAGAGATACATAAGGTTGGGTTAGCATTTTATCTAAAGAACACCTGACCTAGACGTAAGAAAGAAAAGGGTTTTTTTATTTTACAATTAAATTTTTAATGGCATTGGTCTTGATGAATATCTTTAGGCTGCATTACGAGGTTCCTTTAAATGACCACAAAAACATTTTCAAAGTCGTCGTGTCACAGAGAATCAAATTAAAACCGGAATGAAGCGGACAAATTACGCATGTAGGGGCACGCCATACATGCGGGCGCGCGAGGCGTATGCTCATGTACTGGGACCGTTTATTATATATAGTCATGTTAAGATGCAGCGTCTATGTAAAGCCTTGCGTTATAAGGTCAAACACTACAGGATTTTAACCAGTTACGTTAGATCCGCGCTACGATATAGTCGTATTTCACAATAGAATCATATTTGGTATATTGTTTGTGCATTTACTAAATTGTTGAAACTTAAGTACTTGAATTACAATCTTGTTGGAGTCAATCGTGTTTTATTTAGCATATTCCCCAAGACAGTCTTGAACATAGCTACAGTACATATTAAGTACCTAAATTGGTGACCCCGACGTGACCCCCGCAGTGAATGTCGCCGCTCGTCGCGCCGCGCCGCTGCCCCGCAAGCCATGCTCATTATTTTGACTATACGATTATTCGCTTAAATGATATTATACATACGTACACACTATGATTATGATAATATTAATATAATGTTTGTTTTAAGTGTGTTTTAATGTTTAGATTTTTATTGTAATGTTTTTATGAATGATTTTTATCTGTACGATTATTATTATAATTATAAACTACGGTAGTTTGTAGCACGACATTGACTAATCATTACCTATTGATACATATTAAGTATTATTATTATTATTATATTGAATAAATTTAAAGAATGCATAATTATATTTCATAGGAATCATTATTCTGTATATAATATTATTATAGTATAATCATGTCGCAACCGCAGCCGCCTACTGATATTAAACTAGAAGACGCCGGCCTAGCCACAATTTCGCTTGCTTCCCGTATACCAGAGTTTTGGACAGACCAACCTAAGGTCTGGTTTATACAACTAGAAGCGACCTTGGCCCCGCAGAAGTTAGGGGATTTGCCAAGGTATAATATCTTAATCACAAAACTTGGTAAAGAAGTTGTACAACAGGTAACAGATATTTTAGTTTATCCGCTAGAGGTAAACAAGTATGAACAACTAAAAGAAAGGCTTCTCGCAATATACGAAGAAACGGAGAGCCGACAAATCCTCATCGGGGAGACGGAACTTGGTGATCAGAAGCCCAGCCATTTACTGCGGAGAATGCAGGACCTGGCTCGAGGTAAGCTAAATGATAACACACTAAGCGTGCTGTGGCAGAACCATCTACCATCGACTGTACGAGCAGTGTTGGCAGCAACGGACACGAGAGAACTGGACCGCCTGGCGAAGATAGCAGACAAGGTTGTGGAGAGTACCCGATCACAGAATATCACCGAAATAGCAACGCGAGACGCATTTTCGGATGTCGCAACTCTGACGGCGGAAATAGCAAAACTTAACGAAAAAGTCGAAAAATTGAGTCGTCGCGCTGAGTCAAGTGGGCGCACGACATTTCGTAGCCGTTCACAGTCCCGCGGAAGAGATCGCAGTGTATCCAGACGTACGCCAGAAAGCCCGGATTGGCTTTGCAGATATCATTTTCGGTTTCGGCAAAGGGCGAATCGCTGCGAGAAACCGTGCAGCTGGAAAAAGCCGCAAAACTAGAATCAACGCAAGTTACAACGATGGGTACTTGTGTTGCAGAACGAAACCATCGACTGACAATAACGGACAAAGCCAGCGGGATTCGCTATCTAGTGGACAGTGGCGCAATGATATCGGTCTTACCTAAGAACCTTAGCTCCCTGCGTGGTTGTGTAGTGAACGATAAATATAAACTCTATGCTGCAAACGGTAGTGAAATACGACTATATCGTAGCGCGGATCTAACGTAACTGGTTAAAATCCTGTAGTGTTTGACCTTATAACGCAAGGCTTTACATAGACGCTGCATCTTAACATGACTATATATAATAAACTGTCCCAGTACATGAGCATACGCCTCGCGCGCCCGCATGTATGGCATGCCCCTACAACATACTACTATATACAATAAGTACACGTGAACATATGGACGCGTGTAAGTCGTAACTAACGGTTGTAAACAGCTCAAAGCTAGCGTGAAGTCCGCATTTCGAGTGTAATTTGTATTTTTTTCTTGACCTTTGGGTAATCAGCTTGTACGTAGTGGTTGACGGAGTCCCGCCGCCATGTACGGACGGTTAACAATTGAGAGTCGGACAAATACTCTCAATTCACTGTGTAAAGTGTACGGATTACCGGACCTTTAGAGTTATTATAACAGTGTACGTAGTGGTTGACGGAGTCCCGCCGCCATGTACGGACGGTTAACAATTGAGAGTCGGACAAATGCTCTCAATTCACTGTGTAAAGTATACGGATTACCGGACCTTTAGAGTTGTTATAACAGTGAAAGTAGTGGTTGACGGAGATCCGCCGCCGTGTACGGACGGTTAACGTGAACATATGGACGCGTGTAAGTCGTAACTAACGGTTGTAAACAGCTCAAAGCTAGCGTGAAGTCCGCCTTTCGAGTGTATTTTTTTCTAAATTCCATAGAATTCCATAGAATAAAGAAAGCAGGTGATTTTTTTGAAAAAAACAAAAAAAAGATGGTCCATTCGGAGAAGAACTTGGCCTTGCTCAAAAGGAAAAAAGAAAAGAGACAGACTCAAAAAATGTAGAGATACATAAGGTTGGGTTAGCATTTTATCTTAAGAACACCTGACCTAGACGTAAGAAAGAAAGTTTTTTTTATTTTACAATTAAATTTTAATGGCATTGGTCTTGATGAATATCTTTAGGCTGCATTACGAGATTCCTATAGTTAAATGACCACAAAAACATTTTCAAAGTCGTCGTGTCACAGAGAATCAACTTAAAACCGGAATGAAGCGGACAAATTACGCATATATAGCGCATACAATATGTCTTACAAACGTATAAAATGATGAAATTCAGTATCAAGACGAGTGAAAATGTATGAATGAGCAAAAATAATGTATACTCGTGTACCTAATTCAATTTTTGTTCGGTCATACTTATGTGTGTGAAATTTGAAAGGAAACATATCGCTCCCTCTGGACTCTGAAGCTGGCAGAGTACCTAGAGTTGTTGCAAGCGAGACGTATGGAGCCTGAGAGCGTTTCCACATTATCCGATCCGATATCGGTGTCGGACGACGATAGCCGACATCCGATAGCCGACACCATGTGCTATTTTCACATATTTCCGACAAAATCGTTCCGATACGGCCATTTGCTCGATAGCTTAGTGCGGGCAGGTCATCATGGCAGGCTAATTAGAAAACTTTATTTGCTGTATCTATTATATTTAAGACACAAAAAAGATCTGTCCCCAGACAGTATTGGATACATCCCATTGTGGAAGCTAAATATTCAAAGGGAGCATTTTATACTCTTTTTAGCAAGATTTTTAATTATTGTCTCGGAGTATTTTATTTTTATAGTCCTCGTCAGTTTAATCCCACAAGCGTGGTTTAGATTCTACCAGTTCAATTAATGTAATTATATTGTATTTAAATGATGACGACACCATGATGACAACCAAACTAGTAAACAAGCTCAAAATGGCCGCCGCGCATCAGGCTCTACGCACACAGAGACAATTTAGATACACGTATAACACACATACAAACATTATCGTCCGACGGCTCACGGGCGTCCGATGGTGCCGCCAGCATATCGGTGTCGGCTTCGATATCCGATATCGGAACGGACAATGTGAAAGGCAGGAACATATTTCATAAATTTTACTTACCCCGATATCGTCCGATACCGATATCGGATCGGATAATGTGGAAACGCTCTGATGGGGTCGTCGCGTCGGGCGTCGGGTGTCGGCGTCGCGAGTCGGGCGGCCACGAGTAGAGTTAGAAACAACGTACACACTACTCAGTCTGCCATAGCCGAACGCCGCGGCGCCCGCTAGCCTGAACTGCTCTTACTTGTTAGAATCGCCGTGGTCGCGACGCGGATCGCACTGCCTATCGTTAACAAAACCCTCATCAATTAACCCATTCCAGTTTCCATTAAAAAAACCTTATTGCATCAAACCCACCGGTTCAGTGGGGCATAAATAGTCACAGTTGTCCTTAAAGCTTAATGTATTACTCTACCATAGACGATATTACGAGACACGTGTAGTTATGTTGAACCGGGGAAGACAAACTCATTATAGCATTGACGCAAAGTTCCAAACAGGCATAGGAAAAGAAGTTTTCACATAATATCATTTATCCGACCCTTCTAGCATATTAATCCAATCACAAAATAATTTTGGGTAAGCGACGACGTACTTAATGCATTAATATTTTAATTGGAACTACATTTTCAAACCGTCTGTCTAATCCGTCTATAGGTATTAGTTAGCGTAGTGCATATGTTACTCGTATCTATCGCTGTTCAGATCGATAGGATTGTGAGAGTTTTACGCAAAACTAGTATCCAGTAGAGCGTAAAGCGCGATAATTTAATTAAGCCGCTTGTTTGTGCTTGTGGTGATCGGTTATCGGAAACTATTTACTATTTATTTTAATCGTTGGTTGTATGGAATATGGACATATTTTTTAATTATAACAACAATGGACTTCAAGTTTTCGTATAGATAAGTAGATAGAAATATTTCGTAGATATATTAAATAGAAAAAATCAAATCTTTAAGACAATAGTGGGAACATGAACGTTAAATGAAGCGACTCAAAGAACCATACCCAACTTCAGAAGTATGTCAGTTAAAAATAGCGTGAATTTACGGACTAGGCACCAACACTGAAAATTATAGAAGATTGTTAATAAAATATTCAATAAAGTTTGTTACATGATCAAAGCGACACAGCGGTACGACTGACGTAGATACGCTCAATCAGAAGGGATTTATTGAATTTATTTTTGTCTTTCTCACTCTCACGGAGATTTGGTAGGTGCGACATGCAGCGTCGCGGAAGAATATAGCAGAAAAACGACGTTTTACCTAATTACT
This sequence comes from Coenonympha arcania, assembly GCA_036785405.1. Lineage (NCBI taxonomy): Eukaryota > Metazoa > Arthropoda > Insecta > Lepidoptera > Nymphalidae > Coenonympha > Coenonympha arcania. The sequence goes on from CM072082.1 coordinate 10,227,977, forward strand.
CAAAAACTAAGCCAGTTATCAAAAATCTGTTCTTAGCGTTTTAGGATATTATTATTACCGATACATTAAAACAAAAATTACAATTACATCCATTGTAGTTTCCGATAAAACATAGAAAAACTGAGATTTTGGAGCAACTTTTGGGAGAACTTTGTAAATTAAACTTTGTAAATTGAACTTTAGAAAATTTTATCCAATCGTGTTTCTGCTTCTAAGCGATTTTAGATTAAAGACCCAAAATACATGACGTGTAAATTTGAAAGTTATTGTCTTTATAGTTTTTGCATAAAACTTCATTCAAAATCACCTAAATACGGCTTGTAGGCCGTTAGATATCCTGCGATATGAACTAACTCGTTCACGTAATGCTTGCAAACCCGTTCGCAAACTATGTCACTTTTGAATTACTTAGATCGGCCTAGTTACGAATACTTTACTATTCAAATGTATATTTGAACAAATACACAAAGAACAAATAACTTAAATAACAAGTTCTAAATGAACAAATCACCAAATATTAAGTTAAAATAGCCTCATTCTCAGTACATGTAATTTAAAAAGACCTCGTCAGCTCGAAATTAAAAAGGAATTAATATGATAGACATCAGACGCAATAAATTGTGAGCATTCGCTTGATATATCAAAGTGACACTAATATGTGATCTCATAACGTAACAAATAACAATGACAACAGTCAGCAGGTATAGCTCATACAATTGCCTGACGGGATGGGACAGCTACGACAGGATTCCAAGGTAAACTCTTGTCTCATAATGCAATCTCTACACAGCTTGCAACACTGATGCGAGTAATACCGATTGATCTTTTTTGTCCTCGTACTAACCTTGTCCCTCAAAATCTATCTACAACAAATGCAACTGATAAAATTGACCCATGGATAGCAACCTTGCTCCTCGGATATTACAGACTGATTCGTGCCAACATTGGAGAATATAAAAGTCAAATTGCAGAGAGCATATCACTGCAAGTGAAAGCAATTCAATCAGATGCTCCAGATGTGAGTGACAAAGTTGACATGTATGCAAGCTGGATCGGAGTTCGAGGATACAACACCTTGGTTGCTTGCAGATGATATGTTTTTCCACAAATTCCCAAAACATTAATATGCGTCATACGAGAATTTGTACCACTGCACCGGTTCACGCTTTAGGGACTGTACCGGTATTACCAGTGCATGCATTACTTCAGCTGGACGCGCTATGCCTAATGTTCGCCGCACTGTATGAACGTATATACTTTACAGGTTTTCCCTTTCTCAGGTTCCCGTAATTGTATCATTTTTTAACACATGGTGAACTATGATCATAAAATCTATAAACTAGAAGGTCTAAGTGTCCGAACACCTCTTCGGGCCATTTAGACAATTGGGGAAAATTCCGCATTTACGTGCAATACCTAAATAGTCATTAGAAGACAGGACAACGTCTCTCAGTCCAGGTGGTTTAAAACACAAAACTATTATATATCTGCTAAAATTTTGTATTGTACCTCAAGAGAAAACGGAATAGCATTTATTATCAGGCTGTTTGCTAATTTTCTTAGGAACAGGTAGAACTATGAAAATTAAATATTTATACACAAATAATAATAAAAAATATTATGCTTGCTTAAAATATCATCACCATCATACATACACCTAGACTGGTTCGACTAAGTAAAACTATATTTTTATCAATGCCCTGGTTTTACAATTTTCCGAATACGAGAATATACTAATCGATATGCCGATCTTGATCCACTTTTTACATAAAAGGCCTTCAACTTTGTCCATAACCAGTGCGCACTGCATCTTTCATATTAAAAATTCATACCTGAACATGCTTGTCAACTTTGTGCTACTTTTGTTGTCATTGTACTGGGTCCAAAAACATACATATTTATCTGATTTACAGTAGAAGTAAAAAAAATTGTTTCTGGAACCGATATCCAAGAGAATTCATTTTTTTCGGATTGGATGTCACTTTTTTTACGTATTTCCCTCAGAATACAGATTTCTGTATTCTGAGGTTTTCCATCATAACCAAAGTCAATTTCAGTAGCGTGGTACGAAAATAGACCACTACACAATGTAATACGGAACACTTTATCCCTGACTACCATCATACGAATCACGATACGATTTTTTACAATATATAAATTACAGTTCAAGTTAAAACTAAAAATATGGACAAATATGACTACAATTATATATTACATAGGATACAAGGACACTTATTTAGCAACTAAGTTATAAATTTTTCACTGGAAAGATTTTCGACCCTTTTTTTATATGTTTCCGAATTAAATTGTGAATTGTGATTAAATTCAGTCCCTCTGAAATTCGGCACTCTTTAGGAGATTTAGATTCGTGTGGAAGATAAAATTACACCACTTCTTTGGTAAAAACATCGCAAGTCGATTAATTTGTATCGAAACCAACATCAAGTAACATACTATTTCTGTTCTTAATCTACGTAAATGAAAAAACCTAGATTTTAAAAAGTATCGTTTTGATAAACCTAGACGAATAACGTACAATATCCGGATTAAATGACACAGTTACCTAGTATTATTCAAATTTGGTACAACTTAATAAAGACACGAGAATTGCATGACTAGCCTGTCAAAATGCTTTATTAGGCAAAATAAAACTTTGCATTTATTATTTAGGTATTCTGTGCAACCTAAACTTTAATTACAGAGGTAATTACAATTTAGGTTGTGCAGTTTGATTTATGGCATAAATATTACATCAAAGATCGCATTTTGATCCGAATTTTTAACCGACTTCAAAAAAAGGAGGAGGTTCTCAATTCGTCGGAATCTTTTTTTTTTTTTTTTTTTTTTTTTTTTTTTATGTATGTTCCCCGATTACTCGAAGATGCGTGGACTAATTTCGAAAATTTTTTTTTTGTTTGATAGGGTATAGTTCACAGATGGTCCCATAGTCATCAAGTCAGGATCTGATGATGGGATCCTGGAGAAATCGAGGGAACTCTTCAAATTTTATAAGCACACTTGAAGTGATTTGGTTATTGTTTGCAAGAGTAATTTTTTCCAGGTAGTCTTATGGTCATCAGATCGGGATCTGATGATGGGATCTTGGTAAAATCGAGGGAACTCTTCAAATTTTGCTAGTATACTTGAAGCGATTTAGGTATTTTTTATAGTTACGATTGCATTTCCTTGCCATCAAGTAATGACTGTATTCATCAAGTCAGGATCTGATGATGGGATCTTGGAGAAATTGAGGGAACTCTTCAGATTTTAGAAGCATACTTCAAGCGATGTGGGCATTTTTTCCAATGCCTTGCGCATTATATGTTTTCCACTAAAAAGTATAAAATAAAATGGAAAATTCTTTCCAAAAAACCAACTTCAAATGCCACTACAAAGAATGAAATAATTTTTAATGTACACCAATTCGAAGTCGGGCAATGTTTCGTTCATTCAATAATAGTCCTTGGTATTGTTGATAATTTTGTCGTTTCTTTGCACATCAAGTTTTATAATAAGAAGGACTATTACTGATTGAACAAAACATTGCCCGACTTCGAATTGGTGTACATTAAAAATTATTTCATTCTTTGTAGTGGCATTTGAAGTTGGTTTTTTGGAAAGAATTTTCCATTTTATACCAAATCACCCATGAACTACTAATAAAAAGAAACCCCCTTCTTTTATATTTTTTGTCTCTAATGTGATCACTCTTCACAGCCCTCAATAAACCAAAACCTCAACTGACTTTAAATTTAAGCTATTGCCGTACTACTATCATTATGAATAAAAAATAAAAACCTTTAGCAATTGGAAGATAAAACAAGTATTAATTCGAAGAAGTTATTCAAAAATGATAAAGATCGTTTTTCACAATTTAAGCTATGAAGAAACTAGTTACATAGAAACTAGCATAAATTATTCACAATAGCGTCACTCTCCTTCACTCAAGATTCTAGAAGCACCAAGCACTTTATTTGTGAAATCTTAAATTGTATAATGTTAATTAATCTCAGCAATTCTGAAAAAGTTATATCTTTTTTATATTTAAGAGACGTCGCGTGACGAATCGCGTGATGCCACCGATGTCGAATCCCGCTTGAACACAGCAAGGCGTAGACCCGCAGACCCCGTCAAAAGTAAACCCATAAAATCTAAAAGAAAACTGTTTACGCAGAAAGAGACAAGTATTCTATCAACTGATGAAAGTGATGATGACAGAACATAGAACCTAGGTAGTGACCAACCCCATTTTCTGACGAGTATTTATCACTAAGAGAAAATTAACTTCACGTTTAATCGTCATAATGTGCGTCCCAAGGGTGCTTGCTTGTGCTACCTGTACACGCTCATGCCATGTTACTAGTAATTTAGTTCCTAGGTGGAATATTACAACGAATTCTTGTATGCCGTTTTTTTCCTTTACTTTTAATGTATGAGTATAAAGTATACTAGAATGTACTTTCAATTTGACTTTATTTATGGGTGAATAAAATGATTGGATGCAGTGCACAACTTCAACACTCAGAGTGGTCGTTCTCGTAGGACTTACGTTACTGATGATATGTGTCTTTCAAACCCATTTGTATCGGAAAAGACCTTCTAGCCTCAGCCAAAATAACCTATCTGAGGTCTGACAATGTCATAATTAAATTATCATTGAAGATTAATTTCCAAAAGATTAAAAGTAACATAGAGGTCCTGCGAGCGACAACTTCTATGTAATTCTATGAAAAGGAAATTGTGTGTCTACGTTTAGTCTTATTTTTGCTTAGGTGACTTAGAATACCCCTTTTACTTTAAATAAAAGAAAATAACGTAAATGAAAATACGAACTCAAAGAAAGACAGTTGGTTAGAATTTTATTACAAATTAATGAACAAGGCGAGCAGTCAAAGCCAAGTACAAAAAGAGACTTAACGAGCATTATTGAAGTTGCATACGTATTTACAATTCTCAATACCAATACGTTATTACGCAAACCATTTTTTTATGATCATCTAGCTTAACTGAAAAAGTAGTTATTGTTCCTGCTCCCATGCCACAAGTACTGATTAAAACGAACGTATAAGTAACTCCGTTATGTCAAGGTAGTTTAGAAAGATTTTTTTACTATTGTTGCAGAGTTCGTGTGGAGTACTATGTAAACGAGAATACTTTCAAAGAAAGACTGCAATTATATTTTATAAAGAACCAACGTTCAAGTAAGTATTTTTGTCGGTAGTAATTGCTACCCGGAGCGCTTGGTACGTCTTTTTTGGATTTCAATAGCATAAGTTCACCTCCTATTAGCCAGTAAGTGTCGCAAGCGTGAATTTAAGGGACGACGTATGCAGCTGGCTTACCGAAATGCCACGACGGCCCCTCAAGGCACCGAGTTGACTCCTGAATCAAACGACATTAGGCAGGGATAACCATTTAGTGATCAGCTAGACAGGCCAGGAACAGGAAAAATAAGCCGGTGTAGGGCAACAAAAAGAATTAACACCTACAGAAATTTAATATCTCCACCTGCTCATAGTAAGTAACAATGATATCTCCAACACATGGCGTATCGGAAGTGCAGGGTAAAATTCAGATGACTGACTCTCACTGCTCGATAAATGTGTCTTGAGCTAAAAAGTCAGTAACCGTGAATTGTCGACAGGGGTGAGGAATGCTTAGTCGTGAGCTGCTCAAACAAAATAATGAAAAGGCCTTTAACTCTGTTGAAGTAAGCATACCTACGAATGAGCTAGAAACCTTCTTAGACGCGAAGTTCTGGCCCTCAGATCTGGTCTACAGAGAGCGCCAAAAAATTACAAAGACTAAAGAATTTAAGATTGAATGGTGTACCAACACCAAATAAGTTAACAACGGCATGTATTTGAATATAAAATAATATCCTTTAATATTGGAACAATAAAAATAATTAACGCCGACAGAAATCGAAGGGACGCTACAGTCTCCAAAATATCGGAGGCAACAATACAACAAACTTAGGCCGAACGTAAAACCTAACTGAGATTCAAGTAGAGTTCCAAACGCATTGTAACCCTCGTTCGTTAACTTAGGTTTGAGACACCATTTTGGTGCTTGTAAGTTAGGTCTATTATGAACTAAATCATTTTAAATTTATAACACATTCTAAGACTGTCAACATAAGAGATCATCATGGAGATCAGAAGTTTGTCGACGAAGATTGCGTTCTTTGTACTCATGCTAAAGAGATACTCTCTTAAAGTAGTACATGTATACGCACCTTCATCGTAATACTCTGACTAAGGGGGACGGCTCAATGAGTCTTTATGGATTTGAAGGAGAAACCAGGGGGATATTTTCTAGAAAATCAGAATCTTTTGTTTATGAACACGTTCTTTAAGAAGAACAGGAATAAGAAGTGGACTCAGCAAAAATGAAAATAAATAAAACATTAGTAACGAGTCTGATTTCATTGAATTAAATGATTAAAGGTTTATCATTATTTAAAATGGAGCTAAAAAAGATTTATAAACGACAGGTTATTTCTATTTAAGTTAACATCCAATGCAATTACCCACGCCAGTAAAAGCTTTCTTGCGATGACTACATGGCGTGAAAGCTTTCAAATCTTTATTTAAGTTATATAGAGTTTGAATTTATCTAAGCCCATTATATAAGATACAATTTATAGTCCGTTTTTATTTTCAAAGAGATCAATTCTAACAAACTTATTTTTTTTCTTGTTTCAGGTTTACGCATTAGGATAGTTAATCTATTTTTCAAGCTTCTAGCCTGTGTTCTTTATATATTTCGTGTTTGCGCGGACGGCGACCCTATAACCGCAAGCTGGTAAGTACACAACGCAAAAAATTTCGTATTGCATTTGCACAAATGTGTTCCGGGATGGCTTAGAGGAGAGATTTTTAATGCGTTAACTAGGGTGTGTTACACGTTCCTCGTACAAGCATTTATAAGGATTTTATTCCTCCAGACAAAAGATATAGACGTTTTTAACTGCAACTGCTCGAGACTCCAGCTTGCAAGACAACTCTTAATTTTGTCTTCTACGTGTGTGGACTGCAATGCGTGCTGGAGTTTCTCAACATATAAACTCACGAAGATTTCGGCCGTCGGATATATACCGCTACTCCTCTCGTAGCAGTGACAGAACTCGTAGGATGTCAAGTATCTAACAGCCTGAGCCATTTGTCAAATCGTGGCCCATCTCGAACGCCCGCCGAATAATTCTATTATAGCCGCTTCACGATCACGAAGATGGATCACACCATCAACCACTTATTCTTGATAACTCACCAGGCCTAAAACCCGTGACGTTGAACTAAGGGGCTGGCCCCGAAATAAAACTATCGACTCGACCAATTTTATTCATGAATATACACGTATATTCGGAACAAGTAGTCCAAATCAAAACACTAACTAAGGAGATGCATTCATATTGTTTATGACATAATATGCAAACACAAGATGAAAGAACAAATAATATTACTTCTTTTCAACTTTAATGAATTACGAAAATCAGTTATGTGTTGTCAACTCATCTATTTCAGTTATGGGTGTAAGCCAGGCAATAAGACTGAGTTTGAATATTCAGCGAATCTAACCGAAGAGGAATTTCAGGAACATCCAATCATCAACTGGGATGGAATAGTATGGGTCAACCGTCCGCTATACCTATGGGGGGTGCAAGCGATCTTGGCTATGATATCCTTATCCGAAGCTATATTGCTTGTTTACCTTGGATACAAGGTGATTACAGTAATAATTTTACGTACATATAACTATGAATATATGGCCTCTTTGCATCAACCAATTTTGACATTTTGGCGGACAAGCATTAAACATGGCGCTTTAGAACATTGTGACCTACAAAAACCTTTGATTTTTTGAACATCAATAATGAAATTAAACCCTCTCAATTAATCAGTTTAACGCCTAAATAAACTCTCTCGCAAAACCTCTCTTAATCTTCCGAATTAAAATAAATGGCATTCTGTTATTATGTTTAATGAAGCAATCAAACTTTCTAATTTTTTTTTGTCACATAGGGCAACATCTGGCAACAGGTCTTATCCTTCCACTTCATATTGGAAATGGTGAACACTGTGCCGTTTGCACTTACTGTAAGTATTTGAATAATCACACTTATGTCATAATCTAGACAAAGACTATTTCTACTAATATGAATGTGTTGGTAACTACATTTCAGGTACCATTCCCACCGCTTCGAAATTTATTTATACCAGTATTTCTAAACTGTTGGCTTGCAAAAAGATCACTTGAAAATATGTTTGTAAGTAATAATATGTGAATTTAAAAATTAAAGTGTATTGAATAGATTCAAAAAAATCATCTTGGCATAAATAATGGTAATGACATGAATAATGGACCTATGAAACATTTACGGAAGCCATTTATCATAATATTTATACAAATCGGGAGGAGAACAACTCGGCGACAATTTTCTTTACAAACAAGTATCATCAACATATATTGAACATGAAGACCGTTTTACGAAACCAAATAGTTTTGTCTTTTTTTTGGAAATCGTCGTGGAAACCTCATCACGAAACGGGGACCGACTCATTTTATCGTTATTACTTAGTTTTTGGGAATGGGATAACCAACAAAATATCAAAAACAAAGTACATATCATTGAAGTTGGCCAAATATACACAAACCTACAGACGGACACAGTTACAACAGTTACTACATAGCGATACAATTACAATCTACGGATACCTTTTGTTTTGGGAAGATGCCTAAAAAATAAATTTAAATTTATTTTTTCAGAATGATTTACACCGCGCGATGCAGAAGTCTCAATCAGCTTTATCTCAACAACTAATGATTCTTTGTGTCACTCTACTGTGTCTTGTCTTTACGAGGTAAGAGATAATTTTAGGGTTAAATTGCAGATAAGTTTTTTTTAATCAACGGAATTCATTATACGACTATTCAAAAGATTATTTCAAACGAAATACTAATTATTTCCCATTTTAAAATAAACAACAATCTCCAGCGAAACTTCCTTCTTTATAAGATTTACAAATTCATGTTCTCCGAGCGCTTCTCATTCGATTTGCAGCCTTTCAAGATTTTAACATCGCTCCCAGAATCCAAAATGTTCTTTCCCATACTCTATAATGAAGCTAAAGTAGGAGAGTTATTTGAATACTTTTAAATATTTACAATTTTTGCTACAATAAAATAACTTTAGCTGTAATTAATATTGTACGTTCCCTGTTCTTACCGCGCTAAAATTTTAAATTGAGGGTCAATAATATGTAAACATTTGCAGCGTATGCGGTATCCAACATTTCCAACGCGCCGGTCATCGACACTTGAATTTGTTCCAAGCGACCTACTTTGTCGTTGTCACCTTCTCAACAGTTGGTTATGGCGACTTTGTACCCGACATTTGGCCTTCACAACTTTTCATGGTTATAATGATCGGCGTTGCCCTGGTGGTCTTACCCACGCAGGTATGTCAAACAACTGAACACAAAGAAAGTAAGAAGAAAGTAACACAGAGATCTAACTCTCTCAACACGGACAGAGATTAGGTATCAACTAACCTAACCATTAACCAAACTTCTAAACAACATCAGGAATAGAGAAATTGAGCAGGTCTTCATCAAAATATTGCGAACAGGGAAACAAGTAATGATATTTACAAACATTTCTTGAGGCAACTCCAGTTTCCTGCAGACTGACCGTATAATCCGAACACAGGTCGGATACGCTAATGTTCTCGCAACTGTCAATTTATGCTCTTCTCTGCTCGGGATTTTACTATTCCCATACTTAAAACTTGTCACCAAAATGTTTTCTCTTTTCTTCATAGTTCGAACAACTGGCATTCACGTGGATGGAAAGGCAGAAATTGGGTGGATCGTATTCATCACATCGGGCACAGTCGGAAAAACATGTAGTGGTTTGCTCGACGACCCTCCACGCCGACACTATCATGGATTTTTTAAACGAATTCTATGCTCATCCACTTTTGCAAGATTATTACGTCGTTTTGCTTTCACCAATGGAACTTGACACAACTATGAGGATGATTTTACAGGTATGATTTCACTTATACATATGTATATATCAACGAAATGCAATAGTAACTATAAAAAAATACCCTTATTATATTAGATTTATGCCCTCTGGTATTACACCGATAGCAGACAACATCTGACTTTGTTACATACAAATTATTATCTGGAGTTTCACTTTTATAATTTTGTTTAAGTTTCATTTCAATATCCAGTAATCTACTTTTAACAAACTCAAACTTCAATTCTTCATGTACAGTCTCCAATGTGGTAATTATGTTGTCATATGTCTTTGGTAATGTTATATACCTGTCCAATATCCTCAATTTTACTTCCATTATTTTCTAGCTCGTTAATTATATAGAGCAGAGCATACTTTAGGCTACTTTTATTTGATAAACATAATATCCTAAAAGAGAAAGGAAAAAAGTAATGGTATCCATAAAATGGATATAGTGCATTGAGGCATTCTAGACAAATAAGACAAAAAATTACACATATTAAAAGATGATACGCGCAAACACACACATACGCTCTCAAAATCTTACAAACATATACCAATTAACAATCCAATCAGCAAAATATCCTTCTCATCCAACGATTACATATAGAAAACTAGCCCGAAGTAAAAGCAAGGAAACAAAAGCATTTGCTAAGCTGTATGATATTTTTTAAAGCAGCCCGATCCGCACATTGCATGTGCCGCTGTGTGTGGATCTTTGCACTTAAAGTGCGCCTTTTGCGATTTTCGACCCTCGCGGAGACACGCAACGCGTCTTTGACGACTTTGTCGGTTGTCACCTGATCTTTCTCAGTTTGGGCAAGTAGAACGGGCCAATGTGTGTGGTGGACAATATGATGAGTAGGTGGTCTTGTGCGTGATGCTGATGATTGTGCTCTTCGGCCTAGTGGGATGAGTGGACGATGATGAGCAAGAATGGCATGCACTAACTCACGGCGGAACTTGAGGTTGTCCTGTGGGGCCTGCAGGGAAGGCTCTAACAGAACACGTGAATTATGAATGGAACAATTAAGCAGCCGCTTGAAAAGCTTAAAATACCACTTGGCACACCGCTTCCGCTCAAGCAGGTACGGCTCGAGCATTTGATCCTTCAGATCAACGCCGCCCATGGCGCGATTGTAGTCAAGGACCGACTGTGGCTTGAATGGCTCCGGACGAGAATGCGGACGGGATGTTACATGAGACAGCCCAGTGGCTGACCCATGACAGGTCGAGATTATGTTGATACGCTTCTTGTCCAGCCAAGACAATACACACACGTCCTCTGAGTGTCTCGCTACCAGCTGGCCCTGACTAAGCGGAGCACGCGTAACCAATTTGGGAATGTCTACGCGAGACGCGCGTAGGGTACCGACACAGTCAGTACGGGTACCGTTACGTTTGAGAATGCGAGCGAGCAACGGAGAGTTAAACCAGTTGTCCGTAAATAATCGGTAACCTTTATTCAGTAAGGGCTGAATTAACTTTAGGACTACTGCGGAGATTTTTGCGATTCCGAGATCATAGTTGTTCTGTTTCAAAGTGTAAACTAGGAAAGACCAGAGATATCATATCCCGTCGTACTCTCGCAGAGAAGTTTTTATCCCGGCAGCCTTCGACCGAATGTACTGTTTGAACTTCAGCCTACCTTTCCATAGAGTTATATACGTATATACCATATACGACATAATTTGCTTGGAATTTTCGATTAAGGTGATCAATAATGGGTCTCAAACGGTGCATTGGATCGGAGCTTGCAGCGTCATTGTTGGTTGGGTCATCGGTAACGCTGGTACCTATCAACAAATCGCAGAGCCCGTTTGAGATAGTTATACCTCTTTAGCGTTGTAATACGGGAAAAGACTTTCGTTTTCAACAATGAGTTACTTGAAAAATAACTACATATTGTTGGCATACGGAATATACCGGTCATCATCCAAAACGCAAAGAGGCACAACAACTCGTGTACAATTATTGGATGCCAGCCCGCTTGAAAGGAGGCCGATTGAATTTGTCGATTTGTCTCATCCACAATAACCTGTAAGTTGTCATGACTGTGCGGCTTGTTGGTAGCCGTTAGTTTTTTGTCGCACTCTCAGAAAATTAATCAGATTTACAAAATGCCATTACAGGTTCCTATTTGGGCTCAACGTGTTATTTACATCCAAGGCTCTTGTCTCAAAGATACGGATCTGATAAGGGCCCGGATGAACGAAGCCGAGGCTTGCTTCATTCTGGCTGCGCGGAACTACGCTGACAAGACTGCCGCTGACGAGCATACTATTCTTAGGTAACATTATTTCTACATGCTGTAAACATGCATTAGTTGCATTTGTTTGTAATACACTATTGTAACGTTTTACGTTTGACGGAAAGGAATCATAATTTCGTACAGATCCTAGACAAGATCTCTTTATTTTATGTCGTCGTGAAAAAATACGATGCTTTCAGGTCATGGGCCGTAAAAGATTTTGCCCCAGATGTGCCGCAGTACGTTCAGATTTTCCGGCCTGAAAACAAATTACACGTGAAATTTGCAGAATTCGTTGTGTGTGAAGACGAGTTCAAGTACGCGCTGCTAGCAAACAATTGCACCTGTCCAGGAGCTTCTACACTAGTCACTCTCCTGCTACATACGAGCCGTGGCCAGTCAGTATAGAAACTTTTCCTAACACCAATCATTAAGCAAAGTGCCCAAATAATATAATGTTTAACTTCGAACTTTTTAGGGAGGGACAACAATCCCAAGAAGAATGGCATCGACTCTATGGAAAATGTTCTGGAAATGAAATTTATCATATCGTTCTTGGTGACAGTCGCTTTTTTGGTGAATACGAAGGGAAAAGCTTTACATATGCTAGTTTTCATTCACACCGAAAGTAAGTTGTATAATTTTATTTTTGAAAACACAAACCAAGAACATACATGAGATTGTACTAAACCCTATTTTACAGATACGGCGTCGCTCTGGTCGGTGTTCGCCCTGCGGAGCTTCCCGAATTTTATGAAGACACAATTCTTTTGAATCCAGGCCCCCGACACATAATGAAAAGCAGCGACACATGTTATTACATGAGTATCACAAAGGAAGAAAATTCTGCTTTTGTAGTCTCTGATAAACAGACGGAGAGCAAAGCCAATGCTATACCCAAAGATCAAACTGCGTGCAGTCTTCTCTCTAACGAGAAGAAAACTGGAGACGCAGAAGACGGCTCGGGACAGCAGAAAAAACCAGACGGTAGTAATGTGGCTCACTACGATCTCCCACAAGTGATTCTACAAGCTCCCGCGAGTTCCACACCAAACGCATCGCCATCACGTTTCAACTCAGCTAAAACCGTATCACCCGCTCATTTAACTGCCGCTGGCTGTGAGTGTCACAGTTGGATTACTGCCTGTAGATAGGATGTGATAGCCTTTTGCACTCTCAAATATTATACTGAAGATCATTTGGTCTACTCTTTTCTTTTGCTTAAGTTTTCTGAAGAACATAAGAATAGCGCTTTGATAAATACTGGCAGTAGGTACGGGATTAAGGACAGTCCGCTTAGACCCCAATACTAAACTATAAGGGTCAAATTAATTGTAATGAACATCTTTATGATTTCATAGCCATCTCTTCATTTCATTACGATTTACTATTTATTTTAACACGTACAAAGTTGTAGTTGGCACTACAGTTTTGAATTATTTTTAGTAATATAAACCACTTATAAACATTGCAGAATTCGTGCATGTACGCCATGTTGTCATAATTATTATGAAATCTTTTTTAATATTATTAGTATTATAATCGGAAATAAGTAATAGCTAGAGTGTGAAATATACAAAGCTAACGGTTATATCTGATTAAAATCACGTTTGAGGAATGGATACAATTTTTTAGTAAGTAGGTAATGTTTTGCATGCACAAAGGATATTTTACGCACTTTTAATTTTACCACGGTTTATTGATTATAATAATTAATTATCTAGTTTTATGACATAAAATACATACTGATAAAGATTTTTTACATGACTAAGTGACTTGAGTCAACTTGAGAGTGAAGTTTCAAATAAACCAACAACGAGACAAAACCACAGAATTTATGGTATTGTAAATATAAGAACGTCGTGTTAGTTACACTATTTATAACTCAAGAGGGCTTTACTGATATGGCTGAAAATTGGTGAGGAATGCTCAAAAAGTTTGCCGGCACCTTTTGTATAGTTATGCAGTATGCACACAGAACAACCACAAAAGAAAATCAATAAAAAACAAAGTACTATGAACAATCTCGGCTTCCCTTGTATCTGTTTGGGATGAATATTTTGATATACCTACGTAAATATTCTAAATCAATAACCATACAGCTAGCAACAAAGACCGCTTTCATTTGTTTAATAGGAATATATTATGTCAGCTAGGTTGTGACTGTAACGCATTTTCAACTAAATTCATCCGATAGTAATGGCTTTGATTTTCTCGAACTTAACTAAAACTACATTCCTTTAATTATAACTGCAAAGAATCAAAATTGCGACGAAAGCCTAGAAGCCTTTTCAATATAATTTGATACCTGAGTACGGGGAAGCCGAAGTTTCTGTATAAAATAAACTTCCTCGTCATGGCATCTCATAAACGAATTTTTCAAAAACAAATTTAAAGTCAGGAAACATTAACGACAACTGTATGTTATTTATATATTTTTTATTTATATTCTGAAGTAACGTTTGCTATATTTATAAAAGAGAATTCCTAAGGTTATTGACTCAAACAAAACAGATGTACAAGGTGGAAAATGTACCATCATGTATGTATGAATTCCTTATATACGTATGACGCCATAGGGAGACTAATAAAGCCTATTGTATTGTTTCATTGTACAATACGCAAAAACATTCACTTTTCCTCATTGCATCTTATCACCCACAACTTTCACTTCATTTGTGTCTATCTTATAGGCCCAAATTGTAAAAAAATTAATAATGGATAGGTGAGATACATTTTTTTAATTTTAAACAATTAATTTATATTTTCCAGCCAAAGTGGAACGAGTGTCAACATCGGGTTCAGAATCTCGTTCCTGCTTAAAGGACTCGCCTGCTACTGACAGTGCTGCCGACAGTCACCTTTTGCTCCCACGACCCGACAATAGCAACTTCTTAAGCCCAGATTTCTTGAGCTGTCGTCGAGGTAATTGAAACATACTTAATATATTTGAATGAATAACTGACTATGTAATGTTCGCCGGCCAGTGACTTTTCTCGATTCATATCGTTTCTGCAGAAGAAACGTTTTAGAAAAGATGCATTCGATAGTATGTATTTTCATTTCTTAATTTCATTCAATCAGTTTTCTTTTGCTTAAGGCTTGGATAACTCGGTAACGTATAACGGTCCTATGAAAATCAACTGGCAAGGAATTCGGCGCTTGTTCTTTTCAAAAATGACATTATATACAATTTTTCTTACATAGTATGAAAAATTATTACATAATTTTTAAGATATGTCGTGAGGAGATGGAAGCATCTAAGGGTGGATTGCACCATCCCACGTTATCGTTAAATATGAACCGTTAACGTCAAATCGTTCGTCATATTAACAAAATGAGTTGCACCATCTGACTATGGTTAAAATGACGTCATTTTTGACATTAACAATAACCACCGCCTAATGGGTGGTCAACGTTAAAGTTATTGTCAAATACTATACATATTTATGTTTTTATGTCTGTGATCTGTCACTTATGTTCTGTTGTTGGGTTTTAGTTTTTCATATTTTTTTGTCAATAAGATACTGCCCACGCATTTTTAGGGACATAAATGCCTCATTTCACTAGTAACCCGAATAACTTTAACGTTAGCGAATTTTATGATGGTGCAACGCAATTCGACGATGTGAACTAACGCTCGTTAAGATTCTCGTTATAGTTAACCTTAACAGTAACTTTAACTAGAATTTTGGTGCAATCCACCCTTAGTATCATTCCAAGAATCGTCAAAATAACTTATGTTTCATTCGATTCGTATGTAGTCTAACAAAGTAGGACGCGTCATTGTGGATTGAAATATCTATAGTATCCCTGATTTATTAGACGTTTTTTGACAGTGACTTTAAACCTGTGTAAAGGTAAGTCTAATGTGTGATTAATGTTGTGTTCGTGTCTCATTAGAGAAATAGAGACAATAAAAAAGAAACAATGAAGATTAAATATTGTAGGAAGCCGACGTCCATCTATTCTGCCAGTGCCAGATATGGTGACTAGCAGCCTGAACATAGCCAGCGACAACCAGGACGAAGAGGTGGACGCAGACGAGAGCGAGGACGAGCTCGACGATGACGTTCCTTGGCGCTCTCCTTCCGAGAAGATCGCGTAAGACAACCTCAAAAACAAACCGCCATTTCCGCGATCATGCAAGCACGCATCATTATTAATTTATCACTCTGCTGCATTTCCATTTTCAAGTTATAAGGTAGATTATTTTTGGAATATAAATTTTAGTTTCTCAAGATTCATATGACGTAAGCTGTCGTATGTTTAGATAATAGGGCGGTCCTTATTTTTCGACATTTGAATTTTACACCGGGCACTCTGCCATTTGATCATATATTATAATCTAAATATGGTACAAGTTTCTGCATTTGTTTTTGGTAAAACGTAGATTTTACAAAAAAATGGCATATTTAATAAATATTTCTCGTTTCCCTTCTTCGATTACAAAGTTTCAGTTCAATCACACGCATCCACGAACATATTTAGAAAACTTCGTAACAAGTTCCTTAAGATTTTTCCAAAAAAGAAAGGTAAAAGCACTGAATATTTAAGGCACAGAAGATTGCCTAAAAAGAATAAACCTTGATATTAAACATATCCACGAACAAAAATAAGAAAACTTCGTAAGTAGTATTCCTTAAGATTTTTCCAGAGACCCTAGGCATCTAATAATTTTTTTCCAAAAAAAAAAAAGATAACTAATGCGCTGGAAAAAAAACTAAATCGTTTGTAGTATTTTCAAAAGAGCTAGTCCCGTTTGACTTCTTCGATGACAAAGTTTCAGTTCAAGATAAGTAAAAAAAAGGTAAACGCACTGAATATTTAAGGCACAGAAGATTGCCTAGAAAGAATAAACCTTGATATTAAACATATCCACGAAAAAAAAGAAAACTTTGTAAGTATCCTTAAGATTTTTCCGGACCCTAGGCATCTCTTCAAATTTTTTTGAATAAAGACGGAAACTTGGAACGATGACACAGATTATGTAGCTACCAAAAATATTGATTCTTTCAAAGTAGTGAACGACATAGCTGAGCGCCGTATTGCTTTATTGGAAGGATATAGTAAATTGATTACAACCAAGGAAGAACTAAAGCAATATTTGCTTTTGTTAGTAGGAGACTATAGGAAAAGTATCCTAATAAGTCAACCCTTGTATGAGTCAATAATATCTTAATTCATAACAGCATCGATATATTTTTTATGTCCTGGCTTTATGAATTCAATTCAACAAATACAGGATAATGAGTACTTATAATAATATAATAATAATAATGTAAGATATGAGTGTATAAATGGTCAAATGGTGTGCGTCGCTAGTGTCGCAAGGTGTACATTAGCTCCGTAATTAAATTTTGATAGTGAAGTAACAAGTTAGAAAAGCTACTAAAACTAGTTATTATTTTGTAAATAAACACGTAATAGAGGTGTGCGAGTGTTCGCAAACGCAAGCGAAAAGTGAATTTTAAAAAAATCTGTGTTCTAATTAGTGACAGCGGTCGACATCTCCCGCGGCGTATAATAACAAAAGACTTAAACAAAACCAAAAGCAAGACGTTCCTTGAGTGTGCAGTGATATTTAAACAATCTTGGTCAATCAGGTTCATCATACTCAACATTTAAATTCCATGATCGGTGCGATTTATCCGAATACAATAAAAAATATTAAAAAATAAAACACTCTAAAGTGGGTATTTCAAAAATTATTTGACGCGTGCCTAACTTGCAGAGAACAATAAAAACCTAATCACCAATTTTGACTCATTACATCAGTGCATCTGTGGCGTATTGAATATCACTGCTCCTTCAGTTTCACGGTACCTGGTTCGAAACCCACCGCTGCCAGCCAAGAAACGAAAAAGTCTTTTTCAATTTTTAATTTGTTTCTGGATATTTGATAGACAATTTACTCGCAAATTCTCGGACATGGTTGGCACCTGTGAAGCATGCAGGGAACATATCAATGTGACTGTCAAACGGATCAAATGCATCCTATGCAGTTCCATGTATCATTCGGAATGCGTTGGGTTCTCAGGAGATTCAACGGCAGCTCGAACTCAATGGAAATGTCCCAAATGCATAGCATCCTCGCGGAAAGGTGGAGACAACAGTAATACCCCAATACGCGCCGAGAAACCTGCGAAAAATCCACGGCCGGCCAGCAGCACCGAATCGGTCGATCTGGCAACCTCCGAGTGTGACGACTTAAGCGTGACGAATCATGCGCTAATTAGTCGATTCGAAAACATCCTAGATGCCAAGTTAAAATCGATCAAAGATGAGATTATAGAAGAACTCAAAACTACTATCTTCACGGAGTTAAAAAATGAAATATCCGCCTTGGCATCAGATTTTTCTCATCTACATGCCTCGCATAGTCACCTTCAAATTGAAAATGATAAGCTTAAAAGTGATCTACGCACTCTGCATGAGCGAGTCTCTGCGTCCGAGGACGAAGTAATTGAACTACGTTCCCAGTTCAGCTGACAGCAGCAGCAAGCCCGAATAAATAACTTGGAGATAGTCGGGTTGCCGCAAGTTTCGAACGAATCGCCAGCAGAGCTTGTGTTGAAAATTGCCGAGTCTGTCGGAGTCGAACTCAAGCACGACGACATAGAATTTGCGCATCGCGTACAACCGCAAAAAACCATAGCTGGTAGACCCAAGCCTATAGTAGTAAAGCTTAAAGAGCGAATGTTGAAAGACAAACTTCTTTCTGGCCTTAAGAGAAAAAAAGGCATTTGCACAAAAGATATTGGCATGGACGGGGCGGAGAAGAAATTCTACGTCAACGAGCATTTAACCCCAGAAAATAAGCAGCTCTTTAACAAAACCAAGTTATTTGCACGTGAGAAAGCATTTAAGTATGTCTGGGTTAGAAACTGCAACATTTTTTTAAGAAAAAACGAGGAATCGCCAGCGCTGAATATCCGTCTCGAAAAAGACTTGGTCAAAATAAAGTAACATCTCACTATCTCATTATCACCTTATGTGACACATGCTTTGATTCTAGTGCACCGATATGTATACTGTTGCATTACTTCATCAAATCGTGCTTGAGCGCCTTTCGAAGATATATTGTATATCACAACATTAAATATTACTGTATTACTTGTCACAGCAATCAATACACATTACACACAGTTCACAAATTACTGACGAAACACAATACTGCACAACATGTTAACACGTCACAACTATCCACACAATATAGCCTGCACTCCTTCTCCCTACAAGTACTTAATTTTATATTTAATACTCCTGTTGTAGTCATCGTAAACCGCGCACATTATCCTTATAATTTTTGTGTTCAAATTATATTTTGGTACTATAACTTCATTAAAAGGTGCTAACCCAATAGAAATACTGTACCAAAATGTGCGTGGTTTACGAACTAAAACGGAGGAGTTTAAACTCAATATCTTAAATTGTAACTATAACCTTATCTTAATCACGGAATCTTGGCTATCAGGGGACGTATACGATCGCGAAATCTGTGATGAAAGGTATGATGTTCTAAGATGTGACCGAAACTCGGAGACGTCGCACAAAAAACGAGGTGGTGGTGTACTTGTATGTGCGCTGAAGGATTTGCACATACAACAGCATCTAGAGTGGAAGTGCTCAGGCGTCGAGTCACTATGGGTGACTATACCGGCTCAGTCTCTAAACAACCAGCAAAATCGTAGTATCCACATCATATTAATCTATGCGCCTCCAGATAACCTATTACCCTCTCGTCTTGAGTCAGTCTCCACTAGTTTTTCTGAAGTCGTAGCTAAGTATCCTAACGACCATATTATACTGTGTGGTGACTTTAACTTGCCAAATGTTACCTGGTCTGACTCCGGACCAACCATACAAAAACGTGGATCAATAGAGTTACATAATGCATTTACTAACATCCTAGACATTTGCAACTTAGCCGGCCTGAAACAACAAAACACCATCGAAAACTGTAAGCACAATACCCTGGATCTTTTGTTCAGTGATATTGACTTGAGTGTAAGCCACTGCTCTAGTCCTTTAGTATCGGAAGATGTATACCATCCATGTCTCCATTTCAGCCTATCTACCTTGCTGCAGCGTAATACTCGCCCGAAACCAATTAAAAAGCCTAACTTCTTCAAAGGTGATTACATGCTTATTAATGATAACCTGTCCAAGATAAACTGGTACGAAGCACTCGCAGCTGATTCAATTGACAGTATGGTTGAAAAGTTTTATCTTATTCTAAACGAAAACATAAAAAAATTCATTCCAATAAAAGAGAGAATTAAGTCCAATTTTCCAGTTTGGTATTCTAAAGCTCTAATTCATATTGTAAAGGAAAAACTTAAAAAACATAAAGTATGGAAACAACACAATAACCCTCGTGACTACGATGAGTTTGCTTTATTAAGAACTAGGCAAAAACTAATTCAAAAGAAGTGTTTTGACTTCTATATTGAACGTATGCAAGTCTACATTCAAAAGGACCCTAAACTTCTGTTTTCCTACACTAAGTCCCTCAAAAATAACAAAAATGGATATCCTGCTAAGCTAACATTAGGGAATACAATATACGCAGACGATGCCTCCGCTTGCAATTGTTACAGTAACTACTTCGAAAGTGTCTTCGTGAAACCAGCAGACTCATATGACACAATCTGCTCAAGCTGTACTCCTAAGGAATCCACTTGTATGATCAATATCAGCGAGGATGAAGTACTTAGACTGCTAAAAAACCTAAAAACCAATAAGGGTGCTGGCAGTGATGGTATTCCTCCTGTCTTCTTAAATAAGTGTGCAGCAACTTTGGCGAAACCTCTGACCATAATTTTTAACTATTCTATAAATGTTTTTTGCAATTTCCCAAAAATCTGGAAAGAAGCATTGATAGTTCCCATACACAAAAGTGGCTCTAAAGCTCAAATAGAGAATTACCGACCTATTTTAATACTCAATGCTATGAGCAAGTTATTTGAGTCAGTTGTTTACGTTCACTTAAAACCTATAATCTCAAGATCTATTCCGTATGAGCAGCATGGCTTTATGAAACATCGTTCCACTGTTACCAACTTAGCAGTTTTCACAGACTACGTGTTACGAAGCATGGATGATAGATGCCAGGTGGACGTAATCTACACGGATTTCGAAAAAGCCTTCGACCGTGTAGACCATGTGATACTGCTCCAGAAACTTAGTGATCTGGGAATCAACGGAAACCTGATTAGATGGCTCACGTCATATATTAAAAACCGGATGCAAGCTGTAGTTACAGGCAGTGCTCGGAGTAACTTTATTATAATTCCGTCAGGAGTACCCCAAGGATCCATTCTAGGCCCCCTTTTTTATAACGCGTATCTATTCGATATTGGTAGCTGTTTTCGAAATGCGCAATATCTGATGTTCGCTGACGACATGAAAGTTTTCTTTAAAATACGATCCCACGAGGACTGCGTAAAGTTACAAGAAGACCTTAACACCCTTACTGAATACTATGCTAAGAACCGAATTATTGTGAATGTAAAAAAGTGTCATCACATCACCATGACGCGTAAAAAAAATGTAATATCGTTCGATTACAAAATTAATAACTCAAACATATCCAAAGTAAATAACATCAGAGACCTAGGAATCAAAATTGACTCAAAGCTGTCTATGAACGATCATGTCGAAGTCGTGGCAGATAAAGCCTACAAACAACTTGGCTTTATTAAGCGTGTTACGCGCAATTTCAACAATATTGAATACATTAAAACACTATACTTCGCGTACGTTCATAGCCTTCTCGAATATGCGTCAAACATTTGGTCACCTTACTACATCATCTATAATCAAAGGCTCGAATCAATACAAAAACAATTTATTAGATACCTAACATTCAAGAGTTTAAAAAAATTTAACAGCTATGAAGAAGCCTGTAAATTCTACAGAATAGACACTTTAGAGCATAGACGAAATCAGAGTGATATTCTGCTGCTTCAGTCTATCCTGACCGGTCAAATAAACTGTCCCACTTTGTTATCGGCATTTTCTCTGAACGCCTCCTCTTTTAGACCCCGAAAGACTAAACTACTACATGTGCCCAAGTCGAATACAAACTATGCACAAAATTCCATAGTGTTGCGCTTGGCTAGGACGTACAATAAGTTCTATTGTAACCTCGACTTGTTCCATTTATCTAAAATGCAACTTAAAAAAGAACTTGTGATACTGCACCGAAATAAGTGAGATTTCTGTCGGAATTACACGCACACACCCCTCACACACATACACATATCACACACACACACACACACACACACTCACACTCGTACATACAAGCACTCGCACACACAATCACACCCATTCACTTGTTGCTGTGATTGAAAATTCTTGAACATTTCTATTGAAAGAGCTTTCGCACAATCTATTGTATAATTCTTGTTCTTCGTTCATTATTGAAACTTTGTATCTGTATCCTTGTAACTTATGTACTATATAATTGTAATCATTTTTGGCCTTATTTTTAGCTTTAACTTAAACTGTGTTTTTATATTTTGTAACGCTGTTGATTACATTCAAATAAATAAAATAAAATAAAATAAAAAAATAATCGTGAGGTCGTGAGCAGTCGTTCCCAAGTATATAGTTATGTATTATCTATGAGCAGTCGTGAGCAAGAGGCAAGGTTTGAAGGTTTGAACCCAAAGAATATAAATACTCTGTTTGAACCCCAGGAAGCTGAAAAGTACCTAGGAATGTCGAACATGAACTACACAACTCGCACTGAAGGCCAGACGAAGATCAATACGTCAATATGGACAGTGCCCAATTTCGTGAACTTGCTAGAGAACAAATCAACGAGGGAGTTTCGGACGGAGAAGTCGAAAGATGCGATCGCCGAGCTCCTGGACGCCAGGTTCCAGTTGAAGATGCAGTTCCTGGGTCGAGATAATGGCATTATCGATATTTATTACTTATCGCCGAACCCCGTACTCCTGAAGTCTATACTCACGATATGCTTGAAACGGTTCGAAGAGCGATCCATAGTGATAAAAGAGTATCACACAGTTCAAGGCAACAAATGGCAGTACTTGGCTACTTTGTTTAAACGTGACATAGCAAGTTATGACGGCCACGACATATTTCTCTTGAGCGATGGCAGTTTACGGTTAAAGTTCCAGTTTATGGTCTCAAATGACATCAAAGTGGACAAGGCTCACGTTCCTGAGACACAGTTGAGCCATGATTTTGAGAATTTACTGAACAATGCCTTATTCTCTGATGTCACTATGAAATCTGTTGAAGGTAACGAATACAAAGTCCATAAAGCTGTGTTAGCCAGTCGGAGTGTTGTTTTAAAGGCACATTTTGAGCACAACACTGTTGAATGCCAGACAAATGTAGTTGAAACCTCACTAGAAGCCGAAGTTCTTATTGAAGTATTGACATTCATATACAGCGACAAAGCTCCTAGAGTTGATGAGATCCCAGAGAGGCTATTGGCTGCTGCGGATTACTATCAGCTTAGTAGATTGAAAAGCTTGTGTGAAGAAGCCTTGCACAAGAGACTAACTGTAGACAACGCTATAGAAACCCTACAGCTTGCTGACATACACTCTGCTAAGGTACTCAAACAACTGACTCTGGAATTTATCAAAGACGGCCAGGCGAAGTTGATTACTAAAACGGAAGGATAGGCCAAAGTTAAATCTGTGGAACTTATAAAAGCCATATATGAATACGTAATGGCAGATGATCTTGAGGCTGACATCAAGTAACTTGCTACAGCCTAACTGAAAGGTACTTGTATAACATGTCAGGTAGGACAGTCTTGAGTTGTAGGGAAAGAAGTAGTAGGCCCTGTTTAAATTGAAGAATGGAACTCGGGGTGGACAAGTGTGCGGTCCTGCATGTGGAGCGAGGACAGGTCGCTCAAGACTCACCTCTCCGAGGCTGAGTCATACCGGTATCTGGGCATGTCACAGTCCATTGGGGTTCAGGAGGCGGACGTGAAACAGTCAGTTTGCGAGGTCTTTTTTCGGCGCCTGGCAAAGATCTGTAAAAGTTATTTGTCAGGTGCCAATAAGGTCCGAGCTTATAACGGCTGGGCCATGCCCGTCCTCATGTACACTTTTGGCGTGCTCAGATGGACTCAAACCGAACTTGACGCCCTGGATAGAAAGGTCCGCACAACTATGACTGCCCATCGCATGCACCACCCGAAGTCGTCTGTCATGAGGCTTTATGTCCCCCGGAAGTGTGGTGGTCGAGGCATACTCAACGTCAAGACCATGCACAACCGGGAGATATCCAGCCTCAGAACTTACTTCGGGACAAAAAGGGAGTCTCCGATGCACCTGAAGTTATAGAATGTGATAAAGGACTGACCCCCCTATCTTTGGCCAACGCCGAGTGGTCACCGGTTGTGCTTAGCACCTCTGACCGGAAGTCCGTATGGATGGAGAAGGAGCTGCACGGACGCTTTTTTAAGGCTCTTCATGACCCCCACGTAGATAGAAAAGCGTCCGTGCAGTGGCAGCGGTTCGGTGACCTCTTTGGGTTTTGTCTGTGCAATACAGGATCAGGTGGTTAAGACGCGGAACTACCGAAAGTAGGTAGGTAGAAAGCATTCTGAAGGATGGCACGCACGACATTTGTCAAGCCTGTCGCCATCCCGGTGAGTCACTCAGACATGTGCTTTCGGGGTGTTCTGCGCTTGCCAACACTGAGTATTTGCACAGACACAACCAAGCAGCCAAAATCCTACACCAAGAGCTTGCTCTGAAGTACGGACTCTTGGATGAGAGAGTGGCCTATTATAGGTACACACCGGTTGCTGTCCTCGAGCGCGGCGGCGTCCGGCTCTATTGGGACCGGTCAATCATCACGGACAGGACTATCTTGGCTAACAAGCCTGATATGGGAAATAATAATAAATAATGATATTAAATAAAAAAAAAAGGATAATGAGTTTATATGTAAATCCAAAACTTGGTAGCGACCTCGACATATTTAAAATCCAAACATTGATAGCGACTTTGCGAGCAATGACATGAAAAAAAAGCAATAAATTACTGAAACAGTTTCTCATGGTTTCAAATGTGTTGCCCCGTGAAATTTAAGATTAATTTTTTCTTGAGAATAAGGACCACCCAAAGACAGTTTATGGAGTGTGGATCTCCAATTATTCTTATATAAATACATATAATTAGCAAACCTTGATACTAATTTGATGATGACTCCTAAATTGTTTAAAACAAGCTTGTTATTTCATAGAGTCACCTCAGAAATGTGGCTGATTAAGTTTTGTTAATGATAATTTTAATTTCCATTATTCTTAAAGTTATTCTCATTAGAAGCATGTCTTTTCTACTATCCAATTTGATTTGTTATTGTTTTAGCCTGTATCTACTCGTATACACATTCAAACGCGTAGATAGGCCGACCGGTCTCAGGCGCATGCACTCTGCACCATGAACTCGTACCTCGTACGTCATTGTATATTGTAAGTGTTTTGTTGCATCAAACTAAATTATCGCTTTGCTCATAGCTCACCTTGCATCCATTCTGAAATCCAAAGCTACAAAATCTGATTTTCCCTTCCTTCTCTCATGAAAAAAGTGAACCAAAGGAATCGGTTGTATCAAATATACGAGTGGAAACAGAAGATTTAACATTTATAATCCTTAAAGAAAATCAACGTTATTATAACAAACAGCCATTAATCGTTAGTGATTGCCTTCACATGATCTGTCAGCTGTTCTAAAATCCGCAGAAATACCGGGACTACATAAACTAGTGAAATTATAACAACATATTATAGAAACTATAACATTCTCATCAAAACTACCAGTATCACTGACTTTTTTCCCCATTCATCACCGTAACTAAACAATACGAAATGCTTTTACCATTCAGCATCTACAGTTTTAAACTTTTCAATTATTAATATTATCTTGTATTTAATAAGCATCATGCAATGCCATGTAATTCATAAAATGACTGAGTAGTGGTAAGTTTTCATTAATTAATATAATTTTTACTTAAACACATAATAAGTTAAAAATTATTATTATAGATTTTTTCTCAAGCAATGATATGGATCCTGGGTGTTATAGGGGTTGGATCAAAATACGAGTTACCATTAACGAACACATATGACGTTGTGGTGCACAAGAAATTGCTCAAAAGCAAGAATGTCTTTATATATTTTTTCAGATTAATAATTCCAAGCCATTATTTTGGTTTTGTCAGTAGTTTGATGATAAATGGATTTGTTTCATTTTAAATTACCGAATAACACTAACTTGAATATTGAAAAATGTTACATCGAATATGAAGGCAATACTGACCCACCCCCAATACGCAAGCCTGTGTAAATTTTCCCCACCTACTCGTATGATGCCAAGTTTAATGCTAGACTTTAAAATGGTCCGACGAACTAAACTTAGAGCACGATTTTCTAAAATTCGTAAAATAGTTTAGAGCACAGAATGTTATCCTCCGCAAGTGTTTAGATACGAATGTGTGCATTGTGTACGTAAACCCCTGAGCCCTGAGTATGTCCCTCTGGCGCGGCGGCCGCAGTGACGACGCTTCATCGAGCTCGCTGTCTTCGCTGGCCGCTAGCGAGACGCGCTCTGCCTGGCGCAACGACTTCAGTAGGTAAGTCAATACCTGTACCACTGATCTCATTATACTAGCACGCTGGATCACGAACTGTGAACGTAAAAATGACATTTGATTTTTGCCGTTTTGGCGCTGATTGTTGCGTAATCAGAAGCGAGCGTCCGTGGAACTCAAGTAAAATGACATTTAAAACGACGGTCACTAGCAATAAATGTCAATTTAGAACCGCGGACTTTCGAGGGGGGCGCTTCATATCGGCACAAAAAACGAAATGTCAATTGTTTAGAACGTTTGATACATATTATGATAGAGATAAGTGCTGTCCTGCAACTGTTACAAGTACACCTGTGAATTATACTAAACATGCTCAAAATCACAGCTTTATAGAGAAGCAAAACTTGCTCATCAGAATCTCAACAATACTAAATAAACGTGCTCGATCAATTTTGGTGCAATCAAAATAAACGGATAATTTTTGGTGAGCAGCTATTCAAAAAATAATTTCTTAACAGGTGAACCGAAGTACAAAAACAATGTTAAAACCAAGTACTTTAGTGAAAAATCACAGGTTTATAGCGAAGCAAAGCTTGCTCAGCCGGTGGGCAAAATTTTGCCTCTAATAGAGACAGAAAATTAAGAAAATTGCCCCTACAAAAATATAGAAAATTATTTATTTTTTCAAAAAAGTGACTCAATGGCGTACCTACTGAGATTTTATAATAATATTTATGACTCAACTACATACCGTAAAACGGGGATACTAGATATTTAAGTGACGCTACGGTTGTAATTTCGATACAATGGAAAAAAAACGAGTTTCGCGTGTTGATAAACAACAAAAAATACCGTTGAAGCACAGCAATGGCTTATAAAATGTTATGCAGGATCAGCTCCCTCTAAAGCAACCATTTGTCGGTGGTATGCCGACTTCAAACGCGGTCGCATGGACACCAATGATGGGCAACGCTCAGGTCGTCCAAATGAAGCAGTGACTCAACAAAACAAATTTTATATATTTTTTTTTGTTTAAAGCACAGATCCCTGTAATTTTGAGTTATTTTATTTTATGTTGTCAAGAAGGATGTTTTTTTTTTAACAAGGGGCTGATGTTAGTTTTGATCACAGGTCCTGTTATTTTAAGTCATTGTTTTATGTCTTCATCAGGAATGTAATTTTGGGTTTTTAATTATTGTAATTTCAAAATTCTTAACTTTCTCTGATTAAATTTAAATGTATTTGTGAGATACTATATCGTACCCTTATTGCAAAAACCGATTATCTGCATTGTTGTACCAAAAATAGGTTATACATATCAATCGACTCTTCCAGTTACGACGAAGCTACAGGTAAAACCCATTATCTGCTACGACGCTTTTTTACTGAGATAGCTGGAGTTAAAAGCAACTACCTTTAAGTATGATTTAATTATCTTCCTTAAAAAAGAACTAAACTCATTTAAATACTTTAGATTTATGAATATTTGCCACAAAAACCATGTTTCGTAGTATAACACTTTTTAGATGTAGTTGCTTGATTTATTATTATGTTGATATTATTCTGATAATACATATTAACCTGCGGTAACTGGTTTTGGCTTTTGTTATTATACTAGAAATCGCTGATGTATCTACCAGTAAAACAAACTAAACAACATTAGTCGGTTTTTGCAGAATAATGAAGCACCATATTTGGTTCAAATTATTTCAGGTAAAAGAATATGGATACCAAAACTCCCTAAGCCTATTAACTATTCTAAGTGCAAATTTGACTGCAACAGTCATGTTACCGAAAATATTCGTAAAGAATTGTGTAGTAAATACTGGAACCTAAATTAAATTTCAAAAAAAAAACATTTTATATTGAGTCTTATTGAAGTCAAACCCACTAAGAGGATTATTTTGAATAGCAAACGATCTACACAGCGGAACTATAGTACCTAAACAATGTTTCTTTATCATTAAAGGAGAGAGAAAAAATTTGTGTCAAGATTTTTTTGCAAAACGTTAAGCATTTCATCGCATGTTATAGCAGATTATGTAAAGCACCGCAATAGTCTGGGACAGTATTCAAAAGAACAGGACCCGAGCGGCCCTCGGGTGCCTCCAAATAAAACATCGCCTGGGATGGTAGAAGCCGTTAAAAAGCACATATCATCATTTCCTAGCATGGAAAGTCACTACGTGCGAAAGAAGTTGAAACGCAGATATTTAGATAATGGGCTTACATTAAGCAAAGTGTACGCTCTCTATGTAGAAGAATGTAAAACCAAAAATAGCGAACCAATTGTATCCGAAATGAAATATCGAAGGATTTTCTCTACATAATTTAATTTAGGTTTCTTTTTGCCCAAGAAAGATCAGTCTTTTATGTACCAGATTTAAGCGTGCCGACGGCGAAGGAAAAGGCAAACTACAGCAAGACTATGATAAAGATTATATTACAAGCAATATTGCAAATTCCCAGTACTGATATAGGTCTTCTCTATTATACAAGAAAATTGACACAACAATTTAACAATTTACGAAAACGCACTTCCCAATGAATCTTACTGTTTCGTTTGGAATGAAGTGCATGGTAATAAAGGTAGCGCTGAAATCGGAACGATTTT
Source organism: Coenonympha arcania (assembly GCA_036785405.1). Taxonomy (NCBI): domain Eukaryota; kingdom Metazoa; phylum Arthropoda; class Insecta; order Lepidoptera; family Nymphalidae; genus Coenonympha; species Coenonympha arcania. The sequence continues at coordinate 10,257,469 of CM072082.1, forward strand.
ACATCATTATTTAACCACGTGCGTGCCAAAGCATATTAAAGAAGTTAGCTTGTTTCTGATACGTGTGGCAGTCAAAACCGTAATCGGTATATTGCCGCCATACTATTGTGGATCATGATGCAGGACACACACCTAGATATAACACAAGTTCCTCGAATCTGGTAACAGCTACATGGAAGCTGACTCCATGCACAACGCCATAGAAACTGCAAAGAAAAATTGTGACATCTACTGTATGCCTGACTGGATGAAGGTTGAACACGAAGGTAAGAAAGTTACAAAGGACGCTTACCATGTTAAAGAATTCAAACACCATGAATTTTAAGATTTAAAGATATTGGCAGAGACAGTAATAATAAATAGAAATACGAACACAGAAGGCGAAAAAGTGAACTGGCTGAAGATAAAACGAATGAAATATATGAAAGGAGACAATAAGATATAAGTACTATAATAATGACATGTCTAATGAGTTTAGAAACCCAACTTGGGCAGAATTACGACGACCTCTTCACCTGCAAACCATGGTTATGCCACTCGAAACAAGCGTAAGCAAGAAGATGAAATATCTATACAGCCATCCAAGTCAGGCGTTATCTTCCCACCCTTACAACAACTGTACAGCGGACCTCTACCTATATCCATTGCTACGAAAAAGGATCTGATTAATTTTTGTAATAAAAGTGTAATACCTGAAGAGTATCATGGGTGGTTCCAGTCTCTGGCTACTGAAGATAGTATTGATCGATTGCCAGCTGCCACTCTCTCTGATAGCTTAGAAGACAAAACTACTTTTATTAAATATTAAATAAAGACTTTGTCAAAGTATTTTTGTATGTTATTAAATCTATACCTGTACATCTTACCAAACAAAGTCGATTGTCGCCGTCTGTCCGACTGTATGTAATCGTATGTCTGCACGCTTAGATCTTTTAAACTACGCAACGGACATTAATGCGATTTTCATCAGTGATTCAAGGGTTTCAAGAGGGATAGTGATTCAAGAGGAAGAATATTTCCTGAATTTCTGATGCATTCACGGGGCACAGAGTTATCTAATATAAAACGAAATAGATTGTTTGTTCAAATGCGTATTTTTCTGGAATGGCTAGACCAATTTAAACGGGAGGCTAACGTAGGCTATTTATATTTACCTATTACTTGTAAAAAAACCGTTAGGCACTGCCGTTAGTACGAATAAAGTTAAACAAAATCTACTTTGCCTTCAGCTAAAAGCAACTAAAGATATTTATTTTGCACCTGTACTGTCTAAAGTTGAACTAAAATTATTTTTGTTTTGATGATTATTACTATCCAACGCAAATGAATAAATAAAAAATGGCCATAGAGCTACCAGAACAGTAATTTTGATAATTTGGTAGTCCTCCTACATTCAGAAAAAACCGAGTAAATGAGCTCCTTACCGGTTATTTTCATCTTTTTGTTTAATATCTAGTAAGTTTTTTTTAATTATTAACCTACATAACGTTTCTTGAATAGTTACTTGTTTATAAAAACGATTAGTGCTTAAAAATTGATATCACCATACTGAATTATTCTATCGTTAAAGTTTCAAATACTTATAATCACAAAAATGATTCGCTGAAATTTTGGTACAAATAATCGGTTTTTGCAATAAGGGTACGATATAAGATATAAGAGAAAATTGTTTTTTCTCGCTGTGGATGTAATAGCCAATTTGGTTGTACAAAATCCCTATTCTAATTTCTAGATCTACGAAGAGAGATGGACGAATCTAAAAATAAACTTTTTATTCACTAGTTTTTAGTAAACAAAATAATAGATACCTGCCTATGCAGCATGTGCATGTAGAGATAAGTCTCTCTACTTCTGTCGCTCTTTTTTCTCTTGTCTATCAATATGGATCAGAAAGAGAAAAGAGCGACAAAAGTAGAGAGCCATCTTTACGCGCGCATCCTAGCCACGCTATCCAAGCGACTTATTGATTCTATTTCTATAATCGCTAATATTACTAAGAAATTTACGAAAATGATATACGTGACGTAGGGTTTGATCACGTGATTTACCAATAACAATTGTCAAAAATATGCGTCAAAGAAAAAATTTATATAATAAAAAAATTTCATGTGTCAAAGAGAAAACGAATAGAAACAGTATGTATTTCCTTTCGGACAAAAATTTTTTTCAACGTATAAAAAAAATTAATGAAACAGCGTATTTAACTTGAATGTACAGCCACAACGCAAGCGTGTTAAACGCAAAAAAATTAAAAGAAATATTTTAATTATTGTTTAGTTAAGGTAAAATATTGATATGAATAAAACATTCTAAAATATTAACCAAGTCCTCAAAATCGTATTGGAAGATCGGAAGGTAAAAGTGCGAGAGATAGCCGAGATAGTGAAGATTTCAGCTGGTAGTGTTTTCACTATTTTACATAAAAATTTGGCCATGAAAAAGCTTTTTTCTAAGTGGGTGCCGCGTTTGCTTACAACAGATCAAAAGGAACAACGTATCAATGATTCAGAGCGATGTTTGGCGCTGATGAATCATAATAAAAAGGATTTTTTACGTCGGTATGTAACAATGAATGAAACCTGGATACACATTTCACTCCGGAATCCAATCGGCAGGCAGCGGAGTGGAGTGCGGCTGGTGAAAGCCGCCCGAAGCGTCCAAAGACTCAGAAATCGGCCGGTAAGGTTATGGCGTCTATATTTTGGGATGTGCATGGAATACTTTTCATCGACTACCTTGAAAAGGGGCAAAATATAATTAGTGACTATTACATGTGCTTATTGGAGCGATTGAAGTACGAAATTGCGGATAAACGGCCTCACATGAACAAAAAGAAAGTGGTGTTTCACCAGGACAACGCGCCTTGTGACAAGTCCGTGAGAACGATGGCCAAAATTAACGAATTGGGCTTCGAATTGCTTCCTCATCCCCCTTATTCGCCAGACTTGGCCCCCAGCGATTACTGGCTGTTTGCAGACCTCAAAAAATGCTTCAGGGTAAGAAATTTGACTCAAATAGTGAGGCTTATTTTGAAGCCAAAGACAAATCGTTCTACACACATGGGATAGAAAAGTTAGAAAAGCGTTGGAGGAGACTATGTTGATGAATAAAAATTAATTTTATAAAAAAGACCTTTTTTTAGTACTTAGTCTCGGGACTTATTGAACCACGTGTTAAGATAAGCAGCATGATTAGATTAAATAAACTGAAACTTTTTTAAATTAGGTAGGTAGGTACTTATTTTGGATAAATATTGGATTTGGATAGACAGCCCTGAGCAAAATCAGTGCCGGATTAGCCACGTAGCTAGAGTAGCAAATGCTACGGGCCCCGCGAATTTGGGGGCCCCGCGCCCCAACGCCATGCTGAATTCCTCCTAATTTAGCTGTATCTCTATCTATTTTTATCGCTTTGTCTATGAAAGTCGAATTTCGGCCCACAGTGTGCCGTAATAAAGCTTACGGACTAGTTTCAACGATGAATAAGTTAGAAACGGGAATACTTAATGACAATTATTAGAACGCTTGCAAGCGACTTGTGCTTCGCTGCAGTCGTCTGATCAAGATCACGCCCTTTCATAAAGGGCATTATATGGCTACGTCCAAGCAATGCGATCCACATTTTCATATTGAGGCAAGCGCCAAAGATCTGACCAACTGTGAAGAATACCAGCAACAGACATCAAGATGAATCAAGCGAAATACAAAGAACGACCATTTCAGCGGCTCTATTACATTCGACGACTTTGTTGAAAATCAAACACCGGGGCAACGTTTCGAAGCTCAGGTGTTTATTGTCATTAATGATAACGTACTGTCTTCTTTAACTAAACGTATGAAAGCATATCATAAGATTACTAGTGTTTTTGAAGTATTTCGACAGCTAAAATCTCTTACAACAGACGAGATTTTGGAAAAATCCTCAAGTATGATCAGTGCTTACGAAGATGATTTGGAGAACAGCCTAGGTGGCGAATTAGTGCAGTTCGCAGCGCTGCTGTAAACACATGTGACTACTATTATTGACAGCAAGAAACAGGAGCCTCTGGGACATCAATTTTAAAAACTTTTATTAAACAATTCTTTAGCATCGTGTTTCCCAAACTTAGATATTGCATTGCGCATTTACCTACTTGTCTCTCATGATCACTAACTGCAGTGGCGAACGTTCTTTTTCAACATTAAAACGTATTAAAAATTAATTAAGGAACACGATGGGCCAAGGACGTCTTAATCATCTCACTTTGTTGAACATAGAGCATTATTTGCTTAGAGAAGTCGATATTGAAAGTGTTATCTCTAAATTTGCCCATATTAAATCTAGAAAAGTTTATTTGTAACAGTTTTGTTTTATTTAATACCCTAAACTTGAGAACCTAAAGCAAACCACCTTGACAGAATTTGCTACAGGCCCCGCGCTGGCTTAATCCGGCACTGAGTAAAATTCCTATTAACCCCTCTCTTGAACCTATTATCCCCATCGGGGGTAAATTGGAATCCAGCATAGTTTTTGGTGAATATTTTAAAATCTGGCAATATTTTGAGAATCCAAAGCTACTTAACATCTAAAACAGCTTACCGGACATTCAAAACTGTACCACAACACACCATATTTGTTGCGGAAGAAGGTTTAATTTCCAGTTGAAGTTGAAGATCGGACCTATTTACCCCGTTTTACGGTATTCAAATAAGTTAAAATTGTAGAAACTGATAAACAGTCCAATAGGAAATCTCAAGACTTAACTCTAGGAAAAGGCAAATATGCTTCAAAAAGTAGAGTAACAAAGAAAACTAGATTGGTATAATAGCGAGATTATATTTTATAATAACAATACTGAAATATCGTCAACTGCCAAACAAAAATCTTAAGACCCCATTTAAGGAAAAATCTAATGCTTGAAGCATTAGATTTTTCCTTAAATGGGGTCTTAAGATAAAAGCAGACAGGTGAAAACTACCTTCAATTAACGATCACAAAAAGGATTCGAATGTAGTCTATGTCAAAATATAGTACAATATGCATAAGCTGATCATGATCACAGCATGTTGCTGAATCAGCACCTCGTTGACAACAAAGCAGTATGTCGCTGAAATCGTGACAGACTTTTAAAGCTTGGAAGATGGATAGAGCGATATGAGTGTTGATATTAAGACCTTTAAGCTGTAGCGTAAAACCAGCGCTCCCAGACGTCTTGATTTTGGCGGGACGACCTGATATTTAAATCAAAACTTAATGTACCGCGCGGGACAGGCTCAGTCCCGCTTTTTGAGGGATAGCTGGACCGCGCATGCAGCGTACTGAGGAACTGTGGGAGGTGGCACAGACAATCAAACTGATTTCCTAAACGCGTTTTTCCCAGATGATTTAAAATAGTCAGATGCCAGGAATGCTCCGTAATTTTAATGAAAGATGAAATACTCATCCAGTTCAATCAATATAAGAGTTCAACTTTATTTAGGAGAAAAAAGGAAAGAAATCAAATCTTCAGAGAAATATCAAGAATAAGTTATTCTTATAAGTAAGAATTTTCTCTCATTGTAAGTAGACACTTGTAACACTACTCCACCGACTATTGTTTAACAGGTTCAACCTTGAAAAGCTACAATTTTCTGGTTAATATATATTTTTTTTTAATTTGTATTGTTTTTTTTTCATTCAAGAACACAATTAAGACTCAACTATTTAACGATAGGGTACATTTGATAAATATTATACTTTTATTCAAGTTATTTTTCTATGGCTATCCTTGCAATCTACTCTCACGTAAACGTAATTTGAATTTAAATAAAAGATGAACATAAAAACTTCTGATTACATGCGTTGTACGTTGTACAGTCACGGAATGAAAAGGTTCGTCAATTTTCAAATTGATTCGTTTGCACTAGTCGATTGTTTTGGTATGTTGACATAATGGACTGTTGCAGTACTAGTGCAAGCGATAATCGACACTAAGGTGACGAACCTTTTTATTCCGGGACTGTACTATGTTCCGCTTTCGACATGCAAAGCCTGGTCATGTCTCACAAAGAGCAGGATCGTAAAACTAAGGTAGAAATAATTAAAACGCAAGTAGAACAACTTGCCTGCCAGCTTAGAATTTGTACAACTGAATTGGACCCTTTATACTACTCTTATTTAGATAAAATAATATATGTAGACTATTATATTATTGTAATGCTGTAAGATAACAAATAACATATTCTTTAAAATAAGCTTTGCTTTGGCCTGGACTGTCCTAAATTTTAGTAATCTTCGCTTTTAATATTATCAATTAAAATTGTGTGTTTGTCTACAGGATCGTAAAGGGGTTTCCACCCGTGTCACCTTTTATTGGTGTAAGTCCAACGCTTTGCTATTTGCTGAAAGAAAAGAAGCCGCTCTGCTGTCTCCAGCTGGCACAAGTGTGCGAACATTGCGCATACCGAAATGCCAAGGAATACCAGTGGCAAAACAAGACGATAATATTAGCCGCCGACTACGCATCCAATGGAATCTATAACTTTATTATACCTCTACGAGCCCATTTTAGATCAAAGACCTCATTGAACCCTATTATCCTCTTACTGGAACGTAGACCTGATATAGCTTTCCTGGATTCCATATCGTACTTTCCACTGGTCTACTGGATGCTAGGTTCCATTGATTGGTAAGTAAACGTGACGGAATAGCTCAAGTAGTGAATAATACTTACTATGTGTTAACAACCATAAGTAGAGAATCAAATTCTTTATTAAGAATTTCTGATTTTAAAATACGAGTGATTAAAAATTAGATTTGTTGCAATTTATCCTATATATAATAATATATGTATTCAGATTTCATCACATATACAAACGAAATAAGGTATTCATGCGTAGCGTCTTGTTATCTGGGAGTAGTGAAGATTTGATCCGCGGGCCGAAGCGCGAGAGGGAAACACTCTTGCGCTGCGGCGATTATGACGTCAGACAAACGAACGCGAGCTGAACTACTGTATCCATATATTACCTAACTATGTACCTCAAATTATTATTATAAACATCAATATTCTGCTACTGTCATTTGCAGTCATGAACCCGTTTCATATAGAAGAGCCATATCTCATTACCGTGAGATGAAAGAACAAAAACGAAATAGGAACTCAAACAATATTATTTTGCAGTTTGGATGACCTCCTACGTGCTGGCATAACATTAGCAGAAAACGTAGTCGTGGTAAATAAGGAGTTATCTAATTCCGCAGAAGAAGACAGCCTATCGGATTGCAATACCATAGTAGCGGTTCAGACAATGTTCAAGTAAAAACATTTATATATCTTTATACCTCGTTACAAGTACTAAATGAAATTATATTGACATGCCATTGCGAATACTGTTCAGTGCTTGCGAATTCAAATTTAAATGCAAGTTAATTGCTTCGCGAACTGTTTATAAAAAACTTTAGTGATTACGTCTGAAATGAAACTAGTTCTTTTATCTTATTGTGTTTCATAATATATTATTATCATTGACAAACTGCTCCCAACAGTCATCGGTCCTAATATTACCTAAACCACAATCCAGTCAATTTTAAGTTTATTCAGCGATTGTCTTTTTACTAAGCCATAAATATACCTTAAGAACGTATTTGTAAACTTATGTATTATTATTTTCAGATTTTTCCCGTCTATTAAATCAATAACGGAACTCTCCCAGTCGTCGAATATGCGCTTTATGCAATTTCGAGCTCACGACAAATACGCCTTGCATCTCTCTAAAATGGAAAAGGTTTGATAAAATATTTTTAATTGCGAAAAATTATTTTGAGATTTACATAAATTGTAAAGAATGCAATTTTGCAGCGTGAAAAGGAGAGAGGGTCCCATATCTCGTACATGTTCCGATTGCCGTTCGCCGCCGGCTCTGTGTTCTCAGCCTCAATGCTGGACACCCTTCTTTACCAGGCTTTCGTAAAAGATTACGTCATAACGTTTGTCAGATTGTTGCTAGGCGTCGATCAGGCCCCGGGCTCAGGGTTCCTCACCTCTGTAAGTCAATCAACTATTCTAGTTTTAGTGTAAGCGAGCGAACTCATTTGATATACACCTATGCAAATTCGTTTCATCCTATTTGCCGTGCGAATTTACCCAGTTGCATAGACTTGGCGAATAACATATTATTAATGAAATATATCAATTGCTGAAGTAAAAATAAACGAAAATCAAGACGTGAAAGCGGTAACTAATACTGGGCTTGTCACTTGCGACAGATGAAAATAACGAAAGAGGACATGTGGATTCGTACATACGGTCGGCTTTATCAAAAGCTATGTTCGACCACTTGCGAGATTCCTATCGGTATCTATCGCACCCAGGACACAAGCCTAGCTGATCAGGCTCACCACGTGAGTATGTCGCCACGGAGCCCGTCAAATTGGTTCTGGGCACGGCTCGCGGGGATGCGAACATCGCGCGCGTCGGTGAGTCCACCGCTCTCAGACGATGCCTCTCGAATACAGTCCTTCGCCATCGCCTTCCTTCCTAGTACCTATCTGCATACGATGATATTAAACACGAGTTAAACGTCTCAAATTAAATTAACACCAAACATTGCTTCCGAGTAGTCCTTGGACTGTATTTCGGGCACAAGTTTTTGACCCCGCTTTTACTTTACTTCGAGTCTGCGATACACTTTTCATTGTGGACTGTCTACATTGTATTTAAGCCGACACTTGTGGCGTTTTTTACACTAGTTTTTGCATTAAAATAATCTATATTTTTCATACAAATCTCGACTTTCTTTGTAAACATAAGTACACAAGCTTCATTTTCTATTAAATCTCAAACTGCTATGGCATAAAAGTGGATCTTTTACGCTTTCGCGCCAAGACGGATCTGACTAAAGAGTGTTTTCTATAGAAATCCTTCGCGGCTGGTCAAATTTCTTGCAACCAAACAACACGAAACAATAATATATTTATTGCACATTTTTCTGTAATTTATCTATACTGAACTCGATGATCGCAATCCCGCCAAGATGTTGTTTTCTATGTGTTTTGCATGAAGTGTTAGCAATAATAGATATGGGGGACGATATATTATCACAATCACCTCTCCGTAGACTAACGACGACCACCGCCAATTTAATTTGCGAGAAAATTTGCTGCTAAACGCAGAAAGCGTAAACACCCTTCATCAGTATCCGAATGTAGACGGTGACTCTGCATGTTACTTAATAGGGACGCACTTTACCGGTTTAATTAATGAGTGATCATACAAGACACTTCATGGCGCCAAAATAATTGACTGATTTGAGTAAAAATAGTGCATTCCTATTTCTCTGTACATTCCCTTCCATTTGCCTTTAATTAAAGCTATATTGATTCTATTTGACATTAAAAAGTGTTTTTCAATATGCATTGGCATATTTGAATTTCACTTTGACCATAAATGATGAATATTTTCTTACTTCAACTTCACCAGTAACAATAGTATTCATCTTGGATTTAATTATTGCATGTTTTGGCGTAGATTGCAAATTAGGTATACCACGAATCACGATTTTCGATGCTCTCTCGCATTAATCAGTACAGACTAAGGTGAAGCCAGTTGATGTAATTATGAAAAATGGAGTAATAATCAAACCCTCAAAAATGAATCAAAAGTAAAAGTAAAAATGTTATAATTAAAAGGCATATGCGAGCGGGCGTCACATTAGTTTTGTAGACGTATGATAGGACAGTTACAGCAGGCCTCAGGGGAAGTTGAGGCGGCAGGTGATGGGACCCCAGCGGGTTTGAGCCGAGGGCGGGCACGCCGGGGCCCCACCGGCTGCCTCAGCGGGTGCTACGGCGAACGCACGCCTGCGGTAAGCACACTCGCACTTCCAAACAAAGCTTTCAATTTGACAGCCGAAATACGGGGTAAACTAGTTTAATATCCGATTATAGTTTGTTCGCCATCATTTTGTAGCGCGGCCGGTTGCGGCGTCGATATTCTCGAAGGACTTCAACAGATGCCGAACGTGCGCATGTACTTTTAACGGTGTAGAAGCCGTATTTAAGCGATTTTGAATGAAGTTTTATGCAAAAACTATAAAGACAATTACTTTCAAATTTACACGTCATGTACTTTGGGGCTTTAATCTAAAATCGCTAAGAAGCAGAAACACGATTGGATAGAATTTTCTCGATAGATAGTTCTCCCAAAAGTTGCTCCAAAATCTCAGTTTTTCGAGTTTTTATCGGACACTACATTGGATGTAATTGTAATTTTTGTTTTAAAGTGTCGGTAATAATAATATCCAAAAACGCTAAGAAACAGATATTTGATAACCAGCTTAGTTTTGGAGTAATTAGGTAAAAGGTCATTTTCCTGTTATATTCTTCCGCGACGCTGCATGTCGCACCTACCAAATCTCCGTGAGAGTGAGAAAGACAAAAATAAATTCAATAAATCCCCTTAACGACAAATGCTAAGCGAATAGACTTTACTTTTACGTACATTCTGCATCCTTTCCCGGAATTTTACTTTGTACAGCCACTTCTGGGTTCGTGCTCACGTCGGAATAAAGGGCAACGAAAGGGCTGACTTCTTTGTCAGGGAGGCGGTTATGAAGGTGACCATCTCACATTACAAGAAATTAAATAAAATGAAACGAGGCGGGTTTTCCAAGTACTAGCACAGATTCAAATGCAAGGAAGTCCCGGCTGTGTCTGCGACGACGGCGTAGTAGTCTATTTTGTACATATTATAAAAATGTCCGCAGCAAAGAAGATCATAAGTTATCGACACATTAAACAAAATTGATTCACAAAATGGGGGCGGGCTGGACATTCCCATTAGGTCCACTTCTCCAATTATAGTTTGTTCGCCATCACTTTGTCGCGCGGCCGGTTGCGGCTTCGATATTCTCGAAGGACTTCAACAGATGCCGAACGTGCGCATGTACTTTTAACGACAAATGCTAAGCGAATAGACTTTACTTTTACGTACATTCTGCATCCTTTCCCGGACTTTTACTTTGTACAGCCACTTCTGGGTTCGTGCTCACGTCGGATTAAAGGGCAACGAAAGGGCTGACTTCTTTGTCAGGGAGGCGGTTATGAAGGTGACCGTCTCACATTACAAGAAATTAAATAAAATTAAACGAGGCGGGTTTTCCAAGTACTAGCACAGATTCAAATGCAAGGAAGTCCCGGCTGTGTCTGCGACGACGGCGTAGTAGTCTATTTTGTACATATTATAAAAATGTCCGCAGCAAAGAAGATCATAAGTTATCGACACATTAAACAAAATTGATTCACAAAATGGGGGCGGGCTGGACATTCCCATTAGGTCCACTTCTCCAATTATAGTTTGTTCGCCATCACTTTGTCGCGCGGCCGGTTGCGGCTTCGATATTCTCGAAGGACTTCAACAGATGCCGAACGTGCGCATGTACTTTTAACGACAAATGCTAAGCGAATAGACTTTACTTTTACGTACATTCTGCATCCTTTCCCGGACTTTTACTTTGTACAGCCACTTCTGGGTTCGTGCTCACGTCGGATTGGGCAACGAAAGGGCTGACTTCTTTGTCAGGGAGGCGGTTATGAAGGTGACCATCTCACATTACAAGAAATTAAATAAAATGAAATGAGGCGGGTTTTCCACGTACAAGCACAGATTCAAATGCAAGGAAGTCCCGGCTGTGTCTGCGACGACGGCGTAGTAGTCTATTTTGTACATATTATAAAAATGTCCGCAGCAAAGAAGATCATAAGTTATCGACACATTAAACAAAATTGATTCACAAAATGGGGGCGCGCTGGACATTACCATTAGGTCCACTTCTTTTGGTGTTTTCATTCACCCATTGTTGTACAAAGGCCTCCTCGTAAGCACGCGATTTCTTGCGTGTTTACTCTCGTTCAAGATTTTTGGTAGTAGTAATTAGTATCCGCGGGATGCCAAAGAGAAATACGGATGGACCCATTCGAGACATGGGAAGAACAGTGAAAACACACCGCTTGTCCAAATTGGAGCAAGCCTGCACTCGATAAAGCGAACAGCTAGAGGAAAAGTTATTTCATATCTTGTTGTTATAAAGACTTTTTTCATGAAATTTGTAATTGGGACTAAGTAATTTCAATTTATTATTTTGAATTGACCTTAAGTAATGATGGTATGACAATACGACACGACAAACAGTTTTCAAAATAAAGGATTTTTTATTTATTTTATTATCCAACTAACTATAATTATTTCTGCTGGAAGTGCGGCCAGCGGGCTCCAGTGAAGACGAGCCTCTCTACGACATCACCTTCGTCGAGTTGCCGCTCGAGCACTAACACTAGTGAAACAGCATTTCTTCGTATCATTCACAGTTCTCAACTGCGCGGGCGTCGCGTACCTATTACTATACCCAATGTATTGACAGCATTACGATAAGGTATTATTTACATGTCTGGATAAACTTTCAGATTCGCAAACGATAAAAGGATTAGTTTGTTTCTCTGTAACATATAATTAAATTAGTGATTGATGTTTTGAATACAATGAGAAACGTGACAAGATAGAATATCTTATATTATTTCCCGGCGTGGCACTCGTAGTTTGATGACGCAACGCTTTATCTAGACAGGTATATAATCCATTCACTTCAAAGCGAAAGTTTTGTTTGTGGAGTGTGGACTTTGTGTACCCATTAGTGTTGTTCGCTTTTCACTTCATAAAACTAATGCTAATACACGATTGCCAAATAAAGCCAGTTCGTTAGTGAATGGACTGGGAAAATAAATATTTTCATTGAAAATGTCAGAACACTAGTGCTTAAATGCAAAGATTTTTAAATGATGGAGGCCGCTTCAGAGGAAAAACAGGTTTTTATCCCTAGAGTCAGGTTTTTATCCCCGACGTGATAGAACTATCACCCTGTCGCGATAGTATTCAATATTAGTAATTATCGCTATTCTACACGTATTCGCTTAAGGATAGACTGCTAATAGAAAATGCATGAATAAAAACATATTATATTGATGCAAAATGGTTTTAAAAATAAAAAATGTTTGCGTCTTAAAAAAACATGTTTCAGTATTCAACGAGTTCAACGGATGAAGCTAGAGACAATCATGCGCAACAAATTGAACGAGCTGAAATAGCTAATCTTGTAAGATCCCGAATGGAATCATTGAAATTGACGGGAATTGACTATGACGACGTCAGTGAAAAACGAAACAGTCTGTCATACGTAATAATAAACCCGAGTTGCGATCTCAATTTACAAGAAGGAGACATAATGTAAGTTTATTTTATCTATATTCATATAAAAATGAATTCCCATTTCTATCGGTCACGGCATAGAGCGTGAACGGCTGGACCTCTTTCACTAATTCTTTTTGTTGTTTATTATTGTCGCGAGGTTTTTATGAAAGAAAAAGTTAAGAAAATTGTGCAGAATATTAGAAAATTTAAGCATACGAAAATTTGATTTTCCCATACAAACAAATAGTTTCCAGTCGTGGCTAAACATTTGATGGGAAATAGAAAATGTAAGCAGGTGAAAATAAAGTCATGTTTGTCTACCGCTTTTCGGGAATCAAATGCCAAAAAGTTTGCTCGGTCAGATAGTTTTACAATAAATCTTATCTCTAATTTATTACCTCCCACCAAAACCACTGCTAACTTTATATGTTAATTTTAATGGTGCCAAAACTCCGCGGCGTACAATCACCCATCAACAACAATAAGATCACTTTCAGAGGACGGCTAAAATCTTAAACAAAAGTAAGAACCACTCTGCACTACAGCCTATTACTATTTAACTAACAACTTTTATGTTACATCCACGAAGACCATTCTTAATTCTTATGTCTCCCTGGACAGTGGGTACTTACTTGAGCCTTTTGGGGGTCAGAACTTTGGGACTGCGGGGACCGGGAGCATAGAAATTTTTTAAATATTTTTTTAGACACTAGACTATTGAACTTTTGGTGTAGTACACCATTCTTTAGATGTCAATGGAGAAGTGGCACGAGGCTGCATAATTATTTGTATCATGGACCAGAGATCGTGATGTTTATATAAGTGTTACTGTTTTCTAGAAAATAGATAAAAGTAAAGAATAATCATGAGTGACAACAATAAACCAAATGGTTTACAAAAAAAGAGATTCACGAACATCTAAAGAACAAACTGTTAAAGAAGCGATACAACACAAATACAAATACTAATCCCGGCTGGAACACCATCCTAATCAGTTGGCGTTTCAATATAATATGGTCCCAGACGGCCTAAGTCGTCTAAAAAAGAAAACAATTAGATCTGCACAGATCATAGATATTTGCTTCCAATACTTGATACAAGTAAAGACGAAACTATAATGGAGTTGTTGGTTTCAGATATTTGGTACGCCCTTCACCTTTCTCAGCGCAAAAGACATTTGAGCGCCACAACAGCCGACGCAAAAGTAACATAAGTTTCTGCTCCGGAGCTCTGATTCAAGCCGCAGCGGCGGGCAGCCGCCGAGGGTCTGCGCTCGCCGGACTCACGAGCCTCTCGCCTCGAGCTCCACCTCTCACCAACACTAAAGCGAATTCACTGTCTCTGCCCGATAGCCCAACTATCATCACAGACTTTCGCGGGCGCTCTAACTCTCTGCGCGTTGTGGACGACATCCTGTTACGCCGATCAAACTCTCTCCGACAAGGGCTCAGTCCACTTATGAATACTCGTCGGCGTAAAAGCAGTCTAGAAGAGATTGGCATTTCACATTTTAATTCACTGTTACAACATCAACAACAGCAACAGCAACAGGATGCAAATGCTTTTAAAATCGCCTTGAACGGCAGCATCGGACTGGAGGTGACGCCGCCCGACGAAGGGCCCATAGACCGTCTGGGCGCGCCCCTGGGTGAATATCAAGACATGGCTGCCGCGTTGCCTTCCACCTCGATGGGGTCCGGCCTACCGCCGCCGACGCCTGATCCGCAGCATCTTCAGGGAACGATTGTATGATACCACCTGATGTGGGGACGGCGATTGGGTTCCGTCGTGAGGAACAAGTGGAACTGAGCCACTCGGGCTGGCTCTGGGCACTGTCCTTGGAACTCTCTTTAGACTTTAGCGTCTCTACTGTGCACGTGTAGTGTTTTAACTATTTTAAAATAGACTTCAGTGAGTGGTTCAATAAATCGGAACAATACGCGGTGCGTGCTGTGTATTGTAAGCGGGATCAATTAGATATTATGTAAAGAAATATTTTGGCCTACTGCTGTACATAGCGGAATTACTTTGAACTTAATATATCAATATTGCAAATCGGAAAATCCCTTTGATGACCATAATAAAAAATAACGAATTAATTAAAGTACACGTGTATTTACCATAAATCTAGTACGATGAAAATTAAAATATTAGAAACGTTATTTTACTATAGATATTTGAATTTCAAATTAGATTCAATACATGTAACATGCAAGAATATCATTAGTTTTGTTGACAGCCTTAATAAAAATAGTATCAATGGAAATCAATAAAATCTATACGATCTATGCACACCGTATTTATTTAACACCTTAGTTTTTGATTTAAATATTTTCGTCTCACCAGCTTATATAAGCTTTTATTCCTGGGCACTAGAGCGCTCTTTTAGTAGTCTTTCCTTTGAACAAAATCTATACTGATTTAAAGTTTATTCATACTTAGATAATAATCGATCTAGCTATTTACGATTCGTTTTTAGAAAATGTCGTATATCCCAAAAAAAACTGAACGAAGCTCAGTTATTTTAGTTTAATAAAATAACTGATGACAACAGTCGTATTTAACAACTCCAAAAAAGTAATGCACAACTCCCCAACAACATGTCAAAATATTTGAATTCGCCGACTGCTAATAATTGTTAATACTGCCCGTAATTATGTTGAATGTGGTGGCAGTGCCAACAGTACACCCTCAACATGTGGCTGTTTTAATGTCGAAGTGTCGATAGATGAAGACAACAACTTTTCGGCATCGAGCAGTGTAAACCGCAAACACCATTTACGCGAACAAGAAAAGTATGTATCATAGCTTTTATACAATATAAATTTGTATTAATCTGATTAATAAAATGAAACCTCATTTTTTTCAGAATAGGACATAGTTCAACATGTGGGTGCCGGTCCCTTTGCGAGGAAGGACCACAACTGGCAGTGACAAGTTCCGTGGCAGCTTCTCCTTCATCTGATAGGTATGTGCGTTTGTTTTTTTTATATCCATAATAATCTTATATTATGAGATGGTTACATTATAAAACATGATGAAATTATTTGTTATAGGAACCCTGCGGCTTCTTTGCGGGATCAACAACCTCTGAGCGACCTAGAAATTGAACGTCTATTACATTACGGTAACTACATTAGTTCACTGTAATTTAGTTAGGACGCTGTAATTAAAGATGTACTAAATTGTTATTGGTTGAATCTTTTAGGAAGTGAAGAAGAGAGCGAGAGTGAGGATGAAGAATTTGAAGCTCCTGTGCTCGTTCCAAGAACGCTACGGGTGCTCTGGGAGACTCCCGTAGATGAAGATAAACAAGTTGCGGAGAGGGCTACTCCATCATCTGCTCCATTAGATGAGGATGAACAAGTTACGGAGAGGGCTGCTCCATCATCTGCTCCAGTAGATGAGGATGAACAAGTTACGGAAAGAGCTGCTCCATCATCTGCTGCCTTGGAATCTTATCTCCCTCATTTTTTTTTAGATTTTGAGTGGAGATCCTTTCCAAATCCTCCCATTCCACCAGAAACGCGTAGGTAACTATTTCGCCACACAGACTGTGGTCCTACCATTACAGTAACTGATCCTTACGACATATTTACAGCAATATGGGACCAGGAGTTCATGGAGTATGTAGCAACCGAAACAAATCGGTATGCTCGGGAAGTAGCCGAAAAAATGATGCTCACGGGTGAGCTATGTCTCAACAGTAGGATAGTTGATTGGAAAAACACAACAGCTGTCGACGAACTATACACTTACATGGCAATTATCCTGGCAATAGGTGTGGTCATTAAATCCAGAACTACGGAGTACTGGAACACTGACATGGATATTTTTTGCACGCCAGGCTTTAACGTAAATATGTCATTGCGGCGATTCCAGCTCCTTAATAAATGCCTGCATTATAACTCCACTACAAATATGGTAGGGCTCACTCCACTACAAATATCTCAGTGCACCAGAAGCTAAATTGTTTAGGGTGCAGCCTGTTGTCAGCCACCTGAACGCCAAATATTCAGGCTTGTACGTTATGCAACAAAACATAGCTCTTGATGAATCACTGCTGCAGTGGAAAGGGTGGCTGGATATTAACCAGTTTATCCCTAATAAAGTTGCAGCAGTGGGCATCAAGAGCTATGAAATCTGCGAATCAGCTACTGGATATTTGTGGCGATTCCAGATTCAGTCCCAAACCACGAACACCTCAGGCTGCACAGGACGCAGATCCATTCACACGTACACGTACACTTTGTGGATGGATAATTTCTATAATTCACCCGCTCTTGCCCGTAAACTAAAATCCATTGGGTTCGACTGTGTGGGGACTTTACGGACTAACCGTAAACTCGTCCCAGGGGAGTTGACTAATTTGATTAAAACAAGCATGCGGCCCGGGCAAATAGTAGGATTCACCAGTGGAGACGTCGATGTCATGGTCTGGAGAGACCAAAACCGCGTGGCAACGATCTCTTGTTGACAATTCAACGAAGCCGATAGTCATTTGTGACTACAATGTATGTATGTTTGTATACAGATGCTCGCAACTTATCCGATAGAAAGGAAAAGAACGCGCATCTGGTACAAGAAATTGTTTCGACGACTTTTTAATGTCGACATTAAACGCGTACATTATACATAAAAAAATGCGACGGAGAAGTTGTCGCACCGCAATTTTCGACGCACGCTCATAACTACTATTCTCGAAAAGAACGCTAAACCTGTCACGCCCGCACCTGCCGGACAAGGTATCTATGAGGCAAAATTCCATTACCCGGCCTTGTACCCATTTTTGGATACTCCGGGAAGCTCAAACCGACAACGACATGCGTGCAGAGTTTGCCATAAACGCACAACAACTTTTTGCGCTGGGTGCAATAAAGCCATGTGTGCGTTTACGTGTTTTTCTGCTTTACACGCCTAAACAAAGCTAGTAGGTACCACCTTCGGTTTAAGCTTATCGGACATTAACATCTTGCCATCCATACTAATATTATAAATGCGAAAGTGTGTCTGTCTGTCTGTTACCTCTTCACGCTTAAACCGCTGAAACGATTAAGGTGAAATTTTGTATAGAGATAGTTTAAGACCCAGGGAAGGACATGGGTTTTTATCCCGGAAATCACCCCCCCTAAGGCGGTGAAAAGGGGGGTGGAAGTTTGTATGCAAGTACGATATAAACAAGTTCCACGCGGACGTAGTCGCGGGCAAAAGCTAGTACCGCATAAAACTCCGATTGTGACCTGGGAATCTAGAACTTTCTAGACTGAAGGTTCTCCTATCTATGGGAATAAGGTATTCTCCCGCTGTAAAATGAGCCTATGACCAGCTGACCAGCTCATAAATAAAATAGAGAAAACTATTAGAATTTAGAATTGTATTGTACCTACAATTAATATGTAAACAAATAAATAACTTTATTAAAAATAAATCTTATTATTACTTTTCTATGCTAAGACGTGTTCATTTTGTAACGTTACTTTAGTATAATAAATCTAGTTTTAGAAAATGTTATCAGTATTAAAAAAAGATCATCTGGAATTGTTTTACATGCCATTATTTGTGAGTAACTATTTCGAGTCGTATTTCGAGTGCTTTATGTTTATATCTCAAGCTGCCAAACTTATTACTTTACGAATGTAAATTTTTGTTTAAGCCAATTATATGTCAAGATGTATTAACTAGGACACATTTGAAACCTTTTGGCGGACAGGAACAATTTTATTGCATCCCTCCTTCACATTTCAAATTTTCGACACTAGTCGGCTGTCAAGAAAGTTATCAATTTGCCAAGCTGTATTAACTAAGATACCTTTGAAACCTTCTGGCGGACAGGGAAAATTTTATTGCATCCCTTCTCTTATAGATCAAATTTACGAAACTAGTCGGCTGTCAAGAAAGTTATCAATTGGCACAAGATGTATTAACTGCAACACCTTTGAAACCTTTTGGTGGACAAAAACGATTTTATTGCATCCCTCTTTCACATTTCAAATGAACACTAGTCTGCTGTCAAGAAAGTTATCCTTTGAAACGTTTTGGTGGATAGCGACGATTTTATTGCATCCCTTCTCTTACAGATCAAATTTTCACTAGTCGGCTGACACGAAAATTATCAGTTTGCCGAGAGACACCTTTGAAACCTTTTGGCGGACAGGGTCGATTTTATTGCATACATCTTTCACATTAAAAATTTTTGACGTGACAACGTCTTATAAATTGGTTTGCCGGGTGACACTTCAAGAAACTGCGTTACGCTCCGCTCACGTTATGCGCTCACAATGAGAGCGAGTGAGAGGCACGCGTCCCTTCCACTCGGGCATGGTTAGCCCGCCTAAGAGCGAGAGAGACAGACATAAAAAGTGAAAGGCATTTCATCCTTCTTCCTACTATACGAATGAATATTCACATTAAAATTATTTTACCACTCAAAGTCGTTGTCACGTAAAACTTTCGCCCGTATACCGACTTTACAGGCAACCAATTTTATAAATTTTCGCAAGTATTTTTAGATTAATTTTGACAAAACATTTTTTGTCACCGTTCATTATCGAATCACAATTATTAATGCTTATTATTTATTTATTATATTGTCATGAAATCTTTTTTTTACACTTCAGATTTCAGGCTTCAGCGAACTGAAACTAAAGCTGTCTCACGGGCCTGTTCAAATTCAGGCTTTAACTGTAGTTTTATGATTATTTACTATTACACTAACAGCAAAATAGCATCGAATAATATGGCTGCCAAAGCGACACTAGCAAACTGAACTAATGCTATCACGGGCCTGTTCATTCTCAGGCTTTCACTGTAGATTTGACGTTTACTTACTATGACACTAATAGCAAGACTGCCCCAGATAATATGACTGCCAAAGCGACACTAGCGAACTGAAACTATAGCTGTCACACGGGCCTGTTCAAATTCAGGCTTTAACTGTAGATTTATGATTATTTACTATTACACTAACAGCAAAATGGCATCGAATAATATGGCTGCCAAAGCGACTCTAGCAAACTGTACTAATGCTATCACGGGCCTGTTCATTCTCAGGCTTTCACTGTAGATTTGACGTTTACTTACTATGACACTAACGAACACCTCAGGCTGCACAGGACGCAGATCCATTCACACGTACACGTACACTTTGTGGATGGATAATTTCTATAATTCACCCGCTCTTGCCCGTAAACTAAAATCCATTGGGTTCGACTGTGTGGGGACTTTACGGACTAACCGTAAACTCGTCCCAGGGGAGTTGACTAATTTGATTAAAACAAGCATGCGGCCCGGGCAAATAGTAGGATTCACCAGTGGAGACGTCGATGTCATGGTCTGGAGAGACCAAAACCGCGTGGCAACGATCTCTTGTTGACAATTCAACGAAGCCGATAGTCATTTGTGACTACAATGTATGTATGTTTGTATACAGATGCTCGCAACTTATCCGATAGAAAGGAAAAGAACGCGCATCTGGTACAAGAAATTGTTTCGACGACTTTTTAATGTCGACATTAAACGCGTACATTATACATAAAAAAATGTGACGGAGAAGTTGTCGCACCGCAATTTTCGACCCACGCTCATAACTACTATTCTCGAAAAGAACGCTAAACCTGTCACGCCCGCACCTGCCGGACAAGGTATCTATGAGGCAAAATTCCATTACCCGGCCTTGTACCCATTTTTGGATACTCCGGGAAGCTCAAACCGACAACGACATGCGTGCAGAGTTTGCCATAAACGCACAACAACTTTTTGCGCTGGGTGCAATAAAGCCATGTGTGCGTTTACGTGTTTTTCTGCTTTACACGCCTAAACAAAGCTAGTAGGTACCACCTTCGGTTTAAGCTTATCGGACATTAACATCTTGCCATCCATACTAATATTATAAATGCGAAAGTGTGTCTGTCTGTCTGTTACCTCTTCACGCTTAAACCGCTGAAACGATTAAGGTGAAATTTTGTATAGAGATAGTTTAAGACCCAGGGAAGGACATGGGTTTTTATCCCGGAAATCACCCCCCCTAAGGCGGTGAAAAGGGGGGTGGAAGTTTGTATGCAAGTACGATATAAACAAGTTCCACGCGGACGTAGTCGCGGGCAAAAGCTAGTACCGCATAAAACTCCGATTGTGACCTGGGAATCTAGAACTTTCTAGACTGAAGGTTCTCCTATCTATGGGAATAAGGTATTCTCCCGCTGTAAAATGAGCCTATGACCAGCTGACCAGCTCATAAATAAAATAGAGAAAACTATTAGAATTTAGAATTGTATTGTACCTACAATTAATATGTAAACAAATAAATAACTTTATTAAAAATAAATCTTATTATTACTTTTCTATGCTATGACGTGTTCATTTTGTAACGTTACTTTAGTATAATAAATCTAGTTTTAGAAAATGTTATCAGTATTAAAAAAAGATCATCTGGAATTGTTTTACATGCCATTATTTGTGAGTAACTATTTCGAGTCGTATTTCGAGTGCTTTATGTTTATATCTCAAGCTGCCAAACTTATTACTTTACGAATGTAAATTTTTGTTTAAGCCAATTATATGTCAAGATGTATTAACTAGGACACATTTGAAACCTTTTGGCGGACAGGAACAATTTTATTGCATCCCTCCTTCACATTTCAAATTTTCGACACTAGTCGGCTGTCAAGAAAGTTATCAATTTGCCAAGCTGTATTAACTAAGATACCTTTGAAACCTTCTGGCGGACAGGGAAAATTTTATTGCATCCCTTCTCTTATAGATCAAATTTACGAAACTAGTCGGCTGTCAAGAAAGTTATCAATTGGCACAAGATGTATTAACTGCAACACCTTTGAAACCTTTTGGTGGACAAAAACGATTTTATTGCATCCCTCTTTCACATTTCAAATGAACACTAGTCTGCTGTCAAGAAAGTTATCCTTTGAAACGTTTTGGTGGATAGCGACGATTTTATTGCATCCCTTCTCTTACAGATCAAATTTTCACTAGTCGGCTGACACGAAAATTATCAGTTTGCCGAGAAGTATTAACTAAGACACCTTTGAAACCTTTTGGCGGACAGGGTCGATTTTATTGCATACATCTTTCACATTAAAAATTTTTGACGTGACAACGTCTTATAAATTGGTTTGCCGGGTGACACTTCAAGAAACTGCGTTACGCTCCGCTCACGTTATGCGCTCACAATGAGAGCGAGTGAGAGGCACGCGTCCCTTCCACTCGGGCATGGTTAGCCCGCCTAAGAGCGAGAGAGACAGACATAAAAAGTGAAAGGCATTTCATCCTTCTTCCTACTATACGAATGAATATTCACATTAAAATTATTTTACCACTCAAAGTCGTTGTCACGTAAAACTTTCGCCCGTATACCGACTTTACAGGCAACCAATTTTATAAATTTTCGCAAGTATTTTTAGATTAATTTTGACAAAACATTTTTTGTCACCGTTCATTATCGAATCACAATTATTAATGCTTATTATTTATTTATTATATTGTCATGAAATCTTTTTTTTTACACTTCAGATTTCAGGCTTCAGCGAACTGAAACTAAAGCTGTCTCACGGGCCTGTTCAAATTCAGGCTTTAACTGTAGATTTATGATTATTTACTATTACACTAACAGCAAAATGGCATCGAATAATATGGCTGCCAAAGCGACACTAGCAAACTGAACTAATGCTATCACGGGCCTGTTCATTCTCAGGCTTTCACTGTAGATTTGACGTTTACTTACTATGACACTAATAGCAAGACTGCCCCAGATAATATGACTGCCAAAGCGACACTAGCGAACTGAAACTATAGCTGTCACACGGGCCTGTTCAAATTCAGGCTTTAACTGTAGATTTATGATTATTTACTATTACACTAACAGCAAAATGACATCGAATAATATGGCTGCCAAAGCGACTCTAGCAAACTGTACTAATGCTATCACGGGCCTGTTCATTCTCAGGCTTTCACTGTAGATTTGACGTTTACTTACTATGACACTAACGAACACCTCAGGCTGCACAGGACGCAGATCCATTCACACGTACACGTACACTTTGTGGATGGATAATTTCTATAATTCACCCGCTCTTGCCCGTAAACTAAAATCCATTGGGTTCGACTGTGTGGGGACTTTACGGACTAACCGTAAACTCGTCCCAGGGGAGTTGACTAATTTGATTAAAACAAGCATGCGGCCCGGGCAAATAGTAGGATTCCCCAG
This sequence comes from Coenonympha arcania, assembly GCA_036785405.1. Lineage (NCBI taxonomy): Eukaryota > Metazoa > Arthropoda > Insecta > Lepidoptera > Nymphalidae > Coenonympha > Coenonympha arcania. The sequence goes on from CM072082.1 coordinate 10,280,889, forward strand.
TGGAGACGTCGATGTCATGGTCTGGAGAGACCAAAACCGCGTGGCAACGATCTCTTGTTGACAATTCAACGAAGCCGATAGTCATTTGTGACTACAATGTATGTATGTTTGTATACAGATGCTCGCAACTTATCCGATAGAAAGGAAAAGAACGCGCATCTGGTACAAGAAATTGTTTCGACGACTTTTTAATGTCGACATTAAACGCGTACATTATACATAAAAAAATGTGACGGAGAAGTTGTCGCACCGCAATTTTCGACGCACGCTCATAACTACTATTCTCGAAAAGAACGCTAAACCTGTCACGCCCGCACCTGCCGGACAAGGTATCTATGAGGCAAAATTCCATTACCCGGCCTTGTACCCATTTTTGGATACTCCGGGAAGCTCAAACCGACAACGACATGCGTGCAGAGTTTGCCATAAACGCACAACAACTTTTTGCGCTGGGTGCAATAAAGCCATGTGTGCGTTTACGTGTTTTTCTGCTTTACACGCCTAAACAAAGCTAGTAGGTACCACCTTCGGTTTAAGCTTATCGGACATTAACATCTTGCCATCCATACTAATATTATAAATGCGAAAGTGTGTCTGTCTGTCTGTTACCTCTTCACGCTTAAACCGCTGAAACGATTAAGGTGAAATTTTGTATAGAGATAGTTTAAGACCCAGGGAAGGACATGGGTTTTTATCCCGGAAATCACCCCCCCTAAGGCGGTGAAAAGGGGGGTGGAAGTTTGTATGCAAGTACGATATAAACAAGTTCCACGCGGACGTAGTCGCGGGCAAAAGCTAGTACCGCATAAAACTCCGATTGTGACCTGGGAATCTAGAACTTTCTAGACTGAAGGTTCTCCTATCTATGGGAATAAGGTATTCTCCCGCTGTAAAATGAGCCTATGACCAGCTGACCAGCTCATAAATAAAATAGAGAAAACTATTAGAATTTAGAATTGTATTGTACCTACAATTAATATGTAAACAAATAAATAACTTTATTAAAAATAAATCTTATTATTACTTTTCTATGCTAAGACGTGTTCATTTTGTAACGTTACTTTAGTATAATAAATCTAGTTTTAGAAAATGTTATCAGTATTAAAAAAAGATCATCTGGAATTGTTTTACATGCCATTATTTGTGAGTAACTATTTCGAGTCGTATTTCGAGTGCTTTATGTTTATATCTCAAGCTGCCAAACTTATTACTTTACGAATGTAAATTTTTGTTTAAGCCAATTATATGTCAAGATGTATTAACTAAGACACATTTGAAACCTTTTGGCGGACAGGAACAATTTTATTGCATCCCTCCTTCACATTTCAAATTTTCGACACTAGTCGGCTGTCAAGAAAGTTATCAATTTGCCAAGCTGTATTAACTAAGATACCTTTGAAACCTTCTGGCGGACAGGGAAAATTTTATTGCATCCCTTCTCTTATAGATCAAATTTACGAAACTAGTCGGCTGTCAAGAAAGTTATCAATTGGCACAAGATGTATTAACTGCAACACCTTTGAAACCTTTTGGTGGACAAAAACGATTTTATTGCATCCCTCTTTCACATTTCAAATGAACACTAGTCTGCTGTCAAGAAAGTTATCCTTTGAAACGTTTTGGTGGATAGCGACGATTTTATTGCATCCCTTCTCTTACAGATCAAATTTTCACTAGTCGGCTGACACGAAAATTATCAGTTTGCCGAGAGACACCTTTGAAACCTTTTGGCGGACAGGGTCGATTTTATTGCATACATCTTTCACATTAAAAATTTTTGACGTGACAACGTCTTATAAATTGGTTTGCCGGGTGACACTTCAAGAAACTGCGTTACGCTCCGCTCACGTTATGCGCTCACAATGAGAGCGAGTGAGAGGCACGCGTCCCTTCCACTCGGGCATGGTTAGCCCGCCTAAGAGCGAGAGAGACAGACATAAAAAGTGAAAGGCATTTCATCCTTCTTCCTACTATACGAATGAATATTCACATTAAAATTATTTTACCACTCAAAGTCGTTGTCACGTAAAACTTTCGCCCGTATACCGACTTTACAGGCAACCAATTTTATAAATTTTCGCAAGTATTTTTAGATTATTTTTGACAAAACATTTTTTGTCACCGTTCATTATCGAATCACAATTATTAATGCTTATTATTTATTTATTATATTGTCATGAAATCTTTTTTTTACACTTCAGATTTCAGGCTTCAGCGAACTGAAACTAAAGCTGTCTCACGGGCCTGTTCAAATTCAGGCTTTAACTGTAGTTTTATGATTATTTACTATTACACTAACAGCAAAATGGCATCGAATAATATGGCTGCCAAAGCGACACTAGCAAACTGAACTAATGCTATCACGGGCCTGTTCATTCTCAGGCTTTCACTGTAGATTTGACGTTTACTTACTATGACACTAATAGCAAGACTGCCCCAGATAATATGACTGCCAAAGCGACACTAGCGAACTGAAACTATAGCTGTCACACGGGCCTGTTCAAATTCAGGCTTTAACTGTAGATTTATGATTATTTACTATTACACTAACAGCAAAATGGCATCGAATAATATGGCTGCCAAAGCGACTCTAGCAAACTGTACTAATGCTATCACGGGCCTGTTCATTCTCAGGCTTTCACTGTAGATTTGACGTTTACTTACTATGACACTAACGAACACCTCAGGCTGCACAGGACGCAGATCCATTCACACGTACACGTACACTTTGTGGATGGATAATTTCTATAATTCACCCGCTCTTGCCCGTAAACTAAAATCCATTGGGTTCGACTGTGTGGGGACTTTACGGACTAACCGTAAACTCGTCCCAGGGGAGTTGACTAATTTGATTAAAACAAGCATGCGGCCCGGGCAAATAGTAGGATTCACCAGTGGAGACGTCGATGTCATGGTCTGGAGAGACCAAAACCGCGTGGCAACGATCTCTTGTTGACAATTCAACGAAGCCGATAGTCATTTGTGACTACAATGTATGTATGTTTGTATACAGATGCTCGCAACTTATCCGATAGAAAGGAAAAGAACGCGCATCTGGTACAAGAAATTGTTTCGACGACTTTTTAATGTCGACATTAAACGCGTACATTATACATAAAAAAATGCGACGGAGAAGTTGTCGCACCGCAATTTTCGACGCACGCTCATAACTACTATTCTCGAAAAGAACGCTAAACCTGTCACGCCCGCACCTGCCGGACAAGGTATCTATGAGGCAAAATTCCATTACCCGGCCTTGTACCCATTTTTGGATACTCCGGGAAGCTCAAACCGACAACGACATGCGTGCAGAGTTTGCCATAAACGCACAACAACTTTTTGCGCTGGGTGCAATAAAGCCATGTGTGCGTTTACGTGTTTTTCTGCTTTACACGCCTAAACAAAGCTAGTAGGTACCACCTTCGGTTTAAGCTTATCGGACATTAACATCTTGCCATCCATACTAATATTATAAATGCGAAAGTGTGTCTGTCTGTCTGTTACCTCTTCACGCTTAAACCGCTGAAACGATTAAGGTGAAATTTTGTATAGAGATAGTTTAAGACCCAGGGAAGGACATGGGTTTTTATCCCGGAAATCACCCCCCCTAAGGCGGTGAAAAGGGGGGTGGAAGTTTGTATGCAAGTACGATATAAACAAGTTCCACGCGGACGTAGTCGCGGGCAAAAGCTAGTACCGCATAAAACTCCGATTGTGACCTGGGAATCTAGAACTTTCTAGACTGAAGGTTCTCCTATCTATGGGAATAAGGTATTCTCCCGCTGTAAAATGAGCCTATGACCAGCTGACCAGCTCATAAATAAAATAGAGAAAACTATTAGAATTTAGAATTGTATTGTACCTACAATTAATATGTAAACAAATAAATAACTTTATTAAAAATAAATCTTATTATTACTTTTCTATGCTAAGACGTGTTCATTTTGTAACGTTACTTTAGTATAATAAATCTAGTTTTAGAAAATGTTATCAGTATTAAAAAAAGATCATCTGGAATTGTTTTACATGCCATTATTTTTGAGTAACTATTTCGAGTCGTATTTCGAGTGCTTTATGTTTATATCTCAAGCTGCCAAACTTATTACTTTACGAATGTAAATTTTTGTTTAAGCCAATTATATGTCAAGATGTATTAACTAAGACACATTTGAAACCTTTTGGCGGACAGGAACAATTTTATTGCATCCCTCCTTCACATTTCAAATTTTCGACACTAGTCGGCTGTCAAGAAAGTTATCAATTTGCCAAGCTGTATTAACTAAGATACCTTTGAAACCTTCTGGCGGACAGGGAAAATTTTATTGCATCCCTTCTCTTATAGATCAAATTTACGAAACTAGTCGGCTGTCAAGAAAGTTATCAATTGGCACAAGATGTATTAACTGCAACACCTTTGAAACCTTTTGGTGGACAAAAACGATTTTATTGCATCCCTCTTTCACATTTCAAATGAACACTAGTCTGCTGTCAAGAAAGTTATCCTTTGAAACGTTTTGGTGGATAGCGACGATTTTATTGCATCCCTTCTCTTACAGATCAAATTTTCACTAGTCGGCTGACACGAAAATTATCAGTTTGCCGAGAGACACCTTTGAAACCTTTTGGCGGACAGGGTCGATTTTATTGCATACATCTTTCACATTAAAAATTTTTGACGTGACAACGTCTTATAAATTGGTTTGCCGGGTGACACTTCAAGAAACTGCGTTACGCTCCGCTCACGTTATGCGCTCACAATGAGAGCGAGTGAGAGGCACGCGTCCCTTCCACTCGGGCATGGTTAGCCCGCCTAAGAGCGAGAGAGACAGACATAAAAAGTGAAAGGCATTTCATCCTTCTTCCTACTATACGAATGAATATTCACATTAAAATTATTTTACCACTCAAAGTCGTTGTCACGTAAAACTTTCGCCCGTATACCGACTTTACAGGCAACCAATTTTATAAATTTTCGCAAGTATTTTTAGATTAATTTTGACAAAACATTTTTTGTCACCGTTCATTATCGAATCACAATTATTAATGCTTATTATTTATTTATTACATTGTCATGAAATCTTTTTTTTTTACACTTCAGATTTCAGGCTTCAGCGAACTGAAACTAAAGCTGTCTCACGGGCCTGTTCAAATTCAGGCTTTAACTGTAGATTTATGATTATTTACTATTACACTAACAGCAAAATGGCATCGAATAATATGGCTGCCAAAGCAACACTAGCAAACTGAACTAATGCTATCACGGGCCTGTTCATTCTCAGGCTTTCACTGTAGATTTGACGTTTACTTACTATGACACTAATAGCAAGACTGCCCCAGATAATATGACTGCCAAAGCGACACTAGCGAACTGAAACTATAGCTGTCACACGGGCCTGTTCAAATTCAGGCTTTAACTGTAGATTTATGATTATTTACTATTACACTAACAGCAAAATGGCATCGAATAATATGGCTGCCAAAGCGACTCTAGCAAACTGAACTAATGCTATCACGGGCCTGTTCATTCTCAGGCTTTCACTGTAGATTTGACGTTTACTTACTATGACACTAACGAACACCTCAGGCTGCACAGGACGCAGATCCATTCACACGTACACGTACACTTTGTGGATGGATAATTTCTATAATTCACCCGCTCTTGCCCGTAAACTAAAATCCATTGGGTTCGACTGTGTGGGGACTTTACGGACTAACCGTAAACTCGTCCCAGGGGAGTTGACTAATTTGATTAAAACAAGCATGCGGCCCGGGCAAATAGTAGGATTCACCAGTGGAGACGTCGATGTCATGGTCTGGAGAGACCAAAACCGCGTGGCAACGATCTCTTGTTGACAATTCAACGAAGCCGATAGTCATTTGTGACTACAATGTATGTATGTTTGTATACAGATGCTCGCAACTTATCCGATAGAAAGGAAAAGAACGCGCATCTGGTACAAGAAATTGTTTCGACGACTTTTTAATGTCGACATTAAACGCGTACATTATACATAAAAAAATGCGACGGAGAAGTTGTCGCACCGCAATTTTCGACGCACGCTCATAACTACTATTCTCGAAAAGAACGCTAAACCTGTCACGCCCGCACCTGCCGGACAAGGTATCTATGAGGCAAAATTCCATTACCCGGCCTTGTACCCATTTTTGGATACTCCGGGAAGCTCAAACCGACAACGACATGCGTGCAGAGTTTGCCATAAACGCACAACAACTTTTTGCGCTGGGTGCAATAAAGCCATGTGTGCGTTTACGTGTTTTTCTGCTTTACACGCCTAAACAAAGCTAGTAGGTACCACCTTCGGTTTAAGCTTATCGGACATTAACATCTTGCCATCCATACTAATATTATAAATGCGAAAGTGTGTCTGTCTGTCTGTTACCTCTTCACGCTTAAACCGCTGAAACGATTAAGGTGAAATTTTGTATAGAGATAGTTTAAGACCCAGGGAAGGACATGGGTTTTTATCCCGGAAATCACCCCCCCTAAGGCGGTGAAAAGGGGGGTGGAAGTTTGTATGCAAGTACGATATAAACAAGTTCCACGCGGACGTAGTCGCGGGCAAAAGCTAGTACCGCATAAAACTCCGATTGTGACCTGGGAATCTAGAACTTTCTAGACTGAAGGTTCTCCTATCTATGGGAATAAGGTATTCTCCCGCTGTAAAATGAGCCTATGACCAGCTGACCAGCTCATAAATAAAATAGAGAAAACTATTAGAATTTAGAATTGTATTGTACCTACAATTAATATGTAAACAAATAAATAACTTTATTAAAAATAAATCTTATTATTACTTTTCTATGCTAAGACGTGTTCATTTTGTAACGTTACTTTAGTATAATAAATCTAGTTTTAGAAAATGTTATCAGTATTAAAAAAAGATCATCTGGAATTGTTTTACATGCCATTATTTGTGAGTAACTATTTCGAGTCGTATTTCGAGTGCTTTATGTTTATATCTCAAGCTGCCAAACTTATTACTTTACGAATGTAAATTTTTGTTTAAGCCAATTATATGTCAAGATGTATTAACTAGGACACATTTGAAACCTTTTGGCGGACAGGAACAATTTTATTGCATCCCTCCTTCACATTTCAAATTTTCGACACTAGTCGGCTGTCAAGAAAGTTATCAATTTGCCAAGCTGTATTAACTAAGATACCTTTGAAACCTTCTGGCGGACAGGGAAAATTTTATTGCATCCCTTCTCTTATAGATCAAATTTACGAAACTAGTCGGCTGTCAAGAAAGTTATCAATTGGCACAAGATGTATTAACTGCAACACCTTTGAAACCTTTTGGTGGACAAAAACGATTTTATTGCATCCCTCTTTCACATTTCAAATGAACACTAGTCTGCTGTCAAGAAAGTTATCCTTTGAAACGTTTTGGTGGATAGCGACGATTTTATTGCATCCCTTCTCTTACAGATCAAATTTTCACTAGTCGGCTGACACGAAAATTATCAGTTTGCCGAGAAGTATTAACTAAGACACCTTTGAAACCTTTTGGCGGACAGGGTCGATTTTATTGCATACATCTTTCACATTAAAAATTTTTGACGTGACAACGTCTTATAAATTGGTTTGCCGGGTGACACTTCAAGAAACTGCGTTACGCTCCGCTCACGTTATGCGCTCACAATGAGAGCGAGTGAGAGGCACGCGTCCCTTCCACTCGGGCATGGTAAGCCCGCCTAAGAGCGAGAGAGACAGACATAAAAAGTGAAAGGCATTTCATCCTTCTTCCTACTATACGAATGAATATTCACATTAAAATTATTTTACCACTCAAAGTCGTTGTCACGTAAAACTTTCGCCCGTATACCGACTTTACAGGCAACCAATTTTATAAATTTTCGCAAGTATTTTTAGATTAATTTTGACAAAACATTTTTTGTCACCGTTCATTATCGAATCACAATTATTAATGCTTATTATTTATTTATTATATTGTCATGAAATCTTTTTTTTTACACTTCAGATTTCAGGCTTCAGCGAACTGAAACTAAAGCTGTCTCACGGGCCTGTTCAAATTCAGGCTTTAACTGTAGATTTATGATTATTTACTATTACACTAACAGCAAAATGGCATCGAATAATATGGCTGCCAAAGCGACACTAGCAAACTGAACTAATGCTATCACGGGCCTGTTCATTCTCAGGCTTTCACTGTAGATTTGACGTTTACTTACTATGACACTAATAGCAAGACTGCCCCAGATAATATGACTGCCAAAGCGACACTAGCGAACTGAAACTATAGCTGTCACACGGGCCTGTTCAAATTCAGGCTTTAACTGTAGATTTATGATTATTTACTATTACACTAACAGCAAAATGGCATCGAATAATATGGCTGCCAAAGCGACTCTAGCAAACTGAACTAATGCTATCACGGGCCTGTTCATTCTCAGGCTTTCACTGTAGATTTGACGTTGACTTACTATGACACTAACGAACACCTCAGGTGCACAGGACGCAGATCCATTCACACGTACACGTACACTTTGTGGATGGATAATTTCTATAATTCACCCGCTCTTGCCCGTAAACTAAAATCCATTGGGTTCGACTGTGTGGGGACTTTACGGACTAACCGTAAACTCGTCCCAGGGGAGTTGACTAATTTGATTAAAACAAGCATGCGGCCCGGGCAAATAGTAGGATTCACCAGTGGAGACGTCGATGTCATGGTCTGGAGAGACCAAAACCGCGTGGCAACGATCTCTTGTTGACAATTCAACGAAGCCGATAGTCATTTGTGACTACAATGTATGTATGTTTGTATACAGATGCTCGCAACTTATCCGATAGAAACGAAAAGAACGCGCATCTGGTACAAGAAATTGTTTCGACGACTTTTTAATGTCGACATTAAACGCGTACATTATACATAAAAAAATGCGACGGAGAAGTTGTCGCACCGCAATTTTCGACGCACGCTCATAACTACTATTCTCGAAAAGAACGCTAAACCTGTCACGCCCGCACCTGCCGGACAAGGTATCTATGAGGCAAAATTCCATTACCCGGCCTTGTACCCATTTTTGGATACTCCGGGAAGCTCAAACCGACAACGACATGCGTGCAGAGTTTGCCATAAACGCACAACAACTTTTTGCGCTGGGTGCAATAAAGCCATGTGTGCGTTTACGTGTTTTTCTGCTTTACACGCCTAAACAAAGCTAGTAGGTACCACCTTCGGTTTAAGCTTATCGGACATTAACATCTTGCCATCCATACTAATATTATAAATGCGAAAGTGTGTCTGTCTGTCTGTTACCTCTTCACGCTTAAACCGCTGAAACGATTAAGGTGAAATTTTGTATAGAGATAGTTTAAGACCCAGGGAAGGACATGGGTTTTTATCCCGGAAATCACCCCCCCTAAGGCGGTGAAAAGGGGGGTGGAAGTTTGTATGCAAGTACGATATAAACAAGTTCCACGCGGACGTAGTCGCGGGCAAAAGCTAGTACCGCATAAAACTCCGATTGTGACCTGGGAATCTAGAACTTTCTAGACTGAAGGTTCTCCTATCTATGGGAATAAGGTATTCTCCCGCTGTAAAATGAGCCTATGACCAGATGACCAGCTCATAAATAAAATAGAGAAAACTATTAGAATTTAGAATTGTATTGTACCTACAATTAATATGTAAACAAATAAATAACTTTATTAAAAATAAATCTTATTATTACTTTTCTATGCTAAGACGTGTTCATTTTGTAACGTTACTTTAGTATAATAAATCTAGTTTTAGAAAATGTTATCAGTATTAAAAAAAGATCATCTGGAATTGTTTTACATGCCATTATTTGTGAGTAACTATTTCGAGTCGTATTTCGAGTGCTTTATGTTTATATCTCAAGCTGCCAAACTTATTACTTTACGAATGTAAATTTTTGTTTAAGCCAATTATATGTCAAGATGTATTAACTAAGACACATTTGAAACCTTTTGGCGGACAGGAACAATTTTATTGCATCCCTCCTTCACATTTCAAATTTTTGACACTAGTCGGCTGTCAAGAAAGTTATCAATTTGCCAAGCTGTATTAACTAAGATACCTTTGAAACCTTCTGGCGGACAGGGAAAATTTTATTGCATCCCTTCTCTTATAGATCAAATTTACGAAACTAGTCGGCTGTCAAGAAAGTTATCAATTGGCACAAGATGTATTAACTGCAACACCTTTGAAACCTTTTGGTGGACAAAAACGATTTTATTGCATCCCTCTTTCACATTTCAAATGAACACTAGTCTGCTGTCAAGAAAGTTATCCTTTGAAACTTTTTGGTGGATAGCGACGATTTTATTGCATCCCTTCTCTTACAGATCAAATTTTCACTAGTCGGCTGACACGAAAATTATCAGTTTGCCGAGAAGTATTAACTAAGACACCTTTGAAACCTTTTGGCGGACAGGGTCGATTTTATTGCATACATCTTTCACATTAAAAATTTTTGACGTGACAACGTCTTATAAATTGGTTTGCCGGGTGACACTTCAAGAAACTGCGTTACGCTCCGCTCACGTTATGCGCTCACAATGAGAGCGAGTGAGAGGCACGCGTCCCTTCCACTCGGGCATGGTTAGCCCGCCTAAGAGCGAGAGAGACAGACATAAAAAGTGAAAGGCATTTCATCCTTCTTCCTACTATACGAATGAATATTCACATTAAAATTATTTTACCACTCAAAGTCGTTGTCACGTAAAACTTTCGCCCGTATACCGACTTTACAGGCAACCAATTTTATAAATTTTCGCAAGTATTTTTAGATTAATTTTGACAAAACATTTTTTGTCACCGTTCATTATCGAATCACAATTATTAATGCTTATTATTTATTTATTATATTGTCATGAAATCTTTTTTTTACACTTCAGATTTCAGGCTTCAGCGAACTGAAACTAAAGCTGTCTCACGGGCCTGTTCAAATTCAGGCTTTAACTGTAGTTTTATGATTATTTACTATTACACTAACAGCAAAATGGCATCGAATAATATGGCTGCCAAAGCGACACTAGCAAACTGAACTAATGCTATCACGGGCCTGTTCATTCTCAGGCTTTCACTGTAGATTTGACGTTTACTTACTATGACACTAATAGCAAGACTGCCCCAGATAATATGACTGCCAAAGCGACACTAGCGAACTGAAACTATAGCTGTCACACGGGCCTGTTCAAATTCAGGCTTTAACTGTAGATTTATGATTATTTACTATTACACTAACAGCAAAATGGCATCGAATAATATGGCTGCCAAAGCGACTCTAGCAAACTGAACTAATGCTATCACGGGCCTGTTCATTCTCAGGCTTTCACTGTAGATTTGACGTTTACTTACTATGACACTAACGAACACCTCAGGCTGCACAGGACGCAGATCCATTCACACGTACACGTACACTTTGTGGATGGATAATTTCTATAATTCACCCGCTCTTGCCCGTAAACTAAAATCCATTGGGTTCGACTGTGTGGGGACTTTACGGACTAACCGTAAACTCGTCCCAGGGGAGTTGACTAATTTGATTAAAACAAGCATGCGGCCCGGGCAAATAGTAGGATTCACCAGTGGAGACGTCGATGTCATGGTCTGGAGAGACCAAAACCGCGTGGCAACGATCTCTTGTTGACAATTCAACGAAGCCGATAGTCATTTGTGACTACAATGTATGTATGTTTGTATACAGATGATCGCAACTTATCCGATAGAAAGGAAAAGAACGCGCATCTGGTACAAGAAATTGTTTCGACGACTTTTTAATGTCGACATTAAACGCGTACATTATACATAAAAAAATGCGACGGAGAAGTTGTCGCACCGCAATTTTCGACGCACGCTCATAACTACTATTCTCGAAAAGAACGCTAAACCTGCACGCCCGCACCTGCCGGACAAGGTATCTATGAGGCAAAATTCCATTACCCGGCCTTGTACCCATTTTTGGATACTCCGGGAAGCTCAAACCGACAACGACATGCGTGCAGAGTTTGCCATAAACGCACAACAACTTTTTGCGCTGGGTGCAATAAAGCCATGTGTGCGTTTACGTGTTTTTCTGCTTTACACGCCTAAACAAAGCTAGTAGGTACCACCTTCGGTTTAAGCTTATCGGACATTAACATCTTGCCATCCATACTAATATTATAAATGCGAAAGTGTGTCTGTCTGTCTGTTACCTCTTCACGCTTAAACCGCTGAAACGATTAAGGTGAAATTTTGTATAGAGATAGTTTAAGACCCAGGGAAGGACATGGGTTTTTATCCCGGAAATCACCCCCCCTAAGGCGGTGAAAAGGGGGGTGGAAGTTTGTATGCAAGTACGATATAAACAAGTTCCACGCGGACGTAGTCGCGGGCAAAAGCTAGTACCGCATAAAACTCCGACTGTGACCTGGGAATCTAGAACTTTCTAGACTGAAGGTTCTCCTATCTATGGGAATAAGGTATTCTCCCGCTGTAAAATGAGCCTATGACCAGATGACCAGCTCATAAATAAAATAGAGAAAACTATTAGAATTTAGAATTGTATTGTACCTACAATTAATATGTAAACAAATAAATAACTTTATTAAAAATAAATCTTATTATTACTTTTCTATGCTAAGACGTGTTCATTTTGTAACGTTACTTTAGTATAATAAATCTAGTTTTAGAAAATGTTATCAGTATTAAAAAAAGATCATCTGGAATTGTTTTACATGCCATTATTTGTGAGTAACTATTTCGAGTCGTATTTCGAGTGCTTTATGTTTATATCTCAAGCTGCCAAACTTATTACTTTACGAATGTAAATTTTTGTTTAAGCCAATTATATGTCAAGATGTATTAACTAAGACACATTTGAAACCTTTTGGCGGACAGGAACAATTTTATTGCATCCCTCCTTCACATTTCAAATTTTCGACACTAGTCGGCTGTCAAGAAAGTTATCAATTTGCCAAGCTGTATTAACTAAGATACCTTTGAAACCTTCTGGCGGACAGGGAAAATTTTATTGCATCCCTTCTCTTATAGATCAAATTTACGAAACTAGTCGGCTGTCAAGAAAGTTATCAATTGGCACAAGATGTATTAACTGCAACACCTTTGAAACCTTTTGGTGGACAAAAACGATTTTATTGCATCCCTCTTTCACATTTCAAATGAACACTAGTCTGCTGTCAAGAAAGTTATCCTTTGAAACGTTTTGGTGGATAGCGACGATTTTATTGCATCCCTTCTCTTACAGATCAAATTTTCACTAGTCGGCTGACACGAAAATTATCAGTTTGCCGAGAGACACCTTTGAAACCTTTTGGCGGACAGGGTCGATTTTATTGCATACATCTTTCACATTAAAAATTTTTGACGTGACAACGTCTTATAAATTGGTTTGCCGGGTGACACTTCAAGAAACTGCGTTACGCTCCGCTCACGTTATGCGCTCACAATGAGAGCGAGTGAGAGGCACGCGTCCCTTCCACTCGGGCATGGTTAGCCCGCCTAAGAGCGAGAGAGACAGACATAAAAAGTGAAAGGCATTTCATCCTTCTTCCTACTATACGAATGAATATTCACATTAAAATTATTTTACCACTCAAAGTCGTTGTCACGTAAAACTTTCGCCCGTATACCGACTTTACAGGCAACCAATTTTATAAATTTTCGCAAGTATTTTTAGATTAATTTTGACAAAACATTTTTTGTCACCGTTCATTATCGAATCACAATTATTAATGCTTATTATTTATTTATTACATTGTCATGAAATCTTTTTTTTTACACTTCAGATTTCAGGCTTCAGCGAACTGAAACTAAAGCTGTCTCACGGGCCTGTTCAAATTCAGGCTTTAACTGTAGATTTATGATTATTTACTATTACACTAACAGCAAAATGGCATCGAATAATATGGCTGCCAAAGCAACACTAGCAAACTGAACTAATGCTATCACGGGCCTGTTCATTCTCAGGCTTTCACTGTAGATTTGACGTTTACTTACTATGACACTAATAGCAAGACTGCCCCAGATAATATGACTGCCAAAGCGACACTAGCGAACTGAAACTATAGCTGTCACACGGGCCTGTTCAAATTCAGGCTTTAACTGTAGATTTATGATTATTTACTATTACACTAACAGCAAAATGGCATCGAATAATATGGCTGCCAAAGCGACTCTAGCAAACGGAACTAATGCTATCACGGGCCTGTTCATTTATGATTATTTACTATTACACTAACAGCAAAATGAAATATCAATGAAATAGCAAAATGAAATAATATATAATATAATAAAAAATATATCCCGGTAATAATAATATCCAAACAGGCGGAGAAACGGACTTTTGAAACCTGGCTTATTTTTTTAGTAATTAGGTGAAACGTAGTTTTATTGTTATATTCTTCCGCGACGCTGCGTGTATTAGAGTGAGAAGGGCAAAAATCAAATCAGTAAAAAAGTAAATCATCTTATGCCGAATCTTAATAAAACCCGATGCCCGACTTACTACGAGTGTACCTACCTACAACAGGATAGGATCGATAAAAAGCAATTCCGTCATTAACGATTACAAAGATAGCCCTATTCTTGGAAAAAATGTGTTAAAAAGACTTATATGACAAATCAGCTCATTTTCCAACAGGATATTGACACCAGCTTATTTCTTTTCTTCGCTGTCTTTTTGTTGGATGGAGATCCCTTAATTGGTCCTCTTTAATGAATACATGAACAAACACGTGAACAACACGCTATTATAAACTGGGTAACCTTATAACCGTTTACTCATCTTCAAGATAGTTTTTACAAGACGAAACATAGTGTTCTATGCACCGATAAGAATTAGGAAACCTAAAAGCATCCGAACGATTTACGTACTTAAATGTTTTTCGTACAAGCAAACAGTAGCATTTGTCAAAATTCTATAGGCGTATCTGAACGAACTAAAGAGGGGCCTTACTGTTGGTGACTAAACAAGTATTTTTGGCACCGATAAACTGGCGACATATTTTCGCGCCGTACGTTTTGTCCACGTCTATTCTTAAAAGGTGAATTTTGGCGAAATGTCACGCCTTACCAATAGCGAACTCAAATGGCGACGGCATAACTATTTCCTGTTAACTTTTTGATTCTTGTTCCATTTGAGGAAATTTTATTGTGGCACTTCAATATGTAATTTTGCAAACGAACGTATAATATATTCCCATTTTTCTCAAAAACCGCTGGATAAACGGCTCAGATTCGAGTTTCTGTATACACAGTTTTGGAGCAACTTTTGGGAGAACTTTCTATCGAGAAAATTTTATCCAATCGTGTTTCTGCTTCTTAGCGATTTTAGATTAAAGACCCAAAATACATAACGTTTAAATTTGAGAGTAATTGTCTTTATAATTTTTACGTAAAACTTCACTCAAAATCACCTATATACAGCTTGTAGGCCGTTAACTGCAAAACCTTTGAAACCTTTTGGTGGACAAAAACGATTTTATTGCATCCCTCTTTCACATTTCAAATGAACACTAGTCTGCTGTCAAGAAAGTTATCCTTTGAAACGTTTTGGCGGATAGGGACGATTTTATTGCATCCCTTCTCTTATGGCGGGGCTACAGTAGCGTCCGAAGATTCGTGTCGCGTTAGCGCGCCAAAAGCATCGTGTACGGGCATACACGATGTCCTTGTCTACATTAGCGGGCGAAGATTCATCTTGCCGGATTGTCGCCGTCGGCGATTTAATGCGTATTCAAAATGGAGGAAGTAGTGGCGTTGCATTGTATGTCCGTAAATTATTATTAGTTAACAAAATAAAATAAACTAGGATTCCATATAATATTCTCTGTTTCATAAAACTGAATGAACTCCAACACTTTTTCGTTGCTCCACTCCATAGTGTACAAAAAAACACGCACGTGCGTCCCGCTACAAAGTCTGGACGAAAATGAAGTGACGGAGGTGTAGCCACCCAAGCGAATATTGTCGCATCAAATCCCTTTGATGCGCGCTAGTTTACCGACAGTGCCCCGATAGCACATCGTATACGCCCGAATACTACACCACGTTGCAACGATCTACCCGGCCACATCTGTGCGTAAATCCGAATATTCGCCGTAGCCCGCTAATGTAGCCCCGCCATTACAGATCAAATTTTCACTAGTCGGCTGACACGAAAATTATCAGTTTGCCGAGAAGTATTAACTAAGATACCTTTGAAACCTTTTGGCGGACAGGGACGATTTTATTGCATACATCTTTCACATTAAATTTTTTTTTTTTACACTTCAGATTTCAGGCTTCCACTATAGATTTGATGTTTACTTACTATGTCACTAATAGCAAGACGGCCCCGGATAATATGACTGCCAAAGCGACACTAGCGAACTGAAACTAAAGCTGTCTCACGGGCCTGTTCAAATTCAGGCTTTAACTGTAGATTTATGATTATTTACTATTACACTAACAGCAAAATGGCATCGAATAATATGGCTGCCAAAGCGACACTAGCAAACTGAACTAATGCTATCACGGGCCTGTTCATTCTCAGGCTTTCACTGTAGATTTGACGTTTACTTACTATGACACTAATAGCAAGACTGCCCCAGATAATATGACTGCCAAAGCGACACTAGCGAACTGAAACTATAGCTGTCACACGGGCCTGTTCAAATTCAGGCTTTAACTGTAGATTTATGATTATTTACTATTACACTAACAGCAAAATGGCATCGAATAATATGGCTGCCAAAGCGACTCTAGCAAACTGAACTAATGCTATCACGGGCCTGTTTATTCTCAGGCTTTCACTGTAGATTTGACGTTTACTTACTATGACACTAATAGCAAGACGGCCCCGGATAATATGACTGCCAAAGCGACACTAGCGAACTGAAACTATAGCTGTCACACGGGCCTGTTCAAATTCAGGCTTTAACTGTAGATTTATGATTATTTACTATTACACTAACAGCAAAATGGCATCGAATAATATGGCTGCCAAAGCGACTCTAGCAAACTGAACTAATGCTATCACGGGCCTGTTCATTCTCAGGCTTTCACTGTAGATTTGACGTTTACTTACTATGACACTAATAGCAAGACGGCCCCGGATAATATGACTGCCAAAGCGACACTAGCGAACTGAAACTAAAGCTGACACACGGGCCTGTTCAAATTCACGCTTTAACTGTAGATTTATGATTATCTACTATGACACTAACAGCAAAATGGCATCGAATAATATGGCTGCCAAAGCGACTCTAGCAAACTGAACTAATGCTATCACGGGCCTGTTCATTCTCAGGCTTTCACTGTAGATTTGATGTTTACTTACTATGACACTAATAGCAAGACGGCCCCGGATAATACGACTGCCAAAGCGACTCTAGCGAACAGAAACTAAAGCTGTCACAGGCCTGCTCAATTTCAGGCTTTCACAGTAGATTTGACCTTTGTTGTCCATCTGCCTTTCGAATCTTTGTTTGCAACTCCTAATTATTTCGTACAATAGTGCATAACCGGGTCGAAACTTGAAACAGGTATGAGATAATTAACAGCATACAATGGCTATTTAAGCAATTTTTAATGACCTGCAAGTTGAAAACTCTTTGCAATTACTTTGAAATTTAAAATCATGCAATTTCGGTTTTCTAGCTAAATTGGCCCTGAAGCAGAAATACGACTGGATAAAATTTGCTCGACAGAAAGTTCTTACAAAACTCCATGTTTTTTATTTCTATCCGAAACTATATCCCGGTAATAATAATATCCAAACAGGCGGAGAAATGGACTTTTGAAACCTGGCTTATTTTTTTAGTAATTAGGTGAAACGTAGTTTTATTGTTATATTCTTCCGCGACGCTGCGTGTACTAATTAGAGTGAGAAGGGCAAAAATCAAATCAGTAAAAAAGTAAATCATCTTATGCCGAATCTTAATAAAACCCGATGCCCGACTTACTACGAGTGTACCTACCTACAACAGGATAGGATCGATAAAAAGCAATTCCGTCATTAACGATTACAAAGATAGCCCTATTCTTGGAAAAAATGTGTTAAAAAGACTTATATGACAAATCAGCTCATTTTCCAACAGGATATTGACACCAGCTTATTTCTTTTCTTCGCTGTCTTTTTGTTGGATGGAGATCCCTTAATTGGTCCTCTTTAATGAATACATGAACAAACACGTGAACAACACGCTATTATAAACTGGGTAACCTTATAACCGTTTACTCATCTTCAAGATAGTTTTTACAAGACGAAACATAGTGTTCTATGCACAGATAAGAATTAAGAAACCTAAAAGCATCCGAACGATTTACGTAAATCTTTTTCGTACAAGCAAACATGGCGCTACCCATTTGTCAAAGTTCTATAGGCGTATCTGAACGAACTACAGAGGGGCCTTACTGTTGGTGACTAAACAAGCATTTTTGACACCGATAAACTGGCGACATCTTTTCGCGCCGTCCGTTTTGTCCACGTCTATTCTTCAATGGCGAATTTTGGCGAAATGTCACGCCTTACGACGCCGGCCGATTATTGATAGCAAACTCAAATGGCAGCGGAAAACTATTTGCTTTTAACTTTTTGATTCTTGTTCCATTTGAGGAAATTTTATTGTGGCACTTCAATGTAATTTTGCAAACGAACGTATAATATATTCCCATTTTCTCAAAAACGCTGGATGTACGGCTCAGATTCGAGTTTCTGTATACACAGAGAAAAATGTCATTTTGGCTGAATCATAAAATATCGCGTCCTCGATACATTCACACCCAACGCCATCTATGAATAGTCGCTAACATGCGGCTGTGAATAGCCAGCGCTGGTCGCACAAACGAATCCAACACGACCATATATTTACACCCAGCGCCATATGTGGAGTGTGGACAGTTGCTATCAATAGATGGCATTAGTGGCATAAACGAATCTAATTCCTCCATACCTTTACGCCCAGCGTCATCTATGGACAGGCGCTAACAGCTGGCGCAGGTTCTTTTCATTTTTCTGGACGAAATTTGATATCACACATTAATAACGTTCTATGCTCTTTCTTTTATCTCATAAGCTATGTTATTTAGCAAAAAATAATCTTTATGCCTCAGCCTTCCGACCAGTATGCTAAAGGTCTTTTTAAGAATGCAGGAATTAAAATGAAATTTTCTTTCAGTAAAATTTTCACCTAATATTTAAGGTACAGTTTAATACAAGTAAAATAGAAGGAACATCAAATATACTATGTCCATTCGTTTATTTTCTATTTGGCACGTGAAATCACATGAAACAGATATAGCAATAGCAGAGAGAGATAAAGGAGAAGTGGTCTCTTTCTGGTCCCTCGCTATTGCTATATCTGTTTCATGTGTCAAAGAGAAAATAAACTCATGGAAATAGTATAAATACATATACGTAATGTTGTTTCGCTCACTCGTTCCATTTACACAATTTTAATCTTAGGGTAACTGAAAATAGGGAGGTAGGCAAATAAAAACAGCAACAAAAATACTTACATAGGCATTATTAATTACGACGACAACATTAAGTATACAGATCTTAACATGAACATTTGAAAGGGTCTTGATGACATTTACAATGACTCGTCAATTGGGTATGACTTTTATACAAACTAGGATAAAAATTACGACGTCTACAAAAAACAAAATTAAAATCCAACGAAGAAATACAAAGTTATAGGCATTTTAACTTTTGGAGTAGGGGTCTTCTGTCTCTTTGTCGCAAAACGAAAATTTGTAGAGTTACTATCGCCTGACCACACTTTGAAGTCACAGTCTCTGTCTAATCACAAATATTAAAATGTATATAACTTTTTTTTATTTGGTCAATTTAATTAGTTTCTTTACCATTTTATTGGTAAACAATTATTTTTTTATATAAATGATCTAAATAAATATTTTAATTTCACCCAACTATCCAATTGGTTGTCACATGGACTTCAGTGGAGTTATAGTTGTAAAAATATAATAGGTCCGTTTTGGCGTTTGAGACAGCCCATAGAATGTAACTTGGAACGAAGCTGTATGAAACCATAAACTAATAAATTATTATACATACTTAAAGTGTCAGCTACGTTCTCTTTTTGTTTTATAAATACCATTCTCGAAAAGCACGCTAAACCTGCGGTCACGCCCACACCTGCCGGACAAGGTATCTATGAGGCAAAATTCCATTACCCGGCCTTGTACCCATTTTTGGATACTCCGGGAAGCTCAAACCGACAACGACATGCGTGCAGAGTTTGCCATAAACGCACAACAACTTTTTGCGCTGGGTGCAATAAAGCCATGTGTGCGTTTACGTGTTTTTCTCCTTTACACGCCTAAACAAAGCTAGTAAGTACCACCTTCGGTTTAAGCTTATCGGACATTAACATCTTGCCATCCATACTAATATTATAAATGCGAAAGTGTGTCTGTCTGTCTGTTACCTCTACACGCTTAAACCGCTGAAACGATTAAGGTGAAATTTTGTATAGAGATAGTTTAAGACCCAGGGAAGGACATGGAAGTTTTTATCCCGGAAATCACCCCCTAAGGCGGTGAAAAGGGGGGTGGAAGTTTGTATGCAAGTACGATATAAACAAGTTCCACGCGGACGTAGTCGCGGGCAAAAGCTAGTACCGCATAAAGCTCCGATTGTGACCTGGGAATCTAGAACTTTCTAGACTGAAGGTTCTCCTATCTATGGGAATAAGGTATTCTCCCGCTGTAATATCAGCCTATGACCAGCTGACCAGCTCATAAATATAATAGAGAAAACTATTAGAATTTAGAATTGTATTGTACCTACAATTAATATGTAAACAAATAAATAACTTTATTAAAAATAAATCTTATTATCACATATTAAAAATATTAAATTATATTATTAAAAATGAATAAATTTTTCATTTTTATTTTTCTTAGGAAAACGAGATTTTCCTCACATGAAACCTTGGTAGACCAACCAAAAACCCCAATGTTGTTACATTGGAGTACAAATAAGTTTCCGCCGTTTTATTGTAGATGGCGCGGCACGGAGTTTCGGTTAGCTTTCGCAGATGATAATCGGCTTAAAAAATAGTTTGGACATTCAAGAACAACACAACCTATTAATATCATTGATTTTATATTGGTAAAAATATAATTTTTACAAGTTGAAAATGTCAAAATTTGAGCCAAGTAAGCGTCATTTGCGGGAAATATTAGTTAACTTCTTTAATTTAAAGAAATCTGCTGCTGAGGCGCATCAGTTGCTCGTAGAAGCATATGGTGAGGGTGCTTTGAGTGAGAGAACGTGTCGAGAGTGGTTTCTAAAGTTTAAAAACGGTGATTTCGACGTAGAAGGCAAAGATCGCAGTGGAAGGCCAAAAATTTACGAGGATGCAGAATTGGAGGAATTATTGGAGGAGGATTCATCTCAAACACAAAAAGAACTTGCTCTAACATTAGGAATCACTCAGCAAGCAGTCTCACATCGTTTAAAATCATTAGGAATGATTCATAAACAAGGAAATTGGGTTCCGTACGAGAGAGATATTGAACGCCGATTATGCTGAAGTGAAATGCTGCTAACTAGACATAAAAAAAGGGTTTTTTACATCGTATCGTAACTGGTGATAAGAAGTGGATACATTATGACAATCCAAAAAGAAGGAAATCATGGGGATTACCTGGCCACGCGTCAACATCAACAGCAAAACCGAATATTCACGGAAAAAAACTTATGCTGCGTATTTGGTGGGATCAGCTAGGTGTAGTGTATTATGAGTTGCTTAATCCGAGCGAAACGATTACTGGAGCCCTCTATCTAACACAATTGATGAGATTGAGCCGAGCTCTGAAGAAAAAACGCCCTCAATACTATTCTAGACACGAAAAAATTATTCTTCTGCAAGACAATGCTCGTCCACATGTTGCGGCTCCCGTGAAAAAGTACTTGGAAACACTTGATTGGGAAGTGTTACCCCACCCGCCGTATTCACCAGACATCGCACCGTCCGATTATCACCTGTTCCGGTCCATGGCACATGCTCTGACGGCGCAGCGGTTCACATCTTATGAAGATACCAAAAATTGGGTTGATTCGTGGATAGCCTCAAAAGACAAGGAGTTCTCCAGACGTGGGATTCGAATGCTGCCTGAGAGATGGGAAAAAGTGGTTGCAAGTGATGGGATATATTTTGAATAAATTTATATTACCGTTCTTCTATAATAAATATTTAATTTGTGTTAAAAAACGGCGGAAACTTATTTGTACTCCTAATAATT
Organism: Coenonympha arcania; assembly: GCA_036785405.1. Classification (NCBI taxonomy): domain Eukaryota; kingdom Metazoa; phylum Arthropoda; class Insecta; order Lepidoptera; family Nymphalidae; genus Coenonympha; species Coenonympha arcania. The sequence continues at coordinate 10,303,166 of CM072082.1, forward strand.
ACATTAAAACCATTCCAGCTGTTTTCGAAAACGCGATTACATACATTTAAAAACCTACAAATATTGCCATTTTTACTGAAAATTAACATAAGTGCCTAAAAGGTATAAAAATACCTATAAAAATAATAGGTTTAAAAAAAATAATAAACAAATAGTTGCTAAAAATTATAAGTATTACTTTGATAAATAAATTTTATTTTATATTCCTCCTAGGAAATTCATGAAAGTCGTATCCACACTATTGTAGCCGCTACCGTAGTAGCCGTTCATGGTTTGTTTTAAAAAATCTCAAATATTTTTCTATGCTAAGACGTTTTCATTTTGTAACGTTACTTCAGTATAATAAATCTAGTTATAGGAAATGTTATCAGTATTAAAAAAAGATCATCTGGAATTGTTTTACAGGCCATTATTTGTGAGTAACTATTTCGAGTGCTTTATGTTTATGTCACAAACTGCCAAACTTATTACTTTACGAATGTAAATTTTTGTTTAAGCCAATTATATGCCAAGATGTATTAACTAAGACACATTTGAAACCTTTTGGCGGACAGGAACAATTTTATTGCATCCCTTCTCTTACAGATCAAATTTTCGAAACTAGTTGGCTGTCAAGAAAGTTATCAATTATCACAAGATGTATTAACTGCAACACCTTTGAAACCTTTTGGCGGACAGGAACAATTTTATTGCATCCCTCTTTCACATTTCGAATTTTCGAAACTAGTTGGCTGTCAAGAAAGTTATCAATTTGCCAAGCTGTATTAAGGGGATTTATTGAATTTATTTTTGTCTTTCTCACTCTCACGGATACTTTGGTAGGTGCGACATGCAGCGTCGCGGAAGAATATAACAGAAAAACGACCTTTTACCTAATTACTCAAAAACTAAGCCAGTTATCAAAAATCGGTTCTAAGCGTTTCTGGATATTGGTATTACCGACATATTAAAACAAAAATTACAATTACATCCATACACATAGTATCCGATAAAATACATCCATATTACATAGTTTCCGATAAAACACAGGAAAACTGAGATTTTGGAGCAACTTTTGGGAGAACTTTCAATCGAGAAAATTTTATCCAATCGTGTTTCTGCTTCTAAGCGATTTTAGATTAAAGTCCCAAAATACATGACGTATACATTTGAAAGTAATTGTCTTTATAGTTTTTACGTAAAACTTCATTCAAAATCACTTAAATACGGCTTGTACGCCGTTAACTAAGATACTTTTGAAACCTTCTGGCGGACAGGGACAATTTTATTGCATCCCTTCTCTTACAGATCAAATTTTCACTAGTCGGCTGACACGAAAATTAACAGTTTGCCGAGAAGTATTAACTAATATACCTTTGAAACCTTTTGGCGGACAGGGACGATTTTATTGCATACATCTTTCACATTAAAATTTTTTAACACGAGACCACGATCAATTAAACTATCAGTTTGCCAAGATGTTTATCTGAGATAGGTACCTTTGAAACCTTTTGGTGGACAGGGATGATTTTGCTGCATCCCTCTTTCATATTTCCAATTTTTAACCGACTTCAAAAAAAAGGAGGAGGTTCTCAATTCGTCGGAATCTTTTTTTTTACACTTTAGATTTCAGGCTTCCACTATAGATTTGATGTTTACTTACTATGTCACTAATAGCAAGACGGCCCCGGATAATATGACTGCCAAAGCGACTCTAGCAAACTGAACTAATGCTATCACGGGCCTGTTCATTCTCAGGCTTTCACTGTAGATTTCATGTTTACTTACTATGACACTAATAGCAAGACGGCCCCGGATAATATGACTGCCAAAGCGACACTAGCGAACTGAAACTAAAGCTGTCACACGGGCCTGCTCAAAATCAGGCTTTAACTGTAGATTTATGATTATGTATTTACTATCACACTAACAGCAAAATGGCATCGAATAATATGACTGCCAAAGCGACTCTAGCAAACTGAACTAATGCTATCACGGGCCTGTTCATTCTCAGGCTTTCACTGTAGATTTGATGTTTACTTACTATGACACTAATAGCAAGACGGCCCCGGATAATATGACTGCCAAAGCGACACTAGCGAACTGAAACTAAAGCTGTCTCACGGGCCTGTTCAAATTCAGGCTTAAACTGTAGATTTATGATTATTTACTATTACACTAACAGCAAAATGGCATCGAATAATATGACTGCCAAAGCGACTCTAGCAAACTGAACTAATGCTATCACGGGCCTGTTCATTCTCAGGCTTTCACTGTAGATTTGATGTTTACTTACTATGACACTAATAGCAAGACGGCCCCGGATAATATGACTGCCAAAGCGACACTAGCGAACTGAAACTAAAGCTGTCTCACGGGCCTGTTCAAATTCAGGCTTAAACTGTAGATTTATGATTATTTACTATTACACTAACAGCAAAATAGCATCGAATAATATGACAGCCAAAGCGACTCTAGCAAACTGAACTAATGCTATCACGGGCCTGTTCATTCTCAGGCTTTCACTGTAGATTTGATGTTTACTTACTATGACACTAATAGCAAGACGGCCTCGAATAATATGGCTGCCAAAGCGATACTAGCGAACAGAAACTAAAGCTGTCACAGGCCTGCTCAATTTCAGGCTTTCACAGTAGATTTGACCTTTGTTGTCCATCTGCCTTTCGAATCTTTGTTTGCAACTCCTAATTATTTCGTACAATAGTGCATAACCGGGTCGAAACTCGAAGCAATAAGTGCATACAGGTATGAGGTAATTAACAGCATACAATGGCTATTTAAGCAATTTTTAGTGACCTGCAAGTTGAAAACTCTTTGCAATTACTTTGAAATTTAAAATCATGCAATTTCGGTTTTCTAGCTAAATTGGCCCTGAAGCAGAAATAAGACTGGATAAAATTGGCTCGACAGAAAGTTCTTACAAAACTCCATGTTTTTTATTTCTAATGGGTAAGACCTACAACAAGATAGGATCGATAAAAAGCAATGCCGTCATTAGCGATTACAAAGATAGCCCTATTCTTGGAAAAAATGTGTTAAAAAGACTTATATGACAAATCAGCTCATTTTCCAACAGGATATTGACACCAGCCTTTTTCCTTTTTTCGCTGTCTTTTTGTTGGATGGAGATCCCTTAATTGGTCCTCTTTAATGAATACATGAACAAACACGTGAACAACACGCTATTATAAACTGGGTAACCTTATAACCGTTTACTCATCTTCAAGATAGTTTTTACAAGACGAAACATAGTGTTCTATGCACCGATAAGAATTAAGAAACCTAAAAGCATCCGAACGATTTACGTAAATCTTTTTCGTACAAGCAAACATGGCGCTACCGATTCGTCAAAATTCTATAGGCGTATCTGAACGAACTACAGAGGGGCCTTACTGTTGGTGACTAAACAAGCATTTTTGGCACCGATAAACTGGCGACAATCTTTTCGCGCCGTCCGTTTTTCCACGTCTATTCTTCAATGGCGAATTTTGGCGAAATGTCACGCCTTACGACGCCGGCCGATTATTGATAGCAAACTCAAATGGCAGCGGAATAACTATTTGCTTTTAACTTTTTGATTCTTGTTCCATTTGAGGAAATTTTATTGTGGCACTTCAATGTAATTTTGCAAACGAACGTATAATATATTCCCATTTTTTCTCAAAAAACCGATGGATGTACGGTTCAGATTCGAGTTTCTGTATACACAGAGAAAAATGTCATTTTGGCTGAATCATAAAATATCGCGTCCTCGATACATTCACACCCAACGCCATCTATGAATAGTCGCTAACATGCGGCTGTGAATAGCCAGCGCTGGTCGCACAAACGAATCCAACACGACCATATATTTACACCCAGCGCCACATGTGGAGTGTGGACAGTTGCTATCAATAGATGGCATTAGTGGCATAAACGAATCTAATTCCTCCATACTTTACGCCCAGCGTCATCTATGGACAGGCGCAGGTTCTTTTCATTTTTCTGGAGGAAATTTTATATCACACTTTAATAACGTTCTATGCTCTTTCTTTTATCTCAAAATAATCTTTATGCCTAAGCCTTCCGACCAGTATGCTAAAGGTCTTTTTAAGAATGCAGGTAAAGAGTTTTTAAAATTAAAATGAAATTTTCTTTCAGTAAAATTTTCACCTAATATTTAAGATACAGTTTAATGAAAGTAAAATAGAAGGTCCATTCGTTTATTTTCTATTTGGCACGTGAAATCACATGAAACAGATATAGCAATAGCAGAGAGAGATAAAGGAGAAGTGGTCTCTTTCCGGTCCCTCGCTATTGCTGTATCTGTTTCATGTGTCAAAGAGAAAATAAACTCATGGAAATAGTATAAATACATATACGTAATGTTGTTTCGCTCACTCGTTCCATTTACACAATTTTAATCTTAGGGTAACTGAAAATAGGGAAATAGGTAAATAAAAACAGCAACAAAAATACTTTTATTAATTACGACGACAACATTTAGTAAACAGATCTTAACATGAACATTTGAAAGGGTCTTGATGACATTTACAATGACTCGTCAATTGGGTATGACTTTTATACAAACTAGGATAAAAATTACGACGTCTACAAAAAACAAAATTAAAATCCAACGAAGAAATACAAAGTTATAGGCATTTTAACTTTTGGAGTAGGGGTCTTCTGTCTCTTTGTCGCAAAACGAAAATTTGTAGAGTTACTATCGCCTGACCACACTTTGAAGTCACAGTCTCTGTCTAATCAGAAATATTAAAATGTATATAACTTTTTTTATTTGGTCAATTTCATTAGTTTCTTTACCATTTTATTGGTAAACAATTATTTTTTTATATAAATGATATAAATAAATATTTTAATTTCAGTCAACTATCCAATTGGTTGTCACATGGACTTAAGTGGAGTTATAGTTGTAAAAATATAATAGCTCCGTTTTGGCGTTTGAGACAGCCCATAGAATGTAACTTGGAACGAAGCTGTATGAAACCATAAACTAATAAATTATTATACATACTTAAAGTGTCGGCTACGTTCTCTTTTTGTTTTAATTTTATTGTTGTAACCACTTAATTACTAAATTTCACCAGCTTCATTTGATTTTAATAGTAATTGAATATTGTGCAGTGATCTTTACTGGAAAGAATGAGCTTGGCGACACTGATTTCTGTAGGATGGGTTGTCTTTGACCAAGCGGCACGTGTCTGAGTAGTTTTTGATTGTGAGAATGGTATTGTAACTAAAAATATAATATAAAAGACAAATTAAGCTTTCGTATCGTTCTATCATTTCAAAAAACCTACAATATTAAGTGGAATTATTATTTTCTGATAAGTACTTTTATTCAATGCACTTAACAATACTTAATCAAATCGATCAAGAACCAGGGTAAAGATCGGATAGTTATGATATATATCAAAATATATTATATATATTTCAATTTAGTATGAAATACATGTTATTACTTTATTGTATTCTATGACTAGCTTTTGCCTGCGACTGAATTTCGGGCTTTTACACATACCGTGGGAGCTATGGATTACCTGGGATGAAAAGTAGTACCTATAATTATTTGTTAACCTAACTTTGTTCTAAACAGTCGACTACGGGGCTCAATGGAACCATACATAGGCTTAGTAGTTTTACTGCCCTTACCGCTCCCTTCAGTTTCAGTTTTTTATTTGCCATTTCACATAACACAACATACAATGATGATAATGTACAATCAAATTGTAATGTGAATACCCAGGATGGGCGTAGCAAATTGTTTATGGGATAGGGGGACCGATTTTATTATATTCGTCTTTAAAATAATCGTCAATCATATAATAAGCCTTTGAGATGAGGAAATCTTTTAATAGTTTATTAAATTTTATTTCTTTTTCTTCGTTTCTTATGTAATTAGGAAGGTGGTTGTATACCTTTATGGAAGCCGCGTAAGGACTAGCCCTGTGTAATAATAATCTTGATTGCGGTAACTGTAATTGTATTTTCAGGATGGCGACGCGGTTTATCAGGATATTTATTGTACAAATGAATATTTTTCCGAACGAATTTGCATATTTCTAGGATGTAGATGGATGCCAAGGTTAAAATTTGCAATTTTTTAAAATGCGGCTCGCAAGATTCAGTGTTTTTTATGTTAGCAATAATACGTATGCACTTTTTTTGCTTTTTAAATATGTCTTTTACATCTGTGCTGTTTCCCCAGAGTATTACGCCATATCGTAGCCTGGCGTATCCGTAGGCGTAAAGGCGTCCCTTCCTTAATCAGTGTAGGTTCAACTGCTGGGTTATATATATAAAGTTATACATTTTAATTCCGATAAAAACTCGCCAAGTCAAATCTAACCTATTTTAAGATCTCACATTTTTGAATAACAGCAATTATTATGGGTATCCAATAAAGCAAAGAAATAGAGTTTAATAATTGTTCATATTGTTTTTTTGTTCCTATAAATACAAATTTCGTTTTTACATAGAACTTGGCACTCATCTTGATCTCCATTCTTTTTGCGGCGAAGCCGAAAGCCAAGCATAATTTTTGTATTGAACTTGGCTCTCCTTTTTTTACATGTATGTTTTAAGTGGGATTAATATTAATATTAGTGTGATATATCAAGCTGCGTTTGACGATTTATATCAAATGATTTACAAATACAAAAATGGTTTTATGATTTCATGTTTTCCAGTTGATTTAGCATGATCATTTTCACGCCGCAAATACTGAACCGATTTGACTGAAATTTGGAACATAGATAGCTTATAACCCGGATTAAAATTACATAGGCTACTTTTTGTCCCGGGAAAATCCATAGTTCCCATGGGATATTTGAAAAACCCAAATTTTTTATTTTTTTTATTTTTAACAGTAATCTATAGCTACAGCTATAGGTAGATTACTTTGACAATCTGTCCTGAAAGTAGGTGTAAAGGTCATTGAAAAGGAAATTCAACTTTTTCTCAGGATTTGTAAAAAAAACTAATTTAACGCGGGCGGAGCCGCGGGCAAAAGCTAGTTGATATATATTCTCGAACACTGTCAAGCACTGATACAATCTTGATTCATCGCGAGTATCGAGTAGCGAGTCGTATAGTTCACTATTGCTATTGGTATTGGTACTAGTCTCGTCGCAATCACATACGGCAAGACGGGCTTATTAAATTTTTACAAGTATAAGGTGTCTTAATTCTGAGTGGGACACAGCGTCTGTGTCGGGTTCTGCAGCGTGTAGCCGACGGGCGCGGGCTGAGGTGCGGTCGACGTGGGATAGTGCCCATGCGAGCGTCTGTGTGCGTGCAGAGCGGTCCCCTGCAAAACAATAACAACGGCTTCATAATAAACAGTGGTGCCTATGAAGATGCAAACTCTCAACTAGTTCTACAGAGGGCGCTAAATGATTGTTACCAATATACTGTACAACTACGGTCTCTACATTACCTATACTATTTCCATTCGATTATTTTCTCTTTGACACATTAAGCAGATATAGCAATAGCAAGGGACCAGAGAGAGATAAAGGTAAAGTTGTCTCTTTTTGGTCCCTCGCTATTGCTATATCTGTTTCATATGCCAAAGACAAACGAATGGAAATAGTATACTACAATTACTACTTTTTTAATATCCGGAATCTAAAGTTATATGCATACAAACAAGTACTTAGTAACTCTACTTCTTAGTAAAATCGGTACGATACGAAATGTGCATCGAAAATAAAGTAATTTTGTATGCAAAATTAAATTCCAGATATGTAAAAATAATTCCTAGTGCCATAGTTATAGTGTTTATTAAGAACCATTGTTTTTAATAAACACTTTAACTATGGCACTAGGAATAGTGTTTATTAAGAACCATAGTTCTTAATAAACACTATATAATTTTCCTAGACTATTTTGATTTTGGTTCATGAGAAAACTTTAAACCACCTTTGGTCATCTCCTTTTAATTCTAAACTTGGGTGTTTGTGTAGCTCATAACTGCAAGGAAGGTGTTTACTTTTAAAGTAAACATTACAAGTGGGAATCTAACCCACGACAGGCGCAGACGGCAGGTTCGCTACCACTACGCCATTCGGTCGCAAAACTAAACTAATCTCAAAACTAAACTAATTTGTCGCTTCTAATAATTCTATACTGTACTACTCTCTACACTACTTTCACAATTCTGTTGTTTAAAATCTCATAACTAAGCTAATTTGACGCTTCTAAAAATTATTATATCCTCCTCTTAATGGAAAGGGATTGCACTATTTTTAGACATGTCACATTAGTTTAGTTTAGGAGTCTTTGCACAACAGAACTGGCACCAATGTTTGTTAACAACTATAGTAATTATAATACCATAAGCATTTGGTTTTCAGGTTATTGGTAAAAAAGTGTTAGTTTGTTAGTAAAGCGTTAGTTGCATGCAAGATGAACATAACAAATGTTCTAAAAAAAATAAACACAAAAATAAATGAAATAACGAACCTTTTATTTATAAACAGCATTCACAGAATTAAACAGCATCTTTTTTTATAATTTTTTTTCTTGTTGATATTAAACAGGGTAATTATAAAAAATATAAATAAAATCGCACTCGGCCAATATTTGTTTACATTTAAAAATTTTTGTTCTACGACTTTTTTGTAATCGATATTTTGAAAAATATCAAATACATATACAATATTTTACAGAGATACTCCACTTGTTCCTACTCTGTAATACAATATCAGCAAGTGACAACGGCACAGCGCGCGGCGCAAAACCGCAACAGTGTAATAATGTCACTTTACAGAAAAATCATGTTTTTTGTATGAAATAAATTAATACTGAATTTTGAAAAGTCGGACAACAAAAGTTGCTAGTGTTACTGTAAACAACTGCAGGTCGAGAGCTATTTGGTATTTTTATATAACCCTGTATATTATGTATTATTGTTAGACAAGTGAGTTAATTTATCCAGCATAGGATTAGCAAACGAAGTAAGGTAATAATAATATGTATATTCCAATATTGTTATTGGTGGAATTTTATGGAAATAAAATTTTACTTGTATAAAATACAAAAAATGTAAGATTGACGCACCTAAAATTAAAAACCATGCTAAAGCTCCCGTGTAAAAATGTGCGACATTGACGCGACACAATATACACTGACGTCGGATGGCCATGTTGTGTACACATATGCCTGACGCGATTTTTTAAACCGTATCAAAATTACGTGCAAAAGTCATAATTTAAAATCAAATATAAATTTAAACTTCTATTTTCCATGAGCATTAGCAAAACTGTACCTAGTGTGCCGCAGCATAGCAGACAATTGAATAGGTATGTTAAATGCGAGTGCGTGCTCGTGCAACGAAGCTGTCTCCGGGTCGCGCTACTCATGCGGTCTCCGCACAGCTCGCACACGTAGGGCTTGTCGCCAGCGTGCCGGTGCATAGTATACAGGCGGTACGTGAAGCACGCAGTGAGAGTACGAGCTCGTGCAACGAAGCCGTCTCCGGGTCGCGCTACTTACCTGTATGAAGCGGTCTCCGCACAGCTCGCACACGTAGGGCTTGTCGCCAGCGTGCCGGTGCATAGTATACAGGCGGTACGTTAAGCACGCAGTGAGAGTACGTGCTCGTGCAACGAAGCTGTCTCCGGGTCGCGCTACTTACCTGTATGAAGCGGTCTCCGCACAGCTCGCACACGTAGGGCTTGTCGCCAGCGTGCCGGTGCATAGTATACAGGCGGTACGTGAAGCACGCAGTGAGAGTACGAGCTCGTGCAACGAAGCCGTCTCCGGGTCGCGCTACTTACCTGTATGAAGCGGTCTCCGCACAGCTCGCACACGTAGGGCTTGTCGCCAGCGTGCCGGTGCATAGTATACAGGCGGTACGTTAAGCACGCAGTGAGAGTACGTGCTCGTGCAACGAAGCTGTCTCCGGGTCGCGCTACTTACCTGTATGAAGCGGTCTCCGCACAGCTCGCACACGTAGGGCTTGTCGCCAGCGTGCCGGTGCATAGTATACAGGCGGTACGTGAAGCACGCAGTGAGAGTACGAGCTCGTGCAACGAAGCCGTCTCCGGGTCGCGCTACTTACCTGTATGAAGCGGTCTCCGCACAGCTCGCACACGTAGGGCTTGTCGCCAGTGTGCCGGCGCACATGCACCGTGAGGTCATTGCTCTGGGCGAAGGCCTTTTCGCAGTAGGTGCACTTATACGGTTTGTCGCCTGTGTGCACGCGCATGTGCCGCGTCAACTTGCTGCTCCGGGAGAACGCTGCGTTCAAAACGACGATACATGCATGAAAGGCAATCACATTGCGAATCTGTCAATAGTTTAGGGCTCCAGAAGAATAACAACAAAACTATTTAAATATGTTTTTGTACGAAAGTTCGACCGGGTTGTGCCGCATTAACATGGACTAATTAACATACAGCATAAAGCACTGATATAGATATTTCAATTAACTTAGACGCGCCCCACTCTGTCAAAATCGTTTGTTTCATTCGATTCGTAGGGAGTGTGGCGCGTCATCGTGGATTAAAATATCTATACATACAGTAATGAAAACATGAAGACAAAACTTTTTATGCTTTTACATACATGCCCACTTATAAAAAAAATTATGAATACGACGATACGTTCGAACATAACTCTTGCATCTCAGAAATAAGTACAAAATAAATATTTGGCATCCTCGTACGACGAAGTATGGCTGTGAGGGTGCACAGTTGTATAATAGACCACCTTGCTCAATTAAAGAGTGTAATGGGACGAATTCACATATTATAGAAAATTTTGAAAAATACATTATTTAATAATAATTTATATTTATCTGTAACTTCTTTCTAATGCTTTTCTTATATACAAGTAATAATAATGAGTCTGTAACAGTATAATAGTAACTTTGTAAAAAAACAAAACTGTATTCTCTTTTAAGGCTTTAAGACCGAATGACAGTTTACAGAGGGACAGAGCAGCCGCGTTTACACTGATTTACTTAAATTTCGAGGAAATTATTACTTTACATGATTGTTAGAACGCCTAAAAATAAAACTCTCAATCAAAGTTGTTGTAATTTTTATGTACTTTTTTTGTGTGCAAGAATTAATTAAATAGCTTGTACCGTTTTAAAGACAATTTTCAAAGTATGACAAAATTAGATGCTTTTTGGGATTTTTTTTTCTAAACAGGGTTTGAGAAAATTCATTTTCTTGTCAATACCGATTGTTCATAAAACCCTAATTTTCCGTTACATATTTATTCTGTAAGGATAGGATTCGATGATCGGTTCTTTAAACAAAATGCCTTAAACTTCGTAAAAAAGAGCCAGTTTGCCAGCTCTTAAAGCCTCAAGTGAACTGTTGTTCTTTTGAGAAATAAATCTCTTTAAACCGAAACCGAAAATTTTAAATGTCCTTTTATATCACTTATTTTAGCCCTTATTATAATACAAATAGATACTAACCTTTTCCACAGACGCGGCACACGCAAGGTTTCTCTCCGGTGTGCTGACGGCGATGACACTGCAAATCTGATGACCGACAAAAACCTGTAAACAACAACAACACAATTATTAATAACTAAATAAAAAAATTAAAAACCCGACTACAAAAATTATCAACAGCTTTTTTTTTTAATTCTATACAAGTTAGTACTTGACTGCAACCTCACCTGATGGTAAGTGATGATGCAGCCTAAGATGTTGTCGTACTAACTTGGAAGGGTAAGTAAATTTACCCCAACAGTTTCTACACAGCATCGCACCGGAGCGCTAAATCGCTTGGCGGTGCGTCTTTGCTAGTAGGGTGGTAACTAGCCACGGCCGAAGCCTCCCACCAGACCAGACCTGAGGCAACATAGAAATTATAAAATCCCAAAGTGGCCCGTGGCGGGAATCGAACCAGCGACCTCCCACTCGAATCCGAGCGCACCGCCACTGCGCCAGGGAGGTCGTAAGTCATATACAGGGTGGTCCAACTAGTGACGTCAATAAATTTTTTTTAGATTCTTCACACCTAGGGGTATCCGAAAATACCCCATGTATGTTCCGCGATTTTTTGTAGTTTTCGAGTTATAATTTTTTTTGTGTATTTTGAATCTTTTCCGCCAGCGAGGTTTCAAAAATTCATATCTTTTTTTGTAGTAGGTATATTTAGCAGTTTTTTTTGTGACATGATTGTCTTAAATGTTGTTTTGATAAAAAAAAATTCAACTTACTAAAATTACTTAAAGTTACTCAAAATAGGCTAGAAAATTAGAACTTTAGTTTTCAGTAGGATTTACTCAAACATTCAACTTCAATTTAAAAATACAAAAAGGAGTTTCCATAGCTTCTAGCTAAGTTTAAAAACTGCGGAGAGTCCTAAGTCACCAAAATCATTAAAAAAATATGGTACTTAATTGGCTTTTTTTGTTGTAATCGGCCTTCTAAGGCGGATAGGCTAAACATCGTTAAAACATGATTAAAGCATTAAAAATTCTTTTATCTACTTTTTATCATTCTTACGGTCAATTAAACTTAAAAATGTAATTTTAAATTTATTTTAATTGAAATTCCTGTAAAATAAAAATAAAATAAATTTTTTTAAAAATAAAAAATTTATTGTAATAAATAGTAATTTATCAGTAAATTGTGCCTTTTATTTGCTATCCAAAAACAGGTAATTTCATTACTAGCAATTTTGACAAATTAATGTCACATTTTGAATCAGTGGTCAGATCAAAATTATTGTAAATAATTATTGTATTGTAATTACACGAGCTACAGTTATTTTACATTAAAATTAATTTAAAATCACATTTTTAAGTTTAATTGACCGTAAGAATGTTAAAAAGTAGATAAAAGAATTTTTAATGCTTTAATCATGTTTTAACGATTTTTAGCCTATCCGCCTTAGAAGGCCGATTACAACAAAAAAAAGCCAATTAAGTACCATATTTTTTAAATTATTTTGGTAGCTTAGGACTCTCCGAAGTTTTTAAACTTAGCTAGAAGCTATGGAAACTCCTTTTTGTATTTTTAAATTGAAGTTGAATGTTTGAGTAAATCCTACTGAAAACTAATGTTCTAACTTTCAAGCCTTTTTTGAGTAACTTTAAGTAATTTTAGTAAGCTGAATTATTTTTTTATCAAAACAACATTTATGACAATCATGTCACAAAAAAAACTGCTAAATATACCTACAACAAAAAAAGATATGAATTTTTGAAACCTCGCTGGCGGAAAAGATTCAAAATACACAAAAAAAATTATAACTCGAAAACTACAAAAAATCGCGGAACATACATGGGGTATTTTCGGATACCCCCAGGTGTGAGGAATCTAAAAAAAATTTATTGACGTCACTGTTAAACCACCCTGTATAAAATACATTTACAACATAACATGCGTCACATATTTCCCGTTCTCTTAGCGTAACGTATTTCGTCAATGAGTGACCGTGGTTTTGAATGTCATTTTATTTTAGTTCCATGGACGCTCACGCCAGGTTACGTAACAGTCAGCGCCAAAATGGCGAAAATCAAGTGTCTACATAGTCGACGTACCAATGACGCGTACGAAGCGGTTTGATTCCTCGTTCCTGATACGCACTGCAAAGGCCTGGAATACCCTCCCAGGCAGTGTCTTTCCTGCCACTTACAACCCGGGTACAAATCAAGAGTGAATAGGCATCTTCTAGGCAAGCGCGTTCCACCTTAGACTGTATCATCACTTTCCATCAGGTGTGATCACAGTCGAGCGCTAGCCTATATAGTATAAAAAAAAGTCTTAATTCTTACTTTGATAGTATGAGATCCATAGGTCTTACCTTTGCCGCAGAAGTCGCACTGGTAAGGCTTTTCGCCGGTATGTCTGCGCATATGTACGATGTAGTTCGATGAGTTCGAAAAGCTTCTTCCGCAGTAAAGACAAAGCGAACCTACACCGTCGGTGTATTTCTTGCCTTCGTGGGTGCGCAAGTGTGACCTGTGGACAAGAAATTTTTTTCTCAAACATGCTTGGAAAAGAAAATGAACAAAAGTGGTATCAAGTTTTCTCATGAACCAAAACCGAAATAGTCTAGGAAAATAAAATAGTGTTTTTCAAGAACAATAGGCACTAGGAATTTGTTTTTCATATTATCCGGAATTTAATTTTGCAAACTAAATGTTACTTTCTTTTCGATGCACAATTCGTGACATACTGATCTTACTAAGAAGTACAACTTATTTGTTTGCCTATATCTTTAGCATCCGGATGTTATACTTGAAAGAGTTAATGTGGAGACAGTAGTCTAAAAAAATAAAGTTTGGGTTTGATTCAGCTTGATATGGGATACCATACATCCATGGTAACTATCCTTTGAGCATTATTTTGACAACTTCCTTCGAGATAAAACTAACTTGCTACACCAGCCAATCAGTGACTGAAAAAAGTTGAATGAAAATCCATTTTATTCATTGTTCAGTGGTCGTATAAACTACTTTAATTCGTATAAATTTATTGAAATTTGTTCAATTTCTACAGCATGCGAAGTTTATCAGTGCTGGAATTATACATTTTGTCTCAAAATTCAAGTGCAGAACAATAATGAATAAAGCAATAAATATAAATCATGATCAGAAAAACCTGGACCTCTATAACCCTTCGCGTGGCAAACTCCCGCTACGGGCATCAAAAAAATAACCATAAAATGGCAGTTGTTATTTTTGAAACTATAGTACATGTGGCATCTCTCCCGCAGCGGGAGAGATGATTTTTGGCACAAGTGGCAGCCGGCCCGCTCCGGGAGCTTAGCTCATACCTTTTTTCAAACTTGCCACAAATCGCCTAATAAAATTGTGCACTGGTTTAATTTATACTGAAGCATACATAGAGAACAAAGATAGACTACAGAGCAACAGAAATGTCAACAAGACGTTCAGTAAACTGACTGTTCATTGTTTCATGGGCGGGTGTGTCGTAGTCTTTGATGACAACGAACTTCTGTTTAATATATTTAATTAACGTGTGTTTCCTATGTTGTTTTTATGACTGTATGTTTTAAATTAGGGTATAGTATTGTAAATAAAACACAAATTTTGACGAGAAAAAGTATAAATGAATTATTGTAGATTATTTATCGAAAGCTGGAAAAAAAACCATGACCCTATATTTACTTTACGATATTGTTTTATTTTCACACTATATACATGTTTACCATATGCAATATGATAGCGTGCTTAATAAAGAATCTAAAAAGCTAAATTTTGTTACGCATTGTACAGAAAAAATTGTAAAATTTAAGTTTTTCTAATCATCTAGACTGACTAGAAGACTAGTTTCCTAGGCATATGCCACGTCAGGTAAGATTTTCAAAATGGCGGCTGCCACAACTGGCCCCATTTCCCTCCCGGAGCGGTACATGTGCCACATACGGCAAATGACCAAAATGGCGGCTGCCACGCGAAGGGATAAGTATGTTATTTAAAGAATGAAACTTATCACAAACCTTAAATTGTCTCGCCTGGTAAATTTTTTCTTACAAATGTCACATTCAAACAGTTTTTCTCCGGTGTTATGTGATCGCAAGTGTCTGTCGAGCAGATCTTTCCTGAAAATAATTAAAATACACTTATTAATAAATTATCATTATAAAGACAATTAAACTACATTCCTAAAAAGTTAAAAGGTATTCCAAAATGTCTGCAAGTGATCTGTGTTGTGCACTGCAGATAAAATAGAAATCACAATAAGTTATCATTTTAAAAATATTAAAATTAAAGCTTTTTCTACATTAATAGCTGACTGGGCAAAAGTTGTTTTACCATTGCTTATGGACAATAATTATTTAGTGAAGTATGAAATCCAATAGAAGAGCCCGCGCTTTACAGACGAACATATCAGTAGTCTGTTCTCGCTGTTCCTGTCTGAATAGTGCACAATAGACACGGTGAGGTGGGAGTCGGGGTCCAAATGTTTGCTTGAGTAGGTCCACTGCCTCTTCCCATACTGTGCCAACAGATTGCTTCACTCCTTTCCACCAGGTAGCGGCGATCCCCGTCAGCAGCATTGAAAGCCCCCGCACAGCATTTGCGTCATCCACCAGAACACACTCTTTGTATGTTTCTACCGCGTCCACGAACGACAGCACGTCGCTTTGTTTGGTGCCGTCAAATCGCGCCGTACATTTGGAGAAATTCCCCGAATAGGAAGGTGTAGGCACGCTCACACTGAGCACGCGCCACGTGTTGAAGCATAAGAGTGGAGTTGTTGATCAGTCATCATGATGGGCGAAGCGTTGCCAACTGGCGGGGCAGCTGAATGCTGTGGCACAGACTCCGAGTCATGCGCAACGCCGACGCTAGTAACGGACTCGACGGAGGCCGACCTCTCAGGCCTCGTCATCGCAGGCAGGCAGGCAGGTTCGCGGCATTATGTTCCACGATCTCAACACACGACAACACTCAAAACAGCTCAACAGCTCGTGGAATGCTACACTTCGTTACGAGTTCAAGTCATCACCAAGAGCTAACGATAAAGTCTAAAACATTCAACAACCCTAGTAGGTACTAACTCGCGACCCAGAAAGTCAAAAGTTCCAACACTACAATCTCACTTATGTATTACTCAAACACTAAAATGTCTATACTTTGTAGTTCGAGAATATTATAGGTATAGTGTCCAGTCCGTATACCAAAACGCCACTGTCCCGTGTTCACTTAGAAATTGTTCATAAAACTTACCGAATGTGCATTCTATGGCTTTTTACCTGATACCTATAGTCATCGCACAACACTATGAACCAAAGGACCACACAGCACTCGCGACTCTAGGTACCTACCTACCTAAAAGTTTTTCGACTGTTCCATTTCACTGCATTTACGCGCGGAAAAAAAAGTTATTTTTAGAACACCGGTAGTTGGTAGTTTGGTACCTACAACACAGATACATAAGTCCGCTGTCTGGCCCCTGCGTTCACGCGGAAACAAAAGTTATCTATAGAACACACGAAGCAACACAAGTTGTAGCGAAAGTCAGTTTAATTCAGAGAAAACTTCTTTATTACCACAAATACACAATTATTCAGATTGATAGTTACAGGTTCAGACTCATTAGATAGGGAACTATCGCGGTAACGCAAACGGAAAATTAAGATCGCGGTTGGGTCTGCGAGCCGCGCCCAGGCGGCAGAGCGCGCGTCCTACTTAGAGTCTAGTCGTCAACTGAGCTGCGCGGTGCGCCCGCCGCGGCGCCGGCTAGGCGGCTAGGGGCTAGGCTTGTTGAAAAAATATCGATACTTACATCGATATATTCGATATTTTCAATTTGATAAATCGATATTTTTGCCGATATATTGTTAACCGATATATCGATATAAAATATCCAATATCGAAAATTGTATCAAAAACGATATTTTTATTACACGACTGCCCAAAAAAAGGAGTGTAATGTTTTTAGGGTTCATGTATGTATGTATGTATGTATGTATGTATGTGAGTTTCTTTATTCCACCATAACTTTTGAATGGCTGAACCGATTTGGACAAATGGGGTATCGTTAGAATTCTTACATTATTCCGGGTAACATAGGCTATATTTTTTTTGGAAAAAATTAATATGGCGACCGTGAGGCGCCAATTTCAAAAGTGGAAATCAAAATGTTTTCTTCAATTATCACAATATGGGTATCAAAATGAAGGTATTAGAGAGTAGTAACCGAATATATATATATATATATCCTCTTAGAATACAAGGAGTTCCTCAGAACGGTCCCCCGACTGCCATAATATGAGTTTATCTGTTTTAATTAATGAGAAATTTGACCACTTTTCCCTTTGTCAATATGCAGATGAACTGAAATAACTTGTTTTTTACTTTTTAGTTCGTTTTAAAACAGGGCAGTCGTGTTTTTTTATTTATGGATCTTGGCTTGGAAGTGCCTCCACAGCCGACGCCGGCTACCATTATAAAGTCGCTAGAATCCAAAGCCGTAAAACAAATGGAAATACCTTCGTTTCTATAGAGATATTTGTACATTAAAATAATTTACATTTTGCATAAAAATTACTATTGATATTATTGCGCTAGGCTAAGCTAAATACAATGTTATTTTAAAACCTCAATATTTTTTTTAAATTTTGCCGATATATCGACATATCGATAATTTTTATTATTATTCATTGTTTTAAGCGTACCTACATTGTTACTATTATTCATATTATGTATGACTACTACTCATAAACTTATTTGTTTTGATATGTAGATACTTTTTCGGCAATGTTTTGTCTATTACCTGTATTTCATTTGTATTATACTTATAAGTTAATTGACTGTTATTGCCAGAATAAAATAAAATAAAATAAAAATAAATAAAAATAAAAATTTTCCGCGATATATCAATGCCAATATTGATTTTTTTTTAAATATCGACGTATCAATATATCGATATATTTTTTCACTTTCGACATCCCTAAGCTGCGCCCGGCGCCGGAGAGGCGCCGCCGCCCACGCACACGTTGCCTACCTCCCCGCACTGCCTACCCCCTGGGGCCCCTGCGCGGCGGTTCGAATTCCAGGAATGTAAAGCTCTTTTCAGACTACGCTATAATATAATAGTATATAGCATATAGTTCATAGCACAACAATATCGCGCACCATACATTATTATGGACACGTTCACACTTCACTCTACTATATAATATTGGTATTGTATGGTGCGCGACAGAACTATATGCTATATACTATTATATTATAGCGTAGTCTGATTTGCGTACCATAGCGCTATAAGGTTAATGATATGTACACACAAGAAAAAAATCTCTTGATTTCGACATAAAATATCCTTGCTTTATTAGTTACACTCCTGTGTTAAAAAGTTAGCATTAACACTTAAACACAATTAAATAAATAGGTACTATGACTGTATTGAAAGGAAGCAGGCGTTATTTTGCGGAAATCCGTAATTAGCAGGACAGATTAATTTGTATCGCTCTACGATTTCGCACTGTGAAGTCAACATCTCCTGAGGATGTCCCGGTGTCGTGTCGGGAAATGAAATGATTTATTTATTTTGCCAAATGTGAGTAATGAACAATATGGATAGTAGGTAAGATTTATAGTTTCTTTCACATTTTGCCATTATATTGTATGGCGTGCAAAATATAATAGTTTGCTTGTTACGATAAAGAAATTAATTTACAAATGAATCCTTTAGAGAAAATCAATATATAATATAAATAATTACCTACAATTATAAAACGTCATAAATCAAGAATATTCTCAATAATGTCAAATCTTACTACATCTATTCAAAAAAGCTTTACACTAAAGAAGCATTGATTATTTATAGTATGTAGTCAAAGTTTTTTTATGAAATCTGGAAATACTCGTATGTCAAATCTTACAATTATTCAAAAAATCTTGTACACAATAAAAGCATTGGTCAATTAAATAGTCGAATAATTTTTTCCTAAACTTAGACATTGGTAGACTATTAGTGCTGTCAGAAAGTTTATTATATAAAGTGACGGCCATACAATAAGAGTTAAGGGAACATAAATTTCAAGTCTTCGCCGTGGTATGTCTAGCTTAAGTTTTTGTCGTTGGTTTCGATTATTTGGTTTCATGTCGAATAAATGAGCGTTTTTCTTTACAAATAGACATGTTTCAAAAATATATAAGCATGGCAAAGGCAATATCTTTTTCTTTTTGAACAAAGGCTGACATGGAGCTATTATATCAGCACCACACAGTGATCTGATGCACTTTTTTTGTACTCTAAAACGAAACGTGCGTCGAAGAAAACATAACTTAAAAGTCCTTCCTTTGACCACAGACAATGAAGAAAATTTCTTTTTTAGGGTTCCGTAGCCGAATGGCAAAAAATGGAACCCTTATAAATTCGTCATGTCTGTCTGTCCGTCTGTCCGTCTGTCCGTCCGTATGTCACAGCCACTTTTTTCCGAAACTATAAGAGCTATACTGTTGAGACTTGGTAAGTAGATGTATTCTGTGAACCGCATTAAGGTTTTCACACAAAATTTAAAAAAAGTAGTAAATTTTGGGGGTGCCCCATACTTAAAACTGAAACTCAAAATTTTTTTTTTCATCAAACCCATATGTGTGGGGTATCTATGGATAGGTCTTCAAAAATGATACTAAGGTTTCTTATATCATTTTTTTCTAAAATGAATAGCTTGCGCGAGAGACACTTCCAAAGTGGTAAAATGTGTGTCCCCCCCCTGTAACTTCTAAAATAAGAGTATGATAAAACTAAAAAAAATATATGATGTACATTGCCATGCAAACTTCCACCGATAATTGGTTTGAACGAGATCTAATAAGTAGTTTTTTGATATTTACAATAAAACCTCTAAAAACATAGTTAGTTTTGCGGTTCGATAAGAAAAGTGATTTTTATGGTTTTATTCCTCCGGTTGTAGTACGGAACCCTCAGTGCGCGAGTCCGACTCGCACTTGACAGGTTTTTTTCGATGCCTTTTTCAATTATAAAAGATTTGAATGTGAGGACAAGGGTAAGGGTGATTCGAATATTGAGCAAATTATTGTATTAGAGGATTAAATCCTCTTTGTATCTATAATCCATTAATTTAAACAAATGTACTTAACAGTTTGGGGAGGCGTTACGAAGGCAAACTCATCAGTCAAAACTTCATACTGTATCCATAAAGCTGTGCTTTATCTGTGATTCATTCTATAGTTATTAGAGTTGCCACGAAGTGATTTAGCCGAACACCGAATACCGAATGTTCGGCAACGCTATCGGCCGAAGCGCCGAATATTCTGCCGCCGAACATTCGGCATTAAGTACATGCTTGTCGATGATGATGATTGATGAATCTAGTAGTACTGATGAAGATTCTTCTCCACTTCGTAAGAAGAGAAACTTGAATGAAAATGATAAGACATTTGAAATACACGACAGTTTCTGGAACTGCTTTGAGCAAGTCGCTACTGATAATATGCGAAATAGTAATAATAGAGGAGAACATGGAGAAGAATACTGTGGAAAATGAGATAGATTTTTATTTGAAAACTACTCGCCTAGATAGGAAAGCTAATCCTTACTAGTGGTGGTCAGCAACTGAAAAGCAATACTCAAAACTTCTAAAATTTGCTAAAGTTTATCTTTCTTCTCCCGTACTTAGCATGTATAGTGAGAGGTTGTTTTCTGAAGCTGGTATCATTTACGATGAAAAGCGTAATCGTTTGCTACCATCAAATGCTGAAAAGCTTGTTTTTATCCATCACAACTTACCGCTGATTAATTTTACTTAATAAAATATTGTAATTTGGTAATCAATACAAATCTTGAGTAACATGATGTGTCTTTTTTGTCCACAATTTGGTATTCGGTATTCGGCCGAATAATTAGTACTATTCGGCCGAATACCGAATACCAAAAAAAGTGGCCGAATAGGCCGAATACCGAATAGTAGCCGAATGTTCGTGGCATCTCTAATAGTTATGTCATGGCTGACATAATATTATCATTTATGTTGACACAGAAAGCTTAGCACTTTTGACATAACACTATTTTATCTGTAAAAAAAATCTGTCAAAAAAAAAACTACACGGGTTAGAGCTCAAGTTTTAAGTCATTCTTTGATATTTTTGTCAATATATTCAATAAAAGCCGGGCGGTTACTTAGCCCTGTGGCACATTGTACCTATATCATAAAAAAGAAAGTTGTGTTAGTTACACTATATTATATAACTCAAGAACGGCTTTACTGATATGGCTGTAAATTGGTGAGGAGGTAGCTTAGAGCCAGGAGACGGACATAGGATACTATTTATTCCGTTCGAGAGAAAAAAAATTATATGGCACAACAACGTTTGCCGGGTCAGCTAGTTTACAATAAATATCGGATATTTTCGAACCCTGGGTTGACTGACCCTGGGTTGTTTGACGACCGAATGGCGTAGCGGTAGCGAACCTGCCGTCTGCGTCGGAGGTCGTGGGTTCGATTCCCACTACTGGTAAATGTTTGTGTGATGAGCATGAATGTTTTCCAGTGTCTGGGTGTTTTTCAATATATATTATATTTATGTACATTAGTATGTATGTATAATTATCAGTTATCTGGTACCCATAACACAAGCTATGGCTTACTTTGGGGCTGGATTGCCATGTGTAAAATGTCCCGTATATATTTAAAAAAAAAAAAAAAAAACTGACCTAGTGAACGGCCTGGAGCAAGTCTCGCACTTGTAGTTCTGTGAGGAGAGGTCGCGGCCGCGGTCCAGGAAGCACAGCGACACGGTCTGCCCCGCGTGCACGCGTAGGATGTGCTTGTTCAGCGTCACCTCGTGCGAGAAGCGCAGCGCGCACCTCGGGCACGCGTACCGCCGCTCCACCTGCTCGCACGCGGCCCGGTGGCGGGCGGCGCCTTTCAGTGTAGCAAACACCTGGTCAGACACGGCGAACGTCAAGAAACTATCAAACTAGTGTTATTATCTCGCTGCAGACTCGGTCATAAATCATTCTAATGTTTCGCTTTGAATTGTGCATTACTGCAGTCGATGAGTAACATCACTTATAAAAGATGAGTAATATCAGAGTAATAGCTTTTTTTGACGTGACAACGTCTTATAATTTGATAGAGCCGGCTGCACGCATAAAAAACCATGACTCATCCGGCGTTACCTCGCTCATGCGGCGTTACCTCGCTCTGAGGCGTTCCATGTAAGGCTTGAAGTGCAAGCGAGAGTTGTCACGTTCAACTATCGTCAGTAAACCGACTTTACAGAAAACCAATTTTTTTTTGTATCTGTATAAATGGGTGATAGAAATAAGAACATGTTTATTTTTTTTATTACCAATAAAATTACAACATAGCTTAAATATATAAACAAAAAGACAATATAAACAAATATGTATATACAAACTAAAAATACAAAAGTTAAATTCTATGTCTGATTCATCATAATTGTCATCATCACGAATCATCCACATGAATGATGAACTCTTCGTGCATAAATGTGCTTGTCCCTAGTTCAATTATGATTTACGACAGAGTCTGCAGCGAGATAATAAAACTACTACAAACCCGTTTACACACGGGTTGTAAGCGTAGTAACGATACTCTTGTGATATGCACAAGCGTATTGTTACAACACTTCACATATGAGGCCTACAATGTTGCACAAAGGAATCATCACGTAGATGTATATATGTAGATACATATTTCAAATATAAATAAGTACTTTTCAATAAAATCTAAATGACATGAAAATGCATTGAAATGTTCATAGCTTTAATAGTGATTACTGAAATAAAGGTTTGTGACAGACATACAGACAGATAGACGGCCAGACAGACGGCTAATATTCACTATATTATATAGTTATTCCATAGGTCTACCACTGGATCATTATTAGAGATGCATACTCAGAACCGGCTATGTATTGTGTATATTATATATTGGCATTGAGGAGCGATTATAAACCTTAATGCCCTTTAATAAGATTCATTCATAACAATATTAAAAGATAAATCTCAAATCCCATACATTTGGAATGACACTTGTTTCAAATCTGTTGGTGGGTTGTTTTTACATGAATGGTAGTTACTCAGTACTATTAAGTTTTACATTATACTAGTCCAAGATTCAAGAGAATTGCAAGTTAAACACACCAAGTTCAGTACTGGGACCATTTTGGTACAGATTAAATAGACTTTAGATAGATGTTCTACCATGAGATTTACTAAGTGTTTTAAATTAGACATAATTACAGCCAAACCGGATATAACAACATTGAAGGGAAAATATAGCTTTGGATGTTATGTCTGATAATAAATAATAGTTTTATGCAAGAATGTTTGTATAACAATTTGTAATATTTTTCATTTTTAGGTATATCATTCTGAAAAAACTATATTCATTCAAGCACAATTCATTCATGCTATCAATTAAATCACACTAAACACTAAATATGTAGTCCTAAAACATTTCAAATAGCCACAAGTGTTTCGGATGGGATGGATGGAGTGCTTCGGAAGTGTTTCGGTGCAAGGATTATATAAAATATTCCTTCATAGAAAGTGAAAAAGTTCAAAAATCGTTTGTTTGGCTTGTCGGATTGGTTGATCGCTCCCACTTGTTGGTCACTCACCCAAACGAAATATCGTTTTTCGAGTCCCGCAAAGCGATATTTCAACGGGAGGTTTAAATTCTCGCTTATTAAATTTGCATTTAAGTCACGGATATTTTTCCCGCGCGTTTTTTTTACTGCCATTGCGGCTACGTCTGTTAGATTCTATATTTACGCATACATAAAGACCTCACGGTGCGGACACGCGATGCGGACTGGCTCATGTTTCCCTTCACGATTAGAAATCATGTTTTAAGCCTGTCACAAACAGACGCGGCCTGCGGTGGCGGCCTACCGCCGCAGACGCGCGTTCATAACGTCCCAGGCCGCGTAGATTTGAATAGTTCTATAGACTTCGATACTACAAAACAAGCCGCTACCGCAGCCGCCACCGCAGGCCGCGTCTGTTTGTGACAGGCTTTAATTATTAAAATACACATTATTAGACAAGAAACTCGAGATTAAAAATGGCGTCACATAGTATTTTACTTACCTTATCGCAGAGGTGACATCGCACAGAAATTTCTGGATGGTCCCGAGCACGGTGCTTTGCCAGATCCTCTTCAGAAACAAACAAGCCTCCGCAGCAATCGCAAATGGAAATAACATCAAGTTGCTGCTCCTAAAAACCGTCCTCGTACTTATTGGTTTAGAATGTTAAACCGAACCGCAAAACCTAAAGACGATTTTACGCCGAATTTTTACACTCTTGCTATATAACGCGTAAACTCTCCTAATATTACATTTCTGCTGTTTTACACTGAATTTATCACGAACAACCTAATTAATGTTATATTGCTTTGTTTTATTGTAAAAGTTGAAAACCATGTAGCGTACTTGTATCTTGTAGAGAAAACTTTAGAAAAGAAATGGTATAAAAATGGCGGTTGTAGCCAATGTCCGACCGCAACCACAGATGTTATGCAGAAAAAATTAAAATAAATTATTTTTTTTCAAAGACAATAAACGCCGCGCGTTTGCCCGCCAAATTCAAATTTTATCTGGTTTTTATGTTTGTTACTAATTCACGTCGCAACTACTGAACCGATTAGGCTGAAATTTGAAACACAGATAGCTTATAACCCGGTTTCACACATAGGCTACTTTTTATCCCGGAAAAATCCCTAGTTATAGTGCGATCTTTAAAAAATCCAAATATCAAACAGCAACAACACTGTCAAAACTCAAAGACTGTTTGACAACCGAATGGCGCTGTGGTAGTGGTCCTGCCCTCAGCGTTTGAGGGTTCGATTCTCACAACAGCAAAATGTTTGTGTGATGAGCATGAATGTTTTGGGTGTTTTTCCATAATATTTTGTATTTATATAAAATACTAGCTGACCCGGCAAAATATGTTTTGCCTTATTAATTATGTCTCACTTATAAATAGTGTACCTAACTAGAACGACTTTCCTTTATACACTTATAATAATAAATAATAATAATAAAGCTTTATTTATTTCCATCAGTTACAATTGTTTCACTTTTATATTATGTGTTAGTTATGTTAGTCGGGTTAGTTTTGGATGTAGTAAGTTAATGTAGGTGTTAGTTTTGTTAGTATTTTATTCACTGATGGATCCCATCGCCTGGGTGAAAGCCTCCTCCATCCTCTTCCACGCTTCACGGTCCCTGGCCTCAAACATCCAACCGTCGCCGGCCAATTCCGCAATATCATCAGACCATCTTTTCTTGGGCCTTCCTGCTCTTCTTTTACCTGGTGGTCCTCTCCAATTTGTCACAGTTACTGTCCATCTTTGGTCTCTGCACCTGGACACATGACCGGCCCATTTCCATTTTGCTTTCAATGCATGCTCTAGGGCATCTGTAAGCTTCGTTTTATTCCTTATTTCTGTACTCCTGACTTTATGAATTTTTCTTATCTTGAGGATACTTCTCTCCATGGCTCTCTGGCAAGTTCTTATTTTGTTTTTTATTTTTCTAGTGTATACCCATGTTTGGCTTCCATATGTTAAGCTGGGTAAGATGCAAGTGTCCATGATAGTTTTTTTAAGGTGCTGTTCATATTTTCCTTTTAGAATTTCTTTCTGAGACCAAAATTTGTTCCATGCTATTTGGATTCTTCTGTCTACTTCTTCTTCATTTCTATTTATATTGAATGATATTTTCTTGCCCAAATATATGTATTCTTTCACATATTCTATCATATTTCCTTCTACTCTAATAGGGATTTCTGTTCCGTTTGTCATTAATTTAGTTTTTAAAGTATTCATTTGCAAACCCACCATTCTACTTTCTATGTCTAGCTCCCGGATCATTCTTTCTAGAACTCTTGCGTTTGTGGCGAAAAGAATAATGTCATCGGCAAATCGTAGGTGGTTTAGTCTCTTGTTTATAAACAGCAGGCCTTTGTTACTCCAATCTAATTTTTGAAATATTTCTTCCAGTACTACTATAAATAGTTTAGGAGACAGGGGGTCTCCCTGTCTTACCCCTTTTTCTATTGGAAAGTATTCTCCATACCTGTCTAATTTTATTCTGCTTACACTTTTGGTGTAGATTGACTTTATTATGTTAATATATTTTTGGCTTATTTCGCATGTTTCCAGTGCTTTCCATATTGATGAGTGAGTTATGCTGTCAAAAGCTTTAGAGTAGTCTATAAATGCTAGATATAGTTTTTGGTTGTATTCTGTATATTTTTCAATAACTTGCTCTAGTACATGAATGTGGTCAATTGTTGAATAGCCAGATCTAAAGCCAGCTTGTTCTATTGACTGTTTCCCATCTATAGCAGGTGTAATTCGGCTAGTCAGGATTGATGCAAATAATTTGTAAATGCTGCTTGATAAACTTATAGGTCTGTAGTTTGTGATATCTAGTGGATCCCCTTTTTTGTATAGTAATATTATGTCTGATTTACACCATTGAATGGGGACCTCTTCCTTTTCAAGCACCGTGTTAAAAAGTTTCTCTAATATTGTGACTAAAATAGGCAATCCTAGCTTTAGTGCCTCATTACAAATGCTGTCTGGTCCTGGGCATTTCTCTGGTTTCAACTTCTTTATATGCGTCATTATCTCTTGAATCGAGATTTTTTCGACTATACTTCCGTTTTCATATACCTGTCCAGAGCTGAGTGGGAGTTCATCATCGGTAAGGTAGGTTGTTTTTAATTTATAGAGTTCTGAAAAATATTTCTCAGCTTGTACTATAATCTCACTTCTGCTTTTAGTCTCACCCTCGCTAGTCTTCATTTTCTGTATCCAGTTTTTGTGTGTGTTAAGTTGTTTATAAGCTCGTTTTGCACTTCTGTATTTCAGTAGGTTGTTCTTTATGACCGTATTTCTATGGTTGTTGTAGTCTCTTCGGATAGCTTTATTTGTTATTTTAAACAGTTTCGTGAGTTCCTTCTTGTCCTTCGTGGTTTTGTTCTTTATTAGTAAGGTTTCTGTGCGTTTGGTTATAAGTTTTTTCGTGTCTTCACTGAGTATATTCTCTTTCTTTTGGAATTTTTGATTTTTGTAATTTTTCAAACTTTTTAATATCACCTCTTCTAGTTTGTCATAGTATATTTGTATCTCGTTAATATTTGCTAATTCATCCAATAGTGACACATTTTCTGCTAGTCTTTGTAAGTAGATGGATTTCCCAATATCAGTTTTTGGTGCAAGAGGTACTGACTTGAAAGTTTTCCGGCTCTTTCTCGGTAGTTTTATACTGAGCGTAGCTCTTAGTAATCGGTGATCTGAGGAGTGGTTAACTCTATTTAGTACCTCTACATTTGTTACTAGTTTGGGTTTGTTACATAGTATAAAATCGATTTCATTTTTTGTCTTTTTATCGGGTGAGAGCCAAGTCCATCTGCGGCTTCGTTTTTTCTTGAAATATGTGTTCATTATGCTTAATTTGTATTCAGTTGCATATTGTAATAATCTCTCTCCTCTGCGGTTTCGCTCTCCATAGCCAAATTTGCCCAAAATTTGATATTCGTGCGCTTTGGGTTGACCGATTTTTGCATTAAAGTCTCCGATCACTAAGACTATTTTGTCTGCTTGATCGTGAGCTAGCGTTAGGTCTGTGTAGAATTTGTTAATTTCCTCATCATCTTGGTTCTCTGTAGGAGCATATGCTTGGATCAGTGAAATATTTAAATCTTGGAATCGTAGCTGCAGGAGAGCGACTCTCTCGGATATACCAGTGAAATTTACAATATTGTGCTTGTGCTCTTTCTTAATCATGAAACCTACTCCATGTTGCCCTTTGGTCTCCCCTTTGTAACATAATATGTAATCTTGATGTTCTTCTATTTCACTGCCCATCCTTCGTACTTCAGCTAGTCCAATAATATCGTAATTAATTGTTTCTAGGGCATGGCACAGTTCAATTAGGCGTTCTGGTGTGGACAAGGATCTTACGTTGTACGTACAAATCTTCAAGTAGTAATCGCTTACAGGTGTGTTTATGGACCTCTTCTCCGTAGCCTTTTGAGTTGAAGGTGAATTGGATGGAGGGTTGCGGTCATTTTCCCCCACGGTGACCGCTTTCCGGATTGGGGGAGTGCAATGGTTTTTGTTGGTTTTGTTGTTATTAGTATTTATCTTATTTGTGATCTTCTGGTTTCCGATGTGCAACGGTTGTCATTGTTGACTTGTTCCTGCAATTGAGTTAGCCCTTGTGCGACTCATAATTCCAAAAGCATTTGTTTTGTTTATCTTAGATGGAGCTTTTGTACTATTGTTTTCAATGCTATTCTGTTGGGGAGGCGAATTCGTTGGTCTCCTTTTTCTTTTTTCACTTTCGTTGTTTGTAAAGGTTTTGTCTTTCACTACCAGTTTGTCGTACCTGATGAATGCAATTTTTCCCTTCTTTATTTC
Source organism: Coenonympha arcania (assembly GCA_036785405.1). Classification (NCBI taxonomy): domain Eukaryota; kingdom Metazoa; phylum Arthropoda; class Insecta; order Lepidoptera; family Nymphalidae; genus Coenonympha; species Coenonympha arcania. Next base: position 10,332,055 of record CM072082.1, read on the forward strand.
TTCCTGTTGCTTAACTTTTAATTCTTTTCTGATGTTTATAACATCTTTAGGGTAGTCCTCAGTGAAATACACATTTTTGGGGAGGTTCTTGTTGCTGCGAAGGAGTTGAAGTCTTCGCCAAGCTAGGGTGAGTGTGATTAGAATAGGTCGCGTTTTATTGTTGTCTTTCTTTCCTAGACGTCGAACACTGCTTATTTCCCACTTGTCCCAGTTTTCTAGTCCCGATTCTTTGTAAATGCTGTTGAGAAAAGTGATAACTGAATCCAAAAGTTCTAAGTCATCTTTTTCGCCCTCCTCCATTCCGTGCATGATCACGTTGTTTTTCCTGACCTGACGTTCCAGGTTGTATACTTTTTTATTGAGCATAGTCACTTGTTTTTTTAGATTTATGTTTTCTTCCACTAATGGCCTAAGTTTCTCATCTATAGAGGCCGAAAGTATAGCGAAACTTTCATTTAAGGTTTTGGTTTGGTTTTGATAATCTCTTTGCATTTCGCTCATTTTATCAAGAAGAATTTTCATTGATGCATCCATCTCTAATATTTTACCCTATTCTGGGGAAAAAATGGAGTATGGCAATACTTTTCGTCCGACTTGCACTCTGAGGTACTATTGTCTGTGGTTTTCTGGTATGAAGTTAGTGTTACGTTCGTTAGGTTGGCACTAAAAAATTGCTTGTTTTGATTTGAATTTGACGTTTTGATTTTAGGTTATCGATGTGATTTTGCACTTTTGATCTCGATTTTCGGCACTTATTTCACTTTGGAAGGTTATATTGTTCTTTGAAACTGAAGCTTCGGATGAGTTCTTGGTGTTTGGATCGCGTTATCGTGCACAAAACCACTTTTTCTTCCGTTTTCGAATAAAATTCACGGGAGTCGCAATTGTACGTCTACACTGTTTTGTCGCCGGAACCGGAAAACCACTTATACACTTATATAGATTTACATATCAAATAAACTTTGGGCTAATAAATTAAATAGACCAAAGAGGTCGGACCTTACACTACAGTAAATATATGGAAAAACCTGACGTTCAATTAAACGTGAAAAAAATTTGACAGCAATGAAATGTTTACTTAGCAACGCCATTAAATCAATTTATTAATTTTATTTTTATTTTGAAAATACTCGATAATCCTAACTCTCCACATATAAGTCGTCGACTCGGATCGAGTTTTTTTTTACGCTCTTTCATTTGATGTGCGATTCGTTTGATTCCACCATACAGCGGTACGACATATATATGGTATATATACGGTATTTGTATGGGAAAATTAAATCGGCCAGGGCAATCTGGCTTACTGCAGAAAAAAAATGTTTCGGAAACCAATATGAGGTGAATGGGAATTTCATTAGCAGTGTTAGTCTAATATTTGCGAAAAGCTAAAAAGATTGAGTTATCGCCGAAACCTCTAAGAACGCTACACTCTTTGCTATGCTAGACGCTACGGGTAACTCACCTCATTTTTCTTCAGTAAGTCTCGTAAACGTTCTTCTGTGTAAAGTTCATGCTTTTCGTCCGGCTGAGATTCCAGCGGTGCTTCCTGAAAAATATGACACCATATTGTATCCGGACTGTAGATGTAAGGTCGATTTAAAACCAATTAAACCAATGTGTTTAAAACTTAAAAAAAAAACATTAGTACTTCGGCGAGGAACTTCGCGAGTAGTGTGGAAGACGCTTTACAATGCAATATTTCGATTTTTCAATATTGCAATTTTGCAATATTGAAAAATTGTCCTTATGTGAGAAAAATTTTATAAGGCAAAACAACGTTTGCCGGGTCAGCTAGTTGTTAGTATAAAAGTGAATGATTACCCCTTTGTTAATCAAATCGAGTTGTTTAGTGCAAGGGTGGCGCTCAAAATCTTTTTTCTTCCAATATATCTTCTTACAAAGCATGCAGCGATACAGCTTTTCATCTGAAAGTTAAGAAAGGTGATTCTTATGGATTGCTTTTTCTATAGTACTACGGCACGAGTTCGATTTGTAATTGGCCGGTTTTTTAACCCTTTGGTTACAAAACCCTAATAAAGAAGAGGTAGATACAAACCTTTATGCTCTGGTGTATGCAAGGTTAAAACATCTTTGGTCTTGAAAGTTGCACAGCAAAATAAACATTTATACTGCAGATCACTTTTCTGCTTCGAATCGCTGCCATTCTCGGCCATTTTATGTAAGATCGTCTGGAATATACAAAAAAACACTATTTTATTAATTGAAAGGCTATTTCCAAAAACAACTTAACTGAATTTCATATAATTTTATAGGAAAGTAAAATAACTTAATTTCTTTTAAAGCATTCATAGTTTTCTATATTTATTTCTCAAACAAGAGTACCAAAATCGAAAACATGAAAACTTGTCGGTTTAGTTGTTTTTTAAATAATCCTTTTTTATTTATTCACTACCCTCAAAAAAATCAGGTTTGCGCCGAGAAGAATTGGCAAGAAACTCATTATTATGAACAACTTTTCTTACATAATAATGTAGTACTAGTATGAAAGTCTATCACATGATTTTTATGGTATCTTGTGAGGAGACTATATTATTTCAAAAATTCTTCAGTGGCATAGTAACCTTAATGAGATAATTTAAATTTTTTGACTTTGTGAAAGGCACATACTCTATGTGAGACGCGCATGCTATGTACAAGTAAAAGACACATACTCTATGTGAAAGTCACGTATGCTGTGTGAAAGACACGCATACTGTGTGAAAGACACATGTTGTATGTGAAACACACGCACGCTATATGAAAGACACGTACTTCATGTGAAAGACATACTCTATGTGAAAGATACATACGCAATGTGAAAGACACATACACTAGTGAGTTTTTTCTTGCGGCCTCGCTTCCTGGGACCCATGACGTCAGCATGCTGCTGCCACGCGTGCGCAGTGAGGGCGTCGACGTCCGGGAAGTTTTTGCAGCACACAGGGCAGTATGAACTGTTCTTCTCAATTTCGACTTCTGGAACAGTATAATTTTTTTTTTAAGTTTCTGGAAATTCCTTATTTCAATAAAACTAAATTCCAGGCATCTATTTTTTATAGTTCACAACTTTATTTTTAGTTAGGCAGTTAATAGGTTTTTTCTCTTAAATTTGAAGTTGCTTCAAATGTAAAAGTATTGGACAAATTCTGGTAATTTGTGTGCCATTTTTTCGTCATTAACAAAAAAAATGACTCTTAAACCTCAGAGGTTTGGTGACGAAAAGACAAAAATAAATTTCCTCACTTTTTTAAAGTCAGTCAAGAGTTCAAGGCAACATTTTTAAGTGAAAGTAATCTTTTTCGAATAGCCTTAAGAAAGATATTAAAATAACAATCAATAATTTGGTCTTATCATTTTTGATTTATTGGGCGAAATCTCGACTAAAAATACCGGCCCAGTCCCCCGTCCCCCTTTTTCCGAAATTCACCAAAACATCTGAAATAATTATGATTAATAGGAATTATATCTTATTTATTTTACTTTTTATTATTTTACAGGAAAAATAAAATTAACTCTGTATCTATTATACTTTTTTGGTATAAGTCAAGTTTGTGGTTCGGTAAGAAAAGTGATTCATATGGTTTTTCTATTTTTATAATAGTACGGAACCCTCGGTGCACGAGTCCGACGCACCTTTGATTTTGGAAAATCCAAAACTTCTTATCAACAGCTATAGCAACAACTAGTTTTAAAATGAAATAACATAATGTATACTCACCAAACAAATCTTCCGATTTTAAATTTTCCTTCGGATGATTTATTTCACATTTGACGTCAGATTCATTTTGAATCATGTTATCTGCAAAAATCAAATCATTTTATCTTTGTTACAATTAGTCCACAAAGATAAAACCTAACTCTACATCAGTAAAACAGTCCCAACTTCACGTTTTCTACACGGCATGGTTGATGGCTAAAGTCCTGTAACCTTAAAGGCGTAATATTTAGGTCCTTAGGCAGAACCAACGCCATCTATTTGTGAAACGTTACAGTTTCAAACTAATTTCGAAGGCTTTTAAGGAATTGCCTTCGAAATTAGTTTAAAATTGTAACGTTTCACAAATAGATGGCGCTGGTTCTGCCTAAGGACCTCAATATTACGAATATAAATTTCATCACAGAGGGATATGGCTCATATAGCTCAGTGGTTAGAGCACCCAGCCGCGATAGCTGAGGGATGCGGGTTCAAATCCCAAGGCGAATGAAATTCTAACACAGTTTCTAACACAGTTTCTAACTACAACAGTTATTAGCGTTCCATAGTTTGTAAGAAACCACTGTAACTTATGAAAGATATAAGTTTAAGTTTAAATAAAAAAAAAAAAAAAAAAAAAAATTTTGATTTGTATTTGACTTTATAAGAATTATATCCTAACTCCTAAGTGTGTAAAACACATTTATTAATTGCTTTGATATTTAATGATACTGGATCTCTGAGTGTTACGCCATATACTTACCTACTTCAAAAGAGTCTTCATCTTCATTAAAAGGCAAAGAAAGATCGAGATCTAAATCATCATTATCAACACAGTCAGGTATCTCCTGCTCCATCTTCACATTCATTTGATCTACCTGGAATTTATACATAATGTACCTATTACTATGTTAAGTTTCTGTTGAGTTTACATTCTGTGTAATTGGGTGTTTGACTCTAATTTTTTTATCGCTTTATTATAAACTAGGAAAAAAATAATGACAAACACTAAAAAACGAATTATATCGATCAAATAACAAAAAAGTTACAAGTTACAAATTTTTATGACTATTTCATGAACTAGAATAAAAATAATGATATCTACAATAAATAAAATTATAGACGAACAAAGAAATACGAAGTTATAGGCATTTTAACTTTTGGAGTAGTATGGCATGACCACACTACTATATTATAGTTGAACACAGCTGTCTCAGTCTAATCAGAAATATTCAAATGCTTGGAACTATTTCTGTGTTATTTGATTGATCAATTTAGTTTTTTTTTCGCCATTTAATGTGCTAATTCATCTAGTTTTAAATAGTCAAAATTTGGTTACAGTCAACTAGCCAATCCATTACAGCCAGCCATACTTAATGCAGAAAAAAAACAATTTACAAAAAAAATGCAAATTTTGAATTAAGTGGATAACCTCAGCAAAAATGCCCTAAAGACAAACATTGTAGAATAGATTACTAACGTCTACAGTATCTTCTTCATTACTTATATCTTGAGTCTCTTGCAAAATTTTAAATAATTTATCTTCGGATTGTAGAGCATTAATCTTGAAATTGTATGCCTTTGCAGCTTTCTGTTCACAATCTTTGCATATTGTTGTGGGCAATCCATCGTCTTGTTTGATCTGTATGTAAAATCAGACAACATATTGAATTGAAGTTTGTTAACAAAGTCGCGTCGGATGGTGAGACAAATTCATACAGGCAGGCAGCCTACGACGTGTGAATAAAGTAGGTGCAATGTTCACAGACGTATGTTTAAATCATTTTTAGAAAAAAACAGAGAACTTATTGTTCCCTGGGAGGTTGGGAGCTTCAAGATTAATACTGAAGTCTATCGGGTAATCCAAGAGGATTGGGAGCCCTGCATTTAGCCCAGTATGTAGTATGGATCATTACTTGATTTGATGAGGGAAATATATCTCTGTTTGTCTCTTTCACACTATAATAGACAAATGAAACAAATGATGATCATCATATAAGGCGCCCGCACGAAGTGAGAGCTCGGACGGGGTTATAGAAACCCTGTTAGCAGTGATTTGATTGAGCTTGCAAAACTTTGTTGACAGCTCGTTCTGCTCTAGCATTGAAGACCGAGGATCATATTCTAAGCTATACACTAATACTAACTTTTAGTCTGCAAAATTATAGATATTTTTGGCATCTCCTATTACGCAAAAGTATAGTGTCCCGTTTCACACTATAGCATCTACCGCACATGCTCATCACAACTTCGAATCAAGGCTAATCAATTTAAAATATATATGTATAACCTACAGTATGATCCATACCATGGCAAGGAAGATGACAAGTGGACCTCCCTTGTCATGGAATTTCTGAGGTATGCTGAAAACATTGAATTTTAAAAAACTTTCTTATATTAAGGAACTGTCCGCACAGAGATTTTTTTTTCGCAATTCTGTAACACATTGAATCCGCACTTCAAGCCTCTACCGCGCAAGCCGCACTGGCTGTAAAAAACTCGCGCGGGAAAAATATCTATGATTTGATGCAAATTGAACGCGAAGGTGTATTTCCAATTGCTGAATTTATTACGAGAAGATAAAAACCTCGCGGTAAAATATCTCTGAGCGGACTTAGCCTTAGTGTCGTTTTTTAATTTTCGTTTATTACGTATTTAAGACTGTAAATAAAATTATTCAATCATGTTAGTGTCACTGCCGTCAAGATGATATAAAATAAATAAATAAATGTTTGGATTTTATAGGAATTCTAAGGTTAAAGAAGATAAATAACAAAGGTAAGTACTTTTATCCCTGTGATTGCAGATATAACGTGATCAAAGGTTATTTTGCCGAACCGTAATTCGAACACGGATAGCAGTTTAATTTCTTTCGCCAAACAAGTTCGACATAGCCCTCTTATAAGAGATGATTTATACTTGTACGGGCTAGACATTTTTTATTTATTTTCAACGGCTTCGCAAAATAAAATAACATCAATGCCAGACACCACCAGACACTACACCATAGACAACCCACAGCAGAGGACTACACTTAACACTATACTCTGTCTACGACTACACCACTACACAGACCAAAAAGCACAACACCACAGAACTGTTGTGTACTGTTCCGTTATTCCATTCGTCCCTTTCGGGACAGGCAAAGGTCGGAGACCATTCAGCCTATTCATTCGTGTGAATTTTCTGCTCATTTTCTGTGATAGGTATTATAGGCCATAGATCGTAAGAGATCGTAATAGATAGTAGAGGATTATTGGTCTGAGTAGTAGAGGATAAGAAACAATAAATGTCAAATGAAGCTTCCGTAGCTCAGATGAGGCTCAGATGAAGAGTTCCGTAGCGAATGGCGAATGGGCGGAGCCTAAATAACATTTAAGGCTAGGGACTACCCTTATATCTGTGGGACAACCGATATCGATGTTTTTATATACTCGACATAAAATTATCAGAAACATTATTTAATTAATATTATATTTTAAACAAATGTTAAATTAATTTGTTCTTAATGTTACCAGGTATCTGTATAATCCGGTGTTGTATACAATACCTAGGTAAAGCATATAATGTCTTAAACGAATAGTCCGTGTACATTTAATTAAATAAAGCAGAAGGTTAGCTAAACTTTATCGAAAAAATGCAAAATACTCGTTACAAAAAGAGAAATTTGAAAAATTTATTATTTACCTGTGAAATGAAATTCCTGGGATTCTTTCAGTGTTTTGCTATTACAGCCTACAACTGAGCACTTTACCATTATTTATTGCTTAAAACAACTACTTAAACATAAACCACTTTTAATAAAATCCCAAACCAAATTTATATCAACACCGGAAAAACAAAATACGCCATGTTATGGGTACGGAAAAAAGCTTCAACACACAGATCGCTTGACGTCATTTGACATTTGCGTAACGCGTTTACGCAATAACATATCCGTATCTCGTTCTAATAACGTAGCTTTCCATAGGTGAGAAAGAATTGGAAATAGTTTTATTTGTTTCATTCAAAATACGTCATATAACTATAGATAAGTAAAATGCAGCAGATCCTTATATATACCTAATCAAAGTTATAGGCATAGCCTGTTCAATCGTATTTAACAATTATAATTATTAATCATTAATATGATTCATCTGAATGATATATTTTGACGTGACAACGTCTTATAAATTGGTTTGCCGGGTGACACTTCAAGAAACTGCGTTACGCTCCGCTCACGTTATGCGCTCACAATGAGAGCGAGTGAGAGGCACGCGTCCCTTCCACTCGGGCATGGTTAGCCCGCCTAAGAGCGAGAGAGACAGACATAAAAAGTGAAAGGCATTTCATCCTTCTTCCTACTATACGAATGAATATTCACATTAAAATTATTTTACCACTCAAAGTCGTTGTCACGTAAAACTTTCGCCCGTATACCGACTTTACAGGCAACCAATTTTTTTTTTAACATTAATCATTAATATGGTTCATCTGAATGAATTTAATCTTGTAGTTTATTCTTTCTGACTCTTCTTTCTTTGAATTATCTTTCTTCCTGTAAATTTATATTTCTTGAACAGTGTTCAAGATATATTTGTATAAATATTTAAAAGTCAATGAATTCTTCAGTAAATCCTTTAGCGAGCGCGGCATGTCTTCAACTGTCTTGAAAATATTAAGCAAGTCATCAATCAGCACAAGGCGCTGAATGCCGAAAGATGAACACGAAAAAAATATGTGATCCAGTGTTTGGGATTCATTACTATTGCAAAAATTACAAGACTGAGAGTTCACTATTTTCATTCTATGTAAATGTGCATTAAGGCGACAATGACCCAATCTTAGGCGACATATGACTGAATAAAATTTTCTATTACTATAATTAGTTTTCTTATTACAAAACCACGGGTTTTTATTTAAATCATCATTTATGCATTTGTACCATAATCCTTTTCGCTCATTTTCAGGGGAGTTCAAATAAAAGCAATTTCATATGATCTGTTCAGCTCAAGTTGATAAGTTTTCTTCATAATTTCGTAAATTAAATAGTTAGTTTTAACATGAAGCTTACAATTGTGTATAGATGTTAGTTCACTCATACTATCACTGGTAATCACCCATTTTAGAGACTCATCTTTACAATTTTCAATGTATTGGAACTGTGTGTCTGTGATCTTTCCGGATAACTGATAAGTGATAGGTTGATACCCGCCGGCGAACTGTTAATGTGGGGGTTCTTTAATACCTTTTCGTGTTCAGTACGCAACCGGTTGTCAGTCGCGTTATAAGTCTCCGTGAAAGTACTTCGTAAGTAAGTCGTTTTTAACTATATATTATCAAAGGTGGCAGTTGGCACCAATCATTTCAAAGCATGAAACTCATTTTAGATCACCAATAAGTGCAAAAGATCGTTTATTAGTAACCCTGAAATATCTAGCTACTGGAGAATCGCCATAGAATCGTTTTCCAGCTTACAGTTTGTAACCAGAATTCCACAATGTACATTATTATTAATTAAGTATACCAGAAACATGTACATTGTTGTAGATTCATCGTTTTTTATCGACAGTCGCGAGATGGTTTACAGCCACCACTAAAACGATAGAAGTTCGAGTAGTACATTCGTTAGTGGGTCCGTGCGGCGGCGCCCCGCAGCTGCGCCGTGCGCGGGAACCTGAGGCGGGACTTTGGTTGCCATTTTGGCAACATTTGACCCTTCGTGGCAACTAAATGGCAACCGAGCTCAAATGGCAACTTTTTGGCAACTTTTCGACTTGTCGCGCGATCATCGTTAAAAAAATATCGAATATATTTCGCAGATGAACTGTACTCATCGAATTGAACAAAATCAAAATCTTTAACGCATTTTTATTCCCAAATGAAAACAATACTTATATAATAGACAAGCAAATTGTACCCATATTTCTATCTACAAAAGGTCTATTTTGGTGAAGCTAGAGATAAAAGTAATTTTATGTAAACAAAAATGGAAGAAACTTTGTTACCACAGAGATACGTATAAAAGTTAAACATAAAAGTTTTTGTAGTTAATACGTAATTTTGAAAACATGATTTTTTTTATTTAAATTTTTATCAACCAAAATGCAGAGCAATAAAACAGTACTCAATAGGTAGGTATAAATATTTTTATATTACTAAAAGGCACAGAACATTTTTTCCAGGTTTTTTTTCTAATGGCAACATTGGGTTTCAGATGGCAACATTTGAACATAATTTGAACCTACAAATGGCAACCTGGGCTGAGTATACTCTGGCAACACTGGGCGGGAACCATCACCCGCCAAGATTCAATTGTTTAGTGTTATTTAATTTTTCGCAAATAATAGGCGATCGTAAACGATATGAGTATGGAATAAAAACATTAAATGCTTAAATGCTTTGTTTAAAAATTCGTTGCCATAAGCCTTCAATGTATAATTAGCCTGATATTTGCGAAAACATAAATAAAATTTGAATCTTCGCGGGCAAGTGTACCAACCTTACCGTACAAAAGGACGCCTCACGCCGTGGACTATTGGGGTCCTCAGTTTTCATTGACGCCATTTTGTTTTATTTCTTTGTTGGAACAAGTTAGAAGCTGCGTTTTTATTTATTTGATAATTCAACAATACAAATCCGTGAACAAAATCTTCAGATCATTAGTACAAAATCTTTTTACTACATCGTACTACTATCAAGATGGACGTCGCCAGTGCCTACAGCACACCAATGGCAAAGACGAGCGTCACTGGCTGGCGCCTGGCGGGCGCCCGCCGGGAAATCGCGGGGCTCCACCTTCAGAAGACTCCGACTGCGGTTGTAGGAGTTCTCGTCTGATAACAGGTCCGCACGGATGGCGGTCGCGAGTTGGAGCCTTTTGGTCACCGGCAAAGCTCCTGCGAACAGGTAGGTAGCAAATTCCTATTTCTGTGTAGCAAATTATATTTTATTCTAGGTATAAAACTTAGTAGGTACTTGACTGCGATCTCACCTGGTGGTAATTGATGATGCAGTTTAAGATGTTATCGTACTAACTTGGAAGGGTATGGAAATTTACCCCCAACGGTTTCTACACAGCATCGCACCGGAACGCTAAATCGCTTGGCGGTGCGTCTGCTGGTTGAGTGGTAATAGCGACGGCCGAAGCCTCCCACCAGACCAGACCTGAGCCAATTTAGAAATTATAAAATTCCAAAGTGGCCCGTGACGAGAATCGAACCCGCGACCTCCCACTCGACTCCGAGTGCGCCGCCACTGCGCCAGGGAGGTCGTCGATCAACAATACAAAATTTAATTAAAAAAAAAAATATTTTCACAAAAGTTTTTTATGCTGTAAATATATGGTTTGCAGAAGCTTTGCTGAAGTGTAGGTACTCCTTGTCTAGCTTGTCATACTGAAGTACATACCTGAAGTGGTTGTTAAAAAATTATATGGCAAAACAACGTTTGCCGGGTCAGCTAGTAATATATAATATATAATTCTCTCGATTTTATTTGTAGCCAAACTCCTCCGAGACGGCTGGACCGATCGTTGTGAAACTTTCAGGGTGTGATCTTTGGGTGCGGGACCGGGTTGTTATCTATATTTTATGTCCCTAAACGGCAAAACGAAGTTTGCCCGGTCAGCTAGTTAAATAAATAAAAATATGTTAAATCAAAGTGTCAGACAGAAATACTATTTTGCTTTGAAAGTCACTTCTCTTAGTTTATAATATTTTAAGTTATTTTGATGAAATATAAGAGGATTAATGGCATTGCAACTTACTGAACAAGTTGGAATGCCATTTTTCTGCATTGAATTAAAAGTTGGAGTATAATTAAAATTGTTCCCAACCTGACTGATATTTAGATCTGGGGGCTGATTGTGTAACTTTTTACGATGAAATGGTATTCCTTGACCATCAAAGTAAAATATTCCTTAAGTGTATCAGTTTAAAGTCACAAATTCATTACAACCGATTTCAACATGGAGCGTTATGGAGCGTATCGTACATACCTAAACGTATAAGAACGCATACACAAAATTGAGCTCTAATTCAATGTTGTTATGGTTTATTTTACTTTGATGCCGACGGCCATCAAATGAATACCATTTCATCGTAAAAAGTTACACAATCAGGGGGCTGATAGTTTTCTTATATCAAAATAGTGATTTTTTGGAGGTTTGTTCTTCAGTTGAGATTGTTAGTCTCTAGTAAACTTATTCTCTTACTTACTCCAGAGCCTCTCCTTCCAGAGTAATTTGTTGCACCACTTGTGCTGGTCATACTCATAACTTTGTTTTAGACTCATTGATTCATAATGACTAGACTGCAACCTAAGACACAGGTGTCCAACTAGTTGAAGTGTCTCACCTGCTTCTAAGACATAATTGTATTTAATAAAAAAACAACGTTTGCTGGGTCAGCTAGGACCCGGCAAACGTTGTTTTGCCATATATTTTCTCACTTAGGGATATAAAAAATTGATAAAAACCCACTCCCGGACCCACAGATCATACTCTGAAAATTTCATAAAGATCGGTCCAGCCGTCTCTGAGGAGTTTGGTTACAAAGAAAATTGAGAGAATTTTATATATTAGATTAATTTATGGTTAATTCATAGGTTAATTTTACAAGCAGATGAGTTGTATTTGTATCTAGTTAATTTTGGCTAGTAAAGATTGTTATTATTATATTACTAGTTTACAAATAAAGTGGTTGGGGTGAGAGACATTTTTCTTATATTAGAGAATAATCTGGCATTGCAATAAAACTTTCACTTTAGATATGTGTGGGTCGAATTTTAAGCTAATTGCACCATATAGTTATATATGTGGACTCCTAGGACTTGCAATATTTAGCAAATAAAAATCTATTTGCTAGTTCTGTGTACAGAACTGAGGTTGTACCACCATCTCTTTTAGCAGTATTATTGTAATTGGGGGGCGCGGTAGAGCTGCTGTACCATGCTTTACAGGAACCATTTCACTGTATTTTCAGGCCCCTATTTGAGAACCTCTGTATAAGACCAGAACGCAGATATTTACGTCATCCAGTAAGCTATAATAGTATTATTGAAATACACAGCTTTATCAAGCTTACAATTGACTGATCATTGAATCAATTTTTTCCAAGTGGCAATTTTCCATCGTCAATGGGTAGCGGTTCTGGCGACAGATTGGTGCAAGCAATGGTGTCATGGAGCACCTGGTTTTGTACCCTTGTGTACCCTTCAACGGCCAAGTCACACAACATTAACTATAATAATTAAGAAATTGCAGTAAAGAACCTTAGACTTGGTACAACTTTGTCTAGATTTTATTACTTTTTAGAGGTAAACAAGCAGCTCCATCGAGACGGCTAGTTTTTTACAGAATGTTTTTGGTGGGTATTGTTTTGACATTTTTATACAATGTCAGCATGAAAATTTTAAAACAATATCACAGTAATACTGCTATAAGAGATGGTGGTACGGCCCCTGATCAAGACAAATGTACAAGGTTAATTACATTTATTCAAAATTATGTTCATGTTTGCTCCAATAAAATGTATGGGAAAAGTTAATGCAATTTCTGGCATTTCTACTACTTTTAATAACGGGCCTTATTTATTGTTACAGAAAAATAATGTCATACTGGACAAGGATTGACATACAAGGTCATACAAGGATTGACTTGTGGTTATGGATCGCTCCTGGGAACACTGCATAGCACCCTTGGGAAGTGCTAGAACTAGCCCAAACTGTTGGAACTTTGCACATTGTGGGTGCATCAATCGCAGAAAAATTTTTACAGTGTAGAAGAATACCTAAGATAATAAATAATTATTGTTCCTTTAGCATTATGAGATTTTTGACATTATGACAATTTTTATTACATTTTAAATTTTGACATTTAGTAATATGAAATATTGTTATTATTATTCATTTTTCAAGGTATTTTATTGTGCAATAATCATGATAAATTAATATTTTTTCTCGAAGTCTGAGCTTCTTATCAATTTTTTTATGATTTAAATTTGCTTGCCAATGTGGTGATATAGTTTGATATTATATATTTGTAATAACCAACTTAATACCTATATTAGCAAATAAATAAATTGATTGATTGATAAAAAAACATTGTCGGAACACAGTATCTGGATTACACTACGTCTCTTGGATTACAAATACCTATGCAGGCATCTTTGTGACAGCCTTCAACGCCTTCTACACCAACACCGGGATCCTATACTGAAAATGCTCTATCACCAGAGGATGCACTACAGTTTTCTATATACATGCGCATCCTGATGTCAAAAGAACTCCACTTTAAGAAGCAATGAGAAGAAAAAGTGAGAAGATCTTCATCATAATGGTCCTGCTGGACCTCCCACAAGCGGGACGCACCCAGCAGCGGTTCGCACCACACGTGTTCTAGGGTTGCAAGCCATAAGCCCTTCATCATAGTGGTCCTGCTGGACCTCCCACAAGCGGGACGCACCCAGCAGCGGTTCGCACCACACGTGTTCTAGGGTTGCAAGCCATAAGCCCTTCATCATAGTGGTCCTGCTGGACCTCCCACAAGCGGGACGCACCCAGCAGCGGTTCGCACCACACGTGTTCTAGGGTTGCAAGCCATAAGCCCTTCATCATAGTGGTCCTGCTGGACCTCCCACAAGCGGGACGCACCCAGCAGCGGTTCGCACCACACGTGTTCTAGGGTTGCAAGCCATAAGCCCTTCATCATAGTCGTCCTGCTGGACCTCCCACAAGCGGGATGCACCCAGCAGCGGTTCGCACCACACGTGTTCTAGGGTTGCAAGCCATAAGCCCTTCATCATAGTCGTCCTGCTGGACCTCCCACAAGCGGGACGCACCCAGCAGCGGTTCGCACCACACGTGTTCTAGGGTTGCAAGCCATAAGCCCTTCATCATAGTGGTCCTGCTGGACCTCCCACAAGCGGGACGCACCCAGCAGCGGGTCGCACCACACGTGTTCTAGGGTTGCAAGCCATAAGCCCTTCATCATAGTCGTCCTGCTGGACCTCCCACAAGCGGGACGCACCCAGCAGCGGTTCGCACCACACGTGTTCTAGGGTTGCAAGCCATAAGCCCTTCATCATAGTCGTCCTGCTGGACCTCCCACAAGCGGGACGCACCCAGCAGCGGTTCGCACCACACGTGTTCTAGGGTTGCAAGCCATAAGCCCTTCATCATAGTGGTCCTGCTGGACCTCCCACAAGCGGGACGCACCCAGCAGCGGTTCGCACCACACGTGTTCTAGGGTTGCAAGCCATAAGCTCTTCATCATAGTCGTCCTGCTGGACCTCCCACAAGCGGGACGCACCCAGCAGCGGTTCGCACCACACGTGTTCTAGGGTTGCAAGCCATAAGCCCTTCATCATAGTGGTCCTGCTGGACCTCCCACAAGCGGGACGCACCCAGCAGCGGTTCGCACCACACGTGTTCTAGGGTTGCAAGCCATAAGCCCTTCATCATAGTGGTCCTGCTGGACCTCCCACAAGCGGGACGCACCCAGCAGCGGTTCGCACCACACGTGTTCTAGGGTTGCAAGCCATAAGCCCTTCATCATAGTGGTCCTGCTGGACCTCCCACAAGCGGGACGCACCCAGCAGCGGTTCGCACCACACGTGTTCTAGGGTTGCAAGCCATAAGCCCTTCATCATAGTCGTCCTGCTGGACCTCCCACAAGCGGGACGCACCCAGCAGCGGTTCGCACCACACGTGTTCTAGGGTTGCAAGCCATAAGCCCTTCATCATAGTCGTCCTGCTGGACCTCCCACAAGCGGGACGCACCCAGCAGCGGTTCGCACCACACGTGTTCTAGGGTTGCAAGCCATAAGCCCTTCATCATAGTGGTCCTGCTGGACCTCCCACAAGCGGGACGCACCCTGCAGCGGGTCGCACCACACGTGTTCTAGGGTTGCAAGCCATAAGCCCTTCATCATAGTCGTCCTGCTGGACCTCCCACAAGCGGGACGCACCCAGCAGCGGTTCGCACCACACGTGTTCTAGGGTTGCAAGCCATAAGCCCTTCATCATAGTCGTCCTGCTGGACCTCCCACAAGCGGGACGCACCCAGCAGCGGTTCGCACCACACGTGTTCTAGGGTTGCAAGCCATAAGCCCTTCATCATAGTCGTCCTGCTGGACCTCCCACAAGCGGGACGCACCCAGCAGCGGTTCGCACCACACGTGTTCTAGGGTTGCAAGCCATAAGCCCTTCATCATAGTCGTCCTGCTGGACCTCCCACAAGCGGGACGCACCCAGCAGCGGTTCGCACCACACGTGTTCTAGGGTTGCAAGCCATAAGCCCTTCATCATAGTGGTCCTGCTGGACCTCCCACAAGCGGGACGCACCCAGCAGCGGTTCGCACCACACGTGTTCTAGGGTTGCAAGCCATAAGCTCTTCATCATAGTCGTCCTGCTGGACCTCCCACAAGCGGGACGCACCCAGCAGCGGTTCGCACCACACGTGTTCTAGGGTTGCAAGCCATAAGCCCTTCATCATAGTGGTCCTGCTGGACCTCCCACAAGCGGGACGCACCCAGCAGCGGTTCGCACCACACGTGTTCTAGGGTTGCAAGCCATAAGCCCTTCATCATAGTGGTCCTGCTGGACCTCCCACAAGCGGGACGCACCCAGCAGCGGTTCGCACCACACGTGTTCTAGGGTTGCAAGCCATAAGCCCTTCATCATAGTGGTCCTGCTGGACCTCCCACAAGCGGGACGCACCCAGCAGCGGTTCGCACCACACGTGTTCTAGGGTTGCAAGCCATAAGCCCTTCATCATAGTGGTCCTGCTGGACCTCCCACAAGCGGGACGCACCCAGCAGCGGTTCGCACCACACGTGTTCTAGGGTTGCAAGCCATAAGCCCTTCATCATAGTGGTCCTGCTGGACCTCCCACAAGCGGGACGCACCCAGCAGCGGTTCGCACCACACGTGTTCTAGGGTTGCAAGCCATAAGCCCTTCAGCGAGTCCTGCCTTTCGCAGTGAAACATGAAGGTAGTTCAAAGCTGTTTGTCTGTTTTCCCATGTGAGGTGAACAACTAGAAGCAATATGTTTTTGAATCATTTGCATGCGTTTTCATCATAAGCCTGGTCTTCTGCCAGCTATTTGTATTAAAAGTAGATAAATTTGTTATCTTAGTTGTGTATATATATTTTTCAAGATTTTGAAGTAGATATTTCGTTTTGTCTGTTATGAATGGTAAACATGTTATTAAGGTTAAAATATACCAAGGTCCGAACTTGGGATTCGACGTAGGGTAAAAAAAAATACTGTTTTCTTGTTATTCTTCAGGTGTCAACCATATTATGAAGGAATTCCATGAGTTTATTCTGTCACAACTGCAAAAGGAAGCTACTATCTCAGAAAGTTTGATTCGGATTAGGATATTATGTAAATATTCTAGAAACGTGACAAAAAAAAACTCTGAATCTTGTATATTTTAGCTAGAGTTTTAATTATTGTCAGCCGGGTCTTTGCCAGCTATTTTTCTAAATAGTAGTAATATTTCTTATTAACTTTCGCCAGTGACCTTGCTCTTTGTTATGTGAACAGATTTTAAGGATATATAGACTTCGTTTTGTCTGTTGCGAAAAATGTGTTCTCAAGGGGGAACTTGAGATTTTGGACTTGGGATAAAAAAATGTCTTCTTAGTACTCTTTTGATGTCTTTCATATTGTGAATGAGTTCCAAGTTTCTTCTGTCATAACTGCAAAATAAGTTGTCATAACTGCAAAAAACTAAGGAAATCCTTAATTCTTGAAAAGTTTAATTCTGATTATTAGAAAAGGTTATGAATCGAAAATCTATTCTAGAAACGGTACACAAAAAATCTTCTCTGAAGAATCTGGTATAGATTGTGACTAGAGTATTCATCGTGAGCCAGTCTTTTGCCAGCTATTTTGCTGAATAGTAGTAAAATTTGTTGTACTTTCGCAAGTGGCCTTGCTCTTCGTTGTGTATATAGATTTTAAAGATTTCTGAGGGGAATATTTCGTTTTGTCAGTTGTGAAAAGTAAACACGCCATCAGTGTAACAGCCTGGAAAAAAAATATATCCCAAGGAGGAACTTTGCGATTGCACTTAAGGCAAAAAAAGGTAACCGTTTTCTTGTTACTGTGTGCAGAGTATATTCTGTCATAATTGCAAAAGGAAATTAAAAAAACTAAGAAAGTTACATTCTCCGAAAGTTTAATTCCGAATGATTATTAGCAAATATAACATTTACTACTAGAAACGGGACATAAAAATCCTTCTCTGAAGAATTTGGCATACATTTTAGCTAGAACATCGTCAGCTAGTCTACTGCCAGCTATTTTTCTAGATACAAGTAAAAATTGGTATCCACGTTCGACACTCACCTTGCTCTTCGTTGTGTATATAGTTTTAAAAACATTTTGAAGGAAATATTTAGTTTTGTCTGTTGCGGAAAGTATAATTACCTATTCCATCAGTGTAACAGCCTGCAAAAAAAAATATCCCAAGCAAGGTAACTTGACGTAGAATACTCTAGAAAGCGGACACAAAGTAAAGATTTTAAGCTAGAATATTCTTCGTCAGCCAAGTCGTCTGCCAGGTATATTTTTAAAAGTTGTGGTCCAATTTATTAACTTTGGCCAGTGGTCTTGCTCTTCGTTTTGTATATAGAGATTTAGAACGGAATATTACTGGTTAGATGTCGTTCAATATTATTATGAAGGGCTTCAAGGTGTGTACAGAGTATATTCTGTCATAATAATTGCAAAAGGAAATTAAAATACTACGAACATTACATTCTCCAAAAGTTAAACCCCGATTAATTATTAGCAAGTATGAAATTTACTCGAAACGGGGTAATAAAATGCTTCTCGGAAGAATGTGGTACAGATTTAGCTAGAGCATCGTCAGCCAGGTCTTCTGCCAGCAATTTTTCTAAATATGTATTATTAAAATTTGGTATTCACTTTCGACAGTCACCTTGCTCGTTGTGTGTATAGTTTTTAAAGACTTTTAAATTGAATATTTAGTTTTGTCTGTTGCGAAAAATGTGTTCTCAAGGGGGAACTTGAGATTTTGCACTTGGGATAAAAAAATGACTTCCTAGTACTCTTTTGATGTCTTTCATATTGTGAATGAGTTCCAAGTTTCTTCTGTCATAACTGCAAAATAAGTTGTCATAACTGCAAAAAACTAAGGAAATCCTTAATTCTTGAAAAGTTTAATTCTGATTATTAGAAAAGGTTATGAATCGAAAATCTATTCTAGAAACGGTACACAAAAAAATCTTCTCTGAAGAATCTGGAATAGATTGTGACTAGAGTATTCATCGTGAGCCAGTCTTTTGCCAGCTATTTTGCTGAATAGTAGTAAAATTTGTTGTACTTTCGCAAGTGGCCTTGCTCTTCGTTGTGTATATAGGTTTTAAAGATTTCTGAGGGGAATATTTCGTTTTGTCAGTTGTGAAAAGTAAACACGCCATCAGTGTAACAGCCTGGAAAAAAAACATATCCCATGGAGGAACTTTGCGATTGCACTTAAGGCAAAAAAAGGTAACCGTTTTCTTGTTACTGTGTGCAGAGTATATTCTGTCATAATTGCAAAAGGAAATTAAAAAACTAAGAAAATTACATTCTCCAAAAGTTTAATTCCGAATGATTATTAGCAAATATAACATTTACTACTAGAAACGGGACATAAAAATCCTTCTCTGAAGAATTTGGTATACATTTTAGCTAGAACATCGTCAGCTAGTCTACTGCCAGCAATTTTTCTAGATACTAGTAAAAATTGGTATCCACGTTCGACACTCACCTTGCTCTTCGTTGTGTATATAGTTTTAAAAACATTTTGAAGGAAATATTTAGTTTTGTCTGTTGCGGAAAGTATAATTACCTATTCCATCAGTGTAACAGCCTGCAAAAAAAAATATCCCAAGCAAGGTAACTTGACGTAGAATACTCTAGAAAGCGGACACAAAATTCTCTGAAGAGTCTGGTAAAGATTTTAAGCTAGAATATTCTTCGTCAGCCAAGTCGTCTGCCAGGTATATTTTTAAAAGTTGTGGTCCAATTTATTAACTTTGGCCAGTGGCCTTGCTCTTCGTTTTGTATATAGAGATTTAGAACGGAATATTACTGGTTAGATGTCGTTCAATATTATTATGAAGGGCTTCAAGGTGCGTACAGAGTATATTCTGTCATAATTGCAAAAGTAAATTAAAATACTACGAACATTACATTCTCCAAAAGTTAAATCCCGATTAATTATTAGCAAATATGAAATTTACTCGAAACGGGGTAATAAAATGCTTCTCTGAAGAATGTGGTACAGATTTAGCTAGAGCATCGTCAGCCAGGTCTTCTGCCAGCTATTTTTCTAAATATGTATTATTAAAATTTGGTATTCACTTTCGACAGTCACCTTGCTCGTTGTGTGTATAGTTTTTAAAGACTTTTGAATTGAATATTTAGTTTTGTCTGTTGCGAAAAATGTGTTCTCAAGGGGGAACTTGAGATTTTGGACTTGGGATAAAAAAATGTCTTCTTCCGTATCCGTGAATACTTCGGGAAATTCGGCTATTAAACGGTCCACAAATCGATCTTCGGCAATTTCTTTCAACGTGATTTTTTTGATATCTAACCCTTTATAAGGCAGAACTATCCAGAAGAATAAAACAACTTCTGTTTATAGTTTTGGCATATTTTTATTAATTTAAAAAAAAGGGCATTAAAGAAAATTGGAAATCTACAGAAATTTGGTAGGAAAAATATCTCCACTGCCCGTCAACTACTCATGTGTTTACAGTATGGTATTGTGCAAAACACGGCGTAATGCAAAGCGGGACATTACATTTATCGCATTTTATTTTGCTTCGTTTGTCGCTCGTCTTTGTGCTACAGAGCTTACAGCGCCGGTAGGTCTCCATGGCTGCTGGCATATGCACACCTACATTTTTGGAATCGCACTTCTTCAGGCACAGTGTTGATACTTTTTTGGTAATTGTCTGTATCACATCGTAATTTCTTGGAAACGTAGGTGCCCACGCTCGACTTTCTAAGTCCTCTTGCAAGAGCCATCCGAAATTCTAAATTGGTACGCTTGTGTACCCTTGGTGTTTTGGGATATAAAATGAAAGCATTTGTCAAGCTTGCATCAACCAAAAAGTAGAATATCCGCAGCCGCCAGCATTTGCTTCTTCGTCCGATAGAATATGTGTTCTTGATTTGGTCAAATAGGTCGACACATCCCATTCTTTTTGTGTATTCTTTCACTACCCTTGGGCATTTCTCTGTCAGCTTAGTGCCATCTTGTTGAGTTCTTTCAACTGTAGTCATTCCTTCTTTGGGATGAAAAGCATTGGTTAGTAACAAAACCTCTTTGGTATCCTGCCATACAGTAAAAGCTACGTCTTTTTTAGTTCTCCACTTGAACTCGCCTTTTTTTCAACTTCAAACTCTTGTTCCTGCCAGTTCTTTTTACTATACTAGGTAAAACTGCTCTATTTTTTCTAACCGTTCCACTTGCAAATATGTTTTTTTCATATAAATACTGCATGAGTGACCAGCAGGGCTAGACAATGTCACTTAAGCGTTAAGCGTAGTCGCTAGTAGAAAAACCACGTGACCGAATGAAAACAAATGAAAGCAGAATCTATCTATGCTTAGCGTTGTTGTCTGCTGTCAATTGGAATTGTATCTGTCATTTGCTGAGCGCCGATGCTTGTGTAGTTTCGTTCGCGGTTTTTTTGAATAATTTTTAGTTAAAACACAGTTAAATTGTTGGTGTAGTATTTAGTTGTAAAACATAATATTTGTGAACTTCGTATAAAACACCACACACAAAAGCAAAACAAAATGGAGTCTTGTTATGATCTCAATGAGTCTTGTAGTTGTTGTACCAAAGACTAAAGAGTATTATAAAATCCCTACAATTCCGCCATTTTGTAGCGTACAATGACGAAGTACGCTAAAAGTTAACTACAAGGTCTGAGCGAACGACAAATAGTCGTAGTCGAATTTCAAAAACAGCGTGATTTCCTCTGTTCTGTCACTTGGTTTTTCTACAGTCACGTGATGGTCACGTGGTTTGTCCATACATTTTGTCCACTAGCGTTAACGCCAAACGCTTGTGACTTTGTCTAGCCCCGCAGTCGCAAAAAATTATCGAAGGTGATGTGTTTCTTGAAAGCTTCCTCTGACAATTTGATTGACAATCTTTTTACGACATTAGCACCCAAGCGCTCTTCTGTTCCTTGTCCCGTTTTACCTGTATAAATTTCGAAATTATATAGATACCCTGTGCTGCTGTCGCAGCAACACCACACTTTATAATCCCTTTTTATAGGTTTCAACGGCATATACTGCTTCAAGCTGAATCTACCTTTGAAGAGTATCATACTCTCATCGATGCTCTGTGATGATGAGTTAGTGGCATTATTTTGAAATGCATCATTGAGTAATGATATGAGAGGTCTAAGTTTATACAATTTGTTAAAATCGGGACTTCCTCTTTCGGGTTCATCTCTGTTTTTATTCAAATGAAGTGCCTGTAATATTTTACCGTCATAACATCAGCAACTTCGTTTACTCTAAAGCCAGGGTCTGTTGACCAATACAAATCTATTTGGGGCAGAATGTGATATCCCATTATAATAAAAATGCCCAAAAAAGCACGAATTTCTGCTTTGTCGACAGGACTCCAATTCTTTATCCGTTCCTGTTCCGCATACAAGCTCGTCTGAGTGATAATCAAATCAAGGCCATTATCGTTGAAAAACTTTTCAAAGTGGGATACTGGACGGGCTTTTTAATTCATAAGATACTTAGGCTGTACTGTTACCTCATCAAATTCATCAGGATCTGGCCGGGAATCCCCCATATTTTTCCCCATGACTCATCTTCACATTCAGATTCATCACTAGGTTCTTCCTCCAGTAATTCTGGGATCTGTTGTGTAGATTCAATACTCGAAAGACTCGTCCTGATGTGAGTTATCTGATCTTCCAGCAGAAGTTGAATGATGAGGAAGGCTGAATGTGCTGAGAAGGTCTGGCTCTGGTCTATTTCTAAGTGTGTATTCTGATTGCTCCGGCGCAAGAGAACTCTTTGAATATTGTTCACATTGAATTCTTCTGCCTCATCAGACTCATTTCCGTCTTCTGAACCATCATCTGGAATCCCAAAGATCTCCTCCAAGGCCTTTTCTATTTCATCGACACGCAAATAACACTCCATTGTACGAGAAAATCTGAAAAAAATATGAACTAGTTGAACGAACATACCCGGGAAGCGGGAATAATATTCCCACCAATAAAAAAAATCTTAGAAAATAGAAAAAAGATGGTGAATTCAAAAAATAAGGCAAAAATCATAGGAGTAATTATAATTCCACAAAACGAAACTAAGTAATTACCTCTTTCCAAGTAAATAGAAGATTCACGGATTTTAAAACTGATCATGAAAAATACGCCAATTTCATAACAGCTGCATCGGCCATCACAAAAATTCCAAAGACAGATCTTTTTTTTTAATTATTGACAAGACAGATAATTCATAATTGCCAGTGCAAAAAATATATATTCCCTAATTTTGTTCTCACTGCTTAATCGGTAGAAAATATTGGTGGTAAAAATAGCCCCTCTGTCCTATAAAGGGCTAAAAAATTGCCGAAATCCGACTTCCAGTATCGATTTCACATTCTACCGTTTCAGAGTTACCGTCTATCTGCACTTTAAGAAAATATGGTCCGTTACCTTTCGCCTCCAGTTCGAGGTTAAAAAAATCGTCTTCTTCAGAGACGCTTCCGTCGTTCACATAATTATTACGAATTAACCACTCACCACTTTAATATATCCTCTCTTATTACACCGAACACAAACACTTCTGGAAAAACGGCACCGAAATGCCCGGTGTCCCTCGGCTCCGCACCGCCAGCACCGCCCGTCTTCGCTCCCGCGCTCGGCGGGCCCGGCGCGCCGCGTCCGCCGCGTGCGTCCTTCCAACATTGTTCCAAAATTGCAAGTCGTAGCTAGTAAATGTTTTAAATTATGTAGGTACTCGGTGAGTGATTCGCCCGGCCGCAGTCGTCGTAAGCGAAAAATATGGCGTTCGGCTATCTGGTTCGAGATGTTCTTCGACAAAAATTGCCAGCTCGTCGAAACTTTTTGTCTCCGGGTGCGCCGGTGAACATAAATCGCAAATCAAACTGTATGTCGCTTCGCCTACTACGGTGATTAATAATGGCACATCCTTCACTTCATTTAGGATAATATAGTGTTTCACTCGCCTAACGTATGCGGGCCACTGTTTTGAATTTATGTCGTACGATTCTAATTTCCATATCGGCATTTTAAATTATTCATAAACTAATAAATGCAAACTTTGGTAACACTTGGTAATAATTTAACCGCCTCGTCGCCAGTGGAACGTCAATCAAACACAAGCGTGGATGGCTAACTGGCTTTAGGTATTATGAAATATATTAAACTACCTCAGAACGTTACACTAATCATCTCACCACCATCAGAGCCCCGGGTGAAGTTATGTAAATACCGAACTGCGGAGTCGAGATTGATTGTTACGGTTATGGACAAAATACAGGTTACTGGCGGGCGGCGGGTGGCGTGCGCGCGATGTGCTGTTTAATTTTTGGATATAATATGTATATTTTTTCCGGTCAGCAGCTGTCACTTGTCATCTACAACAATTACGGGTTGAAATTGCTATCTGCTCTTCCTTTACAGTGATCAAATGCTACATAATATTTAATTGTTTTCCAGTTGTCTCTCAGCTTTTTGAACGGTGGCATATCAGGGCTACTTGTGACTCAATGGATTTTTTTGATGTTTTTATCCTTATAAAATGCCAAACATTAGTGAGAATAAGTCAAAACTGAAATATGTCACTTGAGGCGGATACATTAGCCCACATCTATCTTTAAATACTGTTGTGTTGATATATAAACTGGTATTTGTGGATTACTTAATAGTAAGGCCAGAAAACAGTCCTCGCATCTGATGAATTTCCTATCAACAAATCCTCACATATTCCAGTATCAAATTATTCACTTTGCTTTATGTTTCCAAATAATTTGTAATTGAAGAAGAAAAATTGTTGTCAAGGAAGTATTAGTCTTCTTTGTTCTGGACCATTTCCCATTTACTTGAGGTCGGCTTTCTTAATCCTTTACCTTCATTGAGCTTCGTTTTGTGCTAGGGCTTTATCTCAATGAGCATTTTCAGGTCTTTTCCCACCGTCGTGCGTACATAATTGTACATAACGGTGCCATCAAATAGGTATCCCTTGTCAGATTCTCATGGGCGGCAATTTCTTACAATAAGGAAGTGTATAAATGTATACTAATTTCAAATTTATAGAATCTATGCTCAATGAGCATTTTCAGGTCTTTTCCCACCGTCGTCAGCCAAGTAGCAGGTCGTAGCAACGCCGTTGTAGCCCTGCACTCAGCTTCGTACAGGACAGCGGGTCTTATGGCCGTCTTATACAGATGACCCTTTACTTTGAGGAGCATTTTCTTGTCCATTTGTGTTGTCGCCACTTCATCCCTCGATTTGTGGTTGTTCTATGAATAATGTCGTCTATTTTGCCTAATATTGAGCTGATACTTTAACTGCTTCACCGAAGTCAGAACCGTTCTCCGTATTTGAGTTCGATTTTGTGCCAGACCTTTATCTCAATGAGCATTTTCAGGTCATAATTGTACATTACTGTGCCATCAAATAGGTATCCCTTATTTTATTAATTTAGATATTTTTTTACTAAGAACACTTTCTATGGCCAACTTCATATTTTCCTCGCACACATCGGGCCTATCCGTCACTCTTTTATAAACAGCAACATCAACAATCATTGCACGGCGCTCTGATCGATCTATCACCACTATATCAGGCTTATTGGCTACAATAGTCCTGTCTGTAATGATAGACCGATCCCAGTACAGTATGATATGACCATTTTCAAGAACTGGGTCGGGCACATACTTGTAGTATGGTACCTCCGATTCCACAAGATTGTATTTCAAGGCAAGTTGTTGGTGGATAATTCTGGCCACTTGGTTATGTCTGTGTAAGTATTCGCCGTTAGCTAGATGAGAACAACCAGAAATATTGTGACGGATATTCATTATTATTGTTATTGTTATTGATATTTACTTAGTGCAGAATCCGCTATTTTATAAATTTAAAAATGTTATTATTTATTATGAAAAATATTCTCTTAAATTGCCAGACATCAAATAATTTTATTTAATTAAAACCACTATAATTTAAAATTTAAAAAAAAAATCATTGTTATTGTTATTGATATTTACTTAGTGCAGAATCCGCTATTTTATAAATTTAAAAATGTTATTATTTATTATGAAAAATATTCTCTTAAATTGCCAGACATCAAATAATTTTATTTAATTAAAACCACTATAATTTAAAATTTAAAAAAAAATCATTATAACATTTACATATTAAGATTAATTTGTAAAAAAAAACACGAGCATCATGTTTAAAATTTCTTATCACGTCACGTCATCGGAAAAGCTTTTGCGAACGGGTAGTATATAATAAATACAAATACATAATTATAATAATAAAAAGATTAAAGCAAAAACTCATGGCAGATTGGGTCGGGTCATAAGCGAATTCAATTTCAATTTCGAATAAATAAAATTACTTCTTATTTTCTTGTTTTTCTCAAATTGTAAAACTAAATGAATGCCGAAATCTAAATAAAATTAGAATTTGCTAGTTAGGGAATAGCCTTTGTAGCTGTAGGTAGAAGCAGGGAGGAATTTTAAATTAGAATCCCTTTTAATTCGCTGAATAGAGTTAACACTAAGAATCATTAATTATGACGCACATCTAAGCATTTTGTGCACATTATTTAATGCTATACATATTCCTAAATACTGGTATTTTTTATATTTTTTTTTATAATAGGTATAAAAATAAACTTACTTGTTACTTTTCAAATTTATGACACCCACTTCCATAAGTTTTTGAAGGCTAAAACGAGATTTAGAAACCACACATACAAGGAGTATAAATAAAATCTTGTCGCTAGGGTAAGTTAGAACGCGCTAGAAATCTGTGACGCATTCACCTATAGTGACATGACTTTGTCAATTCACTAAGTTTTTGGGGGATTCATTATACCTACTTTTTCCATTCGTTTATTTTCTCTTTGACATATGAAATCAAATGAAACCTCAAATGAAACAGATATAGCAATAGCGAGGGACCAGAGAGAGATAAAGGTTAAGTGGTCCCTTCTGGTCCCTCGCTATTGCTATATCTGTTTCGTGTGTGGAAATGTAATAAATCAATTATTTTCTTGGGAAATAGAAATTGTCATTCTCCTCCACGAGTTGATCAAATCCCGGCTGTTATCATTTTCCTGTCACATATACCTACATAATATTTTTATGAGTTTGTTGTGTACATGACTTTCGTTACGTTTGTACTAAAATGTACAAAACAATTGACTTTTTTATTGTTATACATATTATATACTGGCATGTTTACATTAAAATAAAAATCCTGCACTCGCATTTCATTCGATCTAAAGGAAAAAATGGTTATTACATAAAACAATTGAATTAAAATATTAATTAATCATAATTATAATTAATAATAATTTATCGGACAACACACAAACTCGCAACATTAACTTGTTCTTAGTTCTTGTATTACGAAAGGCAAAAAGTAAATTACATAAATTTAGTATGCATGTAATTTACTTTTTTTACAGCAAAGTAAAAAATTAAGCTAAGTTTGGGAATATGCCTAAAATAGAGATTTTTCTAGGGTATTACTAATTTTACTAAAAAATTCTAGCTGACGCCCGCGTGTAATTCGGTTTTTTACAAATCCCGCGGGAACCATGAATTTTTTTGTGGCCCTTCGTGCTAGATCATCAGCCGTGTCGTACCTACATTACCACTGTGACCACGAATCCAGCGTAATGTTACTTTGTTTGTCTTTGATATATCTTTGAGTCTTTTATGGCACCCTAATAAGAGCTTCGAGGTTGCGGTGTTTTTGGCCAGAGCCTTAAGGATTGCTTGGCTGTCGCTGTGAATTGACTTTTTTATTGTAATACATGTTATATACTGGCATGTGGAAATTGTTTTTAAAGGAAAGGAAGGATCTAAAGGAAAAAATGGTTATTACATAAAACAATTGAATTAAAATATTAATTAATCATAATTATAATTAATAATAATTTATCGGACAACACACAAACTCGCAACATTAACTTGTTCTTAGTTCTTGTATTACGAAAGGCAAAAAGTAAATTACATAAATTTAGTATGCATGTAATTTACCTTTTTTACAGCAAAGTAAAAAATTAAGCTAAGTTTGGGAATATGCCTAAAATAGAGATTTTTCTAGGGTATTACTAATTTTACTAAAAAATTCTAGCTGACGCCCGCGTGTATTTCGGTTTTTTACAAATCCCGCGGGAACCATGAATTTTTTTGTGGCCCTTCGTGCTGGATCATCAGCCGTGTCGTTACCTACGTTACCACTGTGACCACGAATCCAGCGTAATGTTACTTTGTTTGTCTTTGATATATCTTTGAGTCTTTAATGGCACCCTAATAAGAGCTTCGAGGTTGCGGTGTTTTTGGCCAGAGCCTTAAGGATTGCTTGGCTGTCGCTGTGAATTGACTTTTTTATTGTAATACATGTTATATACTGGCATGTGGAAATTGTTTTTAAAGGAAAGGAAGGATCTAAAGGAAAAAATGGTTATTACATAAAACAATTGAATTAAAATATTAATTTATCATAATTATAATTAATAATAATTTATCGGACAACACACAAACTCGCAACGTTAACTTGTTCTTAGTTCTTGTATTACGAAAGGCAAAAAGTAAATTACATAAATTTAGTATGCATGTAATTTACCTTTTTTACAGCAAAGTAAAAAATTAAGCTAAGTTTGGGAATATGCCTAAAATAGAGATTTTTCTAGGGTATTACTAATTTTACTAAAAAATTCTAGCTGACGCCCGCGTGTATTTCGGTTTTTTACAAATCCCGCGGGAACCATGAATTTTTTTGTGGCCCTTCGTGCTAGATCATCAGCCGTGTCGTTACCTACATTACCACTGTGACCACGAATCCAGCGTAATGTTACTTTGTTTGTCTTTGATATATCTTTGAGTCTTTTATGGCACCCTAATAAGAGCTTCGAGGTTGCGGTGTTTTTGGCCAGAGCCTTAAGGATTGCTTGGCTGTCGCTGTGAATTGACTTTTTTATTGTAATACATATTATATACTGGCATGTGGAAATTGTTTTTAAAGGAAAGGAAGGATCTAAAGGAAAAAATGGTTATTACATAAAACAATTGAATTAAAATATTAATTTATCATAATTATAATTAATAATAATTTATCGGACAACACACAAACTCGCAACGTTAACTTGTTCTTAGTTCTTGTATTACGAAAGGCAAAACGTAAATTACATAAATTTAGTTTGCATGTAATTTACTTTTTTTACAGCAAAGTAAAAAAATAAGCTAAGTTTGGGAATATGCCTAAAATAGAGATTTTTCTAGGGTATTACTAATTTTACTAAAAAATTCTAGCTGACGCCCGCGTGTATTTCGGTTTTTTACAAATCCCGCGGGAACCATGAATTTTTTTGTGGCCCTTCGTGCTAGATCATCAGCCGTGTCGTTACCTACATTACCACTGTGACCACGAATCCAGCGTAATGTTACTTTGTTTGTCTTTGATATATCTTTGAGTCTTTAATGGCACCCTAATAAGAGCTTCGAGGTTGCGGTGTTTTTGGCCAGAGCCTTAAGGATTGCTTGGCTGTCGCTGTGAATTGACTTTTTTATTGTAATACATGTTATATACTGGCATGTGGAAATTGTTTTTAAAGGAAAGGAAGGATCTAAAGGAAAAAATGGTTATTACATTAAACAATTGAATTAAAATATTAATTAATCATAATTATAATTAATAATAATTTATCGGACAACACACAAACTCGCAACATTAACTTGTTCTTAGTTCTTGTATTACGAAAGGCAAAAAGTAAATTACATAAATTTAGTATGCATGTAATTTACTTTTTTTACAGCAAAGTAAAAAATTAAGCTAAGTTTGGGAATATGCCTAAAATAGAGATTTTTCTAGGGTATTACTAATTTTACTAAAAAATTCTAGCTGACGCCCGCGTGTAATTCGGTTTTTTTACAAATCCCGCGGGAACCATGAATTTTTTTGTGGCCCTTCGTGCTAGATCATCAGCCGTGTCGTTACCTACATTACCACTGTGACCACGAATCCAGCGTAATGTTACTTTGTTTGTCTTTGATATATCTTTGAGTCTTTTATGGCACCCTAATAAGAGCTTCGAGGTTGCGGTGTTTTTGGCCAGAGCCTTAAGGATTGCTTGGCTGTCGCTGTGAATTGACTTTTTTATTGTAATACATATTATATACTCCAATGTGTTAATTGTTTTTAAAATAAAATAAGCAATTTATTAAAATAATAAAACGCAATTTAATAATTTTAGTCTTGGGCTTTAACAACCTCAGAGATACTGATTAAAAACAAAGATAATATTATACAAAAGTGAATTAAAAAAATTACATTACAATTATTTTATAAATATTGACAAAACAATACGAACTTCTAATTTGATGTAGTCTGGTGCTAGATGGTTTGGAAATAAATATTGTAGTTGCATATCTTATAATTATTTAAAATCTTGGTAAATATTTTGCAATATAGCCCTTTACAGTAGCCGTGACAGTTAACTATAATAAAATCGAATGATGTCATCAGTTTCATATTTAAATATTTCTCAACCAGTCTAACGGTGGTATTATAAAACCCAGGCGGAATTTCTCGCATAGAATTTATATAATTTTAAAACAGAATTACAAATTTAATGTTCGACAAAACACCGTTCATCGTTAATATTACTAGTACTTACCACTTAAAGCTAATCAAATATTATTAAAATGTGTTAAGAAATTCCGAGACCTAATTTACATTAAAATAAAAATCCTGCACTCGCATTTCATTCGATCTAAAGGAAAAAATGGTTATTACATAAAACAATTGAATTAAAATATTAATTAATCATAATTATAATTAATAATAATTTATCGGACAACACACAAACTCGCAACATTAACTTGTTCTTAGTTCTTGTATTACGAAAGGCAAAAAGTAAATTACATAAATTTAGTATGCATGTAATTTACTTTTTTTACAGCAAAGTAAAAAATTAAGCTAAGTTTGGGAATATGCCTAAAATAGAGATTTTTCTAGGGTATTACTAATTTTACTAAAAAATTCTAGCTGACGCCCGCGTGTATTTCGGTTTTTTACAAATCCCGCGGGAACCATGAATTTTTTTGTGGCCCTTCGTGCTAGATCATCAGCCGTGTCGTTACCTACATTACCACTGTGACCACGAATCCAGCGTAATGTTACTTTGTTTGTCTTTGATATATCTTTGAGTCTTTTATGGCACCCTAATAAGAGCTTCGAGGTTGCGGTGTTTTTGGCCAGAGCCTTAAGGATTGCTTGGCTGTCGCTGTGAATTGACTTTTTTATTGTAATACATATTATATACTGGCATGTGGAAATTGTTTTTAAAATAAAATAAGCAATTCATTAAAATAATAAAACGCAATTTAATAATTTTAGTCTTGGGCTTTAACAACCTCAGAGATACTGATTTAAAACAAAGATAATATTATACAAAAGTGAATTAAAAAAATTACATTACAATTATTTTATAAATATTGACAAAACAACACGAACTTCTAATTTGATGTAGTCTGGTGCTAGATGGTTTGGAAATAAATATTGTAGTTGCATATCTTATAATTATTTAAAATCTTGGTAAATATTTTGCAATATAGCCCTTTACAGTAGCCGTGACAGTTAACTATATTAAAGTCGAATGATGTCATCAGTTTCATATTTAAATATTTCTCAACCAGTCTAACGGTGGTATTATAAAACCCAGGCGGAATTTCTCGCATAGAATTTATATAATTTTAAAACAGAATTACAAATTTAATGTTCGACAAAACACCGTTCATCGTTAATATTACTAGTACTTACCACTTAAAGCTAATTAAATATTATTAAAATGTGTTAAGAAATTCCGAGACCTAATTTACATTAAAATATAAATCCTGCACTCGCATTTCATTCGATCTAAAGGAAAAAATGGTTATTACATAAAACAATTGAATTAAAATATTAATTAATCATAATTATAATTAATAATAATTTATCGGACAACACACAAACTCGCAACATTAACTTGTTCTTAGTTCTTGTATTACGAAAGGCAAAAAGTAAATTACATAAATTTAGTATGCATGTAATTTACCTTTTTTACAGCAAAGTAAATAATTAAGCTAAGTTTGGGAATATGCCTAAAATAGAGATTTTTCTAGGGTATTACTAATTTTACTTAAAAATTCTAGCTGACGCCCGCGTGTATTTCGGTTTTTTACAAATCCCGCGGGAACCATGAATTTTTTTGTGGCCCTTCGTGCTAGATCATCAGCCGTGTCGTTACCTACATTACCACTGTGACCACGAATCCAGCGTAATGTTACTTTGTTTGTCTTTGATATATCTTTGAGTCTTTTATGGCACCCTAATAAGAGCTTCGAGGTTGTGGTGTTTTTGGCCAGAGCCTTAAGGATTGCTTGGCTGTCGCTGTGAATTGACTTTTTTATTGTAATACATGTTATATACTGGCATGTGGAAATTGTTTTTAAAGGAAAGGAAGGATCTAAAGGAAAAAATGGTTATTACATAAAACAATTGAATTAAAATATTAATTAATCATAATTATAATTAATAATAATTTATCGGACAACACACAAACTCGCAACATTAACTTGTTCTTAGTTCTTGTATTACGAAAGGCAAAAAGTAAATTACATAAATTTAGTATGCATGTAATTTACTTTTTTTACAGCAAAGTAAAAAATTAAGCTAAGTTTGGGAATATGCCTAAAATAGAGATTTTTCTAGGGTATTACTAATTTTACTAAAAAATTCTAGCTGACGCCCGCGTGTAATTCGGTTTTTTTACAAATCCCGCGGGAACCATGAATTTTTTTGTGGCCCTTCGTGCTAGATCATCAGCCGTGTCGTTACCTACATTACCACTGTGACCACGAATCCAGCGTAATGTTACTTTGTTTGTCTTTGATATATCTTTGAGTCTTTTATGGCACCCTAATAAGAGCTTCGAGGTTGCGGTGTTTTTGGCCAGAGCCTTAAGGATTGCTTGGCTGTCGCTGTGAATTGACTTTTTTATTGTAATACATATTATATACTCCAATGTGTTAATTGTTTTTAAAATAAAATAAGCAATTTATTAAAATAATAAAACGCAATTTAATAATTTTAGTCTTGGGCTTTAACAACCTCAGAGATACTGATTAAAAACAAAGATAATATTATACAAAAGTGAATTAAAAAAATTACATTACAATTATTTTATAAATATTGACAAAACAATACGAACTTCTAATTTGATGTAGTCTGGTGCTAGATGGTTTGGAAATAAATATTGTAGTTGCATATCTTATAATTATTTAAAATCTTGGTAAATATTTTGCAATATAGCCCTTTACAGTAGCCGTGACAGTTAACTATAATAAAATCGAATGATGTCATCAGTTTCATATTTAAATATTTCTCAACCAGTCTAACGGTGGTATTATAAAACCCAGGCGGAATTTCTCGCATAGAATTTATATAATTTTAAAACAGAATTACAAATTTAATGTTCGACAAAACACCGTTCATCGTTAATATTACTAGTACTTACCACTTAAAGCTAATCAAATATTATTAAAATGTGTTAAGAAATTCAGAGACCTAATTTACATTAAAATAAAAATCCTGCACTCGCATTTCATTCGATCTAAAGGAAAAAATGGTTATTACATAAAACAATTGAATTAAAATATTAATTAATCATAATTATAATTAATAATAATTTATCGGACAACACACAAACTCGCAACATTAACTTGTTCTTAGTTCTTGTATTACGAAAGGCAAAAAGTAAATTACATAAATTTAGTATGCATGTAATTTACTTTTTTTACAGCAAAGTAAAAAATTAAGCTAAGTTTGGGAATATGCCTAAAATAGAGATTTTTCTAGGGTATTACTAATTTTACTAAAAAATTCTAGCTGACGCCCGCGTGTATTTCGGTTTTTTACAAATCCCGCGGGAACCATGAATTTTTTTGTGGCCCTTCGTGCTAGATCATCAGCCGTGTCGTTACCTACATTACCACTGTGACCACGAATCCAGCGTAATGTTACTTTGTTTGTCTTTGATATATCTTTGAGTCTTTTATGGCACCCTAATAAGAGCTTCGAGGTTGCGGTGTTTTTGGCCAGAGCCTTAAGGATTGCTTGGCTGTCGCTGTGAATTGACTTTTTTATTGTAATACATATTATATACTGGCATGTGGAAATTGTTTTTAAAATAAAATAAGCAATTCATTAAAATAATAAAACGCAATTTAATAATTTTAGTCTTGGGCTTTAACAACCTCAGAGATACTGATTTAAAACAAAGATAATATTATACAAAAGTGAATTAAAAAAATTACATTACAATTATTTTATAAATATTGACAAAACAACACGAACTTCTAATTTGATGTAGTCTGGTGCTAGATGGTTTGGAAATAAATATTGTAGTTGCATATCTTATAATTATTTAAAATCTTGGTAAATATTTTGCAATATAGCCCTTTACAGTAGCCGTGACAGTTAACTATATTAAAGTCGAATGATGTCATCAGTTTCATATTTAAATATTTCTCAACCAGTCTAACGGTGGTATTATAAAACCCAGGCGGAATTTCTCGCATAGAATTTATATAATTTTAAAACAGAATTACAAATTTAATGTTCGACAAAACACCGTTCATCGTTAATATTACTAGTACTTACCACTTAAAGCTAATTAAATATTATTAAAATGTGTTAAGAAATTCCGAGACCTAATTTACATTAAAATATAAATCCTGCACTCGCATTTCATTCGATCTAAAGGAAAAAATGGTTATTACATAAAACAATTGAATTAAAATATTAATTAATCATAATTATAATTAATAATAATTTATCGGACAACACACAAACTCGCAACATTAACTTGTTCTTAGTTCTTGTATTACGAAAGGCAAAAAGTAAATTACATAAATTTAGTATGCATGTAATTTACCTTTTTTACAGCAAAGTAAATAATTAAGCTAAGTTTGGGAATATGCCTAAAATAGAGATTTTTCTAGGGTATTACTAATTTTACTTAAAAATTCTAGCTGACGCCCGCGTGTATTTCGGTTTTTTACAAATCCCGCGGGAACCATGAATTTTTTTGTGGCCCTTCGTGCTAGATCATCAGCCGTGTCGTTACCTACATTACCACTGTGACCACGAATCCAGCGTAATGTTACTTTGTTTGTCTTTGATATATCTTTGAGTCTTTTATGGCACCCTAATAAGAGCTTCGAGGTTGTGGTGTTTTTGGCCAGAGCCTTAAGGATTGCTTGGCTGTCGCTGTGAATTGACTTTTTTATTGTAATACATGTTATATACTGGCATGTGGAAATTGTTTTTAAAGGAAAGGAAGGATCTAAAGGAAAAAATGGTTATTTCATAAAACAATTGAATTAAAATATTAATTAATCATAATTATAATTAATAATAATTTATCGGACAACACACAAACTCGCAACATTAACTTGTTCTTAGTTCTTGTATTACGAAAGGCAAAAAGTAAATTACATAAATTTAGTATGCATGTAATTTACTTTTTTTACAGCAAAGTAAAAAATTAAGCTAAGTTTGGGAATATGCCTAAAATAGAGATTTTTCTAGGGTATTACTAATTTTACTAAAAAATTCTAGCTGACGCCCGCGTGTAATTCGGTTTTTTACAAATCCCGCGGGAACCATGAATTTTTTGTGGCCCTTCGTGCTAGATCATCAGCCGTGTCGTTACCTACATTACCACTGTGACCACGAATCCAGCGTAATGTTACTTTGTTTGTCTTTGATATATCTTTGAGTCTTTTATGGCACCCTAATAAGAGCTTCGAGGTTGCGGTGTTTTTGGCCAGAGCCTTAAGGATTGCTTGGCTGTCGCTGTGAATTGACTTTTTTATTGTAATACATGTTATATACTGGCATGTGGAAATTGTTTTTAAAGGAAAGGAAGGATCTAAAGGAAAAAATGGTTATTACATAAAACAATTGAATTAAAATATTAATTTATCATAATTATAATTAATAATAATTTATCGGACAACACACAAACTCGCAACGTTAACTTGTTCTTAGTTCTTGTATTACGAAAGGCAAAACGTAAATTACATAAATTTAGTTTGCATGTAATTTACTTTTTTTACAGCAAAGTAAAAAAATAAGCTAAGTTTGGGAATATGCCTAAAATAGAGATTTTTCTAGGGTATTACTAATTTTACTAAAAAATTCTAGCTGACGCCCGCGTGTATTTCGGTTTTTTACAAATCCCGCGGGAACCATGAATTTTTTTGTGGCCCTTCGTGCTAGATCATCAGCCGTGTCGTTACCTACATTACCACTGTGACCACGAATCCAGCGTAATGTTACTTTGTTTGTCTTTGATATATCTTTGAGTCTTTAATGGCACCCTAATAAGAGCTTCGAGGTTGCGGTGTTTTTGGCCAGAGCCTTAAGGATTGCTTGGCTGTCGCTGTGAATTGACTTTTTTATTGTAATACATGTTATATACTGGCATGTGGAAATTGTTTTTAAAGGAAAGGAAGGATCTAAAGGAAAAAATGGTTATTACATAAAACAATTGAATTAAAATATTAATTAATCATAATTATAATTAATAATAATTTATCGGACAACACACAAACTCGCAACATTAACTTGTTCTTAGTTCTTGTATTACGAAAGGCAAAAAGTAAATTACATAAATTTAGTATGCATGTAATTTACTTTTTTTACAGCAAAGTAAAAAATTAAGCTAAGTTTGGGAATATGCCTAAAATAGAGATTTTTCTAGGGTATTACTAATTTTACTAAAAAATTCTAGCTGACGCCCGCGTGTAATTCGGTTTTTTACAAATCCCGCGGGAACCATGAATTTTTTTGTGGCCCTTCGTGCTAGATCATCAGCCGTGTCGTTACCTACATTACCACTGTGACCACGAATCCAGCGTAATGTTACTTTGTTTGTCTTTGATATATCTTTGAGTCTTTTATGGCACCCTAATAAGAGCTTCGAGGTTGCGGTGTTTTTGGCCAGAGCCTTAAGGACGTGCTCCCAAAATAGATAGGTATCAAATCGGACTAAATACATACGCACGGCCTACACTCACACAAAGGTGCCTCGAAATGAGTGAATCAACGCGATTTTGATACTTTGAGATAAAATTTTATATTTTGTCATTTAGGTATTTTATTATAACGAAATAACTTCGTTCTAAGCTTATTTATTATCTCGCTGCAGACTCGGTCATAAATCATTCGAGTGTCTTGCTCACCGACATCGTACCGGCCGACGAGCGCAGCCACGTGTACAACATATGCGGGGAGGTGAGAGGCTGCACCACTATAGAAGTGTAATTATCTCGCTGCAGACTCGGTCATAAATCATTCGAGTTTCTCGCTCACCGACATCGTGCCGGCCGACGAGCGCAGCCGCGTGTGCAACATATGCGGGGAGGTGAGAGGCTGCACCACTATAGAAGTGTTATTATCTCGCTGCAGACTCGGTCATAAATCATTCGAGTGTCTCGCTCACCGACATCGTGCCGGCCGACGAGCGCAGCCGCGTGTGTAACATATGCGGGGAGGTGAGAGCCTGCCAACTATAGTAGTGTTATTATCTCGCTGCAGACTCGGTCATAAATCATTCGAGTGTCTCGCTCACCGAGATCGTGCCGGCCGACGAGCGCAGCCGCGTGTGCAACATATGCGGGGAGGTGAGAGGCTGCCAACTATAGTAGTGTTATTACCTCGCTGCAGACTCGGTCATAAATCATTCGAGTGCAGCCGCGTGTGCAACATATGTGGGGAGGTGAGAGGCGCGCTCGTCGGCCGGCACGATGTCGGTGAGCGAGACACTCGAATGATTTATGACCGAGTCTGCAGCGAGATAATAACACTACTATAGTTGGCAGCCTCTTACCTCCCCTCATATGTTGCACACGCAGCTGCGCTCGTCGGCCGGCACGATGTCGGTGAGCGAGACACTCGAATGATTTATGACCGAGTCTGCAGCGAGATTATAACACTACTATAGTTGGCAGCATCTCACCTCCCCGCATATGTTACACACGCGACTGCGCTCGTCGGCCGGCACGATGTCGGTGAGCGAGACACTCGATTGATTTATGACCGAGTCTGCAGCGAGATAATAACACTACTATAGTTGGCAGCATCTCACCTCCCCGCATATGTTGCACACGTGGCTGCGCTCGTCGGCCGGCACGATGTCGGTGAGCGAGACACTCGAATGATTTATGACCGAGTCTGCAGCGAGATAATAACACTACTATAGTTCACCGACATCGTGCCGGCCGACGAGCGCGCCTCTCACCTCCCCACATATGTTGCACACGCGGCTGCACTCGAATGATTTATGACCGAGTCTGCAGCGAGATAATAACACTACTATAGTTGGCAGCATCTCACCTCCCCGCATATGTTGCACACGCGGCTGCGCTCGTCAGCTGGCACGATGTCGGTGAGCGAGACACTCGAATGATTTATGACCGAGTCTGCAGCGAGATAATAACACTACTATAGTTGGCAGCCTCTTACCTCCCCTCATATGTTGCACACGCAGCTGCGCTCGTCGGCCGGCACGATGTCGGTGAGCGAGACACTCGAATGATTTATGACCGAGTCTGCAGCGAGATTATAACACTACTATAGTTGGCAGCATCTCACCTCCCCGCATATGTTGCACACGCGGCTGCGCTCGTCAGCTGGCACGATGTCGGTGAGCGAGACACTCGAATGATTTATGACCGAGTCTGCAGCGAGATAATAACACAACTATAGTGGTGCAGCCTCTCACCTCCCCGCATATGTTGCACACGCGGCTGCGCTCGTCGGCCGGCACGATGTCGGTGAGCGAGACACTCGAATGATTTATGACCGAGTCTGCAGCGAGATAATAACACTACTATAGTTGGCAGCATCTCACCTCCCCGCATATGTTGCACACGCGGCTGCGCTCGTCGGCCGGCACGATGTCGGTGAGCGAGACACTCGAATGATTTATGACCGAGTCTGCAGCGAGATAATAACACTACTATAGTTGGCAAATGGCAGCCTCTCACCTCCCCGCATATGTTGCACACGGAGGCTGCACTACTATAGTAGTGTAATTATCTCGCTGCAGACTCGGTCATTAATCATTCAGCTAGCTAGAGGCTAGCTCTATACGTTTAGGAGATCCAGTAGTAGTCTTCGAAGTATACCTTCAGGTCACTCAACCAAGTCAAGTGGAAAGGTCTTTTCATAACTAACAAAACGAGCCCAAACTCGGCACGGCTAGCTCTATACGTCTAGGAGATCCAGTAGTAGTCTTCGAAGTATACCTTCAGGTCACTCCACCAAGTCAAGTGGAAAGGTCTTTTCATAACTTACAAAACGAGCCCAAACTCGGCACGGCTAGCTCTATACGTCTATGAGATCCAGTAGTAGTCTTCGAAGTATACCTTCAGGTCACTCAACCAAGTCAAGTGGAAAGGTCTTGTCATAACTAACAAAACGAGCCCAAACTCGACACGGCTAGCTCTATACGTCTAGGAGATCCAGTAGTAGTCTTCGAAGTATACCTTCAGGTCACTCCACCAAGTCAAGTGGAAAGGTCTTTTCATAACTTACAAAACGAGCCCAAACTCGGCACGGCTAGCTCTATACGTCTAGGAGATCCAGTAGTAGTCTTCGAAGTATACCTTCAGGTCACTCAACCAAGTCAAGTGGAAAGGTCTTGTCATAACTAACAAAACGAGCCCAAACTCGGCACGGCTAGCTCTATACGTCTAGGAGATCCAGTAGTAGTCTTCGAAGTATACCTTCAGGTCACTCAACCAAGTCAAGTGGAAAGGTCTTGTCATAACTAACAAAACGAGCCCAAACTCGACACGGCTAGCTCTATACGTCTAGGAGATCCAGTAGTAGTCTTCGAAGTATACCTTCAGGTCACTCCACCAAGTCAAGTGGAAAGGTCTTTTCATAACTTACAAAACGAGCCCAAACTCGGCACGGCTAGCTCTATACGTCTAGGAGATCCAGTAGTAGTCTTCGAAGTATACCTTCAGGTCACTCAACCAAGTCAAGTGGAAAGGTCTTGTCATAACTAACAAAACGAGCCCAAACTCGACACGGCTAGCTCTATACGTCTAGGAGATCCAGTAGTAGTCTTCGAAGTATACCTTCAGGTCACTCCACCAAGTCAAGTGGAAAGGTCTTTTCATAACTAACAAAACGAGCCCAAACTCGAGACGGCTAGCTCTATACGTCTAGGAGATCCAGTTACCAGTAGTAGTCTTCTAAGTATACCTCCAGGTCACTAGTACGCTTGGGGAACAAATAAAATAAATGGAATAAAATAAATAAACTCAATTCTAGCTAATTATAATAAAATATAATATTGTAGGTACTGTAGGTGCTTACCTTTTCAAAAATATGTCAGGACAGTATTACGTAAAGTATCAAGATAGTTATTGCCAAATATCCGTGTACGTACAGCGATGTTTTTCAATCAGCAACTGCTCGCAAACGACGTGCAGTCCCACTCGCGAAGGCAGCCAAAGGCTGACTGATTGATATTTGAATTTTGAAATAGTAGAAACCTGTGACCGAGTAAAATAAAATAACCCTTATTGTAACCTCTTTAAGATTTACGCTTGTAAGCAAAATATGTGAAAACAATGCACGCGAACTTCATTTTTTTTCATATACTGTTTGTCTTTTTTTTGTTATTTTTTCTACCACCGTGTATAGATGAACATATCTACTGTCAGTTGATATTTTTAAAAGACATAAAATCGGTATGTTTTTACAGAAAAATGTACCGAAACTCACTCCTAAATCGCCAATTTTGTGAGAAGAGATGATTTAAACTATTTTTATAGTACTAAAAGTAAAGATTTTTAACCAATTTTTCTACCACGAATTGTAGATAAAAGACCAATCTTTGTGTTGTTATTTTTAGTTCCATTATATTTTGTTTATTCTAGTCACAATATGTACCGAAAACTCCACGAAAACTGCAATGTCCGTAAACGCACCCTTAAGGATTGCTTGGCTGTCGCTGTGAATTGACTTTTTTATTGTAATACATATTATATACTCCAATGTGTTAATTGTTTTTAAAATAAAATAAGCAATTTATTAAAATAATAAAACGCAATTTAATAATTTTAGTCTTGGGCTTTAACAACCTCAGAGATACTGATTAAAAACAAAGATAATATTATACAAAAGTGAATTAAAAAAATTACATTACAATTATTTTATAAATATTGACAAAACAATACGAACTTCTAATTTGATGTAGTCTGGTGCTAGATGGTTTGGAAATAAATATTGTAGTTGCATATCTTATAATTATTTAAAATCTTGGTAAATATTTTGCAATATAGCCCTTTACAGTAGCCGTGACAGTTAACTATAATAAAATCGAATGATGTCATCAGTTTCATATTTAAATATTTCTCAACCAGTCTAACGGTGGTATTATAAAACCCAGGCGGAATTTCTCGCATAGAATTTATATAATTTTAAAACAGAATTACAAATTTAATGTTCGACAAAACACCGTTCATCGTTAATATTACTAGTACTTACCACTTAAAGCTAATCAAATATTATTAAAATGTGTTAAGAAATTCCGAGACCTAATTTACATTAAAATAAAAATCCTGCACTCGCATTTCATTCGATCTAAAGGAAAAAATGGTTATTACATAAAACAATTGAATTAAAATATTAATTAATCATAATTATAATTAATAATAATTTATCGGACAACACACAAACTCGCAACATTAACTTGTTCTTAGTTCTTGTATTACGAAAGGCAAAAAGTAAATTACATAAATTTAGTATGCATGTAATTTACTTTTTTTAAAGCAAAGTAAAAAATTAAGCTAAGTTTGGGAATATGCCTAAAATAGAGATTTTTCTAGGGCATTACTAATTTTACTAAAAAATTCTAGCTGACGCCCGCGTGTAATTCGGTTTTTTACAAATCCCGCGGGAACCATGAATTTTTTTGTGGCCCTTCGTGCTAGATCATCAGCCGTGTCGTACCTACATTACCACTGTGACCACGAATCCAGCGTAATGTTACTTTGTTTGTCTTTGATATATCTTTGAGTCTTTTATGGCACCCTAATAAGAGCTTCGAGGTTGCGGTGTTTTTGGCCAGAGCCTTAAGGATTGCTTGGCTGTCGCTGTGAATTGACTTTTTTATTGTAATACATGTTATATACTGGCATGTGGAAATTGTTTTTAAAGGAAAGGAAGGATCTAAAGGAAAAAATGGTTATTACATAAAACAATTGAATTAAAATATTAATTACTCATAATTATAATTAATAATAATTTATCGGACAACACACAAACTCGCAACATTAACTTGTTCTTAGTTCTTGTATTACGAAAGGCAAAAAGTAAATTACATAAATTTAGTATGCATGTAATTTACCTTTTTTACAGCAAAGTAAAAAATTAAGCTAAGTTTGGGAATATGCCTAAAATAGAGATTTTTCTAGGGTATTACTAATTTTACTAAAAAATTCTAGCTGACGCCCGCGTGTATTTCGGTTTTTTACAAATCCCGCGGGAACCATGAATTTTTTTGTGGCCCTTCGTGCTAGATCATCAGCCGTGTCGTTACCTACATTACCACTGTGACCACGAATCCAGCGTAATGTTACTTTGTTTGTCTTTGATATATCTTTGAGTCTTTAATGGCACCCTAATAAGAGCTTCGAGGTTGCGGTGTTTTTGGCCAGAGCCTTAAGGATTGCTTGGCTGTCGCTGTGAATTGACTTTTTTATTGTAATACATGTTATATACTGGCATGTGGAAATTGTTTTTAAAGGAAAGGAAGGATCTAAAGGAAAAAATGGTTATTACATAAAACAATTGAATTAAAATATTAATTTATCATAATTATAATTAATAATAATTTATCGGACAACACACAAACTCGCAACGTTAACTTGTTCTTAGTTCTTGTATTACGAAAGGCAAAAAGTAAATTACATAAATTTAGTATGCATGTAATTTACTTTTTTTACAGCAAAGTAAAAAATTAAGCTAAGTTTGGGAATATGCCTAAAATAGAGATTTTTCTAGGGTATTACTAATTTTACTAAAAAATTCTAGCTGACGCCCGCG
The DNA here is from genome assembly GCA_036785405.1 of Coenonympha arcania. NCBI lineage: Eukaryota > Metazoa > Arthropoda > Insecta > Lepidoptera > Nymphalidae > Coenonympha > Coenonympha arcania. The sequence continues at coordinate 10,375,180 of CM072082.1, forward strand.
TGTATTTCGGTTTTTTACAAATCCCGCGGGAACCATGAATTTTTTTGTGGCCCTTCGTGCTAGATCATCAGCCGTGTCGTTACCTACATTACCACTGTGACCACGAATCCAGCGTAATGTTACTTTGTTTGTCTTTGATATATCTTTGAGTCTTTTATGGCACCCTAATAAGAGCTTCGAGGTTGCGGTGTTTTTGGCCAGAGCCTTAAGGATTGCTTGGCTGTCGCTGTGAATTGACTTTTTTATTGTAATACATATTATATACTGGCATGTGGAAATTGTTTTTAAAATAAAATAAGCAATTCATTAAAATAATAAAACGCAATTTAATAATTTTAGTCTTGGGCTTTAACAACCTCAGAGATACTGATTTAAAACAAAGATAATATTATACAAAAGTGAATTAAAAAAATTACATTACAATTATTTTATAAATATTGACAAAACAACACGAACTTCTAATTTGATGTAGTCTGGTGCTAGATGGTTTGGAAATAAATATTGTAGTTGCATATCTTATAATTATTTAAAATCTTGGTAAATATTTTGCAATATAGCCCTTTACAGTAGCCGTGACAGTTAACTATATTAAAGTCGAATGATGTCATCAGTTTCATATTTAAATATTTCTCAACCAGTCTAACGGTGGTATTATAAAACCCAGGCGGAATTTCTCGCATAGAATTTATATAATTTTAAAACAGAATTACAAATTTAATGTTCGACAAAACACCGTTCATCGTTAATATTACTAGTACTTACCACTTAAAGCTAATCAAATATTATTAAAATGTGTTAAGAAATTCCGAGACCTAATTTACATTAAAATAAAAATCCTGCACTCGCATTTCATTCGATCTAAAGGAAAAAATGGTTATTACATAAAACAATTGAATTAAAATATTAATTAATCATAATTATAATTAATAATAATTTATCGGACAACACACAAACTCGCAACATTAACTTGTTCTTAGTTCTTGTATTACGAAAGGCAAAAAGTAAATTACATAAATTTAGTATGCATGTAATTTACTTTTTTTAAAGCAAAGTAAAAAATTAAGCTAAGTTTGGGAATATGCCTAAAATAGAGATTTTTCTAGGGCATTACTAATTTTACTAAAAAATTCTAGCTGACGCCCGTGTGTAATTCGGTTTTTTACAAATCCCGCGGGAACCATGAATTTTTTTGTGGCCCTTCGTGCTAGATCATCAGCCGTGTCGTACCTACATTACCACTGTGACCACGAATCCAGCGTAATGTTACTTTGTTTGTCTTTGATATATCTTTGAGTCTTTTATGGCACCCTAATAAGAGCTTCGAGGTTGCGGTATTACTAATTTTCCAGCTCCTGTACCGTTGCTTGTTTTGGATCCGTCTGTGTATACGTCTATCGTATTGGTGGTTGGTTTGTAGTTCTGCTCTTCTTCTATGACGATTTTATATCGTTTGTCCATTACATGTTCCTTCCGTATTTTATCACAGATCCAGTTCGTGTAAGGGCAGTTTCGCATTGCGTGTAGTATTTTGGTATGGCCTGTTTGGTTCTCTTTCCATAGACCATATGCTTTCAGCCTGAGCGCTGCGAGTGCTGCTTCTTCCCTTATATAGAGGTGAAGCGGAGGTATGCTTAGTATCGCTTCTAGTGCTGCGGTTGGTGTGGTGCACATGCTTCCGGTGATCGCTAGGCATGCTTGCCTTTGGAATTTTTGGAGCTCTTGTTGTGCCGTCGTTAGGAGTGTTCTGGCCCAACAGGCTAGTGATGCGTTACATGTCAGTGAACTTTTAACGACTGCGAAGTAGAGCCAGTGTATTATTTTTGGTTTTACGCCCCATGTCCTTCCTATCATGCGTTTACATTGATTCAGAACAACTGTCATCTTCTGTATCTTGTTTTCCAGGTGCTGTTTCCCATCTTGTTTTCCAGGTGCTGTTTCCCATTCCCGAGGTATTTTACCTCCGTTGATAACCTTAGGCTAAACAAGCTTAACAAAACAGTTGTTTGTTTTACCTCGGCACCGGGAGCAGATACCGCAGGAATGACTTTTTCTGATGTCGAAAAATACTCTTTGCTATGAGTTTTAAGTAGTTTTCTTCGAAAACTAGCGCTGGAACACTGTTTTTTTTTCTTTTATTTGCATCACTTGAACACCCAGGCGCGGCGTCACGGTCCGCCATTTTGATACAAAATGAATTAGTTATTAGACGATAATGGTCCTTAGTGCCTTCTGAGAACAGCAAACCCGTGGCACTTAGTACCCGCGCGAACTTCATACGATTGTTTTGTTAGAAAAATATCAAGCTGGGTCCTTAGTGCTTTATTTGTGTTGTTGGGCATGGCATTTAAAACCGAACTGCATACTTAGTTTGAATTTTAACTTTTTGGTACTTAGTACCTTATTTACTGCAAGTATTCAGGTTTCAAGCATATTATGAAGGAATTCCAAGAGTTTATTATGTCACAATTGCAAAAGGAAGCTACTATCTCAGAAAGATTAATTCGGATTAGGATATGTAAATATTCTAGAAAAGTGATACAAAAATTCTACACAACGACAATAAAGTTGTATATTTTAGCTAGAGTTTTAATTGTCAGCCAGTAAATAGTAGTAAAATTTCTTATTAACTTTCGCCAGACTGACCTTGCTCTTTGTTATGTGAACAGATTTTAAGGTTATAGAGCAGAATATTTAGTTTTGTCTGTTGTGAAAAGTGTGTTCCCAAGGGGGAACTTGAGATTGGACTTGGGATACAAAATGTCTTCTTGTTACTCTTTAGATGTCTTCCATATTGTGAAGGAGTTCCAAGAGTTTCTTCTGTCATAACTGCAAAAAAAAGTTACAAAAACTAAGGAAATCCTAGATTCTTCAAAAGTTTAATTCCGATTATTAGAAAATGTTATGAATCAAAAAAATATTCTAGAAACGGGAAAATCTTCTCTGAAGAATCTGGAATAGATTGTAACTATCATCGTGAGCCAGTCTTTTGCCAGCTATTTTGCTGAATAGTAGTAAAATTTGTTGTACTTTCGCAAGTAGCCTTGCTCTTCCTTGTGTATATAGATTTTAAAGATTTCTGGGGGGAATATTTCGTTTTGTCAGTTGTGAAAAGTGAACACGCCATCAGTGTAACAGCCTGGAAAAATAAATATATCCCATGGAGGAACTTTGCGATTGCACTTAAGGCAAAAAAAGATAACTGTTTTTTTTTGTTACTGTTTAGATGTCGTTGCGATTGCATTTAAGGCAAAAAAGGTTACCGTTTTCTTGTTACTGTTTAGATGTCGTTCAATATCATTATGAAGGGGTTCAAGGTGTGTACAGAGTATATTCTGTCATAATTGCAAAAGAAAATTACAGTCTCCAATAGTTAAATTCCGATTGATTATTAGCAAATATAACATTTACTAGAGACGGGACATAAAAATCCTTCTGAAGAATTTGGTTTACATTTTAGCTAGAACATCGTCAGATAAGTCTACGGCCAGCTTTTTTTCTAGATACTTGTAAAAATTGGTATCCACGTTCGACACTGATCTTGCTCTTCGTTGTGTATATAGTTTTTAAAACATTTTGAAGGAAATATTTAGTTTTGTCTGTTGCAGTAATTACCTATTCCATCAGTGTAAGAGCCTGCAAATAAAAATATCCCAAGCAGGTAACTTGACGTAGAATACTGTAGAAACCGGACACAAAATTCTCTGAAGAATCTGGTAAATACATATTTTAAGCTAGAATATTCTTCGAAAAATCGAAGTCACTTCACTTGGTATTGATGAATAGATCTACTAGAATGCTGTGCCATCCATTTATCAGCTTCAATTGCGTACTGGCTTTTAAAAGGACTGTTAACAGCCCTATCCAAGGGTTGTAATTTGTGACTGCTGTGAGGTGGCAAGGTAAGATGTTATGCTGTCTGCAATACGTGTTATCCGAACATGTCCTTACGATCAGTCATGATGATGTCTATATTTTCATTCCTGGTGATGTTATCGGGGCTCTGCCAAGTTCACTTCCTGTGGGTGCTCTTCTTGAAGAATGAATTCATTAAGAACAACCCTTGTTTTTCTAAGAAGTTGACTAGCATTTGCCCCCTATGGTTCCTATCACCGATTCCATGTGGCCCTATTTTCGACTCATCGCGTTCTTGTACTCCCACCTTTGCGTTGAAGTCACCCATATTGTTATGGGACGTGACCGTACCCGTGAAGACGGACTTGTTCGTATTGCCCATAGCTTTTGATACGTCTTCGTATAGAGCTTCTACCTCTTGTGCGTAGACCTGTACCTATTACTTTAAGAGAGTATCTCTAATTTAACTTTATAACAGCATACGCAACCCTCGTCGATACACTACTGATTTCCACGATATAGTAACTAAAGTCCTCGCTAACTGTTAGCGAGGACTTTGTTGAACAAGAACCCCACTCCGCCTTGGGACGTTCTATCGCCTTCCCGGTATATGAGTATATGGCCCGATTCTAAGGTTACAGTATCCTCCCCCCTCTACGGACTTCTGACTACCCCAGTATGTGCCATTTAATCTTTCCTAACTCTACTAAGATCTTGGCTAGGCTTTCGTCCGACTTCAGAATCCTGGTATAATGGTAGCCAGGAATAGTCTGTTTTAGTGGTAGCTCGCCGTCGCCCGGATTCTTTGCACCCCCTGCCCCGGCGTGACCGCGACTGCTACCAAGGTCGGGAATAGCAGGGCGACCGGGAACTGGGGGCCATTGTCTTGGCACTACTCATCGGAAGATACGCCCATAGTGACCACGCTGGGCAAGCGGGTTGGTCACCTCAGGGCCAAACTGGTCGCACCGGTGCCGCTGCTGCCCGACACCGGCCTGTGTTCTTATCCAGTTTAGCCAACACGAAATGGTTATCCCGTCATTCGTCGGTTGAGTGGTGGTACACCACTCGGGGTCCACTCAGGTCCCGAGGGGGCTGTCTTCATTTCTGTGAGCCAGCTACTCAACATATATATCCCTAAGTCGCCTCTTACGACACCCACCGGGCAATTATAGGGGTGGCACTATTCTAATCAGCCGGTGCCACACCGCCATTAGTGAAAAATAGGCGCTAATTTCAAAGCCAATAAATCAAAAGCCAATAAATATTTTTTTTAGCAAAATCATTTCAAAAATGTATAACGTATGATACCTATCATGAATCAAGAAATGTATTCAAAATCAAATAAAGAAAAAATTTAAACTACAAAATAGGATCGTGTTTACATTATAAATGTAAAATTGTTCATTACTTTTGTACCCTAAACTACTTTGTTCAGATTAATTATTTACATACTATAATTAAAAATAGTTTAAAGCCAAAAAAATCTGACAAAGCTGGGTCACGTTGTAAACAAAATTTTATACACGTCTTTAGTGTCTATATTATTTTATTAATGTAGTCCATTACTTTCTCTGTTTACAGAATACATAAAACTTTTATACCAGGGGTTCCTATAAAACTTTTACTTCCTACCAGCAGTCTCTTGTATTCTCAAGAAGAATATACATTAAAGTATAAACTTTTGACTCGTATCTCGGTTTTTGCGCCAACAACTGCTAGGGCAGTGAATCAAAAAACATATTTTTTATAATTTTCAGACTGGGAGTTTTACAGCTCTACTCAGTAAAATTAACATAATGTTCTTTTCCCAACATCAGTCGAGTCGAATCCACAGTCTTATAGTTGTAGTACAATTTAGAACAACTAGTTTGTTCGCTAAAACATCATATCGGTCTCGATTTTGAATGGCGTGAAAAGTATTTATGGCGAATGTTTCACAAGTAATTAACTGATATAATCACGTGACCAAACTGCTTAGTTAGGATAAACCAATAGAGCAATCAAAATATATTTATTTTCCTGGTTAATCTGCGATCAGTTCTGGGAACTTTAAGCGGATGTGTTCTGGGTCGCTTTACTTGGCGAGTGTGTCCTCCAATGAGGGCATCTACTCTTATATGTCTTAAAATACGTTTTTCCTTTTTAGTCTTTTTGCGTAATCACATGATATAAGCTTGATCGCAAGTTCGTTCGGGTGATTTTCAATTTTCCCTTTGTACTTTTCTTTACAAGTGTTGATTTCTTCCTTAACGCTTTTTATGTTTAGATGTTCCTGGATTCCTTTGTTGGTTATGAACCAAGAAGCCTTAGATATTTGTCGTAAAATCAGGTTTTGCGTTCTTTGTATTATTGATATATTGGAATCACTGGAACTTCCCCATAATTGTATTCCGTACATCCAAATTGGTTTAAGCATAGTCTTATAAATTAAAAGCTTGTTGTCTATTGAAAGTTTGCTGTTACGCCTGTTATCCAGTATAAGTTTTTATAACGAATGTTAATTTCTTCTCTCTTAGTTTTTATGTGATGTTGCCATGTCATATGACGGTCGAGATGCATCCCGAGGTATTTTACATTATCCAAACTGATTTGGATAAAATGCGGAGTGGGGAAAAGATTATACACTGGGATATTTACCCCAATTTTTAGCAAAAATCTGATAGTTCTGTTATGTTAAAAATATATATCCTGCTATTTGTAGATTACTTAATAGTAAGGCCAGAAGTCAGTCCTCGCATTTGATTTATTTAACTTTCAACAAATCCCCAAATATTCCAGTATCAAATTATTCACTTTGTTTTATGTTTCAATCTTATTTGTTCTGAACCATTTCCCATTTACTTGAGGTCGGCTTTCTTAATCCTTTACCTTAATTGAGCTTCGTTTTGTGCTAGGGCTTTATCTCAATGAGCATTTTCAGGTCTTTTCCCACCGTCGTCAGCCAAGTGGCAGGTCGTAGCAACGCAGTTATAGCCCTGCACTCTGCTTCGTACAGGACAGCGGGTCTTATGGCCGCCTTAAACAGATGACCCTTTATTTTGAGGAGCATTTTCTTGTCCATTTGTGTTGTCGCCACTTTCTAACTAATTAAACCGTTTACGCTCACGCTAAAAAATAAGTCTCAGAGGAATTTTATGGTGCTCGCCATATTTACAAACACGATTGGACTTCTCAATTTTTTTATTTTTATCCAAGAGTATCCCAAAATACTCAAAATGGGATTTATTCAGTTTTCTCCAACTCTGATGTAACTTTTTTCAATCTTAAGACTCAGATTCTCTGCAAATATAGTAAAAGTCATCTGGATTGTTTCAAAACTTCTCTAGAACTACTCGTGACCAAACCTGTTTCAAATAGGTAAATTGATTAGATGTACCTGCACAGGTACAATGTAGATGTTGCTAGCTTTGATTATTTTTGTGCATATCTTGTGATGTCACTGGTTTTCACTTCTTGAACTGGAACTTGAAGGACAGTATCAGAAGTTGGACAAAACATATCTGTTACTGAAGATGGTGCAAAGTCTCCTTTTGTAAAAACGTTGTTGTCGAAGAGATATGTCCCCGTGACCCTGAAAGCTAAAGCTGCGTTACTACTAATTTTAATAAAGGCTCTGTTGAAAATCTGTTGAGTCTGTTGAAAATCGAAGTCACTTGGTATTGATGAATAGATCTACCAGAATGCTGTGCCGTCCATTTATCAGCTTCAATTGCGAACGGGCTTTTAAGAGGACTGTAAACAGCCCTATCCAAGGGTTGCAATTTGCGACTGCTGTGAGGTGGCAAGGTACGATGTTATGGTGTCTGCAATACGAGGTAGCTTGCAAGCTAATATGGCTTGAATGACTGTCAATAATCAGTACCACAGGATTATCGGTAGTTGGTTAAGTATTATTTATCCTTGAAATGATGAAGCCATTGCAAATATAAATCCGTGTTGATAAATGTTGACATCAGTTTATTGAGTAAGTCAAATATAAAATAGAACACTCTTATTCTAAGGGGTGTTTTTTTTAGAGGTATAGAACTTCGAATTGAAATAAAACACAAGAAAGTCGTTTTCATGTCCATCAATTTGAATTTGGAAGGATAATTTTATGCCATTAACGTTTAAATATGATTTCGGGCATGTGGCCGCCGCGGCTGGCTCGAATAAAGCCAATTCTACAGGTCCAATTTTCAACCACTTTTTCGAGCATATGGGGCCGTATGTTGGCAATAACGCCACGAATGTTGGCTTCCAAGTCGCCTAACGTTTCTGGTTTGTTGGCGTAGACGAGCGACTTCACATATCCCCAAAGAAAATAATCCAATGGTGTCAAATCACACGATCTTAGTGGCCAATTGACAGGTCCATTCCGCGAAATTATGCGCTCATCGAATGTTTCCTTCAATAAATCGATTGTGACGTGCGCTGTGTGGCATGTAGCGCCGTCTTGTTGGAACCACAACTCATCCACATTCATGCCATCCAAATCGGGAACAAAATAGTCGGTTATCATGGCTCTATACCGGTCTCCATTAACGGTAACTGACTCTCCAGCATTATTTCGGAAGAAGTATGGCCCAATGACTCCACCAGCCCATAGAGCACACCAAACAGTCAGTTTTTGTGGATGTAATGGCGTCTCAAGGGTCTCATGTGGATTCTCTTCACTCCAAATGCGGCAATTTTGCTTGTTGACGTAGCCATTCAACCAAAAATGAGCCTCATCACTGAACAAAATTTTGCGATTAAAATCAGCATCGAGATCAATCTCATTTTCGGCCCATACACCAAAATCACGACGCATTGCATGGTCTCGCGGCTTTAATTCTTGCACAAGCTGGATCTTGTAAGGTCGCAAGCCAAGATCTTTGCGCAAAATCTTCCATAAAGTTGATGGACAAAGCTCCAATTGCTGTGCACGGTGGCGAATCGATTCATTCGGGTCCTCTTCAACACTTTGCTCTACAGCGGCAATTGTTTCTTCGGTGCGCACTGTTCGACGTCTCTGCGGATGCGTATTATCACATAAAGTAAACGTAGTGCGAAAACGATCCATGGTTAACCGAATTAATTGCTCTGATGGACGATTATGTCGACCATAAAATGGACGGAGCTTGCGGTAAACTTTGCGAACTGAACCATTATTTTCGAAATAAATTTGCACGATTTGCAAGCGTTGTTCTTTTGTCAACCTGTTCATGATGAAATGGCAAACCAAACTAAATATTAATCACTTGACAGCTGACAAAATGGCCGCCAGTTAAAAAAGTGATGCCAACTTAAAGTTCTATACCTCTAAAAAAACACCCTTTATTTTACAAATTAATATCTTCTTAAACACTTGTTTGCAGCCAGTACATGTTATTTCTCTAACACTCCTCCTTCACTTGTACATTCACAACCAAGTCCTTTCATACAATACTCATGCTTCGTCCTTGCAAGTCCTTTTTCCAATAACACTATTTTCGATCTTACCATATGACGAATATAATGATGTCTTACATCAATATGTTTCGTTCTGTTATGACACACAGGATTTCTGCAATTCTTACAGCAGATTGTCTGTCTCATAACAGCCTGATACTGACCATCTCCCCATCAGTCAACTCACCATACAAGTTTTTAAAAAATATCGCTTCACGACAAGCTTCAGTGCTTGATATTCCGCCTCAGCACTCTACAGTGCAACTGTTCGTTGTTATCTGATTTCCCAGGACACCGGCCCTCCCGCAAAAACAATCACAGAGCCACTGTATGACCTCCTGTCAGTCACGTCGCCAGCGTGTTCAGCATCCACATAACCAAATAAAGGTTTACCTGTTCTTTTAAAATTCAATTCAAATGATTTACTTCCACGTAAATACCTCAGTACTCTCTTTGCTGCTCTCCAATGTGTTTGGTCATAACAGCTGCTGTTGAATTGACTTAAATAACTTACTGCATAAGCTATATCTGGTGTTGAGCAAACTGCTAAATACATCAAAGATCCAATTAGTTCTCTATATGGAATATCTACACTTAAAACTTCCTGCACAAAATCCGTTTTTCATATTTCTTTTGATCCCGGAAGTAATATCTCTGTAAGGAGATTTAGGTTTTGGTTGTGCTTGATCCATTTTATCGAGAGCTTTTGTCAATAGATGAGGAAAGGTATCCTTTGGACTAGTGGACAACTTAGCATTTTTCAACTTCCAATTGGTCAGTATTTGTCGCCAAGCCGTCTTCATTGCGCGAATGAATGCTACGTCTACGTCGGTTTGCATAAGTGCGTCGAATGTGGCACCAAACACACAAAATCTATGTCATTTTCACCACAAAGTTTTATGAATCATCTAAATGAGACGAAAGATTGTCTCCGATAAGATATTTACGTCCGGGCAGTCTTCTTGCATGAGGCAAAGAACAAGTCACAAACCATTCCCTGAATGACGGTGCGTCAATCCATCCACTAGCTGTACGGTTGAATCGTGATTCTGCGGAGCAACAAGGCTGATCACAGCACGGCGGACCGCACGGAGCCCTCTCTTTCCAGGTGTCATAAAGGTGTAAACTTTTATATATGATATAAGGCGGTAAAAGCACCCCATCAGCAGAACCACAAATCATAACAGATGTTGCACTTTTAGAAAAATTTATTGCTTTTTCCGGATATTTGACAACTCTCCGATATATCGCTATCCTTTTTCGTGGATCGTCACTTAAGTTAGACTCGTCGTAGTTGAAAATGTTTGAGTCAGGCACATCGTGCAAAGTGTTTTCGAGGTTGTTGAAATATTCTGCAATACTTTCAGGGGATACAGCAGCTCGAGCTCGTTTAATGTTAGCAGCAACCCGTTGAGAATACTGATTTTTGTGACGTTTCAGCAGTGAGTATGCCCATTCTTGTCAACCGTACCATACGGGATGTAGGGTGGTACTAATATGGGGCATGATGCCGAGTGTGAAAATGTTCAGTTGGTACTATTTATGATGATTATACAATGTTTTCTTATAGCGACCACCATAAAACAGATCTATTATAGAGCATTCTAGACAAATAAGACAAGAAAATCACAGGTTAAAAGATGACACACACACAAACACTCTCTTACTTGAAATCAATATTCATACACCCATTAAAAATCCTTCCAATCCAACGATTACAAATAGTCAACTAGCAAAAGCATTGCGCCTAAGCTGGTGAAGTGTGATATTTTTTGAAGCAGTCTACCACACACAGTGGCACATCGCAATTTTCGCACTTAAAGCACGTCTTTTGCTCCGTCCTAGCTTCCCGGAGGCAAACGACGCACCTATGGCGACTTTGCCTGTTTTTCGTTCGAGCTGCATCGCTTTGCGGAAGTCGAACGGGCCAATGTGAATGGGAGACTGCATGATGAGTAGTAGGCAGAACTGTGCGACTACGTGATGATTCCAATCTTCGGCCTAATCGGATGAGTGAATGATGCTTTGCCAGATTGGAATGTACAAACTCGAGGCGGAATTTCAAGTTCTCCTGTCGGGCCTGCAGGGAAGACTCCAACAGAACCCGTGAATTATGGATTGAAGCATTAAGCAGGCGCTTGAAAAGCTTGAGATACCACTTGGCACACCGTTTCCGCTCGAGCAGGTACGGGTCGAGCACTTGATCCTTTAGATCAACACCACCCATGCAACGATTGTAATCAAGGACAGACTGTGGAGCTGGGCTGTCCCATGGCAAGTTGAGATAATGTTGATCCGCTTCTTATCCATCCACGACAAGACACAGACTTTCTCTGATTGCCTCGCTACCAGCTGCCCCTGCCTAAGCGGAGCACGTGTTACTAGTTTGGGAACGTCTACGCGAGACGCACGTAGGGTACCGACACAGTCAGTACCGTTACGTTTGAGAATGCGCGCGAGCAAGGGAGAGTTGAACCTGTTGTCCATAAATAATCGATAACCTTTATTAAGTAAGTGCCTAATCAACTTCAGAACTACTGCGGTACTTTTAGCGACGCCTATATCAATGGTGTTTTGTTTACCAGTGTAAACGATGAAAGACCAGAGTTAAATATGTACATATCTTAACATTTGTTCTAAATGTCGATAAAATAAAAATCGACAAAACATTGAAGCCAATCTTCAAGAAGACGGGTTTTGTAATAATTTTTCACCTCATCCAGCGCAGTTATCTGCTTCATTTTCCAAGTCTTCGTCGAACGAGTATCACATTTGGAACACATGTCATCATATTCTGTACAATTTTCTTGTACCCACAGATTACAAATTAAACATTGAAGCCAATCTTCAAGAAGACGGGTTTTGTAATAATTTTTCACCTCAGCCAGCGCAGTTATCTGCTTCATTTTCCAAGTCTTCGTCGAACGAGTATCACATTTGGAACACATGTCATCATATTCTGTACAATTTCCTTGTACCCACAGATTACAAATCAAACATTGAAGCCAATCTTCAAGAAGACGGGTTTTGTAATAATTTTTCACCTCAGCCAGCGCAGTTATCTGCTTCATTTTCCAAGTCTTCGTCGAACGAGTATCACATTTGGAACACATGTCATCATATTCTGTACAATTTTCTTGTACCCACAGATTACAAATCAAACATTGAAGCCAATCTTCAAGAAGACGGGTTTTGTAATAATTTTTCACCTCCGCCAGCGCAGTTATCTGCTTCATTTTCCAAGTCTTCTGCTGAAGCCGCTTTACCCCAGGCCTTATTAAGTAGTGCTCCAAATGTTAGTCTTGTGATTCGGCGTCCTGGATTTTGATTTATCCATAATCGACATTGTTCATAAAAATTATGTTTGAGGGATTTAAATACAGCCCGATCAAGGGTTTGTAAATAGTGGGAAGTATGACTCGGCATAGATAACATAATTATATCATTTTGATTAGCGAATTCAAGCATTGGTCCTTTTTTATAATTATCAGTCTTATATCTTCTCTCAAGCGTTTTACGAGGAATATTATAGACGATAGATGCTTTATAAACCGACATTTCTCCATTTTTAATACAGCTTATAGCAGCTTTCAATGACTCCTCACTCCAATTACCACGAGTAGCGATAGCTTTTCTTTGGTACTTGTTTGGCATCTAAAACAAAAATAAAAGGACTTTAAATAACTTAAAACTCACTTTAACTAGTATGGCCATCATACACTGACTTAATACGGCCATCTCTCCTATTTGTACGGGTGAGTTGGCCACATCAAAATTTAAAAGAACAAAATCAAATCAGCAGCCATTGTGAGGTTAGAATACGAGGACGGCTGAAAAATTCTGAGCCTAGGCCATTAAAAGTCTAGATAAAAATCTAAATAAAATTTATTTTTCAATATAGTCCCCCTGGACCTTAATGCACCTTTGACATCTTTTATAGAGGGCTTGTATTCCTGATAAAAAGTAACCCGCGTCTTTGGCTAGAAAATGTTCATTTACGGCCGCCTTCATCTCTTCATCATCCCCAAATCTTCGTCCCCGTAGGTCTTTTTTCAAATTTTTAAATAAATAATCACTAGGTGCCAGATATGGACTATAGGGAGGGTGGTTCACTTCATCGAAGCCAGTTTCTCGCAAGGCTTGCCTCGCAATGCGCGCCGTGTGAACCGGCGCGGTGTCTTGCAAAAACAAAATTCCTTTGCTGATTTTGCCTCTTCTTTTTTCAACAATGGCTTCGCGAACTTTTTTAAAAGCCCAGAATAATACTCTGCATTCATTGTAGTTTTTTATGGAAGGTAATCTAGGAGCATAACTCCTTCGCAATCCCAAAAAATGGTGGCCATGATTTTGGAAGCCGATTTTTCCACCTTGAACTTCTTCGGCGGCTTTTCCCCCTTCTCTATCCACTGCATTGACTCCTGTTTTGATTCTGGGTCATATTGTCGGATCCACGTTTCATCAACGGTGACAATACGAGTGCAAATTTCCTCCAAATTATCCTTGCACAAGTCTAAAAATTCTTCGGAAGTTTCAACGCGCCGCTGCTTGTCAAGTGGCGTGAGCATTTTTGGCACCCAACGCGCTGACGCGCAACTGACTTTATTCATGTGCAAATGATTGTGCATTATGTCTCCAACTCGTTCCTTACTGACGCCCAGCTCTTCTGCTATCTGCCACAATTTTATTCGGCGATCGTCCAGTACAATTTTTTTTACTTTTTCGATGTTTTCATCAGTGACTGCGGCCGTCCCGAGCGGGGGTCATCTTCCAGAGTCTCTATGCCTTGTTGGAATAGGCGTGTCCATCGTTTAACCGTGGCTGACGACGGCCCAGATTCCCCGTAAACACTATAAGGGCCTATTTCACCACCTTCAAGTAAAGTCGTTAGTAGTTACTTGCTGATTAGCGCTAATCAGCAATTAAAAGTTACGATTAAATTCTATCAGTTTCACAATACAAAGTAAGGTTGCGAGTAACAACTCGAAGGATAATTGAATGATCTTCAAAATTCATTCAACTTTCGTTCATAATCGGCTGTCAATGCCACTTTGACAAGTTGTCATCTGTCACTTTAGTGTTCTTTGGTTTGTATTTCGTGGTGATTTTTGTTGTTTTGTGCTGTATTTGAAATAGTAATAATTTAAAATGAATAAAGGGAATAAAGACATGAAAATTAAAAGGGAAAGAAGTGCGAACTTTACCTTAAATGAAAGGGATATGTTATTACTAATACATAGATAAGGGATATAATGCTAGATACATAATAAATAATAGCTAATTACCTACTTCAATGAATTCTATCACGGTTAGGTATCTCTACCGAGGCTAGGAACCTACATACAAAGGCATATTATTATTTACTAATTCTGTAGGTAGGTAGGTAGCTGACTAAACAGGTAGAAAAAATCAGGTAGTAGATGCAAAGATAGGTGCTTTATGGAAGGTATGTTATTATTTTGTAGGTTCATAGGTCCAAATTTACAAATAAACAGTAAAATTAGTGTCACTCACCTTTGCGTTTTGGGCATAATTCTATGTTTGATTAAATCATGCACGTAGTATACTGCATTTTTCGATAAGCGAAATCTGGCAAAAAAATCACTATCATCGAGATCGGAAAAATAATCAACACGGACCTTAATAATAATGCTGAAGAATTTTCTAAATCATCAAGTTGATCATCGATCAAATCAAATAAATCCATTTTAAACGATAACTTCTTAACAAATATTAGGTTTTTAATGACAACTTCGTGTTAACTAACGTTACTCGTCGATTAACGAGCTTAATGGGAAGATGAAGCTGCAAGTAAGTTACTGGCTACTTTAAGTGTTGGTTAGTGTTATTCGGCGACAGTGAAATCCACATACAGTGTTACTCGTCACTTTAATCGGTGATTAGCCTGATCGAGACTTTACTTGAGGGTGGTGAAATAGGCCCTTAGTCTCTTCAAAAATTTCTTTTGCTGTTTTCCCCTTTTTTAGGAGGAATTTGATGACGGCGCGATGCTCAATCTTCGTTAATTGTAGCGATGACTCAGACATGGTGGTGTTTACGGTTCAATTACTCAAAGCGTAATGAAGCTAATGACGTGAAACTTCGCTTATATAGTGGGCAGATGTCGCTCAAGCAGTGACCTACCGGATGAGTAAATAGTACGACTGCAAGTACCTTATGCTCAGAACTTTTCAGCCGCCCTGGTATAGGTAGAAACATGAAAAATGCAATAAATACACAAAAACACAAATAATCAATACAAAACTATAGTGATAAAGAATGCTAAATGACACAACTACAAAAAATTTGTACGACTATGTAAAAAAAAGCATATTTACTCACTTTTTATAATATTTTTGCCCAGTATTTTTGTGCGCGGTCGCTTCGAAGCACGGCCCGAGGCAAACTAACCGCAATGCAACGCCACTCAGTGAACCTATTTGCGAAATATTTCGATTGGTCATCTCTCCCGTATGGCCATCTCTAACGGATTTACCCTATTCAAAAAGTTTAATTAAATCTTGTTTATTCAGTGCGTCTGAAGCAAATACATTTGGATGTCCTTCAACTGGTGTTCCGTATTTTCGACGCTGAAACGATTTCGATGATGCGTTCCATGTGTAATAGCGTGGCATGTCAGCATACAGCAACATGCAATTTGGTGCCCTGAAAGTTATTGAAGCCTGTAAAATAGTAGAAATGTACTTACAGATTTTTATTAAAATTTTCGACAGCAATCCGTCTGCACGTGCGGCGCTTATGTATGCAATGAAAAAGAGTGACAAGCAGTGCTACCAACACAACTAACAGAATCGTAAAGTTGCGTTCAGAAATCAAGCAATATCCAATTTTAAAAATAATAAAGTTTTTATCAAACTCACCCCGCGAGATAAAGTAACCCCATTCCACGGTAAATGCCAGGAAAAAAACATAATTTCCAAAGAAATTGAAAGTACATACTGGTGTCATTATGCGTAACTACTTCATGAGTCGTCAGCCAAGTGGCAGGTCGTAGCAACGCAGTTATAGCCCTGCATTCTGCTTCGTACAGGACAGCGGGTCTTATGGCCGTCTTATACAGATGACCTTTTACTTTGAGGAGCATTTTCTTGTCCATTTGTGTTGTCGCCACTTCATCCCTTGATTTGTGGGTGGTTCTAATGTCGTTGTCTATTTTGCCTAAAATTGAGCTGCTGAAGCAGCTTAAATTTGTCGGCTTTCGGTGAACCGAAGTCAGAACCGTTTTCCGTATTTGAGCTCGGTTTTGTGCCAGGCCTTTATCTCAATGAGCATTTTCAGGTCTTTTCCCACCGTCGTGCGTACAAAATTGTACATCACTGTGCCATCAAAGAAGTATCCTTTGTTAGGTGGCAACTTCTCACAATAAGGAAGTGTATAAATTATACATTTTTCAAATTTATAGAATCTAATAATAATTTATATATTCAAAGAGTTTTATTATATCTTGCTTATTCAGAGCGTCTGAAGCAAATACATTTGGATGTCCTTCAACTGGTGTTCCGTGTTTTCGACGCTGCAACGATTTCGATGATGCGTTCCATGTGTAATAGCGTGGCATGTCAGCATACAGCAAAGTGCGAGCAAAATCGTCAGTTTGACAGACTGTGAAGAAACTTGTTAATGTGCCGCCCTGTCTTCCGTGTTGGATTCATTATAATAAACTCGTTGATAATTTTCTAAAGGGACTGCCAAATGGACTACTGTAGGGTGTCTTTCATGGATCGCAAATGAAATGATACGCCAAATTGCAACGCCAGAAAGCGATTAAAAGGTCCACACTGTTTGGTGTATTGGCAAAGGCAAATCCTTTCTGCATCATCGTTATGATGCAGTTTTTCTGCACGATAGATAATTCTCATTTATTTTCTTAAAATGTTTTCATCGAATTTAACATTTCAACAACGACAATTTACGGAAACTTAGTGTGAGGCCGCGGACTTTTCCAGTTCGGGGCCCGCCTTATTGCACCAGCTACATTCTCCGTAGTGATGTCGACCGGGTTCATCGGCTATATTGAAGCGTAGAAGTCTGCTTCCGCCGAAGACTCACCAGAAAGCGATTAAAAGGTCCGCACTGTTTGGCGTATTGGTAAACAAATTCTTTCTTCATCGTCTTTATGATGCATTTTTTCTGCACAATAAGCCTTTCCGCTTCCGGTCGTTAGTCTGTTAACACGTACGTCAGTGAGCTCCGCAAACAATGTTCGAAAAAGTGGTAATATTCAATTTGCGGCACTACCAAGTTAATTTTGCACGGAAATCAACAAAGTTTGGAATTCACATTAAATCATGGTG
The DNA here is from genome assembly GCA_036785405.1 of Coenonympha arcania. NCBI lineage: Eukaryota > Metazoa > Arthropoda > Insecta > Lepidoptera > Nymphalidae > Coenonympha > Coenonympha arcania. The sequence goes on from CM072082.1 coordinate 10,392,759, forward strand.
AAAAATAAGTGCTTTAGTGAAAACTACTACGAGTAATTTATCTTAACCTACTAATAAAACTAAACTTGATCGGAGGTCTTGTTGCTTTTTTCTGTGAATCGAGGTGACATTGACATTTGACAAAAGCAAAAAGCTGCTTGGTGTAAATCTAAACACGGATAAAAAAACTGTCATAAATTAAACGCCGGATTAAATATAGATGTTACTTTTTATTATCAGTTTTACAAACACGTTTTTCAAAATTTTAGTTTGTCAGTTCATGACCACAGAGTATCTATACAATAGAAATAATAGTTAATTTTTTAATATCACAACATTACTCACATTTTTTGTGATACAAAAGCCCATTTTAATGTTAACTTTAAAATGGATTAAATATAGATGTTACTTTTTATTATCAGTTTTACAAACACGTTTTTCAAAATTTTAGTTTGTCAGTTCATGACCACAGAGTATCTATACAATAGAAATAATAGTTAATTTTTTAATATCACAACATTACTCACATTTTTTGTGATACAAAAGCCCATTTTAATGTTAACTTTAAAATGGATTAAATATAGATGTTACTTTTTATTATCAGTTTTACAAACACGTTTTTCAAAATTTTAGTTTGTCAGTTCATGACCACAGAGTATCTATACAATAGAAATAATAGTTAATTTTTTAATATCACAACATTACTCACATTTTTTGTGATACAAAAGCCTATTTTAATGTTAACTTTCGTGTTTATCTAGTGTGTACTTCTCCTTGCTCCTCATTTTGTCACACATGTCGCGCGACACCTTAAACTTCGTACTGTTTACTTGATTTTGTATAAGTTGTCTTGCTAATAGTGTTTTATTTACAGTCGACGTTATCAACTTATTCCCATCTTTGTCTTCATATTGTTCACTTAGCTGAATATCCTTTCACAATCTGCGTTACTATGAAAAAGACAGAGAACGTCTAAAGCAAAATTTGCTAGTGTTTTGCAGTCGGTTGTGCTATTAATTTTTTCCCAAAATTCGTGAGCTTTCCAGGTGCCAATTTCCAAGGTCGAAAATTTGTTGACATCGGGTAAAATTCTCCACTCGTCATCGATTTTTTGAAGGTCATTTTCAGTTTTGACTATACGTGGTAGTTTCTGGGACAGTGGTAACATTGACGGAAAACTCTCTCTATTACTGTGGCGCACAGCTTCTTCAGGTGACAGATATTTGAGGAGTGGAAGCATTTCATTGGAAAAATCATAACGCTTCCGAATTTCTTTTTGCTGCGCGATATTGGGTTTTTGAATTACTTGCATGATTTTAACACCAAAATCGTTTAACTCACGGTTGATTAGATCAGCAGCAACGGTGCGTTCTTCTAGCCACTGATGGCCTAAAAAATAATTACAGGCTCTCCCATTGCTCTAGCAGCCTATTTATTACAGATAACAGTGATAGCCATCTCGTTTGCGACGGGTGTAATTAATGGATAATTTATGGATTTTTGTATTCATAAATTCTTGAAGTTCAATGTATTCCGATTGTCTCTAAGGACTATGTTTGAAAAATGCGTACACGTTTCTTGCTAAGTACTCACAAAGTCTTGGATTTTTTTTGCAAGCTTCATTGGCGCATAAATGCATAGAGTGGCAAATGCACTTAAATACTTGTATTCCTGGCAATTCGGCACGTAAACGACTGGCAACTGAGTTGTGAGAACCCATCATGACATTGCAACCATCCGATGCAAAGCCGATTATAACTATATTATCCAATGGCACACCACGTTGAGTAAACGTTTCTATGATTTTTGTATAGAGCGCTTCATCTGTTCATCCTCGTGAAGATAACGCCCCCTCAGATGTTTCTTTGTCGTGCAAAGGTTCTAATTGCCATAAGCAAGCAATAATATTTTTGCTTTCTTTGTCGTAATATCTGACTAGGATGCATATTGTCTTACTAGTGGAAATGCCTGTGGATTCATCGGCAAGTACGCTTAATTTTTGGTGTTTTAAAATATTTTCTAAGTATTCTTACTGGCTTTCTTCTATGACATTTTTTACAGTTGCTGTACATTTGCTTCTTTTTATCGCCAAATCAGCTGCTATTTTCGAATCTGGAAAACAAGATTTTAGGACCTCTGATAAATGATCCATTGCCAAGAAAGAAACGTTATGCTCGGTCACAAATGCAACGAGTTTTATTTCGGCTTCCACAATAAGGGTGTTTGTGTCCTTTGCAGTTTTGTTGAAGACGAAGCAAGTGTTAAATGCAAGCTTTAAAAAACCTGTGCTTCTGATATATTCTGATGAGGTGAAATAGTAGAATTTGGGCTCAGGTTCTCCTTGTTCGCATTACTAGATGCTGAATATTTATTTAAGCGTTCATATATTTCAACAATCTGCTGCATTATAATGTCATTATTAGGTAATGTAAATAATTCTGAAAATTCTGGGTCCCTGTTCAAACCATGTAAGTATTGTGCTACTGATGAGATACTTGTGCGTCTTGCATTGACTCTGAGTCTTAATTCTGATAATAGTCTTTGCGCAAGTGAACTTCTTTTTTCATTTAATTCCGATACATAAATTTAAGAGCTGCGTCGCATGTACGAAGATTAGCATCACGTCTGCATATTGATTCTACTGTATGTTTTAATACATCTGGAGTCTCATGCAAATAACGTAATTCTTTTTCGGATGTACTGAACTTGGCCTATGTGTCAAAAAGAGTTTTATGAATGCAAGACTTTAATAAAACAAATCTTCCTACCATGTCACATTAGCTATTCCGCCTCGTCTGACAATCTAAAATCAGTGAAAACTCTTTACCTTGCTCATCTTTAACATATTTTTGAAGTACCTCGTTTCTTGTAGGAGACTAACGAAAATATTTGACGTCATTCCGAACCTTATCTAATAATTCTTATATGTCGAATTAAGTTTGGTACTCTTTCCGGAGAAATTATTGATAATCCGCTATCTTGGTTTGCGTTCCCGTCCTCGTCCTCCTCCTCCTCCTCCTTCTCCTCTACATTCTCTACACAAGCAGACGCATCTGTTACTAGCTGAAGATGATGTGCATTTTTATGAATTACATCCAGCACAGCGAGTTGGAAGCCATGATACAGAGCTGGTGTATGTGTTCGATCTCTCGGCCAAGTTTGCATATGACACTGGCTCCATCTGTTACTATGCAAATAATATCGTCACTAAGGCATAAATTATATTTTCCTTAAACTTCGTTTAACTTCACTTCCAAACGACAGGCAGGCATTGATCCAGTAATAGTGCAAAGTCCAAGGTTTTTGAAATTGCCGTTCTTGGATCCTTGACAGTGAATGTTGACATTAAGGTATCTCCTATTTTTTGATAAAGTCCTCTCATCACACGATACGCAAAATCGCGATCGCCCTTCGTCTCTCAATTTCTTGATTTTTAAATCATCTTTAACTGTGTCGGCATACTTCATTACCATACTTTTTATTGTATTTGTAGACGATACCCAGTTTTTCAAAAAGAGAACGCTTGGGCGGGAGTACCCCACGCTCCCATCGAAATAAATATTGTCCGAATATACATATAAAGGAAAATATTAACTTTTATCTTTGAAACTGAAAATCGATAAAATCGGAAACCACCGATTCTCATTTCGAAAACCGATTTTCAAAATTTCACAAAAATTGACCGATTTCCGATTTTTTTCGATTTCCGATTTTCCGGTTTTGTATGCCTTAATGTAAATAAACTTCCTCCCAAAGTTTATTTTTTTCGTTTCTATCACTATACTGACGCAAAGTAGTATCGTACAAAGGTGGTCTTTTTTGTACTTCTACTATGATTTTTTGGGATAAACTTTCATATTATTGTGGATCGTTTGAAACAGACTCTGACTCGGTCGACGACATGGTTACAAAGGCGTGACCATACAACCACTCTTCACGGTGGTCTGCCGAATACTGGCAAAACCGCCCGCGGTTAACGCGATAGTGCGTGCGCGCTAACTAGCATGTGATACACGGTTTCAAACGGCGGTTTGAAACAGAAAAAACAGATTTGCGCTTCGCCGGCTACACGGTTTAAAACCATCAGTATTTATAGAACGTTGCGTGAATAGGACGTCTCTACGCTCGCACCGTATATTCACTACAAAGACGTTATGGCGCCTAACCTATCTAAGGTTTTCGATTTTTTTTTGCAGTCGCGGTGTTGGCCTCTGGGTCAATTTCTTGTAACTTCGTAGCTAAAATATCCCACGCTTTTTTTTGGGTTGTGTCTTTGTACGACTCGCACGTAATATCCCATAGACAGGGCAATTCTCGGTACAGTTCGAGAAGTTCTGTAATAACTTGGTTCTCTTCTCGTGCCATTTTGTCGCCGCGTGCGTCTGCCTGCGCTCGGCGCTGCAACACGACTGTCGTTCGCGAGGTTTCAAACAAGCGGCTAGACGATTTCAAACAAGTTTCAAACTATCAAGCTTCACTTTGCTTTTTTTCTTTTGTACCTTTACGAATGTGGGTAAATCAGCTCTATTTATATTAACCGTGGCAGTAGAATGAATGCCATTGTCATAAAGGTTGCATCAAGGGATATGAGACAAAAAAGTTGTCGAAAGCTACATGCGCTGGAACTTTCTCGTCAATCAGAGTCTTTGTCAAGGATTTGACCACATTAGCACCCAGACCTAATTCCGGTGTATTGTTCTCATTTTTCCCAGTGTAAATCTGGAATTCAAATACATAACCAGTAGAACTATCTGCACGAACCCAAACCTTGAAGCCCCTTTTGATAGGTTTAGCTGGCATATATATTGTTTCAAAGATGATATACCCTTGAATCGTATCATAGCTTCATCTATACTCTGGGAAGTTGTTTGTTTTGCTTATCTTTGGCAAGCAGTGTTCAGCATTTCTAAGATAGGCCGAACTTTATATAATTTGTCTTTAGTATTTGTTTTTGGAGGGGTCTTGGAATTATCATTCAGGTGAAGGTTCTCTAAAATTTTTTTTAATTTTTTACATGTCGTTACTTGAGCACTGTCGTCGACTCTAAAAAATGGATCACTAGACCAATATAGATCTATGGATGGTAAAATGTGGATGCCCATTAGAATTATAATTGCTAAAAATGCCTGAATGTCAAGTTTTCGAACTGGTTCCCAGCGTAATGTAGCTTTTTGGGAAGCATATAGATTTGTTTGCTCAACTATATGATCAATTACTTCTGCTGAAAAATATCTCGAAAAATAAGCCATTGGAGAAGTCCTGCTTGGAAAGAAAACTTTAGGTTTCAAGGTAACTTCATCATATTTTTCTGCATTTGGCCTGTCCGGCCACATACTTCCTTTTTCCAGTCATTGTCATCCTCGTCATCTGAGGAAGAGTCAGCAGAAGCTTCTGAAGATGATTCCAAAATAGTTCGAGGTAGTACTTGTGAAGGACGAACTGTTCGCAATATTTCTTCGTCGCTGTGTTTAATATTGAATACTCCTATGTTAGGATCTATATTTTCTATTATTTCACTGTCACGAGAAGAAAGAAAACTCACAGGGCTACGTCTTGATGGTCCAGGCGTTGGACTTTCTCGATCTTGGAAAATATTGCAATCCTTCAATGCCGCACGTACATCTAAACAGGTTTCTACGTAATCTTCTCCCTCGTATTCATCTACCGAGTCATCTGGATCTTCAGGAAGTCCAAACAGTCGCTCCAGCTCTTTCTCGATATCTTCATCTCTCAGGTATTCCTGGAATGCAAACAGGCAATGGCATTTATACTGCCACCAAAGTAAAACAGTGAACGGGCAGTGGCATCCATACTGCCACCAATAAAAATAGAAAAACATACAAGTTACAATATGTTGATAGCCAAAATCACACTCAAAACCAAAGCAATAAACTTAGAAAATACTAATAAACAAGAAATCTTACCATTTTAGCCAAAATCTAAGAAGATCCTACTGGATGAAAGTTTTCAACTGAAAAACACCACTTTCGCGCAGTAATGGCTGCCCTATGCTTGACAACTTTCATCTATCTGTCAATGTCACACTTGTATTTGACGTAAAAACTATTTGTGTTACCATCAGTGAAAATAAACGTAGCGGCAACAATACAGACATGAACAAAAAAATAATTTCGTTGGTGGATGTTTACTGCCTCTACCTTAAAAAGCGATAAATTCTCTTTTCTTTCACTTTATATCTCAGTTGCCTGGGTACTCAAAAATATTTTATTTCAACATTTATTATATCCTCTCTTGTTCTATTGATTTTGAGGATTATTTTTATTGTGTATTAGCTGACCCGGCAGACTTCGTACTGCCAAATATAGCCTGTCAAAATTATTTGTAATGTGAAATTTTTTGTACACTACACATTTTATAGTCGGGGCAAAAAATTCACCTGAACAGAACCGTCACCCTGATGATAGGGCGTTGTGAATAAGAAATATAATTAAATAAAACATATATAAGCATTTAAAAATAAGTAATATCTTTATTGTTAATAATATTATGAATCATAATTATTAACAAAAATCAGTTTTATTTTCATTGTAGTGCTTTGTGATATACGATGTTTTTTGTTTGATTATCTGGTGCATAGACAAACAAATCTGAAGGTTTTCCAACACGGGAATAGGCAACATACAATTGACCATGTGAGAAACATGGGTTTTCCAGATTAATACTACAAACACTTAATGATTGCCCCTGGGACTTGTTTATGGTCATAGCAAAAGCAAGCCGAACTGGAAACTGTAGTCGCGGCACATCATTCGGAATCATTGGGATGCGCGGTATGAGTACGTCTTCTCCTTTATACTTTCCTTTCAGTATAGTTGCTTCTATCACGTTGTTTAGTAATTTTTAACCGACTTCAAAAAAAAGGAGGAGGTTCTCAATTCGTCGGAATCTTTTTTTTTTATTTTTTTTTATGTATGTTCCCCGATTACTCGAAGATGCGTGGACCAATTTCAAAAATTCTTTTTTTGTTTGAAAGGGTATAGTTCACAGATGGTCCCATTGTCATCAAGTCAGGATCTGATGATGGGATCCTGGAGAAATCGAGGGAACTCTTCAAATTTTATAAGCACACTTGAAGTGATTTGGGTATTATTTGAAAGAGTAATTTTTTCCAGGTAGTCTTATCGTCATCAAGTCGGGATCTGATGATGGGATCTTGGAGAAACTGAGGGAACTCTTCAGATTTTAGAAGCATACTTCAAGCGATGTGGGCATTTTTTCCATTGCCTTGCGCATTAGTGGTTTTCCACTAAAAAGTATAAAATAAAATGGAAAATTCTTTCCAAAAAACCAACTTCAAATGCCACTACAAAGAATGAAATAATTTTTAATGTACACCAATTCGAAGTCGGGCAATGTTTCGTTCATTCACTAATAGTCCTTCGTGTTGTCGATAAATTTGTCGTTTCTTTGCACATCAAGTTTTATAATAAGAAGGACTATTAATGATTGAACAAAACATTGCCCGACTTCGAATTGGTGTACATTAAAAATTATTTCATTCTTTGTAGTGGCATTTGAAGTTGGTTTTTTGGAAAGAATTTTCCATTTTATTTTATCGCTAACCGTGTGCCGTTGCAAAGACGCGGTTGGTTGATATTTCACAACATTATAACTACCGATCCAACCTTTAATTGAAGATTGTTAGGTGGCAATTCTGGCAAATCCAGCGAGTTTAAAAACTCTGGTGGATAGTTCACTACATCATCTTGGTTAGTAGGCGAATCAACTGATTTATATATACTCGATTCGCTTGTAATTTGTTCTTGTATTTTTAAATTTAATTCATTTACATCTATGTTTTTTGCAGCCAATATAGCTCGTTCGCTCAACCAATCATGGTTTCTGTAATTTTGAGAAACGTCTGGAAACACCTTCTGAATAAGTTCATCTTTTGATCGAGTTAACTGACCAAAACTTTGAGGAATGTTAATGCAGCCAGTCAACATGGCTATAGGAATTTTGCCATTACCAATGTCAATGAGTTGTTTAGAAAATATGTTTCCAGATTGGTCATTTTGTAACTCGACACGCATATTCTTGCTTAAATGAAGTACTTTGACATGTTTCCACAAATTGGAGGACTTAAGACATGCATTGAGTTCATCAGCTTGTGTTGATCGTGGAATCACTGGCAAGGTTTGACGAAAATCTCCTGCTAATAAAATCATTGCACCACCAAATTGGTTATGATTGCTCCGTATATCTTTTAATGTTCTGTCTAATGTCTCCAAAGATTTTTTATGTGCCGTCGTGCATTCATCCCAAATAATTAATTTACATTGCTGCAAGACCTTTGCCATTGCAGAGTTCTTAGAAATGTTGCAGGTCGGAGTTTCATTGCTTTGCATATTTAATGGCAATTTTAATGCTGAATGGGCTGTTCGACCACCTTCAAGCAAAGTTGCTGCGATTCCCGACTAAGCGAGTGCAAGTGCAATTTTATTTTGTGAGCGAATCGTTGCTAATATTAATGAAATCAAAAAAGTTTTTCCTGTACCGCCAGGTGCATCTAAGAAGTAAATCCCTCCAGTTTCCTCCTCCTCCTCCTCCTCCTCCTTCTCCTCTACATTCTCTTCACAAGCAGACGCATCTGTTACTAGCTGAAGATGATGTGCATTTTTATGAATTACATCCAGCACAGCGAGTTGGAAGCCATGATACAGAGCTGGTGTATGTGTTCGATCTCTCGGCCAAGTTTGCATATGACACTGGCTCCATCCGTTACTATGCAAATAATATCGTCACTAAGGCATAAATTGTATTTTCCTAAAACTTCGTTTAACTTCACTTTCAAACGACAGGCAGGCATTGATCCAGTAATAGTGCAAAGTCCAAGGTTTTTGAAATTGCCGTTCTTGGATCCTTGACAGTGAATGTTGACATTAAGGTATCTCCTATTTTTTGATAAAGTCTACTTTTTGATAAAGTAAAGGTACTTATCTCCTATTTTTTGCGTCGCGCACCTTGACGTCAGCGGAGCGCGCGTATGCTCAAATTGATCGGGAAGCTTTATCCATTGTGTACGGTGTAAAAAAATTCCACCAATATTTATACGGCCGACAGTTTATACTAAGGACAGATCACTAACCACTAACCTTTATATTTGGACATAAAACAGGTATACCAGTGATGGCAGCATCACGAATACAGCGATGGACTATTCTATTAGCAGGGTACGACTATAAGATAGAATTTGTGTCATCAGCAAAAAACTGTGCTGATGGCTTATCGCGGCTACCTCTAAATAAGAAAGAAACTAATAAGGCACAGGACGTAACTTATTTAAACTTTGTGGAAAATTTCCTACCGGTAACAAATGACCACATTAGTAGGGAAACAAGCAAAGATAAACTGCTGAGTAGAGTATTTTTGTTTATTAAAACGGGCTGGCCAGCATCATGCCTAGATGAAGAAATTAGAGCATATTACAATAGACGACATGAGTTGTACCTCGATCGAGGTTGTATTATGTGGGGTTATCGGGTAGTGGTCCCGCAGGCTCTGCGTACTGATATCCTTAAGCAATTGCACATCAGTCCCAATTCAAAACAAATCCCAATATTTCGGATATTTGTGCATAAAGAATCTTTATTCTATAAGTAATCAACAAGAATAGTTATTAACACATAAACAGTTAAAGCCTCCTTGTAATTAAAGTTTGTAAAAAAAGTATGATTTAGGGACATTAGTTTCAATTCATACTGCACTGTCTCTAAAACGTACTGCGAGATCAACCGTTCTTTAGAGATCATAATTAAATAAATTAATGTGTGCAAGCGTATCTAATACTTTCTTGTAACTCTTTGCAGTCATCATAAAGAAAATTACGTGTATTGTTATCAACGCCAGCGTACAGATCGTGTAACCAAGTGTCACATTCTGTGCACTGAATCATGTCTTCATCGGTATTTTCGGCGCATATCTTGCAATACCAATCATCTTCTTTCTTTTTCTTCGTAGTTCTAATCTTCTTCTCCGCGCTAGTGTTGGTGCTTATTTCAGCTTTATGCTTATTAAATATTTGCTTTACAGTTTTCTTTCTAGAACTCTGTATTTTTTTTAGTTAGTGTTATAATAGTTAAAAAACTTACTTTTCCTTTATTTTGTCACCGAGAACAAGCACAGTGCCACAACTCAGGTGAAGCAATATGGCGGACTAATTCGTTCATTTCTTGTCTATGGTTTCGCTGAGGTCGCGTTCAGTTTTAAGATTTTGGTGGGGTACGATTTAAGCGCAGGTACAAATAACGCAAGTTTCCCCTACCAATTTTCAGAATATTTTCCTATAGGCACAGTTCCTTTCGAAGTTATACAGTTTTGATAATTCGCGGCGATTGATTAAAATAAATATATGCAAAGAAGCGTTCTTACAACGTACCCGTATTGTCCGAGTCCGAGTCCGATGAATGCGGCCGCGCGATCAGTGAGTCGATCGGCGGTGATGTGTCGGCGACCAGTGAGTCGGTCGGCGAAGACTGGGAGTCTGGTGAGGAATGAGGTTTGCGGTTGCTTCTTCGATATTGTAGCGGATGAATGCAGTTGCTGATGGTTTCGGTTGCGGTTCTTGCGGTTGCGGTCTTTGTGACTTCGGTGTTCTTGTTGCGTGTTCACATCACGTCGGGGTCACCAATTTGCCGGTTGGTATGGCAATAGGGAAATTTCCCTCCAGGCAGATGTTAGGCTAAGTTCATATGGCCGCGCGGCACCGCGCGCCGCCGCGCGATGTTAGAGTTCACATGACAGGGTATATACGAGCGCCAGTCTGGCAGACCGCTTGTGATCCAAGCGTGTGACGTCAGAACTTGTATATATAGCACGCTCGTTTGAAAGCTCCGTCAGCGTGTGCTAGGGTACTGGTTACGCCATCTGTCGTCAGCTATCGAAGACCGCTACAACGTGTAAAATGCGTTACCAATTAATTATCGTATTTGATTAAACTTATTTAATTACATAATCAATTAAAGTGATATAAATTGAGCCCGTAGATTAGATACATGATAAAAATAATTAATTGAAAATAAATTAAAATACTGTCATTCATTTTAATTAAGTAATACATTTAATAATAATGTGCGTAGTATTTGGCAATGAAGCAGGTGATTTGAAAATAATGCTCAAATTATTGCCTATGGTTATTGGCGTTATAAATGTCAAAAATATCTAGACCATTTAAAAACATAGCTAATATAGCATTATCTGTCCATTACAACTTATTATCTATACGGAGGCCATTTATGTGTCTATACTACAATAATCATGATAATAGCTAAATCTATTGGTATAGTCTTTATTATTTATGTCCATTATATTGTTGGAAAAAAACCCTCGGAAGGTCCTGGCTGGAGAAAACTCAGATATTTTTGTCGAATTTTGATTTTTTTTTTTTTTTTTATTGTGGATAGGCTTGCGCTTGACGACAATCATGCCTGATGGAAAGCAATGATGAGGTCTAGGATGGAGCGCGCTTGCCTAATTAAAAAAAAAATAATAATATTATATGTGAATGATTGCGACCACGATTCAGTATTTTAATGGAATGGAAATTATATGTATCCCTCACTTTCATGCACCCTGTTACCTTCTCGCTTGCACAGTTGTTTAGAGAACGATGATCGAATGAATGAGTCAACATATTATGATGTTAAGAATTTTTAAAATCCCAATATAATCTAATAATAATTAATCGACTCATCCGTAGAACAAAGTCTCATCTGCAAGAGTGCTAGTTGTCAGTAGAGGCAAGAGAAGTTGTTGACCTGTGTAATTCTTAAACAGTGAAAGTTGAAATTTTTATTTTTTGGTATGTTGTAATAACGCCTTAGCCTAGTTAAATGCTATATAGTGTATTTGCCTTCTCCCCTTTTTCACGAGATAGTGAGTTTCATATCAACATAGGACATTTTATAGCGGAAGAGCGGGGGGTCCGTAGTTAACATTATACGTTGTTTTACGGAGGCGTCTGAATTATGTGACGTTCTATATTGCCATGGTTCATTTTTTGTCGGAATTACCCATCCACTATGAGTCCTTTGTGAAAAACCATCTTCAGCCAGCCATTTGATGACTACCCTCCCATTTAACAAAATAAAAGATAAAGTAATTTAAAAAAAAAGTTTATTCATTAAAAACATCTCAAAACAGATTACAGACTAATACAATTGAACGGCAATCGCTTCACAGCCAGTGAGGTAGCGTAAAACTATCATTGTCTAAAACTTACAGATCTACCTATGTATCTAAAGGAACAATACAGGACACGCGAATCAACAAATTTAAACTTCGTATTAGTAATAAAATCAACAATATTTTCTTGAAAAAATACATAATAAACAAAAATTAAAATTATTTAATGGCATATCGTACCACAGCATAAAATAAATAAATAAATAAATAAAAAAGCCTTTTAATTTCCCAAATCTCCCTATTTACATTTTGTTTGTTAGTATTTGGTTTTGTAACATTATTATTTTGTTAGTATTACAGTAAATATTGTTAGTAGTTGGTTTAGTAACAATTTTAGCTTATTATCTACGTTAGTATGTTAGTATCTTATAGTAAACTTAAAATATAAAATTAAATTTAATTGATAAAGAATAAAATTTGTGTTGTTTGTGTGTTGTGTTCTGTGTGTGTTAAAATTAGTGATCATGAGATAAGGGCCCCTTCACGGGTAAAGGCCTCCCCCATCCTCTTCCATTGCTCTCTCTTTCCCTTTCTCCATCCAGTTTCTCCCTGCCCTCTTGATAATTTCATCAGCCTACCGTTTTGTTGGTCTTCCCACATTCCTCTTTCCACCGACTGGTCCTTTCCATCGTGTAGCTTCTATGGTCCACCGTTTGTCCATGTACCGTGAGATGTGACCAGCCCATTGCCACTTTAGTGTTAGGGCCTTTTCAAGTGCGTCAGTTACTTTAGTTTTTTGCCTGATGTTAGAGCTTTTTATTTTGTGAATTTTTCTTATATTTAATATACTGCGCTCCATTGCTCTTTGGGTTGTTCTAATTTTAAGTTTTATTTTATTCGTGAAAACCCATGTCTGGCATCCATATAATAAACTTGGCAATAGGCAAGTATCCAGTACGATCTTTTTCAAGTTTAAAGAATAGTTTCCCTTAAGGATTTCTTTTAATGCCCAAAACTTCTTCCAGGTCAGGTTGATCCTTCTTTCTACTTCCTCTTCGTTGCTTGACTTCACGAATGATACTTGTTTTCCCAGGTAAACGTAGTGATCCACGTAGTCTAGTTTGTTGTCGTTTATAATTATTGGCGTCTGGTGGCTGTTGGTCATTGCTTTAGTTTTGGTCATGTTCATTTTTAAACCTACTTTGGAACTTTCTTTGTCAAGATGGTAAATTAATTCTTCTAAATCTTTTGGAGTTTCGGCTAACAAAACGATGTCGTCAGCAAATCTAAGATGGCTTAAATAGCGGCCTCCTATCTTGATGCCTTTGCTTGTCCACTTAAGTTTGCGGAAAATGTTCTCTAGCACCGCGATGAATAACTTTGGTGACAGAGGGTCTCCTTGCCTAACTCCTCTTTCGATTTTTATCTGATTTCCCCTCGACTCTAGTTTTACCGTGCTTGTACTATTTGAATATATGTTTTTAATAATGTTGATATACTTTTCTTCTACGTTGCACGATTTTAATGCTAGCCGAATCGAATTGTGGCTTATACTGTCGAAGGCTTTACTATAGTCAACGAATCCTAAATACAGAGGTTTATTAAATTCTTTGTATTTCTCAATCACTTGTTCCAAAGCTTGTAAATGGTCAGAAGTGCTGAAACTTGAACGGAAACCGGCTTGCTCTATAGGCTGTGAGTCATCTATTTTGTGAGATATTCTCTTTAGTATTATAGACGAGAAAAGTTTGTATGTGCTGGACAGTAAGCTGATAGGTCTATAGTTTCCAATATCTAACGGGTTACCTTTTTTATGTAATAAGATGATATCTGATGTGCACCATTGTTTGGGTATTACTTCTGTTTCTATGACCATGTTAAATAACTTTGTCAAGTACTGCAGCATGGGAACTAGATAATCAATAAGATTCGGACGGACTTAAATTAGCAATCTTAAACTAATAAATATACGTATATTTTAATATATCAACAGTAAATACGTATATGGAGATATTCAGCCTTCATAATAATTATTTATCAATCAGTCTTACATTGTGACCTAGACGTAGGTGCACAATTTTATAGCAATGAAATTGTAAGTAGACAAAATTAAATTATTTTAATTATCATTATTTCGCTAAATGGGTAAAAAGTTTTCAGATTTAAAAAATAGCAAAAAAGAAAAAGTAAAAATCTAAAATGTTTCCTATTCTGATAAATCATCATCCGATTCTTCAGAAGCATCAACAATGGTGTGATGTGGCATTTAGTTAAAGTAAGGATGATATTCTGAGGGAATAACTTCCGTGCGGCACATATCCATTAAATCTTTATATTTAGCAGCAGGAACCTTAATAGGATAGGTTCGGAATATGCAGGTTTTAGGTCAGTTAGTATTGAATTCCTCGTGTTACCGCGAATCACTAAAATGTTATCATCAGGTTGAGTTAGGTCATATTTAAAAAACAATTTGTTGGCATCACTATCATCTGCATGAACTTCTCGAATGTTTCTCCAGTTAATTTTCTTGCCCTTAATGTCTTTCATCCAAACCTTTTAATGACAATACATTTAAAGTCAAAGACGTCTTTCTGGGTTACGTTGCGTACAACATAGGGTTCTGCTTCATTCTTAGCCCATCTTACTAATAAACGCCATTCATGAGGGGGGGGTTTTGGTTTTAGAAGCTCTCTCAATGACAGAGTGGACACTGTCCCCCTCATTTTGGGTGTGACCTTTCTGTAAAAAGCGATTGAACTTTTTTGCTGCGTAAACGTACATTGCAAATACGAAGCGGTTACGGTTTTGGCCTGCACAGTTGTCTGACCAAAAGCGAAACTCTTTGACTCCTTGGTCAACATTCGTTTGGACAAAATCTAAGAGGCAACTGCTGACCTCATTTGCGCCACGTTTTGCCACAGATTCATCCCACATATAGCAAAGGGCCTTCCTTTTACCCATGTCAAAAACTGTGAAGTTAAAAGAAGATAACTTTCTCTTATAGTAAAATATGTTTATGTTGCCATGAGGACACTGCAATTTTCAAAATCAAACACAGCAGTTACCATGCTTCCATTTGACTCCTCAGCGTCTCTCTTATCTTGGCTTTTCAAATCCCTTGCGACCTTCTTATTAGTCTGGTGCTGTTGGAAATTGTCTTTTTCTTGGTCCGTTGGATTCTTTTTTAATCGGAAAACGTGACATTCGTCACACTGATCCTTTTTTGGAGTATGAATAGCAAGATTAAAGTTTGAGTTGACAATGTCACGATACTGGCGTTCCTTGGTAGCCTTAGAGTTATATTTTTCGGGGTCAAACCAAATATAATTTAAACATTTTCGCAATACTTAAGTCTCCTTGTATAAGTAGAGCTTTTGGCTATTCTTGCGTATCACTCAAGTGCGCATGCCAATTTGACAGAAACCCGGTAAGTGCGCAGCCTCCAGGAGGCTGCTGCGCACTTAGGGGTTTTTGCAATGCCATGTTTGTTTAAATCTTAAATTTAAACAGTTTCTATTCATGTTTTTGTATATGTTTAAGCAAATTCTTAATCTTAATAAAATAGACCTTTAGTCCTGTGAATTTGAGCTTCATTAATACTGAATTCTAGCTGGGCCGATACCTACAATGTAATATGTATAATTTAGGATACTATTTTTGATGATACATTTTAAATAAAACCACATAAAACCATACTGGTTTGTTTTATTTATACTTTATAACATTAAGAATAATAAACAAAAGAAATATAATATGTCTTCATACATTTTATTCTCACATTCCGTGTTTTGGTAATTGGTACAAAAAACAGCCACTTCAAATGTGTACTCAAGTGGGCCTCATGTTAACATTTATTCTAAGTGATGCTTGGCATTGAGAACAAAGATCTTTTGTATTCAGTTACTTGACTATACCAGCTTCATGGAAATAAAACATCACAATCATATGTTGTATAATTATTTAGTATTGTTTCAGCAAAGATGGTACCTGAAATTGGCTTGAAAATTAGTACCTATGAAAATCAAAAATTCTGGTGTAAATAAAGTAAGTACTGAAGAAAGCATTATTTTGCTATGATTAACATAGAACAAGGTCATGAATTAATACAAAAAACAAGCAGGCTACGAAGAAATATTTCGAGTAATGAGATGATGAAAATTGACAAAAACGCATCATTTTCTTCCATAGAGCTACACAGTAGGAAGAAGCGGCATTTCAAAAATCGACATACCAAATTGTCAATATTCTTATTTTTATATTGTCTAAACTAGCGGCACGCTATGATGGCCGGTTTGACACATTACAATAGTGATGTGGAATGTCAATTTATTCTCGAACAAAAAACAATTAAGTTTTGTTTTTGTACCTGATTAAATAGGTTTAATAAAACAAAAATGTAAATGTTTATTTAATTTATTTGAACGAACTGAATATTTGAATGAAAATGAATATACATACTTTATATGCACACAAGAAACATATGAATACAAAAGATACCAAAAAAGGTGCCACAAAAGGCCATAATTAATCAGATTCGTCCATACTACTATTTTCACTGTCGTCACTGCTATCATCACCTACATTAAAAATTATATGTTCGTTTTCTATAATATTATCTATTTTCACATCTCTTTCATAATCTTCCCTTATTAATTTAACAGTTCTATTCACAACCTTTTCCCAGTCTCCTTTAGTCACATGTTCACAAGCTTCTTCTAATAATTTTAGCATTTTTTTTGTGGTAAATGGGGGTTCTGTATTGTGTCTTGCAGCATATCCCTTAATTTGAGCCCACACCAACTCAATCGCATTATACTCACAATGGTAAGGGGGTAACCGTATAACTCTGTGCCCATGTTCTAATGCTATTTCGTCAATGACGTATCGGATCTTGGTTGGTTTGTTTTCTTTTAAAAGACGTACTAATTCCGCTTTTAACATATTCATGTTTGCATCTACGCCATTTTTACGAAGCCATGCGACGATATCAGCTTTCTTTTGGGATTGGGCAGGTGGCTTGTCAATTTGCATCGAGTGGTATGGGGCGTTGTCCATAATTATAATAGATGGTTCAGGGAGGCTACACAACATTGAGGTAAACCATTCAGTAAACTTTTCTCCATTCATGTCTTCATGATAGTCTCCAGTGGTTTTTGACGCAAAAGCCATGAGAGAACCTTCGACAAACCCGTTGATGGTTCCGGCGTGACAAATTATAAGTCGCGATCCTTTTCCTACAGGAACTTTGGAAGTAGATGCTGCTGTGTCATCGTTCCAAGAACGGCCTACAGTATGGTTAGCATTAAGCCATGTTTCATCCAAGAACACAACATTTTGCCAATTTTTGATTTCTTTCACTTGCCGTAAAAAAGTATACCTTGCCATCGCTATATCAAATCTTTCCATCAATATTTTGCGTTTGTTACATTTTTTGTATCGAAATCCAATGGTCTTCAAAATCTTCGTTAAAGAACTTTCCCCACCGAAGAATAATCCAGCTTCCTTCAGTGAATGCACCAACTTTTTTCTTGTTGGATACTCCTTCTGTAAATAGTAGCCGTAAACATGTCTTCGGATAGCATCGGCATCAAAGCTATCGATGCCTACGACTGGTTTTGCTCGTTTTCTCTTTTTTGGTGTGTGAAGTTTATTTTCTTCTGTGCCAGTCTCGCCATATTTTTCTTTAGTTATCCGTCTAACAGTTCGTTGTCCAATATTAAGCGCATCAGCTACGCGTTCAACCACTGACGTTATAGGTAAAATTGGCCCTCCATTTTGAGCTTCACGATCGAAATAGTTACGAAGGCGTATTACGAACTCACGTGTCTGACTATTTAGAACAGTTCTCTGCGTACGTTCGGTCATATCGACGAAATCCACAACAAAGGGCTTGAACAGAGTCCAAATTAACGAGCAAGGGTCAACAGTAATGCAGTATCAATATTTGAAATCCAAAGCCAGGTCAAAACTATCACCCGTATTCACAAACATTGCTTCCTTGGGTATAGCAGCTACACTATGATAAGTACGATGTTTTGCAGTGCGTCCGGTATGTCAAGCCTTTCATTTCTTAAACAATACTTAAATAACTTTTTGCTGTGAGGACGCATAGGATTAAATGGAGCGCTGTGATTGGTTGCCCTTGCGTTTCGACTTCACTCGAGTCGACTGACAGGATAGATGACAGACACAAACGTCAAAAGGAAATTTTCACCTGGCTGTCATTGCTTAGTGCTCAAAAGCATTAATTTATGATAGTGTACCTATTCACACATTTAATAATTTGTAAAAGAAAATCTTTTAGGTCCCTATAGTAATAAATCATTCGTCTTGTTAATTAGGTACAAATGTAGCTCTACTTTGTTTGATTGTGAATTTAAAACTATTGAAAAGTAAATAATTGACTTATAGGTAAGTAGTTCTAACCTGGAAACTCCCTGATGAATAAAATCTCAAGGCAACCAATAACTGGTAAATAGGGGGCACGGGAAGGCCTCTGCTGGTTAACTTCAAAAGGTCTTCATTTATTAAAGGCAAAATAACATTTATAACTAGGTATATCTTTGGGAAATCTATATCGTCTTTTGAATTCCTCGGCACTGTAATATTCAAAAGAATTTTTTGGAAATCCCGTATCACTTTTCTAGTAATTATAGATCTTCGGAAGTACAATCTCTCACGAATATAATTATCAAAATCTTCTTCATCATTGTAATCCATTGTATTAAAAGCAATAAAATACGAAAAATCACTGGAAAGTTGCAATCGACAAGCTAACACAACCTAAAAAGTAAACATGCCATAGATAACAAACTATAAACCAGCACTATGCGTCGCGAAAAGTACCTCGCGAGCTACTTTACCTGTGCGTTTGTTTTGGTGAACGCATAGTGTCGCTCGACCCTCAAGTGTTGTTAATGAATAGGTTTTCTGTACGCTGTGCGTTCGAGCTCACTATGAGACCTCATAGTAACGTTTGTGAATACGGGTGTTAATCACAATCGCATTGCACTGACAGTTTATACTTTTCGAAGCAACGTCAATTCGAAACTGCTTTGTTTTGCATTGAGCATTGACGCGAGTTTGCCGGAGGTAGTAGTTGTGCTAGCCAGCGATCCTATGTGACGATCGTATTAGATTCCATTTTTAAAAATTTTCAATTTAGAAAACCAAATGCCGAGTTGTGGTATATATCATATAAAAATAAAAATTTTACCTTTTGTATGAAACAGCTGATATTTTTTTGCGATTTCAGAGGTTTGTCCACATAGTGAAAATTGTTCATATTCACAAGTACATTCACCCCTTAAATGGTGCAAACTGATTTTTCTACACTTGTATACATTTTAGAAATCAATTTAATAAATAAATTTTGAGTCCTAAACCTAAAACTACATTCGATAAAATTTATGAATCTCTGCACATCACTATCGTCAATAAAGTAATACAATTATTTCCTTCAAAGTCGTTATCAATTAATACGGAACTTCATGAGCGGACAAACGTCAAACCGGCCATCATAGCGTGCCGCTAGTGTAGTTTTGGTTTCTGATTCGAAAACAAAACAAGTTTTAATCAATATTTACAAGAAGTTTTTATCAATATAAAATAAATATTAAAAAAAATAAAAATTTTTTCTTCAAATCAAAACATCTCAATCAATCAATCTCGATACAAACCTTATTTGGTACTAGTTTTGTTTTGTTATTACAAACAATAGGTAAAAAATTGTACAAACGAAATATACAAACAATAGGTAAAAAATTGTACAAACAAAATATTATATACAAATAATATAGTAGGGTTGCCATCATTAAAAAAATCAAAATCAAAATGTTTATTCTTTCACATAGGCCTAACTTACAGGCACTAAATAAGTAAAAAATTGTACAAACAAAATATACAAACAATAGGTAAAAAATTGTACAATTAAAATATTATATACTATAGTAGAAAAAGCTAATTATTAATGGCAACCCTACGCTACCGAGACAAATAAGCCACTTCATCAATAACAGTTCTGCACACCGAATTAACGAAAAAAATGGGTTCCCAAAAATATATAAAATATCACAAAGAAAAAATCAGTTCAGCAGTATTAACAAAAGTGTCCACAATTTAAATCGGTTCAGTGCTTAGTTCCTCTCCGCATTTAGCAATAAAAAATTGGTTCAGTAGTTTTGTTCCCGTTACGATTAGGATGGATCAAACATACGTTCATACTAATCTGGTACAAGTGTTTTATTGCAGACGTATCTTTAACATTACTAACTTAACCGAGTGGTGAGTGTAAAAATGTAGGTGCTGTGATATGTGATAGGTGTGTACTGAATGTGTTAAAGATTATGACACAACCGGAAACAATCGCCAATGCACATAGCCTTATTGCACCCAATGCATTGTGTAATGGTACGTTGCTTGCACTGGGCGCAACTTCGCCTAAGGCGCTGTTTTTTGTTCCCGGTCATGAAGTCAAGTAAGACTAGGTAATGACCCACCGGAGGGGTGGGTCCTACTATGGCTGGTCGAGGGGGGGTGTGGCGCTCCAGCAATTGATCTGTTAACTTCATTCTAAAGTTTCGTTGCGTTATAGGGCTGGATGCTTTGTATAGTATGTAAGCGTTTAGTATACTAATATTCAACATACGCATGAAAAACTTCTTATACCAAACTCGAGTCCTTTTACGCTCGAAGGGATAACTCGCAAGAAAGGCGTCTCTGGTGTCAACCCACCCCATACAGATATTATAATCCGGAGGACGACGGAGGGTTTAAGGGTACCGCGGCACGACGTAGATGCGGCCCCGTGGAATGTCGAGATAAGAGCCACGCGGTTCTTATCTCGCCATACCAGGAGATCCACATCTCCTGAAGTGCAACCGTAAACCTTACCGACGACCATGTCTTGCTTCTGCAAATCGGCCAGTTCGACGGGTACAAACTGGCGATTTGTGCGCAGCGTTCCCACGCAGTCAAAGCCAAGTGACTTTAACTCGCGTGCGAGCGCTGGCGAGTTATAATAATTATCCATCCATAGCGTGTGTCCCTTTCCTTCAAGACCCTTTACAAGGTCGAGCACGATAGATGGGATTGCTCCCGAAACTGGTGTGGCTCTTTCAGGACACCTGTGATCCTGTCCTGTGTGGATCTTTAAGCGCCACGTGTACCCAGTTTGGGATTCGCAGATTTCATAGGTTTTAATCCCAACTGCGGAGGCCTTGTTGCGGATGAATTGCTTGATATTCAACCAACCCTTCCACATGGTTAGACTTTCGTCTAACGCCAGATTTTGTGACAATCTATATAAATTTGCGAATTTGTTGTTGAGGTGATTAACGATGGGCTTAACCTTAAAAAACTTTGCCTCGGAATTTCCCATTACTTCAGGTGTGCAAAACGCATTATTGTTGAAATGGATGTACCTATACAACATCAAAAACCGATCAAGGCTCATGACAGCCGCGAACCCAGGGGTGCTGTAGGTGTTATGAGCCTTCTGCCAATAATCTTTAAAGCAATTTTTTACTACACCCCCCATCGTGATGATTATGGCGAAAAATGCATAAAGCTCACTGACAGTAGTATCTTTCCACCTGTTCATTCGGCTGCCAGGGCGAAGGGTGTTGTTCGCTCGCATTTGGTCGGCCTGTTGATGTGCGTACCGATTTGTCTCGGTAGCAATGTGCTCCATTATACCCTCATCCCATATAGCCGTAAAGGCATCATACGGGGTTTGGTATGAAGCCGTGGGTCCACAGTTTATCTGGGAAAACTCTTCCCTCCTCGAATTAGGAGAAATTGGAGGATTCGGGAATGGTTTCCATTCAAACTTAAATTTATTTAACTCTATCGGTTCTCGCGACGAGGACTGAGGCTCTGACGCAGGCTGAGTCATTGACGGCGATAACTCAGGCTCAGGCTGAGGCTCAACAGCGGAGGAAGCGTCGACAATGTGAGGGCGAGGTGACGAGGCTGGGCCCATATGAGGGTCTGTCTCCTGGGCCAACTCTTGTTCCTCATCCTCACAATGTCCAAAAATAGCTTCCTCCCTGTTGAACGGCAGCACTGGTCCCTCGTCATCGTCCGACGACTCACCGCTGCCTTCGCTGCCTGCAAAGTAAAAAAATGCCTGAAAAATAATGACTTAAAAATAAGCTGTATCTAAAAAGGACTGCTAAAAGTTGCTGAAACCCTAAAACGCCTTAATCTAAATTTCATAATATTCTGATGGTTCTATATAACCTCCTCTGTGAGTCATGACACGAGCTATCTCTTACATTGGGCAAGATCAGAAAAAATATCGCGAAGATTGTATAATGTACATATTTATTTTTATTAATACCCCTCCCAGCTGTAGAACTAATGCACTTACCATAGGCATACAGCCACGCTTCAATGTCCTCGTCGCGAAGATTCTCCGTACGGAGAGGTGCTGCCGCTCGAGCCCTGTAAAAAACAATACATTGAATCGATCGGATTGAATTATGAAAGTAGCGGACGCGCGCTGAAAAAATATAAATGGTTAAAAAAATAAATTATGAAGATGATATTACCTTGAAGATGATGCTGGGGTGGTCGCGTCCCGCCAGCTGGGCCCAGGAGTGGGCTCCAACTCCCTTCCACTTGTGCTGGGCCCAGCCAACATCGTCCACGTCATCGTAGGGTCTGTGAAAAATATTATATTAAATCGATTGGTTTGATTTATGAACACAATGTTATCCAGTATTATTTTGCACTCACAGTCTCCGTTTTGCCCCGGGCTCGGATGGCGCGGGATGGATGGATGATGGTCTGAAGAAAAATAGACATTATCATAATTTGTTTTGCACAATTTAACTGTGACAGTTTTTTTTAAATAATGTAACTCACCCTGCTCGCTTCCTGCTGTATAGCAAACTGTGAGGAGTCGATGTGCCGCTTGATTCCCCACAGTTTACAAATCTGCAAAATACATAACAATTATTACTATATATTATATTAAGTACATGTTTAATGAAAACTAAAACAAAATATGCAAATTATTACGCAGCAGGAGACGGCGGAATTTCGTCTGGAGACCCAGGAATCAGCTCAGCACAGCTCAGATCCGTCATCAGCCCATCACCAGCGCTGAGCGTGGGGATTTGCTCAGTGCTAATGATGGGACTGTCTGACATCTGACTTGTGCCGGGCTGATCCTGGCTAGTGTCCCCGGTAGTGGTGGCGGTGTTCGAGCGACTGTGAAAAAATTTTATTATGTAATAAAAAATTATAAAAATGAATGTATTTTTACAAATTACAAGCGATAAAATTTTACCTTGGCAGGAAGCGTGGCCGTCGCACGTGTAGTGGCGTGACGGAGCGCTGGCATTCCTCCAGCTCGTTCAGGTAGCCCAATTCCACCCTAAAATCATTTAAACTGTTAAATAAAAAAAAAAACAAGTGTAAAAATTCTACAATTATTATTAACAGTTATTCTTACGATCCGCTTGTGAGGCTGTCCCGAGTATTATTACCACGCGTCCGTGCGCCACGACCGCGTTTCGGGGCAATGCTTGGCCTTATAAAAAAAAATAAGATATAGTGCAAGCAAAACCAACACCAATATTTAATACTCTAATAGTGTTATTACGTCTCAGACGAAGTGCTGCCCTCGACAACGCGGCCTCTCCCACGCCCACGCCCACGCCCACGCGCACGCCCACGCCCGCGTCCAGTTGAAGGGCTGTTTAATAAAAAAATACGTACAAACACGTATACATAAAATGCTCTAAACTTACCTACATATGCTCTAAACGTAAATATTTTTATAACTTATTACTAAATTTTTAAACTTTAAAAAATTATTTCTCGAAAACTATTATGAATCGAAAATTTTGGCTTAGAGGGTTGAGTTTTGTCCTCCCCCCCTCCCTTCCCTTTTATTCCCACCTCCCCCCGCCACGACACCTATACTAAAGTCCAACCAACAAAAGCGGTTAATGATGATAATGATTTATATAAGAAATAATAATAATTCCCGTAGGGCTGTTTAGTACATATATACACAAAAAATAATACATACGTACAATGTACATACAAAAATCCTAACCTGATTGCGAAATTATCAAACTGTTAAAAATAACTTAAAAACCAATACGAAAATTAATAACATTTAGGTACAGCCGCTACTAGAATGATGATGATGACTAATGTAACGAAAGTCGAGTCTAAAATATTGCAAGGCTATGAAAACCGTCAAAATTCAGATACTAACTGTCATAATTCAAAGAAAAAACCGTTGGCTCAGCTCTATACCTATTTGTTTTGTGCTATTATCTAATATTTAACACTTTTTGGGGAGGTTTCAGTATTTTAAATGTTTAATCATTAGTTTGGTGTCATAAATCAAAAAACACCATGCAGTTTTATTAGATAAATGATTTCATTTAGGTAAAACAAAAATGGCCACACGCAGTCCTGCTTAGACCGGGTCACATTCCAAGACATTTTATTTCAAAAATCAAAGTAGCAGTGATTTACCAATTACTACATATTAAAATACATATGAAATACTACTTACTTGGGCATTTTCAAGTCACAACACAAGTTTTAAAACAAAATAAACACAAAAATCAGACAACCGCACGTACGCTCACAATGGCCCGCTTTCAACTGAGTCATTCGACCTCATTAATTCAAAATGGCGACGTTCGAACGTGCCTAATCGCTGTCTTTTTTTATTTACTATTGTCAAAATGAGTTAGAGAAAAATGGCTATTGATTCATAAGCTACAGAGCTCAAGTTCCGAGACGCTATATTTGTTTGTGGCACAAGCCTCCAGGATAGCGGTGCGTACTTAAAGTAGCATTTACACAATGGCGTATGCTGGCCCACTGCAGGCCATCGCCATTGTGTACAGGGGAAAATGGTATGCAATGGCGGACAATGGTCGACGATGGCGCGCGATCGGGAAGTTGTCGGTTTTTGGCGCACACTTCAAAGGAATCGTGGCGTTGCGTGGTCTGTAGTGTTCACACAATGGCCCATTGCTCAGTTCGCCACCGACCGCTGAACAGTGTATTCTTTTGTTGCGACTACTTCCAACAAAATTAAATTACTAAATTCAAATTAATAATTATTAAATTATTGATAAATTCGAATTATCGAATTCTCCTGATGGTTCTGCAAGCATTTCGCTCAGCAGATTGTTCATGGTTTGCCTAAAAATGATAAAAAATTACTTAGTCATGTACGTAAGGAGCATGCCACGGGTGTGCCCGCGAAATTCAAATTTTTTGTGGTTTTCGCAATTTTTAAGCTAATAAGACATAGTAGGCTCATGGCAGTCAAATTGCGGAATTCCAGTCGTCTTCACGTGTTTATTTATATAAAAATCTCTGCTTGTAACTAGCATACAAATTGCAAAAAACCACGAAAATTTTGAATTTCGCGCGCAGAGTCGTTGATTTCGCCTTAAACTACTTCCACGTCCATCGCAAGTGCCTCACCGGGCAGCAATGAGTCATGCGCCATTGTATGAACACCAAGTGATCGTGGCCTACAGTTGTGCGTGGCCTGCAGTGGGCCAACATACGCCATTGTGTAAATGCGGCTTAAAGGTGTCACGTCAACCAACCTCCAAAATAGAAGTGCGCACTTGAGTGGATTCACAATTCAACAGGGACAAATGCCCGAACATGGTCACAAACACTTTGTTGCATTATGTCATCTATAACGACCTTGTAATTGCCGTGGCGACCCCGCCTGTCCTCTTCTAAAATAGCACTTCCGAAGTACTTCTTCCACGCAGTCTTTAAAATACGAATTGAAACGGCAAGAGTATTAATTAAACATAGTTTGGCACACCTCGACTTTCTCGTAGTGAGATTCGTTAGAAATTGTGATCAGCGGAAGATAATACTTTAAAGTATTTTTTCTATTGTTAGGAGTGTCTTGATTCAGGCATCTTTTCTTTTTCATTTTATCGGAATATTTGATGATGAAATCCCACTGCTTAGCTCGATCTCCCAGTTGCCAAAATTTTGTGAAGCAGTCCAACCGCTCTTGGTGAGATATTTTATCTGAGCATTTATAACGGCATCTGCAAGCAGGTCCCATCGTTTTTTTATCTACGGGTTTTCCCTTTCTCGTTACATATTCCTTACCTAAGTTCTTGAGACATTTGCGTTTAGGGTCTGACCATTCTTTTGGACGCCTTTGTCGTCTTTTTAGGAGTCACGGAGTGCGAAGTAGCAGGCGAATTTGTGGTACTAAATGTCGACGAAGAAATCACAGAGAATGTGTCTGCGTGGTTAGGGCAGAATTAATTATCGCAAATCGAATGGACATTAGTAGGAGATTGCATAGGAGTTGGCACTGACAGTTCCAAATCAGCCAGGGTAGATCTATTCTGAGAAACTTCTAATAGCTCTTCAGCTGAATTAATGGTGAATTTTCGTAACTAGACGGCACTTCTAACGAAAATCTACTGGGTTGGTTGCTATAAACTTCTGTGGCAGGCGGATCAGAAATGGCATTCGGTATTGAGCTACTCGTATCACACGTAATTTCTTTTGTCCCACCTTTCTTTATGCAGAACTTCTTCCCATATATCAGCTAGTTCTTGACTGATTTCTTCTGCATCAGGAGGTAAAGGTGAGCTTTGTTGTGTCATGTCGATGTCATCAAAACACACAGCTGAAATAAATAAAAAATACTGAATATTTAGTATAGGTATTCATTAATATTACAAAGAGATTAATTTAACAAATCTTAAATAAAAAGTCTTTATAATTTTATTATTTAACGATATTTCTAACTGAACAACGTCCTAACTAATGTCATTATCCCAGTAACAACGTCTCATCTCAATATCAAACCAACAAATCTTAACACAGGTTTCATAGAAAAACGTCCTATATCAACAAGAGACTTAAAAAATTAATGATGTTCGTATTAAATCGTCCTTATATCGCGACGTAAGAGTCAGATGAACGCAAGTTTTACAGGAGAGCAAAAAAACTGTCTGAAATCACCTACTTAGACTTTACCAGCTATTTAAAGAGAAACTATACAATTGACTAAAAAGAAAAATATATCGCTGTATTGGTATACTATTTGAGTTTTGTATAAGATAAGAATTATATACATACACATATATGCTTATGTCATAGCCATAATAGTTCTTTTGAAATTCGGTAGACATACGTCAGTGTGGCCCTTATTTTTCTGTTGTAATCGTGAGGTTATCGTATTGAAATACGTTATTTCTTAAGCTTACTTTTATTACTGAAGCTTACATTTTATTTTTTAATTCATTTAACTAACACAATTAGTTAAATGAATTAAAGATAAAATGTTTATTAATCAAACAGAACATAATCTTAATTATTATTTTAAAAATAAACATAGCCATTCGCATGGAATAATCTTAAGTTATTGTCTTCGATATCATCATCGTAATCAATCAAACGAAAAAGTAAATTTTTTAATGAAAAAATTGGTTAAATCCACACTCAGCCATTTGCATAGACAATCCCTAATTGTCTTCATTATCATCTGTTGTTCCAACTAAGAATCCTTCATAAAAACTGCGATACTGTGAGAGGATGATACCCTGTCTGCATAAATCCTGCAAATCTTCATACTTTTCAGCGGAAATAGGTAATAGTGTTTCATATGCATTTTTAAACAAAATTTGTTTTACAGGTGGTCTTTTGCCTCTTCTTATAATCTTAATCATTTTAAAATCGTCATCATCCAGATCATATTTTAAATATATATATTTATTGTCGTCTTTGCGGTACTGTAGCCATCTTTTTTAAGCCAGTTGACAGCATTGCCATCACAATCCACCTTAGTATTCTTAATTAATGCGGATTTGAGGTGCTTAATATCTACGAAATCGTCTGTATCCATATACTTTATATGGATTTTTTCGGGAAGCTTTTCTTATAATTGTGTAGAATCCGGATGGATGAAATAAAGGTATATTTTTTTTAGCCAGTTCAATTGTCGCGTGGATTTTATCAGCTTCCATTTGACTATGCCCAGGTTCAAAATACTTTTGGTTAATTCCTGGTATATTAAAAGCTTCAACGCAGTACAATAGTAGAGTACATTTGTACAACGCAGTACAACACTGACTCGCACAAGTATCGGACATAAATGTAGTCGGTTTACCATCAGCTTTGGTTTTCAAATATTTCAATAAACATGGCCCAATTTCAACAGCCCCTTTCTTTCCATTACCTTCGTACCAGCAATATCAGAAAACGTTACGCTTTTCTGCTTCAAAATCCAACATGGTAAAGTTGTAAATCGCGATTCGGCGTTTGTAATAAATTAGCTTAGATGATGGGGAAGAGCAATTACAAATGGCTTCCAAGTCATATTCAACGAAATGTATATCACCAGATTGGGCTGACATTTTTGTTTCATCACGATGTCTTGCAGTAATTTTTCTTTCTAAATGCTTTTCGTACTCTTCTTTGTGCATCTCTTTTTCTTCTGCGTTCAAATGTTGAAAAGTAAAACATTTGTCACATATATCTTTCCGTTGTTTATAGAAACCTATGTTAAAGTCTCTATTAAAAATCTTACGATAATAAGCTATGTCAACGGGTTCTCTTTGTTCTTCAGAACATTTAATTTTATAAAGTTCATACATCTTGGTTACACTCAGATCTTGATCTAAGTATTCTTTTTTAGTGTCCTCTCGCGCATAGTGCGCAGGCATTCGGGGAAAAGAATTTATATGATCCCGTATGAATTGCTTAGTATCTTCCGATTTTGTATTGTGAGGTTCGTGTTTGCCCCGCATATTAAAAATTGATCGTCCGACCGTCGATATTGTTCTATGATATTGTGAAACAAACAATATTTCTAAAATTAAATATATAGCGCTTTTGCAAATACGTTCCTATAGCCGTAACTAGTTGCACGACTACTAAAGCTAATTTAGCGGAATTTATTATACGTTTTTGTGGTTCTATTGAAATTTGTTGAAATGTTAATGCGTTTTTTTGGAATTTGTGAAATATTGAATATATCGATACGTCGTTTTGGCAATTCATAGAGGACCATATTGTGATCCGATTTATGAAAAAAACGATTTTTGAATTTTTTGTAGTTATGTTCATCTGACTCTTACCTCGCGATATTTCTTAAGACTTCTTCTTTTTACTATTAATTTTTACAAAAAAATGAATACTCTGTGACTAATCATTACGAATAAGTATTTTCGCACTGAAATTGTATTTCTATACTTCTCCGTCAAAGAACGTCCTATGTAAAAATAGATCGCCCACAACGGTTAATTGAGACAAAAATGCAATAATCACAGCAATACCAACTTAATGTTTATGAATTTAAGAATTTATAAGTGTGTTGCGCTAAATAATACAGCTGAAATCTTCAACTTACCAGCATTAACTTTTTTCCATATAATCAGGATCGTTTGAAAATGTAGCACTAAGCTTAGGCTTTTCTGCATCAGTCAATATGAGCATTTGTAACATTTTCTGTGCACGAGACATCTTTAAAAATATGTTTTTACACTTATTACATTATGTTGTTCATCAAACCGACAGAAATCTGAGCGCAAGACACAAATGCCTATCGTATAAATATTGATTCAAGAATTTTACTTTTACAGTTTTTGGCCGAAAACGATTGACGCCATTTTTTAAGCTCATGTCTACACTATCCATGTTCATTACGAAACTTTGTACCTATTTTGTTTATAGACATAACGACGTCGCACAGAAATTCATAATACAGATTAAAGGATTATATTAATTATTATTTAATCGACATTTTGTTATAACAATATTTTATACGATGCAATTTTAAATATTTCTATTTTATTATTTTACATGTCTGATGACATTATAATATCATAAAATGTTTTGACACTTAACTTTTTCTCCTTTAGTGGTATCGCTATGGGTGAAATAACAGTAATCTAGCTTGGTTCAGAACGACTGATTTTAAACCCGGCACGAACTGGACCGTACTGAGACCTATTTCATGCACAATGAATAACTACTTTCTTTCACTTTCACATTGACAGCTGCTGTTTGCTGATAAAAACTTAATTGACTTACAAAATAGTTGAAAGATTTGGGTGCTTGCCTGCCAGAGATGTGCTTCGTTTTTATCAAACGCAACCAATAGAATCGCCCTATACTTTTCTCCTTTAGTGGTATCGCTATGGGTGAAATAACAGTAATGTAACTTAGGTTCAGAACGACTGATTTTAACCCCGGCACTAACTGAGACCGTGCTGAGACCTATTTCATGCACAATGAATAACTACTTTCTTTCACTTTCACATTGACAGCTGCTGTTTGCTGATAAAAACTTAATTTGCTTACAAAATAGTTGAAGGGAGATGTGCTACGTTTTTATCAAACGCAACTAATAGAATCGCCCTATACTTTTCTCCTTTAGTGGTATCGCTATGGGTGAAATAACAGTAATCTAGCTTAGGTTCAGAACGACTGATTTTAACCCCGGCACGAACTGAGACCGTGCTGAGACCGACCTATTTCATGCACAATGAATATCTACTTTCTTTCACTTTCACATTGACAGCTGCTGTTTGCTGAAAAAAACTTAATTGACTTACAAAATAGTTGAAGGATTTGGGTTCTTGCCTGCCAGAGATGTGCTACGTTTTTATCAAACGCAAACAATAGAATCGCCCTATACTCTTTCCATTCGTTTATTTTCTCTTTCACACATGAAACCACATGAAACAGACATAGCAATAGCGAGGGACCAGAGAGAGATAAAGGAAAAGTGGTCTCTTTATGGTCCCTTGCTATTGCTCCCTCTATTGCTATAGGCCACCCTCTCATCCAAGAGTCCGTACTTCAGAGCAAGCTCTTGGTGTATTATTATTACCTAAAACTTACATTCTTCTAGTGTAGAAGTTCTTCTTTCAGAGCTTTGTTTTCAGTTTGAAGCGAATTATTTTCTTGGATGATTTTGTACAGTTCACTTGTATTTAAAGTTATAATGTCGTCATTACTGGTACTGGTGGCCTGAACATCGTTGAAAATAACTTGTATATTATTCTGGTTGTCGCTGCTTGATGCTTGTGACGTTTATTTCGTCTGAATCGGCCATAATTTTCGAATTGTTTTTATCGAATTGTGCCTTCACTTCTTCTGAACTTATCTCATTTTGTGGACCATTATTTTCATCCATATCAAATTCCGAATCAACATCAAGTAACTGTTTCTTTTATTTTATTTTTGTGTTCATTAAGGTACCTACCTGCAATTAAATAAATGTATAAACAATAATTTAAAAAAAATAGAGTGCGGAGTGGAAGTGGAAGTGGGAGAGTGTGTGTGAGGCTCTTTTTGCATATTGCACTGATTCATTTTCAATGCCTATTGATAGTTGCGCGTAGTGTAAGATCTGTCCATATTTTTACTAATCAACGTCAAACAACGAAGGAGGTTATTAAGTCGACGCGTAAATATATTTTTTTATTTTTATGTATCATCATAACGCATAACTTATTACGGAGTAGTCTGATTTTCAAAAGTCTTTTTTTGTTTGAAAGGGTGGTCTCATATAAATTTGGTTATGATGTAACCGTCCGTAGGATTTACCACCTTCTCCTATAAGGCCCGCCCTACACGTGTCCCCTGGGTGGTGCTAAACGAGCGACAACGCCGAGCAACGGGCGGCGGTTGAGTAACCCGTCCAACTGGGCTACCACAAGCCCTGAGGGCCTAAATTCCCTCTAAACAGATGTGGCAGTAGAACCTTAGGAAAGTGCTACTAGAATTTTTCCTACTTGTAATGGCGGAACTTAAAAACAATTATAAACTACCCCAGGAGGGTACCGTCTGCACTGCGGAAGGAGAATCCCTCACTGGCAATAAGCCAGTCTGCCCCACGTATTCTGGAGGGGCAAAGTCCGCTCACCCAAGTCTACAATAGAAGAAATCCAAAATAAGGAAGAAAAGAAAAATGAAGTAAAGAAGAGTGAAGAAAAGAAGAATGAAGAAAAGAAGAAAGAAGACATAGAAGAAACACTACCTTAAACCAGAATCATGTTACGACAGCTCTTCGGATCACACACCCGTTCTACTAACAATAAATACAAAGATAATTGAATACTCGAAGGCAGAAATGCTGTGTAATAGATTCACAGACTGGGAATCCTTTAGAGAATTTATAAATGAAAGAATTATACTCAAAATGGCTTTAAAGACCCCAGACGATATAGAGGAAGCATCTATATATATAACGAGTCTTATACAAAATGCTTGCTGGATTAATACACCTGCAATCCAAGGAAGACACAAAATTGAAAACCACCCAGTAGAAATTAAAAATGCGGTTTTGGAAAAAAGGAGGCTGCGCCGAATCTGGCACCAGAGTAGGCATCATGAGGACAAAACAAACTTTAACAGAGCTGCTAAAGACCTCACTGAGATGCTGCAGCGTTGGCACGATAACACGTTTGAAGCTCAACTAGAGTCGCTTACTCCAACAGCGGCAACTAACTATTCATTGTGGTTTGCCAAGAACTACAATAGACCACAGGTTGCCAAGCCGCCAATCCGGATGAGCCACAGCTGGGCAAGAACCTCATCAGAAAAGGCCAACGTCTTTGCTGAACACTTAGCCAAAGTATTCTGTCCGAACGATACATCTGACCCAGATGCTGAGCTGCAGGTAAACCAAACCCTTAACTCGGATCTACAAATGTCTCTTCCACCAAACGCAGTAACAGTCCGAGAGACATGGGGAACTATTAAAAGACTGAAAGACAAAAAAGCTCCTGGATTCGATCTTATAACTAAAGAAGTCCTGAAACAACTTCCTAGAAAGGCACTTGTATTTTTAACTACTCTATATAATGGTGAACGTTGGATTTTTAACTACTCTATATAGTGGTGACTGAGAGTGCAACACTTCCCTCAGTTGTGGAAAGTATCACAAATCCTAATGATTCATAAACCTGGTAATCCGCCAAACGATGTCACCTCGTATAGACCAATAAGCCTACTACCGATCCTCTCTAAAGTTTTTGAGAAACTATTGCTGCGAAGAATCCAACCCATTCTAAATGCAAACAACACCTTGTCATCAGTTTGGATTTAGGCAGGAACATTCAACTGTCGAACAAGTGCACAGGGTTTATGAAAAAATTAGGAAAACGCTTGAAGAAAAAGAGTACTGCTCCGCAGTCTTTCTCAACATACAACAAGCATTCGACCGTGTCTGGCATGATGGTCTCCTGTACAAAATAAAGACACATATACCTCACAGCTATTATCTGCTATTTAAATCTTATTTATCGGAGAGACTGTTTCAAGTTAAAGAAATGGACGCAACAACAAAACTGTATGAAATAAAAGCTGGCGTTCCACAAGGGTCAGTACTGGGGCCTGTGCTTTATACCTTATATACAGCAGACTTGCCTTGCTTGCATGGTGAAAGGCGTTACAACAGCCACCTTCGCTGACGATACTGCTATCTTAACTAGCAACAAAGATCCAGTAGTGGCCTCTTCACAACTACAGAAAGGCCTTGATGCGATAAACAAATGGCTTAACACAAACAAGATCAATCCTCGAAATCAATGCATGTCACCTTATATGATGGTCAGTAACTCGAAATCAATGCATGTCACCTTCACCTTGCGCAAAGAGAACTGCCCACCAGTCTATTTAAATGGAACTGAACTCCCACATCGAGATAATGTAAAATACCTCGGGATGCATCTCGACCGTCGTATGACATGGCAACATCACATAAAAACTAGAGAGAAGAAATTAACATTCGTTATAAAAACTTATACTGGATAACAGGGCGTAACAGCAAACTTTCAATAGACAACAAGCTTTTAATTTATAAGACTATGCTTAAACCAATTTGGATGTATGGAATACAATTATGGGGAAGTTCCAGTGATTCCAATATATCAATAATACAAATAACGCAAAACCTGATTTTACGACAAATATCCAATGCTCCTTGGTTCATAACCAACAAAGAAATCCAGGAACATTTAAACATAAAAAGCGTTAAGGAAGAAATCAACACTTGTAAAGAAAAGTACAAAGGGAAAATTTAAAATCACCCGAACGAACTTGCGATCAAGTTAATATCATGTGATTACGCAAGAAGACTAAAAAGGAAAAACGTATTTTAAGACATATAAGTATAAGACTAGCAAGAAGACTAAATAAGAAAAACGTATTTTAAGAGTGAAGAAAAGAAGAATGAAGAAAAGAAGAAAGAAGACATAGAAGACCCATTTGCCAGAAGAGGATTGCAGAGGACACCACCAACCAGCAAGAAGCCGCCATCACCACCAACCCATCACACCATTCAAATTAACTCTCAAAACAGCCAGGAAGACCAAATTTCTGTAGTATCCAATGCAGTTGGCAGAAGTACCAGCAAAAAATTAGTGCAACAAGCTTTCCATCCCAGCTTGTTCCTAACAAGCCCACGACTAGGATCAGCAGGAAACAATTCTTCATCAATCCCTGTTGATCAATCACCAACACCAGTGCCCTGCAGTCCAGGCCCTAAAACACCCCAACCTCCAACTTGGCAAAGAGTGCCAAATAGTAGAAATACCAAGTAAAGAAAACTTTCATGTAGCCCTGGTCCTGTTAAAACTTCAAATCGCTTTGCTGGCTTAGTAGTTGATCCAACCGAAAAATAAACTAGCCAGAAAACTATTAAACCAATCAAACCACCGCCAATAATTCTGTATGGAATAGAAGATCTCAACTTACTAACAGAACTTCTCAAAACTGTTGCTGAGAAAGACAACGTAAGAAGTACGTAATAGCGCCTGAAACATCAAAATATAAACGCAACTCCGAATCTACCTATTTACAGCAAAATAAAAAATGATACCTAAGTACTGCGGTGGTAGTTGGACAAGTAGTTGGTACACATCCGGGTGATGTCTGCAAGAAAAGTCCTACCTCGGTGTTTTTTCTGGCGCGCTCGTCTGTTTTGGTACCACTTCTGCAGCACCTTCCTGCTCAGGCCAGTGACCTGAGCAATCCCGTTGAGGTCTTGGCCGTCCGGGTTTTCATCCATGGCAAAGTTTTTCAACAGCACTCCTAATTGGTTACTGGTGAACCTTGTTCTCTTAGCCTTCCTCTTGTCCAGAGATGACGAAGCTGGATTTAAGTAATTATAGTTTTACATAGTATAACTTCGTTCTTTGGTTGCGGCCTTCAGGCGTATTGGATCTAGCCGCCGTGGCTTACTAGCCACTGGCGGACCGGGGGTCGTCTTGATATGATGGACAGTATTTTGTTGAACTGTACGTACCGTCCCGGCTCACTCACGAAGGATGTCGTGGTATCTGGATTCTCCAGCAACCGTCTTGACTGACGAGACGTCCTCGGCAACCCTTTTTCGTGGAACGTTAACAGATAGTGTCGTTGAACCATCTATGAGGCGATGATTTCTGCAATCAACCAAAAGATTATAATAGCTCAGGAAGTCCATGCCTATTATTGGCTTTGATACATCTGCGATTGTAAATTGCCACACATAATCTTTTCTGAGTCCCAATCAACCAAAAGATTATAATAG
This sequence comes from Coenonympha arcania, assembly GCA_036785405.1. Classification (NCBI taxonomy): domain Eukaryota; kingdom Metazoa; phylum Arthropoda; class Insecta; order Lepidoptera; family Nymphalidae; genus Coenonympha; species Coenonympha arcania. The sequence continues at coordinate 10,428,442 of CM072082.1, forward strand.
CTCAGGAAGTCCATGCCTATTATTGGCTTTGATACATCTGCGATTGTAAATTGCCACACATAATCTTTTCTGAATCCCAGTCAACCAAAAGATTATAATAGCTCAGGAAGTCCATGCCTATTATTGGCTTTGATACATCTGCGATTGTAAATTGCCACACATGTATTATAGTTATAGGTTTACCAGGGTGTTCAAGCAGCCAATCATTTTGTGCTACTGATAGTTTTTGTTTAAATGGGCCATTGACAGCAATATTCAGAGGTTGCATATTATGTGTGCAGTGCGGCGGAAACGTTAAAATAACAATACCATTCTCTCGACAGAAATTTATTGCATCCAAAGTACAAGGCTTTCGTGGTTGTCAAACAATAACAATATTCTGTCATCTTTGCTACATGTCATGAATTTTTTTATGTGTTCCAGCACCTTAACAAATAAAGGCCCTGTCATCCATCCACTTTTTGGACTATTTGCATAACCAACGCTTCCTGGTGGCGCTCCATTAATCATAGCATCATGGAATCGTGCATGTGGGAATATGAAAACAGGTGGAACGGTATTACCTGTTGCACTGACATTGCTGCACATTGTAATCAGTTGGCCTCTCTCTGCTGAGACACATATTGACCTACCTGTTTTGAATCAGTTTGCGCTATCACATTAGGTGCTTGCACCACTGTCATAATGTTAGTCTCATCCAAATTCAAAATTCGGTCTGGAGTAAAGTGGGTCTTTTGCAGAGCCTTTTCGTAATTATCGTAAAACATTGACACATTATGTTTATTAAAACTTGTCGAACGTGTAAGGCTGGTATTCTCAGGCTTTCGCAAAGATCTTGTGCCTTTTCATAAATCCTTTCATCCACTCTATCCCTCAGTTTTCGGTCCATTTTACTGGACATTTATTTATAGAAGAATATTATTTTGTCTGCCACGGCTTGTGTCTGGCACGCTAAATGTATGTTGATATAAATGGACCTTTAGTCGCCGAGCTCGTGCTGTTTCCACACTGCAGAGCTCGCAGTAACTGCACCCGGGATCTATCGCCGCCTGGCAGTTGGCGCACCTGCCTCCTGCTCGGTACCAATTGCTCTTGCAGTTCGGGCAAGTGGCTGAAAATTATTACAATAAAATCATTGTTACTACTACCAAATACTATAATTGTCACGTGTCTTTATTTTTACTTAAGTGCTGCTGCACTCGGAAACGTCAGTAAAGTTAATCTTTATTTAAATCTTTATCATTATCTTATCTATCACACACTATCAATGAAACAAAAATAGAGAGTAGCATAATCAACGGAGGGTTAACTTTAAATGACGACGATTCCGAGTGGGACAGGCAGGTAAATAAGCTCAGTTAACTTACTCTTACCTCTTGTGGAGCTTGTATCTGGCGTGATGTGGTGACGCTCCAACAATTGATTCAAAAAAGCTATTCGAAACTGTCGGTGAGTAATGGTTTTGTGATGTGTTTTATACATAATGTATGCATTTAGCACACTGACATTCAAGAGACGTCTGAAGAGTTTCCGAGAGAGGAGATCCACATCACCTGAAGTATTGTATTGTATTTTATTTGTATATATATGTTTGTGTTGTATTGTATTTGTATTTAGACGTGACGTGACGTCTGACGTCAAAACATCTACTGCGCGTTATAATAAAATTTAAAAATAAAGAAACGAGCGATAACTTATAAAAAGTTGACAAAAAGATAAAACGTTATTTAACTTTGTTGTGAAAGTGTTTGTGTTGAGTGAAATTTAGGCAAACAAGTGTATTTTCCATGACGAAACCTACCTAGAGACCAGTGCTCATCCATCATGAATCTGCTGATTTCCTGTGCTACACTAACGAAAATGCCCACTTTAATGCACTAATTAGTTATTAAACAATGGTCCAAATACACTTAAACTGAATCTGCTTCAAAATGCGAAAGTACATATAAAATTCACTCGTAAAAAGAACGTTTTTTGTTTTTATTTTTATAATCACTGTGACTAGAAGCCCATAATATAGGATAAGTTTCAATAGATTGAATAAATTAAATAATTTTATTATTCGTCCAATCCATATTTAACTGGGTCAAATAACAATAACAAATAAATATTTTTGCTCCGGTAGCGGAAGCAAGACTGAGTTCGCGAACAACAGGTTAGTACGCGTCGACGTGCGTCCACTGCCTGCATGTGTGCGCGCACAAAAGTATACAGATGTTATTGTTCGCTTTAGTGAGTCGACCAAAACAAACATTTGTGTCGCACAATGTGCATTGCAGTGCCGCACAGTTCAGCACACTGGTGGAATCCTACCTTTAAAGTTGTTTGCTAGATTTCGGATATTTTCCACCATAATATTGAATAATCGCCATTTCAAAGACGGAAAAAAAGGAATAAAAAAATATATTAAATTAAGTCATCTATAATTTTCTGTGGGCTTGTGTATCGTTAGTTAGCAACTCGCACTGGGTTATTAACTAAGAAAACAGATCCTATTTTGTATTATATGTGGTGAATAATTTTGTGTTATGTACGGCCGCAAATTTTTTTGGGTCTCTTGTCTTTGAACGCCTCGCTATGCTCAGCATTCAAATTTGAAACTCGGCCCAAAAATCCACTCAGAACGAACTTTTTCCTCACTATCTTCACTGTCTTCAATGTCTGAAGAGGTATGGTCCCCCTCAGTGTCTTCACTATTGTCATTGTCACCGACTTCAATAATAATTTCTTCCGTCAACTTGTCAATGACCACGTCACTCTTCTTATATTCTTCCTCGATTCTTTTCACTTTGCCACATAGCACACTCCATTCGTTCTCACCCATTGACTACTTTTTCTTCGACCAGTTTCATAACGATATCAATGTTCCAGGTTACATTTTTTTTTAGCAACGTATCTCTTAATCGCTGCCCAAGCCATTTCTATTGGTTTAAGATCCGGGTGGTAAGGAGGAAGGCGCAGCACTGTGTGGTTATTTTCTTGAAGGATGCGGTCTATATGATAATTTTTAAATCCCTCTTTGTGTAAAGAAATTAACTTATATAGCTGCGGATTAAGCATAGTGGCGCTAAATGGATTTTTTCTCTGTGTAAGCCACGATTGCATTTCGGATTTTCTGGAATTAGATGTTGGTGCTGCATCTTCCAATTTGCGTTGTGTCTACCACGACAACTCATTTTTCCGGTAGATTTGGCATTAGTTTTGTACAAATCCATTTTTGGTAATTTTCATAATTCATATTGTCGTGGTAGTCACCGGATTTCGTACCAGCTTTAAATACAAGGACAGCATTTGGCACAAAACCTGCTTCTGATCCAGCATGCACAATAACAGCACGTTGACCTTTTGATATTTTTTTTTTAACCCAGCCGTAGTACCGTCGCTCCAGGACTTGGAATTCGTGTGAGGAATCCACATAGGATTTATCAGTATAAACTATAGTTCTACCTTCTGCCCGATACCTCGTAATATTTTACAAATATTCTATCCTTTTTAGACGATGTTCAATTAAAATCTTTCGATTGTCTGCAGTTCTCTTCCATTGAAAGTCTAGTTCTTTTAAAATCCGTCTCAGACTTGTTGCTGAACCTTGGAAGTTTAGGTCTGATTTTAATTTCCTTAAAGTTGATTAATTGTAGGTAATTCCTTTTCAGTTATATGAAAATTGTGTACACAACGTTTAATCACACCTGAATCGAAAGAATCAATACCAGTCACCTTCTTTTTTCCCGACCTTTTCTTTCCAGGAGTACGAAGCACTGGTACCATACTAGAGCCTTGTTCATTTGCAGCCTTTATAATTCTTTGAAGAGTTCTCTTCGTGATGCTTGTAGCTGCTGCAGTCCGTTTTTGGACGGCTTTGAGATCAAATTGAAGGGCTTCTTCAGCTTCTTTAGACATTTTATATACGTCATATACCATTTTTCTGCACTGTGTTACCTAACGTGTTAAGAAGACAGTGCATGCAAGTATCGTTATTAACGACCTCGAGCCATAATAAAAACAAAAATGGATAATTACTATACAGTAAAATAATATATAATATATAAAATACAGTAACAGATTACTAATTAACTATTACACAAATAATCAACAACAACAAACATCGAAAATCATAACAAGTCGCTACCCAAAGAATTTTTTACTCGACAGTACTTTTTATAGCAATGCGCGCATGTATTTGCGTACGGACGTAGCACTCACACTAATGCGAATCCACGCGGGGTGACAGCGCGGCGCGCGGGCTGACGTGCTCCGCTCCCTCGGTCTTCACGCCCCGCATCTACAAACCGCTACTGTGACGCGGCTTGTGACTACATTCAGAGGCGACTATTTGTTTGGGGATACCGGGGTAAGATGGGATATTTAAGAGAAAAAACGTTATAATATAAAAACCAGTCCGTTTATTAGATATCTGCTACAACCAAGGAACACTTAAAGTATCAGTTAAATTAATTATAGTCTTTTATTGCGCTAAATCACATATATAATGGCACATAAAGAAACTAAATGAAACATGTCAAATATCCCGTCTTGCCCCATGATCGGGGCAAAATGGGAAATACTACGGGGCATAATGAGTACACATTTGTTCTGGTTGGCAAAGCTCAGCTTGGATGTCGTCTCGTCTTCATCTACACCTGCGCAGGAATTATGGGCCCAGCCATGGCCTACACTACAAATAACCCATCTTTCAGTGGACTGATGGACTCTGAGTATAAATAGCCACAATATATACAAGGACAATCATTTTCTTCCTCTCCAGATGAATCTGTGTCACTTTCTTTTTTGCGTCTTTTGGTGATATTTTTTTCCGCCTTCTTTTTTCAGGTTTTTGCTTTTGAGTATTTTTATTGTCAGGTTTCTTTTTTGTTCGTCGTTTTATTTTCTTTTTGTCTTTTATTTATTTCGTTAATAAGATCATTCTTGTACGGAGAAGCTGTAAGTATTGCAGTTTTATCGCATCTTTGGTTCTCACTTCCTTGGGTATAGCTATAATACTTTCTGGGGTCACGGAAAACGAGGAACTTGGTGGCTGGATTTGTCTCTCAGGGGTCTTATCTTTATTTAAGTGTGCAGAAGTCGAAGGCTGTGGTAAAACCTCAGAGCTCATAATTGATTCCGTAATTGCACGATCAGCAGAAGTATCTTTTTGTGCTGGAATGTATGGTTCATCTAGGGTTACTTCCGATATATCAATCTCTTGCTGTGTTCTCTCAGGCGTTAAAACAGATTTCAGCTGTAACCAATTGTCCCCTTTCTGCAGATGATAAGCAGCCAACTTGCTTGTAACAGCTCTTCTCATATCGTCTTCTTCCCATGTTCCACGATCCGTTTTACGTTTATAAGTTCGTACCATTGTAACTGCGAGCAAAAAGTTATTAAATAGGTGTTAAAAAATCTACACATAAGGGGCAAAACGGGACTACTATCCCTTTATGCCCCGACCTTTTTGCCCCAACAACCATATTATGAAAAAGTGATAACAGTTCTAACCTACAAAATTATTCAACAAGAAATCTATCAAAATTTGTTAGTTTTGCGCTGCTACAACAAGTATGCATAAAAAGGTTACATGAGTAATGATAACCTACCTTCGTGCGCGCCGATTCAAAACAGAAAACTTCGTAAAAATTCTCCAAAAACCAGTTTTCTCGTGACGCAACTGAATATCGCGCGAATGGCGCCGTGTGCGGTTCTGTTGCATTCACGAGTCGCACACACAAGCATATTTCCCGTCTTACCCCGAGCCTCGTCTTGCCCCGGTCTCCCCTACGGACAGCTATGATAAAAATTGTGAATTAATACATGTAGGTATGAGAGCAAACCATGAAGAAAATTTATCACCATTACAATCTGTACCTCGTCGGCCTACTGTGAATGCTACTGAAATAAGATCAATTTTTATGAATTACATCCACCAAAAACGAATAAGGGGCCAATGATGTATAATTTAATTTAATTAGTTTATTATTTGTGGACATAAAAACGAGTAGATAATAATTACGACCTTAATAAAAATATTTTAATTTATAAATCTTTGTTTTTCTTACACTTTGTTCATCTGTCGATATTAAGCTTTTGCATGTATATTTTCCTTTTAAAAATGCCTCCATAACATCATAAAACAACCAAATCGGCTTGTATACTATATTTCATCTTCTCCCATGCCTGACCGGATTGAATCTTGTTTTCTTCTAAAATGCATCCGAAATGCTGACATCAATGTCTCTTTCTTTTTTTTTAGTTCCGAAACAGGAATTTGCAGGGTATCAGCAATGCGATTTCATGCATCATTTCTCTAATAGGTCTTTGTCTCTAATAGATCTGCAGCATATGCGTGAAGCAAGACGACGTAGAGTGCTGCCGATCGCTATAGGACGAATGCCGCCATCTTTCCTCTAAATTAAGAGTAATTTTCTTCGTCACTTTCACTATCGTCGATAATAATTTGACGTTATGTGTTCTTGGGCGGATTACTTTATTTTCCAAAATTGTGATTTTGCTGGTTTGGGTGATTAGCTTAGGTTCTTCTTATTGAAATCCTCCCTACTTGGTCGTCGTCTTCATTACTGAAGGTCGTGTCCGCACTGCATTTCCTTCAATATGTTCTTCACCATGTCTCTCCACACGTTTCGATCTTCGCTTTTCTGATGGCTGTTGCGAAAGGAAGGCCTGTGATATTTTCCTGTATTTATTTCGTTTAGGCTTTTTGTATTCTTCTTCGTTATCACTAACATTTTCTAGTGTTAATTTCTTTTTACGATGCGACATTGTAATGAATTAAACTTGTACGAAACTATCGACCGCGAGCACGTCCTCCGCCCATGACTGCACAACACTACTGACGGCTCAAAGCGTACGCATCTGCACAGTGCGGCAACAGGTCGCCATCAGTCATCCACCTAAAATAAGCCCGCTTCCGCACTGAGATAACTTTTTTAAGTCCTATGCGGCGGAGGTCGAAAATGGCCCGACGCGTTAGTAAACTGCCTATATTTTTCTATTTTAAGTCACAAATCGAAAACTATATTTGTATTTGTCATACTCGTAAAAATGCACAAGAAAGTAGTGGTAGCGAACCTGCTGTCTGCGCCGGAGGGCGTGGGTTCGATTCCCACTACTGGTAAATGTTTGTGTGATGAGCATGAATGTTTTCCAGTGTTTGGGTATTCCATATATTGTATTTAATATGTATATTAGTAGGTATATATGTATATTTATCAGTTATCCAGTAGGTGCCCATAACACAAGCTATCGCTTACTTTGGGGCTAGATTGCGATGTGTAAAATGTCCCGTATATATTTATTTTATATTGAGTTTATTTGAATGTGTATATAATTTGTTTGTTTTTGGTTAGTGAGTAAATCAAATAATCAAAATATTTCATAAAAGATTTATTAAAATACATAAATATTGTAAAATATTTAAAATCTTTAATTTTCATCATCCAAATTCAACTTCGGCCGATGCATCGAATCCAAGCTGGCAAAAAACTTGGAATCTTAAACAACTTTAAGTAGTCCTTCACGCCGGAACAGCTCCTCACTTTATACCAGAACAGGCTCAATCATGCATGGAGTAATGTAGCCATTTAGGGGACGGCTCTGATATCAGTACCAACTTGATGCTTTGGATTTGGTGGATAACTGTGCTAGAAGACTCATCGGCAACCAGACACTGGTCAACAAAAAGAGCCTTGAACATCGTTAAGTTTGCCTGACCGTCAATGTTCCATAGAATATTTCGCTATTTCGGAGAGTGTGCTCAGAAACTAAACTCACCGGCATATTTAGCGGAACATAAAAAAAAGGTCCATAATTAAAAAAAATATGGTTTTATTTTAAAATCTACTTACTACACTTCTTTTGTTATTTAGTTTCATTTGTTTTTACTTAAAATGAGATCACATTAAGAACAGATTTTGCGAGTAAAGGCTATTTGTGAAAAATGGTACATTTTTGAACTTTTCATGTAACCTGGAAAAGTGAAATTTAATATTAAAATTACAATTAATTAAATTAGAAAAATGGTGATTAATATCGCGTATTTTCTCCACGTGCTCTTATTAAAGTTTCTACCCGTCTAGGCATACTGAGAATGAATTTATCGATGGTCTCCTGGGATAGTCTCCGCCATTCCTCAACTACGGCGATTCGCAGTTCTCCCACGTTGGCAGGAGCTGGAATTCTGGACTTAACTTTTCTTTTCAGCAAGTCCCAAACGTGCTCTATTGGGTTCATATCCGGTGATCTCGCCGGCCACTCCATAACAGTGATATTCATATCATTAAGATAAGCTTGAGTTACCCGAGCGGTATGCGGCAGAGCATTATTCTGCACTCATCACTAAACAATACCTTACTCCATTGGTCCGCGTTCCAAAGTCGATGTTCCTGAGCAAAAGTTAACCTGTTTCTACGATGATTTACCTCGAGCCTTGGAGCCTTGGCGGGCACAAATGAACCCAAACCAGCTTCTTCGAGCCTTCTTCGTACCGTACGCTCACTTACGGTTACACCCCGCACTGCTTCTAACTCATGTCGGGCTTGGACGGCCGTCAAACGGGGGTTCCTACGTACACGAAGCCGAATGAAACGATCATCCCTACTCGAAGTGCGTCTTTTTCTGCCTGATCCTGCTCTTCTCACATAAGTACCGGTTTCCCTGAACCGTTGGATAATGCGATGGATCGTTGAAACTGGTCGACGAAGATCTCTGGATATCAGTCTGTAGGTTTGACCATTTCTTCGCATTTCGATTGCCCTGGCAATCTCCGTTGGGGCTAAGTCAGGCATAATTCAGTCATCAACTCCAGAAAGATACGCGATTAAAAAAAACTAACAAAAAACAGTATTTCAATGAAATTTTAAATCAAACTCAGAAGGAAGAAATACTCGAAGTTCGCTCCAGATAAGGTGTATTTGAATAAAATTAAAAGAATTGCATAAAATGTGATGTTCAGTTGTTTTCTTAATTTGAAAATATTTCTTTTTAAATTAAATAACGTATAAACCAGCCAGCAACTTTATATGATACTGATATCAAACCTTTTTTTATGTTCCGCTAAATATGCCGGCGAGTTTATTTAATTTGGGTCTCCTGTCACCATTTTATCATAGAACTGCAAGGCATCGTAAAGGCTTTCAACCATATATAGTTGACGTACCAAAGACATGTATGAAGAGGTTTGATTCCTCGTTCCTGATTATGTACTGCAAAGGTCTGAAACACCCTTCCAGCCTCGTCTTTCTCGCCACCTACAACTTGGGCACCTTCAAATCAAGAGTGAAAGGCATGTCCTAGGCAACGGAAGCACCGTATCATAACTTACTATCAGGTGTGATCACAGTCAAACGCTAGCCTACATTAAATAAAATAGTCAATCAAAAATTCAAGGTCAAGATATGGTGATGGAATGTGACACGGGAAGTGCTGTTTCATGTATTAGTTATAAAGTATATCAAGAAAAATTTCGTGATTTAAAGTTACATGATAGTAATTTACAGTTGAGATATTATACAGGCGAGTGTGTTGCACCCGTAGGCCTATTGAAAACCGTAGTTAAATATGAACAGACTGAGAAATGTTTAGACTTGTATGTGATTAAAAATGGCAAAACATGTTTATTAGGAAGGCAGTGGTTAATGGAACTCAATATTAAATTACCTAATTTTGTATAATATCCTCTTAATAGGATCGCGGAGACAAATTTTCATACAAGAATTCAGTTCCAGATACTGTAAGGTGTTTGCGGACGGCCTGGGTCGGTTCACCGGCGGCCGGGTGAGCATACGCCTGCGAGCGGACGCGCGGCCGGTGTTCATGCGAGCCCGCGCGCTGGCGTACGCGCTGCGCGAGCCCGTGGAGCGTGCGCTGAAGCAGCTGGTGCGCGACGGCATCCTCACTCCTGTCGACCGTTCCGACTGGGCCACCCCGATCGTACCGGTAATTAAGAAAGATGGTAGCATACGGATCTGCGCTGATTATAAACTCACTTTAAATAAGAATATTGAAGTAGACCGTTATCCATTGCCGAGGGTCGAAGACCTGTTAACGCGTGTTAGTGGAGGGCAGAGATTTAGTAAAATAGATTTGTCACAGGCGTATGCTCAATTTGAGTTGGATGACACAAAAAAAATGCACAGTGATAAATACACAAGGGTTTATTTATGTATAACAGGTTAGTGTATGGTCTATCGTCCAGCCCAGGAATTTTCCAAAAGAAATTAGAGGCTTTATTTGCCGATTTACCTCAAGTAGGCGTTTTTCTCGACGACATTATCATTACTGGGCGAGACGACCAGGAACATATCACAAATCTGCATAAGGTTTTTGATAGACTACAGGCTTATGGGCTGCGGGTCAAAAAAGAGAAGTGTGTATTTTTTGCAGAAACTATTAACTACCTAGGCTACATTATTAGCAAAAGTGGAGTGCGTACTTGCCCCGATAAAGTAAAAGCCATTGTAAATACACCTGCACCGGAGAACATGACCCAATTAAGGGCATTTATAGGTATGATTATGTACCATGCCAAATTTATTAAAAATGTAAGTACGTTATTAGCCCCATTGTACAATTTATTGCGTAAAGGGGTAAAATTCAACTGGTGTAATGAATGTGAAGCCGCGTTTAGAGAGGTTAAGCGGTTGTTGATATCGAGTGAGGTGCTGATACATTATTCACCGGAGCTCCCGCTCGTACTGACGGCAGACGCTTCCTGCGCAGGAATAGCCGCGATTATATCTCATCTCACTCCAGAGGGTGAACGCCCCATAGCTTTTGCGTCGCGCACCTTGACGTCAGCGGAGCGCGCGTATGCTCAAATTGATCGGGAAGCTTTATCCATTGTGTACGGTGTAAAAAAATTCCACCAATATTTATACGGCCGACAGTATAAACTAAGGACAGATCACAAACCACTCACCTTTATATTTGGACATAAAACAGATATATACAAACAGATATATTTGGACATAAAACAGATATATATAAACAGATGGCAGCATCACGAATACAGCGATGGGCTATTCTATTAGCAGGGTACGACTATAAGATAGAATTTGTGTCATCAGCAAAAAACTGTGCTGATGGCTTATCGCGGCTACCTCTAAATAAGAAAGAAACTAATAAGGCACAGGACGTAACTTATTTAAACTTTGTGGAAAATTTCCTACCGGTAACAAGTGACCACATTAGAAGGGAAACAAGCAAAGATAAACTGCTGAGTAGAGTATTTTTGTTTATTAAAACGGGCTGGCCAGCATCATGCCTTGATGAAGAAATTAGAGCATATTACAATAGACGACATGAGTTGTACCTCGATCGAGGTTGTATTATGTGGGGTTATCGGGTAGTGGTCCCGCAGGCTCTGCGTACTGATGGATATCAGTACGCAGAGCCTGCTTAAGCAATTGCACATCAGTCATATGGGTATCGTTAAAACGAAATCGCTTGCTCGAAGTTACGTGTGGTGGCCACAGATAGACCAAGATATTGAGGATTTATGTAAAACGTGCGAAACGTGTGCTGCTGAGGCAACGGCACCCCCGCGAGCAACGCCTTGTCCATGGCCGTACTTACCCGAACCTTGGAGTAGGATACATGTTGATTTCCTCGGTCCATTTAAAGGAAAAACATTTCTTGTTATTATTGACTCTACTTCAAAATGGTTAGAAATATTTGAGATGCAACGAACAAATGCTCACGCTGTTCTTAAAGTTCTTCGGTCTACTTTTGCACGCTTTTGATTGCCGATCCAATGTGTTTCAGACGGTGGGCCGCCGTTTTCGTCACAGGAATTTGCTAGATTCTTAAGCGATAACGGAATTTATCAGTCATTTTCACCAGTTTATCACCCGTCTTCAAACGGGGCCGCAGAAAATGCGGTAAAACTATGTAAGCGTGCAATTAATAAGGCTTATAGGGATAACATTGATGTTGATGCCGCTCTACAAACTTTCCTATTAGCTTACAGAAACAGCGTGCATAGCAGTACCAGCTCCTCCTGTCACGAATAATTTTAAAGGAATATTGGAGTCACATTGATTTGTCACCTCATATCTAATTCGTTTCGTTACTTCATCAAATATTTTCTTTTGCTCTACATTCATGCTGTCAACCATAGTACGAAAATCTTCACCTGTTATGTTTACCTGCATTTCTTCTCCAACGCCTTCTATTTCGATATCAACATCAGCTATTCCCGGGTCGTATCCATTAACAATCGCCCCTACATTCTGATATTCGTTGTGGACTGCTTGTTCATTGCCGTCACTAAATGCTGCAGGTTCGGCTAGTGCTTGGCCAATAACTTGCTGCAGCTCGCGTTCGATGAATTGAAACTGTTCAACAGAATCTCCGTGAAATGGGCGTAATTGGTTTCGTTGTGCCATAAAAGATTCTTCGCAAGTTTCATAGAAATGTAGCAAATCATTTTCATCTCTAAATGGCACATGGGCTACAAAAATAGCCTTCTCTGTCTCCCATTTGTGTGTAATAGTGAGTCCTCAGGCTTTCTTCGCTTACTCATAATGTTACCATTTAGAAGTCTGATGGTTATCGGTCCGCTTTCAGCACCTTCTTCTTGAGAAATACTGGAGATCAATTAAACACAGCTACTTCGATACGCCATTTTAATGCAAGGAATTAGGAATAGACAACAAAACACAAGTCGACAATGACATCGGTTACCACAGATTACTTTTAGCCCTAGCGTTAGGGTACAGAGTACGCTATCCACATAAATATACATTACACCTCCGTCTTAAATCTAACAATAGTTAACATTAATTTCTTATTCAAAACCAAAACGAACTACTGGCTTACATTGCCTTTTTGGTCGGCCTAGGTTTGTTGGAGTCGGTTGTGGTGACGGTTCTAAGGTTCTCAGGGAGCGAGGGACTCATGTGCTAGATGCACAGCGTAGACAGGTTAAATACGCTTGGGGAGTTACGAGACAACTGCCGGAAGGAGAGCACGTTTGGGTCAGAAATTATAATGACAGCGATAAATGGATTAGGGGCAATATTTTAAACAATGAGGGCGCGCGTAGGTACGTCGTAGATAACGGTGAAGGTAAACTATTACTTCGGCACGTTGACCAGATCAGACGCAGATCCCGGCTAAAAAGCCATTGTAAATACACCTGCACCGGAGAACGTGACCCAATTAAGGGCATTTATAGGTATGATTATGTACTATGCCAAATTTATTAAAAATGTAAGTACGTTATTAGCCCCATTGTACAATTTATTGCGTAAAGGGGTAAAATTCAACTGGTGTAATGAATGTGAAGCCGCGTTTAGAGAGGTTAAGCGGTTGTTGATATCGAGTGAGGTGCTGATACATTATTCACCGGAGCTCCCGCTCGTACTGACGGCAGACGCTTCCTGCGCAGGAATAGCCGCGATTATATCTCATCTCACTCCAGAGGGTGAACGCCCCATAGCTTTTGCGTCGCGCACCTTGACGTCAGCGGAGCGCGCGTATGCTCAAATTGATCGGGAAGCTTTATCCATTGTGTACGGTGTAAAAAAATTCCACCAATATTTATACGGCCGACAGTTTATCTTATAGTTTACCTTTATATTTGGACATAAAACAGGTATATCAGTGATGGCAGCATCACGAATACAGCGATGGGCTATTCTATTAGCAGGGTACGACTATAAGATAGAATGTCATGCATCACCTTTTGTATCTGTGTGTGGGTGGGTTTCCCACCTAACTAATCAGAGTAATTTCTATTGCAGTAGGTTTATTTTCTTTATTTAAATAAAGGATTCCCACAGGGTTATAAATATATACACACATGTCTTGTTTAATTTTAGCTTTACATAAATTTGAGTCTCGTTTTCTTTTACTATTACTTAATATTATTATTTTATGCTATATAAAGTTGTGTGATCGCACTCATATTATATCTTATAATATGTTGTCATCACACTTTTCTTAATCTATTTATTCCTATTATTAACTCTTATAACTATTTTTCTACAGTATTCTAAAAATATATTTCTATCGCTACCTTTTACAATTTTTGGTAAATTTTCTGTGGTCAAATTGACGCCTAATGTTTGTTCCACTTCGAACCTATTTCTGGCAAAGACAGGGCATTCCAGGATCAAGTGCTCAACAGTTTAATTAGCCTCTGGTTCACACAAGCAAGCCGGGTCCTCCTTGCATTTGAAACGACTTAAATAGGAGGAGAACCCCCTGTGCCCCGTAAGTATTTGGGTAATTTGGCCGTCCATTTTTATTTTTCTAATGATATCATGCGCCGTCACTGCATCTGGGAAAAACAGCTTTGTTCCGGATGCCGTTTTTGCCGATCTGTACCTTCTATCTCTGAGACTTAAGTAAGGACAATATAAATAAATTTTGCAACGCCATCGCTTCTCTCACCTTTAGTGAGGTAATCACGGAACCTGATACAAATTTAGCCTTCAAATCATTCCATGAAACTTTAATTTTGTTTTATGATTTATGTTTTCCAGTAATAACAGTAAAAAAAACGAGAAAACCTCTAAAAAATAATTGGTTGACAAAAGGAATAAAGAAATGTTGCATAATGAAACGTAAATTATATTTAAAGTACAGATTACACGCCTCAAATAAAAAAAGTAATAAAAGGAAATATAATCAATATTCGAAGATTCTAAAAAGTTGTCTACTTCAAGCGCAACAGCTAAGCAATACAAATTATATAAAACAAGCAAAGAACATGAGTAAAGCATCTTGGGAAATCATAAAAAGCCAGACAAATAACTCAAAGGATAATACGGAAATTGATACCATAGAGACAGAGGAAGCAGTACATACAAAACCAGAAGATATTGTAGAGGCATTTAACAATCACTATATAAATATCGGTAATAATATTACTAATAATGAAAATACCTATACTAATAAAGAGACTGACAATAATATAGATAACATTAAGCACTCAATTTTTCTGACACCTGTTAATTATTATGACGTATATAAAACTATAATTAATTTGAAAAAAACCAGGTGTACAGGTTATGACAACATTTCTACTGACATTTTAAAATGTTGTGCTAAATCTTTGGCTGTTCCTCTGGCTCATATTATAAACCTATCGTTTACGCAAGGCATATTCCCAACGTCTTTAAAACTCTCGATTGTGAAGCCATTATATAAAAAGGGTAACAAAAAAGACCTAAATAATTACAGACCCATCACGTTGATCCCGGTTCTATCTAAAATCTTTGAGCGCATTATGTTCGACAAATTATATAACTTTCTAACAATTTTTAATGTATTGAAACAGCAACAATATGGATTTAAGAAAAATAGCTCAACTACATTAGCTTGTTTCAACTTAATAAAAATAATTATGGAAAATTTAGACAATAAAATTCCAATGGCTGCTATATTTTTAGACTTAACTAAAGCGTTTGACTACGTATGCCATAATACGCTGCTAAATAAACTTTATAGGTATGGCATTCGCGGTACGGCATACAATTGGATAAAATCCTATTTAAGCTCCCGGCAACAATGCGTACAAATAGGAAAACTCGTAGGAAGCTCTAGGAAAATATTTCAATCCTCATATAAAACGAATAATAAAGGGGTTCCTCAAGGATCTATACTAGGTCCATTATTATTTTTAATCTATATAAATAATCTGCCAGATATAACTAGTCACAAATGTATTTTGTTTGCGGACGATATTACCCTCATAGTGGAAGGAAATAATAATATGAGTAATGACCAAGAATTTGAGCAAGAGATAAACGATACTCTAGATCTAACAATAAGCTGGCTTAAGAGAAATAACTTACATATTAATATATCTAAGACAAAACTAATGCAATTTGCAACAAATAAAAGCAAGACCAAAAAAATTGTAGTGAAACATAACCTTGAAATGATAGAAGAAGTAGACTCAGTAAAATTTTTAGGTGTAATTTTTGACAAACACTGTAACTGGAAGGAACACATAGATTATCTGTGCATAAAACTAGAAAAATTTGTATATGTACTAGGGAAGCTACCTAAAATAGCCTCGTTTAAAGCCGCAATCTCAGCTTATCATGGATATATCTCTTCCAACTTAAGATATGGCATTATAATTTGGGGAAATGCATCGGATTCAATTAGAGCTTTCCGAGCACAAAAAAAGTGTATAAGGTCACTTTATAATGTTGACTACCTACAGACGTGTAAACCATTATTTAAAAAGGCTAACATCCTACCACTGCCCTGCTTATATACCTATGAAATAAGCTGCTTTGTATATAAACATTTTAAATTATTAAAATCTATTCCAAGTTTTCCCTGCAGAAGCAAGCGGTATAATAATAACATAAGCTACCCAATGCGGAAACTGAAGTTAAACAGTGCCAATTGTTACTGTATGGCAATTAAAATATATAACAATTTACCTATTGGCATTAAAGAATTAAATTTCATCTTATTTAAGAAAAAACTTTATACCTGGCTAATAAAAAAGTGCTATTACTCGCTGAATGAATATTTTAATGATACAACAAATTGACATGCTGCATACTAACTTATTGATATAGGTATTACTAACTTATTGATATATTATAATATAATTAGTTTATTGTAATTTGATAGTAATTTGAAATAATACCTTTCGCAGTTTATATAAATATTTTGAAATGTAACTAAAACTTTAATTTTATAATGACATATTAAAATAACGATAATAATGTAGCAACTTTGACTGAGTATTTGCACACTGTCATTGACAGTAGATTGTGTTGGCGTATATTTATTTTACTTTCTCACCTTGTTATTTACCCACAATTTGGCAAATAAAGGATATTTATTTATTTTATTTATTTATCCCACTCGTCGATCATCCCTCTCCGAATACTGCGTTTGATGAATGAGACGGGGCATCGATCGTAATTCGGCTTCTTCTTTAACTTCAAGGCCGCTTCCTTTGCAAGTTTATCGGCCCTCTCATTCCCTGCCAGTCCAGCGTGCGCCTTTATCCAAAAAAGGATATAACCTTGTTTTGGTGTGAGCAGCGTTTTAAGTTGCTTCTGGCTTGGACTGCCAGGGGATGAGAAGAGCCAGAGCTTGTTACGGTCTCAAGTGCTGCCCTAGAGTCGCTGTAAATTCCAAAGGTGACTTCTTTGCGTGTCAGTGCGACCTCTGTTGCCTTGCACAGGGCTAGTAGTTCCGCCTGGTAGACGGTACAGTATGACGATAAAGCAAGTTTGAGGGCTTTGGTCTCTTCAGCACCTTTCCAAACGGATAGTGCTGCCCCGACTTTGCCCTCAATCTTACTCCCATCGGTGAAGATGCGCACAGCATAGTCGCTGTGGCATGAATATTGTTCCTCGTCTACCAGGTTTCGGAATTCAAGCCCCATATATTCCGCAGGATGTGGGGCTTGTATCTTTGGTGTCATTTTCTCAATCTCTCTATCAGTCAACACACGTTTGGGTACTCCCCTTTTAGCCTCATACAGCGAGGCTGCCTCACGAACTCGGAGGTCTAGGGGGAGCATTCCCGTCAGCAAGAGTGCTGCGTTGAGTGACACCGTCTGATACGCCTTACACATTTTCAGTGCGAATCCCCTCTGGATCGTGCCAAGCTGCTTACGGATTCCCAGTTTTTCCACCGCCGGGGCCCATGCAGCTGCAGCGTACAGAATCACTGGTTCCACTGCCGCAGTATAAATAGTTCGGATAATATCTGGGCTGAGACCCCAGCTCACGCGGGCTGCTCTAGTGAGCTGTTTGTAAATACCTACGGCATTCTTACAGACGTTTGAGACGTGGGGATTAAAGGTTAACTTGTTGTCGATGGTGAGTCCGAGAATCTTGATCTCCGAGAACATGGCAACGCTGACCCCTCCCATGCTTAGGCGCGGGGTGTCAAATTTAAGTTTCCTTGTTATTACCATACCACAGGTTTTATGTGGTGCAAACTTCAACTTATTTTCAACACCCGCTGGCGGAGATGCAATATTGATATGCGGTGGTGATGGTGTATACGGTAACATTGTTGCAGCAAAATTTGGGTGGCTGGAGGCAGAATTTAGAGATGTCACATTAGTCGAAAATGCAACCGCTGGCGGAGATGCAATATTGATTTGCGGTGGTGATGGTGTATACGGTAACATTGATGCAGTAGAATTTGGGTGGCTGGAACAATAATTTGACAAATTTAAATTGTAACTATGTTCATTGATAAATAACTGATGTATTTTAGCTATCATTATGTCTCGACGTTCTTCTGAGAGTTTCCTTAGTTTTTTAGCCACAAGTACCCCAAAGGTTCTTCTTTTCATTAATCATTGTAATCCTGTAGCTGTTGATGCAGTTGGGAATGATGCTGCATAAAACTATATGCTTCATTGTATAAGTTCAGGTGGATTTTTTCGTCTTCTCCTGTTCAATATTGGTCTTGCTGTTGAACCCTGTTGTTCATTTGAATGTTGTTGTTCATATGAATACTGTTGTTCTTGACTTCTGGTATTTTGATCCGTAGGGCCCTGTTCTACGTTTTGATATTCATTGATCGTAGGTTCTTCATCCTGCAAGTAGAAAATAACATTAATATTTTTGTTACTGGCTGTACGAGACTGGCTGGCCATAGAAAGTGGCTTTCTTCAGCGCTTCCCACACTGCATAGGTGCGATAGATGGAAAACACGTAGTGGTACAGTCTGCAGCTAACAGTGGCTTAGAATATTATAACTACAAAAAATCTTTTAGCATCGTTTTATTAGAGCTGGTTGATAGTTATAACTGCTTTACGTATGCTGATGTGGAATGTCAAGGGAGGATAAGTGATGGAGGTGTTTTGAAAAACTCCGTTTGTGGAATAAAATTAGTAATAATATGTTGGGAGCACCAAATCCTCTACAAAACGCTAATGCTGACCTTCCATATGTATTCTTGGGTGATAGAGCATTTGCTTTGCATAAAAATATAATGAAATCATCGGGAAGGCACCAAGGAAAGAATTTTCAACAAGAAACTTTCTTCGGCCCTTGTTGTCGTTGAAAATGTATTTGGTGTTATGTCTGCTGTATTTAGAGTACTACGTTCGCTTTTGCTACTTGAACCAGAATCACTCACTCTACACAACAATCACTCCAAGACGAGAACGAGGGTGTACCTGCTCTCCATGAAGAACCGGGTGAATTCCTGGAGGCAACCCCTTGATCTATCCAAATTACACTGAATAACGCCAAAGGTTTTATTATCCATAATCAATGTTCGATTCCACCCGTTTTCACATGGAGCGCAGGACTGGACACGCAGACGAGTCGGCCCTGTGAGGCTCGTCGCTGTTTGTCTGGAATTTGGCGTTTTTGTTAACGCAATTAAAGTACTTCGGTGGAGCCCTCCGCTCCCTCTCCTGGCAGTCCGCCTGTCCGCCGTGCTCGCACAGTGAGCGCAAGGGGCGGGTGCATCATCTCTGCAGTTCTTCCTTGTATGCCCGAATTGGTAGCACAGGTGACACACACAAAGGGCGTGAATTCGAGGACCCGGACCCTTTGATGGTCGATGTTCAGGCGCTCGAGCTCTAGAGCCTTCCGCCATGGGCCCGGTTCTATAGAGAGCACCGCATTGTATAGGTATGTATTTTTGTTATGTCTCATGAAACTAGAATTCATTTTTAGAAAATGTCGTACCTATTTACCAAAAAGAAACCGTGCAAAGCTCGGTCACCCACAACTAGTAATAACTAGTAATAACATTTTTGCATTTCCAGTTTGCCTTCAGATTTAGAGTTGAAGAAGAAATGGTTAGAGGTGACACCTGGGAACTTGAATAAAAGCTCTGTGGTTTGTTCATTGCATTTCAAACCTGAAGATTACCGAACAGAGGCTCGAAAAAGGTTGAAACCTGGAGTGGTACCCTCTATCTTTCCAAAGGTAAATAACTAAAGTAGGTACTTAAATGAACAACATTGTATTCCAATAAATAAGTTAGTGAACAACAATTGGTATGATTATGGGGAAGTATTTGTATGTATTTCGTTACAGATTTATGCCGAAAACAAAAAAAAACCTGTGTTAAGCGATATATGCCTGACTAATTCAGAAGACGTTAAACCTGGATCTTTTAAAAGTTTGATGAACTGCCTTAGGTTTGACGACTCGACTACCAGAGAGGAACGCCTAAAAGATGATACACTTGCCCCAATATCTGAAATGTTTAATAATTTCATAAATCAAACAGTCAGTCTCAGTATACTCCTGGAGCATACCTCTACGTCGATGAAATATTACTACCATTTAGAGGTCGTTGCAAGTTCATCATTTATATGCCTCAGAAACCAGCCAAAAATGGCATTAAAATACTATTGTTAGTAGATGCTTGTACATTCTACATTTATTATAACGCCTATATATATATCATGGGAAGAATTCTGATGGCAAAGGCTTAACCGATACAGAGAAAAAAATGGCAATACCCACTCAGTCGGTTCTAAGGCTGGCAAAGGTAGTCGAAAACACCAACCGAAATATTACGGCTGACAATTGGTTCAGCTCAATACCACTAGTGGAAACATTGCTGAAAAGAGGACTCCTGGGTACTCTGAAAAAAATAAAGCTGAAATTGCCAAATAAAAACAGACAGATAGGAAGTTCAATGTATGGTTTTACAAAAGATGTTTCACTGTGTGTGCCTGAACCTGATGAAGCCGTGTTATTGATTTCGTCATCTCATCACATCCAAGAAACAGATGATGATACAGGAAAACCAGTTATGATTGCAGACTATAATCGTACAAAGGGTGGAGTGGACTAGGTAGATAAGAAATGCTCAATTTATTGCTGCAGCCGTAAAACTCGTCCAATGACCAATGGTAATCTTTCAAAGAATTCTAGACATGGCAGGCATAAATAGCTTTGTACTGTATGAAAATTGTTCTGAAAATGATGGCAAAATGAGGAGAGGAACTTTTTTATTGAATATGGCAGAGATTTACTGATAAATCATATGAAAACTCGGGTATACAACGAAAGATTGCCAAGGGAGTTGCGAATGACTATCTCTAGGGTTTTAGGCAAGGATCTACCTCCTGCACCACCAGTAGTTCGGTCTGTTCTACAAAGTGGCAGAAAACTTTGTTCTATTTGTCCAACAAAAATAAAAAGGCAGACGAAATACTGTTGCTGTAACTGTTCGAAGTCAATTTGCCTTCAATGCTCTAAGCCACTATGTGATAATTGTCAAACAAAGCTGTGATTTGGAGACTGGCTAATTTTGTAGTCAACCAACAAATGTATCTCGTAGTTTCTAGACTGATTAGGTACTCTAATTGTTAATTTTTCAAATATTTAATGTAAAATTTTAAAATAGTTGATTTTGTACTTTTTCTATGCCATTATTGTTTAAGTAAAGTTTCAAAGACTGATTTATGTAAAGCCAATAAATACAGATAAATTTATAAAATACTAATTGTTTTATTTATTTTAAGCAAATTTATTGTTACAGATAGGCTATTTTTTTTAATATACAAGTAACTGAATAATTTGTTTCTATAAAAATATTCGCTATTGAAAAGGTGTCTCGTGTACTACCACGTCAGTAAAATAGTAAAAATGCAGTCACGTCAGTCGCAGAGGGTTAGATTTGCTTCAAAAAGGGATATTAAAATATTTTCTTACATACAAATGTTCTCAAGACAATTTGGAAATGTTCTTTTCTTGATTGAGAGCTTCTAGCGGTCATAATGATAACCCACTCGGATACTTTGCAGGTCAAGTATGCCTTAAGAAAACTACTGTTCCGTAACAGCGTCACTCCTAGTGTGAACGCCAATTCATTTGACGTAGATTTTGAAACATCACCTATTTTAGAATTTAAATCAAATAAACATTGTTGCAATTTAGTATTTACAACAGATACAAACGAGGAACAACAAATTGAATGGCTACTTAATATTATTAATAGAGTAAATC
Organism: Coenonympha arcania; assembly: GCA_036785405.1. Taxonomy (NCBI): domain Eukaryota; kingdom Metazoa; phylum Arthropoda; class Insecta; order Lepidoptera; family Nymphalidae; genus Coenonympha; species Coenonympha arcania. The sequence goes on from CM072082.1 coordinate 10,450,378, forward strand.
TGTCTGAATACAAAAATAATATTTATATTTATATCAGGTTTCATTGTGAAAAAATTCTTTGAAAAAAGCAACTGTGACGATTTCAAAGCTGCACTGTTAAGCAAAGACTATCAAATCAGTAAAGAGCATAGCTATGCCATTGATTTAAATAATCACTCAGCTTTCACCATGTTCATAGATAGAGGTGGATTGAAATATGCATCAAAATTAGTTTTTATTATTGTTCAATACACGGAAAAGTGTTTGTAACATTGCCAAAAGATTCTCTGTTGAAAACGAACAGACATACAATTATGATTCTGATTCTGGAGCACTTTTTTCATAAATTAGATTCCCTGATTGTTCCGTCGCATCCAGTTAATTCTTCCCACTGTGAAACCGGACATGAAATTATTCTTTTAAAATTCATTGCTTACAAATATCTCACAATGAGAATGTCGACTTATGGCAAAGATTAAACATTAAAGGTCATTGGCACATCTCGAGCTACTTTACGCCATAAATTGCACAAAACAATTTTGTTCAGTAACGTTTTATTGTAAAATGTCAACTGTGAAAATACAATATTTACTTGGTGTTTAGAAGTGTTTTATTTATTATAAGTAAGTATACATATTGCTTATTAGAGGATGCTAGTGTATATACCTTTGGTTTTATTTAGCCTAGCATTAGGGTACAAACAAAATCAAAAAGTTTACTTCGATGGACTAGGATCTTACGAGTCCTGTATAAAAACAGAGTAGATATAATTACCTACCTACCTATTTAAAATACTGTGCTTTTCTGCTTCATTTTAATATTATTTAATTCCAATAATCGATATTAAACTGAGTCTCGCCACCTGTGATATACAGGTAAGAAGATGGTTACATTACTTTGAAAGAGACGAACCCAGATTTATGACCTCTTTCTCGGTGCGTTTTTCGATACACAGGCCTACTGTCCACGGCGGCGTCATTTGACGAATGCGTGCAACCTACAAATGACGGCAGGCGTATTTTGCATATTTGTTATGTCCACGCTATCGTCATGCAATCGTCAATCACGCTACAAAACTTCTCAGTTTTCTTTCAAGACAGCATCGCGAAAGCACGTCTTTTCGTTGGGAAAATGTCAAGTGATGATGAGGATGTGATTATAGCATACAACTTCATTAGAAGACGACGAAACAGGCGAAGAATGTACTGGCTTCATCCATACATCGAAAGAAATATAAATTGTAGATTATTTGTTGCTGCCAGAGAGCTATCAGAAGATGATTCTGTATTTCAATCATTTTACCGAATGACTAAAAATACGTACCAAAATTTAGTCTCTATTGTTGCACCACATACACAAAGACGAAATACTGCAATGCGAGAATGTGTCAGTCCAGAAGAAAGGATACTTATAACTTTGAGGTAAGTTATATTTTAAATACTAGCTGGTGCCCGCGACTTCGTCTGCGCAGGATTAGGGCTTTTTTGACATCTTCATATTTTGGACAATTCACACAATATCTTTATAAATTGTAGCCTATGTGTTACTCTGATTTAGAAGCTAAATTATTGTAAAGTTTCATTAAAATCCATTCAGTAGTTTTTACGTGAAAGAGTAACAAACATGCATCCATCCGTACTTACAAACTTTCGCCTTTATTGGTAATATTAGTAGGATAATCATAACGTACTTGTCTAGTAAAAAAAAATATTGTAATAAAAATGTATTTTAATATTAGAAAAAAAAATTAAAAAGAAACGTAGGTACTTTTAAGTACCGATTACAAGTTTTCAAAGTTCTCCAGTTGTGATAAGTCTTCAGAAAGATTTACATTTAGAGAATAATTAATTGGAGATACTGGAGGAAGCGATGAATTTGAAATAGAATCTACAGAAGATATTGGTGAATAGGTGTCCCTGTATTGTTGTGACTGCTGTATTGGATAATAGTGGTTGTCATGTTGCTGTGGCTGCTGTGATTGGTCTGACTGAATTTCTTCGAGTAATAATAAAACCTTGATTCTAAACTTTCTCATTTGCTCCTCTGATAAATTTTCTACGTCTGGCAACAAACTTAGTAAAAACATTTTTCTAGCACTGTCTGTCTTAATTTCTTTTTTTTTTATCCAATCGACAAATGCTTTGTCAGCCTCGTTGGTAACTTTTCTTATTTTTGGCTTCTTAAATGTGTTTGAATCGACGGATCCAGAAGATGGCGTTTCCAATGTATTCGTAGCTGCTTGAGTACATGGGACTTCGTCAGTTGTAGAATTAGATTCAATATTTTCGGTGTTCACCTCAGGTGGCACAGGTATGTTCCCCGGTTCATCAGTGTGAACAATTGCTTTCACAAAAGGAAGAACAAACTGTAGTTCTTCATGTAGGTAGTATAATTTCTTTTGCTTTGTCGATGAACCACTAGGAGTTGGTTTCAGGCTGCGGACAAATCCATTCCTTATATTTCTCCACCTAGTTTGACAATCGGCCACTGAAAAGCAACGTGCAATTAATACAATATGTCTTTTTTCAGATACCTATCAACTGGGTGTAGTTTTCGGGCACTTCAATTTTACTTTGCTCGAGGAGAATGCACTATATCTCGAGTTGTAGCAGAGACAACAGAAGTTATATGGGGAGTACTCAGAGACACCTACATGCCTGTGCCAACAACTGATGAATGGAAGGCTATTGCAACCAGGTACTACGAACTATGGAACCTTCCAAATTGTCTGGGATCTCTGGACGGAAAGCACATACGGATTCAAAAATATCCTAATACAGGATCTGCAAATTATAACTATAAAGGATACCATTCCATTATTTTGTTGGGATGTTGCGACGCAGATGGTTATTTTACGGCTATAGAATGTGGATTTGCTGGAAGAAATAGTGACGGTGGTGTGTTCCAGGCATCGGCTTTGGGAAGGTGGCTAGAAAGAGATGGTTTAAATATTCCTCAATTAGGATCACCTTTACCCCCCTGAACGTCATCCGAAAATAGTAACTTGGCAGAATTTTTGATATTCCCATAACTATTATTTTTTTTAAGTTCTGCTGAGAAAAATTGGGTTGATCTAAAAAACTTGTAATTGTAAACAAAGAACTATTATTGTTTAAAGTTTTTTTTATTTTTTTTTTGTCAGTGAAATATTTAGAGACCCTGAATTCGACAATAATTCTAAATTTAGAATTCTGTATGTGAAGGTCAAAAAATGCTACCATGCTTCACAACTGTTCTCGGACACAAACCTTGTCACACACTTTGGAAGACTGCGGGCGACTAAGGCCTTGTTCACGCGGACGACCTACGCGGACGTCCGCGACGGACGGCTCTCGATCACGATCCGCATCGCACTGAACGACGAATTCATCCGCGACGGATGCATAACCTGTCCGCGTGCGGACGGTCCGCGTCGCACTGAATCTTCTGGGGACACGTTTTACTATCTTTATCCTGCTCTTATTGCGAGTCTCTCCCACAGCGGAGAGTCACTCGAGTGTCCATGTGTTTTTAATGAGAAAACAGTCCAACGGATTTCTTGTTTTTTTTTTCTTGTGTTTTAGACTTTATCTTTGCACACATTCGTGAAAACAACACTTATTTTTATTAAAATCTACGATTATTCTTGTCGGTTATTATTACTGTCGGATAACCAACCAATAGGCGCATTTCAATTTCAAAACACGCGCATGCGTATCGCATTGCATTAGCGTGAAGCATTTTTACTAGTGATGGGCCGACTATGGTATTTGCCGACTAACCGACTAGCCGACTAATCGGTTTTCAATGCCGATCATACCTATTGGAGTCGGAGATGTTCGGGGTTTTTCGTCGTCACTCGGCGACATTGCGAGACGGCGCGGCGGCGAGCGGCGCTATTTCATTCGTTTTGTGTTTGCTGCGTGCGCCGGTATAATTTAACTGTATTAATTCTTCAATAAAGAAACATTGCTGTTTGTAGTGTCAAAACATAAAATGTCTAAAAAGAAATCGCGCGTGTGGACATTCTTTGATGAAGGTTTCATTTCATTCTGAAGGTGAACCGTCTAAAGTGAAATGTAACCAGTGCCAGGGAATTATTTCACGCGGCGGTCAGGGCAGAAAAGCAAATACGACAAGTATGACGAATCACATAAAATACAAGCACAATGAGTTGATGCCTAAATTGGCAGGTTCTATTAACAGTAGTTCAAACGAATCTCATTCGTCTGTTGCTTCTGTATCACAACTTGAGCCCTCATCACCATCGCCAAGTCCGTCAATTCCATCGGGAAGTGAAATACCAAAGCAACAAAGTATACAAGAAAGTTTAAAGGTCCAGTGGTCACTTCAGGACTCCCGATCAACAGAAATAAGTGTTGCAATAGGAGAAATGATAGCGTTAGATAACCAACCTTTGTCTTTGGTTGAAAACAAAGGTTTTATCAATCTTATGAAGAAGCTCAAACCAAAATACGTTTTACCGAGTAGGAAATATTTGACAGAAAATATAATTCCCAACATTTACGAAGAAACAAAAGCTCAGATACATAAGGGAGTGCTCAGTGCTGCGGCGCTTTCTGTAACTACAGATTTGTGGACAAACACAAACAATATGGCAAGTTTTTTGAGCTTTATAGCACACTGGTTGGACGACGAAATGAAATTTTGCCACGCAGTACTTCGGATGAAACACTTTCCCGTAAGTCACTCGTCTGATAATATAAAAGAGTGTCTTGAAGAAATTCCCGCCTCATGGGATATACCGCCAAATAAAATACACGCTGTTGTGCGAGATAATGGTAGGAACGTTGCAAAAGCTATTGATCAATCTTGTTTTAAAGCAGTTCCTTGTTTTATTCATACGATGCAGTTGGCAATCTGCGATTCGCTTAAGGTTGACAAAATAGCAGAAATCCTTACAAAATCGAGGCGCATAGTTACACATTTTAACCACTCAGCGCCAGCTCAAATAAAACTACACACCATTCAAGAAGAACTAAATTTACCATCACATGAGCTTGTGCAAGATGTTTCTACAAGATGGAACTCTTCTTATTACATGATGTCTCGCCTTTTTGAGCAAAAAAGAGCTGTTTCTTTGTACGTGGCAGAAAATACAGTAAATTTTGATAATCTATCGACGGAGGAGTGGAAGCTACTTGAAAAATGTCTTACATTACTCAAACCATTCGAAGAGGTAACAAAGATAATTAGTTCCAGTTGCTCATCAATATCAGAAGTTATTCCTCATCTTAAAACACTGCAAGTATATTTGGAGAACTATATCGACGAAGACCAAGACGAAAAATTAATACAAATGAAGACTGTTCTGGAAAACGGCCTAAAAACTAGATTTCATAACTTGGAACAGAATAAATTATTTTCACTTGCAACTTTGCTGGATCCAAGGTACAAACTACAATTTTTCAATACCGAACATATAGTAACAGTAAGATCACAGTTTTTGCTGGAAGCGTTAAAGAACAATATACCAGGGCGGCTTCTGGCAGAGGTTCTGAGCCTAAGGTACTTGCAGTCGTACTATTTACTCATCCGGTAGGTCACTGATTGAGCGACATCTACCCACTATATAAGCGAAGTTTCACGTCATTAGCTTCATTACGCTTTGAGTAATTGAACCGTAAACATCACCATGTCTGAGTCATCGCTACAATTAAGGAAGATTGAGCATCGCGCCGTCATCAAATTCCTCGTAAAAAAGGGGAAAACAGCAAAAGAAATTTTTGAAGAGACTTCTAGTGTTTACGGGGAATCTGGGCCGTCGTCAGCCACGGTTAAACGATGGACACGCCTATCCAACAAGGCAGAGAGACTCTGGAAGATGACCCCCGCTCGGGACGGCCGAACACCGCAGTCACTGATGAAAACATCGAAAAAGTAAAAAAAATTGTACTGGACGATCGCCGAATAAAATTGTGGCAGATAGCAGAAGAGCTGGGCGTCAGTAAGGAACGAGTTGGAGACATTATGCACAATCATTTGCACATGAATAAAGTCAGTGCGCGTTGGGTGCCAAAAATGCTCACGCCACTTGACAAGCAGCGGCGCGTTGAAACTTCCGAAGAATTTTTAGACTTGTGCAAGGATAATTTGGAGGAAATTTGCACTCGTATTGTCACCGTTGATGAAACGTGGATCCGACAATATGACCCAGAATAAAAACAGGAGTCAATGCAGTGGATAGAGACAGGGGAAAAGCCGCCGAAGAAGTTCAAGCTGGAAAAATCGGCTTCCAAACTCATGGCCACCATTTTTTGGGATTGCGAAGGAGTTTTGCTCCTAGATTACCTTCCAAAAAAAACTACAATGAATGCAGAGTATTATTCTGGACTTTTAAAAAAAGTTCGCGAAGCCATTGTTGAAAAAAGAAGAGGCAAAATCAGCAAAGGAATTTTGTTTTTGCAAGACAACGCGCCGGCTCACACGGCGCGCATTGCGAGGCAAGCCTTGCGAGAAACTGGCTTCGATGAAGTGAACCACCCTCCCTATAGTCCAGATCTGGCACCTAGTGATTATTTTTTATTTAAAAATTTGAAAAAAGACCTACGGGGACGAAGATTTGGGGATGATGAAGAGATGAAGGCGGCCGTAAATGAACATTTTCTAGCCAAAGACGCGGGTTACTTTTTATCAGGAATACAAGCCCTCTATAAAAGATGTCAAAGGTGCATTGAAGTCCAGGGGGACTATATTGAAAAATAAATTTTATTTAGATTTTTATCTAGACTTTTAATGGCCTAGGCTCAGAACTTTTCAGCCGCTAGATATGACGACGATGACAGCAATTTAAGTAACGACAATGACAGCAATTTAAGTAACGACGAGAGAAATATCGAGAATACTGGTGGCGGTTTTGAAATGACAGTTCATCGGAACTTTTGGAGCGTCTACCAAGAAATGGTAACGCGAAAAGTGCACAATATTGAGACGAGAAATCTAGTTCGGCTCATGAACTTCACTCGTACTGTGCATTGCCTGTCATAAAACGCAATGAAGACCCATTTATTTGGTGGCATCAGAACAGTTCCCGGTACCCTGAAATGTCTCGTATCGCCAAAGTATATCTTTGTTGTCCAGCCAGCACTGTATATAGCGAACGTCTCTTCTCGGAAGCTGGCAACATCAACGAAACGAAAAGAAATCGCCTTCTCCCTGATCGAGCCGAAGCATTGACATTCCTGCATCACAATTTGCCTCTCATAAAAAATAAAAATCTTTAAGAACTTTTTTAAAACTAAACATAAATAAATAGATGACTAACATACCTACGTATATAATAAATAAAAACTTACTCTTTATTTTGTTGATTAATGGTGTTATGTTAGCTCAATAATTTAATTACGACTGATTGATATGTTCCTTTCTATACATATATTGGTTTTTGAATATGTTCCAAGACTATAGATTAAAAGAAAAAAAATTAAACTTTTACTTTTAATACTTACTTAACATCTGACTTAATTAGTTAAGTAAAAGTACGTATGTGCCATTTATTGTTTGATATGTTGATTAAAGTTAAGTTAGCTTTTTTTACAGACTGATCATTTAGGATTACTAATGAAAAGACTGTACTTTGGGTACTTAATGTTTAGAATTTTATTGTCTAATTATAAACAAATTATTTGTTTCGTTTTATTTCAATTGATGATCACCGATTATAATCGGTATATTTTGCCGACTAGTCGCCGACTACAAACAAAGCCGAATAGTCGGCTTTCCCGACTAGTCGGCCCATCTCTAGTTTTTACCCATTCCGATGACGCATGACGCATAGACCACAAAATAGCGTTATCTCATAAACGTCCATAAAGAGCGAGCGAGATGAGCAATCGTCGTGTCGTCGCGAGTCGTGCGGCTTTGCGACGAAAGCTGTGTCCAAGACGCGCTGAATTTAAACTTGATAGAATAGTAATTACGTGGTAATTCCCAAAATTATTAGTGTAATATTATTGCTTTCATTTTTGTTTGTGTTACGACTTATAGGTTTCGTCGAATATGTTTTTCTACGCAACGACCTGCATTCCGGGCTTTTTGGCTTGTATAGAAAGTACGCCACTGCCCTCATGTACTGAAGATTTTGGTGCACCAAGTTGATACAGTTTATATTATTTGGTTTATCATTTTGTTTCTTCTTAATACTATTATTTCTAGATGAGTAAGAGAAAACCTTTAACCGTTTACTCTTGTTCTAAGCTAGAGAATAACTCCCCAGATAAGTGATGAAGTGAGCTTGCAGCAAACTTGATTTTTGTTCTCGAAGCAACCAAGAGAAAAGTAGCTCTAGCGTTGATCCAGGAGCCCTACGTTGGAGGGTTGGCCACAATGCGAGATTTCAGGGGCGCGCGCATCTTTCAATGCACCAATACTGGGGATGGACATGTCAAAGCCGCAATAGTAGTATTCGACAGTGACATGGCGGTAACACTGGACCCTAAACTTACCACCAACATCGTGGTGGTAAGAATAAAAACGGGTGCTTGGGAGATGGGCGTTGTCTCATTCTACTTTGAGCCCGACCAACCGATAGATCCATACTTGGACCAATAATTGGTTCGAACGGTCGCGAGCATAGGCTCCCGTTACATCGTGGTGGGCGTGGTTGAGGCCCATAACAACCAAGCGGTGCGCATCTTTACCGATGGCAGTGAAATTGACGGTAAGGTTGGGGCCGCGTTATCTCTATGGCATGGCGAGGCTGAAACCAAAGCCGTCAAGCTAAAGTTGGATGCGCACTGCTCGGTCTACCAGGCCGAATTTCTTGCCTTGGATAGAGCTGCCTCTCTCGCGATAGACCGCCCTGAAACTTCTATTGGCATATACACCGACTCACGATCTTCGCTTGAGTCGATAGTCGGCTTTCATTCCTTCCATCCCCTAGTAGCAAATTTAAAAAATAATTTGAGAATTTGTTACGCCCAGAACAAGAAAGTTTCCTTGTTCTGGGTGAAAGCGCACGCGGGGCTGGAGGGAAATGAAAGAGCCGATGAACTCGCGAAAGAGGCGGCTTTGCGTCTAAGAAGGCCGGATTATGACCGATGGCCGGTTTCATTCGTGAAGAGACAGCTCCGCGAGGAGTCGCTTGACGAATGGAACCGGAGGTATACGTCCGAAGAAACTGCAGGCACGACTAAGGTCTTTCTGCCGGATGTGCGGTTTGCACACTGTGGTTAAAAAACTGAATCTACATATGGTACTGACCCAGGTACTGACTGGTCATGGAGGGTTCGCGGACTACCTGCACAGGTTCAAATGCAAAGACGACCCGGGCTGCGTCTGCGACGACAATGTATCAGAAACGATAATCCATCATCTGATGGATTGTCCTCAGCATGGCGCCGCCCGCGAAGACTTACAACAGGAATTGAAGATGAAACTGTGCAGGGAGTCCGTGCCCACAATTCTGAGCGGGGCTTCTGGACGAGATGGACTCATTAAATACGCGATTAGGATAGCCAAAATTGCTATTGAGAGGAACAGAACAATCGATATAGATGCGTAGTGTGTTCTATATTATAAAAATATGGGACTGACTCGTATAGAGATCGAATTGTTCTGGTCCTCGCAAAAGCTAAAACATTTGGTTGTCCTGTGTACTTCAGGCTTAGCGTCATCTTCGACAGTTCCATTGTACATGGCGATGACAGATTTGAGATACGCATTTTCATAGATTAAGTGCAACTGACTCAATACCGCTCGGTGAGTCGGCGGGAATTGCTCAGTTTGGGACCTTCCTTTATTTATAATATACTTTGCTATTCTTATAGCTAGTCTGGATATATAATAATAATATAGGTATTTATTTGTCCAAAAAAATGTGTGTCTTTAGTGGGCATGGTAAAAGATTTTGTCACAGTTAAAGTCCAATCAATGATGATATTTTTTACATGAATTTCTCTGTCAGTGAATCTTTTCAGGATGCGATAGTCAAATAGGAATGTAGGAAATAAATAATCTAGAAGTGTTTTTCTTTCTTTTTGTAAGTAACCTATTGTAATTTGACAGATTTAATTGACAGCGAGGGACTATTTGAAGGTCAACCCCTTCATTAACTGCACCCTTAGCATGGGCAGACACATACTCAAGACACTATTACTACTGATGATAACCACTCTGAAAAAGAAATTCGATTTCATAACCAAGAAACTTTACAGTGTGGTAGTGTAGTGTAGTATCGAGTATTGAGTCGGTAATAAACGGACCATTGAACAGCACGGACGTGTTATTATTTATCAATTCCCCACAACCAGCCACACTACATGGCGACCCTGCCAGCGCGTGTGACGCGTGCTTGCGCTGGCAGACGGTGTTAGTTGCGCGTCAAATTACACGAAGAAGCCAAAATTTAAAGAAGAACAATGGGTACGCGGCGCTCTAAATGTGTATGCGAGAACAAGCAAGCCATATCACAGAATGGAGATGCAAAATTTGAACAGCCCATATATATAAACAATATATTAGTGGGGACAATATTGGCAATAGCCGTTGTCATTGTACTATACATCGCAATAACCAAATACAAGAAATGCCATGCGGGATGGATCGAGGATGGAGTGAGAGCGGATTTTATGAGAAGGCTACAGGAACGAATTTCGACAAGGGAGCGAAGACAGGAGGAGCGAGTTTAGTGGTGTTGGTGAACATGTGACAGTGAACTATCATTACGAAAGTGAACGAGACAATGCGTACATAGACTTAAATTTATTTAGGTGATTAATGGAAAAGCATTTAAGTAACATATACAATGAGTTAGAATATATAAGAATTAGTCTTAGGAAGTTAGGACCTACGAGAAGGTTACAAGAAATAGGAGTGAGCAAGGTAAGGAAAGCGATAGAAATATACGAAAGATACAAAAAATACATAAATAGTTTAAGTGAAAAGGATTTATCTGCAGACTATTCAGGCATAATTATTGAAAATGTATGTCAAAATATAGAGAAAACTTTCCTCGAAATATTAAACTATAATAAGTCTGTAACAACCGAAAAGATGGACAGCTTTGACCTTAAAACGGCGAATGCCTTGATTCCCGTAATAGATAAGCAGGAAAATATAGAAAAGGTAATAGATGCCATAGAAATGTATAACGGCTACTTAAAAGGTGAGGAAAGTAAGAAGTTGCTGATTTCCTTTATTTTGAAAACAAGATTATCTAAAACAGCCAAATTAAAATTAAATTCCGAATATTCTTCAGTTGAAAACTTATTAACAGATATGAAAAAATATTTGCTAACTAAGAAATCAGCCAATTCCTTGCTATCCCAAATTAATAATCTATCTCAAAACAACATGTCTATCAATAAGTTTGGAGAAAAGTTAGAAGAGCTTTTTATAAATCTCACTATAGCGCAGGCCGATGAAAATCAAAAGGCATGCGAAATATTGAGACCTATAAACGAACAGCTAGCGATAGAGATTTGCAGACGGACTTCGTAATCGGCGGCTGAGTACGATCATTCAGCTCGAAACTACAGCGCATTGAAGGACGCAGTGCGCGCAGCGGAAGACGAAGAGCTGGCGACCGCCGGGTCGTCGGCCAGCAGCCCGGTCTACTCATATTCACAAGGTTACAGAAATCAATCATTTCGTTATCCCAGGTACATTCGGGGACGCCGAACCTTCCACCGTACGAGTGGCTCGCCTCGAGGCACGTATCAGCCCATACCGCAGGTAAGGAGAGGTTACTATAGTTATCGTGCTAATAATACACCAACAAGGTATAACCAGTCAAGATACCCGAGAAACAACATCAGATTTTATAGAGGTAATAATTACCGTCGTGGGGGAAATGCTTACGTCACAGAGTTTGAGCAGAAGGAGGAAGAGATAAATTTAGCCGAGTTTTTTCGAGCCTAATTATGCTTTAGTATGTGAAGGGTTAGATTTCATCTATTTGTTTATCGACAATCGAAAATGTAAATTCTTGGTAGATACAGGTGCATCATTATCTATATTAAATAGTCAAATTATCCAAAATCACATAAAGAGGTACCAAAGTAACACAGTTATAAAAGGCATAGGTGGAAAAATACAGTCGGAATGCTTCGCGTATGTTCCACTGTCGTCAAACGGTTTCATATTTCGTCACAAGTTATACCTATTCGATAACGTACCGTGCGGAGCGGATGGCATCATCGGGTTAGACTTTCTCAGAACTTATAATGCAAACATAGACCTACCAACGAATAGACTCACATTACAATTAAACTTAAAATTACGAAACATGTACTTTGAAAATAATTAGGCGTATTAATAAAAATATAGACTCTGAGGAATACTTAACTATGCCATCACGTAGCGAATCGATTCACTATTTAAGTATTAGTAAAAATTTATATAAAGATTGTGTTATAAACCCAAAACAGTTACATGAGAACGTATTCTTGGCAGGTTGTATCGTAAAACCGAATAGAGGTAAAATACCAATTAAAATAATGAATACGGATGATAAGCCTATAAAAATTTTAAAATCAAATATTATTCAATCGAAAGATATTGATTATTTGGAAAATTATGATTTATGTTCATTTAGCAAGTCTCAGAAAGACGTAAATCGCGTTATAAAATTATTAACAGAATTAAAATTAAATCATTTAGACCCCACCGACAAAAAGTCACTTCAAATAATATGTGCTAAATACTCAGACATATTTTTCTTAGAAGGCGATAAGTTAGGTACAGCGAACGTCGTAGAACAGTCTATCATGGTGAAACCCGATACCAAACCCGTGTATACAAAGCCTTATCGTTTGCCACAGGCATCTAAGCAAGAAATTAATAAACAAGTACAACGTATGCTCAATGATGACATAATTGAACCATCTAATAGCGAATGGAATAGTCCAATATTATTAGTTCCTAAAAAATCTGATAGCGGGAAAAAATGGCGTTTAGTGATAGATTATAGAAAGGTTAATAATGCGATTCAGGACGATAAATTCCCCATACCAAATATAACGGAAATATTAGATTCATTGTCAGGGTGTATTTACTTCACTCATTTAGATTTGTATCAAGGCTTCTATCAAGTCAGTTTAAACCCCGAGAGCAGGAATATTACTAGCTTTGCCACGAGTACTGGGCAGTACAGAATGAAGCGTTTAGCCATGGGTTTAAAAATAAGTCCTAGTGCATTCTCTAGAGTTATGTCAATTGCAATGTCAGGGTTAACATTCGAAAAATGTTTTATTTACTGTGATGACTTAATAGTATTTGGGAGAAATAGGGAAACTCACGATAAAAATTTAATGGCCGTATTTGAGCGCCTTAGAAAAATGAACCTTAAGCTTAATCCACAGAAATGTGAATTTATGAAAACACAGTTATTATATCTAGGTCACGTGGTGTCAGCTGAGGGTGTTATGCCCGATCCAGAAAAAATTAGAGTGTTAAAGCAATATCCGATACCGACAAACGCAGACGAAGTTAGGCGATTTATAGCATTTTGCAATTACTACAGAAAGATCATACCACATTTTGCTGAAATTACTCTACCTCTAAATAAATTATGTAGGAAAAATGCAATATTTACATGGTCTCAGGAATGTCAAGATAGTTTTGAAACGCTGAAAAATAAATTAATTTCACCCCTCATTTTGCAATACCCAGATTTCTCCGAAAATAATACATTTATCCTTCAAAGCGACGCCTCAAATTTTGCTATTTCTTCAATTTTGTGTAATAAAGATTTAAAACCCGTAGCTTATTCTAGTAGACCCTTAAATAAAGCGGAAATGAACTATCCAATAATTCAAAAAGAACTTTTGGCAATAGTTTGGGGTACTTATAAAACATTTTAGACCATATTTATACGGAAAACAATTTATTATTAAAACCGATCACAAACCTCTAGTTTATTTATTTGGTATGAAAGATCCGTCAACAAGACTTTTAAAATTTAGATTGCAGTTAGAAGAATACGACTTTAAAATTGAGTACGTAAAAGGCAGCGATAACGTCGCAGATGCTCTAAGTAGGGTGACCATAAGTTCTGAAGAATTAAAATCATTGAATAGTAAAGTTAGTTTAGTAATGACAAGAGCACAGAAAGCTAGATTAGAGAGAGAACAATTGAGTAGGAAGGAGGACACGAGGGATCCTTGTATACCTGCCGAATCGAGGTCTGGCCAACCGAGAATCGCAGAGATACTAAGGAAACCAAGTGATTACCTAGAATTAAAATTTATATCAGGAAATAAGTTGAGTAAAAAGAAAGTGGCGTATGAAAAAGAATGCCTATCGTATGAGGAATCAACGCAATCAATTTATATCAACCTCAATTATATGACGCAATATTCGCGAGACGAATTTGCGGATTTATTGAGCGATTTTTGTAATGAATTAAAAATTAAAACGTTGTGTATTGTAAAAGATGAAAGAAATATAGAATTTATAAAGCAATTAATTGATGAAATCAAAAGTAGAGAAAAGTGGTCCGGACCACAGATAAATATATTAAAAGGAGTACAACGAGTGTCTACGATTTCGCATTGTGAAGTCAACATCTCCTGAGGATGTCCCGGTTCGGGACGAAACGTGCGTCGAAGAAAGTGTTGGAAAATTGTGTGTGGTGTTTCATGTGGGCAGTGTTCCTGCATATTGTACCATACAGAATCTTTTCAAGTAGCGGATTACAGCAAAACAAATTAATCTGTCCTGCTAATTATGGATTTCCGCAAATGGCGCCTGCTTCCATTCGACAATCAATCTATTTACCACAATGTCATTGTATCAGATGGTGATCACGATAATGAAATAAGTGTAGATAGATTTGTAACAAATTTAAAACATTGGGCCCTCAAATACCAAGTAACACATGTTGCCATATCTGAATTGCTGTTTCTTTAAGAATATTGTTAAGTCCTGAGTATTGTTTCGAATATAACAATTATGCCAAGAATCTTTTATTACATTTTGTCAAAAACTGTATAGATATATATGGGCCACAATTTGCAACTTATAACTTACACCTAATCTAAGTGATGATGTTTTAGAATTTGGTACACTTAAAAATTTTTTACAGGTTTTTAAAAAAACCATAAGAAAAGGGGACAAACCTCTTCAGCAAATTATTAAAAGATTTGGAGAAATTTCCAATACCGGATTTTTGGGCCAAAAATATATCCCCAAGTGATACTATTCGTCCAAACTACTCTAAAGCTCACTCATCAGAATTGTTATTGCCTGGTTGTGATAAATTGCGACAATTTAAGTCAGTCAATTTTAATTCATTTGAAATAAACACAAGACATTAAAACTGTAATTGTTTTCTTAAAGATGATAGTATTGTTACAGTGTGCAATATTGTATTTTCCAAAAAATAAACATGACATGGTTATACTTTGCAACGAGTTTGCAATCGAAGAAAACTTCTTTGCTGCACCGTTGATTGAAAGTTCACATATAGGAATTTACATCGTAAAAATTAAATTAACACTGAGTGAAAGACCAGTGTCTGACTAATGAAGGAAATTTTGCAACGCCTGGAAAACACAAGAAAGTCCGACCTAAGAAACAACAATTCGGGAGTAGAGTGCCTCGACTGAGATTATTGGGACTCTGTTTAATAAAATTTTAAAATTGTGATTTTCGTTTTAATTTTTGTAATGCTAATTACTTCCTTACAGAAGATAAATAAGTATGTAAATGCAAATTATCTTATATATTCCTTGTGTATATTCTTAATATAGGGATCATAATTATATTTTATTCCAAAATACCTGTAAAGTATCAATAATTTACAGTTGAAGTATACGGGCCTACGGGAATACCATGTAGGAAATGGTGGCGCCCTCCTTTTTTTTATTCTTTTTTTTTGTATAAATTTTTCTAAAAGTTTTTATGCTGACACAATATATTTGCATGCCATTAGACGAAACAAGTTTGAACCTTTGAAAAAGAAAGGAAAATTTAGCAAAGAAAAATTACCTTCAGCGATAACTAGCAAAGCGTGGAAGGAGAACAATGAGAAAAAGGACTTGAAAAAAAGGCATTAGAGCAAGAGAAGGAAAAGAGAAAATTAGAAAGACTGCAAAAGAAACAACAAAAAGAAAAGGAAAAACAAATGAAAAAGTTGGCTCTAAGAAAAAATCATGTAAAGTTAACATTAAGCGAAAAAAGTTTCAGTTACATAGGATGATGCCATGGACAGCGATGTAACGTATGCTGAAACAGATGATAGCGAGTTAGATATTAAGGTGAACATAGCGAAGACAGTGAATTTACGGACGCGTTTAAAAGATCAACCCACCAAGACACAAACATTCACATAGAGGAAAGGGCAGAGGAAACGGTGACAGATGAAATGGTAGAATAATACATTATAGTAAGCAATGAGAGAGTAGTTGAGGAGATGGAAGTAGACAGCGTGGTAACAGATGAAATGATAACACAGGAAAACAGACATTCTGGGTTGAATATATTGAGTGATGTAGTTGTTCACACAATTTTGGATGAAAAAACTGGAAAACTGTAGCTAGCACCGAGCACTCATTTGGATACGTTTTATGGTGGAATCTTGACTACGCGATCTGATGATTCTCTAAATATCCCCGAAACTAGCAAACAATTTTGTGGTATAGGTAGTAGGTACATAGTAGTAGGTAGATAAATATTACTCATATTTCAAACGGACCACCCACGGATAGATTCCATTCCTTATATAGAATCATGTTATTTGAAGCCGTAACCCGAGAGCGACACACGAGCTCTCCACGGGTGGCCTATGATGTCATAAAGTATGTACCTACCGCCCCCCTCACTCCATTGTACCGCTATATATATACAGCTATCCATAATAAAGACTTCAGTTCAGTTCAGTTCCGACTTAGAGACCAATCAAGAGTGTTTTAATTATCAACCCTCGACCCTCATTACATGGCGACCCTGCCAGTGCGGGTCTAAAAGGGGGTCCGCACTCTGCCAGTCGGCACGCACCTCCAAAATAGCGTGCCGGCTGGACAGCAAAAAGAAGAAATGAAGAAATAGAAGAAAAGAAGAAAATACATAGTATATACAAAAAAAAAAATGAAGAAACACTTTAAATGAAGATAAGAAAAAACCAAAAACAATTTTTTTTAAGAAGAAAATAACATGAAGAAAATTATAATGAAAATTATTATGAAGAAAATATGAAGAAGATTATTTTGAATTTATTTAGAAGAATATTATGAAGATTTAAATTAAAAGAAGAATAACTGGCAGCAATAATATATTCACGGCAACAACAGACAGCAACAACAGTTCCAGAGGTGTCCAGGGTATTCCCGGCCCAGTTCCAGAGGTGTCCAGGGTATTCCCGGCCCAGTTCCAGAGGAGTCCAGGGTAATCCCGGCCCAGTTCCAGAAACATCAAGAAAGAAGACATCATATTAAGAAGATCAAGATCGACGGTCAACTATGAGTCACCGAAACAACCTTGAACCAGTGAGCGCATCGCATCGTGACCGCATCGCATCGTGACCGCATCGCATCGTGACCGCATCGCATCGTGACCTCATCGCATCGTGAACTATGTAAGTGCGAAGTATAGTTAATTTACATTGCCATAAAATCTTCATAATATTGCCTAATAATTATATAGTCTGCGTTTCCATTTAAGTGTATTAAATAATATAAATATAAAAAATATGTCACGTAAGGGTCCTTTTTTACCACAAAATATTTTTTTGGGAATGCTTCCAATACAAAAAGCGTTTATAAACTAAATTAAACAAACAAATAAATGAACATTATTGATTTGAGTACGAATAGATATTTTAAAATAAATTGACTATTTTATGTACTTAAATAGTAACTAAACAAAACAAAATATATATAAATTTAAACGGATACGAGCTTAAATACTTAAAAAATTACAAACATATAAATTATTTGCTACTTTTAGTATTAAATAATAAGGTAAGACAACTTGTTTATTCAAAGTTATTGAGTAAATGATTTTATGCATAGAAACCTCGATCATTATCTACTCGAGAAGTGATAGTGAGAGAAATAGCATCAAATCAGTATTCAAGTGTCGAACTTTATTTTTAAATTAATTAAACGTAAACAAAACTTATAAAGTACGTTAAAAAATTATAAAGGTCTAATCATAAATAACGCAAAAAGTATAACTTCTAAGATGCATTCTATCTATCAAGGACATTAGAAAACGGAGAGCCACCCGGCCGCCGAACGCCTCCATATACGGCGCATGTTATTACAGATCAAATAACCGAGATGGAATGCACTCGCCTCCATAAAAGGCACGACCTATATAAGGTGACAAGTATCAATATCAATCTAAGATCGGGATTAAGAACCAGTATACTCCAATACGCGCTCGTGACAACACGACACAAACTACTTAATAATTTCAAAATAACACTACAATGATTAACCAAGAACATTTTCAGTTAATAATGGATAACATACTGGAATTTATACGGAACACCCCAATGCAACTGCAATACATACTTACCAACAGAATAGATGGAAGAGAAATGGTGGAAGCAAACATTGTAGGCCCACCAGGCCATTACCTCCAACCACCATCCACCTCAACATTAGAGATCAACATGTTAAGGCAACTGGATACCAATTTACCGGACGGGACCACAGCATTCGCGAGCATAATCATTAGCGGAAATTGGCCAAACAGATTTTGGATTTACAAGATCAAGTGGGAGAGAGACACCACATTTACGGAATGGTAAAACACTATCTTTAACCTCGGCCAACTTTGATCAGTATAGAAGAAAATCATTACAATGGGTACCGAAAATTCAAAAGAAGATAAGCAAACCAAAGAAGTGGTGATTATTACACAAAATGGTCAAAATAATTACGCACCAAATAGTTCCAGCCAAGGCGAATTAGCCGAAAAATCATTTATACTGCTCGTCACTTTAATGATCATATGCGTTATTCTGCTGAGTTACCTCGCGTAAAAGAAGATAAACCAGTGTCTAACAAGGAAAATCGAGAAGCAAGCTACGAAGATCGTCTTGAACACACGCCGTGTTTCCGTATAAATTAACATTAGCATCAGTGATTAAGTGAAAAGTGGACAAAACAAAACATGTAAGTGAACTCTTAAGAACTATATTTTCTCTTTAACTTTGTAAATTGATATTTTTGTATTAGGATTCTTTTTATTATAAATAATTATGAATTATTGATATAACTGTACATGATTGCCATATTACTTAAATATTATGATGATTTATTGGAAATAAGGAAATACTTAATAAAAACTGGACAACAACGGTTCACTAGTAAAGCTGCTCAAGAAAAATTCGAGTTAGCGCATAAAATATATAAAAATTATAACAAAGATTATAAATTACATGTACAAAAATAAAGCGTAACTAGCGAAATCTTAGAAATAGCAACAGCTATAAATTCACTTTATATTGAGATAAGTAATTGTATGAAACAAACAATCATGACGTCTAAATCGAATTTTGACTTAAAAATCGCAGTCACACTATTACCTCAGATGGATGGCTCTGAGAAAGTGACATTACAATTAATTGACGCAATTGAATTATATGCAAACATGATTTCAAAAGAAAGTACTCCACTTCTTATACAATTCATATTAAAAACAAGGCTCTCACAAAATGCGAAACTTAAATTAACTGATAATTACGCGTCGGCACAGTATCTTATTAGGGACATGAAGAAACATCTATTAACTACTAAATCAAGTACAGCATTACAAAGAAAGTTACAAACATGTTACCAAGGCAGCCGAACCATAGATCAGTTCGGTGCAGAATTAGAACAATTGTTTGTGTACCTTACCATCTCTCAAGCAAAAGATAATGAGGACGCACACAACATACTTAAGCCAATAAATGAACAACAAGCAATTCATAGATTTGCGGACGGCCTGCGTAACGACAGGTTAAGAACGATTATAGCCTCGCGTAACTTTAACTCCCTAAAAGACGTGATTCAAGGAGCAAAAAATGAGGAGGTAACAATGACCCCCTCCCCATCAGGAAATAATTTTTTCGGCAAGAGACGAAGGATATATTAGACCAGGATTTAGAAATAACAATTTTCGAGGTAGGCCATATTTCAATCGTAATAACTCAAATAACGTCTACCAAACCAACAAACCATTGGCTACTACTTACCAAAACAACTATGCAAATAATAAATACAATTATTTAACAAACAGATATAACACTAATTTCACGAGAGGACGAGGAAAACCTAACGGATTAAATAAAACAATCTCCTCACATAGAAATCAAAACCAACAAGTACATATGACTACCAACTTACCAAGAGTTGAAGAACCACCAGAAAGGACAGAAAAATTTTTTTTTCGTGAAAACTGAACACTTATTTCACTATAATAACGTAAACTCAATACAATTTACAGTAGATAATCAACTTTTAACATTTTTAATCGATACGAATGCAACATTATCAGCAATTAAATAAGAAACTATTAAACATAAAAGTAAACATATTTATCATAAAATAACTTATAAAAAAGACATCGGTGGACAAAAAAAAAAAAATCTTTTTTCTTTCCAGAAGGATGCATAGATTTAATTTTGAAATATAACAACATATCTTTCAAAAAAAAAAAAAAATTTTTTTTCCATTATTTACCATCACACATTAATGATATATTAGGACAAGACTTAAAACACTATCAAATGATGCAGCTGCAGACAAACATCAATATATAGATAGTGGAAAACATAATAAAGACGCAAAAACGCGCATGATAAAACGACGAATAATAAACACCCGGATTATACTAAAGATATTTCTTCAGACAATTGGACTGGCCCCCCAAGAGTCGCTGAAATTCTTACAAAACACAGGACTTGACATTTAATTGGCTAATATGCCATAAATATATACACACCTTATAATTATAGTTACTATCCCAATGTTCAGATCATGATCGAAACGAGCTTTCATCGTGATGAAATTGGTACAAAGTGGTAACAGTTAAATAAATAAATAAAAGTGCACAAAAATATAAAAATATAAGCGCGTAAGTTACAGTACATGCCAAATATCCAGATCATGATTGAAACGAGCTTTCATTGTGTTGGAATTGGTAAAATGTCGTAACAAAGGTAAAAAATATATATATAAATGTTATGCATAACACACGAAATAAAAATAAATGCGCGCTAAAGGTGTGGGATCCAATAGTAAAAGGATCAAATATTTTGAATCCATAAATAGATGGATCAATGAAGTATGTACAATGAATTAAATTGTACGATCTATTAGTAAATAGATCAATGTGGTAAAACCACAAACAATGGACGAAATGGTAATTCCATAAATGATTATAACATAAATTCCACAAGGAAAATGTGGTAACCCCATAAATAAATGGATATAAAGGTATAATTACAAATACAAAAAAGAACAGTAGTAAATAGATATATCAATTGGATAAGTGGAAAATCCACAAATAGATAAAAAAAAAAGGAGTTGCAAATAAATAAATAAATAAAAATAACTTATTAAATTATTTACAGACAATTTGTTTTAGATAGGTCGATATATCACCTAATAATATATTAACATATTATTTGTATAGAGATATTTTATTGTAACATGGAAGCATACCCAATACCCAATACCCGATACCCAATACCCAGTTAACAAATAACATTTTATGAAACTGTCAATGACTATTTTTGAATAAAATTATTGAATTGTAAAGGATAATAAAAACTTAAATAAAAAGTAAAAAAAAAAGGACGCCTTACATAACACTACAAAAAGAATTATGCTATAGATATAAATTTTAAACATATTGTCAAATAAAAATGAATATCAAATTGAAAGTGTTTCTTTAATAAAAAGAAAATAACATTATAAAAAAAGTTATTGTATTACAGAAAGATGAAATATTATAATCAAAACTTAGAATATTTCATAATATATCATTATTGTTTATTTTCTAACTATATAATCAATGTAATCATAGAATAAGAAGGTTATCATATCAACCAATGTAATCATAGAATAAGTTTTGTAATCATAGATTTAAGACCGATAAAATTATAAAGAAAACCAGAACTATGTAAAAGATATAAATATTTGTATGTAATCATCATGTATTAACTTTTATAATTAAACAAAATTGAATGACGGTTAATATTGTATTCAAAAAAAAAAAAAAAAAAATGTATTTCATATTTTTTTTTTTTTTAAAAAAAGGGGTGAAGATGTGGTATAGGTAGTAGGTACATAGTAGTAGGTAGATAAATATTACTCATATTTCAAACGGACCACCCACGGATAGATTCCATTCCTTATATAGAATCATGTTATTTGAAGCCGTAACCCGAGAGCGACACACGAGCTCTCCACGGGTGGCCTATGATGTCATAAAGTATGTACCTACCGCCCCCCTCACTCCATTGTACCGCTATATATATACAGCTATCCATAATAAAGACTTCAGTTCAGTTCAGTTCCGACTTAGAGACCAATCAAGAGTGTTTTAATTATCAACCCTCGACCCTCATTACAATTTGTATTGGCTAAATTTATATCTAAATATGGTAAAAAATCATGGTATCTAATCAATTGTTGTGCAGGGACTTAAGTCGAAAAAATGTAAAAAATATTTAAAATTATAGAAAAAGATATTTCAATAATAGATAAAAATGATATAATTTCTTATATACCTAATCCTGTCTTCAAGACAATTGCTTTGTTTTCCCTGAGTGTATTGAGGTGAAAGAACAATAAGAATAAAAATAAGACCAGAGAATTGTTTTATTTATTGCGATCATAAAATATTACATATTATCTTACACTTATAAGTCTAGTCATCACAGATGCATCCATTACTGAAAGTTCATTACAGGGGACTGTCCATTATCAGGTGTTCATAAATGGGGTTGGAGTGGTTCATGACTGTGGTTCAGGAAGGGGGTGTCGCCAAATTCTAATTTTCTCTGTAAACTTTACCTCTATAACGTACTTCTTGTTTCAAATTGATACCTATTGAGCAAGGATCCATTAATCGGCTTAAAAGGCTAACCGGTTAGACGTATAACCCTTTCGTTTGATTAACCCTTACACGAATTAACCCGTATTACTCTAAAGGTTAATCTTTAAATATTGCTGATTAATCCGTATGAAAGAGATCGCAAGTCGCAACTATATGCAACTACATCCGCGCCGCTCCTGCGCGTCGCGCGCGGTCTGTTGCGTAGAAGTTCAGATCCCAACTTACGTAATTGCGTCACACGCGGATGCTCGCGCACGCATTTAAAAAAAATGATCAAACAACCTGTGTTTGAAGATGAAGAGGACAAATGTGAAAAAGTAGCGTTAAGTACCTACCTTTTAATTTATCGTGCAAAATGTCAAAAATTCTACTAGTATGGAAGATGTCCTCGATGCGCGAGTCGGACTCGCACTAGGCCAGGATTTTAAGTTAGGTATTTACTTTAAATTCGTTTTGCAGGTAACATCTATATCTATACCCGAATCAGAAGAAAGCTCTACTGACGAAACACTTCACTCAAATGATTATGAAACACCACACATAGTATCCCTCATCACTCCTTTAATAGACCCTGAAGCGTCTACTCCGGATTTATCCGACGCTGAAGAATCGAATAACAAAAGAGATAAGCAAAAAATCGTCAACAGTGAAGATGACATCCACGAGTGTTATGCCTTTTCATCTTTAGTTGCGAAAGCTTTATGCAAGATAGAAAAAAATAGACGCCATGAGTGTATGCACGAAATAATGCATTTCATAATGCAGAACTGTCAAAAAGAATTAAAGATATTTAAAAGTTCAAGTTTAAAAGTTCAAGCATAATTTCAAAATAATAATAAAACAATTAAATCATCAAAAATATGTTTTTAATTATAATAATAATTTGAGAGAACCCCTTGCCAATTTCACGTATTCACTATTAGTAAATAAGAGCTTACTTTACTCTATCCGTGGAGAGAATGTAGTATGGGACTCTTTCTGTTACGAAATCATACAAATGACCAAGACAGAAAACTCAGCGGATGTTTTCTGTAATACTTTATTAGAGAACCTATGTTATTAAAAATAATTTGAAATTTGTTTCGTTTGTGTTTGATCGGTGACTCAAAATGATCAACGCCCACCAAGTTTATAGGCATTGTCATTTGTATGGGATTACGTTACAGAGATCCCAGATACTAACCCCTTTTCCGTGGATAGAGTTAAGTTTACAAATATTATTCAGTCAGTCAATTTTGATGTGATAATTTTAATTAAATAAATACATAATATTAAATATTATTTATTAAAATTTTCAATTCAGTATTATTATTATTTATATAATGAAACACATACTTATTTAATTAAAATTATGAATATCTAGTCAAAATGACTAATAACTTGTGATAAATCAACTTTTAATCAAACAAATCCTGATTACTTCTAATTACCATAATATTTTCCAGTGTACTTCGACTCAAGTTTGATCTAAGGGGTGATAAAATAAATTTCACAGAAGAAAAAATTCTCTCAACGGAAACTTAGTTCCTGGAGCTGCCAGTACGCATAGTGCTAGCTCCGATAGTTCTGATGTCAATTTATTAGTTGAGTCAACTAACAAACTAAACATGAGATGGCCTTGGACAAATTCACATTTTGTGTTGTCCGAAAGCTGCAATGGATGTAGATTCCGGGTTGCTTTAAGCAATATAAATAGAAATTCTCATTTCATTTGTAAACAAGAAAATATAATAGACTTATGCCCGTTTTCACCAACCATACGAGTCTTTTAGCGTAGGTAATCCCTAAATACCTACACCCTTACCTAAATTTATTTTCACCAAGCTAAATGACCCCTTACTGTGAATCCCTTATGTTTTAGAGCTGCACTTTTATCGATTTTTTTTATAGTGTTTTTACAACTTTATGCAACATTTTAATAGATATTGAATAACAAGTGGAAAATTAAAAAAATTTAAAACACCCACGACTTTTGCAGACTTGTAATTGAAAAAGGATTAAATAATTTTTTTGAAACTCCCCGACTAAAGGAAAGTAAGAACTAAGAACCTATCAGTATAATTATAAACCCAAGAAAATCCGCCGGAGCTGCTGTGTTTTGCCTAGTGTTGATGGTGCTGTTTACCAGTTGATGACTTATTCAATTTCTTTATACTTCTCATATACCGGCAGTTTATCAATACTTACTAATTACATTACTTGATATTGGAAACGAAAATAGCAATGGCAGCTCCGACGGATTTTCCTGGATTTGTAATTATACTGATAGGTTCTTAGTTCTTACTTTCCTTTAGTCGGGGAGTTTCAAAAAAATTATTTAATCCTTTTTCAATTACAAGTCTGCAAAAGTCGTGGGTGTTTTAATTTCTTTTAATTTTCCACTTGTTTTATAGTTTTTCGATTAATATATTAATGTCATTTAAATTATATTATTATTAAAAAATGAAAATTAATCTCCAAACTAGCCATTAGCTCCTCTAGCAGCGTTTGAAGGCATCATCACTTCCAAGTCATAAAGAGACGTTTATTGTGGCGCCCCCTGCTGTTCAGTCACAAGAACAATTATCTACGAACCATTGCCAATGACTCACTAATATTTTATACAAAACTGTATCCAAATCGGTTCAGTAGTTTTTGTAATAATTGAGAACATTCGTTTGCACTGTAAATGTTTTTATGGCGCCCCCTGGTAATCGATGTTGGTAACAACTATCTAAGAACCATCGCCAATGAATACCAAACATTATACAGAAAACTGCATCTAAATCGGTCAAGCCGTTTTTGAAATAAATGGGAACATTCGTTTGCAATATAAATGTATTTCATGGCGCCCCCTGGTGATCGATGTTCGTAACAACTATCTAAGAACCATTGCCGCTGAACACCAAACATTATACAGAAAACCGCATCTAAATCGGTCAAGCCGTTTTTGAAATAAATGGGAACATTGATGTGCACAAACAAACAAACAAAATCATTTTTGCATTACTGGTTTTTGTGAACAATTTAACATAAGTATAAACAAACATAAAATCTTTTTAATAGAGTAATGTACAAACGGTCTCTCACCCTAAACTCATATACCCGTACTCCGTTCCGCCGTGGGTAAAAATTAATAAAATCTTAATTAATAAGTCTGGCTTAATAAAATAGATTTCGATTTTTCTTGGCTGTTTTAGTTTTATTCTATGGTCTAAAACAGATGTTGTAACAATCTGTGAACTGTCAAATAGCTGTCAGAAGCGTCAGATTGTCAAAAATACACAGAGTCGGGACTCGCTCGAGACGAAACTTTATTTTGTAAGTTTTCATTTTTTGCTTTAGTTTCCTTCGTTTTGTGCTTTTTTTAATTTTGGAAATAAGTTATATTTTCTGTTTCGAATACTTCTTCATATCGAAAATGGCGGAAAAAAGAAAACGAGGCCATAACTCGTAAAATTATTAATGGAACATAAAAATACCAAACAAAACAAAGTACAAAAAACGGATGCAACTACGAATGAAGCAAAATTAACAGCTTCGGTTCAACTAACATCTTCATTTAATGCAACTGCATCTGTTTACATGTAGGTATAACCCGGTTACAATATCTGTGGACCTCGTTGGAATGCGTACCCCCTTCCCGTTCTCCTTTCACCTCCCCAGTCCCACGCTCGCCCCGGTGCGTCAGTACGGTTAGCTTAGCACTTTCGTTGCCGATACATGTCGACTTATTTTCGTGGTACATTTATAAACATTGCATTGTTACGTTTGGACTTTTATTGTTACTTTGTTTTTGTTATTATTGCTACGTTGGACATTTTCGTTAAGTTTGGACTATTTTGTTATTGTTTTGTTGTTTTGTTTTCGTTGTAAAGTTTTTTCAAGTATGGGAAAAACTCTTCACATTCAAACAAGGAATTTAATCCTAAAAGTGCTAAGTTTCTTCGAATCAGAGAAAGCTAACAAGCAATACATCATACCTGTAGATCAAGCTGTAAAACGAACCTGTGCTGCGACTGGTATACCAAAATCTACTCTGATGAAAATAAAAAAGGAAGCCAAGGAATTGCGTCATGCATCACCAAGTACTAGTCAAGGTTCTAGCAACGATACACGTGAAGTAAAATTGTCAACACCATGTAAAAAACGCAAGAAATACAAAAAAAGAATCGAAATTGATGATTTTGAAATTTGTGCCCTACGTAACATTATTAACAGTTTTTATACTGTAAGAAAAGAAATCCCAACTTTGAAGAAAATCCTGACAGTCGCTAAAAGGGATATAAATTGTAAAGGTGTAAAATCTTTCCTTAGAAAAAATTTAATTAACCATTTGGGATATAAATTCAAAAAATGTAAAAATGCCCGTTCTATATTAATACAAAAACCAGATATTGCCGGAACACATTTTTTTTTCTCTTCGTCAAAAGTGTGCAAAAAAAATGTCCTCCGGTCCAATAAAATAATTAAATAACTACATAGTGAAATCAAATAAAAGTCTTTCATTAATATTATCATCTCGAACTTTAACATTGGTGCCGAAATCAGTCTATGTTGACGCGGAAACGCTAATCCACCTATCTCGCTCGCACATCGGTCGCCGGGGTTTTTTGTGCCTGCGATGACGTAGCATCCGCGATCCGTGGCGACGCGACGTCCTCTCTCTCTAGCCCGCGACGCGCCAATCCGTAACTCGCGCTCGCACACCGGACGCCGTTTTTTGTTGTCAGCGGGAACGCCTGCGCCGGCAGATAGCAGTTAGCAACAGCGGACAGTTGCTACGCAGAGACGATCGAGTAAAAACGCATTGAGTTTTTGCATTGCGCGCGGTATTTTTTCACCCGAATCGTGAATTCTCGTTTTGATGTCCGATTCTGCGGATACAAGGGTTTTGGGTGGACCGCCTTTGAGCTTCGGCGCGATATTTTCTTAGTTTAAACCGTGAACTCGCCGGGCCACTCGGCCACGTGTCATGTCGAGCGCGTGTTCTTGTTAGCCGGTGACTTTGGACTTCTGTAGTGGTAGTGGTACCACCGAACTACGTATTGGTTATTTAATCTCGTGTGGTTCCGTGCGAATTAGTGACTTTTGGACTTAAGTGAATTTGTGAAACTCGTAGTGGGGCCATTGCGTACCTGACTCACCGGAGGTGAACGAGTTTCGCTTTCGTTACTTGGACTCAGCGCCTTGGTGTGTTCCGACCACTGCTGTCGTCGTGTTCCGGACAGGCAAGGGGCCGTAATAGTCTAATTCTCGTAAATTCTAAATTGGTGCGTTCAAAAGAAAACTTGCGTCCACGCGCCATTTTGTGCTGAGTTATAGAAGAGCATTATAATTATTATCATTAAACTATTAAGTAGGACCGGAGGACAACAAAATAGGGGCCAGGGGACCATAAATAGAGAGTGACAAACACGATTATCACTCTGTCACCGCTCAACTTGACATCACGGGAAAAAATTTTCCCGCCACGCGCTCGGCGAGGTTACGGCGTGGGTGTACGCTGGCCGCCGTCCATTCGACAGCCAAGCAGTTTCCACAGCCATCTGGTACCAACGACGTAGTTCACGCTGCCCGCCAAGGTCCGGGCAAGTAGTCAATAAAACTACATCGACACCTATCAAGAAATCCCGACTCCAGTTTATGTTCTCAACGTTCCTCAACTTGACGACATCAAGCGCCTGAAGAACGCCCGAGGCCAATGCAAAGGGGCCATCACAAGGTTGGAGGCGTATTTCAGCCAAGAAAAACAATATGACGTGAGTGACATCGACGTCCAGCAGATCCAATTGGACATCTTATGCCTAGGCGGTGGTGAGGAGGACGACGAAACCTGTCTGGTAGAAGAAAGATACCTGGTGCTGTGCTGTGGCTCGCTACCTGCGCCGGATGAAAGAAAACAATGAACTTGGTGCAGATAAAAAACCGGTTACGTACCTTGACGAAACATGGATACACTCCCATTATACCGTAAAAAAATGTTGGCAAAATAGTACCGACAGCAGCGTGAAAAAAATTTTAACCCCAGGAAAGCGGGCATATGCCCTTTGAACAAAGATGCAATCCCAAAAGAAAAATTCGACAGTCTGACATGGTCAAGATGGGAAGAACATCAGCAGCAAAACAAACAGCCTCATACCGATACTGATTACTATGGTGAAGAAACCGTTAAAGGAAGTCAGACTAAGAAAGAAAATAAAATACCAACACTAATAAGTGTATGTCTAAAAACCATTAACAGTGAGATACGGCGATTCCCGAATGAAAACAATAAAATGATTGAGACCATTACACAGGAGACAAACAATTTAAAGAAGATGGACCTACCCTTACGTAAAGGTACTCAGGTTACAATTCAAAACTGGGAAACTGTAGAAAACCCTAAAAGTTTCATACTTTCAAATGCTAAAAATATCAATAACATTACACAGGGGAAGGACATTTTAGATAAGATGGATCTACCCTTACGTAAAGGAACTCAGGTAACGTTTCAAAACTGGGAAACTGTAAAAGATCCTAAAAGTTTCATACTTTCACATCCTAAAAATATCAATAACATTACACAGGGGACGGACATTTTAGATAAGATGGATCTACCCTTACGTAAAGGAACTCAGGTTACGTTTCAAAACTGGGAAACTGTAAAAGATCCTAAAAGTTTCATACTTTCACATCCTAAAAATACCAATACCAATGCAAACAGATACTCTTGTAACGTTAAAATATTGGACAATGTAGCTGTCAGATTACCAGTAAATAAAAGCAAAGAACAAGAGCGAGTTTCATTCGAAGATCTGCTATTAAAGACTATTTCAGTAACGATATACCTAAAACTTCAAAAAAACGGATAAGTCAAGGAAGCGAAACACTAACTTACAAGGATGCCCTTCATCGTCTGAAAAATCAAAAAGAAGAAAAGACAAAAGCAGAAGAGACTAAACGGCTAAAAAAACTGAAAAGAACAAGCAATAATAAGAACCAAAACCTACTGAAAAATAAATTCAAAGCAAAGAAAAATAAAGGGAGGAAGAACTTAGAAACAGACAGTGAAAGCGATTGTTCATATACATCAATGAATTCTTCAGAAGACGAAGATGTTGAAGATTTTTTTCAAGACATTTTGGAAGAAAGCATTGATAAAGATATGCAGGAGCTGTTGCCATCTACTTCTAAAGGACAAAAAGGAAAGATACCTAAAATAAAAAGCAAAAGAGTAAATGAAAGTCAGAAAATAAAGTTCAAGCAGAAGTCAGTAAGTATTGTAAGGTATTCTTGTAATTGAAGTTATATAGTTAGAAATATTTATATAAAATAGTGCAATAAAATAAATAAATAGTCTTAGTCATCAACTGACACAGCGCTCCAAATTTAGCTACAAAATAAACTACTACTAGCTTGTTCTATGTTCTATGTTAAAAATATTATAAAATTTTAGATGACAGGGAATTTATACGAACATTCCACTGTTTTGGAGGAACGTTCTGACGAAGATTTACTGGACTCGTTACCATCTACTTCTAAAGGACAAAAAGGAAAGACGTCTAAAATAAAAAGTGAAAGGGTAAATGAAGATAAATTGACACTGACAAGAAGAAAAAAATTACGCAGAAGGAAGTGAGTATATTACATATTAGGGTAGAGTATTATGTTTAAATAAACTGTAATAATATAATAATATGGGTATAGCTAACAAAACAATTTATAAGTTTTAATATAGTACACTTTATTCAATTCTGTTTTCAGAATAAACTGCCAAAACCACAAGCTTCTGGGGTAAAAGATCTCAACGTTGGTGACTTCATTTTAGCTGAATTTCGGTCGATTAAAGGCAAGAGGACGTATAAATACGTTTGTCTTATTGAAGATATTAACCAAGAGAAAATTGTAGTCAAAGGACTCAAATCTAAAAAAAATAAT
The DNA here is from genome assembly GCA_036785405.1 of Coenonympha arcania. NCBI lineage: Eukaryota > Metazoa > Arthropoda > Insecta > Lepidoptera > Nymphalidae > Coenonympha > Coenonympha arcania. Next base: position 10,481,254 of record CM072082.1, read on the forward strand.
AAAGAATTCAAGTTTATCGAAAATGACATTTCCATCATAGATGAAGAAGATGTGATTGCATGTTTGCCCAAGGCTGAGTTAAATGAACAAAGAGACACAGTAATATTTCCTTATAAAGTAGAGGTATTCGAATGTAAATGATCTCCTATTTTATTTTGTTACTTTTGCGTATACGAATATCGCTCGGATAGTACCTATTAGAAATGTCTATGTGGCCATTAGGCTGTTTTTTTGCATAGATATATTCACATGACTGTTTCATTACTGGAAGATTACGTACTGTGATAGATAACATTTCAGAAGTGAGTATCTTAAGTTTCGCCAATTTAATAATTATTAATGTACGATGTTGTGTTATGTTGTGGTTACATTCAAAAATCTCCTATTTTATTTTGTTATCTCCTATTTTATATCTCTAAGATAGTATTAGAAATATCTATGAGAACATAAGACTATTTTTGTTTTGTAAGGATAAGTAAAAATGTCTGTTTGATACCTAAAAGTTTACCTACTGTGATTACACTTTAGAAGTGAGTATTCTAAGTTTCGTCAATATAGTTATTAATAATGTACAGTGTTGTGATTGATTACGGTCAATAATAAACATCTTTAAAACTGTATTTCTTATTTCAATTTTACTACCATGTCAGTCGATAAAAACACAACGAGGTTCCCAACACTATTTATAGGTAAATAGTTACAATTACCCGTCCCATGGCTAAAAAGTGATTTTGGGCAAAATTTAAACTTATTACCAAGGCAAAGATTTCAAAATCTAATGAACTATTGAACAAGGCATATTTTTTTCAATTTAACGGTAACTGCACCAACAGTAAAAAAATTAAAAAAGCAATTAGTTGCAATTACCCATCCCGGCGGGTAATTGCAACTAATTGCTTTTTTAATTTTTGTTACTAATAACTGTTTGCACCTGTGTTAGAAATTTATACAATATTTTTATTTTCTGTACAGCTTTCCTATATTTATACTGATAATATAAATCTGCTTAAAATTTACTTAATAACGAAAATTATAAAAAAATGCATTTTGCTTATGAATACAGAATTATCATGCGGTGACTTAAGGACTCCAATATTTTTAGTTGCAATTACAAGACTTGACCTTATTAACTACAAAATTGGCATTTTAAATATAGTGTCGCTTATTTAGTTAATTTTACACTGAAATATTATTTTGGAAGAATTTAAAAGAGACATTTTTTGTTTAGTGTCTTTTTTAACGTTATTGTGTGTAATAATTTTTCAAACTGATAAAAGAAAGAATGGCATTATAACCATACTGCCATTTTTTTGGTTAAAATTCTTTTAGTTCGCCATTTTTTAGTGAATAAAAACTGTCATTTTCTTGTCTGTTTTTAAAACAAATTATTAAAATGTTGATGTTTTAATTAAGTGTTTAAGTGTCATATTGTTCTTAGTGCCAGTTATACTATAAAGTTAATATGATGATGTTGTTTAATTTTGTTAGATAAGCGTCATATTGGGTATACTGCCACTGTTTTGGAAAATATAACATCTACAATTTTGTTTAATGGCATGGTTAAAGCACATTTAACCTAAATTATATGTTTTCTTATTTACGTTTTTCTTACGTATAGAGATTTTTCAAAACTGTTTTTTCCACATTTTAATTTCTTTCTTGAATTTGAGAAACGTTGTTCTTTCCTTATTTCAGGTTATCAACATGAATCCGTCGAGTGATAGCAGGAGTAGAAAAATATTAACGTTCAAAACAAAAAGGATCAATGTGAGCAATGCTCTATTTACAAGCTCGCAGAAAGTAATGAAAAAGCTACTCTTAAAGAAAAATGCGATCAACACAGCAGAGAAAGAAAAGAGTCGTGAGGAAAAGGCTAATGATAAAGTAACGGTATCGCCTAGTTTTATTGTTGCATGTTATGATTTGCAAGCCGTGATGACAGTACCAAATGGTGAGATTTCTACGTTTTATTATAAGTCTAAAATAAATTGCTTGAACTCTACCATCTCTGACGATGTGCCGACGAATGTCTCGACATAGTTTTTTTACTCCGATAATTGCTGCGGTCAGCAGAAGAACCAGTTTATTATCGGAGTGTATATTTATGCAGTCCAATACTTAAAAATTAAGTCCATAACACATAAGTTTCTTATACGTGGCCATACGCAGAATTAAGGAGATGCTGTACATTCTGTAATTGAGAAACAAGTTTAACGATGTCTTAGATCTGGAGCCGTACGTGATATACGTACCTTCGCAATATATTTCTGCTATTCGATGTGCTAAAAAACGTGGAACTGAATGTACAATATAAAATAATTATATTGTACATGTTACGGCGATTTCATAGTATATCTATGAAGCAACTACCAGTTCCAAGACTAAATAAAGATGTAGATGGCCAAGTTGTGAAGTTGTCGGACATAAATGTTATCAAAATGGAGAAAAATGAACATAATGAGATTAAAATACAGTACAAAACATCGTATTTTGATGATTTTAAAGAGCTTGATTTGAGTAAAAGGACAATTAATAATTCTAAGTGTTAAACTTAAATCAAAACAAGGTCCAGTTCAAAACATAGCTGCCACAAGGATGTCGCATGTTTATAAGTTTGATGAGAGTGTGCTGGAATCGACATTCAAGGGCAGCGAATTTTGTGAAATGAAGAAAAATGATCTTTATCTCACGGACCCTATTATAGTGGAGAATATTTTATGCCAGGGAAAGAAGATTAGGCAACAGCTAAAGCAACTTCAACCTGGGCAGACACTAAAAATTGGAAATGCGCTGATCAAGGATTCAATACCACTTATTATAAAGAAAGGTGGTCCGAACATTGATATCAAGGACGATGACTATACACTAAACCGTTTGACAGGCATGTGTGCAGCATATGCGGCCCAACAGAGTACAGGGTATGAACCAAAATGTGCTATAGCAATCGCATTAGGACTCAGCGTAGGCAGGGACAAAATCTTGTACTATGCAGCTGCACCTGGAGCGGAACATTTTACTGAGATCTTTGGGTATTTTCCTCTACTTTGTGCTCTGAAACAATTAGAATCGTCCCACAGAACTCAAACCGCTTTATCAGCGTAAATTGGAAATATCCGAAAGAAAGAAAACAGACATAAGGAGCCTCATTAATGCTGGTTTGATTCCCAGTTATTACACCCCCTACTATGAAAGTATATTTTAGTAGTTTCTCTACATTGTGTACCAAACAATAATTTTGATACAACGTACGTGTTTAAGATGATCTCATTAAAATAATTGCTATCAGTACCCATACCTAGACCAGTTTATTTTCTAGAAGACTTTATTTGTTATTTTGAGAAAGATATATCGTCGTTGTCGTCATCGTCGACAATACTAATACTAATACTAAATTTAAAATACAATTTTTGAACACGATTGATTGCTGAGTTTGAAATTGACATAAATCATGACGTGTGAGTATTGTGTTCTGACACCAGCACCAAAAACTGCATAACATAATATCATAATATTTTTAACAAGATTTTTTATGTATTCGAAGAACAATATTGTTTGTATGGTACAATAATTATAAGTAATTTGATCAATACCGCGTAAGCTGGTAGTAATAACAGGGTGAGGAGGTTGTTTTTACTGATGGGCGATTGTTACTAGTTCCAACAATCGAATGGTTTGATACTACTAATAATAACAATCGAATAAAGAAACAATCGACCGCTAGTTCGCAAATTCGAATAAAACCGCTAGTTTCATTCATTTACTTTGTCATACTAAATTGAGCTGTTTTCTCTTAATATAAAGTCGAATTTTAATTGATAGTCGTTCATTCATTTAATTTGTCATACAAAATTGGACTGTTTTCTCGTAGAATAAAGTCTACTTTAATTGATAGTCGTAGTAATAAGTAAATATTTTTGTTACTCATTTGCAAACCCATTTATTTATTTAGTTTGCTATACAAAATTGAGCTTTTTTTTCTCGTACAATAAAGACTACTTTTAGTTCATAAGTAATTACTAATTTAAAAATATTTTCAAAAATTTTGTTTACGAATAAGTACTTACTTCCTATGATTCGTGCACAATTTTAGAAAAGGTCAGTCTCACTGTCTCAGTGGTCAAAGTCTGTTGACAAGCGACACACGTGCGCTTGCATTTTTAATGATAATAAAATCATAATTTTGCCAATATAGTGCACGCAGTTAGTTAACCATAATAGTGCAAAACTACAAGATAAACTCGGCATTCACTAACAACATTTAACATAAACTTAGAATTCGATAAATTAAGAAAAACTTTTACGAGGTGCGAGGTGGCTAACTTTTCGTTGAACATTGTGGATGCAAATGTAAAAATACGTAACTGAATTTTTTTTCTTGAAGCTCGAGTGTAATTTTTTGTTATCGTAGTGATATAATGCCGCGACCAACCTCAAAACGGTCCATTGTGTGGAAATTTTTTGATGTGGCTGCAGATAATAAGACTATCACTTGTAAACTTTGCAAAAAATCTTATCCAAATCACGGTAATACATCAAACTCTAAGGACCACTTAAAACGAATTCACCCTATTCAATTTCATGCTGAAGAAGACCGACGTGCTGGGCCAGTGAGACAAAATTCTACATCTACAACTACACTATCTACATCTGGAAGTTTTGGAACCCGTCAGGTAGGTTCCTGAAAATACAGCTAGTTCTACTTTCACTTAAATTCTAAGTTAAATTTGTACTTATTATTATGATGGTAGTTACGCGGCTTTAAATTTTTATTTTCTTGATGTGTTAAGTAGTTACGCAGATTTATAGATTTTGTTTTTAAATCGAAAATATTTATAAATTACAGTTCTAAATTCTATTAAGGGGTAATGGAGTAATGTACGCTACTATTTATGAATAATAATATATTTTACATCTATATTTAGAGTAATTTACTATTTTGAATTTTCAAATCTTTAACTTTTTTAGGGAACCATGGAGGATCAGGCGGGTGCTGAAGAGTCATCAGTATTTAGCGGCGACATCAGGAGCGATGTTTTCACTCTACGAGAACTTCAAAGAAGCACTTATTCAAAAAAAGAATAAAAAATTTTAACAAATGCGAGCTGGTAACATAGTAAGTTTACTTCAAAAACCAATGGAACCAATTTCACGTGTAGTTACGAATGAAGAAAGCTCAGTTGCTGATAATGAAACCTTGACCTGTTTTCTTGACCTCTTTGAACCTGTTCCTAGCTCGACAGATATTCCGAATGTTGTTTCTGAGTCACAATCTGTTCCTAGCTTGTCAGATATTCCGAAAGCTGTTCCTGAATTAGAACCTATTTCTAGGTCGTCAGATATTCCAAACGTTGTTACTGAGTCACTGTTGGATTTTTCATCTGATGACTCAGTTCTTGATCCGGATTATGTTCCATTATCTGAAATCACAAATGTACTGCCAATCGAATCATCTGATCGTATTGATTGGTTTCCTGAAAAAGAAATTGCGGGAGAAGTTGGGAGACAGTCAAGATCGAGAAAAAGGAAAGCTGACCGACAACGACAAAGATAACATTACGGTGTTATTGACATTTAACGCTGATGGAGATATGTGCCCACCTTTCGTCGTATTTCCATACGTAAGACCACCCAAAGCTGTCGTAAACAGTATGCCCGAAGGATACCTCGGTAAGACAGAGACGGGTTGGATAAGAGGAGATGTGTTCTTCGAATATGTGACAAACGATTTTAATAATTGGGTAGAGGAAAAAAATTGAAAAACCAGTGCGTCTACTGGTAGATGGGCTTAAGTCGCACATGTCACTAATGCTCAGTACGATATGCGAAGAAATGCAAATTATTTGGTACGCCCTGCCACAAAATACAACCCACATAATATTACAACCAGCTGACGTGAACGTATTTGCACCACTAAAGTCGTATTGGAAGGCTACTGTGCGTGAATTTCTTTCGAAACCTGAAAATCTTAATGTGATGTATTTCTATGATTATTTGTGATTTGTGATAATACTAGTTTTTAGTTGTATGTTATCTGTAATTTGTCTATGCCGTTCAATTGACTTATATTATAATATGGTGGTGGGTAGATATTTAAATGCGGGTTGTCAACATCTGTCATCTCAACTGTCATTCTTGTAATCTTTCTGTTAAGTAAAAAGCAAGTTGAAAGTCAAACGCGTTTTATTGTGAGTTCCAAATATCATACTGGCGACGAGAAAATCTTAAAATATGAACGCGTGTATATAGTGCGGTGACGAGTGCAGCGACTTATAACATAAACTCGATCGGTTGAACTAGTTTGGTCGCGATGTCGGTCGGTAAGATTGGCGCGTTCGACGTGTCCAAGGACAACTGGGATCTGTACGTGGACAGATTGGAGCAGTACTTCATCGCGAACGATGTGAAGCCGGCGGTCAAAGGGGCAACGCTGATCACGGTGATGGACGGCGACGCGTACGAGCTGATGGTCAACCTGTGCACGCCCGTCAAACCGTCGCAGAAGACGTTCGAGGAACTCGTCACGGTCATGAAGGAGCATTTACAACCTAAACCTAGTTTATTAGCGGAACGTTTCAAATTTCGAAGGTGCATACAAAAAAACGATGAATGTATAGCGGACTACGTGACGGAACTAAAGAAATTGACGAAACACTGTCGTTTTACACCGGAGCTCATCAAAGAGAACCTGCGTGATCAGTTTGTGTGCGGTCTGTCCAGTGAGACGATAAGACACAGGCTTTTCACGGAGGACGATATAACGTTTGACAAGGCTTTCAAGTTGGCAGTCGCCATGGAGGCGGCGGAGGCGGAAAAATTATGTCTGTCGGGTCTGTAATAAAATTGGCCATTTACGCAAGAAGTGCCCCAATTTGCGTCCCGGAGCGACGATACATTGTGTGGGTCACGAGGAGGTGATGCATTGGGATAGCAGCACGGACAGTAGTGACGAGGTAAATAACTTTTCTATCGAATCGCGACAGTTTTTAAAGTTTGGACCATTCGTCAAAGACGTTTACGTAAACAACAAAAAGTTATCGATGGAGGTAGACACTGGTTGTGCTATATCGTGTATTAGTTTAGATTGTTACAAGAGGATGTTTACCGATTGTAAACTACAATCTAGTGATTTAGTGTTGCGATACTACACCGGAGAAATTGTAAAACCGGTAGGTAAAATAGCCGTAACCGTTGCATATAAGCGAAACCGTAAATTATTAGATTTATACATCGTGAGTTCGGGTAAAACTAGTCTATTAGGAAGACAATGGATGAGTGAGTTAGGTATAACGTGTATAGCTAACTGTCAAAAGACAGGTCAATACCCAGATGTTTTTAACTTTAAATCGTTCAGTTTTATTTTATTTTTTATTTTTATTATTACAAAATATCCTTACTAAACTCACAGTTCCAGATACAGTGACGTATTCGTGGTGGTGGCGTGGCTGGCCCGGTTACTTTCCATTTGCGGCCGGAGGCGCGGCTGATTTTTTCACGCGCTCGACCCCTAGCCTACGCACTGCGCGAGCCGGTTGAGCAGGCCCTGCAGGATCTGGTAAGGGATGGCGTGATCACCCCGGTGAGCAGTTCGGACTGGGCTACACCTATCGTGCCGGTCATGAAGAAAGATGGCACCATACGTGACAGCAAACGGAGAGCGACCGATAGCGTTTGCGTCAAGACTGTTCAATGTCGCGGAAAAGTCATATTCCCAAATCGAACGCGAAGGTTTGTCAATTATCTTTGGAGTAAAAAAATGCCATCAGCATCTATATGGAAGGCAATTTATTTTAAGAACTGATCACAAGCCCTTGGTGTCGATTTTCGGTAGCAAGGCGGGCATCCCTGTTATGGGCGGAGCTACTGGCGGGGTATGATACGATAGAATATGTCAGGAGTGAACGCAATGCAGCTGACCGGTAGGCAAAGAGAAAACGGTAGTGAATGAAAAGACGTATATTAATTTTATACAAGATTTTTTGCCGATCACTAGGGAAGTAGCTAGGAACCATATCTGTAAGAAGAGATTTTACGAACGGTTTATGCGTATATTCAAAGTGGCTGGCCTACCTACAACGCGGATGATAAAAAACATTTAGATCCATATTTTTCGCGTCGAAACGAACTGTACATTGACATGGGTTGTATTGTTTGGGGATATCGGCTAGTGATTCCGAAAACATTGCAAGGAATTTTGTTAAAAGAGTTGCATACGGATCACATGGGAATGGTTAAAATGAAAGCTATGGCTAGGAGTTATTTCTGGTGGCCTGGCATTGACAATGACATCGAAAAAATTGCGCGTTCGTGTATAACTCCGAGCCTTGGACTAAATTACATATAGACTTACTAGGACCATTCCACGGTAAAACTTTTTTAGTAATAATCGACTCTTCGTCAAATTGGTTGGAAGTTTTTCACATGCATAAGACGACGGCAGGGGCTATAATCAAAATATGTATAATATAAAATAATTTGTATATGCCGTTCAATTGACTTATAATATGGTGGTGGGTAGATATTTAAGTGCGGGTTGTCAACATCTGTCATCTCAACTGTCATCCTTGTAATCTGTCTGTTAAGTAAAAAGCAAGTTGAAAGTCAAACGCGTTTTATTGTGAGCTCCAAATATCATACTTAATACTGCAGTAACAAAATTAAATTTTTGTACACTACTCAATGAAGCATTAAAACACCCTAATATGTCCGAAAATATTAAGAATGGGTTTAAGCGCTGTAGCCTATACCCATTCGATGCAAACAGCCCAGATTATAGCAAATGTGTAAGAAATACGTTAGAAAATGTACAATCGATTGGCGGACCAACATGCGATATCAACCATTCAGATATTAAAACGTTTAAAAAAGTTTTAAAATACATAAGACCAGCACTTAAAGAAAAAAAAATTAACGTTCGACCTATCTTAAGAGAAGTAAAACAATTTGAGAAAGTCTCTTCCGCCAGAACTGGGTATTGGAGAAATTTCAAGTTCACAAGTTCACTGATATATCTTTCAAATACAGAAAAAAACGTCACGAATTCTGCTCAATTGTAATTTGGATGAAAGTATAGAAATAGCTTTCTCTTCATCACACAATGAAAATAAAAATCGAAATGAGGGCAATGACTCAAGCCCAACTGTACAATCAGAAACCGTTTTAGCTGAAGTTTATACTGCTCCAATACAATCTGTTCAGCCTGACAGATCAAAGCTAAGCGACGGCAATCAAAATATCGTTACCGTATCTACCGTTAATTACGATGAAATCACAGTTTATGATGATCATTCTAAAATTGGTTCTAAGACGCATGATTGCAACATAAATATTTCACTTATTGAAGACCTATCAATGATTGAAGCTGTCACGAACAGCGACTCTCTTTCAACGTTAAATCTTTCTGGGAGTTAATTTGATATGTACTCAATTGTTTCCTTAGACGATATACTAATTATACCACTTCCTGAAGATGTAGTCACTCCCACTACCTCAAGCGTTATAGTACAGGAGACTTTAACTAAAGAAAAGTCCCCTGAAACAATTACTATAATTCAAACAGCATCAGCATTTAAAAATCACCTGATGATACCTACAATCACTGATAAGACCAGAAAAAAATTCAAAAAACTGTGCAGCTATTTCTTCAGCTGCATGGAGGAAGTAGTACGAAGATAGAGAGGAGATAAAAAACAAAAAGCAGGAAACTGTAAGAAAAAGTAAGAAAGAATAGCAAAACAAGAACTGAAAAAAACATTAAAAGAAACTCAGAAAATTCGAAAAGATGCTCCAAAACGTCAAAAAAAGACACATTAATGAAAGTACGGAAAAACCTTAAAAGTGAAAGCAAGACCTATTATAGCTCTACACGCAGGAGTGCATTACAAACTGGGGGTGGACCAAGTATAATTAAAATAGATCCAATAATGGAACAAGTGTGCAGCATAATGGGCAGAGGTTGTGCTGGCATTGAGGGCTTCAGGGACAGTGATGCTCTGTTGGACATTGATGAAAACCTACCAAAACTTATTTGCGTGGAAGATGAAAACCCACCAAAACTTATTTACGTGGAAGATGAAAACCCACCAAAACATATTTGCGTGCAAGATGAAAATTACAATATAATACAAGAGAATATAGATATTATAACTGGAGTTCAAGATAAACCAAAGGCGAGATAAAATAAAAGAAGTTAGGGCCGATTTTTGAATCCTCAGATAAACTATCTGAGGAATACACGTTAACTAAGGAATACATATGACATTTTGACATATTTTGTATGGCATATGTTTCAAATTCATTCCTAAGATAGTTTATCAGGCGATTGAAAAATCGGCCTCAAGTCAATTAATTTATTTTGTGTTAATTTTTTCTGTTGACTTATAAATGGAATAGACTCTCTATGGGGATTGATTGGAGAATCACATTATAATTCACAAAGTTCTCGGTTACAAATTGTTACGCTATTAAGCCTTCTGATCTGATGCTGAATAAAAACTAAAGAGGTACCTCTACACTGTTAGCGCACTAGAGATACAGTCAAATACTAACTAGACATAATATCATCTAATAATGAAACTTGAGTTTAATTGTAACTAGACACTTTTATTTATTACAGGATGTTCTTACTCAAGAAAAGAAAATCTACCAGCACAGCAGCACACCTATATGGTCAAGAAGACCAAGACCAATCCCTTCACAAAATGAGAGGACTGAAGCGGTAAACACACTGTGTTCTAGCTATAAGAAAATACAGTAGGGCCTATCTAATCCGGACCGCCGCTAATTCGGTGATCTCTGTAATCCGGACGGACGATGGGGTCGGCGCGAGGGACGTCGCGGGGGCGAAGGTAGGTGCGGGGCCACCCGCGCCGCCGGCCACGCGCCATTTTGTCGTTAGTCTTTTGTCAATCACTCTACGTTACAGTGTTGTTTAATTTAGTGCGCTCGCCATCATGAAACCGCCACGTAAACATTCAACTTTGACATTAAAAGACAAAGTTCGGATCATAGAAATTATAGATAAAGGTGACAGCTACACTATAATTGCTCGGAAGTTTGGTATATGCAGGTCAATTGTAGGCGATATAAAACAGAACAAAGACAAGATCTTAAAATTTGTTAGCCTGACAGTCCATGGCCCCGGAGGCGTATTTCCATTTCCGTGTTTATTAGGAGGCAGTACTGTCCTGAAACACGCACGGGTTTGTCGCGCTAAATGCCTTTACAAAATCGTGTTCAATCCAAGGCACGTATCCTCCAATCGCGCACGGGTTTGCAACGCCAACTGTTATTCTAAACACGTGTTCAAGGCGATGCATGGAACTTAGCCATGAAGTTCGCGCGTAAACAACTTCGCTCGCGTCTAGTCACTTCGCCAGTCGCATTCGTTTGTTTTTCCACTGTGCAGCGTTTAAAATAAGTGTGCTTTTAAATAATTAAATATTAGATTATGGAACTATTAAAAGGTAAATTGGTAATATTGTGAACAATAAACAAACAAACTTTATCTTGTGATCGTGATAAATAAATACAAAGCAAACTTTAGTTACACTATTAGAACATTTTGAGGTTATGTTTATAGAGTGTGCTTTCGATTAATATGGAACTATTGAAGAATATACTTAGTGGTATTGTGGACAATTTTGAAGTCGTAAAATATGATGGAGACAATGATAATTACCAATGTAAAATTCGATGCTCTTTATCTTGTGAAGGTGATTATGACAAAAAGTGTGGTTATTTCATTGAAAAGTTTTCGGAGGCAACGCAAACAAATTGGATTATGTTGAGACGATATTCTCAGCAGATACGATATGATTTCAGAAAAGTATTTATTTGTCATCTTTCGGATAGAAACAAAACCAAAGATAAAAAGAAAGGTGTGACTAGAAACTATAATTGTAGAGCAAATATTGGGATAAAATTTTTAAAAGTAACAAAGAGTACGATAAAAAATTCGCAACTAATGAAACGGGGACTGAATGTTCTAATAGAGATAAACTATAATCATTCCCACCGAGTCAATGTCGCCCAAGCATTGAGCCTACTGCGTTGTTCCGAAGACACGATAAAACAATTTGAATCGTATTTTGAAGGTGGGATGACAGCTGCAGCAGCAAAATTGTATCATGAAATAGCTATCATTGAAGGATGTGAGAAGAATGCTTACATTACTTTATCTAATGCACAAAAAAATCCATGCGACCGCCAAGTTATTCATCTGTATGAACAATGGCGTCGCCGAACCTACGGAACGCGAGACATCGGTGATATAATTGAAGTTTTAAAACGAAAGAAGATTGAGTTGTCTAAAATAAATGTAGAGATATATTTAAAGGAAGAACCAACTGTGTGTGTTGTAATAACGCCTATTATGCAAAGAGTGTTCATGGCTGGTTTAGCTGATGAAATGGTGTTTATGGATACAAGTGGATCTTGTGATCAAACAAATGCCTGTGTTACATTTATCTTTGCTGCAACGAAAATTGGTGCTTTACCTATTGTTGTCATTTTGCACACGAGTCAATCTCAGGAAAATTATACACATTCATTTCAATGTGCAAAAGATTATTTAGAGAAGACTTGCCAGAAGGTTTTTCAACCAAAAATCGTAATGACTGATGATAGCAGCGCAGAAAGGAATGCCTTACGCACAGTATTTCCAAACAGCAGATTACTTCTTTGCATATTTCATGTAAATCAAGCTCTTTGGCGTTGGTTGTGGCAAAGTGAACATGAAGTTATTAAAGAAGATCGGCGATCAGTTATGAAAAAATTCCGTACTGTAATGTATGCCAATACAATGCAAGAAGCCGAAATTAGAATGTATGATTTATCAAATGAGGAGAAAGTTAAGAAAAATAAAAAGCTTGAAAAACATTTAACAAGTTTATGGAGTCGGCGTGAGGAGTGGTGTTTAGCATATCGCTCTGGTATTCTAACACGAGGGAATAACACAAACAATTACTGTGAATCCTCAATAAGAATTTTTAAAGACGTAGTATTGCAGCGCTGTAAAGTGTTCAATATGTGCGCGTTAGTTGACTTTATCGCAAAGACCTTTGAATCATACCACAAGAAAAGGTTGATTCAGTTTGCCAATGGGCGGGCAAGAAATCTTACGTTAGCGTATGAAAAATTTTGCCAAGCAAGTAGCAGTATTAAGGATATTGTACACATGGATGACAATACCTACTTCGTGAAAGAGAAGACTGATCTGTATGTTGTTGACTGTGAAATGGCAACATGTGACTGTCCATATGGTGCTGGGGGCCGATTTTGTAAACATCTCTGCGCTGTAGAAAGAAAACATGGGACTGAACTTACCACATCGCTACATTTGAATGACTGTGATCGTCAACAGTTTGCAAAATTCGCTCTGGGTGATCAGTTTTCACCGTCATTCTTTAAAAATATTACGGGTGAATCAAGCACAAATAATGAAGACAGCCAAACTGACTCTACACCAGATGATGTTATACCAGACACTTTTGAACTTCCAATAAATCGAGCGGGAAACAATGTAACTATCAACAATGAAAACTTTGACAATGCTGTTCGTAATATTAAAGCTCAGTGGCAAAGAATCACTGAAATCTTGGAAAAAGACTCCAATGCTGCATATACAAACATTCTTACAAAGTTTGGATCTGATTTGTCGAAGCTACAAACTCCATCGAGTATTATATCATTTATAGTTGAAAAAAATGTCCGACGAAAATCTCGAAAAATTCATGTACAACCAACATCGATCAGTCGCCGCAAAGAAAGAGGTCTACCATGCAGTGGAAGGATTCAATCAGGACGACCAGCCAAGTCAGAAACTGTGAAAAGAAAACGTGTTCATAATATTGCATCTAATATTGATGATAATGAGCCTCCTGCCAAAAAACATTGATTATATAAAATTACTACATTATATTTGTTTATGTACCTAGGTATAATTTTGGTCTTAATAAAAAGTTAAAGAATAATAAAATTACTACATTATATTTGTTTATGTACCTAGGTATAATTTTGGTCTCAATAAAAAGTTAAAGAATTATAAAATTACTACAATATATTTGTTTATGTACCTAGGTATAATTTTGGTCTTAATAAAAAGTTAAAGAATAATAAAATTATGTACTGCATTGCCACTTCAGCTTTGCGACACGTTGAGCTATGTCGGTTACTTTGGTTCTTTTGCGGATCTCCTCATTTCTGATTCGATCGCGCAAAGATACTCCGAGCATAGCATAGCATGGGCGGGGCACATAGCTCGCAGGACCGATGGACGTTGGGGACCCAAGGTGCTGGAATGGCGGCCACGCACCGGGAAGCGCAGTGTCGGTCGACCCCCCACCAGGTGGACGGACGACATTAAGAGGGTCGCGGGGAGTCGCTGGCGCCAGGCGGCGCAAAATCGTGGTGTTTGGCGGTCATTTCAGGAGGCCTATGTCCAGCAGTGGACGTCCATCGGCTGAAGCGAGCGAGCGAGCGATGTACTGCATTAAGTATATTATTATTAATATATATATAGCTGGTCGTGCTGATTCACTGACTCATTGATCACCTCTCCTGAACAATTTTGTATGAAAAAATTTTTTTTTACTAATCGATTCGTACAAAAGGAAAAAAATCATTAAGAACAAAAATATGGAGAGAGCTGATGATTGAGGATTTCGGAGACGGGTGAAGAGCACAGCCAGGGTATTGAATTTAGGTGGGGGTTGCTCGACCAAATGTCATTCGAAATGTCATCCAATTGCCAGTGAGCTGAAAAAATTTTCAAAATGGCGGATTCAAAATGGCCGCCATTAGAATTTCGTCTTTATCTCGGAAAGTATAAAAGATGGAAGAACGGTTTCTTGACAATATTTTATCAGGACCTTAAGGTCTACGCGATGAATAGAAAAAAAATCCAATATGGCGGAATTTTTTTTTACCATAGAAAATGTATGGGGAATTTTGAAGGGATATTTTATGGGCGGGAAGACAGCACGCGGGCCACATGTGGCCCGCGCACCCACGCGCTTTACTAGTTAATATATATATAGCTACTCGTGCTGATTCACTGACTGACTGACTGATTGATCACCTCTCCTGAACAATTTTGTATGAAAATTTTTTTTTTCACGGATGAGGTCGTATAAAAGAAAAAAATTCATTCGGAGGAAAAATACGGAGAAAGCTGATGATTGAGGATTTCGGAGACGGGTAAAGAGCACGGCCAGGGTATCGAAGATAGATGGGGGGTGCTCGACCAAATGTCATTTGAAACGTCATCCAATTGGCAGTGAGCTGAAAAAAAATTCAAAATGGCGGATTCAAAATGGCCGCCATTCTAATTTCGTCGATATCTCGGAAAGTATAAAAGATGGAAGAACGGTTTCTTGACAAGAGCTGATCAGGATTTGAAGGTCTACTAGATGGATAGAAAAAAAATTCAAAATGGCGGAATTTATTTTTTTCCATAGAAAATATATGGCGAATGTTGAAGGGACTAAAAGTTGGAAGGCAAATAGGAGGGAAGACAGCACGCGGGCCACATGTGGCCCGCGCACCCACGCGCCCTACTAGTTTGTTTATGTACCTAGGTATAATTTTGGTCTTAATAAAAAGTTAAAGATTTTGTTTCGAACACACGGATTTGTGGCGCTTAATCAAGGCGCATACTCCTTGCAAACCCCTGCGGGATTGAAGGACGCGTACCCTGAATTGAACACGTGTTTAGAAGAACAGTTGGCGTTGCAAACCCGTGCGCGATTGGAGGATACGTGCCTTGGATTGAACACGATTTTGTAAAGGCAGTTAGCGCGACAAACCCGTGCGTGTTTCAAGACAGTACTGCCTCCTAATAAACACGGAAATGGAAATACGCGCCCCGGAGCACGAAAAACACTAAAAATTCGGAAAATCCTGTTTTAGAAGATGCCGTATTTACGTGGTTTTTGCAACAAAGGCGATTACATGTTCCTGTAAGTGGTGATATGATTTGTGAGAAAGCTCGTATTTTTCATCGCCAGATCACAAATTTCAATATCGGGTTTAATGCTACCAGGGGATGGTTAGATAAATTTAAGAAGCGCCACGGAATAAGACGTTTAAAAATGGCGGGTGAAAAACTATCAAGTGATGAAGCTGCTATCGGACCATTCCAGCAAGAGTTTCAGAAAGTTATTAGAGAAAAAATCTAACAGCGGAACAAATTTACAATGCGGACGAATCTGGTTTATACTGGCGATTGTTGCCCGATCATACTTTAGCCTCTGATAATGAGCAGTCGGCTTCCGGAAGGAAAATGATGAAGATGAGAGTCACATTTATGCCATATGCAAATGCGGCTGGAACCCATAAACTACAATTGCTTGTTGTCGGAAAATCAAAAAACCCGCAAACATTTAAATCATCACGTCTTCCTATTTGTTATCGCGCACAGAGAAGCGCTTGGGTTACCAAATATTTGTTCCTTGACTGATTTAAAACGGAATTCGTTCCCGCAGTCCGTCGTCATCTTTTATCTGTTAATTTAGGTACCTCCTGAAGCAATGTTACTGTTGGATAATTGTCCCGGCCATCCTTCAGCAGATGAACTTGTCACTGAAGACGGAAAAGTTTTTGCAATGTTCCTGCCACCTAACACCACCGCGTGTATACAACCAATGGATCAGAACGTAATTCAAAATGTGAAGTTAAATAATTTATCGTAAGTCGCTTGATTAACTGTCTTGCATCATGTGATGAGAACCTTGTGGATTCATTAAAATCCATAACTTTAAAGGATGCAGTTTTTGTTTTGGCTAGTTGCTGGATGAATGTTAAAGCAACTTTAATTAAAAAATCATGGCAGAATTTGCACCCTGGATTTTTCACTGAAGATGACTACGAATCAGATGACGATATTCCTTTGGCCGAGCTATTTAACAGGTTGAGGGAGCCCGATGGCCCTCAAATAAGTGAGGCAGAAGCTCAAGAATGGGCTGCTGGTGGTGCTGAAAAAGAATTATAAACATATGAAGTGTTAACTGATGAAGAGATTGTGCGAGCTGCAATGTGTGAAGTCGATGAGCAAGATGACGATGATAGCGTTGAAATTCTCGCCTCCAATAAAGTTGGACATTCAGAAGCAGTGGGAGCCTTAAATACTGCATTAAAATGGGCCGAAGATTACCAATTTGACAGCCAGGAAGTAATGTTTCTCCGTCGCCTTCGAGACAAAGCATTTGAAATGAAGTGCAAAAATAATTGCAAGCAGAAGTCTATTAAAGACTCTAATTTACTACATAAATGAATGATTTTTTTAACTTTATTGGAAATGCGCATTTCTTTCATGTTACATATGTAATTTTCTTTTTATTTAATTTTATAATGACATAATTAAAGAAACTAAGGTTAAACATGTGTTTTATTACTATTAAAATATTGCAAACTATAATCCGGACACCTCGATGTCCGCAAAGGGTCTTGTTTTTGCCTGTTCGGATTAGCGAGGCCCTACTGTAAATAAAAAAAGGAAGATGTTGAAAATTTAAAATGTACTTATTGTATCAAAACTTTTTCTGGTGCCCTACTTGTTTCCAGTATGCCTTATATGACCATTACATTGAAGATGAATGTACAAATTGTTACTAATTTTGTATGTATACATAATATGTATAAATGTATACTAATATGTATAAGATGATATATTAATTAGTAAGTATTTGTTGTTTAACTACAAATGAAACAAATTTTTATTAGCCATCAGAAGGTTACAATTTTAAATAATTTTAACTTCAGGATAAAACTGATATTTTACTTAAATTATAGCTTCTAATAACATTCTGAAGCTAGATCCCGGAAAATTAAAGTAAAATTAAAAATACTTTTGTGATCTGCTGAAAAAACCTTTTGCAACGATACACGCCTATGTTATTGAGTAGATCACAAATCCATATTTATTTAAGTTCAAAAACTGACGCTTTAGGAGGTTATCAAAGTGGCCGTTTTTAGACCTTTTTATCTCTGAGGTCTATTTTAGAATTGATTTGTATGAAAAGCTGTAATGTAAGTATAATATCAGTAATAAGGCTCTGACAGACGGACAGATAGACAGGCAAGTACCTAAATTATCCAAGTGACTCAGAAATCTCTACGCTCGGTCAATTATATAAAGAAAAATTGTATAGGGGGTGTATTATAGATTCTAGTTAGTAGATTCTAGATTATTCTATACTACAAAGATGTCACTTAAGTCTAGACTTGTTCGAGTGGATACTAGCCAATCGCGCGCAGGCGCGCCCACCCTGCGCGCGCATGCGGGGAGCAGGCCGCGGTACGCTTCCAGTATTCAGTGGGCTGTGGGACGGAAAAGGTGTAATATACCTGTTGTAGAGTTCGCGCGCCAGTTGTTTATAATATTTAGCTAGCTTTATAGTTATTCGTTATTTTTGTTTAACATATAAATATTTACCTACATGTTATAAGAAAAAAAAATGCCGTTTAAAATTATCCAGACGATCGAAAGGGGGAAAATGGTATTGACATGTCTACCACATCAATGGGAGCATAATGGAATATTGTATTGGCCAAAACAGCAACAGCCACAAAAGTTACAGAGAGATGAAACTGCGTGGTGAAAAGACAGAATATAAAATCATACAAAGACGGAGAAAAAGAAATTGATGTTATGACCAATAATTCTGAAACAGAACCTGATGCAAAAAAGCGGCGCAAATTTGTCGACATACCACAGCTGTCATATAATATCATGGCAGAAGAAAGTTTAAAGGTCTGTGAACTATAAACTTTTGAATTCTGATTTCAGATTTAGTTCCAACGTATATTTTTCTATAGTTTTACATTAAATTAACTACGTTTGAATCGATTTTAACGGCTTTGCTAGCGAGAACTACTGAAATTTCGGCTGGCTACACGGGCTAAATAGGGCTGAAATTCGGCACACAGCTTTTATGAAGTAGGCACTTCCTAAGAAAGGATTTTTGAAAATTTCTACCGGAGCAACACCGTGAGTGGTGGCTAGTATTTAAAATTTAGTATTCTTCGCCCATATTATCTTGTACCAGCCTAAGTTTAATCTGCATGTAATAACTGCATGAAATTCTGTTCAGTAGTTTCAGTCTTCGGTTACAGATTGTTATGCTATTTAGCCTTCTGATCTGATGCTGAATAAAAACGAAAGAGGTACCTCTACACTGTTAACGCACTAGAGATACAGTCAAATACTAACTAGACGTAATATCACATAATATCATTTATGATAAAAGCTGTAACGAAGAAGGCGTGAAGAGTATGAGAAAAAGAAGAATCCTATAAACGATGCAAATGTCACCAAAAACTTAATGCTATAGATCCCAATGTAATATGCGCAAGCTTTTATATGCAAAAAGTCCTAAATACACCACATGGTGAAAACATGGCATTGTACTACTCCAGAAAAATAGCTGTGTACAATCTCACAATTTATGAAAGTAATACTCAGACAGGATATTGTAATAATATGGACAGAAGTTGATGCCCATCGCGGGGCTAATGAGATTTCAACATGCTTATACAAATTACCTTCAAGAGGTGGACGCACGTGGCAACATAATGTCAGTACTATTATACTCTGATCTTGCTACGGGCAGAACAAAAATAAAACTAGAGTATGTTGAGATACTTTTTGTCTATTGCTGTCAACTTGGAGACAATCCAAATAAATTATCTCATCCCAGGTCACACATTCATGCCAGTCGATAGCATGCATGCTACCATAGAACGCGCTGTAAAAAAACTACCATGTGGGCACCTTCTCAATGGCCAACTATCGTTGAATTGGCACGTAAAAACCAACACCATATCGAGTGCGTGTGTTGGAGGGCCAAGACTTTGTGGGATTTGAAGAAGTTTTGAGCAAAACTTTAAAAAAAATCAAAAATTTCAAATTTCTAAGTTATGCATTGCAACATTTAAAAAGTCTACACCCGATATTATGTTTATAAAAAATTCTTTGCTCTCAGATGCTGAAACTACTTCAGTGCCCTTGTGCAGTTTGAACAATACTCAATCTAAACTTAATTTGTATTCAACTCCCTGTTTCAATCCAAAAATACAACGACCTCAAAAAGTGGGTGGACTATTCCCATGAATATAATGAAAGACACGGGAGGAGGTGATCATACTTTGTATAAATAGTCAGCAAAGAGATCGAATGTGGAAGTTTTCATAGAATCTTTCAAATTTCTTGGATCAAGTTACTGCTGGTTTTCTGTGCAAAGAAAATACTTAGGGCAACTTAAACGTAAGAAAAATTTGGAAAATGTACTGTGAAAAATATGTTCTAGTTCGGTAGTTCCCAAAGTGGTCCAAGTGGACCCCCAGGGTCCATGGGAGACTCGATGGGGGTCTACGTTGGCATGACAACAAATGGGGGTCCACAATTCGTAAGCGGGGGTCCACGAAAAATTATCTGCTTTCGATAGTGAATAACTAAAATGTTGGCTTTGAAACTGTTCTGCACAAATCTCCATTTGACATACTCAAAAGAATTCCTTTCAGTAACAATACAGGACAAAGACGTAAGACGATGAAATGAGCTCTGATATTGACAGTTTCTTGTGTAATTATCTTCAAACAACTCATTTATCTATTCAACTGGACGAATCAACTTTACCTGGTAATGAAGCATTATTATTGGCATATGCTAGATTTGTTATGACTTATGGACGAAGAAATTCATGAAGAGCTAGGCACTAAAAGTGAATCAATATTTAATGTCTTGAGTGAATTTTTGAAGGCGAAATTAATTCCATTCACAAACATTATTTCGGTGGCAACAGATGGAGCTCCTGCCGTGGTCGGGCGATATCGTGGATAATCGATAGCCCTCTTAAAAGAATTATACCAGAGGTAACTGCAATTCACTGTGTCATCCACCGACAACACCTAGTAGCGAAAAATTTGAATGATAGAATGCACCAATCGCTTCAATTTGTGATTAACGCAGTTAACAAAATAAGAAGCAATGCGTTCAATACGCGTGTATTTGCACAATTGTGCGATGAAAATGATGAAGACTTCCGACGATTGATACCGAAGTACGCTGGTTGTCGAGAGGTGCATGTTTGACACGATTTTACTCACTTTTTGAATCAGTTTTAGAGTTTCTGGAAAGTAAAGATCCAGATTTAAAAGAAAAACTGATCAATTTGAAAGCAGACATCGCGTACTCAAACAGACAAATTTGTTCAAAAATTTAAGGACATTACCTTACAATTACAAGAGGACAACCTCAATTTAATAAAAACAAAGAGTGTAATTACAGCTTTTCTTGGAAAATTGAAATTTATGAAGCAAAATATTATTCGGCGTGAATTTTCCCAGTTTTCAAATTTTTCACAGGTAGAATACCTTGATGAGGTTATTCAAACATACGTTCAACATTTAATTGCCCTGCATGATGTTTTCAAAATCAGATTTGAAGATATTCTTACAATGGAAATACCACCATGGGTCATAAATCCATTCGATGAAACGGAAATTGAGAATGGCATATTACAAGAGGAGCTACTCGAGCTACTCTAATGAAGAGCTGAAGGTAAAATTTAAAAGAGGACAAAAAAAAAAAGAAATTTAAAAATTTTAAAGAAATTTCAAACATTTTGGCTGCAGGCAGAAATACCCGAAAAGTATCTCGGACTGTGGGGAGTTGCGAGAAAGCTTTTGATAGCGTTTCCTTTGTCATAATATCTTGTCCGCCATCATGAGTGCATAATCTATGGCCGGGATTCGCGTTCTTAGCGAACGGACGGGCTGCGATTTTCTGGTCGGCTGCATTTAGGCTAGGCCCGAATACTTTGTCAACCTTTAGCAGCAGTTTTTAGTAGATAAAATTTATCTACGTGAATAAGCTATTTATTTCCCGCATTTCGTACGGGCTCCACAACTACGCAGGAGCTCCAATCTACGTTCGGCCTTCAACTACGTCCGGGCTGAAATTCACGCTGGGGCTTCTCCAACGCCGGCCGTCACTTCCCTGGAGCTCCAGATTACGGGTTGCAGCCTCCTGAGCCAGCGCCCGCCTCACCGCCGTCGCCGAGTGATCCTTTCACTCCCGCCACCAAACCAAGGGAAGTGCTAACCAGTGCGACTTAAGTGAAATACAGAAAGGCTTCCCCCACGCCCTACAAATTGTGTGCTCCCTGAGCTAGTGCGGTGATTGTGTGAGTCAGGCACTTACGGCAAATAAATATTTTTTTAGTTTATTTATGCCGTTTCATTTTACCACCACTTCACACCACCACACTCTCACCCGCTTTATTTCCATCTTAAAAGCCTATAACGGGACAAGTTTTAGCGTCGTTAAACCTTTTAACAAAAAAAAAGAAGTAGATTAAATATCACTGAACGGGGAGATTTGCGTTTATTTTTAACAAATTAAAGCCAAATATTAATGATTTGCTGGCAAAACATCATGTACATCCCTCCCATTAAAATTTTAATTACACTATGTAAAATTTTAATTTATTAATAATTAATAGTGTAGTAATATTAATGTGACTGTTTTGGCTCGTAACTTTGATAAGGAAAATTGAAACATTAGATTTCCCGGAAAAAAGTAGCATATTTGTTAATCCACTCACAACACAATGACTTAATTATTAACTGATCAATTCTCACTTTTTTTTCGAAAACTATTAATTCATGGTTTTAACTCAGCCGCAACGCAAATTTTCATAGTTAGATTTTTTATCGAGTTTTGGGAATATGGTAGATATGTAGCTGCAGGGGGTCCACCGAAAGTAGCAAAATTTTGAAAGTGGTCCACGAGAAAAAGAAGTTTGGGAACGTCTGTTCTAGTTGATGATTTGCACGTAAAAGAAAACTATTTTCGTGACGTTTTCAATATACACTACAGTATTGGAGTTAGCAGTCCACGGACGTACGTTTGTTCAAGGACTACAGAGTTACTAGAAAAAATTAAATGCGAAAAAGATACTAATCTGAATAATCAATTGATAATAGAAAACGAGTACACATGTTAAAAGCGAATTTAGTCAATTATTACCAGAAGGAAGACAGGGTGTGATAACATTATCCTTTGAATGCCAAAAAAATCAGGTTCGTTTATACTGCTGGGCAATAAGGACGTAAGGCACTTAGATTCCGGATGTACAAAACTTATGACTTTAAAGAAGATTCAAGATTGGTTTCAGAATATACTGGAAACGTAACACTAGCAAATGGTGTTGTGGAATAGGGAACGTGTAACGTAGCGTTTTTTAGGGATTTTGTGACACGGCTAATATTTGTGGACGTTGTAAGAAATGTACAGTTTTAAAGAATTGACTGTAACCTCTCGAAATTTCGAAGTTCAGTATGACAGTTTCCGGTTCAGTTTTCTAGGCGGATTAAAGCTGTGCTACAGCCACGAGCCGCTAGATGGGGTCCCTGGTAATGGAAATTTCACCAACGCGAATTTAGCGCCATCTCTGGGGACGTAGCGTAGCTCCAGGCAAACGGGATCCCCATACAAAAGAGAACTAGAAATAACGAAGACTAAATCATCCAAACCGACACGACAGCCTAAAAGAAAAGGAATGAAGAAAACTGCAAAAGAAATTTCGAAAGATGATCCAGAAGAAGAGTTGAAAAAATGGTTTTGTAAAATTTGTACGCTTTGCTCAATAGAAGATATGATACAATGTTTGTCATGTAAATGCTGGGTGCACGAGGAGTGTGCTTGTGTAAAAAAGGGTTGAAGAAATATTTTTGTCCATCATGTCGTTAACAAGCTGATCACAAAGACGAATTATTTCGTATTTAACTGATACTGTGATTTTCTTTAACAATTAAGCTTAAGAAACTTTCAGTTCCTAATAGAAGTACCTTCCTACTTCCTACATAATATTATGTTGATTACATTTTTTGATTATTTCTAGATTATTGTTTGTTTCAATTTTTTGTTTATTTCTAGATTATTGTTTGTTTCAATTGAGCCGCGATTGGCTGTAAATAAGTTAATAATTTAGGTACATTTGTATATTTTTAATAGTAGGGACCCGATTACGCGAACTCTGATTCATTGAAACTTAGCGAGTCGCCCAAGGCTTTTCGTGATTTTATATTATAAATATTAAAAGTTGTAGAATAAATTTAATGAAATTTTTGATAATTAAATATTGATCATTGAATGAATAATAATTACATGTATTATTATAATAATAGTTATTGTAATTTAGATAGTTAATTGAAGTACTGCCATGCGAGAACGTTTTACTTGTACATATATAATTATATTAAAACTAATATTTAAATACAGCGTTGTGTTTTATAGTGCAAATTCATAGACTGGCCTTTTTGATCCCAACTGTGCCTTAAACAACGGTTCACATACGTATGTATGGAAAACTTTAAAATCAACGAAATATAATCCAATGAAATTAAGACTAGACAGTTACGTAAATAATTACGTGGTAATTTAAGTCACGTTACGTAAAATACTACGTAAATTTGTAATAAATGAATTATGTACGTCAAAAGACTCGAGACTCGAGAGTTTTAAACTCGTCGTGTTCGTCGTATAATCGCGCCCCTACGCCGAAAGGTACAAAGAGCATAATCGTTACGTCTTATTAACGGTCATAATTTTCTCGTATACGCCGTTTTTAAGTTGAAACTTGTACAAAGATGAAATAAAGCGTTGTTTTTAATTAATTTGTGTCGTGAACTCACTACAGAATTGGCGTTGCTATAGTATTTTTCAATTACAGTACACAAAAAGAAAAAGTCACGATAAAATGTCGTGTGCCATAACGCATACGGGGAAATTATGCCTTGCGTCTTAGCCTTAGCAACTGAGGCGAAATGTGTCTGTCTGTACATTTGTTCCGGGGGCGTAGCGGTCGACTGTACATAGTCTGTGACACCTGTGTGGTGTTACGCCTCTTCCATATGCGTGCGAAATTCCGACCAATTACATTGATTTTAGTATAGGTAACTTTTCCTAGCTTCCGAAACTATAAGCTTTCAATTTACCACTACCCGACGCTCAGCTTCACAGAAGTCTATAAGCGTCTGTCAATGGATGTTAAAATCACTAAGCATCGCTTAATTTAACAGTCAGTTGCCATATAATAATTAGCTTATTTTGGTCGGTGTTTCGCGCCGCGTTTGTAAGAGGATTTAATTTATTTAATCGGCCTTCGCTCAGCCTTCCACTTGCTATAATAAAAATGTTGTTGCAAACGCGTCGATGACCGTTGGCCGTTGGTACTGGAGGTTGGTGAATGTCTGATGCAAATTCACTTTGGGAAGATTTTAAAACACACGTCATAAACACGCTTACTGATATCTCAAAGTCAAGAAAGACCGAACCTAGGAAACAACAATGGCTAAGCGAAACTACCTGGGAGCTGATAGAGAAGAGGAAGGCAATCAAAGTGAGAGGACTGCAGGATCCAAAAGTGATGGAAGATTACGCTAGTATATGTAAAGAGATCATTAAAAGATGTCTAGAAGACAAGGATAAATTCATACAAGGCATATGCAGCGAAATCGAACTTCACTCTAAAAAATTCGAGACTTCAGATCTGTTTAAGAAAGTCAGACTCTTATCTAATCAGTTCAAACCGAGAACGTGGGTCATAGAGGATGCTGAAGGTAATCCTATTAACGATCTCGACGCTATAGCTGAAAGATGGCGTGTTTATTGCGAGGACCTATATAAAAACTCTACCGAGTCAGAAGCTTCCGAAGTAAATTGTGTCAGCATAGAGCTGGAACCTAGTATACTACGATCAGAAGTAGTTACGGCTTTAAAATTCTTAAAAATGAGGAAAGCTCCAGGGCCGGATAAAATAACAGCTGAAACACTTACCGCTCTGGGGGACACAGGGATCGACATATTGCATGTGATCTGCAACCTAGTTTGGCGTAACGGTGTATGGACAAAAGGACTGGGCCCTTTCTGTTGTGGTCCCTTTACATAAGAAAGGGTCAACACGAAAATGTGACCATTACCGCACATTAGCGCTCATCAGCCATGCCAGCAAAATTCTGCTCTACATCTTAAATAACCGTCTCCGAAACTATTTGGATTGGCAGATCCCGCAGGAGCAGGCGGGTTTTGTCAAAGGGAAGGGCACCCGCGAACAAATTTTAAACGTGCGCCAACTAGTGGAAAAGGCTTACGAATTTAACACACCAATGGTCATGTGCTTCGTCGACTATAGTAAGGCTTTCGACTGTGTCAACTGGAGCTGTTTATGGAAGGTTCTTCTAGAATTGGGCGTGCCACAACACCTTGTAACGCTACTCAAGACACTATACCACGACAGTGAAGGAGTCGTAAGGATAGATGAGACAACCTCTAAACCCTTCAAATTTGGTAAAGGTGTAAGACAAGGGTGTGTGCTTTCTCCAGTCCTATTCAATATCTACGGAGAATACATTATGAGGCGAACGCTCGAAGACTGGGAAGGTGGCGTCAGTATCGGTGGAGTAAAACTGACCAATTTAAGATACGCAGATGACACGACGCTCCTAGCATCAACTGAGGCTGAGATGGCTTCTCTGTTAAACAGGATGGAAGAAATAAGCAGAGACATGGGCCTCTCCATAAACAGATCTAAGACGAAAGTTATGGTTGTAGATCGTGGTAAAAAACTGGAACTCACTGGTTCACTAAATCTTGAAACAGTAGAGAACTTTATTTACCTGGGTTCCAACATCAGCAACACTGGGTCATGTGAGGCCGAAATTCGAAGGCGCATCGGAATGGCCAAGAGTGCTATGTCTCAGCTGCATAAGCCTTGGGGGGACAGACATATTTCTATTAACACCAAAATGCGTCTTGTCCGTGCACTGGTCTTCCCGATTTTCCTGTATGCTGCTGAGACATGGACAGTTAGGGCAGCTGATCGGCAACGCATTGACGCTTTCGAGATGTGGTGCTGGAGAAGGATGCTCCGGATCCCATGGACAGCACATAGAACCAACGCATCGATCTTGAGTCAACTCAGAATAACAAAAAGGCTATCAACCACCTGCCTGCAGAGGATTCTGGAGTACTTCGGTCACATTGCCCGAAGGGAAGGTGGCAACCTGGAGAAGTTGGTTGTCACCGGCAAAGTGGAAGGAAAGAGCCCTCGAGGACGGAGCCCGATGCGTTGGTCGGATCAAATCCGCATCGCACTCGACACGAACGTCCACGATGCTCTACACGTCGCAGCAGACAGGGCAACATGGCGCGACATCGTATTAAAGAAAGTCGTCGGTGGAAGGGGTCACGACCCTCCGTAATGAGGAATACGACGCAGAGAGAGAGAGAGTTTGTTTCAATTTTCTTATAATTTTTGATGCCTTATTGATGATGCCTAATTGATTAATGTTTATCTGTATCTCTTTTGAAACGATGAATAAAAATGTGACTGCTTTTTTTTGTGCATTCCAAAAATAATACATTTTTGTAGGCACCTTGAATGGACCAGCAGGCAAAACTCGCCTAAGTCCAATTATAGCAACTGCGTGGTTCAAACAAGTTTACAGTGGTTCAAACAAGGCAACCATATTATATTAACTTTTTGCTCTTTTGACGCTATAAACTTTATTTAAAAAATTTGAAGCAATCGCTGCTGAAACTTCAATAAAAGCTCTATTTATATAACTAATTTCTATATTCCCCACTGCTATAGTTAAGATTTTATGCCCGATGAAAGTTAAGTGGTCCAATAGTAGCAACCTTACCCTAGTGTTTTGGCTTTTGTCAGGCTTGTATACTAAAAGAATTTATTATAGTGTTATTTTATTATTTTCCAGATTCAGTGAGAAAATGAAAAAGTTATTCTTATCTCACAAATCACTATAATTTCTTAAAAAAGCAAGTAAGAACTGCGTATGCAAAGGTACTACGGATATGTGATGAAAAAATTGCTATCTTCTTCGATATCATCAATGATTTTAAGAAAGGAACATTTATCAATAGTTTTGTGCCCGCTCCTCCGCCCAAGTGAAGAAAACGTTTGATCTTAAATAATAAACAATTATTTTATGTGTTTCTTTGATATGAATGAAAGAATAATGCTTTATTAACCACAACCAACAGAAACCTCGAAACGAACAAAACATATAAAATGTTTAGGTTTGTATTTTAGGGAGCAGAAAACAACAACACTTTTCAACTTTTACGGCTCATCTAAGCCTTTTCTAGCAACATCTTGTTTAAAAAGTTCCACATCCTTCAGATGACAGTGATATGCAGATAAGAAAAACTAAACGAAAACACACCTTTTGCGGCTCAGCTTAGCCTTTTCTAGCAACATCTTGTATAAAAAGTTCCACATCCTTCAGATGATAGTGATATGCAGATACCTAAACAAAACTAAATAAAAAAACCCATTCTGCGGCTCAGCTAAGCCTTTTCTAGCAATATCTTGTTTAAAAAGTTCCACATCCTTCAGATGATAGTGATATGCAGATACCTAAACAAAACTAAATAAAAAAACCCATTTTGCGGCTCAGCTAAGCCTTTTCTAGCAACATCTTGTTTAAAAAGTTCCACATCCTTCAGATGACAGTGATATGCAGATAAACAAATCTAAACTAAAACACACCTTTTGCGGCTCAGACTAGCCTTTTCTAGCAACATCTTGTTTAAAAAGTTCCACATCCTTCAGATGACAGTGATATGCAGATAAGAAAATCTAAACGAAAACACACCTTTTGCGGCTCAGCTTAGCCTTTTCTAGCAACATCTTGTTTAAAAATTTCCACATCCTTCAGATGATAGTGATATGCATATACCTAAACAAAACTAAATAAAAAAACCCATTTTGCGGCTCAGCTAAGCCTTTTCTAGCAACATCTTGTTTAAAAAGTTCCACATCCTTCAGATGATAGTGATATGCAGATACCTAAACACAACTAAATAAAAAAACCCATTTTGCGGCTCAGCTAAGCCTTTTCTAGCAACTTCTTGTTTAAAAAGTTCCACATCCTTCAGATGACAGTGATATGCAGATAAACAAATCTAAACGAAAACACACCTTTTGCGGCTCAGCTAAGCCTTTTCTAGCAACATCTTGTTTAAAAAGTTCCACATCCTTCAGATGACAGTGATATGCAGATAAACAAATCTAAACAAAAACACACCTTTTGCGGCTCAGCTAAGCCTTTTCTAGCAACATCTTGTTTAAAAAGCTCCACATCCTTCAGATGACAGTGATATGCAGATAAACAAATCTAAACTAAAACACACCTTTTGCGGCTCAGCTAAGCCTTTTCTAGCAACATCTTGTTTAAAAAGTTCCACATCCTTCAGATGACAGTGATATGCAGATAAGAAAATCTAAACGAAAACACACCTTTTGCGGCTCAGCTTAGCCTTTTCTAGCAACATCTTGTTTAAAAATTGCCACATCCTTCAGATGATAGTGATATGCATATACCTAAACAAAACTAAATAAAAAAACCCATTTTGCGGCTCAGCTAAGCCTTTTCTAGCAACATCTTGTTTAAAAAGTTCCACATCCTTCAGATGATAGTGATATGCAGATACCTAAACACAACTAAATAAAAAAACCCATTTTGCGGCTCAGCTAAGCCTTTTCTAGCAACATCTTGTTTAAAAAGTTCCACATCCTTCAGATGACAGTGATATGCAGATAAACAAATCTAAACAAAAACACACCTTTTGCGGCTCAGCTAAGCCTTTTTTAGCAACATCTTGTTTAAAAAGTTCCACATCCTTCAGATGACAGTGATATGCAGAAAAGAAAAACTAAACGAAAACACACTTTTTGCGGCTCAGCTAAGCCTTTTCTAGCAACATCTTGTTTGAAAAGTTCCACTTCCTTCAGAAGATGACAGTGATATACTGACAAGCAGAACTAGACGAAAACTCAGCTTTTACGACGCAGCTAAGCCTTTTGAAACTGACTTTTCTTGAAGCATTGTAAACATTACACATTTAACCTCTAGGCAACTCTAGCCTCTACCAATTAGTGGATGGGGTGGATGGGTGAGAACCTCGTTTGTTGTCAAGCTCGGCAATTTGTACTTAGGCATGTTTGTAGCTGTTTTCATATATTATATTTTTTACTTATTATATATCTTAAAGTTCGGTGAATAATAATGTCTAACATTATGAAGCCCAACAAAGGCACCAATTAAAAACCATGTAAGAAAGCTGCCAAGTTTTTACGGAAAGAAGCATGTTAGATTAAAAATTATCAGATAAAATACGAAATACCTTTATAAAAGAAGACACGAATACCAAAGATATCACTTAAAGCATTGACATAAACCATAAAATAACTAAAATTGAAGTGGGCTGAACATACAATTAGAGGAACAGAAAATGGACTAAAACTGTATGAATTGGTTTATGAATTGGTATACGGAGCATTTAAATAGAAAAAGATGGACACCATTTAAAAGATGGGTGAAAAAATAATGGAGGTGGCTGGGGGGACTAGCTGTTGATAGCAAGTTATGGAACAAATGGAAGAGGATTACCAGGCTGCACTGTAGCATATTGATGCATATACTTGTAAATTTTGTAGTAATAGATGATTCAAGTGGTAAACATGACATGATTCTATTTTACAATCAAACGAAAGGCAGAGTAGATTCATTTGATCTAAAATGTGCTCCTCAATGTGGTGCAGCCGAGAGACTGACAGTTGGCCTGTGGCTGTATAGTATGGTATCCTGAACATGACTTTTTAATTCAGCTATAATATACGGCCACAACATGCTGCTTCTAGGATTAATATAAGTTCCATCTCTATCAAAAAATGATTGTGATATTTGGACAGGTACAACGAAAACAAACGCACTTGGCGAAAAACAAACATCCACTTCAAGCAAAGGACGACGTCGGCAAGTGCCTACCAACGACCTTTCTTTGTGTCCTTTCCAACTGAAGTCTGAACTGATGGTATAAAGGCAGCTCACGACAAAAAACAAGAAATACCTGGCAAATGACTACCGCCGTATAATTCAATACATGAATGAAACGCAAGTGGATTTCTAAATAACAAAAATACGAAAGAACACCAACTTTCGTCCACTCACAAAGTACAATTCACTCCGAATTCATCACAGAACACTAAACGTCTTGTCGGAGCCTACAGAGAACGGCCATTTTTAGTATAATTCATGATCCACGGAGTCGGAGTCGTTCTTCTGAAGGTCTCAATCACAGACATATAACACTATGTCTCAATATTAATAACAGACTTCACCTCAGAGACTTCACTGAGGTTAACAACTGTATACACATGAATCATGATGATGATATTAGAGAACAATACACAAACTCAAACCCTACAGGAATCACGAGCTAGTAAGTAGGTACCTACGTAAGTAGAAATTCCCGGTTTTTGTACTGAGTCCATTTCATTTCAGCATTCTCTGGTCTGTGGGCTGTGGACATAGGGCCATAGGCCCCATCGACAACCGCGCTTCTTTAAAGTCCGTACTTGTCTTTGGTTGGCCCGCGCCATAGACACGACAAGCATGACTTTACCAAAGATATTATACACTAACAAGATTGAGTACTAACCATTCTTGATAAGCTAAATGGACACTTATTGCTTTTAACCTAGAGGAGCTAGTTAGTAGTATGGATTATGTTAAGAGCTGGGGGTCGAGATTGGAAGAATACACGAGTCGATGGGTTGAGGCCTTTATTTGACGGTTGATTTAGCGCACCGAACAAACCTCCGCGTGCCTCGGAGCACTCGAGGACTACTCAATCCACGAAAACACTGTCTCTGGTCTCTCGAACGTTCATTACTAGTCCATTTTTCACTTTTATTTTTAATATCGCATTTTTCAGTCTAACTTTTTTGTATACACAACTACTTATTTACTTACAAGCAGTAGCTAGCTAAAAGCGTTCCTGAGCGAGACGGATAGATTTGGTCGTCGTGTCCTTGTCTGACATCTTGCCATCTCAACTAAATATTGGGTTTGGTAGAAACGGTAGGTTATTTTTATTTTTTTTATAATATACCTACCAAAACGAAACATCTATACACTCTGAAACTTATTTTAATAAGTTTCTAAAGTTATTGTAATAATTATTTTAAATGATAATTATTTCGGTGTATTAAAAAAAAAATATTCATATTGAGTAAAAGTAGTATTTATGTCCTTGGGACTGGTATTACTAAAAGTAAAATAATTAAAAAGTAAAAAAAATCTGTAGGGTTACCATGAATTACGTAGATCAAAAATTTTTTTGTAGTAGTTAGGTAGGACTTTAATTGCAGATGTATAATAATAGTCTACTTTTAAAATAAAAATAAATCTCCCATGTTGATGTGTAAGCACATAACTCTTTGCCAACCGGGTGATGTTTTGACTTTTGAGTGTCATTATTTTGTTCAAGCACTACTACCATCCACCTATCTTCAACTCTAGGCTGAGCTCTACACCCGTCTCCAAAATTCTCAATCCTCAGCTCGCTCATTATTTTTCCTTCGAATGAATTTTTATCTTTTAGGTATACGATACCATCTGTGAAAAAAAAAATCCCACAAAATTGTTCAAGAGAAGTGATAAATGAGTCAGAAGTCAAACAGTGGGTAAATCAGCACAAGCATCTTTACATGTTATATTAATATATACACAATCGTTTTTAAAAATAATTTGTTCTGTGAATTTTTTTTATCATGGTCACCTTAAATAAGAAAGGGACGCACTACCTGAGGTTCCCTCTCACGCGGACCGTTTTTTTCATCATAGTGCTCAGTCTTGTTATAGTATAATGTCTTTGGACTTTACCTCAGACCAATAAACCCAGCGTCGCCATTGATTACACAGACTACATACAATATTTTAATGAAATCCTTGGTTCAATGTGATGAGCCGACATGGCCAATTCTGACATTTCGACCGTCCTCGGGCGAATCGAGGGTGAATCTCACTAATTCGTATAGGTACCTACCTAATCGTATCTCGCCAACATTGACCAGCTGTAACAAGGCAAAGTCAAATTCACTACTTATCTGTGGACCGCTCGTCCAACCTGACAAACACGCATAACCCTTACCTATCTAAGGCCGCCTCTACACATAGGCCAGCGCATTCGCCAACGCGCTTGCGGTGCACTTGCCAACGCGCTTGTGAGTAATCCATAGTCCATACATAGGAAGGTCGTTCAGTATGGTTTAGTTCGGGCCAATGTGCGGACGGATTCAAAGTGGATGTTGAGTCGCTAACAGCTGCAGCTGTATATTACTTCACACTTAATTAGCTAGTTGAATATTCTCGAAATAAAAATTAGAAATTAGTTTAGGCGTGAAAACGTAACAAACAAATAAATAAACTCAATTTCACATTTATAATATTAAAATAATAATATAGTAGGATGCTCTTTGTGAAGTAAAACATCGTGAGGAAAACGTCCAAGAACCTTATTTATTTAGCCTTTTTATACTTACAATGTTTTTATTTTTATGGTACTTATTTTTTGGGTTCCATAGGCAGTTTTCACTCTGATAGAGCTCAATAAATTTAAAGGTTTCCTCGTTCGTCATATTCGCCATTTCGTCAAGTTAGGTGTTAATTCGCCGCCAGAAGAAAACGTGCACTCTTGATCGCTGCTCCGGGCAAACTAATCGCGCGGCCAATGTGTGGATGGTGCGCAAAGCTTGCGACAAGTTTCCTTTGACGTTGCCGACACCGCGCGGCAAGCTCGCAAGCGCGCCAGCCAACGTTCAAATACCTACTGCGAATGCGCCAAAGCCCGTTCTACACGTTGGGCCAGTGGCTGGGCCAGCGCGCTTGCCAACGTGTTGGCCTATGTGTAGAGGTGGCGTAAACAACATCAGAGTAACAGGGTGAACATCTCAAAAACCTGATGGAGTCACACACGTGAGATGTGAGCCCTGCGACCAGCCCTCGATTTAATTAATAAAGTTAAATGGTTTTTGAAGTGGTATTGGTCATGTATGTGGGTTTGTAATGCGGAAAAGACATTCTTACTTGCGAAATTTTTAAAAACATTCAAAATGAGTTTGCTTTTTAAATCCAATATTATATTTTATAGCTCCGCCACTTTCTTCTTTAATCTTCTGCATGATTCCCGTTCAGTGCGTAATTTACTAATTTTACTATACAATTTTACTATACAATATAGTTTTTTTTAAACCATAAAACTTTGTTTAGAATTTCAAATCATAAATATTATGAATGTAAGGGTAATGTGCTCCATAGGTCAATTGGGAACAATTCCCTCTGACAGCGGTCTTCTAGATTAATTTGTTTTAACATTTTTTTTTAGTTTAATTTGTAGTTTTTATTTTAGATAAGTATGTAGTTTTTAATTTAGATATAGTTTAATTTTATACCTAGTTTTAATTTTTAATTTAAGCTTATTTATTGTTTTCTGAATAAATGGAATTCCATAGGTCATAACTTCTATGGTGGTAATTAGACGAAGTGATCCTGGCAAGACTCCTTTAAAGCTTATGTTTAGAAAATTATCAAAATAAGGCCTTAATACTGTAATCTACTGGAGTAAACTGTATTCAGACATAATATTATTAGATACTATAATTCACGAATACAAACTTCGGAAAAAACAAAAAAGGAGTGTAAGTACGTAAAATAGGTTTTTGTACTTTTAGTTGGAAAAACAAAACCAAATTTTCTTACACATAATAAAAGAAATGAAGGACTACATACTGGCACGGAACACTAAATACAGGTACGGAAGGCTTACTTTGCACGATGATTTAAAGAAATAGCGACTCTAGCGCTGTCACAAAAAGTGCAATTCAGTTCGCAGTAGCGCCCGCCCTCAAAATCGACAAGCAACAAACGCAATGTTGTGGTCTCTTTCTATCATCTAACTTTATCTCTTACGACATACTAGGGCTGCCATAGCATTGCCGTAGTCAGACGGCGCGTAAAATAGACCGTACAGAACTAGCGCGTGCAACTCGACCCGCGAGCGGCAACCATCTGAAATATTGGCATCCGGACCCCTACTTGTAGCCGGGACGGTCACGTGATAAGTGAGACTGGCCTGATACTGGTGAAATATTATTTTTACTGAATTTCCGTTCGCTGCTACTTTTGCAGCTTAATATATTGTAATCCACCATTGCATAATAACTTCTCAAACTATAATGTTACTTTAGAATCTGAATGCTAGCTGAAAAGTACCGAAAAACTAAATTTTAGCACCATGACGACGATTGTTTGTCAAGAATCTGCACTTTGCCAAACAAAAAAAGCGGCTACGCTGATAAGGACAAAAAACAATCGTTTATCACTTTCTCAAAAAGGGCTATGGGTATAAGCTTGTCTCGCTCTCACAGCTAATGACTTTATTTGCAAGTCTAAGTGTACCTAGTAGGCCTGTGATCGTAAAAGATCGTCGACCAGGGCTGCCAGATGCAAAAAAAGATACAAAAAAAGTATATCAAAGCATTTTCAATTGAAATAAAAAGTCGACCTTTTGTTTTTACAAATTATCAACAAATTCACTCAATTTTGAAAAAGAAATGCAATAATTCTTTAAGTTAGACTGATGTAAATGGTGTGGTAAGAATTGGTGGTATAAATAATAATTATTATTTAAATAACTAATTTATTTTAATATATAAATTATTTGGTATGAATTATTTATTAGAATAAATAATTATAAACTCTGCTCAACAATACCCATTTACTTCATATTGCTTCCCGATAGCTTGAAATCTGGTAAACTGCAAAAAAATATGTTGATGAAGTCTAATATTTTCAAAAAACTAAATAAAATTTGAATTTCGCGGGCTGGTATGTCAACACCGGAGACAATGCACGATGCGTGTTCGGTGGGACCGTGTACGTGTTGTAACAAGGTTGTAACGAGGTTGTAACCTTGGACGAATAATACTTCATCCAAGGTTGTAACCAAAGAATTGGTTGATAGTTGATACTTGTTTATCAAATAGCACAGAACCACAGAACACATAATATGGCGTTGTAAGCCGCTGGCGTCCTGTTTCGTGGTCTGTGGTTGGCGGCGCCCTTTTTTCGTTTTTTCTTGTTGCAAAGCAGTACAATTAAGTAGGTACCTACCTACGTGCTACCTACTACCTAGTTACAGAGTGGCGGTCATTCTTCTAGATTTGTACAAGTGGTGAATTCTCGAATTTAATACCTAAATTCATTGAAGTTGAAAGTACATAAAATGGATAGATTTCAACAAATTTGCTAGCCGCCGACGAAATAAGCTTTGAGACATGTTCTATCCATTCCTCCATGGTGCTTGATGCTTTCCACCCACATGCAAACTGGAACCAGCCACCAGCAACAGACCCTCAAAACTATAACATGGAGTTATTCGAGCGCATTTGCAGTTCCTCTTGTGCATGGGTTCGTTTGTTCGCGTTGTGTATTAAAAAAAGAGCCTTTTTATTTTCCCGAGCCGGAAACTTGTAACGAGTGGTAAGGAATAGTTTATCTTTGGGTTTTAAATTCGAATCAAACACCTCTTCAGAGAACGTGTTGAAAAAAAAAACAACCAAATCCATATCAAATTCCAACAATTTTCAGTCACGAGAATATATTTGGTCGTTGTTTCTATTAAAAGTCTTGGGCCTCTCAGTTCTTCATAACATTTCAATTTGAATAGTTCTTGCTCGCAGATATGCTACATTAGCTATCACCGTCCACTTGTATGTGTGTGGATGACTCTTTGTTTTCTTGTTCAGCAAATAAATACATGTAAGTAGTATAAATTAATAAGTACCTAACAATTTTATACAATAAAGGTTTTCAAGAATACTTACGTATTTTTGAAAATGTTATTTCTTCATAATTAGTTCAAAAGGTAGTTAAAAATAGATTGTTGTTTTGTGTGATCCTCGTATGATGAACGGGCCTGAACTTTTGTTGCATGTTGAATGTGAAGTCATGGCAGTTTCCGAATCCTTAATTTTTTACTATAATGGTTAATTCCTTGAGAATATCTTTGGAAGGAAAGTTTAATCATTTTGCCGTTTTAAAGTGATTAATCAATATCAAGCAGCATGAAGAGAGATTATACCTAGGTACAAGAGACATAGGAAATTTTAAGCATTATTGGAAATAATTGGAATACAATAAAATGATATGCATTTGTCATGTTTCTGCACATGTGCAAGTCTCAGCTTACTTGTACCCCCCGTGTGCTCAAAAAAAATCTATTTGAGCTTTCCCCCAACATGAGTTGTTTTCAGAATGATGCTTGTTTGTTGCTACTTTAGGAATCTTGTTAGTAGTTGTTCCTCTTATAGCCTTCGTGTTGGTAAAAATATAACATAGTTTGGTCTGTTATATGGGGTCCAGTGATAACTGTTTTATAAAAGAAAAGTTTATTGAAGAAATTAATAATATTTTAAGAGAGAGCCAATAAAAAGACAGGTGTTTTATATAGAATGTTTGAGCAAGCTCCTGCCCCAATTTTGTCAAACCATTTTTCTGAATTGCATTTCTGCAATTTTCTCAGTATTGCATTTCCACAATTCTCTTAATGTTGTCAGTCCATCTTAAACTTATCCTAAGTGTAATCAAACACTTTTATCCTTGTCCTTGATTATATAATCAACATTACCATTGTTTGTCTGTCTTGATTCTTGTTGTTTGTTCATTGAACTAAATTCATTCCGTATTCTTCTGAGTAATTCCTATAAAAAAGTTACAGTGCTACAAAATGGCATCATCAAAGATCTATACTTATCATCTGTTCTACAATTGAGGCATATAATATCAAAGTCAGCAATCTCCACTTGTCACAAGTACAAGTTATCAACAAAAAACATTTCTTAGGTTCATTAATTTTTTTATTTTTTTTAGATATTAGCGTATATTGACAAATTCATCGCTTCGCACGCTCGTGCACACTCAGGTACCATTTTGAATAAATTTAGTTGAATTTGAAAGACATTTTCAAAATTTCAATACCGAAATGCTATGCTGTGCTCGTATAATGTATTAGGTATACGTAGCACAGAGGACTTAAATTTGAAATTTTGTTTTAAATCGGTTCAGCAATTTCATCTCATCTCAATACATTAAAAACCTATTATAGATATGTATTTCAATCCACGATGTCACGCTGCACTCTGTCAAACTCCATACGAATCGAATGAAACAGCGATTTTGACAGAGTGGGGCGCGCCGTCGTGGATTGAAATATCTATAGTTATTGGAATTATCAATTATTTGTCAAAATGCACTTTAAGGGAATTTATTGAATTTATTTTTGTCTTTCTCACTCTCACGGATACCTTGGTAGGTGCAACATGCAGCGTTGCGGAAGAATATAACAGAAAAACCACCTTTTACCTAATTACTCAAAAACTAAGAAAGTTATCAAAAATCGGTTTCTCAGCGTTTTTGGATATTGTTATTACCGACACATTAAAATTAAAATTACATCCATTGTAGTTTCCAATAAAAAACAGAAACACTGAGATTTTGGAGCAACTTTTGGGAGAACTTTCTATCTCGAAAATTGTATCCAATCGTGTTTCTGCTTCTTAGCGATTTTAGATTAAAGACCCAAAATACATCACGTTCAAATTTGAAAAATTGTCTTTATAGTTTTTACCTAAAACTGCATGCAAAATCACTTAAATACGGCTTGTACGCTGTTAATTAAGTTAAAGTGAATAGGGACATGCTACTAAAGCCATTCTGTAAAATATGTACCTATCCTGACAGTTTGACTTAAGAGTTATATAAAAGTCATATAAATGCAGTCGTAAAAATTCCATATTAATTCCAGCTAGAAAATAACGTTTACGGCGTTATTTCGATGGAAAATATATGGATTGGCGTCGGAGAACGTGGTTTTCTGTTTTATGAACAGTATTTTAGACATACGATGTTCAACTGAGTGGGATGGGCTAAGTCACAGGTTTCATCCAACATATTTGAATAAAACCTTAAATAAAACCTTTTTCGTATTTTGCCAATACGAAAACGCTGTTTCATGATATTTTATTTGTGCGAGCGGATTTTTCTCTAATTCCCTTTTTTATACTCTGCAGGTATATTTTTTGTTACGATGTAAAGGCGTACGTATATGAAAATACGTACGTACATATATGAAATTTTGACGACCTCCATGGCGCAGTGGCGGCGCGCTCGGATTTGAGTGACCGTCCTAGGACTGACCGGAGGTCGCGGGTTTGATTCCCGCCACGGGCCACTTTGGAATTTTATAATTTCTAAATTGGCTCAGGTCTGATCTGTGGGAGGCTTTGGCCGTGGCTAGTTACCACCCTATCAGCAAAAACGCACCGCAAGCGATTTAGCGTTCCGGTGCGATGCTTGTAGAAATGAAAAAAACACGGCTGCCTTGTTGTATTACGACTAAAAATAAAGCCTGTGTTACACGGAGTGATGAGAGGATTCTAACGATACCCCATATGTCCAAATCTCTTCAGCCGTTCAGAAGTTATGGTTGAATAAAGAAACTCACATACATACATACATACATGAACCATAAAAACATTACACTCCTTTTTTGGGCAGTCGTGTAAAAAGTCATTGATAGCGGATGGAAGAGTACCTCCACTACTCCATCGGAAAGACCTGTGTCCAGCAGTGGACGTCTATAGGCTGATAAAGTAATGTTAGTAAAGGTATAAAACTAAATATTTTTTATTGAAATAGGTTTTCAGAATGAAGGAAACGTTCGTTCTGTCCCATATTGGAGACAAGTTTTTAGACAAAAAGGCACTGAATAAATAGGTTTACTACCTGTATTTATGAATATAGATTTATCATTGATCCGTTTTCGTTTCTCTGCTGGGCTTAAATATATTGAGCCTAGAACTTGCTCGTCGATATAACACTTGATTGTCGATCGTTTACTAAAGTTTCTTAAATATTTAAATATCATTCATGTGCATCATCACATAACTGAGAACTTCCTATATCATAAAAAATATACCTATTTTTTATGTTATAGGAAGTAATTTCGAAAGTTTTGTGCTAACGCGTGGGAGAGGTAACCTCTGACGTGATGTTTTATTAGCTTCGGGAATACGACCTTCTATTATTACAAACATTGAGAGAATTATTTGAGTTTCGTGGTTATTATCGTGAATCTTACAAATATAGCAAAAATACGTATTAAATTAAATAGCAAACTTAAGACTGGTACTTGTAGGTATATTGGGATGCTATACTTAGTATGCGCTGTTTGGTTGTTTGGCTAATAACTTTTATTCCGTCCGCTTCAGTCTAATTTGTGAGTCCTTACAGTCAGATATACCTATGATATAATATAATTATGAACATAGAGACATCATTGAATATGTGCCGCTTAGTTGACATGATGAAGTCAATCTCATTCCTCGTGGAACCATCCGGACTCACCCACGTCCACTTTCGGTGAGGCGACTTCCTGAAGAAGGAGTTCATCATGAAGAGGCCCTCCTTCTCCATGAAGTCCGCCAACAACTGCCCCTGATGGTTCCGCTGCCCATACCCAAAATTACCCACTCTCACCTGACCAACGCTTCGCTTGCCCAGTTTTGCGCTAAAATCCCCCATCACAACACTGTAGTGGGTATTCGAGGCATGCATGGCTCTGGAGATGTCCTCATACATAGCCTCGATCTCCTCATCGGGATGTGCCGACGTCGGTGCATACACCTGTATGACCTTCAACGAATACCTTTCGGAAATTCTGAGTATCAGGTACGCTACCCTACTCGACACACTTTCGATTTGGACAATGTTGCTTACGAGAGATTTGTGGACGATAAACCCGACACCACCTTGGGACTGCTGGTCGCCCTCCGGGTAGTAGAGCAAGTTGCCGGATTGGAGAATAACAGAGTCCTCCCCTTCTCTTCGGACCTCTGATAATCGTATGATATCCCACCGTTACTTGCTCACAGCTTCTTCCAGCTCGATGATCTTCTCGTCGGTCCTCAAAGTGCGTGCGTTATAAGTTGCCAGGTCCAGTCGTCGGGGTTGGCAGCGGAATCTCTGCTGGAGATTCTTAGCACCCCCTGCCCCGCCGTTACCCTTGCTAACTTGTGCAAAAAGAATGCAAAAATAAGATTTTTGCCTATCATTTTCAATCCCTCTCATTTTGTGAGGAGACGTATGCCCAGTTGTGGAACGTAAAAGGAGGTGATATGTCATGGAAGATGAGGTCTTACGATATATTTTTTTAATTATCCTGTTCACGGTGTATAAGCCAGCGACAGATCAGATAACACGAGATCAAGTTTTGTAAGCAATATTGAATAACTACAGTCCTGGAATAAGTACGAGTAACACTATTAATTACAGCCGAGAATTAATACGACACGAACAAAACTACTGGAAGTGCATAGTTACATAATTGTAAAACTTTACCTAGGTACTTGTTGTTCGTATAAAAACTGAGAAAGGATAAGAAAACTTTGACTAGTTATTTATATTTTGCTACAAAAGAAACCTGCCATATAATTCATTAAATATTATACATATAGTTTGCATATAGTTAAGTAAATAATTTCTCAAGTCTTTTTTGGATTAAATGGATACAGATACTAAATGGAGATTACCTAACTGAATGAAAAGGTAATTTTAAATACCTAAATGGATTTAAAATAAAAACAAGAATCATATTTATTATTAATTTTATTGCTTGGTCAAAAATTAAACATATTAATCATTGGGTAATAATAATTATTTCAATACATTCAAATTTTTGTGAATTTTCATTATTCGTCATGTACACTAAAAAAAGATCGATTGGAAAGTAACTAATTAGTCATAGATTAAAAAGGTAAAATAGAACAGTAGAAAATAATAGCATGATAGTAAAACAGTAGAATAGAAGACAACAGTAGTACAATAAAAAAATTGAACAAAAAAGCACATTTTTAAGATGAGTAAAACGTTTCAAAATTCAAATGAGCACCCGTGCACGTTTGAAGAATTGCTTAAAAAGAAATCTTACAATTAATTCATATTAAAAATTGTATGCTTTACCTACCTAAAACTAATTCAAGTATAATATTTTAATGAGATTAAATACCGAATTCAATCACTACAACTCTTGCGCATTTTGCATAACTTGACGCCATATTTGGTATGGTATTGGCAAGGACTGTTTTGTTTCGTTTGAATTTGGGTAGTCACATTTTTTTGAGGTTTAGAAGGTGGCCCGTCGCACTGTACACTCGCGCGCTGTCCTTTCGAGCGTGGTTTGCACGGTGTTCCTCGGGGTTTGAGCATTTGAACCTTCTTATTCAAATTTTCTACCTCCGTTACTAAATTTTCCATGATCGAAGTTGCGGCAGGCGTATTCGGCTGAGCAAGACACTGTTCTGTGGGTTGCGATAGGAAAACTTCGTAGATACGATCAGCTATTTTTGCCTGAGTATCAATCGTGTATTCTTTAAGGCACTCGACAATTGCACGTATTTTACTAGGCAAGCACGCGAACCAGACTCCTTCCACAAAATCGCCACGAACGTAACATCCCGCCAGCATATTCAAGTCACGATAAAACTCGGACGGCTTTCTGTCGCCCATTGGTTCTGGTTTGGTTATTGGTTTCAGCTGGTAAAAAGTCTTCATCTGAAAAAACGCCGGGGTTGAGTGGAAATATACCTGTTGCTCTAAATCCTGACACTCCTTTGCTAATAGATGCCACAGCTTCATATGCTTTGTTAAATAGCGGTGCCACGTCAAAAGGCGTTATTTTTTCTGCATGCCGAGTTTTTAACCCTTAATTACTCGCACAAAGAACATTACATAACTGCTCGCATGGGGTCACAGATGACCCCAATTAGTATGAGTAGTTTTTAATATATATTGAAATATAATGTAAATGAAACTATTTTATTATGAAAGTGCTTTGTTTATTCTATAATATCTATAAGTAATAACATGGATTACTAACTAATTAGACCCTCCAACTTCTTCTTCATCAGAAGCCTCCTCCAACCACTGTGCAATTTGTTTTTCTCTCCTATCCATGTCTAACTCTGAAAAAAAAAGACAAAACTCATAGTAAAATGGAATTTTTGGATAATTTCATGGTATAAAACTTATTTATAAAAAAATATTTATTCACTAAACATACAATGATACAAATTTATTTCATAATACACAAAAAAAAATACATAAAATAAAAAAACTTACCTCTTCCAAAAGAGTAACGTAACTACTCGCACGGGGTCACCGCTCAAGAGCGCAGCGACGTATCCTTCCACTCCCGTGACTTGGTCACTACTAAAATACAAACTTAGACGTGCATTATGAAGCTAGCGAGGGCGCGGGGAGAATCGGGCCGCGCCAAGTGCTTCATTTTTTAATTCGAAATTGCTGTGACCCCATGCGAGTAATTAAGGGTTAAAAATAAATCACACTCTCTTTTGTAAGCTGCTTTAAGAGGCCCATAAAATGTGACATCAAGAGGCTGCATG
Organism: Coenonympha arcania; assembly: GCA_036785405.1. Classification (NCBI taxonomy): domain Eukaryota; kingdom Metazoa; phylum Arthropoda; class Insecta; order Lepidoptera; family Nymphalidae; genus Coenonympha; species Coenonympha arcania. The sequence goes on from CM072082.1 coordinate 10,524,642, forward strand.
CGGTGTGAAGTGTGAGGAGGCAGTGAAAGCATATGAATGTTCTCTTTTTATCAGTGTTCAAAGATGAAATGAATTGAATTGAAATGAAATGAAATGATTTATTTATTTTGCCAAATGTGAGTAATGAACAATATGGATAGTAGGTAAGATTTATAGTTTCTTTCACATTTTGCCATTATATTGTATGGCGTGCAAAATATAATAGTTTGCTTGTTACGATAAAGAAATTAATTTACAAATGAATCCTTTAGAGAAAATCAATATACATATAATATAAATAATTATCTACAATTATAAAACGTCATAAATCAAGAATATTCTCAATAATGTCAAATCTTATTACATCTATTCAAAAAAGCTTTACACTAAAGAAGCATTGATTATCTGGAAATACTCGTATGTCAAATCTTACAATTATTCAAAAAATCTTGTACACAATAAAAGCATTGGTCAATTAAATAGTCGAATAATTTTTTCCTAAACTTAGACATTGGTAGACTTTTAGTGCTGTCAGAAAGTTTATTATATAAAGTGACGGCCATACAATAAGAGTTACGGGAACATATTTCAAGTCTTCGCCGTGGTATGTCTAGCTTAAGTTTTTATCGTTGGTTTCGATTATTTGGTTTCATGTCGAATAAATGAGCGTTTTTCTTTACAAATAGACATGTTTCAAAAATATATAAGCATGGTTAGTGAAATGTGGCTGGCATGGTTATCCAGTATTAGTACGGTACGGTACGTTCCAGTGACGGGTTAGTATGCGCAGTGAAATGTTGTAGCCATTCAACGAACAAATTTTCATTGCTCCACCCGTTTTCTGAACATTTATAAATGGCGCCAGCAGGGCCTTTTTCCAACTGCGGTGACATTCTCTTTCTAGGAAAAACAAACATGGGTGGGACGAATTCACCGGCCGCACTCATTGCACACAGCACTTATATTTTTGCCTCGTTCCCAGCTTGTGATGGATCCAACTCTTTTCACACCTTTAGGAGATAAGTTTTTACCCGGATCCTGGACTGTTCGTTCGTTCGTTCGTTCGTTTGGCGAAGAACAGTTGGCGTTGCAAACCCGTGCGCGATTGGAGGATACTTGCCTTGGATTGAACACGATTTTGTAAAGGCAGTTAGCGCGACAAACCCGTGCGTGGTTCAAGACAGTACTGCCCCCTAATAAACACGGAAACGCTTCCCGGTATGTAGCGAGCAACCAGATGACAGTGATGAATCTGACAAAGTTCCAGGATTTTCCTTGCACTTTCTAGTAGGCTCAATGATTTGGTTCCCCCTTGCTTCGTTAAGTAGGCTACCGTAGTTCTGTTGTCTGTCTGCAGCATAATAGTCCGGTTCTTTAGCGTTTGTAGAACTTGGGATATGACTTGATTGCTGTGCCACTTTCTTTGGGGTGCCGTCTACGAGCCCCAAAGTTTCTGACCGTTCACTACAGCACGTCAACCTCTGTCGGCAGCATCCGTTGTCATAAAGATGGAGGGTTCCGGTATGTGTATCGGTGAGTCTTCTCCCAAATTCCGTCTCCACCAACGTAGTTCTTGTAAGATGTGTGGAGACATCGGGTACCGCAATCCGGGTTTTTCCCGAGGTAAAAGGTTCGATCCTCGCTGGAGAACTCGGCTGTGAAGCCAACTCGGGTGTGTGCCAACTCCAAAGTCGTCTCTTTATTAAACTCTCTCTCTGTCGGCAAACTGATACTTTGTTCGACTGGTTCATCTTCATTATCTGAGTGCGTACTGTCGGGTATAGAATCGAATGACGTAGGGTCCGCAGGATTACTGGTGCTCGCGTCCCCCTGTGGGGTAATGTTTGAGAGAATTCGTTCTATATTTTCGTTTTGTTTATTCTGTGTTTGCATGAACCGACTGAATAACTCCATCTGCTGGTTTAAAACCGTTACCAATAGATGATCATTGCTACCTTAACCTTGCGAGGTAGAACGGCGTTTAGACGGAGTATCGTGCGAGGTAGAACGGCGTTTAGACGGAGTAGCTTGCGTCGTAGTGTCTCCTTCAAGGTGCCGCTTGCCCTTTGAAGAACGTTCTGGGGTCGATGTCCTCGAAACAGACAGAATCGGTGAGAGACTCGCTGAGGTTTGATGGTCTTGTTGTATTTCCGATGATGCCTTATTGCGATTTGTCAACTTACTGCGAATGCTCCGAACTGCTTCCACAAAAGCGTAATAATGTTTGCCTTGGCCGTGAACTTTCGCCATTACATTGTGTGGTGCGTAAACTAGGGCCACTGTATAATCTTGACTCTGATGCCTCTATATTTCCTGTCAGATAGGGAAGGTGAATCAGGAGCAAAAGCCCGGCCCGGGTTGGCCGTTGGGATAGCGAACCTCAATTCAACATTCAATGTTTTCTGAAAGTTCATCCCCAAAGAGGTCGTGAAACGAAAGGTCATTAACCTCCCAGGAACGGCAGTTTTCAGGGAAATTGTCGTCTAATATCTTTATGACCATTAAAAAGGCGTCCTCCTCTCCCGCCGGACAAGGTCGCGTGGCAAGATCTCCCATGGTAGTTGATGATGATATCATCCGTGAAAATCACACATTACCCACCACGTAACAACTTTCCATCAAAGCAAAACCAAAACTACCTAAATTGGATATTAACAATGATTTTCATGGAATTGAACCTATAGAGAATAGTAGAGAAATTGCAACATTCATTTAAGGGCTTTACAAAAAGTTGATGTTTGAAATATCGTGTGACCAGAACATTTCCAAAGTATTATATACATAGATAACTAGCCGACCCAGCAAACATTGTTCTGCCATTAGGGATATAAAACAAATAATTTTAAACGAGAGGATTCTATATAAAAGATGGTATTACTATTTTGTGAAGGGGTCGTAAACTATATAGATACTTATTGTTGTTTTTTGGAAAAAATAACATGGTGCCAGCATTCAAAACATAGGTACTGTGTTCAAAGATAGAAACTTTTTATTGAATAAAAATAAATATCTCTTCAAAACAAAAGTATTGAACCTCTGATCGCCAATGAGATTTCGTCATCAGAGTTATTATTAAGCCACTTGAGAATTAGCATAATGTAATTAATATAAAAAGCTTTTAAGGTGTACATTTAGGGCACCAAACCATCGAAGAAATCCAAAGTTTAAACTACTTTCACTGAGCACAAAAGAACAGTGCTTCCGGAAAAAACACAAAATTTCATATCATACATGGGCATCCGAACGATTTACATTAACCTTTTTCATACAAGCAAACAGTAGCGCCAAATACCGCTGCCGCCGCTGACCGAACTACCGCGTGGCCATAAACTGTTCGTACTAATGACACCCATAAACTGGCGACATTTTTTCGGGCGTTCGCCCTGTCAAGAGTAGATGTCAATTGCTATTGCGGACAGTTTTATAAACTTCTTAAATACCATTCCATTATTCTGCGTACAGCATACGGAGCAAGTGTTCGCAATACATCGACAAATCGTTTTTAACCAAATAAAATCGTTTTTTTTTTGTCAAATTTTGTGAAACAAATACTTTATTAGAACGTTATGGAACAAATTTTCCACCTAACAACTGAGAATTGCATCAAAATGTGTCGCGTGGTTTGCATATTATATATATATATATATATATATATAATGCAGCACTTTAAACATTTTGCAATATATTCAGTTTTCGGTTTAAAGAATTTTAGCCGCTTCTTCCACAAATTCTCTATTTTTAAACTACAAAACCGTTTTAGGCATATTGCAATTGTGGAGTCAACTATTTTTCTTCAAAATGTCCTGCACACCCCTTCAGCCACTCTTTATTCAATTCATAGTAACAAATTTTTATTAAATTACATTTGACTTTTTCTTTGTAAGCATTATCTTTTAAATAGTTATTTATTAATCTGGCAGCGTTTTCTACCAAGTCACAGAAACATATTCGAACATACTTTAAGCTGGACTTTACTTTTAATGATGTAAATAAATGACACACCTCAGTATTCTGCTCCGCAAGCATGATTTTTCTGCATTGTTGGCAGTTTATGCACATCTTTTTTACAATAAATCCACAAACATATGCACATGCTTGCATTTCTCCAGAACACTGAGGTGTGTCAAAATTTATATCACCTGAGACTGTGTGTGTGATTTCATCGAAACGTTCCATCTGGAGTCATCTGTAGTAACAGATGACTCTTCATCATGTTTGCTTAAGAATTTTCGGGAATTGTTTAACAGATTGTAGCTATCGTCCAAGCAGTTTCTACTTTTCTCATTGTTATTAATTAAATTTGTTACGATGCTTGTTTTTAGCCCAGCAATAAATTGGGCCGAAGTGGGGTTTGGATTACATCCACAATTGCTCCTTATGCATCATAAGCAGTTTTCTAAAGAATCTTGGTTAAGCCTTCTTAAAGATATCGTGTTTGCGAGTATATGACACGCTTTCGAATTTCGAAATATCCACTCAATCGCGTTTATTGTCCTCAACCAGCCATCTTGTGATGGAGGCCTACTTCTTGCTCCAATAAATTTCATTTTAGCAAAAAAATTTAAATGAGGACTGGATGAGGGCATGTTTCTGAGCAGCGCTTTGCCTCGTTTTAAATCTGGTGTATTGCCATTCACTGCATCAAATAGTTGGTCCATGTTTGCGAAGACAGTAGCTGTTCCCACAGCCTCTGGGGGTAATTCATCTGTAAGTAAACAAAGGAAGATCTTATATCTCATACTCGTAATTTTATTCAAGTGAATTATTTATCTACCTAATTAAAATTTGATTTTGTTTTTTGCTATATGTAATTTAATTAGATGCAGTAAGCTTATGTCAGTTACATTGCAAGACTGGCAGTAAGTATTGTTTGTGGCAGTAAGTTGCTTAATATACCTAATATTATATTTTAAAAATTGAGAGGATGGACCTGTACACTCAGCCCTAAGTGTGACTTTTTGTTAGAAATAAGTGTGAACAAATTTCCGATACTAACTAGCTGACCTGGTAAACTTTGTTTTGCCATAAGAGATATATGAAAAATAGCTTACAACCTACTCTGAGTCTCTGACCTACCGAACCATACAAAAAAATTCGTAACGAATCAAACAATCGAAACATTAAAAATGTGAAAGTTTGTATGTTCGGATTTTTGTTACTCAATAGGTATATTGCCATAAGTAGATATCAAACTTCAATAAAATTAGGTATAAAGATTGGAAAGGGTAACAGGAAAGGGGAATCCATGATTCCCTCAGGATTTGTGTCAAAATCTAAATTCATGCGGGCGCATCAGTGGGCAAACCCTAAATGGCAAACCCTAATAAAATAAACGGATATAAGCATTAAATCAAATTTTTATCTAAATATATCGGATAAAAAAAATTTAAAAGTTACTTTTACCACATTTGGCTAATATTCCTGATGCTACTGAATGGCTTAGCACTTGAGCAGCTAAGCTCACTTTCATTTTCTGCTTGCCATTTGGTTGTAGATGTTGTTTTGTTAATGACGGAGCTGTTTTTACACTGGAGCCGTCGCACCGCCGTTCTCAGTTCTTCCCGGGTCACTTCGGGCACGTCATCATCGTTGTCCGCGCTAGGCAATGCGATAGGCGGAGCCATCAGAGGCGGGGTGTGCTCCTCTCTAGATGGAAACAGGGAGCACACAATGTCCTGCAGTAGTTGCGGACTGAGGCTCTGGGTCAGTGGAGAAGCCGAAGGTCGGAGTTTGCCCCTGACCATTAGGTAAGGGCGTCCCCATTGATCAGTGTTCAGTGCCTCCAGCAATCAAATAATTAATCTTCTTCTTTCTCCGCTCCTCGATTGCTCTATCAAAGGGCTTTAGAATTTTGCATACCTCGTCAAAAAATGCCCACTCTTCGTCTGATGTTCGTTTCTTTAAATTGTTGTCGTGGCCCTTATGTGTTGCTCCACGAAACGCTTCAACGTATGGTTCGTGGAATCCTTCGTCCGTTTGCGCCTTCATAAGTTTTTCTAGACCTGAACTTTACTAGTTTTAAACAATCTGACAATTGTTTTACCTTTTCTAGTGATTGTGCCAGTGGTGGCGCCGGCAAAGCATTGTGTATAGTTCAGGGTATGTCTTATGTCCATAGCACCCTAAGTGCTTCCGGCACAGCTTGTGTACAGATTTTAAGATATTTGGTGAATTGTCCGTAATTTGTGAAGTTAATTGTGTCTTTTACGAGTATATCCCACTCTTCGACCAACTTTAGCAAAGCTCCCTGGACGTTTTCCCTGGGCACCTTGAAAATGAAAGCTATTTAGAAGAACTGACTTCAGCTAGTCTTCTGTCATGAAATAACCGGTTACAGCTAGATACGAATCGTTAACTCTAGAAGTCCACAAAGCAGCAGTGAGACAAGTTGTTTCGATGTTTGAGGACATTAATTAACTTTTATAACCGTATTTTCCACTTTATTCAGTCAAACATTAAATAAAGGACTTGGTTACATAAATTCTATATAGATCGCGCACACAAGACGCGTGACCGCGCGGAGCAAGGAAGCGTGTGTCTCCTTCGGGACTCTGTGGCTCACTAAAGTTACGGCCGCGGGCAGCGGTGGGACCACGCACACCGCGTCGGTGCCCTCCCTTCCCCGCAGGTACGGTACGAATTCTACACTCGCAAAGGCGAAACGATGGAGAGCCGCTAACGAGGGTAGAAGTGAGGGAATAGGGATAATTGGGCCTGGATACGATCTATTAATTTGTGGAACCACAATTTATCTTTAGGCCATAAATTTACTTTACACTCCTCGCAATTAATGTTTTTAACAAGGCTACTAACTACAAAACCAGAAATGTAACCTACTATTTGCGGAACAATGTCTAAAGTTGGGTTATGTTCTTGTTTTTCACTCATTTCAGTGCAATTTTTCTGATATTTATCGAGACTATGTTCTAAAGATTTATTTTTTAAAATTTCTGAATTACTTAAATTTTGGTATCCCCAAAACGGTAACCTATTGATGAATTATTAATTTTGTTAACAGATGTTAATCCAGATAAAATAGGTGTGTTATCTATTGGTCAACAATTTCCAGTGAATTTGGAGCCCAGTTCCAAATGAGACAACAATTTTTTTAAACTGGCCTTAAATTGCCTTGTGTTGGGATTATTATTGTGTCCACCTTGACTGCGTTTGTTACTAAAAAAAAGCTCCACGTGGTCTTAGCTGAATTTATATGTTAGTAAAAAAGTACCAATGTCAGGTTCAACTAAATTATTATACAAATAAGTCAAACTGTTTATGCACACTAATAGTCCCAATAGCCCAGTATTATTCTGTGTTTTGATAAGCGGCACTTTTTTTTTGAAAATACAGTTCTTATTTCGTTACCAACTTTTACATTTTTTTTTACTCTGAACGTCAATTGATAATGATAGCAAGTAATCCTTAATTTGAGTCAAAAATAATAAGACTTTCTCTGAATTACCCTTATTCAAAGGATGTTTGAATCAAATTCTTTTAAGTTTCTTGTATTTAAACAATCAAAAAGATCATTCAGTGTTTGAATGAATTCTACAGTGCTTTATGACTCTGTAAATGCTGGAATTTTTAAAATTTTATCGCAAAAGTCAATGGCTTTGGCAACGCTTCTACTAAGAAGCTGTGTAGCTGATTATACGTTCATTATTTGATTTTTGAAATAAATATGCCGATGAGAAAGTTTGGCTAAGTGCAAACAGTGTTCTTCTTGCAAATTGTATAATTCCGATATAAATTTCCACCTGATTGGTTTTTCATCAGCAGTAGTATAGCAGCAGTACTTTCAGCAGTACTTTCTTAGATTCAAAATTGTTACGCATCAGTTTAATCATGTGACAGGCGTCTAAAAACACAACTACGCTATAATTTGCACTTGGGTGTTTGAAATCAGTTTTCAAGTTTTTTAAATCATCTAAAACGCATCCCAAATTTTTCATCCTTGCAATATTGCTTTTACAGCCAAAAAAAGTGACAGAATGAATTTGCACACCGATTTTATGTCATTTTTCTGAAGCTATCTTTATTAAATTGGATTTCATATCGGCTTTGATGCTATCAATATAGAAATAAGCTAACGGTAATTTCCAAGAATCATTAATAGCAACTAACATAAAAACATTTGCGTGCTTGCGTGGCCATTTGGCTGCTATCATCGCTACCTAAACCCATATCTACAAGACCTTCATAGCATTTACCTGTCCATATTTTTTGCCTTCTGATAGACATTTCATCAGCAACTAGTGCACATAAAATAGTTTTGTCATTGGACTTTACTTTCTCTTCGAGCCTATTTAACGTTTCTGAGCAAAATCCCGGTTCCGCATCTACGCCTCGATACCATTCGTATAAAGTGTGAGGATGAGGCAAACAAGTATTGAACAAGTATTGAACATATGTACGTACATATTTATATGCCGAATGTGAATAAAAATGTAACGTTAAAGCGAATTTTCTAGCACCTGGAGGATATTTTTTAAAGGGTCTTGTACGTTTTTTTTACTTTTAATGAACATCCCATTAAATAATTCTGCAACTTCAACATTCTTAGCCAAATCTAAAAATAAGAATCATCAATAGATTGTTTCTATTGAAGCGAATCAACTATTTTTTGTAATGAATTTTTTTTTAGTTAGTCGTGTTTAGTAATTATTATCGTGGTTTTTCTACAGTCATTTGTTTTGTCCCATACATTTTTGTCGACTAGCGTTAACGCCAAACGACTGTGACTTTGTCTAGCCCCGCTGATTAGTATATCGATGACGGTGGGTGACATTGGATGCCACCCATACAAGTCTGTATACAATTTAGCTGTATCTTGGGCATATTCATCGACATCATTTATATCGTGACCGCTTGAAATTATCTCCAAGATTACTCCAAATCTTTTGAATTTTTTCTTTTGTTTCTTTGACTTCTTTGGATCTTGCTTGCCAGTTTTTTAATGGTATTTTATATGCTAAATGCAACAAGCATTCAAAGAAACGAATTCTGGCATGGAGGATGGATAGACCAAACTTCAATGCTTCGGGATTAACCTGGACAGACTTATTTAATTTATTAAAATCCTTCGAAGTTTGCCCACATATGTAGCACCTCATTGTTGATGCATTGTGTCAGTAGCAGCGTTACAGACTTTGCCATCCACCATGGTGAGCAGTAACGTGTGAGTAATTTTAACATCGGAAGTTATTATCGCAGTTACTTTGATATTTCGGATTTGCTCTTCAATGAAGGCGATTTCCTCCTTCGTGATGTCTTTTGTCTCATGGATGAATCTCATTCGGATAGGTCGACAAAACCTTATAGAAGAAGGCAGTGGATTTTGCCATATTATCTTCTTTTCTCCATTAACTGAGACAATTAATCTTAGAGTAACCATTGAACTTATAAAAGCATTGGCATCGCTGTCGTTGGTATTAATAAATTTTTTTTTGTATTGTATCTGATTCGATCCATCACAGCCCCATTTGGATATTAAGGACAGATGTTGCTTTTCAATTACTGATAATGTTGTTATAACTTCTTTAAGGTATTCACAAAGACGTGATGCTGTGAGATTTAGAAGACCTTGAAGTTCAACTTCAAAACCAGTTTCAGTCACTTTTATGGAAGATTTATCAGGATAACATGCCTTCTTCGCTTTTTGTAAAAGTGAATAGCAAGGAAAAATGTTTTTATCAGCACCTTGTATTAGTTCCCATCATCGTCTTGTAAAATCACCTTCTACGAACAATGATAAAGCTTCTTGGGGTGTGTATTTCTTTACTGACACTTCTTTCTCAGCAGAAGATATAATTTTTCTGAACTTCTTAGATCGAGTTGGTATAAAGAGTAGAGTGGCTGCTTGGTTGGTTGGTTGGAATGGTTTTTATATTTAGATATCTGTTAGAATAGTAGGGATGGCTTTATTCAAAACAGGCGATCCAAGGAGATGTAGACTCTCTTTGAATACAATCTTAATATTAGGCGCGACGTTAATGAAATTTAAAAAAAAGATATTGAGCTGCAATTTTTCATACTTGAGAAATCATAGTGGCAAATAAAATGGTGGCTGGCTAGTGGGGGACAATTTTATTTTAGTTTCTAATCTGCAAGGGTCCAAACATAAAAACTACTCAAATAAATAAATCAGACAAGTAGTTAAAAGTTTGAGAAAATTAGTTGTTTAAGAAAATTCAAATAAAAATACGGGTGATGGCTGTAGGTACTTATTCAAAATTATTCCTAGGTGTGAAATATTTCCATTAAACTTATTAATAACATATTAATAAAAAGAACATACCTTCTTCTTTTACGTTCATAATGTTTTTTATCCTATATCAATCACAAAATGGCACAGTGCACGTAAAACAATGTTGAAAAATTTAAAGCGACGAACAAAGTCATGCGGTTCAAACAATGGCTGGGTTCCAACTGACGTCGCGGGACGCGGGGAGCTGCCTCAGGTGAGGGGCGGCGGGAGGCTGCCATTCGGTAGACCGGTTATCTAGCTAAAAGAAGCATACTTTCTGACAGACATACAATTACATTTTTGATTTTGACTTATGACCGGATTTACGATACAAAAACTCCTATGTGCGGCGGGTAGTCCGGGCGATCGCAGTGCTCGCGAGCGCGCCCGAGCGTGTGTCTGTCGGTTTCCTTTGTAATGTTTTGGAGGTCGAATTAGTTGACAAACATGTGCTTACTACTGTTAGCTCCAGCAGTGATTGCTGCAGATGCTCGAAGTCGTGCAGTTCTTGCCGCTGGCTTAGTTTCTGCTTCAGTTGATTAATGTGCGTGCATTATGTGTATCGGTGGACAGCGACAACAGCTCCTGGGTCTTTTCGCCATGCTTCTTTATGAGGTTTTGTTCGCCTATCAGCTGCTCCAGGCCGTTTGTCACTAGGCCTTCCAGTGTGGTTTGTAAAGTGATTACTATTTTATCTAGTTTATTTTGCGCCACAATTTAAATAATTCTAATTAATTACACGGAGCACAAAAACGATGGCAGTGCACCGTGGTCCGCCGCCTGGCGACTAGCGATAGGTTTATTTTTGTTAGCTAATTTATCACAATTTATTTTTAAATGCGAATGTGATTTGCAATACGCACAAAATAGTTTTTTTTTTTGTTTATTTCTTTCGCGGATGGAACGCACGAATTACTTGAAGAATCTCGCTGTGAGGCCAGGGGAATTTTCTTTTTAGGTTCTTCTTCAGTCACCTTTGAACCTGTAGCCTTGCTCTCGGTCAAAGAATCTTCAATAGCTCTAGCTTTCCGTAGTAATTCGTCGAAGCTTTGGACGCTCTCTCAGTTCAATCTTTTCCTTATCCTGCGGTCCAGCAAGGTTTAAGTACCTAATGTCTAACTCGACTTTTTCACTTAATTCACCGTCTGGTAATTTAGCAAGAAGAGCCCGTACCTTAGAAATGAATATGTTCATGTTATGGTTACCTTGTGACATCAGAAATAATTCTTTGTAAATCATAAATGCATGCAAAATGCAACCGGTCGACCGTTTTGTGATAAGGTTGCTGCAATCGAATGTTCTGAAGCATCTGTCTCAACTGTGAATGGAGCATTGTGATCGATAGCATGAATAGTAGCTTTTGCAATGTCAGTTTTAAGTTGTTTAAAAGCTCCAATTAGTTCATCTTTCAAAGGGAATATACGATTATGAGCGAGGGTAAAAAAAATCTCTGAAAAGTTAGGTATCCATTTGCTGTAATGTTCAAACATAACTATCGCTCTTCTAAGAGACGGCAAATCATTTGGATGCGGTAAACTCAAAAGCGGTCGTAAACGCTCAGCATCTGGCCGTATTAAATGATCTTATAAATATATGGTATCCCAACATATTTATGGACTGCAGCGAGAACTTGCTCTCTTATTTTTTAATGGTAATACCATATTTTTGCACTGCCGCCATGAATTTTCGCAATTTTCAGCATGCTCTTGCTGATTGTTGCCACAGATAGTTATGTCATCAAGATATGCATAGGTTCCTTTGAGATCTTCTTTACGAATGACCCAATCAATAGTTCTTTGGAAGCTTGAGACACCGTTTGTAACACCAAATGGAATTCGTCGAAATTGATAAAGATTTCCTAGAGCTTCAAAAGCTGTGAAATGACGTTCTTTTGGCAAGATTGGAATTCCATCATCATCTCATCTTCTCCTTTCTCTGATTTAGACGAGCTTATATTTTGTGTTGCTCTCACTGTGACTACGCAGGAAACTGTTGACCCACTTTTCGCCGGGCAATTTTAAATACATTTTCTCTTCCATTTCTTCCTAGAAATGGTCCACAAGCAAATGTAAGTCAAATTTTGTAAGAGGACTACCGAACTCAGCTGATACAATTAATACATTTAGTAATTTTTGTTCCTCTTCGCTTGTTAATTTGGTGAGTGATCCAACGGGTTTGCTGTGAATACTCTTTATTTTGTTTTTAATAGTACGCCTTGGGATACCAAATTGTTTTTCAGCATCCCTTGACGTAATTGTTTTACTTTTTACAGATTCGACTGCTGTTTCCAACATTTCATCAGTGTAATTTTTATACGCCGGAGCACCTAATTTTCTTCGACTCTACCGCGTTTTTTATTCGGGGCTTAGGTTTGCCCATTCTGAAAAATACAGTAATTTTATTATAAGTAGCTGTTGCCCGCGGCTCGGCCCGCATGAATTTCGGTTTTTTCATAAATCCCGCCGGAAGCGTAGATTTTTACGGGATAAAAAGTGAGCCTGTAAAAAGTGTGTCACAGTTGTATCAAATTGGGCCTAAAGCCTCCTTTTATACATTTTCCTGAAAAGAAACAATGAATGAAACAAACATAAAAGTTACAAAAATATTTATTAAAAATCACAATCACAACTTTGTTATAGTTTAACTTTAATAATAATCTACAAATGCTTTAAATGAGATCAATTTTAACATTAAATGAGATCAATGTTCTCTAAGTTTAATAGTAAGTTTTAATTAAATTCAGTCTTTATTGTGAAAATCGAAAAAACAATTTCGGTCTTTGTTAAGGCACAAGTAAATATCATACTTTGAGCAACGACAACGACTACGACTAGTGCAGCCAGGAGAACGACAGCAACGAGGCTGCTTTAGAATGTCGAAGACTGGCCAATGGTTGAATCCGTCGTACTGTCGGTCGACTGTTGGAAGAGACTTGACTCTGTATTTGGAAGAGGTAGGCATATCCGAAAATTCCAGATCTTCCCGTGGTCTCTTTCGTGGAGGCCCATTTAGAAGGTGGTCGCTAATAGACAATCGAAACGCCAGCACATCCATCGTGTCTTTAGATTTTCGATTATTGGCTTTGCAGTCAGCACGATACTCGAACCAAGAGTTTACTATAGCCAGGTCAAACATGTGGATGGTCACCTTCACAGTCCACTTTCTAGTTTTACGCCATGTTCGATAAACCTCCATCATCTGGTCGCAAACATCAACACCACCCATGAAAGTGTTGTAATTTTTAACAATGGCTGGACATGAAACTTCAATGTATCGTTTCCTTTTTTTATCCCATCGTTGTACCTGGGTTCGTGGCTCTGCTCCAAAAGCAGTTGAGACCATGAGTACACCTATGTTGTCTTTCCATTTTAAGACGCTCAAGGTGTTTTCCCTGTTGACAACCGCCTCATCTTCGCCTCTAGTCATCCTATTATCTTTCTTAAATTCATACAACGTTTTCTTTTTGGTGTTAAATCGATTTGCCATTAAAGTTCCTGTTCCTTCTAAATTTCTTTTGAGTTACTCTTTCATCAACGGCAGTGAGGAAAAATACCGGTCGAAATAAAGAAAACTGCCTTCTGGGAGTGTATTGGCTAAGCGTAATACAACAGCAGCACCAACTCCAAAATTCTCCGAATTAGGTAAGTTTGTAGTAGAGCCTTGATAAATTTCGAAGTCTAGAACTTGTCCTTTGTAGGTAGTTAGCACGAAATTCTTCAATCCTGCTGGACGAGGTTTGTTTTATACGACTGTTTTCAAATCGCACCGACCTTCAAAAGGTATCATTTGTTCATCGATTGAATAGTTACCAGCATCTCTTGGCAACTGCAGGCATCTGTTTCGGACGGCATCGATAATAGGCTGCACCCTCCATAATCTATTTTGTGTTTGTTCTTCAGTATGATTCACCGCTGTAACATCTACACAATGCAAGTTTGTCCTGAGAAGGAAAAACCGTTCCCTAGACATTGCATTTGCAATCGGGTCATACCTGTATTTTTCGCTCCAAATCATCTTCAGTCTTGGAAATTTTATACACCTAACAATGGCATGTACTCCAAAAAAACTTCTTTGTATCCAGTAAAGAACAAACAGGTTTCATTTGTATACCAGTATTAGCCATATAATATTGATTTGTGGTTAAAGCCATCTGTTCCATGAGCTTTATTCGTATGGAGTTTTAATATCTACTGGGTCACGAACAGAGTCATTTGGAAGAGGTTTGCCACTGAAGGGCTTCTTCTGCCAATCTGCTAGCATACTCAGAGGTATGTTATCGTCATCCAGTTCTTCATCAGAAGAAGAGGATCCTCTTCTTCTGATGAAGAAGAGGAACTGGAATTGTCGAGGTTTTCTTCCAAATCAATGTTGTCAAAATCGATTTCGTCTTCATCGCCCTTGTCTCCAGAGTCATTGAGAAGCGCTGCAATATCAGCGTCGCTTAAAGCCGGAAACATGATGCGGAAACCGTAAAAAATTAATAATAATTAGAAAATTAAAATACACATGAGATAGTGTAGGGCCCACGTCTATACAATTGTGTCAATAAAGAGCCGTTACGCCAAAGCGTTTGCTTGTACAATGTACATAGTCAATGTTATTACAAAAACATCCTATGTTTAATTATTTTATTAATCATTAACTCGTATTTTACTACAGTTACAAAATAAAACAATAGTAGGTACTTACTTTCGCCAAGTCGCGGAGCTCAATCAGTCACGAACTGTATAGGTTGAAACCTGCTCGCCGACTGTGCGCGCGTCGGACAAAATTTATGCAGTAGGTAAAAGTTCGCTTCTCGCACAATCGTACTGTACTCGGCCCGTCCACTGCCAACGTAAAACTACTGAGCTATACTCGACTTTGTGAGCCGCACATTTGTATTGGAGCGGTCCGAAAGGGTAGCGTGATATTTTTAACGCAAAAATTTTTAACGATGTGGTAGCTCTAGCACTCAAATCACGTTGGGCAATGTTGGCACTGTTGTTTCGGCGCAATACTGCCTAAAATTGCCCTGCACCATAATTGGAAAAATAATAGTCCTTTTATAGAGAGAAATCGACTATTCTTTATTATTTTAAAGCGTTTATCCAATACTGATAATTCTACCTTAAGTAGTTTTGGCTACCACGGAGAAGTCTCTAGGTTATAAAATTTGCACCAGTTTCACACACCTTACTTTAACATCACTTGTTGACTAACTGAAGGAGGTTAGAAACTTCTGTTCAGTCTGTGTTGCCAGTATAAATCCCGTAGAGTCCGACCATAGAGTAAATAGATAACTGGAGATGTTATTTTTTTTTTTAAATGGATTTAGATATTTTTGGTCTGTGGGTAAAGTTTATAAGGGTGGGTAATGTTGGAGAATTTCACGGTAGGTATTTATTTATTTCATATAAAAAAAATGTTATTTATGTAAAGTCAAAAGTGACATTGTTGCGGTTTCGCGCCGCGCGCATTCAATTCAATGTTATTTGAACAGACTTTGGAAAGTTTGCCAAATATGTCCTCTGCAGAAAATACAAATATTTAGTATTGAATTAAAACAAAAAATGAGGAGTTAATAGTAAAATTAGAATTTGCTCATACGGAAAAATTGTTATCTAAAAATTTCCAACTGAAAATAAGTATATGTCATATAAAGTGCTATTATGTAATGATTTTTTTGTTGTCCACAAATTTTGTCGGAATAGAAAACTAAGTCTAGCTTGGAATCAAGGTTATCAGCAGTTTGTTTTGAATTTTCAATGTACTGCAGAACGCAAGTCCCAACCCCTCTTTTCACAACCCCTTTTTTCAACGCAAGTCACAGCCCCTCTTTTTGCTTGGCCTTCGTGCCAAACAAAACAAGTAACATCCTTTTTTTTTAAATTGCACACAGTAAAATTATAGCAGTTTAACTAGAGAGATAATAAAAATTAGATACCTCGCCTTCCGGACAACTCATTGCAGCTTGGAGATAATAAACACAGACGATAGTATTATCTGCTGAGTGATTTTTATCATCATCCTTTGCCTGTCTCGATAAGTTCTTTTCTTTTAAATGTTTCTCATACTTTTCCTTAAGTATATTTCTTTCTTCTTCAGTGGAATTAAAATATGTTGTGCAATCTTCGCATTGATCTTTCTTTGGTTGGAAAAATGAAATATTATTTTCATAAGTAAATACATAATGTAAGTTGCGCTCGGTAGACCCTTCGATTGGCATTTAGCCACATAATCTCGTCGTATGTAAACACGTTTAGTGTCCGCTCGACAGTAGTGGCTCTCAATTTTTGGGATTTAATCTAGAATTTGATTGAATCTATGTGTTTTCTAATATCTTCTTTAATCGCTTGATCTATAGAATAATGGTTGTTGTGTTTCCCACGTTTATCTAGCTCTGAAGATCCCGATGGCTGGCTTTTTCAATAACTGTTCTAATAGGGCGATCCGATATGGCTAAAGTGGCCTTAAAATATTGTTTACATACTCTTATACGTTCGCCATCTAATGTAAAGTAAAACGCATTATTATTTCCGCGGTTACTGTTGTGCACTTTTTAGGAATATCTTGGTTTTATAGTTGAAGTGTGTCTTAATATGTACTCTCTTTGTCGTTGTAGGTCGCCTAGGCTCCAATAACTATCGAAAATCTCTTTTCGCTGGCTTTCTGTTATTTTATTCGTACATTTTTGTTTGCACTTTTCACCACATGAAGGCTTCATAGCCCTTTCTGGCACAATTTTACCACATTTTGATGTATATTCCTGTCCTCTATTTCTCAATATCTTCCCTTGTACGCATAACCATTTTTCTGGGTTTACTTTACGTTTTCGGGTTAATTTTACTGTGTTTGATGTTGATAGAAGTACTGCAGAGTTATCAGGATCAGTAGTGTCTAATAAAGTTCTGGAATTTGATGTTGATAGAAGTACTGCAGAGTTATCAGGATCAGTAGTGTCTAGTTACTGTGTTTGATGTTGATAGAAGTACTGCAGAGTTATCAGGATCAGTAGTGTCTAATAAAGTTCTAGTCTTGCCCGCGTGGAATGGTGGCAAGAATACTGGCTGCATTTCCGCGTTGAACAGGTAGGCTGATACGTTGCGCAAAAAATGAGCCAGCCCTTCTGTCACCAGTTGAGGTTATTAAACGCGGGAAAGCTCTCGAATGAATTTTTTGGCACTATGACTCCATGGCCCCAGGGTCTCCACGGCAAACGGGACAAATATATAACTCTCTAATGCGACATAAATGCGGCATATTTGCGACGCTTACCTGATTCAGAAGTTTTAGCTGCGGCTCCCGGCTTTGATTCTGTCTCCCTGATATGAATCGAAGCCAATGTGTCAACGCATGTTGCGTCCCACATCAGCGCCCGACCCCGTTCCCAGGGAACCAGCGTCAATCCATCAGGTCTCTTGCCATCATCACGACTAATTCCTGCTGGCTCCAATAGGGCAGGAATACATATTATGGTGGCAAGAGCTCTTTTTATAACATCGTTGAGGGAACCATGCCGAAAAAGCCTACCGGCGCTCGTGTGGCAAGAGAGTCCGTGAATTCCAAACTTGTCTACCTCTTTTCCATACGGACACCTGTGCTCGTGGCACAGTGGTGCACCCAACCTGAGTCCTACAGCTACACGGAAAGTTCATTTTCGAAAAGAGTGCCAAGATTCCTGGATGGCAGGGCGTGGAGCCAATAGCCAGATTCTTTTTCAAACAAAGCTAAAAACCTTGCACGATCTCGAGCACTTGTAAGATTTTGTTCTAAGGTTGTGTGTGTCAGCCGAACCAATGGCACATCCCAAAGTTTTTGTGTAGTACGTTCCTCTGGGACGTGGGCATTGGGACACCTGACCTTCCAACTCTCTAAGGCCTCTGTGGCATAGGTCAATGAAACCAAATTGGAACCGAGAATTTGAGAACTGAGCTCACGTATACTATGCACAGAGGACAGAAAAGCCGGAAAAGCATCACTGGAAATTTTTCTCACGCTGATGCCACCATATTTGACCGGTAAAGTAGCTTGGGTCCAGGAACGTTCATCAAAAGATAAATTTAGATTTTTTTCTAGCGCGATTTTCAAGCTGGCATCCATATTTTCGAGTAGTCCAGGAAGAATAAGTAGTCTGAAGAACTAGAACTAGATGAGATTCTTGACGTAGACCTTTGTTGAGAGCTGTTTAAATTTGTAGTTGCTAAATCAGACTGATTCTGTTCAATATTGCTGTCAGTTTCGATAGCAGTTGAAGAGATCATTAAGATCAGATTGCCTGTTTAATTTATTATCCACTGTTGGAAGAGTTGTTTCAGAAACACAGTCTCTTTTGTTCTGTAACGGCAGCAACGGCTTACGAATATCAAAAGTTAAGTTTTTATTTGATACCTTTTTGGTTTTAGAATAATATCGTTTCTGTCGTTGTGTTACAAAAGGTTTATTAACGTTAGTTTCATAACTAGCCGAATCACTCATATTTTCGTAGTCAGGATCTTTGACACTATCGTCTGAACAAAAATCTTGTTCTTGGTTTAGGTATTATAAATTGGTTAGATACATTCTTGTTATCAATCAGCGAAGGTAATAATACATTTTTTCTCCATATTTTTCAGGACCATAATCAGATACCGTAATTGGCAATAATTCGTCTGAACTCATATTTTTATACTTTGTATTTTTCAACATGTTCATGTTTTTAAATATCTGAAGAGTACGTCGATTATACACTGTAAAAGAATAAAAATTATTGGGTTAGATCATAATACATATGATATGTATTATCGTAAAGGTTTATTATTTTCAATCCATTATTTTTTGCTCTAACACCAAATCCAACACCATGCGTCACATCATTATCATATTATAATATGCGTTGTATTCAACGCCAGTTAAATTATGTACACCATACTCCGTTTTTAAAATATTATGTACGCCATTATTGATTCCAGTCATGACAGAGGCATTATCCACTCCAATTCCAATTAAGTTTTTTAAAAGAATACCATGTGCCTGTAAACAGTTTACCAAGGCAGTAACAATTCCACGAGCACCCGCGCTCTTCAGTGGTTCTAATGCTAGAAATGTAGATACAACTATTAAACTGAAAACACACACCGATTTTCCTTTGAGAATTTTATTCAATTTTACATTATGAATCTTCAAATGAATGACATCTCATGACAGTTCCTCGGCTTCCCGCTTTTTCGCGTGCACCACAGAGCCGACAGAGTGTGTCTCGATAGGCCGGCAGCGCCTCAGATCGATGGTGGCGCCACCAGTCCCATTGCGGTAACGCGGCGCGTCACACAACTTTATTTTGCGTGCAACTGAAATATCTAATTACTATGCCCAATAATTTTGAGACACTGAGGTCAGTGGATTCATCTAATAGTGCACTATACTTTTGTGATCCAATATCATCCAATAACATCTGTTTGAAGTGAGGAGCTAACACGTTCTTTATTATATCACTGCATTTCGTTTTGTGAATTTTGCCCCTAACACTTTTTGAATCAGTAATACATTTTTTAAAGCTTTAGTTAAGTGGTCAATTTGCTATAGGGATGAGTGTTCTACAATGAATAGGGACAATGTTTCTTCAACTTTTAACGTGTTTGTATTATTTTTAGAAGCGGGCAGAAATTCAATTTGTCGGTTTTTAGACACTTAGATTTATCTATTTGTTTTTTTTTTGTTAATCTGTGTTTCTTGATGTCGCCAATTCTTGCAAACATTTCACAATGACAAAAAGTACAAAAGGCTTTTGTAGGATCGTTTGCTACAGGCCGTAACCAAGTCTTGAACTCTTCTTGGATTTCTCATTCCTTCCGATATTTTTGAGAATAAAAGTATTTTTTCCAGTGGCACGTCCATGACGGCACGTGCACAAAAACCCACACAAAAACTTTTAATCTAGACTTGAATGATTTCGATAAGTATTGTCTCCTTCTTTCGCGAATGAAAACTACCAACTAACTAAATACAATACAACCAATTACAACTAAGCAATAGCTAATAGTATGCAGCACTCACAGATCCAACTTAACATACGTGTTAAGTTTGATTTTTTAGTTGAGGAAACCCCAACCATAACCAAAAAAAGACGTCTAAAGCTACGTTTCGAAACAGGAATTTTTTACTCGGTAAAGTGTCCATCCTGGACCCAAAGCACAACACTCGATAAATATCACTAAAGCACAACACTCGATAAATATCACTAAAAGTCATCAAATCATTTTTCAGGGTGTTTTTTTTTTTTTCAGATTATCACTGTCTAGCTCCTAATATTAACTAAATCTAGTGACAAAATCACTAAAGTGGCAACAATGTCGATGTACCAACGAAATGGCGGTCATTTTCGACCAATCAGATAACGTCATTCAGTCACGCCACCTAGCCAAATATACACATAGGAATACGAGTTTTATTCACATGATGTTAGAGAGTTGGATGTTGAAGATGGTTTGGGTTGAATGGTAACATTATAAAAAGAATGACACATTTAGTTATGTGCCATTATCAAATTAAAACAGCGTTAATACTTCTTATTTGAGGTCAATTTGCCATATTTTACGTATTGTTAAACATGGTTACCATTTTCAAATAAGGTACATACAACCTATCTAGTAATACTGGATACTAGGTCAAATTGCCATAGGATTCATAACGATTTTCATACAAATCATTCATATTGTATAGGGCTGTCAGAAAAATAAGTTTCAAAATAATATTTATTGATTTATTATTTACTGGAAAATAAATGTCTTGCATAAAATATTAATACTTTTATTTACGTTTAATATTTGGTACGATTGAAATGGCACAAATAAAAATGGTATACTTTATAACTAATAGTAGTACTTTTACTTATGATTAATATTTGGTACAATTGTAATTGTTCTTCTAGGAATGCCAAAGGTTTTTTCCGCGTCGTAGGATGACATCTTTTTCTTTTGGACCATTTCAATTGCTAGTGTCAACATTTCCTCGGTATAATTTTTGTACGGTCTTGCCCAAAGTCTCCGACAATCTCGTTTTTGGTGGCATTTTATCCTAAAACCAAAAATTAGGTATAGGTGGGTAGTAGATTAAAGTTCGTGTAGTCAACGGGAGCAGGCTGCGGACGAAAATCTAGTATTTTCATAAAACTAAACTTGTTTTGTTATTACAATTAATAAAGCATATAAACTACTCAAAACAAAATAGGGCCCACTCTACATAATCTTAAACTTTCCATAAAAATTAAGTAGTACCGTAACTTTTTTACAATGTCAAGAATTGAAACATTTTGGAGACATGTTTATGAACCTCTTACTTTTCTGTAAATACAAAATTGTTAAAAAAAGTTTATTTTGATTGGCTTACTGAGAAAAACAAAAAAACTTGCATTGTTTTCCTAATCACTATTTTTTTAGCTTACTTTCTAAATCGTTCCAATTTTTTTAAATAGCGGGTAGGACCCCCTATTCACGTTCATTTTCTTACGAGCAAAAATCATAAATGGTGGTATAAATGATCCTGCAGCATTGCAACAACAAATCACAGTGGTAGTTCTACCTCTTTCAGTACTTGAAATTAGGCCATCTTGGCGTTTTCCAACTTTTGTTAGGACCCTGGGTGGCTTGTTAGATGAGGTTTGTACCCCTGTTTCGTCCGTATTATAAAGACGTGTAGCATCAATGTTATGCTTTTGCATTTGTTGTTCTAATAGATCGAAAATCTATAGATAGATTTGGGGTTTATTAAAGCCCCTTGCTCTTGCAATAGAAGTTGGCTCTGGTTTTCTGAGCGTCAATTCAGGGTGTCTTGTAATGAAGCCCTTGTACCAGTCATAACCAGCAGTTCTGTCTTTGAATGGATGAGTGATGCGGTTTTTTTCTGCGTATTGAAAAACGAGCCGGAGAAACTCCTCTTTTGATAAACCGTAAAATACACTATCCATTTGAAAAACATAGCTTTATTAATTCCAGTTCTTGTTCTTTGTTGAAAATTGTAGTAAATCTTCCTCATTTTTTTTTGGTAGACCCTGTTTTAAGATGCCTCTGCAACGTGGCCCGTGGGATGCCATATTTTATGGCCGTAGATTTTATAGGATTTTTCAATTCCTTCACCTCCTGTATAGCTTTCTTCATGTTATCTTCACTCCAAGAACCTAGTTGTGATTTTCTTTTATATTTATTCACCATCTAAAAAAGAAGAGTTGATATAATTAAACAATGACAATGACCTGCACGGACTTCACGAGGCAACCGACCGAGATACCAGGGTTGGGCTGCATTATTTTTCTTATAAGAAGAACACAATAGTTGTAATTCTATTCTATGAAACATTGGCCATAGCATTAGCAGGGCAAAGTGAGCAGGGCAGTGGTCGTCACACATTTTTTTCAAGGGCCACAAAGGACAATGTGAGATAGTACTGAGGGCCGCTTACATATTATGAATATGTGAAAACTACAAACGCGGATGCAAGTAAATGTTAAAAATTAAAACAAATTTTTGAGATTTTTTTATTACGATGAAATACCAAGGTACTTAAGTAAAAAAAGTCTTATTAATTTGAGTTAGGAACCCTAAAAAGTTAACAATTATGATGTTGCAGTTTTTTTACTATATCTGCTATATTCGCGTCTTTGGGTCTGCATGAAATGCTCATAGTGTCTTCTAAATGACTGGAAAGGCGATAGCGATATTTATTTTTTAAAAACGTCATTTTCGAAAATGAAGCCTCACAGAGATATGTCAAAGGGAATAAAGTTAGAATAAATTGTGCAGTCTCGTAAACATTTATAGTTCCTAGGCACATTTCTCCAAAATTCAATATAATTTTCACGATGTTCGATGAACTGAGCTTTAAGTTGTGTGTCGAATTTAAGTTCTATAATTTCGTTCAACAATTGTGGTTTCGGAAATGCAAACAGGCTGAATAATTCCACGTCACCATTTTCAAAATGCCAAGGGTTTTCTACAAAAATGAAACGGTTCCAAATATTTCTCACATCATCAATTTTCCTTTATCATCTTCCGATCGAGTCTTCTTTCTGTAACTAGCCAAAGGTACATCATCCTCATCTGGATCAGATTCTATCGCTTCTTCTGCTCTCTTTTTAATTCGTTTTGCTTTAGGTTTCTCACTTTTCTTTGATTCTTGCAACTTCTTTTTCTCTTCTCGTGCTAATTTCTTGGATTCTTTCTCTTCTTGTTCCTTTTTTTTCTCTTTCCAATACTTCATCCACTGTACTGATGTAACTGCATCAGGCAATCGCTTTTTAGTGAACTTTCTCTTACCGTTTTTTTTAATGGTGATTCTGTAGGCCATACCAAAGCAGATGCAAAGGAAGGGCTAATTGGAATTTGAGCTGACCATGTGGGTTTTTGTTTGTCAGACTCTTTCGAAAGTTCTGCAGGCTTAATGGGGTGTTCTTTCCTGGTGATTTGGTTCCCTGGATGGTCCTGGTTCAGGTGAATGATATCTTGGCACTATATTATATATAGTAAGCGGTGATCCTCGGCGATTACTATTGCAACTCTCTTCATCAAAACCTGGCAAATTTGGACTGGATGTTTGTTCTTGTTCAGATAGTTCCGGCGGTAAAGTTATTGTTGGTTGATAAATTAAAGCAGAATTTGAATCAGCTATAGTTTGCGGAGACACGGGAGCTACAATCTGATTATTATTCACTTCGTTTAAACATTGTTTTGTGACTAAGCTCGGTGAATTCAAATGTGGTAACTCTGGTAGGTTAGTTGAGTTTTGATATGCTTCATTCTGCTCTGATCCATTTTGGTTATTAGGAAGAGGTGACAGAATTTCCTCCTGATCTTTTTCAATGGTCTCGCATTTTGTGAAGTGACAATTTGTAATAATTGTTGTTGTTGACAATTTGTAATGACTTGTAGATGATTTGAATCAGTGTTCGTAGAGCAAATGGGTAAGTTAGGTATATTGTCTTCCTCAAAAAGTACAGTGCATTGATTTACAGAATCAAGGTTTCGATCATTAGGTTCATCTATCGGTAATTCTGTGTGGCCTGATGAGTTAACGACTTTTTCAGAAATTTTACGCCAGACATAAAAAAGCTCTTTTGCCGATTCGTCTCCAGTCCAAGATTCGTTAAGTGCAATAGTTCGAAATTCAACGACTCTATTTCGAGACATCAGAGACTCGAAGTACAGTAAGTGTTCTGTATTTATTTCTGTTGGTTTGTTAGCAATTGTATGTCTGCTAGCATGATTCATACATTTCGTGTAGTCAATGGCATTTGCATCAAAGGGTGTGGTATAGTAGTAGGTACATAGTAGTAGGTACTAGTTAAATATTACTCATAAGAAAGGTATCTTAAATCACTCATATTTCAAACGGACCACCCACAGCTATTTGTTTAGAGATTCCATTCCTTATATAGGAACATGTTATTTGACGCCGCCACCGGACCGCGACATACGAAGCTCTCCACGTGTAACAGATGATGTCATGGTCCAAGTAGGTCACGCGCGTCACCCCACTCAATTGTACCAATATAAATAGGCTTTCTAATTTGAATAAACCAGAGTTTCGAACGAACCTTCGAGTGTTTCACTTTTCGACCCTCGCCTCTCCTTACATGGCGACCCTGCCAGTCCGCGCATAGTATCGTGCAAAGGCCCTTGCCTCGGTATAATGGCAAGTTATTCGCGACGGGTAGCGGAACGAAACCGCTAAACATTATGGAACTATTTACCACATTTAACGTCGGGAAACTATGATCATTATAGAAGAAAATCATTACAATGGGTACCCAGAGTTCGAAAGAAGATAAAGAAACCAAAGAAGAGGTGATTATTACACAAAATGGCCAAAATAATTACGCACCAAATAGTTCCAGCCAAGGCGAATTAGCCGAAAAATCATTTATACTGCTCGTCACTTTAATGATCATATGCGCTATTCTGCTGAGTTACCTCGCGTATAAGAAGATAAACCAGTGTCTAACAAGGAAAATCGAGAAGCAAGCTACGAAGATCGTCTTGAACACACGCCGTGTTTCCGTATAAATGAACATTAGCATCAGTGATTAAGTGAAAAGTGGACAAAACAAAACATGTAAGTGAACTCTTAAGAACTATATTTTTTTTCTTTAACTTTGTAAATTGATTATTTTGTATTAAGATTCTTTTTTATTATAAATAATTATGAATTATTGATATAACTATACATGATTGCTATATTACTTAAATATTATGATGATTTATTAGAAATAAGGAAATACTTAATAAAAACTGGACAAAAACGGTTCACTAGTAAAGCTGCTCAAGAAAAATTCGAGTTAGCGCATAAAATATATGAAAATTATAATAAGGAATATAAATTACATGTACAAAAAGAAAGCGTAACTAGCGAAATCTTAGAAATAGCAATAGCTATAAATTCACTTTATATTGAGATAAGTAATTGTATGAAACAAACAATCATGACGTCTAAATCAAATTTTGATTTAAAAATCGCAGTCACACTATTACCTCAGATGGATGGCTCTGAGAAAGTGACATTACAGTTAATTGACGCAATTGAATTATATGCAAACATGATTTCAAAAGAAAGTACTCCACTTCTTATACAATTCATATTAAAAACAAGGCTCTCACAAAATGCGAAACTTAAATTAACTGATAATTACGCGTCGGCACAGGATCTTATTAGGGACATGAAGAAACATCTATTAACTACTAAATCAAGTACAGCATTACAAAGAAAGTTACAAACATGTTACCAAGGCAGCCGAACCATAGATCAGTTCGGTGCAGAATTAGAAAAATTGTTTGTGGACCTTACCATCTCTCAGGCAAAAGATAATGAGGACGCATACAACATACTTAAGCCAATAAACGAACAACAAGCAATACATAGATTTGCGGACGGCCTGCGTAACGACAGGTTAAGAACGATAATAGCCGCGCGAAACTTTAACTCCCTAAAAGACGCGATTCAAGGAGCAAAGGATGAGGAGGTAACAATGACCCCCTCGCCATCAGGCCAAATTTTTTCGGCCAGAGGCAAAGGATATATTAGACCAGGATTTAGAAATAACAATTTTCGAGGTAGGACATATTTCAATCGTAATAACTCAAATAACGTCTACCAAACCAACAAACCATTGGCTATCACTTACCCAAACAACTATGCGAATAATAGATACAATTGTTCAACCAACAGACATAACACTAATTTCACGAGAGGACGAGGAAAACCTAACGGATTAAACAAACCATTCTATTCACATAGAAATCAAAACCAACAAGTACATATGACCACCAACTTACCAAGAATTGAAGAACCACCACAAAAGCCAGAAAATTTTTTTCGTGAAAACTGAATACTTATTTCACTATAATAACGTAAACTCTATACAATTAACAGTGGATAATCAACTTTTAACATTTTTAATCGATACGGGTGCAACATTATCAGCAATTAAATACGAAACTATTAAACATAAAAATAAACATATTTATCCTAAAACAACTTATATAAAAGGCATCGGTGGACAAATTATTTCAGAAGGATGCATAGACTTACTATTGCAATATAACAATGTATCGTTCAAACACAATTTCCATATTTTTAAATATTTACCATCACACATTAATGGTATATTAGGTCAAGACTTTTTAGCCAATTATAAAGCATTGATTGATTTTGAAAACAAAACACTGTCTTTGCGTATGAATAATGGACTCTTAGTTATACCGATAAATTTATTTTCAACAGGAAACATTAATGCAACTTCCGACATAACAATTCCAGCTAGATGTGAAAAAGTTATTCAACTACATACCAATTATAAGGACGAATGCGTAGTTTTGTCGAAAGAAATATGTAATGGAGTATTTGTAGCAAATTGTATAACTAAAAACAATGATGGAAAAATAACAGTTAGAATAATTAACACAAGAGACACAGAGGTAGTATTACACTGTTTCACTCCAGAGATAATACCTTTAGATAACTTTCATTGCTTTACATTTGAAGAAATTGAAAATAATAGTCAACGCGTAAAACAATTATTTAAAATGTTACAATTAAAAAACCTAAGCGTTAGAAGAGACAGAAATTGTCAACATTTGCGCTAAATTTGCAGACATTTTTCATCTACCCGGTGATAAACTAAATACATGTAATTTATATGAACAAAAAATTAATTTGAAAGCACATACGAGTCCAGTTTATACAAAACCGTATCGTTTACCACAGTCACAAAAAGCCGAAATCAAGAAACAATTACAAGAAATGCTAGATAGTGACATAATTGAAGAATCAAAATCAGAATTTTGATTCTTCAATTATTCCTTTACTATTAGTACCAAAAAAGGTTGACGTTAATGGTGAAAGAAAATGGCGTATAGTTATTGATTATAGAAAATTAAATAATTGTATTCAAGATGATAAATTTCCATTACCAAATATAACAGACATTTTGGATTCTTTGTCAGGAGCAATGTACTTCAGTCATTTAGACTTAAATCAAGGATATTATCAAATAAAGTTAGATGCTGAAAGTCGAAAATACACTGCGTTTATAGCAGACAAACACTATCAAATGAAAAGGTTACCAATGGGATTAAAAACAAGTCCAAGTGCTTTTAGTAGAGCAATGACAATAGCTTTATCGGGACTAAACTACGATAAATGCATAGTATACCTAGACGATATAATTGTTATGGGACGTAACTTAAACGAACATAACAAAAACTTAATTGACGTTTTTACACGACTAAGAAAAGTGAACATGAAGTTAAATCCATTAAAATGTAATTTCTTACAGAAAGAATTACTTTATCTCGGACATGTCGTAACACCAGATGGTATAAAACCGGACCCTAACAAAGTGAAAACTTTAAAAAATTACCCAGTTATGAAAAACGTAGACGAGGTCAAAAGATTTATAGCGTTCGCAAATTATTATCGGAAATTTATACCCAACTTTGCAAAAATTACCTTACCTTTAAATAATTTAACCAAGAAAAATGTAAACTTCAATTGGACACCAGATTGTCAAAAATCCTTCGAAATTTTAAGGAATGCGCTATGTAATCCACCTTTATTACAATACCCAAATTTTTCAGAAGAAAATGAATTTATTTTAAATACGGACGCTTCAGGAATGGCAATTGGATGTGTATTATCAAATGGAGATAAAAAACCAGTGGCCTATGCCAGTCGTGGTTTAAACAAAGCGGAAAGAAATTATCCAGTTATAGAAAAAGAGCTTTTAGCCATTGTATGGGCAGTAAAATATTTTAGACCGTACCTTTATGGAAGAAAATTTAAAATTTGTACCGATCATAAACCATTAATTTACTTATTTAATATGACAAACCCATCAAGTAGACTAACAAAATTTAGACTATGTCTAGAAGAGTACGATTTCGTTGTTGAATATGTAAAAGGCAAAGATAATGCAGCTGCAGACGCATTATCTCGCATAGTACTAACATCAGAGGAATTGAAAGGTATGAGTGATCGTATCATGGTTATGACAAGAGCACAACGAAAAAGGATGGAAAATAATAAAACCACACAGGATGAAACGACGAATAATAAACACCCGGATAAGACTAAAGATATTTCTTCAGACAATTGGATGGCGCCCCCAAGAGTCGTTGAAATTCTTAAAAAACCTAACAGTTCAATGCAATTAAGCTTTGAAACATGCGACTACGATAAAAATTACACTAATAAAGAAAATGTCTATAGTGAAAATAAAACATTTATATATACACCTTCTAAATCATTAGTTACAATAAATCCAAAATCCAGATCATGGTTGAAACGAGCTTTCATCGTGAGGGAATTGGAGCAATTTTGTAACAAATTAAAAATAAATGAATTATGCATAATTCGAAATGATAATAATAATATATTTATAAAGGAGCTAGCTCAAGGTGTTAATTTTATGAAAAAGTGGCAAGGACCACATATTTGTATAATAAAAGGTGTAAAAAATATAGACGATAAAGATGACCAAAGAGTCATATTAAATGACTTTCATATATTACCAAGTAGCGGTCATGCAGGAATAAATAGAATGACGAATAATATTAAAAGACATTATTATTGGACAGGAATGGACAGAGATATAGAAAATTTTGTAAAAAGATGTGATAAATGTCAAAAACAAAAATTTCACACGAATATCAAACAGCCTATGTGCATAACAACAACAGCATCATCAGCTTTTGAAAAAGTATATTTAGATTTAGTAGGACCTTTAAGCAAAGACATAAATGGATATTCCTATATATTAACTCTACAATGCGAACTTACAAAATACGTAGAAGCTTACCCAATTATTAACAAAGAGACAGAAACAGTAGCGCGAGCATTTGTAGAAAATTTCATTCTACGCTACGGAATACCACGCGAAATTGGAACCGACAGAGGGACCGAATTTATCTCAAAAACAATGCAAGATGTTTGTAAATTACTTAACATAAAACAAACACAATCTACTGCATATCATCATGAAAGTTTAGGATCTTTAGAAAACTCACATAAATCATTAGGAGCATTCTTAAGAATACAAACAGATAACCAAGCTCAAATGTGGAGTAATTGGGTACCATATTGGTGTTTTGCATATAATACAACTGTACATACTGAAACTAAATATACCCCATATGAACTTGTGTTCGGAAAATTATGTAATCTCCCAAATAATCTTATTAAAAATGTAGATCCTATTTATAATTTCGACCATTATCCTTTTGAATTAAAATACAGATTGCAAAAATCGCAATCAGACGCTAGGAATAATTTAATTCATTCAAAGGTTCGTCGGAAATATAAATATGACAAATATTTAAATTCAGTAAAATACAACAAAGGTGACTTAATACTTATTAAAAATGAAAATAGAGATAAGCTAGATCAGATATATTTAGGTCCATTTAAGGTTATTAATGATATGAATGAAAATGTTAAGATATTACAAAATAACAAAGAAAATGTAATACATAAGAATAGAACAATACCATATTATATTTAGTAATAAGATAAACAATTTATGTACTTTACTAACCATACTAACAATACTAACAATAAAAAGTATATCCACATAGTTTTGTAATAATAGAAAAAATATATAATGTACTCATAGAATTAGAAGATTGTCATACCAATATAATCATAGAATAAGTTTTGTAATCATAGATATAAGGCAGATAAAAATTAAAAAGAAAAAACCAAAACTATGTAATAGATACCTATAAGGATTTTGTAATAGATACCTATAAGGATTTTATGTAAACAAGATTGAATAACTGTTAACATTGTATTCAAAAAAAAAAAAAAATGTATTTCATAATTTTTTTTTTAATAAAAAGGGGAAGATGTGGTATAGTAGTAGGTACATAGTAGTAGGTACTAGTTAAATATTACTCATAAGAAAGGTATCTTAAATCACTCATATTTCAAACGGACCACCCACAGCTATTTGTTTAGAGATTCCATTCCTTATATAGGAACATGTTATTTGACGCCGCCACCGGACCGCGACATACGAAGCTCTCCACGTGTAACAGATGATGTCATGGTCCAAGTAGGTCACGCGCGTCACCCCACTCAATTGTACCAATATAAATAGGCTTTCTAATTTGAATAAACCAGAGTTTCGAACGAACCTTCGAGTGTTTCACTTTTCGACCCTCGCCTCTCCTTACAAGGGAAACAAACCACATTTTTGAAATCCATTTCTGATGATTTCTTCTGAAATAGCACCAAGAGCATTCTTTAAAAGTGGTGCGAATTGAGCTCTTGTGACTACTCGATTTCCTGTAGTTAGTCTCCAATTCTGAACTATTTTCTGCCATGAATTTTTAAGTGGACGAAATACAGAAACATCTGCAGGCTGTATAATGTGCGTTGCATTGGGATGAAGGGCATACAAAATTATTTGATTCTCAGTGCACAATTGGCTAACTTCATATGTGATGTGAGATTTGTGACCATCGATTTAAAGTACAGGAAATTTCACGTTTGCTTTGCGTAAAGCTGGCAGTAATGAATTGCCTAAATAGCCATAACACACACGAGATGTCATCCATCCTTTAGGCGATTTACCGAGACACCAGTTCTTCAGGGACACGTCTAGCAATTTCGGCAGGTATTCTCTCGTAGGGGTAAATAACCAGCACCGGCATGACTTTACCAGATGCATTGAACGTCCCTAAAACAGTTATGCTTTCTTTCTCTCTAATTTCATAAAGGTTTTCCATGCCTCTCGGTCCCAATATAATGTCTGACGTAGGAGATACCTGAAAACCAGATTCGTTACCATTCAAAATCCTATCAGGGTCGTCTAGTATGTCTTCTCTGCGTTTTCGTTCTTTAAAAACTCCTTTAATTCTAAATGCCATTTTCTTATTCCTTCCTCTGTTACTCTACTTCTTGCTGAGTTTATAGCTTCTGCTTGTCGTTGTGCAATTTCGGGGTTTCTCTTCATGAAATTGTCGAACCATTTCCTTCCCGGTATACCATCTTTCAACGGCGTCGGCCGATTGTCTGTTGTAATTATTTTTGTTACTGTGTCTACTAACTGCTCTTTTTTAATAGGGATTCCATTTTTTAGCCATTGCATTTATCCATCTGCATAGCAATTGTTCCTCCTCAGGTGTTAAAATAGTTGGCGGTCCCATTTTTCGTTGTACTGGATATCTCATTTTAATTTTATTAATAATTGTAGAATGTAGGATGTGGTATTTACGACATGTTTTTCTATTTTTGCATCCCGACTGTATTTCATCAAGTGCTTTATATACATCTTCTTCTTTATATTTGAAAAATACTTTCTTTGGCGGCATAGTTAATCTACAACAAATAAAACAGAAATTATTTTTAACCTGTT
Source organism: Coenonympha arcania (assembly GCA_036785405.1). Classification (NCBI taxonomy): domain Eukaryota; kingdom Metazoa; phylum Arthropoda; class Insecta; order Lepidoptera; family Nymphalidae; genus Coenonympha; species Coenonympha arcania. Next base: position 10,556,729 of record CM072082.1, read on the forward strand.
TGGTCAATCTTAGGAAAATCTTTTTTGTATGCAGTACCATTGTCAAACCACTGGTCAACTACTGAAAACTAGGCAATATCAACCATAAAAAAGTGAGTGGGGTATCTAAATATGCCATAGCTATGAAAAAAAAAACAATTAAAAAAGACAGAAAATAAAGTTGTACAAGGAGCCAATAGTTGACCAACTGGTCAACCTTAGGAAATCCATACAAATTATTTACCTATAGTTAACCAGCCTTGAAAAAATTTAAATATAATAATATTAAAATTACATTAAAATCGTTAAATAACTTCGAAAACAAACAATTACAACTAAATTTATACAAAAATCACATAAATTCAATTAAAATAGTCTTACCTGTCGAAGCACGTTCCTTACTGCAATGGCGGTTGAAGCACAACTGACAGCGACAAGTGAAAGTAAAACGAAGTTATTGGCTAATGTCTGTAGTGCGTTCCCATATTTGTGCATGTATCTGTGCGATGTCTTTGTGTAGCCATGATTTGTACTCACTGAACGGTATTGGGACAATGGGTTTTGGTCCCGCTACCGCCATCGTTGTGGCCCTTAATGCTAGATCATCAGCCGTGTCGTTCCCTACATTACCGCTGTGACCACGAATCCAGCGTAATGTTACTTTGTTCGTTTTTGATATATATTTGAGTCTTTTATGGCACCCCAATAAAAGCTTCGAGGTTGCGGTGTTTTTTGCCAGTGCCTTAAGGATTGCCTGGCTGTCGCTGTGAATGTTTCTTCCTTCTATCACTGGCTTTAAAAAGCGGTCAGCTACAGAAAACCAAATTAATTGAGTTTTGTATACATCATCCTCTCCCGCGCCACTCTTCTTTGACTTTGCTACCTTACTGGCCTCTCTATTATATGTGGTTCGTATATTTTTTATCTTTAATTTTAGCTCTTCAACTGTTATGGACAAACGCATTTCTTGAATAATAGATTTAAGAGCCGCTAAACGTACATTATTGTTCCTGTAATCTTGTTCTCTTGGGTTCCATAAGCATGGATGCATTTCATAGCATTCCAAAAACCGTATGGTGTTATTTTTATTCATGGTTGTCACGATACATATACACAGAATCGCTGTAGTAAATAAATACACGTGCGTTCGCGAAACACCTTCATGCGGCGGGCGATCGCCTGCAACTGATAGTATACACGGTCGATTTTAGTCACCAGTCGCATGCGGCCGGTCGCCGCGCGGTCAAAGTCGGATGCTACCCCAACTTTGGGGCTTGCGGCTTTAGTCACTTGCGACTGAGCCGAATTGCCATCTTTTTCTCGTGGCGCGAGCGCGGGGTATGCGCTCCAAAAATTCTAGGCCAGAGTGTCGCGAGCGCAAGGTATGAGCTCGAGTAGTCTCTTGTCATTGGCCGAGTGATGCTCATTGGTCGTTTTATATTTTTAGAGACGGGTATTGGTAGCTTTGGAGTGTATGATTTTTGAATGAAATGACGTTTAGAATGTTGGTACAAGTATCAGAACTATTTCACTATTTTATATATTGTGAAACAAACGAGTTTTAATCAAATAAATTAAGTGTATTGATAAATTGAAGTGTGTATTTAGTGTTTATTGTACCAGTGTTCGAAAATATTATCAAAGAATTAGTGAAATCAGACGAAATATTTGCAGCCTATGGAATTTTGCAGCCTACGTGTAAGTTTTACAAACTCAATATTTACATTTCGGAAATAACTTTTTTGGTGCTTTTACGGACATAAACAAATATATATTCAAGTAGATCATTTCGTAACGAACAAAACTGTATAAGATGATGTCAAAACCTTTAAGCATTATTGAGAAATATAGAATTTACTAAATGCATGCAATTTTTTTTTGCGAAGGTCATTTTTTGCGACACTCAAGAGCCATTCTTGTTATCCCCACTCCAAACACGTCAAATGGTCGATTTATGCCGCGCGGCAAAAATCGTGCGGCTTTAGTCACCCGTGTAAACCCCCCATAACTGAAGTTCGTCCGGGTCGTCCACGCGGACCCTTGCGGGTCCCGGGGTAACTGTTCGGGGCGATGGCCCCCTACAGTGGTCTCAGGTGGGACCACTAGGTGGGACCATTGCTGGTCCGTGATGTCGTGTCCGCTGACTCCGCCGCGCTGCGATTCGAGCCCGTGTGGGTTCGCGAGCGATCAGCGAGCGCAGCGGAGTGAGGGTTAGTCCAGGGATGGCTTGCAACCCGCCGCTCAGCGAGGTCGTGCCCGCCAGTGATGACCCAGTGGGCGTCCGTCAGCCAGCGGCGAGGAAGCGGTGTGGTCCTATGCCGACGTCAGGTCACGTGGCAAACCCCTAATATCCCAGTGGCGTGCACTCCATAGGCATAGGGGCAGTGCCTACCCTAGCAAATTATTCCTATAAACCAAAAAAAAGAACTTAAAGTTATTATTTTTAAGGCCTTTTGCTTATAATTATTATTATATTAATATATAATTAATTATTATAATATTATTATATTAATAAATTATTATAATTATTATTATATTAAGGTAGGCACTAGGGTAGGCACTTCCTTTGTGCCTGTATGGAGTGCACGCCAATGTAATATCCGGCGGCCGCCGATGGTATGGCGCGATGTCCCAGGTGCTGGGACCGCGCTCCGTCGGCGCGCGCGATCACTGAGGTGCTCAGGCGGCGAACGTGGTCGTCGAGGCTCTCCATGCGCAGGTCCCTAGAGATGACCTGGTCCCGTACGAAGCGTGGCGCTCTGGTGATGGTGCGGAGCATCCACTTTCTTTGGTACTATATGAACGGGACATGACCAAGGAGAACTGCTTTCTGTAATTATGTTTTGTTTCAGTAATTCGTCAATCTGTTTTTGTATTTCCTGTTTTTGTTTAGGAGCCTGTCTATAATTTCGCACATAAATAGGGGTGTCATCTGTTATCCTAAGTTTATTTTTAACTTGGTGTGTAAATGTGAGAGGGATGCCCTCACAATAAAATATGTCTCTATAATTGTAGCATAACCGCTCTATTTCTCGCTTTTCTCGTTGTTCATGTGATTTGTTCTGAGTCTATTAAGATTTGTTTTGAGTAGTTCATCTAACTCCGTGTAAGATGTGGTGTTATTAAGTGAAGTGACGTTTTGTTGAAATGGCTCGCTTTCTAATGGTGTTAATTTTAATTTGTAGTTGTTAGGAATACTAATCCTCTTTTCAGACTTGTTAATGATTGTTGTTGTCATCACTCCTGATTTTACAGAAACTAAAGCAGATGGAAATATTAATCCGTGGTTTGTCACTTGTTCACACATTTATTTTGTACTCACCTGTACTATAATTGCACAGAATGTTTACAACTTGTTCGCACTGTGGTTCAATTGTTGTGTACGATTTCATGTCACCTTTTATGGGGATCGTAGCGAACTCTGTTTTTAATGTCATGGTTCTCATGTCAATTTTACAACCTAATGGAATGCAGTAAGTCCACACCTATTAAACCAATAAAATCTGAGTCGAAGTCAAACAACAAGAACTTATGGACGTAATTACAGTTAAACAATGCTGGGAGTGGTATGTATGCAACTGAATCGTGTTTAGTTACGTTATGAGCTGTCTTAATGTAATGAATCTCATGCTCGAGGCGAGTGTTTGTTCTGCGTATGGCGTCCGGTGAAATCAGGCTCTGCGAAGCTCCGGTGTCAAGCAATAGCTGACCACCTAATTCTTCGACGTAAATATAAGGCAGGCGATTACGGTAGTGAAGATTTAAATATACTACGTTTGGAACTCCTCCTACGGTACCTGATAAAAATTTTGAACATCGCCTTCTAACTCCTCCGAATTATCACAGTTTTCCGGAATGTTTTCCTCATTTTGGAATTCATCCGATTGATGTTGCAGATCCGTTTGGAAGTTGACTGGCGCGTAGGGCGTGGGCTTAAATTGTTTTTTGTTTAGAGTATTAGAGGGACCGGGCTGTGGTGCCGGTCGAGGATTACCTAGTTGTGGTACGAAACGATTCGGTCTGTTTACAGGGTTCATATTTTGTTGATTGAATCTAAAAGTTTGGGTAGGCTGTGGACGAGCAAACCTATTGTTCTGTAATGGTTGTTGGAATCGATAATTAGTATTAGGAGCCAATTGCTTAGTTTTGTTTTCTTGGGCTCTCTTATTTTTCAAATTAAGATCCTCTTCTTTAGCGAGGACTATTGTCTGCTCTAATGACGTCGCATTCTGGACACGAACGCTCAGCGCCAGAATGGAGTCCAGTTGATCTAAAAATACGTTTATCGCCATTTTTTCATAATACTCTTTTTTACTTTGATCCAAGTTTATCAAGGTGTAATTTAATTCTCTAATTTTTTCAGAAAAGGATTCAATAGTTAATTTGTCTTTTCTAACATTCATTAGTTTCTGGACGATTTGGACCTCGTTACGGAATTCTCCAAACCTACGTGTTAGGATCTCTTTAATAGCGTCCCAACTATTGAAGTCGGTGCACTCTGATAACGCCTCGACGGCTTTTCCTGTCAACTTATTTCTAATTCGGCTTGCAACGCTTATATGCTGTTTGTTCTCTATCAAATCTAACGCACTCTCAACACTCTTAATATAAAAAGCTAATGTTTTCTTATAACCATCATAGCTGGGTAAGAAAAATGAAAGAGTTTTGTAGTCTATTTCCCGTTGCAGAACGGTTTCTTCCGGCTTTGGTTGTTCCATTTTAAATAACGTACAGTTTACTACAAATGTAAAGTAGTTATACTCAAAAATAATATTTAATTTTAATTTATTAATATTTTAATTTTAATTTAATGAATCAATTTTGTACTTTGTATAGAATACAGAAATTAATGTAAGTATATAAGTAAGGATCTCGAGGGCAACAAAGTTATATGCTTACCCCACGAGCATGCCAATGTCAGGCAGGTGAGTTCTCCGTCTACCGGTGTTGGTCGTCTTGGTCTTCGCACCAGGTCACGCCGATGGTAGGTTGTTTTTCAGACCGCGTCGCGATAGTGCCTCTATGATTTTATTTAGAGCACTTTATTAATCGCTCAAAATTCATGATCTGCACCGAATTGCGCCAATTATGTCGGAAGGCCTGGCGGAAGGGTTTTTAAAAAATGAATTTCGGGACGACTGTCCACCCCGTAGCTTGTCGTAGAACTGATTTTATTCACAACTCAAGCTTATAAAGAAGACATAGTATAATAATCGTTAAGATATTTGATAAAACTGAAATACGGTGGTTACAACTATATAACTCGCGCCACTTCACGTTTCCATGAAGATGGATCACGTGGTCGTTTCCTTGCATGTTTAGGTGCTGATTTTTGCACAAAATGCGATGATTCATCCATTTTTAAATATTAAATTTGAAAAAATCACATCAAGCTTCTTGCAGTCGCTCAGAAACCGGCATACTGTTTTCTTCACGTGACGCTAACACGGCGCTGTCATTGGCCGATGGAGTTATAGAGGATTTTGATACTGACATTCACTGTTATAGCGGCTTTCGAACCTAAAGTCACTCTTTTGTAATTGATTTCTCTGTGTTATAGTGGATTTTGCGTCTGACCTAAGCAACCATTTTAAAGGTAATTTTAAGATCTTTCTAACGATGCCACTAACTCAAATTTGGTTGTTAGACATTATAGTGGGTTTTGAAACTATACCATTATGTATATTTATATGTATATACCGATATACTTATGTATATGTATTTTTAAACGAAATGAAATAATTCTTTATTAAGAATATGCACAAAAAAAAAACATGACAATTACTAACTTAATGTAAAACTATACCTAGAAATATCATTAAATTAAAATAACTAAAATTAAGAAGTAAAATACTAATCAAAATTTTGAGCCCTAGGTAGGGTGCCCATTATGCAGGCAGCATTCCCGCGCTGAATAGCTATTGAAAGTCGTTGCGCGAGAAAGCTGCCCGCGCGAGGGTCGCCTGTTGCCTCCCTAAGGCGTTTGCTGAGGTCCTTGTGGAGCCCCCGGGCACCCTTGCCCCACGGTCCCAGTGTCTCGACGCCAAACGGGACAAATTCGTATTGGGCGCCGAGACAACTGTATTTATTTAATTTTTGGCGATCTCGCGCGTCCGCCGCAGCCCCGGCTCGTACGCTGGTCGATTGTATATAGGATGCCGCCAATGTATCGGCACACGTAGCATCCCATACCAGCGCACGGCCCATTCTCCACGGGATCAACGACATCCCGTCGGGGCGCTTGCCATCGTTACGCACGATCTGGGGCTCCAGAGCGGCGGGAACGTTAGCAATGACGAGCGCCCTTCTCAGGATGTCGTTAAGCGCGGAGTGGCGAGACAAGCGGCCGGCGCCCGAGGAGCAGGCGAGTCCGTGATGGCCGAGGTGATCCACGTGGGCTCCGCAAGAGGCACATTCGTGCGTTTATTTTTTTTTTTATTATTATTTTTTTTTCATTCACATTTTTAAACTATTATAACATTTAGACAAACTCTGGCGTATATTGTGAATAGTCCCGAATGAAAGAGCTTCTGCATCAACATTTCTTTTTGATGTTTAAATGGTTTAGTTCTTTCGATGTTGCTCAATGCATTCATTGAGCAACATTGATCAACATGAAAGAACTAAACTTTCAGTATACAGAAAAATCGGGAAGACAAGTGTACGGACAAGACGCATTTTGGTGTTAATAGAAATATGTCTGTCCCTCCAAGTCTTATGCAGCTGAGATATAGTACTCTTGATTGCAATATGGTTTGCTTCAGTATGGTGAAGATTTACATTTGCGTAAGTTTCGTTCACTTTGTAACTCTTTGGGTGGATAGCAATCACTTTGGTTTTTATAGGATACTGTAACTCTAAATATGATACAACTTATAACTAGCATCAATTATTGTTTCTGCTGTTTTCTTTGTTATCTTGTACAAGCACGTATCCAGACTTTTGGTTCGGGGGGGTGACAAACATTGAAACAAGTATGTGAAAAAAATTGCTGTAATCACTGTACCTACTACAATTTTTAATAACTTAAATTACCGTAGGTACTATAGTCACACACAATATATAATAATATCTAAGTTTTATATAAGTATTTTTCTATTTCCGCTGTTAGCCATTACATCTAGTACTATATCAGGATCTGGCACCAAACTGGAATGAATAGACAATAGAGCAAGACCAGTAAGCCGCTCGCCCGCCATTCTATTCCTTAGGAAGGATTTTATTCTCTTTAGGCACGAAAATGGCCGCTCGACAGACGCCGTGGAAACTGAAAGAGTGGCCAAAATATGTAATAACCTTTTAATATTTGGGAAAAAAATATTGTCACAAGTGTCTAAAATTTCCATAATTTCCACTGGTTTTTTTTTCTGTGTTCTTCCACTTGCACAGCACATACTGTACTCCGCCTTTATTTGTGAATGTCCAACACTTTCTTCCCAATAAATTTTCATATTTTCTAGCTCGCTTATCTTCCTCTCGTCCACATTTTTCGGAAGAATAATTTCTAAAGAAGAAAGCAGCTCTCTTTGATTAGCAAATCTATAATTCATGCCAGAAATCAAATCATCCAAGCATGTTATAAAAATAGTTCTTCTAAAGTATTCTTCAGAAGTATCACTGGGAGGGTTGCTTCGTGCGGTTTGGCGGACAGTAACTCGAGGACGCTGAATTTCTACTTGCAAGACATCTTCCGCTATTTTGCAGCAAGCGTTATAAATTTCCGAGAATACCGGGTTAACATTGTCACGTATCCCTTTTAATTTTCCGATTATGTCGTCGGAAAATTTCATAGCAGAGGCCAGATCGTGTGTAGGGCTCTGCAAATATGCGGACAGTGGAAGAGTGTAACTAAAAAATAGTTCACAGGTTTTTAGAGAAATCAAGAAACTACTCTTTTCCATCGCAGCTATGAGTATAGACGCAGTATGAGCAACAGTTCTGTTTGTGCGGGAGAGTTCTCTCAGTGTAATGACAATAGGTTCGAGTAGCTCACAAAATACATTTAAAGAGTCGTGACGTTCTATAAATCTAGTGTCACTCATGCCGACCAGTCTTTTTTTCTTACTTTCTGGTGTGAGTTTTTCCACATTTTCTTTGAACTGTATCCCAGCCATCCCATTGTTGCGAAATAAATTGCAGACTTCTTTCACAACGCCCATTGAATTTTTCACCTCTGGAACTGAAAGGGCTTTCGAATCTCTTTTAATTCTCATCTGCACACCATTGATGTGTCCTCCCATGGTAGCAGCTCCGTCATACCCTTGATCAACTAGTTTATTGAGGTTTAAACCAATCTCACATTTTTTCAAAATTTTGTCACCTTCATGGCAGCCTGGATTGCTTGTTAATGCTTTCTTTTTTTATTTTCTGCCTGATTATTTTTGTGCTGGAATACATGTTACTTGAAACTAGGGTCTAGCATCGTAGAATTGCCTATGGTCTTGCTGGCTTCAATATTGGAGAATCTTCGTGTCGTCCTCAAACGGGTCGTCTGATTTTGTAGCATTGCATTCAGGGCTATGACTAAATAATTAAATGATTTTTCTATTGCATTATCTTATTTTTGCCTGCCAGCATGTAAGCATTCTTAGACCATCTTCAAACGTTTCAAATAAATTTACTGGTGCCTGATTAAATTGACTGTATTTTTAAATCTTCAATCTGTTCGATGGTCGCACACAATGACTTAATATATCTTAATTCGGCCTGTACTATTACTTGATCTCTAAACAACATACGGAGCTTTTTGCACACGGCCTTATAAGGCCTTCCGAATGGGTCTGCGTCCAGAGTCGCCAGCGTCTTATAGTCGGCCAGATCTTTTGCCGTGCCGATGGCCACACGCAGCGACCTCACCGCGTCCTTGTAGAGGGAGTCCTCCTCTTCCGCCGAGCCCCATACCCTCCGCCGGCGGCAACGGGTGTATTGGAGTCTTCTATTACCATCATATCTGCGTTTTCTATACTGTGTAGATGTATCTGCTGGCAATTCATTCAGACTGGCTAAGTGTTCATGTATTGTTCATGTAATTTGATTTTTCAAGTTATCTAGAATTAGCTCTTTCACTTTCTCCAGTTGTTATGAAGTCATATCTTTGGCCATTTCTCCAGTTGTTGTGAAGTCATATCTTTGGCCATTTCTCCAGTTGTTGTGAAGTCATATCTTTGGCCATTTCTCCAGTTGTTGTGAATTTATATCTGGGGCCAAACTTGTAGGTCCATTATCATGTTGAAGTTTTTTTTCATTTATTTTCCGAATTTTCCTTGTGTTATGCTCTTGATTTCGTTTTCTTTTCAACGATCGCCTTCTTTCTACTTCTTTAACTTAACCCGTAGGACTCTTTCCAAGTATTGCATTTGTACACTGGATTATTAAGCTTTTACATTATTATATGAACAGCTGCAGCAGATTGCCCTTGATATTCTCTCCTGGAAGAAAAGTAAATTTTCTTGCTGCCTACGAATTTTGCAGTGACGCTATTGAAACGTTCAACCGCATTCGTGTCTTCGATGAGACTACGAGCTTATTTGCTGCAGTAACAATAATGGATTTCACTCTGAACAAGAACGTCGAATTTTGCACTAGTTTCATTAAATTTCCAGTTTTTTTTCTTTTGAACAGTTGTAATCACTGCAAAGGTGATGATCACCAAAAGCAATAGGTCATGATCACCAAACAAAAGTATTGAATTTACTATGTCATTATGTAGCAATGTAGTAGATATAGGGTTTTGGGTGTGCCAAAACTTTTGTGGTACTTCATTTTACGATCACCTTTCGTATGCTGATAACGTTTTCATAAGTTAGAGTCTTTCGGTGAGGTTTCTCAAATCTTCAAACGTTTCAAATAAATTTACTGGTGCCTGATTAAATTGACTGTATTTTTAAATCTTCAATCTGTTCGATGGTCGCACACAATGACTTAATATATCTTAATTCGGCCTGTACTATTACTTGATCTCTAAACAACATACGGAGCTTTTTGCACCCGGCCTTATAAGGCCTTCCGAATGGGTCTGCGTCCAGAGTCGCCAGCGTCTTATAGTCGGCCAGATCTTTTGCCGTGCCGATGGCCACCACGCAGCGACCTCACCGCGTCCTTGTAGAGGGAGTCCTCCTCTTCCGCCGAGCCCCATACCCTCCGCCGGCGGCAACGGGTGTATTGGAGTCTTCTATTACCATCATATCTGCGTTTTCTATACTGTGTAGATGTATCTGCTGGCAATTCATTCAGACTGGCTAAGTGTTAATGTATTGTTCATGTAATTTGATTTTTCAAGTTATCTAGAATTAGCTCTTTCACTTTCTCCAGTTGTTATGAAGTCATATCTTTGGCCATTTCTCCAGTTGTTGTGAAGTCATATCTTTGGCAATTTCTCCAGTTGTTGTGAAGTCATATCTTTGGCCATTTCTCCAGTTGTTGTGAATTTATATCTGGGGCCAAAGTTGTAGGTCCATTATCATGTTGAAGTTTTTTTTCATTTATTTTCCGAATTTTCCTTGTGTTATGCTCTTGATTTCGTTTTCTTTTCAACGATCGCCTTCTTTCTACTTCTTTAACTTAACCCGTAGGACTCTTTCCAAGTATTGCATTTGTACACTGGATTATTAAGCTTTTACATTATTATATGAACAGCTGCAGCAGATTGCCCTTGATATTCTCTCCTGGAAGAAAAGTAAATTTTCTTGCTGCCTACGAATTTTGCAGTGACGCTATTGAAACGTTCAACCGCATTCGTGTCTTCGATGAGACTACGAGCTTATTTGCTGCAGTAACAATAATGGATTTCACTCTGAACAAGAACGTCGAATTTTGCACTAGTTTCATTAAATTTCCAGTTTTTTTTCTTTTGAACAGTTGTAATCACTGCAAAGGTGATGATCACCAAAAGCAATAGGTCATGATCACCAAACAAAAGTATTGAATTTACTATGTCATTATGTAGCAATGTAGTAGATATAGGGTTTTGGGTGTGCCAAAACTTTTGTGGTACTTCATTTTACGATCACCTTTCGTATGCTGGTAACGTTTTCATAAGTTAGAGTCTTTCGGTGAGCTAGGGCATATTTTCTGTCTTTTGCTGCAACTCAAAACTCGAAGTTCTGCAGTGTATGAGTACGGAAGCATTTAATTTTTTCCACGTTGTTTGGCATATGGGTTTGCCTCCAAAAGGGAGATGCCAATATATTATGGTCCGGAAACGCCCAACAAAATCCTTTTCCGGAAAAAACTGAATTTTTTCGCAAACTATAAAACTATTATTTTCTCCTAATTTCTATAATTTATTGAAAAAAATATCAAGTAACTCTGCATTCTCAATTATAAATTGTTCAAAATTTAAAGATTGGAATACAGCTGAACAAATAGGATGGATTTCTTTTACATCGGTTGAAGTGTTATGCATTTATAAAACCATTTACAGAACCAGATGCAAGAATTTCACATTCTCCGAGTAATACATCAATACAACAAGAATCTATATGCTTTCCAAGGACCTTAAAAAATGCCATTTGTATGTGAAAGCCGTAAAAACGTATCAACAAAACGATCGTAATTGTTAAATACGACGTGAGTACTGAGTAGTGAGTGATAAATCATTTTTTTGTGTAATGCCTGCTGGAAGCTGTTATCTTCGTACGAAGAATATATCAATTCTGTTTCTAATTCTTCAGCTACGGTATATAAAACACAATGGCCGTACTTATTCAAAATCGTTAATACTTTCTTACTTCCAGTCAATGATTTTAATGATGAAGCCAGCATCATGTGCTTTGGTGGCTTTATGCCTTTATTGACTATATAAATTAAATCGTCACATATCGATTTAATTCTGATAAAATCCTCATCAGACAGCTGTTTTTTTAAATTTGGACCTTTGATAAATTATAAATAAAGTTTTGCAATTCTTCAGGAACTTTACAATTCGGAAATATATTTGGAATCGACTTTTTCTGGTTTCTTATGTCCAATACCCAATATTTTACTACGAAGATAGTAAGCAACTTCTCGTGTTTTATATTTATCTGATGATGAAGCAATTAATCTTTCCGCTAAATCAGGGTCCATTTGCATATCAATTTTATAAATAATTTTTCTATAACTATGTTCTTGTGCCGCTTCAAAGGCTATGATATCTCCGTATTTTGTTATTATCTTCAGTTGTAAATGGTCCATTCGGTAAGTTTCAAAATCATATGTAATGTTTAGTTCCGCTGCTAATTCATTTAACCCTTAACTGGTATCGTATCCGAACATTCATCATCATTATGATTCTCATAATCAGAACCTCGACCAATAACATCTGAGATCAGAACTAACATTTACTATATCAGAGTCAGTATGACATAGTCAATGTCAGTGTCATGTCATGTGACAGTGACTGTCCACTACATGCATTATTAATGCAGTTTAGAGCAATAACACAACGTTTGTGGTTCCTTTTTTGGCTGTGCAGATGGGCTTAAAATACTCTGTTGCCAACGTTTTAATTGCAGAGGATCAAATATGCCATGGTGGATTTCATTGCGATTAATTGGATAAATCCCTGCTTTTCTAAGCCCATTGCGCAATACTTAGGGATTTATTTCTGTCCTTATAGTTAATCTAGCAAACTCCTTTTTTGGCAGTGAAGTGCCTACATTAAGTCTTTGCCACTGTACTAACTTTTGGTCCCACTGATCTGTAACTGAAACATCCAGAGGTTGCAGTACATGACTATGGTACTATGGTACATGACATGGTATGGACTGGTATTTTTTAGTATAGTAACATTAGCTTTGCGTGCTGCTTCTATTATATTAAGCCCAACATGTGTGGAGTGGCCGTCATAAATTAATAGGACTGGACGTTGATCGCCGATTGTGGGCAAAAATGATTTTTTAAAAAAAGCTTCGAAGATTTCAGATTCCATCAAATCATTTTTAGTGGTGACATAATTGAACCTGGATAAGCGTTTGGAGACGTCCACTCATCCCACACACTTTTTCCCTTAAAAATGATAAAAGGGGGCGTTTTATGCCCAGCCGCACTAGCACCAAGAAGGATCGTCGTATTATCCTTCCCAGGCGTAGCAATGACCCTAGTTGCAGCGTAGCCTTTAACTCGGACGATCTTAGTTTTTGAAGGGTCATTTGAAAAACTTTTTCGTCCAGGTTCCAGATGGCATGCGGCTTTTCCCTTAAACCTAATTCATCTATGTTTTTTTCTAGTAAATCAAAATAAGGGAAAACCACATACGGATCTATGGCAGGTTTTTCGCGCATATTCGACACCTTGGGGCTTTTTGATGGATAAACAAGTTTGGCAAATGAAGCAAAGCAATCTTTCCCTGGTATGCCACTTTCGTATGAAATGAAATGAAATGATTTATTTTGCCAAATGTGAGTAATGAACAATATGATGTGGTTATATTATTTTGATCTATGTATTTACCCACCATCTCTATAACTTCCGCCCTTGTCAAACCGAATCCATGTTTCTCCATAGTATGGAGACATAGAGCAAGATTTTTTTCAACATCTCGTTTTCTGCCAATATTATTTAAAATTATTTTTTATGAACGTGGTCCATTATAGTCATTCTCGGGATTTTATATACTTGCGAAGCTTTATATCCACTTAGAGTCCCATTTATACAGCCAATACGGCTTCGCGCAGTTGATCTTTATCATACGAACCTTTTTTGTTTTTCTCTTGTAATTTCGTACCATTATGGTAAGTGAGGACTAGTATACCTGAAACAAATTATATTTATATATTTCTTTATTATACTTCTTCACTGATAGATTAAACAAAGCAACAAATTGATTATTTTTTTATTGAAATACTGATATTTATTTATTTATTAATAAGTAGCACAATTTCATAGGACAAACTTCCTCTATCGATAAATACAATTAGAAAATTGGTCGAGATTTGGTGTGCATAATGAAAGATTTACGATATCTGAAGTAGGGCAAACCGGATTAGCCCCATTCAAAATGGAGGGATTTAAACACCTAACAATTTTGAGGTTACAAATATTTCCCGTGGAATAAATTAACTATTTTTTGTTTTTTAAGGCAGACTGATACCAAAATACTTTCAAGCAGACTTTGGACTGCAGACTTTGGTATTGCAGTCTTTCAACACTATAAAATATATAATTTTATATTTACCTCCGATAAAATGGCAGTACAGGCTACTCAGTTTTCACTTTCGAAACACAACTGAACTTCTTAACACTGTTTTATCTTTTTGTATACTTTCTAACGCCATCTCGTTAATACACTCGGCGTCATAAAAATCGCACCTTTTTTCCGTCAATAGACATGCCACCCCAGAACATGCACGATCCACCTCCATATTCTACTGTTTCTTCTATGCAAGCCTGAGCGAATCGATCTCCTCGTCTTCTGTACACTCTCTTTCGCCCGTCATTACAAAATAAACATACTCTTGTCTCATCCGAGAAGAGTACATCCCTCCATTGGTCTAGGGTCCAGTTGACATGCTCACGGGCAAATTGCAACCTTTCCCTGCGGTGCTGTGCGGTCAATTTCGGACCCCTAGCTGGAACGCGGGCCACGATTTTCTTCTCTCGTAACCTTCTTCTAATCGTAGACGTGCTCACTGTAGTTCTGCGAACTTCTGCTGTTGCAGCTCAACGGCATTAAGGAATCGATTGCGCAAAGAAGACGTCACAATAAAGCGGTCATCTCTTGCGGATGTGCAGCGTCGTCGTCCTGGTCCATGCCTCCGGATGTAGCCTCCAGTCTCTTGAAACCTTTGGAATACACGCCGCACGGCAAAACGACTCAAATTAAGTTGCAGAGCCACATCGCATTGTCGCATCCCTGATCGCAGTAGAGCAACCACTTGAGCAGCTTCTTCAGCAGTAGTGTCCATATTGCGGGGTAGTATTCTTGCGGTTAGTGTTCACGTGTGTTCTCTTCAACGTCTGGATGACCTTATTTTTACTTGTATTGGCTATTTTATAGACCAGGAAGGTCGCACAGATCGTGGTCCCATAATGAATATTTTCGCTACATTTTTTTTAAAGCATCATATTCAGAAGGTTTTACTGTTTATGAAATGTACCTATTGTTTTATAAAAGGTTGTTAAACGTCCTTTTCATTGATATCAATATTGTTTGGCTTAGATGTACTGGCTTGGTGATATTATCGGTTAAACCCTCATTTTCAGACAGGTGCGATTTTTGTGACGCCGAGTGTATAATATAAACTAAGAGGTGACGCTGTTTTATCTATACAAGAATCAAATGCGCAGGTCGATGGTACCGTGCGGAGCATAGATAATACGTACAGGAGGTAATTTTCATTAATGGTCAAATCCACTTTTCGACAAACTGAGTAAAGACAACTTTTGTATTTCTCCATACTTACTGATTGTTTACTGGCAACTTTGAATATTAAAAATGGTTTTTTTAATGGTTTAGATTATGAATATGTAATAAAAATAAAGGAATTGATTGGATTTATAGTAATAAAAAGTTATGTATTGTTGGATTAGCCTAATTTTGTTTATAAAGTTAGGATTTGGCTTTATTTGATTAGAAACAAACTGGATTAGACTAGTCCAGTCAATTTAGACATAAAATTAGTGGTCAAATAACTATAATTCCGACAGAGCCAAATCTTCGTAGATACCTTAGGTTTACCACAAGAAATAAAATGTCAAAAGTCCCCATCGATCCTATGTGTGCAACAAAAGTTATTCGGGGTCAAACGTCAAAAATTGAGGTTTTTTTTAGTTTTCTCGAAAACGTTAAGTTTTCTCAAAAATAACTTCAGGCCAAAGTTGAGATCTTAAAATTATCTACAAAAATGGTTCTTATGATTTTTTTCCTAAGAGTTAACATTCCTGAGATAACCGATTCTAAGAGTCACATTATACATGATATGCACATATAAGCCACTTAAATACATAATCAGGCAATTACAATTGTAGTTGGTGAAGATACTGATTTCTTAGTAGGTACTACTTACTGCAAGGACTCCAATGGATAAAATAATTTATGTTCTGGAACTTTCTAACTTTAACCGTTTACGCAGCGTACGCAACGGAAACTCTCCATATGGAACAAATTTTCCCGTTTTTGCAACATTTTTCATTGATGCTCCTATTCTATTGGTCATAGCGTGATGTTATATAGCCCATAGCCTTTCTCGATAAATGGACTATCCAACACAAAAATAATTTTTAATTAGGACCCGTAATTTCTAAAAATAAAAAACACGTTGATCCGCTCCTTTGTTTCAGCGTAATGGCGATTGCCATAATAAAAAAAGTATAGCGAGTCAAACTTAAGAGATAGGTATTTGCTGTTATGGATTATTTTTTAGAACTATTAAAGGAGATCAACTCCGCCATACATGATTTTTGCGAGACTTTAGCCGTTTACGCAGCGTACGCAACAGAATTATGGCAATCGCCATTACGCTGAAACGAAGGAGGGGATCAACGTGTTTGTTTTTTAGAAATTACGGGTCCTGATTGAAAATTTATTCTTGTGTTGGATAGTCCATTTATCGAGGAAGGCTATGGGCTATATAACATCACGCTACGACCAATACAATAGGAGCATCAATGAAAAATGTTGCAAAAATGGGAAAATTTGTTCCATATTGAGAGTTTCCGTTGCGTACACTGCGTAAACGGTTAATGTTAGGAAGTTATAGAAAATAAACTATTTTATCCATTGGAGTCCTTGCAGTAAGTAGTGACTACTAAGAAATCAATATCTTCAGCAACTACAATTGTAATTGCCTGATTATGTATATATTTATATGTGCATATCATGTATAATGTGACTCTTAGAATCGCGATATCTCAGGAATGTTAACTCTTAGGAAAAAAATCATGAGGACCATTTTTGTAGATAATTTTAAGATCTACAACTTTGGCCTGAATTATTTTTGAGAAAACTTACCGTTTTCGAGAAAAATCCAAAAAACCTCAAACTTTGATATTTGACCCCGAATAACTTTTGTTGCACACATAGGATTGATGGGGACTTTTGACACTTTATTCCTTGTGGTAAACCTGAGGTGTCTACGAAGATTTGGCTCTGTCGGAATTTTCTTTATTTCAATTGTCTAAATTGACTGGACGAGTTCCGCGATCTCGGCTGAGACGCTGCCGTGGCTGTTAGATGTAGCGGCCACGGTGCACGGCGTGACGATGTCGGGGACGTGGTCGGCCAGGTCAGCGAGTTTTTCCAGCGAAAGCGTCGGCTGGGAGGCGACCAACGTTTGTACATTGCTGGGCAGGCGCTCGAGCTGGCTCGAAATAGATTTAATAAAGTCAGCTGGGACGGCCGGTCCGGCCAGGTCTTGAAGGTGCCGGAGAAACTGTGAGGGCTTTCGGTCTCCCAACTCCTCGTGAGTCAGAAACTGCTTGATTTTTTTCTCGTGGGTAGCTGAGAGTCGGCGAATTAGTTCCGTTTTAATTTTATTGTATTTGTGTCGCTCCGATGGATTTATAATAATGTCCTTCACTGCCTTGGCATGTGCGAGGTCCAAGTTCGTTATAACGTGAGTGAATTTGCTCGTATCATCTCGTATGCTTATTTGTGGTTGTAGATATACCAGTTTTATCCATGTTGTATAATCTAGATGCATCAATATCATATTTTACTATTAAAGCTTCAAGGTTTTCATAAAAACGTCCAACTTCATGCCTGTTAAATCCTTTTGCCCTTGCAACCGATGTTGCCTCTGGAGTCCTGAGGGATATTTGATCGTGACGAGACAAAAATGTCGATAGCCAATCATCTTCAGCTTTTTCGTACTTGTTTCAGTTATTCGGGTAGTTCAAATTATTTTTCTTGGCGTAGATGGACGCTAAATTTTTGAATTCATCTCGAATCAAGCCAAAAAGTACAGAATCCATATCTTTGAGATATGTCACCAACTCTATTTCCTGATCTTCAGTGAAAACAAGACGGAATCGACCAAGTTTTGAAGTAGCGATGCCGGTTTTTACATGCCTATACAAAGTTGCATAAGCCAAACCATACTTTTTAGCTGTGCTTTTTACTGATTCTCCAGCTTTGCACAAATTAATATCCGTTTGCACGGCATTTTCATCCCACGTCCCTTGCTTAGTTTTTTTTTTTATATTTATTCACCATCTGAAACAAATAAAAGACATTTTTAGATGATCAATCACCAATGAGAAATGGCGGGCAAATTGGATACCATATCCACTTTGCCCTATTCACTTTGCCCGACTAGGTAAGTTTTGAGGTTAACACATTTCATACAAAAACTAATAATTCTGACTTTCTGTTAAATATACCATAAAAACCTACTTTGATATGCTACTGAATTAAGACATTTCTAAAAATCAAGAACTAGTAATATAGAAGAATTGATCAATGTACTTACCGCGTAAAATCAATCTTTTATTTACGAAAACAAATCTCGACTCCGCGGACGGGACGCAACGCGGCTCCTCGCTTCGATGTTTGCCACGTACTAAACCAAGATGGCCGAACCCAACAGTGGTGGCGTGTTGAATAAAAAACTAATAATTTAGGAGTAGTGGGGAGTATTCGCTTTGCCCGGGGTATTCACTTTGCCTGGCCTTCCCCTACGTGCACGCTTGAGCCTTTGGAGACGCCTGCTCTATGAATCGGATGCATCCGCCGTCATTGATTCTAAATCTGGCATGATGGACTCGCTACTCTGCAAACTCTCCGTGTGTGTCCTCTGAATTTCGGGCAGCAAAAAAGGTCTTTAAATTATTACATAAAATTGCAGTGTCGTCTTCACAGTTTCTTTACTACTTTTTGTATGCCGTAAATTATTCATAATTGCAGTTTTTACTCCCGACACTAATTGTTCCACAGTGGGATTGTCATTCGATCCACAATGATAGCGGATGCAACCAAAACAATTCTCAAGTGGATCTTGATTTAAGCGTCACTTACACTGAGAGCCAACAAATTTTTCCACAGTCTTTCTACCGCATTAATTGTACGAATCCAGCCCCTCTGTGAAGGTGGCTGTGAACTGGAACCTATAAACTTCATTTCCGTGATAAATTTGCGCATATCGTGAAATAGTTCTAAATGTGGCGTTTTCTTGGTTATGTTTGTGGAGTATTTTTTTCCTCGTCGTAAGTCCTGAGTATCTGCATTCAGTGCATCAAACAGCTGGTCAAATTTTTCCAGTAGTGACACTGTAGCATGAGCTTCTGCAGGCATGTCATCTGGCAATTATAAATAATTTAACATGTTAACATATTAATACACTATGTACAGTCGCGGAACGAAAAGGTTCGTCAATTTTCAAATTGATTCGTTCAACGTATCACGAGCACATATTACGTTTTGAAACTGTGTTACAGAATTGACTCGAGTTAGAGAAAATAAAGTTTAACTGTTCGTTAGTAAAGTTCAAAATTGTTCAGATCAAGGTAGTTTGACTATTTATCTTGTCAACAAGATTATTATGGATAAACTGCAACCTTCTTGTTAATTCAACCTGACATTATTATTTCTGTTAAAACCTCGAAAACTATTGTCAATCGGTCAATGTCATAATTTCAAAATATCATAATTTCTCCTAAATAACTAAGGTTTTAATGAAGTTTTAATACATTTTGGTAACACATTGACGGGATAGAAAAAACAAGCAAAACCTTATTCGATAGCAAACGTCATATTTATGCAAATGTTAGCAGCGCTGTTTCTTGCACTGGAATGTTGGCATAATGGACTCTTGCAGTACTAGAGTACTAGTGCAAACGAATATCGACACTAAGGTGACGAACCTTTTCATTCCGCGACTGTACAATTGAAGAAGTTCTAGGAGCTTTTCATTACACATAACCTTCTTAGGTAATATTATCCAGTTTATCACAGTATTTGCTAATTATTACGGAAAACTAGGTACTAGGTTACATGGTACCTTCACTGCGAGGATCTGACTCTAACTTGAATTACAGTTATTAATCATCATCATCTCAGCCTGCGGACGTCCACTGTTGGACATAGGCCTTCTCAAGCGCGCGCCACCACACCCTGTCCTCAGCCTTCCTCATCCAGCCGCTTCCCGCCACCCGCTTTATATCATCAGTCCAACGAGCTGGGGGTCGTCCTACACTACGCTTACTCGTACGCGGTCTCCACTCAAGGACTTTGCGGCTCCAACGGCCATCGCCCCTGCGACAAGCGTGACCTGCCCACTGCCACTTTAGCTTGCTAATGGCTCGGGCTATGTCGGTGACTTTGGTTCTCCTGCGGATCTCCTCATTTCTGATTTTATCCTTCAGGGAAACTCCTAACATAGCCCTCTCCATAGCACGCTGGGCGACTTTAAATTTGTGTATCAGGCCGTTTGTCAGTGTCCACGTCTCAGCGCCATAGGTGAGGACAGGCAGGACGCACTGGTTGAATACCTTTACTTTACAGTTATTAATTAATATAAAGGATAAATTATTAATTTAGATGTTAGTAAGTATGTAGTATACATGTGGATTGATTTTGCATAGTTTTGTTTGAGTTAATTAGTGTTTGTAAATTGAATGAATGCAGAAAGCATTAAAATGAATGCTTTGAATAAATGGCGTGGCCTTTAGTAAAATGAATGACTCAAAGGTTACTATTACCAATTTTTGATAGAATGCCAGCTGCAACTGAGTGACTGAAAACCTGCACTGCGAGATAAACCCGCATCTTCTGCTTAATGTTGGGTTTTAAATGTTGTTCAGACAATGCAGGTGCGAAAACAAAATTTGGATTGTTATTGTCAATCTCATAAAATTGTTGCACATGGCTCCACGTAATTCGCCACACCTATTTTCAGAAAAAAATAAACAAGATTCATTAGAGTGCAAATGAAAAAAAATTGTATTTATGATAATCGTGGTATTGGGTACATACCACGATTATCATAAATACAATTTACATTTATGTATTCACAAAATAAATAAACCTACATTAGCATTTAGCAACAAATCCATGTTTTTAGTTTCTAATTTAAAATTACACATTTGTGTACAGTTAAACAGTGCTTTTGTGTGAAGTTAGTATAATATGTACCTTTTACAACTTTGCCTCTGTAGAGCATTCTATATTATATTTGGGTCTATTAACAAAGGCAGAAAAGTCCAGTAAACATAATTTTACATGGTTGGTTCAAAACGAATAAAACTTTAACATATCAAGATACGTAAATAGTGATGCGTTATCATAATGAAAAAATAGTAATATTATTAAATTTAACTTATTTCTGTGACTTAATACAAGCCAAACTTTTTGAACCTTAAAAAATGTTTGGACTTTGCCATTTTTGTAAGTGAAGCAAGGACTTTTCTGTTGTTGTAATGAATGCTTACGGACCATTTTTGTTACTACCTCATTTTTGTTAACAACTCTCAGGGCTGACAAAAATAAAACAAAATTGAATGAAATGAAGGAAAAAAAGTTTTTTTATTCAAAAATAAATCAAATTAAAATAAGTAACAAACAATCATCTAATCCGCAGTTATTTAAATAATAGGTATGTAATTCTTAAACCAATGAAGTGTTCTCCGAGCGAAACTCACAATATGGTATTTCTTCACTTGCTGTAATAGTATTATCTGTAAGAGGGCTATAGATAATATTTCTGTAAAAGCTTAATTCATTAATACTTGGCCAATCTGGACCATAATGTTTAGAAAACAGAAACATCATGAATTTTTTGGGGCTTAACCCTTACACCTAATGCCATTTCATGTGGCATAATCATCATGACATTTTTACCTCGGCGACATACATTGCGAGGCATTCCTAAATTTCCTAAATTTATAGGCTTTTATAGAATGCTTCGCCTTGTACTAATACGTTGTCTGTATCTGTACAGCAACTGATTATTATACGTTTGGATTCCATGAATTTAAAGTTCTATTGACCTGGAGGCTTAAATATTTCCTCCACAGCTGCCTTCCAATCGAGCACTTGGCAGTTACTACTACCTAAGCGTATCACTGTACTATGATTCGCAATTATGTCACGACATTCTTGTGGTTCAACAATTACATTTCTTGTTTTAATTTCACGTTATATATTATATGATGTATATGTCCACGTTCTATATGTTCAAAGTCGCTCAGCGTGCAATGGAGAGGGCTATGTTGGGTGTTTCTTAAGGATAGAATCCGCAACGAGGACATTCGTAGGAGAACCAAGGTTACCGACATAGCCCAACGGATTAGCAAGTTGAAATGGCAGTGGGCGGGCCACATCTGTCGCAGAACCGACGGCCGTTAGGGCAGACGTGTTCTGGAGTGGAGACCGCGTACCGGTAAGCGCAGCGTAGAAGACCTCCTGCCCGCTGGACCGATGACCTAAAGACGGTCGCTAGTAGCGGGTGGATGAGGAAGGCGGAGGACCGTGTGTGGTGGCGCGCTCTCGGAAAGGTCTATGTCCAGCAGTGGATATCAATAGGCTGATTAAGTAAGTTAAGTAAGTAATGTCCAAAAACTCGGTCCGATGGAAGGTATGAATGTCCCGTAATCGGGAAATATACTTCATAATGTCCAAAAACTCGGTCCGATGGAAGGTATGAATGTCCCGTAATCGGGAAATATACTTCAATTTTTTTATTCTTGGGTGCTAAAGTAACCATTTAGAACACATAAGTACCAATGAAAATGGTATTTTTGTTTAGGCCTCCGCAGCCATCGGAAACCAATCTTATTATGTGGATATTAGTTAAATCTGTAGTATTAAGCCGATTGTAGACGCCACAGCGTTAGAGTCTTTCGCAAATTCCTCTTCACCCTATACATATGAGAATACATTTCCTTGGCTTAATTTATCCTTTGAACTACCTTGTACGATGGCCAAGTTATATAGATAAAACTGTCTGCTATAGATTGGTCTGGTAGTTGGGCTACGGCTGGTTTTTCTGGCAGTCATATGAAAACGTAAGTATTCCTTCATTTTTAGATTTTAGGATTTCATAAAAAGCTTTTGCACGAAGGGAGTGTACTCTTTTTAATGTCATTAGTTCAGTTTTTTTGTTAATATCCGTTTGCGCTTTAATTATTTCTTGAAACTGTAGACATGTATAACAGATATCAATTTTCGGTGAACCAAATCCAAGGTTGAATCCGATTAAATACTTTTCGAAAAAGTGCTCTCGTTGCAATAGGTTTTCATGAGAAGAATAATAATTGAGAGTTAGGCAATCTGTTTGACAGCCGTCGCGGGGTCAGGCATCGCAAAGGCAGCAAACTTAGCATTACGTGCTGCTTTGATCTGGTCGTTAACGCGGCTGTTGGTGCGCTCGCGCCAGGTCTGACTTCGGTCGTTAGGTTTTCCTCGACCTGATCCTCTTCCGCGGGAACCTCTGGGTCTTCGGACATTACTATTTGGTTGCTTGGAGACTGATGGTGGTGGATCTGTGTCCGAAAAACGATTCTACTGCAGCGGGCAAGGCTTTCGCGCTAAAATCGCCAAATTGGCTGAATATCACGTTCTTTATACATTTTATACAGCTTATTTACATTTAATTCAGCCGGTAAATAATTGCGGATGGATGAACCGCGACAGTAATGCGCGGGAATAATGAATTTTTTTATACCATTTCCTTTTTCGACAAACTTGTGGCTTCTATGATCCCCACCACGCTTTTCACTAGGACATTCTCCAGTCTCAAAATGTTTGCGTATCACAGTCAATACCCTGTGTTTTTTAATATTTAAATAACTTAAAAAAACTTTCTGACACACAAGCACAGGTTTATTATTTTTTGGTATATAAATCTTCGTAGTGAATGTTTTGCTCATATGCGTATTCGATCGTGATCTTTTACGTTTTGTCGGAATACTCTTAGTATATTTTAAGATAAGAGTGTCCTGTGCTTGTTTTGTAGGTATTATAGTGTGGTTCTTAATAAAAAGTCCGTGCTAGGTTCAAATCAATCATGTAATGAAATAAAAATACATAAACGCAAAGTAGGTACAAATACTATTTCACCGTTAACAAAAACGCGCGCGCCGCGCCGCTCCCGGTGCGTGCAACCTAACCGGGACTCTGGAGTGAACTGAATTTCGCCGGCGGGCACGCAGGCATCGCTGGGTTATTTTTGGAAACGAGGCGGGACGCGACGTGGGCTGAGGTGCGGGGAGGGGACTTTACATTACGCGCTATATCCTCCCCCTCCAAGCCTGCGGAAGGCGCTGCAGTGGGCTTGGGACCAAGGTTTTTGCGAGGTCTACCCTTTTTACGTTTGTGGACAATAACCTCGTTTTCTCCCACATCAGGGTCAGAAGGCTGGCGTGGTATTTTCCCCGAGGGGCATCCTCTTTATCGACCACCTCGTAGGTAGTGGACGAAATCACCTTACCTACTCGGTATGGACCCTCCCGGCGAGGGGCGAATTTCGAGGTGAATCCCTTCGCTGCCTGACTCAGGCGATGGCTTTGCACCAGAACATGATCACCCTCTTGATAGGTTTGCCCCGGGCAACGATTCTTGTCGGCAGCCTCCTTACGTAGATCCTGTTGATTCTCCACTCGCCATTTTACTTTCTTCTTACTGGGGGTTCCCCGGTAAGGCGACGAGGAGATGGGTATAGCCTTTCCCGTTTCAATTCGGTGCACGGCGGAAGGCGTCGGCCCTCCCCCTGCACTGAAAATATCTCTCCCCTTTCTATCTTTCTATACTCTTTCCCCGAGGTGCAGCCAATTTACTTTTCCCGTCTGGTGATAAGAGGACGCCCTCACCCTCGCGGAGAGCAACTGCAGCACTAGCTGCGACGCGGTTCTCATCATTTTCGTATTGTAACTCGTTAAAGCCCGTTGAATGTAAAGAGAAACGGTTGTTATCAAAGTCGAGTACCATGCCAGCATCCGCAATAAAATTCATCCCCAATAAAGAATCTTTTGCGTCAGGCAAGACAATAAAGAGGGTAGTAAAATTCCTTCCCTGCACCTTTACATTTACTATAGCCGTTTCTACAGTTTCAACGCGGTGGCTACCGTCCGCGAAGCGCAACTCAGTTACAGTGGAATTGAAAATCTGGCCATTGAAATGCCGCGTTAAACTATCACTAGCCACTGATTGCCTTGCACCCGTATCTAGCAAAGCTGTACCGATTGCACCAAACATTTCAATAGCCCTTATGACCCCGGGCGCTCCGCATCCAAAGCAGGTAATAGCTGGGCGGGGCTCCGGTAGTACAGCGGCAGGTTCACTTTTTACTGGATCCGTAGTGAGCTTATTCTGAAGCTTGCGACAGTCATCTCTGACATGTCCAAATAATTTGCAAAATGAGCAACGTGGTCTTGGTTTGCCATGGGCGCCTTTCTCCTCCTTTATCGCTGACACGGAGGATGATTCTACATCATGGGCGACAGGTGGCGACGGAAAGGCAACGGTAGACTTATATTTCCCGTTTGAAGCAGCAGAACCCCCTTCCTCCAGGATGTCCTCCACGACGCGCGCCTGTTTCAGCAGTTCTGAGAACGAAGTGAATGTACTCCTCGCAACCTTCTCCCGTATCTTCTTATGAAGAAGCCCGTATACCATATCGAGCTGTACCGGATTCTCTGGTAACGTGTTCGGTGGTAGCTGTGCGATAAGCGCTCTGATCCTGCATACGAACACATCCGTACGTTCGTCTCGTTGCTCACGACTAAATATCTCGCGATAAATTCGGTGTGGTGGCAGGCGTGGACCGAAAGTTTGCCGTAGTAACTCTATCGCATCGTCCCAACTCGCCACCGAATGCTTGACGCCCTGCCACCAGGTAGCAGCAAAGTCGGTGAACAGCATAGGCAGACCTCTCAAGGCAATCTCGTCACTAACGCCCACGCAATCCTTGTAGATTTTTACAGCGTCTATGAATGCTAATACATCGCCTGCTCCACTATATCTCGATGTACATTTAGATAAGTTCGTACTCACAATCGACGGCGGCGGGGGCGGCGCGCCTTGCATAGGCGGCTGCGCCCGTAATGAGTTCAACAACAATACCAACTGCTGATCCGTCATCATGATCGGTGCAGCTGTAGACTGGGACTGGTGCGCGGTGACGGGCGGAGCCTGCCCCTCTTGTGCCGTCTCCGCGGAGGGAAGCGGCTCATGCCCGAGATGTGGCGGCGAAGTGGTGGAGGCGCCAGCGGACGGTGGTCCTGCCAGCGGCGGCGTCGATGCGCGCACGTCAACGAATAGTTCATCACCACTCGACGGCATCACACTACCAGGCTGCTGCATATTCCGCGAAGCACTATTAGCACGCGGCCGAGTCAGCACCATATCCATAAAAGTCTATGTAACGTAGCAAACACAATTCCAAACCACTGTTCTTAAACACTGCGTAAGCACTACTTGTAAGTCATAAGAAGTTTATACGTAACTAAAACAAGTCAATAGGTACACACTCTCGTGAGTCTAACACACTATTCGCGGTAATTGCGTAACTAAATCCGCCGTAAAAACAGGACCCGGGCGCTAGAATCCCTGAGTCCGGCCCTGGATTCCCGCGCAATGTCCGTACACCGCGTAGGTAGGTTCCAACGCGCACGTCGCAACGTGAATGTTCTAGAACCACAACTTATTGTCACTCGTCACTAGATAAACATCTACCTAGTACGGTCGTTAGTCACTTTTAGGTCTTTAACTCACAGCAAAACACATTAGGCACTAAAGTTTTATACAAAATACCGTTCTTTGCGTTTAGGTACTCCTAGTATCCTAGTTTAAAACCTAAATTCGCACGAAGCGTCCTTACACGTTCACTTAAACGGTTTATAGTTTTAGAACAAATTGTTCTAACGTTCGACACGAGTTTTAGACAATCTAGGTATCCTAACTTAAGACCTAACAGACTTCACTCGCACGAAGCGTTGATTTACACACACTCACACACTTTTAGTTCTAAAACAGTTATTATAACGTCCGACTAGAGTCCCCAGATAACCTAGGTATCCTAGTCGAATTACCTAAGCACTAGACTCATACGGAGCATTGTCAAACATATTTCTCCACTGGATTACTTCTAGCACTCACTAGGTATACTAACTAACGTTCGACGCAAGTTTTAGATATCCAAACTACAATACCTAGAATACTAGACTCGCACGAAGCGCTCGTTTAAACCCTAGCGTTCACTGTTCTACGTTGCAACCTCACACTATCCTAGGAATCCTAACTAGGTACTAAGCACTAGGATGACTAAATGTGAGTACTAAAACAACCGCGAACGTAAAGCACTAAGAAGGTAAAACGGTCGAGAACATCCCATAACAGTTCCACGGTTGAACACACACAACACGGGTTAGCAGTCAAATAAACCTATACACCGGGCTGCCCTAGGAATAACACAAGCACTAGAACGCCTAATTTTGTATGGTCACCGACTGACTTTTGAATACCTAAACTTCCGTTTAGACACTGTTTCTTCACACCACAAAGTCTGAACACTAAACACGGCCCGAACGGTGGGCGCCAGATATAGTGTGGTTCTTAATAAAAAGTCCGTGCTAGGTTCAAATCAATCATGTAATGAAATAAAAATACATAAACGCAAAGTAGGTACAAATACTATTTCACCGTTAACAAAAACGCGCGCGCCGCGCCGCTCCCGGTGCGTGCAACCTAACCGGGACTCTGGAGTGAACTGAATTTCGCCGGCGGGCACGCAGGCATCGCTGGGTTATTTTTGGAAACGAGGCGGGACGCGACGTGGGCGTGAGGTGCGGGGAGGGGACTTTACATTACGCGCTATAGTATTTTGTAAAATGCTGAATGAAATTTTACAATATCAGCCATAGTTAATGAATTGCACTGAAATGTTTTATTATGTGTGCAAATAATTCGTTCACGTAGCGTTTTTGGTTCGTATCTGAAAAATAAAAGAATTTTAATATCCTATATTTTAAGTAGTTTTAGTTCGTCCAATAGTTTTAGCGTGAAACTTATGTTCATTTTTGGAAGACTTCGGAATGTGGCTAATGCAGAAGTAATAAAACTCGTTTACATATCACTCTGCCAATCGATACTCAACTACTGCCTCCCAGCTTGGGGAGGAGCTGGCCAAACCTACTTACTTAAACTTGAACGTGCCCAACGTGCAGTTTTAAAAACAGCTTACAAAAAACCGTTTCGGTACCCTACTGACAGTCTTTATTCAGAGTGTGGGTTTTGCGTGTGAGACAGTTATACATAAAATCCGTTATACTTCGATTCCATAAGTCCGCAGCCCTGACAGTTATTACTCGCTCTCGCCTTCAAAGGTGGAAGTTCCCTTTTTTGAAAACGAAGTTTGGACGCAGATCTTACCTGTTTGCTGGACCATTCCTCTATACCAAGGTCAACAGAGCACTAAAAATAGTAAAAATGTCCCGTTATAAATGTAAAAAAACACTCAATAAATGGTTATCAGAATCAAGTTACGCAGAAACAGAAAAAATACTTACAATATTAGAATAAATATAATTTTGTACGCTACACACACACAGAGACGCACAAACATACACGCGCGCGCACACACACACACACACACACACTATAGATATTTTTGTTGTGTATCATTATGGAAGGATGTAATCTCCACAGCACAGGGGATCCTAGTGTGGAGATCACAGGCTTCAATTTTTGTGCTTATTTTGTACCTATGTAAAAATAAATAAAATAAATAAATAAATAAACTGTTACGTATTGAAACAACAGATCCCGATAGCAGACTGGTTTATTACTACTTTTCTATGACCTACAACTATACACATCATCATCCTCCGCTAATTCACAAATACATAAACATTAGAACTATAGAAATTTACTACATAATATTTTTTAGGTATAAGACACGGTAAGACATTAGGTATAATATTTTTATTCTATGAATATTATATAGCATCGGTCAGCACTAACTACACTATAGGTATAGCTATTAGTACCTACCTACTTATGACATATTTTACAATTTTATATTTTTCCTCGTTTTTTTATTTTTTTAACACATTGTAGTGCTGCTTCCCGACGCGGGCGCATATTTTCTGCGTTTTGAATATTAGGTACATTTTGAGGAACATTACTAAAGTTATCATCGACCTGTGAACCGTCCTCAATATCAGCTCGACCGTCCTCCCACTGTTCATTCTCCAGAGTGTCGCTATTATTTGAGTTACGAGCGTCTTCGGTCTCGTCTTTAACCGGAGACACCAGAGCTAAAGAGTGACGAGACTTAAGTTTGTTTGTGACTATTTCATATGGAAAGATCATATGTCGTAAAACGAAATATGATCTTTCCTCGACTAAAAGAAGCGAGATGAACCAACAACAAAATAATAATTTTCGTGGAGCACCACGTGGCAGAGGCCATCCCGGCGGTAACCGCCGAGCAGCCCGCGATGCGATGCGTGCCTACAACCATTACAACGATCGAAGACAGCAAGAGGATTGGGCTTATGAACCCGAACCGTACGATCCCCGGCGAGAACAAACAAACAACCGCCGCCAAACGGCTCGATCGCAGTCCTGGAAACAAAAGAATAAGCCGGACAAGAAAGAAGATAAGAAGGAAATTCAGACCGTTAAGCCGTCGACGGAAGATTCCGGCGCTCGGGATGAACCCTTATATGACATTGGACCACATTCGTCACTGACCCCAGACTTGTTTTACTCAGAATTTTGAATTTTCGGGGTTTGGAATCGTCAACCAAACTTATGAGAAGATGCGCGGCGTGGACCCCCGCTTACACGACCGTTTACCTTTATCAATGTTTACGCATGCAATGACAACGCACTTAAATTTGGAAATTTTAGAGGTGGCCAGGAAAGCCGGCCAAAATGTATTGAATTTGAGAACTGATATGAGGTTTCTGTATACGACCATCCTTAGCTTGTACGACGTAAGTCACCGGACTTTTACGTTCTACCACCTCACGTTCGACCCATTTCGAACTTTTCCTCGCATAATCGCGTAACAAGACCGCCTCCCCGGGGCGCACCTCGCGCAGCGCGTGCGGTGGCGCAGCGCACTCCGCGGCCGCCGGCTGCGCGGCCGCGGAGCGAACGCGCTCGGCCGCGTCGGGCCGCAGCAGGACGAGGCGCCCGCGCAACCGCCGCCCGAACATGGCCACCGCCGGCGTAATTCCTTGAAGACCAGGCAGCGTCACCATTTTCAGGCGTAGCGATGTGTTACTGCTCAGAAGGGTCTTCATTTCGCAGTCCGCATTCTGAGCTTCTTGTAACGCCTTCAGGTTGACAGGTTGTACTACTGCCTCGATGCGAGACAGAGTGTCTGCTACGATATTGTCCTTACCTGAGATATGCCTGATGTCAGTGCTGAACTGTGAAATGAAGTCCAAGTGACGAAATTGCCTAGGGGAACAATTGACGGAATTGAAATAAAAATTCTTATAATTGTAGTACATCGATCCACCTCCCTCTGGATTTATAATTCTTATATGCTTCCCGTCGATTGCTCCGACACAATTAGGAAAGTTGGCATTGTGAAGAAATCCATTGGCTATTTCTTGCCACATCTCTGAGCTTCTGGTTGACAGACATTCGTCGTGAAGTGTATCCCAGATTAGTGAACATACTTCATTTACAATACAACTAATAGTAGTTACTCCAAGCCTGAATGAATATTGCAGATCTGTAAATGTATTTCCCGTAGCCAAAAATCTGAAAAAAAAAAAAAGAAAAAATATTACTGAGTATTTGCTTTTATATTGTTACAGAAAAACTAATCCAGCAAAGGTGGAAGACTGCTAGGGATGCATTCTTTAGATGTAAAGCTTCTATGAAAAAAACTCCTTCAGGGAGCGCTGCAAAGAAGATAAAAAAATATGTGTATTATAATGAATTATCCTTTTTGAATCCAACCGATGTTAATATAGTTACGGAATCAATGCTAGATCACTCCGACAATTCATCTACCGTTAATAATACGGAAGACACCTCTAATATGTCTACATTGGATAATGCTGAAAACACGCAATCAGAACAAGAACAAGAGCAGAGATCGACGCAAATGCCTTGCATACCAAAAAGAAAGAAACGCCAACCCCTCCAAGAAAATAACAATTTTGAAAAAGAACTGTTAACTTTGCTAAGCAATCAAACGCCAGATATTAACAGTGATGACCTGGCCTTTTTTTCTTCTTTGGGCCCAGTTCTAAAAAGTTTTGATCTTGTACAAAAGTTGCAGGTTCGGTCTAGAGTGTTAGCAGTGGCAATGGATATTCAAAATATGTACCCAAGACCTAACAGTTCATCGACAAATGACACAACGGATAATGAGGCTCAAGGTAACTATGGCACTCAGCCAACATATGATGAAGAATATGTGCCACGAATGTACCACAGACCAAACAATGAGGCTCAGAGTAGCTATCGCACTCAGTCAACATATAAAGAATATGTGCCACGGATGCACCTCAGACAAAACAATTCATCGACGAATGAAAGAATGGATAATGAGACTTATCGCACTCAGCCAACATATGAAGAATATGTGCCACAGTCTGTATCAAGATACGAAACACAAACACGCAACTCTAATAATGATGGCAAATAATATGTGTCTGAATAATAATAATAAATGTCAAGGTACTAAATAAAAGTGTCAATTTAATTAAAATAAAACAAACAACTTGGTTTTTTTTCTTACCTTAAAGTAACCATCAAACGTTCAGATGGTGATATAGGTAAACGCCTGTAACTGCAACGTAGTAACTTATCATGTAGCTTTGCCAGTAACTTGTCGAAAGTTCGTGATGACATGCGAAAGTAGTTAAAGAATTTGATTTCGTCATCTCTTAACTGATTGAACAATGTAACAAAGGCCCCCACTAGCAATCTTTCAGAAATAAGAGGATGAACTTGAAGTCTTTTTCTTCGTTGTTGTTGAAGTCTTTTCTTTTTCCATAAAAAATACACGGCAGCAATTCGAACACTCATTTGATTGGGCATGTCTGTATTTCATGACGTTCAGCACGATACTAAAACGAGTTGCCGCAAACAGCTACGCGCTGAGAGCTACGCGCGTAGTCCTCAGCGCCGACGTTCAGCGTGACTCTAAAACCAGCCATAGTTTTTGACTAAGGTCCACCAAGTGCGGGCGGGGCGGGTGAGCGGAAATCGCAGCGGAACAAGCGGGTGTTGCGAGCATGGCGGGTGGACGCAAGTCATTATGCGTTTCCCGCTCGATTTATTCGGACATGCCGCTAACCAGTGGCGGTTTTTCCATACAAGCCCAAAATCCTGGCTTGCCCTATCAAAATATCCTCATAATAGTAATACAACTTTTAGACATTTTTTCCTTTGTTAGCAGTCAGGAGTGTTTGTTTTTTAATTCTATCAAGCAATAACAATAAAAAACGATATTTTAAAATTACGCGCTTTTGGGATCAGTGACCTCACGTAGCGCAAGCGAATAGCTGTCAGCGTCGTCCATTTTGGCAACTAGACCAATGAGGAAGACTTAAGACTATGACGTTTCATATCTCGCTCGCACACACTGGCTTGCATTGGGCTTTACCTCGGCTTTATATTCTCTTTCTAATTTGTTCGAGCTGGTCAAGCCCTGGATTTAGCACGAACATCGTACAAGTGAAGTAATAAACAACGCTTTTGCGCAGGCGCGAATTGCAATGACATTGAGTAGGAATTTAGAAAGCGAACTTCAGTTCTTATTTATTAGTTTGTGTTTACCTGTGATTTTGAAAAGTGTATGTCGAGTTAATTTTGTGTTAATTATTGCCGTAAAATTTTAAATTCACTTAAAATGAGTTTAGGATTAGTCGAAAAAGTTACTTGTGACAAAAATAGGTGCGTGCAAGTATTAATTGGCGAAGGTAAATTAAATTCTTTAAGTTTTTTGGAAAAACATCTTCTCGTAACTTCGCCAAAACCAACGTGTGATTTGTGTATTTCGCAAACAACCAAAACTCACAAGAGAAAATTTAATAGATCAGTATACAAAACTCATCGCTCTGCTACCATATTAAAGTATAAAAATTTAGAGACTTGTGGCTGTATCAAGCACGCTAACATGCAATTTAAAGCAACAAAATTAAAATTGCTTGGTTTAGTTGAAACAGACAATCTTAACGACATAATTTCAACGACAGTTTGTGATTTATACTTCAAAATGTGCATGTATGGTGAATGCGATTCATGTACACAGAAACTCATACAAATAAATGAGAATTTGACAGAAGAAGTAACTTGGTGTGAGCGGAAAAATATTGATCATCAATACGGCAAACCTGAAAATAAAGTAACACAAGGACAAGACATTCCTAATGCTGAAAGAGCTTTTGATGTGTTAAGCTCTTCGGAAACCTCTGTTAAAATTGTGTACATTTCTGATGACAAAATCAAAGATTTGGAACCAGATATTGGTAATAAATTAATTGCACTTAAAAACACTATGAAAGGGCATCAACTGATTACTGACAAGAAGTTCACTTTAAGACATAGAGTACTAAGTTGTTTCTGCAGAAATTTAGGCGGACGATGTGATTGTCACTCTCCCAATTTACATAGTTTCGAAGAAGATGAAGAAAGTAGTATCAACAAAGATAAACAATATATTTTAGATGAAGTAACAGGAAACATGAGTGTTGAATATCAGGAAGCAAATATGTCAGATCTACATGAAGATATGTTTGACGATGATGCAATCTATATTAGAGTTGGTGATGGAGACTATCCGATGGGTGTTAATGGAGAAGTTAGTTTAAGTGACGATGTAGATACACATTATAGTGACAGTGGCTTACATCCTCAAAAAAAGTTCGTAGCCAAGAAAAAACGTTATATTGAAAGTGAAGATGATTCCGACGCATACTTCGTCCATGATAGTTCTGAGGGGTCAATTATTTTGGAAGACACTATAGAAGATAGCATTGAAGAAACAAGTGAACCAGAAGATAACAGCAATGAAGAGGAACGTAGCACGCTGGCATTAGACATTAATAGCTATATATTAGTAAAATTCAGACTAGAAAAGAGAAACAAATACTATATAGGACAGATTGTAGAAGTTATTGATAGTTATAGTTACAAAGTAAAATTTTTCAGGAACAAGGGAAACTGCAAATTTGCATGGCCTATTACTGACGACATATCATTAATTACTAAAGATGATATTGAAAATGTTATTCCAACCCTATTACATGAAAGGAGGGGTATAAAGACTTTCGATATAGTAAATTTTAATTATAAAATTGAATGATTGACAAAATCGCGAATGTTTTCGATTAGAATTTTAAAGTTCAGTTGATTTATTGATTTTGCTATAATAAAGAATAAGTAATTTTGTTTGAGAAATCTATAAACATACTAGAAATACGATGATAATTTTTGTTTTGATGTGGACCGTTTGTGATATATATATAAGTCCGATATACCTATACAAATAAAGTTGACTAAAATTTAAGACTTCTTGCATGTACCAAAAATTCAAAGATTCCTAGATCAGGCAGGTCTAGTCTTTAATTGTTGTACTTTTGCGCATTTGAGTTAAATTTTTAAGTTACAAATTAAAGTTCTTAGGCTTTCACTTTAATTTTTGAGATGTTTGCTATTTTCTTATTAAAAAAAACTTCACCAAAGTAATTTTGTTACTATATAATAAAGTGATTTATATAGGCTTAGAATAATAAAAAATATATAATATAATATTTATAATAGAATACCTATTTCATTTAGTTTTTCATTGAGTGTGGTCACTTCGATGATCAAAATAATTATTGTGCCTACGATTATATAAATTATAACATTATTTTAAAAATAGAATGATGTTAGAAAGCTCAAAGCTATCAGTGTTTTATTTACATTTCAGTTAGGCTTTTTACCCGACTATGACAAAGCCAAAAAAAGTTACCCTTTGTTTTTAGCAGCCTATGTGTGTATGTACGTATGTATGTTTGTATCCGATTTTTGTATCGGATTCTGTGTGTTCCACCGTAGCGCCTACTACTAACTACTAGTCCGATTTTGATGAATGAGGTGTCAATTGATTCGTTGTTATGGTCCTGGCACTTATCATAAAAAAATTACAATATTTAAATATACCAAGCGATAGAAAATCAATTTTACTATATTATCAAGAGAGTCGGATTTTAGTTTACGAACTTTATCTCTTGTTAGTTACTGAAATGACCTACCTTGTAAATTATAAGCCTGATTGTTTTGTCTACCTCTACAGTGTATGGGGAACACTCTCGGTAACGAAGACAGGTGATAGTACTGATGATTACTGATACGATACTATAAATACGGAACCCTAAAAACGTGAAAAAAATTAGTTTTTACAAAAAAATTGCATTTTTTATGCAATACCAGTTTTGGGAGGTTAAACAGAATTGTAATTGTAAAATGAAAAAATTCTGTATTTTTTTTAAGTTCGTGACGTATTTCAAATAAAATCAGCTGACTGGAGATCCACGAACGTTGTGTGTGACCCATTTACATACCGTTGGGTACCTACAAACTCCTACCTACCTATCCAATTAAATATAAAGAAAAAACATCACACCAAAGACACATATCAGCCTGTATAAAAAGGTTTCATATCGCTACTTTAACACCTTCTCTCGATGTGTAGACCTAGCTGTAGACCTACTTGTAGGCTGATAAGCCTCGGCCTAGCCAGTGGCTTTGTGAAGAGATCTGCCAGCTGCTTCTCAGTGCTGATCCTATTTACCTTCAGATCTCCAGTAGTCACCAGTTCTCGCACAAAGAAGTGGCGTATTCGAATGTGCTTTGTTCTTCTATGGAACTCAGGATTCTCAGCTAATCTCACAGCCGCTTCGTTATCCACATAGAGAACAGGTGAAGCCGCCAACATCGTCATGCCTTGCATAAGACGAGCTAGCCTTCTATCGCTGCCTCACTAGCTGCGACAATCTCGGCTTCTGTAGTGGAAATAGCCACACTGGGTTGTCTCTGGCTCAACCATGACACGGCGCCTCCAGCATAAATGCATACAACTCCAGTAGTTGATCTCCCCGTTGTCAGATCTCCACCGTGATCTGCATCACTGTAACATTCCAGAATACCTTTCCTGTAATCCTTCTTATACAGAATTCCCATATCTGGAGTGTACTGTAGATATCTTAGCATGCGCTTCAACCGAACACAATCCGTGTGAGTCGGATTTTCCAAGCTTCTGGATACTACACTGACAGGATATGCTATGTCAGGCCTTGTGCACACCATCAGATAAGCAAGTGCACCTACTACTTGTCTATAATTCTTCAGAAAGTAGTCATCAACCTTCTCTGTTTCCTGTGGTACAGGGTCCTTTACCATAGTAGTGTTTACTGGTTTACAGTTTTCCATACCAAATCTCTTCAAGATTTTTTTAACATAAGAAGTCTGGTGGATTCTAATATCACCGCCTTCTCTGATTTCAACCTCCATACCCAAGTAATACGATACAGGTTTATAAGTCATCGCAAACTTCTCTTTCAATTCCTTAATGAATTCATCAATCAGTCCTTCATTTGAACCGGCTATAAGACCGTCGTCGACATATAGAGCAACTAATAACTTCCCATTAGATCTCTCTCTCTCTTAAACAGGCAGGGGTCAGCTTCACTGACTCTAAAGCCAATTTCCTTGAAATAGTTTATGATCGTCGTGTTCCAACATCGTGGAGCCTGTTTTAATCCATACAAGCTTTTCTTAAGCAAGCATACTCGTCCGCTACCATCATCATATCCTTCTGGTTGCTGCATGAATATCTCTTCCTCAGTCAACGAACCATATAAAAAGGCTGTACAGATGTCAAACCGACGTAGTGCCATCCCTTCATTAGCTGCTAAACTCAGCACCGCTCTAATAGTTGCCATCTTAGCTACGGGGCTAAAGGTCTGATCATAATCTTCCCCTTTCTTCTGTCTAAAACCTTTTACGACAAGACGTGCCTTAAATTTATCTACTGAACCATCTGGGTATAACTTCACTTTATAGATCCATTTACAAGGTATTGCTTTCCGATTCTTAGGCAATTTCTCAAGAACCCACGTTCCATTTGCTTTTAAGGATCCAATCTCGCAATCCATAGCTTTGCGCCAAAGGTCATTAAGGTCAATAAGGTATTGACAAGAGAAACGTAATCATTGAATTTTGATGGTCGCTGCAGGAGTGATCGATCTCTGAGCTGCATACCTTGCCTGCCCAATTCAATAGATTCGTCTTCCGACTCCTCTACACGCGCATCTTCAAATTCTTCTTCATCACCGCTAGTAACAGGACCCTCAATAACTTCCGTGTCCTCCGAGAGTTCAACTTCGTTATTTGTCTCAATAGGTCTTCCTCTGTATTCTTCAGCTGTGACTGGTTTCGGTATCTCATTTTCATGTTGTTCCTTCCTTACATATATTGGAACTTCTATAACAGCTGTTTCTGTTACTTGTGAATGTTCAGTATCCCCAGGTTCTCCACTTCCTAAATTAGTCTCCAGTGGTCTCTCATCAAATGTGACATCTCTGGATCTAATTATAGTGTCCGACTCTCTATGCCAGAGTCTATAACCGTCATCATTATCATAGCCAACCAAGTAACACTTCTTTGCTTTCTTCTGCATCTTCTTCCTTTTCTGTTTCGGAATATGCGCGTAGCAAGTCGAACCAATGATCCTCAAATGTTTGATTTGTGGCTTTTTCCCAAACCACAACTCGTACGAAGACTTGTGTTTCACAGTAGTTGGTCCTGTTCTATTCAGAATATACGTAGCTGTATTTACCAACTCTGCCCACAGTTTTTGAGGAAGCTCTTCATGAGCATGCATCATTGCTCTGGCCATTTCGACAATCGTACGGTTTTCTCTTTCACTGCACCCGTTCTGTTCTGGAGTATAAGGCATAACTAACCGTTGATGTATTCCGTACTTCTGTAATTCTTCTTTGACTTCCACATTATCGAACTCCCCTCCATTGTCACTTAGAAACTCCTGAATCGTGTGTCCAACTGCCTTTGCTTCAGCTAACATCAGTCGCAACTTTGCAGGGACTTCTGACTTCTGTTTCATACAATAGACATATCGATAGCGAGTGTATTCGTCTTTAAAGAGTACAAAGTATCTGGACTTAGAGCCTGAAAGTGGGAACGGACCACAAATGTCCGAATGTATGCGTTCTCCTGGACTACTTGCTTTTTCCCTAACACCAAACTTCTTTCTATGTGTTTTCCCGAAAATGCATCCTTCGCATAACGTCTCATCATTCTTAGTTTTTACATTCAACTCTTGCTCTATTACATCCTTCACATGACGTTTATCCTGGTGACCCATACGTTCGTGGTAAAGCTGCAGCGTGTCAACAGTATTTACAACAACGCTTCTATTTGGTTGTATCGCCTTGCAGTTTAACTTGAATAGTCCACCATATCTCCGTCTATCTCCAGTAACGGTTACTGTCTTATTTACTTTCAATGAGCAGGTAATCATACGTGACTGAAACACGCTCTTCGGGTTCATGTCCTGCGCTGCTAGTACCGAAAACAGGTTTGTAGTAATCAGAGGAACATACCAAACATTTCTCAAATAAAACCATACTCCATTCTTGGTTTTCATCAAAATGCTTCCTTTACCCAAGGCATTAACTTGCTTTCCATTAGCTGTTGTCACTGTACATGGTTCCGTAAAGCGTTCAAATTCCTCAAACAGGTCGCCTCGCATTGTAATATGGTGTGTTGCTCCGTTGTCAACATACCAATCATCACGATCTTGAGCGCAATCTGTCGCATTAACCTTTACTGCCATCATACTTGTTGTAGGACCTTTCTCTGGAATCTGTTCTTTCTTAGGACAGTCCTTCATAAAGTGCCCGACTTCCTTACAAATGTGACACCTGAAAGCCTTTTTTTTTTCTTTACTACCTTTCTTGGTACCTTTCGCAACTAACACATTCTTAGACGTAGACTCAGACATGTTCTCCTTAGTTGACAATGCCTTCTCGTGAGTACATAACTGACTAGTAAGGTTCTCTACGGTTCTATCCTTCTTAGACATGAGTAACCAGCTCGATTTAAAATTGAAATAGCTTTCTGGCAGGGTCTACATAATCTTGCATATCAATAACAATTCTGGTAATTCTTTACCTTCGTCTTTGATTAGCTCCTGATTTAAACTGTGCCATAAGTTTTTCATCTTTGAAATATGAACTTTCATATCATTTCCTAAAGTAAATTCCCATTTGTATTGAAAGAATTCCATACATTTTCTGTATAAATGGTCTTCACATACACCATCGTACAATCTACGTAGTTCATCCCATACTTCCTTAGGATTCGTGAACCTTATTACTTTGTCGAGAGTTTCGTCTAATAAATTATTCGTAATCAATAAGAGAGCTGTACTTTCCAACTTGTAGTACTCGGCTAAGTTCCTTTGATATGTAGCCATCGCTGCTTCAAAAACTGTACCTTCCATAGTATCACTCTTT
The DNA here is from genome assembly GCA_036785405.1 of Coenonympha arcania. NCBI lineage: Eukaryota > Metazoa > Arthropoda > Insecta > Lepidoptera > Nymphalidae > Coenonympha > Coenonympha arcania. The sequence continues at coordinate 10,596,119 of CM072082.1, forward strand.
GCAGGCTTCTCTGGTTTACTTATCTTTCCCTGAACAATATCCATAAAACCGTCCATGCCACGTAACATCGCTAACATGCGGTACTTCCATGATACCCAATTTTCGCCGTCAAGTTTCGAAATTTTAATTTTTGATAGCTACATTATTTACAACAATAATTATTTTTGTGCAGGGGCCATAACCAATTAAATATAAAGAAAAAACATCACACCAAAGACACATATCAGCCAGTATAAAAAGGTTTCATATCGCTACTTCAACATCCTATAATGTTGTGTTTAGGTAGTACTAGCATCTGCCAGCGGCTTCGCCCGCGTGAATTTCGGTTTTAAACAAATCTCGAGGGAATCGTGGATTTCCGGTTCCCGTTCCTTCTCCCTTTTCCAATATTTATACCTACTATCAAGGAACTTCGCTATAGTAATCTACCTATACCTATAGCTGTAGCTATAGATTTCGGGTTTTTCAAAATCCCGTGGGAACTGTGTATTTTTCCACTATAAAAAGTAGCCTATTATTAAGTAATTAAGTATTACTATTAGTAAGTAAGTATTGCCAATGCATGCAACACAGCAAACTATTACAATAATATGTTATGTCAGCGTGATTTACCTAAGAACAGTCAGCGCCCTCTATGGCGTTTTTGGAAGTTTATATCTATTTTAATCCCACAGGAACAGTTTTCCGGGATAAAAAGTAGCCTATGTTTTAAGTCAGGGCATAATCTATCTCCATTCATTGCGTGATTGAGTAACAAACATCCAAACATCCACACTTTCACATTTATGATATTAGTAGGATAATAATAGCGCTAAGTTTTCGAAAGCGGTCTCCTGTATAAGCTGTTTTGGTTCAGTATTAAACAATATTTTGTTCACCTATTAGGGTCTAATAATTCATACCTCATTAAACGAATTGTGTTACAAAAGATATGATTGATTGAAATATTGCGCACAAATGAGATCTAGGCTTTAGAATTTTATGTAACATTTTTACGTAACATTTATGTTATTGTGACTTAAAAAATTTATGTCGCTTTTATGTCACATAAGGAAAAAACCACGGCCTTACCCACTTCGTACTGCTCTAGCCCTCGCTGTAGAGCTATTGTTTTGTCTAGAACTTGATGCTGAGTTTGTTGAATATATTTGATTGATTAAATGCAAATGGCGATCGGCGTGAACATCTTTAGTCATAGTGATGTTATGAAGCAAACATGCAGTTTTTATTATTAGGCGTGCATGTTTAACATTTGTTTCTATAGATTTATTAAGAATTCGCCATTTGGCACACAGAATTCCGAATGCACATTCAACGCACTTTCTGGCCCTTGATAGCCTCTTGTTAAATACTTCTTTGTTGTGGTCGAGGTTTCTTTGAGGATATGGGCGCATGAGGTATTCTTTTAATGGGTAAGCTTCATCGCCAAGCAAGACCAAGGGTAGCTGCTTGTCGGTGCCTGGAAGCGTTTAAGGAGGTGGCATATTGAACCTGTGGTTTTCTAATTGTTTATTTAATCTTGAGTAGTGGAACGTGCCACCATTACTCTGTTTGCCTCGACCACCAACTTCAACTACGATAAACTTTTTATCAACTTAACCTGCTTGAAGCACTAAAGAAAAAAACTTTCGGTAGTTAAAGTATTCAGATCCTGAATGTTTAGGTTTCTTTATACGACAGTGCTTTCCGTCAACTGACCCGATGCAGTTCGGAAATTGCCATTTTTCATAATAGTCATTTGCTATTTTCTTCAATTGTTCCATTGTAGGTTGAGGCATGTGTATATGTACTAACTGATGCCAGATTGCTTCACAAGTGGTGTAAATAATTTTGCCAACAGTAGTCGCTCCTAATCGGAAGGAAAAAGCTAGTGCTTTGAATGACATTCCCGTAGACAAGTACCTGCAAATAAATAGTACAGTAAGCTACAATTTACAAGTAAAAAGCTGGCAACATTAGGTAGATATTGCCAAAAATCAAAAGGCGTAACTTGTAGCTTAGATAAACGGGCTCCAGGTGCAAATGACATTCACGTGAACAAACATTTTTTACAGTTGAAATATTGAAGAAAAAATGGAAGAACATAAAAGACCATTACAGAAAGGAATTTAAGAAAATTCCACCAACTCGATTAGGAGATGCTGGTAATGATTTCGTATCTAGTTGGAAACATTTCTGTCAAATGTCTTTCATGAGAGATCAAATTCATCCTAGCCGAAGTGAATCTAATATCACTAGTGAACTAACAAGTGACAGTGATGAAAACGATGATACGCAAGACTCACAAAGTGATATAAATGTCGCATCACCGTTGTCGAGCATAGCAGTATCTTCACCAGCACACTCTCCGGCTCCATCTTCAGTTCCATCAACTTCAAGTCGCGGAAAAAAGAGGAAATCAGCTAACGAACTGCGCTCTGAATTCTTGGAAATAGAAAAAAAGCGACTTTTGCTACTTCAGATCAAAGAAAGTACACACAATACCACACAAGAAGCGCCAAAATCAGACGATTATCATTATCTGATGAGCTTACTTCCACAACTTGAACAGTTCAAAGGGATTCAAAAGTTGCGAGTCAGAAACAAAATAAATTCCATTATTATGGCCGAGCTGCAACAAGGAAGTTTTCCAGATCCTTATATGACGCAATAATATGGTCATCATAGTTCACCGCAAGATAATTTGAATAACTAATGATTCTTTTTTATTTCTCTAATTTAAAGTTAATTCTAATTAAAAGTATAATTATTATTAAAAGTTTTGATTTCTTACCTCAAAGTCAATATAAGTTTCTGCTCAGGAGATATGGTTACTGGAATAAAGTTAGTTGATGTTTTCGATAACTGTGTTTTTACGGCATTTAATATGTAATCAAAAGTTGTTATTGTCATTCGAGTGTAATTGTAAAGTTGTTATTGTCAGTAGAGTGTCATTTGAAGACCGTACATGCGTACTTTTCTAACCGTTCGCGAGAGTTCTTTGAAGGGAAATAAGCAAATATTAAAAAAATGAAACTTGGACCTAGTGGACCAAGTTATACAACTTTAGAAAGAACATTATCTGCATCGTTTGAAGTTTCAAAATTGATTGCCCAATCTAAAAAAGCTCACACAATCGCCGAAACTTTAATAAAGCCTTGTATGCTCAAAGTTGCCGAAGAGCTTTTAGGTCAGGAAGCTCAAAAGAAAATTCGTGAAATACCACTTTCCAATGACACAGTGAAGTCGCGTATTCAAAAAATGTCAACTGATATTGAAGAATAAGTTATTGACAAGATTAAAAAAAGTCCTTATTTTGCATTACAATGTGATGAATCTACCGATATTTTTTATTTTTTATTTAATATTTTCATGTAAATTGGTTAACTGGGTTCATTGCCTTTCAATAAAGATCATTATTATATTATTTGGAGGACAATAAAACGTTTAAAGAAGAGTTTTCATTTTCTCAAGAACTTGAAACGTCGTCGCAAGGTGCAGATGTTATGAATGTAATAAGTCATTATATGGACAAACACGGACTTATGTGGGAAAAGCTTGCGGTACAGACGGTGCTCCTGCTATGCTTGGTTCTCGCTCTGGTCTTGTAGCGTTGGTAAAAGATAAAAACCCATGCGCAAATTCTCTAGAATCTAAATTTTAGATGTTAAAATACCAAATCCGCATTCGATTGTTTGCCTACCTGTAGATAATCTGATGTTAAAACATTTTCTCTCATTATTGAGTACTCTCTCGGGATAAGGTCGCATTAAATAATGTTTTAACGGATATGCTTCATCACCCACTAGGACGTAGGGTGCAATGACGTCAGAATTTGAAGTTGTCTTTGGCATAGGAATTTTGTATTTTTTTTTTCTATAAGCTTATACGGCTTGAGCAGCTAAGTGTTGATGCAATAAAAGTACCACCATCACTTTGTTTGCCTCGACCACCTACTTCGATTGTAACAAATTTTCTTTTTGCATCAGCCACAGCTTGCTTGACAATGCTATTTCTTTTCTTATAGCACCAATGTGCTGAACCAGATTTTGGTGGTTTTTTTTATTTCGCAATGTTTCCTATCAATTGCTCCAATGAAGTGTGGGAAATTCCAAATGGCCTCAAAGTCTTCGGCGATAGTTTTCAGACGTTGCTCTGTTGGTATCGGCATGTGTAGAGGAACTAACTCAGTCCATAAAACACGACAAGTTTCGTGAACGATGGACGCAATGGTGCTTTTTCCCATGCGAAAACTATAAGCCAGTGCTCTTAACCCTGTTCCTATTGACAAAAACCTAGAAGAAAACAGTACTTAAAAATATAAAGTTATTGTTACAGAGAAACAATTGCGTAAGAAGTGGAAAAATTTGCGTGATCAGTTTCGAAAAGAAAAAAGAAATTCCCTACCCCGCGCTCTGGTGACGGTGGCGATGAAGTAGAGGAGAGTACATGGCCATACTTTAAGCTAATGCAATTCATAAACGACGATATCACACCAGAAATTATGACGGGAAATCTCAATGACAGTGATTCCGAATCCATCAACGAATCGAATAATGCCGAGCAACACACCGATGAAGTATTGAGCCCGGGTACTTCCACCTGCAACAGTCACACAACCGCGTCTAAGCGGAAAACTGCATCAGATTATAGGGATGAGCTTATAGAATGTGAAAGAAAAAAAATTGCATTAATTGAACAGAAAATGGCGTCAAGTAGTGACCAATCGGAGAAATGTGACGACTTTTATTTTTTACTAGCGACCTCTAACATCGGTGGGGATACAACTTTACGGATGTTTATAAAATTTGACACTAGGTGGCAGCAGGGTCGTCAATGCTTGCAAAAAGACAAAATTATATTGAAATAATTAAAATAATACACTAACTTATTAGTAATTCATACAATTTTTTATTTAATATTAATTATTCATACTATTTTTAATTTAATTTTACTATTATTTTTATATTTTATAGCGCCATCTATCGGCATTCTCTGGTACAAATTTGTAATGACAATATCAACGCCATCTTCAGGCGGTGGGGAAAGACTGCTAATTAAATCTGAACGTTGCTTATATATACGACGGGACCTGCTACCGAGCTCGCTCCGGGACATGCTACAGAGGAAGCGCGCCCTACGAAAACTATGGGCGCGTACTCGCTGTCCGAGGGTCAAGCGTGACCTCAACCGTCTTGCACAGGAGGTATCGCAAGCACTCGACGCCTGCGAGGATCTGGACTGGGAGCGGACCATCGACGAGGCGTCTGAGTCCGAGACCTCGCTGTACCACCTGTGCAAGACCCTCACCGGAACGACCACACCCGTCTACCCACTACTAGACAGCGAGGGTAGGCGAAGATACTCCGCCAGCGAACGCGCAGAGATAATGGCGGAGTATATGCAAGGCCAATTTACTCCCAACTCACCGGCTACAGATGCCACGACCACCAGACACCACGCGGCGATCCACCAACAGGTGGAAGAGTTCCTGTCGGCCCCAACACCTCCACTCCGGGGAGAAGATTTTATCTCCCCGTCTGAGCTGAGGAAGGCCGTCTTCCGACTCCCCAAACGGAAGGCGCCAGGTCCCGACGGGATACCGATCGCCGCAATTCAGCAGCTGCCTAGGAGAGCCCTCATAGCACTAACGAGGCTCTTCAATGGGATACTCCGCACCGGCCACTTCCCGGAGTCCTGGAAACAGGGGAAGGTGATCACCCTCCCCAAGCCAGGCAAGGACCGCCGCCTGCCAGGAAGTTACCGTCCCATCACCCTCTTGTCGCACCTCGCAAAGCTGTTTGAGCGTCTGTTGCTGCGAAGACTCGCCCCCCACATCCAACTGCGTTATGAGCAGTTCGGGTTTCGCAGCAACCACTCAACGACGCTCCAGCTGGCAAGAGGTCTACACCACATCGCCAGTGAGAAGAACAAGGGCCACTGCACGGTTGGGGTCTTCCTAGATATCGAGAAGGCTTTTGACCGTGTGTGGCACACCGGACTCCTGGCGAAGCTCCTACCAACTACCTTGCCACCCGCGATCGTGCGGCTGGTGGCATCATTCCTGGAAGGCCGGTCCTTCTACGTTTCCATGGAGGGCGCTGACTCCCAGCCGCGTCCAATACGTGCCGGAGTACCTCAAGGCAGCTGCCTATCGCCGTGCCTATATGCAGTCTACACAAACGACATCCCCACCCTTACTGGCCACCTGCGCGAGGGTGAGGATGACGTGCTGTTGTCGCTGTACGCCGACGACAGTGCGTACCTCGCGTCGTCACACCACCAGATCGTCTCCGTCAACCGCATGCAGCGTTTGCTGGACCTGCTGCCGGAGTGGCTGGACAGATGGAGGATGACCGTCAACGTGGGCAAGACGGCCGCCATCATGTTTGGCAGGTGGAAACCGCTGCGTCAGCTGCGTCTCCGAGGACAGGACCTACAGTGGCAGACTTCGGTGTGCTACCTGGGGTGCCGCATCGACCGGAACCTAAGCATGGTACTCACGGTAAATCATGCCGTGAACCAGGCGAAGGCTGCCGTGTCGATGCTGAGCCAGGTCCTAGCCTCCAGCCTAACACCGAAGACCAAGCTCCGCATCTACGGGGCGTATATCCGTTCTCGTCTGACGTATGCGGCACCCGGCAGACTACGGGCCGTGCGCGCATCTCCACGGGATCGCACCACTCCTCGATCGACCACCAAACGGGCGTCCGCTACCTCGCGAGCTCCTGCGGTCTCCGTCCCCCGCGCGGTTGCGCGTAGACGGCGATGGAGACGATGATGACGACGCGAGGTTCACTCAACTGGACCCCGACATCCCCACGCAGGGCAGCGACATGACCGCTGACCGCGCGGGGTCACCAGCTAATCAAGACCCACAGGCCACAAGCCAGGACGGCGAGGCCTTAGCCCCTTACCGGGGCTAGAAGAACGACACCGGGGGCGCGCTGCGCCTCCGCGACACATCGCCCGGGTAAGGAGGCAAGCCTCGAGGCCCGTACCCCCGAAGAGACTCGTTCCCTTCGGAGAAGACCACGCTGCGTACGTTGCTTATCTATTACCAGTAACCAGACATGGGTGTATAACCTATGGCCTAAATGCACTAAGTGTTGACCCAGTTTGATGTTTATAAAATTTAGTGCATTGCATGTGCTATAATAAGGGGTACAGCTGGTGGGCTTTGCCGACGATCTGGCATTAGTAGTGGTTGCGAAAACAGAGATGTCCCTCGTGACAAAGGCGCATAAACTAATAAACAGTTGGATGCAAGAAAAACGGTTGTCTCTAGCACCGGAAAAAACAGAAGCAATCGTTTTTAGTGGAAGACGGAAACTTGACCCTATTAGATTTGCGGTACAGGAAGCTATAATTTATCCGAAAGAGTGTATTAAGTACTTCGGGGTTTGGCTTGATAAAAACCTGAACTACAAAAAACACATCGAAGAAACGGCCAAGAAAGCGCAAAAACTGACGGAGGCGCTGAATAGACTGATGCCGACAACGGGAGGTCCTCGATCAAGCAGGAGAAGAGTAATGGCATCGGTAGCGCATTCCATTATTCTGTACGGGGCACCAATATTTAACGGAGCCATAAAGGTAGAAACGGTACAAAGGCGTATGGCGATAGGCATCTGCGCAGCATATCGCACGATCTCCACGGACGCCGTGCTGGTGATTGCTGGACTAGTCCCAATAGAAAAGTTGGTCAAAGAGCGTGCTGAGCTTTTCGCTAGTAAGGATAAGACACCTCGCGAAGTGCGCGATAAGATTCTAGCAGAATGGAGCACAGAATGGTCAAACGTGGGAAAAGGTTCTTGGACACGAGAGCTCATTAAAGACCTGAAAGCGTGGCTCAATAGAAGGCATGGAGAGGTGGACCGGTGGCTTACGCAGGCGTTAAGCGGTCATGGGGTGTTCAACACCTACCTTTTCGCAATTGGAAAAGCCCCAACGGAAGCGTGCTACTTTTGCGGAGAAATGGACACCCCAAGACACGCGATTTTCGAGTGCTCCGCTTGTGCAGATCTAAGGTCAACGGCACAGGAAGCAGATACTGGCGTAGGAGCCCATAACCTGATCACTCGCATGCTGTCAAGCGAAAAGGCATGGCAGCGATACAGCCAAATGCTGAGAGGCATAATGCGGAGAAGGGAAAAAAGAGAAAAGGAAGAAAAGGAGAAGGGGAAATAGAGGTCCGGCATGAAGTAATGCCTTGCGGTTCCGTGCTGAAGACCTGGAAGACGGTGAGGTTGTTTTAGTCCGTGCGAGTCGGACATACCCTGCCATAGGCAGAAATCCGTTAGGGATTTTTTCCTCCTCGACAAAAAAAAATGTGCTATAATATGTTTTTATGTTAAATAAATAAGTGCCATCGCCACTTTCACAAAGTAGTGTGACTTCATCGTCAAGGACTCAAACAAGAAAAACCAAAGCCCAAGCTGACAATGTTCTAACAAAGATAGCAAAGAAATTGGAAGAACCTCCACAAGTGAAACAGCAATATGACTCATTTGGTGAACATATTGCAGAAAAATTAAGAAATTGCCGGCAATGATGGCTACATACTGCCAAAAAATAATTAATGATGCGATATTCATGGCTGAGACCAACAATTTAACTATTCATTCGCACATTGTTGACACTCATTTGAACCAGAACAATGCAAATAACTCGCAAATATATATGAATCTGCCAGACCAGAATAATGACAATTCTGTTTTTGTGAATAATTTAGTAAATGAGCCTGGATCTTCACAACAGCACCATAATTTATTGTATGAAGCATTTGTTACCGCTATAGGCGACACAGATTCAGACAACACTAAATAATTACTTTTAAATATGTTACTTTTACTCTAATAAATGATTGTTATACTCGATAATAAAAATACTAAATACACATTGTATTATTTTACTTACCTTCATGTAACTCTTCAAAACCGTTATGATTGCCTTGCAAGTTTCTGGGATAATGGTTCCCAGGCACTGTGCAGAAATTGCAGTTTCAAATTTCAGATTTTCATATGTCGTTCCTGAGGCTAAAAAACGAAGTGTAGCACAGAGCCTTTCGTGAGCAGTTATGGCTTGCCTCATATTAGTATCTTGTTTTTTTTATTATTGGCGTCACAAGTCCAAGTAATTTGAAATACGTCTGTTCGTCCATTCTTAAGAAGTTTCCCCAATCAGTGGGCTCTAGAGACAATTCAGACAATAAGTTGGTATGTGTAAAAGTATTTCTTTGTTTCAACCAATCCTTCGTCCACTTTCTCTTAGTTTTTTTTGTCTTTTTAATAAAATACACACAGCTGCTGCCACCAGTAAAGTATTGCTATCCATAGTATTATTTATTTCCGTTCCGTACGATTGCGCAAAGTTCGAAGTGACGCCATGCATCCAAATGGAATTATTGTGAATGGTACCGTATCTGGATAAATTTCCATTTGGAGTGCATCCAAAAGGAAGTCTACTAAATGGACGTATCGTCAGTGGTAGCCTTTACTTCCATACAATTTAACAAAACAATATAAATGGTTGACTTCCCTAAGCTAGAGGTGGAAGAACGGACCGCAAGTAGCTATCTCGTTCGTATCCTCAACGGTTGTCACAGTGGGCCGCAGGTAGCTACCCTACTCCTTAACCCGGCTGTTCTTAGAGGACCGCGAGAAGCTATCGTTCTAAGAAGGCCGCTAGGCTAAAAGTAAAGTGACTGCCTTTTTTCGGATAAAAAAGAGGCAGCAAATGTAAGCAGAAAATGTAATAAAGCATACAAAAATATCGAGACATTTTTTCAAAATTAAAAAGTGATGTTCCGGAATCTTCTCCCACAATTCAAAGTGCGTCTACTACCAACCCTATTCAATGCTCCATCAGCGTTGGTAGAAGTTGTGAAGCAGTCGCAAAATCGATTGGTTATCGTGAATTGTGACCAGTCAAGTGGGATATCAATAACGAAACACAAGAATATAATTGCACTGAATGGCTTTAACCAAAATATAAACGCAGATTTTCGGGCCTTGTTTATTATTCGGCGGTGGAACTAATTTTGGAAGACAAGATGTTGGCTTTAATGATTGGAAAAACGCATCGGTTGGATTAGAAAGCCACGAAAGCTCAGGAGAACATAAAACATGTGTTTTGACCTTGCAACGTAGATCTAACATTGTCGGCCGTGTCGATCATGAGCTTGCCGCTCAGTTTCTAGAAGAGTTAACTTATTGGCGTGAAGTTTTGAGACGAGTGGTAGCGACTGTAAAGTCTTTAGCATCGATTGGCTTGCCTTTTAGGGGACATGATGAAAAATTTGGCTCTCTTCATAACGGCAATTATTTAATGACGCTGGAACTCATAGCGGAGTTTGATCCGTTTTTAAGTAAACATATAGCTCAATATGGTGGCAAAGGACAGGGATGTACCAGTTACCTAAGTTCTACAATATGTGACGAATTTAATGAATTGATGGCAAACAAAATTTTGACACAAATAAAAAATGAAATCAAGCTATCAAAATATTATTCAATAATAGAGGATTCAACGCCAGATATTTCTCACATTGACCAATTAACTTTCGTCATCCGATATACTCAAGCCGATGGTACGCCCGTTGAACGTTTTCTTAAGTTTATCGAAAATGTCGGTCACAAATCACGAGATATAGCAGATACTATTATAAAAACACACACGTTTGAAATTAATATATTAGACTAGAGGACAGTCGTATGATAATGCCGCAAATATGTCAGGCATTTACTACGGATTACAGGCCAAAATAAAAGAACTAAATCCTCTAGCAAAATACATATCCTGCTCCGCACATTCACTTAACCTAGTAGGTAAATGTGCCGCTGAATAAGCTCAAGAAGTTTGTTGGTTCTTTGGTCTCCTTCCAGAAATTTACACGTTTTTTACAGCTTCAACTCAAAGATGGGAAACTCTACAAGCACAAATACTACAAAATAATGATAAAAAAAAACAAAAGTACTGTCAAAATCCATCTAACACACGCTGGTCAGCTCGAGCAAATGCTTGTAAGAGTTTGAAAGAGTCGTTTACAGAAATTCACGATGATTGCTATCGAGAGCAATCCTGAGCAAAAACGTTCTGTTGTATGTGAAGCTAAAGGCATTTTTTGAAACAAACTATTGCTGTGGTATACTTTCCAATGGGCTTTCCAGGATCAGCAGTAGTTGCTACCTCATATATGGAACTGCCTTGTTTTTTAATAATAACATACGGGCCATCACGTCGTAGTGCTAATTTTGCTGAGAATTGGGTGCGTTTCAATCAGTCCTCATTTATGTAGATGGGCTGGTTACTATCGTTTTTATATGGGTCGATCAACTTTTATTGGTCCGACGGTACACGCATCATGTCCCTGAACGATAATTAATAAATATTAAATCATAAATAGTTAAATTGGTTTTAATTATATTCCTTTTAATATTTTCTAGCATTATTGTGCACAATATTTTACTTGTTTTATTAATTTGTGCGTAATTTCATGGTTGTCCAAGAGACTAAATGCAATTTTCCAGTACTATCACATTTGTCCAGTTGTTGTGTTGTGTATAAAATTACGGCGACAGTCGTCCGAGCGACGTTGGTGAGTGTGGGTGGCTTTTTTGTCAGTCCGTCAACTGTGATTAAAACGTAAGTACTTGATGCATTGTTATCAATTATACTACACGAGATGCGCTTTCGCATATATTTTAGTGTGAGCTGAGATTAATATATAAAATAACAATAGTATTTGCTTGGCGACTCAAAATTTTAAAAATGTCCCGCGGACAACCAGTTACTTGGACAACCAAAGTGGTTGTCCCATGGATAATTTGGTTGTCCCTAGGACAATAATTATTTAAAACTTACTTTAACAGTTAAATAGTTCATGTTTTATTTATTACTCGGCTGTTTCGGGAATACATTTTTATTACGCGATTTTATGTCTAGTTTAATTGTAATTTTTACATTTTTTGGATAAGATAATGGGATTGTCGGAGAAAGAAAAGTCAAGACGCTATAGAGAAAGGCTTAAAGCAGACCTAGATAAATTGGCTGAACGGAAAAGAAAAAAAAGAGAAAGTTATCACAAAAATAAAAAGTTGGTTGCGAATATGGAGCCGGAGGAAAAAAATAACTACAGAATAATTAGGAAATTGCGCAAACAACAACAAAGACGACGAACAAAAGCTGTTCGTAATATAATTAACGATACACCTCCCAGTTCTCCATCCATTTTGCAGGAAATCAATTTACCTCAAGAACAACATGAATCCACTCCACCTCCCTCTTCTCCTGCTGCGTCTTTGAACTCCAGACATAAAAAGAGAGGAACTGCCAGTACTCGTAGTCTCGAGATCGACGTTAAAATAAATGACACTTCGCCAGAAGGACTGCTTAAAGAACTGAATAAAAAACTGCAGGTTATTTACAAAATGGAAAAAAATCTAGAAGACATTAGCGAGGCAGTCGATTTTTATGCTGAGCAGTACCAACAGATGGTAGCATTCAAGGAGGAAGCGGAGAAGAAATCATCTTCCTTGGTCCTTTTACTTTATTACTTTTGCATGGTATGTAAAGAGTAGTTTTACCTTTGATTTTCTTATTAGCTATGTTTTCTTTGGAATTTAATACTGCAGCTGATTGTTTACCTCTTTTGTATTATCTACATACAATGTCAAAAAAAAATTACGGACTGACGAGGGCTTAGTTTTGTAATGTATGCTACGCCATGGCTGAATAATTTGGTGTCGCAGATCGATGTAATGAAATTAAGAAGTCTGCGGGCAGAGACTTTCTAACTGGATTTTTCCAACGACATCCTGATTTAAGTATTAGAAAGCCAGAAGCGACAAGCATCAATAGGATACTTGGGTTCAATAAAGCTGAAGTGGATCAATTCTTTGACAAAATTTGGAAAAAGTCATGTCAAAATACCACTTTCCGCCATCTCAAATTTACAATATGGACGAGACTGGCGTAACTACGGTCCGGGATATAGAAAAAATTATAGCGTCTAAGGGTCAAAAACGAATAGGAGCAGTCACGTCATGGGAAAGAGGTAAAAACGTAACCGCTGTCTGTGCTATGAGTGCTTCAAGGTCGTTCATTCCGCCTCTTTTTAATTTCCCTCGACAGCGTCACTCACCACAGCTGGAAAAAGACGGTCCACCAGGAGCTGTTTACACATGTTCTCATAATTGTTGGACGAATGAAAGCATATACATTAAATGGCTGCGACACTTCATTGAGTACTAAAAACCCACTGCTGAACAACCTGTTCTACTGATAACCACAACAGCCATTGTACATTGGAAGCTTGGGAAGTAGCTAAAGCCAACCATATTGTAATGCTTTCCATTCCACCGCATTCATCACATCGGTTACAGCCTCTGGATGTAACTTTTTTTGGGCCGTTCAAGAGAGCCTACAACAAGGAATGTGACATGTTTATGAAATCCAGGAATATGGTAAAAATTACACCCTACGATATTGCAGGATTGTTCAACAAAGCTTATGCCAGAATGGCAAGCATAGAAAAAGGGATCTGTGGCTTCAAAGCCACGGGAATTTTTCCCATAAATCCTGCTGTATTTTCAGAAGACGATTTTGTTGCTTCCACAGCAACAAAATTGTCTTCGTTAAGTTTCTGATAAACAGTTAATAAAGTATGTATAAATTTGCCTTTTAATGAACTTTTTCCTTAGTAGGCTCCAGTTCCCCCTTCTCCCTCTGATCAATGATCAATACAGATGTGAAAATGGGCACTATGTTGTTCTGAACTCAGCACTACGCTTTTAAAAATGTGTACTTTAGTTGAACAATGGGATATGTGATATTATAACTGTGAAAACGGGTACCAATATAGATCCTGAACGTACAACTGTTTAACAACAATATTGTTTTGGTTTAACAATGGGATAAGGGATATTAAGGCTATAAATGTGAAAATGGGTACCTTTACAGGTTTTGAACTTATCACTGTTTTGCTATCTACAATATGAGTTTTAGTTGAGCAATGGGACTTGGTTTAGTAATATTGTAACTGTAATACATACTAGAAACCTATTTCTGAACTTAGGGTAGGGTGGTCTAAGACTGCGCGGTCTATAAGAATGCGCACACGTCATATCTAATAAACAGAGTGAAGTTCGTTGCTAACTTCAGTGTTGTTTTGAAGAGGCATGACACCCGTACTTGCTCTTGGAAATAATTCGGTTTACGGTGAAAGTACGGCAGCTCGGGTGAGTTTGAAGTTTTTACTTTAGTTTGATCTTATTTTTCTTTCGAATACATGTACTGTCATAGTTAAATATGAAGTGAATCAAAAGTTATAATGCCGGCTCGGACCAGCGAAGCTCATCAGGTGACCGAACTAATGACGTTGGTTTAGAAAGTTCGATACAAATGGCGATACTAGTATCGAAAAAGTGAAATTGGGCAATCGTGTAAGTCTGCGCAGGGTGCGGTCGTATAAAATTGCGCGCGCATTCTTACACACTTTCTTCGAATAGTTAATTTTGTTTGATTGTTGTATAATATTGTTATAAAATAGTTTTGTATTTGTTTACAGAATGACATCTAGAAGAAAACGAACATCAAACAGATCCCTTTGTCCTCAAGAAGCGATAGAAGCTGCGCGGAGACGGATTGCAGATGGCGAGAGTAAAAGGTCTGTTGCGAAAGAACTCGGTACGGCTGAGTCTACTTTGCGGCTTCGACTAAACAGGACTCATCCAGTTACTTGTCTTGGAAGATATGAAACCACATTTACAAAAGAAGTGGAGGCTGAATTTTGTGCGTATCTTAAGAAATTAGACGACATGTTTTTGGAATGACTACGAAGAATCTGAGGGCACTCGCATTCGAGTATGCGGAAAAGAATAACATAACCCACAGATTTAAACCCAGATTCCAAAATGGCTGCAAAGGAATGGTTGCGTGGTTTTATCAAGAGGCACCCTGATATTTCACTGAGGCAACCAACTTCTCCTAGTGGTGCACGTGCCATGTGATTTAATATGCCTCAGTGCGAGAGATTTTTCATAAATCTCTCAGCTTTAATGGATAGATACAACTTCTCTCGAAACAATATTTATAACATGGACGAAACTGGTATTTCTTCCGTACCAAAAAATCCCCCAAAAGTCATTTCCACTAAAGGCAAGCGTGCAGTAAACAAAATTTCGAGAGGTGAACGAGGCACCAACGTCACCGTAGTGTCTGCTATGAGCGTCACAGGGCATTTCGTTCCTTCGACGTTCATTTTTGGAAGAAAAAGGATGAAACCTGAATAGGATGGATCACCACCGCGCTCTATAGCTATGTTATCGGATTCAAGTTTTATTAATTCTGAATTGTTTCTAGTGTGGTTGTCACATTTTAAAGATCACACGAAACCAACAAAAACAAAATTAATCCGGTGCTATTAATTCTTGATAACCATTCGTCGCACATAACTATTTCAGTAGTTGATTATTACAAGGAGAATAATATCATCGCGTTGACTTTACCCCCTCACAGTGTAGCGGGGATGAGCGGGACAGAATAAATACTTACTTCACCGTAACAAATACTTACTTCCTTAATGCCCGGAATCTGCCCGTCGCTCCGTCCTCGTACAAAAAGTAAATAAAAGAATTTACAAGTTCCTAATATTGTCTCGGTATTCTAAGTCGATGTCCCCGATGATGTTTTCAAGTAAGGAAAAAAATACAAAAAAAAATTCAACCTGTTAACTTGGGTAATATAAGAGTCTACCGTGTCGACGTCGAAGTCAAATTTTGTAAACAACGTAAACAAATGGTCAAGTATGAAATACTTTCCCTACCTTACCTTTACATGAAATCTTACTAGCACAGATGTATTTTTATAACTAGCACGCTCGGCCACTAGTCCCATAATAATTTGTTTATAAATACGAAATTTTCTTTTACATACAAAAAAAATATTCTTAATTCGGTTTCCGAAATCACTAACTTAATACTATGCACGACTCAGTACGGTAGGCAAGGGTTCGATTTTAAAAGGAATTTTCTAGGATACTTAAATTCTAGATAATTATTATTAGAATTAAATCTAGGTTTATGTGCACATAACTCCACGATTTCTTCCGCTTAGGTTATAATATAACGTGACCTACCTCAGGTAAGGTTTAAACGAAAATTGGATAATTAACTCTGCATTACGCTACGAATTTGTACCTCGTTGGAATCCGGCTACGCAACTCCGGCGCTGGATGAATCTGCCGACGACCTCAGCCCCAGTGCACCCGACACGCCACGGTGTTGATGCCTAGACTAGACCATTCTCGACGAGAAGACGGCTAATCAACCGAGTTGGGGCGTACACCAGGAAAACATCTTCACCGACGGCCGGCAATAACTTCTGACTTACGAGGTTGGGGAGCGAGTAGCCGGGGTAAATCGGTCCGAATGAATTACTACGTGGATTCCTCTCGACAAATGGTCATTCTTGATGTTAATTTAATATAAAATTTTGATTTGAATTTAGACTTCAATTTTCTACTTAAATTTCCCGTCACATCTGAAAAGAATAACCTAGATTTAACCTCAACAGGAAGAAAAACAACACCCTGAACTCCTAACAAAGAAAATTTAACCTGTACATACCAGTAACTGACGTGCCCACTGCCACCACATAATATGATTGAATAATAAAACTTTTCGACTATATTTACACCACCATCATTTTTCCACCACTAAACTTTCTTCATTATTTACACTCCAGCCTCGGGAGCAATGGCTCAAAAAATACGATCTTCATCTGATCAGAGAATGCCCCCAAACCGTGAATGCGGGACATTTAAAAACTCGGGTCGCCGGAAATAGCAGCGATAAAATCATCTAGAATGTTCTCGATCTTTTGAGAAAAACAAAACAACAGGACTGCCACCCCCATCTGGCGGTGTCGGGAGAAACCCATTCGACATCTAGGGTCGACACAATTAGGATAGCTCATATGCGCTCGGTAGATGTCGCTTCTTCATTTTGGTCTATTTAAGAAATACATTAGGGGAGACGTTACATCAATATGAAAAGTTTCTATCCTGTAAAGATATATTTTTATTTGTTGTCTACTGCGAGTTATTTTGTATTATTTTTCTGAAACCATGTAACTCGTTGAAGAGTTTGTCTTCAGAGTTACGAAACTATAATGAGCAAGAACGAGTTGAAGGAGCTACCTATACTGCCTGCGAGATGGCACCACTGTTTCTAAATATAGTTCTTCATTACTAACTGGGCCATCTGGCGGCTGGTAGCGAATAACACAGCCACTACCAAGCAAACCAGCTGAACCGGAAACTCTAATTACCATTCGCGACTTCGGAATGTTACTAACCAAGGTAATAATCTGACATTTCGATAAAAACTTCTAGATTCAGCCGTTTTCAATATTGGCTGGGAAAAAAACCAATGTTACAACAGTAGCCACAAGCTACAGCCACTCGACAGAGGCTTTCACGTTGCTCTGAAGAGATACTACTCTAATGAGTGTGAAAAATGGCTACGAAACAACCCTGGACGAACCATTACTGTTTTTCAGATGTGTAAAATATTTACACCAGCTTTCTTTAAGGCTGCAACTCCTGCATGTGCTGCGGAAAGCTTTAGAACAACAGGAATATGTCCCTATAATCCTGATATCTTCAGTAAAGCTGATTTTTTGGCTAGTTCGGTAACAGAGAGAGAAAATGAACCTGATTGTACTGCTGCTCAAAAGATAGGCCAGGGGCCAGCTTCAATACAAGTTATTGAACAAAACGTGGTTGAAATTCTGGGCGAAGAGGTACATCATGAACATAAGTTAGCAGAGGAAGAAGTAACAAAGGCTAACACTGTTCTTAACGAGGTCAAAATTGGTCATATAAGATAAAAACAGCAGAAGTTCCATCTGATAATGTCCTAACAAGTCCTCAGCGAGCACTTCTCAAGATATCTTAAATTTATCCCTTGCCGAAGTCTCAAGTTAAACGTTCATTAACACGAAAACACAAACGATCCGAAGTTATTAGCAGTTCACCTTACAAAAATGAGTTGCAACGTCAAATTGAAGAAAAGGTGAAGCCTACAGCAGAAAAAAAATCAAACACATGCCATCAGCATATGTAGCAAATATTATGATGGAGCCAACTCCAAGTACTAGCCGCAAAATAACTGATAAAGCTAAACCAAAGAACGAAAACAAGAAAAAAGGAAACCCAAAGAGAAGTAATTCTAAGAAAACTTTTAGTTGTCCAGGGTGTAGAGAAGTCTATAAAGAACCCATAACTGAAGACTGGATTGTATGTGTTGCTTGCGTAGTCTTATATTACCCGCGCAATCTTATCGACCTCGCTTATACAACGGGTAGTACAAGACTGCGCATTTCTCATTTTTTAATTATCATCCTATAATATTTTATATTACTTGACGCTAAAAAGTAATTCTCTAAAAAAGAAACACTGAGCCTGCAGCATAAGTTTAGAATTTTAGTATTTTTTTTACAATACAATACACTTTGCAATATTATTTAACAGGTAACAAGAGCCAAACATAGATGGAGCCAAGAATGCAAAAGATCTCGCAATTGCAGAGTATTTCAAATTGAAAAAACATTGCTTGGCGGAGAAGTTAAAATACTTGGAACTGACAAATGAAAAATTAAAATTTGAAAACGAAAAACTCAGAATGGAGCTTGAGAATATGAAGAAATTATCAATATAAATTAACAGTTTTAAATTTAAAATAATGTTTCATTAAAAATAACATTAACTAAAATAGTTTTGAGATCAGTTCTCTGACTTATATTAATTTCTTCTGGCGAGATTTCCTCAAAGCTGTTCATCCGGGATGTCAAGTTCTGGGGGAACTTCTTCGAGGTAGTTATTCCTGGCTCCTGCATATGTTATGTAACACTTCCGTAGGCTATTATCACCGTAAATATGTTTATTAACATTAGAGGTGGTCGTTGCGCAACGCAACTAGTTGCTACAACTCTCTATCACAGAATAGCGGGTTAGCGGGTTATTACTCTTGGGCCAAACTATCTAACAGCTATCTGAACAACGTACAAGTTAACGCAACGCGCAGCAACGCGAACAACCACAACAAGTCGTCAACGTTTGCGGTTTGAGAGCTCTCGTTATTCATCGTTGCCTATCGGCTAACGTCGCGAAAAAATTATTATGTGACGTTGACTTTGGTCCTTGGTCTAACTCTACCAGTCTGAATTCACTTGTTTAGGCGATAGGTATAGTGCATTTTAGGCGCGCTATCGCCAACTTTCGCTAACTTTAAAAACTAGTTTTTACCGCGTATTCATTCGCGTGAATATAAATTTTTAAACTTTCTTGTAACTTTTATACCTAGTTGTAAATTGTGTAATTATTATTAAGTAAAGTAGGTAAAGACTTAAGTGAATAGTTGTGGAAACTGGAATGTCCGTAAAGAACCCTTCGAAAGCAGTAGCAACCTCAAGGTCTGACGTGATAGTTTTCTTTAGAGTAGGCAAATTAGTAGGTAGTTTAAAATAGGATTATAGACATAATAATGTATCGTAGCGCGCCTCTTTGCCACTGTTTACATCAGCTGTGTGTTCAAAATTAGTTGTAAATTATAAATTTCAATATATTCTTCAGTAAAGTTATTCAAAATGTTTCTGTGATGTCAAGTCACCAGGATAATAGAAAACGCTGACGATAAACACCTCTAAATGACGTAAAAGTGAAAACTAAAAGTGCTAAAAAACGGTTTTTTGTAAAGACATATTGTGTGAAGATTTTAAAAACTGACGACACGAGAAAAGAAATTATTTGACGATCCATCGGTTAAATCGTAAATAGTGACGGAAAAGGACTTTAAAGTGACAAAATAGTGACAAAAATGTGACAAAAAAGCAGCATATAAATTGTTAAGCTAAAGCCATACTGTGCAAAAAACTAAGAAACTGACGAGTGAAAACCAAAAATTATATGTGGATATTCCTCTAGGAACGAACAGTGAGTGGAAAAATATGTACATTTAGTGATAAAAAGAAAACAATAATACTTCGAAATTGCAAGTCATTACTTACTTAACGCCATCTATGACAAACTTTATGAAATAACTTGTAAGCGCCATCTAGTGTTATTTGTCTGAACTAACTCGCAATAAACGAAAGTTGGTCCAGTTGTTTATATACAGTACACGAGAGGGCAGTTTTGTCAAAATCCACCATGGAGGAAATTAAATTGTTAATTCAAGGCATGAAAAATTACATGGAATCAAAGTTTATGGAAATGAATTTGAAACTACCTGAAATGGAGGACAAAATATCGAACAATGTTAATACGCATATGAATAAAAAATTTTACGACTTAAACTGTGACTTACAGGAGCTCCGCTCAAGATTAGACGATCAAGAGAAAAGACTATACAACTTAGAAAAAACCAGCGTTGAGAGGAACTTGGTCTTCTTTGGAGTAAGTGAACACGAAAAGTCGTATTTTGACTTATTGAATACCATGATACGCATTATTGACCAAAAAATTGGAATTCCGATCCAGCCGTTGGAAATACAGTCTGTGAAACGACTTGGCAAAAAAAGTAGTAAGCCCAGGCCTGTTTCCCTAGTTCTGACAACGTTGGGAACAAAAATTAAAATTTTAAAAACAAAAAGCGACTTGAGGGTACTGGGATGTACCTGTCTCAAGAATACCCAGTAACTCTTTTAGAAAAAAGGAAAGTGTTGAAAGCTCAGCTAAGGACGGAAATACAGAAAGGAAATACAGCATATTTAAATTATGACAGGCTCATAATCAAAGAGAAACCAACAAGTACCACTCATAAAAAGAGACACTTGTCAGTATCTCCGATACAAACTTCGAATAAAACAACAAATCAAAATAAAAACGAGACAACAATAACTGCACAAAGCCACAACAACTGGAAAAATAACCGCACACCTCAAAACACAGCCAAGAAACATAAGACATACCAAAATACCATGAATGCATATGTACAGCATTTAAATGATGAATGACATGCGAGAGCACCCCCGACCAATGAAAATAAAATTAAAAAAATTAAGGAACATAACACAATTTCTTCTCCAATCCGGTTGGTTCCCGTGGAGAAGTATAACCAATGCCCCGCTAGGAAGAATAAAATAGCATCTGTGAAACATTCTTTGCTCTACATTGCAGCTCTTAATGTGCGCACACTACTAACAGATAGCAGGCTCACGGAATTGGAATTCGCAATTAAAAATCTCAACTGTGATATAATAGGCTTGAGTGAGGTACGAAGAGAGAGAGAGGTTATCGAATAATCGATAGAGTTGCAACACTGGAGATTAAGACAACAGAAAACCGCATCTGGTCCATTATCCAAGTTTATGCTCCCACTGAGAACAGTGAAATTCAAGAGAACGATAGTTTCTACGAGTCATTGGAAGCCGCTCTAGATTTAGTGAATTCGACTAACCTTATCATACTTGGGGATTTTAACGCGCAAAACGGCAAAATACAAAAAGGCGAGGAAGGAGTATTAGGAGGTTATTCAGCCGGTAAACGAAGTTCTCGAGGCCAGAAGCTGGTAGAGTTCGCACTAGAGCACAATCTTCGGATAGTAAACAGTGTTTTCAAACGCAAGTCACATAAGAAATGGACTTGGCGCTCCCCAGATGGGAAACACTACAACGAGATAGACTACATCTTAACTAATCGTATAAAACATATGCAAAACTTAGACATTATAAGCAATTTGAATTTTAATACTGACCATCGAATGATTAGGTGTAAAATGAATGTAGGATTAAAGAAAAGCAGGAAATTTATTAAACCTGGTAAGTGTATAACTTGTCTGCCGAAAGATCCGGAAGAGTGTGCGGAATACTGGAGATATAGATTTACCCAGTCTCTTGACCCGACAGATAATGTGCAAAAACAATATAACTGCATGATGGGTGAAATAGAAATACTCCTGAAACAAATACCTAAACAGAAAAAAGGAAAAAATAAGTACGTTAACCAAGAAACAATAAATCTCTTACAGGAACGGAAAGAGCTATTAAAACAAAAACGTACTAAAGAAATTAGACAAAAGATTACCCAAATAAGCAAACAAATTAATAGAAATATATTACAAGAAAGGAGGCTCCATCGACAACAAACTTTTGAGAACTTTATATCCAAAACTGGCGCCATAAAGAAAGCGTACAAGGAACTGAGTGAAAAGCTCGAATGGGCGACACAAATTAGGAATAAAAGAGGAAGTATAGTGTCAAAACGACCGGAAATAATTATAGAAGCAACTAAATTCTACAAAAATCTTTATGGAGAAAGTCAGATAAATGTGCTCCCAAATAAAAACAAAACTCTACACTCTTTTGCCAACGAGCCTGAAAAATCTTGGGACATACCACCAATAACATCATCTGAGATAGAGTATGCGATAAAAACTAAAAAGAATGGCAAAACTCCGGGAGACGGCCAAATTTCTAATGAAGTGCTGAAATCATTTCTTAATGCTCTACGAGAGCCGCTTCTTGTTCTTTTTAATCGCATTTTGGACACCGAATTGACTCCAGAACAATGGTCGCAATCGGTCATAACACTCCTATTTAAGAAGGGTGACAGAGATGATTTGGGCAACTACAGACCGATCAGCCTCATGTCTAATTTATACAAAGTTTTCGCTAAAGTACTGCTAAACAGATTGACCAATACGCTTGATGACCACCAACCACGCGAACAAGCGGGCTTTAGGAAAACATTCTCCACGATGGACCATATTCAGGTTGTGACGCAACTGTTAGAGAAGGCAAACGAATATGACATAAAAATGTACATGTGTTTTATTGACTACAAAAAAGCATTCGACTCTATTGGTAGAGACAAAATATGGACGTCATTACTAGAGCAAGGTGTCTCGCAAAAATACATAAATATAATCAAAAGTATATATTCTAGATGCAGAGCAAAAATTAGAATCGAAAGAGAAGGTGATGAATTTCCCATCAACAGAGGTGCAAGACAAGGAGACCCATTGTCACCGAAGATCTTTACTACTGTCCTAGAAACCATTTTTAGAAAACTTAAATGGGAAGAAAAGGGCCATAAGATCGACGGTGAGTTTCTTAGTCACCTGCGTTTTGCAGACGACATTGTCGTATTTGCAGAGAATGCATCGGATCTCAAAGAAATGATAGAGGAATTAACAAGGGAGAGTAAGCAAGCTGGCCTAGTACTAAAGAGCTCTTAAACAAAAATTCTTACCAACGCAGAATGGAAGGTCATTTACATAGAAGGGGAAAAGATAGATTATGTTAAAGATTACGTCTACCTAGGGCAGTCGGTCTCCTTTGAAAACTGTACTGAGAAGGAGATACATAGACGAATATCCATTGCTTGGAGGAAGTTTTGGAGCTATAAAGAAATTATGAAAAACAAGGAAATAAAAATCCATATAAAAAAGAAACTTTTTGAAGTCGCGATTTTGCCGTGTTTGACATATGGGTGTCAAACGTGGGCTCTACGACAAGCAGATGAAGATAAACTAGCAATTTGTCACAGGAAGATGGCGAGGAGCATGTTGGGATTAAAGGTTAAGGATAGAGTAAGTAACAAAACGATTAGGACGAAGACGAAACTAGCTGATATAAGAAAAGTTATTAGAAAATTAAAATTTAAATGGCTGGACATGTTTGTAGGCTAGATCAGAGCAGATAGACTAAAAAGTGACTGAATCGGTCCCAAGAAATAGAAAAAGAAAAAGGCGACGACAATGGAAAAGATGGAGAGATGTTTTCACCCAGAATGTAGGACCAGACTGGATGCGTAGAGCTCGATACAGAGAACTCTGGAAAAAGTTGGGGGAGGCCTACGCCGCTGAGGCGACTAATGCGACGGAACCTTGCAACAACCTTCAACATCAGTGCCAAGTAGTTCGCAAAATGATGTAATAGAACTCTCCATTAATGCCCCAGGGCCGTCGGTAATCCCTCTAACTTGTCCTTCGACTTCGAAGTCTGTACCACAAGCTGTGCCTACGCCGCAACAACAGCGAATGGAAAGGTATGGCGCAGCACGAAAAATATCGGATGAACAAAAAAAAAGATTTACTCGATTTATTCATAGAGGCTTATCAATCCTTCTCATTAGTAGAAGAAAAGGCTTTCAAAAAGTTTGCCAGTTGGATACCGGGATACACGTTACCCACACGGAAAACTATTTCTAATATTATGATTCCGGCTCTTTACGAAAGTACTAAGAAAAAAGTGCAAGAAGAATTAAAATACTTGAAATCTCATGATCATATCAAATTATGTCTCACTACTGACTTGTGGACCTCACGCGCTAATTAGAGCTATATAGCTTTGGATCCTCGCTATAAATTGACAGTTTTTAGCGATCAATCAGAAGCACAATCTACAAAAAAAAGAGTACAAGAGATGGTGATGAATTTAATTTGCGAAAGTTCACATCAAGAGCCAGTACCGTCAACATCAAACCAGAAATTGCATAACGACCCATTTTCACCGTGGAATATATTAAATGAGATCGTTGGTACGCAACAGTCTGTAGGTACTCCACTTTCAAGGGCAATAAAAGAAGTTGATACCTATTTAAGTGACGAAATGTTGCCAGTTTTCAGTTGCCAAGGAAAATTTAATTGTCCCCTAGAGTGGTGGAAGAATCACAGGCACACTTACACCCATTTATCCAAACTTTTCTTTAGCTATGGAAAATATTTATTAATATTTACCTACATCCGTACCTTGTGAACGAATTTTCAGCAAGACAGGCCTTACTATAAATGAACGGCGCACAAGAGTTTCTTCAAAAAAAGTGGCTCAATTAACATTTTTGAATGTTAAACTTGAAGAATAATTGAATTGAAAAATACCAACTGTAAATAATAATGGTAAGAATATAAATAGAATTAGAAATTGTATAAATTTCAATATGTATATACAATGAACTTCTAAATGCGCCTGCTTTGTCAACATAATATAAAAATGTATGTTACACTAGTGACTATTTGTCAAAATCTGCAGCCAGTCCTAAGCCTGGAAAAGCATGAAGGAAATTTCATTGTTATAGCGTATTCATTCAACACTACAGTCTACAACGATTCAGTTAACAAGCGAATCTAGCGATAGTAGTAACGATCGCTATCGTACGACTACACCGCTAACCCGCTACTACAATAGATAGTTGTTATAGCCGCTATTAGCGTTTGATAGATAGTTTCGTTTCGCTATCGACGAAACCCGCTACTACCCACCTCTCATGTTTAACAGCGATAAACGCATAGACCTACAACAGGCCCATTTAGCATTTTTTGGTAGCCGTTACGAAACAATTCAACACTATTGTGTCGACACTTATTAATTCTAGTAACATGTTTTGGTCCCGAGTCGACTTAGTTCCGTAGCAACGACTAAAAGTGGGGAAGGGAACAGTCGACACAGAAACATTTGGTTTTTAAGTTACGTTGCAGTGTGGTAACATTGTTCTTAGTCTGCAACCACTTCTCAGAAATCATTCGTTCGTTCATTCGTTTTCGTTCTCTTTTTGTTCTGCGACTGGCGTGAAGTTAAAACGGAGTTAAAAAAATAATAAGAAGAAAACATCGAAATTTTTTATTCATATTTTAATTCGTTTTTAACGTTCAAATCTATGTGGGAAATTAATTTCATTGTGTAATTTGTTCAATTAGTTTGAAATTTTCAATGCGCCACCGTAAAATTGTGATTTAACCTGTGTAGTATAATATAAACAAAAGTTTGCAAAAACAATTAATAGTTTCACTAACAAGTCTTTACATTCCTAGAGCTGGGAAGCTTTTGCTATTATACATTTAATACGAACTATATGTTATGGAACCAAAAATGAACCACAAAATTGTTAATTAATTAGAAAACGTATTTTTATTTAGAGGAAATATTCTAGTCACAACAGGTCAGGAAATTACTAGATTCGATCGACATAATATGTCGACGTGAAACCAGAAGTAGTTACAAAGTTACCGAATTCACAAAATGGTTTATTGCTTCCAGCGATTCTCAAACGTTCGGACAGGCATGTTTAGTATAGTACTAACTAAAGAGGGCTCGTCCCACCTTATATCGGTTGTGCCTAGCACATGGGTCAACAACAATGACTCTGTCCTGTTTTGGCCAAGGACGAGAAAAAACAGCGACCTTGAACAATTAAGGAGAAATGGAAAAAGTGTGCCTTCGGAGAACTGGAGAAAATTAAAATGTGTCGTAAAAGTAAAAGGCATAGCTACATTTGCTGAAGGAATTAGATTAGAAGAGCTGTATTCCAATTTTGAAAACACTGAAGATGAGGAGAGGTAAGTTTTACGACGTGTTTTATTCGACGTAAGGACGCGACCTACTACCGCATTTTACAATCCGCGGCCCCGTGTACGTAAATGCAGTAGCGGGGCGCGTCACTTCCATGGACAATGCGGAATACGACTGAGTGCGCGAAGAGTGAGAAAAAGACCACGAGTCGGTCGGTCGAGTCCGTCTTACTAAGGTCAGTTGAGCTGCGCGTTTCCAAAGGAACGCACGCACGTCATTAGAATGTGGTACCGATGAAGCGGAGAAATTTATTACGTTTACTAGGCTGAGTGTAGATCAGTGCTTGACTATTGGATTATATTAATTTCAGGTTAATAAACCATAAGTACTTTTACACATTACAAAGAATAAGACGCTGTGTAAGGAAACTCGACCTTAATTGCTGTGCATAAGTGTCAAAAGAAATTGGAACAGTAAGGACTTGTATCTGTGTAAACCGTAGCGATAGGTCGCTTGAAATATTTACTTAACGACGGAACGAGTCGACAAGCTGCATTGGCGTGTACAAGGGAAGGAGTGAGTGAGACGACGAGAATACTCAGGTAAGAAGCTGTAGCCTAAATAGGGAGCTTAACAAACGTAGGATGGACAAAGAGGGATCATAGAACTATTAACATCGAGGTTGATTGAGTTAAATAGATTCATGCATTGATTCAATTCAGTATTCTAACATAGCACATGGCTGATTGGTGGTGTATCGGCGGCGTAACCTCAACACAATATAACATGTCCTCTCACGCAGTTGACTCCCGACCTGATTCTGGCCATAATCAAATATATCAAATTTATACAAATACAAACAAAATCAAACCCATGGTTCGGGGCGAGCTCAAAGCTTAAGAAAGTACCCCCTCCTCGGAGGATGTGGGAAGTAAAGTTAACGCTTCGCAGCGAAAAAAGGGAGTCAAGTACTGCAGCCCCAGATAACCTGATTTTCCAGGGCCGTGGCGCGGCGTAGCGATTTTGCCCGTGTCCGCTGGGTTACGGTCGAATCACGATGGCCAAATTGGCAAATACAATGTAGCTAACCTATCAATCTGCCCTGAATTGCACATATAACTAGTCTAACGCTCAAGTCAAGCACTTTGGTAAAACACAAGATAACTAGCTGAAATTAAAATAACAAATTCATCTATAATAAATCAGGCAGAGTGATTCCAGAAAGCCTACATTGTCCACCCGGCGAAGTGTACTAAACAATTATGGGTACTTAACCAACAATAGAAGTCGACCAGATACCTACGTCGTCACGAGTTCTGTAATACCACCGTCCAAACGATTAGTTAGGGTTTTGCCTTTAATATACTCAGTCACTTGAATTTGATAAATAAGACGATCCCACCAGACGATCCATCACAATAAACGGATAACAAAAATGCTTCAAGCTGATATTATTGAGGAATCTATTAGTGAATGGTCGAGTCCGATACTTTTGGTACCTAAAAAGTCTGAGGGTGTGAAAAAGTGGCGTTTAGTTATTGATTTTAGAAAACTAAATGAAAATATTGCGGATGATAAATTTCCGTTACCAAATATCAATGATTTTCTAGATTCTTTACCAGGTTCTATTTATAAATATCAGGTTCTTCCTAGCGAGTTTTGGAAGAGATCATTAATGATTCCCTACCTTGATTCTTTAAATTTGTCTCTAGAGCAACGTTTTTCCGAGGACAATTTACCTGCGTACTCAATGATTGCATTGCACCCTCACATAATGCTTCAAAGATTTTATTTAAAAAAACAGAACCTTTTTGTACTTATTATAATTTAAGTGGTTTTCATGGTGAAGCAGAACTGTGGTATAATCTGGGGAATAAAAATATGGCACAGAGCGAACTGAATGTAATGGAATTGGTTGCGCTAGTTAAAGAAACACATCTGTTTTATCCAGCCATAAAACAGGCGCTTCATATTTCACTCCCACAGCTTTGCACAACGTGCACTATCGAAAGATCCTTCAGCACTTTACGCAGTGCGAAAACTTGGTTAGGTACGGTCAACTATGACAGAAAATCGACCTGTCGGCCTCTACATGATGAGTGTGCATAGGAAGAGGGTTATAGAAGCACAAAATAAGTTTAAAATCGAAATTTTAAACAGATTTGGCCAGAACCCTCGCAGGTTATTGTTGAAATTGCCAGACAGTATCATGGCAACCCTCTGCCAGACGCCTTTAAAGTTTAAAAGTTTAAGGGTGTCTGGCAAGGGGTTATCACGAAACTAAGGGCCGGTTTTTTGAGACATAGTCAACACAGAGTTGACTATTAGTTAAGTTTACTATAGTTAAGACGCTAACAAATGGTTAAACCACTGTTTCGTTTTTTGATCGCCATTTTAACTATAGTTAGCACTAACAAATGGTCATAATATTGCCATTGCTAAGAACACTTTTATTACCGAAATTGAGATAATTTTTCGTAGGGAGTCATTATTTTAATGGCAATACTTAAAGATTCCAGTTTAAGACGTTGACACTTGACAGATGACATTATCGTGACATCCTAGCGTGATCGTAGCTTTGAAGTTTGAATTGGTTTGAATGTTTTTTGTGGATTTACGTGGTGATTTTAAAGATTATTTCGTTTCATTCATTGCTTGTATAAATTAATTTTAAAATAATTAGTAGTCATAACATGAAGCAAACCAGGAACTAGCAAGTAAGTTAAACAATAATTCAATACTTCTTATCGTCATTTAGTGCGATTTTAAAATCGCAGGGCGAAATGATTTTATTGAGATGTGAGATAATAATTAAAATACCTAATTAAGTTAATTTCTTTGTCTAGAGAACACAACGTTAATTTTAATAACAGGTTTGCTGCCGAGGTGTACATAGGCGGGGCCGTCCACGCACCGGTGCGGTCTCGCGTCATAGTAAATTCTTAGAATCAGTTTGGCGCCGGCATCGGGCCAAGAACACTGTATGTGGCACTGTGGTTGAAATTTTAAATTTTCTTACCGTCTTTTTGGTTTTTTCGTAAGTTTGACGGTTCAGTTTTTATAAACAAATAACGAAAAAAAAAAATGGATTACAGAGAAGGCTCTCCTAGACCCAAAAGGCAGCGAAAACAATTGTTTTCTGTTTTGAATGACGGTGAAATAGAAGAGGCACTGTATTCTGATAATTCTGAAGATGACTACCAGCCTGATGACGAGGAGTCAGCATCAGAGAGTAAAGGTGAGGAACACCTCTGGAATATTGAATGCCGTCCTCCGACACGTCCATCAGTATTACCTACAGTTCAGGAGCAAGACCTGCAGCCGTTCTCTCTAACTGTATCAGACAGTCAAGGTCAAGCCCAGCAACCCTCTGCATCAGGTTCAACCTCTGAATGGACTACAACTGGTGAGATGAAGGAAATTCGTTTCAATGTGAACATTATTCAAAGAGTTCTGGAAGATAATAGTTCTTCCACAAGTTCTCCTGCGCCGGAGCAATCAGAATACACACTTAGAAATAGACCAGCGCCAGAGCCTTCCTCATCACATTCATCTTCTGCTGGAAGATCAGATAACTCACATCAGGACGAGTCTTTGAGTATTGAATCTACCCAACTGATCCCAGAATTACTGGAGGAAGAACCTAGTGATGTATCTGAATGTGAAGATGAGTCATGGGGAAAAAATATGTGGGATTCCCGGCCAGATCCTGATGAATTTGATGAAGTAACAGTACAACCTAAGTATCTTATGAATAGAAAAGCCCGTCCAGTAGCCCACTTTGAAAAGTTTTTCAACGATGATGGCTTTGATTTGATTATCACTCAGACGAACTTGTATGCGGAACAGGAACGGATAAAGAATTGAAGTCCTGTCGACAAAGCAGAAATTCGTGCTTTTTTGGGCATTTTTATTATATTAAATATTATAGGTACTCGTATCTCTAATGTTCACACTTCTTCATATTTTACACTGTATTTTTACTGAGGCTAACTTCTTTGTTTTTAGCAAGCACAAATAAAAGAAAGAGGGCTTTTACTCCTTTGGAGACAAGGAAACGCCTGAAAATAAAGAAAAACATCTGGCTCATAATTCGCGGAATGAAGAAATAAAAAAATTGGCCCTTGAAGAGCATAATCAAAATTTAGTACAAAAAAAGGGAATACATGGTAGAACGTTGCAGTTGATAGCAAAAAAGCATGTGCTTGATCTACAAAATCAAAAAGAGCTTCATGATATGAAAGTGGAATTTAAAAACCAGTTTTATAAATCAACATTAGAAAAACTTAAATTAAAAATTCAAAAATTAAATGATTAATAAAACAAACTGTTCTGATTATTATTATTTATATTATTTCAAAATCTAATATCCCTATGATTGCCTATCACAAGGAAATCTTACTTTTTTTAGGAAACAGGCAATCTTACTTTCGCTGGTAGTCAAGCTACCGTTGAGTATATTAGGATACTTGACTGAATATAATTTGACTTGATGAACTGTAAGGATCCTTTTGCAACTGGATACGAATGGAATGTCCCCTAAGAAATGAAAATAAAGAGGTTTGGATGAATGTTTTAAAATAAACTAAACAATATTTGACATCTTTAAGTATCGACGGTAACAATTTTTTGCAGCATAGACAAAACGCCAATTCTTGGATTAATTGTGAACATCCTAAGCTATGAGAATTTGGCTTTTGATTTATTGCAGTTAGAAGATTTTAAACATTTTCTTACATATAAATGTTCACAAGATCATTTAGAAATACTTTTTTCTTGCGTGCGAGCTAGAGGTGGCAGCAATGATAATCCAAATGCTTTGCAATTCCGTTTCACATTACGAAAATTGTTATACAAAAATAGTGTACAACCCAGCATAAATGCAAACTGTACCAGCAACGATTACGAAATGACACCAGTTCTGGAATTCAGAAACAAGAAGAAAGCAATCAATTGCGATGATTGCAAGAATGATAATGATAACACGGCTCCTTGGTAAATTTTAAAGAAGCATGCTTCTACAAAAATCAAGAATGAGGAAAAACATATGAATTTGGCATATGAGCATCTCAGTGAAAAAAGACGAATACACCTATTAGGCTCTGGCTTGCGCCGCAGATCTTCAGATTGGCTTGCGCGAAAAATGAATCGACAGCAACAAATTTATGCTAAAAAAGCGATTGCTGAAATCATAATGGAAGTCAATTAGGACAGCTACACTGTAATTCTGTAAAAATTAACGAATTTATGCACAATATTCAATACAGCCATTCTCCAGTTCATATTTCCGCAAACTCAACTCCATCAACATCGTACATTAACCAATCTCCAGTTCATATTTCCGCAAACTCAACTCCATTAACATCGTACATTAACCAATCTCCCGTTCATATTTCCGCAAACTCAACTCCATCAACATCGTACATTAACCAATCTCCAGTTCATATTTCCGCACACTCAACTCCATTAACATCTTACGTTAAACAATCTCCAGTTCATACTTCCGCAAACTCAACTCCATCAAGATCTTACTGTTATACCCTACCCTATAATGTAAGGGTTACTGCTGAGTAATGTTGACGCGGTAACCTTCATCCCTTCCTATTGAGGATGACGTAACTAAAATGTATATAAACCCATTGCTCCGTTGAACTTCAGTTAGAGAGAGTTCATATTCCAGATAGCACGCTTGTGGCGGTGTTCGGATCCGTAAATTTGAGTTTCAAAGTTTTATTATAAATTGTGAATTGAAAGTAATAAAAATTATTTGTGTTTGAATAAAATCTTTTTTTTTAAAGACTAAAATCTCGGCACGTCTAACGTATTTTAGTGGCAGCGGTGGGATCCGAAAATCAGCGCGAAAATCGCCACACAAAAATAAAATAAAACGGACTCCACAACTCTGCGTGGCTCACGACTAAAATAAATAGCTGCTGGGAACAGTAGAAAAGTGCTAAGTGAAAACTAGTATAATAAAAGAAAATAGCTGTTGGGAACAGTAGAAAAGTGTTTTCTCTGTGGCCGTAATTCGGCAGAAGATTTCTTCATCGCGGAGTGTCTGTTAGCCCGCAAGTCGAGCAAAGGTATCACACCTGTGCACGTTCAATTAATAACTTGTGTAGTTAACAAGCTTGATATAATTTGATTTACATATTTTACTAATAAAATTTATATTAAAATTATTAAATTTTAACTATTACATTCAATTAAAATTAAATTAAGTTTTAAAGGGTTAATTGTATTGATAATTTAATCCTAACATATTTTGGTGAATTAACAATTTAATTCTATTTGATTATTGTACCGAAAAATTTAAGAATTGAGATCCCAATCATGCCTGCTTCTGAGGGAGAGAAAACTCCTTCCCCTGCTGTGCGAGTCAAGCCAGAAGTTGACTTAAATATTATTTTTAAATTTATTAAATCATATGATGGGTCCCGAGAGACCATAAACTCTTTCCTTACGAACTGCAACAATGTATATGAATTGGCGAATGATAACCAAAAACAAATTCTATTTAAATATATTTTAAGTCAGCTTCAGGGAAAAGCAGCAGTAGATGCATCAATCAAAGACTTCCAAAGTTATGAACAATCGAAAGATTTCCTTAAACTCCAACTCAGCCAAAGGAAAGATTATTCTCACCTGATAACCGATTTGCAGGAATGCAAACAACAGTTAGCTGAAACACTGGTACAATTTTCCACTCGTATTGAAACTATAATATTAACGCAATTGTTAACGGAAATTTAACTTAATCCTACAAAAAAAACTGGAGATTGCTGGAAGAACTGCAGCTATGGAGGACCTTGCTCTCCATCACTTCCTCATGGGCTTACACCCACGTATTTCCAACATCGTGAGGTGTAAATCACCCAAAATTACCCGTATGCCATTTGGTTTAAAAAATGCCCCAGCCACATTACTCATTCGACCTCAAAAACCTTTCAAATGTCTTTGACAGACTTAGATCCTTTAATCTAAAACTACAACCCGATAAATGTGAGTTTCTACTCAAAGTAGTGTCATACTTGGGTCAACTGACGAAGGTGTAAAACCAAATCCAGAAAAGACCAGAGCAGTACAGGAATTCCCTATTCCAAAATGTCTCAAAGACGTTAAATCCTTTCTAGGACTAGTATCCTATTACAGGCGTTTCATTCCGAACCTATCAAAAATCGCTAAACCTCTTACAAAGCTCTTAAAGAAGAATGTTGAATTTAACTGAAAAAACGAACAACAATTGGCGTTTGAAAATTTAAAGAAAGCGTTAACATCAGCACCCATTTTGGCCTATCCTGACATTGCCAAACCTTTTCTCCTCATCTGTGACTCCAACTTTCAGCAATACTATCTCAAGGTCCAATACGAAGCGACCGTCCCATCGCCTATGCATCCAGAACTTTAAAAAAAGCTGAATCCAACTACAGTGTAACTGAAAAAGAATGTCTTGCAATAATTTTTGGTACTAAAACTTTTAGACCGTACCTTTATGGTAGGACTTTTACCATCATCACCGACCACAAACCCCTCTAGTGATTATTTAACTGTAAAGGCCAAGGATCCAGACTTTAGGTGGAGATTGAAATTAGAAGAGTATAACTATGACATCAAATATAAAAAAGGCAAAATCAATGCAAACGCTGACGTCTTATCACCTAGATAGTCCACTTAACCCAATAACAATCTATGCAAATAAAGGAACCCCATCATCACATCAAAATCCAACGATGACGACTTTGCACCCATTGACATCTTCAGCACGGGTTATGATAATTTAACAGAGAACAACAACAACAACACCGAAAACCAAAATGTACACTTTATAGATACGGAAACAACTATAAATAATGAAGTTGTTGATAGAGAAGTAAATAAAACTCCTGTTTTGGAAGCCAACCCAGTTTCAGTGTCTGATGCTGTCTGATCCTCTTCGTGTGTCTTCAGCGAAAGGTATTCTTTCTCCTGAAATAGTTAGACCCTATCCGAAAAAATCCGTCAGTGTCCCAAAAAGAAGGGAAGGGATTATGAAGTGAAGATAAATGAAGGGAAAGAACTTGAAATTGATGATGAAGTGAAGATGAATGTAGAAGAAAGAACTTGAAACTGATGATGAAGAGAAGATGAATGAGGAGAATTCACCTCCGTATGCAAGCACTAGCATAAGCAAGTCATGCCAAGTAACTAAAACTCCGGTAAAAATATTGAATCAAGTATCAGTAAGGATGATATTAAATGAAAAAAACAGGCAATATGCAAATAATCCCATAAAAGAAGTTTAAACTAAACCTTTCATTGGAAATCAAGAGGAGGAGGAGAAAACTGAGACAGACAAATGGGAAATAAATAATACTGAATTGATCAGATATTACATTAAAAAAACTGGAAATATGATATTGGTACAACTGAACAGATTTATAGTACTAATAAAAGTTATAAGATCATTTCTTCAAAAGCATCTGTCTAAACGGTAATTTGAAATTCACAAAGCCAAAAGTTGCCAAACATATTGATATAGTTCCACAAGATTGTACTGTTCAACATGTTAAATTGTTACAAAAATCGGAAAAACGTCAGGAGTTTGTATTAGCCAACAAGGAAGTCGCAATATTTTTTTAATTTTGTATTTCTACATTTTTTTAGATAAACTGATCCTATATCGATTGTAATTGTATGGTCATAGTCATAGCGATGCAGCTTTTTTTTTCAAATAAAATAATGATTATTTTTTAATTCATTTGTTTTCTTTCTACTTATGTACCTGAGTGCTAAAGTTTATAAATAATATTCCTCATGTGACTGCGAATGCAACGGTGTGTAATCTGTATTATTTTTACGAAAAACAAATATCAATCAATTTTGATTCACTTGTATTCTGCCAGGTAGTAAAAGTGCTTCAGTGCTAAATAAATATAATTTAATTTAATAATTCTGTATTTCAGGACTTAAGTTAATGATAAAATGGAAATTTTTAAGGGACCAATTTCGTAAAGAGTTAAAGTTGCAGCAATGTTCAAAATCCGGTCAAGCTGCACTTTTTTTTCAAGAAACACATAGGGCACGCTTCAACATCGTCTAAGATGCTCAATGAGGACAGTCAAGATATATTTGACGTTGACGACAGTTCGGTTAATATCACCCCTAGTGGTCAACCCAATCCATGTCTAATCAAAAGAAAACATTAATCCAAATGTTTCTGGAATCGAATAAATAGATATAAATGTTATGCGCGAGAGTGTAGCTATTCAAAAAAATAATGTTCAACGATAGTAAAACGACGAGCATGGAATTTTTCCGATTGATACTACCACTCATGGACAAAATAAAAGATTATGTAATTGATGCCAGAACTGAGATTATGGTTATAATTAAGAAATACATACCACCATCAAATACATTGAAAGAATCTGAATATTCTCGTACATATGTGGTATAGTAGTAGGTACTAGTTAAATATTACTCAAAAGAAAGATATTTTAAATCAATTAATTAGTAACGGACCACACACGACTGTTTGTTTATAAATACCTTTCCATATACAGAATCATGTTATTCGATACAGACATTCGATCGGTACATATGATCTATGACTCGTGTTAAGGGTCGATGACCTGCCCTAAATACCTAAGTACGTTACACGTGTCACCCCACTCTTTTGTACCAATATAATATATATGACTAACTCAGAATAAAGACAGCAGGTAGACCTTCGAACGAACCTACGTGAGTTTCATTACTTGAACCCTTGACACTCCTTACATGGCGACCCTGCCAGTGCGGGTCTAAAAAGGGTCCGCACTCTGCCAGTCGGCGCGCACTTCCAAAATAGCGTGCCGGCTGGACAGCGAAGAAAAGAAAAGAAATGAATAAATAGTGGAACAGAAAATACATAGTATACAAAAAAATTAAGAAACACTTAAAATGGAGAAAAGAAAAAAAAACCAAAAACAATTTTTTTTAAGAAGAAAATAACATAAAGAAATTTTTTAATAAGGTATCACAGGGTATTCCCGGCCCAGTTCCAGAGGAGTCCAGGGTATTCCCGGCCCAGTTCCAGAGGAGTCCAGGGTAATCCCGGCCCAGTTCCAGAAACATCAAGAATGAATACATCATACTAAGAAGATCAAGATCGACTATGAGTCACACGAAACAACCTTGAACCATCGCGTGCATCGCATCATGACCTCAAGCATCAATCAGCATCAACTATAATAACTATGTAAGTGCGAGTATCGTTAATTTACATTGCCCTAAAATCTTCATAATATTACCAAATAATTATGTAATCTACATTTCCATAAATAATTATGTAATCTACATTTCCATTTAAGTATATTAAATTTTATAAAAAAAAATATATGTAACGTAAGGGTTCCTGTTTTACCGCAATTTTTTTTTTTTTTGGGGATACTTCCAATACAAACAGCGTTTACAAACCAAATAAATGAACATTATTGATTTGAGTATGAATAGATATTTTAAAATAAATTGACAATTTTAGGTACTTAAATAATAACTAAACAAAACAAAATAAATATAAATTTTCGTATCTGCTTAAATACTTTATAAATTACAAACACATACACACCATTTGCTACTTTTAGTATTAAATAATAAGGTAAGACAACTTGTTTATTCAAAGTGATTGAGTAAACGATTTTATGTATAGAAACCTCGATCATTATCTACTCGAGAAGTGATAGTGAGAGAAATATTATTAAATCAGTATTCAAGTGTCGAACTTTATTTTTAAATTAATTAAACGCGAACAAAACTTATAAAGTACGATCAAAAATTATTAAGGTCTAATCATAAATAACGCGAAAAGTATAACTTCCAAGATGTATCTATCTATCAAGGACATTAGATAACGGAGAGCCGCCCGCCATATACGGCCGCCGAGCGCCGCCATATACGGCAAATGTTATTGCGCACATAAAGATCAATGACCAATGTGGAATGCACTCGTCTCGCCACCTTATAAGGCAAGACCTATATAAGGGGACTAGTATCAATATCAATTTAAGACCGGGAGTCTATTTAACCAATTAGCCTACAAAATTAAGAACCAGTATACTCCAGCACTCGCTCATAACAACGTAACACCAACTAATTAGTAATTTTAATATAAAAGCAAAATGATCAACCAAGAGCACTATAATTTAATAACGTACAAAACACTATAATCCAATACAACTAGATTATATCATAACAAATACAATGGCAGAGAAATAGTGGAGGCGAACATCGTAGGCCCACCGGGGCATTACCTCCAACCACCAGCTCCCCCAGCAATATTGATTAACATGTTGCGACAATTAGACACAAGATTACCAGACGGAACAACAGCATTTGCAAGTATAATAGTAACCGGAAATTGGCAAAATAGACTTTGGATATACAAAATCAAGTGGGAGCGAGATACCACCTATCCGGAATGGTAAACACACGTTGCAGCCGCTAACATTATAGCACTACCAAATTTAACATCGGGTTTAAATACACAATTTCAATCATGAAAGAAGAAAAATCATTTAACAATAACCGCTACATATTTAAAGTACGGAATAGCAACCCGAGCCGCAAATCTCAATTATTTTACAATGGGTACACTAAATCCAAAATTCAAAGAAGATAAGCAAAAAAGAAGATAAGAAAAGGATGTGATTATTACACACCTACAAGCGATGACGATATATCTCAAATGTTACAACACTTTGATGGAATCCTTCATAATTCATATGGAAATGTCCATGACTTTTACAACGTAGTAACATAGGATGTGTCCACCAACGGCGCTTTTTTTCTTCTCTTAATAACAGTAACTGCATATTCACTAGCATACTTGCACAAGCACCCCAGAACACGACATCCATAGTAAAGAATTATTTTATTAACTGACACACTACTTATTTCGCTCTCATCTGGCACCTAACTGAACTCTTTCAACAGAAAGCTCAACGCTCGAAGTAAATGCGGCGATTCCGTTACGAGTCGTCGCGGACACGCTGTGGTTTCGTGACGAGTCGTGACGATATGCTGGCGGAATAATCGCTTGTTCGTGGAGATTACCCGACGATAGAAGCGCGGTCTCGTCGCGATTCTCTCGCTCGTGGAGACAAAGCCTATGTTGTTTCAGGCAAGTCCTTTTTTTTATTCAGAAGTGTCAAGATTATTGACAGAGAATTCAAGAGATTAAGAAGTATTATATTGAATTCATTAGAGGATCGTTGATATTGCATGTTGTACAAACGTTTAAATATACTTTATTTATTGTTTTAGGATGCCGAAAGTTTAATCAAAAACTAAAGATCATTTCGATAAAGTTGATGACGAGAAAGTTAAGTGTAAGCTATGTCAAAAAATAGTATGTGTAACTGGAGGAGGAACATTGAATATGCTTTCACATTTAACCAGAATGCATCCCCAAATTAACCAAGACACTACAGACAAAACTGTTCCAAATAACCCACATCTAGTATCATCGTCAACTTCAGTAACCTTATAGCAATCGCCACATGCCTTGCTTTGCACATAGAACTTGGTAGTGCAAGCGTCTTTAGATTATCTTCCGATGCAGGAATTGACGAACAAATGTAAAAGTATTGTTAATTTTTTTTCGCAAATCAACAGTGGTCGCACAAGCCCCAAAAACTCCTCTTAAACTTGTACAAGAAGTTTTAACGAGGTAGAATACCTGTTTTTATATCGCACCCTCAGAAAAAAATTGCAGCATAAGGTACGATAGACACCTAGAAGAAAAAAATCTGTCCAGAAATGAAAAACTGATCGATCGAAGAAATGTAGATGAAACCCACATTGTTGCGGTTTTTAATCTCCAAGCAGTTATGCAATGCCCAAGTGGAGAAACATCTGCTTTTTATTACAGATCAAAACTCAATCGCCTCAACTTTACAATAGTAGAGTTATCAAAAAAAAAGTGACCAAACACCAAAAGAAAGCACAGATACTAGCGAACACCATGACATTGGAGCTTATAACGATGTATACTGTTATTTTTGGGGCGAAACTCAAGGCCAAAGGGGTGCTAATGAGATTGGGTCGTGTGTACTCGATTATTTAGAAGTCCTTAATGCTAAACATGAAGGCAAGGCTATCCACGTTACTTTTTATTCAGATAACTGCTGTGGGCAGAACAAAAACAAATATATTATATCGCTGTATTCGTATGCAGTTTACAAATTTCAAAATATACATTCTATCACTCATAAATATCTAATTAAAGGCCATACACAAAATGAAGGGGAAAGTGTCCACAGCTTAATTGAAAAAGAAATTCAAAAACGTAAGAAATCAGGGCCTGTGTATGCACCTAGCCAGTATGCCATGCTTATCGCAAACTCAAAAAATGGAAAACCTTTTATCATTAAGGAATTAACCTTCAATTTTTTTCGGATTTAAAAGAATTTCAGGAAAGATGGGCCTATAATTTCAACGAGGATGAGAACAAACTGAACGTGGCGTGTAATGACATAAAAACACTCAAATTCACAAAGCAGGATTTACTGAAGTTTTACTATAAAACATCTTTTAGTCAAAATGATTTCAACAAAGTTGACATGAGAAACAAAAGAAGATGGCTGATGTTAAAAATATAATGATGAGCAAAGCATACTCCGAGCCACTAAAATTGTCTAAACGGAAACATGATGACTTACGATACCTCGTTGAAAACAACTTGATACCACACTATCAAACCTATTTTAATAAATCTTTACTAGAAACTTAAGTCGAATAATGTTGGGTTACCAAAACAAAGTTACCAAATAACAATAAAAAATATTTAATTTGTTCCTATAAATGTTACCTAAATGTAGACTTTAACAATAAACTTAAAAGTTTATTTACTATTTTGTTGTTTGAGGCTTCATTCGTTATTTTTATTTGTGAAATAAGTAAGCCCTGGGTACCTTTTTTACTAGGAAGCATTTATAAATTAACATTATTGTTCAACTGAGAGATTTAATGTATGTTTTGTTAACCTTATCAGACTGAACTAGATTTTAAGGGCGATGTGATCTCTAAGGCGATGTGATCTCTAAAATAAGTTTCATGCCTCGCAACGATAACTTTGCGTTAGCCAATTAGAATTGTTTTCCATAATTATAATTAATGTGTCTTTTTTGTGCCTTATTAGACTGAACACTAATAGTTTAGTTTCTAAACCAGTGTAATTCAAAATCAAGTTCCTTGCCTAAATTTTAAGAACTGTTTAAGTTTTTTAGATTTTGACATGACTTTACTTTGTTACATACTTTTGAACTTTATGGAAGCCATAATAATTCCAGTGTTTTTTTGAAATGTAGAAGATATTACAGTTTTGTTTTTTTAAATTATATTGTTTTTTACAATAATAACTTTTATTTTGATAAAGATTATTAAAGTCTTTTCAATAACATTTCTTTTTATTTTAATACAAGAATGATAGAAGAGCAGAGAATTATTTCAAAATGCGCCCCATAATTAATTAGTAAAGTAAATCTTAAAGTGAACTATTGAGAGATAAAAAATAATGCTAACGAATAATTCAGAATTAAAGGGGCTTAAATAAAAAAACTGCCTTTTTAAAAATAAACTTTTCGGAATAATAAGGGCTTATATTTTCACTACTTATTTAAAAAAATCATTAGAAATGTAAAATCATAAAAAGAAACCAATTTTTTTACAATGTTACAAAAATCATGATCTATACTTTCCTTTAAGATTATAAAAAAAGACCCATTTAATAAAGAAAATCAGAAATAATTCCTTTCAAAGTTGAAATTTCAGATATTCCGACATTTTTTTGCGATTTCCCAAAAAAATGATTTTTAGAGTTAAGCCCCTATTGTTCTGAGGGTGCGATATGTTTAAAAGCATTTTGGAGCTCACTGAATTTCTACCTATCGTATGAAGAAAATGTCCACAAGCTCCAGACATATTAATTCAGTGTAGATGAGGAAAATATGCTCAAAGACGCTTTGGCTATTTTAAACATTTTTGAACAAGCTACAAAAATGATCAGTGGTGACCATTACGCAACTTGTTCACTTATCATCCCCATAATTCGTGGGTTTTATGAGAATTTTACAGAAATTCAAGAAAATATTAAAACAAGTTTTGGAAATGTGCTTTTCTCGAGAATACGGGAAAACACATCTGCTTCGTTGCTGGAATATGAAACACGAACTGCATGCAGAATAGCTTATCTGCATATTTTCGTGATTCATTTAAGCAGTTTGAAAATAAACAGGCTGAAAAGGACTATCGACTTACAAAGCTTCAGCGCAATATGGCGTTCCGAGAAGAACTATAAGAAGTTCGTAAGCTTTATGATGAATTAGAACTTCATTACCATCCTGAGAAAATTTACAACATGGATGAGAAGGGCTGTCGACTTACATTACATCACCAACAAACAGCGATTGCTTAGAAAGATGCTAAAAGGGTACATATGCAAGGCTCCGAGCACGGTGAGAACGTCACTATTGTTGGATGTGCTAACGCTAAAGGAAACCCAATACCACCCATGATTCTTTTTAAAGGAAACAGAAAGAAACCGGAGTATGACGATAATTTGCCTCCAGGATCAATTGTCCACATGGCTCAAAAATTAAGCAATTCATCCCCAAAAAGGCCTCCGCAGTTGGCATTAAAACGTACGAGTTGTGTGAGTCCCAAACTGGATACACGTGGCGTTTTGAAGAGCACACAGGACACACAGCTGTTCTGAAAATGCCACTCCAGTTTCGGGAGCCATCCCATCACTCGTCCTCGAACTCCTAAAGTAACACACGATTTGGATAGACAACTATTATAACTCTCCCACACACGCACGCGAGTTGAAGTCCCGTGGCTTCGATTGCGTGGGAACGCTGCGGACAAATCGTCAGTTTGTGCCCGGCGAACTGGCGAATTTGAAAAAGGGAAGTATGGCCGTCGATCATGTTTATGGTATGGCACTTCGGGAGACGTAGATCTTATGATATGGCGAGATAAGAACCGCGTGGCCTTTATCTCTACATACCACGGGGCCCAAGTCACGATGTGCGACGGTAAATATAAACCTTCCGTCGTACCAGACTACAATGTCTGTATGGGGGGGGTTGACCGCAAAGACGCCATGCTTTCGCACTACCCCATTGAGCGCAAAAGGTCGCTCGTCTGGTACAAGAAGTTCTTCAGACGTTTCTTGAACGTTAGTACCCTAAATGCATATATACTTTACAAAGCGTCGCACAATAATTGTTCTCACCGAAGTTTTCGTATTACTTTGGTGACAGAATTGTTGGCGCGATACGCTAGCACGACACCACAAACACAAACACCATACCTCATTACATGACACTTCCCATACCAATATAATCTGGTTAGTGGGGTAAGAGGTGAGAGAGGAGAGCGCCTTAGGCGAAATTATTACGTATTTTCAAAATAGGTTTTGCACTTATTTTTATTTAACTGATTTTAAAACTAGTATTTGTTCAAAGAGTTCATCTTTCATGTTCCGCCTATAGGGCCTCATAATCATTCCACCAAAAGAAAAAGATAACTACACTCAACCCAAATACCGCAATGGATACTAGAAAAGGTGACAGTAAAAAGACTTCTGTTGCACCTGCTTCCCAAATTAAACACAAGACAATATGGGTTCGTCACTGGTTTGAATAACTGGTCAATATGGGTTGGGCACTGCTTTGAAGCAACGTTTTTACTATAGTTATACACATATCATATCCACAATTTTCCGTTAATTGAAATCCTTTAGAATTTAACTTTGTGTTCAATCTTTACTGAGCTAGGGTAACATGCATGAAACACATGAAATGATATGAAATTGCATTAATTTAATTTGGACATCCCGACCTGGTAATGTAATTTTCTGACGCCTTCTCAAGATCCGTTAATGCCTTGGTGGAAAAAAATCACAGAAATAGACAGATTCTGGATAAGAACAAAGATGATTGGGATAAAAATAAATATTTGCTTGGCCGTCATCAGCGGGGACAAACAAGTATTTTTCGGTTTGTTTAGCATGTGCTATGCCTTATCATACTTTTCAGTATCGTGGAAGGAGGCAACGAAAGCAGTCCTATGGAAGCCGGGCAAAGGTTACTACACTCAACACAAATACCGCAATGGATACTAGAAAAGATGAGAGTAAAAAGACTT
Source organism: Coenonympha arcania (assembly GCA_036785405.1). Taxonomy (NCBI): domain Eukaryota; kingdom Metazoa; phylum Arthropoda; class Insecta; order Lepidoptera; family Nymphalidae; genus Coenonympha; species Coenonympha arcania. The sequence goes on from CM072082.1 coordinate 10,639,559, forward strand.
CGGTGGCACCTGCTTCCCAAACTGAACACAAGACAATATGGCTTCGTCCCTCGCAGGACGCTTCTACAACCTCATTCAGCACATCCGCGGCATCTAAAAGACATACACTGCTTTGAAGCAACGTTTTTACTATAATTATACACATATCATGTCCACAATTGTCCGTTAATTGAAATCCTATAGAATTTAACTTTGTGTTCAATCTTTACTTAGCAAGGGTAACATGCATGAAGCACATGAAATGATATTATGAAATTGCATCAATTTAATTTCGACATCCCGACCTGCAGTTTAATTTCATAAAATGTTTGCAAGGTCCGGGCCTATTCGCTAAAATACAAGGGTGAGTTACTCACTTTAAAATCGTTACTCACCCACTTTCGTTACTGACTCACCGGTCCCTTAATTTGGTATTCACTGTCATATGGTGACACAGTAATTCATTAAAGTGACGCAATTTTATCGACTAGTAATCCGGCTAAATTGTATAGTACCCGTCTGAGGAGGACTATCTTAGGAAATGTGAACATTTAATTTATTCGGTTAACTATTTATATTTTTGTCTGTGGACTATGTTAACAACTATTGTTTGTCAAAATACCTATGTCAAAACTCAAATGTCAATGAGTGTTTATTTTGATTTTTGAATCGAAAAATATTTACATAACCTCTTAAAGTTTTTTAAAATACTGGCACGTATAGGTAAAGTAAGTATAACAACTTATTTTGTCCGCTATATATAATTATTTAAATTTTAAACTCTCACTCACGACCGGTATAAAGTGTAACAACTATTACTGTTATTTAATATAAATGCTATGAAATATGAATTATTATTGACCATTCTGAGTGAAATTATTGTTTCTGTGCACCTAAGTAAAATTATTCTTTTAAAACGATGTAACCTAAGTTTTATTAAAATTGTTCAATCTTTTTACAGCTATGCCGCGTAGGCAGATCGTTTCTCAGAGACAGGGCGAAATACTCGTCGACTTTGTGGAGACCCATCGCGATCTAGTGATGGGTCGAATGGCAGGGCCAATGGGCAGCCAGGCTACAAGACAAGCCTGGCAAAACCTGGCCCTCAAATTGAATTCATTGGGATGCGGGGTCCAAAGGACTGGGCCGCAGTGGCGTAGAGTAAGTAAACACAAGCTTTAATTACTAATTTTTGTAACACATGTGTATTTGTTCAAAGAGTTCATCTTTCATGTTCCGCCTGTGTAGAGGAATACTGGCAGAAAACGCTGAACGTTTTCGCCACACCGGGTTATGCGCCTATCATGAGCTATAACCGGTTTAACCTGCTGTGCAAATGCCTGCACTTCAACAATAATCGGAATTGTGATCCAAATTCTGAGGCAAAGTTTTTTAAGGTGAAACCTATTGTGGATCACCTTAATAACAAATTCTCAAATTTGTATAAATTATCAAGAAATTTATCGTAAGACGAAAGTCTAATAATGTGGAAGGGTTGCTTAAACATTAAGCAATTCATCCCCAAAAAGGCCTCCGCAGTTGGCATTAAAACGTACGAGTTGTGTGAGTCCCAAACTGGATACACGTGGCGTTTTGAAGAGCACACAGGACACACAGCTGTTCTGAAAATGCCACTCCAGTTTCGGGAGCCATCCCATCACTCGTCCTCGAACTCCTAAAGTAACACACGATTTGGATAGACAACTATTATAACTCTCCCACACACGCACGCGAGTTGAAGTCCCGTGGCTTCGATTGCGTGGGAACGCTGCGGACAAATCGTCAGTTTGTGCCCGGCGAACTGGCGAATTTGAAAAAGGGAAGTATGGCCGTCGATCATGTTTATGGTATGGCACTTCGGGAGACGTAGATCTTATGATATGGCGAGATAAGAACCGCGTGGCCTTTATCTCTACATACCACGGGGCCCAAGTCACGATGTGCGACGGTAAATATAAACCTTCCGTCGTACCAGACTACAATGTCTGTATGGGGGGGGTTGACCGCAAAGACGCCATGCTTTCGCACTACCCCATTGAGCGCAAAAGGTCGCTCGTCTGGTACAAGAAGTTCTTCAGACGTTTCTTGAACGTTAGTACCCTAAATGCATATATACTTTACAAAGCGTCGCACAATAATTGTTCTCACCGAAGTTTTCGTATTACTTTGGTGACAGAATTGTTGGCGCGATACGCTAGCACGACACCACAAACACAAACACCATACCTCATTACATGACACTTCCCATACCAATATAATCTGGTTAGTGGGGTAAGAGGTGAGAGAGGAGAGCGCCTTAGGCGAAATTATTACATATTTTCAAAATAGGTTTTGCACTTATTTTTATTTAACTGATTTTAAAACTAGTATTTGTTCAAAGAGTTCATCTTTCATGTTCCGCCTATGGTGCCTCATAATCATTCCACCAAAAGAAAAAGACACTCAACCCAAATACCGCAATGGATATTAGAAAAGGTGACAGTAAAAAGACTTCTGTGGCACCTGCTTCCCAAATTAAACACAAGACAATATGGGTTCGTCCCTCATCGCTCAACGCAGGACGCCTCTACAACCTCATTCAGCACATCCGCATTCCGCGGCAATTTAAAGACGTACACTGCTTTGAAGAACGTTTTTACTATAGTTATACACATATCATATCCACAATTTTCAGTTAATTGAAACCTTTAGAATTTAACTTTGTAATTAATCTTTACTGAGCAAGGTTAACATGCATGAAGCACATGAAACTGCATTTATTTAATTTCGACATCCCAACCTGGTAATGTAATTGCCTGACGCCTTGTCAAGATCCGTTAATGCCTAGGTGGAGAAAAATCACAGAAATAGACAGATTCTGGATAAGCACAAAGATGATTGGGATAAAAATAAATATTTGCTTGGCCGCCATCAGCGGAGACGAGCAAGTATTTTTTGGTTTGTTTAGCAGGTGCTATGCCTTATCGTACTTTTCAGTATCGTGGAAGGAGGCAACGAAAGTAGTCCTATGGAAGCCGGGAAAAGATAACTACACTCAACCCAAATACCGCAATGGATACTAGAAAAGATGAGAGTAAAAAGACTTCGGTGGCACCTGCTTCCCAAACTGAACACAAGACAATATGGATTTTGGGTTTGTCCCTCATCGCTCAACGCAGGACGCCTCTACAACCTCATTCAGCACATCCGCGGCATCTTAAAGGGATGGCAATTTAAATATGGCAGGTGTTGTGTAGCTTCAACTGGTAGATCTTACTTCATGTTTTTATTGCTTCTTGAAGTAGAGAACGTTTTTATAACACAACCATTTAAGTGGATTCATTGAATTTATTTCTGTCTTTTTCACTCTCACGGATACGTTAGTAGGTGCGACATGTAGCGTCGCGGAAGAATATAACAGAAAAGCAACCTTTTACCTAATTACTCAAAAACCAGAGATGTGAAATATAGTTTAATAAAAGTATTTAAATACAAAATGCAAATGCATAGTTGTAAGCACAATTTCAAATAGAAATACAAAATAGTTTTAAATAAAAGTATTCAAATACAAAATGCAAAATACGTATTTTCAAAATAGGTTTTGCACTTATTTTTATTTAACTGATTTTAAAACTAGTATTTGTTCAAAGAGTTCATCTTTCATGTTCCGCCTGTGTAGAGGAATACTGGCAGAAAACGCTGAACGTTTTCGCCACACCGGGTTATGCGCCTATCATGAGCTATAACCGGTTTAACCTGCTGTGCAAATGCCTGCACTTCAACAATAATCGGAATTGCGATCCTAGGTCATTGTCAAATTCTGAGGCAAAGTTTTTTAAGGTGAAACCTATTGTGGATCACCTTAATAAAAAATTCTCAAATTTGTATAAATTATCAAGAAATTTATTGTTAGACGAAAGTCTAATAATGTGGAAGGGTTGCTCAAAAATTAAGCAATTCATCCCCAAAAAGGCCTCCGCAGTTGGCATTAAAACGTACGAGTTGTGTGAGTCCCAAACTGGATACACGTGGCGTTTTGAAGAGCACACAGGACACACAGCTGTTCTGAAAATGCCACTCCAGTTTCGGGAGCCATCCCATCACTCGTCCTCGAACTCCTAAAGGGTCTCGAGGGAAAGGGACACACGATTTGGATGGACAACTATTATAACTCTCCCACACTCGCACGCGAGTTGAAGTGCCGTGGCTTCGATTGCGTGGGAACGCTGCGGACAAATCGTCAGTTCGTGCCCGGCGAACTGGCGAATTTGAAAAAGGGAAGTATGGCCGTCGGTCATGTTTATGGTATGGCACTTCGGGAGACGTAGATCTTATGGTATGGCGAGATAAGAACCGCGTGGCGCTTATCTCTACATACCACGGGGCCCAAGTCACGATGTGCGACGGTAAATATAAACCTTCCGTCGTACCAGACTACAATGTCTGTATTTGGTTTGGTTGACCGCAAAGACGCCATGCTTTCGCACTACCCCATTCATTGAGCGCAAAAGGTCGCTCGTCTGGTACAAGAAGTTCTTCAGACGTTTCTTGAACGTTAGTACCCTAAATGCATATACACTTTACAAAGCGTCGCACAATAATTGTTCTCACCGAAGTTTTCGTATTACTTTGGTGACAGAATTGTTGGCGCGATACGCTAGCACGACACCACAAACACAAACACCATACCTCATTACATGACACTTCCCATACCAATATAATCTGGTTAGTGGGGTAAGAGGTGAGAGAGGAGAGCGCCTTAGGCGAAATTATTACGTATTTTCAAAATAGGTTTTGCACTTATTTTTATTTAACTGATTTTAAAACTAGTATTTGTTCAAAGAGTTCATCTTTCATGTTCCGCCTATAGGGCCTCATAATCATTCCACCAAAAGAAAAAGATAACTACACTCAACCCAAATACCGCAATGGATACTAGAAAAGGTGACAGTAAAAAGACTTCTGTTGCACCTGCTTCCCAAATTAAACACAAGACAATATGGGTTCGTCACTGGTTTGAATAACTGGTCAATATGGGTTGGGCACTGCTTTGAAGCAACGTTTTTACTATAGTTATACACATATCATATCCACAATTTTCCGTTAATTGAAATCCTTTAGAATTTAACTTTGTGTTCAATCTTTACTGAGCTAGGGTAACATGCATGAAACACATGAAATGATATGAAATTGCATTAATTTAATTTGGACATCCCGACCTGGTAATGTAATTTTCTGACGCCTTCTCAAGATCCGTTAATGCCTTGGTGGAAAAAAATCACAGAAATAGACAGATTCTGGATAAGAACAAAGATGATTGGGATAAAAATAAATATTTGCTTGGCCGTCATCAGCGGGGACAAACAAGTATTTTTCGGTTTGTTTAGCATGTGCTATGCCTTATCATACTTTTCAGTATCGTGGAAGGAGGCAACGAAAGCAGTCCTATGGAAGCCGGGCAAAGGTTACTACACTCAACACAAATACCGCAATGGATACTAGAAAAGATGAGAGTAAAAAGACTTCGGTGGCACCTGCTTCCCAAACTGAACACAAGACAATATGGCTTCGTCCCTCGCAGGACGCTTCTACAACCTCATTCAGCACATCCGCGGCATCTAAAAGACATACACTGCTTTGAAGCAACGTTTTTACTATAATTATACACATATCATGTCCACAATTGTCCGTTAATTGAAATCCTATAGAATTTAACTTTGTGTTCAATCTTTACTTAGCAAGGGTAACATGCATGAAGCACATGAAATGATATTATGAAATTGCATCAATTTAATTTCGACATCCCGACCTGCAGTTTAATTTCATAAAATGTTTGCAAGGTCCGGGCCTATTCGCTAAAATACAAGGGTGAGTTACTCACTTTAAAATCGTTACTCACCCACTTTCGTTACTGACTCACCGGTCCCTTAATTTGGTATTCACTGTCATATGGTGACACAGTAATTCACTAAAGTGACGCAATTTTATCGACTAGTAATCCGGCTAAATTGTATAGTACCCGTCTGAGGAGGACTATCTTAGAAAATGTGAACATTTAATTTATTCGGTTAACTATTTATATTTTTGTCTGTGGCCTATGTTAACAACTATTGTTTGTCAAAATACCTATGTCAAAACTCAAATGTCAATGAGTGTTTATTTTGATTTTTGAATCGAAAAATATTTACATAACCTCTTAAAGTTTTTTAAAATACTGGCACGTATAGGTAAAGTAAGTATAACAACTTATTTTGTCCGCTATATATAATTATTTAAATTTTAAACTCTCACTCACGACCGGTATAAAGTGTAACAACTATTACTGTTATTTAATATAAATGCTATGAAATATGAATTATTATTGACCATTCTGAGTGAAATTATTGTTTCTGTGCACCTAAGTAAAATTATTCTTTTAAAACGATGTAACCTAAGTTTTATTAAAATTGTTCAATCTTTTTACAGCTATGCCGCGTAGGCAGATCGTTTCTCAGAGACAGGGCGAAATACTCGTCGACTTTGTGGAGACCCATCGCGATCTAGTGATGGGTCGAATGGCAGGGCCAATGGGCAGCCAGGCTACAAGACAAGCCTGGCAAAACCTGGCCCTCAAATTGAATTCATTGGGATGCGGGGTCCAAAGGACTGGGCCGCAGTGGCGTAGAGTAAGTAAACACAAGCTTCAATTACTAATTTTTGTAACACATGTGTATTTGTTCAAAGAGTTCATCTTTCATGTTCCGCCTGTGTAGAGGAATACTGGCAGAAAACGCTGAACGTTTTCGCCACACCGGGTTATGCGCCTATCATGAGCTATAACCGGTTTAACCTGCTGTGCAAATGCCTGCACTTCAACAATAATCGGAATTGTGATCCAAATTCTGAGGCAAAGTTTTTTAAGGTGAAACCTATTGTGGATCACCTTAATAACAAATTCTCAAATTTGTATAAATTATCAAGAAATTTATCGTAAGACGAAAGTCTAATAATGTGGAAGGGTTGCTTAAACATTAAGCAATTCATCCCCAAAAAGGCCTCCGCAGTTGGCATTAAAACGTACGAGTTGTGTGAGTCCCAAACTGGATACACGTGGCGTTTTGAAGAGCACACAGGACACACAGCTGTTCTGAACTCCTAAAGTAACACACGATTTGGATAGACAACTATTATAACTCTCCCACACACGCACGCGAGTTGAAGTCCCGTGGCTTCGATTGCGTGGGAACGCTGCGGACAAATCGTCAGTTTGTGCCCGGCGAACTGGCGAATTTGAAAAAGGGAAGTATGGCCGTCGATCATGTTTATGGTATGGCACTTCGGGAGACGTAGATCTTATGATATGGCGAGATAAGAACCGCGTGGCCTTTATCTCTACATACCACGGGGCCCAAGTCACGATGTGCGACGGTAAATATAAACCTTCCGTCGTACCAGACTACAATGTCTGCGGTCAACCCCCCCCGGGTTGACCGCAAAGACGCCATGCTTTCGCACTACCCCATTGAGCGCAAAAGGTCGCTCGTCTGGTACAAGAAGTTCTTCAGACGTTTCTTGAACGTTAGTACCCTAAATGCATATATACTTTACAAAGCGTCGCACAATAATTGTTCTCACCGAAGTTTTCGTATTACTTTGGTGACAGAATTGTTGGCGCGATACGCTAGCACGACACCACAAACACAAACACCATACCTCATTACATGACACTTCCCATACCAATATAATCTGGTTAGTGGGGTAAGAGGTGAGAGAGGAGAGCGCCTTAGGCGAAATTATTACATATTTTCAAAATAGGTTTTGCACTTATTTTTATTTAACTGATTTTAAAACTAGTATTTGTTCAAAGAGTTCATCTTTCATGTTCCGCCTATGGGGCCTCATAATCATTCCACCAAAAGAAAAAGACACTCAACCCAAATACCGCAATGGATATTAGAAAAGGTGACAGTAAAAAGACTTCTGTGGCACCTGCTTCCCAAATTAAACACAAGACAATATGGGTTCGTCCCTCATCGCTCAACGCAGGACGCCTCTACAACCTCATTCAGCACATCCGCATTCCGCGGCAATTTAAAGACGTACACTGCTTTGAAGAACGTTTTTACTATAGTTATACACATATCATATCCACAATTTTCAGTTAATTGAAACCTTTAGAATTTAACTTTGTAATTAATCTTTACTGAGCAAGGTTAACATGCATGAAGCACATGAAACTGCATTTATTTAATTTCGACATCCCAACCTGGTAATGTAATTGCCTGACGCCTTGTCAAGATCCGTTAATGCCTAGGTGGAGAAAAATCACAGAAATAGACAGATTCTGGATAAGCACAAAGATGATTGGGATAAAAATAAATATTTGCTTGGCCGCCATCAGCGGAGACGAAGAAGTATTTTTTGGTTTGTTTAGCAGGTGCTATGCCTTATCGTACTTTTCAGTATCGTGGAAGGAGGCAACGAAAGTAGTCCTATGGAAGCCGGGAAAAGATAACTACACTCAACCCAAATACCGCAATGGATACTAGAAAAGATGAGAGTAAAAAGACTTCGGTGGCACCTGCTTCCCAAACTGCACACAAGACAATATGGATTTTGGGTTCGTCCCTCATCGCTCAACGCAGGACGCCTCTACAACCTCATTCGGCACATCCGCGGCATCTTAAAGGGATGGCAATTTAAATATGGCAGGTGTTGTGTAGCTTCAGCTGGTAGATCTTACTTCATGTTTTTATTGCTTCTTGAAGTAGAGAACGTTCTTATAACACAACCATTTAAGTGGATTCATTGAATTTATTTCTGTCTTTTTCACTCTCACGGATACGTTAGTAGGTGCGACATGTAGCGTCGCGGAAGAATATAACAGAAAAGCAACCTTTTACCTAATTACTCAAAAACCAGAGATGTGAAATATAGTTTAATTAGTTTTGTTTAGCAGGTGCTATGCCTTATCGTACTTTTCAGTATCGTGGAAGGAGGCAACGAAAGTAGTCCTATGGAAGCCGGGAAAAGATAACTACACTCAACCCAAATACCGCAATGGATACTAGAAAAGGTGACAGTAAAAAGACTTCTGTTGCACCTGCTTCCCAAATTAAACACAAGACAATATGGGTTCGTCACTGGTTTGAATAACTGGTCAATATGGGTTGGGCACTGCTTTGAAGCAACGTTTTTACTATAGTTATACACATATCATATCCACAATTTTCCGTTAATTGAAATCCTTTAGAATTTAACTTTGTGTTCAATCTTTACTGAGCTAGGGTAACATGCATGAAGCACATGAAATGATATGAAATTGCATTAATTTAATTTGGACATCCCGACCTGGTAATGTAATTTTCTGACGCCTTCTCAAGATCCGTTAATGCCTTGGTGGAAAAAAATCACAGAAATAGACAGATTCTGGATAAGAACAAAGATGATTGGGATAAAAATAAATATTTGCTTGGCCGTCATCAGCGGGGACAAACAAGTATTTTTCGGTTTGTTTAGCATGTGCTATGCCTTATCATACTTTTCAGTATCGTGGAAGGAGGCAACGAAAGCAGTCCTATGGAAGCCGGGCAAAGGTTACTACACTCAACACAAATACCGCAATGGATACTAGAAAAGATGAGAGTAAAAAGACTTCGGTGGCACCTGCTTCCCAAACTGAACACAAGACAATATGGCTTCGTCCCTCGCAGGACGCTTCTACAACCTCATTCAGCACATCCGCGGCATCTAAAAGACATACACTGCTTTGAAGCAACGTTTTTACTATAATTATACACATATCATGTCCACAATTGTCCGTTAATTGAAATCCTATAGAATTTAACTTTGTGTTCAATCTTTACTGAGCAAGGGTAACATGCATGAAGCACATGAAATGATATTATGAAATTGCATCAATTTAATTTCGACATCCCGACCTGCAGTTTAATTTCATAAAATGTTTGCAAGGTCCGGGCCTATTCGCTAAAATACAAGGGTGAGTTACTCACTTTAAAATCGTTACACACCCACTTTCGTTACTGACTCACCGGTCCCTTAATTTGGTATTCACTGTCATATGGTGACACAGTAATTCACTAAATTGACGCAATTTTATCGACTAGTAATCCGGCTAAATTGTATAGTACCCGTCTGAGGAGGACTATCTTAGAAAATGTGAACATTTAATTTATTCGGTTAACTATTTATATTTTTGTCTGTGGACTATGTTAACAACTATTGTTTGTCAAAATACCTATGTCAAAACTCAAATGTCAATGAGTGTTTATTTTGATTTTTGAATCGAAAAATATTTACATAACCTCTTAAAGTTTTTTAAAATACTGGCACGTATAGGTAAAGTAAGTATAACAACTTATTTTGTCCGCTATATATAATTATTTAAATTTTAAACTCTCACTCACAACCGGTATAAAGTGTAACAACTATTACTGTTATTTAATATAAATGCTATGAAATATGAATTATTATTGACCATTCTGAGTGAAATTATTGTTTCTGTGCACCTAAGTAAAATTATTCTTTTAAAACGATGTAACCTAAGTTTTATTAAAATTGTTCAATCTTTTTACAGCTATGCCGCGTAGGCAGATCGTTTCTCAGAGACAGGGCGAAATACTCGTCGACTTTGTGGAGACCCATCGCGATCTAGTGATGGGTCGAATGGCAGGGCCAATGGGCAGCCAGGCTACAAGACAAGCCTGGCAAAACCTGGCCCTCAAATTGAATTCATTGGGATGCGGGGTCCAAAGGACTGGGCCGCAGTGGCGTAGAGTAAGTAAACACAAGCTTTAATTACTAATTTTTGTAACACATGTGTATTTGTTCAAAGAGTTCATCTTTCATGTTCCGCCTGTGTAGAGGAATACTGGCAGAAAACGCTGAACGTTTTCGCCACACCGGGTTATGCGCCTATCATGAGCTATAACCGGTTTAACCTGCTGTGCAAATGCCTGCACTTCAACAATAATCGGAATTGTGATCCAAATTCTGAGGCAAAGTTTTTTAAGGTGAAACCTATTGTGGATCACCTTAATAACAAATTCTCAAATTTGTATAAATTATCAAGAAATTTATCGTAAGACGAAAGTCTAATAATGTGGAAGGGTTGCTTAAACATTAAGCAATTTATCCCCAAAAAGGCCTCCGCAGTTGGCATTAAAACGTACGAGTTGTGTGAGTCCCAAACTGGATACACGTGGCGTTTTGAAGAGCACACAGGACACACAGCTGTTCTGAAAATGCCACTCCAGTTTCGGGAGCCATCCCATCACTCGTCCTCGAACTCCTAAAGTAACACACGATTTGGATAGACAACTATTATAACTCTCCCACACACGCACGCGAGTTGAAGTCCCGTGGCTTCGATTGCGTGGGAACGCTGCGGACAAATCGTCAGTTTGTGCCCGGCGAACTGGCGAATTTGAAAAAGGGAAGTATGGCCGTCGATCATGTTTATGGTATGGCACTTCGGGAGACGTAGATCTTATGATATGGCGAGATAAGAACCGCGTGGCCTTTATCTCTACATACCACGGGGCCCAAGTCACGATGTGCGACGGTAAATATAAACCTTCCGTCGTACCAGACTACAATGTCTGCGGTCAACCCCCCCCGGGTTGACCGCAAAGACGCCATGCTTTCGCACTACCCCATTGAGCGCAAAAGGTCGCTCGTCTGGTACAAGAAGTTCTTCAGACGTTTCTTGAACGTTAGTACCCTAAATGCATATATACTTTACAAAGCGTCGCACAATAATTGTTCTCACCGAAGTTTTCGTATTACTTTACGACACCACAAACACAAACACCATACCTCATTACATGACACTTCCCATACCAATATAATCTGGTTAGTGGGGTAAGAGGTGAGAGAGGAGAGCGCCTTAGGCGAAATTATTACATATTTTCAAAATAGGTTTTGCACTTATTTTTATTTAACTGATTTTAAAACTAGTATTTGTTCAAAGAGTTCATCTTTCATGTTCCGCCTATGGGGCCTCATAATCATTCCACCAAAAGAAAAAGACACTCAACCCAAATACCGCAATGGATATTAGAAAAGGTGACAGTAAAAAGACTTCTGTGGCACCTGCTTCCCAAATTAAACACAAGACAATATGGGTTCGTCCCTCATCGCTCAACGCAGGACGCCTCTACAACCTCATTCAGCACATCCGCATTCCGCGGCAATTTAAAGACGTACACTGCTTTGAAGAACGTTTTTACTATAGTTATACACATATCATATCCACAATTTTCAGTTAATTGAAACCTTTAGAATTTAACTTTGTAATTAATCTTTACTGAGCAAGGTTAACATGCATGAAGCACATGAAACTGCATTTATTTAATTTCGACATCCCAACCTGGTAATGTAATTGCCTGACGCCTTGTCAAGATCCGTTAATGCCTAGGTGGAGAAAAATCACAGAAATAGACAGATTCTGGATAAGCACAAAGATGATTGGGATAAAAATAAATATTTGCTTGGCCGCCATCAGCGGAGACGAACAAGCATTTTTTGGTTTGTTTAGCAGGTGCTATGCCTTATCGTACTTTTCAGTATCGTGGAAGGAGGCAACGAAAGTAGTCCTATGGAAGCCGGGAAAAGATAACTACACTCAACCCAAATACCGCAATGGATACTAGAAAAGATGAGAGTAAAAAGACTTCGGTGGCACCTGCTTCCCAAACTGAACACAAGACAATATGGATTTTGGGTTCGTCCCTCATCGCTCAACGCAGGACGCCTCTACAACCTCATTCAGCACATCCGCGGCATCTTAAAGGGATGGCAATTTAAATATGGCAGGTGTTGTGTAGCTTCAGCTGGTAGATCTTACTTCATGTTTTTATTGCTTCTTGAAGTAGAGAACGTTTTTATAACACAACCATTTAAGTGGATTCATTGAATTTATTTCTGTCTTTTTCACTCTCACGGATACGTTAGTAGGTGCGACATGTAGCGTCGCGGAAGAATATAACAGAAAAGCAACCTTTTACCTAATTACTCAAAAACCAGAGAAGTGAAATATAGTTTAATTAGTTTTGTTTAGCAGGTGCTATGCCTTATCGTACTTTTCAGTATCGTGGAAGGAGGCAACGAAAGTAGTCCTATGGAAGCCGGGAAAAGATAACTACACTCAACCCAAATACCGCAATGGATACTAGAAAAGGTGACAGTAAAAAGACTTCTGTTGCACCTGCTTCCCAAATTATACACAAGACAATATGGGTTCGTCACTGGTTTGAATAACTGGTCAATATGGGTTGGGCACTGCTTTGAAGCAACGTTTTTACTATAGTTATACACATATCATATCCACAATTTTCCGTTAATTGAAATCCTTTAGAATTTAACTTTGTGTTCAATCTTTACTGAGCTAGGGTAACATGCATGAAGCACATGAAATGATCTGAAATTGCATTAATTTAATTTGGACATCCCGACCTGGTAATGTAATTTTCTGACGCCTTCTCAAGATCCGTTAATGCCTTGGTGGAAAAAAATCACAGAAATAGACAGATTCTGGATAAGAACAAAGATGATTGGGATAAAAATAAATATTTGCTTGGCCGTCATCAGCGGGGACAAACAAGTATTTTTCGGTTTGTTTAGCATGTGCTATGCCTTATCATACTTTTCAGTATCGTGGAAGGAGGCAACGAAAGCAGTCCTATGGAAGCCGGGCAAAGGTTACTACACTCAACACAAATACCGCAATGGATACTAGAAAAGATGAGAGTAAAAAGACTTCGGTGGCACCTGCTTCCCAAACTGAACACAAGACAATATGGCTTCGTCCCTCGCAGGACGCTTCTACAACCTCATTCAGCACATCCGCGGCATCTAAAAGACATACACTGCTTTGAAGCAACGTTTTTACTATAATTATACACATATCATGTCCACAATTGTCCGTTAATTGAAATCCTATAGAATTTAACTTTGTGTTCAATCTTTACTGAGCAAGGGTAACATGCATGAAGCACATGAAATGATATTATGAAATTGCATCAATTTAATTTCGACATCCCGACCTGCAGTTTAATTTCATAAAATGTTTGCAAGGTCCGGGCCTATTCGCTAAAATACAAGGGTGAGTTACTCACTTTAAAATCGTTACTCACCCACTTTCGTTACTGACTCACCGGTCCCTTAATTTGGTATTCACTGTCATATGGTGACACAGTAATTCACTAAATTGACGCAATTTTATCGACTAGTAATCCGGCTAAATTGTATAGTACCCGTCTGAGTAGGACTATCTTAGAAAATGTGAACATTTAATTTATTCGGTTAACTATTTATATTTTTGTCTGTGGACTATGTTAACAACTATTGTTTGTCAAAATACCTATGTCAAAACTCAAATGTCAATGAGTGTTTATTTTGATTTTTGAATCGAAAAATATTTACATAACCTCTTAAAGTTTTTTAAAATACTGGCACGTATAGGTAAAGTAAGTATAACAACTTATTTTGTCCGCTATATATAATTATTTAAATTTTAAACTCTCACTCACGACCGGTATAAAGTGTAACAACTATTACTGTTATTTAATATAAATGCTATGAAATATGAATTATTATTGACCATTCTGAGTGAAATTTTTGTTTTTGTGCACCTAAGTAAAATTATTCTTTTAAAACGATGTAACCTAAGTTTTATTAAAATTGTTCAATCTTTTTACAGCTATGCCGCGTAGGCAGATCGTTTCTCAGAGACAGGGCGAAATACTCGTCGACTTTGTGGAGACCCATCGCGATCTAGTGATGGGTCGAATGGCAGGGCCAATGGGCAGCCAGGCTACAAGACAAGCCTGGCAAAACCTGGCCCTCAAATTGAATTCATTGGGATGCGGGGTCCAAAGGACTGGGCCGCAGTGGCGTAGAGTAAGTAAACACAAGCTTTAATTACTAATTTTTGTAACACATGTGTATTTGTTCAAAGAGTTCATCTTTCATGTTCCGCCTGTGTAGAGGAATACTGGCAGAAAACGCTGAACGTTTTCGCCACACCGGGTTATGCGCCTATCATGAGCTATAACCGGTTTAACCTGCTGTGCAAATGCCTGCACTTCAACAATAATCGGAATTGTGATCCAAATTCTGAGGCAAAGTTTTTTAAGGTGAAACCTATTGTGGATCACCTTAATAACAAATTCTCAAATTTGTATAAATTATCAAGAAATTTATCGTAAGACGAAAGTCTAATAATGTGGAAGGGTTGCTTAAACATTAAGCAATTCATCCCCAAAAAGGCCTCCGCAGTTGGCATTAAAACGTACGAGTTGTGTGAGTCCCAAACTGGATACACGTGGCGTTTTGAAGAGCACACAGGACACACAGCTGTTCTGAAAATGCCACTCCAGTTTCGGGAGCCATCCCATCACTCGTCCTCGAACTCCTAAAGTAACACACGATTTGGATAGACAACTATTATAACTCTCCCACACACGCACGCGAGTTGAAGTCCCGTGGCTTCGATTGCGTGGGAACGCTGCGGACAAATCGTCAGTTTGTGCCCGGCGAACTGGCGAATTTGAAAAAGGGAAGTATGGCCGTCGATCATGTTTATGGTATGGCACTTCGGGAGACGTAGATCTTATGATATGGCGAGATAAGAAGTCACGATGTGCGACGGTAAATATAAACCTTCCGTCGTACCAGACTACAATGTCTGTATAGGGGGGGTTGACCGCAAAGACGCCATGCTTTCGCACTACCCCATTGAGCGCAAAAGGTCGCTCGTCTGGTACAAGAAGTTCTTCAGACGTTTCTTGAACGTTAGTACCCTAAATGCATATATACTTTACAAAGCGTCGCACAATAATTGTTCTCACCGAAGTTTTCGTATTATTTTGGTGACAGAATTGTTGGCGCGATACGCTAGCACGACACCACAAACACAAACACCATACCTCATTACATGACACTTCCCATACCAATATAATCTGGTTAGTGGGGTAAGAGGTGAGAGAGGAGAGCGCCTTAGGCGAAATTATTACGTATTTTCAAAATAGGTTTTGCACTTATTTTTATTTAACTGATTTTAAAACTAGTATTTGTTCAAAGAGTTCATCTTTCATGTTCCGCCTATAGGGCCTCATAATCATTCCACCAAAAGAAAAAGATAACTACACTCAACCCAAATACCGCAATGGATACTAGAAAAGGTGACAGTAAAAAGACTTCTGTTGCACCTGCTTCCCAAATTAAACACAAGACAATATGGGTTCGTCACTGGTTTGAATAACTGGTCAATATGGGTTGGGCACTGCTTTGAAGCAACGTTTTTACTATAGTTATACACATATCATATCCACAATTTTCCGTTAATTGAAATCCTTTAGAATTTAACTTTGTGTTCAATCTTTACTGAGCTAGGGTAACATGCATGAAGCACATGAAATGATATGAAATTGCATTAATTTAATTTGGACATCCCGACCTGGTAATGTAATTTTCTGACGCCTTCTCAAGATCCGTTAATGCCTTGGTGGAAAAAAATCACAGAAATAGACAGATTCTGGATAAGAACAAAGATGATTGGGATAAAAATAAATATTTGCTTGGCCGTCATCAGCGGGGACAAACAAGTATTTTTCGGTTTGTTTAGCATGTGCTATGCCTTATCATACTTTTCAGTATCGTGGAAGGAGGCAACGAAAGCAGTCCTATGGAAGCCGGGCAAAGGTTACTACACTCAACACAAATACCGCAATGGATACTAGAAAAGATGAGAGTAAAAAGACTTCGGTGGCACCTGCTTCCCAAACTGAACACAAGACAATATGGCTTCGTCCCTCGCAGGACGCTTCTACAACCTCATTCAGCACATCCGCGGCATCTAAAAGACATACACTGCTTTGAAGCAACGTTTTTACTATAATTATACACATATCATGTCCACAATTGTCCGTTAATTGAAATCCTATAGAATTTAACTTTGTGTTCAATCTTTACTGAGCAAGGGTAACATGCATGAAGCACATGAAATGATATTATGAAATTGCATCAATTTAATTTCGACATCCCGACCTGCAGTTTAATTTCATAAAATGTTTGCAAGGTCCGGGCCTATTCGCTAAAATACAAGGGTGAGTTACTCACTTTAAAATCGTTACTCACCCACTTTCGTTACTGACTCACCGGTCCCTTAATTTGGTATTCACTGTCATATGGTGACACAGTAATTCACTAAATTGACGCAATTTTATCGACTAGTAATCCGGCTAAATTGTATAGTACCCGTCTGAGGAGGACTATCTTAGAAAATGTGAACATTTAATTTATTCGGTTAACTATTTATATTTTTGTCTGTGGACTATGTTAACAACTATTGTTTGTCAAAATACCTATGTCAAAACTCAAATGTCAATGAGTGTTTATTTTGATTTTTGAATCGAAAAATATTTACATAACCTCTTAAAGTTTTTTAAAATACTGGCACGTATAGGTAAAGTAAGTATAACAACTTATTTTGTCCGCTATATATAATTATTTAAATTTTAAACTCTCACTCACGACCGGTATAAAGTGTAACAACTATTACTGTTATTTAATATAAATGCTATGAAATATGAATTATTATTGACCATTCTGAGTGAAATTATTGTTTCTGTGCACCTAAGTAAAATTCTTTTAAAACGATGTAACCTAAGTTTTATTAAAATTGTTCAATCTTTTTACAGCTATGCCGCGTAGGCAGATCGTTTCTCAGAGACAGGGCGAAATACTCGTCGACTTTGTGGAGACCCATCGCGATCTAGTGATGGGTCGAATGGCAGGGCCAATGGGCAGCCAGGCTACAAGACAAGCCTGGCAAAACCTGGCCCTCAAATTGAATTCATTGGGATGCGGGGTCCAAAGGACTGGGCCGCAGTGGCGTAGAGTAAGTAAACACAAGCTTTAATTACTAATTTTTGTAACACATGTGTATTTGTTCAAAGAGTTCATCTTTCATGTTCCGCCTGTGTAGAGGAATACTGGCAGAAAACGCTGAACGTTTTCGCCACACCGGGTTATGCGCCTATCATGAGCTATAACCGGTTTAACCTGCTGTGCAAATGCCTGCACTTCAACAATAATCGGAATTGTGATCCAAATTCTGAGGCAAAGTTTTTTAAGGTGAAACCTATTGTGGATCACCTTAATAACAAATTCTCAAATTTGTATAAATTATCAAGAAATTTATCGTAAGACGAAAGTCTAATAATGTGGAAGGGTTGCTTAAACATTAAGCAATTCATCCCCAAAAAGGCCTCCGCAGTTGGCATTAAAACGTACGAGTTGTGTGAGTCCCAAACTGGATACACGTGGCGTTTTGAAGAGCACACAGGACACACAGCTGTTCTGAAAATGCCACTCCAGTTTCGGGAGCCATCCCATCACTCGTCCTCGAACTCCTAAAGTAACACACGATTTGGATAGACAACTATTATAACTCTCCCACACACGCACGCGAGTTGAAGTCCCGTGGCTTCGATTGCGTGGGAACGCTGCGGACAAATCGTCAGTTTGTGCCCGGCGAACTGGCGAATTTGAAAAAGGGAAGTATGGCCGTCGATCATGTTTATGGTATGGCACTTCGGGAGACGTAGATCTTATGATATGGCGAGATAAGAAGTCACGATGTGCGACGGTAAATATAAACCTTCCGTCGTACCAGACTACAATGTCTGCGGTCAACCCCCCCCGGGTTGACCGCAAAGACGCCATGCTTTCGCACTACCCCATTGAGCGCAAAAGGTCGCTCGTCTGGTACAAGAAGTTCTTCAGACGTTTCTTGAACGTTAGTACCCTAAATGCATATATACTTTACAAAGCGTCGCACAATAATTGTTCTCACCGAAGTTTTCGTATTACTTTGGTGACAGAATTGTTGGCGCGATACGCTAGCACGACACCACAAACACAAACACCATACCTCATTACATGACACTTCCCATACCAATATAATCTGGTTAGTGGGGTAAGAGGTGAGAGAGGAGAGCGCCTTAGGCGAAATTATTACATATTTTCAAAATAGGTTTTGCACTTATTTTTATTTAACTGATTTTAAAACTAGTATTTGTTCAAAGAGTTCATCTTTCATGTTCCGCCTATGGGGCCTCATAATCATTCCACCAAAAGAAAAAGACACTCAACTCAAATACCGCAATGGATATTAGAAAAGGTGACAGTAAAAAGACTTCTGTGGCACCTGCTTCCCATATTAAACACAAGACAATATGGGTTCGTCCCTCATCGCTCAACGCAGGACGCCTCTACAACCTCATTCAGCACATCCGCATTCCGCGGCAATTTAAAGACGTACACTGCTTTGAAGAACGTTTTTACTATAGTTATACACATATCATATCCACAATTTTCAGTTAATTGAAACCTTTAGAATTTAACTTTGTAATTAATCTTTACTGAGCAAGGTTAACATGCATGAAGCACATGAAACTGCATTTATTTAATTTCGACATCCCAACCTGGTAATGTAATTGCCTGACGCCTTGTCAAGGTCCGTTAATGCCTAGGTGGAGAAAAATCACAGAAATAGACAGATTCTGGATAAGCACAAAGATGATTGGGATAAAAATAAATATTTGCTTGGCCGCCATCAGCGGAGACGAACAAGTATTTTTTGGTTTGTTTAGCAGGTGCTATGCCTTATCGTACTTTTCAGTATCGTGGAAGGAGGCAACGAAAGTAGTCCTATGGAAGCCGGGAAAAGATAACTACACTCAACCCAAATACCACAATGGATACTAGAAAAGATGAGAGTAAAAAGACTTCGGTGGCACCTGCTTCCCAAACTGAACACAAGACAATATGGATTTTGGGTTCGTCCCTCATCGCTCAACGCAGGACGCCTCTACAACCTCATTCAGCACATCCGCGGCATCTTAAAGGGATGGCAATTTAAATATGGCAGGTGTTGTGTAGCTTCAGCTGGTAGATCTTACTTCATGTTTTTATTGCTTCTTGAAGTAGAGAACGTTTTTATAACACAACCATTTAAGTGGATTCATTGAATTTATTTCTGTCTTTTTCACTCTCACGGATACGTTGGTAGGTGCGACATGTAGCGTCGCGGAAGAATATAACCGAAAAACAACCTTTTACCTAATTACTCAAAAAGTAAAAACTAAGCCTGTTATCAAAAATCTGTTTGTAAGCGTTTTTGGATACATTAAACACCGACCGACACATAAAAGCAAATATTACAATTACATCCATTGTAGTTTCCGATAAAAATGAGAAAAGTGAAATTTTCGAGCAACTTTTGGGAGAACTTTTTTTCGAGAAAATTTATTCAATCGTGTTTCTGCTTCTAAGCGATTTTAGATTAAAGACCCAAAATACATGACTTTTAAATTTAAATATAATTGTCTTTAAAACAAAACTTCATTCAAAATCGCTTAAATACGGCTTCTACGCCGTTAAAGCGTCTGAGCATGAATAGTGGTGTTGCAACAAGAGAATTCCATGACGCACTTTGAGGACAGTGCAACTTTCAGGAGACACTCTCCATTTGTTGTGGGGTGTGATTCTCGAAAATAAAATAAAGTCAATCGACCAACCATACCTGAAACCACAGTAATGCAAGCATCACCAGCCAAATTTCGGCATAATTGCATAATAATCAATACAAACACTAACCAATCAGCACCTACGCGATTCTAGCGATGCAAGCATTAACCATTCAGCAGCTTAGATGTAAGCTTGTCGCTGCAATAACATTATTGCAGAATCTGAAGGCTGATAACATCTCTACATATGATGATGTTAACATCTTTCGTTTTTATCTTTAAACTGCACCATCTACACAAAACGAACTATGAAAACCTATTGCAATAAACATTTTTAACAACATCCCTTAAAATTGATAAACTTTTATTTATTTTAGGCTTTTAGAATGTAATCTTTAACCTGGACCATCTACACAAAACGAACTACGAAAACCTAATACAATATACGATTTTAGCAATTTCCTTAAAAATTAATAAACTTCTCTATTATATAAGACAATATACCCTGTGATTTATTTTATGCTTTTAGGGTGTATATCTTTATCCTGGACCATTTACACAAAAAAAACAACGAAAACCTAATTCAATATACGCTTTCAAAACTTACTTTAAAATTGATAAACTTGTTCTATATATAAGACAATATCCCTTTTGATTTATTTTAAATTTTTAGGGTGTGTAGAACCTACGATTAACTGAAAATTATAATTTGAATAGACAAAACTAAATATTCCATCACAAACTTTTTGTTGTTGAAACAAATTGGAACAAATTGGACTGCTATCATAGACAAATACCCTGCTGAAGACCTGGCCAAAAACCAACGTTCTAACTAGAAACTGATACCAACGATGCAAAATAACTATTTGATTGCTTCAATTTGTGAACCTCATAAGAGAAAAGACGTTTCTAAGAGTTCGCAAATATTTTGGACAATTTATTATGACTCTATGTGATTCACCCAATCGGATGTTTTCATCCCACTTGACACTAGGCAGCAGGAAGGTCTTAGAGAGCAGCTATATAGAAGACCAAGCAAGTTGACACTTTACACGTCTTGTATAGGCGACCCAGGGGGGTAGCAGTTTAAATGTGGCAAGGTCTTGTGTAGCTTCAACTGGAAAATTTTACTTCATGTTTTCATGGCTTCTTGAAGTCGAGCTGGGTGGTTCCTGCTTGTAGGAGACCCAGGAGGATGGCAGTTGAAATGTGCAGGTCTTGTGTAGCATCAACTGGTAGATCTTATTTCATGTTTTCATTGCTTCTTGAAACATAGCATGGTTGGTTCCTGCTTGTAGGAGACCCAGGGGGATGGCAGTTTAAATGTGCAGGTCTTGTGTAGCTTCAACTGGTAGAGCTTACATCATGTTTTCATCGCTTCTTGAAGTATAGCATGGTTGGTTCCTGCTTGTAGGAGACCCAGAGGGATGGCAGTTTAAATATGGCAGGTGTTGTGTAGCTTCAACTGGTAGATCTTATTTCATGTTTTTATTGCTTCTTGAAGTAGAGAACGTTTTTATAACACAACCACTAAGGGGATTCATTTAATTTATTTATTTATTTGTCTTTTTCACTCTCTCGGATACGTTGGTAGGTGCGACATGCAGCGTCGCGGAAGCATATTACAGAAAAACAACCTTTTACCTAATTACTCAAAAACTAAGCCTGTTATCAAAAATCTGTTTGTAAGCGTTTTTGGATATTATTATTACCGACACATTTAATCAAATATTACAACTACATCTGTTGTAGTTTCCGATAAAAAAGAGAAAAAGTGAAATTTTGGAGCAACTTTTGGGAGAACTTTTTTTCGAGAAAATTTTACCAATCGTGTTTCTGCTTTTAAGTGATTTTAGATTGAAGACCCAAAATACATGACTTTTAAATTTAAATATAATTGTCTTTATGGTTTTAAATAAAACTTCATTCAAAACCTCTCTAATATTAATAAATAAATAAATAAATAAAATCGCTTAAATACGGCTTCTACGCCGTTAAAGCGTCTGAGCATGAATAGTGGTGTTGCAACAAGAGAATTCCATGACGCACTTTGAGGACAGTGCAACTTTCAGGAGACACTCTGCATTTTTTGTGGGGTGTGATTCTCGAAAATAAAATAAAGTTAATCGACCAACCATAACCTGAAACCATCACCAGCCAAATTTCGGCATAATTGCATAATAATCAATACAAACACTAACCAATCAGCACCTACGCGATTCTACCGATGCAAGCATTAACCATTCAGCAGCTTAGATGTAAGCTTGTCGCTGCAATAACATTATTGCAGAATCTGAGGGCTGATAACATATCTACATCAATGATCTTGATGATGATGTTAACATCTTTCGCTTTTATCTTTAACCTGGACCATCTACACAAAACGAACTACGAAAACCTAATACAATATACGATTTTAGCAATTTCCTTAAAAATTAATAAACTTATTCTCTATTATATAAGACAATATACCCTGTGATTTATTTTATGCTTTTAGGGTGTATATCTTTATCCTGGACCATTTACACAAAAAAAACAACGAAAACCTAATTCAATATACGCTTTCAAAACTTACTTTAAAATTGATAAACTTGTTCTATATATAAGACAATATCCCTTTTGATTTATTTTAAATTTTTAGGATGTATAGAACCTACGATTAACTGAAAATTATAATTTGAATAGAAAAAACTAAATATTCCATCACAATTCACAAACTTATTGTTGTTGAAACAAATTGGAACAAATTGGAACAAATTGGACTGCTATCATAGACAAATACCCTGCTGAAGACCTGGCCGAAAACCAACGTTCTAACTAGAAACTGATACCAACGATGCAAAATAACTATTTGATTGCTTCAGTTTGTGAACCTCATAAGAGAAAAGACGTTTCTAAGAGTTCGCAAATATTTTGGACAATTTGTTATGACTCTATGCGATTCACCCAATCAGATGTTTTCATCCCACTTGACACTAGGCAGCAGGAAGGTCTTAGAGAGCAGCTCTATAGAAGACCAAGCAAGTTGACATTTTACACGTCTTGTATAGGCGACCCAGGGGGGTAGCAGTTTAAATGTGGCAAGGCCTTGTGTAGCTTCAACTGGAAAATTTTACTTCATGTTTTCATGGCTTCTTAAAGTCGAGCTGGGTGGTTCCTGCTTGTAGGAGACCCAGGAGGATGGCAGTTTAAATGTGCAGGTCTTGTGTAGCTTCAACTGGTAGATCTTATTTCATGTTTTCATCACTTCTTGAAGTATAGCATGGTTGGTTCCTGCTTGTAGGAGACCCAGAGGGATGGCAGTTTAAATGTGGCTGGTCTTGTGTAGCTTCAACTGGTAGATCTTATTTCATGTTTTCATTGCTTCTTGAAACATAGCATGGTTGGTTCCTGCTTGTAGGAGACCCAGAGGGATGGCAGTTTAAATGTGCAGGTCTTGTGTAGCTTCAACTGGTAGATCTTATTTCATGTTTTCATTGCTTCTTGAAGTATATCATGGTTGATTTCTGCTTGTAGGAGACCCAGAGGGATGGCAGTTTAAATGTGGCTGGTCTTGTGTAGCTTCAACTGGTAGATCTTATTTCATGTTTTCATTGCTTCTTGAAACATAGCATGGTTGGTTCCTGCTTGTAGGAGACCCAGAGGGATGGCAGTTTAAATGTGCAGGTCTTGTGTAGCTTCAACTGGTAGATCTTACTTCATGTTTTCATTGCTTCTTGAAGCATAGCATGGGTGGTTCCTGCTTGTAGGAGACCCAGAGGGATGGCAGTTTAAATGTGGCTGGTCTTGTGTAGCTTCAACTGGTAGATCTTATTTCATGTTTTCATTGCTTCTTGAAACATAGCATGGTTGGTTCCTGCTTGTAGGAGACCCAGAGGGATGGCAGTTTAAATGTGCAGGTCTTGTGTAGCTTCAACTGGTAGATCTTACTTCATGTTTTCATTGCTTCTTGAAGCATAGCATGGGTGGTTCCTGCTTGTAGGAGACCCAGAGGGATGGCAGTTTAAATGTGGCTGGTCTTGTGTAGCTTCAACTGGTAGATCTTATTTCATGTTTTCATCACTTCTTGAAGTATAGCATGGATGGTTCCTGCTTGTAGGAGACCCAGAGGGATGGCAATTTAAATGTGCAGGTCTTGTGTAGCTTCAACTGGTAGATCTTACTTCATGTTTTCATTGCTTCTTGAAGCATAGCATGGGTGGTTCCTGCTTGTAGAAGACCCAGGGGGATCACAGTTTCAATGTGGCAGGTCTTGAAAGAGTTCTACTGCTAACCGACCTTTTGTTTCAAATACAGCACAGCAGCAATATAACTGAAAAAGAAAAAAAATACTGTTAATAATCAATTAAATAATAAAAAAATTGAGATATGTAATTTGAATTATGTGAAAAGTTGAATTTTTTCGCATAATTCAAATTAAACAACTTTGAAGTTATGAGAAAAAGGTGTAATTACAAAAGTTGCAGATTTTTCTGTAATCTGCAACAGAATTTCATCAGTCACTTCAGTACCTATTACTTACCTTAGACCTATGAGTGATATATTTTATACATCTATATTTTCAACTACATGTATTGAAAACAACAACTAATGATGTATTGAAAACAAGATATTCTTACAAGTCTCCTCGCAATGTTTTCCTTAATGTTTAAAACACTCTGTATTCAGTATAGGTAGATACCTACTATAGGAACATAGTTGTCCAAAACTCGTTGGTATATACAATGCTAAAATTCGATCCCCGTACCCGATATTGGCAGTTCAGCACACTAACTATTCACTAGACAATTTCATTAATCCAGGAGTTTTTTCAATAATTTTGTCACAACACTAGTTTCATTTCACCGAAAACTGACAACACAGTTGACTTTGTCTAATGCCGGCTTCAGACTCTCGCGAAGACGCCATCGTCGAGAGATTGTCAGCCATCCACTCACTATTTTTTAAGTTGCTTTGCTGGTTACTTCCCCTCCGAGTTCATAAGACCATACATTAAAATTAGTTTTTTAAAATGTTTTAGGATCAACAAATTATCATGAATAAAAAAGTATTTTGAAAAGAACTTTATCCTTATTTTTTTCAGCACCAGACCCTGGGACAGTTCAGAGTTCCAGTCCTCGTGAAGACGAATCAAACCGATGGGGTTGTCATTTAACTGCAGAGTTTCAATGGCCACCTTCCCGATCCATCATCCGATCAGCTCCATGTCTACATAATTTTGCCTTTTAATCCAATTAACACAAAATTCTCAATCGGTAACCGGGAAGTGGATCAAATAAAACTAGCAAAATTTGATTGCAAACAAGCAAACCTTGGTACCTAGGTGAAACTAAATTTATACAGAAAAACTTATAAAAATGGCGGCAGAAAAAGACACCTCTTAAAAACTGACACTATAATATAATACACACGAAGATAAACTCTTTATTAGCTCGTAAGATAAATTCACAGGAGTTCTTGCTTTATTATAGTACAATGAAAAAAACAATCAACTCACCAGTTATATACACAAAGTAGAAACGCTTCCATCAGCCGTCAGCCATCTTGATTCTTGAGATTCTTTCTGATTGATATTTCCGATTTCGTAAATGCTCACTTTTGTATACTTCGGGTCTTCACGATTCCATTTGAACTTCGTCGCATGGTCATTCTTTATTCGATTAATAATAGTTGAACCTCAGACCAAAGTTGAACTGACTTTACTTTCAACAACCCAATACATGAAATATAAAAACGACTAACCATAAAATTATTTACTTTACTACAAAGTTACAAACTACATACAAAGCTGAAAGCTTAGCTCTGCTGGGGTTGTCTATGAAGCTTAGCAATAATTAGCAAATTTTCCCGCCATGGAATTATGGTTCTGTGTTACCAACTTGGATGAAGTATAAAACGTTGCCGCTCTGCCGTTCGTCATGTAAACACATTGCCATGCTTCTCTTTCTTAAACACGGATCGTAATGTAGAGTCAACGAGACAGCTATTGTAAAATTGGCAACGTCGCATTGAGTGTCCATGTTTTGACCGACTACTAGGCCATAACATTGCTACGCTGCTTAGTTATATTATATAATAAAACAAAAATGTCGTATTAAAAGATGAATGTTTTTATATATATGGGGCCAAATGTCGTGTTGTGCTGTGTTTTGTCAATCAAGAACAACTAAAGGAGGAATAAAAGATCCAGAATTATCATTTCACACGTAAGTCTTTTGTTGCATTCAATACCTAAAATAACTAGTTTCCAAAGCTTAATCTTTATTCGGCTTAAAGAATACACATCGTTATTGTCATTAACTATCACATATCGACACCTGCAATTTAAAACATTGTAACTCATTTTTCACTACTTTTCAGGAGAGCGATTTAAACATTCAAAATATTCTCACTTTGTTCCTATAAAGTCCTAGCGTCTTCAATTTTGTAAATATAAGTAAAAAGGAATTATCTACATTTCTGTTTGACTAATATGTTGTTTACATAAGTATTTTATATGTTTTTATGACTTACAATGTCTGAGTTACAATGCATAATATTCATTTTATTACATAGTTGGAGTTACCATAAAAATAAAAAATGAATTAATTTGCATTGTTTTTATTATTATAATTCCAAATTATCAAAATAAACCTAAAGTTAATCAATCTTTACATTTAGGTTTACATAGGTTGTAAGTTTTACAAAGTAAAATGACAATAATCATAGAATTTTCAATTAAAATTAATAAACGTTTTAAGGACGTACAACAGTTGCCTTTAGGCTTTATTGTTGTTGCGTGGAAGTAGGGGAAAATTGTCTTTTGTGACAGAGTGATGGCTTGCTTTACCCTCTAATTTCACGCAGCTACATTAAAGTTAGAACCTGTAAACTGTGAATAATAGACATTTGAAATCTTCATTGAAAATTAACCGTTATTGAATCAGCCTTTTACAATTTAGAAAAATTAATGTCTGTGTTACATTCCTGTCATAATTTATTGTAGTTGGGTAAACTGGCAGGAGAAGCAAGTCATCACTATGACTCGTTTTAAGAAAAAGACAGAGCAATCATTTTCCCTCTGCTTCCTCGCAAGTTTATAATATTTGAGTGAAAGCGGAGATTTTGATCGCTCTATCGAGTCAGAGCGATTGCTTGCTTCTCCTTCCAGTTTATGCAACTACAATAAAGTTTGACAGGAATGTAACACAGACATTTTTGAATCTTCATGGGAACTAGGGATATCAACCAATCACATTCTAATTTTTATTCAACTAATTAAAATCAGTCATAATCAACCTCAACATTATAATGTAAAGATCCTGTTAAACATCTTTAAATGGTGCTGGTGGTAGGCGAAGGAAGTGGATAAACTCTCTCATTGTTTCTTTTACAAAAGATAAGGTATTTTGTGAAAGAACAATGAGTAAGAGCTGTTGCTTTCTTCTCCGTTCACTGGCACTCACATTTAAATATGTTTGACGGGAATTAAGTACAGCAACAAAAAACTTATTCTTTATAATTTATGCATAAAAAAATAGACACAATTAGGTACCTATTAATCAGACTCACTTGCATTTGGTACGTTTGAGCTCAAATGAGGCAAATTTATAAAATAATCATGATATATATCTGGAATAGCTTTGTTATTGCACAAAGTTATTAAATCTTTATATTTTGCAGCAGATATAGGTAAGAGCGCGTTATAAGCCTTTGGAATGTTAATATTTTGATCATTGTTTTGAGGTTCCTTTACACTACGACGAGTACCTGATCGAACAGAAACTAGAGCTATATTTATAGACATCTCAGTGTCACTTAAAGAATCATATTGAAAAGTAATTATGTTTGGTAAGCTGCCGATAAATTTAATGTGCATAATTTTACTCCAGGTTACTTTCACATTGTTAATATCGCGGTCCCAATTTTTGTAAAATGATAACAGCTGTTTATAATCCAATATATCATTTTGATTGGCCTCTTTTACTACATAAGGTGAACCTGTAGACTTGGCGCATCTGATCAATGCAACCCATTGCTGAGGGACATAAATAACTCTATATTTTTTTCTTCGCTCTATTAGTGCGTGCATTGCGTCACCCTCATTTTGAGAGTGTCCAACTTCGAAAAAATGATGATTTATAGTAATATTGAACATCTTACTAGCATACGCGTACATTGCAAATACTATCCTATTTTTATTTTGACCACCACAGCTATCGGAGTAGAAATTGAATTCAGTATAACCTTCCTGAACTTTCATTTTTATAAAGTCGAATACAAAACTACTTATTTCATTCGAGCCCTTACGTCCGATAGTTTCGTCCCACACATAGCAATATCCTGTACGTTTACCCATATCAAAAATTGTGAAATTATAAGTAGCAAGTTTTCTTTTATAATAAAAAATTGATACTTCTGACTGTGGAGTATTTAAAATTTTTTGTAAATCATAGACTGCTGTTACAACAGAATCAGAGTTTTTGGCTCGGCTTTTGTCCATGTTCTTTAATGTTCTAACTACTTCTTTATTAGCAATATGTAAAGCAAAATCATATTCTAACTTACTTTTATCAGTGACAGAAGCGTTTTTAAAAATGTCACATTTGGGGCACTGGTCTTTCTTGGGCTTATTAAACTCAATATTAAATTCCGTGATAAATATTTCTCTATATTGCCGAAATGTAGCCACTTCCTGATCAGGATATTTTTCTTTCATAAATTCAGTAAATAACTTATAAAGAATAGGTAAGCTCAGTTCTGCATCCAGGTACTGTTTAGATGATCTACTTCTAACGTAGTGCGAGTCTACCAATGGCATTTCTGATATGTGATTTCGAATAGATTGTTTAATTTGCTCGGGAATAATATTTTTGCGCGAGCGATTGCCTCTAATATCATTTGAAATGGTACCTGTACCAGAATTACTCATTTTTTTGAAAAGAGTTTGTATCCACATGTCGTTAATTGAAAAAGTATTTAAGAACATAGTTTTACAAGTTCTTATCTCTTGACCATCTAAATGCAAATAATACTCATAAGAACACTTACGACGGCTAGACGAAGCTGAACTAGCGATAATTTGTTTTCTAGGAACTCTTTTGACAAGTCGGCTTAAATAATCAGCTTGTTTATTATGATCACCTAATGACCAAAAATTATTAAATACTGAGTTTCTTTGGTTTTCTGTAATCAATTCTCTACATTTACGTGGACATTAAGCACCACAGCTAGGCTTAATTGTTTTTTTTTGGATTAGCTGTCCCTTTCTATTAGTAAATTCTTCACCTAAATTTTTCTTACGTTTACGAATTTCTGCTACCCAATTTTCTTTGTTCGAAATTCTCTTTCTTCCTGGACTGCTTTTTTTTGGATAATTCCTTTTCCCTTTCTTTTGTAATGAAGTTGAAACCAGTTCTGCATAAGGTAGTCTTTCATTTTCCATCAAATTGCTAGATTCTGCGGCTGTATTTTCAACTGGCTGGTCAAGCACTACAGCATCGCGTGACTCTTGATTTTGATCTAAAAAATAATACAAAATTACATGATTAACACCATAATTCATCAAAAAATTCGTTTCTTCTTGTTATAGGAAACAAGTATTTATATCAAGTTACCTCCATCAACCAAGCCGTTCATCTCTTGTATTAGTATATTGTCATATTTTTCCTTAACTTCATCGTTAAGTGAAACTGTACTATCAGTATCTACAACTGTTGGAGCTGAAATATTAAAATATTTAATTTATTACATGACTAGCAGTGCCATGCGGTTTTACATACAGACTATAACTGACATTCAAACTTTTGCTTAAATAATACTAGGATGTTAATATTTAGTAGGATTACAATAATAAATAAACAATACTAACCGTTTTCTTGAGGCGGTATATATTCTGAAACTACTGGTGAGAAAGGTTCTTCAATTGACGTGTCGGAGGCTGCCACTTGGTCTCGATGTTTAACCGGAGTACGTTCTCTTAAATTGTATTTAAAAGTTAGCAAATCGTGGCCTGGAAACGAAAACATAACGTTTTAATCCACAGAATGGTAAAAAGTAGGTATTCACGGTTGGCTCTTTTGTAGTGGTCCGTAATTACGACATGACCATTGTAGGTACTTATTCGAACATTTAATTATATACCTAAGTAGATAACTCGTGTAGGTACTTACCTACCTATACCAAAATAGATTCACATTAATGAATAATAAAATAATACATAATTAATTACAGACCTGTCTCTAAAAAACTCGGTCCCGGTTGCAGTGGATCCAACAGTAAGTGTTCAATGTTTTCGTTTGTTTGTTCGTTTGAACAACTTTCATTTTCTAAAATCAATACAATAAAAATGTACTGAGTATTAAGAACCACAATACAATAGCATTATGTAAATATAGGGTCAGATTTAAAGCATTTATCTTTAAATAAGTACTATTTCGTCAAAAAATATGACAATAAGAATAAAATAATAGTAAAACTTAGTGGTTGTTAGGCAAGTGTTTAGGTACTAACCTTCACAATTCTCTAGAATTTCACTTTTTCCTAGGGCTAACGCCAGTATTTTACTGCGACGACTCATTTTCACTGAATTTAGTCACATTTATTGCTATTTTTAACATTAAAACAGTACAAATTAATTAACAATGCGTAAAACGCCGGCAATGAACACGTTGGAACTCGATCAAAACAAGAAGTGAGGGGGACGTGGTTGACACTGCATGCATTGTAAGTTTAGTATATACCCCTTACACCGTCCAAGCGCTATATCGTGTTTGACCTTGAACGTCCGCCGCCTGGCGGCGATGGGACGCTTCGGGGTCTAGGGCTGGCGCATGCGCAGTATATCTTTAATTACTCGTTTTCTATTGATTACTAAATTTTAACAAAAATTGAACATAAACTTGATTAAGTAATCGATTTTCTGTAAATTTAACATTCATTAGTAATGAATATTAGCCAAGCTGACACCCAAAATACACGGGAAGGGTACACCGGGTACTATTTTATTGATGTTTTCAAAGATATCCATTTCTACACTAAAGTATATTGTTTAATTTACACCTTATACATTTAGTAATAAGAAACAAGAAAAATATCGTAGGTCTTCATACATTTTTTCGTCACATTGGTCGTTTTTGTAATGTGGTACAAAGGAGTACAAAAAAACGCCCTCTCAAACGACCGGATTTGCCATAGACCAATAATAATAAGTCCACTTTCAACGGTTGTTTTTGCTGTCTCACTTCATTGACATTAGTTTAAAACAAGTTAAAAAAGGTCAACAATAGATCAGTGACCACAGTTTATCGAAATACGAAGAGGCGGAATTCGCGCCATTTTTAACCGTTGACTCGCCGCCAGGCGGCGATGGGACGCTATGGGCCGAATGTGACATTCGCCGCCTGGCGGCGATGGGACTAGAACACGAACGTAAATATACGGCGGAATAAATAATGGTAACTCAACTTACAATTTTTTTATTTGAAATGATAATTATATTTTTAAGAATGAAAACATCGTAATTCAAGTTACGATGAAAGTTGACGATATATTTTCATTTATGTAAGAAATCTTACAAGAAATGAATTGTATCTTATGTTACACTTATTGTTTTGTAAAATTAGTATTACTCACCACGGGCAAGTGTTTGTAACTAAAGATACCTTTTTTTCATCGTTAGTGGACGACTAGTTACAATGTTTTTATGCTGGCTAAAATCGTAACGGGAGTGAATTGAGATACGTTCGTAAGCGCAAAAGAAAGAGCATTTTTTTCTTATGTAGTCTGTGTTAAAAGGTCATTTTCGCAAAAAAGTGAGTTACAATGTTTTAAATTGCAGGTGTCGATATAGTTATTTTTTTTTTTATACTTAAAGTTTATTACACATTTTATATGAAATTAAACTATATCTAAATTAAAATCTACGTATAAAACTAAATATATAAATGAATTAAGAACTAAAAAATATTATTAAAGGGAGTCCCTGATGGCAAGGTTCCGAAGATACTGGCAGCGTTTCCTCTTTGAATGGCTAGGCTAATTCTATGCCCGAGGTAGCTGCCAGCTCTTCGGTCTCCCGTGATGTCGACTAACCTTTTTGTGATTTCTTTAAAAAGGCTAGTAGCGCTAGGACCCCACGGACCAAGGGTCTCGACTCCGAATGGAACAAAATCATATTCGGAGCCTAGACCTCTGTATTTCAGGGACTTAGCCTTTTCAGCCGCTTCACAAGCCGCACCAGCTTTGTTGATGGTTCCATGTAGATGGGAAGGGGCCAGCGTGTCTGAACAGGTGGCATCCCATACCAGCACACGACCCATCTTCCATGGAACCAAACTCATACCATCCGGTCTCTTGCCATCGTCTCTTGCAATACCAGTTGGCTCAAGAAGACTAGGCACATTGACGGTGGCAAGGGACCGGCGTATAATATCGTTAAGTGCGGCATGTCTCGAGAAGCGGCCTGCACTTTTTTGGCATGACAGTCCGTGATGTCCTAGCTTGTCGACATCACTGCCACAGGGACATTTATGAGGAACGCAGACCGGAACCCCAAGCCGTAGACAGGTTGCAATTCGGAGTGTGTCAGGCTCAAGAAATGTTCCAGTATTTGCCGAAGGGTAAGCGTGAAGCCAGTAGCCGGCCTCACGCGCACCCACGGCCAAAAGCCTGGCACGCGCCGAACCTGTACTACAGTTCAAAAGATTTTCATAACTTAATTTGCAGTATATGTCGTCCCAGCTCCTCTGTGAATTTGGAGAAACTGGAAAATTTTGACCTGGGCATGCAATTAAGAAAGCGTTTCTAGCTTCTTCCAAGCCAGCAATCTCAAAGTTTGAAGGGGATGCCCTTAAAATTTTACTTATGAGATTTGCTGAACTATGGACAGAAGATAGGAAGGCTGGTAAAGCGACACTGGAAATTTTGCGAATCCCTAAACCACCATAACGGATGGGTAGGGATGCTTGAGTCCAAGATTGCTCGTTGAGCTGCATATTAAAAATTGATTCTAAACTAATTTTAATTAAGTCGTCTACTTTTGTTAAAAGATCTTGGTGTTTCCAAAAGGAGCAGCAACGGAGCACATACGTAAATTTAGGGACGAAAAGGCAGAATTTCAATATGCAAAGTGCATAATGTGGACTAATTTCAAGTAGACGGTCAGCAGAATTTTGAAATTTATTCATTGAATTCTTAATATATTCAGAAAAGGATTCATCGAAAATTGGAGAACCTAAAAGGTAAAGGGAATTACTGTTAACTATTTTAATATTTGGAGCCAAAATATTAAATTTTTGTTTTACGTCATATAAATTTAAGTCGCGGTTATTTAAAAAAAGTTCGCATTTGCTAAAGTTAAGCTCTAAACCAATGGCTTAGAGCTTATTTATTTCTTTAATATAATAACATATAGTTATTATATTATGAATTATAGCTTTATTTTAAGATATATTATATGTATTGTTTTACGAATGCCTGCTAGTGATGTACCTACTGTCCATTTCAAAGGAGACATTTCAAATTGGGCTAGGTCTTGTATGGTACCTTAAAAAATTAAGAAAAATCTGTTGTTCTCGGGAAAAATATAATTATTTAGTTATAACGAATAGTTTAGATGTACAAAAATATTTTTCTTTTTATTAATATTATCGATTTTCAACATGGCGTCTCGCTGGCGTCGTATGATTTGACCTAACCAAAGACTAACTGACAGCTTATCACTTCAATGTCAATTGTCATAGTGATAACTTCTGTCAGAATATCATTGTCATTACTCATTGTAGGACTGGGTCGTATCGCTTTTTTTGAGTATCGTATCCGAATCAGATGCTCTGATTGAATATCCATATATCGAATCTATATATTAAAATATCTATGATTTGAAAAATCTATGGTTGTTGCGGATATGGGGAAACGTCAATGTCAATTCACAATGAAAGACATGTTACCGCCATGATGAATCTTTGTTATGTGTTGCAATTATAAGCAGAAATATTTGTTTTGTACACCGAAAAAAGCCATTTTTAAAGAAAATATATAGGTAAAAACTGTTTATTGTGATATGGGCTATACCCAAGTATACCGTACATAGACCTGGCCCAGGGCCCATACATTGATGAAACGTCTCCTTTATCGATATGGTCGACATCTATATAAATGTACACTTGTGTATAACCTACATATTAACGTTATGTATAACAAGCTAATCCGCTACCTACTGTTTTGCCTGAGTGATCGCAAAATAAAAAAAAAACATTCCTTACCTCATGTTTACATCAAAAAGGGAAATCGGTGTCATTTAAAAAAAAAATAACTACGTTAACATATCAAGATTTGTTTGAAACAGTTGAAACAGATTTGATAGTAATCATACTAGGTATTTATAAAAACTGTTTTGTATTTAACTTCATTAATGAAAATTAATTATTTGTTACAGATTTCCTAAATGTCCGGAGATCAGAAATCAGTGGATAAAGGCTGTTAAGCGCGAAAATTGGGAGCCAACTAAATATGTATATTCAATAAAGGACTTATTTATGTCATACATTGGTTTTTTATTTTACAAGTTTTTAGGGTTCTGTAGCCAAATGGAAAAAACGGAACTCTTATGGATTCGTCAAGTCTGTCCGTCTGTCTGTCCGTATGTCACGGCCCCTTTTTCCGAAACTATAAAAACTATATGGTTTTTACTTGGTACCTACGTAGATGTATTCTGTGAACTGCATTAAAATTTTCATACAAAAAAAGAAAAAAAACTACATTTTTGGGGTTTGCTACGGAACCCTTCATGGGCGAGTCCGACTCGCACTTGATCGCTTTTTACATTTGTACATTTACGTACCTATGCACAAAACAAGACACGTCCGTGTACTTTTTTTATCGATAGATTCTATACTAGCAGTCACTTCCCTACTCACGCACACTCATGCAATTCTAGACACGCACACAAACATAAAACGGACACGCTCTCAAAGCATTCGCTCCGACCAGTGTGATTATTCGTCCAAGGTTACCAACCTACTCTATGTCCACCATTATTCCATTCGTCCCTTTCGGGACAGGCAAAGGTCGGAGACCATACAGCCTATTCATTCGTGTGAATTTTCTGTTATGTAGGTATAATAGGCATAGCCTGTTCAATCGTATATAACAATAATAATTAATCATTAATATGATTCATCTGAATGATATATTTTTAACATTAACCATTAATATGGTTCATCTGCATGAATTTAATCTTGTAGTTTTTCCACCATAGATAGTCCACAGTTAGTCCACAATCCATCAAGAGTCAACTCCACGGAACGTAGACAGAGTTTATCTACCGCCGATATTACACTATCATATATTCATATATGATGTCATATCTGTCAAATTCTATGATCATTTTTATATGATTCAGTTCTTCATTTTTACATATTACACTACAATGATCATATAAACGTCATATACTATCAAGATGGATAACGATTTAGTTAGCCATGTATTCGTTGATACTCAACATCAACGAATCTGAGGCTATTTTTTTCGTACATCTGCAACGAGGCATACTCTTCCCGATAAATCCAATAATGTTTCTGCAATGACTACCATTATTGACAATCGTTTGTCACGATTTTTATAATCTGGAACCAGATTATTGTACAAACACTAATTATCTTCGTAAAGGCTAATTAGCTTTTTTGTACTTTCAATAATCCAGTCGAAATTTTTCGTTTTGGATGACGCCATTTTTTTAATTACACAGACGAGAGTAGAGAGTAGAGACATATGATCCTAATTATTGTGCGCATGCTATCAAATAGGATCCTAGAACTATGATTATAGACAAATCTAGATATTACACTGTCATATGTTCCTCATATAAAAATGACTCACATTTCTATGATCCTATAAATATGATAGTGTAATATCGGCCGTAGGCCGATATTACACTATCATATTTTCATCATATATAAATGATGTCATATCTGTCAAATTCTATGATCATTTTTATATGATTCAGTTCTTCATTTTTACATATTACACTACAATGATCATATAAACGTCATATATTATCAAGATGGATAACGATTAGTCGTGTATTCGTTGATATTGAGATCTGAGGCTATTTATTTTTCGTACATCTGCAACGAGGCATACTCTTCCCGATAAATCCGATAATGTTTCTGCAATGACTACCATTATTGACAATCGTTTGTCACGATTTTTATAATCTGGAACCAGATTATTGTACAAACACTCATTTTCTTCGTAAAGGCTAAATAGCTTTTTTGTACTTTCAATATTCCAGTCGAAATTCGTTTTGGAAGACGCTTTTTTTTGGTTACACAGACGAGAGTAGAGAGTAGAGACATATGATCCTATTTGTGCGCATGCTATCA
Organism: Coenonympha arcania; assembly: GCA_036785405.1. NCBI lineage: Eukaryota > Metazoa > Arthropoda > Insecta > Lepidoptera > Nymphalidae > Coenonympha > Coenonympha arcania. Next base: position 10,676,415 of record CM072082.1, read on the forward strand.
AATAGGATCCTAGAACTATGATTATAGACAAATCTACATATTACACTGTCATATGTTCCTCATATAAAAATGACTCACATTTCTATGATCCTATATATATATGATAGTGTAATATCGGCCGTAGGCCGATATATACGAACCAACTACAATGGTCGCCCAATTACCGAGGCGAGCAGCACGTATCCGCGCTTAGGCGCGAAATTTCAATAATTACTGACTATAATATTTTTGGGAAGTCTCCTTACCTTAGGAGACTTATGATTCAAAAAAGAATAAACTTAATATTTTTAACCCCTTTTTTATTTCTAGCCTTCGCTACATATTTCTTTTGATTATCAATCTGAAATATAAAGTTTAAAAATTATATAAGTGTATTGACTATTGTATACTGCGTGAACAAATTATGAAAATACCAACAGATACCAACACTGAAGATATAACTTTCAGTGCTGCCAACAACTATTTTAATAAATCCCTAAAACCATCAACAAAAAACAAAATGCCGATGATAAAATTAATAATTCTGGTAAAAACACTAAATAGAAAATCAATAAATGTGAAGAATAATTTAAAAAAAGCAATAAATGAACAAAAATCATTACGTGATGGTTTGCCACAAAATTTTAATTTCGTATTAAACCAAAACACTTGAGTTTTAAATGAACTATAGAAACCGGGATGATTGCTCAAAACCTCAGACCAAAGATAGTAATGATCGTTTTTTTTTAACATTTTGTTCTATGTATGTCTGAAATGACATTTTTGAAGATGTTTTAAAGGTGTATTGAGATTTTAAACAATGATTTTTACAGTGCCAGATAAAATATCAAATATCTAGAGACGTCATAAAAAGCCGTCTGGGTGTCTCTGGCTGCGGTCAGCATTGCTACAGCCTCGGGCTACAGCAGCGTCAACTGTTGTCTAATCTCATCTGAGTTTTAAGTACCTAACCATCCATAGATTCTATTATAATCTATGTACGTAACGTAGTAACAAACTCTATGGTTTTGTGGTTTGTCTCGAGGTGGTGTTCTGTGGTGGTAACAAAACTACAAATTTAGTTATCTGTGGTCACTGCCTATACCACAGACCTCAGCCACAGACTAGTCGTTATCAGTGTGACCAGATTTAGCAGAATTCTGCGATTTCAGCAGAATATGACCTATTCTACAATTATTCACAGCTTGGCTTAATACCTATTATGTCGCAGATTGGAAAAATTTGGCAGTTTTAGGAGAATTTAGAAAAATGATAGCATAACATTAGCATAATGCAAACTTAATATGTTTACTTTTATATATTTTCAAAAAAAAAAACAATTATATCTACCATTTCCAGTTTCGGATGACTTTTCTTTTTGCATACTGCTTACTGGCAACACTTTTTAGTTTTTGGATGGGGATTCCCTATACTTGGGGCGTGTTTGAAAACCACTCGGTTGGACAGTATCTGTCTCTTTCCTTTCGTCACCGGCTTTAAACAAGGACAGAGACAGACTCAACGTACGGGGCCTTATTTATTCGCTCGCGAGTTGTGTGTAGTTGTTAGCACCTATACAAACGCAAAAACGGGGAAATACGAACAGAACTATCGTTCCGAGTGGGTGGAGGATCCACTCTTTCCAATATTTTCTCAAATGAATAATGTAAAAACAGACCAAAGGAACAGATCATGATCATGTGTCTGCAATCCTACATGTAAAACAAACTGTAAAAGAACAGGATGGATGCGTAAATTTTACACCTACAAAAAGTATGTTAAAAATAGCCCAAAATTCAATTGCACTCTATTCAAAAATTGACGAGTCAAATGAGTTAAAAATAAATGACAGTTAAGAAATTTAATTAATTTCCAATAAAAAAATTATACAATTTAAGCTTATTATTTTATTTATAAAATAGCAGAATTTTAACAGTTTAGAAAAGGTAAGAAGATTTTGGTAGATTTTGACCAAGTAGCTAGCATACAGAGAGGATATAATCACTACGTTTTACTAGCATAATGACATATTTAAATATGGTCACACACCAGTGTTATCTGTTGTTATCTCTGTGGTCAGTACATGGGTACAGTGTGTTAGTGTGTTCCGTACTTTTGTAAAAAACAAAAACCAATCTTACCGAGCCGCATACTTTGTTTTTTGAGGTTAATTAATAATACCAAAAAAACTACTTACCTACTAGATCTTGTTCAAACCAATTTCCGGTCGAAGTTTGCATGGTAATGTACATCATATATTTTTTTAGGTTTATCATTTTCTTATTTTAAAAGTTACGGGAGGAGGGACACACATTTTAACACTTTGGCAGTGTCTCTCCCGCAAACTATTCAGTTTAGAAAATAATGATATATTAGAAACCTCAATATCATTTTTGACGATCTATGTTTCGGAAGAAAGTGGCTGTGACCATGTCATGTCAATTGTCATGTCTGTCTGTCTGTATATTATCTGTCTGCTTGTCTGTCCGTCCGTATAGACAGACAGACAGACATGACGAATCTATAAGGGTTTCGTTTTTTGTTATTTGGCTACGGAACCATAAAAAAGAATATTTCTGGATAACTAAATAACTAAGAGCGTAATACATCACGTCGTGTATTAATCATAATACTACTATAGTAAGTATTACATGTAAATTGCCTGACACTAGTACTGTCAGATTATATGTCAGCTCTCTGTTTTATTTATTTCACAAAAATTGGTTCTCTGTAAAGTCGATTTACGGACGATAGATTTACGTGATAACGTTATAATTGGCCTCTCTATCGTTTGTTTTATCGTGCCTCTCTATCGCTTGTTGCGCGCTCTCGCTTGCACGCACAGGCTCAGGTGGAACGTTACGCGGAACGTTACTATTTTTCATGTGCGTTGCTGGTGTTCATCAACTTATCCTACTCAAAGCACTGCCTGCAGAGCCTGCTTGCAGTTACTGCCGCAGAGAATGTTGCTCCACAAAGCACTGCAAATCGTTTACGCAGCCTACGTTGTTGAGTTCTTGCCTAAATTCGTCAGTTTTTATAAATGGCGCCTACATTATTCAAACACCAAAAAATAGCATCGCCAATTTATTGAAAGAATTAGAACCTGATGACTAATAAGAACTATCTAAGAATAGATGAATCAGTCTTTGAAGATTTACTGCGAATGGTATGAATGGTATGGAATGGAACATCACCGCCCCAAAAAACTGAATTGACAACCGCCAACCACTGACAAGACAAACCACAGATCAATTTGTAAATGTCGCAATGTATAAACTTAAACAAACCGACGGCCTAAATCGGCCCGACCGAGCTACACATGTCCCTGATTGCAGTTTATGGAGTGGGGAGATCGTGTGTCGGGCTGGCAGAATGACACTGCAGCCCTGCGACAGAGTGCACAATTAAAATATCGGCCCTGCTTGCATACATACAATACGATCGGCAGTGGCACTGCAAGCAGGGCCCAGCAGGCAGTGCTTTGAGTAGGGCCCTTTAAATAAAATAAGCCCTATAATAAAATAAGCATATAGTATAAGAGTTATCACGTCAAAAAATATTTTTTCATCTCCGGAGTAAAATGTATACATGTGGTGTATCGACTTGTAATACTATATTATCTTCTTATAGTCATCTTTACTTCGACTTTACAGACAACCAATTTTTTAACGGTAGTTAATATTTTGTTCATTCGTTTTTGCTGTCTTAAATCTTAAATATCTGGGTGACCGAGCTTCGCTCGGTAGTATTACAACTACTCACCAATAGATGGCAGCAGGAGTTTACTGTAATAGTTTTACTTCATCGCCAATAATTTTTTTTGGTAAATACAACATTTTCTAAAAATGAATCCTAGCTAGATCAATTTATCGCCCCCAAAACCCCTTGTATACTAAATTTCATGAAAATCGTTCGAGCCGTTTACGAGATTCAGATTATATAGAAATATTAGAAAAAATATATATTTACAAGAATTTAAAGGTATAGGAACTCATCTACATCACAAACTACATCGACAATATTTTCATATCGATAGATCTCAGCTGACTGGTGCCTATTTATGATTGGCTGATGGCTGAGATTGGCTTTTTTTAAAGCGACATCGACACAAGATGACAGAAATGCCTTATGAGTTATGCCACTCAAAAAGAGTAGGTACCTACCTCAGAACTAAAGTTCGAGATCGTGTCCTTACTTTCCTAACCTTACCTATTTAGTGCTCTGTGGTCCCAAGTAGTTATACCGGCATTACTTCGGACGAAGAATTCCTTGATTCTTCGTCCGAGGTATTATCTATGGTCTTAGGATAGCTCACGATGAGAGCTAACGTCACGTCAAAATTGAGACATTGGTCTGGGGGCCTATTCCATATTTTTGACAGTTGCAGTGATGATCACTGAATTCATGGCCACCGACTTTGAAAGCCACTCGGTGGATATGACATTTTTGCATTCTGTATCTTTTTCGGTGCTCATCGTGTCATAGTGGCTTTCCAAAGATCGCCGGTGGCTATCGACTTAATGCAACTAAGCTAAAAAGCACTATCCAAGCATTGGTACAGTAGAATTATAAGAACCTTTTTACTTTGTACGACTAATAACATGCGTTTGACAGTTTCACTTAAGTGATTTTCAATAAAGTTTTAAATAAGTTTAAATTTTTATGGTTTGAACGACTTTATAATAATTTTACTATTAAAATTAATACTACATAAAAAATATAAGTTCGTTTTTCTTTATTTTCTCAGTAGAGTCTAGAGTATAAATCCAGTGTTTATTTGTTGTATAAGTATTTGTTTTGTTAATTTGAAATCCAGATGTGTGATAAAATACATAAACATTATAAAATATTTTAAATCTTTAATTTTCATCATCCAAACTCAACTTCGGCCGATGCATCGAATCCAAGACAAAAACTGCTGGCAAAAAAATTGGTTGCCTGTAAAGTCGGTTTACTGACGATAGTTGAACGTGACAACGTGTTCTTTGTCGATCGTTCTGCGCTCTCGCTTGCACTTCAAGCTTTACATGGAACGCCTCAGAGCGAGGTAACGCCGCATAAGCAAGGTAACGCCGCATGAGCGAGGTAACGCCGGATGAGTCATGTTTCTTCGTGCGTGCAACCGGCTCTATCGAATTATAAGACGTTGTCACGTCAAAAACTTGGAATCTTAAACAACTTTAAGCAGTTCTTCACGCCGCAACAGCTCTTCACTTTATACCGCACAGGTTTGATCATGCATGGAGTATTGTTGCCATTTATGGGACGGCTCTGCTGTCAGTACCAACTTGATGCTTTGGATTTGGTGGATAACTGTGCTAGAAGACTCATCGGCAACCAGACACTGGTCAACAAAAAGAGCCTTGAACATCGTTAAGTTTGCCTGACTGTCAATGTTCTATTGAATATATTTCGGAGAGTGTGCTCAAAAACTATTTAATTTGGTTCTCCTGTCACCGGCAGTTTACCTTAGAACTGCAAGGTATCGTAAAGGCTTTCAACCATTATATTGTTGATTCCTCGTTCCTGTTTGTACTGTAAAAGTCTGAAACACCCTTCCAGCCTCTGTTTTTCTCACCACCTACAACTTGGGCACCTTCAAATCAAGAGTGAATAGGCATATGTTCTGGGCAACGGTGCTTCATAACTATCATAACTTACCATCAGGTGTTATCACAGTCAAGCGCTAGCCTACATTAATAAAATAGATGCAGCAATGAAATAGGGAAATTTAGGGTGGAATTATCTCCTTGCCTCCCACAGCCTTTGTACAAGCAAAGATCTTGTGTTATCACTGATCACCTCTGCATTTTGGTCATTGTTGAGTCTATGGCGAAGCTGTTGAAGGTCTTCGTTATCAAATGCAGGCACTTCAACATTCTGTGCATTGGCAATATTGTGTAGAACAACACAGGCGTTCACTATTTTGGGTAATGTAATTGTATTGTTGTAATGGGTCACTCTTGTCCCGCAGTCGGCGCCTATATATATTGAGTAAGTTTTGTTTGCGTCGCAAGCGCCTACAAATAGGCGTGAGCCATATTTCTGCAATGAAAATGTTCACGATTATGAGCAAACGAGGGTTGATGAAACTTTTTGTTTAACAACAATATAATTTTTTCACAAAACATATAATAAATGCGTTTCCCTGATTATTTATTAAGTAAAGTTCATTACCTTTTTATGTAAGTTCAACACAAAAAATAATCAGGATTAATATTTGAATTTCGCGGTAAAGGTTCACATGGCTATGTAATACTTCATCCAAGATTTGTAGGCTGTTTGACAATAGTGGTCGAATATTAGACTTCTAAAATAGATAGAAATTAGATCAAGATAGAAGTGCTTTTACGTACCTATAAAGTAGTCGGGTTATAATGATGATCACCGAAAACCTCATGAACACTAATACTTAGTAGTGTCTTTCGTAAAGTCACCGAAAAGGTCAATGACTCATTTGATGGTCACTTTCGCTTACAGAATACAAAGTACATAAAGTCCATTCGATATGCGAATGCATATTTAGTAAACAAATATGGCGTCCGATTGATACTGATACTGAACCCGTAGTGATGGGAAGCAGACAGAGTTTAACTGTTGTGAATGGACGATTGAATGAATACAGTTCTTAAATCGATTACCAAATACAATGATTTTAAAACTATCTTGTAATGTTGGAATCTGCAAATATCAGTAGTTTTGTAGCTTTTGTTATCAATCTAAATATAAGAATAAGAATAAAATAAGACTAAGAATAAGAATAATTTATTAAACAAAACTTACAAATGTGGCTTACTATCTATGGTCACAATAGTTAGTTATTGCGATCTATATGCGGCTTGGAAATTATACACAAATTTTAACGCGCAGACTCTGCACTAAGATTTAACTTGTATTGCAGAAGTCTGCAGACTTACTGATTGACTGACATACCAACGCAACTGCCCAAACCGCTGTGACTAGAGACTCCAATCATAGTTACTATAGCATGAATTAAAACTATGAGCATTGTGAATGGTTTTTCACTAGCGACAGTGGTAACTCGAGGTGATGACGAAAAATTACTCGTCATCACTGTCATCTTCGCTGTCAGAGACATGGATTATGAATTCAGGTGTCAAATCCGTTTGTTCGTCTATTACTCCATCGAGCCGCATCATTCTATCTTCTTCCTTTATTACATGTTCTATGCATTTTTGCCAGGAGACCGTGTCAATTCGGCGAATCCCATCACTAATTAATACTTTGAGCTCAGCCATTTTAAAGGTTTTATCATTTTTACCAACATATGACTTCAGCTGAGCCCATATTAATTCGATGGGATTTAACTTACAATGATATGGCGGAAGGCGTAAAACAGTTACGTTTTTTGAGGCTGCCATTTCGTCAACAACCTTTGTTTTGAAATTGTCCTTATTGAACTTGCACAATAGTTGGGCTTTCGTTTCCCACGTTTGAAATTGTATATCTTTGTCTTGCAGCCACGTTTGAATATTATCCTTCCGCCAACTCATGTTCGGAACACGGTCTACCAGTCTTGAATGATACGGCGCGTTGTCCAGAACGATCACGGAACCCGGTTCAATTTTCTCCAAAATTTTCTGGAACCTGCAAAGAATACAATGTACGTTATTTGTCCATAGACTGTAAAAAACATATTTTATTAAGTCTTTCGCAAGTCAGATACTAATTTAATTCAGTTTTAAATCATTTGTATTCTTTTGTTGGACATAATGAAATGGCTACATGATATTTATAGGCTTAAAATATATGATTTTTTTTGCAGAAATAACTTAATAATGCACAAAATATAAAAAAAATTACCACTTTTCAAAATTATGGGCATCCATTTCTCTCTCAATATCGAATACCATTATCATTTCTGTAACAATTATTTCAAAAATTATACCACTGTATAATATTAGTAATAGAAATTATAGGTTTTATCAATTAACTCTTTTTACTTTACTGATAGTTCTAATTTACTGATAGTTAAAAATTTTTTTCACTTACCTTGAAAAAACAAAATGAATGGTATAAAATACAAATATTGAGCAAAAACAATATCCTTGAAGAGTAGCCAACAGTCGTCAGTTCCAAGTTTAACACAGTCCAATCATAAAGCAAACACAAGTCCAATATACAAGCCAAGTCGTCGAAAATAGAAATTAAAGAGCACCAGAGAACACCCGAAACGTACAACATCAATAGAAGCAGCGAAACGAATGACGGAAAACATTTTGTTTTGAAATACAATGCGCAGACGGTAATAAAAATGAATTCCGATTTTATCCGAATTTCACAATCGACTAAATTCGTAACAACTCATTCTTATCATTCACTCTATGGTTTCCAGCCCTAGGATCTTTATGTCAAACTCCATCGTAGGCTATTAGTCTGTGTTTTTATTTTGCAATCGTAGCTAGATTTTTGTTAAATTATTTACGAATACTGTTAAAAATGAATTGCTTTTGTGTGTAAAACAAAGTTTATAGATTTTACTGCGTGTAAAAAGATCTTTGTGAGTGATTTGTTGTATGCAACAGTGAAAATTTCGTAAGCAAAAGTGAGAAGTCGTTACAGGTATTATTTGTTTACAAAAAATGCATTCGCATATCGAATGGACTTTACATATCGATACGAAGATTACTGTCAAAGTAGTATATAATGTATATAATTTCCTATATAATCTGTGTCGGTGGCTATGACAAATGAAGGTCACCGTGACGTCACGTCTGAAAGGCACTGAGAGACAGTTTACGTAAATAGCTCTATGACGTAAAGCAAAATTTGTGTTTGATGGTCATTCCATAGACAATTTTGCCGGTGAAGGTCCCAGTGATCATCACTGAGATACGGAATAGGCCCCATTATCTCTGCTGTGGGTTGTCTATGGGTCTGATATCCACTTTCCCATAGATCGTAATAGAAAGTAGCACTTTCCACATGAGAGCTTCATGAGAGTTAGTGACCACAGACCACACAGCAGAGAGTTGGCGACTGATAGTAGGTAGCTAATAGCTACTTATGTAGCTTGTGCCTAATTGACTGCGCTGTGGTTGTCTATGGTGTCAGTGCTCAGCATAGATAATACATTATATACTTGGGAATAGATGCGCCACTGACGAATCAGCGATTTTTTTTAGACGTCCTCTCCGCTAGATGGCGCTACGGCGCATGTTGTAGGTACCTATATACCTACCTATAGTAAGTACCTATAGTAGTATCTATAGTAGGTAATACTCTATAATTATAGTAGTTATCAACTCGCTGCAGACTTGGTCATAAATCATTCGAGTGTTTTGCTTTTGTTGTTATTTGTTGAGTTATGCATTGCATATTAACTCAACAAAGAACAACAAAATGCATTGCATAACTCAACAAAGAACAACAAAAGCGAAACACTCGAATGATTTATGACCGAGTCTGCAGCGAGATAATAACACTACTCTAAGCTGTTTCGTTGGTATGGTTATAAGCAAAACACAGAAGAAAGTTCTTTTTAAACGTTTATTTACTTTTACAATTTAAGAACTATACTTTATTTTGAAAGAGTAGGAATGCTTCTTTTTATGCGTAGGTAATAATTAACCTGGTTTTAAATAGTTAGTTTTCAGGACTATTTTATTAAATATTGCAAAGCGGGATTTCAACTGTCATTACGGGACGGTCACCTTAAAATCATCCCACTATACTACATATACAGCATGTGGAGTCCCATGCATACTAAAGTAAGATTTTACAATTATAAAATAAGTGTCATTAACCTCTAACTGAATGTCACTAAGCTACATGAGTTAATAATGTACCAAAATATGTTAATGGATCTTATTTTGCAATTTGAATGTATTTCACAGTAATCACCAACCTGTATTTAATTTTCGCTTTAAAGGATTTTTCAACACTGCAGGAACTGACACAATTTTCAGCATCAACGAAGCTGTTCCTGGAGCTGATTAAGAACTTAGTTCTGTCGAAACCAATGGTGTCATTTCCTCTTGAGGAGAGGAGAATGTACCTATAATAGAGAACAGAAAAATTCTTTGTTTATTATCTGGCAGCAAATTATTTTCATCGTTCTTAGAAGTTGAAACTACTGTAATAACCCCCTTTACAAAAATGATGTGTTCCGGACAAAACCGCGTTAAGGGAAATCACTGAGAAATAGTTAATTAATGTTTGCAATTTTGCTAAGTTTTTCCTAGCAAATAACAAACTAGTTTTGTACAGCTTCAAATTCTTATTCAAAATATCTTTATTAAACATAGGCCTAATGTACAGGCTCTTGCAAAACGTCAATATGATATTTATTGCATATTATGTATGGTGATAACCACAAGTCGACTTGAAACTAAGTTTTAGTAGAGGGCTCAAACGCGCCCTGCACTGAGAAGAAGCCCTCAACAAACTCAGCCGGGTTTTGTTTTCTGGTATATAATAGTTCAGCTAGTATAATTACAGAAGTTAATTCACTCCCAAGGATTTAATTCATGTAAATAATATTCATAAGCTTCGTTTTACAGCCACTTTGAACTTAAAATTAATAGTATTGAAAAAATTTCAATGTCAGTCTGCATTCTCTTGCATTCTTGTAAAGCAGGGTAAATTAGTGCGATTTTAAAAATCGTGTTATAACAATTTTGCACTATATGGTGTCATGTAAAACAGCGTAGTAATGAATCAGCTTTTTTTATAAAATTAGTTCAAAAAGTATTGTTTTAAACCACCCCTCAATACAATCATCATAACACCCATCAATAGTAGCTCAGTGGCTTGGAAGTTATGGTGCAACATACAAAGATTGCTAAAATCATAACTGTTCCTTTTTTGCTGTAGTTAGGTAAATGGTAATGATGGTCAGGAACATCAAACATATAGTGCCTTAGCTTATTGTAGGCTACTGTCTTTAGCAAAACCATAAATAACAGTCTTACCATCTTTTACATATAGAGTTGGATCTGCATTTCTTATTAATATGCGGCTTGGCGATTTATAACAATTTTCAAAATGTTTATCAGATAGTCTCAGTTGGTTATAAATATACTCATTTCCTTTAGCTTTTGTTTCAATGTCTAACACTCCTTTCCAGACATCAAATCTCTCCAAATCGCTATGAGGCTTAGGAAAATGATGAAGCGGACCTAAAATTAAACCATTCGAAATATTAGATACCGTTAGCCAAGTTGAGTTTGAGATGATAATATAAAGTATGATTTGAATTCTAAGTGTTTACCTCCTAGGCTCCTTCATCACATCCGAAATAACAGTTGAAGCGAGGATTTTTTGGTATCCTCGCCATCGGTAAACCATTAAACGTAGCCAAAGTCTTCAAATCCAATAGCAAAGCCAGGGTAAATCAGTTCAGTGTCCGTATGAAATAGCCGAAAGAAATTTAAATAAGCACTATCAGGGTCCGGAAAACACTTCAAGTCAATAGAAATAAATGAAAACCACATCGAAAAGGAAAATACACGTACGAAAGTACGAACTCACAAGAAAAGTTTTGAAAACAAACCATAAAATATAAATTGTTGTTCTGTTAATCCATTCGTCCCTTTCGGGACAGGCAAAAACCATAAATTCCATTCGTCCCTTTCGGGACCAAACCATAAATTTTTTCCTCGCGAGATATGTCAGTTCAAATTTTCTGCTCTATGGTTTTAGTAATAAAATAATTCAAATAAATAATTCAATATTTTGTTCTATGTTATTATTTTAATTATTTCCTTTTTTTCCTACATATAAAAGTAATATAAAAATTTAATATAAGAATATACAATCAAAACAGTTAGCGACATCTAACGACAATTTTGTGCATACAGAACATACAGAATGGTACGTCCTCCTTAATAGATGGCACTGCTTTCCATACAAAATGAAAGTACGGGTCTGTCACCCCCATGCTCATGCATGGTGCTCAGTGCAGCTCAGTGAAAGTGTTCGTGAATCGTGATAGGTATAAATTCGCAGCAGCCTCGTTCCTCCAATAAAACAGGTAAAAGTTTTAAGTTTTATATATGGAGTAGGCACCTACTATAATTACAAATAACTTCCTATTGAGTACTTTAATCACTGTGCAGTGAGATAAAATTAATGTGTGAAGAAAAGACATCGGATTATAGCACTATCAAATTGTCAAAATATGAAAAAAGGGCAAAATATGCACTATTAAAAAACCATTTACTAAAAGAATTTACATTCTTTTTCACATTATTACTATATTTAAAATATGGTAGGTACCTGTATATTGTTTATTGTCAAAGGAATTGTTTATTTGTTAGTTAATTGATAATAATAGATATTCTGCAGAAAACGTGTGACGTTATCAGACGGAATTTGAAATTTGGCGCTTTTTCTGGTCATTGCTTGCTGAAATGTGTTGCAATGAGAGCATATTTTTTTAATCCTTATATGCCAGCGGGCTTGAATGGATTGTAATGGTGCCTAACACGTAGTTATAACTACCTACTGAAATAAACACTATCTATGAAAAACTCAAATAACGATATAAAAATACAAATAAATGAATAAGATCCTATACAGCTGTAATATGTATATGTAAAGACAGAGAACATTATTACAATTTTTTATCGTAATATCAAATGCCTGGTGTTAGTGTAAGTGTAGGTAAGGTAACTCAATGCACCAGCGTTCTAGCTTCCCGGGAAGTGAAATTTTTCTTAGAGATTATATCAAAATTTTATATCTACAACACTGCAAATTTTCACTTCTGTCTGCACTCGGAATGCTGCTTGTTTTTAACATGAGTACTCTATATTATAACTGTGTAAAATTATATAACTATCCAACTATAGTAGTGTTATTATCTTGCTCCAGACTTGTGCCATAAATCATTCGAGTGATTCACTTTTGTTGTTCTTTGTTGAGTTGTGCATTACTGCAGAACAACAACAGCGAAACAGTCGAATGATTTATGACCGAGTCTGCAGCGAGATAATAACACTACTATAATTCTGGTTCCCTATATTCTATCTATCTTCCTTTTGCCCTACTAGATATATCAATGTCACATAAGCTCCATACAAGTCATGTCAAATTTCTATCTCAAGTTAGGCATACCATGGATATGAATCCCCAGGATTGAGATTGGATATTTCTCATATGAGGAACCCAGGATTGAATTAAGTATTGTTTTTATTTTTGGATATAATATTTTTCTCAGACTTTCATTAACATAGTTGAAATTTATGTTTAAAAACGTTTACATCTTTACATGATCATAACATCATAAATAAATCATATGACTGTCACAGCACCTATCATTTGACCCACGCTATAAAATATATTATACCTTATTCCATAACACATTAAGTGTCACATGTATTAATAAATAAATACGGGACATTTTACACATCGCTACCTAGCCCCAAAGTAAAGTAAGCTTGTGTTATGGGTACTACATTACTGATAAACATACATACTAATAAACATATTGAAAAACACCTAGACACTGGAAAACATTCATGCTCATCACACAAACATTTACCAGTAGTGGGAATGGAACCCAGTACCTCCGGTGCAGACTGCAGGTTCGCTACCACTATGCCATTCGGTCGTCAATATCTCTAATATATATAATTCTCTTGCAAATCTTTGTTACCAAACTCCTCCGAAACTGCTTGACCGATTGTTACGAAATTTTCAGTGTATGATCACTAGGTGTGGGAGCCGATTGTTATCTGTTTTTTATGTCTCTAAGTGAGAAAAAAAATTATCTGGCAAAACAACGTATATATATATATTATGTAATTTTGTAATTATACATCCTAGTGCAACACTCACAGGTCAGACGTGTACATCAAGTTATACACTGAGTGTAGTCAACTTCAGAGGCGGGTGTATCTATGAATATACATAGCATTGAACATTTTGTATTGCAACTTTGTACCTTAAATGCCTACAGGAAACAATCTGGGCTATAAAGGTCCTGGGCCTTACAAGATATATATCTGACCCTCCCTGGCGGCGCGCTCGGATTCGAGACAGAGGTTGCGGGTTCGATCCCCGCCACGGGTCACTTTGGAATTTTATAATTTCTAAATTGGCTCAGGTCTAGTCTGGTGAGAGGCTTCGGCCGTGGCTAGTTACCACCCTAGAAAGATGCACCGCCAAGCGATTTAGCGTTCCAGTGCGATGCTTGTAGAAACCGTTGAGGTAAATTTACCTACCCTTCCAAGTTAGTTCGATAACATCTTTGGCTGCATCATCACTTACCATCAGGTGAGATCGCAGTCAAGTACTAACTTGTATTGAGTAAAAAAATTTAATATTCACAGATACATCCACACCTCTGACTTTGACTACTCTCGTGAATAACTATTGTTGCATTAGGATGTGTATACAACCCATGATTAATCTTCTTAATAATATATATAAATCTCGTGTCACGTTGTTTGTCCGCGATGGACTCCTAAACTACTGAACCGATTTAGTTCAAACTTCGTGAATATCTGTCATTTGGTCCAACTTAAAAGATAGAATAGTTTTTATCCCACGTGGACGAAGTCGCGGGCATCAGCTAGTATGGATTATAAAATAGTGAATGCTTAGTCGTAATATTATGAAGTCCGTAAAGTTTTGTGTTTGCACAATTAATATAGCAGTGTTAGGGTTTCTTTAAATATTGTTAGTAAAATACTGGTAGTATAAACTGTATAAACTGTAACATAGTCAATAGTAAATGCCAGTATAGTGACTGACTAATGCTGCGCGGCGCACGCCGAGAGAAAGTGCAAAATGTCTTATCGGCGAGTGTCGTCCGGTTGGTTGCTTTCTCTTGTGAGGTCAACGCTTCAACTTGTGTGGATTTGCTCTTGTCCTATCTATATATCCAACATGCATCAGGTCAGAGCTAAAATAAGCTCTGAATTAAAAAAAAAACAGTGCGGCTAGACAAAGTAACAGTCATTTAGCGTTCAAGACAGTAAATAAAAATGAATGGACAAGCAACGTTAATGTAGAAAAATCACGTGACTGAATAGAAGAATACACGCTGTTTTTGAAAATTGACTAGGTACGACAATTTTAACGCTTCCTAGCGTTCTCGCAGACCTTGTAGATAACATATTTTATAAGTTCGTCGCATGACAATTGACAGCCGACAGTGAACAACTAAGCATAGAGTAGATTCTGCTTTCATTTGTTTTCATCCGGTCACGTGGTTTTTATACTGTCGTCAATGTTTCGTCTAGCCCTACAGAATTATACTTAGCAATAAACTAATATATTCAACAATAATTAGATTGTTGGCCCAAATGTATCGATAGTAAACAGCAAAAATGTAATATGCGCTGGAAATTGATAAAGTAGGTAGGTACCTATCCTATTTATTTAACATTTACAATTGTTTCTTTATTCAATTAATGAAGGGACTAAAAGCACATTTTCTGAAGGACCTGGAAGGGCGCCCATGTCAATATAAGTAGGCACTTACATAGGCAACTTAAGTAGGAAATTGGTTTAAGGAAATGTTAAACATAAAGTTTATTTTAACAATACGTACCACTACCAACATAGGTCTAAGATAATTGTTATGTGTATAATACTTATAGATGAAATGAAAAAAGGAAAGATTTATTTCTTTTGCTATAATCCGCTTCTTGGAAATATTCTGTATGTTACAATATGCAGGAGTTGTGTACCTACTTCTTAGTAGAATCATACTGATTTTACTAAGAAGTACAACTTGTTTGTTTGCCTATAACTTTCGAATCCGAATGTTAATTAAAAAAGTACCTAGTAATTTTAGTAGATTTTTAATGTGGAGACTGGAGACCATGTAGTGTAAAAAAAATAAAGTTTGGGATTGATTAAGCTTGATACCGGATGGATGTTATATAGCATCACGTATCAATAATCCGTGATGCTATACATCCATGGTCCATTTTTTCGTAATGTAAGTGTGGTAGTGTAAACATAATACATAGTCTGCAAAGTCAGCGAAGTTCAAAACTTAAGAGGGCGCTGAAAGCTAGAAAAAAATCAGATCGTGTCACATTTAGCAACGTTGACTGCCACGTAATGTCAACAAAACCACGAACACTAGGTAAGATAATGAGATAAATTCGGCTAAGTGCATTTCGGACCACCTAGTTGTAGGCAAAAGATTTCTTGAAATTTTATTTGAAAATTGTAAGGGCATTTTTCGGGATTTTAAAATTTACCACAAATTTTTGATGATATCGTAAGATGACCTTATTCAAGAGAATAAACAACTTTGCGGAACATTTATTCTTTTAATCTTATATGATTTTTCAATCGTCAGATAAACGTTAATTGGGAAATAAATATGACGTTTTGACAGATTTTGTATGCCATAATATATTTCAAGTTTATTCCTCAGATCTGACGATTGAAAAATCGGCACTTACAAATGCTCAATATGGATTTGGGAAAAATAAGTCTAACTCAAATGCCATGTTTGAACTTGAAAATAATTTTAGAAATGCTAAATAATTGAAACTCTATAACTGTTTTATTTCTTGACATGTCTAAGGCGGTTGATCTTGTTAACTATAAAAAATATTGGACAGATTAGAACAAGCAGTAATTTTAATCTGAAATTTTTGACAGAAATAGTTGACAGTTCAAAGCCTTTATTGCAACAGCAATACAACTTGATTGATTATTATTTACACTTAGTACTGTTAAGGTCCAATAATCTATGTACTATGAATTATAGTCGCCTTCCAAACATTTTGTCGCCCTTTGGTCCATTTGCATATGTCGGACCTATCCATTTCTATTTCAGCTTCTTGCATACTTTTTCGGCCTCTGTAAATTTAGTTCTACTTTTTATATCTGATAATCTTATTAGTTATCCTTCTTTCTATTTCTTTCTTCATTGTATTACTTGTAACTATCAACTGCCCAAGGAAAACATACTGTTCCACATAATCGATTTTCTCATTATTTACTTTGATGTTATATGTGTGTGATGCATTTCTCATAATTTTTGTTTTAATTGTGTTCATTGAAGCCCTGCGCGCTGTCGCGCTGTGGTCTGATAGTTGCTGTTGCATTTCATATAGTTTTTGGGGACATTAAAAACAGGCTGAGATCATATGCGAAGCGTAAATCAGTTAGGAATGAGGATTTTATATTAAGTTCATAATCGTCCCATTCCAGGTTCCTGAAGATCATTTCAAGGGCTGCTGAAAACAACTTGGGTCACCTTGTTGGATAGGTTGAGTTAGGGTCACCATGAACAACCTAAACAAGCATTGCTTCCCAGATATATTCATGTTCCAAGGAGTCTAAGGCCTTGTTATAATGGAAAAAATGGATGAAAATTTGAAATACGACATAACAATCTATGTGTAAATGTAGAATAAAAGAAATGCATGCTTAATCAAAAATTAAAAGAAGACAATACAATACATATTTGCTATATTAATAAACCAATTGACATTGTGCAATATAAGGTTTTCAGGCATTTATTTTGACGTGGGCTATTTGGTGTGTATTAGCCTAGTCTGATGGGCACTTTTGGCCGGGGAAAAGCTAGGGGGAGTAATTACTCAGCGATAAGAGTACCCAGCCGCGATAGCTGGGGAAAGCAAGTTGAAATCTCGCTGCGAGTGAAATTTTGATTTGTATTTAAATTTATAGGAAATAGGAATTATTGAATGGAAGCAGGTGTTATTTTGCAGAAATCCATAATTTGCAAGACAGATTAATTTGTATCACTACTTGAAAAGATTCTCTCATAGAGTGTACAATTTCGCATCGTAAAGTCAACATTTCCGGAGGATGTCCTGGTGTCGGGACGAAACGTGCGTCGTAGAAAGTGTTGGAAAATTGTATGTGGTGTTTCATGTGGGCAGTGTTCCTGCATATTGTACCATACATAATCTATTCAAGTAGCGGATTATAGCAAAACAAATCAATCTGTCCTGCTTATAGGAGTTGTATCCTAAGTGTGTAAAACACTAATCAAAAAGATGATTAGTTAAAGCTAGTGGTGGTTTTTTAAGTACACTAACTGTGATTTTAAGTATCTTATTATCATGGTTCAAGAAATACAGCCTGGCGACAGACGGACGGATGGACGGAGACGACTAGCGGAGTCTTCGTAATAGGTACCGGTTTTACACTTTGGGTACGGAACCCTAAAAAAAGCCAAAAAAATAAATTTAAGCGTAGTCAGTTTCATTAGCTGTGCACAAATTCATTTTACCCTCTTACAGAATTCATTACTTATAAATATTTCCTATTTATATATTGTATCGTAATAAATTTGATTTTTTTTTAAATTTATTATTGCACATTATCTCTTGAACTATATTTTCGTAGGAACTAATTAACATAGTAACATTTAGTAGTTTTATGAATGTTAGCACAAATCAATAATGCAATATCCAATATTTGCATACTGAAGTGTCCAAATAGTGAACATGTTGCACAAAGTGCGCACATACAGGAGCACTCTTTATTCCTCTCTCTCAAAATTGATTGGGATCGTCCTTTTTTACATATACTACTCCCACCGCCATTGACATGTCATTGCTTGAGGGAATTCAGTGCTCGTTAATTGTGTGCTTTAAAAGTAAAGAGTGAAGGTCTATATTTGACAGAAAGGCTTTTGCTTTAATATACTTTTATTTCGTAGTTTTTGCTCCCCATATTTACAATTATATTATTAACGCCACCAAATCATTTATAAATACACACACAATAATTTATAATTCATAATTTATATATTAAGGATACAAAGAACTATTTTTTTGGCCTGGAGCACAGAAATACAGTCTTCTCGTGTCAATGGAGCAATTGTGACTGATTGTCATGCGCAAAACATCGTTCTGGTCTGAGGTTCTGGTCTGTTCTGGTACAAAAGAGCATGGCGTATTACGCGAAATAAGAATGTAATAAGCGCCATTTATAGTTTACTGTAATAACTTTTAAAATACATTATTTAGAAAGAAAACGATAAGATACGCACTTCGTAATATTTATTGGAATTATAATCCTAAACCTTGGCTCTCTAGTACGTATAACATTGATAATAAATTGAAAATTGTAAAAAATTGGACGCAACTTCGGGAATTTTTTTTATCGACAAAAAATTATCCTTTTATGTATTCACTAATACAGTTACTCGAAAATATGATATAATATTCGTATGGTTTATTTCAGGTAGATAAGACTTGATTTACTACTGTAAAAATCAAATCATGAACTGACATCTTCAGTTAATCGGCCCAATATTCGTTAAGAGCGGGTATTAACTGAAGATGTCAGTTCATGATTTGATTTTTACAGTAGTAAATCAAGTCTTATCTACCTGAAATAAACCATACGAATATTATATCATATTTTCGAGTAACTGTATTAGTGAATACATAAAAGGATAATTTTTTGTCTATAAAAAAATCCCGAACTTTTTTACAATTTTCAATTTATTATCAACGTTATACGTACTAGAGAGCCCAGGTTTAGAATTATAATTCCAATAAATTTACGAAGTACGTACATTATCGTTTTCTTTCTAAGTTATGTATTTTAAAAGTTATTACAGTAAATTATAAATGGCGTTCATTACATTTTTATTTCGCGTAATACGCCATACTCCTTTGTACCAGAACGATGTTTTGCGCATGACAAGTTTTGCTAGCTTTCAGCCCCCTCTTAATTTAATTCAGTTTTTGCAGGTGAAAAACCTGAGTGAAAAACAGTTTTCTATGTCAAAGGCAGTAAGCGTTTGTTCGTCGTTCGGCCAATGATAGCGCGTTACACGTGGGACGCGAGTGACGTCATGCGTCTGACGGCTTTAATAGCTCCCACGCATTGAAAGCGCGTCGATAATGTAAATTCAAACATACCTACACTATGTAGCTGCTCATAAAAGAACGAAATAAATAGAATAAAGCTTATGTGTTTGTACCACAGATCAGAGAAGTCAGAAGTAAGTTATATGTATTCCTTTTAAACCAACTATTAAAAACAATTATTAATAAATACAAGTAACTTCAAGTTAAAACATAATCACGTCAATAGCAACTTAAACTATGAAAACTAATGAAATTGGTCAACTAACAAAATAGTTCCAAGTATTGTAAAATTTCTGATTAAACATCTAACTATAACATGGGCTATTCGAGAGGTGGATAAACAAATTTCTTAAGAGCTGGCAACGTATTTGCAGTTCCACTGGTGGTGCAAATGTCCATGGGCGGCGGTAATCGCTTACCATCAGGTGAACCGCCTGCTCGTTTGCTTGCGATGGCTATAAAAAAAGGGACAAAACATACCTACTTCGGTAGGAAAGACTAATTCGTTTTGGTGTAATCCGCTTCTTGAAAAGATTCTCTATGGTGGTACAATATGCAGGAACACTGCCCACATGAAACACCACACACAATTTTCCAACACTTTCTTCGACGTACGTTTCGCCCCGACACCGGGACATCTTCAGGAGATGTTGACTTCACAATGTCAAATCGTAGAGTATCTTCACAATGTGAGATCGTTCACAATGTGAACTCTACATCAGAAGCGGATTAAAGCAAAACAAATTAGTCTTTCCTACTAATTATGGATTTCCGCAAAATAACGCATGCTTCCGTTCAATATACCTACTTCAATTTAATTGTTTGCACGCCACCTATGTATCGTTGTTGGAATTTCGGTTAAGTTTGGTGACGAGGGTCAGATGATGCATTCTGCAGCATAG
Source organism: Coenonympha arcania (assembly GCA_036785405.1). NCBI lineage: Eukaryota > Metazoa > Arthropoda > Insecta > Lepidoptera > Nymphalidae > Coenonympha > Coenonympha arcania. Next base: position 10,697,092 of record CM072082.1, read on the forward strand.
AGGAATCCAATAATGGACCAGTTTTTCATAAATCCCGCGGGAACCATGGATATTTCCAGGTTAAAAAGTAGCCTATAAGTTAATCCTGGAAAGAATCTACCTCTATCAAAAATTTTAATGAAATCGTTTTATTAGTTGCGGCGTGATTCATGAAGGAGTACCTATTTCTCTAGCGTGAATTTCGGTTTTTATGGTTCAATATCCAAAGCGTAAAAAACGGAACCATATTACTGAGACTTTGCCGTCTGTCCGTCCGTCACCAGGCTGTATAACGTGAACCGTGAAATTTACACACTTTACCGAATTGACATGTATAACGTAAACCGTGAAATTTACACACTTTACCGAATTGACATGTTGTGTGACTTGGCCGTTGAAGGGTACACAAGGGTACAAAACCAGGTGCTCTATGACAACATAACATTGCACCAATCTGTCGCCAGAACCGCTACTTGGAACGACTACGATGGAAAATTGCCACTTGGAAAACATTGATTCAATGATCAGTCAATTGTAGGCTTGATAAAGCTGCGTATTTTAATAGTACTTATGTATGCCTGAAACAAACAGTATAAAAAATCCAGTACTGATGGACTTCTAATCATTGTGAGAACCCTTCAACGGCCGAGTCACACAAAATTAATTATAATTGGCACGACTTTGTCTAGATTTTATTCCTTTTTAGAGATAAACAAGCACCTCCATCGAGACTTTGCTAGTTTTATACAGAATGTTTTTGTTGGGATTTCACTTCTTTTTGGAGAAACGTGGGCACATTGATTTATTTTATTAGATTTTCTTATTTGGCACGGTTTTTTCTTTTAAGGAGTATTTTTTATGGTTCCATACCAAAATGGTAAAAATGGAACCCTTATGGTGAGACTTTCTCCGTCCGTCCGTCCGTCTGCCACACTCGATTATTTCAGTAACTATTAAAGCTTTCCAGTTGGAAATAGTTTTAGGAAATGGTGAACCACCCAACGTTGTTACAATCATAAAAATTTGAAAGCGTTTTTATTTTTATTTGAAAGGGGAGAAAACCGGGGCGTTCAAATTTCTGGGGTAGGTACCATATGAAATAACAATATTAAATGGGCTTCGCGGGGCTCCTATTTCTGGGTGGTCATAAAAGGAAAATAACCTTAACCTAATTACCTATAAATATTTTATATTATCGATTTATAATAGAAAAAATGTAGGTACTGCACTAGCAATTATCGTATACATGGTGTGGAAAAATCAGTGGTGTGACAAAAGAGAAAAAAATCCTGTTTGTAACACCGGTGTGAAAATCTGGTGTGACTACGAGTCGGTCACTAAGGATCATAACCTTAGTGGTCCAAAGCCAAACTATAAAATAGCAGATAGATCTTTTTAAAACTGTCCCTGTACTTGATGACAATATTCATGATTAGTATTTAATTTCCCTTCAGCATCAAAGTCACAGAACAAGGAATGACTTTGGTCTGAGCTTTATATTGGCTAATTGGCTACTTTTAATTGGCCTTTTTGTTTTCTGTGATCAAAGCAGTAGGTACTGAACATCTTGTTTTATTTCTTTCTCATGTTCAATCTATGTTTAAATGTTCTACAATGCTACTAGTCTAACAATCGAAGACATTTTACAATTAAGCTAAAAATACGAGACTGACTGAATTTGGCCATGTCGGAAATGGAAAACATTGTTTTTACCCAAATGTCGAGATCGGTCATTTTGTGACGTCAGACATAATTTCCATATTTTATTTTTATTGATTTGAGAATAATTTACTCAAATTAGTGTGACCGTTTGTGGCAGATTTCTGCCATTTGGGCAGATTTGGCTCCTAAAGCTATAAGAATAAGCTGACGATTAAAAAAGTAGCAGATTTCAAGGAAATCCTTATTATTTGTGAAATAAAATGAAAAAGTCATGATTTTATTACTATTTGCTCATTTTTATATGATTTAGTCGAAAATTTTACTTTTCCGACGTCTAAACCTATCATTGCTTATAAAGTATATAAACTGTATTAGTACAGTACTTTTGAATAGGGCTAGCAGTTTTTTTGCCAGTTTCGGGCAGATTCGTCAGTTATGAAACGGTCACACTGACTCAAAAATGATTTGTTATTTTGACACATGACAAGTAGAGCGTCGATTGCGGCTTTTTGCTAGGCGGTTTAAATATTTCGGTGATAACATTCTGAAGAACTATTAAAGTTTGTGACAAAACCTTATTATTGAAGATGAACGCTACCAGTTTATATGTGTCCACTTGTCGGTTAATAATTCAAGCCGACGCGGCTGATAAAAGTTCGTGGGCAGATTTGTTTCGCTTAGTTCCATATTTACGGCAATCGATATCGTGTACTGTGTGTGGAAACTTACTGAAGGAGCCCTACACGCCGACGAGCTCCGGCTGCCAACATCATGTGTGTAAGAATTGCAAAGGTGGAAAAAAGAAACTGAAACCTGCCTGCAGCTGGTGTAAGGATTACGAAGACTATGCGGAAAATGTACAGTTACGCATTCTTCTGCAGTGCTACAAAAAACTGTGTGAATATTTTATGGGCACCGACGCATACAAAAGTTTATTAGAGGAAGATGAAGTGGCGGCGGGCGTCAGCGGTGGCACGGTGGCCACTTCGGGCTTGATAGAGTTAATACAAGAGGGCGCTGGATTTTCGGACGAGTACCAGAGCACGGGCGGTCTCTCAAAGGCCGCATATAGCATATTACCGTGTGTGTATACCAACTCCGGGCCCACACAGACCCAAGAGGCAACAGCATCAACTAGTCAAGATTCTACAACTTCTATTGCAATTTCAAATGGAACCCCACAATACTCTGTTATGTACACAGGCTCTGGAAATAAACTTACCATCAAAAGGAACCAATATCCATTAGGTCTCAAGAAGCCCTCTTTTCGATCCCGAAATGCAAAAAATAATAAAAAAAAAGGTTGCCGTTGTGGGAATGCTACGGCCACACCAGGGAAACTCACATGTTGCGGTCAGCGATGTCCGTGCTATGTGGAAAACAAGTCGTGTACTGAATGCAAATGTAAGGGCTGTAGGAACCCTTACAAGCCTGATTGAATGAAGGTAATAAACTCAAATAAAAAGATACAGGGTTAAATAAAAAATAACTGAATACTTTTGGCCTGTAGTTCTTATCATTAAATCTGACAACTTTCTACGACATTTCAAAATCTGTATTATTTTAAGGGCCAATTTTTCAATCGCCAGAACGTTAACTAAATATGACGATTTGACAGATTTTGTGTAGCATATGTTTCAAATTTATTCCTCAGATAGCTTATCTGGCTATTGAAAAATTGGCCCTTAATCATATGTTATAATTGAAGTCTTTCATGTGTCATTTGCCTGTATAACAAAAGGTCATTACTTTTACTTTTCTTTTCACCTTCACTTTTCCTTCACACTTTTACTTTTCTGCTAGACATGTCGGCAAGGGTTACATGATATAGAACAGTGCATAGAAGGTCAAAGTGTAAACCTTTTGGTACCTACACCTGAAGAAATTTTACAAGCATTCGATTGATATCTATATAATACTATGCTGGGTTCGAGGATATATATTAGGGTGTCCCTTATATGGATGAAAAAAATTTTGTTTTGGGTATTGAAATGCATATCCCCTATTTCTTTTAAGAGTACCCAGACTTACTTAAGTACAAAATGTTATCTTCCTACGTCAACAGTAACCCGTGCTGACAGAACTCTGAAGATTATGATAATTGCTATTTTTATTTTTTTTCCAAAATTTAGCTTAATCAATTGAAATCTTTAAAGAAGGTAAAAAGTGCGTTTAACACAGCTTCTGGCCTGATCCTGACCGGAAGAGCTCCAGTTTGGGCCCTATCAGTGATTGTTCGTTTTCTCCAAAAATGATTTTTATAATTGACCGGCTTTCATCTTTGGAATTTCTCACCTCTGGTCCAGGTAATAAATTGCCATCCCAGTGAACGGTCTCCGTTTCACGCATCGTCATCATCTTAGGCAATGGACGTCCACTGCTGGATATAGGCCTCCTGAAATGACCGCAAAACACCGTGATCTTGCGCCGCGTGGGGCCGGTGACTCCCTGTGACTGCGCTGCGTGACCGTGTGCTCCCCGTGACCGGTGCGTGGCAGTTATTCCAGCAACTTAAGGCCTCAATGCCCTCCGGCCCTACGAGCTATGTTTGAGCGCCCCTTTGCTATTGTTCAGTTTTGGGACACATTGGACTAAGTCGTAAGATACTCTGAGCATAGCTGCCTCCTCTGTTTATCGAAAAATCATTACAACTAAGATCTAGTGCAGCTTGAAGGAAACAGAAAGAATCCTTTATACTTAATTGGCATCAAGCTAAAGCTGAAAGTAAAATACAATCTTTCCTTCCTCGTTTGTAGTAGTTTCACACCTTACCATTTAGAAGGTGTGAAGATGTCAAGAGTTCTTAGTTCTTAAAGAGCTGGGAAGTTAATCGTGATTTCCTTGCGTTTGTATAGAAACTTGCAGAATAAAAGATGACAAAACTCCAAAACAGTGGTGTTTGAAATAGTCTAATCTTGAATTTTCTTTAACAGTTTGGTAAACAAATTCTCCAAGCATGGTGCAATAGCTTTTTTACACAATGAGGTGTTGCTCAGGTAGAGATTCTAACTTTTTCCCAAAATAGAATACACTCCCAAATCACGAAATTAGCGTTTTCACTAATGGTCAATGTAACTTGGCGAACGTTAAAAAACATACTGCAAGAACTAGACTATAAAACAGTAACATCTGTTATTTGATATACGATAGAAACTAAGAAAAAATACTTTTTATTAGTTTTTAGTTCTACTGCCAATTGCCATCTTTTAAATGGAAAACAATATGTGTTATTAGCTTAAATAATTGAGAACAAATAAAATAAACCGCGAATACGCACCGGTACAGCGTCGCAATATGTATGAAAATGATTTGATGCAAGTCGGCACGGGTTATCGTCCTCCAAATAAGGTAAAATTTTATTTCCAAGTGTTTTAGAGGCAAATGAATAAAACTAAGACATATGCGTTAGTAATTTATAACTTTAGAAAATAAGGGACACCCTAATATATCCAATATCAAGCTGACTTTGACGATATATATTATATCAAATTTATTACAAATACAAAAATAAATAAATAATAAATATAAATATTTATTTATTTTTACCAATGTAATACAAATATGATTGTACATTTTATGTTTTCTAGTTGATTTTGCCTGTTCTTGAAGATTTGTTTTTTTAGTTGAATATCTAACAGAAGATTTTATATTTTTATTTTTTCCTATAGTTTTCTATGTATATAGTTTTCTAGTTGATTTTGCCTGTTCTTGAAGATTTGTTTTTTAGTTGAATATCTAACAGAAGATTTTATATTTTTATTTGTTTCTATAGTTTTCTATATATATATAGTTTTCTAGTTGATTTTGCCTGTTCTTGAAGATTTGTTTTTTTAGTTGATTATGCCTTATCTAACAGAAGATTTTATATTTTTATTTTTTTCTATATTTTTCTATATATATAGTTTTCTAGTTGATTTTGCCTGTTCTTGAAGAAGATTTGTTTTTTTAGTTGAATATGCCTTATCTAACAGAAGATTTTATATTTTAGTTTAATTTTTCTGCTATTAAATAAATAAATCAACCCTTTATAACTAAAACACCTATTGCAATTTAACTTACATACTATTTATTAGTATTATAAAAACTACAAAAATATAGATAAAAACAGTAAGTAGATAAGTATATGTTTTTATATTTCTTTTTGGATTGTATTATTTTCTAATATTTTTTTGTACAAGATCTTCAAAATAGTTATGTTTTAGGTACTTAGCCAATGTTTGTCATAGACATTTGTCTTATGTTCCATTCAAATTAAAGTTTCACTTTATATTGAAATTTATACATTTTTGCTATAGGCACTGTAGGTAAGAACAATGAGGTAAATGTGTTACAAAAACATTTCTAATTGATTGATTCAATGTAATTTTTACAATATTGGGTAGAAAAAGAGCAAATAGGTTCTCATTTCAGTTTCGTATACTATAATGTTTACAATTTTTGGGTAAAACTATAAGTATTTTATTTTAATATTATGTATTGGTTTAGAGATATGTTTTTGATATGTATTTGTTTGACTTTGTTTAGAGAATGCCTGTTACACTGAAAGATATTTTAATTTTAGAGAAAGTTTCATAAATATTTACTTATTTTTGTAATTTCATTTGAAAAAACATACATTAGAATATAACTTATAACAGGTACTTACTATAATAGCTAATATTATACCAAAGTTAAAGAATAAATTCTATTTTGTAAGGTTTGATGCAATAAGTACCTAGAGGCTATACTTTATTTTTTTTTGTTTCTAGCAACCAAAGCTGTATTTTTATAAATTAATATATTAAAACAGTACCCATTTCAATGTATGTATTTTATATTATAAACCACTATTTACCTATGTAGTTTACATTGTTTTATTTTTATTGTCTCTGCTTCTATTTATTCTTAATTTGAGTAGAACACTTGGCTAGTAGTCAGGTGTTTCTAGAGTACTATGAATTGCCATTTTTTGATACCGTTGTTTGGTTTTCAAGTTTAACAATTCTGTTGTTTTTTTATAATGGCACTAGCTGACTGGCTTAGGAGCTCCACTTGCATCACATATTTTCTGAGTTGCTCCCCAAAACTTGCACATACATAAAGCTGTGCTAGTGCCACTTCCGCCAGTTTCTAACAAATCACTTACAATTTTATTGAATTTCATTTGTCGAAATACGTCGTCGAGTTTTTGGAGATTATTTTCATCTACTATGTTAGGAAAATTTGCAATATTTACAGATGACACCATTTCTTTGAAAACTACATAATATTGTGGTTCCAAAAATGTAAATCCTTAAAAAAATTGTTCAATGGCAAACGTGTTTTTAATTGTTCGCAAAGTTCAATCAAACATATTATTTGCAATCTGAAGGTTAGATTGAATTCTTAGGATGAGACTTATATCTGTAGATAGGCGATCAATGGCTTTATTAACATTGCCCCCTAAATACAATTCCCTTAGTGGCAAAAAATTTACTTCCTACATACTAAGTGCATCTGGGGTGGTTCTTAAATAATTTCCTTTCATATAACAGTTCAAAAGTCACATATATAAATAAATAAATAGACGTTTAATTTAGAAGTTTCCATTCATATGTTGTTAGTAACATTTATTCTTAATTCCTGTACGTTAGTATTGTTAATTTATTTGAGGTTATAAAATGTGTAACAATAATTTATCTTAAACTCCCAATAGATTTGCCAATACAGTGACATACTTATAGGGCAGTCGTGTCTGGCAGCTAGTACCCTTAGGATACCGTTGTCGATGTCACGTAAACGCTGTAGGAGGGACGTTGCTTCTTTGCGCATTATAGCAAATAAAATAAATAATTAAAAAACACGACTGCCCTTAATAAACGAACTAAATAGAACAAGTTATTTTAGTTGATATGCATATTGACAAAGTGAAAAGTGTTCTTTCTCATCCATTAAGACAGATAAATTCAGTCCAGTCGGGAGCCGTTCTATGGAAAACCTTTTATCCTAAGAGGTCCCCCGACTGCCAAAGTTCACCAAAGTTAAAAATTTATACCATACTGTAATTTCCACATCAGGCGCGTACTAAGTTACGTATACTCATCACCAACTGGACTGTGGAAACGAACTCCCGTTGTCCAGTTGGTGATAAGTACGTAACTAGAGGTTTTTTCGCCAACAGATGGCGCTACGCGAGCCGCCGGTTTGGCCGCCATCCACCGGCGCCTCGCTACAACAGTCGATGGTGGACAGCACGCATCTCGCTCCGCACGCCGAAATGGAAGATGACTTCCTTGATACGGTAACTAAGTAAATCCTTATTCCGCGCTTTGCTGCGAACCCATTCTTCTTCAACAAAAACCTTTTGTTCGAGAAAAAAATTAAAGGTGCCAAGCCACTGGTAATTAAACACAGCTTTCTTTTTTACACAATTTTTGATACACTTTCACCTGTAATTTAATTAATATTCTCACAACCTCCACCACACCGCTACAAAGCATGATATGACCGTTGAATGCCCATTCGTTGCCCTCGCGTTGTACGATCACCCCCTCCGCCCACGTGAGCTGTGATTGGTCGACGTTTCTATCGATATCGTAAACTAAGTCAAACTCACAATTTCTAATCAAGTCCCAATATTGACAATAAATAAAATATTAATGAATTGATTAATTTGCAAATAAAAGTGACGGTGATTTAGCGGTCATGTCTAATAAAACCTAACAAAATAATATTCCTACAAAATCTTGCTATTTATTAATCATTACTTCTTTGTTGCAGGATGACTTCAAAGATTCCGTCGAGCAACAAATGTAAGTAATGTTTCAAAACGAGAGTAACGAGCATACTACATACGATTATTTATTATCGACAAGAATCATTAGTGCTCTTTGGAGACTTTGTGAGTTCTGTGACGAAAGAGATACGTTACGTGGTTTTAAAAATTATATTTTTAATACATTTGCTCAATTTCCATGTGTGTTTAGCGTGCGCAAAGTTATTCTTTCCAGCACTAGAGCTTTTTGTTTTCCCCCTTCATGTGGACATATTTAAGCTGTGGTTTAACAACTTTTTTTTGTCTATGATTCTTTGTTATTATTATTATTTTCAAATCATATGCAAAACCTGCGTTTTTGGCATTTTATTTTATTATTCGAGCCTAGATGAAGGTGTACTGTATCTAATGACACCAAAATTGTCCAATTTGTTAAACGTTTGGGGAGTAAAAATGTTATCACCTAAAGCCATATTTCAGAAATAAAATGTAGGCCTAGCTCTGGACTTGCAACTCTCTCTATACGGGCATGGATATCATTTTTGAATACACCTATTCTTTTTTTTTTTTTTAATTCTATAGAAGTTAGTACTTGACTGCGATCTCACCTAATGGTAAGTGATGATGCAATCTAAGATGTTATCGTACTAACTTGGAAGGGTAAGTAAATTTACCCCAACGGTTTCTACACAGCATCGCACCGGAACGCTAAATCGGTTGGCGGTGCATCTTTGCTGGTAGGGTGTGTATTCGCGTTCATCTAAGTCAGTATACAATAAATAGCCTTAACTACCAACCTACCCGTCATACTGGCGCCCAACGTGGGGAGTTAAGAAGGACACCACAAGGTCGCGCCGTGTGCAAAACGCGTAGGTGGTGGTACGTACCTAACTTCATCTCTGAGTTCGCGCGTCTATTCAAATTAGGTGAACGCATCACTCTTCGATTCTCTTTATTTAGGACTCTTGTATTTTATTTAGGGTTGAATTTTCAATCGCCTGATAAACTATCTGAGGAATAAACTTGAAACATGCCAAAACGTCATATTTATTCCTTACTTTATTTGGCCATTGAAAAATCGGCTTTTTTTACTCTATACAAGTTAGTACTTGACTGCGATCTCACCTGATGTAAAGTGATGATGGAGCCTAGGATGTTATCGTACTATAGTAGTGTTATTATCTCGCTGCAGACTTGGTGTTGATGTTGGTGTTAATCATTCGAGTGTTTTTCGCTTTTGTGTAGCTTTTGTTGTTCTGCAGTAATGCACAACTCAACAAAGAACAACAAAAGCGAAACACTTGAATGATTTATGACCGAATCTGCAGCGAGATAATAACACTAATATAACTTGAAAAGGTCAGTAAATTTACCCCAACGGCTTTTAGTTATATATAATTTTTAAAACCATGTAGCGTATCTCTTTCGTTATATTTCCTTGTACCAGTTTAGATAGCGCAATCATTAACGCCAATATGGAAGTGGCATGCTTGGTACGAACTGTACATACGAGTATCTTATAGCTACACAATAAGGCTTCAGTAAGCTGTGTTAATATTTCATATTAATTTATTTGCTCAGATGTAGGTACATTACATAACATATACATATACATACATGGACCCTGTTAGGGCATTGTAACAAACTAACCTACAAAATTACAAATTTGTTTATCTATTTAATTTACTTAGTTGCACATATTATATTAAAGAGTCATTGTCTATGAATAACAAATTTTATTTTCAATTGAATAACATTATTATAAAATTAAAATATGAACACTAAAGTCAGAGAAATCTCAAAGAAATATGAGAAGATTAAGGTATGTAATAAAAGTGAGATTAAGTTTAATTAAGACTATCCACAAAGTCATTTACCTTATATCGTAATTTTGTTGTTCGGTCGGTTCTTGGTTTGAACAACATATTTCGATTGGGGAATAATTCAGTAGGTATTGCTAATTGTGAAATATTTGTCCTTTAATTTAATATATGCTATTTGTATTCTGTGATTAAACTTTAAAACAAAGAATCGTATGGAACACCAAAGGATTTCCCATAATAATATTGTAAACAAACTTTACAAGAACCTTAACTGAGAGGAAGGCTAAAAGTCGTGCCTAATGATTAGAAGTAAAGCAAGAACTCACCTATATTTTTAACACGCTTTTATTAGCTTCACCTGTATGTTTGTAACCGACTCCTTTGAGCTCGATTTTGTCCTACTTTGAACGATCAGATTTAATTCAAACTTTGCACCCCCGTCAAAGACCGATGACAATGCAATAATTCGATTAAAATATCCAATTATCTTAATATGATTCGCCAGGATTAATTAATTTCTTTATCTACGCTCATTGCTTAAAGTTCGAATTATAAAATCGAAATGTGTCAAATAATTACCTACTTTATTCACAGACTTCTATAATTATTAAAAAGTTATTCATAATAACATCGCTCTACTATGGAAATATTTAAAGAAAGTTGTATAATATCCATAACGATACACGGCTCTGGACTCCTGTATTTGTATCTGGGGTTTTGAAGGAATTGATTACAGTACCGCTATCGGCAATACAACGGTTAACGGTTACAATTATTATCTGGGGTAGGTAATATTTTTTATGTAATATTTATTTAAGTGAATCCACAGACAACATATAGTTGGTAGTCATTGCCGAGAGTATAGATGGGCCATGATTGACCATAGACAACAACACAATGTCTAACGTTCCGCGTAACGTTCCACCTGGGCCTGTGATTATGATTATGATTACGATTACGACTACGATTACGACGTTATCTCGTAAATCTATCGTCCGTAAACCGACTTTACAGACAACTAATTTTTTTTGTTACTTAATCAAAACTTTGCGCTGAAAAATATCTAGTAGTGAAACCTACTAAAGAAAATTTCACTCCACCTGACATCTTAGTAGTTGCAATGATTTACGACAAAAGTTAGCAAGATTTTATGATTTGGATTTATGATAATAATATAAGCGTAGATAAAGTAGTGTATGAAACTCTACATAATTAGGTATTAAAAAACTCGTGTGATACTATTAAAAAACTCGCCTGCGGCTCGTTTTTTAAACTCACACTCGTATTTTAATACCCCCCATTATGTAACCGTTACATAAACTACTATTCCGCATCCTTTGCATGCGATTAAGAGAGATAGAGCGTGTTTTTTTTTGTTTATTAAACTGTTATTATTATTACTTTACAGTCAATCCATGAATCTGCAAGAGGCTTTGGCTGATTGCGAAAAAGCGATCGCACTCTTTTTCAACAACCGACTAGACGGCGCTATTGCAATAATGACTCCATGGTAAGAATTTTACGCATAATTTATTTTGCCTTCGTTTCAGCCGTCCAGTGTCCTAAGCTGTCATTGAGTTTGCCCACTACAATTCCATTTCAGCTTTTCTACTCAATAATTTTAGTGCTTTCAAAGTTACTTCTCTTTTTGGCGAGTTTTTACCATGTTTGGGCAACGACAACAGTAGAAGTAGAACATAAATTCAAATAGGATTTATAATTTTATTTGTTTGGTGATTAAATTGCACCCCTCTATCCCCTCTAGAGCTTATCCTTACTCCTTACGGAGTCCACGACACCTAGTAGACATAATCCATAATCATACGTCTAAAAATTTAAAAGGCGGTGCCTCAAATTTTATCCTGAAGATTCTCATTGCAAGGATTTTTTTTTTAAATTACCAGGTTGAGACCGCGCCTTCATTTTATCCTCAAGGGGCTATTCACGTAACGCGTCGTCTACATTTCGTGAAGTGAAATGTTTAAAAAGGTCGTAACATTTACGTTTATACAAAGTTTTTTGCGAACACTAAAAAAATAATTTTACTTGACATAGAGCGTAAAATTTAATGTAGTTCAAAACGCAACATAGTCGGCAATTATTGAAATGCATTCAATTTTACACTCCAAACCAATAGACGTAAAGTTTTTTTTTTTGATTTCTTGATTCGCATCACTCAGTGTGTGGAAACGTTACGTGATTAGCCCCCCTGGTGTTTATCCTATACCTTTATACGAGCAATTATTCTTGTATATACATATTTCCATATAATCTGAATCTCGGAAACAGCTCGAAACGATTTTCATGAAATTTAGTATACAAGGGGTTTTGGGGGCGATAAATTGATCTATCTAGGATTCATTTTTAGAAAATGTCGTATTTACCAAAAAAATAATATATAAATCTATACCTGACATCTATTGGCGATAAAGTAAAACTATTACAGTAAACTCCTGCTGCCATCTATTGGTGAGTAGCTGTAATAGATATTAACAATAATATGAATTTCGCAGGAAAGACACTTCGTTGTACCACGCACACGGCGCGGCAATATTCGAGTTCATACCAGCATTGTTCACACTGGAGCCGGCGCAGATTCAGCGTGCGCAGGATGCGCTGCGGCAGACATTTGCGCTGTGCGCGCGCCTGCGCAAGAGCTACACGTTCGTGCAATCCATCGGAGCTATCATCAAGAAGGTGAGCTGACACTGCGCGAAATCTACCCCACCACAATACATTACATTGCTGTGCCTCCTCTCACTAATGTAATGTACTGTTCTTCACTCTGGAACTCTGACCACCGATGGCTTGAGCCCTTAAAAGGAAACGATAGTGGTATTTTTCCATACAAACGTTCTCGTCTGTTTTCTTTCTGGTTTATGAACTTGTAGCAATGATTTTTTACAGAAAAATAAATATCAATGTCTTCTACGTTTCTATGTTTTCGTTAAATTGCCTCGTGCGTGCTTAAAATTGCCTATTTAGACCAGCGGTTCTAGGCAATTTTAAGCATTTTGTAAGGTTAAAGATAATGTATTATCAAAAACGAAAACATAGAAACGTAGAAGACATTGATATTTATTTTTCTGTAAAAAATCATTGCTACAAGTTCATAAACCAGAAAGAAAACAGGCGAGAACGTTTGTATGGAAAAAGACCACTATCATTCCTCTTAAGAGCAGTCTTCCCGGTAGATTTTTTCATACAAACGCTCGTACGCGATTATGACGTTTTAACAAACTTTTCTTGAAATATTTTTAACAAGTAAGCACCTTGCACACTATATCTAGGTTTATATAGAAACAAAAATTAAAATTTATTAGCAACAAATTCAGTACCAACCTCCAAAAATCTGCATTCTTGCTGAAATTTTACATAAACGTTTCACTCAACTCACATTATATTGTAAAAGTAAAAAAATCAACTCTATAGAAACCTTATACCGCGTCCTCCAGCTATCGCGGCTGGGTACTCTTACCTTTATGGCTCGTATAGCTCTAAGAGCACCCAGCCGCGATAGCTGGGGGACGCGGGTTAAAATCCCGCTGCGAGTGAAATTTGATTCGTATTTAAATTTATAAGACTTTTGATAAGAGAAAACATCCATTTCAGCCGAACTACGGAAGCTACACGGAGGAGGAGGCCCACGCAGAGCTGGTCCACGCCGAAGCCCTCTTGCTCCTCGCTTGTCTTGGCGTCATTGAGAACGAGGACATGGCCGGCTTCGTGCGGGCCTCCATACGGGTGAAGACTTCTTACAACGCATACAGGTACTTCCTAAAGGCACATCCTTTTTTATCTTATTTTTTGATACATGACTGCGATCTCACCTGATGGTAAGTGATGATGCAGGACAGATTAATTTGTTTTGCTATAATCCGCTACTTGAAAATATTCTGTATGGTACAATATGCAGGAACACTGCCCACATGAAAACACCACACACAATTTTCCAACACTTTCTTCGACGCACGTTTCGTCGAACGATGCGAAATCGTAGAGTAAACTTACTCTACGATTTCGCATTGTGAAGTCAACATCTCCTGAGGATGTCCCGGTGTCGGGACGAAACGTGCGTCGAAGAAAGTGTTGGAAAATTGTGTGTGGTGTTTTCATGTGGGCAGTGTTCCTGCATATTGTACCATACAGAATATTTTCAAGTAGCGGATTATAGCAAAACAAATTAATCTGTCCTGCTTATCATGGATTTCCGCAAAATAACGCCTGCTTCCATTCAATAGTGATGATTAAGATGTTGTCGTACTAACTTGGAAGGGTAAGTAAATTTACCCCAACGGTTTCTACACAGCATCGCACCGGAACGCTAAATCGCTTGGCGGTGCATCTTTGCTGGTAGGGTGGTAAGTAGCCACGGCCGAAGCCTCCCACCAGACTACACCTGAGACAAATTAGAAATTATAAAATTCCAAAGTGGAACGTGGCGGGAATCGAACCCGCGGCCTCCCACTCGAATTCGAGCACGCCGCCCGCCACTGCGCCAGGGTGGTCGTCTAACAGCGAAAGGCGTCAAACAACATGAACCTAGAGATAGGCTTTTGAACGGCTGTTGAATCCCAAATAAATATATGTTCATTACGTACTTTACTAGTTTATAATACAGTAATAAAAAAACTAGAGTCAAATACCCAATTATTATACACAACAATATAAGTTGTCAGATTTTTTTTTTGTACTAGCTAGCGCTTGACTGTAATCACACCTGATGGAAAGTGATGATACAGTCTAAGGTGGAACGCGCTTGCCTAGAAGATGCCTATTCATTCTTGATTTGACGGCACCCGGGTTGTAAGTGTACTGTATTTGAGCCACGCGTACGTTGCAGAAAGTCCGTGTGTACGAGTGGAGACCGCGTACAAGTAAGCGTAGCGTGGGGCGTCCTCCAGCTCGTTGAACCGACGACATGGCGCGGGTGGCGGGAAGCGGCTGGATGAGGAAGGCTGAGGACAGGGTGTGGTGGCGCTCACTTGGGAAGGCCTATGTTCAACAGTGGACGTCCGCAGGCTGATATGATGATGATGATGTACGTTGCAGAATGTGCGCGAAGATATTGGCGAGGAAGGCGTGGGAGGACGAGGCGTCGCGCGCGCACTTCGAGAGCGGCGTCCGGCTCGGGCTCGCGACCTTCGACGTCATGATCGCCATGATGCCCCCGCGCATCGTGACCCTGCTCGAGTTCGTGGGATTCTCTGCTGACAAGGTACGATCCACGAGAAATACAATAATAAGAAAAGGAAAAAATTATTTGCTATAATCCGCCAACAGAGAAAATTCTGTACGGTCAAATATGCAGGTACAAACTAAGCACCGCTTATCTTCCCACCAAAGCAAGAAAGCCAAGTTACCCAGCAAGCAATGCCACCACCACCACTTAGGTACATGCACCACCACACAAAACTTTTATATAACTCTCGACGCACGTTTCGCCCCGAAACCGGAGCATCATCTGGAGATTTCGACTTCACAATTCAAGATTTTGAATCTTGAATTTGAACGTGCGCCGAGAGTTACATAAACGTTTTGTGTGGTGGTGCATGTACCTAAGTGGTGGTGGTGGCATTGCTTGCTGGGTAACTTGGCTTTCTTGCTTTGGTGGGAAGATAAGCGGTGCTTAGCTTGTACCTGCATATTTGACCATACAGAATTTTCTCTGTTGGCGGATTATAGCAAATAATTTTTTCCTTTTCTTGTTAACCATGAACTTCCGCAAAGTAACGCCTGCTTCTATCCAAATACAATAATAATAATAAAATTGCTTTATTTGAAACTTATGATTAGATACAGTTACAAATAGGAACGATGATCCTACAGACACACACTGCGTGCGTGCGTGCGTGCTTGCGCGTGTGTGTGTGTGTGAGATGGGATTTCTTTTCAGTGTGCTGATTCAGAGTTTTTTTAAATATGCTTACTTACTCGATCGTGAGAGAGTTAACGCCGATTTGTATGGAATTGGAATAGTTTACGAATTGTGACAATAGGTGTCACTACAACAATCCTATACAGATTCGCGTTTACGCTTTCACTGTCGAATAAGTGAAAAACTCGGAATAGGCACACAGGACAATTGTATATTACTACATCAGCCAGCTAAAGGCATGGATTGACTCACGTACATTCTACGAACGTGTATTTACACGTATTAAGGGGATTGATTGAATTTATTTTTGTCTTTCTCACTCTCACGGAGATTTGGTAGGTGCGACATGCAGCGTCGCGGAAGAATATAACAGAAAAACGACGTTTTACCTAATTACTCAAAAACTAAGCTGGTTATCAAAAATCCGTACTAAGCGTTTTAGGATATTATTATTACCGATACATTAAAACTAAAATTACAATTACATCCATTGTAGTTTCCGATAAAATATAGAAAAACTGAGATTTTGGAGCAACTTTTGGGAGAACTTTCTATCGAGAAAATTTTATCCAATCGTGTTTCTGCTTCTTAGCGATTTTAGATTAAAGACCCAAAATACATGACGTGTAAATTTGAAAGTAATTTTCTTTATAGTTTTTGCATAAAACTTCATTCAAAATAACCTAAATACGGCTTGTAGGCCGTTAAAACGTGTATTTAAATTTATAGGAATTATAACCTAAGTGTGTAAATTACTAATCAAAAAGATAATTAGTTTCAAAAACGGCAATGTGTCATCTCTCGTTCGAAGCTTGCTTCATATGAAATTATGAGCCTTCGAAATTAGTTTGAAACTGTTAAGTTTCACAAATAGATGGCGCTAGTCCTGCCTAAGGACCTAATAATACGAATCGAAATTTCATCGCAGAGGGATATGGCTCGTATAGTTCAGCGATCAGAGCACCCAGCCGCGAGAGCTGGGGGACGCGGGTTCAAATCCCGCTGTGGGTGAAAATTTTGATTCGTATTTAAATTTATAGGAATTATATCCTAAGTATGTAAAACACTAATCAAAAAGATAATTAGTGTATTTACACGTTATGCCTAGTTGTGTTGGACTTTTTTCAAACAATGCGCGGAAGATTGAAAGAACGTCGCATGTTATTACACGAGAAACATGAGTTTAGTATGTCATTTATTGGACCGCTAAACCACGACAGAAATGGATTTTCTTACAACTTTATTTTTGACGTGATAACGTTTAATAAATCGATGAACACCAGCAACGCACATGAAAAATAGTAACGTTCCGCGTAACGTTCCACCTGAGCCTGTGCGTGCAAGCGAGAGCGCGCAACAAGCGTTAGAGAGGTACGATAAAAAAAACGATAGAGAGGCCAATTATGACGTTATCACGTAAATCTATCGTCCGTAAACCGACTTTACAGACAACCAATTTTTTTTTTTAGGAAAAAGGAAAACAGGAGCTCATGAAGGCATCTCAGTCTTCGGGGTTGCGGTCGGTTCTATGTGACCTGACGCTGCTGGTGTACTACCTCGTCTTAGGACACTTCGCCGCTATCCCGCCGGACTTCAATACGGCCGAGAAAATTATTTCCAAATCACTCAAAGTATGTATCTAAAGTCCGGTCGCGGAGCACGAAGAATTTCGTACATTAACCTGTTACTACCTGTCTCTGTCACTCCCGCGTCAAAATAATGCGGTCACGCTCGCACAGGACGGGGTCATTGCATCTGTGCATTATTATGACGCGGGAGTGACAGAGACAGGTAGTAACAAATTAATGTACGAAATTCTTCGTGCTCCGCGACCGTGCTTTAGTTTGATTTTATGAATTTCTTTATTTACATAATCAAATAAATAAATAAATATACATATACGGGACATTTTTACACGTATCGCAATCTAGCCCCAAAGTAAGCGCTAGTTTGTGTTATGGGTACTAGATAACTGATAAATATATATACATACTAATATACGTAAATGACCGAATGGCGTAGCGATAGCGAACCTGCCCTCTGCGTCGGAGGTCGTGGGTTCGATTCCCACTACTGGTAAATGTTTGTGTGATGAGCATGAATGTTTTCCAGTATCTGGGTGTTTTCCAATGTACAGTATACATGTATATTTATCAGATATCTAGCTGACTAGTACCCATAACACAAGCTATCGCTTACTTTGGGGCTAGATTGCGATGTGTGTAATGTCCTGATATATATTTATACTAGCTGACCCGGCAAACGTTGTTTTGCCATATAAATTTTTTTTCTCTCTTAGGGACATCAAATATAGATAACAACCCGCTCCCGGACTTAGAGATCACACCCTGAAAATTTCATAACGATCGGTCCAGCCGTCTCGGAGGAGTTTGGTTACAAAGAAAATCGAGAGATTTTTTTTATTATTTTTGCTGACCGGGCAAACTTCGTTTTGCCGTTTGGGGACGTCAAATATAAATAACAACCCGCTCCCGGACCCACAGATCATACTCTGAAAATTTCATAACGATCGGTTCAGCCGTCTCGGAGGAGTCTGGTTACAAAGAAAATCGAGAGAATTTTTTTATTATACTAGCTGACCGGGCAAACTTCGTTTTGCCGTTGTTTAGGGCCATCAAATATAGATAACAACCCGGTCCCGGACCCAGAGATCATACCCTGAAAAATTCATAACGATCGGTCCAGCCGTTTAGGAGGAGTTTGGTTACAAAGAAAATCGAGAAAATTCTTTTATTACTAGCTGACCGGGCAAACTTCGTTTTGCCGTTTAGGGCCATCAAATATAGATAACAACCCGGTTCCACACCCAGAGATCATACACTGAAAGTTTCATAACGATCGGTCCAGCCGTTTCGGAGGAGTTTGGTTACAAAGAAAATCGAGAGAATTTTATATATTAGATATATTTATATTTTTACTTAGTTGTTTTCATGATCTCTGCAGAAATATCCCGACAGTGTGTGGTTCCTGATGTTCAAAGCAAGGATGCAGCTACTGCGCGGCGAAGTCCAAAGTTCCATAGAAACGTATCAGAGGACCTGTCGGATGAAGGACTTATGGCCGCAAATGAAACATCTGGCGTACTGGGAACTTGTATGGGCGTTTGCGTGAGTTCACCTTAGTATTATTGTTGATTTATCTATGGCAGCTTTGACCTTAAGACGTGGGTAGTTACGTCATTTCCAAGAAACGTAACGAAGACCAGTTATGTCGTTCTCTTAACGTTTTCACACACCAAGTGATGTGAAACAAGAAAAAGTAAAAATAATTAACACTGAAAAATGAACTTTACGGTCATTGGCTTAGAGTGTAAAATTGAATGTGACCACCATAGGAAATACAATACTTTAACGCGTAAATTCAATCTCACAATTGTCGATCAACATGGCCTTTTTAACTACATACAGTTTTACGGTCTATGTCAATAGTCGTAAGACTAATTTTTCAGCGTTCGCATAAAATGTTTTGATTTCAATATCGTCTGCTTATACACGTAAATGCCATCACCTTTTTAAACATTTCACTTCACGAAATACGAGAATAGCCCCCCAGTGCTTTATTGTAGTCACCGTTTCAAAACAAGTGATTTTTGTAACTAGCTATTTCGATTCAACAATCAACTGTAAAAAAAGGTTTCATCTTACAATTACATTTACTTAACCTGCGTAAAATTTTAAAAATATCTTTTATACTGGAGAGTCATGCCTATTATGCCTAGTAGTTAGTAGTAGTATTGTATTTTGTAATTTGTGTGGAGTTTAATAAATAAATAAAAAAAATATTATATACAATTGATATAATTATAATTGAAATTTGCAAATGACCGTAGTATTGAATGATATTCTATTTTAGTTCCATCGACGCTCACGGAAGTTAACGCTACAATCAGCGCCAAAATTACGAAAAACGTGTTTTTATTTTTGGTCAGTGCTCCCAGCGAAGTCGGCAAAAATATATATCCTCCAACATTTTTGATACAGGATTCTCAGAGAGTGGAAAACCGCGGCAGAGTATGCTGCGGTGTTGGAGCGAGACAGCAAGTGGTCGCGGACCATTTACATGTACGCCCAAGCAGCTATGCTGATTGAAGGCAGACCACGCTCGCCTGAAGAACGCGAGTGCATCAAGGGTTTGCTAATGTAAGTTGGATGAAAGACATAAGCACACGTCACTTTGCGGAAGCCCATTAAAACAGAAAAGTGAACTAACTAACTATAACTAACTGACATACGGCATTTTGCGATACATTAAAAAAGATGAAAATCCAAAGACATTCAAAAATGTATGAAAATGATCGCTAAATTGGTCACGTGTCGCATTTTTTTTACATTTCTTTGAATTCTTTGAAAGCGATGCAAAAGCAAACTAAAAAAAATTGACCAAGTGCGAGTAAAACTCGCGTACCGTGGGTTCCATGCTACTAAAGAAATGAAACTTTAATATACCGATAACCCGGGCTACTTTGGCCGAAACCGCTTAACAAGTTCGGTAATTGTACATTTCGATATAAGTGCGGAAAGTTTGTCCTTTCTTTACGAGTCCTTTCTTTACGAGTACAGTAGCTTTACGAGTCCTTTCTTTACGAGTACAGTAGTACAGGTACAGAAGGCTTACTCCGCACGATGATTTAAAGAAATAGCGACTCTAGCGCTGACACAAAAAGTGCAATTCAGTTCGCAATAGCGCCTGGCCCCGCCCTCAAAATCGACACGCAACCAACGCAATGTTGTGGTCTCTTTCTATCACGTGATAAGTGAGACTGGCCTCTTTATGGCAAATTTATGGTATCTAAAACGCTGTATACACGGTCCATCTTGCTGTACGTCCCGCAAAGGCCATGCACGATGCACAATTTGAAGAAAATATAATGTAAAAGGAAATAACTAACAATTACAATGCAAAAGCACCATGAATAGGCTTGACGTAAGTACGTCGATAATTATTATGAATTGTTTGCTGGATTTGCACGACCAATTTTTCATTCAGCGAGTACTCCCACCACAGCGAACGTCGTGAGATAGACAGTGAATAACGCGGACGTACGTCAGAGCGGTCTTGCGTCGTGTGTGTTTGATGGTGTATAAATAATAAAATAAATAAATAATTAGCATTCAGAGCTTGTGTCGCAAGGTGACTGCAATTCAGTATTTTATTATATGTATCTCTTTGGCACGACAAAACGGACAAAATGGATGACACGTTGGACGCGTGCAGGATAGTGTGTATGCTACATCCAGCGCCGCGGCCTTGAGCTGACGTACAGCTGGGATGGACCGTGTATACAGCGCTAGACTTATCTTTTGTACGACATTCCAATGGGAAAAAATATACAGAATAATAATAAAGAAAACTTACCAAACATCTGCTCATAGTCTTAGGACTGATCGCATGATACCAACAGAAAAAAAAAAAAAAAACTTTTGTACGCAGGAAAGCGTCGAGCTACAGACAGCGTCTCCTGGGGCGGTCGCTGCCGATGGAGAAGTTCGTGCTGCGGCGCTGCGACCGCTGGACGCGGCGCGGCTACCTCGTGCTGCCCGGCGTCGAGTGGCTGTGCCTGTGGAACATATTCCCCACGCTCGCCGCCACCGAGGACAACCACGCCGACTACATCCTGCGGGTAAACGATTTTACCCCCCTGCCACACACTGCCCGAGAGGCATAGCAAGTAGCGTAGGAAGCAGGCAGGGACGTCGTGTGGCAGCGATACTCGCCCTAACTACGCCTCGCGCTACGTCCTCGCGCATCGCTCCCTGTTTTGTCGGTTTTTTGGGCGCGAGTCAAAGGACTGGCAATATGAGCGCGAGTGACCTGCCACATACTGCCGCTAACTCATTCGCGATCGAGCGCTTGTATAAGAAGCACGTCGCAAAAAATCATGTCGTCGCCGCCGCTGCCGACCAACGCGGAGTGGAGTAATGAGAAAACATACATTTATATAATTAGCTATGCTAAACAAGCATAGCGCGCACGCAGCCACAGTTTCAACCTCCATTGTGTTGTGACGCGTAGCAAGGGCGAATGACCTAGTGCGGAGCGTCGCGATTAATCGCGCGAGTAGAGTAGTGTGTGGCCACAGAGGGCAACTACGCGGCAGAGCGAGGACGTGCTACGCGGCAGCGCGAGGAGCAGTGTGTGGCGGAGGCTTTAGAAAGAAAGAAACTAGCTGACCCGGCAAACATTGTTTTGCTTTTAGGGATATAAAATAGTACATTTCAATATAAGTGCGGAAAGTATGTCATTTCTTTACGAGGCTCGGTTTGTTGACACAAGCCGTAGGCGCGTGTCAACAATAGAGACGAGTGGAAATGACAATTCCGCACGTGCATTGAACGACATTTTTTAACACATTTGCGAAAATACATAAAGTTGGGGCCAAGGCCAATTTACCATGAATACAGACCACTCACGCACAAAAAAAAAACAAAAAAGTTGACAAGAATTGTCTGTGGTCAACTGATGCACTCTGTGACCTGGGGTCAGAATCCGGAAGTTATGAAAGTCCTAATAATTTACAAAAAAGTAACTCTGAAACAAATAACAATGAAACTTGGTTGTAAAATTATATTTTTTTTTTAGATTTTACAATTTAAAAAGTTACGTCCTTTAATTCAAGTATTAATAGTGTGTACGCTATAAAATAGTCATTTAATACAAACATTTTGTGCTACAAACTTTTTGATTAAAACCTCCGTGCAGAAGGAAAACAAAAAGTACTAGTGCGGAAAAGAATAACTTTGCGCACGCTAAACATACATGGAAAAGTCCACTATTTGAGCAAATGTGTTAAAAAATAGATAACAACCTGCTCTCAGACTTAGGCTGGATTGCTTGACTTGACTTTAACCGAAACGTTATAGTTAAATATGGCGGGCTGACTCTTATGTCTTTTGAAATACTGAGGACTTCATACTAAGTACTGAAGACTTCATGCTAAGTACTGAAGACTTCATGCTAAGTACTGAAGACTTCATGCTAAGTACTGAAGACTTCATGCTAAGTACTGAAGACTTCATGCTAAGTACTGAAGACTTCATGCTAAGTACTGAAGACTTCATGCTAAGTACTGAAGACTTCATGCTAAGTACTGAAGACTTCATGCTAAGTATTGAGGGCTTAATGCTACACAGTCACAATTTATTATGCGTTTATTTTCAGATCATAGAGAAGACTAACGCGAAAATTAAACAATCGTTAAATAAGACTCAAGCAGTGGAGCATAACACCGAAGTTCAGGATAAGACTATTGAATACGACCACGACGACCTCGCCCTGACGGAGTTTCTGCAGGGGAGCCTCCTCGCTGCAATGTCCTTGCCTCGACTAGCGCTGCAAAATCTTCAGACTGTTATCGAGTGAGTTATTATAGTATTGAATACAATTAAGACGATGGTGGGGGGGAGGGGGTGATGGGGGTGCACTGGGGGGGTGTCACTTCCATCCTATAGTAGTGTTATTATCTCGCTGCAGACTCGGTCATAAATCACCCGAGTGTTTCGCTTTTGTTGTTTACTGCTGAGTAGTGCAATACTGCAGTCGATGAGTGATGTCGATGTTCGATATCGATAGTAGCTCTTTATTTTGTATACATATTTATAAACGGGTGATAGAAATAAAAACACGCTTATTTTTTTTTTGGATTTTTTTTAATGACCAGTAAAATTTCAACATATTAATATTAAATGCATGAATGCAGTATGTTTACGTCGCCGTAACCTTGATGATTCCATTATTGACAGCGGCCTTGCGCGCGCAACTAGCGCACATCCCTAATCCGATTATGATTTATGACAGAGTCTGCAGTGAGATAATAACACTACTATAATGCCCCAATTGTAAACTTCACCTGCACGATGACGACTGGTGAATCGCGGTATAAAGGCTCCCCCACACAGGCGCGTTATTATCGGTCGATAATATCGCAAGCGTTATTGCGATAATGCGTCCCGATTCCTTGCACACAGCTGCGTTTTTATCGCGCGATAATAACGCGCCTGTGTGGGACGACGGACGCGGCGTCCTACTTCCATTGCGGCGTTATTATCGCAGCAGTGTGTAACTACATGACCATCCTAATACAAAGTGTACTGAAAACAGATATCGCAATAACGCTTGCGATATTATCGACCGATATTCTTCCATTGCGGCGTTATTATCGCAGCAGTGTGATCTTGATCATCTTAATACAAAATGTACTGAAAAGTAACAGATATCGCAATAACGCTTGTGATATTATCGACCGATAATAACGCGCCTGTGTGGGGGAGCCTTAACCGTTCCGGTGGCTGTGCTGGAAATGCGACCAATGGGCGACCAACCCGTCTGTCCAGCGTGGTCGCCTATTGGGCAAAAAAAAAATGATTACACAACCAAGAATCATTGGCACTTTCATATCCGGAATTTAATTTTGCTTACAAAAACTAATTTTTTTTCAATATACATTTTACATACAGAGTTTATTGAGAAGTACAACTTGTACATATGCCTATAACTTTGGAATCCAGATGTTAATCAAAATAATAATAATCTTTGTAGTTAATGTGGAGACTGTGGTGTATAAAAAATAAAGTTTCGATTTCAATCAGCTTGTTACAGAATTCCACATATCAATGGTCGTTATATCCTTTGGAAGTAATTGTAATTATAGTTTTTAACATGCGTGTCACTAAAAATCGCTTAAACAACTGTTAACGTATGACTGTTATAGTAGTGTTGTTATCTCGCTGCAGACTCGGTCATAAATCGTTCCAGTGTTTCGCTTTTGTTGTTCTTTGTTGAGTTGTGCATAAGCACATGACGGTTTATGACCGAGTCTGCAGCGAGATAATAACACTTCTATAACGTATATTAAATAGCCTGTTAAGGGGATTTATTTAATTTATTTTTGTCTTTCTCACTCTCACGGATACGTTGGTAGGTGCGACATGCAGCATCGCGGAAGAATATAACAGAAAAACGACCTTTTACCTAATTACTCAAAAACTAAGCCAGTTATCAAAAATCTGTTTCTTAGCGTTTTTGGATATTATTATTACCGAAACTTTAAAACATAAATTACAATTACATCCAATGTAGTGTCCGATAAAAACTAGAAAAACTGAGATTTTGGAGCAACTTTTGGGAGAACTTTCTATGGAGAAAATTTTATGCAATCGTGTTTCTGCTTCTTAGCGATTTTAGATTAAAGACCCAAAATACTTGACGTGTAAATTTTAAAGTAATTGTCTCTATAGTTTTTGAATAAAACTTCATTCAAAATCGCTTAAATACGGCTTCTACACCGTTAACGTATATGGTTGTTCATTTTCAGAATGAAGGACGTTATCCAGGAGCACACATTTCTGATTCCATATGCGACAGTGGAAATAGCGAGTTGCCACTACCAACTTGGTGATACAAGTTATGCCGTTGACTTGTTACAAGAGGCCAGGTAACTTGACATATATATATCTTTGAAAGTTTTGGGCAACATTGCATGGTATTATAGTAGATGGTACAGTAGTATTTATTACCATAAACCAATGAATTGTACACAGATGGTAATAAGCATAAAATGACAAGTGTTGTGTATTTACCCAGCGTTTTCTCTATTATTACCAATCAAATGAAATCAATGCATGAAATTAGTGACTATATCCTAATTAATAATTAAACAGATTCCTATTACACACTTTAATTTTTGAACCGAAACAGATCATAATATTATATCTTTATTATTCCGGAATAAGTCACCGGTCACAACCTCAAGAGTTATTTAATCATATTAAAAAAAAGGTCTATTATATTGTGACTTATTGAACAGGAACACTCTTCTTCAAACCGTAAAGTACAGTTGTCTTTTATAAGCATAACTAGCTGATCAGGCAAACGTTGTTTTGCCGTTTAGGGATATAAAAAAAAAGATAACAGTCTACTCCCAGACCTAGAGATTATACACTGAAATTTCATAACAATCGGTCCAGCCGTTTCGGAGGAGTTTGTTAACAAAGAAAAGCGAGAGAATTTTATATATTAGACTAGCTGACCGGGCAAACTTCGTTTTGCCGTTAAGGGACATCAAATATAGATAACAACCCGCTCCCGGACCCAGAGATCACACCCTGAAAATTTCATAACGATCGGTCCAGCCGTTTCGGAGGAGTTTGGTTACAAAGAAAATGGAGAGAATTTTATATATTAGATTTAAAATCCCCCGATAATTTAGTGGTTAATCAACTGTGGGTTCCCCCAAAGCAACATCTGGCTCAATCCGATATTCCGTTTCAGAAAAAAATACTCCGGCTTTCTGCTTGAAGCGCGTTTACATTTTCGGATCCATTCGAAATTAGAGTACATGCGCGCGGACGTTAACGCTAAAGAAAATCCGGCCTAAGACGCTAATATATCTGGAGAGGACGCTAGAAAGGGATAGACCTCGAAAGTAATGAATGAATGACTGAATGAATGAATACTTTATTGCACATTACAAGAAAGGAAAACATAACAAACAAGAAATCATACAAAACATAATGCGCAAAAGGCGGTCTTATTGCTATAGGCAATCTCTTCCAGACAACCTTTTCTTTTTGATGAGAGGTACAGTGTGAAGTGGGTGAAGTAAATTGTAAAACTGGCCCTGGCGACTTCAAACGAACAACAAGAAATAGTTCTGCTATAGATCCAAGCATACGAGAATCAGGATTTCGTATCAGTTTGAATCCCACGTTTTAAACCATCCGGTCCGAGTTTAAAGAAAATGTTCGAGGCGATTATTCAAGAAAGACAACGACATTGGCGGATAGTTTGAATCCAATTTTGCTTCCTGCTTTAGTATTTGGACCTAACATTTGCGAGGGTGCAACCGATTTAGAACATATTCAGTTTCCATACCATTCGATAGATCTCCAGTCCAGTTAATGTCTAAAGTCGATTTTTTACCGGCATATTCCGGTATCATATCAGCCCCGACGTGTCTGTGACTATGGCTACAGAAAGTGTCAAGAAAAGCAGAGTCGTGAATTCTTCATTGCAGTAATTAAAAACCCAGTTGGGTTCTACCAAATGCTGATAAGGTTCTTAAAAGTTCAGTCACTGACATCTATAGCCGGCCATACAGCATTCTACATATATCGTCCAATGGCCGTGATGCTATCATTTAGAACCAGCGATATGAACTTGAGGATGAGTCCATCGGGATTTTTAACATCAATCTTATTCATACAAGAAAAAGTGCCAATTGTAAAAAATCCCTCTAATACGGCGCAACATGGCGGAAATCGTCCCGGTGCAACGTAGCGTGCGTACTTACTTATAACAAGTATAGTGATCGGTGATGTGGACCGCGGTCAGAAAATAGCGCTGTCGTCTTACAACCGACGCTGTTGGTGTCAAAACAAACATTTTTACACCAATGAAGTGGCGAGATTTTTTGCACAGTCCGCGTAGGTCTATTTTTAGAACAGCTATGACATTCACGTAACGTTTTCACACACAGTGATGTGATACAAGATAAAGAAAAAAATATTAACACTGAAAAATGAATTTTACACCTATTGGCTTAGAGTGTAAAATTGAATGTATTTCATCATAAGAAATTCAATGCTCAACTTTGACGCGCAGTAATTTCAATCTCGGAACCGTCGACCATTATGGCGTTTTGAACTACATTCAATTTTACGCTCTATGTCAATTATTTTAAAATTAATTTTTCAGTGTTCGCAAAAAATTTTTTGAATTCAATATCGTCTGCTTATATACGTAAATAGCATCACCTTTTTAAACGTATCACATCACGAAATGTAGCCGACACGTAACGTGAATAGCCCCCCTGAGGCCATACTATGAACTTTTCTAGCGACGCAATTCCGGTTACGATTCAGTTTTTCATGTCATCTATTTGTCAAATTCAAAGAATTTATGTCACGAATTAGCGATGCAATTCAGTTTAGGTCTGTAGTTGAGTCGCGATTAGAGTTGATGGTAGGCCCTCTGATCGGAAAGATAGAACTACAGTTTTAAAGTTGAAACATTTATTATTGTATTCATTGTATTAATGGACTATTTTATTGTATTTTCCCAAGTATGTCGAATGACGCATTACAGCCGGGCCGGTACACGGTTTCATGTCAGTTGCTTAGTATATATATTATTATAAACTTAGTATATAATAAGCTCTTGAATCACGAGATGTCGCTGTTATAATTACTTACTACAATCTAAATGTGTTTATTATTAACTTAATGCCTACGAACCGAAAAAAATGTTTGACTTGGATAATAATTTCATAAGACCACAATACCTGTTTGCTACTCTTGTTGATTGAGTACTCGATTATTTTGCCTCATCTTGCCTAGAAGGGTCTAACAGATCCATTCGAGTAGAAAGACTTTTAAATTGCGTTTAATTTTGAAATCTATGATTTTCTATTTCGTGTATAGATATTTGAATTCGCGACGGCGCGCCCCACTCTGTCAAACTCCGTACGATAGTTCACAGCCATATAATAGTTAATAAAAATTGACAAATATTTATATTCATTGATTTATCGATAGTTCATCAACTATATATGGCGCGTTTTCGACCGGAGGCACCGGTTGACCTAAAGCGATGCTGTGACCGCGCGCTCTCTAGCCCTCTATCTCGAAAACGGTTCACCGTATGAAAATTTTTTAAACAAAATTTGTAGAGAATTTTGTATTCTACAATATTGATAATAAATACAAATAGCAAAAACCCCATAAGAATGATTTTTGTGACCTTTGACCTTGAAATTTAATAGTTGCGTACACCCATATGTTGGTTTTGAGATAACTTTTAGGCTGTCAACAATCAACATACAAGTATTTACAGACTTACAGCTGGGTATCTAAAATTCCGAGATTCATACATACATTCACACATAATTTAAGCTTAAATGACTGCGATGAAATTTCGATTCGTACTATTAGGTCCTTAGGCAGGACTAGCGCCATCTATCTGTGAAACGTAACAGTTTTAAACTAATTTCGAAGGCTCATAATTTCATATGAAGCAAGCTTCGAACGAGAGCTTGCTTCATATGAAATCTTCATATGATCGAAATTTCTTCACAGAGGGATATGACTCGTATAGCTCAGTGGTTAGAGCACCCAGCCGCGAGAGCTGGGGGACGCGGGTTCAAATCCCGCTGCAAGTGAAAATTTGATTCGTATTTAAATTTTTAAGGATATCCTATTTTATATCCTAAGTGTGTAAAACACTAATCAAAAAGATAACTAGTTAAATGACTGGACTACGAATCGAAAGAAACATAAGCGATTTTGACAGAGTGGGGCGTGTCGTCGTGGATTGTAATATCTATAGTTTTATTATTGGTCTAGATGCACGGAAGAAGTGTTGCTTAGTTTCTTAATGAAAATTTAGTGCGGAATTTTTGGATTTTTATATTCAAATAACTTCTAGAGATTTTTGATTAGAAACTGAAATGAATTTACTATTTAAAAAAAAGTGTATAGAATATATATTATGTAAAAATGTATAAGGATGGAGAACTAGTTACGAAAATGTTGATCTTTATATTGTAAACGAAAAAATATTCTTTCATTGATTAGAATATGTTGCATTGTATTTTTAATCATGTACTAAGTGTAATGTTTAAAAATCTAGTTAATATGTATATTAAAAAAAAGTCACGAATGTTATTAATTTTATAGTTTTCCAACAAAAATAATTATTTCTGTCTTGTTTTCCAAATGCCATTTATGGTGAACTAGTTACGAAAATGTTGATTTTTTATATTGTAAACGAAAAATTGTTCTTTCATTGATTAGAATTAATTTGTATGATTTAAAGTGTGATATTTAAAAACAAATAGTTAAGTTTATTAAAAAGCTGTTATTAATTTTTAGTTTCCCAGCAAAAATAATTATTTCTGTCTTGTTGTCCAAATGCTATTTATACGGGATATATGCAGTCTTACCATGTAGGTAACGTGTCTAAAAGGCCTCCGATACATGTCGGATTATAAAAAAAAAAAAAGTGTGTCTAAGAGGCATGCTAATGGTTAATTCATAATTAAGATAAATAAATGTTAATATATAACTTTTTGCTTAAAAATATTTATGTACTATATATAAGTTTCAATGAAAAAGTTTAGAGTATTATGGATGTGGTACTATTAAAAATGTAAGTTATAAACGTAATAATCTATGTACAAATATCTGAATGTGCTCAAGATATAAAGCAAACCAGAGCCAATCAACAACTCGTATTTACTGATGCATTTAATTTCACCGGTTAGTCGTCAGGTCATGCAATTAGGAGACCCTCTCATGTAGATCCTCTATTATTACGAGTAAGAGCGTGCCGTAGGCAAACCAATGCTATTAAATAAATTTTTTTAAAAGGTTAAATCTTGTAAAATCGTCTCTAAATCGCCTACC
This sequence comes from Coenonympha arcania, assembly GCA_036785405.1. Lineage (NCBI taxonomy): Eukaryota > Metazoa > Arthropoda > Insecta > Lepidoptera > Nymphalidae > Coenonympha > Coenonympha arcania. The sequence continues at coordinate 10,727,587 of CM072082.1, forward strand.
AAAGTCTCATCATCCAAATATGACATGTTTAATTTTGAATTGCGAGGCTGAAAATAACTGGTCCGAGAGGGTCACCCTGCTGACATCTGACAGCAGATTCCAAAAGATTGTCGTTATAAAGTTATTTTAAGGACGTAAACCCAGTTTTGTATGGATTTACCTGCTACAGCATGGGCTATATGGTATAAAATCGTATTCACCCCGATTTTATCCTCTGACACGGAAGAAAGTGACTGCCATAGCATGGCCAAAGGCCACATTGACATGAAACCCTGGGAATAATCACAGTCAATATGTTTTTGACATAATTTTGTAGATGGGTTTTAACTTATTGTGGGTGAATTTTACTAGCACGGCAGGGGTATAATGTCTCAGGGAAATGTTAAACGGGGTAAATTTCTCCTTTTCCCTTTAGCCTGTCATTTTCTCCACTGTCAGAGGATAAAATCTGTGGAATACGCTTTTATCCTCTGCCCACTGTACAAGTTTTAGTTATCTCTGTAATGTAGACAGGTGTGTAGAGTAAAATCTTAAACAGTCATTAATAAATTCCCCTAGTTATACGCGGTGATTTTAGTAATACTAATTAGGTTTTATTTACAAGGCAAGACCTAAATATTTAATCAAATATTTTGTTATTAATTATGTACATAGTTGTAAGAAATTAAAAAAGTTATTCTCTTATAAAAAATATTGAGAAAGTCTGTGTTAAACTTTTAATTCTATGAATTACTTATTCTGTGCAGTTTCATTATTCATTTTCATTATTCATGAAACTGCACGGAAGAAGTATTGCTTAATTTCTGTAGGTAAATTTAGTACAGAATTTTTGGATTAAAATATTTTCTATTTTCTAAAATATTCAAATACTAATTATTAAAATAACTTCCAGGGATTTTGATTAGAAACTGAAATGAATTTACTATTTAAAAAACGTGTATAGTAGAATAAGGATGGTGAACTAGTTACGAAAATGTTGATTTGATCTTTATATTGTAAACGAAAAAATGTTCTTTCATTGATTAGAATATGTTGGTTTTTTTTCAATCATGACCTAAGTGTAATATTTAAATATCTAGTTAAGTATATTATAAAGTCACGTTTATTTTTAATTTTTAGTTTCCCAACAAAAATAATTATTTCTGTCTTGTTTTCCAAATGCTATTTATACGGGATGGTGGTGTCACTATGTAGGTACTGCATAACATGTCTAAAAGGCATGCTAATGGTTTATTCATTATGCATTATGCTCTTAGGGGCATCAGACAAAAAAAATTGACAAAAAGTACAACCAATAACCATTAGTCACTTATTAAGTTTTTCTTATTTTTATATCCATATTTCGAATCTCGTTAGTACCCGACTTGCATGAAGGAGGGGTTACATTTTTCGTGTGTTAACCGAATCACCCTGTAGAAATATTAAATAGAAATAAGCATATTTATTTTTCCATAATGCGTGGAAAAAATGGATATGTTTATTTTATTTTTCCATACGCATATGCCAATTATTATAAAATATTATTACGGGATGATTACTTATTATGTATAGACCTTTATATAAATGTACCCTTCAATATTTTTTGTTTTTTCTTTACACATTGTATATTACTTTATAAGTTGATATTTATGCAGTAGTTTTTTTTTAGTTATATTATATTTTTGTAACTACGTAATAGAACAGGGTTCTTAATATACCCTAATCTATGTTGTCTATGTTGTCGTTCTTTAAGATAAGTAAATGTTATTTAATAACTTTTTGCTTAAAAATATTTATGTATAAATGTTAGTTTCCGATGTAGATAGTTTATGGATGTGGTATTTCTAAAAATGTGAGTTATAAATGCAACCTATGTACAAATATCTGACTGTGCTCAACATACAACGTGTAACGAAGAGTTGATATAATATTGAAGGGTACATGAGTGTACTTGATAACGAATCACTCTATAAAAAAAATGGGTTGTCTGTAAAGTCGGTTTACGGACGATAGATTTACGTGATAACGTCATAATTGGCCGCTCTATCGTTTGTTTTATCGTGCCTCTCTATCGCTTGTTGCGCGCTCTCGCTTGCACGCACAGGCTCAGGTGGAACGTTACGCGGAACGTTACTATTTTTCTTGTGTGTTACTGGTGTGATAAACACCAGCAACACATGAAAAATAGTAACGTTTTTTAAATTTAATTTATTAAACGTTATCACGTTAAAATATTAAATAGAAATTATTATTATATATTTATTTTTCATGACGTATGGAAAAATCAAATAAGCATATCCATTTTTTCATACATTTCATTTAATATTGTTAAAATAAATATGCTTATTTATATTTAATATTGTTACAGGGTGATTCGTTATCAAGTACACTTATGTACCCTTCACTATTATTTCAACTTTTCGTTACACGATGTATAAAGCAAATAAGAGCCAATCAACAACTAGCATTTAATTCACCGGTTAATCCTGGTGCATGTCATTAGGAGCCCCTCTCATGTGGATCCTGGTGCATGTCATTAGGAGCCCCTCATGTGGATCCTGGTGCATGTCATTAGGAGCCCCTCTCATGTGGATCCTGGTGCATGTCATTAGGAGCCCCTCTCATGTGGATCCTGGTGCATGTCATTAGGAGCCCCTCATGTGGATCCTGGTGCATGTCATTAGGAGCCCCTCTCATGTGGATCCTGGTGCATGTCATTAGGAGCCCCTCTCATGTGGATCCTGGTGCATGTCATTAGGAGCCCCTCTCATGTGGATCCTGGTGCATGTCATTAGGAACCCCTCTCATGTGGATCCTCTATCATTAAGAGCGTACCGTAGGCAAACGACATAAACCCAGTTTTGTATGGATTTTCCTGCTACAATGACCGCATGGCATGGGCTAGGGATAAAATTGAGTTCCCCCCGATTTTATCCTCTAACACGGGAGAAAATTACTTTCATAGCATGGTCAGAGGGGAAAGGAAGTTATCAATTTTCGACATTTCACGATATAAACCCTTGGGAGTAATGAAAATCAGAAAGTTTTTGGCATTTGCAGTTTTTGCAGTTTGCAGGAATTGGGATTAAACTTCAATCCTTACTATTGCGGGTGAATTTAATCCGTGACATAACCAAGGGGTTTTATGCCAGAGAACATAGTCGTTTGCCCATGCTAGCACGGCAGGGGTATAATATTATGTCTCAGTGAAATGTTAAACGGGGTAAAGTTCTCCTTTGGCCTGTCATTTTCTCCCCTGTCAGAGGATAAAATCGGTGGTATACGTTTTTATCCTCTGCTCACGCTAGCACTGTAGAAGTTTTAGTTAACTCTGTAATGAAGACAGGTGTGTGGAGTAAAGTCTTATACAGTCATTAATATATTCCCCTAGTTATACGCGGTGAATGTTAGTAATTAAGTCTTATTTACAAGGCAAGACCTATATATTTATTTAATCAAATATTTTGTTACTATTTACATAATTGTAAGGAATTAAAACATTTTTACTCTTAAAAAAATATTGTGAAAGTACTTAAGGACTCTGGGACCCTTGCTCATAATTTGAAAATCAAAATGTATCTATAATTTCGCTATCTCCGTTGGGCAGAAAAAAAATCATTTTTACTACACAATTTTAATCTTTATATTAGCTTCTCTCTCATACACCGAGATTGTTAGCCAATGAGAGCAAGAAGCAAACACACGGCTGTCCCGAATTGTTTCAAAAAGCATAGGACAAAATAATATAAAACCTCGCTCTAAGTACGTAATTTGCTAACACAGACTACAGACAGCGCGCCGAACAATCGAGTGCCTGCGATGGTTAACGACCTTACACTGTAGCAACACGTTTGTTTGTAGGCGTATAGTGTTGCTACTTGCTAGTATCAGATAGTTATATACCAATAAACAAAATCTTACTTTTTTTATGCTACTTTTTTTATCTAGGGCTCCCTATCAAAATTGCGATATACTTAAAAATAAGCATGCATATGCATTAATTCATAAAAAAATCAGCTTTTACCTGCATGGTGATTCTTGAAGAAAATACTTCTCAGACCTGAGCTCTCTACTGACGAAATTAGGTATGCTTGACTCGACAATTACGTTATAATATATAAATATAATTCTGATTATCAATAAACTTCTCGATTAAAAAACCTGTGTTCGACTACACAATAACTAATCATAATGGTGACCAATTTTTTTTCGAAACATAAATATTTTTGCACGTATCAGCCAGTTAGTATATTTAAAAAGTGCCTACAAAAAGGAAAAAATGATTATAAAATACCCCAAAATTGGGGAAGAATAAATTAGATACGTACTTGCAACACAGGTTATACGTGACGAAATATGTTAAGGGTTTTGTGTTCCAAGTTTTGTCTTCAAAATCGTACTGAGCGCGAAAACGTATTACTCCATGCATTTAGTAGCACTGAATGTTCATTGTTCACTCGGTTGTTCGGCGCGCTGTTGGTCTGAGTTCGCTAAATCCAAAATTTTCAAAATTAAAAACACTTTAGTGCCATCAATGTCATGAGTGTCAATCATCCAGAAAGTAATAATTGTGTATTTTATGACATCAGCGGGCCTAGACAAAGTCACAAGCGTTTGGCGTTAACGCTAGTCGACAAAAATGTATGGACAAAACAAATGACTGTAGAAAAACCACGATAATAATTACTAAACACGCTGTGTCATAGTGTTTGATCTCAGATGAATGATCCAATAGATGGACAGTTAAAATAGCAACGACATGCACTATTTTTGTACTCTTTTTACTTATGTGCTTGGTAGGTTGCTAAAAAGAGACAGTTCCATAATGCCTCTTTCGAAAATTAGTAGGTTGTCACAAGGTTCGATTATGCTAGTGATGAGCTGGAGTCGATTAGATTCGACGATTAACATTAACTAGTTGGGTGACTGAACTTTGCTCGTTATTTTTATTGGTAAATACATTTTCTAAAAATGAATCCTAGCTAGATCAATTTATCGCCCTCAAAACCCCCCGTATACTAAATTTCATGAAAATCGTTCGAGCCGTTTTCGAGATTCAGATTATATAGAAATATATATATACCTATACAGAAATTGCTCGTTTAATGGTATAAATAAATAAATAATAAATAATAATAATATATAATAAATATAAAAGATATAATATTGTTTACCCAACCATTGTTATAGTTTCTTCAGCAAGAGGAAGTGACACTATTCTTGGCTAGCAAAAGCCACTAAGTATTAATTATCCGGAAAAAACATCGCGTGATTCGCGGATAAATTAAAAATTGTAGCATAACCACAGCGTAACCCAAAATTTTGGGTTATGAGAATTTTATACTACTGCCTACAAACCACCATAACTTCTGAAGATACTTGGACATAGACTTTTTATTACCGGATATGAAAGAAAACTTCATTTTATTTTTAAAATAGTTTATTATAATAATAAATCTGACTGAGCTAACATTGTTTTGCCATTTGAAATATAAAAAATAGCTTACAACCTATACTTACATCTAAAGAATGTACACAAAAAACTTCAGAGAAATCGCTCAAGCAGTTTCGAAGGGGTTTGGTTACAAACATACAAACACTGACACGACAATGTTATATATTACGACGACTAGTTAACGCCTCAAACGTTGTTTTGCCATATATTTTTCATTCAGTCGCGTTACTCTTTTTGTGAGGGTATTGATTTTCTTAAGGCGGCGTTTCGAAACATTTTTAAAATATTCTACTTTTTTTCTAATATTTGTATTCTTTTATAAGACTCATCTTCAGTATTAGTGCTACATGAACACGAAAGTTTTCTTTTCAAAATATTTGGCTCAGCCATATTGTTCAACACCTCTCTGGGGTTTGGTGATGGTGTTTCCTACAACAAACAACAATTATTAAAAAATGTTCGTACACGAAAGTTTAAAAAATTTCGTCCTCAAATCTTCATCCTTAGGAAATCTAAAGAGTATTTATATATTCTAATTACAGATATATTGACACTATCGATATAGTGAAATTTCACAACACTAATAACCTAAAATTGCGTTTTCCGAAACATTTAAAAAATATTTTAATTACCGTAAACCATCTTGTAATTGGGTGTTTACCCGGACGTTTACTAAATTGCGCTTCTTCTTTACATTTTTCTGAGCAAAATACTTACTTCTATAATATGAAAAAAATAGCTTAAAACTTACCGATGCAATCCAACTGATTTAATTTCGTTTCTTTCTGTGAGATACGTGTTTTGCAACCCTCTACCGAACAAGACATTTTTAATCATCTCACATTATACTTAAATTTATATACAAATCTCAATTTTTTCACATTTTTTCTCAAGAAAATCTAAATAATCTTTTCAGCACTTCTCACGAAACATCAACAAATATTATGAGACAAAATTAAATATATACGACGACTGAGGTAATTCGACCAGAAACGCGAATACTTTTAAAATTGGCAGTATTAAAAGGTTGCAAATGGTTGCAAAAATATTTGGACCTTGTGACATGTCAAAAAAAATAAAAACTGACACCTGATTTTTGTCTCACTCACACTAATACTGATACTATTTAGAAACTTGAATAAGATATATGTTTACTTTGTTTTATTTTAGCCTTGTGTCTATGGGATTATTGGTCTGAGTGTTTGATACTGTCGGCTGTCAATTGTCAAGCGAAGTACGCTAAAGTTATCTACAAGGACCGCGAGAACGCCAGCGAGCGTTCAAGTTAGCGTAGTTAATTATTCAAACACAGCGCGTTTAGTACTATTATTATCGTGGTTTTTCTACAGTCATTTGTTTTGTCCATACATTTTTGTCGACTAGCGTTAACGCCAAACGCTTGTGACTTTGTCTAGCCCCGCTGATGTTATGAAGAACCTAGCCCACCCCGCCCACACGAACAAACTTTAAAAAAAAGTACAGAAGGTACCCAATCAGTCGGTGATATTGTTTGTTTGAGTTAATGATATGTTATTTTATGTTTACTTAATTTATATAAATTATAAACAAATCAAAACGAGGCTCGTTCTTGTTGTTATTTACAAATATATTAATAATTGTTATCATTAAGATATTTCGTTTCAGATATTATAAAATAATAAATGTCCATGATTTATAAAACTTATCGTTTTATTTAATGGGTTATTATTCATTTAACTATTAGTGATTCTAGCTCATTAACTTTTTTTTATCTACTCCGAAATACAAATTAATTTTTGAACTGACATAACCTGCAAATCAAATGATGAAATAACTTACTTACTTATCTGATTTTATTTGTTGATTTATCAATCTCCAGATAAACGTTAACTAAGGAATAAATGTGCTTCCTATGTAGTAACTAGTATTGCATGAACCATCACATATTGACATAACAGAACAATGCCATCTATTTAAATAACGATAGAACAGCGCTGCCTATGTAGAATTGCATGAACCATTACATATTGACAGAACAGAACAATGCCAGCTATCTAAACAACAGCTTGGATCCTTCATGAGATCCTTCATCTGAGAGAACAGCGCTACCCTGGCGCTGCCTATGTAGAATTGCATGAACCAATACGTATCGACAGAACAGCACAATGCCAGCTATTTAAACAACAGCTTGGATCTTTCATCTGAGAGAACAGCGCTACCCTGGCGCTGTCTATTAGAATTGCATGAACCAATACGTATCGACAGAACATTGCCATCTATTTAAAGTTGCGTGAACTTGAGTGGAAGTCCACAACCTCGAGAGCCCGTACCGCCTAATATAATATTATCAATCCCAAAGGAGAAAACCACTTTGCGAAACGCCATCTATTTCAGTTTCAATTACGATTAGTGAAAATTACCACTAGATGGCAGTGACTGTCCTTAGGTTCCGCTTTACATATAGTACTATTTTAGTTATAAGAGGATTTATTAAATTTATTTTTTGTTTTTCTCCCTCTCACGGATACGTTGGTAGGTGCGACATGCAGCGTCGCGGAAAAATACCTATAACAGAAAAACGAACTTTTACGTAATTACTCAAAAACTAATCCATCAAAAATCTGTTTCTAAACGTTTTTAGAAATTATTATTACAGACACATTAAAACAAAAATTACAATTACTTACATCCATTGTACCTAGTTTCCGATAAATATTAGAAAAACTGAGATTTTGGCAGTTTTGGAGCAACTTTTGGGAGAACTTTCTATCGAGAAAATTTTATCCAATCGTGTTTCTGATTCTAAGCGATTTTAGATTAAAGACCCAAAATGGGTACCTACCTACATGACGTTTAAATTTGAAAGTAAAACTTCTACGCCGTTAAAATTGAGTATTCTATAACTGTAGATGAACTGTAGCCCTAAGGCCCTAAGTAGGTAACTGAAGCGATTTATATTTTAATACCTATGCTGATGAAATACAATGCTCATCCTAGGTGTAGATAGCTCACGCCTAGATAACCTAACCTAACATAGGCTCAGTAATTTTACTAAATATTTATCACGGAAAAATCTGGTTCCCGCAGGATTTGTAAAAAACCAAAATCCACACAGACAACGCCGCAGGCAAGACCTACTTATCTAGTAATTTATCATGTACAGTGTACACCCAACCATTGCTATATAATGAGTACTTACTTAGATAAGAGACAAACAAATTGTGTTACTTATCTAGGTAGGTCAAACACAGCCATAACGTCGCGTCGGTAGGTACTGTAGTATTGTACCTATACCTAATCGAAACTTTTTCCTCATAAGTAGTTATGTACTTAGGTTAGGTAGGTACTTGGGTACTATTATTACGGATAAATGATAACTTTCCTACGAATTGTGAGTTTAGACTGCGTCTAGTTAGGTAAACTGGCTAATTAGGTAAGCTGGTTGCTTTTGCGTCGTGGGTGTCTAATATAAAATTATTCCTCCGAAAACTATTTAAAAGAAATAATTTTTTAACTACATTTTTACGATGCTATCGTGGAAAGTAAGTTATTTTTTCACGAGTCCAAGCTACAAGCCCATGGCGCTAATAAGTGGAAATGAAAATTTAGCACATACCTATGCATTAGTGTATTAATACCTACTCATTATAATATATTTTTTAACTTTGTTTTCGTCCTGCATTTACTTAAACATCCAAATCAGATTATTTACCTAAAAGTTTTCATTTATATTTTTTTTTGTAGGTATCAAATGACTTATTAACAGCGTATTCTTTATTTAAATATAGGTAGGTACTTACCTACTTGAAATTTCAAAATACTTAAATTTATTTTCAATAATTTCCTTTAGTTTTGTTTTTATCACAAATATAGATACCTATTTACATTTTTTCGCAAACGAATTAAAAAACTTGATTCATTACATACACGTGCGGAATTAACATTTTCACTCGTATCCGTGAAGAAATGGCATACTTTCCACACTATCATTATCATTAAATTTAATTCATGCATTAACCTACCTACCTGGGTGCGGCTCACAAAAAATGTACCTTTTCCAAATTTTTCGTGACCCTAACTTTGAAAAAAGAAATAAGTATTTTTTTTCATTCAAGGAAAAGATTTTCTGTTATCTGTACACGCTCCAATTCACTTGTAATAGTATCAGGCCAATGTAGCAGTTAAAACATTAATAATGACAACAAAAACATTTGCAATCAGTAGGAATAATTTTTAGTTCCATAGAAAAAACAAATGTCCCAGCCCCGACTAAAAATCATTAAAAATTATTTTTCATCATATAACCTGTAGTTAGAGGCCCATCGCATTATTAAACAATGGCATTGGAATGAATCTACATATAATGCGTCAAAAAACCGATATTAATACAGATAAAATAATAAAAACGTTGGATTTAAAAAATGTCCCTATTTTATTTCACGTGTGTTATTAGTCAGTTTGATACATGTAAGTTTTTTTTTATTATGAATAGAAACACTTCACTTATTTTTTTTGGTCTGGTAACATTTCATCCATCAAATAGTAGTATCAGTGATCTGACAGCCATCTTAGTTTGCTTTAAAAATGCTACTCAGTGTGTGTCACGAGTCCGTCATTGGATTTTCTTGACTTTTTGGAATTAATTTTTCATGGTAAATAATGATATAGTTTGTTGGGAGTCTAGAAACATAAAGTAAATACTTGATACGACTGAATAATGTAGTTGTTTAGTAAATTATATTGCATTTGAAGTTGCTACATGACTTTGAGGTTACTTTTTCAAGTGTGTGTTTTCACGTGCGTTATGTGTGTTACAAAGTTGTGTGACGTAACACACGTGAAAAATATAAAGCTTAGTATTCATTACAAGAATGCTTATTCTAACTTTATATATTTAGAAATAAAAAATAGTAATATATAGTTTGTCGAGAAACCAGCCAAGTGCGAATGGGACTCGCGCACGAAGGGTTTACCATTATAGATACTAACCTTTACATTAATTCCAGTGTGTTACGCATTTCCAGTGTGTTATCGTGTGTTACAATTTCCAGTGTGTTATGGTACATTTTTTGTGAGCCGCACCCACCTACTAAAAACCTAAATTATTAAAAGCTTTTATTCGAAAAAAAAGTTAAATAACTATTCGCGATAAGTAACAATATTCGAAACCTCCTTGATGCCTTGATGCAATTGAATGATAGGTAGACATACAATATACATGCTGGAGGAAAACCATAAGCATTAGTGCCTAGTGGTGAAAAAATAACTTTCCGCACGCGAAATAGGTAGGTACCTACCTATTGAATGATTAGTATGAATATCAACTTTAAGGATGTATTTTCAAAATAGCTAGGTATCAAATCGCACTATTACATACGCACAGCCTACACTCACACAAAGCTGCCTCGAAATGAGTGAATCAACGCGATTTTGATCTTACTTTGATACTCATAAAATTTTATATTTTGTCATTTATTTTATTAGAACGAAATAACTTAGTCGTTCTAAGATCCTTTTCGTAGGATATAATTTTGTGAGAAGAGATGATGGAAACTATTTTTATAGTAGGCACCTACCTACTAAAAGTAAAGAGTTTTAACCAAACTTTTTACCACGAATTGTAGATAAAAGACCAATCTTTGTGTTGTTATTTTTAGTTTCATTATATTTTGTTTAACCTAGTCACAATATGTACCGAAAACTCCACGAAAACTGCAATAAGTATTATTAAACACCTTAAGAATTACCTATCTACTCAGAATACAGAGTTTATTCTGTATTCTGAGCCTATCTATTACTTAGGTATAGTATAAGTATGTATAATAATTACTTCAGAGGCATCAGATAGTTTCTCAATATTATTTAAGTACCTACCTACGTTATTAATTTCCTAGTTACCTACAGCAAAACAGCTACTTAATACAATTTCTAGAGTAAGTACCAATTTTAGTAGGTACCTATCTAATATTCTGTACTATTATAATATTGCCCCCTTGGCTTACCTTGACTAAAACTTACTAAACTATGCCTGCCGCAGCCCGCTACCAATCCTTTGCCAATCGCCACTTACACTCAAGGCTAACCAGCTTTTAAGCGAAAATAGACAAAAGCATTTCGGATCGACTACCTGAGGGACTGCCGATGCCGAATCTTCGCCAGTTTTTTCAAGCGACTTCTAAATAGAGGGCCGGTTCTGTATTCAATCGAGAGACAAAGAAATCTAAAGCAAGGTTAGGCTGTTTAACTTTTAATTTCATCCGTACGCAGCGAGAAACGGTTTTTGCCATACAATAAGTTACAGTAACATATTCTATTCTAACTCGTAGTACCTATGAAAATATAATAGTAGATATTCTCAGTACTTCTTATGTGAGTAAGTATTAAACGTACATAAAGCACTTACTCATAAATAATATAGGGCCATCTAAGCCTTAGGTGACAGTTGTTGTAAGTAGAGATGCCACGAATATTCGGCAAATATTCGGTATTCGGCCGAATAGTACTTATTATTCGGCCGAATACCGAATACCAAATTGTGGACAAAAAGGACACATCATATTACTCAAGATTTGTATTTATTACCAAATTACAATATTTTAATATGTAAAATTAATCAGCGGTAAGTTGTGATGGATAAAAACAAGCTTTTCAGCATTCGATGATAGCAAACGATTACACTTTTCATCGTAAATGATACCAGCTTCAGAAAACAACCTCTCACTATACACGCTACTCCCGGGAGAAGAAAGATAAACTTTAGCAAGTTTTGAAAGGTTTGGGTATTGTTTTCGTTTACTGACCACCACTTCAGTTCCAGAAACTGTCGTGTATTCAAATGTCTTACATTTTCATTCAAGTTTCTTTTCTTACGAAGTGGAGAAGAATCTTCATCAGTACTACTATAAACATCATCGACAAGCATGTACAGTACTTAGTGCCGAATATTCGGCGCTTCGGCCGATAGCGTTGCCGAACATTCGGTATTCGGCTAAATCACTATTCGTGGCAACTCTATTTTGTAAGTAAAAATTATTACCTGTGGGCTTAGATGCTTAGCGATAATCGGTACTTAAAACGAGCATAAGTACGATTAAGGCGCTTAATACTACCGCGTATTATGCTTCAGTCAAAATTTACGATTTCCGAAGGAACATAAAATAGTTATGTGTTCAATTATAGATTAGATAATTGAATTCATATTATTTGGCATTTCATAATCTAGAACTTGGCTCAAAAATATTTTAAAATATGTGTATAACTTTCTCACTAGAACAGTTTTTGTATAGGCTGTTTGCTAAAATAGCGGTCGACGCTCTACGCAGATGCAAAATATTTGCCATGTTTCTTAACAAAAACTTATAACAATGGCATATATAGAAAATTAATAACATTTACTAAAAAGTGTCTCAAAAAAAACACGATTTTCCTAGATTTGCATTCAAAAACCATAAACCGAAAAGTGCCATTTTTAGCATTTTTCGATAAATTAAACGTATTATTTTAGGATAAAATCCAAGATATTTTGTTATTTCTGAATTATAGTAATTTAATTCAATTCATATTCAATGTCACTGGTTATTTATTATTTTAATAAGTTGTATATTTATTTTATTATATTTTTTTTTGTAATACCATTTTCCGCGCAAAATTGCGTCAGCGGCACCGGAATTCTTTTTTTGTATGGAGCGACACGCGATTCACGCGTAAACGTATAAAGGCTCAAAAAGCTGATTTCCTCTAGAGTCAATTTTCATTAATTAATTCTTTTTTATACCATACTTACAATATTTTGTGCATTAATTAATAATAATTTGTTGATCGAATACATTAGATTCTCTTGCACGCTTCTAGTAGGTACTTAGGTAAGTAAATTTTCCAAAATTCAAAAAAATAAAAACTTTTGAAGTACCTACTTACTGAGGCATAAACGTCATAGCCGGCTAGAAAACTAAAACTGACACGTTCCGAATTCATTCGAACGTCACGTACACATCGCAGACAAAAGAAAACCGATCCGGCGGAATCAGCGCTCCACAAATCCCTGCCACATCCAGATTTTCAATAGTTCCAGCACTTCAAGTACTCCCAGCTCCGTACAGGATGAACGAGCAACTGAAGGCAGTGTCGGCGATGAACAAGCTGTACATTGGCAACTTGCCGACGGAGGCCGACGAAGAGGCGGTGCGCCAGCTGTTCGCCGAACATAGCCTGACTGTCGCGGAGGTCTCCGTGAAGCGCGGCGGATACGCCTTCGTAGACTTCCCCGACCAGTCCGCTGCCGATCGCGCCATCGATAAACTTCACGGTAAGCTGCCACTTATGACTCCACCACTCATTGCAGGCCAATAGCAATTCAGATCAGCTCATCCACCAACTCCATAAAGTCAAAGCAGACTCATAGTGAAAGTGAACTATTGTACAGAAATCTTCCTTCTTCTAATACTTATATAAAATTTTTGTTATAGTAGTGTTATTACTTATTATCTCGCTGCAGACTCGGTCATAAATCATTCGAGTGTTTCGCTTTTGTTGTTCTTTGTTGAGTTGTGCACTCATACTACAGGTTTGTGCATTACTGCAGAACAACAAAAGCGAAACACTCGAATGATTTATGACCGAGTCTGCAGCGAGATAATAACACTACTATAGGTAGGTACCAAACTCCTCCGAATGCTCCAAAACGACTCGACCGATTTTTATGCAATTTCCGGTGTACGATCGGTAGGTGATAGGTCTGATAGATACCTACCTAACAATCATCGTAATTTTTTTTTTAATACATTTAATAGTAAAACAAAGTTTTCCGCATCCGTTAGTAATACCTATAATGTGTCGTTGCAGAATCATTATTATTTTATGTCAAGTAGACTATATATTGTCACTATGGAGTGCTCGTGCAGAATCATTATTATTTTATGTCAAGTAGACTATATATTGTCACTATGGAGTGCTCGTTCGATCAGGGTATTTATACCTCAGTGCAAACAGTGACCAACAAAATGAACATTTGCTACAAACTGCTTTAGAAAATGTAATTAAAGGGATTTATTGAATTTATTTTTGTCTTTCTCACTCTCACGGAGATTTGGTAGGTGCGACATGCAGCGTCGCGGAAGAATATACCAGAAAAACTAATTTTTACCTAATTACTCAAAAACTAAGCTGGTTATCAAAAATCTGTTTCTTAGCGTTTTTGGATATTATAATTACCGACACTTTAAAACAAAAATTACAATTAAATCCAATGTAGTGTCCGATAAAAACTCGAAAAACTGAGATTTTGGAGCAACTTGGGAGAACTTTCTATCGAGAAAATTTTATCCAATCGTGTTTCTGCTTCTTAGCGTGACGTGTAAAGGAAGTAATTGTCTTTATAGTTTTTGCATAAAACTTCATTCAAAATCAACAAGTTAAGTAACAAACAAGTTAAGTAGTACATATTATTCTAAATTCGGAGATATTTGGATACAATCTCAGAATACAGAATAAACTCCGTATTCTGAGGATACAATATACCTACCTTTGTGAGGTTGTGGCAATGGGCAATTAACATTAATGTTTAGTTGGACGATGAAAACATCATGAGGAAACCTTCCACCCGCTCTTGGTCTGAGTAATTGGGCCACGGCCATTGGTCATCCCCTTCTCAACACTGTGGGGAGAAATCCTTTGAATTACCTATCTATAATATCATTTATGTACCCAAAACGATGCTCACCTCACTCGATCTTATATTCTTTTGTTAAAATAATTTTAATAAAATGGCATTTGATTCAATACATAATTTAATTACATATGTTACATTATTATGTTATAATTTACAAACTATACTAGCAAATACACCGCCAAGCGATTTAGCGTGCCGGTGCGATGCTTGTAGTAACCGTTGGGGTAAATTTCCTTACCCTTCCAAGTTAGTATGATAACATTTTAGGCTGCATCATCACTTACCATCAGATGAGATCGCAGTCAAGTTATACTTGTATATACTTAGAATAAAAAAAATGTAAAAAAATGTATTGAATGTTATCATTTAACTTTTGTCTTAAAGAATTTATTTCTTTTATTTAATTGTTATTATTTCTCGTTTTAAAAATATTTTCATGCATGACATACATTTATAATAATTATTATTTCCTCTGCAATCGGTGTGAAAGAAATGAGAAGCTTGACAATATACATTTTTAGTTATTTTTATCACCGACACTAGTTGCGCTTCGTATTATTTCGTAAACTAGGTAGGTACTATAGTAGTGTTATTATCTCGCTGCAGACTCGTCATAAATCATCCGAGTGTTTCGCTTTTGTATTTCACTGCTGAGCTTGACTGCTGCTTTTGTATTTTAGTGAACAACAAAAGCGAAACACTCGAATGATTTATAGCCGAGTCTGCAGTGAGATAATAACACTACTAATATAATTGTCCTAGTCCGTAGGCGCTTGTATTACCTACTTAGCCTTGGAGGTGGAAGTGAGGATTATTGCAATGCAGGAATGCTCTACGAAAAATGATTTTCATAAATATGTAATAAGGTCTGAAATAAAATAAAATATCCTTTATTGCTGACATACCATACTTAAACTAAGATACAAACAGTTTACATCAAATTGTAAGAATCTTGCACTTTGGATGCGGTAGTGGTGAGCGCGTCTTCGGACGCATAGGCCTCCTCCAGGTACTTCCAAAGTTGCCGATCCTGCGCGATCCTCCACCATAATGGTCCAGCAGTCCTCCTGATGTCATCTGCCCAGCGCATTCTATATCTCCCTTTATTGCGTTTTGAGCTGTCCCTTACTACCCATTCTGTGATTAACCTAGTCCACTTTATAGTTTTCTCCCTTAGCATATGTCCCGTCCATCGCCACTTGCGTTTCTTCGTCTGCAGAATCACATCCTCCAATTTTGTTATTTTTCTTAAATCTGTGCTCTTTTTCCTATCCTTCCTTGTAAAACCCAACATGCTGCGTTCCATAGCTCTTTGACAAGTCCTGAGTTTTCGCAAGGTTCTTGGAGCTAGTGACCACTTTTGGCAGCCATATATGAGGCAAGGAAGTATACATATGTTAAATAGCTTTCTTTTTGAAGACAGGAAATTGGGGATTTTTCATGATCTCCTTGAATGTCCAATACTAACGCCAGGCGTTTGTTATTCTTCTATTGACCTCTTGATCCGTTTGATCAAAGAAGGATGAAATGGCCAAGGTAGACATAAGACGTGACATATTCTAACTGTTCGCCCTCTATCAATATTGCGTCGGGACTAGGTCTGAAATACGAATGAGTAATAAATAGCTAAGTACTTAATTATTTTTCTTTTTACAGGTTACTCGTACTGTGGACTGCCACTCATCGTTGAGCCGTCGGTCGCTAATAAGAAAATGTGAGTTGATTTTGCATCTTTCATTATTTATTTCTAGCTTCTAGCTAGATTGAAAAGTAGCATGTACACAAAGATAAACTGGATCTTGCGTCCAGTATTTTCATCAAAATTGGTTCAGTGGTTTGCGCTTGAATTCGTAACAAACCAACTTACTTACATTCACATATTTTATAATTTTAAAGTAGGGATGTTTTCATTGAGAGGATGATAAATTACAGCTTTGGTTTCTTAATGAAATCTCAAATTGCTATAAAAGTTTGATGGGACATAATTGTATAGGTAGTTTGTTAAAATATTACTATAGTAGTGTTATTATTTCGCTGCAGACTCGGTCATAAACCATTCAAGTGTTTTTCGCTTTTGTTGTTCTTTGTAACAACAAAAGCGAAACACTCGAATGCTTTTTGACCGAGTCTGCAGCGAGATAATAACACTACTATAAAGTATAATACATAGGCTTATGGGCGGTTTACACGGGCTTCGTAGCTAAGCGCTTAGTACTTGTCACTAATACTAAGTCCTCATGTGTAAACACGCTGTTTAGTGCTTAATATTTGTGAATAGTGCAAGTGAATAGAAAACGATCCTATTTACTAAGCGACAAGTCGATACCCCCACCACGATTTACTAAGCACTTGTCGCTTGCTGACCGTGTGTGAGCCCACAACAAACTCAGCCGGGTTTTGTTATTCTGTTATTACGAATTCACAATTCTTAAAAACTACATGAGCTATTAGTATAATTACAGCAGTTAATTCCACTCCCAAGGATTTAATTCCTGTAAATAATCCTCAATACAATAGTAAGCTTTATTCATATGCTAAATCATGATCTTTACATGTTTACTTTATATCAACGTAAAACAAACAACCACAAAAAATTTGTAATAAGACATAATTGGCTTATGGCAGTCAAATTGGCCAGTACCTATCACCCCCGTGTTCAATAAATCTTTGCTTGAAAGTAGGTATTCAGTTAATAATTATTAAAATCATTATTCCGATATTCGCGAATATTCTTTGGTATAGGTAGATACAGTTATTGAGTAGGTAGGTACACATCGAAGCCTACACACATTCTGGGGGGCTATTCACGTAACGTTGTTACACACTGAGTGATGTAATCAAGAAATAAAATAAAAATTGACACTGAAAAATTAACTTTACGTCTATTGGTTTAGAGTGTAAAATTAAATGAACTTCATCATGAGAAATACAGTGCTCGAGCTAAACTTAAATTGAAATTTGAAAGGGAGCGTTGAGCCTTAGCGGTAAGGTGCAACATGTTGGCCCGCAGGTTCGCTCGATGTAGTAAGGAAGCGAAAATAACCCTCTTTAAGGCATACTGCCAGACCTTCTACACGGGCGGCCTGTGGACCAACTACACCCAGAAGGCTATGGACACGTTGAGGGTCCAATATAACAATGGTTTCAGGATACTGTTGGGCTTGCCGCGGTTTTGCTCAGCGTCATGCATGTTCGCGCAAGAGCGAGTTGGTGACTTTCATGCAATTATACGGAAAAAGACCTCATCTTTCCTGGCAAGACTGCGTTCGAGCTCCAATAGTATCATGAAAATGTTAGCGGTAAAATTGGACTCCGTTTCTAGCACATGCCGTGAAGGTTCTAGTTAATTAATCAATTTCTATTTATCAAGTGTATACCTATTACTAACATAGTTTTTAAGTTAAATTGTTACTAACCAATTTGGGCCTTTGTTGTCATAAATAAAGAAAAAAATTTAAATGTAATTTCTTAAATCTCGACCATGTTGCGTTTTGAACTACATTCAATTTTACGCTTTATGACAATGGTCCTACTTACTAATTAATTATTCAGTCTTCGCAAAAAATGTTTTGATTTCAATATCGTCTGCTTATGTAGGTACGTAAATGCCATCACCTTTTTAAACATTTCACTTCATGTAATGTATCCTACGCGTTACGTGAATAGCCCTCCAGGTCAAGGACTGATTTGCCTCGATCTTTCGCGCAAAATTCGAGGAAGGTCGCGTTGTTTACCTGCGTCTATTCCGCGTCAGTCAGAGTACAGCTTAAAGCCTCCCCCACACAGGCGCGTTACTATCGCGCGATAATATCGCAAGCGTTATTGCGATAATGCGTCCCGATTCCTTGCACACAGCTGCGTTTTTATCGCGCGATAATAACGCGCGTCGTCCCACACAGGCGCGTTATTATCGCAGCAGTGTGTAACTACTTGATCATCCTAATACAAAATGTACTGAAAACAGATAGGTATCGCAATAACGCTTGCGATAATATCGACCGATATACTTCCACTGCGGCGTTATTATCGCAGCAGTGTGTAACTACATGACCATCCTAATACAAAATGTACTGAAAACAGATATCGCATTTAACGCTTGCGATATTATCGCGCGATAACGCGCCTGTGTGGGGGAGGCTTAAGGCAGCCTGTCCACAGAAGCGGAGCAGCGGAGCTGCTAGTATATAATATTACTAGCTGACCCGGCAAACGTTGTTTTGCCATATAATTTATTTTTCTTACTTAGGGACATAAAAAATAAATAACCTGCTCCCAGACCCAGAGAATAAGCACTGAAAATTTCATAACAATCGGTCCATTCGGATTCGGATTTCTTCGCTTCGTATCTTTCACAAAGTATTTTCTAATATGAATAACAATTTTGTAAAGCTTTCAATTTTTATAGCTTTACTAGCTGACCCGGCAAAAGTTGTTTTGCCGTTATGCATATAAAAATAGCTTATGAACTACAACATAAACAGAGCAATCGGTCGAGCTGTTTCGGAGGATGTTTAGTTACAAAAATTGTCACGAGAATTTGAAATATTAGAGAGAAGAGAGATTTGCATTACTGGTCGCTTTCAGCATAGAGTAAATGTAAATACTCACTGCGCGGGAGGTTTGTTTATTTTACGCAATCCTTGAAAATATGAAAATATGCTAGAAACAAGTATTCTGAAAAATGCTTTTCTTTTTTGCCAATTCTTGAAAGTATGCTAGAAACACGGATTCTGAAAAGGCTCTTAATTTTACTATTTTAAAATTCGATGAATTTTTTGTAAAATACAAAACTTTCAGCCAGCATTGTATCCGTCAAATAATAACCTTATCTTCTTTGGAATAGAAATCAATACACGCCAAAGAACGAACCAATTTAGTTGAATATGCTATTTTAGAGCACTAAAGTTGTCTTTTTATTCATTTTAAGAAGGGAAGTCGTAGACTCGGCAATTGTAATAAATTGGATCTTGGATGGATGTTGTATGGGTTCATTAGCAGAGGAGAAACGATACTAAACATTCACGAGAAGTAGCTTCTGTCAACTTTGTCTATGGCTCCAATTTAATTGAACGTGCTATTTTAGCACCAATTATTGCCTATGTAGCCTTCGACATAACCTGTACCCGACATGACCTTTAATGTTAATGACCCGGCATAGACTAAAATATGATCATGGTTGAGGAACAAGATTTAAATAAAGTGGGAAAAGTCATAGCTGAGTTCGACGTGTGTATAGATAGTCAAACCCACAACGACGCGCCCCACTCCTTGACAACCGCTTAAAAACAATATTGCTATATTATAAAGCAAATAAAATAAAATAAAATAAAAATATTGCTTACTCCTGCAGAATCGCATGAAACAAAAAGCAATTTTCAAGGAATGGGACGCGTTTTCGTGGATTGAACTACACATCTATAAATATTTTCGAGAGATTGCTTATTTTCAGCGTCAACGTGCCGAATCTTCAGAGCGCAAGTGCCGTTCAGCTGAAGGAAACCAGCGCGGATTCGTCTGTGAGCGGCGGCGGCAACGGCGGCGGTGGCGGCAGCGGCGGCGGCAGCGGCGGAGGCGGCTGGCGGTAAGTACCCCAATTGAATAAATATAATTCCCTTCCAGGCAGTGTCTTTCCTGCCACTTACAACCCTTCAAATCAAGAGTGAATAGGCATCTTCTAGGCAAGCGCGTTCCACCTTAGACTGTATCATCACTTTCCATCAGGTGTGATCACAGCCTATATAGTATTAAAAAAAAAATTAAACATAATACCTACACAGGACCCGGCGAACCACAGGAAAAAATGTCGCAGGAAAAAATATGTTTATCGGTGTCAAAAATGTTTGTTTTGACACCAACGGTGGCAATAGTAACCCCACCGCAGGGTCTCAAGTCCACGCCACAGATCACTACACTTGTTAATGGTCCGAACGCTCGTTTTCACAGGGAACGGTTTCCGCCTTATTTTACAGTAAGTATTAGTGGGAATTTTGACAGATGACGCTATTTTTTTATTGTATAATATTACCGATTACGAAAGTTTATTTTAAATCTTTAGATGAGCTGATCCTCGTATTCATATCGGTGATAGAGGTAGTATAGGTACCTACAAGTTGAAGGTGGAAACAGCCATAAGTCCATTCCAACCGGGGATGTTATGCTAAGGATCGGGGAACTGTGTGCGCTGTAACTCGGAAAGAAGTAACAAGAAGAAGGTCGGAATTTCAAATACCTATAAAGTACGTATGAAAGCCCTGTTGACGATCCCATCATGAAGTGTGATCCCATGTGAGGATAGATAGATACTTATTTACACTTTATTGCACACCACAGAATAATAAAATACAAAAAATAAATACAAAAAAAAGATGAAATAATGACAACACAAACTTAGGAGTACAACTTGGCGGCCTTATCGCAACATAGCGATTTCTTCCAGGCAACCAAGGAATATTTTACATTGGATACGAAGTAGGTGGTGCTAGAATAAATAAATATAATAAACTGCTTACAATAAATTACTTATACTAAATATAATAACGATAAAAATGCGACAAAAATATTAAATATACTTGTACATATCTATAATATATATACATAATAAATATAAATAATAATATATAAATAATACATAAACAATAAAAATAATCCTCAAAATCAAAAGAAAGAGTAGATATTATAAATATTTAAATAACATATTTATAAGTGACAGTAATTATTCATCAGCACCCAGGCAACTGAGATATAATAAAGTGGTCTTTAACTAGTCTTTTAAACTGTCCTTTAGTCTGGGCCTCCCTTTAGGTAGGACAATCATTCCATAGTTTGATAGCCTGATTCCTGAACCGTAAAGGATGCTTTAAGAGCCGCGGGAAACCGCTTGGATGCAAGCGGAGCTTTGTGCACTTTGGAGACCGTAAGCTGCCAGAGCCGAGAAACGGAGAAATATTAACCAATAGGATTGCACAAAATCAGGGGAGCGTAGATTTTCCTGCTCCGCTTCAGTGGACTGGCAGCCTTACGTCAGGCGAGGGCTACTGAAGGAGTACTTATTTCGAAAAACACGTTCCACGACATAACAAAAGAAAATACTCATATAAGTAACTACGCATTTATTTATTAAGCCGACAAAAATATTTACGCTCCAATAAATATCGGACTCGCAAAATTCTCTGCTATTCTGTTTAGGATTATATAATGTTGATTGTTTTTCAATATAATATAATATTATTTATGAATATATATTTTTGAACACATTTGCTCAAAGAGTGGACTTTTCCATGTATGTTTAGCGTGCGCAAAGTTCTTCTTTTCCGCACTAGTACTTTTTGTTTTCCTTCTGCATGGAGGTTTTAATCAAAAAGTTTGTAGTACAAAATGTTTGTATTGAATGACTAAGTATTTTATAGCGTAAACACTATTAATACTTAAATTAAAGGACATAACTTTTTATAATGTTAAATCTGAAATAAAATTATAATTTTTCAACAAAGTTTCATTGTTATTTGTTTCAGAGTTACTTTTTGTAAAATATTAGGCCTTTCATAACTTCCGGATTCAGACCTGGGGGCCTACTATGAACTTTTCTAGCGACGCAGTTCCGGTTACGATTCAGTTTTTCATGTCATCTTTTTGTCAAATTCAAAGAATTTATGTCACGAATTAGCGATGCAATTCAGTTTAGGTCTGTAGTTGAGTCGCGATTAGAGTTGATGGTAGGCCCTCAGGTCACAGAGTGCACCAGTTGATCATAGACAATTCTTGTCCACTTTTTTGTTTATTTTTTTGTGCGTGAGTGGTCTGTATTCATGGTAAATAACGTACCTACTACTATTATAATATGTTTTATTAATTTACTACAAATTATTGCGATTCGTTCTAATTCAAATTTCAATAATTTAATATACGCGGGACTGTTCTATGTTTAAACGTAGGACAAAATTTAATTCGCATTAATTCCAATTCATATTATATTTGGATGAAATGATTCGTTGACACAAAGCCGTTTTCTTCATATTGTCTTCTCATGTCTGATTTTTGTGTGGCGTTAAGAATAGGACGGCGACCAGAATTATTGAGACGATGATCAACTAGTGCACCTCTAGTGCACCTTCTTCGCCATGTCTTCTTATCCAGAACCTGAGATATTGTAGCCAGCTTCATGTTCGGCAATAATTGCTGCTCTTTCTTCAACATTTAAAGGTCTTGGCATTATAAAATAATTATTTAGGAGAAATTATGATATTTTGAAATTATGACATTGACCGATTGACAATAGTTTTAACAGAAATAATAATGTCAGGTTGAACTAACAAGAAGGTTGCAGTTTATCCATAATAATCTTGTTGACAAGATAAATACTGTGCGTTCAGCGTTATTTTGCCTCTGGCTGTCATATTGCCTAACCTGAGCTCTGTGTTGCCGCTTAAGGTTTGGAAGATACCCGGTATGAAACTGCGAAATATTTTCGTAGTTAAATTTCTAAATTAAAGTAAGTTTGGATGTTAGAATTTAAGTTTGTAATCTTTGGATTTGGTTTGTGGGTATATTTTTATCCCAATATTCATAGGTACGGGATCAGGACTTATGCGGGTAAAACTGCAGGGCGCCGGTGCGGCGCCGGTATTTTAAAATAATTAGGATAGGTATTTCAATTAGTATTATGTACCTCAAGTTTGCATTTATCTATATACATAGGTAATATATGACTAAATTAAAACAACATTTTTATAGGTTTTATTTATTTTGAATAAGAGTGATCCAAGCGGGTCGCTAGTGGTTCGTCACTGTCTGCTGATGAACGTGAATCGTCGGAACTGCTGCTGTCCGATTCTGTATCAGACTCGTCATTTAATTCTATAATAAATTTATCGATTTCAGAGTCTATAATTCCATCTGTTTTAATAAACTGTTGTTCAATATGGCACACATGTTGACACTGCTTCTGCCAGTCTTCTGCAGTGATCGATTGGAACGCTTCTTCTGTTAATTGTAGTATCTTGTCTGCTTCCTGTCCAACATTTTTAGCAGCTACACGCCTTTTCAACAGGCTCCACATAAATTCTATAGGATTAAGTTCGCAGTGGTATGGTGGTAACCTAGCAACTTTGTGTCCATGCGCTTCAAGAAGTTGATCAGCTTCATATTTTGGAGCTTCTTTATGCTCTTTTATAATTTCGTATAATTGAGCTTTCACCATAGTAGGAAGATAAGATAACCCCTTATTTGTGATCCAATTTTGCATATCAGTTTTGGTAGAGCTCATTGTTGGTGCCTTGTTCACCTTTACAGTGTGATAGGGCGCATTATCCATAACAATTAAACTATTAGGCGGTAAATTGGGGATAAGTTTGTCTTCTAACCATTTCATGAAATTCGTCCTGTTCATGTCATCATGGTAATCTCCTGATTTCGACTGCGATTTAAATATTAATTGTGCATTTGGAATAAACCCCATTTCGCCACCTGCATGAACGATGATCCAGCGTGCACCAACTGAATCGCCTTTTAAAACACCTTGTTCATTTTCCATCTGCCAACATTTGTTGACAGAATATGAAGCGTGTATATAAATTTTATCAAGATATACGATAGGTCGGCCTTCATTTCGATTTTGTCTTAAAATATTTAATTATCTGTACCTCCAGGCTACAATGTCATATTGTTCCATTAAAATTTTTCTTTTAGAACCACATTTTTTAAATCTAAATCCAATTTGCCGAATTATTTTCCATAGTGTGGTACGACCTCCATTGAAGTTAATATCAATTTTTAATTCAGCCAAAAGCTTGCCCAAAGTAGGCAACTCCTTTCTGACTACGTACATTTGATGTATTTTAGTTCTTATTGCCCATAGTTCAAAATCATCTAACTGAATTTTATTCGATTGGCAGCGTTTTTTCCTGGGAGTACATATTTTCTTAGACGTGGAAGCAGCAACCTCACACTCTTTGGTAATAGTGGTGACAGTTCTCTCAGAAACGCCTGAAATACAAAACATTACATTAATAACATGCATATTGTACATTTTTTTAATTAATCTTGTTATTAAATAATACATAATGTAACAAAGGTTTGTATTAAAGAAAAAAAAACCGATCGGGACTTGCGCGGGTGAAACCGCAGGGCGCAGCTAGTTTATACAATAAGAATCAAATACTATATTTTTAAAACAAATATAATTATTATACATATACCTATGTACGGAATGTATTACAATTAAAACATCGTGCCTACATACAAACAATAATCTATTAGCAAAACAAATAACTTTCGATCCCTAATAACGGGAAACTATGAAAAGCAGGTAACACTAATTTACTTACCAGTCATGGCGGCTACACGTTGACGAACATGTTCAAATGGGATTATTGGTCCTCCATTAGCTTTTTCCCGTTCACAAAAATTACGAACTGAGGATACAATTTTTCTGCCGCTACTTTGAATCCTTTTTGGCATGATTAACACGTTTAAAATAAAAAAAAATTAAGAAAACGCAAGGAGCTTCACACTGTGTTAAAGGTACTTGTCAGCAAGAATGGCGGGTAATGCCAACCTAACAGAAACAGCTGTCAGAGGCAAAATAACGCTGAACGCAGTATAGTCAAACTACCTTGATCTGAACAATTTTGAACTTTACTAACGAACAGTTGAACTTTATTTTCTCTAACTCGAGTCTATTCTGTAACATAGTTTCAAAAACCTGTCAAGTGCGAGTCGGACTCGCGCACTGAGGGTTCCGTACTACAACCGGAGGAATAAAACCATAAAAACCACTTTTCTTATCGAACCGCAAAACTAACTTTGTTTTTAGAGGTTTATTGTAAATATCAAAAAAACTACTTATTAGATCTCGTTCAAACCAATTATCGGTGGAAGTTTGCATAGTAATGTACATCATATATTTTTTTTAGTTTTATCATACTCTTATTTTAGAAGTTACAGGGGGGGGGACACACATTTTACCACTTTGGAAGTGTCTCTCGCGCAAGCTATTCATTTTAGAAAAAAATGATATTAGAAACCTTAGTATCATTTTTGAAGACCTATCCACAGATACCCCACACATATGGGTTTGATGAAAAATAAAATTTTGAGTTTCAGTTCTAAGTATGGGGCACCCGCAAAATTTATTACTTTTTTAAAATTTTGTGTGAAAACCTTAATGCGGTTCACAGAATACATCTACTTACCAAGTTTCAACAATATAGCTCTTATAGTTTCGGTAAAAAGTGGCTGTGACATACGGACGGACAGACGGACAGACGGACAGACGGACAGACGGACAGACGGACAGACGGACAGACAGACATGACGAATTTATAAGGGTTCCGTTTTTTTGCCATTCGGCTACGGAAACCTAAAAAGCAATATGTGCTCGTGATACGTTGAACGAATCAATTTGAAAATTGACGAACCTTTTCATTCCGCGACTGTACATTACTAAATGTATTTTCGCAAATTTGTTAAAAAATGTCGTTCAATGCACATGCGGAATTGTCATTTCCACTCGTCTCTATTGACACGCGCCTACGGTTTGTGTCAACAAACCGTGACATACTTTCCGCACTTATATTGAAATGTACTATATATCAGTTATCTAGTAACCATAACACAGCTATAGCTTATTTGGGGCTAGATTGCGATGTGTGTAATGTCCTGATATAAATTTATTTATATTTATTTATTAAAATGAATTATGATTGTGATTAATGTGATTATGAATGTGAATTAAATTATTTTTCATCTCACCCGCTCGGTAAAGAGATTTTTAATGCCAAAAATGTAGGCGGGTAGCTATTATATTCCCTAGGCCGCTAAAGCATTGTCATTTCCCCATATGGCGGGAAAGCATTTTCAACCCTCGGGTAGAAAAGAGTTTCCAAATTCAAACTTGACGTAGTCTCGTATAGCAAATAATATTAAAGGTGAGTATTTCTAAGTCGAAATCACCGTTTTTAAACTTTTGAAACCACTCTCGACACGTTCTCTCACTCAAAGCACCCTCACCATATGCTTCTACGAGCAACTGATGCGCCTCAGCAGCAGATTTCTGTAAATTAAAGAAGTAAACTAATATTTCCAGCAAATGACGCTTACTTGGCTCAAATTTTGATGATATTAATAGGTTATGTTGTTCTTGAATGTCCAAACTATTTTTAAGCCGATTATCATCTGCGAAAGCTAACCGCAACTCCGTGCCGCGACATCTACAATAAAACGGCGATTCAATTGATTACAGATAGGTTCCGTTTCCACATTCCTGAAAATTAGCCGATCGCTTTAAAAAATGCCATTTGCATATGGAACGCGCCAAAACTTACAAAAATATGATCAAATTTCGGCTTATCTTCTTCCTGAATCTGCATCGCCATTTTGGCATTAGCCAAGTCATAAGTCACAATAATATTTTCTTGATGACACTTTTCAGCTATCTCCGTAGCTATGTTGAGTGTTTCTTTCACAATCGCATTCGAAGTAGGAGAGGCGTATTGGAGGTAGATACTCAATTTTTTTCATTTCACTGTTATCAGTTGCAATTCTACAGTTGTAACCCAGCCACATAGGTACTGGATCCTCTCTGAGTAACGATAAAACCCATAACAGGTCTTTAGTTATGGCTACATCCATTCCGCCTTTGCGTACTTGAATAGTGTCAGTGAATGAAACAACTGTTAGCAACTGCATGCTTGCCGTTGGTTTGGAGTAAAAAGGTCGAACCGCTCGGGAAATCCCACTGAAACGTCGTTGTTTGCGTGATGGTTCCTCTTTGTCTTGATTGTTATCAGGCAAAGCAAAGGGGTTGAAGAAGTTATAAGTGCCATGTCAGAATCTTCAGTTAGTAAGCTAGGAAATTGGTAAATGATACCAACTGTGTCATGCATAGTGTCTTTTCCGGAAAATGTGTCCAGAAAGCGGTCAAAATTGTCGAATGCTAAGTGAATACATATGTCGAATGCTTTGATAGCAGTTAGTGCTATTTTATATTGTCTTCAATCGACGTATAAATAATCTCTGTCTCAAGTTCTTCAGAAAAGTTATAACTTATTGTGTGACTATATTTATTGAGCGTTGTTATAATTTGGCGAGAATTGGTCAGAGACTTCACAGCTAAACCAAGAGTTTTAAGTTGTTTGCTGGCTTACACGCACCTTTAGTGACAGCATAAATTATATCACTGCATAATGAATTTATTTTTGTTGTGATTTCGCTTGATTCTTCACTGGAAAAATGAGGTCCTCTTATTAAATTTTGTGTTAATTCAAATAATAATTTTGGAATTCACATTTCCTAAACGTACTCTTCGACATATTTTATTCTAAGTTATTTACATATATTGTTTCCTTCTTTGCATTCGTCATAATCTTTGTTTTTAATGTGTTTATGGTAAGTCCTACCTTTTTAGTCGGGAGGTCTAGTTGTTGTAGCATTTTTCTAATGTTCTTGCTTAGTAAGCAAAAATGACTAGGTCATCAGCGAATCTTAGATGGTTTAATTTGACGCCATTTATATTGATTCCCAATAAAGGTTATGGAAGACATTGCCCAGTACGTCTGCAAAAATTTTAGGAGATAATGGATCATCCTGCCTAACGCCTTTCTTAATATTAAACCATGCTCCTGTACTTACCAGACGTACCCTTGACATGCTGTTTTTGTAAATGCTTCTTATTAGGTGTACATACATTTGATGCACGCGTTGTTTTTTGAGAGTATCCCAAATTGTTTGGTGTTTTATGGAATCGAATGCTACCACACTACAATTAAAATTTTGATGTTGCTGCATCATTTAAAAAATGGTTTTCAAATAGCTTAATTATCGACTTAGAATTCGAACACACCTCCTTTTTACAGGTCTCCATGGTAGTGTCGATCAAGTTTCTAACTTTGTCAGCGGCACATAGATGTTTTGGGTTTTTAACTATTTCGTTAATTGAATTTAATGTTATTGATGTATTGCATCTTTTTTGCATATGACAACGCCAGTAAGTGGTACCTGTTCAATTCAATTCAATAATACTGGTTTACTTTTTAGGCTTTCCAATTCACTTTTATCCATTTTCAATAATCATAATTTTTTGACTTGTTTAATATTTCCGAAAATATTCATGGCCATTTCGCTAAAAGGTAATTCAGCTAGAGACATCAAAGCTAAATATCCATTAATCAAAACATCTGAATTGCAAATACTATGTCTGAAGGATGTCCACGTTATTTATCACCACAAGTTCCTTTAAAGGATTTAATGGGACTTTTTGTTTCTACTACTAATTCTTTATTTATTTCAAAAAGTAAGTGGCAATTGTAAATAAAGAACTTTATTATTCTCAAAACAAATTAATTACATTTCACTTAATGAGAATGTAAATGAAATTACAAATTCAGTGATATTCGTTTCTTTAACTAGCCGCAACGGCGCAATTGCTGCAGAATTTTCGACTAGAGTGATTGGACAGAAAGTATAAATCTGAAAGAAACCATAAACTAAAGGCAATTTCATTTTTATTTATTTAACTATGTAAAAATGAACCTAGGATATATTAACATAGCTATTACTAGACTGGAATACTTATTTCGTCTTCTAATTGCTTTTCGTTTTGAATCCTTAAAATTTAACTGTAATTTGTTAATGCCGCAGTTGCGATGAATGCCGTAGTTCGAAGCAAATTGGGAATTTGGCTAAGGGAGGTGTCTCTTGTGATGTGATTCCATCTTAGCAATCGAAGTGCATAATCTGTCGCTAAAACAACTACATCTTCATTCAAGAATTAGGAAAAGGACATTTTGATTAAAGTGCGGACAGCGCAACGCGTGTTATTTCTTCACGAGTACCAGTTTATTTGTTTCCAAAGGAAAAAATAAAAACAACTGATTTAAGCGGAATCAGTTGTTTTTATTTTAAGGCATCACCTGCAAACTTGAGAGCCTGGTGTGGAACTCATAGCTGACCCGCTCTCGGTGAATGCGATGATGCCGCTCTGGTGACCTCAGCGAGTAACCAGAACCACAAATTCAGTAAAGGTTGTTACAATCAAGAAATCATTGATTGGGTCATCTGTCACTATTTCTTCTTGAATTATATTAAGAGTGTCAGCGGTTCCATCATATTTTTCTAGTCTCGAAGTAGGCATGTCTAGGTAGATTCCATGTTTTGCCTCAGTTAAAGCTTGATTTTCTGATTCACTTTTTTGTTTTCAAAATTTGGGATATCTTGCATATATTTTTGGTATAGCTTGTATTGTAATGTAATGTAATGTAATGTAATGTAATGTAATGTAATGTAATGTAATGTAATGTATTTCCGATGTTGATGGATTCGGGTTCTCATAACGTATCAATCATGTTCAATCATACGAAGTGAAGGTATTATGTCATAGTGTGATGATTGGAAGACAAGAGATCTGCTTCGCAATCCGCGAGTATTGTGGAAGAGCCCCTTCTAATTATATGACCTGTATAGGAGGCCGCATTAGATGCGCTTTATTTTATTATATCATACAAAAGAATTTATTACAGCCTAACTACCTGTGCTATATGTTTTGATAGTTTGATAAAAACGGATCACTTTTTGATGTACGCAGACATTCTTATATCTTAACTATTTCGACAAACGAATTTGTGAACGATCTTGAAATTTTTATTTTTGGTATTGGGAATTAAAATTGATAATAATATATTTCCATGGGCTTTTATGTCGCTTACACAATATTTTTATTTTTCATAATTATTTATGAGTTCATCACGCCTGCATACTTATTTTTTACTGCCTTATTTTTCCACTCACTTCGGGCAGCCTTGACGACATCCTCGGCCTCCTTGATGAGGCGCTTGGCTGGTGCGATCCAGTTCCGTCTCGTGGCGCTGCAGGTTCTCGCGGAAGTGCGGGCTGTCGGGCAGGCACTCCGTGAACTGCAGCGGCTGCGGGCCCACGCCCATCCTCGCTGCGGCCTGCGCTGCCGCCTGCGACACTTTCACCGACCGAGCGAACATAGCGCCTCGCACGACAATGACGTAACACGCACTGCACCCAGACACTACTCACAAACACTAAGTAGCAAAAACTATTCAAAATGAAGACCAGCACACCAGTATTTCCTTTCAGAATTACAACAAATTGATAATTACCGAATTTATTCACGCCAATGACTGTAACTTTTGATAGTATGATAAAAAAGGATCACTTTTGCTTTTTTTAATGAACGCAGTCGTTCGTATTTCTTTTAACTATTTCGACAAACAAACTTTTGAACGATCTTTTCGTTGCCCAAGGTAACTATAGCAAGCTTTTGGATCACGGTAGACTCAGTAAGTCTTCTCAATCAATATTTCTTCGAGCTCGAACCGCCGGGCCTCGCGGGGCGACGGCTTCTTATTTTTATTAGATTATTTTTCCAAGATTTAATCAAAAATAATCATGAAACGAAATGCAGTGAATGCGCGACTCAGATGCGCGATTTTTGTTATCAATGGTTGTCTGTCAAGGAACTGAAGAGTGACGTCTGGCACTCATGTTGTTATTTTTCACTGTGACGATAACTACACTTTGTATCTAGATTTTCCCGTTTCTTGTATTTCTTTGGAAAATGGATCATTCGACATCACAGACCAGTTGTGTCAATTGTGCAGTATCATTGCAATGTGCGAAAACTATCATTGCTCTCAGAGACAGCTGCAGATGTACACCAACTCGTTACTCGTATTAGAGGAGGTTCATGTTTCAGTGTCGATATCTGAATATTCCGGTTAGATATGGTTTAGCTGCTTTTACCATTCTATTAACATGACCCTAAAGAAAAAATCAACATAAGTTTCACTAATATACGTGACAATTTTTGGGAGGCCTTACCACCATACACAAAAAAATTGTCTCCTTTACTCTAAAAAATTCAGGAATATAACGTAGCGTTGTAGGTTTGTTTTTTTTAGAAGATCTTTCTGTTATCCTTTTTGCATTTGGTGTCTAATGAGTTATAAATGAAAGACAACAAGATGGCGTCACTTTTCTTGCCCTTATGCGACAAAGTCTTAAATAAGTAGAACGGTGTTCAAGGCATTGCTGTTTTCGTTCTTTGTTTCATGTAGCAATGCGCCATGTATCATAATAATATATACTCGTACACATGCGGAAATAGCGAAAAACTTGACTAGAATGGTAGTTACTAACATCCAAAAAATATGTTGGAGCGAAATAAAAATGTATTCTTTCCATAGGTCGTTAGTTTAATTTCCATGTTGACGAATTGACATGTATTTTGCGTAAGTCATAGTATGTGGTAAAAAAGAAATAAAAAAAAAACATATTGAATCCTCAAAGGAGGTTGATTGTCGCCTGAACAAATATTATTCAATATTTCATAGGAAGGTTCTTCTTTTAAATAATATAATATATGAAAATTAGGAAACGATATTTCGAAGGCAAATCAATAGGCCGTAGTAAATATTCGAAACATATTGGGAAATTATATGTTGACAAATTTCTTGGAGCATATTTTAGCAATTTCCTGGTCCCATTTTGGTGTACCTGATTTTTTATTACGAAAATTAGGAATTAGCTCATTTGCAGTGCGATCTGTGTTGCGAGCTTTTTTTGTTGCCTTCGTTTTTGCTCAGTATCTATTTTTAAAGAATTTAGTAACTGGACAATGTCAGGGCGAACGAACTTTCCTTGTAATTTACAGCTTTTTCTACTTCACAAAAATGTCCGCACTCGACGAGTTCGAATTTGGAATCACCGTATTTCTTAACTTTAATCATTAAAAAATTATAACCAATTTAAATGGTTTGAATACAACAATAACGAAAATTTACATCGAATTTCGTTATTGTATCTACTTGGGGAGGCTTTTCCTTTACCTTCTTTTAAAGGATCACTTTTCCTTTACCTTCTTTGTCGCTCTTATTGATTTGTGCTGTCACCCGATGGTGTTTATTTTTGGTTCTTTAGTCTGATTTAAGTTCAAAAATTTATCGGAATTTGGTGGTTTCTTTGTGATAGTATTTTAAATGCTTGCTGTTATTGACATGCCCGGGATCGTGATGAATTTTGCGAGTACATCTAGGGGATCTTGTGGTACTACATAATAAAGTCGACATAACACAGTTATTTTGAAACTAAACTTTAGAAATCTTTGTTTGCGCTTCAATCTTGACAACTAATCTTAAGTATACTGAACTTTCCTGATAATTTACTGCCTTTTCTACTGCTAAAAAAGTCCCGCACTCGACGAATTTTCGACGAGTTTTGGCTACAATCACTTTGATTCTCTTTGAAATCGTATTTCATATCTTCAATCACTTTTAAATTGTTTGAAGACACCAATAACGAACATTGACGGTAGCTCGACACTTGGGAAGGTTATTAAATTACCTATATTTTGATAAATAATTCAAGCGGTTAACAGATCTGTGTAATTTTCTATAGTTTTTTTATTACTTTATTGTAAACTAGGTTAGAATAAGGTCATGTATTGAAAATAAAATTCTTGCCCATCAATAACTCAAAAGTCCAAAATTCAAATGCTTGTAAATTTGAATTTTTTAGTTGACCCTTTCTGTCCCTTTCTCAAAATACGAATATTATATAGAGCTACTACACCATAATTAAAATTTTGATGTTGTTGCATCATTAAAAAAATGGTTTTCAAATATTTTTGTTATCGACTCATAATTCGAACACAACCTCCTTTTTACAGGTCTCCATGGTAGTGTCGATCAAGTTTCTAACATTATCGGCGGCACATAGATGTTTTGGATTTTTAACTTTTTCGTTAATTGAATTTAATTTTATTGATGTATTACATTTTTTTTGCGTATGACAATGCCAGTTTCTAACAGAAAAAATAAAACAACTGATTCCGCTTAGAACTGATTCCGCTTAGGGCATCACCTGCAAACTTAAGAGCCTGGTCTGGGGCCCATAGCTGACCCGCTTTAGGTGAATGCGATGATGCCGCTCTGGTGACCTCAGCCAAAACCACAAATTCAGTCGAGGTTGTTGTACTCACGACGTCATTAATTGGGTCATCTGGCACCATTTCTTCTTGAATTATATTAAGAGTGTCACCGGTTCATCATATTTTTCTAGTCTCGAAGTAGGCGTGTCTAGGTAAATTCCATATTTTGCCTCAATTAAAGCTTGAATTTCTGCTTCACTTTTTATTTTCAGAATTTGGGATATCTTGCATATATTTTTGGCATAGATATTTTGTCATTTCCTTTTTAAGTAAATCCATGTTATGAAATGAAATGAATGATATTTCATTAATTTGAACACACAGAGATTTTGCTTTTAGATTTGATTTTGCTTTTGAATTTAGATTAATAACACCATGATATATGACGTGTAAATACAAAAGTAATTTTCTTCAACTTGCAGGTCACTAAAAATTGCTTAAATTGCCATTTTATGCCATTAAGACTGTGTTACTATGGCTTCTGGTGTCAAGTTTAGGTACCCCTGGGGCCCTAGTTTACGTAAATTGTAATGTATCAGATGTAGATGGACTCGAATTCTCATAACGTATCAACCATGTTTAGTCATACGAAGTGGAGGAATTAGGTTTGTCATATTGTGATTGTGTGAGGTGATTTTAGGTTAATGAAATTGTGATTTTGTTCCCTTCTATTATTTTATTATTTATCATTCTTTTATATATATAGATGCCATCTTCAATGTATCCTTTAGCGACATTGTTGCACTAGCAGCCTCCGTTTCTTTAAAGTGTTATCGTCTGCTCCACAATCCGCGACTATTGTGGAAGAGCCCCTTCTAAGTGTTTGACCTGTATTGGAGTCCGAATTAGGCAGTTTCAAAAAAAATTAACACTTTGTTTTATTACATCATACTACCGCATTTATACACGCCAATGACTGTAGTTTTTGATAGTTTGATAAAAAAGGATCACTTTTGCTTTTTGATGAACGCAGTCGTTCATATTTCTTTTAACTATTTCGACAAACAAACTTTTGAACGATCTTTGAATTTTATTTTTAGTAATTGGAATTCAAATTAATAATATTATATTATTTCAATGAAGAAGGAATTTTAATTTAAGCGTCAAAGTATTTCTCCGACTCGGTGTCAACTGGAAAAGTGCCCATAAGGCTGGCAGCATTGCCACTAGGCCAGCCTTCTGGTCACGAGAGGCGTCGATTAGGCGTTTTTAGATTTCTCTGAAAAAGAAGCGAGTACTTGGACCCCACGGACTCAGTGTCTCGACCCCAAACGGCTCAAATACGTAATCTCCTACAAGATTACTGTATTTGCGCCGCTTGAGAGTCTCCGCTGATGCAGCAGCAGCGCCCGCACAACCCCTCGTGCTAGGAAGATGAGAAGGCGCAAGGGTGTCCACGCAAGTTGCGTCCCACACCAAAGGCCTAAAACTCGAAGGTTTTTCCAAAAATGCGATGATCATAAACAATGGGTAAACTTAGGAACGAACAGATAGTATCAGAGTGGTGAAAGCAGATTGTATATTAATTTCAAGTAGTCTGTTTGAAACGTCACAGAAATTTTGTATCTTTTCTTCTATGAAGGAATCGAAACCATTTTCATAAAGACGCAGTGACGACTTATTTAAAATTTTGATATTAGGTGCCAAAGTGCTGAATTTTAAATTGCCGAAAATTGATCAATGTTATCACCAAAATAGACTTCATATTTGTTAATATTTAATTCTGAACCAATGCTATTAAATTCATTTTTTTAAAAGGATAAATCTTGTAAAATCGTCTCTCAATCGCCTCCCAAAGTCCCATCATCCAAATACCACATGCTTAATTTTGAATTTAGGTGCTGAATTATAGGGTGAATTGCGAGGCTGAAAATAACTGGTCCGAGGGGGTCACCCTGCTGACATCTGACAGCAGATTCCAAAAGATTGCCCTTATAAAGTAATTTTGTGGGTACCTATAATATTGCCAAATATAATTAAAAATTTTGGGGGTTTCTAATTTAGCCTGCGACAGCAGAGTGTCCCTATCAACGGAATTAAAAGCATTCCTGAGGTAACCTTAAGGATCACCTCTCCTTCACAACAGCCAAGATACGTTGTCAATGCGTGTATGGTAGCCTCACATCCCCCTTTCGAGCCAAAGCCGAGTCGAAAGGGGCTGGATCTTTTCTTTTAATACAGTACTGTATTGTTAACAGCATATTTTGGCTTCCATATGACGGAATGTACACCCGACAGCAATGGGGCAAATCCCACCATCTTTCTTCTGCAAAGCGCACAGGTTGGCGCAATACAGAATATCGGTATAGACCCGACCACACCGCCGGCGAGTATAAGGTTAGCTAAAGCCGTCACCTCCCTCAAAAGTGACCAATACGAGCCAATATATTCATAGAATAAATACAATTACTAACGTACGTCCATTCTATTATACCTATGTGTAAAGATGTTAGATCGCTGCAGTCGCCGGTTGGTCTATAGGTCCACCACTTGTTGCGTCCACTCGCTTAGTTCTATTTCTGTTGCTTCAGCTTTAATTTGTTTCACGTTCAATTTGCTCCACTCTACAAGTCCGGCAAGGTTCACGACTGTAATCGTCAGTTATGCACACGAAACTTTGGAAAGTTATGAACATGATGTACCTATAACATGTTAGTTTTGCAGTTCACGGTGGATACGTACTTCTTATTCTTGATTCACGAGTTTGACACGAGTAATTCACGAAATTGTCGATTCCTAGACTACTTTTCTAAAGTAAACACGCTAAAAATATTTATAAGCATGTGAAATACTGACAATCCCGCAGTTTACTGTCGATACCATTATGCATAAAATATTACGTAAATATTATTAAAAAAATTGTAGTAACTGTAGTGGCATTCTCGTAAAACGTGAGGTGTACTTTGTGAAATGAAATGTTTAAAAGAGGTCGCGGCAATAGAAGCTGATTCGTTAATGCTTGCACCGTCGAGTTGCGTAGGCAGTGATAGGTTATAAATATTTTTATCGATTATACAGCCCAGGCACCATTTGGCCGGTGATGGTTGCGTTGCGTAGTCGTTGTGACAGCTTCGGCCAAAGGCGCTTTATTATTTTATTAACAGGAGAAAAAAGTTATTATTTAAAAGATATTTTCATACACAAGCTTTTATACGATTTATCAGTATTCTTCCCAGCACCAGACCCTGGTTACCATTTAGCTCCAAATATTATTCCAAATATTATTCAAAATATTATTATATCCATATAGCTTAAGTTAAATAAAGGAATTGCTTAAGATGGCGCATAAAGCTAGGAAAAAATCAGATCGCACCCGAACGCCTCACACGTACCTTCTAGCCGTGCGCATCACAACATGAACTGCCACGTACAAGACAAAACCGCGATGATAATATCTCGGTTTTGTTGACATTATAGGTAAAATACCGACTCGCACTTGACTAATAATTTTCTTACATTTCCGACCGATTTTAGGATTTCTATAGATTTCTTAGGAACTGTATAGAATTCCTGATTCCATTCATTTCCTGTGACATAAATACTAAGTGGGCTAGTAACATCAGGTCGATTAGTATTATAATATCAGGTAGAAATACAATATTTATCAATATTCTGCAATTGACAACTTTTATTGGGTTATACCGTACTAGCAGATACCCGCGGCTTCGCCCGCGTTAATTTTAGTTTTACCTATTCTCACGGGAACCAACGATTTTTCCGGAATAAAAAGTAACCTTTGTGTTAATTTAGAGCGAAATCTATCTCCATTTTAACTTTCAGCCAAAAATTTTCAATAGTTGCAGCGTGAATGTATTCTCTCCGGCTGGAATAGTGAAAAAAAAAATATTCACGCGGGAGAAATAACCATTGACTTTCCCGGGATAAAAAATAGCCTTCCCTATTCTAATTTTCAGCCAAATCAGTTCAGCAATTACGGCGTGAAGGAATATTTTTCCCGCGTGGATATCTGTTTTTCACTATTCCCGAAGGAACCATGGATTTCTCCGGGATAAGAAGTAGCCTTAGTATTAATCCAGGATAATCTATCTCTATTCCAAATCAGTTCAGTAATTACGCCATGAAGGCATATTATCTATTGCTATTATCATGGAAACCATGAAATTTTCCGGGATGAAAAGTAGCCTATGTATTAATCCAGGATAAAATCTATCTCCTTTCTGAATTTCAGTCATATCAGTTCAGTAAGTGCAGCGTAAAGTAGTATTTTTCGCGCGTGAATATCAATTTTTTCAGTTTTCCCGCGATTTTGCAATTTATCTCCATTCCAAATTTGAGCAAAATAGCGGTTTGGGCTGTGCGTTGATATGTCGGTGAGTGAGTGAGTCAGTATCTTGTTTGATATACCATGAAATTTTCCGGAATGAAAAGTAGCCAATGTATTAATCCAGGATAAAATCTATCTCCTTTCCGAATTTCAGTCATATCTGGTCAGTAAGTGCAGCGCAAAGTAGTATTTTTCGCGCGTGAATATCAATTTTTCAGTTTTCCCGCAAAAACCATGGATTTTTCCGGGATGAAAAGTAGCTTTTTTAATAACCCAGGATATCATCTATCTCCAATCCAAATTTCAGCCAAATCCGTGAATTTTGAAAAATCCTTTCTTAATGCACCCCTAGACCTCATAAGGAACCTGTGTGCCAAATTTGAAGTCTCTAGACCCAGCGGTTTGGGCTGTGCGTTGATATGTCAGTGAGTGAGTGAGTCAGTATCTTCTTTGATATACCATGAAATTTTCCGGGATGAAAAGTAGCCTATGTATTAATCCAGGATAAAATCTATCTCCTTTCTGAATTTCAGTCATATCAGTTCAGTAAGTACAGCGTAAAGTAGTATTTTTCGCGCGTGAATATCAATTTTTCAGTTTTCCCGCGAAAACCATGGATTTTTCCGGGATGAAAAGTAGCCTTTTTATTAACCCAGGATATCATCTATGTCCATTCCAAATTTCAGCCAAATCCGTGTTGTACTTCCGGCGTGAAGATTTTTTTCCGCGTGAATTTCGGTTTTTAACTAATCCCACTGGAACCATGGATTTTCCCGGGATGAAAAGTAGCTTATGTGTTAACCCAAGATGCAATTTATCTCCATTCCAAATTTGAGCCAAATCGGTTCAGTAGTTGCGGCGTGAAGGAGTATTGAAGCTTGGTAAAATACGAACTTTGGAGCCCCGTTTCACCCCTTTAGGGGGGGAATTTTGAAAAATCCTTTCTTAGTGCACCCCTAGACCTCATAAGGAACCTGTGTGCCAAATTTGAAGTCTCTAGACCCAGCGGTTTGGGCTGTGCGTT
Organism: Coenonympha arcania; assembly: GCA_036785405.1. Lineage (NCBI taxonomy): Eukaryota > Metazoa > Arthropoda > Insecta > Lepidoptera > Nymphalidae > Coenonympha > Coenonympha arcania. The sequence continues at coordinate 10,766,925 of CM072082.1, forward strand.
GATATGTCAGTGAATGAGTCAGTCAGTCAGTCAGTCAGTCAGTGTCTTCTTTTATATATTTAGATAAACCAGCAGTAGGAGGATCCATGAAATAGGGTCCCACTTGTTCGGAAGGAGTCGATGTAGGTTTTTTAAGAGTCCAGCTTCAGTATGTTTTTCGTGTGGACGTTTTATGGGAATTAACTGAAGCCTCAATGGCATGTTTCTTATTTGACGTGGGTCAATTAATTCAGGCAATATATGTTTTATGTAAAACTCAGTAAGTTTAACCAACCATATTTCTTGTCCAAAAGTCATCGTTGTGCAAGATTTTTTCTACGGTCAGCATTTGGTTTTCACCAGACCACACTGCAAAAAGATACATCTTTCTTTGGGTGACATGGTGTTGCTCTTTCACATGGTAATACCATTACCAGGAGTCATTTTTAGTAATGACCATAGTATTGTCCTTAATATGTATATATTTAATTCTTTTTTTCAACAGCTTCCTTGATAGGCATTTTGAATGCAGACAGTGGACATTTTATCTCCACAATTATATCGTTTCCTACCAAACCATCAGGAGTAGCTGCTAAATAAGGCTTTTCACTATCTATGAATAGTCCACATGGCCTTTTTTGCATTCCTTCTTAAATTGCTAGCTCGTTAAGAGCAATAACTTCATTATCTATACCATGAGTTATTGAATCGACGTGCGATTATTGTTCTTATAGAGTAAACTTTCGACGATACTTGCACTTGTGGTCGGATGGCGTTTGATGACCTTTCCAAAGTTGGACGCTGTCGAGAAATTCCAGACAAAGTAGTTATAACCACTTACTACTATCCATAGTAGTTCTTTCGATCTGTAACCTTTCAATATTAGTTTTTCTAAGTTTTTTAAAAAACTTTATATCGCTATATACTAAATGTCTTCCTGCCTTACAACTTTCAAAATTTCGTTTTGACTTACGTCGTACTTAAGGGCTCTTGTCTAACAATGATTTTTGAATGTTGTATAATGGCTTTTTAGTATTAAATACCACAACAGCAGCCGCACACTTGGACTGATATGTTTGTCGGTTTACTAAATTTGTTCTTTTACCACCAACAAATTTTGCAATTATGCTATTAAATTGCTCTACAGCATTACAGTCAAAATCATTTATAAGACTTCTAGAATGTGTGGCAACTATGCCCAGAATATGTTTGATTTTAAAACAAAATGCTGAATTTGTACTTTCAAGAACAAGATCATAACTTTTTTTTACTACTACAGTTTTGATCTAAACACTTGTCGTGATGACCAACTTTATGATTATAAGAATTTAAAATATCAGCATATAGTTTATTTATTCTCACCCATCATTCATCGCTTTAGTTTTTATGTTTTTTTTTCCTCAAACAATTTCCTAATAGCGACTATTCTACGGGTGGTAAGCATTTGTCTCATGTTTATCGGATATTTTGTTTCTTTACTGACTGCAAATAATTTATTGCACATATGATTGCAGTATTCAATTTTCTCTTATTTTATATTTCTATGAGGTCTATCTTCCAAAGTTTTAGAGTAAATAAGTGCTAGAATCTCCGTCTGCGATGACTCTTCCATATATGAGATTGTGCATTTCGACAGAATTCCTAAACCCCTCCGCTATTATTTCTGCTTACATGCCAGAGGTAGGACAGGTATAGTTTTTGAAGCATGCATGCTCCTTTGGCCTTACACCTTTGTTTTCTGCACGATCACAAATACAGCGGTATTTGTTTTTTACGCTTAAGAAAAGAACTTCTCCAAACTTCTTTCCAACTATGACTGCTGCTCTAGAGAGTGCTGTGTAATTGCTTTTGAAGGAGCGCTTAGACCAGCAGGCATCGGCAATTACATCAATAACTGCTGTACCGTCTATCACCCTACCTTCTTCTATCGCAGCCTGCCTTTCACGTTCCGCTGCAGCTGCCATACTGTCATGAGCAGTTATTTCCCACTGCTCACATATTAGAATGTGTTTTTGCGGAACATATTATGTTGTGTCGAAAGATTCATTGCGCTACACAATCTTAGGAATTGCTCAAAACCAATTCCAGTGGTTGTGATGCAGGTAACTGCAGCTTTGTTAAGGCTTTAAGAACGCCTAATGACATTTACGAAACGCGATTCGGAGCGTTTCTTGCCGACGCTACTGCCGCACTCCGAACTACGCAAACTAGCTCAAAGATTATGTAACAGGCAGAGGGTACTAATGCTATTTTATGGGATAGTGCCTATTTTTTATATTTATGTTTGCGCATAATACTTATCATAAGAAGGTCACTGAAACGCGAACTTCTTGTAGTACCTACCTTTTCGTACCGGAACAAAATGGTAAAATGTTACCTACAGTTTCACTACATATCAAATTAGTGTTTCAGAACTATCGTTAATTAACCTCATAATCATAAAGTTTTTAAACGTGCTAGGTACCTCCTTAGAGGAGTCAGGAGATAGGGAATCAGATCAATCAGGTGGGTACTAGAACTTAAATAATAATAATAGAGAGCACAGTTCTTTATTGTTCAGTTAAAGGAAAACACCAGTTAATGAAGAAAGTTACAAGTTATAATCTTTTGGTATTACGGAACTCGACCGAATTTATAACAATTTGACCCGCCATTACCTGAATCTCACCTGCTCGCCCCGATTGGTGACATCGTACGGACAGGCACCCACACAAGTATAATATCCCTTGAAGTTGCTAAGTAATTGGTAAAATAATTTGTCAAACTGCGACATTCGAATAAACATAACAAAATATGGGGATACCACGTTACAGCCGTCAAGACGAGCCATAAAATAGGCTCTACGTACATTTTCGCAAATCGTTATGAAGCATTAGTATTCTCATAGTAGATATTAGGAGAGAATTCGAATTCTGAGGTTTAGATTAAGTCAGTTCATTTCTGAAATTCACAAATGTTTTGATAAGACCATCTATTATAAAAGTTTTGAATACCTAAAATACACACGTCAATTTTGCCCCTCACTAACTGACATAACTCAAAATCTCTTATATGTTATGAAGAACCAAGCGATGCCTCCACAAAAACAACATCTACATATTATAATAATACATAAAACTCTTCAACAAACTTCCACCTGAAACTCTTATTTCAATATCAAATATATAAAATAAAATACTTAAAAAAGAAATTGTATGAATATCTTCTTGAAAATACTTCTACAGTGTGAAGGAATATTTAAGATAGCGTATTATTAGTGATTTATTTGAATTTGTGGATTTTGGTTTTCCTTATCGTCATTTTTTCCAACTGAAACTTTTGTACAGTGTGGTTCCCTTACTGGCATATTACTGGTATGTCGTGGGTCAACCAGTTCGGGAAGAATGCAATCTTCATAAAATGCGAGGTGTTTAATTTTCATTTTGTTTTCAAAAAACTGCTAATCTCTGTATAATTTCCGTTTTTAGCGGTTCATTTTGATAAGACCACATAGCAAACAAACAAATATTTTTCCTGGTAACATGTAACTCGTCCTGTATTTGTATATACCAATCATTGTTTTTATTCATTGTTATGTGACCCTGTTTATTCTGATTCCAGAAGTTTACTTTTTTCTCTTTTATAGCTTGTTCAATACCTATTTTATGAGCATTTATGGGACATTTTATTGCTATTATTGTTTCGTCACCACACACAACATCAGGGGTTGCTCCTAGAAATGATATATCTGGGTCAATAAAGAAACCACAGGGTTGCATACAAATATTCTCCTGCCTTGACAATTGGTCGAAGGCAACCTTTTCATTTTCGCGACCATGTTTTATAGCATGAACATGGTCTATGTTTGCCTTATAAAGTAAACTTTTGAACAATATTTGAACAGCTCGTTAAGCTCGTTAAGTCTCGTTTTTTTACAATGCGTCCAAAATTAGATGCTGTATGAAGTGATCGTCTTAGTTCTAGCCATTCGCTAGAGCCGCTTTGCAGTATAGTGCGTTTTCCAATGTTCCGCCTTTCTTCATCACTTCTTTTTAAGTTTTCAATAAAAGTTTCCTTTAATTTTTTCATTATAATGTCTGATACATCGGGTTTTATACTATTTTCTCCATAATTTTCATTATTTTTGGCGGCTAGCGGCACACTTCCTTTCCTTTATTTGCATTTTTTAAAAAGATTTAGCCGTTTGATTTTTCTATCTTCGAAAAGTTTCATTCTCCCTCGAGGGCTTCGCCCAGTCATGGATTTATATTCAGCTGATATCGGTCCTTGTCGGTTAAAAGAGATGGCAGCTGCTTTGCATCTAACTCCATAACCTCTACGCAAAGAGTGGTTTATACGTTTCCCACCAACAAATTTCGCAACAAAGCTGTGAAAATTTTCTACAATGTTGCTGTCAACGTTATTTATCAAACTTCTAGCATGGCTATCAAGATTGCTCATAATAAAGCAAATAGCTTGCTTAATAGGAGTTGTGAAAAAATCGTTTGGTATATTTTCGTTTATTTCCAATTTTTTATTTAAATATTTGCAGAAATAGGATTTGCACCTACGGTGATTTTGAAAGGCATGCAAATAGGTCTTCAAAAAGTATATTAGTATTGTAATCGTCCGTCCCTTTTTCTGCATTATATTTGATGGCAGCGCAGATGCTACTTCTAATAGAAAGAATTCTTTTTTTGTTATAAATTTTCGTTGTTTGGGAGGGTATTTGGTGTGGTTCTGCAAATTTTGTAACTTATTACATACATTCCGTAGTAGGTGGTTCCTACACTCTATTTTCTCTACTGTGGTATTTTCGGACCAGCTTCTAGTATTTTGTGGTAGGTACTCGAGTCTCCATCGGATATCAATCGTCCATAAATAAGTCCATGTTTGTCTAGAGACTGTTTAAAGCCTTCCACAATTATGACAGACTCCATACGGGTGTAGGGGCCGTTGAGATTTTTAAAGCATTCATGGGATTTTGCATTTACTTTGTTTCCATTTTATTCGTTCTGTATCTTTTATGTCTTTAAATTTGTATCTTGGGTCCAACACTGTGCTCAAACTGATGCCTTCATTTTTTTCTAAATCTCCCAGTTGTTTTTTCAAACCATCTCTTAGTCCTTTGGCAAGCTTTTGCACTAGGGTGTATAACTCTTGCAACTCAATAATTTTCCGCACTCATTTCCACCGCGGCTTCATAAAACGGTTTTAGTATGACACAGATTTGCTCAATGCACTTCCATTCTTTCAGTGGTATTATTATTATATTATAGGATTATTATATTAGTATTATAGGAAGATCTGTATCTAAATTAGGTATGGTAGCTCTCAAGGGTTCTCCTAATTCTACAAACCTTTCTAGCATTAGGTAAACCGAGTTCCATCGTGTTGGCACAAATTTAATTACAGTTTTCGGTTGACTAGTTTTTTTTAGTTTTGTTGATATTTTAACAGTTTTTCTTTCGAAATTGTGCTATTCCTGAAGTGGGTTACAATTCTGTGCACTTTGTCTACAGTTTCTTTAATTTCTCCAAGTGCATCGTTTACAACTAGGTAAAGTTTGTGTGCAAAACATCCAAAATGAACCCAGCCATCTAGTTCAAAATATTTGGCGGCATTCTCCATGTTGGAGGCATTATCGGTTACAAAAAAAGTTAACCTTATCATAAATGCCCCAGTTTTCCATCACCCTCTTAAGGTCTTTGTACACCTTGATACATGTGTGGTGGCCTGGTGATTCGCCACATTGTATGAGTACTGAATTTACTTTTAAGGGGTTTTCTGCCATAAAGTACGCCGTGATACCTAAATAACTGTCCATGCTATGAGAGGTCCAATAATCAATTGTTATGCATACAGATTTTGCATAAGTCTGAACAAATGATTTGACTTCTTCCAACCTATTCTCATACATTTTTGGTAGAAGATTGACAGATAAAGTTTTTCTGTCCGGTATTTCATAGTTTGGGTTTAGACAGTTTTGATCTAAACACTTGTCGTGATGACCAACTTCATGATTATAAAAATTTAAAATATCAGCATATAGTTTATTTATTCTCACCCATAATTCATCGCTTTAGTTTTTATGTTTTATTTTTCCTCAAACAATTTCCTAATAGCGAGTATTCTACGGGTGGTAAGCATTTGTCTCATGTTTATCGGATATTTTGTTTCTTTACTGACTGCAACTAATTTATTGCACATATGATTGCGGCATTCAATTTTTTATTATTTTATATTTCTACTAGCTTTTGCCCGCGGCTCCGCCCGCGTTAAATTCGATTTTTTACTAATCCCGAGAAAAAATGGAATTTCCTTTTCAATGACCTTTACATCTACTTTCAGGAAAGATTGTCAAAGCAATCTACCTATAGCTGTAGCTATAGATTACTGTTGCAAATTAGGGTTTTTTAAATATCCCATGGGAACAATGGATTTTCCCGGGATAAAAAGTAGCCGATGTTTTAATCCGGGTTATAAGCTATCTATGTTCCAAATTTCAGCCAGATCGGTTCAGTAGTTGCTGCGTGAAGGAGTAACAAACATACACACACACACACACACAAACTTTCGCCTTTATAATATTAATAAGTGTGATAGTATGAAGTGTGATGAGGTCTATCTTCCAAAGTTTTCGAGTAAGTAAGTGCTAGAATCTCCGTCTGCGATGACTCTTCCATATATGAGAATTGAGATTGTGCATTTCGACAGAATCTTTAAACCCCTCCGCTATTATTTCTGCTTACATGCCAGAGGTAGGACCGGTATAGTTTTTGAAGCATGCATGCTCCTTTGGCCTTACTCCATTGTTCTCTGTACGATCACAAATACAGCAGTATTTGTTTTTTACGCTTAATAAAAGAACTTCTCCAAACTTCTTTCCAACTATGGCTGCTGCTCCAGAGAGTGCTGTGTAATTGCTTTTAAAGGAGCGCTTAGACCAGCAGGCATCGGCAATTACATCAATAACTGCTGTACCGTCTATCACCCTACCTTCTTCTATCGCAGCCTGCCTTTCACGTTCCGCTGCAGCTGCTATGCTGTCATGAGCAGTTATTTCCCACTGCTCACATATTAGATTGTTTTTGCGGAACATAATACGTTGTGTCGAAAGATACATTGCGCTACACAATTTTAGGAATTGCTCAAAACCAATTCCAGTGGTTGTGATGCAGGTAACTGCAGCTTTATTAATAGCTAAGTTTTCAGTCGGGTGTGGATATTTACTATTAACACTTCAGATGATCGGGTGTGTCATCTGAAGTGTTAATAGTAAAATTGGCTTTGCACATGTTGCCAGAAAGTTTTAATTTTGAATTTAGACCTGTTTTTGTTTTTCCAGTAATGTTAAGGTTGGATAAATTACAGCCAAGTGCATGATTTGAAATTGTTTTAAGTGTTTCAAAAAATGCATTTTGTCTTTAATAAGCCGTTCACTTGCGTCGTTTATTTTCATTGTGACATTGAGTTTTCGCTTCGTATATATTTTTTATTTTAAAATCTGTCTTTGTCTGTTTATATACACGAGGTTTGATGTTACTGAAATAAAGAAAAATGAAATGAATAATTATTTCAGAAAATATTAAAATATTAAAAAAGCTTAGTTTTTTGAAAAATTACAAAGTTACATACTCTCGTTTACTGATTCGGTCAGATTGCATTCATCGTATAACATTCATAATAAATTGAAAATTGTAAAAAATTGGACACCACTTCGGGATTTTTTTTTATTGACAAAAAGAGTTATCCTTTTATGTTTCTACCAATACAGTTTCTCGACAAAATATCATGTAATATTCGTGATTTCACGTAATTGAGGCTTGATCTGTAAAAATCAAACTACTACTGATTTATTGTAAAAATCAAATCTTGAACTGACATTTCCAGTTAGTACCCGGTCTTAAGCAATATACCTATAGAAGTAGGTAGCTATAAATTGCTGTAGAAATTTGGGTTGTTTCAATATCCCACGGGAACTGTAAATTTTTTCCAATGGAAGTCATTGATTTTTTCGGCTTAAAAATATATGCTGTCTATGTTCCAAATTTCAGCCAAATCGGTTTTGTACTTGCGGCGAGAAATATCCAAACACACGAACCTTCACTTTTATAATATTTAATAGATTATTAGAGTCAAGGATAAAGAAATCAACGTCGCTTGTATGGAACGCATTGAATATCAACGTGACATTAATTTTCGCATATTTCGGAGCTTACAAAAGCGTTGTCTAGACGGCTCCATCGAGTCCAGTATCAAATACCACCTACGTACAATGATAAGGTAACATGACGTGTTATTGTTTCTCTGCAGAAGTTTCCGATGGTAGCTTTTTGATAGATATTAGGTCCTTACATATGAAATTGGCGTTTTGTATGGGAGGAACATAAAGTCGATTTTTTTTAAATATAATATATATATTTAATCAAAGTATGTACCATTGCTATCTATGCACTTTTGCCACCTTATAGGTAGTTCATTGATCCCTTTACTAAAAAAGCCATTCGGATGGGAATCAATAAAATCTTTGAAAGCGCTTTGGACTGCCTCATCGGAGTTAAATTTTTTCCCTTGTAAGAAGTTATCCAAATTTCGAAAAAAATGGTAATCTGTTGGAGCAAGGTCCGGGGAGTAAGGTGGATGTCTTAGGCATTCCAATTGAAGCTCCTCTAATTTGGTAGCCGTCTGTTGTGCAGTGTGTGGTCTAGCGTTGTCCTGAAGCAGCAGTGGCCTAGAACGATTGACCAGCCTCGGTTGTTTAGCAGCTAGCTTTTCCATCATGGATTGCAGTTGCTGACAATAGATATCCGCCGTAATCGTCTGGCCAGATTTAAGAAAGCTGTAGTGAACGACGCCGGCGCTAGTCCACCAAACGCCCACAAGTAATTTTTTTTGAGTCAATTTTCGTTTGGGGCAGGATTTGGCTGGTTCGCCAGGGTTCAACCATTGCGATGAGCGTTTCCGATTATCATACAGGATCCATTTTTCATCACAGGTAATGATTCGATTTAAAATCCCTTCATTACTGTGCCGGTTGAGTAATGTAACACAGCAGTCTACGCGCGTTTGTCGGTTTGCTGCACTCAATTCATGAGGTACCCACCTTTCAAGCTTTTTCACCTTCCCAATTTGCTTCAAGTGAACAAAAACAGTTTTATCACTAACAGCGCAGCCTGCAGCTAGCTCGTACGTGGTTTGCGATGGATCCGCTTCATCAATAACCTCCAATTTTTCATTGTCAACTTTGGTCTCCGGCCGTCCACGGGGCTTGTTCTGCAGGTCGAAATTTCCAGAACGAAAACGTTGGAACCAAAAACGCACTGTGTTTTCTTTTGCGACACCCTCGCCGTACACATCATTAATCCTTCGAGCCGTTTCTACAGCACTGGTGCCACGATGGAACTCGTACTCGTAAATAACGCGATATTTCAAGTTTTCCATTTTGTAAACAGAGTGGCGCAAAAAAAAAACCAAAAGAGAAAAAAACAAATGAATTACGATTTTCAAAACACAAAAGCATGAGTAAATAGCTGTATAAATTTGAAATTGGAATTTCTAATCAAAGAAGAGATATTTGAGATCAAAGTGGCCAGTACGACAAAACGCCAATTTCATATGTAAGGACCTAATATTTTGTGACACTTTAGGTATATAGGTTCATAAATAGGATGAAACAACTAGCTGGGAATATAAATATCATCAAAAAAAGAAAATTGAGAAATGAAAAACTTGAGAGGTGTCAAGGGACACCCGGATGGAACGAAGTATATCTGGCTTGCTTTCTATAAGAGAGAGAGAGAGGCAGAGAAACATGCGCACGCCGCACGACTTACAATAGCTTACTATAGCAAAAAGTGTCGTTACAACTTTTCGTCTTAATTTTTTCCGTCTATAGCCCCCTTTCCCAACGCGCGATACGGAACCTCGTTCCAATAAAATACATCGATGTAGGTACTTAGCAGGATCAAGTTTCTTACTGCTGATGAGTAACATTCATAAAAGATTTGTTGCTAGTGTTCCAATTTTCTCCAAGAAAGTGCAATACGCGGTGATTTTTTTTGACACAGCGTCAAAGCGCCAAACAAAAAATCTTAAATCTACCACCACAAATCTCAAATATGAAACCAAACTTATTGCACATTCTGCCACTTTCTTAAATCGTCAGCCTTTTCTGCCAGAGTTGAAATTTAGGAGCCAAATCTACCCAAATGGAAGATATCTGCCACAAACGGTCACACTGTTGTACACTGGCGGGCTCCGATCGGCTCGCGCCCCGCGGGAACGTATAACTTCGTGAATCGCAACTCGCGAGTCGCAACCCCATGAGGGGTAACTCTTTTGTCATCTTCCAACTGAATTTAATTGCGAGCTAGGACCGTTGCCGAACGCTCTCGGGTTTTCCCTTTTGCCCATTGTGATGGTCTCACTTATCTAACGGTTGAATGTATTTTTTGTGGTACGTTAAGAGGATTGTATACCTGTAAGCTTTCATACAAAAAGCAACGTTTTCCTACCCGTAAATGTAGTCCGGTTTTCATAATTTTTGGATATGTTTCAGATACTATGAAGTACTGTGCTCGTACGTTTTACTTTTTAAGAAATATTGCTTACATTAAAATAAAAGTTATTTGAGTCTAAATATCCACATTTTTGACGTATTCGAATTTCAATAAACTAAAATTAAAAAAAAAAATCTTACGAGCCTAGATTAAGGTGTACTAAATAATGACACCAAAATTGTCCAATTTGGTAAACGTTTGGGGGGATAAAAACATTATCACCCAAAGACATATTTCAAGAATAAAATGTAGGCCTAGCTCTGGACTTGCAACTCTCCCTATACGGGCATTGATATCATTTTTGAAAACACCTTTTCGCGTTTCGCGGAGTCAGTATTTTTTTTTGTTATGGGAGGAGGAAAAATCTTCATAGGATACCTACTGGTAACGCCCGACTCCATTAGGAATGGTGCCCAATGACCTACGGACTAAAAAACCTCCTCCCTGCCGCCGAACGATCTACCGGGAACCGCTGTCGCATTACTTCCGATAGAAAGCTGTCTTCAGACCGCTATATTTTGCCTCTCCCAGTTGTCCTGAATCCGTCGCTTCATAATGACTCGCATCATCTCTGCATACTTATCCCATTTCGATGCATTCGCGAGCATTCGCGGGATGTGATTCGTCGCCGTTACGGAGCTTACGTCACCCTGCGCCGTTTGTCGAGTGTTTTCGAAAATGGGGCATTCGAAGATAGCGTGTTCAGGAGTATCTCTTTCCTCGCAGTATGGGCATTCCTCATCTATCTTGCCTATGGTGTGCAGGTAGGTGTTAAACACACCATGTCCACTTAGGACTTGGGTAATAAATTTATCGATCTCCCCATGTTTCCTTTCTATCCAAGGCCTGACGTCGGGGATCTATTTTCTGGTCCAGTTCCCCTTTCTGGCTTTTTCCCACTCTGCTTGCCACTCCTCTAGCGTCAGTTTTCGTTCCTCTCCTGGTGTTTTGGAGGTGTTTCCGTTGCACGTTCTCGTACGTTCCTTTGCCAGTTTCTCAATAGGTACTAAGCCTGCTATCACCAACACTGCCTCCAGTGATATCGTTCTGTAGGCCCCGCTGATGCGGATAGCCATCTGCCTTTGATTCTTGCTCAGCATATTTTTATACTTAGCGCAATTCAGCGAGTCGCTCAATTCAAAATTCTTTGAGTCAGTATACGATAGCCTTAATGTTAGCACCGTGTATCGGCTCGGCCTTTATGAAACTTCTAATGCTCTCACGTTCGTTATGCGAGGGGAGACGGCTACCGCATGTTTTTATTCTGCAGCCGCTCGGATGTTAGAAAAGCTTATTAATAGAGGCGCTTTTTCGTGTTGTTCTGATATCGGGTACTATCGTAGGCGTTGAGCGGTGCAATGCAAGTAGTGGTGGTCGGCTGGTTTGTCAAGTTGGCTGATAGTACGTTGTCGTCGCGAATCGTAGCTTTGTAAAAATGGCACGGCTAGGACCGTAGCGAACTAGGGTATTGGACTAAGAGCCGGCCCTACATCGATCTTCACCCAGCTGTTAACAAGATGGGACATTCTAATATATAAATTTCTCTCGCCAATCTTTGTTACCAAACTCCTCCGAAAAGACTCGACCGATTGTTATGAAATTTTCAGTGTATGAGCACTAGGTCTGAGAGCAGAGATTGTTATCTATTTTTATGACCCTAAACGGCAAAACAACGTTTGCCCGGTCAGCTAGAATTTTTTATATAAGTTTATTAACAGATGAAAATGCCTATTTTAGCGTGTCTGTAAAAATCAAAAAAAAATCCTGACCAGGCTCTGTTAATTTAATTAATAAAAATTTTTTTTAATTTTCCACCTATCTGTCTACTCGTTGAATTATATCCTAACCGAAAATAAAATGACTAGGTACATTTGCCTACTAATTTCTTAACCCCCACTACCTGGCAAGCGGGTAAGATACAAAAATATATAAAATTACCCAGGTCTGTATTATAAATCCAAATTAATCTTAATTATAAATCCAAAATATAGGTAATTTTATAACAAACAGGATGGTATAGCATTGCCTGCAATAAACTTGTCACTACTTACCATTGCTAGGCTTTGAAGTTTGAAAAATGTAGGTAGTGGTGAAAACAGTACAGTATTACCGCTAGCATTTAGAGCATAAATCACTTTACGAGCATAAATTATGCTGTGAAGAATTTCTCCGCAAAAGAAGACAACGTACAGTTCTTAAAAAAAGTAAAAAGTTACAACGTTTTACCACCATGCTGGTATTATTTAAAACTCAAAAAAATGCGTACTATTTATGTGAGTTTTATTTTATATTTATATATTTTAACTCCATGCCGACTGGACTATTCATTTGCGCCCTCAAACGCATATTTTGCGTTTTTTTAACATAATTTTTTGATACCTATTGGATTGACGCCTGTAGCACACCTCCGCTGCGAAACTCAAAGGGCGAAACCGCAATAGTTTCGCTGTGAGTTGTCAGTTCTTTGACGTCGAAACAATAACGAAATTCCCTGCTCTAACGTACAAAACTGACTATGATGTTGTCTCTTTCTAACATGATTTCGTTCATTTGTTTAGGCGCCGTCTACATCTCCGCCCGTTGTCCGCCATTTAGGAGCGGTTCCGCGTGTGACCGCGACGCGTCTGTAGCAATCGACAATTTTTATGAGCGAAATAGGAACAATGGATTTGGAATTTACTGAAAAACTAAACGAACATACTGATTTGAGTACCTCTACATATTTTCTCAATTTTTATCATTATAATTGTTTTTATATTTTAATTTTGTAACTTTAATTTTAATATAGGTACTGAGTTAAGTACCTATATTAAAGTTAAACCCAGTCTTTCTTTGCTAGAAATAGCATCTCAACCTTGTATCTTGTTAGTAATAGAAGGCTTTATAAGGTTATGTAACTCTTCAAAACTCTCTGGTGTTCTGAAGTATGAATAAAAACGGTCTTCATGTGACTTTAACTCTTTAAATAATATATTTTCTCCCAACTTCTTTCTTTTTTATTGATATCATGCACCCATGTACGACGCCTTTTTAAAGTAGTTGACCACAGTAAGATTAGTTCCTCCTTTGACTACGAAAGCGACGATATTTTCTTTCGATTGTTATTTTTCAACTGTTCCAGTTTTAGGTTTCGCTAATATAGTTTCGCGTAAGTGTAGTACTGTTGCACAGCGAAACTCACGCAGCGGTTTCGCAGTTGTTGTTTCGCAGCGGAGGTGTGCTACAGGCATCATCGCGAGATTTAGGAGGTATAAAACCATTTTAAGGGGGTCTCCCATAAATTATGTTTGTTGTACGGGATACCCTTTAAATATTTGTTTTATTTTATTAATTTTTTTATTAATTAATATAACAGAATAATACAAATTAATATACACATTTTTTTATTGTAACAGGTGTGTTCCTTTGTTAATAAAATTTTATAAAAAACAAGCTGACCCGACTTTGGTTTTTCATTTAGAGTAGTATTATAAAAAAATGAGTAACAACCTACTCTCAGACCTAGTGATCATACACTGAAAGTTTCATAACAATCGGTCCCGCCGTTTCGTAGGAGTTTGGTAACAAAGAAAAGCAAGAGAATATATTAGACTAGCTGACCCGGAAACGTAGTTTTGCCATCAGGGATATAAAAAATAAGTAAATAACAACCTGCTCTCAGACTTAATTATCGTACCTACACAAAAAATTTCATAACAAATAATGGCACGAGAATTTTGTTTATTGGATAGGTATGTCTCATCTTGTTAGCAGCTCGGTGAAGGTCGATGTGGGGCCGGCTCTCCTCCCGTAGGCGCGGAGCCTCCCGGGGGGGTGGGAGGCGGCGGCGACTCGCGGGCGATGCTTGTCGCTACGGCCACGTGCGATCGATTCGGGAACGCTGCTCCTTCTCCCGCTCCCCGTGCCGCGCCTGACGACTCCGGGCTCGCTGCTTGAAACTTCCTACCTACTCAGAAATCAATTAGTTGAAAAATTTTCCTTTAAAGAAAAAATTTAGATACTGTATCGTGAGGCCTGTTCATAAATACGGCAGTGAGTGCTGGACAATTAGTAAAAAGGACGAGGAGGCCCTTCTCGTTTTTGAAAGAAGGATCCTAAGATCGATCTACGGGGCAGTGCAAGTTGATGGGATGTGGCGCATTCGGTACAATCATGAGTTATATAATATATTTGGTGAGCCTAACGTAGTCCAGCATATAAAGATCGTGAGATTGCAGTGGGCTGGACACGTACAACGTATGGACGAATGCAGACCACCTAAAAAGCTCATGGTGTCACACCCAGATGGACGCAGAAGTGTGGGTCGGCCAAAGCTTCGATGGCTGAATGGTGTTGAGCAGGACGCAAAACGATTCGGCATACGCAATTGGAAAACGAGCGCTAGCGATAGGGATAGGTGGCGAAATCTTCTTGAACTGGCTCGGGCCCACAAAGGGCTGTAGCGCCAGTGATGACTGTATCGTTCGTTCGTTCGTTTCAGCCGACGGACGTCCACTGCTGGACAAAGGCCTCCTGCAATGCTTTCCAGCCCGCACGGTCCTGCGCCATTTGTACCCAGCGCCTTCCCTTCCTTCTTCTTCCGGGTTGTGCCACATGTGATAGGCGGTGTCATATCCTGCTTCCCTCACTTGGGCAATTATTGGTATTTGTTGCGGCGACGCGACTCTTTTAATGTCGTCAGTCCTTCTGGACGCAGGTCTGCCAACACTGCCATTCCAGCACTTTGTTTCCCGAACGTCCGTCGGAACGTAGATACTGTATATTACAAACATTATTATTAAAGTGAGGCATAATGACGTTTAGAATAACGACAATATGGCCTGCGGACGTTTGATCTTCGGGTGGCGTGATTTTTTGCTTGGTTTTGCTCGATATTGATAACGGTAATGGGTAGTCGCCAAAGAAGGCATAATATAGTCTTCCGATATTCGAATATCTTCAACTTTGAATCTTACATCAAAAGAAAATACTATACGGATACATGTTGCACAGTTTTGTCATGATGTAGTTTAAGATATAAGCGTCGTTTTATACGAATAATTTGGAAGAGAATCGGTTAGTTCAGTTCAATCGGATGTATCAAAAGTCAGGATGTACGGGTCATTTTTGTCTAGCAACTGGCAAATAGCAACCCTACTGACGTTTCGCGAATCGCGATAGTGGCAGCGCGGCTCGGGGGTGCATAGAAGGGATAGGGGTAGGCGATTCGCGGCCTACGCACAACTCAGGTCGCCTGGTATTTGCTATTTTAGTGCGTGCATGGTGCATCCCCTCCCTACCCGTTGCACTATATAGTAATGCTCTAAAGCGTCTCTTTTTGAACGAGAGACCGCACCGTTTGACCTAGGGTAGAAGATTTGTAGGGCGTTACATTGAAAATGCTACCTACAAGTCTTTACATCCAGTTTTACACAAAGTCTTTTTAGCGGGATTTGTCTTTTCTGAAAATATATAAACGTATAATTTTCGTAAATATAGATAACTGATGATTATTATTAAGAACCAAGTTAGTTGGTTAGTTGGAATTGATCAAACTGCAATTTTGCAGCTCCACTTAAAATTTAGTTTTTCAGGACTTATCGTGTTGAAATATCGTGTAGAAATATCGTGTTGAAGGAAAAAATAGTTCGCTATAAAATTGGCGCAATTCAATTCCGATTAAGACGTATTAGGGTATGGCGTATGCGTAACACGAGAAGTAGGTAAATAAAATAAGCTAATGTAAAGTGCGCTTTTGACGAAAGCAAGTTGATATGGAGCTAAACGCGGGATGGATCGGGTTGCTCGCTGAACAAAAGCCAACGCAGCGCATTGCTCCGAGATCACGATTCTTGGTAAAGAAACCGTATTCAGCGTTCCTAGCAATCGTTGACACTAGCTCCGCCTACCGTCTCCAATCACCATCCCACCATTTCATAAAGGCTAGACAAAAAATGCTAAGGCTTAGAAAACGTAAAAAATGTTTAGCCAATTATTTTCTGTAGGTAATTATGTATTTTGCGCCCTCAATCTAAATTCGTCGGCAAATGGAAAAAAATTGGAAAGATCCCGTAGAAATTTTCCGTCCCGGAGATAATTTTCTGAACATTGTCCCAATTATTTTATTGGAAATTGTAAACATTTTAATTAGTGTCAAGAATAAACTTTGGATTTTCTTCGGGTTTTTGGTAATAAGAAAAACGTCGAAGACACGAGAGTCACTCTACGATTTCGAATTGTGAAGTCAACATCTCCTGAAGATGTCCCGGTTTCGGGACGAAACGTGCGTCGAAGAAAGTGTTGGAAAATTGTGTGTGGTGTTTCATGTGGGCAGTGTTCCTGCATATTGTACCATACAGAATCTTTTCAAGTAGCGGATTATAGCAAAACAAATTAATCTGTCCTGCTAAGAAAAACGTCTTTTTTGTAATATTCAAACGCAATGTAGGTACCTTTTCGCACCCACGAACATATTCGTAAGAGTGAAGAGAGCTATTGCGCAGGTTTAATGCAACCTAAACCAACAAGCAGCAATATCTTGTGTCGTAAGACATACCGGTCCAACAGCTACCTACTGCAAATCAACATATCAGAATCACATAGCAGGAGAAAAGGGTTGGTGAGAGAAAGAAATTGTTGCGCGTCATACGCGAGCTACATGAGTTTATTATTTACGAAGTGGATTTGTTCACAAATATTTATTGCATCTAACGATTCGCTAGACTTTGTCTAATATTAAATTGCTTTAAAGTTATGTATTTTTATTTTAAGCTTACAAATCCACTTGCGTTTGAATACACTGTTGAGTGTTGACTATCCAAATATAGTTCTCTAATCTCTACTAAACACTACCAGTGTTTAACCTCGATAACTTCTTTTATCGGCTGAATATCTTCCCAGTACAGCTTCCTTGCTTTTTTGTATTTTTCCAACCTGCGCGTTAGTTTCCCTCATTATAGTATCCAGCGCGGCCTCTAATAGTTCCTATAACTATCAATTGCTGAATTTTCACTGGAAGTTTAAACTTGTACGAACTAAGAAGGACCTGATTAGAATTGCTGTTGTTTGGTCGAAGATTTATATTGAGTATTAGACTAATGTTCTTCATCTTTTTAGTAGAAAAGTGTGCAAATTCACAAAGCAAATAGGTACTGCTTGCGTCACCTGTAGGCCGCTTGCGTGGAGCCAAGATTTGAACGAGGACACGAACGTCCTCGCTCACATCTTCTAGGCAGATATACTTGTCTGTCGCCTCCTTCGCGTGATGCATTGCTTGCAGCAAACCTTTGTCTCCATTTCCCACTAATTCAAATTAACGTCATAACTAAGAAAAAAAACTTACTTGATGGCTAACGAGCTACAAGTTTTGAAAGTAGCCGAGGATCTTTTTAGTAGAAAAGTTTGCAAATTCACAAAGCAAATAGGTACTGCTTACGACACCTTGCAGATAGACTTGTCTGTCGCCTCCTTCGCGTGATGCATTGCTTGCAGCAAACCTTTGTCTCCATTTCCCACTAATTCAAATTAACGTCATAACTAAGAAAAAAAACTTACTTGATGGCTAACGAGCTACAAGTTTTGAAAGTAGCCGAGGATCTTTTTAGTAGAAAAGTTTGCAAATTCACAAAGCAAATAGGTACTGCTTAGGACACCTTGCAGATAGACTTGTCTGTCGCCTCCTTCGAGTGATGCATTGCTTGCAGCAAACCTTTGTCTCCATTTCCCACTAATTCAAATTAACGTCATAACTAAGAAAAAAAATTACATGATGGCTAACGAGCTACAAGTTTTGAAAGTAGCCGAGGATCTTTTTAGTAGAAAAGTTTGCAAATTCACAAAGCAAATAGGTACTGCTTACGACACCTTGCAGATAGACTTGTCTGGCGCCTCCTTCGCGTGATGCATTGCTTGCAGCAAACCTTTGTCTCCATTTCCCACTAATTCAAATTAACGTCATAACTAAGAAAAAAAATTACATGATGGCTAACGAGCTACAAGTTTTGAAAGTAGCCGAGGATCTTTTTAGTAGAAAAGTTTGCAAATTCACAAAGCAAATAGGTACTGCTTACGACACCTTGCAGATAGACTTGTCTGGCGCCTCCTTCGCGTGATGCATTGCTTGCAGCAAACCTTTGTCTCCGTTTCCCACTAATTCAAATTAACGTCATAACTAAGAAAAAAAACTTACTTGATGGCTAACGAGCTACAAGTTTTGAAAGTAGCCGAGGATCTTTTTAGTAGAAAAGTTTGCAAATTCACAAAGCAAATAGGTACTGCTTAGGACACCTTGCAGATAGACTTGTCTGTCGCCTCCTTCGAGTGATGCATTGCTTGCAGCAAACCTTTGTCTCCATTTCCCACTAATTCAAATTAACGTCATAACTAAGAAAAAAAACTTACTTGATGGCTAACGAGCTACAAGTTTTGAAAGTAGCCGAGGACTTGTCTGGCGCCTCCTTCGCGTGATGCATTGCTTGCAGCAAACCTTTGTCTCCATTTCCCACTAATTCAAATTAACGTCATAACTAAGAAAAAAAACTTACTTGATGGCTAACGAGCTACAAGTTTTGAAAGTAGCCGAGGATCTTTTTAGTAGAAAAGTTTGCAAATTCACAAAGCAAATAGGTACTGCTTACGACACCTTGCAGATAGACTTGTCTGTCGCCTCCTTCGCGTGATGCATTGCTTGCAGCAAACCTTTGTCTCCATTTCCCACTAATTCAAATTAACGTCATAACTAAGAAAAAAACTAACTTGATGGCTAAGGAGCTACAAGTTTTGAAAGCAGCCGAGGATCTTTTAAGTAGAAAAGTTTGCAAATTCACAAAGCAAATAGGTACTGCTTACGACACCTTGCAGATAGACTTGTCTGTCGCCTCCTTCGCGTGATGCATTGCTTGCAGCAAACCTTTGTCTCCATTTCCCACTAATTCAAATTAACGTCATAACTAAGAAAAAAACTTACTTGATGGCTAAGGAGCTACAAGTTTTGAAAGCAGCCGAGGATCTTTTAAGTAGAAAAGTTTGCAAATTCACAAAGCAAATAGGTACTGCTTACGACACCTTGCAGATAGACTTGTCTGTCGCCTCCTTCGCGTGATGCATTGCTTGCAGCAAACCTTTGTCTCCATTTCCCACTTATTCAAATTAACGTCATAACTAAGAAAAAAAACTTACTTGATGGCTAACGAGCTACAAGTTTTGAAAGTAGCCGAGGATCTTTTTAGAAGAAAAGTTTGCAAATTCACAAAGCAAATAGGTACTGCTTACGACACCTTGCAGATAGACTTGTCTGTCGCCTCCTTCGCGTGATGCATTGCTTGCAGCAAACCTTTGTCTCCATTTCCCACTAATTCAAATTAACGTCATAACTAAGAAAAAAAAACTTACTTGATGGCTAACGAGCTACAAGTTTTGAAAGTAGCCGAGGATCTTTTTAGAAGAAAAGTTTGCAAATTCACAAAGCAAATAGGTACTGCTTACGACACCTTGCAGATAGACTTGTCTGGCGCCTCCTTCGCGTGATGCATTGCTTGCAGCAAACCTTTGTCTCCATTTCCCACTAATTCCAATTAACGTCATAACTAAGAAAAAAAAACTTACTTGATGGCTAACGAGCTACAAGTTTTGAAAGTAGCCGAGGATCTTTTTAGTAGAAAAGTTTGCAAATTCACAAAGCAAATAGGTACTGCTTACGACACCTTGCAGATAGACTTGTCTGTCGCCTCTTTCGCGTGATGCATTGCTTGCAGCAAACCTTTGTCTCCATTTCCCACTAATTCCAATTAACGTCATAACTAAGAAAAAAAAACTTACTTGATGGCTAACGAGCTACAAGTTTTGAAAGTAGCCGAGGATCTTTTTAGTAGAAAAGTTTGCAAATTCACAAAGCAAATAGGTACTGCTTATGACACCTTGCAGATAGACTTGTCTGTCGCCTCCTTCGCGTGATGCATTGCTTGCAGCAAACCTTTGTCTCCATTTCCCACTAATTCAAATTAACGTCATAACTTAGAAAAAAAAACTTACTTGATGGCTAACGAGCTACAAATTTTGAAAGTAGCCGAGGATCTTTTTAGTAGAAAAGTTTGCAAATTCACAAAGCAAATAGGTACTGCTTACGACACCTTGCAGATAGACTTGTCTGTCGCCTCCTTCGCGTGATGCATTGCTTGCAGGAACCTTTGTCTCCATTTCCCACTAATTCCAATTAACGTCATAACTAAGAAAAAAAAACTTACTTGATGGCTAAGGAGCTACAAGTTTTGAAAGTAGCCGAGGATCTTTTTAGTAGAAAAGTTTGCAAATTCACAAAGCAAATAGGTACTGCTTACGACACCTTACAGATGGACTTGTCTGTCGCCTCCTTCGCGTGATGCATTGCTTGCAGCAAACCTTTGTCTCCATTTCCCACTAATTCAAATTAACGTCATAACTAAGAAAAAAAACTTACTTGATGGCTAACGAGCTACAAGTTTTGAAAGTAGCCGAGGATCTTTTTAGTAGAAAAGTTTGCAAATTCACAAAGCAAATAGGTACTGCTTACGACACCTTGCAGATAGACTTGTCTGTCGCCTCCTTCGCGTGATGCATTGCTTGCAGCAAACCTTTGTCTCCATTTCCCACTAATTCAAATTAACGTCGTAACTAAGAAAAAAAACTTACTTGATGGCTAACGAGCTACAAGTTTTGAAAGTAGCCGAGGATCTTTTTAGTAGAAAAGTTTGCAAATTCACAAAGCAAATAGGTACTGCTTAGGACACCTTGCAGATAGACTTGTCTGTCGTCTCCTTCGAGTGATGCATTGCTTGCAGCAAACCTTTGTCTCCATTTCCCACTAATTCAAATTAACGTCATAACTAAGAAAAAAAACTTACTTGATGGCTAACGAGCTACAAGTTTTGAAAGTAGCCGAGGATCTTTTTAGTAGAAAAGTTTGCAAATTCACAAAGCAAATAGGTACTGCTTAGGACACCTTGCAGATAGACTTGTCTGTCGCCTCCTTCGAGTGATGCATTGCTTGCAGCAAACCTTTGTCTCCATTTCCCACTAATTCAAATTAACGTCATAAGTAAGAAAAAAAACTTACTTGATGGCTAACGAGCTACAAGTTTTGAAAGTAGCCGAGGATCTTTTTAGAAGAAAAGTTTGCAAATTCACAAAGCAAATAGGTACTGCTTACGACACCTTGCAGATAGACTTGTCTGTCGCCTCCTTCGCGTGATGCATTGCTTGCAGCAAACCTTTGTCTCCATTTCCCACTAATTCAAATTAACGTCATAACTAAGAAAAAAAAACTTACTTGATGGCTAACGAGCTACAAGTTTTGAAAGTAGCCGAGGATCTTTTTAACCGACTTCAAAAAAAAGGAGGAGGTTCTCAATTCGTCGGAATCTTTTTTTTTTATTTTTTTTATTTTTTTTTATGTATGTTCCCCGATTACTCGAAGATGCGTGGACCAATTTAGAAAATTCTTTTTTTGTTTGAAAGGGTATAGTTCACAGATGGTCCCATAGTCACCAAGTCAGGATCTGATGATGGGATCCTGGAGAAATCGAGGGAACTCTTCAAATTTTATAAGCACACTTGAAGTGATTTGGGTATTGTTTAAAAGAGTAATTTTTTCCAGGTTGTATTATGGTCATCAGGTGAGGATCTGATGATGGGATCTTGGTAAAATCGAGGGAACTCTTCAAATTTTGCTAGTATACTTGAAGCGATTTAGGTATTTTTTATAGTTACTATTGCATTTCCTTGCAGTCATCAAGTAATGACTGTATTCATCAAGTCAGAATCTGATGATGGGATCTTGGAGAAATTGAGGGAACTCTTCAGATTTTAGAAGTATACTTCCAGCGATTTGGGCATTTTTTCCAATGCCTTGCGCATTACTTGTTTTCCACTAAAAAGTAAAAAATAAAATGGAAAATTCTTTCCAAAAAACCAACTTCAAATGCCACTACAAAGAGTGAAATAATTTTTAATGTACACCAATTCGAAGTCGGGCAATGTTTCGTTCATTCACTAATAGTCCTCCGTATTGTCGATAATTTTGTCGTTTCTTTGCACATTAAGTTTTATAATACGAAGGACTATTAATGATTGAACAAAACATTGCCCGACTTCGAATTGGTGTACATTAAAAATTATTTCACTCTTTGTAGTGGCATTTGAAGTTGGTTTTTTGGAAAGAATTTTCCATTTTATTAGAAGAAAAGTTTGCAAATTCACAAAGCAAATAGGTACTGCTTACGACACCTTGCAGATAGACTTGTCTGGCGCCTCCTTCGCGTGATGCATTGCTTGCAGCAAACCTTTGTCTCCATTTCCCACTAATTCCAATTAACGTCATAACTAAGAAAAAAAAACTTACTTGATGGCTAACGAGCTACAAGTTTTGAAAGTAGCCGAGGATCTTTTTAGTAGAAAAGTTTGCAAATTCACAAAGCAAATAGGTACTGCTTACGACACCTTGCAGATAGACTTGTCTGTCGCCTCTTTCGCGTGATGCATTGCTTGCAGCAAACCTTTGTCTCCATTTCCCACTAATTCCAATTAACGTCATAACTAAGAAAAAAAAACTTACTTGATGGCTAACGAGCTACAAGTTTTGAAAGTAGCCGAGGATCTTTTTAGTAGTAAAGTTTGCAAATTCACAAAGCAAATAGGTACTGCTTATGACACCTTGCAGATAGACTTGTCTGTCGCCTCCTTCGCGTGATGCATTGCTTGCAGCAAACCTTTGTCTCCATTTCCCACTAATTCAAATTAACGTCATAACTAAGAAAAAAATTACATGATGGCTAACGAGCTACAAGTTTTGAAAGTAGCCGAGGATCTTTTTAGTAGAAAAGTTTGCAAATTCACAAAGCAAATAGGTACTGCTTACGACACCTTGCAGATAGACTTGTCTGTCGCCTCCTTCGCGTGATGCATTGCTTGCAGGAACCTTTGTCTCCATTTCCCACTTATTCCAATTAACGTCATAACTAAGAAAAAAAAACTTACTTGATGGCTAAGGAGCTACAAGTTTTGAAAGTAGCCGAGGATCTTTTTAGTAGAAAAGTTTGCAAATTCACAAAGCAAATAGGTACTGCTTACGACACCTTACAGATAGACTTGTCTGTCGCCTCCTTCGCGTGATGCATTGCTTGCAGCAAACCTTTGTCTCCATTTCCCACTAATTCAAATTAACGTCATAACTAAGAAAAAAAAAACTTACTTGATGGCTAATGAGCTACAAGTTTTGAAAGCAGCCGAGGATCTTTTAAGTAGAAAAGTTTGCAAATTCACAAAGCAAATAGGTACTGCTTACGACACCTTGCAGATAGACTTGTCTGTCGCCTCCTTCGCGTGATGCATTGCTTGCAGCGAACCTTTGTCTCCATTTCCCACTAATTCAAATTAACGTCATAACTTAGAAAAAATACTTACTTGATGGTTAACGAGCTACAAGTTTTGAAAGTAGCCGAGGATCTTTTTAGTAGAAAAGTTTGCAAATTCACAAAGCAAATAGGTACTGCTTACAACACCTTGCAGATAGACTTATCTGTCGCCTCCTTCGCGTGATGCATTGCTTGCAGCAAACCTTTGTCTCCATTTCCCACTAATTCAAATTAACGTCGTAACTAAGAAAAAAAACTTACTTGATGGCTAACGAGCTACAAGTTTTGAAAGTAGCCGAGGATCTTTTTAGTAGAAAAGTTTGCAAATTCACAAAGCAAATAGGTACTGCTTACGAGACCTTGCAGATAGACTTGTCTGTCGCCTCCTTCGCGTGATGATACATTGCTTGCAGCAAACCTTTGTCTCCATTTCCCACTAATTCCAATTAACGTCATAACTAAGAAAAAAAAACTTACGTGATGGCTAACGAGGTACAAGTTTTGAAAGTAGCCGAGGATCTTTTTAGTAGAAAAGTTTGCGAATTCACAAAGCAAATAGGTACTGCTTACGACACTTTGCAGATAGACTTGTCTGTCGCCTCCTTCGCGTGATGCATTGCTTGCAGCAAACCTTTGTCTCCATTTCCCACTAATTCAAATTAACGTCATAACTAAGGAAAAAAAACTTACTTGATGGCTAACGAGCTACAAGTTTTGAAAGTAGCCGAGGATCTTTTTAGAAGAAAAGTTTGCAAATTCACAAAGCAAATAGGTACTGCTTACGACACCTTGCAGATAGACTTGTCTGGCGCCTCCTTCGCGTGATGCATTGCTTGCAGCAAACCTTTGTCTCCATTTCCCACTAATTCAAATTAACGTCATAACTAAGAAAAAAAACTTACTTGATGACTAACTAGCTACAAGTTTTGAAAGTAGCCGAGGATCTTTTTAGTAGAAAAGTTTGCAAATTCACAAAGCAAATAGGTACTGCTTACGACACCTTGCAGATAGACTTGTCTGTCGCCTCCTTCGCGTGATGCATTGCTTGCAGCAAACCTTTGTCTCCATTTCCCACTAATTCAAATTAACGTCATAACTAAGAAAAAATACTTACTTGATGGCTAACGAGCTACAAGTTTTGAAAGTTGCCGAGGATCTTTTTAGTAGAAAAGTTTGCAAATTCACAAAGCAAATAGGTACTGCTTACGACACCTTGCAGATAGACTTGTCTGTCGCCTCCTTCGCGTGATGCATTGCTTGCAGCAAACCTTTGTCTCCATTTCCCACTAATTCAAATTAACGTCATAACTAAGAAAAAAAACTTACTTGATGGCTAACGAGCTACAAGTTTTGAAAGTAGCCGAGGATCTTTTTAGTAGAAAAGTTTGCAAATTCACAAAGCAAATAGGTACTGCTTACGACACCTTGCAGATAGACTTGTCTGGCGCCTCCTTCGCGTGATGCATTGCTTGCAGCAAACCTTTGTCTCCATTTCCCACTAATTCAAATTAACGTCATAACTAAGAAAAAAAACTTACTTGATGGCTAACGAGCTACAAGTTTTGAAAGTAGCCGAGGACTTGTCTGGCGCCTCCTTCGCGTGATGCATTGCTTGCAGCAAACCTTTGTCTCCATTTCCCACTAATTCAAATTAACGTCATAACTAAGAAAAAAAACTTACTTGATGGCTAACGAGCTACAAGTTTTGAAAGTAGCCGAGGATCTTTTTAGTAGAAAAGTTTGCAAATTTACAAAGCAAATAGGTACTGCTTACGACACCTTGCAGATAGACTTGTCTGTCGCCTCCTTCGCGTGATGCATTGCTTGCAGCGAACCTTTGTCTCCATTTCCCACTAATTCAAATTAACGTCATAACTAAGAAAAAAAACTTACTTGATGGCTAACGAGCTACAAGTTTTGAAAGTAGCCGAGGATCTTTTTAGTAGAAAAGTTTGCAAATTCACAAAGCAAATAGGTACTGCTTACGACACCTTGCAGATAGACTTGTCTGTCGCCTCCTTCGCGTGATGCATTGCTTGCAGCAAACCTTTGTCTCCATTTCCCACTAATTCAAATTAACGTCATAACTAAGAAAAAAAACTTACTTGATGGCTAACGAGCTACAAGTTTTGAAAGTAGCCGAGGATCTTTTTAGTAGAAAAGTTTGCAAATTCACAAAGCAAATAGGTACTGCTTACAACACCTTGCAGATAGACTTATCTGTCGCCTCCTTCGCGTGATGCATTGCTTGCAGCAAACCTTTGTCTCCATTTCCCACTAATTCAAATTAACGTCGTAACTAAGAAAAAAAACTTACTTGATGGCTAACGAGCTACAAGTTTTGAAAGTAGCCGAGGATCTTTTTAGTAGAAAAGTTTGCAAATTCACAAAGCAAATAGGTACTGCTTACGAGACCTTGCAGATAGACTTGTCTGTCGCCTCCTTCGCGTGATGATGCATTGCTTGCAGCAAACCTTTGTCTCCATTTCCCACTAATTCCAATTAACGTCATAACTAAGAAAAAAATCTTACGTGATGGCTAACGAGGTACAAGTTTTGAAAGTAGCCGAGGATCTTTTTAGTAGAAAAGTTTGCGAATTCACAAAGCAAATAGGTACTGCTTACGACACTTTGCAGATAGACTTGTCTGTCGCCTCCTTCGCGTGATGCATTGCTTGCAGCAAACCTTTGTCTCCATTTCCCACTAATTCAAATTAACGTCATAACTAAGAAAAAAAAACTTACTTGATGGCTAACGAGCTACAAGTTTTGAAAGTAGCCGAGGATCTTTTTAGAAGAAAAGTTTGCAAATTCACAAAGCAAATAGGTACTGCTTACGACACCTTGCAGGTAGACTTGTCTGGCGCCTCCTTCGCGTGATGCATTGCTTGCAGCAAACCTTTGTCTCCATTTCCCACTAATTCAAATTAACGTCATAACTAAGAAAAAAAACTTACTTGATGACTAACTAGCTACAAGTTTTGAAAGTAGCCGAGGATCTTTTTAGTAGAAAAGTTTGCAAATTCACAAAGCAAATAGGTACTGCTTACGACACCTTGCAGATAGACTTGTCTGTCGCCTCCTTCGCGTGATGCATTGCTTGCAGCAAACCTTTGTCTCCATTTCCCACTAATTCAAATTAACGTCATAACTAAGAAAAAATACTTACTTGATGGCTAACGAGCTACAAGTTTTGAAAGTTGCCGAGGATCTTTTTAGTAGAAAAGTTTGCAAATTCACAAAGCAAATAGGTACTGCTTACGACACCTTGCAGATAGACTTGTCTGTCGCCTCCTTCGCGTGATGCATTGCTTGCAGCAAACCTTTGTCTCCATTTCCCACTAATTCAAATTAACGTCATAACTAAGAAAAAAAACTTACTTGATGGCTAACGAGCTACAAGTTTTGAAAGTAGCCGAGGATCTTTTTAGTAGAAAAGTTTGCAAATTCACAAAGCAAATAGGTACTGCTTACGACACCTTGCAGATAGACTTGTCTGGCGCCTCCTTCGCGTGATGCATTGCTTGCAGCAAACCTTTGTCTCCATTTCCCACTAATTCAAATTAACGTCATAACTAAGAAAAAAAACTTACTTGATGGCTAACGAGCTACAAGTTTTGAAAGTAGCCGAGGACTTGTCTGGCGCCTCCTTCGCGTGATGCATTGCTTGCAGCAAACCTTTGTCTCCATTTCCCACTAATTCAAATTAACGTCATAACTAAGAAAAAAAACTTACTTGATGGCTAACGAGCTACAAGTTTTGAAAGTAGCCGAGGATCTTTTTAGTAGAAAAGTTTGCAAATTCACAAAGCAAATAGGTACTGCTTACGACACCTTGCAGATAGACTTGTCTGTCGCCTCCTTCGCGTGATGCATTGCTTGCAGCAAACCTTTGTCTCCATTTCCCACTAATTCAAATTAACGTCATAACTAAGAAAAAAAACTTACTTGATGGCTAACGAGCTACAAGTTTTGAAAGTAGCCGAGGATCTTTTTAGTAGAAAAGTTTGCAAATTCACAAAGCAAATAGGTACTGCTTACGACACCTTGCAGATAGACTTGTCTGTCGCCTCCTTCGCGTGATGCATTGCTTGCAGCAAACCTTTGTCTCCATTTCCCACTAATTCAAATTAACGTCATAACTAAGAAAAAAAACTTACTTGATGGCTAACGAGCTACAAGTTTTGAAAGTAGCCGAGGATCTTTTTAGTAGAAAAGTTTGCAAATTCACAAAGCAAATAGGTACTGCTTACGACACCTTGCAGATAGACTTGTCTGTCGCCTCCTTCGCGTGATGCATTGCTTGCAGCAAACCTTTGTCTCCATTTCGCACTAATTCAAATTAACGTCATAACTAAGAAAAAAATTACATGATGGCTAACGAGCTACAAGTTTTGAAAGTAGCCGAGGATCTTTTTAGTAGAAAAGTTTGCAAATTCACAAAGCAAATAGGTACTGCTTACGACACCTTGCAGATAGACTTGTCTGTCGCCTCCTTCGCGTGATGCATTGCTTGCAGCAAACCTTTGTCTCCATTTCCCACTAATTCAAATTAACGTCATAACTAAGAAAAAAAATTACATGATGGCTAACGAGCTACAAGTTTTGAAAGTAGCCGAGGATCTTTTTAGTAGAAAAGTTTGCAAATTCACAAAGCAAATAGGTACTGCTTACGACACCTTGCAGATAGACTTGTCTGTCGCCTCCTTCGCGTGATGCATTGCTTGCAGCAAACCTTTGTCTCCTTTTCCCACTAATTCAAATTAACGTCATAATTACTAAGAAAAAAACTTACTTGACGGCTAACGAGCTACAAGTTTTGAAAGCAGCCGAGGATCTTTTTAGTAGAAAAGTTTGCAAATTTTACAAAGCAAATAGGTACTGCTTACGACACGCGTCAGGTAGAGTCCAACATTGGTCGCGGAGCTTTAACGGCCCAAGCCACAGGTGGTCAGGGTTCCAGAGTGAGGAACCTCCTCACAATGCGTGCCGTCTCCAGGATCACTGCTCTCTGTATGCGGCCCTTGATCCAACAGTCGAGCGAAAGCTTCTTTAGTTGTTGGTCAAAACTCAAAGCTTTTCGCTAGAAGACCGCTAACTAAAAAAAACGACCATCGGAACAATTTTATAATCGTCGAGTTCACATTCTACATGGCGGTAATCTCATGAGCGAGATCTAAGTACAAACCTACTTTGATAATTTTTCTTTTAATATGGATTTTATATAGTTACTAGCTGGCCTGGCAAACGTTGGTTTGCCATTAGGGATATTTAAAAAAAAAAGACAACAACCTACGCTCAGACCCAGTGATCATACACTGTAAATTTCATATCAATCGTTCGAGCAATTTCGGACGAGTTTGGTGACAAAGATTGGCGACAGAATTTTATATTTTGGATGCGTATTCGGAGAGTGTGACCGTGTAGCCGCGTTGCCTGGCGACGCGTTGCCTGGCGATGCGTTGCCTGGCTACGCGTTGCTTAGCGACGCGCGGTCGTCAAGGCGCCGCATTCTCGCCCCGCCCGCGCGCCCCGCCCGCGCCCGGCATCACGCCGCCCGGCACCGACGCGCGGGCGGTGAAAAGCGCCCGTACCTTACTTGCGTCTGGACCGCGATCCGAACCAGTCCCAACCGCGTACTCGGTACTCCTTGCCGACTTCCGTAGTCTACTCCTACAACAGCTACATTGTAAACTCCTCAACCTCAAGTCCTCTGTACTCGGTCCGACGTGTTCGCGCTCTGTGTACTCGAAATCTAGCCGTCGTTCCTGCTACATTCGGCCGTTTCTCGCAGACGAAGACATGGACGGCGACACGTCCCAAGACAGTTCGGGAGAGGTGACACCGCCGACCTACGGCGAGAGGTATTTATCCCGTTTTCCCTTTGCTAGCAAAACATATGCTTCGGCGAAATATTGGTTCAGTTGGATCATGGTATTTTATCGTTTCCTCATAAGTTTCTATTTTGTTTATACCATTTTGCTTTAGGTAGGTTTTAAGAAAATTGTATGTATGTCTAGCCTAGGTACCTAGATATTATAAGGTTATGCTACGCGCTGTAAAATATGAAAGATATTATACCTGCTTACTGCATTTCTTCGTTACCGCATATTCAACAACACAATTAAGTAGAGCAAGAGCCCACGACGGCCAGACCTTCGTTTTTTTTTATAAAAGCTGAAAGTTTCTCTGTACATGCCCCCTATACAGGTAAAAACGACCAGCGATTATGGAGTTTGGGTTGTGGTTACCTGGGCAGGTAGCATGTAGTATAAAATAAAACATGTAGGATAAAATAAGGTGCATAAAATAGAACCTAAAATTTGTTGAAGTATAAAGCTGAATCTTTTTATATTTTCTTCGGGATACCTTTAGAAATCTCTTCATCCATTGGCGGACACTATATGACAGTTGCTACCACCTGCCAGACATCCCTAAATTATAATTATACTTTCGTTATATTATACTAGTAGGGTGCGTGGCGGAGCGGGCCACATGTGGCCCGCGTGCTGTCTTCCCCCCTATTTGCCTTACAACTTTAGTCCCTTCAACATTCCCCATACATTTTCTATGAAAAAAAAAATCCGCCATTTTGAATTTTTTTCCTATCCATCCAATAGAACTTCGGGTCTTGATCACTTCTTTCCAAGAAACCGTTCTTCCATCTTTTATACTTTCCGAGATATCGACAAAATTCGAACTGCGGCCATTTTGAATCCGCCATTTTGAAATTTTTTCCAGCTCACTGCCAATTGGATGACATTTCAAATGACATTTGGTCGAGCACCCCCCACCTATCTTTGATACCCTGGCTGTGCTCTTCACCTGTCTTCGAAATCCTCACTCATCAGCTCTCTCCATATTTTTGTTCTTAATGATTTTTTCCCTTCTATACGAAGTGGTTATTGAAAAAAAAATGTTTCATACAAAATTGTTCAGGAGAGGTGATCAATGAGTCAGTCAGTCAGTGGCCAATCAGCACGAGTAGCTATATATAATACTAGTAGGGCGCGTGGTGGCGCGGGCCACATGTGGCCCGCGTGTTGTCTTCCCGCCTATAAAAAAATCCTTTAAAATTCCTTCATACATTTTCTATGAAAAATAATTTCCGCCATTTTGAAATTTTTTTCTATCCATCAAATAGACCTTTGGGTGCTGATCACTTCTTGTCAAGAAACCGTTCTTCCATCTTTTTTACTCTTCGAGATATTGGCGAAATTCGTTTGGCGGCCATTTTGAATCCGCCATTTTGAAATTTTTTCTAGCTCACTGCCAATTGGATGACGTTTCAAATGACATTTGGTCGAGCACCCCCCACCTATCTGCGATACCCTGGCTGTGCTCTTCACCCGTCTTCGAAACCCTCAATCATCAGCTCTCTCCATATTTTTGGTCTTAATCATTTTTCCCCATCTATATGATAGTATACGTGAAAAAAAAATTTTTCATACAAAATTGTTCAGGAGAGGTGATCAATGAGTCAGTCAGTCAGTGGCCAATCAGCACGAGTAGCTATATATATAGTAATAGTTATATTATAAAAGCTAAATTTAATGTATGTTATTTGGGGGACCTATAAAAAGATGTTACCTCATCATAGACGGACAGTTTTAATGGTTTTTACATCTTGCCAGACACATTGAAAGTCTGCTGTATGGGTAAAAATTTTGAATCGTTTGGCAGGAGTAGGGAGAAAGGGAAAGGGGGCGAGAAGGGGGAGGTATCCCCTACCCCCCGATACCACTCCCATGAAAAGGTAATACACCATTCTAGAGAAAAATTGAAAAAAAAATGAAAATAATTAAAATGATGATGAAATAGTACTAAAATACACGTTTTATAAAGGGAATTGTAGCCTAAATAATAAGTAAAGGAGGTAGGACCCTTATCCATCACCCTCTCCCCCTCACCCCCTCTAAGAGCAGTCGACAGAGCTTTAAAATCTAGAGGTTAAGACTCTTAAAGCCTTCAGTCTTTCCCTTACCGTTTTCAAGACTCGGTCGACGGAGCCCTGCTTCGCGTTCACCTAAATTATCCAAGTCGGGTTGCCCCTCGCTGCGCTCGCTCTGCATTCTAAGTTGTTTGTGACAAAAATTGTGTCTTGATACTGCTAATAGCGTAATTAAAAGAATGCGCGTGGCCTGATTTTGTTTTCCCAACTCTCTTCAAGGCTCGGTCAAGGGAGCCTATGGTTATGAACTATCTTACCAAGGACATACCAGCACCGCTACTACGGACTATGCTATATGCTTATGAATTATGATACCTATAGTTTTACCTACCGATACCGCAAAACATATGCAGAAGTTATTGAACACGTGGACACACGCTTTAGATAAAACGGACTCCGAGTAAGCAGAAGCAAAACAGAATACTTGAAATTCCAGCATATTCATCTCGTTAACATGCATCAGCATATAGCATAGTCCTTGCTAAGAAATGCTGGTATGTCCTTGTTAAGAAAGTTCATAACCATAGGCTCCGTCGACCGAGCCTTGATGAAATTTGGGAAAACGAAAATCAGGCCACACGCATTCTTTTAATTGCGGTATTAGCTGTATCAAGACACAATTTTTGTCACTAACAACCGAATGCAAGATCGAGCGCAGAGAGGGGGCACCCCGAATTGGATAATTTAGGTGACCGCGAAGCGGGGCTCCGTCGACTGAGCCTTGAAAAGGGTAAGGGAAAGACTGAGGTTTAGTCTTAACCCCAAGATTTTAAAGATCTGTCGACTGACTCTTAGGGGGGTGAAGGGGAGAGGGTGATGGATAATAGGTTTTTCTAACTTCTTTACTCCTTCTTTAGGCCACAATTTTCTTTCGAAAAATTATTTTCATCTTTTTAATTTTTCTCAAGAATGGTGTATTACCTTTTAATGGAAGTGGAATCGGACCTTTTAATGGAAGTGGAATCGGGTGGTAGGGGATACCTCTCCCCTCCTCGCTCCTCTTCCCTTCGTAGCAACTGTCGTAATTGTCCTGCAATGGATGAACAGATTTCTAAAGGAAATACGAAGAAAATATAAAAAATTGAGCTTTATACTTTAACAAATAGGTACTATTTTATACACCTTACATGTTACCTGCCCTGGTAACCACAACCCAAACTTTAAAGTTTTTACCTGTATAGTGGACATGTACAGAGAAACTTTCAGCTTTTATAAAATTATGAAGGTCTGGCCGTCGTGGGCTCTTGGGCTATAGAGATAGTTTTATTATCTACTCAATACTCACAGCTCATTAACGTTGTAAATGACACAATAATTATATGACCTAAAGCAAGACGCTAATTTGAGGATTTTTTCTTTTTTTTGGGTGTACTAATTTCACATTCATTTTCATTCATTTCATTCATCTTTAAACTGGCGTTACCAGTGGGTACTTACTTATTAGGATCATCTTTACACGGTGAAAGTAGTAGTACTATGCGAAAGAGAACTCTTTGAAACTTAGATCTACTGAACTGGTACGGTAGGGGTAAGGTGCAATCAGCTCAAAAACGACCGAACCCGGAGGGGGGGGGGGGGGGGGGGGGCGGTATTTTTTGTCAGTTTTCCCAACAAATTAAAAAGTATAAAGTGCAAATATAAATAAAAACCTGTTTTAGAATATACAAGTAAAGCCCTTTCTTATGAAATGATGAAATTTCAACACCCCGGTTTTCCCCCCAAGTCGATCCCGATATACAACGACCTTCACCGAGATGTTTATTTGATGAAACATATTTTATATTTAATTTAGTATATCAATAAGTATATTGCATATGTGTTGTCAAACAAATTTCAATCCAGGATATGATTAATTAATAATTAAAAAAAATTTTTTTTTTCAACATTTCACCGGTTTGATTATTATTAGACAAATTCTATACCAATCGAAAGTCATAAGCCCATAGAATATGCACACGTTGAGTTGCCTAATATTTTCCGGTCACAAGTCTCGGGTAGCCAGGTATAACAGGTAAATCGATAGTAGCATTTTACACCGGTCTGATTTTATTGAATTAAAATTAAATGAAAATAAGTAAAGATTATTTCATTATGATATACATGAGGATCGATATGTCAAAAAATCGTCGCGTCCCGCAGACCATCAGGAGCCTCAGGTTTATAGCGGTTTTTATAGCTGTAAAAATCTTGTACAATAAGCTACAACTCTTATAAGATTGTTTAATGATGAATATTTCTCGCATAACCCTTCTTTATTGATTGCACAATGGTTTCGAACTAAATTATTACTTGCTCGTTCTAAATTTGTATCAATATAATTTTGTTCTGTCTACAATAACTTTATTTTCATATAAAAAAAATCAGGACCTTTGAACAACAAAGATTCTTTCACCAATTCGGATGGAAGTACTCCTCGTGACGCGCAATCTGCTGGATTTTGTTTCGACTGTGCATGATGCCATGCCACTGATTTGAATCGAGTGTGCAAAGTATTTCAGAAACCTTGTTTGCAACGAACGTTTTCTACCGACTAGGATGATTATTTAGCTATGCAATAACTACCTCTGAATCTGTCCAGGCCCTAAAGTCACTTTTTTGTATATTCAATACAGTATTTGAATAATAGTGCAGCTCCGCATAGCTCTAAGCGTGGTACTGATATAGTTTTGATTGGAGCCACCTTAGTTTTAGCTGTTATCAATTTATCATTAATTTTCCTTTGTCATCTACAACGCGAAGGTAAATAACAGCAGCGTGTGCCACCTTTGATGCATCACAAAAGCCATGTAGCTGTTTTTTTAGTAGACGTAATCCAGCGAGGTATGAAAATCTGTTTTAATTTTGAAAGCTCTTGCTGATAAACATTGCATTCTTTTAATATTATTATTTGAAAGTTGGAACTTTTTCGCCCCATACAATACCCGACAAACCAAAGTTTTTGCATTAATATTTTTGCTATAATAACGCTAGGTGCTAGCCATCCTAACAGGGGTCATATAATGTTCAAATGTCCGAGTATTGAAATGTGTCGTCACTTCTATTCCCTGTAAGTCCTAGTATTTTTTTATAAGTAATATAAAATTCTCTCGATTTTCTTTGTAAGAAAACTCCTCCGAAACGGCTGGACTGATCGTTACGAAATTTTCAGAGTATGATCTCTGGGTCCGGGAGCGGATTGTTATCTATATTTGATGTCCCTAAGTGAGAAAAAAATTATATGGCAAAACAACATTTGCCGGGTCAGCTAGTATTTTTATAATATTGTTTTCCTTTATCTTTTGATTTTCCCCCAGTTCCTTCTCTTCCTGTTTTGGCTTTATCATGAATTCATAAGTTGACCACTTTTGCAATTCTAATCTTCCCTTTGCTAAAACTTCATTCAACTTATTATATATTTTAATGCTGTTTCAATATCTTCACATCCAGTCTTGAAGTATTCTTCTAGCTGCAATCTTATATTTGGCACGTTTTTACCTGAGTACTTCGTTTTATGTAGGTACAAATCATTATCAGGACTATCCACATTTGTCAAAAGCTATTTGCTGCATTGCTTTTACAGCTAAATATGGGGCCGATGCTGAATCTTTTATTTCATCTTGATAGTTTTCTTTTCAAAGTATTCTTTGAAAATAATTGGTATCTTGATCTGCTACTTTCACCTGTCTATACAATATGTTTACCACGTCTGCAACCAAGCATATCAGCTTCCATCCAGCCTCCATCTCATCAACAAATGTCTTAATTCAGGTTGTTAACTGGGACCTATCATTAAATCATCATTTTGAATCATTAAATCATCATCAATCATCCAACTTTAGTGATATCTTCTTTGATGAGGGGGTAAATATACGGCGTCATTCTTCTTATCATCTTTTTGATCTATTATTTCCATATGATTCAGTTCCTATATATTCATTTATTACTGCACTGTATTTATCTTTTATGTCTTAGTTCGTTTCTAATAATCTAAATCTTGTTGCAGATACGAACCTGAATTGACCACTTTTAATCTCTTTGTTTTCACAGAACATTGGTAATTCAGTAAATGTCTCTATGTTGTGGCCGTGTAAAGCTGTTCTCATTGTTCTACTTCTGTTAGTAACCGCTTTGTAACTTATGGTTCAGCTTCTAGTTCTCAGAATTGTTAATATATCACCGGTATCTTTGTTAATATGCATTGGTGTAAGAGCCGAAACATTATCATTGGTTGTATAGGACACGTAGTCGTACTAAGGCAAGGTTTGACCGAATAGTTACTGCCCAAGATTCTAAAGCCCTATCTATATCTTTCCGTTAGAAATTCATAAAATTTTACTACTTTTGGTAATTGATCAGAGTTAGCACCACTGACTTTCAGTTATCATTGTCTACGCGAGTCTGCGTCTAATTTGATTAAAATAATATGCATGATAACAATGTCCCATTATGTTTCGTCTATGTCTAAATTTTTTAAGGTTTTATAAGGATGATGTTACGTTGTTCTAGTTATTGATGTTACGTTGTTGTTGTCATTGATGTTACGTTGATGTTATTATTGATGTTACGTCTGTTTAAATTTTTAAGGAAGATCCCTTGTGGTATTTATAAGTCAATGCGGATGCTGATTCACTTGTAATTGTTTTTTGGCCTAAGAATCTTTGCTTTTGTTTTTTGCCTGATATTGGAGCTTTTTATTTTACGATTTTTTAATGTAAAGCTTCTTATCTCTATTACCGTGTTTTGTTAAGTTTTGTGGGCGTTCTTGCTACTTTTGCGCAGAATGCAAGGAGCACCCCAGCAGCACCTGTGTAGAGCAAAATCCTAAGCCTTGTTAAAAGATCTTCACAAAATGTGATTTCATCGACTGAAAAATGGACTTAGCGGCCACGTTAAACATGGTTCTTAAAAGAAAATTCCACCATTTGAATAGGATTTCACTGGCACTGTAGGTACGCACGTTGCAAGACGGTACATATTGCCGACCACCCAGCGGTTGAAAGCGAGCCGGAAAGAAATAAAGGGGATATAAAGTGACGCGACTGAAAGAGAGCACAACGTTTAGGTTATTTACGTCGTAGGTATAAGTCGCTGTTACGAACTGAATTGCACTTTATTGTGTCAGGTCTAGAGTAGCTATTTATTTAAATCACTTTGAGGAGTGAATCTTCTGATCCCTAAGGTAATGGGTTCTGTGGTGTTCCGTACATTTACTTGTAACGGTTTTTTTTTGGCGTAACTCACGACTAACAATTCAACTCAGTTTTACAATTATTATGCCAATTTTGTTGTGCATAATCTTTAAACTAATTGGACGCGTCTAAAAAAGTAGGTACTATATTGTTCAAAATGCATTTCTTGGGAAAGGATAACACTATTGTTAAACGCGTCAAATAAGTTTAGGTTAGAAATTTTGTACAACAGAATTGCTACCATTGATTGAAAAAGTTAAAATGACATCTCTAAACACTCATTACTTCACTCTCCAGGAATAATGAATTCCAAAAGTCATTGATTCGTCAATTAATGCAATTATTTGACTTTGTACTTAGGTTTTTTTCGCTTGCAACGTCATTTTGATCTATTTTAATGTTTGCTATAGTCATATTGTTTTAGTCGTAATAGCCAGTCTCCCAATCAACTAAAAAAAAGCATGCCTCATTGAGTATTGAAAGTTAATAAAATGTTGGTTATAACTTAAAGTGACACTTTTCTAATTTGTAAAAAGTCTTCATGATTTATGTCGTATAAATAAACCATTTTAATAACTCCTTTGCGGCATGAATGATCTTTATCCCTCTCTTAGTAACATTTATTTCAATGCAACATAACACATGCATTTTAGATGTATGTATCAGTCTAAGCAATCTGAGTGAATTGTTAAGCATTATTTGTTATTCTTAAGTACCTGACTACTACAATATCGTGTTATTGTTATTTATGTTGTATAGGGAATGGATTTGAGAAGAAAAGAATCCAGATTGCAAACATCTGCAATATGCATTGAACAATGGTTCATCCTCTGTCATTTGTCACAGTTGCTATTTTGAGAAATCTTTGAAATCGAATCGTATCTAGCTTTCTTGTTAATTCTGGCTTGTCGGTCGTAGGCGTCACAGATCAATGAATGATTGGTTTCCAAAAATACTGAAAATCATGAGGTCGGACGCCTGACTGCCTTTAGAGAGGTAGACCGTAGAGCTTTAAACTCTCTGAACCTAAATGAAATCGTATGGGAGAATGGAGATTACCGCTTTTTTTAGAACATTCCACCGATATATCGACATTTTTTTCGATATATCGAAATCATCCTACTCGATACCTATCGACTACTTTTAGGACCTACTAACTTGTATCATAGTTTTTTAGTTGCGTTTCATATGTTAAGTTATTTTGTATTTTTGTTTGTGTTGTGTCGATAAATAAGAAATTTCTATTCTATTCTATATTTGATAACTGCCAAAGTGTATTAACTTGCGATCTGAAGATAGTTGCTAGCGGCAAGAGATAGAAATGGCGGACCCAAGTTAGTTGTAGTACTACCACACCGTTTGCGTAAATTACAGAAGTCCTTTGTGGGGTTTAGTGTACGCTTCTACAATATGATCCCGAAGTCTGTTTTGGACTTACCTTTACACAGGTTTAAAGTCACTGTCAAAAAACATCTAATAAATCGAGGTTACTATACTATTGAAGAATTTTTCAATGACAAGAATTCTTGGAATGATAGGGATATAATATTTCCATCTCCTCTTGAGATATATTAAAAATTATGTAACATTTTTTGATATTATTTAAGAAATGGTATACGATGACATTTTTGAAAAGAGCAAGTGCCGAGTTTCTTGCCAGTTCTTCTCGGTGTAAACCTTCTTTCCGAACCTGGCGGTAGAGTTTTGACTTTTCATAAGAGCCTATTATTTGGGCCTACTTATGTGAAAAATAAAGATTTTTATTTTCATTTTCATATTCGTACGTGGAGGTGTAAATTTAGATAAGTCGCCAATACCAGCTGTGGACGTCTAAAGGCTGATCATGTCGTTTCAAACTATCTTTATATTTTTGCGGGCAAAGTCTTAGTTCTTTGTTCGTTTGGTAGGCGTCATGCAATCATCGAACTTCCAGAAATTCCTTTTTTAAACTGTATTTATTATAGAGAATTCTCCATGAGTGAAGTCTGAGGCTCGCTCTAACCTGAACCAAAATGGTTTTTAATGCGCTCGTACAATTAATACTGTTCAATACAATAAAACGAGGGGTTCCCGTCGTTGACATTCCATCAATTCGCATGAGCCGATCCACTTCCTTCTTTTCTTGTGCCCTCGGCTTGTGAATGGGTTATGGGACTCCGTACGCCATACCGGCGTCCGTACTTCCTGCATTAAATATGTATTTATTAACATCCACAATCGGTAGTCGATACTTAGTACAATACAGGTTATATGTTGTTCACTTACGAACTGCAAATATTTCGTACTTTGCATGGAATGGCAATAATGATATTGTTATGAGAATAGTTTTTTTACACGTTTTAATATTGGTCGATAATGTTCGGTGTCCTCTGTACAAACTGAGTCTAGTGTATTTTTTATCAGATTATCTCCAATTGTCTCATGTATATCTCCCTAAATCTGGTACCCTAAAAGTCAGCTTTGGGAACGATCAGCGTGCATGAAGCATCCCGCTAATATTGTTTATCGTGTGTATGTTATGTGTATAGAGGTCCAAGAGGCCCGCACGCGACTTCAAAAGTGCGGCAATAAATACTCTGTCAAGGGCGCACCATGCAAATTTAAAACTGACACACTCACACTACAAGTAAAATTTGCCGCACTCACGGAGCTGTCGTTATTAGGTTGGGCTCCATCTAGACCAGAAGCGAGCGATGGGGAGGGGGAGTAATATAGTAACCCCCTTGGCGATGGGGGTATAAAAAGTATTGAATCACAGAAGCTGAAGACGATTACCTATAGGCATCTAGACGATACGGGTTTCATTATCTATTTCTTATCTACGATTTTCTCTGTTGGAGATGGATACGACTTGCTGCTTGCATGCAGGCTTGAAGTCTATATAAAACTTTAAAGCTTAGAAAAACAGTTCCTAACTTTCCGGTCGGAATGTAGAATAAAAAATGACGATATGTGTGCGTGAATGCCACGTGGTGATTACATTGCGGACTTTGGTCGCTACTCGCGACGGTTAGTGCACTCTGATTTGAAGGATCAAAGATAGGAGACGCTTAAGGAATGGCATATTGTTTTATGGGAGCCTAGTATCTGTAGTACCTATGGCAAATTGTCGTAAGATTGAGTATTCGTTTTACAGTCGGCTCGAAATGAGTCAAAATCGGTGGTGACTAGTATAGTGGTTATCAATCGATGGACATTGTAGTAGGGGAGCCCAAGAGGGGATTTTGGTAGTGATTCGAGCGTAGTGCGGACCTATTTTAACTATTAGATGCTAAAAAAAATGAGGTTATAATATGATGTATTGTATGCTATTTCAGTGGTGGGGGATGAAAAAAAAATCGTGACTGAAAATTTTTTCTCGAGCGCGTCAGATTTTTATACAGACGCTACATCTTGATGTGTTTGTCGTTCTGACTCCATAATCTGTCAGTTTTGTCGAGGAGGTTTCTTTATCTTTCGGTTTAAAATTTTTAGTTTTAACACGGCAGATTAAAAAATTCCTTGTCACAATTGGCTTTTTATGGGTCAGGACGACAAGCATATCAAGAAAAAGCGCCTGTATTAAAATCTGATACGATCGTGTATACTTTCATGGGCTGAATTTTTATTTTATTTTTTAAAAACACCGTATAAGCTTCCCCCACCACTGTTATAGAAAACTTCGTACAACCTCTTTTTAATTTTAGTACCTTATATTCACAATGCAATAGGTCCTCACGACGCTCGAGTAATATTCTATCTATCTTCCATTTGCCCTACAAGAGATATCAATGTGACATAAACTCCATACAAGTTATGTCAAAAGACATGGCTGAAACTTGTATGGGGCTGTGCCTTAGAAAAAAAATATTCACGGCCATCGACAAACAGTACGTCATATTAAAGCTTATAATTATGTCTTTACAATAGTTTATTTAAGTTTTATGATCAGAAAACATGCGAGAGACACTCATTGCTATTTAAAACATTCAGGCGCATTTTTTTGCAAATTGTTTTGCTGATATTGTGTCTCTCGCATGTTTTCTGATCATAAAACTTAAACGATTATAAAAGGTAAGCGTCCACCTATCGGCATCGCACGCATCGCAAGCATCGCATCATACGGATCGTATTCTTTGTATAGAAAGTCATACAAGTGCGTCCACCAATCCGCATCGTACGGATCGCATAGATCAGCTTATCGGCAATGCCGACGCTCATGCTCCGAGGGGCAACTTTTGCGATGCGTGCCGATGACGTCATACGGCATGCCGATCAGTGGACGCACAGCGCGCGCGCTCGCTCCGCGTCGCCGGTTTGTTGGAAATATCGTGTACCCAGATAATTATTATGTTTCCTTTTTCTAGAGTTCTTAGCTTTTTCTTCCTCTTCTTCAGCTAACAAACAAGCAATTACGATAGTTTCTTCTTCGTTTTCTTTCATTATCTCACAAACAACACGTCTACACGGACCTCTCGCCACTAAAATCCGTATGAAAGTGACGTCGGCAATCCGACTACTAGAGGTTGCGTCAGAAAATGCGATCGGTGCCGATACAGTGGACGCATAGAAACTGGTCCGTAGGATGCGATGCGTGCGCTACGTACGATACCGAAAGGTGGACGCTTTCCTAAAGACGTCATTATAAGCTTTAATATGACGTAGGTACTGTTTGTCGATGGCTATGAATATTTTTTCCCGAGGGCAGAATCCGGCCATGTCATTTCTATCTCTAGTAAGGCAAACCATGGATGGATTGAATATTGGGAACCGCCGTTAGCATCGTGGGCTCCCCTACTGTTGGAGCGGGGCGGTTCCATTTGCCCTACAAGAGATATCAATGTGACATAAACTCCATACAAGTTATATCAAATTTCTATCTCTAGTAAGTAAGGCAAACCATGGATGGATTGAATATTGGGAACCGCCGTTGGCATCGTGGGCTCCCCTACTGTTGGAGCGGGATAAACTCCATACAAGTTATGTCAAATTTCTATCTCTAGTAAGTAAGGCAAACCATGGATGGATTGAATATTGGGAACCGCCGTTGGCATCGTGGGCTCCCCTACTGTTGGAGCGGGATAAACTCCATACAAGTTATGTCAAATTTCTATCTCTAGTAAGTAAGGCAAACCATGGATGGATTGAATATTGGGAACCGCCGTTGGCATCGTGGGCTCCCCTACTGTTGGAGCGGGATAAACTCCATACAAGTTATGTCAAATTTCTATCTCTAGTAAGTAAGGCAAACCATGGATTGATTGAATATTGGGAACCGCCGTTGGCATCGTGGGCTCCCCTACTGTTGGAGCGGGATAAACTCCATACAAGTTATGTCAAATTTCTATCTCTAGTAAGTAAGGCAAACCATGGATGGATTGAATATTGGGAACCGCCGTTAGCATCGTGGGCTCCCCTACTGTTGGAGCGGGGCGGCTGCGCGGGCCCGCACAGCTGTGTGGGGCGCGCCACGAGCGTCACTCGCCGGGCACGGGTCGGGGAAGCGGGAACTGTAGCGTTCCCGGAGGTCGTTGGCACCGGCTCATTTTGATCACTTCGCACATCACAGCCAGTTTTCCATTGTAACTAACAAATGAACACCGACGCTTCGGTTATTGCAAGCGTTATTGAACGATGAGTTATAGATATTTCAATCCACCAATGTGCCCCCACACTGTCAAAATCGCGTATATTTCATTCGATTCGTATGGAGTTTGACAGAGTGGGTCGCGTCAACGTGGATTGAAATATCTATAAGTACGAGCAAAATAGTAGTATCGGTGGTTTTGGTGACGTGCAAAAGTGCAAAGTCGTTTTCTATTGGAAGAAAATCCTTCAAATCACACCAATGACCAGCGGAGGTACTTTGGGCCCTGTTGCATACAGAAAGAATGTAGCCTCCTCCTCGGCTCCCATTTTCCGAACTTATATTGGCATCTATTCATTCTAATATATCGGAAACTGAGTTGAATTTAACTCTAGTGTGATAAATGATAAATCCTTTCAACACGTCGTCTCTACGAGGGGTAGAATCTTTAATATCGGTATGTTGAATAAAAGATAGTGGAAATAAATAAACAACGACGCACGTGAAAATATATCTGAAAATGAGATCAATAAACGTAAAACTATTTTAATTCTGCTCAATTCACAAAACAATGTCTTGCGTTGTTTAATATTTGCAATTTCGTTTTGTAGTTGCCAATGAGGATAATTCCGCCTTTTTTTTTTGCATTTAACGATACATTTCTGCCAGATCTTAAGCAGTAGCAATCATTGCAATGATATATCCTACAATATTATTGAAATCACTAACTTTTTTCTAAATACCTTTATTTGCATACTACGCAATTTCCCACGTCTCGGCTGTTTTAGCACACCTAAGATGCGTTACTGCTGAAACTTTTAGTGTTGACGTATGATCTTAGTCAACGTTATAAATATTTCATTTAGTTTAATTTTCCATTAGTTTCAATGGATATTGAGTTGCCATAAGGATACTTAACTATAACTTCCATATGCCCTCGTGCAGCGAATAGTTTAAGTTGCGCATGTTTTTTATATACTTTATAAATCCGTCCTTATACTTCATAAATCTCAATATTAATAAATAAATTGACTTACAGAAAAATAAACGAAGAAATCCACTTTCTACGAGTACTAAATCGCACTAATACATGCATTGCTTTATGAGTTAAAAAATTCTCGTCGGTTATAGGTATATGCTCGTATTAAGATCGTTGTATTTTCACGGACCTTAAAAGACTTTTTGATTAAAAATCTAGTTGAGATTATTTCATGTTGGGAAGTATAATATAAATATCTGCCAGTATTATCACAACAAAAACTGAAAAGTGTGTTGTGGCAACGTCATAGGGTGTTATCCCTACCTCGTAATTTCCAGTTTTCACCCCACGATTTCGGTGTATTACTAAAAATATACCACACTTTTGTTCGTAAAGCTATTCTCTAGCTAAATAGCTGGATCAATCTTTCGTTACTCCATCTCTGTTTTTTCTTTTTAAGGCTTGAATAGATGGCAATCTGGCTCTTTTTTATGTTGTTTAGGTCAAAAAGTTTAAATGGATGATCATCGAATCC
This sequence comes from Coenonympha arcania, assembly GCA_036785405.1. NCBI lineage: Eukaryota > Metazoa > Arthropoda > Insecta > Lepidoptera > Nymphalidae > Coenonympha > Coenonympha arcania. The sequence continues at coordinate 10,811,008 of CM072082.1, forward strand.
TTACAAAAAAAAATATGTAACGGAAAATAAGGGTTTAATGAACAATAACATGAAAATGAATTTTCTCAAACCCTCTTTTAGAAAATAATTCCCAAAAAGCATTTAACTTTGTCATACTTTCAAAATTGTCTGCAAAACGCCGCAAGCTTTTTAATGAATTCTTGCACACAACAAAGTACATAAAAATTACGATAATTATAATTGAGAGTTTTATTTTTAGGCCTTCTAACAATCGTTTAAAGTAATAATTTCCCCGAAATTTAAGTAAATCAGTGTGAACGCGGCTGCTCCGTCCCCCTGTAAACTGTCATTCAGCCTTCTTAAAGCCTTAATAGGTACAACTGTGCGACATCTGTGAGGTATAGATATCGAGTTAGCAATTACGTAAATAACCGTAAATCGAGATCCGAATTCCGATCGCATTTGCGGACTCCCCCTTCGTTTTAACGTCTAAGGCTAAGCCAAAGTTTCTCACAATAGGCTCCCTTTTTTTATTTCTTAGAATCCTGTTGTGCATTATATTAGACTGCGTAACGAACATTCAAGTAGATATAATCAAATAACTCGGAAATTTCCTTAATTCTTTTAAACCCCCCCATGCTCGCATTTCTCAGTTTACTCAGCAGATGATTTTTAGAGTTTAAGCAAAATTTTAGCCATTACGACTTCATCCGTCCGTCCACTTGGTTTAATACCATCAATTTTATTTCAATAACTTTTAAAGCTTAATCTAATTAAAAATAATCATTCGTACATCACAGTGGCCCAACGTCATTGCGAAAAAAAATTTTTGATGAAAGGAACATTCTAAAATTTTTTTTTGATTTTTAATAGATTTCGATAATTTAGCGTGCGGAATTTCGAAAAATTCACTCATAGTTTTTTTAATATCAAAACAATAAATTTCTACAAATTTCATATTGGTAGTTTTACCTTTTTTGTTGTACGGAACCTTCGGTGTGCAATTCTGAAGATCGCATTTGTCAGTCTTTTTTTTAATTTCGTTTGTGACACACAACGCGCACGGCTCGGCTCACCTGTCCATCCTTAAAAAGGCCTTAACTCTTACCGGCAAAGCGATTTTGTAAGGATATTCGAAAAGTCGAACCATCCAAAATTGTGTTTGAACATTGCATTTTGTCTTCCTGTTCTGTGCCTCTAGAATAACGCCTAACTAGAAATGATTTTAGTGATTGGCAATAGCCCCATAGGCTTCTATAATAGTGCAATAACGGCACGTCTTTTTAGATTCTATAATATTTGAGCTGGAACAACTTGTTGATAGTACGTAATATGGTTGAATCTAGATTATTTACTAATAACATTCGGGTGTGGCCTTTCTGACCGCATGAAATTGCGATGTTGAGGGAGTCCACTATATCACCCGAGCCCGTCGCCTTTGTCGTTCACTAATGCATATTTACACTCGAGCATAATCTACGCAGTATCGACCTGGCAAACATGGTAACAGAATTTTGTCGCTCAAATGTACAACTTACTCATAAGACGAATGGTCAACTTGAAGCGTTATCTGTTAGTCACTGTCAGACATCAGAATTTAAAATACATCATAGACTTTTAAATCACGGCGTTAAATCGACCGCTTGTCTGTTATCATGCCACGCCTTGACGGCGGTTTGCTAGTGCATATTGCTTAGACTTATTCATCTATTATATCTCACCATAATGTCAATAAGAAAGATCCCCAATTCTGTACATGGAGATAGGAGGGGAGGCATTTAGAGCAGTTTCAGTAAAAAAAGAGTAAATTTTATCGTCGTGCTAATTTTCTTTGGTATAGAAAGATCTGCTTATGACTGTTCCTACACAGTAGATATGCCTGCTTTTTTGGTTCCAAAAGATCAATATTTAGTTCTCAATATTGACTACAAGGCTCATTTTACAAGTACTTGTAGTACTTGTAAAATGAGCGACAACAATATTATAATTATCTTATTCATTCAAGAATGCCACCTACTTATTTCTAGCAAAGCTTAGCTCGCATGAATTGCGATGCTCAGATTACCTGAGACAGCAGGACCTCCTACAGAGATGAGATTGAGCTCGAAACAGATAATATTCGCTGAATCGGATCTCACGTGAAGTCGCGCTTAGTTGGTGGTACCCGTAATACGAGTGTCGACCTACCCACGTCCACGTGCCTTATCTTCGCACCCACTAAACGGATAACGTGTGCATTTTTCATTTGTCGAAGTATGTTGTAATGGTGGTCGCCCATATTTTCTGTCCGTGTGTTTTCTGTTTCAAACACAGTGGCATCTTCTAATTAAAAATCTAGTTGAGATTTAAAATAAAATCTACTTCATGTTGGGAAGTATATAAATGTCTGCCAGTATTATCACAACAAAAACTGAAAAGTGTGTTGTGGCAACGTCATAGGATGTTATCCCTACCTCGTAAGTTCCAGTTCTCACCCCACGATTTTGGTGTATTACTAAAAATATACCACACTTTTGTTCGTAAAGCTATTCTCTAGCTAATTAGCTGGAATCAATCTTTCGTTACTCCATCTCTGTTTTTTTCTTTTAACTGGCTCTTATTTATGATGTTTAAGTCAAATTGTTTAAATAAATGATTATCGAATCCTTACAGAAAAATATGTAACGGAAAATAAGGGTTTTATGAACAATCGTTATTGACAAGAAAATGAATGTTCTCAAACCCTCTTTTAGAAAAAAAATCCCAAAAAGCATCTAACTTTGTCATACTTTCAAAATTGTCTGCAAAACGGCGCAAGCTTTTTAATGAATTCTTGCACACAACAAAGTACATAAAAATTACGATAATTTTGATTGAGTGTTTTATTTTTTGAGTGTTTAATTTATGTCCGTGTGTTTTCTGTTTCAAACACAGTGGCATCTTCTTTTTCATCTTTATTTGATGACTAAGTAGAAGTTTTCATCAACTTTATCCTGTCTAATGATCGATCCAATTGCCGTAGCCTCCTCTTCTTTTGGTGCCAACCATCTTGCGATGATCTCTGGTCCGTAGAGTTTTGCCACACTCGAGGTGGAAACTGAAACGGAGATAAATTTACGTTTATTTCTTTTAAATTTTTCGACAATTTTTGAATTCCTCAGTGTCGATAGTCGATACCATCGCTAATTAAATGCATTCGATTCTTCATAAAACGATATGCTCACCTATCTTGAGGACTCCGGTACACTACGAGTTGAGTATGAGTTCGAACGCAACTTTGATCCGTCAGTTTCTATGCAATAGGGTTCTAGTTTGTAGTTGCCTCATGGTCGCAGCCTTTCATGTATTAATTTCGACCGTAGGCATAATTATTACACAGTATTTCGTTGGTTCCGCTCTGGTCATCATTTTTTAAATTCTTTTAGTTCCATTAGTCTTCTTGGTGTGATTGTGCATATCGAACTTCGAAGCTCCACTCTAGAGTCTAGACTGACGGCGTTAACAGCGGTACAATTCCACTTTTCACACCAAAGTCCAAATCTAACAGTCAACAAGAACAAGACGTTCAGTAAACTGACTGTTCATTGTTTCATGGGCGGGTGTGTCGTAGTCTTTGATGACAACGAACTTCTGTTTAATATATTTAATTAACGTGTGTTTCTTATGTTGTTTTTATGACTGTATGTTTTAAATTAGGGTATAGTATTGTAAATAAAACACAAATTTTGACGAGAAAAAGTATAAATGAATTATTGTAGATTATTTATCGAAAGCTGGAAAAAAAACCATGACCCTATATTTACTTTACGATATTGTTTTATTTTCACACTATATACATGTTTACCATATGCAATATGATAGCGTGCTTAATAAAGAATCTAAAAAGCTAAATTTTATTACGCATTGTACAGAAAAAATTGTAAAATTTAAGTTTTTCTAATCATCTAGACTGACTAGAAGACTAGTTTCCTAGGCATATGCCACCTCAGGTAAGATTTTCAAAATGGCGGCCGCCACAACTGGCCCCATTTCCCTCCCGGAGCGGTACATGTGCCACATACGGCAAATGACCAAAATGGCGGCCGCCACGCGAAGGGTTATTGTATAAAGGAAAGTCGTGTTAGTTACACCATTTATAACTCAAGAACGGCTTTACCGATATGGCTGAAAATTGGTGAGGAGGTAGCTTAGAGCCAGGAAACGGCTATAGGATACATTTGAATTCCCTAAAAGCAGAGTAAAGATTGCCCTGGCTGATTTAATTTTCCCATACAAATACCTAAGGTCGTACCGCTGTATGGTGGAATCAAACGAATCGCACATCAAATGAAAAAGCGTAAAAAAATACTCGATCCGAGTCGACGACTTATATGAGGACAATTAGGATTATCGAGTGTTTTCAAAATAAAAATAAAATTAATAAATTGATTTAATGGCGTTGCTAAGTAAACATTTCATTGCTGTCAAATTTTTTTCACGTTCAATTATACGTCAGGTTTTTCCATAGATTTACTGTCGTGTAAGGTCCGACCTCTTTGGTCTATTTAATTAATAAGGCAAAACAACGTTTGCCGGGTCAGCTAGTTTCCTAATTTGGGCCAATTATTATTTCGTTCAATCTTTCAAAATAGTATAATTTACGAATGGTTCACCTTGCATATATAGTCCAAATTCTAATGTGAGAAAGATTTGTTTATATTGTTTCGACGGATAAAATTACGTGATATTTCTGGGTGAGTCGTGTGTATTCAATTTTGATATCGACAGATGCCAAGCAGCCACACGTGCAGCTGCGACGCGCATGTTCAATATTTACTAGCTGATCCGGCAAACGATGTTTTACTATTATGGATATAAAAAATAGCTACTCTACTCTGACCTACCGAACATACACAGAAAAAATCATAACCACCGGTCGAGGTCCGAGGAGTTTGGTAACAAAAATTGGCACGAAAATTTTATATATTAGAGAAGATAGTCTAGCTGCTAAGCAGAAGGTCCTCTAGGTTAGTTTGCGATCGGTTTCATGAATCGAAAAATGTCTAATACCTACACATGAATTTTCTAGTTTTTAACAGCAATTTTATCATTTTTCTCGAAACTATTTAGTATTTTTAAGCTATTTGGTGTTTCATTCGCGCCAATAATTTTCGTGGTTTTGATTGTCTTATATCATCGTACGTTTTGTTTTAAAAGTCTTAATATTAAAAACATCCCAGTATTTTAAATATTAACTAAGTTAATATATTTTTGCCTTTTTTCGCAATTACTACATGTCTTATTCACAAAATTTACACCAAATCGTAACCAACATGTAGAGTTATTTTACAGTAACAATAATTAGTCGTAGACACCTTTTTTTGCTTTGGTGATCGAAGCTTTTTGCAATAAACTTTTTTTTCACGATGTAGTTATTGCAAATTGCGTAGATATTATTGTTACTGTTTTCAGTTATTCGCTTTATCGACACATCGTGTTATTTGTAATCAGACGCGTAGTCATATCCATATTGAACTTCTTTAGGTCGCTTTCCCTTGAACTAAAACATTTTACTTTTGAACCACTGTTCTTATTCTCCGTCAGACTATTCACCATCAAGTTTTTTCTGAATGTGTAATTTATTCATTGCAATAGGCTCGTATCGTTTCTTGGTTGCTGTATTTCTCCTGACTTTCTGCTTGATCTTGCTAATATAACAACTTTACACAGATCAATCATGGAAAAATAAATGGCATAGGATGCATCTGATGTGTGTGTCCAGATTCGATATATTTTTATTTTATAACTTCAAGGTGTTTGGCTTGTGTCAAATGGAGGCTTAGAGCTGCAGGTATAACAGAAACTGGTTCCGATTTTGACCTCCACAGTTATCAGAAAAATTATTTAGGTACTCAGTTACTACATCTCAACAACGCTTCATTACTAATATATAATTATATTGAAGTCTCGTATATATTTTTGCTTAACTGTTCCAATTGTTATTTGATAAATTTCCTTACATTTTTAGTCTATCTGTCATAATATTAGCAGAAGAATTCCTATATTTTGTGTTAGCGAAAATCTTTAAGAGGTTGAAACCTCTTCTTCCAGTCCTTTTCCCGGCATGTTGTGATTAGTTTTTATAATAACTTGTGAGAGTTCTTATGTGATTGCATAATTTACTCATAGAGAGTTATTACTGTATAATAATAATGATTACTTATAAGTTACATTTTGCGAATATTTTTTAACATGGTGACACTATTATTGAGCTCTGTTATACGCCGTTGTCTCGTGTAGTAACTATTATGGGATCTCGCTGATATGAGTAAAATGGCGGCGCCTTGACTCGGTATCACGGCTTGCGTTAACACTTTATTGCGATATATGAGTAGGTATTAACGATGCACCTAACCATTGTATAGGAATCGGCTTGGCGCTTATACGGCTCACGCTGTTATGGCTACTGACAAGTTCTTGTTAAAATCGTTTCTGTGTCTCACATGGCTCCATAGAAAGCAAGAATACTGGGCTCTTGGCTCTATAGTTTCCAGTAGCGCACACTTTTTATAAAACTGAGGTGTATTGGATTGAATTTTTCTCTAAATTTTTCTTATACGTAGGTAGTTATTTGTTTATAATTAATAGTCTGATTTTATATAAGACCTAATTATGTCAGGAATCTACCTATAATTTACAAGAAGTACAATTATAAATCGACAAGTAGTAATTGATTTACTGTATCTTATGTGTCGCAAAAGTAAAGAGCAATTTTTATATATTTTTTATATCTTCAGCTAGTAGCTGATCGGCCAAACGTTGTTTTGCCATTTAGGGTATGCAAAATTTTAAATGTAACTTGCAAGCTCTATCGGTACGGTGTTCTCATCTATGTCAGGTATTTGCATTAGGATTTAGGGCTGACATAATATCGGGAATTGATTTGCGAAATTGGAATTGTAAATTGGACCGAAAATTTTTAAATCAAATTTCCGATACTCGATTATTATTCGATTTAACTAACACATTCAAAATTAGTAGAGTAAAGGGAGATTTTTTCTTTAATTTAAGGTGTGTTTAAAATGTGCACTTCATGGACGCTTTAGTTTCCTTAGATTTAATTCGCAAAAACAGTTTGGTAAAACGTCGTTTTTCTGTTATATCCTTCCGCTGTTGTCGCACTCACTAACGTATTCGTGAGTGCGAGAAAGACAAAAGCAAATTCAAAATATCCTCTTAAGGGGGATGGGTACCATCCGGGCACTAAAGTCTAAAATTCAAATTTTATTTAGTCTTTCGCTAATAGTGGGCTAATTATACATCGTAGACTTATGGCGATAAGTTTTGCGGGCACAACATTTATGCATCTACATGTGTTTTTAATAAAAACTCTGCTCAGCAATACTCATTTACTTCATACTCATTATTTTGGTTCCCGATAGATCGAAATCTGGGAAACTGTAAAAAAATCTCTTTAGGGAACTAATATGAGGTGAGTGTGAATTGTTGAAAAATTGTCTTTAGGGAACCAATATGAGGTGTGTGGGAATTTATGAGCAAAGTTTCTGTTAAAAACATGAAGATGCATTAATATTATGCCTGCAAAATTCATTGCTAATAACCTACAATATGTAGTTAGTCTATTATTTGCAAAACACTAAATAAAATTTGAATTTCGCGAGCTGGTAGGCCGAAACACCTTGATAAAACAATAGGAGTAGTCGTCGAGTGAAAGAGCGCATCGGCTCGCGGCTGCAGCGGTGGCCGGTGGTATGCGGATTGCAGTCTGCGAATGCAAGTGCGCAGTGAGCGGATTCATTCGCTCATTCACGATTTGCGATGTGCGAGTGCAGCGGGCACGCGTCCCGGCACGCGCTCGCTTTGGCCCCTCGACTTACTACGCTGCATGCACTTTCTCTGCGCGGTGCATCTCCCGGCCCCTTTGAGTGTTGACCCTTTGTCGGGATCTTAAATTGTGTTAAATTAATACATCGCTCTGAGACACGAACTGGTCGCGCGTGGCATTCGCCAACCTCGACCACATTGTCCAATACTTAGTGCGCCTCATGGTTGTGCGCGTACGCCTTTACAATCTGCACTTTCTTTATTTACTCTTCGTTCCTGTTACTCGATTCTTTCTTTTCAGTTTTTTTTTTGCTGCTCTGTGTTCTGAAGGGTTGCTTGTAATACGTAAGCTATTAGGTTGCGTAACTTCTGTTTTGTAAACGCAAGTTCTTTTTACAGTGTAGTTAAAAGTCATAGTGGCCTGTAGTCCACAAGCCACATGCTCGGTCTTAACTTTGCGCGATCTTACATCTTAAGTTGGCATAGATACGTATGTAGGTTTGCAGCGTTTGAAATCAAAAATCTTATTTGAGGAAATATCGACAGATTTTTCACCATAACAGATAACGTTAAGTTTCGTGCAATAATTTTATTAATATAGTCTAAAAAATTAAAAGTGAAGCTCCAGTTTCTGATGACATTTCCTTCATTGCGCGTATTTTTACCTATTGCGTATATTATGGCCTTTTATACATTTTTAAATAGCCCGTAGAGTAGCGACCTAGCCTTTGGGAGGTAATTTGATCAAAAGAACGTTCGCGGACACGTAGCATCTCTTCTCAATGCCGGGCTTGGTAACAACCTGTGTGCCAACATGCCAGAATATACTTATGATGCATGTGTTTCTAAAAGAGTTTAATATGTGTCTTATTCTAGATAAGACGTATTAGCAATCTTTTCAGGCCTTTATTGGTCTTTCACCCAGCTTTCCATGTTAAGAAGAACTCTCATGTTATCTATCGTGCTGCCTAGGGCTTGCAAGACTGACTTTTTGGTTCTTTTTTTTATCGAAGATAGGCTTGCGCTTGATGACAATAATGTCTGATGGAAAGCAATAATGAGGTCTAAGTTGGAGCGCGCTTGCCTAGAAAATGCCTATTTACTCCTCTTGAAGGCACCCAGATTTTACTTGGCTGGAAACACGAAGGTTGGAAGGCCGTTCCACACATTAGCGGTTCGTATCAGAAATTCTGATTTTCTGATACGAACCGCTGATTTCCGATGATCTGATTTTGGTTTTTGGTCTATGATCCTATGTACGGAGTGTGTGACCCTCTGCGATAGATAATTCAAGTGACCACAGATGTATATGCTCGTAAGTCTGTGGTGTGTTGTAATTGATGTACTTGATTATTATTCTCGTAATGATTAATTAAAAAAATATGATTTGGTTCTCAAATCACAACATAGGTTTTTATAGTGAATTTGGTTTGAGGGTTTTGAACCTAACAGATACATGAGTAAAACGAAACCTTTATTGATGACTTTGCTGTCAGAAACGGGTAAACCTAACCCAATAGACATCAATAATTCAGTATTTATACTGAATTATTGATACCTATAACTGAATTATGGATATATAATTTATTTATTTATTGATATATTCAGTACTTATACTGAATTATTGATACCTACCAAATACTGGAGTCTTTACATGGTTTCCATGGGTGTATAAAAACTTCAAGGCTCTGAGTAAACCTGAGGAAAAGGTCTTTTTCGAAAACACAAAACCTAAATACCTAGGTATTTCCGTTTTCCCAAAATCATAGCATTTAGCAAAGAGCAAGGTTTAATAGCACAAGAAAAGGAAAAGAATCGAAATTTTAAAATTTATAAAATAAAATAAAAAATAAATAAATAAAAAAGCCTTTATTTATCTAATGCGCTTATGTCTCAGGTACATTGTTTTATGTATTACTATAACTATAATTACATTGGAATTTTACAGATATATTTTTAAAGTAATGTTATTTTTGTTTATATAACTCAAAGAATGCTCATATTTTTGTCTGATCGTCACTACATTTATATTAGTCAAAATATTCAAATTATAAATTATTTTTAATGTTATAAATTAACTTTATTAAGATTTTTCAATAATCCGTCGCATTAGTCGCCTCAGCGGCGTAGGCCTCCCCAACTTTTTCCAGAGTTCTCTGTCTCGAGCTCTACGCATCCAGTCTTGTCCCACATTGTGGGTGAAAACATTATTTTAAAACTTATATAAACATTTAAAGATATTGTTTCTAGACGGACCAAATCTTCACAGAATAGGTGTTAGAATAGCAATGGCCGCTATATCATCGAATAATGAAAATAAATTGAATAATAATTTCACCCGCTTTACAGCTGTATTCAGATCTTAGTACATTTCATAAATACTACTTTAATGAATCCAGTGATTGCTATGTGACTAGTAAGTTTAGCTAACAAAATAAGTTTAATTAACCAAGGACATAGAGTATCGGAAGTTTTTGAGCTGTTATAGCTGTCAGCTGTCCCTGTTTGAGATAGCCGGGAATTCCGGGAAAGTCCCGGAATTTGACGTGTGGTCCCGTGTCCAGTAACTACACTTTACTGTCCCGGAATTCATGACTAGTTTTTTTCCCGCAAAGTTAAGTACGACCGACACCACGGGGCGGCGCGAGTCTAGTAGGCTGATTCTGTATCGTTCAATTTGTTAGTTAGCAAGGGTTCACTGGATTGTTAACTAAAAAACGGAGGCAAAAACCATACTTTTGCATTCTTTTTGCACAAGTTACCAACCTAGGTTGGGTATGGTATCATGTCAACATACCATGCTAGTTGCTAACTTGTGCAAAAAGTATGCAAAAATAGGATTTTAGCCTCCGTTTTCTTAGTTAATTATCCAGTGAAGGTTACTAACTGACAAACTGAACGATACAGAATCAGCCCCTAGGTCCAAACTTCCAAAGTCGCTAAATTGGAAGAACACTGTGTGGAACACCATTCCACACTAAAAACTATATAGTGATAAACATTAAAAAGTAATCGAATAAGATTTATTTTTATTACTTTTACAATAAGTTGTTGTAAAAATATAAATAATTAGTACTTAATTTTGTAATAAATTTTTACTGCCCGTCCAACAGCAAACATCAATAATTGTAGTTGGATTTGGACTCTAAAACTCCAACTGCGTCGGCCTAGTTAGTACCTAGCTACCTTAGCCGTAACTGATGTGGCATATTCGGGACATCACTTACGGCATCTTTATTACTAGGTACCTCAGCTCATTTATTTGTGTTGGTGGAATGGGAAGTGGAATCATTGGCTGGACTTGATGATGACACGGAGGTAGGGATGGATGCGGTGGCCCGCCATTGGCCGCGGCCGGCATGCGTCGGTGCAGCGCCGCGACGCTTGCACCCTGTTGCACTCCGCCCATCCCATTGCACCCCCACTCTTCCCACCTTTACGAGCAAACTAGTGGTTGCTATAGTGATAGTTTGGTACAGTTTACTTACTTCTGTTGCCTCTTCTTTGAAAGTGAAATTCCTTAAAATATATTCAGTGTAAGAGCCAAGTTACAACATTGATAAGATGAACATCAATTGAAATTTTATTATTTATCCTTGACGTTATTTCAGACTATAGGTCTGAAAGCGTTAGCGAACTAAAGCCATGTGTACTTAACAGCTGTTTCCTTTGACAGCAGTAATAATTTGCCACACTCTGGTTAAGCTTATGAAATTGCTCTCCAAAGACCATTTTTCTTACAAAGGTTTGTAATAAATTGTGTCAAGGAGTTAATAGTTCCTTTATCCAAAAATCTGACGTTGCTGTAGTGCTGGTATATATACAGTCAGATAAGTCATATGGCTATGGGCTACAGCTGCAGGTCTGTGATTTTGATCTTTATCTATATTTCCACCGTTGGCTCGTAAGTCGTAACGTCCCCTTTGAATGGGGATATGTCATGCAAATGAAAACATTCGTCTTGCAACCAGAATCAACAGTTTAATTCATAATAGGTACTTGTCAAAGGGCCCTCATTGCCAGCGGAAGCAGTATTCTAACGACGTTGTTTGTACCGCGCGCTCCTGCCTCTACCACCACATTGCCACTCGCCCTCGGCTCAGCTTAGTGTCTAACCTGTTTTTGCAAGTGGACGAAGTAGGTTAACTTACTGGTTTGTAGCTGTTTCTGCACAACCATCACAGCTACATTCTACAATGTTTCAAATAAGAATGAAGACAAGAATAATATACGGTTTATATATTTTATTATGCACGCCCCCCATGTTTGTATATCTTTCACATATCATCAACATCACTTACTTTTAAAATTGAAGGATAGCCATATATCGCCAATATACAGACATAAGATATTCATTCTTCTTCTATGTCATCGTATATTAAGAAACTTATTTCAGTGAACTTTCCAAAGGGGGTAGTATAAATATTTCAATCCACGAAGCCCCACTCAGTCAAAATCGCTTATGTTTCATTCGATTCGTATGGAGTTTGAGAGGGGCGCGTCATCGTGGACTGAAAGTCCTATACCAGCTATAGCCTTTTCTTCAGCATTCCTGTACGTTTATAGTATAACGTCCCTGTTTCGCAGCGTTATTGGCTCGTGCAGTATGTGTACCGTAATATGTCGTCGTGCGAGAGACCCTTTGACAAATCGTATCGTATGTTCATTTCATGAAAGATGCTATGTGCCATGCGACACGTAGTATAAGGCGATGCCCCGCTGCATCCCTTCTTTGGTCCACCTCCTGAGACCCAGATCCATTTAGCATTGAAGGCTGGTTTTGACCTCATTTTACTCGTTTCTAGAAGCATCCACTGTGACGGGACATTGTGGCCCTCGGGTGTTCGATTTTCTTTATAATTGATGAGTATATTCAGGGTGGATATTTTAGCCAACCCCTAACGTAGTCTGTGGATCATGACAATCTTGCCGAGCGCGCTCGCCTTCAGATTGCGTGCAGAGCAAGCTTTTGACGTCGTATTCGATTCGTCTACAGCAGTCAACATCATAGTTAGTTTTCTGTTACCCATTCTTTTTATCTACGAATCGTGGGATATTCCATTCGGTAAAGGATGTCGCGAAACTTTGATCCGGCAACGATTCTTCTTGATACTAAGACTTTTTACTTCGACGCCTCCAGCCTGCACCATCGAAAACTAATATTATGTTTGCATTGAGCCGTACGCGTGTACTTGTTTAACTTTAAATGAGTCGATATCGAGTGCTAAATATAGCAATTCACGTAGGTAGTTTTCCTCGTGCATCCGAACTACTTTAACGGCCTACAAGCCGTATTTAGGTGATTTTGAATGAAGTTTTATGCAAAAACTATAAAGACAATTACCCTCAAATTTACACGTCATGTATTTTGGGTCTTTAATCTAAAATCGCTTAGAAGCAGAAACACGATTGGATAAAATTTTCTCGATAGAAAGTTCTCCCAAAAGTTGCTCCAAAATGTAATTTTTGTTTTAATGTATCGGTAATAATAATACCCTAAAACGCTTAGAACAGATTTTTGATAACTGGCTTAGTTTTTGAGTAATTAGGTAAAACGTCGTTTTTCTGCTATATTCTTCCGCGACGCTGCATGTCGCACCTACCAAATCTCCGTGAGAGTGAGAAAGACAAAAATAAATTCAATAAATCCCCTTAATCGAAAAACACTCTTCACATCCCGTAGAATAAGTACAGAGTTTTCGTAAAATATCTGAATGGATAGACGACAGACGTTATCAATCCACTCGCTCAGTGTCAATTTCTTACGGACTCGTTCGAGTCTCGTTCCGTTACGTGTAGCTGGGGGAGCGTACAAACGTTTTAATTATTCTTTTGAAAAATAATTACAGTTTCTACATTCCATGCGGTTGCCTGGTGGCATTCGAGAGCCCGGGTCGACTGCTACTTATTTTATTACAAAGGGAGAAAATTCTTTATTTGGGTTGCAGATTACATCAATCAGTAATCCCAAAAACAATGTTTGGTTTAGTCTGTAGACTGTACTGTACACTCGATGCTGTTTTCATGAGAAACTGTAAAAATGTCTCAATTCGATGAAAACTCGAGATTGATCAAGAACACAACATTATGTTTATGTCCGAAATCGGAATTTCGGAGCGAGCAGAATAGGGTTCTTGGGGTGGTAAGAGTGGTCGTTGTCAACTTTAGAACAACAAACCATTCAATAATATATCCCTCATCCATTAAGATGAGGGGTTTATATTTAGTTTGTAGTCTTCCATAATTTACACATCCGATGATTTACATCCACCGGTCGAGAAGATTGGTGATTAATGTGGTGATTGGTAAAGAAACAAAAAACAATCAGCGTGACAAAAGATCATCCAAAAAGTTCAAATGCCAATAGAATAGCTTCAGACAAGTTCCTTTAACTAACATAGCACCGATGATTTGTTAATTTCTTGTATGGATAAAAAAAATATTATACTGACCATAAAAAGTGAAAAGATACATTCTTGATATACTTATATTAAGTATGTAAACATTACTCTTTACACAGATTTGTGCAGACCAACTGTTGTAGATTTTTCCTTCTTTCCTGTATTTTTTTTAATACAGTCTTTCCATTGATCAAACTTGAAACAGAGGAAGCCTTTCAAACCTTAATATAATTTTCTAGTCCACAGACTTCGAGTGTGCCCTTTTCGATCTAATTATTATTTTGTAATTTAATTTAATTTGCTTAACCTACTTTGTGCTTCGTACTCCTACATGCAAAACAGTCCAATAATAATTTATATGATAATAATTTTATATTTTAAGATAATACATATTTATATTTAGTTAGCTTTGGGACATGTTTGAACTTTGAATCAGTGGATTCAAAGCTGTCTCATCCCTACCCCGTATTGCCATCTTGATGTTATACTCCCTAATGTCGCTCTGTGTGGCCTTCACCGCTTTTGAAATGAACCAAGCTGTCGTGTCACTGCTGTCGTCAGTGTAGTAAGTGCAGCTTCTCGTGTGATGCGTCATGGCGACCATAGCACTTTCGTGAAGCTGGACTTTCCTAGCGCTTGTTCTTATTGAATGTCGCGCCGTGTGCTTCATGAATAGTACCTAGTCTACATACCTATTTACCCGTGATCCCTTTCCCGTGCCGTACCGCTTTCACATTTCCTTTTCACTTTGCGTATGTGTTAAATACAGGGTGTTTTCTACGGTCTTCGGGATCTGAGCTCCTGTATACCCAGTCAGCTCTAGAGACCGGATCCGATGTCGTGATGAGTAAATGCTATCATAAACTTCGCTAAGTGCAAACCATATTTTGGAAGCATCGGAACTTCATCCATGAGAAAAATCTATTTCTGATAATTTTGTCGCTTTATAATAATTAGGTTTAATAATAAGATTAAGTACTTATACAATAATTACTCATTGAGAGGTAAAGGATAAAGGCAATCTTAATCTTAATATTATGCATGTAAATTAAGTACTTAGTTTGAGACAAAGTCACAAGTCACAAGGTCAGCCAGTTGCTTGACATTTTTAGTGTTATTATTTTCGCAATGATTGTACTTATAACTATAATACATATTATTAAAGTAGTTATTTTTGCGATGTGGTTAATGTGGTTATTGTCGCGTTGTGCAGTGACGCGGTGCGCCCGCGCCTTTCGGTGACGGCCCACGGTAATTATGAATGGCCGCGGGCCGCGCGTGACGCAACGTACCCGGCCGACGCGACGCTGGCGGCTGGATGCACGCTCGCGCCGCAGTACACACTCAGCTGCGCTCGATCGCTGCGTTCGAACGATACGCCGCAGTAGACCATACCTTACGGCCTTACGATACGTTGTTATAACAAGAGGACCGCCGCCGCTCGCTACACTTCTACGTGTTCCGCTCGTTAGCTCGCTAGACGTCTTTGTGAACCAATCGATATTGTGCGATTCGATATATGGGGCCCCTATATAGAAGTTTTCGTTGAGGACTACACCTAGAGGAGCTTTATTAGATGTTTGTGGAAATTGGAAAGGTGCTGTGTTCTGCGTGGTTCGATCGTGAAGGACCAGCATCCAGAGTTCAGCATGTTGACTCTTTGTCGTTTGGAGGTTGTTGGGTGCAGCGGGACCCGCGGCGGGTGGCGCGGGACGCCTGTGCCGGAGTGCCGGACGAGGTAGGCGGTATCGGACGACCGCCCTCTGTAGGCCCCGGGACAGGCGCCGCGCCGTAGAAAAGGCATTGGCGCGGGGCGCCGCCGCACGGACCCACTAACGAATGTACTACTCGAACTTCTATCGTTTTAGTGGTGGCTGTAAACCATCTGGCGCATGTCGATAAAAAAAACGACGCATTTAGTATACGTTGTACCTATTTTTCAAAAAAAATCTACGTTAGATGAGTCAAAAACTGCGAGTTGTTGGGAAAAATCGTCATGTATCTCCCTCTCTCGAAAAGTGGCTTGCCGCTGGATATATTCGAGAATTAAATCGTTTAGAAAGCTTGTCCATAAACCTGCTACTTACATTTAGCACTGCAATGATAATCTCGATTAGATTATCCTTGTATTAGTTAGTAATATGTCTTTAGTCTATACATGTCTGCCGTTTAGTGTGAGAGTGAACGTCTCGCAAGACACGTATTTATACTGAATACATAGTTAATATAAATAATATATATTGGAGTGTAGAAACCCGAGAACGCTTGACAATTTTTGATTTTCATTAGTGTACAACACAATACTAAAATGTTAAAGGGATAACGTGTGATTTTTAACTTTCATATTATAATATTATGTCTTTCAAGAGAAATTTTTGTCGATATTGTGGTGATAAATTTTACTCTAAAAAATTTCGGCAAAATCATGCAAATAAACAACAACATATCTACCTGTGAAATGTGCAATTATCTGGATTATTTCTATAGGCACTATCACAAACACTCAGGGAATAAGACATCTTTGTTAGGTAATTACATAGATATTCACGTATGAACACAAAAATTTCACAAAAAACAAGCAGGTACTTTACACGGACCGCCTTGACCCGCTCTGCTAGTAAAAGTTTGGTTTAACCGAGGTTGTCTTTTTTACCTTACTGTATTGCCGGAAGAGATTTTCTTCTCCTTCGCACGGTTTGTGGGGTCTGTAGTCTATCCTTGATCTGAGCATGGAATGACGCCAATGTTATCGAAATCTAAAAAAATCGCTGGTCGAAAAATCAGCATGGCGCTTTTGGTGCTGCTACCACCAAAAAAATTAAATAAGTCACTGGAGAAAAAATAATAAGAATTTTATTTTGTATGGAAAGTAACTAAAATGTATGATTTTTTTCGCTTATTAATACGTATCCATGAACAATTACCACCTAGGTTTCTTCGACTAATAAATTGTTGAGAAAATTAAAATACTGATTGAGAAATTGCCACAATCTCGATATACATTATGCATACGAGGGTGGCATCAGCGATATCGTGAAGCAGTCAGGTTTTGTATTCCTGCCGGCCTGCAATCAAATGTGAAGCAGGACGCTGGTCACAGGAACTCCTCATCTAACTTGGTAGTTTGTACGTATTGGATTTCTCTGCAAGAAGTTGGCAGATAAAAAACAATGACAGTGATGTCTGATGATTTAGGAGCAAGAATGTAGGGTTTAAGTGAAGAACTTAAGTTTTGCGAGAAGTGTTCGATATTATTATTTGGTCATTTCTCTTGCTAAAGTGAAATAAAACTGCTTTAATTGTTTAACTACTTCACATTGAACCCCTTAATATATCCGCAAATACCAGGCGTTGCGCCACTTGGTTCTAGAAATCCTTACGGCACATCGATAGGCCATAATGTTCTGAAACCATGCTTCACTGAAACTCGCTGTCAAATCATACAGCGGTAGCCCAATAAATAGTACTTCATCCACAAGGTTCTCCTTGGTAGCTTTTTGAGGACTCTATGTACATGTTTTTCTAATCTATTCTTTGCCTCTACCACTGGCCTTTTCCTACCTATCGAAAAGCATATTTGCCTTGCCGACTTTTCTCGTATATATACGAGAAAAGTATAATTACAAATCCAAGAAAATCCGCCGGAGCTGCTGTGTTCTGCCTGTGACAGTGTTGATGGTGCTGTTTACCAGTTGATGACTAATTCAATTTCTTGATACTTCTCATATACCGGCAGTTCATCAATACTTACTAATTGCATTAATTGATATTGGCAACGAAAACAGCAATTGCAGCTCCGACGGATTTTCTTGGATTTGTAATTATACTGATAGGTTCTTAGTTATTATTTTCCTTTAGTCGGGGAGTTTCAAAAAAAAATTATTTTATCCTTTTTCAATTACAAGTCTGCAAAAGTCGTGGGTGTTTTAAATTTTTTTAATTTTCCACTTGTTTTATAGTTTTAAAACTGCATCTAAATCGGTCAAGCCGTTTTTTAAATAAATGAGAACATTGATGTGCACAAACAAACACACAAACAAACTAGCAAAAATATTTTTGCATTATTGGTTTTTGACAATTTAACATACAAACAAACATAAAATCACATTAATAAAGTAATGTACAAACGATCTCTCACCCTAAACGCATATACCCGTACTCCATTCCGTCGTGGGTAAAAATCATTGCTAACTGTTTTTGTTGCATTGCTTTACATTAAAGTTGTAAAAAATTAATAGGCCCGTTTGGGCATATATCATCTCGACGAGACTATTAATGAGCGATACGACTCTCTACTCGATATTGACGATGAATCGATTCAAGTTTGTATCATTATTTGATCGATTTTATAAAGCAAAGTGCATTGGATTAAAGTACTTATCAGAAAATATAACTTAAACTTAATATTGTAGGTATTTTGAAATGAAATAACGAGAGAAAAGGTGATTATATTTTTAGTTACAATGCCATTTACTCAATTAAACATTCACTCAGTCACGCGCCGCTTGGTCAAAGACAGCCCATGGTATAGATATTAGTGTCGCCAAGCTCATTCGCTTCAGTACAGATCACTACACAATATTCGATTACTATTAAAATCGAATGAAGCTGGTGAAATTTAGTAATTAAGTGGTTACAACACTAAAATTTAAAAAAGACTGAGAACGTGACTGGTCTTAGACACTTTACGTAATAAATTAGTAGGTATGATAGTAATCCAAATTAGTGTTATGTAAAGAAGCAGTAAATCATCGATAACTTATTAAACATGTATTATTTTCTGACTTTGTCAATTTGTTATGGGTGTTTGTCAAAATTACTTACAGACAACACAATAATTTATCATGGTTTACAATATATAAAGTTTCATTGAAATCTAAATAAAAGCTACAGATTTAATAAAATTATTATATACAAATAATTTAAGAATAAAAATATTTACAAAATGTACACACCGTCCAAATGCTGGCTTAATGGCATGGTACCCAAAACACTGGCGCTATTGCCTCGCTGTATAGCTAGGCTTAGCCGTTGGGCGAAGTAAGCGCCAGCTCTTTGGTCACCTGACAGGTGAACCAACTCTTTGGATAGGATATTCACAATTTTTTTTGTGTCTGATGACCATGGTCATCAACCTAAAGTCTGAAATGCAAGCGCCGCAAAAACGTAGTCCTTGCTGATTACCGAGTATTTGCGGCGCTTAAGCATTTGTGCAGACTCTGCACCTGCACCCACCTTTTGGTACGTACCTGGTAAATGAGATGCAGCCAAGGTATCGACGCAGGTCGCATCCCACACTAAGGCACGTCCTATCAACCACGGTATTATGGTCATCCCGTCCGGCCTCTTGCCATCATCCCTGAATAGACAGGATGGCTCTAATTGCGCAGGGATAGAAGCAGTGGCCAGAGCGCGGCGTACCAAATCATTGATAGTACCGTGGCGATAAAGGCGGCCTGCACTTCTGGTGCAGCTGAGGCCATGGTAACCAAGTTGATCCACGCGACTGCCACAGGGACAGATATGAGGTTCACAAATTTTGATACCCAAGCATAGACACACGGCAACACGAAGTGCTGTTCTGTCGAGTATCGTCCCCAGGCTGTGGGATGGCAGCGCATGTAGCAAGTGACCAGATTCTTTTTTGGAAACAGCTAAAATTTGAGATTTATCTGTAATTGAGGTACACTGCGCTACGAGATCCGCGTGAGTCGCTATAATACGTGGTTAGTCCCAGAGGACCTGACATTCCACAGCCGTTGGAAAATTCTCATCAGGACAAGATGCACTCCAGGCCAATCTCGCCTCTGACAGGCTCTCCACCTTTACATTGATCGGATTTAACAGATTAAGGATCTGACCAACGAGGGCGGTAGAGCCCGAAGCAGAAGACAAGAAAGCCGGGAGTGCAACACTTGAGATAGACCGTGTGCCTAATCCCCCGTATTTCACAGGGAGACATGCTTGGGTCCAAGCGCGGTCATTAAAATTAAAATTAAAATTTAAAATTATGCTTAAACATTCTTTAAGTGACGTCCAATTTTGAAATCAAAGAGGGGTATTTCCAAATGGGACTGCACCTCAAGAAGTACATGAATTTAGGGGCGAAAAGGCACAACCGTAAAATGTAAATGGCTACATGAGGCTTTATGTCCAATAAACGTTGTGAAAATTTATCAAAATTTTGTAATTTAGAATTTAAAAAAGAAGGAAATGCTTCTTCGAAAATTGGAGCGCCTAGGAGAGTTAAATTTTGTTTTGAAACTAAAGTAATTTCTGTAAATATTACACTTAAAGAATTTTGAATATTGATTTTTAAACCCCGTCGAAATCGAATCCGGAAAGAAAACTTCGCATTTTGAAAAATGTATCTTTAAGCCAATTTCAGTTTGTCAATGAAATTCTTTCCATCTATTGGGAGAAATAACCTGAATTCCTAAGTGTTGAATTGAAGTGATATTTCTGTACCTACTTGAGGTGAAAAACATGTTAAATGTCAAAGAGACTGGTCATTGAAAATTAATAAAGCTTTCCCGCATATCGCACCTCGCTAATCACTCCGCTGGCCTCGTTCTTAGCCAGTCGTTGAAAACATTTTGAGTAAGATAATTTCTTTATCGAATATGTCGATAGATCTGATTCTAAATAAGTGCCTCACTACAGCGCTGCTCTCCCCGCGGCTGGCCTCGTTTTTGCCACGCCCAGCGCGCGCATTCTCCAACAAAATACACAAAATGGACGTATGGAGAATCGAGTCGGGTCGCCGGCCGGCACTCGGCTGTGTTCGTAGATCGCGCGGGCGCGACGAGCGACGAGTGAGCGGTTGAGTGAGGACCTGAGTCACGCACGTCTCATCAGTTAGTCGAGTAGTAACCTCGCTAGCCTGCGAACCGTACGCACGGCGCACACGTGTTCCGCGCCCGACTCCCGTTCCCTATTCCAATCCACGCGAACAACGCCCTCGGGTGCCAACTGCCGGTCCGACCGGTGCAGTGCCTCTCGCGCTTTCGGCCTATTATGTAACACGAAAACAAACACCGCGCCTTTACCAGCGAGCACGTGTGCGCACCGACTACTATACCTCGCCGTCCACATTCACCCCGCGAGTCGTGACTGACTAATTTATCGACATCGAGACATCACATCGTCATACTCAAACACTATCATCACAACACTGTCTTTATATACCTATATATCGTCTAGTCTAGCGTCAACGGAAAGTTTTATACAAGATCAAGAAGCGTAGTTCTAGTACCTACCATAGGTTGATCGCGGATCGATACCTTCTTTGGTAAAAAAACGTGTCGAAGCGAATGTGTTAGTGCTATTACAGTTGTCGTTCAAATAACCTATATCAGTGCAAAATGTCTAATTCAATGGAGCAGCAATTTGGAGAACTGAGCCTATCGCAAGAAGATCACGATCAAATTTTTGAACAAGAGGATCCCCAAGATCAAAGGTTTGTTGTAGCTTGTATTCGAATCGCCACTTACTGTTAACTTTCCAGTTTCAAAAGATTTATATATTCTCATTATTAATTCAAGACCTCATTATTCTGTTACTGTGATTGTGAATCAATATATCCTAGAAGCTAAATATGTAGGTAAGTAGGTATGTTACGTACCATCTTTCGCTGTCTATGTGATTAGATAAAAACTTTAAGCTATTCTGTAATTATGAATGCAGTGTTATCAAGTTCTAAGGTCCGGGTCTCTGATTCAATTTATTCACTATTCTAAACCTGTATTTGTACTGTAAATCTATTCTTTCTTATCGCTTACCGCGCTCGTTCTACCGCTAATGACCGTGAATGCGCGTACCTACGGAATGAACGCCGACGGCGACCGGCGACGGCCGAACGGCTTTGACTCACGTGCGAGTGTTGCCATAATACTCTCGTGCCAGTGTTGCCATAATATCAGAATATTTAAAATGCGGGAATTATGAATGCAGTGTTATCAAGTTCTAAGGTCCGGGTCTCTGATTCAATTTATTCACTATTCTAAACCTGTATTTGTACTGTAAATCTATTCTTTCTTATCGCTTACCGCGCTCGTTCTACCGCTAATGACCGTGAATGCGCGTACCTACGGAATGACCGGCGACGGCCGAACGGCTTTGACTCACGTGCGAGTGTTGCCATAATACTCTCGTGCCAGTGTTGCCATAATATCAGAATATTTAAAATGCGGGAATTATGAATGCAGTGTTATCAAGTTCTAAGGTCCGGGTCTCTGATTCAATTTATTCACTATTCTAAACCTGTATTTGTACTGTAAATCTATTCTTTCTTATCGCTTACCGCGCTCGTTCTACCGCTAATGACCGTGAATGCGCGTACCTACGGAATGAACGCCGACGGCGACCGGCGACGGCCGAACGGCTTTGACTCACGTGCGAGTGTTGCCATAATACTCTCGTGCCAGTGTTGCCATAATATCAGAATATTTAAAATGCGGGAATTATGAATGCAGTGTTATCAAGTTCTAAGGTCCGGGTCTCTGATTCAATTTATTCACTATTCTAAACCTGTATTTGTACTGTAAATCTATTCTTTCTTATCGCTTACCGCGCTCGTTCTACCGCTAATGACCGTGTTTGCGCGTACGGAATGAACGCCGACGGCGACCGGCGACGGCCGAACGGCTTTGCTTCTCGTGCGAGTGCTGCCATAATACTCTCGTGCCAGTGTTGCCATAATATCAGAAAATTTAAAATGCGGGTAGTCTGTTAAGTAAGTCAGTGTACTTTGATAATTTTGAGGAAATTCAAAAATCGCAATCGGGCAACATTAAACTTCCTGTTTCTATAGGGCGTCGAACCTTGCTTGATACTTGATTATTACTTTATTTCTGTTTTTGTCAGTACATAGTAATAATATTATGAATAGTATGTTAAAAGTTAATATTATTGAATTGAATGTATATAAATAAGTAAACAATAAAAATAAAACTAACATTGTGTGGTTTTATAATAACGAAACAAGAGAAACTTTGCGAGTTACGGCCGCCATAAATCTAATTTGGAGTTAAAAGAAATTTGGAGTTGATAAAGCTTACTATAGTAGGATTAGTTACATGAATCAAATCCTTGGGAGTGAAGGAACTGCTGTATTATAATTACTAGCTCAACTAGTTTTTAAGAGCTTTTGTGAAGTGGTGATAACCGAAAACAAAACCCGGCTGAGTTTGTTGTGGGCTTCTTCTCAGTGCAGGGCGCGTTGGAACCCTCGTAAACTTAGTTTTAAGTCGACTTGTAGTTATCACCGTACATAATATTATGTAACAAATACTGTTGACGTTTTACAAGTGCCTTGTAAGTTAGGCCTATGTGAAATAAACATATTTTGAATTTTTGAATAAAGAAAAGGAAAATTTGCAGAAAAAAATATAAAGAGGGAAAGTAAGAAATTCTAATTTTTGAATGTATTTTGTAAGAAAAATTAGCAAGTAAATTTTTTATGCAAAGTATCAAAATTATTCGATCCATCGATAATTATTTTACTGTGTTGCTCTATACCTCTTTTCAACTACCGTTTAATTTACCCAAGTACATTGACTTACTTAACAGACGTATTAAAATGCGGATTATTTATTATTTAATTACGTATATGAAGTGTTTCCATTTGTTTCTAAACTTATGAAACTACCTAAAATGTCAATTTCATTTGGTCTATACTCGGCGCGGCGAACGTTGATCCCTGTGACACTGACAGCTAATGTCACCATATAACATTGTGGTGGCGTCACCATTAAATTGGGATCATATGGGGGGCGTCTAAAAATGCCATTTATAAATTTTACGTAGCTTTATATTAGTAATGATATTCCGTTGATATTTTTAACAATTCTTAACATTTACAAGAAGTTATCTCAATCTGAATTTATGTTTACGTCCTGCAAAACTTACGTCGTGTGACGTTTATCGACTAGGGCGGCAAGTATCGATAAAAAAATGTCGGTAATGGAAACGAGTGCACAATTTTTTCATATATTATAGTTATGGTTCATATATTATGGTTTTAGTTCATATATTATGGTTATGGAAAATAACAAGGTTGGAAACTTTCGTTTTACTTACCTACTTAATCTATGCCAAAAATCTTAAATTAATACAACAACAACATAATGGACATTAAAAATGCACATTATAATATTTTTTAAAACATGTTTACCAACGTGGCTGAATGCAAGCCACGACTTTGTCTAAAAAAAAAAATTATCGACACGACCAAAGACACGACCCATCACTAACACGAACTGTCATAGGGATCAAGGTTCGCCGCGCCGAGTATATTAAGTGCAATTCTAAATAATTGTTACGTATATAATGTAAGTTAATGCTGCATCTTTCGGTGTGTATGTGATGAGATAAAAAGGTTAAGCTATATTCTGTCCTTTTTCGCCGAATTACGAAAGCGCAATGTTCAAATTCTAAAGTCCTGGTCTCTGATTCAATTTATTCACTATTCTAAACCTGTATTTGTACTGTAAAATCTATTCTTTCTTATCGCTTGCCACGCTCGACTGCTATCGCAAATGACCGACAACGCCGAACGGCTTTGCCTGTCGGCGAGTGTTGTCATAATATTATTCTCGTGCCAGTATAATGTAAGAAAATTGAAAATGCGGGTAGTATGAAAAAGCGCGGATTATTTATTTATGTAAGTATATGAAGTGTTTCAATTTGATTCTAAGGTGATGATACTACCAAAAGTTAGCTTTAGAGGATGTTCGGCTAATGGCATCTGCAATCAACATGTCTGATCCCTTATCCAATGTGATTTGATTTATATATATTTTATGTACCTTGTATAGGTCGCACAGCGAGAGTTGAGGCGAACAACACAAGCAAAGTTTGTGTCTGTATACGCCGATGCGCTGACATTTGACAGAGAATGATACAGAGTGTTGTATGAAAAAAAATGGGTATACTTAATACCCACATAATTAATATAGAAAATTATTTTGTGCTTATATTATTAGAATTATTTTAGGGTATGTTTTTTGAAGGCGGTTCACTTTTTTAAATAGAAATTGAGTTATAATTTTGTTTTGATTGTGATTTTGCTTTTATAACAATACAACGTTAGATTTATATATTACTTATTATTAAATACTTGTTATTTGTATACCTATTGACACAGAATACCATAATTTATACCTTACGCTAAGTCATTCTGTCAATCAGTCAATCAAACTACAAGCGATCAAGAGATACATTTCGGATAAGAAGTGCAAAATAAAATGGTCATCAAGTGTTTTCATTCCAATCTTCAAACCCCAGCACGTAACAATATTTTGTGGCGGTATTACTATAACATCTTCTTCTACAACAGGATGCAAAAACAACATCGACAAAGTCGTGAAATTGTATTTAATGTGTTCAATTATTTTAAAGAAAACGTAAAAAAGACAGATCTAATGTAATTATGACTGAATTGTATAAACTGATGTCCCGTCTTACATCTTACATAAATGAAACACCTTGTATGTAAATATTACGTTAGTGTGAGTGCCGTGTTCGCCTCAACTCGTTGCGCGACCTATACCTACGTAGCACAGAAAGTTTTTGGAATTGGCCAGTTAGAAACAATGACAATGAAATCTTTTTTTTTAATTTCGAATATAGAACTCTTTGGTTACCAAATGAGATATTGCATCCATTTGTCATTTGCTTTTGTGAATTGGCGACACTTATAAAAATCTTGTCACGCCTCAAAATGAATTTGACGCGCTAAAATTTTCTGTCCATGATTTTTTGCGACTTTCGTTGTGGTCTTAATTAACAACAAAGCTATGATAAACTTCGATTGGCATTTAATTGTAAAGGCAATATCGTGCCACTATTTACAACAGGGCCTATACTATGAACTTTTCTAGCGACGCAGTTCCGGTTACGATTCAGTTTTTCATGTCATCTATTTGTCAAATTCAAAGAATTTATGTCACGAATTAGCGATGCAATTCAGTTTAGGTCTGTAGTTGAGTCGCGATTAGAGTTGATGGTAGGCCCTCTGGTTTAATGAATTTAAACGTGGACAGAGCAAACTCAGACTTGCTTCGACAGCGACATCTGAAGATAACATCAGTTGCTGTTCGACGCATGATAGGTGAAGATAAGAGTGACCCACTAGCAGATGCCGGTAACCTTACGTATGAGTCAAATACAAAAAAATATTATACGAATATTTATTCGTCAGGAAGCTTTTCGCCAGATGAATCTCGCATACTCTGACTGAAGACTAGAAACGTCTTCGAATAAACGCGAAATGATGGAAAAATTTAACGAAGGTGACTCGAATGCTGTATTTGATATCGTCACAGGTGATGAAACCTGGATAAATTGCTACGAACCGAAAACCAAACGACAATCGGCTCAGTGGGTGTTTCAAGGTACAGAAGGGAAGGAGTCAAGGGAAAAAGATGATCCTCGAATACTACAACGGAATACACCATTACTATTATTAAAGTTCAAATCTTGATCAGGGGATGACATGGCCACCACTATAGTTTCACTTACAGACAACATTCAAACACTAGACACTGGTAACACTTCTGGAACTTCATTGTTATCTAAAGAAGGCAATTTAGCTTTTACGTCTTAATATTTTTCCAGATTGTTTTCATCTACTATAGTTTGTTCAAATAGTAATTGAAAAACTGTATTTAGCTGCAGTGTAAAATAATTACCTATGAATTGAATAGTTTTGAAACTTTACTTAAAAAAACGTATTAATTTGACTTTAAAAAAGATGTACTCATAAAAAAGGTTGAATGAAGGGATAATTATTAATGCCTGGTCATGACCGTAGGCTGTAGTCAGCTTTTCTACTCGCCTACTCAGTGAGCAAGCCGACTCGTTGCGAAGATATCTTTTTGTGTTATCATTACTGGTTTAGGCTGGATACGGATTAAAAAATAAATATATTGTTTTATTTGTATTAATATCATAAGTTAGTTATAAGTAGTTCGGCTAGTTAGGTTAGCTTAGTTGTAAGTAGTTCGGCTGTGATTCTCGAATCAAAATCTAAGTCTGAATCCAAAATAGAGTATTCCAGACATTTCATAAGAACTTGTCAGTCGTTTCGCAATCGCTAAGTATCTAAAACAGAACTACAAAATTATCGCCCAGTTTTATTATAATTTTTTTCCACATTTTCTATTATGTATTCTTGTTACCTATACGTGTTACTTTCAACATGTTTTACGTGATTCCATTCTTTTTTCCAATCACCACTTGTTATAGATATAAATGGTTCTTCTATCGACATTGGAATTCCTTTCTTTTATCTGATTACATTTTTTTCTACGAAATTTCTTTTCGCTAAATCTTTGTATCGTATGACCATGTTCTTTAGGAACCCTATCAATCTCATTGACAGGCATAGGTTTGTGCTTTTTCACAAGCTCCAATAAAACAGCATTGGTCTATTGGTCATGTCATCTGTGACAGTGTTCTATAACATTATTCACTTAACATTCCTTTTTTTGATCTTTTCTTATTGCAATTGTACTTTATTTTTTTTCAGTGAAATGGTAGTATGCGTTATCCATTTACACTAGATTCTGGTAGATTAGGTATTAGTTTTGAGCTGAGCAATTTCTTAAAATTTTCTTTATCATGAATAAATCGTGATCGTGATCAGCCTTATTATCTTTTCATTGAATAATAGAAGTGCTATATGTACAAACCCTTCTTGAGCTCCTGCGTGAACTACTATATATAGCGTTCCCCAAGGCGTATGTCAGATGATGAACTCCTTGATTTTGAAGGCCGATGTGTGTGCATTTAAGTCTCGTTCTACAAAGATCAAATATTTTCTGGTTTTCTGAGGATCTTCACAAAGTTATTGCATTACTTAAGTATCTGAACCGCCATGCAACAATATCTGTTCTTTCAACGAGGAGTGTTCACTTGCTTCTTAATTTTAATATTTGAAACTCAAATTATTTATCACTTTCCCCAAAGTTGCATTATTGCCTTCAAAATTTATATCCGCTTTCAGTTCCGCTATAAGTTAACGCAGTATTACGTATTTCTTTTCAAACTGTATAAAAAGAATGTATCTTACATTCCGGATGGCACATTCGTCAAAGTCATGTAAATTAATATTGAGAGGACGCCCAGACTTCGATCCTTTTCCTTTCCCCGGTGTACGGAAAATACATCATCATTCTAGCCTCTGCTTTAATTCGAGTAAGTGTGACTTTAGAAATACCTGGAAAAGGAAAATTGTATCCTTTATCGATCTCCTCGAAATGATATGTATTAATTATGCCCTCTGGGTTCTTCTTCTTCCAAAACCATCATCATCAACCATCAGACGCCCAGTCTGAGCTAGCTGTTGCCCTGTTGCAAAAGCCGGCGAGTCTGTGTTCATAGTCACCAAATCTAATTCAGCCAGCATCTCCATCACAGATAATTATCTACCAATTGGATTAGTGTATTTGTTTAACCACAGTCGGGAGGCAGCGTTAGTCTCCAGCCATATTTTGCATGGTTAATGATTGTCTTGATATCCCCAAGTTCATCTATATTGCGCTTGTATGTGACAGCTTGGTGAAATGAAATGTAGCAGCTATATGTTTATTGTGAGTCATCAACTGGAATCCACGTGTCTTATGATATCCCCAAGTTCATCTATATCGCGCTTGTATTATTCTATGTGACAGCTTGGTGAAATGAAATGTAGCAGCTATATGTTTATTGTGAGTCCTGATCAACTGGAATCCAAGGAAATCTATTTATCCTGTATATACCTATCTTTGATCTTTCTTTGTTGTATCTATGCGACTTTTAAAGAGGTCATCCAAAATCATTATTTCTTTAAATCGAAGATACCACGCTTGTCCCGCGAATGTCTAAACACCAAAACCCTCAACATTGTTAATGTACGAGTCTGAGCCTAGGCCATTAAAAGTCTAGATAAAAATCTAAATAAAATTTATTTTTCAATATAGTCCCCCTGGACTTCAATGCACCTTTGACATCTTTTATAGAGGGCTTGTACTCCTGATAAAAAGTAACCCGCGTCTTTGGCTAGAAAATGTTCATTTACGGCCGCCTTCATCTCTTCATCATCCCCAAATCTTCGTCCCCGTAGGTTTTTTTTCAAATTTTTAAATAAAAAATAATCACTAGGTGCCAGATCTGGACTATAGGGAGGGTGGTTCACTTCATCGAAGCCAGTTTCTCGCAAGGCTTGCCTCGCAATGCGCGCCGTGTGAGCCGGCGCGTTGTCTTGCAAAAACAAAATTCCTTTGCTGATTTTGACTCTTCTTTTTTCAACAATGGCTTCGCAAACTTTTTTTAAAAGTCCAGAATAATACTCTGCATTCATTGTAGTTTTTTTTGGAAGGTAATCTACGAGCAAAACTCCTTCGCAATCCCAAAAAATGGTGGCCATGAGTTTGGAAGCCGATTTTTCCACCTTGAACTTCTTCGGCGGCTTTTCCCCCTTCTCTATCCACTGCATTGACTCCTGTTTTGATTCTGGGCCATATTGTCGGATCCACGTTTCATCAACGGTGACAATACGAGTGCAAATTTCCTCCAAATTATCCTTGCACAAGTCTAAAAATTCTTCGGAAGTTTCAACGCGCCGCTGCTTGTCAAGTGGCGTGAGCATTTTTGGCACCCAACGCGCACTGACTTTATTCATGTGCAAATGATTGTGCATAATGTCTCCAACTCGTTCCTTACTGACGCCCAGCTCTTCTGCTATCTGCCACAATTTTATTCGGCGATCGTCCAGTAGGTACAATTTTTTTTACTTTTTCGATGTTTTCATCAGTGACTGCGGTGTTCGGCCGTCCCGAGCGGGGGTCATCTTCCAGAATCTCTCTGCCTTGTTGGAATAGGCGTGTCCATCGTTTAACCGTGGCTGACGACGGCCCAGATTCCCCGTAAACACTAGAAGTCTCTTCAAAAATTTCTTTTTCTGTTTTCCCTTTTTTACGAGGAATTTGATGACGGCGCGATGCTCAATCTTCGTTAATTGTAGCGTTGACTCAGACATGGTGATGTTTGTAAAGCGTAATGAAGCTAATGACGTGAAACTTCGCTTATATAGTGGGCAGATGTCGCTCAAGCAGTGACCTACCGGATGAGTAAATAGTACGACTGCAAGTACCTTAGGCTCAGAACTTTTCAGCCGCCCTGGTAAGCCCAATTACTATTATTGTAATTGAAAAGAAAGACACGATTATCCTTACAATCAAGACTACAAAAACTTTTTTTTACAATTTTTTTACTTTATACATGTACATATTGTTACTTGATGGGCATTCTGAGAAAAACCATTGCTTCTAAGATAATGAGGTCTAACTTGTGACGATAGTTTTTTTGTCTTTTTTTTTTATATAAAATTCAATCTTTTTGTTTATAAAATTCAACAAAATCTTGTGATTGGTAGGGTTATTATTGTCAGCAGTAATTATTATTACAGATGGATAACCCAAATGAGTAAATACATCTTGGCAAAAGAGATTTTGATGTCTTATCTTTTGAAGATCTTATTTCTAGCCAATGAGACAAGTAAAATATTCAACAAACAATATTCTTTTTTCTAAATGTTTTGATTTTCTTAATAAATAAAATTCTTTTGAATTGTCCAGAAACATCAGAAATAAGCTATATGAACGAAGCCAGGGACGCTTGGAGAGCGGCATGCCCAAACTCAGACTTCCCAACAATTCCATCTTCTCAGCGGCTGTGGGATGGGCTGATCTGTGAGCAAGTACGGAACCGTCTCATAAATACGTGCTCAAGCTCTGCAGATCGTGCTCGTCTCTTAGCCGTTGCCCAGTGGGAATCTGGTTTGTGGTTGCGGGCTCTCCCTTCTCCCAACACTGGCACGCTTATTGATTCGTCCACTTTTCGGATAGGCGTCGCCCTTCGTTTGGGCGCATCTTGTTGTGCACCACACCGCTGTCACTGTGGTGTTGTCGTCGACCAACTCGGTCACCACGGTCTTTCCTGTGCGAGGAGCGCAGGTAGGATTCCCCGACACGCCAGCTCTAACGATATCATCCGCCGTGCCCTTACCACCGCTAACTGTGCGGCCGTTCTTGAACCGAGCGGTCTAGTGCGTAGCGATGGTAAGAGACCGGACGGAATGACCCTGATTCCTTGGAAGATGGGAAGGCCTTTAGTGTGGGATGCGACTTGTGTCGACACACTTGCACCGTCCCATCTTCCTGGAACCAAAGTTAGGGCTGGTGCAGCGGCTGAATCCGCTGAAAACCTCAAAAGGCGCAAATATGTATCCCTAGACAGTGGGTACATATTTGAGCCTATTGGGGTCGAAACTATGGGACCGTGGGGACCGGGAGCAAAGAAAGTTTTTAAAGAAATTTCCTTACGCCTGGTCGATGCAACGCGTGACAAAAATGCTGGCCTCTACTTTGCCCAGCGAATTAGTATCGCGATACAACGAGGCAATGGGGCTAGCATTTTGGGAACAATTCCCTCTGACAGCGGTCTACTAGATTAATTTGTTTTAACATTTTAGTTTAATTTATAGTTTTTATTTTAGATAAGTATGTAGTTTTTAATTTAGATATAGTTTAATTTTATACCTAGTTTTAATTTTTAATTTAAGCTTATTTTTTTTTAATTATTATGTAATCCAATTATTCAATATTATCAATATTATCATTTTTGTAAAATGTATCATTTTTCATAAAATTGTCAATTATTTGATTGAATACTTTTCTTTATCAAACCTCATTGTGCTTTTATTTTTTTAATTAAAACATGTGTCATCCAAAAGGTGCAAGCCGCGAGCTCATACTCTCTGGAGTGCGACCGACGACCGTCTTCGCATGAACACTGTGGCTCGGCTAGATTCGGTAATGTTCGTGTGTCGTTTTGGCATCGGGCTGAGGCCTGAGACAGCCTCAGACGGTAGACCTTGCCGCTAGCAGCCGAGCGCGACATTTAACATTTTTGCTTGCAGTGCTGCTCGCCCGGTGTTTTTTTTAGAGGTAGTTGTGTTTCTTTTGTCTGGCGATAGTAATTTCATTTCATCACTGAATGCTGGAGAGCGCAGAATCTCTGTTCCAGCCAGGCCACCACAAGTATATCATGAAGGTTAAATAAATCAATAGTTAGTTTTTTTTAATCAGATTCAGAGTTAGCAGGTTCTGTCATTTTGTTTGCAATTTTCAGCCAGGTCGCCACAAATCTATTATTACGTAGGTTGAAGTAAATAATTTTTTTTATCAGATCCGGAGCTTTGTTTCTTTCGTCTGGCGATTAGTAATTTCGTCAAGTAAAACATTGAATGCTTGAGAGCGCAGATTCACTGTCATTTTGCCTGCAGTTTCTAGCCAAGACGCCAGCAAGCTATTATTAAATGATCAAACGAACTTACCAAGTGAAGTTCGATCTTGATTGTCCCATCTTCGGCGAAGAGATTTAATATTTTTTACTTGTAAGTAGTCTCCGCTACGCTTCAACCCACTCGCACGTAGTTTAGCATAAGAAAGAAAGAGATAGCACGATTCCTACTTTCCTAGCAGCAGCGCCGGCTACGGACCTCATTTAGTTTAGAGAATAACAAGGCCTCCAACATTGATTTTTCGGGTACCCATCTATAAATAATACAGACGGGGATGGGAGGGACCTTAAATCTCTTCGCCGAAGATGGGACAATCAAGATCGAACTTCACTTGGTAAGTTCGTTTGATCATTTAATTGTCCCATCTTCGGCTCCGAGATTTAATATTTTTTACTTGTAAGATGTTCAGAGCTAAAGGAAATGTTGGAGGAGTTCAAAATATAAAACCAAAAACAATTAAACTCGAATAAATAAATAAGGAGATATTTATTATGAAAATTAACATAAAAAAAATAATCTCATGGAATACAAAGAAAATAACTTAATTAGGTGAAACATTAAACAGTGCATTAACAAAACTTGAATCATCGTTATTTAAAGGTCTATTATAGAAATTCGCAAAGGTTGCTGACTGATCTGACCAGGTAGCAGCCTTTCTTATAGTGTCTACACTAACACCTGCTCTTAGTGCAGCGGAAATAGTTGCATGCCGAGTACTATGAGCACTAAATATTGTCGTATCAATGCCACTAGCTGTAAGAACTTGTTTTATCCATCTTCCGATGGTTTGGGACGAAGCAGGATGATAAGGTTTTTTAGTAGTAAGTATAAGTCTGTCATCGTGACTAGATCGGCAGGTCGAGGTCATAGTTGTATAGGATATTAGCGTATCCGCTGGACAAACGCTTGGTCGTTGCGAAAAATAAGGAAGCTCAAGTCTCGGTTGTGACCGGCCTATCCCTGATGTTTTAATAATATCAGTAATGGTTATAACAATCTTCTCACTGTTCATTTTTAAATTTGGGATCCTAATTAACGCTAATGTCTGACATCTTTGTCCTGTAGACAAGGCTAATAGAACTACTAGCTTTTTAGTGAGTTGTTCCAAACTAAGAGAGCTATTTGGATATAAGTTTGAAAGGTAATTAAGAACTACATTTGGATCCCAAGTGGTATCATACTTAGGAAAGGTTGGTTTAATTTTAAATACCCCTTTAAAAAACCTCTTTACTTGTTCATCTTGGCCCACCTTATTTGTAGAAATAAGAGATAAAGCTGAACGATGATTATTTAAAGAACCATAAGAGGATCCATTCCTTAAGCAATCAGCTAGGAAGTCTAGTAAGTCATAAACCCGAATATCAAAAGGATCCAAACCTTTAGTATTGCAATAGCCCCACCATAGTTTAAAGCTAGACGTATACTGAGACTTCGTACTATTCGACAAGGATGCGAGAATTGCAGTCATTGCTGATGGAGGGACTTGTTGCCTGGCGAAAGCTTGCCTGATAATATACTCGCCACCAGGGAAAGGCGCCGATGAAGAGGATGAATTTCTCTGAAATTAGAGGAAAGTAAATATTTGTTAGGAGGTATTATGAACATATTTTCATTTACCACAAGAGATTTATAAACCGGGAACCACGGTTGCGATGGCCAGTTAGGGACGACAAATATACCAGTAGCACGATCACTAATAACTTTTTGCAATGCCTTCAATATAAGTGAAAATGGCGGGAACGCATAAAAAAACATATTATCCCATTTAATTGTAAAAGCGTCCACGTTAAATGCGTAAGGATCTCTTTTCCAAGAAATATATTTTTTACATTTTGCATTTATCCTCGAAGCAAAGAGATCTATCTCAGGTTTGCCATACTTCTCCACAATATCTCTGAATGCATTGGAGTGCAATTCCCATTCAATATCAATATTCCTAGATTCAAAGTCAGCGTCGGTATTTTCAGAAGATTTGATATAAGAAGCAAAAAGAAAATTTTTTCGGTCTTCGCACCATAACCAAATTTTTCGAGCAATTTCATTAAGATGTGGGTATTTCACGCCACCCATTCTATTTATGTAGGTAATAGCGGTCGTATTGTCTATACGTAATAATATATGACAATTATAACACTTTTTAGCAAAGGACTTAAGTCCGAAAAAAGCGGCTAGTAGTTCCAAATTATTTATGTGGTGATGACGTTCATCACAATTCCATGAACCACCGATTCTTTCTCCTTCGCAGGCTGAACCCCATCCAATTAAAGAAGCATCACTAAAAATTTCAAGGTAAAAGTTGTTGGGCCTAATTGGATTTACTGTACAGAGGATGGATTTTTTCCACCACAAAAGATCATCATGAATATCAGATGGAATTTGCATTGTTTGATCATAATTTTCATTGTGTAACAATGCCAAATATCTAGCTCGTTCTAAAGATTTTGTATGACCCCAGCCATAAGCAACAGCAGGGCAGGCTGCAGTGAGAGTACCTAAGTATCGAGCAAAGCTACGAACTGGAAGTTCTACAATACTCAATATTTCATTGGTGCGCAAAAGAATATCATTCTTTTTCTTTAACGGTAATTCTAAAGTCATATTTGTAGAATTTAGAATAAATCCCAAAAATTGACAAGTTTTACTTGGAACAAGATTATTTTTCTTATAGTTTATTACAAATCCAAGGTTAGTTAGACATTTTATTGTTGCATTAAGGTTTTTCATGCAATCTTCATAATTGTTACCAAAATAACAACTGTCATCTAGATAGAATACTGACTTATAACCCTGAGAACGCAGGTAAGCTGTAACTGGTTTCATAATTTTTGTAAAAGCATGAGGGGCTGAGCTTAAGCCGAAAGGTAAAACTAAGAACTCGTAAAGAGTACCCTCAAAGAAAAATCTTAAATATTTCGTGTGATTTTTGTGAATTGGTACCAAAAAATAAGCTTCTTTCAGGTCTAGGTTTACCATATAAGATTTTTTGGTCATCAATTTTATCGCAGTCCTAATATCCTCCATTTTGAAGTGACTTATGTTCACAAACTTATTAAGTTTCTTTAAATTTAAAATAAGACGTTTTTCACCGTTACTTTTAGGTACCAGAAAAATACTTGAGACAAATTGGCCCTTAGACGGTTCACATCTACGAATTGCTTGAGAATTTACTAAACGTGTTATTTCAGATTTAATAAAAGTCAAATCACTATTAGGCAGAAATATTTTTGGATAAGATGTTGGGTCCTGAACGGGTAACTGAGTGAATGGAATTTTATACCCAGAGATGCTATTAAGAACAGCTTTATCGTTAGTTATATCTTTCCAAGCTTCCATGAATAGTTTTAAACGACCCGAATGTACCTGTGAATTTATTGTTTCTGCTTCGCCGGCCTCGACTGCTTGTGACGTTGAGACGTCGATGGCGTCGGTGTTGACGCTTGGTGTCCGCGAGCAGCCTGCGATTGGTACGCTGTTGAACGGCGGCGGTATCCTTGCGTCGGCGTGACTTTGGCCCCCCTGCCGCGGGTCGGCTGACACCCGCCGCGGTAGTTCGAGTATGTACGCGGTAGGGAGGGTTTGAAGTTTAAATCACTTGATGTGGCAGCTGAAGACTGAATTAGTTTCCCGGTTTTTTGGATGCCCCGTGAGGACTTGATAAAATCTCCCAATTTTTCTCCAAACAAATGACTGTCCCTTTTCCGATTTTTAAATGGATCAAGAAAACTTTTGTCGACCATTGGCGTTACTAGTGAGCGTCTGGTCTCTGTCTCCAAATAATGTGAGTCAGCAATCAATTTACTCGTATCCGAAAGATTTCTCAGAATCGCCGGTGCATTTATTGGCTTAGTGAGCATGTCCGTCATTGTCTGGCTGAGCAATGTAAGAGCACATGCCAGCTGGTTTTGTTTTTTCAAAACGCGTGAATCTCGATTCCGGGCAGACTCATTCAGCATTGCTCCAATTTCCGGGTTCAGAACGGGGGGCTTCACAAGTGGACAGTTTTTAGGGAATAAGCATTTTTTTAATAGCTCGTCCTTTACCTCCTTTTTAAGTCCATCTTTAAGGATAGGTTCCCATCTCTTTGCTAGGTCTTCATATATATCTGGGCCCCACTCATTTGACTCAGGCTCGAAATCCCCTAAGGCGAGTAAGAGCTCTGGGTCGGCAGGCGGTACATTTATAACCTCTGTTGATTCCGGTACTGTAGATGCTGCCGCCGCCGCAGGTGGTGATGGCGGGGGCACAACGTCGCATACTTCTGGCTCGACCGAATCAGTATTATGCGGAATTTCCACGACAGAACGTAACTTTTGAGCTGTGGACTGGTGGGACCGGGGCGAGGATAGCAGTGATTCCTCGTCATCACGCATCTCCTGATCATCTGGTTTGCAAAAAAATAAAAGAATGGTTAATATCTCGTATTAACTCGTAACATAGTGCTATTGGTCAATATCTCGTATTGACTCGAAGCTTCTAAATCTACGGTCTAATATCACGTATTAGATCAGAGATAATAATTACTTTAAGTATTCAAGCAATAGTCGGTATAGAAACAAATGGAATATCTTTTCATTACAAACCTTCACTATCCGAATGTTGGCGTCGTAATTTTTCCTCATATTTTTTAATCTTGTTTCGCCATCTTTCTTCTTTATTATGCCTTCTTTTTGGCATGGTAGGTAACACACAAATACAGAACACAACACACAATTAAACACTGAAATATTTTTATGATTTTTACGAGTATTAATTACTACGTGCGGTAGGCGCGCGCGCACGAAAACGAATGAGGTCCGTAGCCGGCGCTGCTGCTAGGAAAGTAGGAATCGTGCTATCTCTTTCTTTCTTATGCTAAACTACGTGCGAGTGGGTTGAAGCGTAGCGGAGACTACTTACAAGTAAAAAATATTAAATCTCGGAGCCGAAGATGGGACAATTACGTAGGTTGAAGTAAATAATTTTTTTTATCAGATTCGGAGCTTTGGTTCTTTCGTCTGGCGATTAGTAATTTCGTCACATGAAACATTGAATGCTTGAGAGCGCAGATTCACTGTCATTTTGCCTACAGTTTCTAGCCAGGACGCCACAAATCAATTATTACATAGGTTGAAGTAAATAGTTTTTTATCAGATTCGGAGCTTCGTTTCTTTCGTCTGGCGATTAGTAATTTCGTCACATAAAACATTGAATGCTTGAGAGCGCAGATTCACTGTCATTTTGCCTGCAGTTTCTAGCCAGGACACCAGCAAGCTATTATTACGTAGGTTGAAGTAAATAATTTTTTTTATCAGATTCGGAGCTTTGGTTCTTTCGTCTGGCGATTAGTAATTTCGTCACATGAAACATTGAATGCTTAAGAGCGCAGATTCACTGTCATTTTGCCTGCAGTTTGTAGCCAGGACGCCACAAATCAATTATTACATAGGTTGAAGTAAATAGTTTTTTTATCAGATTCGGAGCTTCGTTTCTTTCGTCTGGCGATTAGTAATTTCGTCACATAAAACATTGAATGCTTGAGAGCGCAGATTCACTGTCATTTTGCCTGCAATTTCTAGCCAGGACGCCACAAATCAATTATTACATAGGTTGAAGTAAATAATTTTTTTTATCAGATTCGGAGCTTTGTTTCTTTCGTCTGGCGATTAGTAATTTCGTCACATAAATCATGAATGAATGCTTGAGAGCGCAGATATACTGTCATTTTACCTGCAGTTTCTAGCCAGGACGCCACAAATCTATTATTACGTAGGTTGAAGTAAATATTTTTTTTTATGAGATTCGGAGCTTTGTTTCTTTCGTCTGGCGATTAGTAATTTCGTGACATTTACCTTTATTCAAAATCATTATTGTCTGCATTGTTGACATGATTAATTTCTTATTTTTCAATTTTAAAATAAAATTTACTTTTAAAATTTAATTTAGTAAATGACTGCATTGTACCATACCTATTTCATAAAGTATTATAGTTTTATATTATGTTACATGAAATTATAAGGTTAAATGTCATAGAATATGTCAAATGTTATAAGATTAGCAGTGCAATTATTTAATTAAATAAGTTTGGACAATCATTGGGTTAGGTAGTAGTAAATATATTGGTATCTCGTGATTGAGGTCTTGTAGTAGTTCTTATGTACAAAACAGGTCATTTACGTCATAAAAACATTTTTCTATAAGCCACTTCTTCAGTTTATCCTTGAATAGGTAGGTGGTCACGCTTCTAGTGCGGATAAAGTTTTTTTTCCACTTACCCGGTTCTTTATTAGTTTTTTTTTGTCTTTTCCTATTGATTGACAAATCTCCGTGATACGTATCAGTTTTTTCTAATTCATCAGGTCGAGGGTTAGATGTCTCACCCAAAGTCAATTCATCAGGTCGGTTGTAAGATGTCTCACCAATAATGGCAACTTCATTAGGTTGGGGACTTGATGTCTCACCAACAGCGGCTACTTCATCGAGTTGGAGGCTTGATAATTCACTAACAGTAACAACAGCAGAATTCAGTACACTGGAAATATCATTTGCAATCATATTTAAATTGACTTGAGGTTTTGAGTTTTCAATAAATGTGCTAGTTTCTGTCAATAATATTATGTTGCTCGTTGAGGAAAATATCAGGCAAAAATTCATTCCTTGGAATGTCCATTACTGAAGTATTGCTAATGTCCGCAAAATTAAATGAAGAATTCTCTATCATTATTCTCTATAAATTTTAAGTTGTCAATATTAATTATGTTTGCGTCATGCTCCTTCTCCTTTATTTCGTTAATTTCTACGTTATCTTGAAATAATAATACACCCTTGCTGCTCAATGTAATTGTATCAGCTTGTGCAATTTTTTCGTCATCAAAGCCGGCAGGCTCAACATTGATACTACCTACTGCTTGGTAGCCCCCCATTATAGGTACTTCAGTTGAATCAGAATTAATAGAATCAATTGATTTGGGGTAAAGTCTACTACGTTTATTTATTGTTACCTGAGCCAGCCTTTCGCAATTTTTCCTTTTTAAGATGAACATTTTTTGTGCCAACAACGCTTCCCGCCTTTTTTGTAAATCGAGTAAAGTCGTGACTTTAACTTGAGTCTCCATGTCTTTCTCCTCCTCGTTCATGCTGCAAGCGGTATCATCAAGCTGCTCAGTCATTTTCATAAGCTGAAAAAAGAAACTTTATATAATATTTTCTTACCAAATGTGAATGCATGCACACAAGTTCGTTTGATAAAAAGTAAAAAATCATAATTATACCCAGAATAATTCATAATATTCCTTGTTATTTATAAAAAGTAAGTTAATATAATGAAAACCATACACCTAAAGTCTGTTTAATACCGCTCAAGTCCCATTAAAATGTTCATGGAACACAGAAAATAGGTAACAATACCGCCTAAGTCAATGAACATTACATTGAAAAACCGCCGATCTATTGAAGTTTAAAATACATCTAAAATAGCAGTAATTAAACTCTATTAAACTAAAAAATAACGAATAATCGAATTGGCTTACCTTTTTGGTCCATCAGAAGTGTCTGTCTCCCTGATAAAACCGTAATAGACGAAGTGACGATATATGCGGTTTGCTTTGGTCTTTCCGTAGATTTTTGAAATATAGCAGCTATCGATTTTTATATTGGTTAGGGTCACTAGATTTACCGCCTTTTTTAGGATAAGTCTTATAATTGCGATTTTTAACCGTCTTCAAAAAAAGTAGGAGGTTCTCAATTCGTCGGAATCTTTTTTTTTAGCTAATCCGGACAGCAGCCTTCGTTAAGTGATTGATAAATTAAAAATGTCAATGAAGAGATTAGTTCATTCATGCATGTCTTAATTAAGATTTGCGGAATTTCGTCTGCGCCGGAGCTGCGTTTATTTTCTAGTCTACGAATAATGTCATGAATCTCCTTTTCGGTTCGAATCTCGAGAAACATGGAGTTTACCGCTCTCGCCTTGGTACCTTTTCCGTACGAGACGTTGCTGTTATCGTGTATATGGCTCGTTCCGTTCTTGTCTTTGGAAGGTTTACCAATAGAAGCGAAATGTGCATTCAAGGCGTTTGCGACCACTTGCGGTGCCTCTATTATTCACGTTTCCTTTGAGTTTTATATTTTTTGGGACTTTGGTGTGGTTTTCTTAGTCACGTCTGTTATTACGTTCCACATAGCTTTAATTTTAATATTTGAAGTGCACATTTTTTGTATGTTATTAATTTTTTTAGCCTGTTTGACGCATTTTTTTAGCAATTTACTACAAAGTCTGTGATGTTCTTTTAAAGTACTGTTGTTTATTACTGGTTTACCAGTATTTTGAGTAAGCGTTTATGTCGAGTGCCGACAGGTTTTTTTTAAACCGGCTGTGAGGTAGTTGTTATTACAATCTTTTACTGAGGTAGGTATTTATTATTATTTAATTAGTCCGTCAGATATTAGAATAACATTGTGGCGGCAAATTAATGATATATCCAACTGAATACGATAACATCTGCTGTAACGTTACCCTTACCGTCTGGTAAAATTGTACAGTCTAGAATCTAGATGATCCGATGATTAATAAATAATAATAGGTATTCCGTTTGCGCGTGTTTTGTTCTACCAAAAAGTCGGATGACGAAAGGTGCGTAAAGTTAGATTGTATGTGCATTGTACACTGTATACGGTACGAGATTGTATGCATGTGTAGTAGGTAGGTAGGTAAGGTGGGTAGGTGTGCCCGTACATAATATGAATGAGGCGAGTTGAGGGTCGCCGTCGGAGTCCGGAGGTGCACCTGTCGGCAGGTGGCATCGTCGAGCCCAGCACGCGCCTCGCAACCGCCCTCGCCAGATTGCACTCGGCTTTTTATATCGACAATAACTTCGATGGGATTTGAGTCGATAACGTATCGGAAGAAATATCAATAATTCGTGGAAGACTTCCCTTCCACTCGAGACTGCGCTGGCGGCGCGGCGTGCGCGGCTTTTCTTTTTTGTTCCATTTTATTTGTATTTTAAAGCAGGGGTTGCGAATATTAGAGAAGCTTAGTCATTATTATGTTTTATACAAAATTAAATTGACACATCTAAAATGTGCTGCCTTTTTCCATTCATTTTCACTTTTTTATGAAGCTTTAAAAGGATTCTATATTTTTGCTACTCTTGAACTATCGACATTCGTCGTGCTTGTAGCATTTGCGTGGAATCTCAAGTACCCACTGAAACAATCGAAGTCGCTTTGCATACTGAAATCACAGCTGAAGCTGTACTTCCCTTATTCTATTTACCTACGACCTACTATCAAGTTTTAGCGTGATAGCTATTTTGACTTTACTACCATAAATAAATAAAATAAAAAAGCCTTTATTTTCCCAAATGAACTTGCATACTTAAAACAGGAAAGTAAATATTATAGGTACAGAAGATTACGTATAAAATGTTTTTTTTTTACTTAAAATAATTAGAAGTAATGATACATACATTTATATATTGAAATAATAAAAAAAAATTACTAAGAAAATATACAATATTAATTAGTTTTACAAGTTGACTTTTTCTTTCGTTTTATTTATAAAGGTATTCCAAGGAATCGTTTTAAATCTTAATAAATTGCAAGTAGGTAAGCCAGCAAGATGTTATATAAAAAAATTTAATACAGTGTCTAATAAAATTCTTCTCAATACCTTTTTTGAATAGAGATAGTATTATTAGAATTAAGACTTCCGTGAGTAGACATAATAGGTTACTAAATAAAATACAAATGAGAGAGATAGTATTGGGTCCTTACATATGAAATTGGCGTTTTGTCGTACTGGCCACTTTGATCTCAAATATCTCTTCTTTGGTTTGGAATTCCAATTTCAAATTTATACAGCTATTTACTCATGCTTTTGTGTTTTAAAAATCGTACTTCATTTGTTTTTTTCTCTTTTGGTTTT
This sequence comes from Coenonympha arcania, assembly GCA_036785405.1. Taxonomy (NCBI): domain Eukaryota; kingdom Metazoa; phylum Arthropoda; class Insecta; order Lepidoptera; family Nymphalidae; genus Coenonympha; species Coenonympha arcania. The sequence continues at coordinate 10,853,423 of CM072082.1, forward strand.
TTTTTTGCGCCACTCTGTTTACAAAATGGAAAACTTGAAATATCGCGTTATTTACGAGTACGAGTTCCATCGTGGCACCAGTGCTGCAGAAACGGCTCGAAGGATTAATGATGTGTACGGCCAGGGTGTCGCAAAAGAAAACACACTGCGTTTTTGGTTCCAACGTTTTCGTTCTGGAAATTTTGACCTGCAGAACAAGCCCCGTGGACGGCCGGAGACCAAAGTTGACAATGATTAATTGAAGGTTATTGTAGAAGCGGATCCATCGCAAACCACGTCCGAGCTAGCTGCAGGCTGCGGTGTTAGTGATAAAATTGTTTTAGTTCACTTGAAGCAAATTGGGAAGGTGAAAAAGCTTGAAAGGTGGGTACCTCATGAATTGAGTGCAGCAAACCGACAAACGCGCGTAGACTGCTGTGTTACATTACTCAACCAGCCCAGTAATGAAGGGATTTTAAATCGAATCATTACCTGTGATGAAAAATGGATCCTGTATGATAATTGGAAACGCTCATCGCAATGGTTGAACCCTGGCGAACCAGCCAAATCCTGCCCAAAACGAAAATTGACTCAAAAAAAATTACTTGTGAACGTTTGGTGGACTAGCGCCGGCGTCGTTCACTACAGCTTTCTTAAATCTGGCCAGACGATTACGGCGGATATCTATTGTCAGCAACTGCAATCCATGATGGAAAAGCTAGCTGCTAAACAACCGAGGCTGGTCAATCGTTCTAGGCCACTGCTGCTTCAGGACAACGCTAGACCACACACTGCACAACAGACGGCTACCAAATTAGAGGAGCTTCAATTGGAATGCCTAAGACATCCACCTTACTCCCCGGACCTTGCTCTAACAGATTACCATTTTTTTCGATATTTGGATAACTTCTTACAAGGGAAAAAATTTAACTCCGATGAGGCAGTCCAAAGCGCTTTCAAAGATTTTATTGATTCCCGTCCGAATGGCTTTTTTAGTAAAGGGATCAATGAACTACCTATAAGGTGGCAAAAGTGCATAGATAGCAATGGTACATACTTTAATTAAATATATATATTATATTTAAAAAAAATCGACTTTATGTTCCTCCCATACAAAACGCCAATTTCATATGTAAGGACCTAATATTATTGAATTTGTCTAAGCTGATATATTAAATTTTTTTGGCAGTTCAAGCGTTATACATATACACGTATAAATAGGTATAGTAGCCGAGGGTTATGGTCGTATTACTACCACAGGGACCACCTGTACTTAGGGTTGCCAGATGTCCGGGAATTCCGGGAAAGTTCCGGAATTTCACATGTGGTCCCGTGTCCAGTAATAATACTTCACTGTCCCGGAATTCATGATCACTAGTTTTTTTCCACAAATTTACGTACCACGGATTTACGAAGCAAGAATCGACTTGAATTCGACTTTGGAGCTACCAAAGTCGAATTCAAGTCGATTCTTGCTTCGAAAATGGAAAAATCTAGTGATAAATATTTAAAAAAGTAGTTGAATAGGATTTGATTAAATACGATAATAATGAAGTAGGTTCGGCACATAACTCCAACAGCAAAAATTTGTAGTTGGATTTGGACTCTAAAACTCCCAACTCCGTTTGTAACCCCAGAAATGTCCAGGAAATGATAAGCGTGTATCTGGCAACCCTACCTGTACTGGAAGCTGTAGTATGTTTTATGTTTTTTACTTGTTTTAATTCTTTTAGTATTCTGTTTTGGGAGGGGCATTTTTGTCACGTTGTTTGTATTTCCTAGGTATTCGATGTTTCTTGTATTTTCCTATTGTTCAAGGTTTTCATTTAATATTATAATTTTACTGTATTTAATTATTGCATTTTTTCCTTTAACTTTACTGTTTGTTTGAATAACTCGTTAAATTATGAGACTGCCTAATACTCCTCTGACCTCTACTCTTGCCAATTGCTCGAACTCTCGCTTCCCGTATAATTTACAGGGGTCGATCGCACCTGCATTTTCGTGCTAAAATGTATTATCAAATACTAGTAGGTGCATGCTTCAAACACCTTAGCATGCGCGTTCTTAGTAGGTACCTGATATGGAGTCTTTTGGGTAAATCCCAACTTATTATCAAGCTACTTACAGTACGAGCAGACCATAAATAATAATCCAATCACAGAGCAAGGAATGACTTTTAATCCAATTAGTGTTCCTGTAAAATAATTGATGGTTGGGGAGCGGGTCCCACTGTTTTCGACGTAGGAATTAAGTAAATAGGATGTGTGTTAGTGACTACGAGGTGACTACTATACGCATTTTTAATATCGTTTCGCACATTAGTACTAGAGATGCCACGAATATTCGGCTACTATTCTGTATTCGGCCACTTTTTTCGGCCGAATACCAAATCGTGGACATAAAAGGCACATCATATTACTCAAGATTTGTATTTATTACCAAATTACAATATTTTAATGAGTAAAATTAATCAGCGGTAAGTTGTGATGGATAAAAACAAGCTTTTCAGCATTTGATGGTAGCAAACGATTACGCTTTTCATCGTAAATGATACCAGCTTCAGAAAACAACCTCTCACTATACACGCTACTTCTGGGAGAAGAAAAAGATAAACTTTAGCAAATTTTGAAAGGTTTGGGTATTGCTTTTCATTTGCTGACCACCACTTGTTAGGATCAGTTTTCCTATCTAGGCGAGTAGTTTTCAAATAAAAATCTATCTCATTTGCCACAGCAGTTGTGATGGATAAAAACAAGCTTTTCAGCATTTGATGGTAGCAAACGATTAGGTACCTACGCTTTTCATCGTAAATGATACCAGCTTCAGAAAACAACCTCTCACTATACACGCTACTTCTGGGAGAAGAAAAAGATAAACTTTAGCAAATTTTGAAAGGTTTGGGTATTGCTTTTTATTTGCTGACCACCACTTGTTAGGATCAGTTTTCCTATCTAGGCGAGTAGTTTTCAAATAAAAATCTATCTCATTTGCCACAGCATTCTTCTCCATGTTCTCTTCATCATTACTATTTCGCATATTATCAGTAGCGACTTTCTCAAAGCAGTTTCAGAAACTATCGTGTATTTCAAATGTCTTATCATTTTCATTCAAGTTTCTTTTCTTACGAAGTGGAGAAGAATCTTCATCAGTAAGTACTACTATTATTTAAGTGGGACGTCGGAAAACTTCGCTTTTTGAACGCCACGCATTTTGAGTTTATTCGATTTGACATCTATAGATTATATAAAGAAATATTAAAAAGTGTTAAGGTACGCATGTTATGGGATATGATTTCCCATTTGCTAATACAAGCTGGCACAAACCCTATTATAAGTACAAATTATTGTCACCAGTGTATATTACTCACCCGCTAGCACGGATTACAAATCGCAAGTTGTAGTTTGTCCTTGAGTTTGAAAGTTGTTGAGTAAAATACTGCAGTGAATAGGTACGCGGGGTGAATGAATTGCAAGTTTTTATCAGTAAATAGGTATGTATATACGCGCGGCGACGGCTGGCGGGCGTCGAGTCATCGTATTGTCTTTGGTCTTTGAGGCTTCTGCTTGCAGTTTGCAGTTAGCACGGTTGTCATTGTCCCTACTCCCGCGCCCGCGCCGTTGCCACTCTCCCACGGCGTGTTGCCAACTTCATCAATCAATTTTACCCCATTAACATGACGAAATATTTTGGCAAACTTTTTTTATTATTAGGGATGTTCGTGATATTGACGGGCTAAACGGGCTTTTAAGTTATTTTTGACCTGCAGGTTAAAAACTATTACTAAGGCTGGGTTGCTTGACTTGAATTTAACGGAAACGATTTAGTTAATGACCTCTATTTCGAAAGACATTTTTAGGGTTCCGTACCCAAAAAAACTCCGTAAAAAACTAAATTAAATTGTTTTCTGTGAAACAAAGATAACTAAATTCTAGGTAGGTACATTTTGATTTTCAAATTTTGAGCGAGCATCACAGGATTCTTAAGTACTTGTGCAAAAATATTCTATTTTACTCTAGTTCTAAACAGGATTATTAGTTTTTTTAAGGGGATTTTAGAAAACAAGTGGGTTTACAATTTAAAAAGTTTGTATGCCATTATTGAACTGATTAGGCTGATATTTGGAATTGGATAAACTATACCCTGGATTAACATTTAGGCTAGGATTTGTAAAGAACCTAAATTACACTGAAGGACAGTCTGGATTAATAATAATTTCTTCATTGATTTTCGTTGGTATTACCTACTTATTTGTTGTTTTTAATAAAAACATAACATTACGCACTGCATATGCACAAAATCCGTTTTTATTTATACGTTCGACTATACGAAGGTTATACAAGTTTCTACTGTACACATTTCATTAACACGTTCACTGCGCCATCATTTTCAAAAAACTTTCAGCTGGTGCTTTGGAGACCTAAAAGATCTCGAAATTAACCTACCCTTTGGTGCGTTTGAGACCTAATCAGTCTCCTAAAAATATAGTTTTGAAAATAATTTATATCTTCCAAAAAACCAATGACATAATATTTTGAAGTTTTTGTGGGTCAAGAGAGGCTATTGCTCTACATTTTGCTAGGTTCGCACACAGTTATGACATTAGAGTGAACTACAAATACCAAAAAAAAATTAGGTATCGATTGTATCTCATACCGCAATCGAAGATAGTTCAATATATGTAGTAAAGTAGTGATGGGAATAAAATAATATCTCTATAGTCGGTGTAGTATCAATAATCTGGTATTATTGTTACTACTCTTTGGACTGGATATCGTATTCTGAAGCACACTAAATTGTTTTCCAGTACATGGGCTGATATATATATTTTCATTATTTAGCTGCGTGTGCTCCAACGTAGAAAGGTTCATCTTTTTCTTTTTAGGTACGTTAAATATTTCATAATCAGAATCACTGTCACTATATGCCAATGGGGGGCAAATTTGAACATTTTCCAAAATTGATATTTTACTGGATGATGCAGCAGTATAATCCGGCGTTGAGTTATCGTTTTTAGAACTCTCACCAAAATAAATAGACTTTTTACCCTTTTTCTCTTTAGAATTACTCATTGTTTATTAACAATAATCAACACACTTTAAAATACAATTACGTAGTGATATTTTCGAACCATGCGCGCGACCTCCCACGTCGATACTCGATGCCACAGTCGATGCTAGGACAACACTAAATCGAGTCACGCGGCGCCCGCGTCGCCCACCCTCCCTCTCCCTCTTGCGTCTACGAGGCGTACGATGTCGCGAGTACCGACAGGTCTCCTAACGCAAGGAATGGAAATAATTATACTACTGTGCGTTAGGGACCTAATCCATCTCTATATTTTTTTTTATGTCTTTGAATTCACCTTTAAATAGGAAGCAAATATGTATATTTGTCTTGCTCATACTTAAAGAACTTTACACGTTAGAGCCTCCCGCAAGGAGTGAAACAACACGAATCACGATTATAGTCAACGCACAATACAAAAAGCCCTGCAAGAGATCTGATAGATCTCGTAATGCAACGAACGTGTTAAGGGGATTTAATGAATTTATTTTTGTCTTTCTCTCTCTCACGGATAAGTTGGTAAGTGCGACATGCAGCGTCGCGCAAGAATATAATAGAAAAACGACCTTTTACCTAATTAATCAAAAACTAAGCCAGTTATCAAAAATCTGTTTCTAAGCGTTTTTGGACATTATTAATACCGACACTTTAAAACAAAAATTACAATTACATCCAATGTAGTTTCCGATAAAAAGTAGATAAACTGAGATTTTGGAGCAACTTTTGGGAGAACATTCTATCGAGAATTTTTTTTTAAATCGTGTTTTTGCTTCTAAGCGATTTTAGATTAAAGACCCAAAATGCATGAATCATTTATATAATTTGAAAGTAATTGTCTTTATAGTTTTTGAATAAAACTTCATTCAAAATCGCTTAAATACGGCTTCTACGTCGTTAATCGTAATTCGGTTATTTCCTGGCGTTTTAGCATTTTTTTTGCGTTTTGTATGTCTGAATTTAATCGATATATTGTTTCAGTTCACTTTGTGATTGTCTTAACTAACCACTGTGAAAATGTGCGTGTGAAAGTAGTTACTGGCAACACTGCCCGGTCCCCACTCCCCCCCGCATTTCGTTCCGTTGTCGCGAACCAGTCGAGTGTCGGTCGACCGGTGTTTCGCGCCGCGCCGCGTTCGTACAGCGCGAGGAAACTAAGTTGTTTCAACTTTTAATTTTCGTTTGATAGATTATTTATTGTTTCATTAGTTTAACCATTTAACGCATCGCCAGTGTGCTTACGCGCGACTGTTGTCAGCAACGCCGTTTAAACACAGTAAATTGACACAATGACGAAGTACCGCAGGTATGCACTTTTCCGAGTCATATTACGAGCACTTTTCGAGTCATATTACGAGGCTTGTTGTGAAATATTAGTAGCAGTTTTAGTATGTTTGTAACGTGCTTTAGACTGTACTGTTTTGTTGAGTATATTCGCCTGTCATCGTAGTGGGCCACATTGAGTTCAATTGCATTTTATCAAGCACGTGGCGCGTAATAAAGATGGCGGCGCCGGTCACCGTGGTCCGTGAGTCACTGCGCCCGCGAGCCGGCCCTTTGCCTTGATTGTTGATCACTCGCTGAAAAAAAAAGTAAAAACTCCATAGAGTAGAGTAGCATAAAAGCATACCTATCTATTTTTTTTTGTGGTAGGTTTATTATCTGTTTCCTGGTAGGTAGGTATACAGGGTGGTCCAACTAGTGACGTCAATAAATTTTTTTTAGATTCTTCACACCTAGGGGTATCCGAAAATACCCCATGTATGTTCCGCGATTTTTTGTAGTTTTCGAGTTATAATTTTTTTTGTGTATTTTGAATCTTTTCCGCCAGCGAAGTTTTAAAAATTCATATCTTTTTTTGTAGTAGGTATATTTAGCAGTTTTTTTTTGTGACATGATGGTCTTAAATGTTGTTTTGATAAAAAAAAATTCAACTTACAAAAATTACTTAAAGTTACTCAAAATAGGCTTGAAAGTTAGAACTTTAGTTTTCAGTAGGATTTACTCAAACATTCAACTTCAATTTAAAAATACAAAAAGGAGTTTCCATAGCTTCTAGCTAAGTTTAAAAACTTCGGAGAGTCCTAAGCTACCAAAATCATTAAAAAAATATGGTACTTAATTGGCTTTTTTTGTTGTAATCGGCCTTCTAAGGCGGATAGGCTAAACATCGTTAAAACATGATTAAAGCATTAAAAATTCTTTTATCTACTTTTTATCATTCTTACGGTCAAATAAACTTAAAAATGTAATTTTAAATTAATTTTAATGAAAATAAAAATGTAATTTTAATTTTAAATGTATTCAAGTTGGAGAAAGAAATTTTGAAAATTTATTGTAAAAAATAGTAATTTATCAGTAAATTGTGCCTTTTATTTGCTATCCAAAAACAGGTAATTTCATTACTAGCAATTTTGACAAATTAATGTCACATTTTGAATCAGTGGTCAGATCAAAATTATTGTAAATAATTATTGTATTGTAATTACACGAGCTACAGTTATTTTATATTAAAATAATTTAAAATCACATTTTTAAGTTTAATTGACCGTAAGAATGATAAAAAGTAGATAAAAGAATTTTTAATGCTTTAATCATGTTTTAACGATTTTTAGCCTATGCGCCTTAGAAGGCCGATAACAACAAAAAAAAGCCAATTAAGTACCATATTTTTTAATTGATTTTGGTAGCTTAGGACTCTCCAAAGTTTTTAAACTTAGCTAGAAGCTATGGAAACTCCTTTTTGTATTTTTAAATTGAAGTTGAATGTTTGAGTAAATCCTACTGAAAACTAAAGTTCTAACTTTCAAGCCTTTTTTGAGTAACTTTAAGTAATTTTAGTAAGCTGAATTTTTTTTTATCAAAACAACATTTAAGACAATCATGTCACAAAAAAAAACTGCTGAATATACCTACTACAAAAAAAGATATGAATTTTTGAAACCTCGCTGGCGGAAAAGATTCAAAATACACAAAAAAAATCATAACTCGAAAACTACAAAAAATCGCGGAACATACATGGGGTATTTTCGGATACCCCCAGGTGTGAGGAATCTAAAAAAAATTTATTGACGTCACTGTTAAACCACCCTGTATATTTGAGATCCTTTAAAATTATAAATAAGTAAGTAGGTACCTACCAACTATTGATTTACGAAACACAGTAAACTTAAAACTTGAATAAGTAACAACGAAATGTTGTTGTGGCATTCGGCGAAATCGGATGTATGAAGAATAGCGATACTTACATTAAAAACTCGAATAACAACGAAATGTTGTTGTGGCATTCGACGAAATCGGATGTATGAAGAATAGCGAGTTTTGTGCATGTTATGCAGTACAAAATGGTGATTATTTAAACACAATACAAATACCTACTATCACGGAAAGACCTGTGGGCTGATTCTGTATCGTCCAGTTTGTTAGTTAGCAACCCAGTGAGGGTTGTTAACAAACAAAATTTTTTAGGGTTCCGTACCACAAGGATAAAAACGTGACCCTACTACTAAGACTTCGTTATCCGTCCGTCCGTCTGTCACCAAGCTGTATTTCCAGAACCGAGATAGTTAGACAATTGAAATTTGCACAGATGATGTATTTTTGTTATTTTTGTTTAAGGGTGCTCCTATATCACAAACGTGGTATTTTTGCTGATATTTAAGTGTGTACCCATTGCCGTTATCAATATCGAGAAAAAATATTGATAACGGCAACAGGTAGACGTTTAAAATACTCACCTAAAATAAACAGTTAAATTAAAATAAAATAAATACTAAGGGGTTCTCCCATACAGCATACATGATTTTTTGCTCGTTTTTTTTTCATATTTTCATCATTTTTTGATTCAAATTGGTCGCGGTTGATAGTCCGGATGTAAATCGTAAAATTGAGGGCCGGAGTTTGTCCAGTATGTACTTAAGTCGAAGTACGTTTAGTTTTTGTAAGCAGCCAAAAAGTTTCCGGTAATTTGCGGGAGGAACTTTTGGGATATTCAGGAAAAAATAGTTTACACATTTTATTTTCACAATTTATGTTGTGCAATTTTGTTCTGAAATCTCTCATGCTTCGAATACCAAAACGCTCTTGGCCTGTACTTTTTTTCATTAAAACTTGACCCGGCAAACGTTGTTTCATTAGGGATATAAAATCTCTTACGACCTGCTCTCAGAACATGCACAGAAAATTTCAAAACAATCGGTCGAGCCGTTTCGGAGGAGTTTAGTAACAAACTCTACACGAGACATGAGTTTTATATTATACTAGCTGACCCGGCAAACGTTGTTTTGCCCTGTAATTTTTTTTTCACTTAGGGGTATGGAAAATAGATAGCCGATTCTCAGACCTGCTGAATACGCATATAAAATTTGGTGAAAATCGGTAAAGCCGTTTCGGAGGAGTACGGTAACTAACATTGTGACATGGAAATTTTATATATTAGAAGAAAGAAGATTAACTAGCTGACCCAGCAAACTTTTTTGCCGTTAAGGGATATTAAAAATTGCTTATGACCTACTCAGACCCACCGAACATACACTGAAAATTTTATAACAATCGGTCGAGCCGCTCTGTTTCGGAGGAGTTGGGTAACAAACACGAGACATGAGCATTTAGATTAGTGAATCTTCTGTACCGTAATAGTAGTTTATGAAACGGTTGCATTATGGGGGATATTAAAACATGAGTGTGAGTTTAAAAAACGAGCCGCAGGCGAGTTTTTTAATAGTATCACAGGAGTGTTTTAATACCTAATTATGTAGAGTTTCATACACTACTTTATCTACGCTCATATTATTATCATAAAATCCAAACCATAAAATCTTGCTAACGTTTGTCGTAAATCATTCACTTTGTTTCATTTTTGTTGCAACTACTAAAATGTCAGGTGGAGTTAAATTTTCTTTAGTAGGTTTCACTGCTAGACATTTTCAGCGCAAAGTTTTGACTAAGTAACAAAAATAACACATTAAAATGTTAAAAATTAGTATGTATGGCGCCATAATTCTGCAAATGTGGCGCAGAAGTCAGAACCATAGGCAATATACATTGTTGTTGTTGTCTATGGTCAATCATGATTCATGGCCCATCCATTCTCTCGGCAATGACTACCAACTATATGTTGTCTGTGGATTCCATATATAAAAAGACAAAATTAAGGAGGTTCTACACTTTCGGCTATCACGCCACATAAAAAGACAGGAACCCAGAGTCGCGTATCGTTATGGAAATTATGCAACTATCTTGAAATATTTCCATAGTAGATCGATGTTATAATGAATAACTTTTTAATAATTATAGAAGTCGGTGAATAAAGTAGGTCAATATGTGACACATTTTGATTTCATAATTCGAACTTTAAGCAATGAGCGATAGCGAGCATAAAGTATTATTATTATGTGGCTGAAGTCACACAAACGTTATCAGGCCGGCTCATTCGCACTATCTACTCCAACGTGTCCAATGTATGAAAAAATATAGGTAGGTATATTTATAAACGCCCACCGCGATTAACTTCGCTACGAAGCGTACATTGACTCTAGTAGGTACAAACTTGCAACACAATCCATGTCATATGATTAAGCGGCCTCCACACGCTGGTTGTTTGTCACAAACACCGCAAACAGCAAACAAAGTCCCAAACAGCAACCACAATCACCCAACACAAACAGCCAACCACATGCTTGGCGAACGTTCATTACATTCCGAATCGGCAAACATGGCGGACGACGAGCTTGTGGCAGCTGTTACTTTCGGGTTGACATATTTTTATTATAAATTAAAGCAAGAGAAAGAAAAATCTTTTTTTTTTTCTTCAGATGTCTGCGGAACGTAGCCATCAGTATTTCTTTTTTGACCTTCAATTCCTTGACACTTTTATTCATTATAATGCTGATGCGAGTCCATGCATCATTAACCTTTTGCCGATTTTTGTGATCGGCATCTTTGGAATTCCAGAGACATGGCTCATTTTGATAAGCCTCCAAAAATGTCAGAATCGTAGGTGCTAACCAATCACTCATTTTTTACGCTTTGCGCGCCAACGTAAAAGTGTAGTAAGTAAATACTTCCGCCTCCCGCAAGCTCGCGCGCATTACTGATCGCTGTTCAAACGTGTGGATACGTCGCAAACTGTTTGCCAAACATCCTTTGATCTGGCAAGAAAAACCGACACCGATGCCGAACACTGCCCAACACAAACACAAACACGCAAACAACGACAAACACCCATCCACACGTCCGTGTTTGCTGTTTGCTGTTGGCTGTTTGCCATTGTTTGCCAAGCATGTGGATGGGGCTTTACAGTTTACGTACATTGACTCTAGTAGGTACAAACTTGCAACACAATCCATGTCATATGATTACAGTTTACGCTGGAATTCATATGCTCATTTCAGACTTCGCAGTTTTTAGTATGTATTGTATATTTATCAGTTATCTAGTACCCATAACACAACATATCGCTTACTTTGGGGCTAGATTGCGATGTGTGTAATGTCCTGATTAGGTACCTGTGGGTATTTATATTTATTAACCAACTCCAAAAAATGGAGCAGGAAAAGAAAAGGAGGTTCTCAATTCGTCGGAATCTTTATTTTTATAACAGGTAGAGGTAGGCGCTTATAGAAGGTACGCAGATAGAATATATTTTTTAAATTTACTTTAAAAATGAATATTAAGAAAATAAAACATGAACCCTTCGTGCACGAGTTCAACTCGTACTTGGTCGATTATTTTTAACCGACTTCAAAAAAAAAAGTAGGTTCTGTATTCGACCCGTATGTTTGTATGTATGTATGTATGTTTGTCCGCGATTATTTCGCGTTTGGCTGAACCAATTTTGATGCGGTTTTCAGGAAAGTGTTTGTTACATTCTGGAGAAGGTTTTAGTATATTAACCGACTTAAAAAAACAAGAGGTTCTTAGTTTGATAGATATATTTGTATTTAAGTTTGTTCGCGATTATCTCGAGTTCGGCGAAACCGATTTTGATGATTCTATTTTTATTAGGTAGGCCATACATCACAGGTAGACTCATTTCAATTTGGTCGAGATCTAATGAATATCTTTGGAGATGGAGAGCGGAACACCTCAACAGAAAATCGCTTGCGGTCGGTATAATTAGTTTACAGTGTAGATTTTAACGGACTTCAAAAGAGATAGTGATTCTCAAGTTGACTAAAAAATATGTTTTTAATTGACCGACTTCAAAAAAATAGGCTCTCTGTTTAACCCCTATATTGGTTGGTATTTACTATTTAGGTTTGTCCGTGATTATCACGCGTTTGGCTGGACCGATCTATTTGATCTATCGCGAAACAACATCTCGTCATTAGGCATACAGCATAATAAACGCAAACAATATAATAGTAGGTATGTCAAAGTCAGTATTACATATTATGATATGATATGTTTTTAGTGGTAAGTATAATGATCACTAAAAAACCTATCACTAGAATAAATTGATAAAGTAGTATTAATTAGCCCAAAACCTACTTATCACTAAAAAGTATGAAATAAAAAAAATAAAAAAAAATCCCATTTAAAACACATGATATTCTATTTCTTTTTTTAAAAAAAGGGAACCGCCTTCAAAAAACCAACCCACTGAAAAGCAAAAAAATAATTTTCTAATAAATCTGGGTATACTTACCTACCTACTTAGTTTTTGAAGTCGGTGCCAAATCAAAATTCGCAATTCATTTTGAGTATGGCTAATGGCACCGACTTCAAAAACTAAGTAGGTAGGTAAGTATACTTACCCAGATTTACTAGAAAATTATTTATTTTCATTTATATAATAACTAGCTAACCCGGCCACGCGTTGCTGTGGCTAAAGTTTTTGTTATATTAATAAATTAAAATTGCGACTATAATTTGAGATTTAAACTAGGGCATGCACCCGGGAATTCCCGGTTCTTTAAATCCCGGAAATCCCGGGATTTTTAAGGTGTTAGAAGAACCGGTTCTGAATATGACTTCCCGGTTCTCCCGGGTCTTTAAAAAAAATCCAATTATTAAGTATTTCATTGAAAACTATTTTTTTGTTTGAAAGAGTATACTTTCCAGATGGTTTCATAGTCATCAAGTCAGGATCTGATGTTGGGATCCTGGAGAAATCGAGGGAACTCTTCAAATGTTATAAGAACACTTGAACGTTTCGTACAATCATAGTTCTTCCTAATACCTACTCCATGTGCGAAGAAAAGACGATAATATTATAAACAATCGCCTGACCTCAAATTGGTATACATTAAAAATTATTTCACTCTTTGTAGTGGCATTTGAAGTCGGTTTTTTGGAAATAATTTTCTATTTCATGTTTACTACAAATCGTAATAGCTCCTTTTGTAGGAATATTAAAAATAATGCTTTTAATTAAAATTTTAAAACTTTTTTACCAAGAACCGGGAAATCCCGGGTACCCGGTTCTGAGCTTGGTGCAGAACCGGGAATTCAAAATTAAGAACCGGAACCGGTTCTGCATGCCCTAATTTAAACTATCCTATCTCTCAAGTTAGACCAAATGACAGATATTCACGAAGTTTGAACTAAATCGGTTTAGTTTAGGAGTCCATCGCGGACAAACATCGTGACACGAGATTTATATATATTAAGACTAGCTGACCCGGCCACGCGTTGCTGTGGCTAAAGTTTTTGTTATATTAATAAATTAAAATTGCGACTATAATTTGAGATGTAAACTATCCTATCTCTCAAGTTGGACCAAATGACAGATATTCACGAAGTTTGAACTAAATCGGTTCAGTAGTTTAGGAGTCCATCGCGGAGAAACATCGTGACACGAGATTTATATATATTAAGACTAGCTGACCCGGCCACGCGTTGCTGTGGCTAAAGTTTTTGTTATATTAATAAATTAAAATTGCGACTATAATTTGAGATGTAAACTATCCTATCTCTCAAGTTGGACCAAATGACAGATATTCACGAAGTTTGAACTAAATCGGTTCAGTAGTTTAGGAGTCCATCGCGGAGAAACATCGTGACACGAGATTTATATATATTAAGATAAATAATACATATATACGGGACATTTTACACATCGCAATCTAGCCCTAAAGTAAGCGATAGCTTGTGTTATGGGTGCTAGATGACTGATAAATATACATACTAATATACATAAATATAATATATCGAAAAACACCCAGACACTGGAAAACATTCATGCTCATCACACAAACATTTACCAGTAGTGGGAATCGAACCCACGACCTCCGACGCAGACGGCAGGTTCGCTGCCACTACGCCATTCGGTCGTCATTACACTCGCATTGATGTTTAGTATTACGTTATTTAGCGATTACATCTCAGTAAAAGTTAGTTTAAGAAACCGGGCGTACGTGTCAATAGTAAAATCTGATTGGGTTGTGATGTCCCTTCAGTAAACCCTTACCCTCAAGCCACTCAGTGCGCACAATTAATAAACGATTTAAAATTAACAGGGGCCGCGTTACTTATGGGCCCGAGGTATTCAAACAGGAACTGGTTGAATCCCACAATCGGGGATACGCCCTTCGCGCTTCGACCGTGCGTTCGGTCGCACGCATGACGCAACCCCCACTAGCGTGCTTTCCAGCTTCCTTGCCTATACTCGTAGTCCCGTACATAGATCTGACCCCCTTCTCACTATTTGGAACATGTTTTGTTGTATTCACGTTCCTTTTTGCGCTGTATTTACCCCTACATGTAGTAGGTACATGTAACATGGAACCGATTATACATACATCGTTTCCAAAAGTTGATAATATAATCCTTGTTCCTTATAATTGTTGAACATATTTCTTTCGACACAATATTTTGCTAAGGAGTCATTATAATGACTTCTTATTGTGATGAATTAATGAGTCTTCGAAGGATAACTTCTTGCAAGGGAAAAAATTCAACTCTCATGGGGCAGTCCAAAGAGCCTTCAAAGTTTTTATTAATTCCCGTCCGAATGTTTTTTTAGTAAAGGGACCTATGAGTTGGCAAAAGCAATAATTTTGAAAAAATCTACTTTACCCTTACAAAACGCCAATTTCATATGTTAGGACTTAAGGGGATTTATTGAATTTATTTTTGTCTTTCTCACTCTCACGGAGATTTGGTAAGCGCGACATGCAGCGTCGCGGAAGAATATAGCAGAAAAACGACGTTTTACCTAATCACTCAAAAACTAAGCCAGTTATCAAAAATCTGTTCTAAGCGTTTTAGGATATTATTATTACCGATACATTAAAACAAAAATTACAATTACATCCATTGTAGTTTCCGATAAAACATAGAAAAACTGAGATTTTGGAGCAACTTTTGGGAGAACTTTCTATCGAGAAAATTTTATCCAATCGTGTTTCTGCTTCTAAGCGATTTTAGATTAAAGACCCAAAATACATGACGTGTAAATTTGAAAGTAATTGTCTTTATAGTTTTTGCATAAAACTTCATTCAAAATCACCTAAATACGGCTTGTAGGCCGTTAATATAAGATAAATCACATGCTACTTATTATTCCCAAAAAATATACGATGTTAAAAAAAAAAAAAATTACGCGCGTTTGACATAGTAAAATTCCCTATTATTCGGCAACAATGGCATAAATTGAATGTATTTCTGTAGCCTTGTTAATATAATAAAGATTAAATGTAGTAAATTGTTAACAATATAATATTATCACCATCAGGATAAATTGAACACTTTCAAAAAAAAAGTTGTGGGTAATAATTTTATAGAAAAAATGCTGTATTTATCAGTTCTCAATGCCAAAATATAATGTTTCATAAAGATAATAAAGACCACCTCCCTATGTATAGTTAAAATAAATAAATACGCCCGCAGATACTATAAGGAAAACAGGCAGTACTTATTGTCTAATTCAGCATCGAAAAGCTCCGATTCCGGTTTTAAACCTCAAAAAACTATTACTCTAATTTGAATAACCCTCATTACAAGCCAGTTGCAAAAATAGCTAAAAGTAGATTCCTGTTATTTTTTCCATCTCGTACCTAACGGTGTTCGCGCCAGTTCTGCTAGGTTTGGAATTGCGGTTATAATAGCAGAGGACGCTTCAATTCAATTTGGTGTTTATTTAAGTGGCCGCAAGTAGGTACTAGCCGCTGGCTAACTAGGTATTTAGGTAAATGCACCGACACCGGCACAAAATAAATAAATACGCCCGCAGATACTATAAGGAAAACAGGCAGTACTTATTGTCTAATTCAGCATCGAAAAGCTCCGATTCCGGTTTTAAACCTCAAAAAACTATTACTCTAATTTGAATAACCCTCATTACAAGCCAGTTGCAAAAATAGCTAAAAGTAGATTCCTGTTATTTTTTCCATCTCGTACCTAACGGTGTTCGCGCCAGTTCTGCTAGGTTTGGAATTGCGGTTATAATAGCAGAGGACGCTTCAATTCAATTTGGTGTTTATTTAAGTGGCCGCAAGTAGGTACTAGCCGCTGGCTAACTAGGTATTTAGGTAAATGCACCGACACCGGCACTCTGCAGGGGTCACGAGTCACGACTTACGACGCGAACTCTCGAGTGCAACGTAACTACATACTATCGGAGTAGCCTGTAGTTGTACCGCGGCGCACTCCACTACCGCCTCGTTTTGTGAATGGCGCCGAGTTGCGATTGCCGCGGGGGGCGCGAGCGGGACGAGGGGGAGGAGGGGGTGGCGTGCGCGGCCGGTGATGTCATCTCCGGCTCCGCCATTTTGTAATGCAGGTCGCTATACTTTGTATTACCCAGCTTTAGCGACCGCTAAAATGCCGAGATGTGTGGTGAAACCTTTTCACACGCGTATTGTAAGGCGTGTAGTAAATGGACTTGTTGTAATTACTTCGAGGGGGAATCGTTAGCGGTTATTAAAACTTAATACTTATTACTTAGAAATGATAATTATTATTTAATTTTATTCAAGCAAGTGAGATAATAAATGGCAGCTTACAGCTGTAAGATTTGAATGTAATTTACTTAGTACAAATATACGGTTTAATATGGCAAAAAAAATATATTTTATTACGTGCGTGAAGCATGGTCAGCGACGGAATACTTAGAGATAAATGATAGGGTAATATGATTCCACAACATCTAATTTCATGTTTTAAGAAACTCGAACCTGATTATATACTCTTGTACTAAACGAGCCGTCTTCCGTTGGAAGGTCCTTTGACGTGCGTTTTCTCATAATGTCTGTCCCTTGGGAGGACGCGCGTGACGAGAGAGTTTCAATAAGTGATAGGATTGTGTCGCTTCTCGCAGCCGATCAAGGATTCTCATCAGTGGGCTCCCCCTGCATGCTCGCTTCGACACCATCGAGCCCCTCCTCTCACAGTATGGGAACGTGCAGCACTGCGACAAAGCGATCTCGCGCGATGCCAACGCCCAAGCGGTGTACATCACATTCGAGACACCGGAACAGGCGCAGCAGTGAGTATTTGCCTTGCCAACGAGCATCACGTTTGCCGGCGTCTTTTGGAAAGAGCCTTGCCATTTCGATAAGGGTAACCACTCGTTCGCACTATGGGCCCGTTTGTCCTTACCTGTTCCGCTTGTCTAGAGTGCCTCTGTTCCGTGATCCTCAGCCGCTATTTGCATGATTTTTAATGTGACGTCTCCTTTATCCCTTCTAAAACAATATCGCGTGCTGCTTTTAGTCTGGAGTTGAAGGCTGCACTCGGCACGACATGCATGGGGTGATCTGATTAAATTATAATTGATTGAGTGATTCCCAACCCTACACTGGTGCACGGCGTTCTTTATTACTGGATGATCGTCTGGTTTTACATTTACGCTATATACACTCCTTCCTCCTGTTACCGACTACTAAAACACTTTCTCCCTTATTAATGAATGTGGAATAACGATGGATTAGTTAAACTGTGTTTTGTCTTTTAATGTCAACTTCCACATTACAGATAAAGACAAAACAGAGTTTAACTATTCCATCTTTTCTCCAGGTTTATCAATAAGGGGGTTTATGTAAATTAACAATTAAGTATTTTATTTTAACATATAATTTTCACAGGGTTTGTACATATTTCACCTTTTAATTGAATTTCATTTCCTTCCAATGAAATTCCACACCATATTATTAAGGGTACTTATGTATTAAGCTCTTACTTATCACTTAATCTATTGCTGTTAAATAAACCATTAGGATGTTTAATTATAGTTATTACTAACGGGAAATTATTATAGTTTTTGTTTGTTCCGGAAAAAACAATTAGAATTTACCGCATGCTTAGATTGTGACTTGTGAGTTTGGTGTGTTGTTTTGGAGAAACATATTTAGTTGTAGTATTAAGGTTGAAGATTAATTATTATTCACAATAATTGTGTCTGTTTCTTAGGCTACTTTTTCAACTTGATTGTTAAAGGAGTAATTAATTTTACGAGTAATGACATAGAGCGTAAAATTGAATGTAGTTCAAATCGCAACATTGTCGACAATCATAAAATTCAATTTACCTTGCAGGATAAGGTTGAGGGCTGAGGCATTTTATTTCCCATGTTTGAAGTACATTCAATTGTAAACGAACCAATAGGCGTAAAGTTCTTGTTTCACATGTGTGTGAAAATGTTACGTAAGTAGCCCCTCAGCCTATGCACCACACGCACGCGCACGAAGAGATATGTTTCTCTACTTTTGTAGCTCTTTTCCCTGTCTATCAATATGGATCAGAAAGAGAAAAGAGTGACAAAAGTAGAGAGACATGCATCCTAGCCCTGTGGTTGTCTTTAATACCACATGATATTGAAAAACTAGGTGATCTCTAATTTTTTTTCTTGGTTAGTCTGCGTACAGTTCTGGGAACTAACTGTAAGCTGATGTGTTTTAAGTCGCTTTATTTGTCGAGTGTGTCCTCCATCGAGGGCGTCCACACTTATATGTCTTAAAATGTGGAGGTTGATCAGAGTGAGGCAATGCGGTGTCTGTGTGCGGCAGGGCCATCAACGGGCTGAACGGGTGCGAGGTGGAGGGCTCGCGGATGAGGGTGGAGTCGGCGGACGGCATGGCGCGCGGCGGGCGGCGCGGGCGGCCGGGCGGCGGCCGCGGCGGCGGCGCCCCGGGCAGCGGCGCGCGCCCCACGGACTTCCCGCTGCGCCTGCTGGTGCAGAGCGACATGGTCGGCGCCATCATCGGCCGCCAGGGCAGCACCATCCGCCTCATCACGCAGCAGAGCCGCGCGCGCGTCGACGTGCACCGCAAGGACAACGTCGGCTCGCTCGAGAAGGCCATCACCATATACGGGAACCCCGACAACTGCACCAACGCCTGCAAGCGGATACTGGAAGTGATGCAGCAGGAGGCCAACAACACCAATAAAGGGTATGAATTGCGCACACTCGTATTGTTGTAGGTGAACCTCTAAACTTGACCCCCCTGATGGGTGCGGGAACCAATGAGCTAGTCTGTTACTGTCCGCTGACAGCGCTGCCGTATCATTTCATAGCCAATCGCATCACCCGCCCTGCAGACCATCAGGAGGGTCAAGTTCGTAGCGGTTTACCTATAACTCCACAAAGCGGAGATCAACAAAATGCACTTGTATAGTTTGTTCGCTATCATTTTGTTGCGCAGCCGGTTGCTGCGTCGATATTCTCAAAGGATTTCAAACAACGCCGAAAGTGCGCATGTACTTGCAAACTCAAAGCAAATAGACTATACTTGCTAAGACATTTTTGGACCACAAGTTTAGATAATCCTGAGATAAGTTTTCGATTTTGTTCAGAGGATTTATGAACGTGCTTGTAAGCAGACTTGTATTAGCGCGATTTAGAAGTTAGTTCTATAAATACAGATGTTGTTTTAGTTAACAACTCCGGTCTGAGCTAACGCAAGCACACTCTAAGGATATTATCAGCCTAACACACTAGAAAACCAAAACACTGCAATTTATTTTCCTTGATTTTTAGACCATTGCTTAAAATTTCTCAAACAAATTATTTTTATCAAGTATTGCTTTAACAAATTGAATTGCATTGGTATGTCAATTCAAGAAAATTTGTATTATACTGAACCAAGGAGCCTTAGAACCAATATTTCTATCTTTTACAGAGAAATCTGCCTGAAAATGTTGGCACATAACAACTTAATTGGTAGGATTATCGGCAAGGGAGGCAACACCATTAAAAGGATTATGCAAGAGACAGACACGAAGATTACTGTATCATCCATAAACGATATCAACAGCTTCAATTTGGAGCGAATCATCACCGTAAAGGGAACCATTGAAAACATGGCTAAAGCAGAGTCACAAATTTCAGCAAAACTGCGTCAAAGCTACGAAAATGATTTGCAGGTATGTGAAACTTGTATAGACTTATAATCTGAGTGACGGTTTTCTCTTAGTTTCATGGTTTTAGCAAGTATAAAACTGAACTGACACATTCCGTAAGGGCTACCGCATACTGGGCAGGGCATTGTAAGGGATTTCAAGTTTTTTACCAATGCACATTCAAACTTGTTGTCATAGAAATACGTTTCGAACGTGCTGTGACCAATATTCAATAGAGTATAATCTCGAACGTGAAAAGCATGTTGAAGGCCGAAGAAGTTAAGATTGTGCAAAAGAGGACATGTGTATTTAAAAATTGAAACTTGAAAGTTAATGGCTGAGAGGAATGAATGGAAGAAAAAGATATGTTGTGTTTATTCACATTAAAATTTTTGAAGTTAACACTCGCGTTATAACGCACACTGGGCAAATCTTGAGATTAGGAAAAAACATACTCTCTAAAATTTTTGTAGTGAACACTCCTTTACGCGCATTACAACGCACACTGGGCAAATCTTGAGATTAGGAAGAAGCATACATACACTCGTGATGGTTCTTTGCCACGTATTTTTTTTTCTAAGGAAGGCATTTTTGTTCAAAGGTGCTGGCTCCTCAAAGCATAATGTTCCCCGGGCTGCACCCGATGGCGATGATGTCGACCGGGCGCGGGTTCTGCGGAGCGCCCCCACCGTTCCCACCCCCCATTTACGCGCCAATGGCCGGCCAGGGAGCCGCGCAACAGGGCGCCGGTGACTCGCAGGTAGATACAACACAGGCAAGCTCTATTTATGCATTTCTTAGATAGCTTTTGCATCGCTTTCGAAAGAAATTCAATAAATGTATAAGGAAGTCACGTAACCAATTTAGTGATCATTTTCATACATTTTTGAATTTTGTTCCGTTTCCATCTTTTTAGCGTATCGCAAAATGTCATAATGGTTAGAGAGGAGGGACATCCTAAGAAATGAATACCTTGCTCTTTTCTTTTCTTTTCCTCTGTTGAGTCCCGATATGGCTCCCAGCTGGTTATCCGAGCTCTCTTTAGGTGGCAGTATATGAAATGGGACATTTGGATGAGCTATTTTAGAACAAGAGGTTCATTTCACGTTCACATGGCACATTCTAAGCCTGAACGATTTGCAGTTCACCACATGGCTCATATTAAAATAACTGTACATACATATAATATTATTTTGATCTTACCACAACATACTATACTCTTTCATATGAAATCACATGAAACAGATAGCAATAGCAAGGGACCAGAGAGAGGTAAAGGTAAAGTTGTCTCTTTCGGGCCCCTTGGTATTGCTATATCTGTTTCATGTGTCAAAGAGAAAATAAAGGAATGGAAATAGTATAATCGAGCATTCAACGTATTTTAGAAAATAGCTGATGCCGCAAATTAATAAAAACTAAATTAGTGATGTATAACAAAACTTTTAATATACATCATCATCTCGTTGCTAGCACCTGGACCGATTTATATTTGATGGTTTTGTCTCCAATCGATTACAGGATCAAATTGAAATTGCAAACAAATTCACGAAAAAAGTTAAGTAGTCCTTGTGAAATTCACGGGACAAGTATTCCTTGTGAAATTCGCGGAAAAAGTTAAGTATTCCTTGTAATCTGATAGCAGGAGACTACGTACCTGTACATCCCCAACAACGCGGTGGGCGCCATCATCGGCACAAAGGGATCGCACATCCGCAACATCATCAGATTCAGCAACGCCTCGGTGAAGATAGCTCCTCTGGAGCAAGATAAGGGCGGGGAGGCCGCCGCGAGCGCCGCCAACGCTGTGGCGCAGCAAGAGCGCAAAGTCACCATCGTTGGCAGCCCCGAAGCGCAGTGGAAGGCGAGTTTCTTTTTTTTTTTTCAAATATTCCCATAGGAACCCATAGGAAGATTAGCTCCGGCAAGGGACAGATACCTTGCTCTTAACAAGAAACAACACGGCCCAATGTCCAACGATAGATTGCCGAGTTGGCACAGGACTGCATTGTTATGTAATCCAGATGCTGTAGCAACCACCAATGATTTCATTGAAATTTGACACAAAAATTTAAATAACCCTGTTAGTAGGCGCTAGTACACTATTATTTCGGATTTGTGAATACATGATATTAAAGTTTTATAATCTCTTAACGGTTGGCATCAACTAGGAACGCATTCCACAGATACTTGGAGTATCTATTACAGATATTTTATGTCCTGATGATAGTTTCACTTTGTAGCTAGGTATGCAGAAACATCGTGTTATAAAATATGCACTCCATCGGAAAAGCTTTGTCCCAAACTTGTTTTTGAACTAATCTAAAGATTTCTACGAATAAAATACCTGCGTCTAATGTCTATAAATTGAGATTGTTTGACGACCGATTAGCGTATAGGTAGCGAACCTTCCGTCTGCGTCGGAGGTCGTGGGTTCGATTCCCAATACTGGTAAATTTTTGTGTGATATTATATTTATGTATATTAGAATGTATATTTATCAGTTATCTAGTACCCATAACACAAGCTATCGCTTACTTTGGGGCTAGATTGCGATGTGTAAAATGTCCTGTTATATATCCAGCTGGTCTCGTAGACGGCCACGACCCTTAGTCATGAACCTACGACTAAAAAGAAGAATCTCTTAAAGCACTGTGATTAGTCAACTTAAGCAAATTGCGTTCGAATAGCATCGTTATATAAAAAATCTACAGATCTTATTACTGTTAAAAATATGTGGATACAATTGAAAGTACTTCTGGCATGGTGGCTGATGGCGAAACACGATTTCGCAAACTTCACGTGATCGAAGAAATGACAAAGTTGCCTTTGCAAATATAAACATGCATTTTCCTCAGAAATGGTTACATTTATTCTTGTGAAATGAAGTTTGGTTATAAACATGCATTTTCCTCAGAAATGGTTACATTAATTCTTGTGAAATTAAGTTTGGTTGCGTATTTTGTTGGGACAGAGATGATGGCCGTTTTAGATTATTTATATTACGTCTGCATTTTCTTTAATTTCACGTTTTCTTATTTTTTCCAAACAAAAACTGCCATGCAACATTCTTGTCTTGCATATTAAATTATACAGTGACCGCAAATCCAACCAAAAATTTACCGCACCTTAACAAGGCCCATATCCCACTGGCGTTATGCGAGCGTCAGCGTTTCTTCAATTTTTTATCAGTGACGTCCACGTTAGTCTCTGATGGCGTTGAGAAACAGACATTGGAGAAACGCCGAAGCTCGCGTAACGCCCAGTGGGATGGCGGCCTAATGATGAGTGTACAATTTCAGGCACAGTACTTGATCTACGAGAAGATGCGAGAGGAGGGCTTTATGTCCGGCTCGGACGACGTGCGGCTAACGGTGGAGATCGTGGTGGCGTCCTCGCAGGTGGGGCGCATCATCGGCAAGGGCGGGCAGAACGTGCGCGAACTGCAGCGCGTGACCGGCTCGCTGATCAAGCTGCCTGAGCAGCCGCAGCCGGCGGCCGCCGCCGCGCACGACCACGAGACCACCGTGCACATCGTCGGGCCCTTCTACAGCGTTCAGGTGCGTGCTGCTGAGTTGCTGATCTCTATTCTACTGTATAAAAATAAGTCGGGTTTTCCTTCCTGACACTAACGCACGAACCGATTTCAACGGTTTTGCATTCGTTGGAAAGGTCTCGGGCTCCGTGAGGTTTATAACAAAGAAAATTCAGGAAAAATTTCAACAAAAAAGCGGGAAAATCTTTTTTCACCGTAAAACGAAGCCATCTGGTGGCGAAACGGAGTTCGCCGCGTTTGCTAGTTATACTATATACCTAGTCTGGCCATAAATACTGTTACATAAAAACTTTTCTTTTTTTCAGCTTTTTAATTATTTTGAATTTGGAACACGTATATTATTTTAAAAACTTCTTTCGATTTCGCGCCATTTCACATACTTTTTCGTGTTCATTATCAAATTACAATATGGTTTCGTGTTCATTATCAAATTACAATATGGAATGGGGTGTTAAAGAAAATAGGATTGCAGTGATCGCCTTGCACAAAGTGGGTATGGAGCCGTCGGTCATATTCCAGACACTTCAAAAGCTTGGTATCAGCCGTATGTTCGTATATCGTACAATCAACAGATACAACAACACTTCGTCTGTCGAAGACCAGAAAAGATCGGGGCGGCCGCGTGCTGTTAGAACTACAAAGGCTGTTAATGCTGTTAAAGCCAGAACTCGTCGAAACCCCATTAGGAAGCAAAAAATCTTATCGCGAGAAATGAAGATTCCCGCTAGGACTCTGTCGCGTATTATAAAACAAGACCTGAAGCTCGGTGCTTATCGTCGATATACAGGTCATGCCCTAAATCAATCTTTACAATTAAAAAGAGTGGAACGATCAAAACGCCTTCTGTCGCGATACGCAGGTGAAAGGCACAGAAATATCCTCTTTACCGATTAAAAAATTTTCACGATTGAAGAACACTACAATAAGCAAAATGATAAAGTGTACGCTCACAGTTCTAAAGAAGCTGCTCAAGTGGTCGGGAAGGTACAACGTGGTCATCATCCTGCGTCAGTGATGGTTTGGTGGGGCGTGTCTTATCAAGGAGTCGCAAAACTGCATTTTTGTGAAAAAGGAGTGAAAACTTCAGCTAAAGTAAATATATCAAGATACAGTCTTGGATCATGTTGTGAAACCTCTCAGCAATACTCTTTTTAAAAATATACCGTGGACTTTCCAACAGGACTCTGCACCTGGTCACAAGGCACGAACTACCCAAGCCTGGCTTGAAACCAATGTTCCGGACTTTATAAGAGCTGAAGACTGGCCCTCATCTAGCTCAGACCTCAACCCTTTAGACTTCAAATTATGGTCAGTTTTAGAGGACATGGCCTGCTCTAAACGACACGGCGACATTGAGTCTCTTAAAAAATCTTTGGAGCAAGCAGTGGCAAAATTTCCCTTGGAAACAGTGCGTAAATCCATAGATTCGTGTGGCCAAACAGATTAAAAGCCTGTATAAAAGCCAAAGGTGGCCATTTCGAATAGATTTTTTTTAATTTATTGCTGAGACTTTAATAAATTTGTAGGTATAAATTTTATTAATATTACATTACTTCATTTAAAAAAAAAAGCATTTTCATTTGTAACAGAACTTATGGCTGGACTAGTTCAACATTCAGACATTTAAAACAGAACGTGGCCGGGCGTGACGTCACAGGACAGACGCCAGCGCTCATCAGCCAATAATTAAAGATCATTATTACGATATAGAGTTTGAATGACGGAATAAATAGTCCATTGAAAAGTTACATTTGGGGTTGCGTTTTTCACCTATAACTTTTTTATTTATAGTTCTACGACAAAAAATTACTAGACCAAAGTTGTAGAGAATTTAATTTGCAACAAAAAATGTTAACAATTTTTTTTATCAAACAAATAGTTTAAGAGATATATCGTTAAAACCATTTCAACCCCTATTTTCAAAATGGCGGCCGTGGGACAAGGGTGGCGACAATACAAACTTGTTTTTAGCTTTACACTGACCCCCCTACACATCAAAAAAATAAAATTGCGTCCTCTAAAAACGCAAGGTTAGGCCTAAAAAATGTAACATTTCAATGGACTAAAAGTCATTCCTGCAAACTCCAGTCGCGATGGGTTTGTTTTGCACTGATATATAAAAATTAATGCAGCGTTCAAATAGACATCATCACATCAAGACAGTTTTGCAGAAACTGACTAATCACTTGATTAGTTCAAAATTAAACACATCACCACTCTTGAACGGAAACGGTTATTACTTGAGGATTTTATTTTATTGGATGGAACAATAAAGGATGATTCATATTACACCATGTCAACCTGACTCTGAGTTGTGAGTCATCCTTTAATATCTCTATATGTGTATTTTAGTATGTATACTTCGGGATTTTTAAGCTATTATTAATTTATATTTTGAATTACTTTTAGGGATGTAACATCTAGCACATGTGTCATATATTTATTGTGTAAGCGATTGTAGTAAAACCAATGATAATTATTGGTTTTACTACAATCGTTAGTATTTGTTTTACACAGTCAGTATATTTTAAAAAATTTGATAAAGTAGTTTGGCAAAAAAGAAGAAAAAAAAAATGAAGACTACACTGACTACAAAACTTGAACAATAATTAACGCAGTACTTAACTTAGGAACATGGTTTTACTGAGTGTTACGGTTACTACTTACACATATCAGAAAAAAAAAATGGTTCAGTTTCAAGACGTTTTTGCCAAGCTGTACATGACAAAAAACTATAACTACAGATCTTAACTATAATACAGAGTGTCCCTGGATAAAGTGCAACCCCGAAAGGGGGTGAAACTAGACCATAAATTATCGACAAAAAAAAAATAGAAAAAAAATCTAAAAAAATTATTTTACTTTTTATTAGCAAATTAAGATTTTTATTTGATAAGTAGACTCTATGTAAGAAAAAAAATGATTTCTTCAAAATTAGTGGGTCGATTGCTTTCAAATAAAAACAAATTATGCCACATACTTGGCGGTAAGGATTATTTACAATTAGCTCGCAAAAAAGTAGCATCATGACATAAACTTTGCTTTTTATGAAAAAGAAACCCTTTTTTGACTATTTTTTTCAATGATCTCTAAATTTCTCAGAAAAATGCCCCCAATACCAGAAGATTTTACGATTTAAGAGTATTCTCTATCATATTACCTTTCAAATTGAAAAAAAAATTTCGTTGTAACCCAAGAAATGAGCTGGCTGAAGTGTTGAAAGTCGCCACAACACAAAAAAAGGACGCGTCCCGGCAAACGACGAGTGGTGACGTCATTTTAAAAACTCTTAGCCCGCTCGTTTCTTGGGTTACAACGAAGATTTTTTTCTATTTGAAAGGTAATATGATATTGTATTTTTCTGAGAAATTTAGAGATCATTGAAAAAAATAGTCATAAAAAAGGGTTTCTTTTTCATAAAAAGCAAAGTTTATGTCATGATGCTACTTTTTTGCGTGCTAATTGTTATTTAATCCTTACCGCCAAGTACGTGGTATAATATTTTTTTTTATTTTAAAGCAATCGACCCACTAATTTTGAAGAAATCTTTTTTTTCTTACATAGAGTCTACATAACAAATAAAAATCTTAATTCGCTAATAAAAAGTAAAATAATTTTTTAGAATTTTTTTTCTATTTTTTTTGTCGATAATTTATGGTCTAGTTTCACCCCCTTTCGGGGTTGCACTTTATCCAGGGACACCCTGTATATTGCGCGCCCCGAATATGTGTATACTTGTGTTAACATAGCTTGTAAGTTTAAACAAAACTGTGTGCGCTTGATGGATGTATTGTGTGAATGTCGGTATGGATCTTCAGCAATACGTGTACATGTAGTTACAAGTCCAATGTGTCGTCGCGGTCTTCGGGGAGCCGCGGCCGCTGCATAAGATAAGTAAAGTATACTACATATTCGAATAGCTGCTGGCGCGATGCGAATGCAAGTGATTGGCGACTCATCGTGGCATAATAACTGTTTAAATGTTGTAGCGGCCGCCCGATGCGGGATGAAGCGTGGCCTCGCTCGCCATGGTGACAGCTCAAATGAGATACCCTTAAACGGCCGTCACGGCAGCGCATTTTATCGTTTCCGCCCTGTACATAGGTAAGTTTTTAAAACATTTTATGAACACGGCGCGAATGTCTTTTTGATCTTTGTTCGATGATGCTATGTGCTAATGAAATGTAAGTGCTGTTTACTCTAATTCATGTTACTTATGCCTAATTCATGCTGTTTCCACAGGAATGTAACTACATGTACATAACTATGTCTGTACAAGAAATGTTCATGATCATTCTATTGCGTGAACGCTTGTGGTACTTGCAGTTTGAATGAGAGTGCATGAAAGATTGAATGTACACTAATAAAACTGTATGATGAAGGAATTAAATTAATCGATTCGTTGTATATTTGAGCTTGGCGTAAAAGTCTTGAAATTGAACAATTTTTTTATATCCTAACAATATCATAGTAATTTGTCTGTTCCTTATCAATTTTACGTGGGTATTAGAATCGTATATGTTGAAAATTATACACGAAATAATCAGAGACTCGAAATTCGATCGAATATACTATACTATACTAGTAAAGAAAGGTGCACCGTCACGGATAAAATGGACACCATTTTTGAAAAAAAAGAACAGCTGCAGGATCGATTTATTTATCAGTCGTTACAATTTACAACACAGCTGAAGAACTTGGAATGGATCACAAAACAGTTTTGATCCATTTGAAAGAGCTGGGATACAAAGCTCGATATTTGGGGAAAGACGTAATGAACCGAATCGTTTTTGAAGAAATTAATAACTTGTGATGAAAAGTGAACCATGACACTACAATCAAGCTACAAGAACTTGAGCAAAAGGTTGTGGCCAAAAGTTGGCCAAGTTTCAAACATTGTGCCAAAACCAACAGTTAATTTGCAACAAGATAATGCTATGTGTATGAACTGGAAAAATATTGTTTATTATGTGGAAACTGCTGGGAAAAATCATCGCTTGTCTCCACTGTCTGCTGAGATTAAAGCAAAGAGTTGAGAGAAATTATTGTCAGAATTGAAAATGATCGGAATTGATTAATAAAAAGTATACAAACATCTTTAATCACTGAGCAAAAATGTAAATAGTTTAGCTGGACAGTGTTTAATGCATTAGTATAAAGCCCTGATTTCCACCTGTCATAGTGTTTTGTTTATCAGATTAACATGAAGAAAGGACTGCCTTAAGGAACAAACATTACCTTCAATATGATGGCACATAATATGTAATGTAATTAAATGTGAATAAACTTTAAAATATGTCTTGAGTTTTCATATTAAAAAAAATCCCCCACCTATATTATTTCCATTAGTTTATTTTCTCATTGACATTTGACACATGAAACAGATAAAGCAATAGCAAGGGACCAGAAAGAGCCCACTTTACTTTTATCTCTCTCTGGTCCCTCGCTATTGCTATATCTGTTTCATGTGATTTCATGTGTGAAATAGAAAATTAACGAATGGAAATAGTATAAGTGTAATAATTTGAAACTACAAAAACAATTAAAGTTCGATTTTATTCAATAAGGCTCATGCTATGCGCTAGTATATATTTTTTGCCAAACTATACTTTAGTGACTGGATTGTTTTTGTCTTTGATGAAGATTTATTTTAGGTAACATAAATATATTATAATATATTGTAACTTCAGTGTTTATATATTTATCTACACATAATATCATGTATTTATATATTACTTTAACTTAATAAGTGTACCCCACGTAGATTTTGTAATCTCTCATATTAATTTGAGGTACTCTTTTTTTTTTTTAATTTACAGAACCTTAGCATTATGTGAAGTTTCTACGTTTTTCTATGTGGGTGGCACTGGTACTAAATATTTTGAATCTGATCGTAATTGGAAGTTATTATTTTTTGGAATAAATACCTGATTTTATACTCTTGTGATTGAAATTGAAACCTGATATTAACAGATTCCAAATATTCAAACAAAAATACTACCTAGTCTGGCCATAAATACTGTTACATAAAAACTTTTCTTTTTTTCAGCTTTTAATAATTTTGAATTTGGAACACGTATATTATTTTAAAAACTTCTTTCGATTTCGCGCCATTTCACATACTTTTTCGTGTTCATTATCAAATTACAATATGGAATGAGGTGTTAAAGAAAATAGGATTGCAGTGATCGCCTTGCACAAAGTGGTTTTTCGTGTTCATTATCAAATTACAATATGGAATGGGGTGTTAAAGAAAATAGGATTGCAGTGATCGCCTTGCACAAAGTGGTTTTTCGTGTTCATTATCAAATTACAATATGGAATGGGGTGTTAAAGAAAATAGGATTGCAGTGATCGCCTTGCACAAAGTGGGTATGGAGCCGTCGGTCATATTCCAGACACTTCAAAAGCTTGGTATCAGCCGTATGTTCGTATATCGTACAATCAACAGATACAACAACACTTCGTCTGTCGAAGACCAGAAAAGATCGGGGCGGCCGCGTGCTGTTAGAACTACAAAGGCTGTTAATGCTGTTAAAGCCAGAATTCGTCGAAACCCCATTAGGAAGCAAAAATCTTATCGCGAGAAATGAAGATTCCCGCTAGGACTCTGTCGCGTATTATAAAACAAGACCTGAAGCTCGGTGTTTATCGTCGATATACAGGTCATGCCCTAAATCAATCTTTACAATTAAAGAGAGTGGAACGATTAAAACGCCAACTGTCGCGATACGCAGGTGAAAGGCACAGAAATATCCTCTTTACCAATGAAAAAAATTTCACGATTGAAGAACACTACAATAAGCAAAATGATGAAGTGTACGCTCACAGTTCTAAAGAAGCTGCTCAAGTGGTCGGGAAGGTACAACGTGGTCATCATCCTGCGTCAGTGATGGTTTGGTGGGGTGTGTCTTATCAAGGAGTCACAAAACTGCATTTTTGTGAAAAAGGAGTGAAAACTTCAGCTAAAGTAAATATATCAAGATACAGTCTTGGATCATGTTGTGAAACCTCTCAGCAATACTCTTTTTAAAAATATACTGTGGACTTTCCAACAGGACTCTGCACCTGGTCACAAGGCACGAACTACCCAAGCCTGGCTTGAAACGAATGTTCCGGATTTTATAAGAGCTGAAGACTGGCCCTCATCTAGCTCAGACCTCAACCCTTTAGACTTCAAATTATGGTCAGTTTTAGAGGACATGGCCTGCTCTAAACGACACGGCGACATTGAGTCTCTTAAAAAATCTTTGGAGCAAGCAGTGGCAAAATTTCCCTTGGAAACAGTGCGTAAATCCATAGATTCGTGGCCAAACAGATTAAAGGCCTGTATAAAAGCCAAAGGTGGCCATTTCGAATAGATTTTTTTTTATTTATTGCTGAGACTTTAATAAATTTGTAGGTATAAATTTTATTAATTCTACATTACTTCATTAAATAAAAAAAAGCATTTTCATTTGTAACAGAACTTATGGCTGGACTAGTTATAAATAGCAACACCCCAGTCATTATGCAAGTAGCACTGCGAATTGTCTAGACAGGCAGGTGCCTCGGCGCGGTAGCATACAGTGACATGTGCGTTGGTGATTGCAGTCGGCGCAGAGGCGCATCCGCGCGATGGTGGCCCAGGCCAGTGCACCGGGGCGCCACCGCCGCGCCGCGCAGGCACCGCCGCCGCCGCCGCAGCAGTAGACGCCGCCGCCACCCGCCGCCACTCCGCCACGCCCCCGCCGCGGCTCCGAGCCCCGCCCCGCCCCCGCCCCGCACCGCCGAGCGGACGAAGCTGCGGCGCATGCACCGTTGCACGCGCGCGTCTGCGCCGCACCGTCGCCCCCGCAGCTCGCATCGGCCGTCGCTCTCTCCGCGCACCGTGTTGTGCTCGGTTTGTTGGCAGCCCGAGTTTGATGTTGTTGTTGACATATATTAACATTTAATGAATTGATATAATGAGTAATATTTATAATAATGATGATTTATAGAATTAAATATTTGGATTTTATCACCCAACAATGTTGATCTAATGATGAAATAATCTAATGATTTTATGTATTTTATATATTTATATTATTCATATACACTATTTTTTTAACGATAGTAACAGTTGACAAATTAGCCGGAATATATTGAATTGTTATATTGTTTTCATACCATGTTATTATAAGTCATTGTACAGAGTTTTCCCAGATTGCAATAGTTGACATTATGTTCTCTTATACACTTACATTATACACATGTTAGTAGCAATAGGTTAGAGTACAGCACCATTATTATACAAACGAGATGTGAAGGATATTTTGTTTTGTTATGAAGTAATAGATTAATCTGTTAGCCGCCACACCGCTGCTGTATCGCGGGAGCGCGGCGCGACCGCCGCGGAGGCTCGTCGCGCGGACGCGACCGCCGCGGAGGCTCGTCGCGCCGCGCGACCGCCGCGGAGGCTCGTCGCGCCGCGCTCGCCGCCGCGGCGTAGGGGTCAGTCGCGAGAGCCGCGGCGCTCGCTAAACTCTGACATTCGACGAAATTAATATTTTTGATATAGTAGTAGTCTTCGTTGGAGGGTAGGGACTAAAAGGTACGAGTTTTAATTTATAAGTGTCATTTGTTGATCGTTTTGTTAGTAGTTTTGTCTTTGTTAGCTCTGCGGCGTTCCCCGTGTCGATGCGACGGGCGCGCCCGCCGCCCACGCGGCGGTACGGTTCGTGCGAGAGTGTACGATGTGCGTTCATTGTGCCAAGTGAGATATTTTACAGAGAGATTAAGATTAAGTGAAGATATCGAAATCGATGAGAAGTTTAGATATTTATATTTATGAATGAATGTGATAATAATATATGGAAGTTTGGCTAAGAGTGAGAATGTTTCACATTCTGTTTTCCGTTTGACGTTTGCTACTCGAGAGCAGAGTATAAAGTAAGTAGTAGTAAGTTCGCAGCAGTACGCAGACGCCGCCTCTTCGACTCCGACCCTCACACTTCCACATATTATTGAAAATTATCTCGCTTTTGGCATTCAATCTCCACCGAATGTACCGTTGCCGAACGATATAGTGACGCCGATTGTTTCCGCGTGAGGTCACTTCCCAGCTAATAAAAATAAAACAATCTATACGATGCAGATCCACCGCATGCGAGCTGTACCTTTATTCGTGTCAGTGATTTTATTTGTAACACGAGGCCCTTTCAGTTCTGTAAATAGTATTCCATAGTTGACGACAAAAGTTTTATCAAATGAAATTTTCCATAGTTATTTACCAATCATTATTTACTGTACCTATGTAACAAACACGCTTATTTACACCCCTTTTACCAGATCATGTTAATTAATTATTATTAGTGTTTACTGATGATATAACAATAATCGAATCCTCGTGCGGCACAAATAAACTGCCGGCACCGGCATACGTGTTGGTAGTGATGTTATTTAAACTGAGCTTTTATCAACAACGAAAAGCGATGACCGCTATAGTAAAGGTGCCATTTTATTATTGATAAACATAGAGTTTAAGGGCAGTATAATATTTCCAGTTTTCATTAGCACTCTTCTAACACGTTCAGCTGTGAACTTAGTGTCGGATGGCCACAAATAGCCACAGGCGGCTCATTAAATCACCAACACTCGATATATTATACGATTTCAAACTGCTCTCATTTTTCACAAATGAACATAATTTTACTACCACATATTCTGTCTTTCTTTGTTTGTTTTGTCTATCTTAAAGTATTGTAGGGCCTTAATGCATTTAATTTTAATTGTATTTTAGTTAAACGTGACGATTTTATTTTTCTTTTATAAACATCTTTTGAATGTGAGGTTTTCGTTACACCCAGGCCCGCGTCTCTGCAGCACCATTATATGAAAATGCTGATCTGTATTCGACATTCCATACACGGCAATATCATTAGTCTTAATGACATGCATGTAGTATTATATTCTTTTATATCTCGGTGGTCTGCGACGCGAGGACGCGCGGTGTTTTTAATATTGTATTTTAAGGTGGTACGTTCTTAAT
Organism: Coenonympha arcania; assembly: GCA_036785405.1. NCBI lineage: Eukaryota > Metazoa > Arthropoda > Insecta > Lepidoptera > Nymphalidae > Coenonympha > Coenonympha arcania. The sequence continues at coordinate 10,887,310 of CM072082.1, forward strand.
TTTAAACGTTTTATTAACATTACCATTCGAAAGTGAATGGATTTTAAAAAAATTGCAATTTTGCGTATTATTATATTACCAACTCCGCTTTTTGCATCCGGTTAGTTATTGTATTATTATTAAGTTTTTATTTAGTTCTCAATACGTTTGTGAGACAGATGCCCAGTCGTGTAAATGTTTGTTGTTAGTTTTTAATATACTCGTAAATCGTATTATAGGTGTTGTACGTTGTATGTAAAAGAACAACCATTTTGCGACGAGGCGTTTAGTCTTAATTTTATTAACCGTTCAGTTACCGCGCTTTTTGGAGATGGATATTCGGTAACTGTTCAGCTAATAGAACCATCATATTATGCATAACGTAATAACTTTGATGCCTATAGATGCGATGCAAGTGCGTATATTAGCGACGCGACGGCCCATATACAACGGTACCTAATGTCCAACACCGATCCACTCCAGTAGCTTACAGTTTACACGCAGTTTTAAGGCTAACGTAAAAACATAGCCAAGGACCATCTGCACTTTGCAGCATAGAATGAACGGGATGGGAATGGGAAATGTGCATGTTGGATACTTAGGCCGTAAGTTCTATTGATGTTTAACGTAACAACAGCAAATTGCAAACTTCGATGTAAGTACAGAGGATTTCTAAATCCCCTTTGATGTAGGTAAGGAGAGCGCGCGTGTGCGTCGGCCGCTTCGTGCGCCGGCGTGCTAGCGGAGTGTACATATAGGCAGGCATGTCGTTTATTCCTTCCATTGTACGCGGTCGTTGCGATGCGACGTGTCGACTCGGCACGCTGACCTCTGTAATACAAGTACACTGGACTAAATACTCTATACAATTGACAGTTCCTATTTTGGTGTCGATTTGAAACGCCCCCTCGAAGTTCCACGGTACAAAAATGTACATTTACAATAATTGAAATCTGCAAATGAATGTCGTTATGAATGTCATTTTGTTGTATGTAGTTCCGTGGACGCTCACGCCAGCTTTCGCAACAATCAGCGCCAAAATGGCGAGAATTAAGCGTCTTCATTTTAACGTTGACAGTCTGAAGTCCAGCGTACTTGTTTTACGGCGATCAGTGGGTCGGCATGGTATGTTAAGGAAACGGAAATTATTAGTTTTAGTTATTCTTGTATCGTTGTGAAGTAGTGTTAAGTTGGCGGGCGCGGGCGCCCGGCTCGCGACTGAACCACACCGCCGGCGCCCGCGCCTCGCCGCGCGCCGGCTGCGTGTCGTTCCCGCTGACGATCATGTATTTTGTCATTCTTGTTTGATGGTTCTACTGTTATGCATACGACTACATTATAATATTATTCATTTGTCACGTGTGTAATGATTTTTTTCGTGAGTTGGCGTGTGATCGCCCAAATTGGCGATTACTGGCGTTTGATGCGCATGGACTTATTGTAAGATTGTGAAATGTAAGCCCGGCGCCCGAGCGGAGACGGCGCCGGCGCGTGTTGCACTGAGGAGCTGTTGTTTGTTGCTTCTCACATCGCTCCACTCCAATATACAACTGTGAAAGTTTTTTTATTGCTCCTCACATCTATTTACACTTACGTAACAGTTGTTTTTTTTTCATTGTAATAGAATATCATTCTGCATGTTCCACCAAAATTTTGTTTGCTTTTACTGTTAATTTAGAACCATTTTAATTGGTATAAGTTCAGAAACTAATAACTACCTCAATATTACTAAATGAATATGATAATTATCTTTGTGCGTGTTTTGGGAACTGAATTTAAAATATTACAAAATCAATATAGTATAAGAATACGATTATATAAACAATACTGGAATTTGTCAAATTTAGGTTTCTTAACGTAATAAAAAATTGGTAAAAAATAGTTTGTTTTATTTATAAGTACCTACCCTCAAAAAATTAACCGTCCTAATACAGAAAGAATGCTTTAGGGCCGAAATGAATTATAAAAATATAAAAGTTATCGTCAAGCCGTTTCGGAATAGTCTGGTAACAAAAATTGTAACGAAAATTTTGAGATATTAAGAAAACAGAAAATATTTTAAAATTTAATTATAGTAACATAAGAAGTTGAATCCATCTCGGTTTGGCAGCATTCAGGTAATGTCTTTTCGTCTAATATCCCGCCAGTGCTTGGAGATTTCGAACAGTGCGTGTTGTTGCCAGCGATGATTTACGGATCCGAACAAGGTCCTGACTTTGGGTCTCGTCAGCGAACGAGAGAAAGAAATGCTCGGAGTAGGTATCTTTGCATTATCAAATCAGTAACAAGATTACAACCAAGAAATGTAAACGTTGATTTTGATAACAAATCTATTAAAAACTCATTTCGTAATTTAATAACTTTTAAATGGCGCTGTTAACGTAAAACGCATCTTCCCCTAGATATATAGTTCAAGGAAGTTCCCCTAGATGGCGCTGTTTTGCGTAGTTGAAGAAATTTCAACTAGATGGCGCTGTTAGCGTAGAACGCATCTTCCCCTAGGTACGTAGTTCAAGGAAGATCCCCTAGATGGCCTAGTTCACTAATCTTATCCTAGATGGCTCTGTTATACGTAGTTCAAAGAATTTCCCCTAGATGGCGCTGTTATGCGTAGTTCAAGAAACTTCAACCACAGACCAAACGACTTCAACTAATGGCCATAGAGTATATTGAGTATAGCTCTAGCTAATGGCTTTTTTAGCGTAGTTCAATAATCACTAATCATGTCCTAGATTAGAGCCAAGGAGTACTTAATAGTGTTCTGTGATTAGAGCACAGCATGCACAGATCACGGATGGATTATAGTGTATATTGTGTTCTGTCATCTGTGTCCTAGATGTTTTTTGATCCCCGATTTTTCAATACAATAGTATACAAAACGTCATGTTTAACGTTTACGAGACATAGGTACTTATTTAGATTGCTTACAACAACTGAGCACCAATGTTTTGTATGCCACCCAAGGGTTAAGTTACCTGAGAGTTACCTATTCTCTTATTTATCTGTTTAATCGTGATTTTGGTGTATTTGTTGTGTGCAGTGACAACTGGTGACAACAGCCCTAGTGACCGCAAGAGGACCGCAATCCCTATAGTGTTATATGTCTATGACCGCAATCATTGTGTGCTTGAGAATAAATAACAAAAACATTAATTGCATAGACATATAACACTATAGTTCAGTTGTCAGCTATGGGCTGAATACATTTTTCCTGAAAAAGAATGCTCTTCAGTAGATCTGCAGACTAAACTACATAGTGAACACCAGATGCTGTATCAAAAACATTTTTAAGACTGACTTTACAGATGGAACAAAACAATGGCTACAAAGAACTGCTGTTCCATCTTGTAAGTGTTGACTCAAAATTTTTTATTCTAAGCTGGAAGATTTACACAGTACTAGAATTGACTGAGCAGTATTTGCAAGCAGTCTTGATGAAAATGTATTGCAAATTTCATACAGAAATCATGATTATTATATCATGAATGTAATATAATATGTGTTGTTTTATATAATTTTTTTAACTTATGATTTAGATGGGTTTTTGGCCTGGCCTTTGCAGTCCACTTTCTTTGCAGTGGCTCATATTCTTAGCTCTTTTCCAAACTGATGCAAGGAATTTTTGGCATATTGTGGTTACTCGATTAAGTGCTTCACATGTTAACAGTGACAAGTGTAGGGGGTTAATATAATAATTATTAATAACATTAATAATTGCCACCACTACTACACACTTAAGTATGTTTATATTTTTTACAGGATGTAGATGTCAAAACACTGTCCTGTGTAGCTGAACCTCAACAAGGACCCTCTCATAGAGTTTCTTTGGGGGAAATTAATACTCAAATTATTAGTGTCACCCAAAGCAAAAAGCCCAGGGCCGGAACAAAACAATCTTTACAAAGAACTGCTATTCCATGTGATGTAAGTGTCAACTCAATTTTTTTTATTATAATCTGGAAGATTAAGTCAGTACTAGAATTTGCAAACTGTGCGAAAATTGTCTAGAGTGAAATGGATCGCGAATTCACAGATTAGTACAGATCCAGCGCACAGTACTTCGGGAGTGAGGCACGCAAATGGGATACAAAACAAAAAGCCGTATCCCATTTGAGTTCGTACATGGTTAGTACGTAGCGAACCGCGGACCGAGTCACTGCTGCGTAATTTGTATGTGACGGTCAGAACTGGCAATTGATTTAAATTCGAAACACCAAACCTCAGCGAGAGTCCATCATTGTGACCAGTCTACATTGAAATTATTTTCCCTAGATGTAAGGTATAAATTGTATGTTAGTAACAGGGCATTTGAGATTAAAAAAACCTTAAAGCCTCTTGTTGAAACAACGTTTCTTTTCGGACGATATCGCGAACGGGGCTTAGTGGAAAAAGTATAACAAATTATAAGACCCAAGATTAATCGGTCAAACATCTTGCTGCCCGCGATGAAATAAAATGAGAAACGGCGTCGCCTGTTGCTCTGCATATTGAATACGGTAATTTTCTTTGATGGTGAGTGACGGTCTTTCACTTCATTTGATATAGTATTAAAATTGAAAAATGTGGCCGCCATTTTGAACTTTTTTGTTAAAAAAAAGAATTCTTTCAAAATCGAAATCTGAACGTGGCAGAAAGCATTGAGTAAGAATCTGGTGTCGAAATTGAAATAATTGGCCGCCATTTTGAACTTATTAGTTTTTGGACCGAATTCTTTCAAAATCGAAATCTGACCATGGCAGCAAGCATTGAGTAAGAATCTGGTGTCAAAATTGAAAAAGTTGGCCGCCATTTTGAACTTTTTTGTTTTTGGACCGAATTATTTCAAAATCGAAGTCTGACCGTTGCAGAGGCATTGAGTAAGAATCTGGTGTCAAAATTGAAAAAAGTGGCCGCCATTTTGAACTTTTTTGTTATTGGACCGAATTGTTTCATAATCAAAATCTGACCGTGGCAGCAAGCACTGAGTAAGATATTTTTTTGCTTGCTATTTTTTTTCAATTTTGACACCAGATTCTTACTCAGTGCTTGCTGCCACGGTCAGATTTTAATTATGAAACAATTCGGTCCAATAACAAAAAAGTTCAAAATGGCGGCCACTTTTTTTAAATTTTGACCACGGTTCTTTCTCCAACACAGACCGTCACTTACCAGTTAGACGTACAATCAAAAGAAATGACTGTCTTCAATATGTATGATGCAGATAATATAAATTCAAATGGAACCGAAGACCGTCACTCACCATCAAAAACAAATACCGTCTTTAATCTGCAGAACAACAGGCGACGCCGTTTCCCCGTTTTATTTCATCGCGGGCAGCGAGACGGCGTCGGAGGTTAAAAATATACTTAGGTACTAATCACTCTTCAATAAGAAAATTGTACCTATAATACTATATTGTAGTAGGAGTTTTTTCCTTAAGCCACTTAAGCTAGCAACATTATCAGGCTTGCGTTAGACAGTGTTCGGACCGATAGCTGTGTGTGTGCACGCACACATACGTAAATACCGTGCGTCACTTGATGCTTCCGAAGTGTTAATCTGTAGTAATCTGTGCGCGAATTATTACCCAGGTATTTGAAATCCTGTAGGAATAGGTGTTAATCCAATAAAGATTGTTTACAGCGTTGCATGTCTACTGAAAGGGCATTTCAAATATTCTGTTTTGCTTCTGCTTACTAACTTACTACTTTTTTTCTAAAGAGTGTGTCCACATGTTCATTAGTTCCTGCACATGTTTTGCAGTATTGGTAGTTAAAACTATATCATCAGACAGTAACCTCAAAACCAGTAATCACTGCTACACACTAAAGTATGTTTATATTTTTTACAGGATGTAGATGTCAAAACACCGTCCTGTGTAGCTGAACCTCAACAAGGACCCTCTCAAAGAGTTTCTTTGGGGGAAATTAATACTCAAATTAGTGTCACCCAAAGCAAAAAGCCCAGGGCAACAACAGAAAGAAAGAGGATTTTATATGCAAAATGCAGAAAATACTTAAAAGCTCTCTGTCAGCTGAAAAATCGCATAAAGCATCTGAAAGCCAAAAAGGTTTTGAATATTATAAGTGAAGACATTTCAGTTAAAAAACTATCGGCGAAGTTAACTCCAACATTTGCACTGCTATTACAGAGCAATTACGAAAATGTAATAAGAAAAAGTCCAGTGGTTGGAGGTGGACTAGGCCAGAAAAAATAACAGCATTGAGACTCTTTAACAGGTCCTCAACATACTACAAATGAATGAGAAGTCTTTTTAATCTGCCATCACCCACAACGCTGAAAACTCTACTTAACAAAGTGCCTTTTGGTCTAGGAATCAACCTACCTGTTTTTGAGATATTGAAAAAGTATATTAAAACACAGAAGCCATCAAGAAATGAGTACACTTTAATGTTCGATGAAATGTCTCTCAAAAAACATTTAAATTATAACAGTAAAGAGGATATCATCGAAGGTTTCCAAGACGATGCATCACAAGGAAGATCTCCACTCATAGCTGCTTATGCATTGGTCTTTATGATCACTGGCATAATGTTGCGAGTCAAGCGGCCTATTGCCCACTATTTTTCTAGTGAGTTCTCAACAGCAGACAGATTAGCAGTGCTAATAAAAGAGGTACCATTTTATGTCTTTATGCTTTAAATAATATAATGCATGTCTTTGAACAGACATACGACGAATTGACGACCGAATGGCGTAGCGGTAGCGAACCTGCCGTCTGCGCCGGAGGTCGTGGGTTCGATTCCCACTACTGGTACATGTTTGTGTGATGAGCATGAATGTTTTCCAGTGTCTGGGTGCTTTTCAGTATATTATATGTATGTATATTAGTATGTATGTATATTTATATGTTATCTAGTACCCATAACACAAGCTATCGCTTACTTTGGGGCTAGATTGTGATGTGTAAAATGTCCTGTATATATTTATTATTATAACATAATATATATACCTTTATTAAGATCTGTTGCAAAAATAGCCAAAAAAACAGTAAAAGCTATAACTTTTTTTTCACTCTACAAGTTAGTAATTGACTGTGATCTCACCTGATGGTAAGTGATGATGTAACCGAAGATGTTATTGTACTAACTTGGAAGGAGTAAGTAGACTGACCCATAATGGTTTCAACAGAGCATCATGCCGGAACGCTAAGTCGCTTGGCGGTGCGCCTTTGCTGGTAGGGTGGTAAGTAGCCACGGCCGAAGCCTCCCACCAGACCTGAGCCAATTTAGAAATGATAAAATTCCAACGTGGCTTGTGGCGGAAATCGAACCCGCGACCTCCCTCGAATCCGGGCGCTGCGCCAGGGAGGTTGTCGAACTTATGATTTAAGCCATATCCTGTAGTTAGACAACTTATGATATTAAAATAAAAGTTTCACTTTGATGCAAATTGTTCACAATGGTAATGTATTTTATTATATAACTTTTGGTAAAAACTATTAATTTACTTAAATTGTCGAAATTACTTGAATGACAATCTGTTAGTTATAAACACAAAGGTGTGTATTCTGTAATGTTTTTTTTTGTCAAACTATATTTTTACTTTATTTTCAGGTCTTGCAACAATGTTTCCAATCCCGTATAAATATAGCAGCCATAGTATGTGACATGGATAGTGTCAACAGAAGGGCGTTATCCATCTTGGGTGCATCAGTCAATATAGTCATTCCTTGCTTCATTAAAATCCAATCATGAAACAGAAAATGAAAGTCAAACTTGCTGCACAAGTTATAAGCCATACTGTTGCAGCTGGAATGTTCGCTAAAATATCTGCAGGTATGTGAAGCTCTTCCATTCAGTACTGCTGCTGTTAAATAGGGATATAAAATAGCCGATTTCAAAAACTAAATAGTTATACCCAGCTTTATTAGACAGTTATTTAGTGCTTTTCAGTGTGTTTGTTTTTTGAAGGCGGTTCCCTTTTTTAAAAAAGAAATTGAAATAGCATGTGTTTTGATTGGATTTTTGGATAGTTAGACAAATTATGTTTAATAATTTCAGGTGAACTCACATCAGATGCAGTTGTTACAGCCAATATGATATCCAAAATAGACATGTTATTCGATGCTCTGAATAGCGACTGCTCAAATCTAAGGCGCGGAAAACCATTAGCAACCAATGTCAAACAAAATACCAAGCATATGGAATATTTTGCAGAAATGCGATATTTTTTTTCAACTTTAAAATATATTGGATGTCCACGTACTCCACCACCACAAAAGGGCTATATTTGGACTTTAAATGCGATGGAGAGATTGTGGCGAAATTTAGTTGCACTAAATTTAGCATAATATAACAAGCCTGGCAACCAGGAGACTGCAACAGGATGCCCTGGAGAACCTATTTGGCTGCATTCGTGGAAATTGTGGATCCAATACGAACCCCACATGTGGGCAGTTTTTGGCTGGCCTGCCCCTAAATTGTGTAAGAAATATATTCATCGTAATTGTAATTGGAAACAAATTTTGCCCGCTGATTGGTTCTCTAATTTACGCCAACCAATCGGGGGCCATAATTTGCTAGCTATTACCATGATGATGAATACGTTTTTCTTACGCAATCAGACCCCTGAAAACTGCTATTTTATATTGGCGTAACTGCAAACTGTGAAAACGACAATAACATAGTTATAAATAACTTTGAAACCCTATTGACAACTCAATGTACAGAATCCACACAAAATGCATCAGACAGTAGATTTCCAATTTCAAATGAAATGCCACTTTATGATGATGTTAGTGGTTCAGAAAAACAGGCATGTGCATATGTGTGTGGATTCTTAGCTAGTAATCTGTGTTCTTAGCAAAAAACATTTGTAACTCAGTTCAGCAGCATCACATATTTGTTGAATCAAAAGAATATACAAAGACTAAAAGTCTGAATTATGTAACAGAAAATTTTGTGATGTGTCGAAAGCTGCGCTTCTACAGTAAATAATTTTTTAGATCAAAATGCACATATTATACTGCACATAAAGGAAAATATAATTACAACAGTAAAACAGTCTGGCAATTTTGAAGTAATGAAAGGTTGGCAGGCCCATAAATTGCAAAATATTGAAAGTATAATAAATAATGTATTCAATGTATTATATGTTCAAAAAGATTTTGTTCTTTAAAAAACGGCTTTGTCTAAAGAAGCGTCAGCAAACGCTCTGAAAAAAAAATTATTTTATTACACATAAATAAGAATATATCCGAAATAGAAAAATCTGTTGTTTTATTCATGTCAGGACTTTATATTCCATACTGTTAGAGAAGACATTTTTACTCGGTAAAACTAATACATACAGTCTGTATTTTGATAAAAGACAGCCTCTGTTGTATTAGTTTTACCGAGTAAAAATGCCTTCTCTAACTTAAAATTTTTGTTAATTTATTATTAATATCTGGTGACCGAGCTTTGCTCGGTAGCAAGTATATATGTATCTATGCTCGGTAGTATGACAGCTACTGACCAATAGAATGGCAGCAGGAGTTTACTGTAATAGTTTAACTTTATCGCCAATAGATGTCAGGTATAGATTTATATATTTTTTTGGTAACTACGACATTTTCTAAAAATGAATCCTAGCTAGATCAATTTATCGCCCCCAAAACCCTTTGTATACTAAATTTCATGAAAATCGTTCGAGCCGTTTCCGAGATTCAGATTATATAGAAATATATATTTATACATAATATACAAGAATTGCTTGTTTGTACCTATAGGATTGCATCTGATGGTTTAAATTTCCCGCCGTTCTGGTTCCTATAAAGAAGTGCAGGGGGCTGACTCTAGATGGTGCTACTGTGAAGAACTGTGTTGTGAAAGAAAACTAAGATTTAAGTCATTCAGATGAATCATATTACTATTTATTAATGTTAAAAATACGATTGAACAGGCTATGCCTACTTAAGTAAAAACCTATCACAGAAAATTCAACACGAATGAATAGGCTGTATGGTCTCCGACCTTTGCCTGTCCCGAAAGGGACGAATGGATTAATAGAACAGAACTGTCTGTGGTTAGTTCTAGTTTATAATGTTATGTTGGCAAGCATGTTCTGGGTGGACCAAAGACAATTAATGAAATTAAAAATAATATATTGCTATCCCTTTCACTATATATGATTTAAAAGAGGACAGCACTAACTTTTGACTCTATTTTTCATAATTTAAGTTGGCAATCATAGTTAATTTACTTTATTTGTTTAGGCGGGAAACCTTTTTTCGTGTTGGCGCCATAAATGAGAAATTTGCCATTTGCCGGTTCTTTCCTCGATTGCATTAGAATTTAGATGTGAATAAGTGAGTGCAGTTTTCAGAAAGAAAGTTAGAAACCACTAATAAGGTAAGATTTTTTGTGTATTGTTCATTGTTTTTGCGTGTGTAATGTGGAAATCTTAAATGCGTTCACACCTTGTTCACACATAGGTGTTGATGACTCTTTGATCGTACGGAAGAATTTTGTAATAGTGATTTAAACTGCCAAATAACTTAAAAATTGATACAAATAAACGAAAATAAGTAGGTACGTAATTTTAAGCTTGTATATTCATAGCCAGTTTTGTTACGAAGTTTTTTGAAGTATAGGCATGTTAGGTATATTGTGGCTCTTCTATTTTAGTATAACTTCTTACATTATAATATTTGTTATAACTTCTTAAATAAAACTTCTTTGTGTAAGTTACGATTAATGTGAACCATTGATTACAATGATTGTGTGTTAGACTTAAAGTGACTGCAGATGAAAATATACCGAATTTGATTCCCAGGGCAGGTAAAAAAACAAAGATATTAAGTACTAGATTTCATTTAAAACAATGTTTTACTATACCTCTATCCCTATATATGTAGTCTGTACTGAGAAAAAACTATGTGCCACCGATAAGAAACATCAGGATATGGGCATCCGAACGACTTACTTAAGTAAACCTTTTTCGTACAAGCAAACAGTAGCGCCATCTGTCAAAATTTTGTAGGTGGCTGCTGTGCGAACTACAGCGTGGCCTTACTGTTGGTGGCAAAACAAGCATTTTTGTCACCGATGAACTGGCGACATTTTTTTGCCGTCCGCCCTGTCCAGGGTACATGTATATTGTATGCGCTCATGTTGTGCGCAAGTGTTTCCTGCATAGCTGACTAGTGTCTGCTGAGATTGGCGCTTGTTGTAGGCCCCACAATGTCCCGGTGCAAGTTTTACACGCCGCGCGCCAGCTACGAAGAGCCAGCCAAGGACGAATATGTTTGTAAGTAGCGTTATTATTATATTACTATAGATATTTCAATCCACGACGACGCGCCCCACTCTGTCAAAATCGCTAACGTTTCATTCGATTCGTATGAAGTTTGTCAGAGTGGGGCGCGTCGTCGCGGATTGAAATATCTACGAGGTGTGGGTTAATTCGTATAGTGTGCCGGCAGCAATTTTTACTTGATCCTGATAACACAGAAATGGAGATAAGAAGACCCAGTTATTTTGTGTTATTTTCAATACAAAACTTATTATTTAATTTAGTAAATATATTTTTAGCAACCCTTGTCATGTCAACAAAGAGTTCCTTTCATTATTCCCAGTTCATTCATATTGAATGAGCTGTCACTAAAAGTTTATGGTGCATTTTTGAGCTCCCTATAGTTAGTTCCCTCAGGATATGAGCTAGACTTCTTGTGCATTTTTTCATGCATCTATACATCGTTCCCTACGTAAGGCTTTCGGTTAATTATGGCAAGTAATCTGCACGTTGTATAACGTTTTTTTTTTGGAGAAGTTTGTGTGTGTGAGTATGTTTGTTACTCTTTCACACCGCAACTACTGAACTGATTCGGCTGAAATTTGGAATAGAGATAGATTATACCATTATACGTACATGCGCTACTTTTCACCCCGGAAAATCTGCAGAACTAAACTAAAGATCCCACGAGAACGTGGGATCTTTAGTTTTTTAAGCTGTAGCGGTCTTCGATAGCTGACGATAGATGGCGTAACCATTCCCTTAGCATACACGGATGTTGTTTCCGACGAGCGTTCTAATACTAGTTCTAACGTCATACACTTGGACCACAAGCGGTGCTAAGGCTTAATATCATTCTTATAATATATGGCTTAATATCACATTTTATGTATAATCTGCGTATATATTGTGTTTGATCTGAAATATGTTTTGTTTTATAGTATAATATTATTAGTTTTAGGTATTATCGAGCGGTAAATGTGGAAGGCCAGTGTACGGATAAACCGTAAGGTTTTTGTGACACTGTGCGAAATTTGTAAAATTGAAATTTGTATATGTATAATTATTTTTAAATAAATAATAAATAATAATCTGCCTGGAGGTAAAACCCTATTGGCTCCAACACCGGCAAAAAGCGATATATAATATGTATAGAGATAACAGAACTATAGAGGCGCCCAATTCATTCATATATGCCTAGCCTAGCGTGGCATGCGGCGCTAAGATGATCGCCAAGATTTGTGGTCAAATATTTGTGTACTGAGTGACGCCATCTTATGTGGCCCTAGGTGACGCCATTTTTGCGCCACTTAATATTATATTAAAAAAGTCACGCTAATTTTGTAGACGGGCCTGCCCTTATTGTATCGTAGGTCTGTGCTATTACGTTATACCTACCAAGCAGTGAGGCATTATAATATATTATGTTGATGATGATGATAATGATGATGTTGCAGTTTGCGTGCGCTGCCGGGACAACATGTACGATTACTGCGACATCCACGGACCCCTGCTCGTCGTGCCCGACGACAAGGTGAGTGCAAGTGAGCGCGAGCCCAAGGCGAGTGCCACCGCGCTTGTATAGACACTTTTTTTTTATTTGAAGAAATTTTTCCAATAGAAAGTTGTTCTCAAAAGTTGCTCCAAAATCTCTATTATCGGAAACTACAATAAATGTTAGATGTAAATATAATTTTTATACATTTGCTCAAAAGTAGTCATTTAGATGTGTGTTTTGCGTGCGGAAAGTTATTATTTTCCGAAGTAGTGCCAAATAAACAGGGACACGTAAGGAAATTATACACAAACCGTCAAATAATTAATTAATTAATTTTGTTATAGAAGAGCGGTACCTCCTGACACAGGTATTTAAATATACTTTAAAGGATCCAGCCTATCAATAACTTAGGTATAACTTAACATTGATTGATTATACATAGAATTAGGTACATATTTAAGTAGGTACCTAATGCCGAGTTGCACGAAACAAATCCAACACAATCATGAATCAATGTCAAAAAATGTATGAAATTTTGACATTTCTCGCGATTAAATTACTTTAAGTAGCGCTTAAATTTTTAAGTTTATTTCGTGCAACTCGGGGTACTTAAGTAAGGTAAGTCATGTGAGAATTATGAATAAATTAATAATAATTAATAAAGGAATAATACTTTCCGCACTTATATTGAAATGTACGATTTCACCTCATATACAAATGGGTGAAAGTCGACCTTATTTGGGATCCCCTATGACAGGTCCCAGAGAACTCGCCCTTCCCGCCGTACGCCCCGCGCGCCGTTCAGACCATCCCGGGAGAGTTCCTGTACATCGACACCTCCATCATACCAGGTTCCCCACCCTCCTTCCTCATTATAGATTCCTCATTACCACGATCAATGATATTATATATTTATATAAAAAGAGGCACAATCTATTGACTCTCAGCGGGAAAAAAAAGAAAATGTAAATCTTTTTTTTCACATAAGGATGTTTTTTGACGTGACAACGTCTTATAAATCGATAGAGCCGGCTGCACGCACAAAAAAACATGACTCATTCGGCGTTACCAGCGTTACCTCGCTCGCGTTACCTCGCTCTGAGGCGTTCCATGTAAGGCTTGAAGTGCAAGCGAGAGTTGTCACGTTCAACTATCGTCAGTAAACCGACTTTACAGACAACCAATTTTTTTTGACGTGACAACGTCTTATAAATCGATAGAGCCCGGTTGCACGCACGAAAAAACATGACTCATCCGGCGTTACCGGCGTTACCTCGCTCATGCGGCGTTACCGGCGTTACCTCGCGAGCGCGGAACGAGCAACAAAGAAAACGTTATCACATTCAACTATCGTCAGTAAACCGACTTTACAGGCAACCAAATTTTTTAAATTGTAAAATAGGTTTAAAATAGAAAAAAATGCCTTAAAATTAACTTCCAGGAAGGATCTACCCTCTGCAACACAGGTTTTTCTTCCGCAGACGGTAGAGCGGTTATTTAACTGTAATTTGTCATGTTAATACAAATAAATTATTATTAGTTTGGAAAGCGAGTATGCGCCGAGAAGAACTGGCAAGAAACTCGGCACTGGCTCTCTTCAAAAATGTTATTGTATTATACAACTTTTCAAAAGTTGCTCCAAATTCTCTTTTTAGGGTTCCGTCGCCGAATGGCAAAAAACGGAACCCTTATAAATTCGTCATGTCTGTCTGTCCGTCTGTCCGTCTGTCCGTCCGTATGTCACAGCCAGTTTTTTCCGAAACTATAAGAGCTATACTGTTGAAACTTAGTAAGTAGATGTATTCTGTGAACCGCATTAAGGTTTTTACACAAAATTTAAAAAAAAGTAATAAATTTTGGGGGTGCCCCATACTTAGAACTGAAACTCAAATTTTTTTTTTCATCAAACCCATATGTGTGGGGTATCTATGGATAGGTCTTCAAAAATTATACTAAGGTTTCTAATATCATTTTTTTCTAAAATGAATAGCTTGCGCGAGAGACACTTCCAAAGTGGTAAAATGTGTCCCCCCCCCCCTGTAACTTCTAAAATAAGAGTATGATAAAACTAAAAAAAATATATGATGTACATTACCATGCAAACTTCCACCGAAAATTGGTTTGAACGAGATCTAATAAGTAGTTTTTTTTGATATTTACAATAAACCTCTAAAAACAAAGTTAGTTTTGCGGTTCGATAAGAAAAGTGGTTTTTATGGTTTTATTCCTCCGGTTGTAGTACGGAACCCTCAGTGCGCGAGTCCGACTCGCACTTGACAGGTTATTTCTAATTTGTATAGGAAACAACAATGGATTAACTGGTATTGGTAATTGATTGAGAAGGACAAAAATAAATTCAGTCTATCATCTTAAACAGACGCGGGTTTGGGAGTGTTCGCGAAGCAGCCACTGCCGACTGGGTTCCGCTTCGGGCCCTACTGCGGGAAGAAGACGACCGAAATCAATTCCAACTACTGCTGGCAGGTGTGTTGCGTTTGAAAATGAAAATGTTTAATTCCTTTTAGGACATTACACACATCGCCATCTAGCCCCAAAGTCAGCGATAGCTTGTGTTAATGGGTACTATGTACCTAACTAATAAATGTACATAATACTTAATATACCTACAACATATTGAAAGCATACATTCAGTCGGTATATTTTTGACATAGGCATGATTAAGTTTACAAGCTCGAGTGAAAAAAAGTTAAAACTCTACCGCGAGGTTAGGTAGATAAGCCTGGGTTCGCACCGAGAATGCACTGGCAAGAAGCTTGGCACTTGCTCTTTTCAAAAATATCATTACATAATGTGTTGTTAAATTATCTGCCACCGTTCCAGGAGGTCAATGTGCCATACGTATACACTTCAATAGTGAAGAAATCTCAGCCCCCGAGCTTTTTCTTCACTCTTGAAGTGTATACGTATGGCACATTGTCCTCCTGGAACGGTGGCAGATAATTTGACAACACCTTAATATATATATAGCTGCTCGTGCTGATTCACTGACTCATTGATCACCTCTCCTGAACAATTTTGTATGAAAAAATTTTTTTTGACGTATACTGTCATATAAAAGGGGAAAAATCATTAAGAACAAAAATATGGAGAGAGCTGATGATTGAGGATTTCGGAGACGGGTGAAGAGCACAGGCAAGGGTATAGCAGATAGGTGGGAGGTGCTCGACCAAATGTCATTCGAAATGTCATGCAATTGCCAGTGAGCTGAAAAAAATTTCAAAATGGCGGATTCAAAATGGCCGCCATACGAATTTCGTCGATATCTCGGAAAGTATAAAAG
The DNA here is from genome assembly GCA_036785405.1 of Coenonympha arcania. NCBI lineage: Eukaryota > Metazoa > Arthropoda > Insecta > Lepidoptera > Nymphalidae > Coenonympha > Coenonympha arcania. Next base: position 10,903,305 of record CM072082.1, read on the forward strand.
ATGGAAGAACGGTTTCTTGACAAGAGTTGATCAGGATCCAAAGGTCTATACAATAGATAGAAAAAAAATTCAAAATGGCGGACTTTAATTTTTTTCATAGAAAATGTATGGGGAATTTTGAAGGGATTTTTTATGGGCGGGAAGACAACACGCGGGCCACATGTGGCCCGCGCCCCCACACACCCTACTAGTTAATATATATATAGCTGCTCGTGCTGATTCACTGACTCATTGATCACCTCTCCTGAACAATTTTGTATGAAAAAATTTTTTTTTACTAATCCTATCGTATAGAGAGGAAAAAATCATTAAGAACAAAAATATGTAGAGAGCTGATGATTGAGGATTTCGGAGACGGGTGAAGAGCACAGCCAAGGGTATTGCAGATAGGTGGGGGGTGCTCGACCAAATGTCATTCGAAACGTCATCCAAATGGCAGTGAGCTGAAAAAAATTTCAAAATGGCGGATTCAAAATGGCGGCCATTTGAATTTCCTCGATATCTCGGAAAGTATAAAAGATGGAAGAACGGTTTCTTGACAAGAAGTGATCAGGACCCAAAGGTCTATTCGATGGATAAAAAAAAATTCAAAATGGCGGAATTTATTTTTTCTTTGAAAATGTATGAGGAATTTTTTTATGGGCGGGAAGACTACACGCGGGCCACATGTGGCCCGCGCCCCCACGCACCCTACTAGTTAATATATATATAGCTGGTCGTGCTGATTCACTGACTCATTGATCACCTCTCCTGTACAATTTTGTATGAAAAAATTTTTTTTCACTATGCGTTTCGTATACAAGAAAAAAATTCATTCGGAGGAAAAATACGGAGAGAGCTGATGATTGAGGATTTTGGAGACCGGGGAAGAGCACAGGCAAGGGTATTGCAGCTAGGTGGGGGGTGCTCGACCAAATGTCATTTTAAACGTCATCCAATTGGCAGCGAGCTGAAAAAATTTTCAAAATGGCGGATTCAAAATGGCCGCCATTCGAATTTCGTCGATATCTCGGAAAGTATAAAAGATGGAAGAACGGTTTTTTGACAAGAAGTGATCAGGACCCGAAGGTCTATTGGATGGATAGGAAAAAAATTCAAAATGGCGGAATTTATTTTTTTCATAGCATGAACTTTCATGAGAGGGGAATTTTAAAGAGATATTTTATAGGTGGGAAGACAGCACGCGGGCCACATGTGGCCCGCGCCCTCACGCGCCCTACTAGTATAATATATACAACACCGACTTCTTTAATACAGTGTGAGTCTACATAATATGCACATATTGAAATGAGGGAAACTATGCTTAATTTTATCGACGGAAAACGTATTAAAAAAATCTAATTTTTTTTTTTTTTTGGAATTTTTAAAAATTTTGTTCGCTTGTGTAAACAAAACGGTGTAACTTTTGAACTAAATGATCTATCACGACGAATCAAACTTATTAATGATTGGAAGTAATGGTCCGTCCTGATGAAATGAAAATTGTGGAAAAAAATTAACCTCAATGGAAAATACACCCGTTTTTAATAAAATTTCTGTTTTTTTTTCACTAATTTTTACAATAATCGTAAAATTTCTCAATAAAATGCCCCCATTGTGTGCCTTTTTTATTACTTTATAATTTAGTTATAAGCATGCAATTTTTACCATTAGGTAGCTAATACGATGAGGAATAATTTAAAGTAATAAAAAAGGCACACAATGGGGGCATTTAATTCAGAAATTTTACGATTATTGTAAAAAATTAGTGAAAAAAAAAAACAGAAATTTTATTAAAAACACGTGTATTTTCCATTGAAACTAATTTTTTTCCAAAATTTTCATTTCAGAAGGACGGAACATTACCTCCAATCATTAATAAGTTTGATTCATCGTGATAGATCATTAAGTTTAAAAGTTACACCGTTTTGTTTACACAAGGGTCATAGTAGCGAACAAAATTTTTAAAAATTCCAAAAAAGAAATAAAAAAAAATTTAGATTTTTTTTAATACGTTTTCCGTCGATAAAATTAAGCATAGTTTCTCTCATTTCAATATGTGCACATTATGAAGACTCACACTGTATACTAACTACTACTTAACATATTAGTGCTCCTGATACTATTGTTGTGTGGTGCAGATATACGACCGCAACAACAAGTTCTCGCACGTCGTAGACGCCGGCGACCCGGACGAGTCGAACTGGATGCGCTACGTGAACTGCTCGCGACACTGGTGCGAGCAGAACCTGGTCGCCTATCAGTACGAGGGCGAGGTGTACTACAGGTGCGTGTATCACTGCGGACGTACACTACGATTTCGTTTTATACTATGTGAATTATGAACCAGGTTTCAACCGTCTAACCTAACTCATTCCTTTATTCAATAGGACTATCAAAAGAATCCCTCGCCACACTGAGCTGATGGTGTTCTACGGCCCGAAGTTCGCGGACTTGCTGCACGTCGACTTGCGCGCCTACTACTCGCCGGAGCGCTACCGACAGGTGCTAGGTGCGTACTGCGTGCACTTGCTATATCCCTCGCTTCACGGAGTACTTAGCTAAACTTTATCATTATTATGATGTTGTATCATTGATGAAAATTATTTTGCAATAAATTTAGTAAAACTTCTAATTAGGTTTGTAAATATTTTTCCCGTTTCACAGCTCCCACTAGAATCTAAACAATCATTGGTGTCAATTCTGTTGTGCAAAATCTTCTAACTAATTTGACGCATCTAAAAATATCCTATCCATTTCAAAAAAGATCGCCATGGAGAAGGAAAGCACTATTTTTTGGCGTATCAAATTAGTTTATTTTAGAGATTTTGCACAACAAAATTGTAACCAATGTCAGACATCCCCTTAATACGTCATTGTATTCTCGTTATAGTTCTAATATTCCAATGTTTTGTGTATGGTTTTATTTCATAAAATTATTTCAGAAGAGGCAGAACGAAGTCGCCTATTGATAGGAACACCGCGAGCTTTGACAACAAGCAAAGATCCAACATCGAAGGAAAGTGCAGTGGAAGACGAAAAGACTGACCAAATAGACCTCAAGAAAGAACAAGACAAATCTCTTAAAAACAAAGCCAATAAACCAGAAACCAATACGGATGCAAATTCAAATATTGGAGTTAATAACAATTCTGGAGACATCACTGAACCTACGATAAAAAAACAGAAATACACCGAATCGAATATCGGAAATAAACATGTCACCAAACAGAGCATACAAGTTAACACAATATTTCTCCAAAACGATCTGCTTTGTGAAATTTGTGATTATAAATCTCAAACAAAAACACATTTGGAGAAGCATTTGATTTTACACACACTTGACAAGAATGTCTTTAAATGTAATGAATGTGGCTATATGACACAAGAAAAGTACCGTCTCACAGCACATATCAAAACTCACACTATTAGGCAACGATTTAGCTGTACATTATGTGATTACAAATGCGCAACAAGCACTAACTTAAAAAAACATGAACGTACGCATAATGGTAGGAAACCATTTCATTGTAAGATTTGCGAATACAAAAGTTCATCAAGCAGTAATATGAAAGTGCATCTACGCACGCACACCGGTGAAAAACCGTATAAATGTAACATTTGCGAATTTAAATCTAGTCATAATAACACTTTAAAGAGCCACATAAAAAGTAAGCATTCTGCTTAAAACTTACCCAAACGTAAATAATTAATAAGAAAAAAACACGACTGCCCTGTGGTAAAACGACTTTTTTCAAAAAAAATTGTTCAGAAGTTATGGCGGAGTAAAGAAACTCACCATGACCCTAAAAAACATTTACAGTCCTTTTTTGGGCAGTCGTGTAAATAGTAGTGGAATAGTCATCTGTTTTGTTTTAGTTCTAACTAACTAGTTAGTAATTTCAAACCAATGTAAGTTCGTTCAAACTCACCTTGGTGAGAATCTATTTAACTGTAAATTCTGTGATTGATCTGCTGTAAGCAGCGCTATGAAAAACCACTAAAGAACCATATTCCTAAGATTTGCTATTTTTAAATCTGTTCGTAATGATAAATTAAAGAGAGTAGAGACATATAAAAACTAAGCACTCTATAGTTAAAAACTTTCATTTTCATATCGTATTTTTACTTACAGCTTGACAAATAAGTCTTGAAACTGAACTATTGTTTTTGTTAACCTTCAACGCAAAAATAGAGGAGTGTTTATGAATTTAACGTGTCTACCTGTTTATCTGTTCAGCGGGGCTAGACGAAGTAACAGTCGTTTGGCGTTAACGACAATACATAAAATGTATGGACAAACCACGTGATTGTAGAAAAACCACGTGACCGAATAGAGGAAAACACGCTGTTGGATAATCGACTACGACAATTTGAACGCTCCCTGGCGTTCTCGCAGACCTTGTAGATAACTTTAGCGTACTTCGCGTGACAATTGACAGCCGACAGTGAACAACGCTAAGCATAAAGTAGATTCTGCTTTCATTTGTTTTCATTCGTCACGTGGTTTGTCCATACACTTTTGTCTACTTTCGTTAATGCCAATTGGCATTTAAACGACTGTTACTTTGTATAGCCCCGCTGATCATTCAATAAAGCAATATTAGACTATTATTAATATTACTATATTATTATTTCTGCGTTAGTGTCCAAATTATTTGAATGTCAATCGACTTTTGTATTGACAGCGGGGCAACCATTTTGCCGCTGTCTTGTTTGATTTTTTATAAAATTTATTCCTTTGAGCTGATTTGATTATAGTGAATTATAGATATTATATTTGCTTTGAGCTGATTTATTAAAGTAATGAATTATAGATATTATATTTGCTTTGAGCTGATTTATTAAAGTAATGAATTATAGATATTATATTTGCTTTGAGCTGATTTTTTAAAGTAATGAATTATAGATATTATATTTGCTTTGAGCTGATTTATTAAAGTAATGAATTATAGATATTATATTTGCTTTGAGCTGATTCATTAAAGTAATGAATTATAGATATTATATTTGCTTTGAGCTGATTTATTAAAGTAATGAATTATAGATATTATATTTGCTTTGAGCTGATTTGTCGAGATTAAAGTATAGTGAATTATAGATATTATTATAGTTGGATTAAAAGGACTTTTCAATGTATCGTGTCACTTTTCAAAAACAAGCTAACACTAATAACCGTTACCTAATACTTGTGGCTTTAGTGTAGTACCTAGTCTCCAAACTTGAAGCATAATGGTTTGGTAATGGTCAACGCTAAAAAGTGTCCGAACCGAAAGAGAGATAAAACGCGAAAAGGGAGACAATCGCACTATAGCTAGTTGCAAGTAAAATTAGGCTGTTTAATAATGGTTTAAGACATAAATTACAATGTTTTAGTTTGTTTTTAAAATACACATACTATAGGTATATATAGGTTTTCTCGGGACACTTTTTTCGTGAATTTTGTCCTTTACACCCGGGGTCCTTGAATATAGTAAGTCAATGTTTTTCAGGACAAATTATTCAAAAAGCCAAATAGTTTAAGTTTTTCTGCCCTTAACTATATTTTATAGTTAGTCTAGTTGCAGTGCCTAAGCAACTACTTGGTATTTCTAACTAAAGAAATTTTAACTTAGGTACCTAAAATAATAAATGTAATAATGTCTGTAGGGTCAGTTAGGGTAAGAGGAACACAGGGGAAAGAGGAACACTAACATATAACTTATTAACTATAGCTTTACTACGTTCCTCTTTCCCCTGTGTTCCTCTTACCCTAACTGACCCTAGTTGATATGATTTTAGGCAAATAAAAATATGTAAATTACAAGTTTTAGTATCAATGTTTATATTTTTCTGAGGCATGCAAATGTTATATGAAGTCCTTAGTTATAACCAATCCTATATAAAATAACTATAGATTTATAATGTTTATAAACTAATAACTATAGATTTATAATGTTTATAAATCTATAGTTATTTTCGCGTTATCGTCGCTTGCGCTCCGAAAAGAACCTATAGTATTTTTGTTGTAAATCTTTTCTCTTTGACTCTTACTGTCAAAGTCTGTTATTTTAAGCTTTAAATTCGAAGTCGGTTTTCTCGAATGACCACATCTTGGCTTATTGATACATAATTTGAATAAAAATGAAAACTTAAGTAAAATAACAGAATTTTATTTAAAAATTATCTTACCATTAAGTACAGACAGTATTAAACATACCTATTTCAAACGAAATACCTACACTACTGTATATTGTATTTATGGTCACACAATTTTTCTCGGGCTATAAGTCTAGAATTTTCAGCCTTGAAACTCTGCGGGTTCAATACTGACTTCCATCTGTAATCAAAAAGATAATTATACTAAGTTCCTGGCCGGTACAACAATGTTTTGCCATATAAGTTATGGGTATGAAAATCATGGGCCAATGCTCAGACCTACTGAATATACACAAGATTTCATAACAATCGGTCGAGCCGTTTCGGAGGAGTTTGGTAACAATAAAAGAGGAAGTTCGGGGGCTTACAAGGCGCGGCTGCAGATCCATCCCAACTCCTTGGCTAGCGGACTCCTTTGAAGACTGTCCTAGGTGTCTCAAAGAGCATCCTCGACCTGGACGAGCAAACCCAGGCATCAAATTAAGAGTGTCGTCTCCTAATGAGGGACGACCTCCCAAAACATTGAAAACAAAAAAGACGTGTGGCACTCGGAGACTGCCGCGGTAAAGCTATTGCATAGCTGTTTTTATCAACTTATGCAATTATTATTGCATCTACCGATGAATATCATAATAAATTAAATGAAATAATTAAATTAAAACTCTTTATGTGCGAGTTATTGAAATAAAATCTCGTTTAGGGGCGTTTATTTGAAACTAGCTTTTGCCCGCGGCTCCGCCCGCGTTAAATTCGACTATTTACTAATCCCGAGAAAAAATTGAATTTCCTTTTCAATGACCTTTACACCTACTTTCAGGAAAGATTGTCAAAGTAATCTACCTATAGCTGTAGCTATAGTATACTGTTGAAAATTAGGGTTTTTTAAATATCCCATGGGAACTATGTATTTTCCCGGGATAAAAAGCCTATGTTTTATTTCGGGTTATAAGCTATCTATGTTCCAAATTTCAGCCAAATCGGTTCAGTAGTTGCGGCGTGAAGGAGTAACAAACATACACACACACTTACACACAAACTTTCGCTTTTATAATATTATTTAAAGTGTGATAAAACTTGTTTAGCGAACTTGGGCGAACTTTTGAAATGAAAACTTGTTTAGGAGCGTTGAGCATTTTCTGAAATAGGAAAAAGCCATGGAACTTGTTACCATTACCACTTCTGTAAATAAGTATTTGTAGCGTATTGTCCAACGACTCTAAACTGAAACACAGCAACACATGACTGCTTCACGGCAGCGGGCAGAATAACCAGAATAACTGACTCCGCGGTGGTACGTACAAGTAAATGTTCAGTACACGACAAACTTCTTGGGTATATCATCACCTAAAGTCCGGTCGCGGAGCACGAAGAATTTTGTACATTAACCTGTTACTACCTGTCTCAGTCACTCCCGCGTCAAAATAATGCGGTCACGCTCGCACAGATGCAATAACCCCGTCCTGTGCGAGCGTGACCGCGTTATTTTGACGCGGGAGTGACAGAGACAGGTTAATGTACAAAATTCTTCGTGCTCCGCGACCGTGCTTTAGATTGCGCTCAAGCGAATTTTAGATCCCTTTTATGGTAAGTGCGGGGCGCGTTGGCAGGGAGTCGCGTACGCTAACTTGCCCCCACTACGTCACTTCATGCTCAAGAAGTTTGCCGGCACTTGTAAGTTCGTAAGTCACCCACCGTTCGCACTCCAGCGTCTCACAGTCCAGCGGATTTGAGGCGGTATTTGCGAGATGTTTTCGGCATAGAGTTTGAATATAGGTTTTCGGCGCGTTAACTTTCAACTTACTGCAGACAAAAAACATAATATTATTATGGACAAGAGTAAGTATTTTTATCGATTTATTGGTAAATTAAGGCCTGAGTTTTCAATCCTCAGACAAACGTTAAGTAACTGAGGAATAAATATGACTATGAATACTTTAAATATCCTTAAAGCACCTATACTCAGTCGACTGGGCTGAAGTGTGTTTGGGCGACACCTCCAGGTGCTGCGTGTACCCGGTCTGCGACGCAAAGCGGATGTCGCACGGCGCGCACAGCGGACCCGACGCGCTCTGATACACCGGTCACCCGCGTTACACTGACTGACTGACTGACTGACACACACCACGGAAAATTGTAGGTGCTCACCTGCGCGTCGTCGAAGCGGTGTTTGAGGTTCATGTGCATGTTGAGACCCTCTCGTTGATGAAGGAGAACCCGCAACGTGCACACCGCATCAGTGGGGTGTGAGACCCGCAGGAAGAGTGTAGGTGCTCACGTGCGCGTCGTCGAAGCGGTGTTTGAGGTTCATGTGCATGTTGAGACCCTCTCGTTGATGAAGGAGAACCCGCAACGTGCACACCGCATCAGTGGGGTGTGAGACCCGCAGGAAGAGTGTAGGTGCTCACGTGCGCGTCGTCGAAGCGGTGTTAGAGGTTTATGTGCATGTTGAGACCCTCTCGTTGATGAAGGAGAACCCGCTCAACGTGCACACCGCGTCAGTGGGGTGTGAGACCCGCAGGAAGAGTGTAGGTGCTCACGTGCGCGTCGTCGAAGCGGTGTTAGAGGTTCATATGCATGTTGAGACCCCTGTCGTTGATGAAGGAGAACCCGCTCAACGTGCACACCGCGTCAGTGAGGTGTGAGACCCGCAGGAAGAGTGTAGGTGCTCACGTGCGCGTCGTCGAAGCGGTGTTAGAGGTTTATGTGCATGTTGAGACCCTCTCGTTGATGAAGGAGAACCCGCTCAACGTGCACACCGCGTCAGTGGGGTGTGAGACCCGCAGGAAGAGTGTAGGTGCTCACGTGCGCGTCGTCGAAGCGGGGTTAGAGGTTCATATGCATGTTGAGACCCCTGTCGTTGATGAAGGAGAACCCGCTCAACGTGCACACCGCGTCAGTGGGGTGTGAGACCCGCAGGAAGAGTGTAGGTGCTCACGTGCGCGTCGTCGAAGCGGGGTTAGAGGTTCATATGCATGTTGAGACCCCTGTCGTTGATGAAGGAGAACCCGCTCAACGTGCACACCGCGTCAGTGGGGTGTGAGACCCGCAGGAAGAGTGTAGGTGCTCACGTGCGCGTCGTCGAAGCGGTGTTAGAGGTTTATGTGCATGTTGAGACCCTCTCGTTGATGAAGGAGAACCCGCTCAACGTGCACACCGCGTCAGTGGGGTGTGAGACCCGCAGGAAGAGTGTAGGTGCTCACGTGCGCGTCGTCGAAGCGGTGTTTGAGGTTCATGTGCATGTTGAGACCCTCTCGTTGATGAAGGAGAACCCGCAACGTGCACACCGCATCAGTGGGGTGTGAGACCCGCAGGAAGAGTGTAGGTGCTCACGTGCGCGTCGTCGAAGCGGGGTTAGAGGTTCATATGCATGTTGAGACCCCTGTCGTTGATGAAGGAGAACCCGCTCAACGTGCACACCGCGTCAGTGGGGTGTGAGACCCGCAGGAAGAGTGTAGGTGCTCACGTGCGCGTCGTCGAAGCGGGGTTAGAGGTTCATATGCATGTTGAGACCCCTGTCGTAGATGAAGGAGAACCCGCTCAACGTGCACACCGCGTCAGTGGGGTGTGAGACCCGCAGGAAGAGTGTAGGTGCTCACGTGCGCGTCGTCGAAGCGGGGTTAGAGGTTCATATGCATGTTGAGACCCCTGTCGTTGATGAAGGAGAACCCGCTCAACGTGCACACCGCGTCAGTGGGGTGTGAGACCCGCAGGAAGAGTGTAGGTGCTCACGTGCGCGTCGTCGAAGCGGGGTTAGAGGTTCATATGCATGTTGAGACCCCTGTCGTTGATGAAGGAGAACCCGCTCAACGTGCACACCGCGTCAGTGGGGTGTGAGACCCGCAGGAAGAGTGTAGGTGCTCACGTGCGCGTCGTCGAAGCGGGGTTAGAGGTTCATATGCATGTTGAGACCCCTGTCGTTGATGAAGGAGAACCCGCTCAACGTGCACACCGCGTCAGTGGGGTGTGAGACCCGCAGGAAGAGTGTAGGTGCTCACGTGCGCGTCGTCGAAGCGGGGTTAGAGGTTCATATGCATGTTGAGACCCCTGTCGTTGATGAAGGAGAACCCGCTCAACGTGCACACCGCGTCAGTGGGGTGTGAGACCCGCAGGAAGAGTGTAGGTGCTCACGTGCGCGTCGTCGAAGCGGTGTTAGAGGTTTATGTGCATGTTGAGACCCTCTCGTTGATGAAGGAGAACCCGCTCAACGTGCACACCGCGTCAGTGGGGTGTGAGACCCGCAGGAAGAGTGTAGGTGCTCACGTGCGCGTCGTCGAAGCGGGGTTAGAGGTTCATATGCATGTTGAGACCCCTGTCGTTGATGAAGGAGAACCCGCTCAACGTGCACACCGCGTCAGTGGGGTGTGAGACCCGCAGGAAGAGTGTAGGTGCTCACGTGCGCGTCGTCGAAGCGGTGTTAGAGGTTTATGTGCATGTTGAGACCCCTGTTGTTGATGAAGGAGAACCCGCACAACGTGCACACGACATCGGTGGGATATGAGACCCTCAGGTGGGACAAGTACGAGGTTCTTTTACTGTAACAGAAAATTGTGTGTCTGAACAAAGCTGTACTACCTTCTCACTTCTTGTTGGAAAGCTTCAAATAAGAAAGTGTATTTTCCTTCTTAAAATGATGTGAACTGTAGTGAAACGTATGGAAAGCAACACTTAGCTATACTCTTCATCGCAGTGCGGACATTTGAACGTTTTGCCCGCGTGCCAGCCCTCGTGACGTATTGCTGACAATCTGAAAAAAAAAAGTTCACTTCTTTCTATAGGTACTATTCCTTAATGGATGACGCATGGGTACTATATAATATTATTCATACACTGACTCAGCAAACGTAGTTTTACCATTAAGGATACAAAAAATGGCTCACGACCTACTCTTAAAACCTGATACACACTTATAATATAACTTAACATATCGATATAGCCTCGGACTGAAATCAGTCGGTTTTTTTTAATCACGAGTCATATGCAGCGCAACCATATCGAAAACCGAACGACTACGAAAGGACACGAAACTATATCTAGGTATGTAGGTATAACAAAAACTTTTTGAAATTCGCCGCCTAACAAATGACGGTGTCTTTAGAAAAGGCGAGATAAAGCTAAATGCTGTACGATTATTCGCTGTCACTCGGTAACAAATAAAAATATGGGTGAATGGGAATTTATAAGAATTTTTTTTATTAAAAACATGTAAGTAGATGAATAAACATTGTGCTCGCAAAACTCTTTGCCATAAGCCTACGATGTATTAATTAGCTAGCCTACTATGTGGGCTACTTAGGCCGAAACCCTAGGGAGATTGGTAAGTACCATCCGGGCGCGAAAATTCAAATTTTATTTAGTTTTTCGCTAACAGTAGGCTTATTATACATTATAGCTGGCAATGAGTTTTGCGGGCACAACATATAAGCATCTACTTACATGTTTTAAATAAAAACTCTGCTCAACAATATATTCATTTACTTCATATCGATTCCCGATAGATCCACGTCTGGTAAACTTTTAATGAAAATATTCTTTTGGGAACCGAGATGGTTAGAGCAAAGTTTTTATGAAAAACATTTAAATGCTGAAACGTTATGCTCGCAAAACTCATTTACATCAGCCTGCGATGTACAATAATTAGTTAATTATTTGCGAAAAATAAATGAAAGGAGATTGACCGAAAATGGGCTATATTGCGTCACTCTGCGTCTGAAGCACGTCTGCATGAAAAATCTTCTTTCAAATTATAATATTAGGTACATATATTTTTTTAATGATGTGCGAACTGGGGTTTAAAAGTATTATAAAAATAAAAGTAACTTAACGTTTCGGCACAAGCGGAACCGCCATATTAGAGTCTGGAAACGTCACAGCCACTAACATTCGGCGAATGATACCAGTTTTTTATAAACCCACTTTTTAAGGGAAACTAGGATACAATAATACAGGAAATAGATCGAATAATAAAAACCGAAACAAGGCAAGCTTTTTACACACAACTGGTTAAATATCATTTTATATAAACATATTAATAATATGTTCCGTTTGCCTTCTATTAAAAACTGCACAATGATAAAAAACTTCAACTTATTTTCGTAGTTGTTTATTGAAAAGTACGGAATGCTGCATACATTTTGCATTTTGATGGCGACCACTGATCTCTATCTCTGGATTTCTGACTGTCAACGTAAAAATGAAGTATTAAAATGAATAACACCCGGATTTGCCTTTTAGAATTTTAATTCGAGAATCATCAATGACATCACATGACAGTTCTTCCCGCTAGTCGCATGCACCACAGAGCCGACAGAGTGTGTCTCGACAGGCCGGCAGCGCCTCAGATCGAGGGAGGCGCCACCGCTCACGCCGGCCGACCACCGCCGACTGCAGCCGAGGCGCCCCCAGTCCCATTGCGGCAACGCGGCGCGTCACAGAAGACTTGATTGTTGCATAACCTAGCGTGAGCGTCTATGAAACTAAAATAAAACGACATTCAAAACGACCACCACTATTAACAAATATCAATCTAGTACCGTAAACGTTCGGGGGTGGCGCTTCAATCGGTACAAAAAAGGAACTGTCAGATGTATAGAATAATTAATCCAGAGATAGAGCTCAGTGACTGATCTCTATTCCATGGATCGATGATTGTCAAAGTAAAAATGATTTTCGCCATTCTGGCGCTGATGGTTACGTACCTAACCTGGCGTGACCGTCCATGGAACTAAAATAAAATGACATTCAAAACGACGGTCACTGCCGACAAATGTCAATTTAGTACCACGAACGTTGGAGGGTGGCGCTTCAAATCGGTACAAATAGGAACTGTCAGATAAATAGAACTGTATAGAATGATTAATTATTAGAAATAGAGATCAGATCAGTGATCTATACAGGTTAGAACTGCACCACCTGTTGAAATTATTTTCTAAGCTGTATATTGAAAAGTTAGGAATGCTTCACCAAAAATTTTAATTGCGACAAACAATAGCACTTGCAACACCACAGAGTACACCACATTTATTGTGTTGTTTAATCTTTTCATGTGCAGCTAATCGTGACAAAATCCTACATGGCTTAAACCCTATTCATTAGTTTATTTAAAATTTAGTTTCTTTACTGTAACCTATTTCCATTACACCTTTGACTCGTAATTATTGAAACGATTCCAATGTTATCTGCTACGGCGGCGCCACCGTCGAAACTAGGGTAAAACCAAACTCGTAAGTAGAAACACTGGTTTAAATGTCATCTACTCGTGTCTCGATAAATTCCTCTTATATTCACACGAATGAATAGGCTGTATCTGTATGGTCTCCAACCTTTGCCTGTCCCGAAAGGGACGAATGGAATAACAGACAGAATCTATACATATTAATCTATGGACAGAATCGTGTCTCGATTTAATCGTCAGTCCCGTATATATAATGTACTCTGTGGTCAGTCGTAACCCATGCGATCCTCTGTGAAAACTAACAAGTGTTTGTGCGAGTATATATGTATTCTATATATGTGTATCTATGTGTATCTACGCAATAATTTAAATGAGATATAGACTCTCTAATACGCAATAACAATGTCATCATCGTCGTCTCGAGGAGTTAGGCCTGGCAGTGTATCACGCCGGTGCATTAACTGAACCAGCTAGTACATTCTCTGGATGAATTATCACATTCAGCACTTAATGTATTGAACTCCTGGATCGCACCGCGTTCAGTAAGTATTATGTACTATTATTATACCTAACACAGGCATATTTAATTCCTTCCTTCTGCTAACTTAACTCATTGCAGTGTCAGGCCCCTGACACTCACTACAAATAACAGGCCTTAACACCTACACTACTACTAGAACGCTGGCCCTACTCGCATACGCTTTCCATTTCTATGTGTGAATAATGTAATTGTAGCCCGTAGGGCTGACAAAACTCGACCTGTATGTGGCAATGCGACCGATGCACGATGCCTTAGTTACAACTGGCAGCCTGCTGTAAAACATTTCATTTAAACTAACAAGAATAATTGGTAGTTAAGTTATGGCTGCTAAATGGACAAAATATAATAAAATGATACATTAAGCTTTTATGCTCTTAGTGAACGGGTCTGTTTCTCACAACAATAAATCATTGCGTATTATATATACACAATGATTTATGAGAACTCATGTTTTGCAGCCATAGAAGAAGGTGGACCAGATGTAACATTTCATGAGACTACATCTCAGCTCGAGCTTTAATTTAGAATTGCATAAGGTCTTCTAGGAATTGTATTCCAACTGGATGCTTATTTAAATTCAAACATTTTGTTGCAGATAACAGATGGAGGCATCGTATGTGATGCATGCTTTACATTGATTCCTCGTACAACTTCTGAAGACCAGACCACACCTATACCAGACTTTGGACATCACAAGTTTGCTTTGGTTGTTAGACAATTATGTACATACCTATATAATAAACAATTTAAATCACCTAACCGCATTTTTTATCAAGTACCTACATACCTACCTAAGTATTCCTTCATAACAGAAGATTCCTCCTTCTCGAGACTTAGCCAATGATAGCTTGGACCTTAGAATCTGTTCTTGATGCTACCAGCAGATAGGCCATTTATTTAGGTGGGTACCTACCTATCTACCTCCCTATAACCATAGTAATATTGCAGAACACAATTATATTTTTCTTTAAATAAATTGTATCTCAAACTATATTTGTTTGTTTATCAAGCAGTAAAGTACCTAAGCAAGGAGTTGGAATATTAACTATTTTCTCTCAAGATTCTGCCAACGTTAGCTTGGAGCCTGGGAACCTCTTTTTGATGTTAGCAGGCCACAGGTAGGTACCTATATTTTAAAATGCTACCTACTGTTTAAAAATAAATAGGTAAACCGTATTTTTATCAAGTACCTCAATACTCCTGAGGTAGGCACCTACCTTGTTTTATAGTACTAACGTAAATATGTGTAGGTAGGCCCTAGGAATAATTAAGTATATCTATATGCATCATCCAGGGTTCCACGGTAATAACGAGGTCGCTTTAAATAAAATAATCACTATGAGCAACTTATAGTGCGCGAGAACTACTAACCTAACCTCAAAAACCTAAAAAATAGAAAATTAGAATAAGTACTACGAATTCCCGGTTTATATCACACTGTTTTTTTTTTCATAATATGGGGAATATTTCTAATGTTTTACCGTTGATTTCGTTAAGACCTATGATTATGTCCTCTAAAAAAAAATGCATAGATAATACATTTGGCCATTGGCCAAACCTCAGTAGTCAGTGAGAGTCCATCAGTGTGACCAGTCTACATTGAAATTATTTTCCCTAGATGTAAGGTTAAAATTGTATGTTAGTAACAGGGCATTTGAGATTAAAAAAAAAACCTTTATGACTGGCCTCTTGTTGAAACAACGTTTCTTTTCGGACGATATCTCATATGGGGCTATGCGGAAAAAGTGTAATAAAATTATAAGACCCAAGATTAATCGGTCAAACATCTCGCTGCCTGCTATGAAATAAAATGAGAAACGGCGTCGCCTGTTGCTCTGCATATTGAATACGGTAATTTTCTTTGATGGTGAGTGACGGTCTTTCACTTCATTTGATATAGTATTAAAATTTTAAAATTGGCCGCCATTTTGAACTTTTTTGTTATTGGACGGAATTCTTTCAAAATCGAAATCTGACCATGGCGGCAAGCATTGAGTAAGAATCTGGTGTCAAAATTGAAAAAAGTGGCCGCCAATTTGAACTTTTTTGTTATTGGACGGAATTCTTTCAAAATCGAAATCTGACCATGGCGGCAAGCATTGAGTAAGAATCTGGTGTCAAAATTGAAAAAAAGTGTCCGCCATTTTGAACTTTTTTGTTATCGAACGGAATTCTTTCAAAATCGAAATCTGACCATGGCGGCAAGCATTGAGTAAGAATCTGGTGTCAAAATTGAAAAAAGTGGCCGCCATTTTGAACTTTTTTGTTATTGAACGGAATTCTTTCAAAATCGAAATCTGAACATGGCGGCAAACATTGAGTAAGAATCTGGTGTCAAAATTGAAAAAAGTGGCCGCCATTTTGAACTTTTTTGTTATCGAACGGAATTCTTTCAAAATCGAAATCTGACCATGGCAGCAAGCATTGAGTAAGAATCTGGTGTCAAAATTGAAAAAATTGGCCGCTGCCAAGGTCAGATTTCGATTTTGAAACAATTCGGTCCTATAACAAAAAAGTTCAAAATGGCGGCCACTTTTTTTTAATTTTGACACCAGATTCTTACTCAATGCTTGCCGCCATGGTCAGATTTCGATTTTGAAACAATTCGGTCCAATAACAAAAAAGTTCAAAATGGCGGCCACTTTTTTCAATTTTGACACCAGATTCTTACTCAATGCTTGCTGCCACGGTCAGATTTCGATTTTGAAAGAATTCCGTCCAATAACAAAAAAGTTCAAAATGGCGGCCACTTTTTTCAATTTTGACACCAGATTCTTACTCAATGCTTGCCGCCATGGTCAGATTTCGATTTTGAAAGAATTCCGTTCAATAACAAAAAAGTTCAAAATGGCGGCCACTTTTTTCAATTTTGACACCAGATTCTTACTCAATGCTTGCCGCCATGGTCAGATTTTGATTTTGAAAGAATTTGGTCCAATAACAAAAAAGTTCAAAATGGCGGCCACTTTTTTCAATTTTGACACCAGATTCTTACTCAATGCTTGCCGCCATGGTCAGATTTCGATTTTGAAACAATTCGGTCCAATAACAAAAAAGTTCAAAATGGCAGCCACTTTTTTAAAATTTTGACCACGGTTCTTTCTCCATACACAGACCGTCACTTACCAGTTAGAGTACAATCAAAAGAAATGACTGTCTTTAATATGTATGATGTAGATAATATTATAAATTCAAATGGAACCGAAGACCGTCACTCACCATCAAAAACAAATACCGTCTTCAATCTGCAGAACAACAGGCGACGCCGTTTCCCCGTTTTATATCATCGCGGGCAGCGAGACGGCGTCGGAGGTTAAAAATATACTTAGGTACTAATCACTCTTTACTAAGGAAATTGTACCTATAATACTATATCGTAGTGGGAGTTTTTTCCTTAAGCCACTTAAGCTAGCAACATTATCAGGCTTGCGTTAGACAGTGATCGGACCGATAGCCGTGTGTGTGCACGCACACATACAAAAATACCGTGCGTCACTTGCTGCTTCCGAAGTGTGTATCTGGTAATCTGTGTTCAGGACTATAAGTTCCTTGTTATAGAAGACATTTTTACTTGGTAAAACTAATACATACAGTCTGTATCATAGATTAGTTATTATATACTGGGCATAGATAATACATTATATACTTGGGAATAGATGCGCCACTGACTCCGCTAGATGGCGCTACGGCGCATGTTATAGGTACCTATATACCTACCTATAGTAAGTACCTATAGTAGTATCTATAGTAGGTAATACTGTATAATTATAGTAGTTATCAACTCGCTGCAGACTTGGTCATAAATCATTCGAGTGTTTTGCTTTTGTTGTTCTTTGTTGAGTTATGCATTGCATATTAACTCAACAAAGAACAACAAAAGCGAAACACTCGAATGATTTATGACCGAGTCTGCAGCGAGATAATAACACTAAGCTGTTTCGTTGGTATGGTTATAAGCAAAACACAGAAGAAAGTTCTTTTTAAACGTTTATTTACTTTTACAATTTAAGAACTATACATTATTTTGAAAGAGTAGGAATGCTTCTTTTTATGCGTAGGTAATAATTAACCTGGTTTTAAATAGTTAGTTTTCAGGACTATTTTATTAAATATTGCAAAGCGGGATTTCAACTGTCATTACGGGACGGTCCCGCAGAATGCGGGACGGTTGGCCACCTTAAAATCATCCCACTATACTACATATACAGCATGTGGAGTCCCATGCACACTAAAGTAAGATTTTACAATTATAAAATAAGTGTCATTAACCTCTAACTGAATGTCACTAAGCTACATGAGTTAATAATGTACCAAAATATGTTAATGGATCTTATTTTGCAATTTGAATGTATTTCACAGTAATCACCAACCTGTATTTAATTTTCGCTTTAAAGGATTTTTCAACACTGCAGGAACTGACACAATTTTCAGCATCAACGAAGCTGTTCCTGGAGCTGACAAAGAACTTAGTTCTGTCGAAACCAATGGTGTCATTTCCTCTTGAGGAGAGGAGAATGTACCTATAATAGAGAACAGAAAAATTCTTTGTTTATTATCTGGCAGCAAATTATTTTCATCGTTCTTAGAAGTTGAAACTACTGTAAAAACCCCCTTTACAAAAATGATGTGTTCCGGACAAAACCGTGTTAAGGGAAATCACTGAAAAATAGTTAATTAATGTTTGCGATTTTGCTAAGTTTTTCCTAGCAAATAACAAACTAGTTTTGTACAGCTTCAAATTCTTATTCAAAATATCTTTATTAAACATAGGCCTAATGTACAGGCTCTTGCAAAACGTCAATATGATATTTATTGCATATTATGTATGGTGATAACCACAAGTCGACTTGAAACTAAGTTTTAGTAGAGGGCTCAAACGCGCCCTGCACTGCGAAGAAGCCCTCAACAAACTCAGCCGGGTTTTGTTTTCTGGTATATAATAGTTCAGCTAGTATAATTACAGAAGTTAATTCACTCCCAAGGATTTAATTCATGTAAATAATATTCATAAGCTTCGTTTTACAGCCACTTTGAACTTAAAATTAATAGTATTGAAAAAATTTCAATGTCAGTCTGAATTCTCTTGCATTCTTGTAAAGCAGGGTAAATTAGTGCGATTTTAAAAATCGTGTTATAACAATTTTGCACTATACGGTGTCATGTAAAACAGCGTAGTAATGAATCAGCTTTTTTTATAAAATTAGTTCAAAAAGTATTGTTTTAAACCACCCCTCAATACAATCATCATAACACCCATCAATAGTAGCTCAGTGGCTTGGAAGTTATGGTGCAACATACAAAGATTGCTAAAATCATAACTGTTCCTTTTTTGCTGTAGTTAGGTAAATGGTAATGATGGTCAGGAACATCAAACATATAGTGCCTTAGCTTATTGTAGGCTACTGTCTTTAGCAAAACCATAAATAACAGTCTTACCATCTTTTACATATAGAGTTGGATCTGCATTTCTTATTAATATGCGGCTTGGCGATTTATAACAATTTTCAAAATGTTTATCAGATAGTCTCAGTTGGTTATAAATATACTCATTTCCTTTAGCTTTTGTTTCAATGTCTAACACTCCTCCAGACATCAAATCTCTCCAAATCGCTATGAGGCTTAGGAAAATGATGAAGCGGACCTAAAATTAAACCATTCGAAATATTAGATACCGTTAGCCAAGTTGAGTTTGAGATGATAATATAAAGTATGATTTGAATTCTAAGTGTTTACCTCCTTCATCACATCCGAAATAACAGTTGAAGCGAGGATTTTTTGGTATCCTCGCCATCGGTAAACCATTAAACGTAGCCAAAGTCTTCAAATCCAATAACAAAGCCAGGGTAAATCAGATAAGGAGTATGAATCAGTGTCCGTATGAAATAGCCGAAAGAAATTAAAATAAGCACTATCAGGGTCCGGAAAACACTTCAAGTCAATAGAAATAAATGAAAACCAAATCGAAAAGGAAAATACACGTACGAAAGTACGAACTCACAAGAAAAGTTTTGAAAACAAACCTTTTAATATAAATTGTTGTTCTGTTAATCCATTCGTCCCTTTCGGGACAGGCAAAAACCATAAATTCCATTCGTCCCTTTCGGGACCAAACCATAAATTTTTTCCTCGCGAGATATGTCAGTTCAAATTTTCTGCTCTATGGTTTTAGTAATAAAATAATTCAAATAAATAATTCAATATTTTGTTCTATGTTATTATTTTAATTATTTCCTTTTTTTCCTACATATAAAAGTAATATAAAAATTTAATATAAGAATATACAATTAAAACAGTTAGCGACATCTAACGACAATTTTGTGCATACAGAACATACAGAATGGTACGTCCTCCTTAATAGATGGCACTGCTTTCCATACAAAATGAAAGTACGGGTCTGTCACCCCCATGATACTGGGTCTGTATTTTGATAAAATACAGACTCTGTTGTATTATGTAGTTTTAATACCTTTAAAAAAAAAATTTAATACCTATTGATACCTATCACAGAAAATTCAACACGAATGAATAGGCTGTATGGTCTCCGACCTTTGCCTGTCCCGAAAGGGACGAATGGATTAACAGAACAGAACTGTCTGTGGTTAGTTTTAGTTTATGTTATGTTGGCAAGCATGTTCTGGGTGGACCAAAGACAAAGTAAAAAGAATATATTGCTATCTCTTTCACTATATATGATTTAAAAGAGGACAGCGCTAACTTTTGACTCTATTTTTCATAATTTAAGTTGGCAATCATCGTTAGCGGGAAAAGCTAAAACTTATTTTCGTGTTGGCGCCAAAAATGAGAAATTCGCCATTTTCCGGTCGTCTTTCCTCCATTTCATTAGAATTTAGATGTGAATAAGTAAGTGCAGTTTTCAGAAAGAAAGTTAGAAACCACTAATAAGGTAAGATTTTATTTTATTTTATTTTATTTAAATTAAGGGACAAACAAACAATCATGCACTACAAAATTGACTTAAATATAAACCTAACTCTAATTACAAACTAATCAGCGCATGACCCACAACGTCGTCCTCAGATAATCTGAAACGTATGCACATGGTGAGGGCAATGCAAAATTAATTAATATAAAGAAGTATCTATTTTTAATTTGAGGTTGCCTATGACCGACCTCTTGAAACCACCCACTCGAGTTGCAAAGATGTCTATATTGCCAAAGTGTTCATTGTACGTCTGCGTCATCCTAAGCAGAGGCGACCGCTTGCCTGCATTCGTGCGGCATTTTGTGGTAGCGAAGAGTTGGTGTGTTCGACAGCTACGAATAGGTGTTCTAAATGGCACACGATAGCAGAGCTTGCGGGTTAAATCAGTGCAATCGTACTTATTATGACACAGATCGTATAAGAACATGGCTTCTAGTTGCTTACGCCTGGACTTTAAGTCGAGTAGGTTATATTTTTCAAGAAGTTGGTCATAAGGCAACCGGTTTCGCGTACACTTGTAATGAATGCAGCGTAAAAATTTTTTTTGAACTTTTTCAATGCTTTTTACATATTTTTCGTAGTATGGATCCCAAATACAGACAGCGTATTCTAGTTGTGGACGCACTAAAGACTTAAATAAGTGAATGTATGTAGAGACTCTCTTGAAGTTATCACTCGCTCTAATTACAAACCCATACATTTTGAAAGCTTTATTTATGATATTTTTTACATGTGTATCTAAGTTGAGTTTACAATCTAAAGTTACGCCTAGGTCACTAATATTATTGACTCTCTCTAAACTAGAATTGCTAAGTGAATATGCAAAATTGCTGACATTAATTTTTTTAGTAAAAGTGATATATTTACATTTATTTAAACTTAGATTAAGCTTATTTATCTTACAATATTCAGAAAATCTATTTAAATCAGCTTGAAGTTGGACATGATCGTCAGGTGTTTCGATAGTTTTATATACCTTAAGGTCATCTGCGTAAAGAAGAAAGTCACTATATTTGAAGCATTTATTAATGTCGTTTATGAATAAAATAAATAATAGTGGCCCAAGGATTGACCCTTGCGGAACACCAGACGTTATCGTGACCACTTCAGAGTCATGTCCATTAATAACCACTTTTTGAGTGCGGTTTGTTATGTACGATTTGAACCATCGCCACAAGTTACCACGTATACCGTTGTAGGCTAGTTTTTCAAGCAACAGTTTATGATCAACCCTATCAAAAGCTTTCTGGAAGTCTGTATATATGGTATCAGTTTGTTTATGGTTGTCTAAATTTTCAAATAACTGTGAAGTGAACACAAGGAGATTTGTAACTGTTGAACGTCTCTGTACAAAGCCGTGCTGCTGCGTAAGGATGATTGGATGCAGCAAAGGATAGATGTAATCGTGCACCAATCTTTCAAAAAGTTTAGAGAGTACGGGTAGTATAGAGATCGGTCGGTAGTTTTCCACGTCTCTCTTTGAACCCCCTTTGTGCACTGGGACTATCCGGGCCGCTTTCCACTTATTAGGAAATGTCCCTTCCTGAAGGCACAGATTGTAAAGGACGGTTAGCGGCTTACATATAGTATCAGCAGTCGATTTAAAGAAGATCGGCGGAATATCATCCAGACCTGAGCCTTTGGTAACGTCTAACTTCCGTAAAGCTTTTTTTACATTAACGACAGTAATGTTAACATTACTAATATGATCACGTGCCGAGACGTCATCTTTACACACACAGTCATCTATATTAAAAGTATCCGAAAGATCAGATGGCACAAATACCGAGTGAAAGAAATTTGAAAATAAATTACATACCTGGGAAGGACTGCTTGCTGTATTATTTTTATAAAACACATTTCCTGGTATGTGCAGACCATTTTTCCTATTTGAGATAAATAGCCAAAAATATTGAACATTAAGTTTAATGCTGTCCTCAACTGAGTTCATGTACTCTTTAAAACGAGTTTTTGATTCAGTTTTGAAACGTAGTCTTAACACACTAAATGACTCATAGTCCGATATATTGTTATATTTTTTCCACTTAACCCAGGCCCTTTTCTTATCTTTAAATATTTTAATTAGGGACGAATTGAACCAAACCGGGAAGTGCTTGGCTTTCACAATTTTAGCGGGAATATGTTTCCGTATGAATCCGTAGACAACTTCATAAAATGAATCCACTGCAGAACTGGCCGACTTACCCGCGAGAACTTGATCCCAGTCCTGATTCAGTATTTCTTTGTTAATAATTGAATAGTCCGCGCGATTAAAATAATAGCGCGTTACAGTTTTCAGAGGAATATAAGACTTATTGCTGAAGGGTACCAGCGCATAGAACGGCGGGTGATGTCCATCGGGCGGCACCAAAGTAGTCAGTGCACTCGAGATGCAACACTCCTTTTCGGTGGATAGGAAAAGATCTAAGATGTGCCCGTTATAATTTACTATATCATTAAACTGTGTTAAATTTATAAGTGACATAAATTGGCAGAGATGCTGACTAGACGGACACTGAGTATTATTTAAAAGCGGTTCTATATACGTACCGTTACGGATCCATTTTATCATGGGCAAGTTATAGTCGCCGGCCAGGTGAATATTGCAGTTTGGGCTTTGCTGGAAAATGTCACTTAGATAGTCGAAATATGATAGATAGACGTCGTAGCTTTGGTTAGGTGGGATGTACGTGACACCTACGATGTGGCGACCGCTCGCCGAGGGCAGCTCAACCAGCACGTAGTCGACGATCGGCGGCGGCGCCGAGGCGGGGGGGGCGGCCGGCAGCACGAGCGGCGCGGCGCACAGCGAGCGGCGCACGGCGCACAGCACGCCCCCGCCGTCCCGCCGCCCCGCCGCGGCGCGGTTCCTGTCGCAACGGTATACGTGGTATCGCGAGTCTATGAATTCGTTATCAAAAATTTCATCTGTTAACCAAGTCTCAGTCAGTAGTATTATATCATAATCGTACATGAGAATATTCATATAAAGCGTATGTAACTTAGTCCGCAAACCGCGGCAGTTTTGATAATACACTGAAAGAACTTTATCCATTGAAAGTAGGTATGTTATTAATAATATGAGTTACTAAAAGCATAGTATATAACAGTGAGTATAGGACAGTAAGTTTGTACGTCATGTAATATATTAAAGCCACACAGGTTGTTTCTAACACTCGATAGTAATATGGTACGTTTACGGCATGAAATAAGAGCGTTTTTACCTTGATATTATATTTAGAAACAAGAGAGCCACTACTGAAATAATCTTCTCGAGTATATTTGACACACATTAAAAACAAAGCTGCAATCAACTGAATATGATGCCTGTACAGGTGTTTAAAAATCACATAAAGCCATAAAATAATCATGAACAAAAGTTGAGAGTCGTGAGAATAAAAGTATGAACAAAAATCTATGAAATTTTTAGGTTTGTATAGCACTGCTGGAACGAATTTTGTCAAGGTTTTGGTTAGAGTGAATAACAAAAGCAGGTTTGTTGTCATCTTGCCTGACGAGAATAGCGCCGTTTTTAATCCAGACATATTTATATTTGCACTCTTTTGCTTTGTCCCGGCATTCTCGAAAAAGTTGCTTCTTTTTGAGCGTCAGGTGTTCGTTCATGTATATCGCGTGCGATTGACCGGCGATACCCAGCTCGTCACTTTTCACTCCTTTAGCCTTGCGAAAAGCACTCAGGATGTTATCACGTAGGATACGCGTAGTGAACTTAACGATGATGTTTTTAGGCCTGTCGCTTTGTTGGCTGGCGTGAGGCACTCGATGAACGGAGACGATGTCCTTCTGCTGAATCGGGTACTTTATTTTGGAACCGATGGCTTCCAGTATCCCGAGTAGATTTTCATTGCGCCTATCGGGGACGTTACATATCTCAACATTGCATTGCCTAGCTTGTTGTTCTAACCCGTCGATCTTGTATTCCAAGGCAGAGATGAGGTTCACAGCATCGCGCGCGCCGGACGTGACGCTCTCCAGGTCGCGTACTTTCCTCTCCAGCTCACCATGCTGTTCAGCTTGATACTGCGAGGACGATTTCAGCTCCGTGATGTCTCTGGTTAAGCTCGCTAGCCCACTCTTGATGCCGTCTTGCTCGGTGCGCAGGGCATGTATTTCTTGTTTTATATCGCTCAGTGCGTTATGAATTTCTCTCCTTATTTTAGCGAGGTTGTTGTCCATATCCTGGCGCCATGTGTTAAGCGTACTCTGCAGCTCCTGTGTGAAGACGCGCCAATCGCAATCAGGGTAAGAAGTAGCACGTTCGAGCGGCTTACCGGGCACCGACGTATCCTCGGGCGTAGGTATAACTGAGTTGCGTACCGGCGTGTTGTCGCGGTTACCTTTGTGTCGTCGAGATACATTGCAGCACGAAGGGCATTGCCAGGAAGCCAAGTATTCTTTTGTGAGGGCCGAGTATTGTTGTGAGTTTATATTCAAGCACTCGCAATGATATAATTGTTTACAAAGTCGGCACCTCAGCGACTGTTCAGACAGCGGTCGTCCACAACCACTACTGCATTCCATATTTAGTATTGCGAAAACAGGGTTGATAAGATATTAACCTGTCAATATTTAATAACAAAGCTGGATCTCAGATGCGTTGCGGCTTGCTGCGAATCCCGTATTAAGAGTATGAATCGCGCAGGTAGGCAGACAAAACTTCACAAAGTGTTACGGAAAACTGAATTTTTTGTGAATTATGGCGAACTGCTTCGATATCTGTTACGAGATAGGCACAAACTAACGAATTTTATATTCCTGGGTTTTCAAGTGAGCACTGTTCATCAGTCATGACACGTAACTTGCACTTACGTGCAATTCCATCACATCTGTGACCGTTTTGGCGCGGCCAGTTTACACACTTTTTACACCAATGTTATGATGTCACATACGACTCTGAAGTCCTTATTTTTATTTATAATGTACTTAAACTGCACTTATAGATCTCGATTAACGAAAAAATAATAGTGCTTTCGCGGAATATTTATTTTTAAAGATTAATTTCCACGAGACGCGTATGAATGTCAAATTTACTTCGCGGCGCCCTCTGGCGAACTTACGAAAATAAGTAGGTACGTAACTTTTAGCTTGTATATTCATAGCCAGTCTTGTTACAAAGTTTTTTGAAGTATAGGCATGTATATTAAATTATTGTATAGGGCTCTTCTATTTTAGTAAGTATAACTTCTTACTTAATTATACTTAGTTGTTATAACTTCTTAAATAAAACTTCTTTGTACAAGTTACGATTACTATGAACCATTGATTACAATGATAGTGTGTTAGACTTAAAGTGACTGCAGATGAAAATATACAGAGTTTGATTCCCGGGACAGGTAAAAAAACAAAAAATGTTAGTAGATAGATTTCTTTTCAAACGATGTTTTACTATCCCTCTATCCCTATATCTCTAGACTGTTCTGAGAAAAAAGTATGTGCCACCTATAAGAAACATCAGGATAATGGGCATCCGAACGACTTACGTAAACCTTTTTCGTACAAGCAAACAGTAGCGCCATCTGTCAAAATTTTGTAGGAGGCTACTGAGCGAACTACAGCGTGGGCTTACTGTTGGTGGCAAAACAAGCATTTTTGGCACCGATGAACTGGCGACATTTTTTCGCCGTCCGCTCTGTCCAGGGTACATGTATATTGTATGCGCTCATGTTGTGCGCAAGTGTTTCCTGCATAGCTGACTAGTGTCTGCTGAGATTGGCGCTTGTTGTAGGCCCCACAATGCCCCGGCGCCTGCTTCATACGCCGCGCGTCAGGATCAAAGAGCCCGCCATGGAAGAACATGTTTGTAAGTAGCGTTATTACTATAGATAGGTATTTCAATCCACGACGACGCGCCCCACTCTGTCAAAATCGCTAATGTTTCATTCGATTCGTATGACGTTTGTCAGAGTGGCGCGCGTTGTCGTGGATTGAAATATCTACGAGGTGTGGGTTAATTCGTATAGTGTGCCGGCAGCAATTTTTACTTGATCCTGATAACACAGAAATGGAGATAAGAACACCCAGTTATTTTGTGTTATGTTCAATACAAAACTTATTATTTAATTTAGAAAAAATATTTTTAGCAACCCTAACTGTGATGTCAACCAAGCGTTCCTTTATTATTCCCAGTTCATTCATATTGAATGAGCTGTCATTAAAAGTTTGTGCATTTTTGAGCTCCCTATAGTTCCCTCAGGATATGAGCTAGACTTCTTGTGCATATTTTCAAGCAGATGCTTGAAAATATGCACAAGAAGTCTTACGTAGAAGAAGCCTTACGTAGGGAACGATGTATAGATATACATCGTTCCCTACGTAAGGCTTTCGGCTAATTATGGCAGGTAATCTGCACGTTGTATAACGTTTTTTTTTGGAGAAGTTTGTGTGTGTCCGGAAAATCTGCAGTTCTCGTGGGATATTTAGTTTTTTAAGCTGTAGCGGTCTTCGATAGCTGACGATAGATGGCGTAACCAGTCCCTTAGCATACACTGATGTTGTTTCCGACGAGCGTTCTATAAATACAAGTTCTAACGTCATACGCTTGGACCACAAGCGGTTATCTGCCTGGAGGTTAAACCCTATTGCCTCCAACACCGACAAAAAGCTATATATTAGAGACAACAGAACTTTGGAGGCACTCTATTCATTCATTTAATATGCCTAGCCTAGCGTGGCATGCGGCGCTAAGATGATCGCCAAGATTTGTTGTCTAATATTTGTGTACTGAGTGACGCCATCTTTTGTGGCCCTAGGTGACGCCATTTTTGCGCCACTTAATATTATATTAAAAAATCACGCTAATTTTGTAGACGAGCCTGCCCTTATTGTTTCGTAGGTCTGTGCTATTACATTATACCTACCAAGCAGTGAGGCATTATATATTATGTTGATGATGATGATAATGATGATGTTGCAGTTTGCGTGCGCTGCCGGGACGACGTGTACGATTACTGCGACATCCACGGACCCCTGCTCGTCGTGCCCGACGACAAGGTGAGTGCAAGTGAGCGCGAGCCCAAGGCGAGTGCCACCGCGCTTGTAGACACTTTTTTTTATTTTGAAGAAATTTTTCAAATAGAAAGTTGTTCTCAAAAGTTGCTCCAAAATCTCTATTATCGGAAACTACAATAAATGTTAGATGTAAATATAATTTTTATACATTTGCTCAAAAGTAGACATTTACATATTGTGTTTTTTGCGTGCGGAAAGTTATTATTTTCCGAAGTAGTGCATTTTTTGTTTTCCTCCGGAGCGGACGCACCAGGAGGCGCCACCGGAGCGGGCACTGTCATTTCTACGGAATTGTCATTTCTACTCGTCCCTATAGTTGAACAGCGCCTTCGGCTTAGGCAAATAAACATGGACACGTAAGGAAATTATACACAAACCGTTATACACAAAATTAATTAATTTTGTTATAGAAGAGCGGTACCTCCTGACACAGGTATTTAAATATACTTTAAAGGATCCAGCCTATCAATAACTTAGGTATAACTTAACATTGATTGATTATACATAGAATTAGGTACATATTTAAGTAGGTACCTAATGCCGAGTTGCACGAAACAAATCCAAAAATTTAAGTGGTACTTAAACTAATTTAATCACAATCATGAATCAATGTCAAAAAATGTATGAAATTTTGACATTTCTCGCGATTAAATTACTTTAAGTAGCGCTTAAATTTTTAAGTTTATTTCGTGCAACTCGGGGTAAGTAAGGTAAATATTGTGTCATGTGAGAATTATGAATAAATTAATAATAATTAATAAAGGAATAATACTTTCCGCACTTATATTGAAATGTACGATTTCACCTCATATACAAATGTGTGAAAGTCGACCTTATTTGGGATCCCCTATGACAGGTCCCAGAGAACTCGCCCTACCCGCCGTACGTCCCGCGCTCCGTTCAGACCATCCCGGGACAGATCCTGTACATCGACACCTCCATCATACCAGGTTCCCCACCCTCCTTCCTCATTATAGATTCCTCATTACCACGATCAATGATATTATATATATATATATATATATATATATATATATATATATATATATATATATAAAAAGAGGCACGATCTATTGACTCTCAGCGAGAAAAAAAAGAAAATGTAAATCTTTTTTTTCACATAAGGATGTTTTTTGACGTGACAACGTCTTATAAATCGATAGAGCCGGCTGCACGCACAAAAAAACATGAATCATTCGGCGTTACCAGCGTTACCTCGCTCGCGTTACCTCGCTCTGAGGCGTTCCATGTAAGGCTTGAAGTGCAAGCGAGAGTTGTCACGTTCAACTATCGTCAGTAAACCGACTTTACAGACAACCAATTTTTTTTGACGTGACAACGTCTTATAAATCGATAGAGCCCGGTTGCACGCACGAAAAAACATGACTCATCCGGCGTTACCGGCGTTACCTCGCTCATGCGGCGTTACCGGCGTTACCTCGCGAGCGCGGAACGAGCAACAAAGAAAACGTTGTCACGTTCAACTATCGTCAGTAAACCGACTTTACAGGCAACCAAATTTTGACGTGACAACGTCTTATAAATCGATAGAGCCGGTTGCACGCACGAAAAAACATGACTCATCCGGCGTTACCTCGCTCATGCGGCGTTACCGGCGTTACCTCGCGACCGCGGAACAAGCGACAAAGAAGACGTTGTCACGTTCAACTATCGTCAGTAAACCGACTTTACAGGCAACCAATTTTTTTTTTGACGTGACAACGTCTTATAAATCGATAAAGCCGGTTGCACGCACGAAAAAACATGACTCATCCGGCGTTACCTCGCTCATGCCGCGTTTCCGGCGTTACCTCGCGAGCGCGGAACGAGCGACAAAGAAGACGTTGTCACGTTCAACTATCGTCAGTAAACCGACTTTACAGGCAACCAATTTTTTAAATTGTAAATTAGGTTTAAAATAGAAAAAAATGCCTTAAAATTAACTTCCAGGAAGGATCTACCCTCTGCAACACAGGTTTTTCTTCCGGAGACGGCAGGGCGTTCATTTAACTGTAATTTGTCATGTTAATACAAATAAATTATGATTATTAGTTTGGAAAGCGAGTATGCACCGAGAAGAACTGGCAAGAAACTCGGCACTGGCTCTCTTCAAAAATGTTATTGTATTATACAACTTTTCAAAAATTGCTCCAAATTCTCTTTTTTCTATTTTGTATAGGAAACAACAATGGATTAACTGTAATTTTTGTTTAAATAATATTAATAATATTCAAAAACACTCTTAAGTTTTATAGTAATTAGGTAAAACGTCGTTTTTCCATTATATTTTCCCGCAACACTGCCTGTCGCACCCACCGACGTATTGGTAATTGATTGAAGAAGGACAAAAATAAATTCAGTCTATCATCTTAAACAGACGCGGGTGTGGGAGTGTTCGCGAGGCTGCCACTGCCGATTGGGGTCCGCTTCGGGCCCTACCGCGGGAAGAAGACGACCGAAATCAATTCCCACTACTGCTGGAAGGTGTGTTGCGTTTGAAAATGAAAATGATTAATTCCTTTTAGGACATTACACACATCGCCATCTAGCCCCAAAGTCAGCGATAGCTTGTGTTAATGGGTACTATGTACTTAACTAATAAAATATGTACATAATACTTAATATACCTACAACGTATTGAAAGCATACATTCAGTCGGTATATTTTTCACATAGGCATGATTAAGTTTACAAGCTCGAGTGAAAAAAAGGTTTCTTAGGTGTTACTATTGACTCGTACTGCAATTGGAAGACGCAAATAGACAAAGTATGTACAAAATTAGACCCGTTAAAAAGATTGAGAGCTACAGTATCAGAGTCCGCAGCTACTGTAGCATACCACGCCTATGTATTTTCTATTTTAAGATATGGGTTAATCCTATGGGGAAACTCAACTGACGTAGTTTTTAAGACCCGAAAAAGGTGTATAAAAGCGCTTTGCGGAGCAGACTTTCTTGACAGCTGTAGACCACTGTTCAAGAAAAAGAAATTATTGCCTTTGCCTGCTTTATATATTTATGAAATGTGTTTATTTATAAAGAATAATTTTAATTTATTTCCACTAAAAGATCGCGCTAAAAGACATAAATATAAGATAGAAGTACCAATGCAAAGATTAAATATGTATTCAAAGAATGTATACTGTATGGCAATTAGAATATAGGTATAATTATCTTCCGGACCATGTTAAAGAATTACCATGCAATAAATTTAAGAATTATATTTTTAATAAATTAGGTACTTAATCTATACTTATAATAAATCTGTAACAGGTCAAATTCTGTACATTAAAGATATTTTGAAAATTTTTTTCGAGGGCACTCTAAAATCGGTTCTGAACCCAAAACAGTATTTTTTTTCATTTTTGTCTGTAAAATGTGTCAATAGCTTGAAACACGGAATATGCAGAAAACTTTGAACGTACGGCTCATCTGTTGTGAAAATTAGACCCTTGAGCCAGGAAACGGCTATAGGATACATTTGATTTCCCTAAAAGTAGAGGAACGATTGCCCTGGCCGATTTAAGGTCGTACTGCTGTATGGTGGAATCAAACGAATCACACATCAAATGAAAGAGCGTAAAAAAATACTCGATCCGAGTCGACGACTTATATGTAGAGAATTAGGATTACCGAGTATTTTTAAAATAATAATAAAATTAATAAATTCATTTAATGGCGTTGCTAAGTAAACATTTCATTGCTGTCAATTTTTTTTCACGTTCAATTATACGTCAGGTTTTTCCTGAGGGTTTTTCCATAGATTTACTGTAGTGTAAGGTTTATTAAAATGACCTCTTTGGTCTATTTAATTTATTAGCCCAAAGTTTATTTGATATGCAAATAACGTTATAAGATGCGATCAGTCCGATTGTAGGTTTCGGAGAAAATCGAACATTACGTCGATGTATTTGTTGAAGAAACAGATTAATAAAGTCGATTTTCTGTATTCTGAGATAGATAGATAGATAGATAGATAAACACTTTATTGCACACCATAGAATAAAAATATAAAAAAGAAGAAATAATAAAGTAGGATCTCTCCATCGTATACAATCGTTGAAAAATGGTCAGAAGAATTGACGCACTGAAGATCAGAGAAGCTAAACATATAGCATTGAAGATGAGCCACAAGCTGGACGGCCATCAGCTTCGACTACTGAAAATAGCGTCGGAAATATTTGGGATTTGATACTGGGGGCCGTTGAGATAGCTGAAATCATAGGTATATCCTATCAACAAACTCGAAATATAATTGTCGTAATGAATTGGGTCTTCGCAGAAAGCTTAATAATTAGTGAGATATAATTAATAAGGCAAAACAACGTTTGCCGGGTCAGCTAGTGATGGAATATATGACATTAAAGATTATTTTAATAGGAAATAGATATGACTATATTAATTATTATTTTAATGACGATTATGTAAAATTTGCACGCCTTGATAAGGCAAATACACTGCTGCTATATTTAGTTTTATAAGATCGCATTATACCGTGTATTTTATTGCAAATAAAGAATATTTGATTTGATTTGATTTGATTTGAAAGTTAGACCTCTACCGCGAGGTTAGGTAAGCAGGTTCGCACCGAGAATGCACTGGCAAGAAGCTTGGCACTTGCTCTTTTCAAAAATATCATTACATAATGTGTTTTTAAATTATCTTCCACCGTTCCGAGGTGAATGTGCCATACGTATACACATCAATAGTGAAGAAATCTCAGCCCCCGGGCTTTTTCTTCACTCTTGAAGTGTATACGTATGGCACATTGTCCTCCTGGAACGGTGGCAGATAATTTGACAACACCTTATACAGGGTAATTTTTTATTTAGTGCCCAAATTTTTTCTAGTAGTTCTGAATCGTTAATAGAACATAACTTCATAAGTAGTTTTTTTTTCTTTAAATTTTTTTTTCCACCATAATTTTGTCCTTAAAAAAAGAAAATCAAATACACTATTACCACGGAATACCTAATCTATTACAAAAAAATCGCGCGCCAAACGACATCATCGCTAGGCACCTAGTACCTACGTTTGTATTTTGCCGACATAGACTCGCCGCGCTCGCGCCGCCTGTTTTTGCCTTTGTTGTTTGCCGACATAGACATGCGACACGCCGCGTGTTATTGTCGAATTCGAAACCGCCGTTGCGGGGACGCCCCGCGTACTCGCATGCCACCCGCACCAGGTTAGCAATAAGCAAATAGCCATTCCAGTCTTTTTGAGTTTGTCATTTGCGTAACATCGTCCGCAATACTTTTCGTTCACAATGCCCGAGGTCGTGGTGGACTGGTTCAATGGCCTGCTCGATCTCCAGATCTTACCCCCTGCGATTTTTATCTCTGGGGTGAGGTGAAACGCCGAGTGTACGTGTAAGAAGCCCAAAGCCTGGAGGACTTAAAGTCCAAAATAATAGACGCATTTCGCGATGTGAAAAGTGACACTCGAGTACTAGAAAAATTAACTGACAATGTTATCAAACGTGCACGTTTATGCCTTCAAAGAGATGGACTTCATTTTGAACAATTGTTAAAATACAATGATTAGGTGTGCCGTGTGTGTCTGTCTAGCGGATTTAAGCGATGAAATAACGTAAGTTATGCTAATAATGCTATTAAAGTTTTGTAGTTATGTGCGTTTTCAGCTAAGTACCTAAATATCAATTGCTAAATGCTTCGTAAAAGGGTCCCATTGGCACCCTTCACGGAACCCTAAAAATTAGGTACCTAGAGGTCAGCGAGCGCTGCCATGCGCGCCGTCAGGTATTGTATTGCCTAAACAGCTGATAGGCTTTAACTAGTAGGGTGACCATAATTATCTGCGGAAAAGTAAATATCTATGAAAAACTATAACTTTGGTATTTTTAGGTAAAACTAAAAAATAAAAAATACGTGTTTATTAAATTTCAATAATCTATAACATATTAAAATTTGGGCACTAAAAAAAATTTTTTCCTGTATACAACACCGACTTCTTTAATATACTACTAACATACTAGTGCCCCTGATACTATTGTTGTGTGGTGCAGATATACGACCGCAACAACAAGTTCTCGCACGTCGTAGACGCCGGCGACACGAACGACTCAAACTGGATGCGCTACGTGAACTGCTCGCGACAATATTGCGAGCAGAACCTGCTCGCCTATCAGTACGAGGGCGAGGTGTACTACAGGTGCGTGTATCACTGCGGACGTACACTACGATTTCGTTTTATACTATGTGAATTATGAACCAGGTTTCAACCGTCTAACCTAACTCATTCCTTTATTCAATAGGACTATCAAAAGAATCCCTCGCCACACTGAGCTGATGGTGTTCTACGGCCCGAAGTTCGCGGACTTGCTGCACGTCGACTTGCGCGCCTACTACTCGCCGGAGCGCTACCGACAGGTGCTAGGTGCGTACTGCGTGCACTTGCTATATCCCTCGCTTCACGGAGTACTTAGCTAAACTTTATCATTATTATGATGTTGTATCATTGATGAAAATTATTTTGCAATAAATTTAGTAAAACTTCTAATTAGGTTTGTAAATATTTTTCCCGTTTCACAGCTCCCACTAGAATCTAAACAATCATTGGTGTCAATTCTGTTGTGCAAAATCTTCTAACTAATTTGACGCATCTAAAAATATCCTATCCATTTCAAAAAGATCGCCATGGAGAAGGAAAGCACTATTTTTTGGCGTATCAAATTAGTTTATTTTAGAGATTTTGCACAACAAAATTGTAACCAATGTCAGACATCCCCTTAATACGTCATTGTATTCTCGTTATAGTTCTAATATTCCAATGTTTTGTGTATGGTTTTATTTCATAAAATTATTTCAGAAGAGGCAGAACGAAGTCTCCTATTGATAGGAAAACCGCGAGCTTTGACAACAAGCAAAGATCCAACATCGAAGGAAAGTGCAGTGGAAGACGAAAAGACTGACCAATTAGACCTCAAGAAAGAACAAGACAAATCTCTTAAAAACAAAGCCAATAAACCAGAAACCAATACGGATGCAAATTCAAATATTGGAGTTAATAACAATTCTGGAGACATCACTGAACCTACGATAAAAAAACAGAAATACACCGAATCGAATATCGGAAATAAACATGTCACCAAACAGAGCACACAAGTTAATACAATATTTCTTCAAAACGATCTGCTTTGTGAAATTTGTGATTATAAATCTCAAACAAAAACACATTTGAAGAAGCATTTGATTTTACACACACTTGACAAGAATGTCTTTAAATGTAATGAATGTGGCTATATGACACAAGAAAAGTACGGTCTCACAGCACATATCAAAACTCACACTAGTAGGCAACGATTTAGCTGTACATTATGTGATTA
Source organism: Coenonympha arcania (assembly GCA_036785405.1). Taxonomy (NCBI): domain Eukaryota; kingdom Metazoa; phylum Arthropoda; class Insecta; order Lepidoptera; family Nymphalidae; genus Coenonympha; species Coenonympha arcania. Next base: position 10,938,452 of record CM072082.1, read on the forward strand.
CAAATGCGCAACAAGCACTAACTTAAACGTACATCAACGTACGCATAATGGTAGGAAACCATTTCATTGTAAGATTTGCGAATACAAAAGTTCATCAAGCAGTAATATGAAAGTGCATCTACGCACGCACACCGGTGAGAAACCGTATAAATGTAACATTTGCGACTTTAAATCTAGTCATAATAGAACTTTAAAGAGCCACATAAAAAGTAAGCACTCTGCTTAAAACTTAGCCAAACGTAAATAATTAATAATAAAAAACACGACTGCCCTGTGGTAAAACGACTTTTTTCAAAAAAAGTCGTTCAGAAGTTATGGCGGAGTAAAGAAACTCACATATATGACCCTAAAAAACATTTACAGTCCTTTTTTGGGCAGTCGTGTAAATAGTAGTGGAATAGTCGTTATCTGTTTTGTTTTAGTTCGTCAACAGTATTTTCAAACCAATGTGAGTTCGTTCAAACTTACCTCGGTGAGAATCCATTTAACAGTAAATTCTGTGATTGATCTGCCGTTATGAAAAGCCACTAACGGACTCACACTGGTGAGCAACCATATTCCTAAGATTTTTTTTTTTTAAATCTGTTCGTAATGATAAATTAAATAGACACATAAAAACTAAGCACTCTAGTTAAAAACTTTCATTTTCATATCGTATTTTTACTTACAGCTTGACAAATAAGTCTTGAAACTGAACTATTGTTTTTGTTAACCTTCAACGCAAAAATAGAGGAGTGTTTATGAATTTAACGTGTCTACCTGTTTATCTGTTCAGCGGGGCTAGACGAAGTAACAGTCGTTTGGCGTTAACGACAATACATAAAATGTATGGACAAACCACGTGATTGTAGAAAAACCACGTGACCGAATAGAGGAAAACACGCTGTTGGATAATCGACTACGACAATTTGAACGCTCCCTGGCGTTCTCGCAGACCTTGTAGATAACTTTAGCGTACTTCGCGTGACAATTGACAGCCGACAGTGAACAACGCTAAGCATAAAGTAGATTCTGCTTTCATTTGTTTTCATTCGTCACGTGGTTTGTCCATACACTTTTGTCTACTTTCGTTAATGCGAATTTGCATTTAAACGACTGTTACTTTGTATAGCCCCGCTGATCATTCAATAAAGCAATATTAGACTATTATTAATATTACTATATTATTATTTCTGCGTTAGTGTCCAAATTATTTGAATTTCAATCGACTTTTGTATTGACAGCGGGGCAACCATTTTGCCGCTGTCTTATTTGATTTTTTATAAAATTTATTCCTTTGAGCTGATTTGATTATAGTGAATTATAGATATTATATTTGCTTTGAGCTGATTTATTAAAATAATGAATTATAGATATTATATTTGCTTTGAGCTGATTTATTAAAGTAATGAATTATAGATATTATATTTGCTTTGAGCTGATTTATTAAAGTAATGACTTATAGATATTATATTTGCTTTGAGCTGATTTATTAAAGCAATGAATTATAGATATTATATTTGCTTTGAGCTGATTTATTAAAGTAATGAATTATAGATATTATATTTGCTTTGAGCTGATTTATTAAAGTAATGAATTATAGATATTATATTTGCTTTGAGCTGATTTATTAAAGTAATGAATTATAGATATTATATTTGCTTTGAGCTGATTTGTCGAGATTAAAGTATAGTGAATTATAGATATTATTATAGTTGGAATAAAAGGACTTTTCAATGTATCGTGTCACTTTTCAAAAACAAGCTAACACTAATAACCGTTACCTAATACTTGTGGCTTTAGTGTAGTACCTAGTCTCCAAACTTGAAGCATAATGGTTTGGTAATGGTCAGCGCTAAAAAGTGTCCGAACCGAAAGAGAGATAAAACGCGAAAAGGGAGACAATCGCACTATAGCTAGTTGCAAGTAAAATTAGGCTGTTTAATAATGGTTTAAGACATAAATTACAATGTTTTAGTTTGTTTTTAAAAATACACATACTATATATATAGGTTTTCTCGGGACACTTTTTTCGTGAATTTTGTCCTTTACACCCGGGGTCCTTGAATATAGTAAGTCAACGTTTTTCAGGACAAATTATTTAAAAAGCCAAATAGTTTAAGTTTTTCTGCCCTTAACTATATTTTATAGTTAGTCTAGTTGCAGTGCCTAAGCAACTACTTGGTATTTCTAACTAAAGAAATTTTAACTTAGGTACCTAAAATAATAAATGTAATAATGTCTGTAGTTGTTATGTTTTTAGGCAAATAAAAATATGTAAATTACAAGTTTTAGTATCAATGTTTATATTTTTCTGAGGCATGCAAATGTTATATGAAGTCCTTAGTTATAACCAATCCTATATAAAATAACTATAGATTTATAATGTTTATAAACTAATAACTATAGATTTATAATGTTTATAAATCTATAGTTATTTTCGCGTTATCGTCGCTTGCGCTCCGAAAATAACCTATAGTAAATATTTTTGTTGTAAATCTTTTCTCTTTGACTCTTACTGTCAAAGTCTGTTATTTTTAGCTTTAATCGAAGTCGGTTTTCTCGAATGACCACATCTTGGCTTATTGATACATAATTTGAATAAAAATTAAAACTTAAGTAAAATAACAGAATTTTATTTAAAAATTATCTTACCATTAAGTACAGACAGTATTTACATACCTAACACGTGGTTCAATAAGTCCCGAGACTAAGTACGAAAAAAAGGTCTTTTTTAAAAAATTAATTTTTATTCATTAACATAGTCTCCTCCAAGAGCGATACAGTCCCTCCAACGCTTTTCTAACTTTTCTATCCCATGTGTGTAGAACGATTTGTCTTTGGCTTCAAAATAAGCCTCCGTTGCTGCGATAACTTCACTATTTGAGTCAAATTACTTACCCTGAAGCATTTTTTGAGGTCTGCAAACAGCCAGTAATTGCTGGGGGCCAAGTCTGGCGAATAAGGGGGATGAGGAAGCAATTCGAAGCCCAAATGGTTAATTTTGGCCATCGTTCTCACGGACTTGTGACAAGGCGCGTTGTCCTGGTGAAACACCACTTTCTTTTTGTTCATGTGAGGCCGTTTATCCGCAATTTCGTACTTCAATCGCTCCAATAAGCACATGTAATAGTCACTATTTATATTTTGCCCCTTTTCAAGGTAGTCGATGAAAAGTATTCCATGCGCATCCCAAAATATAGACGCCATAACCTTACCGGCCGATTCTGAGTCTTTGGACGCTTCGGGCGGCTTTCACCAGCCGCTCTCCACTCCGCTGCCTGCCGATTGGATTCCGGAGTGAAATGGTGTATCCAGGTTTCATCCATTGTTACATACCGACGTAAAAAATCCTTTTTATTATGATTCATCAGCGCCAAACATCGCTCTGAATCATTGATACGTTGTTCCTTTTGATCAGTTGTAAGCAAACGCGGCACCCACTTAGAAAAAAGCTTTTTCATGGCCAAATTTTTATGTAAAATAGTGAAAACACTACCAGCTGAAATCTTCACTATCTCGGCTATCTCTCGCACTTTTACCTTCCGATTTTCCAATACGATTTTGAGGACCTGGTTAATATTTTGTTGAGTCACTGCTTCATTTGGACGACCTGAGCGTTCCCCATCATTGGTGTCCATGCGACCGCGTTTGAAGTCGGCATACCACCGACAAATGGTTGCTTTAGAGGGAGCTGATCCTGCATAACATTTTATAAACCATTGCAGTGCTTCAACGGTATTTTTTCCCATTAAAAAACAATGTTTTATCAACACGCGAAACTCGTTTTTTTTCCATTGTATCGAAATTACAACCGTAGCGTCACTTAAATGTTTCAAAATCAATAATTTTATTGTTCCATTTTTAAAAATTTGACACTTTCTTGTATTGATAGCCAGTACTTTTTAAAAATCAAAAGAATTTTTAATATATGCGCCATTTCCAGGTTAGTCTCGGGACTTATTGAACGATCTAGTATTTCAAACGAAATACCTACACTACTGTATATTGTATTTTATGGTCACACAATTTTTCTCGGGATATAAGTCTAGAATTTTCAGCCTTGAAACTCTGCGGGTTCAATACTGACTTCCATCTGTAATCAAAAAGATAATTATACTAAGTTCCTGGCCGGTACAACAATGTTTTGCCATATAAGTTATGGGTATGAAAATCATGGGCCAATGCTCAGACCTACTGAATATACACAAGATTTCATAACAATCGGTCGAGCCGTTTCGGAGGAGTTTGGTAACAATAAAAGAGGAAGTTCGGGGGCTTACAAGGCGCGGCTGCAGATCCATCCCAACTCCTTGGCTAGCGGACTCCTTTGAAGACTGTAGGTGTCTCAAAGAGCATCCTCGACCTGGACGAGCAAACCCAGGCATCAAAATAAGAGTGTCGTCTCCTAATGAGGGACGACCTCCCAAAACATTGAAAACAAAAAAGACGTGTGGCACTCGGAGACTGCCGCGGTAAAGCTATTGCATAGCTGTTTTTATCAACTTATGCAATTATTATTGCATCTACCGATGAATATCATAATAAATTAAATGAAATAATTAAATTAAAACTCTTTATGTGCGAGTTATTGAAATAAAATCTCGTTTAGGGGCGTTTATTTGAAACTAGCTTTTGCCCGCGGCTCCGCCCGCGTTAAATTCGACTATTTACTAATCCCGAGAAAAAATTGAATTTCCTTTTCAATGACCTTTACACCTACTTTCAGGAAAGATTGTCAAAGTAATCTACCTATAGCTGTAGCTATAGTATACTGTTGAAAATTAGGGTTTTTTAAATATCCCATGGGAACTATGTATTTTCCCGGGATAAAAAGCCTATGTTTTATTTCGGGTTATAAGCTATCTATGTTCCAAATTTCAGCCAAATCGGTTCAGTAGTTGCGGCGTGAAGGAGTAACAAACATACACACACACTTACACACAAACTTTCGCTTTTATAATATTATAATATATAGTGTGATAAAACTTGTTTAGCGAACTTGGGCGAACTTTTGAAATGAAAACTTGTTTAGGAGCGTTGAGCATTTTCTGAAATAGGAAAAAGCCATTGAAATGGTTACCATTACCACTTCTGTAAATAAGTATTTGTAGCGTATTGTCCAACGACTCTAAACTGAAACACAGCAACACATGACTGCTTCACGGCAGCGGGCAGAATAACCAGAATAACTGACTCCGCGGTGGTACGTACAAGTAAATGTTCAGTACACGACAAACTTCTTGGGTATATCATCACCTAAAGTCCGGTCGCGGAGCACGAAGAATTTTGTACATTAACCTGTTACTACTTACTACCTGTCTCAGTCACTCCCGCGTCAAAATAATGCGGTCACGCTCGCACAGACGCAATAACCCCGTCCTGTGCGAGCGTGACCGCGTTATTTTGACGCGGGAGTGACAGAGACAGGTTAATGTACAAAATTCTTCGTGCTCCGCGACCGTGCTTTAGATTGCGCTCAAGCGAATTTTAGATCCCTTTTATGGTAAGTGCGGGGCGCGTTGGCAGGGAGTCGCGTACGCTAACTTGCCCCCACTACGTCACTTCATGCTCAAGAAGTTTGCCGGCACTTGTAAGTTCGTAAGTCACCCACCGTTCGCACTCCAGCGTCTCACAGTCCAGCGGATTTGAGGCGGTATTTGCGAGATGTTTTCGGCGCGTTAACTTTCAACTTACTGCAGACAAAAAACATAAGTAATATTATTATGTACAAGAGTAAGTATTTTTATCGATTTATTGGTAAATTAAGGCCTGAGTTTTCAATCCTCAGACGAACGTTAAGTAACTGAGGAATAAATATGACTATGAATACTTTAAATATCCTTAAAGCACCTATACTCAGTCGACTGGGCTGAAGTGTGTTTGGGCGACACCTCCAGGTGCTGCGTGTACCCGGTATGCGACGCAAAGCGAATGTCGCACGGCGCGCACAGCGGACCCGACGCGCTCTGATACACCGGTCACCCGCGTTACACTGACTGACTGACTGACTGACACACACCACGGAAAATTGTAGGTGCTCACCTGCGCGTCGTCGAAGCGGTGTTTGAGGTTCATGTGCATGTTGAGACCCTCTCGTTGATGAAGGAGAACCCGCAACGTGCACACCGCATCAGTGGGGTGTGAGACCCGCAGGAAGAGTGTAGGTGCTCACGTGCGCGTCGTCGAAGCGGTGTTTGAGGTTCATGTGCATGTTGAGACCCTCTCGTTGATGAAGGAGAACCCGCAACGTGCACACCGCATCAGTGGGGTGTGAGACCCGCAGGAAGAGTGTAGGTGCTCACGTGCGCGTCGTCGAAGCGGTGTTTGAGGTTCATGTGCATGTTGAGACCCCTGTCGTTGATGAAGGAGAACCCGCTCAACGTGCACACCGCGTCAGTGGGGTGTGAGACCCGCAGGAAGAGTGTAGGTGCTCACGTGCGCGTCGTCAAAGCGGTGTTAGAGGTTTATGTGCATGTTGAGACCCTCTCGTTGATGAAGGAGAACCCGCTCAACGTGCACACCGTGTCAGTGGGGTGTGAGACCCGCAGGAAGAGTGTAGGTGCTCACGTGCGCGTCGTCGAAGCGGTGTTAGAGGTTCATATGCATGTTGAGACCCCTGTCGTTGATGAAGGAGAACCCGCTCAACGTGCACACCGCGTCAGTGGGGTGTGAGACCCGCAGGAAGAGTGTAGGTGCTCACGTGCGCGTCGTCGAAGCGGTGTTAGAGGTTCATATGCATGTTGAGACCCCTGTCGTTGATGAAGGAGAACCCGCACAACGTGCACACGACATCGGTGGAATATGAGACCCTCAGGTGGGACAAGTACGAGGTTCTTTTACTGTAACAGAAAATTGTGTGTCTGAACAAACCTGTACTACCTTCTCACTTCTTGTTGGAAAGCTTCAAATAAGAAAGTGTATTTTCCTTCTTAAAATGATGTGAACTGTAGTGAAACGTATGGAAAGCAACACTTAGCTATACTCTTCATCGCAGTGCGGACATTTGAACGTTTTTCCCGCGTGCCAGCCCTCGTGACGTATTGTTGACAATCTGAAAAAAAAGTTCACTTCTTTCTATAGGTACTATTCCTTAATGGATGACGCATGGGTACTATATAATATTATTCATACACTGACTCAGCAAACGTAGTTTTACCATTAAGGACACAAAAAATGGCTCACGACCTACTCTTAAAACCTGATACAAACTTATAATATAACTTAACATATCGATATAGCCTCGGACTGAAATCAGTCGGTTTTTTTTAATCAAGAGTCATATGCAGCGCAACCATATCGAAAACCGAACGACTACGAAAGGACACGAAACTATATCTAGGTATGTAGGTATAACAAAAACTTTTTGAAATTCGCCGCCTAACAAATGACGGTGTCTTTAGAAAAGGCGAGATAAAGCTAAATGCTGTACGATTATTTGCGATCACTCGGTAACAAATAAAAATATGGTTGAATGGGAATTTATAAGAAAAGTTTTTACTAACATGTAAGTAGATGAATAAACATTGTGCTCGCAAAACTCTTTGCCATAAACCTACGATGTATTAATTAGCTAGCCTACTATGTGGGCTACTTAGGCCGAAACCCTAGGGAGATTGGTAACATCCGGGCGCGAAAATTCAAATTTTATTTAGTTTTTCGCTAACAGTAGGCTTATTATACATTATAGCTGGCAATGAGTTTTGCGGGCACAACATATAAGCATCTACTTACATGTTTTAAATAAAAACTCTGCTCAACAATATATTCATTTACTTCATATCGATTCCCGATAGATCCACGTCTGGTAAACTTTTAATGAAAATATTCTTTTGGGAACCGAGATGGTTAGAGCAAAGTTCAGGATGACCAAAAATGGTACCAAAATGTCTCATGCATCAAAACCAAATCATTATTGTAAATATTCCCATATTTTTTTATAGCCTCTTGCATCAGGGATTTGATTTTCGTACCCAACTTTTAAGTTTAACTAAAAAAAGTACTTTCATATTTCCGTAAACATTCTAAAATGATTCCTTTAGTGACGCCAAACTGCCCGAAATACTATCTCGAATCTCGAACTCAATAGAATCGTTTTTCGATAAAATCGACTAACGGTCTTGGTTTATATTACATTATTTTTATAGCATAGATAGGTAAGTACATATTATATTAGTAGGTTTGATTTAGGTCGGATTTCGTGTAATAGTAACCACAAATAAATGATTCGTGTCTATTGAGTTTAGCGTAACGTATCGATTGTTCGAATCGATTTCTTAACATTTTTCGATCGTAGATCGATATCACGTCCTTAACCCTTTACCGCATATCGTGTCAAATTTGGAACACTTCATAATTTTGTTATAATAAATAACTAGCAACATTTGTTTGCCTTGATTCAAATTATAATTGTTGACAAGTGTGTAAGCTAACATAAAAAGTAAATGGTGAACCCATAAACTGTCAACCTTTCAATATTTCAGTGTCAGAAGTTGTCTGAAAGCCATTTTGAACGAAAGTTCAAATTGAGTTATTTGTTTTGCCGTTTTTAGTTGTATATGTGAAAATTAAAATATAAAATTAGTGTTATTAGCAAGAAAAATGGATCCTGGACGATTTTATGGTGTAACACGTAAGTAAAATTAATCGCATCCTAGTAAAAAATAGACACAAAGTATGTTCCTAATATGGAACTCCATGCAACAATGACAAAATCATCCAGACCAATATGGAACAATATGCACTAAGGGTTCTATTTAACGTTTGGCAAATATGGAACTACATGCACAAAGTACATCATTACTTTTTTATGTTCAGAATTATTTGTTAGTATTTATTTGGCTTATATACCCATTTGTTATGTTTACTTTGTATTTCTTTTTATCACAGGTAAAAATACGAACAATCATATTTTAGCACTTCCCAGTGACTCATATGATGAAAACCTATCAGACGAAGATGAGTATCAGTTACCGAGCAAAACGATTGAAGAAAGTGATTTGGAATCTGATTCTGAAGTAATGGAAACTGGAGTCGTATATCTGGAAGATACAGAGGTCATGTTCGAAGTCAAATAAATAAACCTTATTGTGGAATTGATGCTTGATTTTAAATCTACTTAAATCCTAACCTGAATTATAAATAAATATATATATCACATTATCTTATCTTATTATTGGCTCTTTCTTACCTTGATTGCATATTGTACCAAATATGGAATGATTTTTTAACTTACCTATAATGCATGTTGTTCCAAATATGGGACAGGGGGGTTTTCTCGAATTTTCTCCGTTTTTCATGAGTTTTTATTTTTTTCGCTATTTTTAGAGAGTACTTTAAAGGGTAAGAAATATCATAAATTAATTTGAGCGAATTTAAAAAATCCATGCGGTAAAGGGTTAACCGATCATTGTCTATGACACTTGACAGTTGACAGCTCGTTCATACAGGTAGGTAGTTCTGACGTCCGTCTTGTGAATTGTGGTGAAAACCTCAGGTGAAAACTGAAAACCGTGAAACTGAAATTGAATAAAACGTCATACGTAATTGTTGAGAAGTGCATATTGTTTGTATTTTAGAGTATTGTGTATTTTATAGTTAATGCAAAAATGTCAAGGCGTGGCTCCGACCTTTTTCCACTGATGATAGTCAGTCGGCGAAACCGATGTATCAATTGTTTTCTCTTGATAGGTACCTAGAAATCAACGTACACATTCATTAGAACAAGCGTCTACTGAAATGCGTAACTTATTACAGTCTTGGATAGCGCCTACACAGGTAAGCTGATCATTTTACTTCTTTGATCATTTCTACACTTTGAACATGTAACAAACTAGCAAACTACAAAATACAATTATAAGTAATAATTGAAATATTTTTTTCCCTATGTAGAGTATTCTATCTTAAGCACAACTACCTACTTATTTTAGTTTCTATCTACCTATGTTACAATTTGAGCTACTGACTCTGAAAACTTAAGATTTTGCATGTTAGTTTCTCTATAACTCGCACTAAAGAAGATTTCAAAAATTCTACTTGAACAAAGCCAGGTCTTAATTAGCCATTAGCTTACATTACAGAAGATACTACAAACTAGGTAGCAAAACACATAATCCTACTCATAATATATATTTTGATATTAGTAGGTATATTGTGAATGTGTAAAACATATTTTTATTACATTTTTTAATTGTGATTTTTATTGCAGCTTTCTGCAGAAAGCACACTTTGTACAGAGTGTTTGGCACTACTTCGAGATCGAGCCAACACTATCAGTGAAGGAAGTGCTTTGCCTGTGTTTGGTCACAGAAGAGTGTGTTTCCCTTGTGGCAGTTCTATTTTATATACAACGAGAACCTATCCTGTAAGACAAGATCGACCAGAGAGAAACATTTTAGCAAGACATGTTCCGCTCCATCTGGTAAATATTTCTGTTTAATATGCAATACAATTGTTACTAAATAAACACACTACTATGAAATTACTCATACACCTAAACCTACTACATGAAATCATCTCTTTCATATTGTAGTTGTCAGTAGATGGTAACATTTTTGGCAGAAATGTTTATAACATTATTTTATCCTGATGATATTATTTATAAAGCAACACCTGATCATTAACACAATTATTATTATGTTCCTTTTAGTTCCATTTTATATTTTTATGAACCCATTAGGAGACTATGTACCTACTTGATAAGGTTTTTTACTATAGGAGAATGTAATATATACTTGTTCCTTTTTAGATTTCAAGAATGGAAAGAGTATGTGCTGCTTGCTGGAGGTCAGCCACAAGAGAAGTGCAACGTCAAAATCAGCATGACTCCAATCGCCCCGCTATGTCAGATGCTGTATCAACTGGCACAGTATAATGATGTTGATGCTCCGGCAACATTTTTAGATGATTTTTTTACAGAATATGATGAATGATTATAGATATTAAAAATAAATAAATGAGACACCTGTTTGAACTTCTGTGCTTTATTTATCTTTCCCAGTGAGGTCAATTAAAAATTAATGATTTCTCAGTTGGTTCAGGTCTGGCCTGGTAGGAGGCGTGCCAGGTGGGGTAACCTCCACATGGGATGGCCTGAATGCTATGGGTCCCTTTTGATTCGTTCAGAGGATGAGAAGTGTTCAAGCTGCTGCGTCCTGGAAACGTCGGTTAACAATTTCTCATGGGATATTGTTAATTGTTAGCCGATGACTGGACCCCCTGGAGCTGTGTGTATGGCGACCAGCCCCCTGATTCTGTATCGTTCAATTAGTTAGTTAGCAACCCTCATTCGGTTGTTAACTAACAAAATGGAGGCAAAAATCCTATTTTTGAATTATATTTGCACAAGTTACCAAATCTAGATTGGTATGGTATTATGTCAACATACCATGCTAGCTGCTAACTTGTGCAAAAAGAATACAAAAATAGGATTTTTGCCTCCGTTTTCTTAGTTAATAACTGTCAGGGTTACTAACTAACAACTGTACGTTACAGAATCAGCCCGCAGGTCTGGTAGGAGGCGTCGGCCGTTATTCGCCTGTGACCACCCTACTGGCTAAGCCATGCTGCAAAGAAATCGATTAGGGATTCGGTTTTAATGAATTAATGAAAAATGTCATAGGTAGGTACCTATCCATTCCATAATATTAGCACGCTTCTACGAAAGTGATTCATCGCCTAGGTAGAGGTGTCGAGGCTCTTTCAGTAGTTACAATAAGTACTGAAATAAAAAAAACTAGAGGGCTTAAAATAAAACGGCAGTGTGTTATTTGACCACGGTAGTAGGTACTGAGAAACGATTAAAAAATAGTTTTTAGGTTATCCTTGATATTCTAAAATTACTGCAGAACTTGGGTTTTATTCTCAAAAGTGATAATTGCAGGAGTTAATGCGATAAATTTACTAGATAAAAAACAAAGTTTGATTTTGATGCAACATGGTACAGGATTCCATACATCGATGATCATTGTCCTTGCGGGTTACTTTGGCCGAAACTCCTGAACTGCACCATCTATACAAAAATATCTAAACTATATGAGACTACTGTGTGAAGCTCCACATTTTCATCTAAACACCACTGCGTAGTTCAACAGACATCCCCTTGATGGCTCTGTTACTTAATTCTACTACGTAGTTCAAGAGATTTCCTCTAGATGACTCTGTAACGTAATTCTACTGCGTAGTTCAGAAGACAACCTCTAGATGGCTCTATAACTTAATTCCACTGCGAAGTTCAAAACTTCCGTAAGAGATGGCTCTGTTACTTAATTCTACTGCGTAGTTCAAAACTTCCGTAAGAGATGGCTCTGTAATCGTTTTTCACTAGGTATTTCAATCATTTTCTAATAGATGGTACTGACAAATCTTATTCCACTTAATTGTTATAGTTCAACAGTTCAACACTTCCTCAAGACAAGTACCTAAATCCTCATGGCTCTTAATGTAATGTTCATCTCTACTTAGAAGCGTTTATTTTTCGTATTTCTGTTTTTTTTGGTATTCATTAAAATTCTTAGTTTTGATATTTTGTTTTAAAAAAAACCCTAGATATTATTGTTTAGTTGACTATAGGTAGTTAAGTACCTACGTTGTTGCGTTTATAACAAACAAGAAAATCTTCATACCTATAGAGTTCTTGCAAATCGTAGGTACTACCTTACATGAAATCAATTATTACAACTTATGTCTGTTCTAAGATACAATAAAACAACAATTTATTGCATATAAGTAGGTAGGTATTCTTTATTTTCAACTTAAATTTAAAGCATGTATTAACAAAAATGAAAGAAGACACTTCACTATACATTTCATAATTTTATGTAGGTAGGTTGTATTTTCTTTTTATTTAACTAGTTCCATTAAACACTCCCCTTAAAAAAACGTGTAATGAATATGAAGGTAAATTGTTAAATTCAAATATATTATGACAAAAATAGTTGTATATATTTTATAAATTTAGATTTTAATATAGATGATCTATCTGCGTAAATTATAATTTATAATGTTCCGTATTATGTATTTAACTAACACATTTTTTTTTTCAAGTCAACAGTTGCGTAAGGAAAAAAGAAATAAAGTTCTAAGGTTTTTCTATAACGTAAATCTATCCTAATCCTAATAGAAAACCTCGTGCGAACATTTTAGATGGTTATTTTTATTTTTTACAAGTTATACAAATGTTTATGAATACTTGACTGAAATTACACCTGAGAGTAAGTTACGTAAATGCAGCCAAAAAAATGTTAACGTCCTAACTCTAATGGTTGCTAAACAGATTTGTAACGGAACACTAAATTACTTGGCGGTACAACTTTTTTGGAATTAAAGGGGATGCCCAATTGCCCAGTCCATATATTGCCTGGAAATGCCCTTGTCGAAAAATACAACGGGCCTTATTCGGCCCGCAGGCCGGTTGTTGCCCACATTTATGGTTTACACAATGCAAGTTATTTATTGCTTCAACAGGCAAGAACATATTCTCGTGTTAATTCGTCTTAATTAATTGAACGGTGAAACGTGGGGCTATATTATGTTTAATACAATAAACACATATTAGTAATGTGATGCTTTATTTCTTTGAATGTAAGTATGGGACACACCATACATTAGATAAAATCGTTGGATGTCGTTTGATAACCGACGATTTGAAACAACTGGTTCTAGTTAACCAACCGGGTTTCATGAGATGTTGTAACTGCTAAATAAGATAAAATAAAAAAACATACACACACACTAATGGTCACACAAGGTTTTTAAAGGTGAAGTGCTCGAATGATACTCGTAGGAGAATACAAAAATAACTAAGTAAGCGGGTTCCGCATTTTCGTCAAGACAAGATATTTTTAGAGCAAAGAGTAATAAGACAAAGAGATCTCTAGACTGGGGTAATTATTTTGTAATAATCTAGTACTTGTAGGCCTCCTCGAAGAAGAGGCCTACACTCGTAGTGATAGTTAAAAAAAAATACAACAAAAACTTTAATAATTAAATATAAACTAATAAGGAATAAATAAGGCTTAAATAAATAAATAAATAAATCTAGTACTTGACTGCTATCTTGTACATTAATTGTCGATATTTCGAAGATATAAACGATTCTAATAATGTAGCCCTAATTACCTGGCTGGTAATCTGTCTTGAACCAGACACCTGAGCCAATTACAATTATGAAATCAAAGACAAGTCCTTGCCGAAAATTGCATTCTTTAAAAAGTCTGTGGTCCCAAGTCCCAACTCCCAGACCATAAATTGTCGTGCTCAGTGGCGGGGCAAGACTTAAATTTGATGTGGGCAAGATACATTTTGCGAGGCCCTCTGAGATGGATGTGGCAAGAAAACGAATTTAATAATAGAAATTTTTTTGATACCTTGCTTTGGCAGGTACCTTAGCGCAGAACAATTGCTCTTTCCGGTCTTATAGTCAGGTCAAATTAGACCAAAAAATAAGAGTAAGGTTACATAAATTCCCACCAAGCTGAAAATCTTTACATGCACTCAGGATGAAGATGAAGAAGAACAAGAACAAGACGAACAAGAACAAGAATGATCAAGAAGAAGAATTTGAAACTTGAACGACTCGGACGATTAAATTTCACTACTTTTTTTTAACTTCAATTGCTTTTATCTTTTCAATCTCTGGTAATATCCATTATTTTTCAATAGTTTAAAATTAAACAGGATCAAAACTTACCCGTGGAACAGGAATACTGGGGAAACCACGTTAAAAAACGCGCTAAGTACACTACCTCATATAGGTGCCGAGGAAACGTACGTTAATTACGTGTGCATATATTATGACGATTACAACTTTTACAACATTTTGAATCGTATATATCTCAAAAATGGTGGCTCGTAGATAAAAAAATATTAATAATTTTTCGTAGGTAATTTTATGATCTACAACTTTTGTCTGAGGTATTTTTATGATAAAACTTACCGTTTTGCTGAAAATCGCGAAAAACTACTGTTTTTTGACCTTTGACCTTGAATAAATTTTTTTCCTTACAGGGGAAAGATGGGGAACTTTCAAATTTTATTTTAAACTAGCAGATACCCGCGGCTTTGCCCGCGTAAATTTTAGTTTTCCCTATTCTCACGGGAGCCATGGATATTCCCTGGATGAAAAGTTTCAAATTTCAGCCAAGTCGGTTCAGTAATCGCAGCGTAAAGGATTTTTCTCCTGCGTGGAAATCGATTTTTTAAAAATCCCGTTAAACCATGGATTTTTCCGGGATGAAAAATAACCTTAGTTCTAAATCATTACATAATTTACCTCTGATCCAAACTTTTGCCAAATCGCTTCAGTAGTTACGGCGTAAAAGAGTTTTTCTCCGGCGTGAATTTTGGTTTTTCACACATCTTGCGGAAACCATTGATTTTTTCGGGATAAAAAGTAGCCTTTTCATTAATCCAGGACATAATCCTTTCTAAATTTCAGTCAAGTCTGTTCAGTAATTACGGCGTGAACGATTTTAATCTGGTGTGGAATTCGATTTTTCAAATATCCCGCCAAAACCGTGTAATTTTCCGAGATAAAAAGTAACCTAAGTGCTAGATCATTATATAATGTAAGTACCTCTAGTTCAAATTATAGCCTAATCGTTTCAGTAGTTGTGGCGTAAGGGAGTTTTTCTCCCGCAGGAATTTTGGTTTTTCACACATCCCGTGGAAATCACGGATTTTTTCGGGATCAAAAGTAGCCTTTGTATTAAACCGGGATACAATCTACCTCTTTCCCAAATTTCTGACAAATCTATTCAGAAATTGGGACGTGAAGGAGTATTTCCCCCGTGCGTATTTTATTTTACAAATTTCGCGGGAACCATAGATTTTTGTGGGATAAAAAGTAGTCCATTTATTAATCCAGAATATAATTTAACTTGTGTTCAAATTTCAGCCAATTCCGATCAGTAACTGCGGCGTGAAGGAGCATTTCTTCGTAATATATTTGGACCCCCGTTTCACCCCTCTAGGAGGTAGTCTCGTTAGTAGGGGAAGAATCAAAAAATCGAGGAACTTTGTTGTTTTTATCCAAAAGCCTACTTACCGATTTTAATGAACATAACTTGAAATTTGACGGATTTCCATGTATGTAAAATAAAATTCCTTATTTAACACTCTTAACGGTAGAATTTCAAAAAATCCTTTCTTAGCGAGTGGTTTAGGTTCACAAAGAATCTTCCCTGAAAATTTCAAGTTCTTACGTTCAGCCGTTTGGGCTGTAGCTTGTCTGTCAGTCAGTCACTCAGGACAAAGCCTTTTATAGTTATAGATAGACTAGCTTTTGCGCGCGGCTTCGCCCGCGTTAATTTCGATTTTTCACCAACCCAGAGTACTGATTTTTCAAAAACCTGAATTTCCTTATCGACCTTAACCTTTATACCTACTTTCTATATACTTTATTTCTTTCTAGTAGCTGACGGTATCGATTGCTTTGGAAAATTGGATTTTTTTAATTTATGTTTTAAGAATGTATGTGTGAAAGAGTATTTTCCAGCGCAAAATTCGACTTTTCACAAATCCCGCGGTGAACATGGATTTTCCGAGACAAAAGTAGCCTATGTGTTCATCCAGGATATAAGCTATGTAGCTCCATTCCAAAATATCTACGAAATCGGTTCTGTATTTGCGGAATGAAGGATAACTTCTTCCGCGTGAATTTTGGTTTTTCACATATACCGCGGAAGCCATGGATTTTTTCGGAATAAAAAGTAGCCTATTCATTAATCCAGGATATAATCTATCTCCATTCCAAATTTCAGTCAAGTCGGTTCAGTAATTGCGGCGTGAACGATTTTACTCCGGCGTGTAAATCGACTTTTCACATAGGTATACCGCAAAAACCATGTAATTTTCCGGGATAGTAAGTAACCTAAGTGCTAGATCATTATCTAATCTACCTCTCATCTAATTTCAGTAGTTGTGGCGTAAAGAAGTTTTTCTTCCGCAGGAATTTTGGTTTTTCACACATCCCCCGGAAACCATACATTTTTCGGGATAAAAATTAGCCTTTATGTTAACCCGGTATATAATCTACCTCTATTCCAAATTTCAGCCAAGTCGGTTCAGTAATTGCGGCGGGAACGATTTTTCTCTCGCGTGGAATTCGATTTTTCAAATATCCCGCAAAAACTATGTAATTTTCCGAAATAAAAAGTAACGTAAGTGCTAGATCATTGTATAATATACCTTTAATTCAAATTGTAGCCTAATCGTTTCAGTAGTTGCGGCGTAAGGGAGTTTTTCTCCCGCAGGAATTTTGGTTCTTCACACATCCCGCGGAAAGCATGGATTTTTTCGGGATAAAAAGTAGCCTATGTGTTAAACCGGTATATAATCTACCTCTATTTCAAATTTCAGACAAATCGATTCAGAAATTGTGTCGTGAAGGAGTATTTCCCCCGCGCGTATTTCTATTTTTTACAAATTTCACGGGAACCATAGATTTTTGTGGGATAAAAAGTAGTCTATTTATTAATCCAGAATATAATTTAACTCTTGTTCAAATTTCAGCCAATTCCGATCAGTAACTGCGGCGTGAAGGAGCATTTCTTCGTAATATCTTTAGACCCCCGTTTCACCCCCCTAGGAGGTAGTCTCGTTGGTAGGGGTGGAAATAAAAAATCGAGGAACTTTGTTATTTTTATCCAAAAGCCTACTTACTGATTTTAATGAACATAACTTGAAAATTGACGGATTTCCATTTATGTAAAATAAAATTCCTCATTTAACACCCTTAGCGGTAGAATTTCAAAAAATCCTTTCTTAGTACACATCTAGGGTGTTTAAAGAATATTCCCTGAAAATTTCATGTTTCTACGTTCAACCGTTTGGGCAGTAGCTTGTCCAAAAGCCAGCCAGCCGGGACCAAGCGTTTTCTAGTTTCAAACCCCCTTTTTAGAGAGTTAGGGGTGAAATTCCCAAAATCCCTAGAACACCCATTCTCTTATTTTTATTCGGAAGTCTATATACTAATTTTCATGAATGTAACTTGAAAAATGAGGGACTTTCATACAAACCTAAATCCGTTATTTAACCCCCTTAGGGGTAGAATTTCAAAAAATCCTTTCTTAGCGAGCGGTTTGGGTTCACAAAGAATCTTCTCTGAAAATTTCAAGTTCCTACGTTCAGCCGTTTGGGCTGTAGCTTGTCTGTCAGTCAGTCACTCAGGACAAAGCCTTTTATAGTTTTAGATGATATTTTAAACAATCTTACCGATTTTTAGCTTGGTGGGAATTTATGTAACTTCGAATGTCTGTCTAAATTGACTGGACTATTAATTATCAACGAGTTTCACCTAAGGTATTTGCGTTCGCGGGCTTTACGGACGCGAGGCCCCGTGGACCGCGAGGCCGTGTGCGGTGGCCCACGTCGCCCACGCCTTACGCCGCCTCTGGTCGTGCTATGCGTGTGCTACGAGCGGTTCTACGTTGTGCGTTTTTATTTGGCTTTGACGAAAATTCGCTTTGGGAATGCTATAAATAGTAAAATGATGAAATATAACATTCAATATCGAAATCTTGCACAAGCAATTAGGAACCCGCTTGACATTATAATTTCTTGATGAGAATTATGTATTATTGAAGAAATAATTCTTAAACTATTTACGATTTTTACAAGTAATCACGTCACGCCCAATCCAAAGGTGGACTAAAGAGTACTATCGTGACTATACATTAGGCTCTACGTAATCTAGGCCTACTTAGTGGACCCTAGATACTTAGGATTAAGTTACGCCTGTTAAAATTAAAATTCCATCTTGACGTGGTTGACATTGTAAGCGTTATTTACTGGAAAAAATAAATACAAATAAAGTGAATGTAAATGAATTAAGTCAACATATTTCTTTCAGTAGATAATTTATAAATTACGCACAGTTACACTTTATTTACTAACGTTAGGTGTTTAAATTACAATAACCACAATCCACCTTTCAAACAATTCTTCGTGTAGGCATTATTAAGGTGTCCGTACCATCAAACTATTATCACTTCATTATACATATTTTGTTGATATAGACTATAGAGGATATTACACATATTTTTGTTACTACCTATTCTATGAAAATATGGAATGCGTGGAAACAGGACTTTTTGATTTTTTACTACAAGAGTTTCGGAATTTCCCTTTCTTGTGTCATAGTTAAGTACGACTTTTTTGGAACATTACACACGTAGGTTACATTACACACAATTAAAAAAAAAGACTAATATTGGCCGTTACTTTTGACAAACTTGACTTGGAAACTTGCGTCTTTTAACTTCTCCAAGGGATCATAGATTTCCATATTTGGTGTTAAATTTAACTTGATATCTTTGTCAGTACCCGCGTTGAAGGACCATTAATGGCGGACATACGGAATACAAAGTGACCCTTTTAGGGTTATCTTATTTGACGTACGGAGCCCTAAATACTTCAGTTTTGTGCGCAGAGTTCTTTGTGTTCAGTTCAGACACTGGCTACCAAGTGCTTCGATCATGCACACGGCACAAAGTCAAGTATCTATATAAACTGCAAGTCACTTGTTCATAACAAAACAGTTTTTTCACGACAAACAAAAGAAGATAACTTGGATTTAGTTGGATCTTGGGTCTGTTCTGGAGCGCCCACTGTGAGCTTAGGTACTGCATATATGAGTACCTATATAATCATCAACACTTCACTCTGGAAATGTTCTTGAATTACGAACTACTGCTAAGATTACTATTATTTATTATTATTTATATTTATCAGGCCACCGGCTTCGGTGTACACTGTATCTATATCATCCTTTATTTTTAATAGGTTATATATATTTAATACATAAGTATGTACTTCTAGTATCTTGTAGGACTAAATAATTGCTTTTAAGGAAGGACTGATTCGATTAAAAAATTGACGTTCTACGAATAAAAGGATTTCCGTAGGTGTATTCCTACTATCTAACTACAAAATATATTTTCCGGCTTTTTCTTAATTAATAATAACCGGGGAAAAGTTGTTCATACGACAACAATATCAGTGTTACTGAAAACATATAAGGTTATACGGTAAACCGCTATAAACTTGACCCTCCTGATGGTCTGCGGGAAACGGGGCGGGTGATGTGATTGGCTATAATGATACGGCAGCGCTGTCAGCGGACAGCGACAGACTAGCTGATTGGTTGAGCGGCTTCCGCCCCGTGTCCCGCAGATCATCAGGAGGGTCAAGGTTATAGCGGTTTACTTTTAGGTATACTGCCACCACTATAAAATTCATTCCCTGATCTGTGATTGCCACTACTACGAAGACGATGATTCGATGATCGGAGAGCAAGCTCTGGAAAGTGGTTGCTGTTTTCACCTTAGCGAAGATAGTTTTTAGTAAAGCGGGTTGGATAAGGCCGCGAGCCGTCACCTATACTATGCCTCGGATTATTCTTTCTTTACGTTACGCTAACAATGTTCTAATAGTATGATATAGAAGCAGTGGATTCTTGCATGTTTTCTCTATGATCTGTTTGCAACTTCGCTTTAGTAGAAACACTCTCTTAGGCAGGTTCTCAGTAATCATTGCTAAACGAGTACTTACATCGTACTTAAATTACATAAATTTTTTACGGCTATGAAATAAAATCTATCTATAGAGCTATGGCTGCAATGACGCAGGAGCAACAGTGCCTTTGTAAAGAGCTAATCTAGGCAATTATAATACAAAATAATAATAAGTACTGTATTTGCTCATCCTTATTTATTAAACCAAATCAATAACTGAATTTCATTTCAGCTATTTTTATCCCTATCGTTTTTCGTTTTTAAAGCGCATGCGTCAAAATAAGGCAAATTCCTTTTTCCTCTAACGACGGCCGTTTATGCCACTTCTAAAATATTCCTAGTCACGATCACAAACTACTACTTACACGCTCTATGTGCGACACGTATAAATAATAGATGACAACAGTATCAAAAAATGGTCGATTTAATGTTTTCACGGGAAAATTTAAGTTTATTTAAAAAATTAAGATTATTAAGATTTTCAATAAAATAAAACATTGAAATACTCAATGTTTTATTATGGGCAGTCGGCCATTTTGACTGAAATGCCGATCACAGCTCATGACGTCACGCTTAGGTAAACTTCACCTTATTTGTGTTTTGCTCAGACTACATGTGTTTTGTTGTTGTGAATTACGCATATTTTGGATTTACTTTATTCTTTTACGTGTTTTATTGACTCCACTCTACTGTTAATTATTTAAATTTAAATTCAATATTCATCGCTACGCTTAGATACAATGACATGTTTATTTAAGCCTGAGCCTTTTTTCGCGCCGTATTAAAAATTTTAGAAAAATGGCTTTTTTTCTCCATTATAAGTTTAACGGTTTTATTCCCGAAGTTAAAGGTTTATTCATAAATAGTAAATGCAAACCTATATGGAAGAGGATTTCAAAATCTTTCGTCACACCTATTGGTCATAATATGTCACGGAAGAAAAGCGCAAACGACAGATGGTTTCATAACCAAAATTCACAGTTAACTACCATGTTATCAGTGTGATTAAAGTGGAAGCTGTGGTGTTTGTTTGTTTGTTTAATCACGTTTATGGTTGACAGTGACACTGACATACACGAATTATTGTTAAGACAGTTTATATGTTTATTTGTTTATCTATTAGTGGCGAAGGCTCCATGTAAAACGATTCCTGCGGGCTTATCTTAGGAAATGGGATACGCGTAACTTTTTATTATACATATTTCTGTATTAATAAAAATATGTCAAGTAAACGGATTAGTGCCTAGCATTCAAAAAAATTGTTTTTACAAGAGTAAATTCAAAGAAAAATTTCCGGTTTCTCTTTTAAAAATATTCACCTTTCGCCACTGGGTAACTTACACAAGTAACGTACACTTCGCCAAGAGGTACTACCTCTGCAAAAAATCTAATTCTAACTTTTACGACTATGGGTATTTGGCTTACTGTTTTAATATCATCTCTTCGACTATAACCAATTTCAATAGTATTATAGTGTATAATTTTGGTAATTATATTATGAATATTAACCAATCGAGTAGTCCATCAGCGCTCTTTTTACTTTACAACAACAATACCTCGTCTGCTATATACTTCATCTACGAAAAATATAAATTGCCTTCTAAATTCAATTTAAGTACTTTGAAATTCATTGTGTTTTATTCATTTAAGACAGGTAATAGTTTTAGAAAATATGAATTAGACAAGTACGTACTTGTAGGGATTGATAAAAAGGTACTCAATAAAATAATATTTAAATCCTGAAAGATTTATTTATGTATGCATCGGAATATTCGAACACCAGCTCGGAATATAGGGCGAGACATTTTCTCCACATGAAGATGATAATTTTTTTCCTTTTACAGTTTTATCCACTCTAAGCACACGCACATGCGTGCAGATAATAGGTATACCATGTGGATAAAAAGAATTAAATAAAATTAATAAATCAATTATATCCTGTCATATAATTGGGATACATTCTTTCCCCCTGAACATGTTTGGATAAATGAGTTAATCTTGGCACCTGTTATTTTTATAGTGACACTGGTGGCAACAAGCATTGGCTGGGAACTGTAGATGGCGGCGTCACAATAGATCGGGGACGGTCAACGTGACACCAGGGACCATGGAGACCTGCTTCGATCAAGAAGAAGAAGAAGTATTAAGTGTGGCCTTTTGGTTTATCATCTATTGGTCTGCAGATTGTTGCAAATACACTAGTAGCTTAGTAATGGCAGTAAGGGGTAGATGTTATTGATACGATATGGGTCTAAATCTCATTTATTGTATGGCGCATTTCTGTTATCAATAAATCATATTTCCAGATTGGTATCTAAGTGGTTAACGCGAAAGCACAGACCCGAAAATTTTACGCTAGAAACGTATAGGAAAACTCGAATAGTTAGATCATAAACACGATATTCCTGCCGAAACAGCAACAAACCAACACCAAGAAACCGAGTATAATAATTTAGGTTCGTTGTAAATTTCGATAATAATTATTGCTATCGTTGTTTTATTGTATTGCTTATAATTTTATGTTTTGTATATTTCTTTAAATTCTATAATTTAATTTTATATTACTCGACAATATTTACGCTATATACTTAAGCATAATTTAAACAACTTAATCAGGCATTTACATAAAACATTAAGCGAAATATCATGCGAACTGGTGTAAGATCTTAAACATCTTATATAGTCCATATTGCAACATGCTCGTAAATCGGAATAATGTTTAGGGAAAATGGAATACAAAAATATGTTGTTGTTCAAGTCCTAGGCTTTGAGGTTACGCGATACCAGCGGATATATAATCTTATACCGAGCAATTAACAATTAACACTCCAACAATTTTCATGAAATTTAGTATACAAAAGTTTTCAGGGGCGATAAATGGATCTAGCTAGGATTCATTTCTAGCAAATGTCGTAAGTATACAAAAAAAATGCTGATCAAAGCTCGGTCACCCAGATATTTATATTACTAAAGTTACAGAATAATCGATACTGGGTGTAATTGAACCGTTGCCGAAAGCAGGGAAGTTAAAGCAGCGGGCGGCAGAAATCCATTCATAACTGATTTTGACAAAAAATTTTCAAACAATTTGAAGTCGATTTTAACTTTAATTTGACATTAATTTGTGTTATATGTAATGACATTTGCACCAGTACAATAATTGGTTTGGAATTGGGATGTCATCTTTTATTGGCACAGATTAAATGTCACTACATTTATCTTTTTATTGGTATCAAGAATAAGTTACTAGCGGATGCATGGACATCCATGTGGGCTTCGATTGCGTGAGTTTCTGTTTTTCACAAATCCCGTGGAAGTCTTGGATTATACCGGGATTAAAAGTAGTAGTTCATTCACTCGTAATTCATCAAGTTAATTCAAAAGTTTCCGTGGTTTTAACGTAATAATAAGCGTAATAATTAATACAGCAAGCGTAGATTCAGCTCTCACATTTACACACACATACACATACAAACATACAGACACATATATCCTCTTCTTTATAAGACGAGTACTGTGTGATCGTTCAGTGTGATCATTGATATAAATATTACATAACTCAAGGAGTGTGATGATCATAACTAACTAAATATTGTACAAGCATCATAATCAAGTTATTATAATAGTACTAACTGACCCGACAAACGTTGTTTTGCCATATAATTTTTTCTCATTTAGACATATAGATAACCACCTGCCCCCAGACCCAGAGAATATACACTGAAAATTTCATAACAATCGGTCCAGCCGTTTCGGGGGAGTTTGGTAACAAAAAAAACAAGAGAATTTCATATATTAGACTAGCTGACCCGGCAAACGTTATTTTGCCCTGAATTTTTTTCACTTATGGGTATGAAAAATAGATAACAACCTGCTCCCAGACCTAGAGATCATACACTGAAAATTTCATAACGATCGGTCCAGCCGTCTCGGAGGAGTTTGGTAACAAAGAAAAGCAAGAGAATTTTATATATTAGAAAGATAATGAAAGCTAAACAGGATGATGCACAAGATATGCATGCTTTTATATTCCAAACTTTAACTCATATAACACGCTTTTGTGTAATAATATTTTTTTAATTCAAGCGATTTAAATCTTTGATTTCAGCTTACCTTGGCCTTAATGATGTTGAGATTTTACATTTGTCGAGTATTATATTAACTCTAATTGATAAATACATAACATATTGCATGTGAAAGTTTCAATATTCATACGACATTTGTGACTCAATCACCCTTCAATTACTGACTAGGCTGAATACCGATTAGGCTGCAATTAAGAATATACATAGCTTATTATGTAAACTTTCTTGAGAGTCTGAGATAGGCAGCTGGAATGAGAATGAGAACAGAAACAGGATTTGTGAAAACCTGAAATACACGCAAGCGATGCTCCGGACGAAACCTCATCATAAATATCGGAAAAAGCAGTTGTTTCTAATGCAGGCGAGTATTTTCGATTACATTTTTGTCTACATTACATATTACTGTTGCTTAAAGTATAATTTAATCTGGAATCTATTTGTTGATGTTTAAAATGGATGAATGCAATTATGAATTCATTGAACATTATAATATTGTCAATTCGATTTGTCTGGCAGTGAAGAAAGACCTTTCATTGGAAAAATATTACTTTTCTTATATAACGAGAGTAGCGTTTATAGGTAATTTTATGCAGGAAAAATCACCTTTGCTCAATTGTTAGGTATTATGTACTTTAGATATCATATTAAATACTTTGTTGCAATAGGTACCTATCGATAAAATTTTGTAAAATGGATATTTTTTATATTAATTTTATAACAACAAAATAAATTTTCTGATATCCATTCATCGAGTGCGGAATATTTATTAAGCTAGACAATTATTTTGTTTTATTTTAAATTGTTTTATTTTATTAGAATAATAATACAATCAAATTAATATCACGTTTTGCAGTCTACTCGCGAGAATGTTTTTAAATACTCCAGTACTTTAAACCTACAAAACTAAGTCCCTATTATATAATGCACTAGTTTATATTGCTTTGAAGGAATTACATTAGACTACACGCTACTAAGTAGGTATTTATTGCTATTATGTAACTAGTATTGCTTAAGTATTGCTAACTTGGACAATCTTACTCATTATTCATATCACTGCAACTGTGTTTCATATTAGTTAACTTATCTAACTATATATTTTTCAAAAGCCCTTTCATTTCGTACTGTAGTTATAAATTTACTTTGATAGTAAAAAAAGAGTCGAATCGCTATAGTAGGATAATATAAGTACTTAATGCAATAATTTAATAGGATACAATAGGATAAAACGATAAGTGTATTGCTTCGAGTCTTTTTTGGCTTTTAAGTATATCCTGTACAATACTTTCAGTAGAGACATTCTAATGTCATATAAAATCGAATTTAAGTCATGCGTACTTATTATTGAAAAGTGATTCGGTTATTACGACGAAACAAAGTATTATAATTATTGTACTGAAATATAAACTTATTCAAAATAACGTATTTAAGCTACGAACTTAATATGTATGTTATTCATCGTCATATATCTGTAAATTAAACAAGGTATGCATTATTATTGAAATATAAATATACAATTAATTACCAATTTCCAAAACGTATACCTAAGTAAATAACAATTTCAAAACTTTTATTATTTCATTTGTACATCAGCTGTTTGGAAACATCTTACGGAAAGTTTACTCAAACTCCCTCAGTCTATTTTTTACATTTTATAACGTTATTACTTTATAAGTACCTATAGAAAGTTTGAGTGCACGTTTTACTTAAAAGACATTTTGTTCGTTTGATCAAAACAAGATTCACACGTAATTTTGTAATTGCAAGAGTTAAAGAAGAGTATGTAACAATACATTTATGTTATGATTTTATATTTAATACCGATGGAGTAAAAAATATTTTTAGGTAAACCGTGACAAATTAATATTAAAAAAGGTAGTTTGTACGTGATACATGGTTGTGTAGATTCTTTGGACTTAAATTTACATATAAAAACTAAAATTTAACGAAATTATTTTTGTTATTGAAACAAATGTAATAAAAATATGGTATTTACATAAAACATATTTTTTTTTTGTTTTATTAACGGAGTAATAACAATGATTATAACAAAAAAAGTTTCATCAATTATGCCCCCTTGGTTTAACTCTATCTCCTACTATAAATAAGTAATTATATGGATTACAAGACTACTTCTATAATTTAATTGTAAAGAAGGGAATTTGGTACACGATGAAATATGTACATTAAAATATTACTAGGTATATATTTTTGTATATAAAATGGTTTTATCAATATTCATAATCTAAAACTAACTTATTTAACCTCTACAACTATAATAACGTTAGTATAAATATTTGATAAAATATCTTCGATTAAGTTTTTTTAAAAGCCAATACTTTTGCATTTTTCTACAAAGTCAAAATGGGGCTAAATAGATATAATTAATAGTACAAGGATAATTTTAAGGATTACGTTAAGAGTACAAATGCTAGTTCTACAAGATTGACTTGAAATTCTGATAGATACGAGAGGAAAAGTAGCTGTGAACAAAAAAATAAAAACATACGAGTATATGGAAAAAGTGTGATACTTTTATAAAACAATTTCACAATAGAAACATAAATATAATACTTTTAAAAAACAATTTCACAATATAATATAAATTGCATAATATTCGATGTCATTTTCGATTCATTAATTTTTAAATTTATAAAGTACCTCGAAGCACCAAAACATCTACCAAATATATCAATAAACGATGAATATAATCTACATAAATTCTAATGTAATATTGCTTATCATTAACATTATATTGCTTTTATACGCGCAACCTTCGTGCTGTCAAGCTCCCTCGTGTAAAAATAATTACTTACAGACAATTAGTAAGTACCAACATAAATTAATTGCTACTAAATTCTCGACTGTTGCACTACGATTTTAATCTAACAAAACGAAAGTAAATTTTGTTTAATAAAATAACCTGTGCTATACTTATGTCTCGCATCGAACTAGCTATATTTTACAATCACAAAATACGAATGATTTTTACGAAATATAATGTTTTTGGAATCCATATTCTGAAAATATTCATCCTGAAGATTTGTATGTACTCTGATTACGAATGCTCTGATAGCAAATAATGTGTCCTAGATATAATTAATTAAGAGTGGCATAAATAATTAAAAAGATATTATTATAATAATTAAAATATATTCAAATAATAGTCACAAATTCTTACGCATAAATGAGCAGTTTAATAAATAATGGTAGCGATTGGTTTTAGGGTCTCTAAATTTAGCAAGCCTTTAAAAATAGAACTATTTATTTACTACTAGTGTTACGATTATCTCTGTCCACTATAAAAGAGACTTTATTCGAATCGCTACCAGTATACATAAAACATTATTCGCTTAAAAAGCATTTAATAAAATGTTATTAAAGTTATATTTATTACTTCTGAAATATCACTAGTTCGATTCAAGATACACCGTTAAATTAGTAACATAGTTAGGCACTTACTAACGTAGTTTTATAAAAAAAAACAAAAGTGTTAGAAAAATGCTGTACCGTTGAGCTACTCGGTTAATTATAATTTAAAGAGGAACTTTTTATAGCGGTTTTCTTAATTGACAGGGTTAAAAGAATTTCACCGATAGAGAATTGACTTGCGAGGTTTGAATTAATACAATAGAGAGACGCCGGCCACGCATAGTCGGTCGAGAACATCGTAAGCTACAACTACAGACTCAACGGCGTACACAACACACATGCATCGTTTGGAGAGTTTGTGACTCGCTCCGCGCTCGCTCTCGCGGCCGCGTAGCCGACGCCTCTCGTCTACGAGAACTACGGAACGCTACGGGATATAAGTTAAGTCTGCTGCGTCTAATCGACAGCGGTGCGCGACTCGACTAGTGCCTACATTATTATTGCTTTTCGAATACCCATTTCTTCCGAGCACCTCGTGCTCACCTCACTAACCTAAGTAAGTAAGTAGTACCTTATCCTAAACTAGTTTATTGCCAGTTACGTTCGACTCGACACTAACTAATAACACACTCAATCTAAAGGCATGCTCGCTGAGTGACGCGGCGAAGCCCGTCCCTTGTAGCCGCCACGCAACGCGCCCGCCGCCCGTCCTAAACCATTTTTTGAATGAATACAAATGATGTCTCCCATTCGATGTCCATAATATGAAATGTACTGAAAGATGAATGACAAGTGTGCGATGGCCACAGCCTGAGCCGGGAGTGCGTGGGCGACGCGGCGCGGGCGGCTCGCGTGTCCGCTAAGGCACTGTCGCGGGCGGGCGGCGCGCGGCGCGGCAGCCGTGCGGAGCTTCGGACGGAAAGGTTTGGCAAGTTCCCACCGAGACGGACGACGCGGCGCCCGAGCGCTCCGCCTCCGTCCTGCGACGAGCTCGGCGCTCGTCTCGCATCTCACGCATACTTATATCCTAAGACTCTCTAACCTACTTCGCTGTTTGTAAAAATCACCTACAAAAGATATTAGTTTCATTCGTATTTCGTTACTTCTATGTATAATATAAGGGTATAATATTTTATCGACATGTATATACATAATTCATGTTTAACGTTACTAGGACGTTTGTCGCTACGGCCTAGAGCCGCGTCCGCGGCGCTACGGGGTCGTACGTGATTCGTTGTTTGCGAAACGTTGCTCGATTGCGGCACGACGCGCGCGGCGGCGCGCCCGTCATGCTCGTCTACCTATTTTAGAATTTGTATATTTATAATAATTACGCTAGTGAACTAAATTCATAATAATACTTTAGGTTTACATGTAAATGTTACAACAGTGAGTACGGTCCCTGGTTGCGGTGGTCGCGCGGTCGGCCGCTAGCCGCACGCGGGCGCCTCCGGCGGCGGCGAGTCGTCGTCCCGCACGCAAGCCGACTCCTGGTGCTTGTTGAGGTAGCTCTTGAGCGCGAACGTCTTGTGGCATCGCAGGCACTCGAAGTTCTTGTCGGCCGAGTGCGTCTGCATGTGCGCGCGCAAGTTGGAGCGGTCCGCGAACGCCTTGCCGCAGTGCGCGCACCCGTACGGCTTCTCGCCCGTGTGCGAGCGCAGGTGGCCTTGCAGCAGCCAGGGCCGCGAGAACAGCTTGCCGCACACGCCGCACACGTGCGACAGCTGGTGCGTCAGCAGGTGCATCGCCAGCGCCGGCATGGACACGTACGCCTTGCCGCACTCGGTGCAGCGCTTGGCCGCCACCGAGTCGAGGCTGCGGTGCGTCTGCTTGTGGCGCGACAGGTTGGACGACGTCGCGTAGCGCTTGCCGCACTCGCTGCAGGTGTACTTGGCCTTCTGGTCGGGCTGCTGCGCGCTCTCGACGGGCGCGTTGGCGTAGTTGCGCCGCTTGGAGCGCCCGTCGCTGACGAAGAAGGCGTCGTACGTGTAGGCGACGGTCTCGCGGGGGCGCTCGGTCGACTGCTCCTGCGGCGGCTCGGGCGGGGCGGGCGGCGGCGGCTCGGAGGGCGCGGGGTCGCTGCGAGGCGGTGTCGTCAGGAAAACTGCGTGCTGGCTCAAGTCGAGGATCGCGTGCGCCGCGTTGAGGTCTTCCTCGGCCCGATCGAGGAAGGCGCGGTCGCCGAGGCAGTAGGGCCGGTAGATGTCCTTCTTCTTGGGCGGCAGAGAGAGAAGCGTGCCCGTGCTGGAGTAGCACATGGAGGAGGACTTGCCGCTCGCCGGCGGCGGGGGAGGGGAGACAGGCGAAGGTTGGAGCTGTACTTGCAGAAAAGGCGTCTCGGTGGAGTCGGAGGCGGAGAGTTGCAGAAGTGCGTAGGTGCCGGGCTGCGGCGGTGGGGCCGCGGGGCCGTGCGGGGCCGCGTTCACCTCGCGCGGCAGCTGCGCGGTGAACTGCGTGGAAGGCTGCTCCTCGGTGTACCCTGCGCACACACCACAGTCGCCGAGTTAATTTGAGTAGCGCAACCTTGTGCACTATAGTACACATAACATAATATTGTTTAGTAAGTTTGTATGTGATCACGCAAATGTGCATTGCAAAGTCAATATCTATGGTGATCTGGATGATCTTACGTCGGAGCGAAAACTGCGAGCACCACAGGCTTTGCTTGGTCAAGGCCATAAAAAATACACGCTTAAGTATATTATGTAGAAGTGAATAGATCTGCGTGTACGTATGTGTGTTATGCCTTAACACCGCAACTTCTGAACCGGATTTTTCTGAAATTTTAAGGGAGACATATTTTACGCTGAATTAAAGGATCTACTTCCATGCCGAAAAAATCTTGGTTTTTTTGGGACTAATGAAAATCCTAATTTCACACTGGCGGCGCTGCGGGTAAAAGTTAGCCAATACATATATACTAACTATATATTTGTCGCTTTCGAACGTAAGTTCAAACAAAAATTATATATAACAATTCGCCATAAATAAATACTTATAACTTGAATTTTTCTTGAATTGATGTCTAGTGCCACCAGCAATTTATCTGTGTACTGGTGAAAACTTTAAACTAGAAGAAGTACGCAAGTTCCGCCCAGAATTCAGAAAAAATAAGACGTGGTGGCCCGTCACAACTCATAGGTACCTATGAGTTGTGTGTGAGAGTTGCTATGGAAATTGTTTGTCAAGAAACTAATATACAAAACGACGTTGTGCAGGCCTCAGTTTTCCTCAGGTAGCTTTAAAGAATTTGCTTTGGATTGGGGATTTAAACATATAATGTCATCGCCTCATTATCCGCAATCTAATGGTCAGGTGGAACGCACGATTCAAACGGTAAAAAATATTATGATTAAGACGAGAGAACAGGGAACGGATTATCGTCTAGCTTTATTAGAATATTTAAATACGCCTCTGTCAGCGGAGTTACCTTCTCCTGCAGAATTGTTACAGAGTAGAAAATTGAGAAGTATTTTACCTACATCTAAGAACTCGTTAAAACCAAAAGTTAGTAGTAATATAAGGAAAAAATTAATTGAAAGACAGGACGTACAAAATAGTAGTTTATGTAACGGTTACATAATGGGGGGTATTAAAACACGAGTGTGAGTTTAAAAAACGAGCCGCAGGCGAGTTTTTTAATAGTATCACACGAGTGTTTTAATACCTAATTATGTAGAGTTTCATACACTACTTTATCTACGCTCATATTATTACCCAAATCATAAAATCTTGCTAACGTTTGTCGTAAATCATTGCAACTACTAAGATGTCAGGTGGAGTGAAATTTTCTTTAGTAGGTTTCACTGCTATACATTTTTCAGCGCAAAGTTTTGACTAATTAACAAAAAAAATTGGTTGTCTGTAAAGTCGGTTTACGGACGATAGATTTACGAGATAACGTCATAATCGTAATCTTTATCGTAATCGTAATCGTAATCGTAGTCGTAATCGTAATCGTAATCATAATCACAGGCCCAGGTGGAACGTTACGCGGAACGTTAGACATTGTGTTGTTGTCTATGGTCAATCATGGCCCATCCATACTCTCGGCAATGACTACCAACTATAAGTTGTCTGTGGATTCACTTAAAAAAATATTACATAAAAAATATTACCCCATAGACATTGTGTTGTTGTCTATGGTCAATCATGGCCCATCCATACTCTCGGCAATGACTACCAACTATAAGTTGTCTGTGGATTCACTTAAAAAAATATTACATAAAAAATATTACCCCATAGACATTGTGTTGTTGTCTATGGTCAATCATGGCCCATCCATACTCTCGGCAATAACTACCAACTTTAAGTTGTCTGTGGATTCACTTAAAAAAATATTACATAAAAAATATTACCCCATAGACATTGTGTTGTTGTCTATGGTCAATCATGGCCCATCCATACTCTCGGCAATGACTACCAACTATAAGTTGTCTGTGGATTCACTTAAAAAAATATTACATAAAAAATATTACCCCAGATACAAATACAGGAGTCCAGAGCCGTGTATCGTTATGGATTTTATACAACTTTCTTTAAATATTTCCATAGTAGAGCGATGTTATTATGAATAACTTTTTAATAATTATAGAAGTCCGTGAATAAAGTAGGTAATTATTTGACACATTTCGATTTCATAATTCGAACTTTAAGCAATGAGCGTAGATAAATATTATTATGATAGAAATGTAAAAAATTTACAAGAATTAGGGCAAGGACAGAAGGTTAGGATATATGACGTACGTTTGAAGAAATGGATAACAGGTTCAATAAGTCGCGTTCTGCCTAACAGGTCGTATGAAGTGATAACGTCGACAGGAAGAAAACTGGTTAGAAATAGACGACATCTTAGAGTAGACTCATCAAATAGACAAGACACACCTTGCTATGGGTTTCAATATGACGATATAGACTGTAATACAGATGTAGAACCGTGTCAAAGTAAAACTGTATGTAGCGGTACGAATAACCTTAAAATTACTCGTTCTGGCAGGGTGGTGAGGACTCCGGATAGATATGGGTTGACATAAATACAGCCCGGTGAGAAGATTGTGATTTGTCAGGATGATGGTTAATTTAATGGAAGTATTTGTTTTATAATGTACCTAACACCTATATTAATTAATTAAATAGTCATAATATGTAATGTGGTAATAAGATAATAATGATTTGATAAATGTGGAAATAATTATACCTATAATAAATATAATAAAATTATAAATTATAATGATTGGAATGTAAAATTTTGAAGTAGTTTATTGGTAATAAAATAATTAAATAGTTATTAGTTGGTAATAAAATTGGCTAATTTTTTTTTGTTATGTAATACTTATTTTTTTTTTTTTCAAGGGAAATGATTTTTATTTTTTATTTTATTTTTTTCTAAGGGGAAAGATGTGATGTATATTATAATGTGGGTAGTCAAATAATAATATATGGCGATGTCTAATGAGTAACCAATAAACGTCAGTGCATGCCCGACCACCGGTGTTTCTTTAACCTTTACAGTTGGAGATGAAGATGTATTTTAGTTCAAAGATAAATTGGTGGCACTAAACTATTTGTTTCATTACTAACATGGTAATGATGTACGTATACTAAGTCCTAACAGAAACACACATAGGGAAAGAATTCGTTCAATAATTTTCATGGATGGATTCAATAGTGATGTTCCGGAGATCCGTAGGTATCTCTAAATACTGCATAAACAAACGTATCCGATATTAATTTATTAAAAACCTTAATAAAACAGTCGTGTAATAGTGAATTTTAGAAAATTGCGACAAGCGTTGGCCGCATAAATTGTAGAATAGCCACAGACTTTATTAATGTTGTCTGAGAGAACAGCGGGGAGCGATAGTCGAAAGTCGAAACGAAGCCGGGAGCCCGCCTCGAAGTTCCAAGAGTTGTTCTGGGATCGTTAATAGCTTCCAGAGGCAACCTGTGGCCTGTTTACTTTGTACAGTGTAGACCAACCGACAACCTGTGGCATCGCCATTGACCGACTGTTCACAGCGTAAAGAATGGTCCCTGTGTTGTGGTTCGAAATTGCATTTTAAAGCTGCAATTTTTTTTATTTGTAACTTATAGTCCCCCCGGTACGCGTCGATGATGTTAAGTGATACTCTTGGTGCTGTTAAGATATACGCAGTGCATCCTGACTATTGATTGACAATGTCATAAGTTACACTGCTCTGCGCTTGTCATTCTCACTCATGATGAGTCCTAAAATAATCTTAAGACAGTTGATTGTATAAATTTCTATTTCATAAGTTACACTGCGCTGTGCTCGTCATTCTAATTTAGAATGACGTAGAATTTGAAGAAGAAGCCCATAGAATTCATCAGACTTTAATGTCATCAGTCTTATTATGTCTAGTATTGCTTTGAAATTAAACTGATTTACTGCAGAATATCAAGCCATCAGATCTTAAAGTCTCATTAAGTTCAGTCCTCGCCAGATGCAGTGCATTCTAAGACGATTAAATGCAAATTACAATCTCATAAGTTACACTGCGCTGCGCTCTTCATTCTAATTTAGAATGACGTAGAATTTCAAGAAGAAGCCCATAGAAGTCATCAGACCTTTAGTCTTATTATGTGTATTGCCTGGAGATTAAACTGATTTACTGCACAATAATATCTGGCTCAATGTTTGTTTCCCCTTCTCGCGGCCACTATACTAAATAGATTAGGCTAGAAATGGAAACATACATAGGTACCTATAATGGATACATAAATATATTGATTAACCCGGTTTCCACGGGATAGGTCAAAACCCGAATTTTACATTAATTGTGGGAAACGCTAAGTGGCTACTATTGAGGTGTTGTGCGAGGCAAATCATCACTTGAGAGCTTGATTGATATTTTCAATACTTTGTAAAAATCCACTTCTGGTTTGTATTTTCGTGAGAGTTTAAAGAAATTACAAGCGATGTGTCCCTTTGATACACGGTCGTCATAAATATCAGTAATAAAATAATAATAAATAAATCTTTTGTATGGTATTTAAACAGACAATGCGATATAAATATATGAACTAAACCAGTAGAAATAAAAATACGGTCTGTATTCGAAATAGGTGAGAGAACAAAAAAAGCATCGAATCTATATTTTGAATTTATTTGCTCAAAAGCACTACGATAAATTGGAAAAAACACAAGTACGTTCAGCAAAAGCCAACCATTTTTTTTTCATTATTCGAACAGCATCGACAAAAGCGTCGTGCAATAAATGTGAAATTCCTAACATTTTGGGGATTTTGCAACCGATAGCGGCATCCGCGCGGCGCGTTCAGTTTTAATGAATCGAATTGTAGTGGAAAATTGAGTTCCGCCACTCAATGTATTCAAACGTGGAGTGAAGCTAACAAGCTTCCTGGCTAAATCGGTTTCCTGGGAACAATCGAGCGAACGGCCTGGCTGCCAGTCTGGCTATTTTGGGTATTTTGTGAAAGACCCCCCGAAGCGCTAACGCCGTTCCAGCCATCTACTCTGTTGCCGAGCAATCATAAAATATGAAAGCAACAGGTGAAATTACACTCGCTTATTTCTAGTATTTGCACTTTGAATCACGATACCCATTTTTTAATGTGTCTGTACATATTTTATTGAGTGTTCCAAATTAAAGAGCTTTATAAAATTAGTAAGGTTTTTATTTAGGTATTTACAGAATCAATAGTAATGAAATAATCTCAGATATACGATAAATAATTGGTCAAGAGCGAGTCGAGCTCGCGCACTGAGGGTTCCGTACTATCAAGAAAAATTCCAACGAAAACACCTATCTGCCCACCAAGTTCAAGAACGAGCGATAAATCACGTTTGTGAATTAAACTGAACATATTTTTTTTTGCGCAACGTATCAGCCTGGCTGTTCAACGCGGAAATGCAGCTACTATTCTTGCCACCATTACACGCGGGCAGGACTTGTATAGTAATTAGAATAAACAAGTGATAAGTTTTATTGTAATTAAAATAAGTTGCAGAAAAAAAACATAATAATATGATTAAATATTCTGTGACTATTTTAAGCGTCTATCTGTTGCTGTAGTCAACAAAGCATGTTGTATCGAGCTAAAACAAGCAAAAAATATTACGTTTGTTGCATGAGTGCCCCATTAAACATTTATTATAATTTAGTTCTTTTTTATTACTATTTGTTGTCATAGCGGCAACAGAGATAAATCACCAATTTCAACTGTGTAATTATTACGATTCAAGAGATACAGCCTGGTGACAAACGGACGGACGGAAGGCGAAATCTTAGTAATAGGGTCTCGTTTTTACCCTTTGGGTACGGAACCCTAAAAAGAAAAATCCTGGA
The DNA here is from genome assembly GCA_036785405.1 of Coenonympha arcania. Taxonomy (NCBI): domain Eukaryota; kingdom Metazoa; phylum Arthropoda; class Insecta; order Lepidoptera; family Nymphalidae; genus Coenonympha; species Coenonympha arcania. The sequence goes on from CM072082.1 coordinate 10,974,728, forward strand.
TTCGCTCACTGAATTAATTTTACTATTATTACGTACCCAAAACTCAAACTTTTTGTCATTAATTACAAAAAATATACTTGGTGAACATTCAAATTAATTAAGAGCGTTCATGCGGCGCGGCGCGCCTCGCGTTTCGGTCCATACTAAAAAGGAATTCGTTGGCGCTGACGAAATTTTGCGCGGATAATGGTATTACAAAAAAAATTATAGTAAAATAAATATACAACTTATTAAAATAGTAAATAACCAGTGACATTGAATATTAATTGAATTAAATTACTATAATTCAGAAATAACAAAATATCTTGGATTTTAACCAAAAAAAAATACGTTTAATTTATCGAAAAATGCTAAAAATGACACTTCGGTTTATGGTTTTTGAATGAAAATCTAGGAAAATCGTGGTTTTTTTTTGAGACACTTTTTAGTAAATGTTATTAATTTTCTAAATATGTCATTGTTATAAGTTTGTGTTATGAAACATGGCAAATATCTTGCATCAAAATAGAGCTTCCACCGCTAAGTGAGTAATTAGCCTTTACCTTAAACTTTCTAATGAGAAAGTTATACACATATTTTCAAATATTTTTGAGACAAAAAGTAGATTATGATATGCCAAATAATATGATGGAAATTATCTAATCAATAATTGAACTCTTATGTTACGTCGAAAATTGACAAGATTCCAACGCATGAACGCTCTTAACATCTAATAATACTTAATTCGAAACCACGCATTCCAGCATTTGTGCCTACAAATGTAACTACTCGTAAATGCATCCAATTGAGAATCATTTCACTTTGATTAAACACGAAATGCGAAGCTTTCATGAGAATTTGTATTGACGAGTGCAAATAAATGATTCAAATATTCGCTACCGAACGCTGTGCCGTCGGTAAATTATTTGCAGCTCTTATATTAATGTTTATTCAATCGATCAAACATTCTGTGATGACCGTGCACTTATTAATCCATATTACATTTAACGGCCGGTTCACACATGTCTCCGTTTTACTGTTGTGTTTTACCGTTTTATCGTGTACGTTTTTTTTTCGTCGATGGCGTATGTAGTTGTATGAGCGACTTCACACATGGCACAGTATTCTGTATACAGTAAAATATATCGTTCCGTAAAAAAATGACATTCCGTTTTGTCATCGAATACTGGACGACGGAACAGTAAAAACATACGGATACGTAGAATTTAATCGGATAGATACTGTGTGCGTGGCGGGCGGTGTATACAAACACGACAGTGTCCATCCTTGTAGAATAGCGGCTGTATACTGCGAGTTTTCTGTTCACACATCACATCCAGTAATGACGGATCAGTTGAATGTTATACGGTGCTTATGTGTGAACAGAGCATAAATTTATGACGTATCCGTTAAAAACGTACCAGTAAAACGGACTCCCATGTGTGAACGGGCCGTAACGCGACAGATGGGTAGCTTTTGGCTATATAATAATTGCGAACTAACATAATCACCCTCGACTCGACCGCGCAATGAGATGAGTCCTCATTCATCATCATCACCTAATAGAGTGATATATCTATTATATGATAGAACTATTTAGCTATCTACCACCAAATAGGAGTAGATATGTACAAAACGGTTTGGGAACATCCTACCGAACTATTTATTTAGCTACCTCGCACTAAAATATACTTCAGGTAATTGTTATCTAACATTTAACTATTTATAACACTAATCAGTTTCATTACTTTTTTATTTACATAACTTTTCATTAAGCTAACATAACCAAGCATTTAGCAGTCCTTCGGTAACTAAACATTTGTGTAAAATTTTACGTGAAATTCGGTAAATAACTTACAAGTTACAACTATTTTTTTCAGTGTACTATTACACTGAAAATATTCGGATTCATATATTTCAGATTTTTCGACCAATAATTTCGGTGATAAGGGGTTGGGGGTACGGTATTTGTTTCGACAGTTTGCCCAATAAATCAGGCATAACAATTAATAAAAACAGTAGAGCTTAACAATAGTTGCTTGTATTTTAGAATATACCAGCAACGCCCTTTCATATGGTATTCCATTCAATATTGATATAACATTTTGAAATTTCAGCGCCCCGGTTTCACCCGTTTTTAAATAAAATCAAAACGATTTTCTATTTTTAGGGTTCCGTAGCAAAATGGTAAAATGGCAAAATGGTGCGTCTCCTGCGAGAGGGATGCGCCGCCTGATGTTCCCTCTCGCGAAAATGGCACCTTACGGTGAGACTTTCTCCGTCCGTCTGTCTTGATCTTACATGCAATTTTTTTATTGTATCTATTGATATTGAGACAAAATATCCTCAAACATATCCGACCTTTATATCCCAATGTCCGACCAGACTGACCTGTCTGTCCAGCTATTATGGTTAACCTGGTAACCCTATTTACTCAATCCTACAAAGATCTTTTGTAGTCTTATTTTAAACCTTGTTGTAGTCTTCTTTGTCTTGTAAACGGTATGACGCTTTAACTAATTTAAGTCCTCCGTTTCTAATGGTCGAATGACATATTTTCACGCACAAAAAATACGTCACACAAAAAGATTGAGATAATGTTAAGGGGATTTATTGAATTTTTTTTGTCTTTCTCACTCTCACGAAAGAATATAAAATAAAAACGACCTTTTACCTACTTACTCAAAAACTAAGCTAAGCAGTTATCAAAAATCTGTTTATAAGCGTTTTTGAATATTATTATTACCGACACATTAAAACAAAACTTACAATTACATCCATTGTAGTTTCCGATAAAAATTAGAAAAAACTGAGATTTTGGAGCAACTTTTGGGAGAACTTTCTACCGAGAAAATTTTATCCAATCGTGTTTCTGCTTCTAAGCGATTTTAGATTAAAGAACCAATTGTCTATATAGTTTTTAAATAAATCATTCAAAATCGCTTAAATACGGCTTCTACGCCGTTAAATACGGACTTTTTACAGGATTACGATCTCGCATGCTTTTCATATCCCGAGAGAAGTAAACATGACGCGGTCAATGTATAAAAGTTTTTTTTTCATGTTTGCAACAGCTGAAATGATTTTACGAGACTGTCCCAGGTAGATAGGCAAAATCTAGTTCATCAAAAGATTTTATTGTATTAACTAGGAAGGTGAGTAAATAAATGGAAACTTGAATAGTGAAATCCTGGAAAAAATCAGAATCATTCTATAGACGTCCACTGCATGACATCTACGCCTTTCCGATGAGGCGCTACCACACACATTCCTGCACCTTTCTCACCACCTATTACCATCGAACTTCTTCAGGTCATCATTTGAGACAGAGACAGAATACCTACCTTATAAACGGTACCTTGCTCGAGCAAGTGACATTTACGCGTTCTCTACTTCTAGTATACTTTTATTCGACTGAGCTTTCCTTTCCTCGCAATATCTTTAAAAGCGTATCAAATAAGTATTTCAAAAGGAAACGATAAGTATAGCTGCAAGCTGCGATATGATTTTGGTTTTATTTACACTATCTATTGATATATGTTCCCAACAGAATTCCAAATAGTCCAGCCGGGACTCACGAGTAATTTATTGCAACCTTGCGACTTTTGTGTCTCAAATGTTCACAGTTTCACAGCAAAATCGTCTAGAATTCAAGAAATTGTCACCAAACAATAACGAAATTACCGTTCGTACTCCGCAGATAAGTAAAAAATATAACTAGTAAAACAAACGTGAACAGTGGGATGAGACAAGGGGTACGCCGCATTGCACCAGTTGAATCTCACCCCTGAACGACAGTGGGGCCCCCCTCCCGCTTCGCACCCCCAAAACGAGATCACTGTACTTGTTGGCGCACGTTCGTACGGGATTAGGATTCTTACAAGATTAGTTTAGAAGGAAAAGTGAATAGAACGGCGACGGCGCTAAGCGACTCCATTCCACAATAAGAGGAATTTTAAAAGTTTCAACAATGCACTCAATACTTGAACAAAGAGACGTTAGAAGTTGTATGGGACTTTTAAAAGGAATGCGAGCAATTGTTTATTAATATTACTAGCAGACTCCCGCGGCTTCGTTCCCCGGACCTCTTATTTTCCTCTTTAGGTTGATAGGTATCATCCAGGCGCGAAAATTCAAATTTTATTTTAGTTTTTCGGAAATAAGTGTTCAGATTAATAACTAATGATACATAGTAGGCTTAAGGCAATGCGAGCGTAACGTTTATAGATATTTCAATCAACGACGTCGCGTCCCACTTGAAATATCTATAATCTTTATGCATCTAGGTACATGTTTTTTTAAACTTTGGTCAACAACACTAATTTACTTCATATTCCCGATAGCTCCAAATCTGGAAAAACTGCGAAAATAATCTTTAGTACGCAACCCGATTCGCACTTGACCGGTTTTATTTACATATTTGTAAAATGATGATACCGTATTAACGGAATCTAGTGTTTCTTATTTATTTTATTTTAGTTTTTAATTTTATACTACTCGACCCTTGATAATTTAAAAACCTTAGTTACGTCTTTTATTATGAGTCAAAGTTCTTGTGAAACTATGAATGGGATGTTTTCTTACTATTTAAGAAAAATGTCAGCCCCGTTGATGACAATAAAATTAAACGTAAGTTAAAATAATAATATGATAACTTCAAAAACTATTAGGTATGTCTATCAATATCTGCCTGAAAAGTCGGCTAGTAACGCCAGTGAAAAGCTACACACTTGATTTTTCACCCCAAAATTTCCTTTACCTCCGAATCTTTAGGTACAGGTAGGTATTAAAATATTATTCTCAAGAGTAAACCACTTTATTGTTTTAAGAATATTGCCTGCAAGGAAATTATTATTATGAGATCAATTGGGCACGACACTATTGAATAGTAAATGGCACTGTTACTTTCAACAAATACTTACTCGTACATACTCGTACCTAATACCTATGTGTCTCAATTCATGCGCATTCAAATTGCAGGGAACACTTTTGCCTGGTGCAAATTAAACACGATATTTCGGTCAAGCAGTTTGCTCTCGTATTCCGAACAAAGCCGCACACCTAATAGGAAACCTTAACGTTCCCATGACACCGTTTTCTTACTTCCAATTTTCTGCGGAGCAAACTACTCTTCGAACTATACCTACCTCACCTGCATCACATCATCGGCGGGCAACTATAGTTGTAATGCATATTGCGCCTTTTATATGAATAGTAATGATCACAGAGCAAGGAATAACTCTGTATTGACTAATTTGTCTCTGGTAATAATAATATAGTGTACAGTTCTTCCTAAAACCTGGCCGCCCGTAGCATAATGCACTGGAGTGTCGGACCAACGCGAGATCTACTTGGGATCCTCAGCAACGCTCCAAGATATCCTGTGCGACCTGGGAGGCCTCTTCGGATTCTGGAGTGAGCTCGGCTGGCTGGAGTGATCCGGCGGGGACCCGCATCAACGACTTCACGCGCAGCGGGCGAATTATCGCCTAATCGCGGAAAAGTCCCAGGAAAAACAAGAAGAAGACACAAGAAGAAGAGCATAAAACACATTTTAATCTCAAATTGGATTTCAATTTGCACAAACGTATTGGGGGTCTTTATAAAAAACTGTATAGAAGTTCGCGTTGTGTGACGCTTATAAATCTTAGGCTGGTTACAAAATACAAAGAGGAAAAAGCGCAGAGCGCTACGCTTCTTGTACCGATGAAAGAAATTTATTGCTCCCGACTCTAAAGTTTTCCATTACGAGCTATTTATTCACTGACATAGTATTACAAAGAGGAATCTCTTGAATGTTTTCATTACGGTATTAAAAGATTAGTTGCTTGCATAATTTTACGTACTTGTTTACCTTAATCTAGTTAAACGGAATTACTTATTACGTATTACTTAGTACGAAACTAATTTGAGATAGTTGCAACCACTATATCGGACTGAATCTCATATTTTTGTAGTAGTAAGGAGCGAGCAAGCGTGTACGAGTAAGGAGCATATTTATGAATAGTAAAGCTATTAGCATAACAGGGAGAGGTGAACTAGGGTGAAGGGAAAACAAGTTGCCAACATGTGTCCCTAATAAATTGTGTAGAACAAGGAAAATTCCGCTGTAGTAATTGCTAGTAGCAAATACATTGCGCGTGCTTACATTCCCAACAAATAATTTAGCAAAATGTGTAACAGACTGTATCATGTAGGTATATTTTGTAGGTATCTACACAAAACAGCCCATTGCCATATTCATGTGAATAAGGAATAAGTCCATAGTAATCAATTCAGATGTTTTTGATAACTTTTCCACATGTTTCCGTCCATATGAAAGGAAAATGCCCACCATCCATAGACACTTCGGCCCTGGGGACCCACTCTTAAACCTGTGTGGGGCTAATTGTATGTGGTTTTGGCAAGGCACCGGATACTGTATTGCTTTAAAAAGAATAAACTTAAAACCAGGGTCTTTGAAGCTAGCAGGCACTCTCAGAATACAGAAAAAGGCACTATACTACTCTTCTAACTCCACTCGACTTCTAACTCGTTCGTGCTGGGGTCTTCGAGAGAAGCGGGTGCGAGATCCATATTCAAGCTGCGATTGTTAGGGTTAAAAGAGCCGGCCGAGTCCTTTTTAAGCGTAAATGTTGCTTAATTATCATATTATCTGGGAAAATAAACGCAAATGGCAGGTACAAACATAAACAATTCATGTTGATTTGCTAGGTGACAAACTGACAACAAAAGGTGTCTTCCTTTGATATTTGATTATTCAATTGATGTTGCCATATTAAAAGAAAAATCGGAAACCGATATTTATATGTATCAATTTTGGATTTATTTTTCTTGAAATTATTTCATAAAAATTACTTAATGTTTACGGAATTAAATTATTTTTATTTTCAAATCCTGTTTAACCTTATTTTATTAGGTATTTATAGATATTTTGTTAACAGTAATTAATACCCATGGAGAAATTAATTTTATTACATTTTAGTACAGCTGTACATACAAGCAGTAATTATTGTAACGTACCAAATCAAAATGTTTAATCTTCCACATAGGCCAAACTTACAGACACTTGCGAAATGTCAGATCACGTTCGGAAAGCAGAAGAACGGGCAGCAAACTCGGCACATATACATCATAACTTGTTTAGGTACTTTAAAATGTTATTTTTTCATGTCCAAGCATTCCAACAATGTGATGAATACAATATAAATTGACGCATTCAGAGACGTCTATATCACTTTACGCGCTGGTTAGTAAGTTCGAACTATACTGTTACTAGATGGTAGTTTTAGCTGGTTTGTAGTCTAAATACCATCATTAATGCAGTGAATCTTTTGATTTAAAGGAAAATAAGTTGATACGGTTTTACTCAATGTTTATTGAATAGCGGACACCATAGTAACAAGATATTGTTTCTCCTATTGACAAGTTCTCAATTTAAATACATAAGACTAGAGTTTATGAATATAACACAATCAAAATAGTATTTACTCCAATACTCCTCCTTATTCATAAGCTCTCAGTCACTAGATTCATGCACTTAAACCCATACCTTTCACACACCACTCAAATTTACCTCTCAACAATGCTTTCGTAAGTATATCTGCAACCATACGCGAAGTTTCAATATACTCTAAAGAAATCTCACCATTCTCTATTGCTTCTCGAACAAATTGATACCGTACATCTACGTGTTTAGTACGCTGATGGTGAACAGGATGTTTTGCGATAGCCATAGCCGACTGACTATCTGTGTAAACAGTTATCGCATCACAGGTTTTCTGTGTTAGTTCTGCTATGAACCGTCGCAGAAATACCGCCTCTTTTGCAGCCTCCGACAATGACACATATTCTGCCTCCGCAGTAGAAAGTGCAATTGTTTTCTGCTTCTGACTGTTCCAACATATAGCTCCTCCTTGACACAAGAAAACTGATCCAGAGTATGATCTGCGATCTCGGTCACCAGCATGGTCAGCATCTGAATATCCCACAATCAATTATTCTCCTTGCACTGCTTCTCTTGAGTACTTAAGTTTGAGCGATTTGGTTCCTTTCAGATATCGGAGAATTCTCTTCACTGCCGTCCAATGACTGTTGTCATAACTCACGTTGAACTGACTCAGGCTATTCACTACATGTGCTATGTCTGGCCTCGTGCACACAGCCACATATAAGAGTGAACCTATTAACGCTTGATACGGTACATTTGGCGATACATGATCAGGACCTGGTTTCTCTAATCTCTGACCTTGAACTGATGGCGTAGTGACAGTTTTTGCATCATCCATCCCATATGCCCGTATTAACTTCTCTATGTAATCTTCCTGATCAAGACTTATACCATTTCGGTCCTGTGTTATGTTTATACCGAGTATAAGCTTAGCACTCCCCAAATCTTTCATTTCAAAGTTCGACGTTAGCTCTTCCTTGACCTTCTTCATTTCTCGCTCATCATTCCAGAAAATAAGCATGTCATCTACATACACTGCAAGTATGACGATTTTTTGTTTATCACCTCTAAAATAAACACATGACTCATTTCTAGATCGAAGAAAACCAAGTTTTTCTAACGTCTCATTGAGCCTCTTATTCCAAGCTCTTGGCGCTTGCTTTAAGCCATACAAAGACTTGTTCAGACGACAGATGTATCCTTTTCGCTCTTCAAAACCTTGAGGTTGTTTCATGTAAACTTCTTCCTCCAGATTACCATTTAGAAAAGCCGTTTTAACATCCATGTGATCTATGTTAAGTCTTAACTTAGCTGCAAGAGCTATTATCAATCTTAAGGAACTATGTCTTACGACAGGTGCAAACGTTTCAAAATAATCGACTCCTTTTCTCTGAGTGAATCCCCGTGCAACTAGTCGAGCTTTATATCTTTTTCCTCTCGCCTCTTCTTTAATTCTAAATATCCATTTAGAATCTACTAAGTTGCATTTTTTTTCAGGTGGCTTTACCAAAGTCCATGTGTTATTATTCTTCAAAGCATCTAATTCCTCCTGAATAGCTTTTTTCCACAAATAACCATCATCTCTCGATAAAGCTTCCTCTACTGTCAGCGGGTCTCCGTTTACTACCTGATAAGTGACAAAATCCGGATACTCCTTTGCGACTCTATTTCTGAGAGGATATCTTCTCTCCGGTGAAATTTCAGGTTGCTCTGTATCAGATGTAGATACAAAACTTTCATCATTTTCTTCAGACTCTTCTTCAGATACTACTACTGGATTTATCTCAGTTTCCAGTGTGTCCTCGTTGACTTCAGGATTAATCTGCATTTCCTCTGTTTCTTCGCGTAAGTCGATAACTTGAACCTCATCTCTTGATTTCTTCTCTTTGTGGTTGTTATGATTGTGATACATCTCTGATTCAAAAAATACTACATCTCTCGCCTTATGTAATTTTCCAGTATTAGGTTCTAGTAGCCTGTAAGCTTTTGAATCTTCACAATAACCAACATGAATCAGTTCCATGCTCTTGTTATCCCACTTCTTGCGTAAAACATCCGGAATATGTTTGAACGCTCTACAGCCAAACACTCTTATCATGCCCAGGTCCTGCTTTTTTCCACTCCAAGCTTGTTCTGGCGTCATGTTTTTGACTGCTTTTGTAGGTGATCTGTTCTTTAAGAAAACGGCAGTATTGACCGCTTCAGCCCAATACCTTTTCTCTAGTCCAGATTCTTGCAACATACACCTAGCTTTCTCTGTTATCGTTCGATTTGCGCGCTCTGCGACTCCATTTTGCTCAGGTGTATACTCTACCGTAAGCTGATGTACAATTCCGTTTTCTCGTAGGAATTGATTCATCCTCTGGTTAACGAACTCTGTACCATTATCAGACCGTAATATTTTTATCTTATGTCCAGTCTGTAACTCTGCATAGGTTTTGAATTCACAAAACTTCTCAAAGACTTCACTCTTCTTTTTGAGAAAATATACAAAGGTTTTTCGAGTCCTATCATCGATAAAGATAAGATAGTATCTGTATCCGCTAAGCGATTCCACACTCATAGGACCACACACATCAGTGTGTACCAACCCTAATATTTCATTTGCTCGACTCGCATAGTTTTTCTTAAATGGTTGCTTCGTTTGTTTCCCTGCTAAACAAGCTACACACTCTAGTTTTGCCGATTTATCAGAAAAACTTACTCCCGTTGCCAGTTTGTCTCGAAGTAATGTAAGATTCCGTACCCCTAGGTGCGCCATCCTCCGATGCCATAACTCCATGTCTGCACTCATGTCTGCACTCATGCTAAGGCTTGATTCTGAAATATGCATTTTAGTTTAAATACACCATTTTCCAAAACGCCTGTATGGGTGACTTCTCCCTTAATCTTACATTCATCAGCTCTCATTACCTGACAACCATCCTTTGTAAACACTACCACATTTCCTCTTTCTACAATTTTACTTACACTCAGTAAATTACAATTAAGAGCAGGAACAAGCATAACATTATTCACTACCAGACCTCCTCTTACTACGTCACCAAATCCTTCACCATACATTCTATCTCCATTAGCACACGCAACCTCCGTGCGTCTATCACATGACTTAAACTCTGTTAACCAATCCTTTTGGCCTGTCATGTGGCAACTTGCTCCAGAATCCAAGATCCACTCATTCCAGTCCTTCATAACTTCTGTAGTCCGAAGCCCTAAACACTGCGCTACTCTAGCATTGTTTTTTCTCTTTGGGTTCTCTGGACATTCTCTCGCTTTATGAGGACCTTCGCAGATAAAACACTTAATAGGTTTCTTGTCAAGCTTCATAGATTTTATCTTCGATTTTGGTTTCTGCCAAACTAATGCATTTGTGCTACAGGAAGCATCTCCTTGAATGTAGTCTTCTTCCATCTGGAACAGTTTGGATTTCACATAGTCCGTAGTTAAAGTTTCATTCGAATTTTCAATTGCCATCCTCAGAGGTTGAAACTTCTCGGTGAGGCCTTGTAGAATCAAAGCTGCGAGTAACTCATCGTCTATGTTTTTATCAAGATCACGTAGTTGTTGTGCCACTGTCATGATCGTAGTGACGTACTCCCGTAATGACTTGAAATTCTCTAATTTGGTACTGACCAACTTTGATAGTAATCTGCATCTATTGTTGAGGCCCTTATCCTCAAAGGCATTCTTTAATGAATCCCATGCCTCCTTTGCGGTTTTGGCCTGCCGAACATGTACTAAACAATGTGGTTTTACCATTAGACATATTTTAGCTCGCGCTTTGTTATCCTTTTTGTTACCTTTAATATCAGTGGTACTCGGTGTTGTCGCAGTATACTCCCATAGGTCTTCATGTATTAGGTACAATTCCATCTGGAATTTCCATGTACTGTAGTCCATACTTCCGTCCAATTTCTCTATAGTTGGAAGACTAGAGCTTTGCGATCTCTCAACATCCGTGCTTACATTTGCGGTGTCCATTTTTATTTCCTTCTTTAAACCAAGTGCTGTTACCATAACCTGTTACTAGATGGTAGTTTTAGCTGGTTTGTAGTCTAAATACCATCATTAATGCAGTGAATCTTTTGATTTAAAGGAAAATAAGTTGATACGGTTTTACTCAATGTTTATTGAATAGCGGACACCATAGTAACAAGATATTGTTTCTCCTATTGACAAGTTCTCAATTTAAATACATAAGACTAGAGTTTATGAATATAACACAATCAAAATAGTATTTACTCCAATATATACCCGCGGCCCGAGTTAAACTCCGGTTTGTATCGAGTACAAATAAAAATAAATCGATAGTGTTCGATTTAAGTAAAATGTAAAAATCGATTGATGTTAAAATGTAGCTACACTGAATGCTTTCAGACTGAACGGACCATGAACGGACCTCAATGGACTGACAGAAAAATGGTTTTCGATTTCCTTTAGTGTTTCAATACTTATTTTTTTTTTCAATAAATTATAGCAATCTTGTTTAGATAAAAACGACAAAAGGATATTGTTGGGCGTTTCCAGGCGTATATGGGCATCTCTCTTTTGGGGTCTCAGCATGCTGTAGTTGCACTCTAGAGTATATTGAACAAAGAGTATATAATCACTACGTTTTAATATTGAATATGTTGCACTTGTGACCGAGAGAGTGACGGACGTTGTCTACAAATTATTTGCTAGTTTTTTCACCGTAAACTTACATCAAAATGACTTCTTGTGCATTTAGAAAGTGTAATACTTAACAGTACAAAATATAAGTTAACGGTGTTCATTCCTAAGTACATAATATATGAAATTTGATTTAGATTGTTGACAAAATTCTTCTTAAAAATGACGATTGTGTGACAGATTGTCGCTGTGTGTGTAAGATGACACGTGTCGCACGAGTGTCGCGCACAAGACAAAAACGTAAATGTTTTTTGGAGGCTTAGGGCTCATCTACGATTTAAATCATTGTGAATAACAAATAGTAATGCCGAAATTTTATACATGTTCAGATAGATGTGTGGCGGCTACATCATGCCTTAATTATTTCTGAACGCAGCCGTCACAGCACAACTGTCAGTTTTGACAACGTTTGTTAAAATATTGCGCTCTGTGCTCTATGGTCAAGCGATCACACAAGCTATTTTTATTTGCACAACTATCTTTAATTTGAAGTATTGATACATTAATAAAGTAATGAGTTAAACGAACAAACTCTTGTTATTCAAATATTCACCCCAACGCAACAAATCCTTGGGTGTGCGCAGTGGCGGGACTTAATACCAAAGCCCTGTTCCGCCATATTGGTGACCTCCGACGGCGTTGTAAATTGTACCTAATTAATACAACGTATTCTACGGGCTACTTCATACTTCAAAATACCGGCCTCAACACTGCCGATGTATAATACCGGCCTCAATACTGCCGATGGTGTGGGATGTTGCCGAGCTGCCAACCTGCCACCTGCTTAGGAACTGCGAGCTGTTGGCTTACTACTTCAACGCTTGGACGAGATCGGTTTAGAGATTCCGACGCGACTCTCCGCTGCGAAGCCTTTGTGTTGTGCTGTATAAAGTGGTACTAAGTGCTTATAGCTGTGTGTGGTGTTCCTGCCTAAAACCTTTTTTAGTAAACATTTAAGCATTGAACAATCAAACATTTCAAACTCTTTAGTGCCTAAGTTGTAGCTGTAAATATATGTAAGTACTAACATAGTTTAAGGTTTTCAATACTAACATAGTTAGCTTACTTATTTACTTGGCAATTGAGAGTTTATTGTATCAGTAAACAATGTCTGAAAAGGGTGATTTAGAGGAACAATTTAAAAAATTGTCAGCTGAGAATGCAAACTTACAAGCCCGCCTTGGAGAGAGATCTGAGGTATGTAAGGTGACCGCTAAAATTCCACCTTTTTGGCCTCATAAACCAATTATTTGGTTTGCAACTGTAGAGGCTCAGTTCGACATAGCGGGCATTGTAACTGACAGAACAAAATATAGTTACATTTTAGGCCATTTAGATCAAAAATACTCACAGGAGGTAGAGGACATTATCACCAATCCTCCTCCTGAAGGTCAGCGTTATGAAAAGCTAAAATTAGAGTTGATCAGGCGTCTCTCCATGTCAGAAGAAGAACGAGTGAGGCAATTAGTGTCCGATGAAGAGTTAGGGGATAGGAAACCCTCCCAATTCCTACGGCACTTACGGTCATTAGCCGGCAACACTTTTACTGATGAAAATATCTTAAAACAACTTTGGTTGAGAAGGCTGCCGCAGACTGTACAGGCAATTCTATCGGCAAATACAGATATATTGTCCTTGGACAGAATGGCTGAAATGGCTGACAAGGTGATGGAGGTCATGGGGCATAAGCAGGTTGCATCCTGCTCCACAATACCTACCCCATCATTAATAGATACACTCATTTCAAAAGTCGATGAACTTACAAAACAAGTTGCAGCATTATCGACTGCCCGCACACAGGGGCGCTCCCGCAGTCGGGGTAATTCAACTGCTCGAGCCGACAAATCGAGAGACAACACTCCTGCCGATCAGAAACTTTGTTGGTATCATAAAAAATTTAACAAGAAGGCATCAAAATGCACCAAACCATGTAACTGGTCGGAAAACCAGAGCGACAGTCAGTAGAGGCGGCTACTGATTGTTCCACTGTTAGCCGTCGATTGTTTGTAACAGACAAGACTTCAAAAATCCAGTATCTCATAGATACAGGTTCGGACTTGTGTTGTTTCCCACGACGACTAATGAAGGGCTGTTTACCCTCTTCTACCGGTTACACTCTCAGCGCTGCTAATGGAAGTTCAATAAAAACTTATGGAAGTATTTCTCTAAATTTAAATTTAGGTTTAAGGCGCTCCTTTAAATGGAATTTCATTATTGCTGACGTGGGGACCCCAATAATTGGCTCAGATTTTTTGTGCCATTACAATTTATTACCAGACTGTCGGAAAAAGTGTCTTGTAGATGGGCACACTAAATTAACTGTTTGTGCTGTAATTGCACAGTCCCAGGAATTTAGTGTTAAGGCTTTGTCTTCTAGCAACACACCTTTTACTGAGGTGCTTGCTGAATTTCCTGACATAACCCGACCACCTGGTTTGCCAAGAGTTGTCAAGCATTCCACTGTACATTATATTAAAACAACAGAAGGTTCTCCTGTTTCTTGCCGACCACGGCGTTTGGCTCCTCAAAAACTCATTGCGGCTAAACAAGAATTTGAGAACATGGTACAATGTGGTACTGCACGACCTTCGAAAAGTGCTTGGGCATCCCCGTTGCATATGACTACTAAAAAGGATAATACCTGGCGTCCATGTGGCGATTATCGCGCCCTCAATGCTAGGACTATACCTGACCGGTATCCTGTTAGGCATATTAATGATTTTGCCAATAGCCTTGCTGGCGCTACTATTTTTAGCACAATAGACCTAGTAAAGGCTTATCATCAAATACCGGTTCACAGGGACGATATTCAAAAGACTGCAATTGTAACTCCTTTCGGCCTCTTTGAGTTCCCCTTCATGACCTTCGGGTTAAGGAATGCGGGGCAAACTTTTCAACGTTTCATTGATGAGGTCACACAAGGCCTGGATTTTTGTTTTCCGTATATCGATGATGTCCTCATTTTTTCTCCGGATATTGAAAGTCATAAGGAACATCTCCGAACTATTTTCAAAAGATTTAAAGAATACGGAGTGGTAATTAACCCATCCAAATGCACTCTGGGGAGAAATGAAGTCCGATTCTTGGGGTATATCATAAACGCTCAGGGCACGCGTCCACCTCAGGACCGTGTCCAAGATTTGTTGAATTTTCCACCTCCGGAAACTGTGCAGGCCATGAGGAGGTTTCTTGGTATGCTAAATTTTTATCGCCGTTTTATTCCTCACGCCGCACAGTATCAGGCTCCATTGATTGATGCTCTTGTGGCAACAAACAGCAAAGGTGCCAAACCATTTCCATGGACACCAGAGCTACTTCTAAAGTTTGAAGAGTGTAAAAAAAACCTGTGTGACGCCACTCTTCTTCAGCACCCTAGAAGTGGGGCCGCTCTAGCGCTATTCACCGATGCTTCTAGTGTGCACATTGGGTCTTGTTTGCAGCAGAAGGTAGATGGAGAATGGGTTCCTCTAGCATTCTTTAGCAAGAAGCTCACTCCAAAGCAGGCAGAATGGCCAGCATATTACAGAGAACTTTTGGCGGTGTACGAAAGTATACAACATTTCCGGCACATTCTCGAGGTTCAACACTGCACGATCTATACAGACCACAAGCCGTTGCTGTATGCTTTCGTGCAACGTCGGGAGAAACTACCTCCTGCACAATTAAACCAATTGTCCTTTATCAGTCAATTCACTACTGACATTAAATACATAAAAGGTGAGGACAATGTGGTGGCAGACGCATTTTCACGCATAGACGCTATTAGTCTTGAGCAAGAGTACGAAGCTCTTGCCAAAGCTCAAGAGGCGGATTGTGAAATGCATGAACTTTTGCATTCGAGTTCGTCTAGCCTGAAACTTACAAAAGTTAAAATTCCAGGTACAGACATAACCTTAGTTTGCGACGAATCAACAGGAAAATTTCGCCCCTACGTCCCTCCTAGTGCTCGTAGAGTGATTTTTAATAAATTACATAATCTTAGCCACCCTGGGGCAAGGGCAACTACACGTCTTGTGTCCGAACGATATGTATGGCCTTCTTTTAAAAAAGATTGTCGAAATTGGGCGCGCGTTTGCGAAGCTTGCCAAAAGAGTAAAGTGTCTCGACACAATTCCGCGCCGCTGGGTAAGTTCGATACACCGACTGGTCGATTTTTACACGTCCATATGGATATTATCGGACGTCTTCCTGTCAATAACGACTATCGTTATTGTCTTACAGTGATTGATAGAGTAACCAGGTGGCCAGAGGTGTGGCCTATGCGAACCACTACTGCGGAAGAAGTTGTTGCTACTTTTACGCGTGAATGGGTGTCGCGTTTTGGTGTGCCTTCGGTAATAACCACGGATCGAGGTGCTCAATTTGAGTCCGATTTGTTCCGCCGATTAATGCACAGTTTTGCCACAAAACGCATCCGGACCACGGCGTATCATCCTGCAGCAAACGGAATGATAGAGAGGGTACACAGACAACTGAAAGCTTCATTAATGTGCCATGGTGAGGCATGGATTAAGGCCCTTCCATTGGTGCTTTTGGGAATGCGGTCCGCTTTTAAAGAAGATCTTGGAGCCACTGTGTCAGAACTGGTGTACGGCGAAACACTTCGCCTCCCAGGAGAACTTGTGGTTATGGTACCAAATTCGGACGACCGTGGAAATGTCGCTGATTTTGTGTCGCAATTGCGTCAGCATATGTCGAACATTCGACCTGTACCGGCATCACGGCATTCTCAACCAAAGACTTTCATTTTTAAAGATATTCATGAATCATCGCATGTGCTTCTAAGAGATGATGCTGTGCGAAAACCCTTACAACCTCCATACACTGGACCATACAAGGTCATTGAGAGAGCTAGTGATAATAAAACAGTTGTAATTGATTACAAAGGGAAGCCAATGGTGGTTACTATGGACAGAGTTAAGCCAATGTATCTTGAGAGTGATATTCACCCTTCAGAAACTTCTTCACAAAAGGAAATTGCTTCTCCAGCTATCCACACTCCATTGCCCTGTTCTTCACAAAATGAAGATAAACCTAACGAAGAGACAAAATACACAACACGCTCTGGTCGTATTGTGCGATTTAAGAAATGTTTAGATTTGTAAGTGTTTTGTTTTTTTTTGTTTGTAAATTTATTACTGTATTTGTCTCCGTAGGGGGGTGGTGTGGCGGCTACATCATGCCTTAATTATTTCTGAACGCAGCCGTCACAGCACAACTGTCAGTTTTGACAACGTTTGTTAAAATATTGCGCTCTGTGCTCTATGGTCAAGCGATCACACAAGCTATTTTTATTTGCACAACTATCTTTAATTTGAAGTATTGATACATTAATAAAGTAATGAGTTAAACGAACAAACTCTTGTTATTCAAATATTCACCCCAACGCAACAAATCCTTGGGTGTGCGCAGTGGCGGGACTTAATACCAAAGCCCTGTTCCGCCATAGATGTAATCAACGAGAGCGGCTTGTTTGGCGGTCTACGGTCTAGTGGGCCGTGAGACGAGGGGCACTATTGATTTTCTGGTCCACATTGCCGCATGTAATGTAGCCAATTACGGAGAGCCGATTTTATTCTCAAAACGGACCTCCATTTGATGGCTTTGTATGAATATAATTTCATTGAATTTCATTCTTTTGCAGTGTTTATTAAATAAAAGGTGAGTAAATCCAGAAGAAGGTGATAAGTGACTGATGACGGAGTAAGAAGTCCGTGTACGGTGGCGCGATATCGGAAAGGCCACCAGCTTAGCATTTTTTTACTCTATACAAGTTAGTCCTTGACTGCGATCTCACCTGATGGTAAGTGATGATGCAGCCTAAGATGTTATCGTACTAACTTGGAAGGGTAAGTTTACCCCAACTGTTTCTACAAGCATCACACAGAACGCTAAATCGCTTGGCGGTGCGTCTTTGCTGGTAGCCTTTGTAACTAGCCACGTCTGAGGCCTCCCACCAGACCAGACCCGAGCCAATTTAGAAATTATAAAATTCCAAAGTGGCTCGTGGCGGAAATCGAACCCGCGACTTCCCACTCGAATCCGAGCGCGCTGCCACTGCGCCAGGAAGGTCGTCAAACATTCAGTAACACTTTTTTTAGCGTGAAACAGTATGTAGCGTTTAAGGGGATTTATTGAATTTATTTTTGTCTTTCTCACTCTCACGGAGATTTGGTAGGTGCGACATGCAGCGTCGCGGACGAATATAGCAGAAAAACGACGTTTTACCTAATTACTCAAAAACTAAGCCAGTTATCAAAAATCTGTTCGAAGCGTTTTAGGATATTATTATTACCTATACATTAAAACAAAAATTACAATTACATCCATTGTAGTTTCCGATAAAACATAGAGAAACTGAGATTTTGGAGCAACTTTTGGGAGAACTTTCTATCGAGAAAATTTTATCCAATCGTGTTTCTGCTTCTAAGCGATTTTTGATTAAAGACCCAAAATACATGACGTGTAAATTTGAAAGTAATTGTCTTTATAGTTTTTGCATAAAACTTCATTCAAAATCACCTAAATACGGCTTGTTGGCCGTTCCAAAAGTTGCTCCAAAATCTCAGTTTTTCTATGTTTTATCGGAAACTACAATGGATGTAATTGTAATTTTTGTTTTAATGTATCGGTAATAATAATATCCTAAAACGCTGAGAACAGATTTTTGATAACTGGCTTAGTTTTTGAGTAATTAGGTAAAACGTCGTTTTTCTGCTATATTCTTCCGCGACGCTGCATGTCGCACCTACCAAATCTCCGTGAGAGTGAGAAAGACAAAAATAAATTCAATAAATCCATTTGTCGTCGGCATAATTACTGCACTACATGACATTGTGATGCACTTTTCATTGAATCTCTACACAATATCTGACATGCCCCTACAGTAGGAAAACATATTCATTGTGATCGTAATCGTAAACAAATTTTGCCACCTGGGGAGCAATTACGTAAAAAGTGCAGTTTGTCTATTCTTGCTAACGCATCGTTAACAAATTGAGTCGAATCTGATATTTTCATTTTTTTTTCAGTTAGGCGATTGTGTAATTAAAACGTAAACACGCGGATTCGGCCAATCAGCGGGCAGAATTTGTTTACCTCCCTTTTCTCTTACGTAATAGTGTTTACCTCCCTTTTTTCTTACGTAATAGTCACTCGTCTTCTCAAACTTTTCCATTAAAACGAACAAGTGCGTGTCGGGCTACGCACTGAATGTAAGGTTCCGTAATTGCCCGTCACATCAATAGATATGCATTGCAAAGTTATAATGCATCTACTCAATAAGCCTTACTATGGAATTAAGTATTAAGAAATTTTCTTTTTTGCGAAACTTTTTAAGTGCAAAAATGCACTTGGAAATAATAATAATTACTGGTTAGCTTGTGAAGTTAGGCTCCACAAGTAAACCACGAGCTATCACGCCTAAGGCTCGGTTGCTTGATGGTTAAATAAATATTTCTTTATTAAAGGTAAAACACCCAATTGTACAAAGTTGCAAATAAATAATCATAGAACACTGATAAAAAGAATCTACAATTAAATACTTAAAACTTACCTAGTAAATATACTTACATCTAACTGAAATGGTCAAAAGACTCATTTCAGATGTCAAGGATACGGGTTGGAACTACTTTCTATTTTTGGCCTGATGAACAGACAGCCAATAGTCAAAGATCTGACTGGGCATCCCCTCGGACACGACCCTGAGTATAGCATTGTTAGAACTGCGAAGCGTTTCCCAAAAGGACGCTAAGCGAGCTCTCACAATGCCATAGAAATCGGCCACCCTCGACTCAGCAAACATGGTGGAAGCACTGCAATAGCGTGGCAAGCCCATGAGGGCGAGGAAGGCGTTATTGTACTGCACACGTATTGCAGTGTATGATTTTCTCAGAAAGTTAGTCCATAGCTGGCACGTGTAAAAGCATTGGCAGTAGGCATTAAAAAGAGTAATTTTAACTTCCTTACTGCACTTGCTGAATCTACGCGCCAGCATGTTACACCGAATCGAGAGAGCCCGTCTTTCTCTCTCGATGTCGTTGTCGTCTTTGAGATGCTCAGTCAGGATGTGCCCGAGGTACTTAAATTGCTGCACAACCCGAACTGCTTTGCCATTTAGCGTGATTTCTGGGAACCTTTCCGGACCTTTGCCTGACCTAAAGACTAGCATCTCTGACTTGTCTAAATTATATTTTAGACCATGAAGTATTTAAAGTCAAGACTTTTACCGAAACGTTATATTATGTAGTTAAATATAGCGGCCTGACTCTTATGTCTTTCGAAATAAGGGTCAGACCGCCTTATTTAACTATAACGTTTCGGTTAAAGTCAAGTCAAGCAACCGGGCCTAACTTTGCCGTGATAGTTTTTCTTTTGACTTCGTTATATATGCAGTATGATAATATACTTAGTATACCCTAACAATAATTTTGATATAAGCAACTATTTGTCACCGGGTTTGGGGAAGTGCATTTGACTCTGACCAAACTTAGTACTTTTTAAAGTTTAATATTTAAGACCTATCCAACAATACCTCTGTTAATTCGTAAGTCTCCGACAGACAGACAATACCAGAACTATGAAAGTAAAGTATAACCTCGCTCGTCAAATATAGACAAGCTGTTCTAATGAAAAAATACACGAAAGCCAGAATTGGGTATTTGACTAAAGGCTGATTTTTCAATGGCCATGATAAACTATTCTGAGGAATAAATTTAAAACATATGCCATACAAAATCTGTCAAAACGTCATATTTATTTCTTAACGTTTATCTGGCGATTGAAAAATCGGCCCTTAATTTATTTCATCACTTTATTATAAACTAGGATAAAATTAATGACGGAAACTGAAAAAATACTAATTAAATTGATGAAATTACAAAAAGTTATGAAAATATTTCTGATTAGACAGAGATATAGCGACATTAAGGCGTTTAATGCGTTAGTATTATGCTTGAGTCAAAATTTACGATTTCCGAAGGAACATAAAATAGTTATGTGTTCAATTATAGATTAGATAATTGAATTCATATTATTTGGCATTTCATAATCTAGTTTTTGTCTCAAAAATATTTGAAAATATGTGTATAACTTTCTCACTAGAACAGTTTTTGTATAGGCTGTTTGCTAAAATAGCGGTCGACGCTCTACGCAGATGCAAGATATTTGCCATGTTTCTTAACAAAAACTTATAACAATGACATATATAGAAAATTAATAACATTTACTAAAAAGTGTCTCAAAAAAAACACGATTTTCCTAGATTTTCATTCAAAAACCATAAACCGAAAAGTGCCATTTTTAGCATTTTTCGATAAATTAAACGTATTATTTTAGGATTAAATCCAAGATATTTTGTTATTTCTGAATTATAGTAATTTAATTCAATTAATATTCAATGTCACTGGTTATTTACTATTTTAATAAGTTGTATATTTATTTTACTATATTTTTTTTTGTAATACCATTTTCCGCGCAAAATTGCGTCTGTGGGGACGAATTCCTGTTTTGTATGGACCGAAACGCTAGGTATGCCGCGCTGCATAAACCCTCTTAAATTGTGACGTCACACCTCACGAAAGCCTTAGTAGCTCCGTGCGGCATCATACAAATTTTCGTTTTGCGAGAAAGGGATAGAAGACCCTCCCACTTGAAAATTAAAATGCCTCGAACTTTGTAAATCTTTGTTGGATTTGAATTTTTTTTCAGGTTACGTAATTATTTTTATCCTATTTTATAATAAAGTAATATTTTGAATCAAATTCAAAAGTGATACCCAATTGATTTTAAAACCGAATGTTAAATAGGTAGGTAAACATAATACTTATTACAAAACCATATCATATTTAGGTATGCTGTTACCAGGCGAAGGGGATGTGTTTTCACTATTCATTTTGCTACCGTCAATGTCTACGTAACTACAGCGTTAAGCCGATTAAAACGAGAAACTGTTTATTTATAAACACCTCCATAGGTACATGGAAACCGAGGCTACTTTTTTATAATAATACCTACACATATAATACTCAGTCACAAAGTCTAAATACTTTACACCTCAGATGAATATTGGTCTGAGCTTATACACTTTACGTGACAATTAACCTTTTGACATTTAACGTGTTAAAGTGTGAAGGTTTGAAGGCTACACGAATAGAAATGAATGAATTAAAACGTAAAACGTAAAAGCTAACGTGAAAGTAGAAGTTTTTACAACTGGGTATTACACACAGATTACGGAATACAATATAAAAATGGCGCTTTCACGCGCTTTTACGCTGGTGCAGCGAAAGTTAGTTTTATCATGAGTTCGAATGAAAACATTCACTATTATCTGTTTTTCAACAATCGCTGCCCGAGGGGTGATAAAATGGGCTAGTGAGTGCAAAATAGAGTGTAACAGGTTTTCCCATTTCATTGCCCCGCTTGCAACGATATATTGCGTTAATGCACAGTTAAAACACTCCATGGATCGGGCAAAATGGCATAGAAAGGAAAACATAAAGACACTTTATCTACGCTCATTGCTTAAAGTTCGAATTATGAAATCAAAATGTGTCACATAATGACCTACTTTATTCACAGACTTCTATAATTATTAAAAAGTTATTCATTATAACATCGATCTACTATGGAAATATTTCAAGATAGTTGCATAATTTCCATTACGATACGCGACCCTGGGTTCCTGTCTTTTTATGTGGCGTCATAGCCTTAAGAAGTGTAGGACCTCCTTAATTCTGTATTTTTATATATGGAATCCACAGACAATGAGACAACATATAGTTGGTAGTCATTGCCGAGAGTATGGATGGGCCATGATTGACCATAGACAACAACAACAATGTCTAGTGTCTATGGTTCTGCGCCACATTTGCAGAATTTTGGTTACTTTAGTTTGTTTAGTCAAAGTAGTTTGGTAAGTCAAAACTTTGCGCTGAAAAATGTCTAGCAGTGAAACCTACTAAAGAAAATTTAACTCCACCTGACATTTTAGTAGTTGCAACAAAAATGAAACAAAGTGAATGATTTACGACAAACGTTAGCAAGATTTTATGGTTTGGATTTATGATAATAATATGAGCGTAGATAAAGTAGTGTATGAAACCCTACATAATTAGGTATTAAAACACTCGTGTGATACTATTAAAAAACTCGCCTGCGGCTCGGTTTTTAAACTTACACTCATGTTTTAATACCCCCCCATTATGCAACCGTTTCATAAACTACTATTAGCAAAGCCGCGGGCGAATGTTAACTACACTAATAATTAATTGGACAAGTGCGAGTCGGATTTGCGCACGAAGGGTTCCGTATTATTAGCTGTACAACAGAAGCCAGAACACTCAATTATACTCACTACTATTGCTATTACAACAATACCAGTAGAGTAATATTAGACAATAGCCATGATCCAGAACTCCGGAGTTCTGGATCTTCAACCAAAAACGATAAAAAAATCACGTTTGTTGTATGGAGGCCCCCTGGAAATAAATACATCATCTGTGAAAATTTCAATGTGTAACTTTCAAGGTTCACGAGATACAGCCTGGTGACGGACGGACGGATGGACGAACGGGTGGACGGACGGCGAAGTCTCAGTAATAGGGTTTTTTACTCTTTGGTTACGGAACCCTAAAAAGGTATAGTAACCTACCTGGCAATGCTGTGAATATTCGTAATGTAATAGGGTCCCGTTTTTTACCCTTTGGTTACGGAACCCAAAAAAGATAAAGTACAAATAAACGCTGTGAATATTCGTAATGCAATAGGGTCCCGTTTTTTACCCTTTGGGTACGAAACCAAAAAAAGGTAAAGTAAAACCTGGCAACGCTGTGAACATTCGTAATAATTATTGGTAGGGCATACTGTCAATAAAACAGAATAAACAAATGTTTTTCCCTTTGATGACAAAGGGAAACTAAAATTGAAATTTACCAATCGAAACTTAATGAATGTAGCCTTGCGCGTCGCTGGGCCTCAACCCTTTCCAAGCCCCGTGTATCAAGGGCTACCGGGCTATAGGTACACACATATACACACATACATATCTATGCGAGCCTTCCTTTGAGGGTGGGGAAAATGTAATTAATTGATAGAACGCTCGATTGCTATACATATTGTTCCCTTTATATTGATTTTGTGTTGCTCCTGATTTTGTAGGTATCGTTTTTATTATTAACGTTTTCCTAGGACTCTGTACCAAATGGTCAAAACGGACCCGTTTCTCCACCCGTCCGTTACTCTAGCTAGATTATTTCAATAACTATATAAAACCTTTGTTAAAAGGTTTATATAGTTATTATAATAATTGTATTATTTACATGTTTGTACATGTAGTTAGTCCGGTCCAATTAGACTAAAAAATAGGTGTGAGGTTACAAAAATTCGCGCTTGGATGAAAATTGGTAGGATTGTTCAATACACTATTATAAAGGAAATGTGAAAAGTCCTCATCGTACCGGCACGTGCAAAAAAATTTACTCGGGTTCAAAGGTCACAAAAACGGGTTTTTCGCGATTTTCAGCAAAATGGTAAGTTTTATCATAAAATTAGCTCAGACAAAAATTTGTAATGTTGGGAAGGGGATGTTGGTATGGTGTGGAATAAAAGTTGGGTTATGGTTGACCGGACACTGAGTCAATTTAGAGCGTATGAACCTTTGAGTCAAGGACCGTTCGGCGATATCACTCAGAGTCCCTCACGCTTCGTGATCGTCAAGGATAGGCATTAAATTAGACAACAAGCAGCAAAGTACAAAGTACATAATTATATTTAAGATCATTGAAATTGGTTAGTTTTTACATTAGGTTTACTTAATTAGCTACGAGTTTAAGTACTAGGTCAAGCGCAATCGAATCTTTTCCGAAAGTTCATGTTGGCTTCAAAGGGACAAGGGTATTGCCTGAGGGGCGTAAAAAGGGGAAATCACTTCCCTGTGCTCGCCGCAGGTCGAGTCCGCTTGCGCCGTGTTGTAGGGCTCGAGGAGGCGGCGCGCCGGCGGGCCAGCTACGCTGAGATGGCGCCACGTGCTGGGTCCCACCGGCGTGATGTCAGCTGCCAGCAACACGCCTGCCGAAGGTGCGGGCGTTCTGCGGCGCGCCCAAGGTGTAGTAGCTCGGCTCTTGGCGTGGCCAAAGGTGGTGATGCTTTGTAGTCGGATTGGAGACTCGTTTTTAGAAGAGGGTCCACTTTAGCACTTTATTCGCGCACATGACACTTCCGAGCACTGACTCGATATAATGTTAGGCTCTTTACTTAGGCTAGAGTATCGGATCGCGTTGCGTGACCGTCACAAGACGATTTTTCGCCGGCGCATGGCGGCGTTAGTCGCGCCACGCTGGCGTATTTCCAAACGAATATATTAAGTATTTTCCCAGGGAGTCGGTTCCTGGGGCGTTAAAACGCGGTCGCGAAGCGAACCTCGTGAGGAAAGGGACCTTCCGGCTTCAGCCGGAGGGGCTGAAGGCCGTTCACGTCATCGTGAACAAAAAAATTAAAAGAAAAACTCAGGAGCGCATGAGTGCGTCTCGAGAGGCTTCACCCGACTGCTCGAGTGTTGCTACCCTCGCTTTCTTGTGCGGGCTCGCCATAGACAAGATTTGGCGAAGATGTAGTGTGCAACACTACAATACCCCCTTTTTCGGCAAAAGAGATAGCCGGGCTATCTCACAGGCCTCCCACTTCAAAGGAAGAGTCGTTGCTCTACAAAGAGGAAATGGGTTAGGGGTAGGGTGTATGTAAGAGTCCAAGTGTGCATGTGGGCGTCTATAGGCCAAGTGTGAGTTAGATTAAATTTGTTAGTATTAATTTTAGCTTTAGTTTTAAATATCCTATGTAATTATCTTAACTATATTCAACTGTTCCTTTTGTGCTGATCCACTCATATTTTCATAATTGACAGTTTAGTTTGCCTAAAGTGACCCGGGTTTGAATTTAGAATAAAAACCTTTTGTACTTCTCTTTCTTACATCATACCTAACATACTTGATAAGTTGTAAATAGTTGAGGTACCTCATAAGACTTATAGAATTCTAGTTCTGAGATTAGTGTTTGTGGTTAGTGAACTGAGGAGAAAAAAAAACTTATTTTCTATTTTAATTTGATAACTATCTTGTTTATTGTAAATGTTGTATTTTATTATCGTTTAGGGTAGTATGTATTTACTATATATGTATTTTGTTTTAAATATAATCATAATTTTTATTTTGTGTTACTTGAGTATTATTAATTAGTATATGTAATTTTAAGTGCTGAAAAGGTGATGTTCTATTTATGTTCATCCTTCTCATAGAGTGTGCTTTAAAAGTGTTAGTGTGTTTATATACCTAACCATTTACATATGTACATTATTTATATATGTGTTTTTTTTTTTTTTGTTAAAGGAAGAAATTCCTAATAAATTGTTAATGGCAAAAACTTGGTTTTAATTTTTTCCAGGAGTATCTATAATTTTGTGGTAGGTAAGGTTTTGTCTATATACTAGCTTAGGTGTAGTAATATAGTTTGTTAAAAAAATTGTGAAATTTAGTGTTAAGAAAGAATGTATTTCAATGGTACATTCTGGGTTTGATATAATGAAAATTAAGAACTAAATCAAATGTTTTGATGTAGTTTTATGTTTGTAGGTTTGATATATTGTGTTTAAGAAAATTTAATTATGTCCTCGGAATGTGCTGGTTTTTTTGGTTGTTAAAGGTTTTATCTTTATTGAATGTTGGTTTTGGTTGTCTGTTGTTGTGGGAGCATTTTGGGCAAGAGTGGGTTAGTACATCTGGAGTACCACATTTGAAGCATAAGATGCCCTTCACGGATCGACATTCCTTGTAATTGTGTCCCCGTCTTTTGCATTTTTGGCATGTATCCCAGTTATGTGAATTGGTTTTGGTGATAGTGTTACTGCTGTCGTATGTTTTGTTTTGATAAGAAGTGCTGGGCCGACTCTCGTGTTGAGGAGGTCTGGCATAGGCTTCGAAATTTCTGCTAAGTGTTAATAGTTGATCTAATGAATTGATAGTATTGTTTGCTAGGAGTGGTGCAAAGTCTGGTAATAAGTTGTGTTTTATTATTTCAAGCAAGGGTTGGTCTGGTATAGGGTGGTTTAGTTTAGAGTTAAGGTCTCTTATATGTGTGACAAAGGTGAAAACGGATTGGTTTTTTTGTTGAGTTGTGTTTCTTATCACTTTCTCTGTATGGTATTCAAAGTCCACGGGTTGGAAATTGTGTTTGAATTCTTTGCAAATGTCTTCCCAGGATGTGAGTTTATGTTTTATTTGTCTGTAGAATTGTAGTGCAGTGCCTTGTAAAAATTCCGAGAATCCTCTCAGAACTATGTCCGTGTCAACGTCTTTTGCTGCACGTACTTCTTCGACTCTAGTGAGGAACTCGTAGACGCATGACTCCCCGTTGTATTTTATATTCCAAGACTTTAAGTTGGTGAGGTTGTGCATGTTATATATGATTGGTCTGTCAGACTTTAAGGACGAATTCAGGTCTGGGTACACTGGCAGCGGTTCCTTAGTCAGCGATGGTGGTGGTGTATGCGCAGTTCTGGTGGGTGTGCCATATGGCGTTGTGAAGGTTGAGTATGTAACGTGAGTACTTGTGGATATATTCGCCTGTGTACGCCGAGGTCTGGTGTCAACATAGGAGTCTGGTGGTAGTTGGGCACTGGGTATACTGGGGATAGTTTGTGGAGTTTGGCTTGAGCCTGCAATTTTGTCGGATGATTTTTCCATTTTGAGATAATTTTCTTGAAAAGGGTAACAATATACCAGGGGTTGTTAGGGTTAGAGATTATAATTAAATAATAAATTACTTTACCTTAAGTGTTGGGGGCTTATGACGGTCTCGCGACGTTACACTCGTAAACACACATTTATATTACGTAATATTATGCGTAGGCGCCGGTTATGTCACTGTTCCGATGTGTCTATTATAATTATTGTGTTAAGTGAGTTGTTTTTAAGTTTGTAAATACTGCTGTTCGAGATTTGTTTACGATTCGACTGTCAATTTCAAATGATAGAAGACAAGTTGACGTTTTGATGCGTCAAGTGTCAAATTAAGAGAAAAAAGTTGTGTCACAGATTGGCGTATTAAACGTCAATGTATCATAGATCATCGGTAGACAATAACCAAAAATGACATAAGCGAGGCCGACACTGAATACTGATAAGATCTGTGGCAATCATAGACAACGCGTTGCTAGTTCACAAAGACATTTCAAAAACATAGTTATAAACAGCACAGATTAGGCACAGTTTATACTGAACGAATGTAGACAATATAGAGTGTTTATATTCAATGTTACCAACCTTGACAATCACGCGAGTGAGTTGAGTGACTGATTATTCTCTTTCGTTCGGGCGCCATATTGTAATGTTGGGAAGGGGATGTTGGTATGGTGTGGAATAAAAGTTGGGTTATGGTTGACCGGACACTGAGTCAATTTAGAGCGTATGAACCTTTGAGTCAAGGACCGTTCGGCGATATCACTCAGAGTCCCTCACGCTTCGTGATCGTCAAGGATAGGCATTAAATTAGACAACAAGCAGCAAAGTACAAAGTACATAATTATATTTAAGATCATTGAAATTGGTTAGTTTTTACATTAGGTTTACTTAATTAGCTACGAGTTTAAGTACTAGGTCAAGCGCAATCGAATCTTTTCCGAAAGTTCATGTTGGCTTCAAAGGGACAAGGGTATTGCCTGAGGGGCGTAAAAAGGGGAAATCACTTCCCTGTGCTCGCCGCAGGTCGAGTCCGCTTGCGCCGTGTTGTAGGGCTCGAGGAGGCGGCGCGCCGGCGGGCCAGCTACGCTGAGATGGCGCCACGTGCTGGGTCCCACCGGCGTGATGTCAGCTGCCAGCAACACGCCTG
The DNA here is from genome assembly GCA_036785405.1 of Coenonympha arcania. NCBI lineage: Eukaryota > Metazoa > Arthropoda > Insecta > Lepidoptera > Nymphalidae > Coenonympha > Coenonympha arcania. The sequence continues at coordinate 11,003,706 of CM072082.1, forward strand.
CCGAAGGTGCGGGCGTTCTGCGGCGCGCCCAAGGTGTAGTAGCTCGGCTCTTGGCGTGGCCAAAGGTGGTGATGCTTTGTAGTCGGATTGGAGACTCGTTTTTAGAAGAGGGTCCACTTTAGCACTTTATTCGCGCACATGACACTTCCGAGCACTGACTCGATATAATGTTAGGCTCTTTACTTAGGCTAGAGTATCGGATCGCGTTGCGTGACCGTCACAAGACGATTTTTCGCCGGCGCATGGCGGCGTTAGTCGCGCCACGCTGGCGTATTTCCAAACGAATATATTAAGTATTTTCCCAGGGAGTCGGTTCCTGGGGCGTTAAAACGCGGTCGCGAAGCGAACCTCGTGAGGAAAGGGACCTTCCGGCTTCAGCCGGAGGGGCTGAAGGCCGTTCACGTCATCGTGAACAAAAAAATTAAAAGAAAAACTCAGGAGCGCATGAGTGCGTCTCGAGAGGCTTCACCCGACTGCTCGAGTGTTGCTACCCTCGCTTTCTTGTGCGGGCTCGCCATAGACAAGATTTGGCGAAGATGTAGTGTGCAACACTACAAATTGTAGATCAGATAATATACTTTTTTTCCTAAGAGCCACCGTTTTTGAGATATAACGATTCAAAAAGTTGAAAGAGTTGTAATCATCATAATTATGCGATTCGTAGATTCATCTTGCGGTCGACCGACTTTAACCCCAGTTTTCGGTCTTAAGAAGGAATTGAAGCAGTCATAATGATACTTAGCCTCAGTAGCAACTAAATCGTATTCGTATTCTACTCGAGAAAGAACAGTTTTAGCCATAGCATCAGAACGAGCCTGAGCTGTTTCCAGAACCATATCTTTGAATGTAGCTGTATTCACTTGTTGAATTCTACGGCGAAAATCAGAGGACCTTTTTCTTTCACGCTCTTCAACCTAATCTATTTCGAGCTGTTTTGAATTTTATAACAAAAATGACAGAATATTGTTTTATTTGTGCTAAACTTATAATCTGGACATTTTAAAAAGGGACTTGTATTTTTTACATATTTGACCAAGTGAAGCGTTTTAACTAAGGTTGAGTCTGCTCATCTTTAGAGAGACTTCTGAATCGCACTAGCTCGAATTTTTCATGATTCTAGGACAACAGGAAGCACCTGACATGTTTCGATTTTTTCAACCACAAAAATGGCCTTTTCATCTTGATTGCATTGATTTAGATTAGAACATAGATTTTTTTACATCAAAATAAAGGATGGTCTTTTGAAGTTGAAAACAATTCAAGAGGAACTTAGTAATTGTTACCAAATTAAACTTGTAACCTGTATCTGTTCTTAGAACAATCACCGATATTGGCAGACAGGCGGCTAACAGTGATCCTAATGCTTTTTAACCGACATCAAAAAAGGAGGAGGTTCTCAATTCGTCAGAATATTTTTTTTATGTATGTTCCCCGATTACTCGAAGATGCGTGGACCAATTTAGCTAATAATTTTTTGTTTGAACGGGTATACTTGAATGGGATGGTCACATAGTCATCAAGTCAGGATCTGATGATGGGGTCCTGGAGAAATCGAGGGAACTCTTCAAATTTTATAAGCACACTTGAAGTGATTTGGGTATTGTTTGAAAGAGTAATTTTTCCAGGTTGTCTTATGGTCATCAGGTTGGGATCTGATGATGGGATCTTGGTAAAATCGACGGAACTTTGGCAAGTATGCTTGAAGTGATTTGGGTATTTTTTTCAATGCCTTGCGCATTAGTTGTTTTCCACAAAAAAGTTAAAAATAAAATGGAAAATTCCTTCCAAAAAAACAATTTCAAATGCCACTACAAAGAGTGAAATAATTTTTAATGTACACCAATTCGATGTCGGGCGATTGTCTATAATTTTGTCGTTTCTTTGCACATCAAGTTGTTTAATACGAAGGACTAGGTATTAGTGATTCATCGAAACACTGCCCGACTTCGAATAGGTGTACAATAAAAAATATTTCACTCTTTGCAGTGGCATTTGAAGTTGCTTTTTTTAGAAAGAATTTTCTATTTTATTGGTTATGAGAATAGAACACTCAAAAGTTGGTAAAGCTTTTCATTTACCCACAGTATTTGAAAAATCCAGCAATATTGATAAATAATTATTTTACTGGCGATCGGTACAGGCCGCGCTAGCCGCAGCTACCATAAAATGAAAACAATTAAGTGGGCTGAAAAGGTTTTTACAAACATTTTTATTTGCTACAATCATTTCAATTTATAAACTGAATTCTGATTGTAAATAATTGCACCCCTTGTGTTTTTATATGATATTTGTATAGTATCGTTTCTGCGGCGCAGCATTTTTGTTTGTAGGTACTCGTAATTCTAAAGAGGCAATGATTAGTCAACAATAATAATTAGTCTTAATGATTAGTCTAGTAGTAATAATAATTAGTCTTTTGGTGCGAATGTAAAGTAAGTAACTATAGTTTTTAGTAGTTTTATGTTATTTGATTTGAGAAAGTTATCTCAGCCTAATTTAACCACGTGAAGGTTTGATGAGTTGTCTTTCTAAATTCCTCATGAGTTTATCTCAATTTAATTATGCTTATTAACGGCGTAGAAGCCGTATTTAAGCGATTTGAGTGAAGTTTTATTTTAAAACTATAAAGACAATTACTTTCCAATTTAAATGTCATGTATTATGGGTGTTTAATCTAAAATCGCTTAGAAGAAAAGACGATTGGATAAATTTTTTTCGATAGAAAGTTCTTCCTAAAGTTGTTCAAAAATCTTAGTTTTTTAAGTTGTATTGGAAACTACAATGGATGTAATTGTAATTTTTGTTTTAATGTGTCGGTAATACTTATATCCAAAAACGCTTAGAAACAGATTTTTGATAATTGACTTAGTTTTTCAGTAATTAGGTAAAGGGTCGTTTTTTTGTTATATTCTTCCGCGACGCTACATATCGCGCCTACCAACGTATCCGTGAGAGTGAGAAAGACAAAAATAAATTCAATAAATCCCCTTAAGTATTTGTTAAGTGTGTATCTCAATTTAATTATGCGTATTAATATAAATGTACCTACAACTTCCAAAAGTGTTTTGCATTATGTTTCGTTTTATTGGTAAATGAACTAAGTAGAAGAAACGGCGACTTGTAAAGAGTGCCAACTGTCAAGTGTCAACTTTTGAATGCCTTTTTGAACGTGGAACGTGGGCATCCTATTGGAATGAAAGGAAAACTTGTATTTCAATTCAATTGTATCAAAATTATTTTCGAAACCTTTTAACAATTTTATTTTCGAAGAGCATCGAGAAAGCATCGAACCAAAAGCGAAAACTTGATATTCTGAATAAAGTACGCCTGAATTGGTCCAACTTTGTATCAACGAATATACCTATAATATTACTAAGAGGTCGGATATCAGATATTTTTTTTGACCTACCTGACCGGGAAATCGTTGTTGTGGCATTCAGAGGTATGAAAAATAGAGCTTTCCGACCTATTCTCAGATATACCGAATGTAGACAAAAAATATCATACAAATCCGTCGAGCCGTTTGGGAGAATTTTTGTTAGAAACACTGTGACACGAGAATTTTTTATACAGGGTCATATATAATAAATACCAAATCTCTCTCGGCCTGTAGGTGTTTACATTATAACTAACAACTTTTGTTCTACGTGTTTTAAAAATTCAGTATCAATTAATTATTTGATACGAAAAATTATATATCATGTTATTTCTGTGACATTAATTACACTGTGAAATCACTCGAGGCGCGCGCTACCGATGTTGCCGTTGTCAAATAAAATTTAGGTAAATACTACCGTTACTATCGTTCGTTTTCAGTAACATGAACAGTTAAAAAGGTTTACTTATTGGATTTTTCGCAGTGTCTTAAATAACACATTGTTGGCTTGCGACAGTAAAATTGTGGGAATCGAAGTATAATCTTCACATGCTTATAAATAAAAATCATCTAGCTAGGATTCATTTTTAGAAATATCAGTCATTCAGATATTTAAAATTTTAAATCCGTAGCCGCCACTCTCCATGCAGTTGCACCCATAGTACGTACATATGTAGTACCAGACAAGTGTATTATTTATACCGGTCAAAGACAAGTGACAAATCTATTCAATTTGTATTTTGTATCTTGACCAATGAGTGTTCTACGTGTGTACAATATACAGCTAATTTTGGAATTAAATATCTGCACCCTGCTGTAGTCAAATAACTTATCTATTCCATTTCTTCATCAAACATTCATTGCTTTTGGTGCGCTTATGGGTCGTAATTCAAAAAGTGTATGTAAGGACACGAACGATAGAAACGAGAAGATCCGCAAAAGAACCAAATAGGCCGCCATAGCTCAACGTGCCGCAAAACTGAAGTGGAAATGGGCGCGGCACATGTTTTCAATGCGGCTCTCAAGTTTTTTTCATAATTTGTAAGCTAGTAAGACATAGTAGGATTAAGGCACTTATATTGCGAGAACTATAGGTAGGTAATATCTTCACATATTATATACTAGCTTTTGCGCGCGGCTTTGCCCGCGGTAATTTCGATTTTTCACAAACCCAGAGATTCAGATTTTTCAAAAACCTAAATTTCCTTATCAACCTTTATACTTACTTTCTAGAAAGTAGCTTATGTGGTAATTATGGGATATCGTCTATCTCCATTCCAAATTTCAGCCAATCATTTCCGGGACAAAAAGTAGCCTTTGTATTAATCCAAGTAACAATCTTTCACCACTTAAATTTCCAGGCAAATCGGTTCAGTAGTTAAGGCGTGGAGGAGTAATACTTCCCTCGCGTGAACTTCGTTTTTACACAAATTTTGCGGTAAACACGGATTTTCCAGAATAAAAGATAAGCTGTATAAAAATCCAGGATATCGTCTATCTTCTCTCCATAACACTAAATCATTTCTGTAGTTACAGCATAAAGGATATTTCTACCGCGAAAATTACGGTTTTTCACATATATCTCGGAATCTATGGATATATCCGGGATAAAAGTAGCCTATGTATTAATGCACGATGTAATCTATCTCCATTCCAAATTTCAGCCAAGTTGGTTCAGTAATCGCAGCGTAAAGGCTTTTTCTCCTACGTGGAAATCGATTTTTCAAAAATCCCGTTAAACCATGGATTTTTCCGGGATGAAAAGTAACCTTAGTTCTAAATCATTACATAATTTACCTTTGATCCAAATTTTTTATCAAATCGCTTCAGTAGTTACGGCGTAAAAGAGTTTTTCCCGCGTGAATTTTGGTTTTTCACATATCTCGCGGAAACCATTGATTTTTCGGGATAAAAAGTAGCCTATTCATTAATCCAGGATATAATCTATATGGTTTCCAAATTTCAGTCAAGTCGGTTCAGTAATTACGGCGTGAACGATTTTAATCTGGCGTGGAATTGGATTTTTCAAATATCCCGCAAAAAACCGCGTAATTTTCCGAGATAAAAAGTAACCTAAGTGCTAGATCATTATATAATGGACCTCCAATTCAAGTTTTAGCCTAATCGTTTCAGTAGTTGCGGCGTAAGGGAGATTTTCTCCTGCAGGAATTTTGGTTTTTCACACATCCCGCGGAAATCATGGATTTTTTCGGGATAAAAAGTAGCCTATGTATTAAACCGGGATATAATCTACCTCTATCCCGAATTTCAGACAAATCGATTCAGAACTTGTGACGTGAAGGAGTATTTCCCCCGCGCGTATTTCTATTTTTCACAAATTTCGCGGGAACCATAGATTTTAGTGGGATAAAAAGTAGTATATTTATTAATCCAAAATATAATTTAACTCTTGTTCAAATTTCAGCCAGTTCCGATCAGTAACTGCGGCGTGAAGGAGCATTTCTTCGTAATATCTTTGGACCCCCGTTTCACCCCCCTAGGAGGTAGTCTCGTTAGTAGGGGTGGAATTAAAAAATCGAGGAACTTTGTTATTTTTATCCAAAATCCTACTTACCGATTTCAATGAACATAACTTGAAAATTGACGGATTCCCATATATGTAAAATAAAATTACTTATTTAACACCCTTAGCGGTAGAATTTCAAAAATTCCTTTCTTAGTACACATCTAGAGTGTTAAAAGAATATTCCCTGAAAATTTCATGTTTCTACGTTCAACCGTTTGGGCAGTAGCTTGTCCAAAGCCAGCCAGCCGGGACCAAGCGTTTTCCAGTTTCAACCCCCTTTTTAGAGAGTTAGGGGTGAAATTTCCAAAATCCCTTGGACACCCATTCTCTTATTTTTATTCAGAAGTCTATATACCAATTTTCATGAATCTAACTTGAAAAATGAAGGACTTTCATACGAACCTAAATCCCTTATTTAGTCCCCTTAGGGGTAGAATTTCAAAAAATCCTTTCTTAGCGAGCGGTTTGGGTTCACAAATAATCTTCCCTGAAATTTTCTAGTCACTACGTTCAGCCGTTTGGGCTGTAGCTTGTCTGTCAGTCAGTCACTCAGGACAAAGCCTTTTATAGTTATAGATGTACATATTCCCTTTAGTCTCAATTTTTAAGAAATCAGTTTTAGTGACTTCGATGAGAGTAACTCACAAAGTACTCGAGTCTTGGACATAATCCTAAAGCGAAGCTTTTAACAAAAAAAATGTGAAGATTATATTTGAGGCACAGACCGATCCCGCAATCTTACTGTCACAAGCCTCTAATACGTTTTTAGATTACAAATTACGAAAAAATAAAATTAGAATGTGGTCGCAAACCTTCGCATTGAGCTGATAATCCTGACTCCCAAGATACGGGTTGTTGCCTAGTTTGGGAGTCAGGGATTTCAACCTTTTGTTGACAAATATTTGTTTCATTTGTTTCATCTGTAAGTAGAAGACTTGAAATTATGTTATAGATTTCCGAAGGTCGCCCATCTGAGCTCGATGCATTTTCTAGGTGCTAGGTAGCACATAGGATGGATGGGAAGGGTGGACATATTCATAGGTATACTAGCTGACCCGGCAAAGGTTGTTTTGCCATTTAAATTATGTCTCACTTGGAAAAATAGTCGTATTCCTAGACCAACCGAATATACTCAAAAGATTTATAAAAATCTCTTGAGCGCTCTTAGCGACTTGCTGAAAATAGGGCTAGGAACTCGCAAATACGGGCAAGAGAATGTAGCACTGATCGTTCACTTCGTCTTGCAGAGCAAAATGCGAGATCATCGCAGTTATACGAACGACAGTCAAGTGCTGAGCGCTCTCAGCAACTTGCTGAAAATAGGGCTAGGAATAGGAACTCGCAAACACGCAACCCCCTTCTCCCGCACTGCCCCTCTCACGAAGAGTTAGTTACTCGATGCGCTGCGTGGCGGCCGCCGCATTTTTTTTATTTTAATTTCATGATAATATCTTTTGAATGGAATGTCCGATTTCAATAATTCAAAAAGTAATCATCAGGTATTGAGACAGTCTTGAATGTTAAATTATTTATTTGGATAATAAAAATTTATAAATGGTATGGATAACACGGTCTGATTTTGGTCGGCATTTCTATCAATTTGTTAAATGTAAAAAAGTAGTTATAGTGACGTAACTATAATAGTTAGACATATGGTCTCGCGAAGTTTTTTGTAGATATTGATATCAATATATATATATATATATATATATATATATTACATATAATAAATCTGTACAAGTCGAATTTCTGTACAGTGAAAAGAAATGCTAAAAACCGAGTCAGGGGGATGTAAGAAGTGAAATAGAACCAATTTAGAATTTTTTCAATTTTTTTGTTTCTCTGTTTGTCTGTTTGTCTGTTTGTCTGTCTGTTTGTACGGGCTAATCTTTGGAACGGCTGGACCGATTCCAATGAAATTTTGTGTGGTGGTAGCTTATGTCCCTGGTCAACATATAGGATACTTTTCATCCCGGTAAAATAAAAAGTTCCCGTGGGATAGTTAAAAAACTGCAATTAATTTAACAGCTTTGTAAACAACAACTAATGAACTTAATTTAGTAAAATTTTTTATGCTGATACCTTACGTTGCCTTCAACATATAGGATACTTTTCATCCCGGTAAAATAAAGAGTTCCCGTGGCATAGTTAAAAAACTGCAATTAATTTAACAGCTTTGTAAACAACAACTAATGAACTTAATTTAGTAAAATTTGTTATGCTGATAGGTACCTTACGTTGCCTCTTTAACAAAATATATATATAGTAAAAAACCGCGGGAACAATCATTACAAAAACAGTGTTCAGCAGGCGTCTTTCAGTGGATTTAATTGAAATGTTTAATTAATGATATTATTAAGATACCTTTCATTACGAAAAATTTAAAAGTTAAAAAACCTTAAAAAAAAGTTGTTAAAACACTTAGGTACACTAATAAACATAAAATCACATGTTTTTATATATATATAAAAGAGAGTTACCACTCACTCACTCACTGACTAATCACGATATCTCAGGAAGTATAAAGCCTACAAACTTGAAATTTGAAAGGTAGGTTCTTTGTAATGGGTAGGTGTCAGCTAAGAAACGATTTTGAGAAACTACCCCTCTAAGGGGGTGAAATAGGGGTTGGAAGTTTATATGAAAGTCCCGTGTTTTTGAAGTAAGAGACGTGAAAATTGTCATTTAGGTTATCAGCTTCAGATATTAAAAATTTGTATAAGTCGTTTTGGAAAATTCCCCTTTAAGGGTGGTAAAATAGGGGATGAAAGTTTTTTATGTGAAAATTTTAATATTGTTACTGTTGACTTGAAATTTGGAAAGTAGGTTCTTTCTAATGGGTAGTTAAGAAACGGTTTTGAGAAAATCCTTCCCTAAGGGGGTGAAATAGGGGTTGGGAGTTTGTATGAAAGTCCCGCGTGAAACTCGGCATTAGCACTGAACCTATTTTGGGAGCGGCGTATTTAAAGTACGAAAGTATATATGTGCACATTACACTATAATATAATAAAGGTGAAAGTTTGTATATATGTGTGTGTTTGTCTGTTACTCCTTCACGCTGCAACTACGAATCCGATTTAGCTGAAATTTGGAATGGAGATGGATTATTACCTGGATTAACACATTATGGTACTTTTTATCCCGGAAAAAGCGATGGTTCCCGCAGAAGTAGTGAAAAACCTAAATTCACGCGAGCGGAGCCGCGGGCAACAGCTAGTATTCTATAATATTGTCGAACATTTTTTTGTCCTATCATTAATACTCTTCGCAGCGTATGCGATGACAGACATTTTATGGCTAATTTTTTTACACCTTCGGTTGGTTTTAATAGGAATTCCTAAAGATTTCTATAGTAATCTAGTACTAAATATAGCCTATGTTACTCAGTGATAATGTAGCTTTCTAATGAAAAAAGAATTATTGAAATCGGTCCAGTACTTTTTGAGTTTATTCGTTACATACAAAAATACAAAAATACAAATCTTTCCTCTTTATAATATTAGTGTAGATAAGTACTTATAGTACAGGGTACTACTACTAAGTGCTACTAAGTAGTATAACTACTTAAACTTATACTAATCTACTTATTGAAACGCTCCAGTCTTCCAATACTCGCTCAACTCTGGGCAAATGTGCAATGTGCATTCAATCAATATAATCACGTTGTTGCGCTTGAGTGAGTTCGTATTCAGCTCTGGTGAATCTGAGTCTTGTTACGGAGGCACGCCTCTATTTCTCTCACGTCATGTCCTTTTACTTTAGGATTCCATATCTACCTTACAAGGCAAAAACCAAAGACAATTGGGACTCGTTCACGGAGGGCTGCTTACAAATACGTAGATACATAATAGGTACCTATAATAAGTAATTGGCCAAGTGCGAGTCGGACTACAACACGAAGATTTCCGTACCTAACATTATCTATATAACGTAGCGGCGTAAGCATTATATATACAAGCCAAAAAGCAGCCATAGGAAACTGCTCGCGTATACTAAATTTGTGACTACAATCAAATGTATGCACGAATTTTGCGTTCTACTCGCGTATAGTTTGCCACGTACACGTGCGCGTGCATCTTTGCAATTTATACGAGGCCAAACCCATAGGAATTTGCTCGCGGATAACAATGCTATTTTATTTGTTGAGTTTGTTGTGGGCTTCTTCTCAGTGCAGGGCGCGTTTGAACCCTCGTAAACTTAGTTTTAAGTCGTCTTGTAGTTATCACCATAGTTACATAATTTGTAAAATATATCATATTGACGTTTTACAAGTGCCTTGTAAGTTAGGCCTATGTGAAATAAATATATTTTGAGTTTGAGTTTTGAGTTTGAGTTTGAGTTTATTGTATAGCTTATAATTTAGGCCTATGTGAAAAATTTTTTTCATTACAAATGTTAGTATTGACCACTTCATTAATTAATGGTTGTATGTCATTAAATGGCAAACTGGAATATTGTAAAACATAAAAAAAAACCAAATATATCTACCTATTCCGAAATTGTAACCAAAATTAAAGTTAGGTTATGTTATGGTTTGACATGATTCCTGCCACTTACAACCCGGGTGCCAAATCAAGAGTGAATAGGCATCTTCTAGGCAAGCGCGTTCCACCTTGGACTGTATCATCACTTTCCATCAGGTGTGATCACAGTCAAGCGCTAGCCTATATAGTATAAAAATAAAAAAACCGGCCAAGTGCGAGTCGGACTCGCGCACCGAGGGTTCCGTACTCAAGAAGTACTGAAGCAAAATAAGCTTAGGTAGTTATAGCTAGGTACTTTTAAGATTCGTTCGTACTAATGTAGATGTAACACGACCAAAACTGTAACGACGAAAGATGTAAAACGGTAATAATTACCTTTGTTAATGAACCGCAAAACTAACTTTGTTTGTAGAGGTTTATTGTTAATATCAAAAAAACTATGCTAGTTAGAGCATTGGCTATAGTTTTCCTGTAAAATATACGTAAATTGCTATTGACCATAATTATTTGAGATTTTTGGATTGGTAAACTCCGGAGATAAGGGGGGGGAACGGTATTTTTTTAGACATTTTCCCCGATAAATCAAAAACTATCATGACTAAAAATAATTAAAAATCGGTTTTAGAATGTACAAAGTAAACCCTTTCATATGATACCCCACACAGTACATTTATCTCACTGTTAAATTTCATCATCATCGTCATCAACGGCGCTACAGCCCTTTGTGGGCCCGGGCCTGCTCCAAAAGATTCCTCCATCGGTCTCTGTCCATTGCATTCGTTTCCCATCTTTTTATTCCTACGGCTTTTACATCTTGCTTCACTCCGTCCAGCCAACGAAGCTTTGGCCGACCAACATTTCGACGGCCGTCTGGGTGTGAGATCAGTAGTTTTTTTGGTGGCCTCTGGTCACTCATGCGTTGTACATGTCCAGCCCACTGCAATCTTGCGATCTTTATGTGCTGGACGATGTTTGGTTCACCAAAGATATCATACAATTCGTGGTTGTAACGGATACGCCACAGACCGTCCACCTCTACCGCACCAAATATGGTCCGCAATACCTTCCTTTCGAATATTGCGAGGGCTTCTTCGTCTTTTTTACTTATGGTCCAGCACTCACTACCATAAGCTAATATTGGTCTTATAAGTGTTTTGTATAGTGCCACTTTGATATTTCTAGTCAGGAGTTGTGATCTCAGGTGTTTCTTCAGCCCATAGAACGTTCTGCTTGCAGTTGCAATTCGTCTCTTGATTTCTGCTGACATATCATTTTTGTTGGTTATCAAGGACCCTAAGTAGACGAATTCAGAACACTGGTTTAAAGTTACGTCACCCACTTTGACTTTATCATTCTGTTGCAGGTTCGATTTACTTGAAAGCATGTACATCGTCTTTTGCTGGTTTATGCTGAGACCCATTTTTTCGGCGCTCTTTCTGATTCGCGTATACTCGTCTTGTACTCGTAGTAGTCGAAGTTCCTCGCTATTATATCGAGGTCATCCGCATATCCCAGAAGTTGAGAAGACTTGTAAAAAATAGTGCCAGTCGTTTGCGTCTGGGAATCCCTGATACATTTTTCCAGAGCGATGTTAAAAAGAAGGCACGATAATGCATCTCCTTGTCTAAGACCGTTAATGGTTTCAAACGTGTTGCCTACATCGTTCTGTACTTCACGCTATTGAGGGTGTGGCTTAATGTCATTTTTACTAGTTTCATGAGTTTTGCAGGGATTTTGAATTCATGCATTGCCTCATACAGTTTCGCTCTTGAAATACTATCATAGGCAGCCTTAAAATCGATGAATATATGATGCGTTGGGATGTTAAATTCTAGCATTTTTTCTAGAATCTGGCGAAGCGAAAAGATTTGGTCTATTGTGGATCTATACGGGCGGAACCCACACTGATATTCTCCAACAATTTCCTCTGCGTAAGGTAGAAGCTTATGAAATATGATGTTGGAGAGTACTTTATAACACGTATTTAGTAGAGTAACTCCTCTATAGTTAGAGCATATAAGTGCGTCTCCTTTCTTAAGTAAAGGGCATATCAAACCAACGTTCCACTCTTCCGGCATTTTCTCATTAGTCCAAATACTTATAATCAGCTAGTGTATTGCTTCGTGAAGTTGTTTACCTCCATATTTTATCATTTCGCTTGTAATCCCATCGCTTCCTGGAGATTTGTTATTTTTTAAACTTTTGAGTGCCTGTCGCGTATCCTCTACATTGGGGGGTTGAATTTCAATTACATTTAAGTTGTCCTCTATCTCTGTATTTTCCTGTAGTTGGGTGTTGTTGGGGTTTAGCAGTTCTGTAAAGTGTTCTGTCCACCGAGCGAGTATGTCAGTCTTATCATTGACAATAAGACCACTTTTATTTCTTACTGCTATACTTCGTGGCTTAAACTCTTTACGTTGTTGGTTTACCTTTTGGTAGAACCTTCTGCTTTCATTCTTCGAATACAGATAATTTAGTTCTTTTACTTCATTGCACTCTGACTGCCTTTTCTTTTGTTTATGTACTCGCTTTTCTATGCGCCTTAACCTTTTATATTCCTCTAATGTTCGCCTGGTTCTAACTTGTTGATGTCTAGAGCGAGCTTCGTTCGAGCTTCGTTCTTTTTGCTAGTTAAATTTCAACCCTCCGATTTTCCCCCCTTTTTAAATAAGAACAAAAATAATTTCCATTTTTTTTATTCCAGTGTCATTGGGCCACTAATATACACAACTATTCCAAATTTTATATCGATAGCTCTGGTAGTTACTGAAATAATCGAGTGTGACGGACAGACAGACAGACGGAGAAAGTCGCACCATAAGGGTTCCATTTTACCATTTTGGTACGGAACCCTAAAAAAAATTTGCGCCCGCAAAGTGCGGGCTCTACTGTATCACTTCAGTTTTTTTATGAAAATTCGTGAAACAACCACTTCATGATAATATTAATTGTTATTGCCGGCTGTATTATGAAATGACCAATATTAGGACCGGGCCAGGAACTAAGAATATTTATTTATATTAATCGTTTTGAGGAATTATGCCATACAAAATTTGTCAAAATGTCAAATTTATTCCTTAGATAACGATTATCTGGCTATTGAAAAATTTGCCCTTAAATAGTTACGCCGATATTTTAATTACTATGAAAGAAACATCAACAAATCTAATGGATGGCGAGCCCGCAACTGTTTGAAAAAGTTTGCATGCGTACCTACCAGCACTGTATGTTATGGAACACGCTAGTTATACATAGGCTACTACAAAGTATATACTCGAGTATTTACGTACCGCTGTTGTATAGATTGAATAAACTTATTTAAAAAGTTATTTGCAATCTAGTTTTACACTCTTACGTCCTTGCCTTGTACAGAATGTAAATACGCAACGTAGCGAGATGATGATGCAAAAGCCAGGAGTTGGTAAGTACATCGGCCAAAAACTACCAAAAATCACGTTTGTTGCAGCCCCTTTAAATATTTTCTCAAGATATTGAACGTGTTATTTTAAAAATAAATCTGAGATATTATTTCTTAGGCCTAGTATTTTAATAAAATTAATATTCCAAATCACAGGTCATTTAATAAGTTATATACAACTTATTAAATGACCTGTGATAGTATGTGTTCATTTTACTATAAATTATTTTGTAATTGTTATCAGCGTAATAACAAGTAGCAACTGTGGCAAGTGAGCTGTGATAGTTTTTACTCAAGTTTTTAGTTTTAATCTGATGAATAGACGGCTGTTCTGAATGCCATAATAAAATAATTCTTTTCATCACACTTGGTCGTAACGTGGAACTTATTTTAACTTATTAATATTAAACAGGCGTATTTTATGAAAGAATACGATTAAATTAAGTTTATGCATACCTCTATTCTTTAATATATAAAATTCTCTCGCCATTCTTTGTTACCAAACTCCTCCGAAACGGCTCGACCGATCGTTATGAAACTTTCAGTTATGATCACTGGGTCTCGTAGCGGGTTGTTATCTATTTTATCTACGCTCATTGCTTAAAGTTCGAATTATAAAATCGAAATGTGTCAAATAATTACCTACTTTATTCACAGACTTCTATAATTATTAAAAAGTTATTCATAATAACATCGCTCTACTATGGAAATATTTAAAGAAAGTTGTATAATATCCATAACGATACACGGCTCTGGACTCCTGTATTTGTATCTGGGGTTTTGAAGGAATTGATTACAGTACCGCTATCGGCAATACAACGGTTAACGGTTACAATTATTATCTGGGGTAGGTAATATTTTTTATGTAATATTTTTTTAAGTGAATCCACAGACAACATATAGTTGGTAGTCATTGCCGAGAGTATAGATGGGCCATGATTGACCATAGACAACAACACAATGTCTAACGTTCCGCGTAACGTTCCACCTGGGCCTGTGATTATGATTATGATTACGATTACGATTACGACTACGATTACGATTACGATAACGATTACGATTATGACGTTATCTCGTAAATCTATCGTCCGTAAACCGACTTTACAGACAACTAATTTTTTTTGTTACTTAGTAAAAACTTTGCGCTGAAAAATGTCTAGTAGTGAAACCTACTAAAGAAAATTTCACTCCACCTGACATCTTAGTAGTTGCAATGATTTACGACAAAAGTTAGCAAGATTTTATGATTTGGATTTATGATAATAACTAGCTGACCCGGCCACGCGTTGCTGTGGCTAAAGTTTTTGTTATATTAATAAATTAAAATTGCGACTATAATTTGAGATTTAAACTATCCTATCTCTCAAGTTGGATCGAACTGCACATGGTGTGCGAATTTTATCATAATCGGTTCAGTAGTTTAGGAGTCCATCGCGGACAAACATCGTGACACGAGATTTATATATATTAAGATAAGATATGAGCGTAGATAAAGTAGTGTATGAAACTCTACATAATTAGGTATTAAAACACTCGTGTGATACTATTAAAAAACTCGCCTGCGGCTCGTTTTTTAAACTCACACTCGTATTTTAATACCCCCCATTATGTAACCGTTACATAAACTACTATTTTTATATCCCTGTCAATTCTCTTCATTTTTTCTCTTCTTCAAAAATTGCGCATAAAAATGTCCTCCGGTCCAATAAAATTATTAAATAACTACATAGTGAAACCAAATAAAAGTCTTTTATTAATATCATCCAGGAATATAAAAAATAGATAACAACCTGCTCCGGGACCCAGTGATCATACACTGAAAGTTTCATAACGATCGGTCAAGCCGTTTCGGAGGAGTTTGGTAACAAATAAAAGCAAGAGAATTTTATATATTAGCTATACTACTAGCTGACCCGGCATACGTTGTTTTGTCATTAGGGATATAAAAAAATAGATAACAACCCGCTACGAGACCCAGTGATCATAACTGAAAGTTTCATAACGATCGGTCGAGCCGTTTCGGAGGAGTTTGGTAACAAAGAATGGCGAGAGAATTTTATATATTAAAGAATAGAGGTATGCATAAACTTAATTTAATCGTATTCTTTCATAAAATACGCCTGTTTAATATTAATAAGTTAAAATAAGTTCCACGTTACGACCAAGTGTGATGAAAAGAATTATTTTATTATGGCATTCAGAACAGCCGTCTATTCATCAGATTTTTATTTCGTCTAGTCATCAGACAGTTTTTGGTATGATTTTATGTTTCATTTTGTACATATAAAGCTTATTTAATTTTTTTCGACTAAGATACGTTACTATAATGATATACCATACCATACCGTACCATAGTCTAAAAGCTAGTATCTAACTAGTAATTTTCCAAACAAAGCGATTCAAATTAATCTCTTATTCATTTGATACGATACACTTCCGTCCGTAAAGTAATCAATAAGTCATAAGTATGAGCAATTCTATCACTATAGTACAATACCCATTTAAGTCTGTCGATTTTTAGGTACACAGTTCAGTGTTAAAATTCATAATCTATCATAAAGTCTGCGTACGAGATAATTTAAATACTAATCTTCTGACATAATATACTAAGTAGAAATATTAGTATTACTGAGATATAGATTCTAGGTAGGTACATATTTTTAAAAATATGTCGCAAATGCCATGAGCACAGCAATGTTGTTTATGATGTAAAATTCGCAAATGACAATCGCAATTGGCAAAGCAATTGAATTTTCTATGAAGCCCAGGATTTGTTTACGTAGTACCTACCTACTCTACATTTTTTTTATCATGGCGCCACGGATTCCAAGGGTCAGTGGAATTCTAGTGTATGTACAGTCGCAGAATAAAAAGGTTCGTCAATTTTCAAATTGATTCGTTTGCACTAGTCGATTGTTTTAGTATGTTGACATTATGGACTCTTGCAGTACTAGTGCAAGGAAAAATCGACACTATGGCGAACCTTTTCATTCCGCGACTGTACTTGAAGTTTGTGACACCAAGGACGCACCTTTTTGTATCTAAGTATATGTATAAAAGGGAGCGTGTTTGCTTTGATGCTACAGTGTTTGCTACAGGCTTAATTTCACAATAGTATAACAACTTCACGTACTCGTAAACTATATAGCTACGTTGTTTGAATTTAAGGAATTTGTTTTTTATACGTTAAAATTCGTTAGTGTTAATAAAATAATGCTAAAACTAAATATATGTAAATAGGTTTTGTGATGAAAGTGTTGTTACTCCAGTGAAAGTCCGCAGGTAAGTATCGGCGCCCGTGGCTCGGACGTTGCGGCTAGGGAGTGCAGGGAAGAGGCTCACCGTTGTAGAGGAGCGTGGGCTCGGGATCGCGCGGCGACGGGCCCGGCGCGGTGGCGGCGGGCGCGGGGCTCCGGCCTCGCCCCTCGCCGACCACGTCGATCTCCTCGTCCGACTCGTCGGCGAGCTCGGTCGTCGGAGCCGCCTTCCACTTCTTGGCCATGAGGCAGCGCGGCATGGCGGCGCCCGCATCGGCCTCAGCGCGACCGCATCAGCGAGAAACAGACGAACAGAGAAAAAGAGAGAAAAGAGAAAGAGCGGCGCCCCGGGCGAGCGGCGTGACAGGCGATCGCGCGCGTCCTCTTGCGTTGTGAGGGTGGCCACCGCGGAATGCGGTATATATCGCTGGCGGGGAGGTGCGCGCGCCGCCACTTCGATCGATGGGGTGGCGGGTGGCGGTCCACGCCGCGCAAACTTTGCCTGCCAACTTGGAGCGAGGCTCGGGAAGCTGGCGCGGGCCGCAACAGCAGCGCGCCCCGCGAGCAACCGGTGGAAGTAGCGGCCTTCGCGGGCACGCTGCACCCGGCACCGTGCCTTGTTGAGTTGTTGCTGCTGAGCGCTGCGTCACGCGAATTGCGGCGACCGTTTTGTACAAGTTTTTTTTTCACTTTACATTTGACAGGGCTAGTTTCATCAAAATTGATCTATCCTATGTTAATTAATTAAGCAGTTAAAGTCCTCATCTCAAATGGGAAAAACGGAGCCATTGTAGAATCACCAAAATTTCACAGAATGTTTGCTATATGTTATCGTTATATCAATAAAATATAATGAAGCATTTATGAACTTGACTTGGACCAAATCTTGCGTTTTCAAGTTTAATATTTCGCAAATGAAACCCTTTATAGAAAAACGCCGTTCCCACTTCCCTTAGCCACGATATTTTTTGAAAGAATTTTTATAAACGAGAAAAAACCATACTAAATCCACACAAAAATTATCATGTTATGAAATGAGACTAGATTAATGATAATTTTGAAAGTTTCTAGGATCTTATAAGTATAATTTGGGAACTATTCCGTTACGTTAGTACTGTTCCAATATATTATACTTTCCTAGAGGGATCAGCGGGGCTAGACAAAGTCACAGTCGTTTGGCGTTAACGCTAGTCGACAAAAATGTATGGGACAAAACAAATGACTGTAGAAAAACCACGATTACTCTTTGTCGACTCCAGCACGTTATATTACAGTAGTATCACCGTTAGCCGCTCGCCATTTCGTCACTTTTTCGGAGGTAGGCAAAAGAAAAAACCTCGACTCTGCATAAACGACGGCCGGAATACCTCATTCACAGTTTAGTGCATCGCTGTTTCGCACGTTTTAAATCATAATTAATGTTTTGTTTTTTCTCTCGAGATAAGAAGGAGGTATATAGTTTTTTTATCATTCCGAAAAGGAAGAATCATAAAAGTGGTGTTTGTGATTTTGATTATTTAGTGAAAATACTGTCGTCGAGCATCTTCACCGGATAGCGTTAGTACGCAGCATAACCCGAGCCGTGAGTACCTACTCAATTATAAAATGAAAGTACTCGCTTCGGCAGTACATAATAAATACTAAAATCGGAACGCCCCTGCGCAAGGATGACACGCAAAATCGTGAAGCGTTCCACATTTTTAGTACCTAACAGCATCTGATATGGTCATAGTGACTAGGATATCTGACTCTCACTCAGCAGGCTCGGGTTCGATTCCCGGCAACGGAAACAGATCACAAGCAGGCTGCGTGTTTCTCAACTAGGAGTTTCACATACACCTTTACAATAGAGGGTTGCGTGTTTCTTATTCAGGAGTCTCACATACGCCCATACTATACAGGGTTGCGTGTTTCTCATCTAGGAGTCTCACATACACCCTTTACTGATAACCGAAGCATAACTGCTACGCAGACAGCGAGCCAATCGCCGCCATTGATGTCGACGTCACGAAGGATGCTTTTACTGGAACGAATGTAAGTAGGTACGACGTTGCTGACATCGGCCCCGCTGCAATATCGGCTGTTTTGGTCTCCAGCGTGCCTCTTGTCCCAGTTACCTGTTACTAGTTGCTGTACGATTGCTGCTGTGACGGATTTACCTACAGAATATTAGACCCATTCTGAGCATGTTAAAAAATGATCCGATAGGATAGAAAATAAGCAAGTATTAATTCTTCGTGCGCTGTCATCACCATGCGTAGCTATTAGGTACTTTACTCTTATCCTGTAAAGATGAAAAATCGATACCTGCTTAAGCGGATTCTGCTTAAAGTGATTCGGTTTGAATCTTAAACATAATATTATATTCTACATATCGACTCTTCCTGAGGAGACTATTTTTTTTTTACGACAATTTGACTGAAACTTAAAGTCAAGCGCAGATAATTAAGATCTACAGCAAGATTTGTAGTGCACAGCCACCAGCAGGCAGCCGTTTTTGCTCGGCCGCTTGCGCGGCAAGGCGGACGACGAGTCACGTGACGCATCGACGCAGCTTCCCGCTTCCTCGAAGAAGACATCGTGGCAGCAGCTTCCACGACACACAAGGAACGGTAAAGCCGGGAGGCCGCTTAATTTATTTCTACAATGGCTGACTATTAATTTAATGCCAATCATTATTAATAATTATTTCATGTTTATGATTTAGTATCAATAATTCTACAATTTCATAGTGGATATCAGGTTATGTCATGTCATAACCATTGCCATACTTCGTGACTATATATAATATAAAAAAGTAAAATATACTACTAGACAGAATATTAAATACCTATTGTTTTAAAGTAATCTGTAGATAATCTTTTTACATAGGAGCATTATTTCAACCATTTTACTTCCAATATGAAGGAATTGGATAAATAAACTCATAAATACATAGTTTTTCTAAAGTAGAAGACCTTAAGAACAAGTATTAAATAAATATCAAAAAATAGTTACGTCATGTGTACACCTTGAATAAAGATATAATTATTTCCTTTTTAAGTAAATAAATATTTAGATAACAATTTAAAAAAAAAAAAATTAATGCTTTCAGGGAAATAGCAATCTCTGTGAATTTAATGTGTTACCATTTGGATTCAATTCAGCTCCAGTATTTACTAAAATTAAGCCTGTTGAAAAAGTATTGCGACCCATGTATACTTTGTCATCTTTTATCAAATATTCATTTTTAATGGGGTTTAAAATAATTGTTTACGAAACGTGGCCGATACAAGATCCGACACTTAAATACTAAGGATTTATTTTCTATTTATTACAAATAAAAGTGTGTTAACTACAAATTAATTCTGTTAATAATTATTCAATAAAGCCATAACATAATATATAAAAACAATATAATAATAACAATGTGACCATTTATAAAGAAATTAAGAATGTCAACCGTAGATACCTACTGCTAGTGTTACACAAAATATTCCGAGCGCTGTAAATGTTTAAATCTACACGAATGCTGGTTAAGTAATAATATGGATATGCATCATGAAAAACAAAAGTAGTACATATGCCATGAAAACATTTACTCGTGGCTCAATAACTGGGGATCATGCTTGTGGACCATAGAGAGAACAGGAATGACAGCTACACGCACACAGTCACCAGGACCTCAGACCAGGACTTTGGACAGACTTTGGACTCAGAACGGAAAAAAAAATTGCGCCTCGTATTGACAGCGCGATTGTAATATGAAAATATCAATAGAATGGGGACATCTAATTTTCAAATTTGACAAATACACAGGCACAGGAATCATAATAATGGTGAAGATTGTATAATATAACGGTCTATGGGTCAAAGATTCAAAAGACTTATTTCATATAGGCCTGGCCTACGGGCACTTTTATACATATAATCAGTAAAATATAATTACTCTTACTTATTAGTGATTAGTATAATTGCACATGCTGATTACTTATGCAGTTCTGACAATAAAATCGTGGATGCAGAATCACAAAAACCGCATCTTAATATCTAACTATCGCTTTGAGCTTATACAAATAAAACAATCACGATGATAATAATTGGTACCTAATCCCTCGACAGATTTGTTTGCAAGTAGGAAAAACCACAAATGTATAAACGTAATAATATGTGTCATGGTGTTAGGATTCCGATATCTTTACAGTTAACGCATATATACTATATCGTGGAGAGATTTTATCTTTTCTTATTTTATCTTATTTATCTATAAATAAATAATCAGCTTAAACACATATAACAAATAAATTTTGAATACAAATCTAACTAACGGTAAAGATCAGGGATTATGTTATGGTAGTGCCTCAATGGCCTGCATAGCTGTGATACCCCCTCTATAAGATATCTACTTATAACACCAATACTTAAGCATTAATTTTAAAATCACAAGATTTTTTGATAATAATAATTATTAATGTAACGAACGCGCAGTGTTCTGTTAAACCACCGTGATTGTGTGGAATAGGTATCTTATCCGGATTTCACTACTCCGAAGAGGAGTCTTATTTAGTCATCCATCCTGGATGGTGACACCTGTAGACAATACCTACTCTTAAACAGTAGGACCCTTGTGGTATAAAACGATTTACTTATGGCTGCTGAAAGCCATAAATAGGGGATTGAATTACTTACTGTAAAACATATTTTTAATGATGGGATTTACATATTTTTAATGATGTGATTAAGAACATATTAGGTGTTCTATTCTTTTGTTCCACATGGCTAGACACGGAACAACAATTACTTCTAGATATTTTGTTTTATTTTTGTTAGGTCAAGATATAGCTAATGTTTCAACTTCTATAAAATACTTAAAGGTTTAAATTGCTTTTTGTTTAAGGCCAAAAATGTTTTTGTTGAAGGCCTGAATTGCAAAAATGTCTAATTTAACACTAATTAATGTTGACCAAGTTTCGGACTGCTCATCAGATGTATCGTACCTTTATGAAAGTACCTCAACCTATATCAACTAAAAATGGGCACCTACTTGTTGCAGCTCACAGAGTTAAAACGCTGTCTGCGATATATATAAATAATATTAATTTCACAAATACTGAAGTAGTAATAAAAATTCCAAACTGTATAAAGACCTCACGGCTGCTAGGTGCAAATATCACAAAGTTTATATTTAGCTTTAATATATCTATGGTAAAAGAACTAAGGACCTTCGAATCTATCTACGTTATTCATTTCATTCAAAAAACTTCATGGTAAAAACTCTTCTTAAACATTGAGTAGTTGGGTCAAAGGTACCATTAATAAACCTTTGGTAAACTTGAGTAATAATAAAACCCATATTCACTGCACATTACTAGGTACGCGTCGATTTCGAAAGTCTGCAGTTAGTTTATTACAGTACAGGCAGTATTAGTAATACTGCACGATTGACATTAATTTTTTTTGGCTTTTGGAAAAATACTATACTAGTATAGTATCACATGAAGGTTAATTAGAGGATTTGTTTAAAATATATCAACACAGAATTTAATTCAATTTGTTATTTTACCTTCATATTATATTTTACAAGTGGTTATAATAGATCATTCGTAATATAGGTACTTAATGTAGAGTTGTTTACAACCAATTCTAAGACCATTGTTTCGGGTATTACTTACGTGATTTTGCTATATTTCTGTTTATTATGAAAGTAGCTGTTATTATGAAAATACTCTGGTTTGTGGTTATTATGAAATGTTCTTTTTCTGATAGAAATATTAATCAATTACTTTGTTTGATATGCCAGAAATTTATGTTTCACGATACTATCTTTCTCTCAACATCTACTGTAATATAACGTGCTGGAGTCGACAAAGAGTAATTAATGATTAAACGAACTTACCTGTACGTGAAGTTCAATCATAATTACTCGAAAGTCGACTCCAGCACGTTAGCGGCCCTCCCTCCCAAGATGGACATGCCATTGCCCTGGGCGTGAAACATAAGTTGAAAAATAATCAATTTATTTTACGCACAGATTCTTTGAAGTGAGAATTTGATTTGTTCTTCAAAGAATCTGTGATTCTCAACAGCTCTGCTCTCTCTAAACTAAATGAGGTATTCCGGCCGTCGTTTATGCAGAGTCGAGGTTTTTTCTTTTGCCTACCTCCGAAAAAGTGACGAAATGGCGAGCGGCTAACGGTGATACTACTGTAATATAACGTGCTGGAGTCGACTTTCGAGTAATTATGATTGAACTTCACGTACAGGTAAGTTCGTTTAATCATTAATAATAATTACTAAACACGCTGTTTGATACTGTCGGCTGTCAATTGTCAAGCGAAGTACGCTAAAGTTATCTACAAGGTCCGCGAGAACGCCAGCGAGCGTTCAAGTTGTCGTAGTTAATTATCAAAAACAGCGTGTTTAGTACTATTATTATCGTGGTTTTTCTACCGTCATTTGTTTTGTCCATACATTTTTGTCGATTAGCGTTAACGCCAAACGACTGTGACTTTGTCTAGCCCCGCAGGGATCAACATCTAGATGCTATTGCGAATCGAATGACACCTCAATAATAACCTTTGGAGACTGCTGAAAAAAGATAGCAATGAAAGCACTTCTTCACTAGACTAGTATAATAATTACTAATACTAATAAATATATATCGACGCGGCGTGCTCGCCAAAAGTTCCCTTAAAATTACCTTTGATTTACTTCAAAATTACCTTTAATAAAAACTTTACCGTTACTGTTTACCATTACCATTTACAATTAAGAATCAAACGAACTTACCTTGTGAAGTTTGATTCCAATTATGCGAGGGTCTTAACCGAAGACGATTACATTATTTACTTGCAGCAGTACATGAGTAGGTGCTATCCTTATCACACATTTAGAGTAAGCTAGAAAGAGAAAACAATATACCTGTCTGTCCCACCACTCCCGCGCCACCCGGGCGCGGTGGGTGCTGTGACAACTCATTATTTTAGAGACGTGAGATTTTGTGTTGTTATTGACCATTTTATTTTTAAGTTCGAAGAGGGTCTGGGCGGGATGGGACGATGTAATCGTCTTCGGTTAAGACCCTCGCATAATTGGAATCAAACTTCACAAGGTAAGTTCGTTTGATTCTTAATTATACTTCGGGTCTTAACCGAAGACGATTACATTATTTACTTGCAGATGTTTAGAGCGGCAATTTTTATTAGCATGTGACAGTATAATGTAATAGTAAGAAGTAAAAATAAAATGTGTCACTCAATGCACTATGACGTTTAATATACCTCAAAAAATAATTAAACAATATAAAAATAAGAAAAAAATTATTATCAATAGACAACGGTTATATTACACTTATCGTACGCTTAATATTATTAATTAATGATAATATAAGTGTGAATACCTAGTCGATAGAACTCTCACTACTAATTACACATTAGATGAATCACTCCAGCCTGCAGCCTTGCGAACCACCTCTATATCTATACCACTGTCCTGTAACACCTTTTTTACCCAGTGTGATAGGGTCTGAGTTCCCACTTTGTTATGTGGCTTACGTATTCCTATAAAGAGATGTTCATTATTTTTTCGCAAATCCCGGGTTCTTTCTATATACGTTTTTAATGCTAAAGCTGGGCAAATGCTAGGCTTTTCATGAATAAAAGGTAATCTTATGAGTGGTTGGCAAGTTCCAGGCCTTGACGTCTTAATCAAGTCTGTAATTTTTATAACAATTGCATCTTCTTTAAACACTATATTTGGTAATTTAATTAAGCTTATTGTCTGCAATCACTGGGCAGATGCTATACATAAAAGGGTACAGGTTTTATATGCCATGTTGGATAAAGAAATTGTTTCATATGGATACATATTAGATAGGTAGCTTAAAACGGCAGTAGTGTCCCAAGTTGAATCGTATTTAGGTGTAGGGGGGCTAAGTCTGTAAGCGCCCTTCATAAACCTGTTAATGATATCATTTAAAGTAACGTTTGTACCCAGAATTATTGATAACGCTGATCTATGTGTATTTAAGCTACTATAACTAGCTCCTTCGTTAAATTTTTGTGTTAAAAATGACATTACACTATAACTATTAGCTTCAAAGATATTTAGATTATTAATCATACAATATTACCACCAAGATTGTATGGAGCTACTATACTGACGTAAGGTTTTTGGTGCAAGCGATGCCATCATTATTTCTAAAGAGGTAAGTGGTACACCGCGCCGGATCATCGATTCCCAGATAATTTCGCTGCCACCAGGACAAGGTTCATATGAAGTGGGTGGCAGCTCCTGAAAGGAGAAAACAATAAGTGTTTGTCAGGACCGAAATAATACTTTTTAGACGTAACTAGTCGTGACCACATGGGGTACCATGGCTGGGCAGGCCAGTCGGGTACAATTAGGATACCTCTTGCTTTGTCTGAAATTATTTTCTCTAATACTTTAGGTATCAGACTGAAAGGAGGAAATGCATAAAAGTTAATGCTATGCCAACTAAACGTAAATGCGTCGACTACCTCAGAAAAAGGATCCAGTTTCCAAGATGAGTACCTGGCGCATTTATTGTTTTGAGCACTTGCGAAAAGGTCAAACTCAGGTTTACCTAACAATTCGGTTATTCGCATAAAGACCGTTGCGGTGATTTCCCATTCCGTGTCTATATTAAATCGGCGAGATTCCGTGTCAGCTATAACATTATCCGAAGATTTTATATAGGAAGCGAATATAAGAATATTCCTATCTTCACACCACTGCCATATATTTCGAGTTAATTCATTTAAGTGAGGGTGTTGAACCCCCCCCCATTCCATTTATGTAACTTAAAGCAGTGGTGTTGTCGATCCTCAATAAAATATATCTTAAGTCCATAATAAGCTGCTTTTAGTTCAAGCGTATTTATATGAAGGTTTAATTCTGATTCTGTCCAGTTTCCATTCGCCCGCCGATCTCCGCATGCGACACCCCAGCCCGTACTAGAAGCGTCGCTGAATATTTCCAAAATATAATTATTGTTTTTCCGAATAGGGCTAAATGATGAATCTATATTTTCCACCCACCATGAAAATTCATTTTTTAGATAATGTTTTATATTCATTTGTTTATTATAATCATCAGTAAAATTTAATGCTAGATATTTTTCACGTTCGAACAACTTAGTGTACATCCAGCCGTAACTTACGGCTGGGCATGCGGAGGTCAGCAGTCCAATGAATTCTGCGAAATATCTAATAGAACATTTGCTTTTTTGCATGAATTCATAAGCTTTATGCTTAATACGTTTTTTCTTCTCCTCTGGTAGGGTAATATTCATGCGGTTGGTGTCCAAAATAAAACCTAAGAATTTACAGGTAGTATTCGGTTCCATAACACTCTTTTTAGTGTTTATTACAAAGCCTAATGATTCCAATGTTTCTCTGGTTTTTGTGACGTTAAGAACACATTCGGTATATGAACTACCAATACATAAAATATCCTCTAAATACGCCACTGATATTAGTCCTAATGAGCGCAAATATTGTAAAACCGGTTTCATCAGTTTTGTGAAAACATAAGGTGCGGTGCAAAGGCCGAACGGGAGAACATTAAATTGATATAATTGAGATTTCCATTCAAAACGCAACATCTTTTTATCTTCTTCATCAACTGCAATTAAAAAATAAGCGTCTTGTAAATCAATAGAGCTCATATAATAGTTATTTTGTAATAATTTTAGGGCGGTACGATAGTCCTCCATCTTAAAATGATCCGCCTTAATATATTTATTAAGCTGTTTTAAATTTAGAATAAGTCTGTGTCCCGTTCGGCTTAGGCACCGTGAAAATCGGTGAAAGAAATTGACCTTCACAAGGTGTGCAAGGTGAAATGAACTTTGACTCTAATAAGTCACAAATACAATTATCGATTATAGCGATTTGAGACTTAGAATTACAGGCACTATTTTTTGGTATAACTGTTTGCACTGGTTCTTCTTTAAATGGTATTTTATAACCTTCGACCCAGCTTAGAATAGTACAGTCGTCAGTAAATTCAGTCCACTTATTATAAAAGAACTTCAAACGTCCAGCAATAATATTCACCTGTGTATCTTCTATCGTCTCCTCGTTTGCTGCCGGGAGTAGCCGGTGTGACGTTGTAGACCCCGCGCTGGAGCCTGGCGGTTGTCCCGCGGCGGCGGCGGCGGGGGCGGCGGCGGCCGGCGGGCAGCGGGGGCCGTCCGGGGCTCCGTCGCCGCCGCACGCGGAGTCCCCCTCGAGTTTAGTTCCTCTCTGAGGCTGTCCGACTACTGGAGTCCTGTATGGTGGGCGCGGCCTAGACTTCATTTCAGATGCAGTCTTCGTTATGGCTTTTGATGATTTTAGGTGGTTAGCTAGGTCAGAGCCGAAGAGATTCTCGTTGATTTTTGTGTCCTTAATGGTATCTCTAATATTTCTGTTTAAGGCATTGAGAATCGCGTATCTACGAGATAATGACTCCCTGTAGTGATTGTCGCAGAAAAGTTTCCCAGCGTTACTCAAGGTTTTTATTATTTCGGGAGGGACAATATTATTGGATGTCAAAGCCCAGTTTAGCACTTGTCCGAGGGCCGTGAGGCCAGATCCTAGTTGGTTCTGTTTATTTTGGCTGTATAAGTCCTGTTTCACATTTAAATCGGACAGGGCAGCCTTAGTTTGGGTGCACAAATATTTGTACAGTTCTCCGGTGGTAGGTAAAGTTTTAGTAAATCCGCCACGGTCTCCTTCTGTAGACCATTAGTCAGGATATGTGCCCATCTTGGTGCAATATCCTTATGTAAACCCTCACCGTGGCTTTTTTTATCAGCGGGATCTTCGCCTAAGAGGTTTAAAATTTCGGGATCCAAGCTAGTCACCGCGTCCCCGTTACTAGCTTCTGGCTGTAGCTCTGGTACGGTAAGTGACTGGGCCTTCGTAACTTCGTATGGTGGCCACAGCTGGATTCGGACTTGGAGCAGCGAGCGCGCGCGTGCCCGGCGTGCCGAGAGACACGCGACGCGCCGCCCCGAGCGCCTGTCGCGCCGTACGTCTGGCCGCAAGAACCATGGGTTAGACTTCACTTAGATTTTTTATATTATCAAGGGAAGCAGTACCTAGTGGTTATTGATGCGCACTCCAAATGGATTGAAGTGATGGCGATGAACACTGGTACGTCAGCCAAGATGCTTATAGTTAAGTTAGGTGCACTTTTTGGTCGCTTTGGTTTTGCCAAAGCAAGTGGTTTCCGACGGTGGGCCCCCTCTGACGTCATCAGAATTTGAGACCTTTCTAAAAAAAATGGGATTCAACACGTCCTCGCCACCCCGTACCATCCAGCGAGCAATGGAGCGGCAGAAAATGCCGTTAAAACTATAAAAAAGGTAATGAAAAAGGCCACCGTGGATGGAGTGAGCGTTGAAACTGCCTTAAATAAGTTTCTTTTACAATACCACGACAGTGCACACTGCAGCACACAGAAAGAGCCCGCCGTCGCAATGTTCGGGCGACGCTTACGCACTCGCTTAGATCAGTTGCGTGCGCCAAGCACGGCGCAATGCGTGGGAGCAGCACAGCTGAGGCAGGTAACGCATGCTGGTGGCACGCCGCGGGAATTCTCACCGGGTGATTCAGTTATGGTTAGGAACTTCTCGAAAATCGGAAACAAATGGAAGGAAGGAACGGTAGTTGAACGCACAGGTGCAGTCACCTATAAGGTGAGCACAGATAAGCCAGGTAAGGAATCGAGCGGCAAACACGTCGATCAAATGATCCTGAACAAATCAAAACGTTATTCATGGGCTATCGGTTCCCCCGACAATAGTCAGGTAGGTATACCCAATACGAAAGAGACGTTACAGGCGTCTCCGCAACACGTGTCAGGCGTGAGCGCAGCAGCGGGTGCGGAAGTGCCGCTGACGCCCTCGCCTGCGCCAGTGCCAGCAGGAACGGCGACCTCACCGCCGAGTGAGCAAAAGGCGGGGACAGGTGCGTATTCACCCTCTCCACCTGCATGACGCAAGCTTCGCCCACGTACAAAAAAGCCCAATCACAAATTGACATAAAAAAAAACTAAAATCATCTAGTATACCTACCTTAACATATTTCATATTTATTCACAAGAAGTATGCGATTGCACTGGCCTCGAGGTTTCCTAGTTACGCAGAATCTTGAGATGTTACGCATATTTTGTTTGCTTTTTGTTTTCAGTTACCCATTATACCTAGTTATTTACTTTATACTGAAGGTGATTTTTATATGATGTTATGATTATGATGTACATAATATTTAAATTTATATTAAAAAAAAAAACAAAGGATTGTTAAACAGAGTTTAATAATTACATTTGTAACGATGACAGTTTACATATTTTATCGTTAGTTCAGTTCACTTAGTTATAAGTTCGCTTACAAACTAGGTAGAACATTAGACGTATTTTTAAGTATATAGTTCCCATTTGATTTATTTTCTTTTTGCTATTTCTGTTAAACGGTGGTGGTATCTACTTGTAAGTTTTTTATTTCCTCTCTATTCTCATTTTTTTTTCTTTCTCCCGCTTTCTCATATATATTTTTTTTCTCTTTCGTGGAGGGAGAGTGTAATATATTATCATTTATCATGTGTCAACCTGTAAAGTGGGTAGTTTAATAATTCGTCTCAATAAAGGCCAGTCTTGAGCTAACCGCCATACGAGTTTTATTAGAACATTACAGTTATAATCCAGGATATAATCTATCTCTGCCTTGAATGATACGAAAGATTCATCGTGAGTATCGAGTAGCGAGTCGTATGGTTCTGGGTTCATTACTAGTCTCGTCGCGATGACATAATATGCCAAAACGGGCCTACTATATTTTACTATACTTTATAAAGTACGATAAACCTTACCTAATACTTATCTCTAGATTACAAAAGTACAATTAAAACAGTAACCGTAACACTAAGTACATAATATAATGAAACTGTTAATAATTTCTAAAATAAAGCCTTTTAAATTGAGCTCATGTTTCATTATATTGTAATAAGAAAAAGTAATAATGAGTCTAAAAACAATTTAATTAAAAACCAAATCGGTTTGGTTAGTTTTAATATTTAGTATTCCAATTAGACCAGGGTAGAAGCTTATAAAAATAAAAAATAAATGAAAAAATAAAATATATATTTAAAGGGCTACCACACATCAAACGTGATTTATTTGCTTGTCTTTGAATAGACTAACTTACTAACTTAATATTGAAAATTGGTCTTGACGGAACCCTTGGTGCGAGACCGACTCGCACTTGATGATTTTTTTATAATTTTGTTATAGTTATGTAATGTATATATATTGTATATAAATAGTATATACATATAAAAATATTTATTTAATATTTCCCTAATAATATATTCGAAGTGCTTCAGTTTTTGCGCCAATAAAAACTAACAACTCTAATGGTACGGGAGCTAGCAACGTTTGAAAAGTAAGAATTTTAGGAGAGCTGATTTTGTGATATGTCGTCCTTCTTGCACTTTCGGTTAGAGTCTGGGCCATCTGGCTGCCGGAAGCCGTTGCGTTCATTAATGCGCATCCTACGTCTGTCCAGGTGTTGCAGCTTACGCCTCCATAATGTTTATACCAATGTTGTCGGGGCTACTTATTGCCCTTAAATTATTTTAGGCGCACTTGTACCATTCATGATGACGTTTTATATAAAAACATATAAATTGGGACACTTTATATGTTTAGGCATATAATGGGGTAAATGAAACACCAACAACACCAATGAAACAACAAAAATGAAACCTCATCATAAATGGTACAAGTGCGCCTATTAATTATTTAAGGCCAATTAGTAGCCCCGACAACATTGGTATAAACATTTTGGAGGCGTAAGCTGCACATAGGATGCGCACTAATAAACGCAACGGCTTCCGGCAGCCAGATGGCCCAGACTCTAACCGAAAGTGCAAGAAGGACGACATATCACAAAATCAGCTCTCCTAAAATTCTTTCTTGAAAACGTTGCTAGCTCCTATACCATAACGTAGAAATTGACTTCGTGTATAATAAACTAAGAATCTAAAATGAAAACATGAGTTTTCAACAACAAAATTTCTAATTATTGAACTACGAGTGAATTGTTCACAAGCAGTCTAATCGAAACTAATATCATCACTATTTTCAGATTCGTAGAATTCATCATCACTATTTTCAGATTCGTAGAATTCATCATCACTATTTTCAGATTCGTAGAATTCATCATCACTATTTTCAGATTCGTAGAATTCATCATCACTATTTTCAGATTCGTAGAATTCATCATCACTATTTTCAGATTCGTAGAATTCCGCTGCTAAGAGACAGGACATTTCCGTCGGAGGTGTTTCCGGCTGCATGTTTGGAATTGATGAGGGTGAGCGTTGTGCATTTAGTGCAGCCGATGGTGGCCAGGGCAGCGCACTCGTCGACGGCATCGTGGGTAGCGGTTCAATTGGCGACGATTCGAGTGCCGCTGATAATAGATGGGACATCGGCGTCGGTGGTGATTCCGGCTGCACGTTCAATGCCAGCGGAGAAGCGGGCTCATTTAATGCAGATAATGGTGACCAGGAAAGCGCACTCATTGACGGCATCGTGGGTAGCGGTTCAATTCGCGGCGATTCGAGTGCCGCTGATGAAAGATAGCACATCGACATCGGTGGTGATTCCGGCTGCACGTTCCATGCCAGCGGAGAAGCGGGCTCATTTAATGCGGATAATGGTGACCAGGACAGCTCACTCATCAACGGCATCGTGGGTCGCGGTTCAATTCGCGGCGATTCGAGTGCCGCTGATGAAAGATAGCACATCGACATCGGTGGTGATTCCGGCTGCACGTTCCATGCCAGCGGAGAAGCGGGCTCATTTAATTCAGATAATGGCGACCAGGAAAGCGCACTCGTTGACGGCATCGTGGGTAGCGGTTCATTTCGCGGCGATTCGAGTGCCGCTGATGAAAGATAGCACATCGACATCGGTGGTGATTCCGGCTGCACGTTCCATGCCAGCGGAGAAGCGGGCTCATTTAATTCAGATAATGGTGACCAGGAAAGCGCACTCGTTGACGGCATCGTGGGTAGCGGTTCAATTCGCGGCGATTCGAGTGCCGCTGATGAAAGATAGCACATCGACGTCGGTGGTGATTCCGGCTGAACATTCCATGCCAGCGGAGAAGCGGGCTCATTTAATGCATATGATGGTGACCAGGGCAGCGCACTCGTTGACGGCATCGTGGGTAGCGGTTCAATTCGCGGCGATTCGAGTGCCGCTGATGAAAGATAGCACATCGACGTCGGTGGTGATTCCGGCTGCACGTTCCATGCCAGCGAAGAAGCGGGCTTATTTAATGCATATGATGGTGACCAGGGCATCGCACTCGTTGACGGCATCGTGGGTAGCGGTTCAATTCGCGGCGATTCGAGTGCCGCTGATGAAAGATAGCACATCGACGTCGGTGGTGATTCCGGCTGCACGTTCCATGCCAGCGAAGAAGCGGGCTTATTTAATGCATATGATGGTGACCAGGGCAGCGCACTCGTTGACGGCATCGTGGGTAGCGGTTCAATTCGCGGCGATTCGAGTGCCGCTGATGAAAGATAGCACATCGACGTCGGTGGTGATTCCGGCTGCACGTTCCATGCCAGCGAAGAAGCGGGCTTATTTAATGCATATGATGGTGACCAGGGCAGCGTAGTCTGCGGATGTGAGGGTGTCAGCGAGTGGTGTGCAGAGGGTGGTGGGTGGGATTCTGGTGATGGCGGTGCGTGATCTGGAGATGGTGGCGGGGACATTGGTAGCACGACTTGCGGCGATGGTGGGTGGGTTTGGTATATTCCCAGCGCGTGCTGCGGTGAGGGCGGCGGGGAGGGGGGTAAAGGAGGCATTTCCATGGGAGACGGCGGATGGGAAGACGGGGATAGTGATAGTCGTCGCACGTCGAGCGACGGCCGCGGCGTTTGGTATAGTGCTGGCACTGATGCACGTCGTTTGCGCGACGGAGACAGCGGTTGACCCGGCAGACTACGTGCCATCCACAATAGAGTTCGCGCCACATGCGCGTCGGCTCTTGTCCGCTTCAGAAGCGCATGTCTCCGTAGACTATGTATAGAGTTATATCTTCGCCTCCACCTCTGTCCTGTAACAATTAATTATAAAAATAAGTTCACGGTTAACAATTCACTTTTAAATTCAAAAAAGACTAAATGCATTGAGTTTGCACTACCAAACCTAAAAAATGTAGTAAGTAACAAAAAGGTAATTGTGAATGGAGAAACACTAAAAGTGGAAAACTTTACTGTATTTCTGGGGGTGACCATAGACTACAATGGGGCGCTCATGTTGAGACTGTGGCAGGTAAACTTATCAGCTGCCTATGCTGTGAGAAAAATTTACAGACATTGATTCAGCCAAGCTTGTTTATTTTGCCTACTTCCACAGTGTTAAGTAAATCAATCAATCATTCAATCAATCAAATTATTTATTTATTTGCTAATAGAGGTATTAACAAAGTTGGTTATTACAAATATATGTCCTATGGTGGGGAAAAGTTGCTTATTTTCATACTATATTTGTATTACAAAGAGAGCAATTAGATCCATATACAAAATGAAGCCACGCGAAACTCTTCGCCAAAAATTTAAAGAAATAGGTATTCTTACAGTGACATCGCAATACATTTATTATTTGCTTACTACATACTACTACTATTTGTGTATTATTTGTGTTCATCAAAATATTAATAACTATAAGCAACGGATAGATATAAACTAACCGTCCAATTATACCTACCATAAATACTGTTACATAAAAACTTTTCTTTTTTTCAGCTTTTTAATTATTTTGAATTTGGAACACGTATATTATTTTAAAAACTTCTTCCGATTTTGCGCCATTTCACATACTTTTTCGTGTTCATTATCAAATTACAATATGGAATGGGGTGTTAAAGAAAATAGGATTGCAGTGATCGCCTTGCACAAAGTGGGTATGGAGCCGTCGGTCATATTCCAGTCACTTCAAAAGCTTGGTGTCAGCCGTATGTTCGTATATCGTACAATCAACAGATACAAAACACTTCGTCTGTCGAAGACCAGAAAAGATCAGGGCGGCCGCGTGCTGTTAGAACTACAAAGGCTGTTAATGCTGTTAAAGCCAGAATTCGTCGAAACCCCATTAGGAAGCCAAAAAATCTTATCGCGAGAAATGAAGATTCCCGCTAGAACTCTGTCGCGTATTATAAAACAAGACCTGAAGCTCGGTGCTTATCGTCGATATACAGGTCATGCTCTAAATCAATCTTTACAATTAAAGAGAGTGGAACGATCAAAACGCCTTCTGTCGCGATACGTAGGTGAAAGGCACAGAAATATCCTCTTTACCGATGAAAAAATTTTCACAATTGAAGAACACTACAATAAGCAAAATGATAAAGTGTACGCTCACAGTTCTAAAGAAGCTGCTCAAGTGGTCGGGAAGGTACAACGTGGTCATCATCCTGCGTCAGTGATGGTTTGGTAGGGCGTGTCTTGTCAAGGAGTCACAAAACTGCATTTTTGTGAAAAAGGAGTGAAAACTTCAGCTAAAGTATATCAAGATACAGTCTTGGATCATGTTGTATATATCATATATATATCATCTATCATCATCATCATACCTCTCAGCAATATTCTTTTTAAAAATATACCGTGGACTTTCCAACAGGACTCTGCACCTGGTCACAAGGCACGAACTACCCAAGCCTGGCTTGAAACCAATGTTCCGGACTTTATAAGAGCTGAAGACTGACCCTCATCTAGCCCAGACCTCAACCCTTTAGACTTCAAATTATGGTTAGTTTTAGAGGACATGGCCTGCTCTAAACGACACGGCGACATTGAGTCTCTTAAAAAATCTTTGGAGCAAGCAGTGGCAAAATTTCTTTTGGAAACAGTGCGTAAATCCATAGATTCGTGGGCAAACAGATTAAAGGCCTGTATAAAAGCCAAAGGTGGCCATTTCGAATAGATTTTTTTTTATTTTTTGCTGAGACTTTAATAAATTTGTAGGTTTAAATTTTTTTAATATTACATTACTTCATTTAAAAAAAAAGCATTTTCATTTGTAACAAAACTTATGGCTAGACTAGTTAGAAATGGAGGACACAAGTTGATTATAGTGCCACCACAGCATTTGCGTGAGGTACATAGGTCATTTGTGGGGTTGAGTGTACGCTTCTACAATATGATCCCGAAGTCTGTTTTGAACTTACCAATTTGCACAGGTTTAAAGACTGGCAAAAAAACGTTTAATAAATCATCATTACTGTACCATTGAAGAATTTCTTAACGAAAAAGATTCTTGGAATGATAGGAATATTCTCTTCACAAGATATCTTAAAAATATGTAACAATTTTTCATACTTTATAAAAAAAATCTTGTATTATAATAATGACATTTTTGTAAGTAAAAGAGTAAGTGCCGAGTGTCTTGGCAGTTCTCTTCGGTGCAAACCTGCTTTCTGAACCTGGCGGTAGTTTTGACTTTTCATACGAGCGAGATTATTTAGGTCTATGTGAAAAATAAATATTTTCATTTTCAAAACAATATTTGCCGGGTCAGCTAGTTATTAAATAAAAAAAAACTCATTTAGATCGAGATTTTATTTATCAATCTTAAATCCTATTCAATAATAATCATATTTTTAAGCTGCTTTATTTCTGATTTTATGGTAATTGAGTGTTCACAGGTTTTTAAAGAGTATTATTACATAGGCGGCCTTACTCAATGAAAAAGGTTTTAATTTGGATGAGAAAAGTTGAAGCCATCGCCGGGTGGCGCGGCGCAAGCCATAGCCATATAGACCATAGCCAGCGGGCGCCAGCTTTGGTCTATATAACCTAATTTATAAATAATACTACGTTTTTTAATAAAACCGTTTACACAAACATTATAGTGCTATACATGTTGTATATTGTTAACCTCAAAGTTATGCTACATCGATGTTTCATCTTATAAATAAGTAACATAGACAAGAAATACCTATCTGCTATAAAATTTAATATCAAACATTCAATTGGATTAACTAATCCAATACACAAAAATAAGCAAAAGCTAGTAGCCTAAGATCCCGATATACAACGACCTTCACCGAGATGCTTATTTGATGAAACATATTTTATATGTAATTTAGTATATCAATAAGTACATTGCATATGGGTTGTCAAACAAATTTCAGTCCAGGATAAGATTAATTAATAATTAAAAAAAAAAATTTTTTTCAAAATTTCACCGGTTTGATTATTAGACAAATTCTATACCAATCGAAAGTCTGAAGCCCATAGAATATGAAAACGTTGGGTTGTTTATTCTTTTCCGGTCACAACTCTCGGGTAGCCAGGTATAAACAGGTGCATCGATTCAGCATTTTGCACCGGTCTGATTATTGAATTAAAATTAAATGAAAATAAAGATTATTTCATTCTGAACACGATGGTAAAGCTGCCTGCGAAAAATCAGTCCAGAATTCCGGTTGTCGAATTTTGAAAAGTGAAATATTACATTGAAATGTTACATTTTTTAGGCCTAACCTTGCGTTTTTTAGAGGACGCAATTTTTGATGTGTAGTGGGGGTCAGTGTAAAGCTAAAACCAAATTTGTGGGGTCGACACCCTTGTCCACCACGGCCGCCATCTTGAAAATAGGGGTTGAAATGGTTTTTACGATATATCTCTTAAACTATTTGTTTGATAAAAAAAATTGTTAACATTTTTTGTTACAAATTAAATTCTCTACAACTTTGATCCAGTAACTTTTGGTCCAGTAACTATAAATAATAAAGTTATAAGTGAAAATGTTCAGAAATTCGAGATTTTTTTTATATAACTTTATTTAAATCATTTTACGAAAAAATCATATCAGACCATTTTTGTAGATCGTTTTTTGAGGAACAACTTTTATTCACAACATTTTTTCATTAAGTCAATAGCTAAGATTTTACAGCGCTCCGAAGTGAGTACTATTTTTCAGTACTCTTAACTATACGTATATTATACGTGTACGTACTAATAATGTGTCATCAGTTGTTTTTTTTTGTTATTATAATATTTTTAATCACAAATTTTGCAATATTATTAATATAAATAGCAGCCAGCTGTTCTTTTGTTCCCTCATGGTCACTTGGGTATTTTCTACCTGAACTGGATTCTCGGTAACGGCCATCAGATTTAAAATTATTTTAAAAATCAATAAATGTAAAATCCTGTAATGGAGTGGAAAAGTCAATAAGTAATTATTATTAATAATACTAATAATATTGCAAAATTTGTGATTTCAAAAATTATAATAACAAAAAAAAAACAACTGGTGACACATTATTAGTACGTACACGTACAATATACGTATAGTTAAGAGTACTGAAAAATAGTACTCACTTCGGAGCGCTGTAAAACCTTAGCTATTGACTTAATGAAAAAATGTTGTGAATAAAAGTTGTTCCTCAAAAAACGATCTACAAAAATGGTCTGATATGATTTTTTCGTAAAATGATTAAAAAAAGTTATATAAAAAAATCTCGAATTTCTGAACATTTTCACTTATAACTTTTTTATTTATAGTTACTGGACCAAAAGTTACTGGATCAAAGTTGTAGAGAATTTAATTTGTAACAAAAAATGTTAACAATTTTTTTTATCAAACAAATAGTTTAAGAGATATATCGTAAAAACCATTTCAACCCCTATTTTCAAGATGGCGGCTGTGGTGGACAAGGGTGGCGACCCCACAAACTTGGTTTTAGCTTTACACTGACCCCCACTACACATCAAAAATTGCGTCCTCTAAAAAACGCAAGGTTAGGCCTAAAAAATGTAACATTTCAATGTAATATTTCACTTTTCAAAATTCGACAACCGGAATTCTGGACTGATTTTTCGCAGGCAGCTTTATACCATCGTGTTCAGAATGAAATAATCTTTATTTTCATTTAATTTTAATTCAATAATCAGACCGGTGCAAAATGCTGAATCGATGCACCTGTTTATACCTGGCTACCCGAGAGTTGTGACCGGAAAAGAATAAACAACCCAACGTTTTCATATTCTATGGGCTTCAGACTTTCGATTGGTATAGAATTTGTCTAATAATCAAACCGGTGAAATTTTGAAAAAAAAAATTTTTTTTAATTATTAATTAATCATATCCTGGACTGAAATTTGTTTGACAACCCATATGCAATGTACTTATTGATATACTAAATTACATATAAAATATGTTTCATCAAATAAGCATCTCGGTGAAGGTCGTTGTATATCGGGATCCTATACTATAGTGGTATAAAAAGGAAAAGTTTTTCTTCATATTTTTCGGAGCATATAAACTCGTTAGAAAATCAATTATTTTAAGGCCAAATGAAAAGGTAGGGATAATTTCAAAATAAAAGAAGTTAATATTTGTTTTTACACCCGAAATCCAATTAATAATAATACCAGTAGGTACTCGCACTTGTCAATATTTTGTTAAAATTTACTATAGATATTTCAAGCCTCGATGACGCGCCCCACTCTGTCAAACTCCAAACGAACCGAATCAAACATAAGCAGTTTTGACAGAGTGGGCGCGTCGTCGTGGATTGGAACATCTATAATCTTCTTCTGTATACCATTAAGCTCAAATTATCAAATCGTCAATCGTCAAGCTGCTATCGTAAAGAAAATACTTTTGAAAATTCAATCTTTAGGGGTGCATCTAGGTGGTCATTTGAGTAAATCCTCGGGAGTTTTCCAGTACTTAACAATGTCCGAAAATTGTATGCGACTGAAGGGAAAAATTTTTATTAAATTTATTTTAAATTTTTTAATAAACAAAAATAATAATTGTGTTTTTTATGCAATTTTATAATAATATTAATTTTCAATGCAACTTTTTTATCATAGTGATTTAGGTAGGTGTTTTGATAAAATTCTAATAATACTATGATTAGACCGTGTTTAGTAAAAATATTTTTTTTAATCCCAAAACCAGTTCACCTTTTTGTTGTCATTTAATTTTTTTAGTAAACAATAATAAAAATTGTGGTATTTTTTCATGCCATTTTAAAATAATAATTTTAATTTTCAATCTAACTTTTCTATCGAAGTATTTTAGGTATTTTGCTCAAATTCTAATAATATTGTTAGATCGTAGATAATAAAAGTATTATTCTTTTTAATCACGAATCTACAGGTTTACTGGATTCGTGATTAAAAAGAATAATACTATGTTGATTAAAAGGTACACAAAAATTTTCACATAATTGTTTTTTTTAGTACTGAACCTACTGTTTAATTTAATACTACTGGATTAATGTATGGTATGTCAGATAGTCGTTGTAAACCTGCAATATATGCACACATTATCAAACGATAACAAAATAGTTTCCTATTCGTAAAAATTATTATTTCATTTTGGAATTCGCAAATATTCGTTGTAGTAAATGTATGTATATTGTATATATTATATTAAAAACTTTATTTTTTTCGATTGTATATATTTTAAGGATATTTAAATTGAATGGTAGTTCTGAGAGAGTTTAATTTGAAAAGTATTTCTGTAAGTAATAGGTTACTTTTAGATGACAACATTTTATTGATATTGGAAATTGGAATACTTTATTTCAGTGGCCAGATTCTGACAGTTCATTTTGTTAGTTATCAACCCCACTAGGTTGTTAAATAACAAAACGGAAGCAAAAACGTTTTTGTATTCAATATGCACAAGTTAGTATCATGAAACCGTAGCAACCTATTTTGATGACTTGGTCAAAGTGAATAAAAAATAAGATTTTGTTTTGTCGTGATACAGAATCAGCCCACGGATCAGTAACTGCTGATGTTGATACAAAACGAATGAAACTTTATACAGGTAGACTTATTATTACAATTGATTGTAATGCTTACCATAATAATTGAGATACTCTTACTCGTATTGTAATAAAATATGGAAGTATAACTGTTTAGGCAAATTTTTAAAAGGGAGACTAGGAACAGTCAAGCGTCGACAGTATATCGCTACTAAGTGGAACACGCCGAACTATCATAAAGGGCCGAACTCTGATTCATGTATAGCAGGCGACGCGACGCCTGCCGAAGAATAATAAGTTGGTATAGTTTTAGTATATTATATAAACGGACAAGTTAGTTTCACCTTAAATATCAGTTTCTACTGAAAATTGTACAGAAGTATTGCTTTTCATTATTAACATATTCGGTAGAATCCGTTTATTATTAATCTGCCATTGGCCGTCTAAGAGGAGGTAATTACTCAACGAAGATTGCTTTTCATTATTTATAGCAAAGTTGGATATAATGACGAATTTATTAGTTTGTAGGAACAAACCGCTTATTGACCCATTTTTAACCGACTTTGAATGAATAACAGACATTATTCTGAACATCTTACGCAGTGATCATCACGTTAAATTTTACATAGGTATTTAATATGCTGTGATTATATACTATTAAAATAAATCCATACAGATAATATATATAATACCTAACAGAAACATCTGATTGTTTTTTCTACAAAATTCTTTGTATGGCGTCCGCTCAGTATTGCGTGTTTTGTGTACCATTTCCTTTCGATGTCATTATACGGATTCCGCTGTTATATTTTAAATAGGTAGGGAACCTATGTACATAGGTAGGGAACCTACATTAACGATACTTTTGATACTTTAAGTGCTTATTTAGTGCCTACCTAGTATCTACTATGAAAAGGTGCATGTGATAAGACTGATTTTAGTTTATTTTGTGTATATGAACCTGGGTACAGTCTACAGATAAGTATCATTTATCCGATCAAATCACCGTATCTTTATCGCCACATATGGAATGTATAATTTTTCGTTGAGATGACTAATATATTATCTCTGTATATATAGTTATTATCAGATATAAACATTTGAAGCAATTGTGATTTTATATTATTACCGGTTTTCTAGTTTTATAGTTGGACTGAGACCGATGAAGGAATCTTTTGTAGTAGCCGTCTATGATGATAATGAATAGCTTTGTCGTCGGTAAAGTTCATTACATAAAGAAAATGCAAAAAAAAATTACACGCAAAGTCTGTTTCGTATCGTGTATTAGTGCTAATTCTGTTGTACAAAATCTGAAACCTAAACTAATTTAAAATAGTGTTATCCTTTTCAAACTGTTCCCTATGGAAAAGGATGACACTATTTTAAATTAGTTTACTTTAGAGATTTTGTACAATAGAATCGACCACATTGTGTAATTTTGAAGCGCGACGCGTCCTGTCGGACCCTCAACTCAGTTGGTGTTCGTAAGAGACCATGGTTCAGACTGATTTTAACGTCAATCGATGAGCCGCAAATCAATTTTCTGACGATCTGCAATATCTGTTGAATCTGTATGAGACTTCATCGAACTTGCTCCGAAAACTGTTTATCTGCTTGAGTTTCACTCTATTCCAATTATATTACAGTAAGATCATTTTATTTTTAAAATCAAAAAAATAATCAGTGGCTAATCCGTAGTTATATCACAAAAAATAAGTAACTGTCCTTTAGCGGTAAAACTTTCACAGATTTCGTAATTAACGCGATCCAAAAAGTCATTTGTTAAAAGTTTAAAACTAAACCTAGACAGGCTAGCAAAGTAAAACCAATTATTGATGACAATGTACAGTCGCGGAACGAAAAGGTTCGTCGATTTTCAAATTGATTCGTTCAACGTATCACGAGCACATATTACGTTTTGAAACTATGTTACAGAATAGACTTGAGTTAGAGAAAATAAAGTTTAACTGTTCGTTAGTAAAGTTCAAAATTGTTCAGATCAAGGTAGTTTGACTATTTAGGTATCGTGTCAACAAGATTATTATGGATAAACTGCAACCTTCTTGTTAATTCAACCTGACATTAAAACTATTATCAATCGGTCAATGTCATAATTTCAAAATATCATAATTTCTCCTAAATAACTAAGGTTTTAATGAGGTTTTAATACATTTTGGTAACACATTGACGGGATAGAAAAAACAAGCAAAACCTTATTCGATAGCAAACGTCATATTTATTCAAATGTTAGCAGCGCTGTTTCTTGCACTGGAATGTTGGCATAATGGACTTTTGCAGTACTAGAGTACTAGTGCAAACGAATATCGACACTAAGGTGACGAACCTTTTCATTCCGCGACTGTATATGAACATTAATTTACGAAATATGTCATAATATTAACTTATAGAACGCGGTGAAGTGTTACCTTAATATATATGTATTTTACTATGATTATATAGTTACTTCAAGAAATACAACTGTATGATATTTTTTCCCCCAAATTTTTAAAGCCGTTTTCGATTATAAATACAAGAACGGGTCGTCAAAATATACATATACGATAATAAAATAATTAATAAAAAATTGGTTGTCTGTAAAGTCGGTTTACGGACGATAGATTTACGTGATGAACGATGAATGTCATAATTGGCCTCTCTATCGTTTGTTTTATCGTGCCTCTCTATCGCTTGTTGCGCGCTCTCGCTTGCACGCACAGGCTCAGGTGGAACGTTACGCGGAACGTTACTATTTTTCATGTGCGTTGGTGGTGTTCATCAATTTATTAAACGTTATCACGTCAACAAGTCTTAGTTTAGTCTATAGTGACTTAAAATTACGCGCCACGGGTAGCGCGGCGCGAAGTAACGCGAACTGTAGCCCGTAGCGGTACTTGTAGAGTCTCAGTCGATCCGCGACTCTACGAAACTCTACGGCCACTCTCTACGACTCTACATTTTTAATGCTCTACGAACATGCTACGAGTATTGCTCGGGTTGTTGTTTTTACCCCGCATCTCAATGAGAAACCGCGAATCGCGAATACGAAATACAAGGCGAAAAGCGAAATCAGTGTTCATACATGCGTGTTCGTTATTCGCTTCGCTATTCGTCTCGCTATTCGCACGAATATCTAAATGCGGCATTAAAGTGAAACTTTTATTGTATCGTCTCAAACATGTCGAATCTCGCATTACGGCCGGGTTCGGGGCTGGGTGTCACGTCAATTGCGTAGTAATTTTATAGCGCCCGCTCTATTATGAGGTACAGTCCGCGAGGCGTAAGCTGAGCTTTGCATTTGTGTGAGTGTACATAGATAGTGTAGGTGTAACATTGGCCTAAAGCGCGGCGCGTCCCTTGCTTTTGTATAAACCGGTTTTTACTGCTTTTTGATAATCGGCCTGAGGCGCGGTGCGTTCATCGCACTCTACTTTTAGTGATCACTCACACAAATGCAAAGCTCAGCTTACGTCTCGCGGACTGTACTCGAATGTTAATTTTTCCCCACAAACTTTTACTGCCACAACTCATACTTTAACCGTCACGCGTAATGAACTGTTGCGTCAAGAGATGGCGTTGGCGTTACTAACTGTCATCTAATCTATGTGTTTTAGCCAATGACGAAGTACGCTTATATGTTTAGTTTATTTAATCAATGGTTTTAGCATTCACTAAATGCCAACAAACCGAAAAAAGTCACTGATTTTCATGAAACTACATTTCCTGTTTATTACTTTGACGTACACAAAGTAATTTTTAAAATAAAATGCGATAACG
The DNA here is from genome assembly GCA_036785405.1 of Coenonympha arcania. NCBI lineage: Eukaryota > Metazoa > Arthropoda > Insecta > Lepidoptera > Nymphalidae > Coenonympha > Coenonympha arcania. Next base: position 11,047,343 of record CM072082.1, read on the forward strand.
ATATACAAAGTATTGCAGTACAGGGTCTCCTGTCCCTTTATCGCAATTTTTTATAGGGACCATAGATCTTATCATAGTTTTGGCTACCATAGATCCGAGAAATAAGTTTATATTACTATCTAGAGCCCCAGGCGCTTTTGCGCGCCTCTGCCGCGAGCGACGGTATTATAAATCTATGCAATAGGTTTTTTAATTCTCCAATGACTTGGAGACGCCAGTGTATCCCGACGTATATCGGAGGTTTTTCTACTTATTTCTTATTTTACGTATAGTTCCTTTAATTAAGTTACTTAAATAAGTTTAGAATAATATTTGTCCCTTTTTTATGTATTATTATAGGTTAGCGTATTAGAAGTATCTCATTGTAAGAATGAAGTAGTAATTTCTGAGTTAATGTTGAGGTTGCTACCCGTTGCATACAGGATGCTAAAAACTAACAAGAGGTACATAGAAGAAAATTACCTTAAATATTTTAATCAACCAAATACGTTAAAAAAGACGTTTATAGACTTCAATATTTGGTATCACTTTCAATTTGATATTATTGATAGCTTTATCTACTATTTACAAAAATGCCCATAAGTGGCGGATTAACTGACAAAAAGTGATCCTACACCGGTTTTTATTTTTTTCATTCGAAGCATGGAAACCTAAAATAGGTGGCAGCCCTAGACTTGGAAGACATCACTCTGAATTGAAAAGTTTTTATTAATTGATACATCGACATAATTTATCTCCGTTCTATCAGTCTTTTTAAAAGTTTTGTCCGGAACCGAATTGTTTATGCCAAAAATTAGTTACTATATTTAATTGAAATAAAATCGACCAAGTAACAGTCGGACTCGCACACGAAGGGTTCCGTACCGTTATATACAAAAACGGCAACAAAATCACGTTTGTTGTATGGGTATTAATTTCATTTTAAATTCATCATTTATTTACGTATAAAATAAATTTTCAACTAAATAAATATTTTGTGAATGTTGCCAATTAATTATTTATAGCCACATCAAGCAAAAAGTAGCAAAAAATCACGTTTTTTTTATGGGAGCCCCCTTTAATATTTATTTATTCTGTTTTTTTAATATTTGTTGTTATAACGGCAACAGAAATGATCATCTGTGAAAATTTCAAGTGTCTAACTAGCACGGTTCAAGAGACAGAGCCTTGCGACAGACGGACTGACGGACGGTGAAGTCTAAGTAATAGGGCCCTATTTTACCCTTTGGGTACGGAACCCTTAAAAAAGCGAGTCATCAGCGAACGACCTCAATTAGAGAATTGACATTTATCCAACAACCAAAAAAATTGTTCAGTGCTGTGTAGTGGCATGGCATGGCAAATGATTGATTTTGCTCTTATTGAAGCGCTCTTAGGGTATAGATTTTCAATCGCCAGATAATCGTTGATTTAGGAATAAATATTAGGTTTCGAGAGATTTTGTATGGCATTCTTTAGGTTAGCATTCTGGCGATTGAAGAATCACCTTTTAGAATAAAAAATACGCCCTCTGATTAGAAAACTCAGAATATGGCCATCCGAACAATTTATTTACGTAAACCTTTCAAAATTCATCTGTCAAAATTCTATAGGTGGCTGCTGAACGAACTACAACGAGGCCTTACTGTTGGTATTATACGCATATTGGTACACCATGCCGCGACCGCTAATCAGCACTGACTTTTATCAGACTACGACACTACACGTCTACGCGACACTTTATAATAATAATTATTATTATATTATAATCATTTATTACAAATATGTTATTATGATCAATTGACAAATTATCATACAAATTGACAATAAAATCGCTATGGTGGGCTTAGGGTTTTCACTATAATCCTAAATCTAGTCTAATTTATTTCACTTAACATTTACGTATAGACTCTACTGTATTCTTAATATACCTATTACATTTAACTGTTACATTTAATAAAACATTCTTCATTAGAAGATTATAATTCCAAAGCTCACAAAATTTTCTTACACAAACACACACAAAGATAATCGTTATCCTAATAAAAATTAATTATTCTGTTCTATTTATTAACAATTATAATCAGGTAAATAAGGATGACTTTTTCTCTTGATAGTGTCGTAAAGATACGCATAAAGTTATGGGCTGTAGCTACTATAGTAAAGAAAATAAACGTAGCATAATCTGGGTCTTTAATTGCATAAAGTATTTGTTAAGATTTTGGGCTATGTACGACAACGATTTAACGTGCATAAACTTCAATATTACCATTTACAAAAACATTTCGATGTAGTTATCGTACTTTGAATTTTTCACGCTATAGAAATATTTATACTAATGTTAAATGGATATAATACACAAGTCGCAGTGATTCGTTTATTTGGGTACATATCATATTTTAATCTTATTCGTAGTTCATTTAATATTCAAATTACTACAATCGTCTTATTGTATGCATGTACAAAACAGGCACAATAAAATCCTATGGTTACAGAGTGCATTTACGTAGTTACCTTACAACCATGAACTTTATTTACTTAAACAATAGCGTACTTAAGTACTTCGGTATACTACATAGCTAACTTATCACGGAATGTTTATTATTCTAATAACCTTTGGTAAGCGCCTTAAAGCTAGTTTTATCCAAACCCTTACCTATTACACAATGAATATCTAATATCTATTGATCTAATTTGTATACCCACAACATTTTATTCCGCAATTTCACCAAAATACTGTAGTTCATAAATTACTACGTGTGCCACTATAAAAATACATTTCCAATCACTCCCTTTTTGTTTTATATCATACAGTTTCTGTTCATCTCCACTGCTTACTTGCCAAAATGGTAAAATTTGCATTAGATTATTCGTTAAAATTTAAAGTAGGGCCTGACAATTTAATCCTTATTATGACAATGCAAATACATATTATTTGCGTTATTATAAGATACTAATTAAAATAAATTACTAATGTTACTATACATAAATAAACGGTACATTAATAGAACATTTAAGCACGTAATTATTTATTTTTAAATGATGATATATCGTTCACTGCACACGAATGTTATCTATGCATTATAAGTTTGTTTTTTAAATTTGCTTTCTCATATGAATATATCACTAGAGATCTTGATGTGTGTGTGTGTTGATCGAATGATAGGCCCGGTTTCCACCAAAGCGGAGCGGAGCTGTGATTGATCACAGCTCCGTTCCGCTCTGACAAAATCTCAAGAAAACAATCAGTCTTCGACATTTTGACATCTCCAAAACTGAGGGGAGAGGAGATGTCGAAATGACGAAATCTGATTGGTTACTCAAACACAGCTCCGCTTCGCTCCGATCCGCTTTGGTGGAAACCGAGTCATATGCGTGTGTTTTTGCATGAAGGTACCCGTCGCTTGAAAGTAGTACGTCTCACACTTTGTAAATAATTTATTAAGTTATGAAGCGTCCTTTTCAACATCTGTCTGCGGAAGATGCATGACTACGTCACTTTGGCATCGAAAAGCTCGTGGTTGCTGCCAAAATCGAGAGAAAGAGCCTGAGACGCTGGGCAGATCAAATAAGAAAGCAGAAGACGCACCCATCTTAAATGCTCTTCGTGCGGTTACAACCAGAGAGAAAGAGAGATAGCATGACATCAATAGGTGAGTGATGACAATGGGGTCTCACCCTGAGGCGATGGGAACATCAAATTAGAAAGCAGAAAAAGCACCTTTCTTAAATTTATACCATTCGTGCGGCTGCAAGCGGAGAGAAAACATAACATCATCAGGAGAGTGATGACAATGAGGTCTCACCCTGAGGCGCTGGGCACATCAAATTAGAAAGCAGAAGACGCACCTTTCTTAAATTTATGCCATTCGTGCGGATGCAAACGGAGAGAAAGAGAGAAAACATAACATCATTAGGAGAGTGATGACAATGAGGTCTCACCCTGAGGCGCTGGGCACATCAAATTAGGAAGCAGGAGACGCACCCTTCTTAAATTTATGCAATTCGTGCGACTGCAAGCGGGAAGACTGAGAGATAGCTTAAAATCAACAGGAGAGTGATGACAATGGGGTGTCTTGATTGTCGAAGTTGAACGAGTCCTGGAGAAGAAGAAACAGACCTAGAACGCGCTTGCCTTGTAAAACGCCTATTCACTCTGATTTTGAAGGTATCTAGTACTGACTGAACTGTAGTGAAATCTGCTTAAAATGCAATATCATATAGTGTGTGGCGGTGGAGTGTGGAGCGACGATGGCGGTGCAGTGAGCCGACGTAACATTAAAATGCGAAGCGGTGAATGCCAGGGAGGCGCAGGCCGTGCGCGCCGGGCAACAGTTTGGTCCATCCGCGACGCGCGGCGCCGCCCATCGACCTACTCACTATACTACGCTTGCACGCTACTCGTGCCTCTATCACTTTCTTCTATTCACAATACTTTATTGCTCTCTTTGTACCACAGCTCGACGGTTTCATTAAGTCTCTACGTATCACCGTAACAACTACCTAAACCGTAGTATGCCACGCACGGTAGTGGTCGTACGTAACTTACAATACGTTAAAACTATAAATTACTACGTATACTAAAATTATGTTACGTTTTTAATTAGCATCGCAGAAACTTGCCAAAAATTGACATTATTTTTTTAATCCGTCGAAGCTGGATTAATATTATTATTATATTCTATTGAAAAATACGCTTATCGTAATATTATAGTAAGGGCCATATCAATATTAGGTACATTTTTATTGCTTATCATTTTTCCGCCGGCGGATAATCGCCTAATTTATAAATTGGTTTGTTTCAATATACTTAAAGATGTATAGAAGTTCATAGAGAAGTTTCGTTGCTTGGTTTCGTCGCCCGTAGCTTCCTCTGGCAGCATACTAGCAGGGGCGGTAGCACGCGTACTCCTGATGCTTGATGAGATAGGTCTTGAGGGCGAAGGTCTTCTGGCAGCGGCAGCACTGGTAGTTCTTCTCCGCTGAGTGCGTCTGGAGGTGTGCGCGCAGGTTGGAGCGGTCTCCGAACGCCTTGCGGCAACCGGTGATCGGGCAGCCGTATGGCCTTTCGCCGGTGTGTGAACGCGAGTGGCCGCGAAGGAGCCACGGCCTCGAGAAATGCTTGCCGCATACTTGGCAAGTGTATCCCATTTTATGTGTTAAAACGTGCATCGCTAATGCTGGCATTGATACGTAAGCTTTACCGCAATAGCCGCATTTTTTTGCAGCAACTGAGTCGAGACTTCGATGGGTTTGCTTATGGCGCGACAGATTCGAAGAAGTCGCATAGCGTTTTCCGCATTCGTTGCAATCGTATTTCGTCGATTTATCTTTCGATGCAGCAGGTGACCTTATCTCTCCGGGCTCGATGGTGGTACTAGAGCTGTAAACTGGCGGAGGCGACGGTGGCGGCTCCGACTGCGAGGACGAGAGTACAGACTCCGGCGCCGGCGCCGGCTGTGCGGGCGGCGGAACGGGCTGCAGCAGCGGCACGGTTTGCGGAGGCGGCGCGACTGACTGCAGCATCGTCAGCGGTTGCGGGGCTGGCAGCACCGCCTGCAGCATTGGCACCGGGGCCGTGGGTGGAGGCGGCTGAGGTGCCAGCTCCATCGGCACCGTTTCTACGATTATGGGTATCGTCAGAGACTCCGTGAACTGGATCTGCGGTTCGGGAATAGGTTGATATGCGAGGTGAGAATCCATGAAGTACACTTGGGGATCGACCGTGTACTCGAACTGGGGCACGGGAGTGATATTCGGCCCCGCTGGGTAAATAGCTTCGGGAGGATCTTCGGTTACGATGAAGATGCTGGTAGGCGATATGGTGTATGTGTAGACGGGGACGAGCGGCGCCTCCGCCTGCAGCAGCGGGACGTAGGGCTCCAGAGGCGGCGCGGGCTCGGGCTCTGGTTCGGGCTCGGGCTCGGGCTCGGGCTCCGGCTCCGGCACGGGCGCGGGCGTGACCGCGGGGGGCTGCGGCGGCGGCGGCCGGCTGTTCGCGAGCGACAATAAATCGTGCGCAGCCTGCGTGTCCGCCGCCGTCCGCTCCAGTAGCGGTGTAAACGGAATTTGGTCATTTTCAGTCGTTTGAGATTCTGCAACAATTAAATTTTATACTGAGCTAGCTAGTAACCGGAGACCACCGATCTCTATTAAACTACTACGCTGGATCAAACATTCTACACAATTGACAGTACATTTTTTGTGCCGATTTGAAGCGCCCCCCAAGAAGGTCCACGGTACTAAACTGACATTTCTTGCTAGTGACCGTCGTTTAGAATGTCATTTTTTTTTAGTTCCATGGACGCTTACGCCAGGTTACGCAACAATCAGCACCAAAATGGCGAAAATAAAGCGTCCATTTTTACATTGACAGTCTGAGGTCCAGCCTACTAGTATAATAGAGGTCAATGCCAGAGTCCCAATAAACACAACTACTCCAACGGACTAGATACTGGTTAATTAAGTAAAACATTTACAGAGAACCCGGCATGCGATAACCCATAAAACTGTAGTCAGCTTTTTTATTCCAGGATAATGCGAGAATAGCATTAATTTTTTCCATTAAAGCTATTATATTGAATAATTTGATTTTAATTTGTCTGCTGTAGATGCGCTACAGTTTTTCAACAAGTTACTGAAGAACATATAACTCTCCAAAGATCGAAAAAAAGCCCCGTTTTTACCGCTGCAATCAGAAAACTACCTGACTAGAATTAAAAGTTTTTAGCATATTGCACATATAGAAAATTTATTTCTTTATTATAATAATTAATATTCGACGAATATTAATTAAAAGTATTAAATTATCGGCTGAGGTATTTAGGAAAAAACATATTACCAACTATACTCATTTCCATTCGTTTATTTTCTCTTTGACACATGAAACAGATATAGCAATAGCGAGGGACCAGAAAGAGACCACTTTACCTTTATCTCTCTCGCTTTTGCTTTATCTGTTTCATGTGTCAAAGAGAAACTAAACGCATGGAAAGAGTATAGGAGACGTAAGAAGACGACGAACATAGAAACAGATGGACCCAAATCATAAATTAACCAGTGTACAGTATTTTAATGCATTTAAACTTACGAGCGATATAAAATCAAAAAGTATTTTTTTTGTTTACACTTCAGTGTGAGTATAATTCTGCAGCTGTAATTCTTTTGACCGAAACAAGAACTTTTGAAAGTATGTAAAACTCAAAATGATTTGTATTATATTTCATGCTCGCGCGGAGGACTACTTTTCCATACAATCCTAATACCGTTCAAAAGCATATTTCTGTTTTGTTAAAGTATTGTTCCTTTTAGGGTCAATTTACACCGCGTCGGAGAGGAATGGAAGCGACTTTTTTTACATAGCATAATGAACTTTATGCCAATTGATATAAGATACAATATAAATAATTCTTGAGAATGTGCGAGGGTTCCCCGGAAGATGCGCGACCTTTTTTGGCTCCTTAGATGGCTACCATTCCATTCCGCCGCGGGGTCAATTGACCTTTAGTATTCGGATTTAAATAGTGGGTGTTCGACCTTAAATTTTTCAGTTTTTATGCTATGATTTTAGCAAAGTCTAGCTTCATATGTCAAAGTATTGAATAATTGATTTTGGTTCACTTATTAAGTTTGTATGGAAAGACAAAAAGTATGTACCGTGTCCCGCTTCATAAGACAATTGCCACAACCAATTAATGTTAGAGTACTACGTATTTTTATAGGTACCACCACCACCGACGGTGATATAATGATCACCATGCCAACACTTAGCCCCACCCGTTCAGTTAAACATTAATTGTATTGCTGTTCCATTTTGACTGTGCTTTTGGCAGCTGACATTTTCTGCGATTTTCAAAAAGGATTTTTTTCCTTTATTTTTCTTATTGAAATGTTGCAATAAAACTTATGCAAAAATACAACAGATGTTTAACTGAACTGGGGAATAAATTGCTTAGTTGAAGTTTTGTTAGAACATTCATAATAATCGGGCAGGACTGATTTGACGAGCAGCTCAAAAATACCATTAGTTAGAATAAAAAATGGAATATCCAAGAAACCTGGATATTTCCTGTTAGTTTCTGTTAATTTAAAAATTTGGAACAGAATAACATACCTTTTTTGCTATTTTTTTATATTATTTAAAATTCACTTTATTTTTAATTTTACTTTAAAAACTATGACCTATATTTACAAAAATATACGTTCAAATTCAAAAAAATAAATAAAGTAAACTAAAACAAAAACTTATGCTAAAGAGTCATCGAAGCCGAGGCAGCAGGGCATAGTACCCAAAATGCTGGCAGCGTTACCCCTTTGGATGGCCAAACTTATCTTTTGGCCAATGTAGCTGCCAGCTCTTGGATTCCCGTTAGACTCAATTACCATTATCCATATTTCAGCGAAAAGGGAACGAGCCCCCGGGCCCCACGGCCCCAGGGTCTCAACTCCAAAAGGCACAAATAGGCATTATTTATATTTTATAGCATTTGGAAAAAAAAAACACTTCTTACTAACGAAAATGAGAGTTCATAATATGTTTATATGAGCTTGAAATAATGAAATCCCAAATGTGAACGTATTCACTAATTTTAAACAGTTTTAAAATATTTGATGATCCGGGTTTGTAAAATAACATTATAGCACTCACTGACGTTAACATTATATCATCTACATTAGTCTAATGATAATTAAACCAATATTTTGTAAAAAGAATTTAGTGTCTCTTTTTTAATATAACTGTAAACTGAATATCAGATAGTATTTCTAAACCACTTCACGTAATCCGGAGGCTAATTAATTCAAAGCGAAACGCTTGTTAATTTTTATTTTCAATATCAAAGCAACTGTGCAGCGCTTGGAGGTAAATATGAATAAAGCCCCTCCTAGCCAAACGAAATGGACATACAAATGAAAAACACGCTATTTGCACAGTTCTGAAAAAAACACATTCAAAGTTTAATGGTTAGGTGAGTGTAATCCCATAAAAAGTTTTTCGCAAATATTAACTTATGGTGGATGTGTAAAATTTTGAAAGGCTTTTTTAATTTATTTAGTTCTTAGAAGATACCAGATTAATTGCACGTTGCCGGTTTATAAAATGACAATCGCGCAAAATAACAGTTAACACTTTTTCATGATTTTATTAAAAACTTTGCCCAGAAGACCTCAGTTACCTTACTAAAAATCATTACAATCAGAAAAAACCTCACTATGAATAAAACTTAAACTTGTACTTAATGTTCTATATTGTAATAGCCGCAAAAAATTATAAATAAAACTTTTTAACAAAACAATTAAACCGCCGGAAAAACTGAAAAGCAACAAAAAAGAATAAACTTCGTATAACTTTTGATTCGGCGCCAAACAATCGATGAGCATTTTTTTTAAAGTTAAGGTTATATATTTGGTAATTTAGTACTTAAACTTTGTTCATTGGTACGGAACCCTTCGTGCGCGAGTCCGATTCGCACTTGGCCAATTTTTTATGAATTAAGTGAAACATCGTTTTTCCGTTTCTGTGACATTCTCCTAAATGCGCCGCACCCACCAATGTGTACGTAAGAGCAAAGAGGACAAAAATAAAAAAAACCTTTCCGTGTTCGGCGTTTACGATAACCTAATGGATTATTTTAACACGTATCAGGTGATGGGATTTTTTACAAAAACTGTCCAAGTGTCTGCCAGATATTCTATCTTGAAGCAGTATATGCAAAGCGTTAGTGAGACAATGTAAATATCACGCTCTAAAAAGACACGAATAATTGACCGAATACATATAAAATAAAAGAAATGCCAGCAACAGCTAGTAATAGACACCAGTACATATTTGCAAATACGCAAATTAAGGTGTTTCATTTGAAACGCTATGCTCGCGGTATCTTTGAAACATATTTTCTTAGAAGAATATAATAATAGACTTTAATGTACACTTATAGGTTTCCTATAAAGGAAAAACTGAACCCTTATAAGATCTGTTGTCTGTCTGTCTGTCACGACCCTTTCTTTAAGTAACGATAAAAAGCTATCGACCTGAAATTTGGGATAGTCACAACATCATTGCAATCATAAAAAAAATATTTTGGGGAAACCGGGTCGTCGAAAATACGAAATAACAATATATGCAAAGCTATTAAATACTTTTAATTTTTATCTACGAAGTTTACCAATCGAAAAATCTGAAGTAATTATGATTAATAGGGAATAATGTATATTTTACAGGAAAAATAAAATCAACTCAATAAAATATTAACAATAACCTTCAAAAAACAAAGTTAAGTTTCCAGTTTGGTAAGTAAAATGAATCTTACGGTTTTAATTTTCTGTAGGAGAATTATTTATTTTTTATTTAATTTAAATATCTTTATTGCTTAAAATGAGAACATAAAATTACAACGAAAGGAAAACAGAGAAACACAAAGGGCGACCTTATCACTAAAGTGATCTCTACCAGGTAACCCACAATTACGGACCTTTGATCTGAAAAACGACGGGGAATCGCAATAAGAATAAAATAACATACATAGACTTACAAACTAATACATAAAAAATACACATTATAGTAATAACATATTTGTAGAATAGATATATATATATATATATATATATATATATATATATGTATGTATTATATATATAAACATACATAAACAATATTAATACATACAATATACATATTATTTCAGAATAAATCTTTCAATGTTTCAAAGCGATAGATAGTGCATTTTGACACGTTTTTTGAAAACCGCTAGTGATTTGGCACGTCTGATTTCAACCGGGAGAGCATTCCACAGAGTTGCCGCCTTCATGGTAAAAGATTCAGAGTATGATCTTGTATTGCACTTGGGGACAATTAACTTGCAGTCCCAACAGGAGCGCAGGGGGCGCTCACGTTCAAGCGAACTAATGAACTTAAATCTCTCCTTAAGATAGGGCGGAGACCACGGGTGGAAGAGGGTAGCATATAAAAGAGATAGAATATGTAGATTACGCCGATGCCTTATATGAAGCCAATTAAGCTCTTTCCGGTATTGCGATATGTGATCATATTTCCGCAGGCCGAAAATGAATCGGATGCAAAGGTTTTGCAGGCGTTCCAGCTTGTTCAAGAGGTCCTCGGTCAAATCTAAGTAGCAAGCATCAGCGTAATCTAGGATGGGAAGAAGGAGAGTGTTGGCCAATAATATTTTGGTCTTAATTGGTAAAAGATTTTTCCACCTTTTCAAGGAGCTAAACGCCCCAAATACTTTTCTACTAACAGCTGCAACTTGCGGTTTCCATGATAGACTACTATCCATAATAATCCCAAGATTTTTGACAGTTTCACTGTAAGGAAGCGCACATCCATCAAAGACCACAGGTGGTAAAGAGGAGAAATTAAGTTTAGAAACCTGATGAGAACTACCAATAATTATAACTTGGGATTTATTGGCATTAACAAGTAAACCATAGGAGTTGCTCCACCCAGCGACTAGATCCAGCTCACAATTCAACCGACTTATGGCTTCAGAGATGTGGTCAGCTGGAGTGGATAAGTAAAGTTGGAAATCGTCTGCATATAAATGGTAAGGTATGGAAAGAAGATTAGTCACAGTGTTAATAAAGATAGAAAAAAGTAAAGGAGATAGGACACCGCCCTGTGGGACACCAGCACTAAGACGACAGTAAGACGACAGGCTTGACTTGCCTCGGATGCATTGCGTTCTATCATGTAGGTAAGATCTGAACCAATCAACAACAGCTGGAGAAATATTAATTGACATGAGGATAGCCAAAAGAATGTCGAAGTCAACCGTGTTGAAAGCGTTCGAGAAATCCAGCAGTACCAGAATCGTTACTTGCTTATTGTCAATGGCTAACCGTATGTCATCACCAACCTTCGTCAAAGCCGTCACCGTACTGTGGCCCTTGCGGAAACCTGATTGAAATGGGCTAAGGATGCAATTTTGATTGAGGAAGTATGAGAGTTGGGAATGGACAATACGCTCAAGAACTTTGGAGAGAAAAGAAAGGATTGAAATTGGACGGTAATGTGAAAGCTGGGATGGATTGGAGATTTTGGGAATAGGAATTACATGAGCAATACGCCAAGCACTTGGAAAGCTACAAGAAGAAAGAGAGTAATTTATTAAATACGAGATTACATGCAAGATATTATCTAAAGTTAAAAGAATCATTTTGCGACTAATCCCATCACTACCAATGGCATCAGATTTTATAGCAAAAATATTCTTTTTGACTTCTTCCAAACTGACAGACTTAAAATTAAATAAGGGAAAGTTAGGACGTGGAAGCAAATTAATGTAAGAAAGAGTTTGAGCTTTATCAAGAATGTATATTTATGATAAGAATGTATATGTATGTGTATTTATTATGTATGTAACTCAGAGAGATATCGTGTAATTTCTAGCTATTAACAAATGTCTTTAAATCATTATCTTTTTATATGAATTCAAATTACGTTTAGGTGCCATAAATTAGCAAAGAAGCCATCGAAAGTGAATTTTAGTAAAATTATAATATTTATATTAAATTAACTTTTCCCTTAACTTGTTTTATTTTTATCCTATCGTTATCATGAGAGTATACTTTTCCTGGACAAAACAAATAAACAGAAGAACATAAAAATCAAAAAGTTATATTCATTAGAAAAATATGGCGTTTCAAGTTGAAACTTTAAAACAATAGTCTGTGGAGTGAGTGTTACATAGTTGTGAAGATTTAACTTTGTCCGGAAAGCGGGAAATGAACGAAAAACTAAATAATGATGACAACATAATAATTATAAGGATTTTAATATTTCTCATTAGACACAGACAGCCTTAATATAAGAAATGCTTTTTATGTGAGAAAAGAGTAGAAGACCATCTTAGTCCAAAATTTGAATGTCTGTGACTTAGTATTTGTTAAAATTTAATTTTTTTTCTTTCAGTGTTCTTCATAGTACATATATTAAGTTTATTATACCTATATGTTTAAAATTAAGTAGGTACCTAAGTAAGTTTATAAAAAGTTATGGCGTAGCGACCAATAAAATTGGTACGCACATCTATTGTACTAGTATAATATTATGGGCGATTTGTATATATAGTATATATAGGACAGCGGATCAGCATAAAGCCCGGCAGGCGGTAGCCAAATAATTAATATAGTTCGACGCTTCATATTTCACAACAACACCCGCGCCGTGCGTTTCGTTCTCAAATTCTCGGCCCACGGGCAAATTAGGATCCGCCATTATAATTGCTCTCCCTGGTACTGTTCATTACGTATTCATATTCGACTATACTCTGTTCTTTAGGGGTTCCGTACCCGAAGGGTAAAATTGGGACCATATTACTAAGATTTCGCTGTCCGTCCGTCCGTCGGTCGTCGTCTTTGTAGTATTTGTTTGTTATACTATTGTAACTATGTAGTATTTGTTGTTATAGCGGCAACAGAAAAACCTACATCGTCTGTGAATCGGTTCTAGAGATACAGCCTGGTGACAGACGGACGATCGGACGGGCACATGGATGGACGGCGAAGTCTTGGTAATAGGGTCCCGTTTTCACCCTTTGGGTACGGAACCCTAAAAAGTAGTTAGTCTAAAGGACAGGCACTGAACCTTTAATTTCACTGGCGTGGTGGGCGGTAAATTCAAAAAACAGTTTTAAACGACGAGTACCTATTTCAGCCAGTCATAAACACATTGGAAACTATCTTTTCAACAGGTTGTTTTACTCAAATCAAAATATTGATTTATTTAAATCATTTTTGAAACAATACTTAATAATAAATAAAATTAAAAAAAAAAACTAATGAAATCAAGCAAATAATGAAAAAGTTATAAGCAATTTAATAATCCTGATTAGACAGAGATAGCTATATCGGATAGTGACGTCACTGTTATTGATGCCATAGTAACTCTACAAATTTCCCTTTCGAGTACAAATACTCGTAACTTTTGAATTCCTTGACGGATTAGAAGTATTTGCTCAAAAATTGAGATGACAGTAATGTATTAAATGACAGTAATGTAATTGTATGTGACAGTAAAATAACTTTACAGAGTACTACTAATAAGTACCTAATAAATACATGAATTAAATTTAAAATAAATTTATTTTAATGATTTCCTTTTGTTTTTTTTTTAATTTTTTTTTTCACAAAGGACGTAGCTTTTTTATGGACATATTTAAGCTGTGCTTTGACTACTTTTTTATTGTCTACTAGCTGACCGGACAAAGTTCGTTTTGCCGTTTAGGGACATCAAATATAGATAACAACCCGCTCCCGGACCCAGAGATCATACCCTAAAAATTTCATGACGATCGGTCCAGCCGTCTCGGAGGAGTTTGGTTAGAAAGAAAATCGAGAGAATTTTATATATTTGCACTTTATTACCTCTGTACAAAGTTCAAATTCAATCATAGTTGACTCTTTGACGTTAGGAACATACCTACATTGTTTAAACAACAGTGACTGCTTGTAATATAATATGAACTTTATACAATAGCAATATATGTATAGCAGCTCTTTTTAGTTAGAAAACGTTTGTAAGGGAAAAAGAAAAGGGCTGTTTTTAGGGGTTTTCCGGCGATTATTCGAATTTTTCTCGCCGTAAAAAGCATCTTTGAACTTCAACGAACATTTAAAAAAAAGAATTTAGTCCAGTCAATGAACAACCTAAAAGGGGGTGTAGAGTGCATGAGAGGGGACCTAAGCAATTTCTTCTGAAACTTGTTCAGGGTACTTAGGAAGTTAACATACTAAAAGTCCTGACGTCTCGGAGGTGAGCCGGAGTGGGGAGGGGGGGGGGGGGGGGAAAAGGTACCACTTTTGGGGTTTTCACTAATATCTCAGAAACGGTGCGTCATAGAAAAAAAAAATCTTCTAATAAATTAAAGCTCATAAAATTATCTAAAACTTTGGTCTTATTCAATTTTGCCGTATTCCTAACCGTTTCCGAGCCACACGCTCCGGAAATGTTAATACTACAAAAAAAACCTTATTATATAATAATCCGGTCAAGTTAGACATAAAAATAGTGGTCAAATAACAATAATTCCGACAGAGCCAAATCTTCGTAGAGACCTTAGGTTTACCAGAAGGAATAAAGTGTCAAAAGTCCACATCAATCCTATGTGTGCAACAAAAGTTATTCGGGGTCAAATATCAAAATTTGAGGTTTTTTGGATTTTTCTCGAAAACGGTAAGTTTTCTCAAAAATAAATTCAGACCAAAGTTGTAGATCTTAAAATTATCTACAAAAATGGTCCTTATAATTTTTTTCCTAAGAGTTAACATTCCTGAGATATCGCGGTTCTAAGAGTCACATTATACATGATATGCACATATATATACATAATCAGGCAATTACAATTGTAGTTGCTGAAGATATTGATTTCTTAGTAGTTACTACTTACTGCAAGGACTCCAATGGATAAAATAGTTTATTTTCTTTAGCTTCCTAACATTAACCGTTTACGCAGTGTACGCAACGGAAACTCTCAATATGGAACAAATTTTCCCATTTTTGCAACATTTTTCATTGATGCTCCTATTGTATTGGTTGTAGCGTGATGTTATGTAGCCCATAGCCTTCCTCGATAAATGGACTATCCAACACAAGAATAATTTTTCAATCAGGACCCGTAATTTCTAAAAAACAAACACGTTGATCCGCTCCTTCGTTTCAGCGAAATGGCGATTGCCATAATAAAAAAATTATAGCGAGTCAAACTTAGAGATAGGTATTTGCTGTTGTGGATTATTTTTTAGAACTATTAAAGGAGATCAACTCCGCAATACATGATTTTTGCGAGACTTTAGCCGTTTACGCAGCGTACGCAACAGAATTATGGCAATCGCCATTTCGCTGAAACGAAGGAGGGGATCAACGTGTTTGTTTTTTAAAAATTACGGGCCTGATTGAAAAATTATTCTTCTGTTGGATAGTCCATTTATCGTGGAAGGCTATGGGCTATATAACATTACGCTACGACCAATACAATAGGAGCATCAATGAAAAATGTTGCAAAAATGGGAAAATTTGTTCCATATTGAGAGTTTCCGTTGCGTACACTGCGTAAACGGTTAATGTTAGGAAGTTATAGAAAATAAACTATTTTATCAATTGGAGTCCTTGCAGTAAGTAGTAACTACAAAGAAATCAATATCTCCAGCAACTACAATAATTGTAATTGCCTGATTATGTATATATATGTGCATATCATGTATAATGTGACTCTTAAAATCGCGATATCTCAGGAATGTTAACTCTTAGGAAAAAATCATAAGGACCATTTTTGTAGATAATTTTAAGACCTACAACTTTGACCTGAATTTATTTTTGAGAAAACTTACCGTTTTCGAGAAAAATCCAAAAAACCTCAAATTTTGATATTTGACCCCGAATAACTTTTGTTGCACACATAGGATTGATGGGGACTTTTGACACTTTATTCCTTCTGGTAAACCTTAGGTCTCTACGAAGATTTGGCTCTGTCGGAATTATTGTTATTTGACCACTATTTTTATGTCTAACTTGACCGGATTATTATATGATAAGGTTTTTTTTTGTAGTATTAACTTTTCCGGAGCGTGTGGCTCGGAAACGGTTAGGAATACGGCAAAATTGAATAAGACCAAAGTTTTAGATAATTTTATGAGCTTTAATTTATTAGAAGATTTTTTTTCTATGACGCACCGTTTCTGAGATATTAGTGAAAACCCCAAAAGTGGCACCTTTACCCCCCCCTCCCCACTCCGGCTCACCTCCGAGACGTCAGGACTTTTAGCATGTTAACTTCCTAAGTACCCTGAACAAGTTTCAGAAGAAATCACTTAGGTCCCCTCTCATGCATTCTACAACTCCTTTATTGATTGGACTAATTGGCCAAATTGGTCCAGGCGTTGTTAAGTTAAATGCGCTTACCAACACATTTTTAACCGACTTTAAAAAAAAGGAGGTTCTGTATTCGACCCGTATGTTTGTATGTATGTATGTATGTATGTTTGTCCGCGATTATTTCGCGTTTGGCTGAACCGATTTTGATGCGGTTTTCGGGAAAGTGTTTGTTTCATTATGGAGAAGGTTTTAGTATATTAACCGACTTAAAAAAACAAGAGGTTCTTAGTTTGATAGATATATTTGTATTTAAGTTTGTTCGCGATTATCTCGAGTTCGGTGAAACCGATTTTGATGATTCTTTTTTTATTAGGTAGGCCATACATCACAGGTAGACTCATTTCAATTTGGTCGAGATCTAATGAATATCTTCGGAGATGAAGAGCGGAACTCCTCAACGGAAAATCGCTTGCGATCGGTATAATTAGTTTACTGTGTAGATTTTAACAGATTTCAAAAAAAGAGATTGATTCTCAAGTTGAGTAAAAAATATGTTTTTAATTGACCAACTTCAAAAAAAGAGGTTCTGTGTTTAATAATAATATAGGGGATATTGGTATTTAGGTTTGTCCGTGATTATCTCGCGTTTGGCTAGACCGATCTATTAGATCTATCGCGAAACAACATTCTTCGTCATTAGGCATACATCATAATAAATATAATAGTAGGTATGTCAAAGTCAGTATTACACATGATATGATATGTTTTTGACGTGACAACGTCTTATAATTCGATAGAGCCGGCTGCACGCACAAAAAAACATGACTCATCTGGCGTTACCTCGCTCATGCGGCGTTACCTCGCTCGCGTTACCTCGCTCTGAGGCTTTCCATGTCTGAGGCTTGAAGTGCAAGCGAGAGTTGTCACGTTCAACTATCGTCAGTAACGTGACAACGTCTTATAAATCGATAGAGCCGGTTGCACGCACGAAAAAGCATGACTCATCCGGCGTTACCTCGCTCATGCGGCGTTACCTCGCTCATGCGGCGTTACCTCGCGAGCGCGGAACGAGCGACAAAGAAAACGTTGTCACGTTCAACTATCGTCAGTAAACCGACTTTACAGGCAACCAATTTTTTTTAGTGGTAAGTATAATTATCACTAAAAAAACCTATCACTAGAGTAAATTGATAAGGTATATATTAATTAGCCCAAAACCTACTTATCACTAAAAAGTATGAAATAAAAAAAATAATAAAAAAATCCCATTTAAAACACATGTTAATTCTAGTATTTCTTTTTTAAAAAAAGGGAACCGCCTTCAAAAAACCAACCCACTGAAAAGCAAAAAAATAATTTTCTAATAAATCTGGGTATACTTACCTACCTACTTAGTTTTTGAAGTCGGTGTCAAATTCGCAATTCATTTTGAGTATGGCTAATGGCACCGACTTCAAAAACTAAGTACGTAGGTAAGTATACCCAGATTTATTAGAAAATTATTTTTTTGCTTTTCAGTGGGTTGGTTTTTTGAAGGCGGTTCCCTTTTTTTAAAAAAGAAATACTAGAATTAACATGTGTTTTAAATGGAATTTTTAATACATTGCTCAAAAAGTTGACATTTCCATGTATGTTTAGCGTGCGCAGTTATTCTTTTCCGCACTAGTGCTTTTGTGTTTTCCTCGCACCGGAGCGGGCGTACCAGGAGCGCATGAACACGAACACGGCATGCAAACACGCAGCAAGCAAACAGGTAAAACCAATATTTTTTTTTCGCAAATGTATTAAAAAAACGTCGTTCAAAGCACGTGCGGAATTGTCATTTTTACTCGTCCTTATAGTTGACCCTCGCCTTCGGCTTGGGTCAACAAACTGGGACTCGTAAAGAAATGACAAACTTTCCGCACTTATATTGAAATGTACTATTTTTTTGCGATTCATTTTTATATATTTTGTCTATAATTCATTGTTAGCAGTGATGCACATTTTCGATTGTTTTTCGTGAAGCGCTGAGAATACCTACTGTATGAAATCCTTTCATGGATCTGAGATAAGTCGTGGTTCCACTTCTAAAACCCACAAATGTATATTTTTTCGCAAATGTATTTAAAAAAAGTCGTTCAATGCACTTGCGGAATACTCATTTCTACTCGTTCCTATAGTTGACCCGCGCTTTTGTCTTGGGTCAACAGCCCGGGACTCGTAAAGAAATGACAAACTTTCCGTATACTTATATCGAAATGTACTATTTCAATATATTTCTAACCTAGTTTGCTAACAAGCAATAAAAATTATTCAGTAAAATACCGTATGACTGTTTAATCTTTTTATGCGAATTGCATGTTTACATGTTTTTATTTAACTTGCAAATTATGTTTGTTCGACTGAAATCTTTCAACTTCATTTTGAAGTAATTGCGCTGAAATGAAGTTAAGTTTAGTTGCGACGTTATTATACAACATGGTGGAACACCGAGATAGCGGTCTTGTTATTTTTAATACACTCTTTGAATATGTGTTTTAAATGAAAAGGTTTTGCTGAGAATAATAGAGATAAATTGCCGCATCAAAGTTTATTAAAAAACTTATTACAGACGGGCTAATTTCATACTGAGTACTTATTAGAACATAGTTAATCGGCTAATCAGTACATCGCGCCGGGTAAGTTGCTTGGACTATCTAACCTAGTCCAAGGTAAGTTGTCACAAATCACGATAAAGTACTCCTTCAATAAGAATAAACATCTACCATAATTATGTATTGAATTATATGTAGTAGTGTTATTATCTCGCTGCAGACTCGATCATAAAATATTCGAGTGTTTCGCTTTTTGTTGTTCTTTGTTGTGCATTACTGCAGAACAACAATAGCGAAACACTCGAATGATGTATGTCCGAGTCTGCAGCGAAATTAATAACACTACTATAGTTATACAAAACACTTGTCATTGTAATGATTGTAAAAGTATGAAACGCATGTTTTGCGAATGATATTTGCTCAGTTACCGTCCAGTTAGTCGAGTAGGTACGACAGACGTATACACAGGACTCGGCGGACCGCGCGAAAAAATGTCAGTTTACTGGTGCCAAAAATATAATATGTTTTTGACAATAATTTGGCATCAGTTGTAAGCAAACCATAGGATTTTCTATAGACCGCGGTCAACACCACCAGATCACTATACCTGTTATTAGTCCGCACGCGAGTTTCCTCAAGGAAGATTTCCGCCAAGGAAATTTTGACAAATGGCACTAATTTTCTCTTTTACGAAGAAGGTCGACGTAAAATGTTCCGATGGGTTCATCCTCAGAGGGGTTAAGAGCGTTCATGCAAAACGTACACATATTTTCAAATATTTTTGAGACAAAAACTAGATTATGAAATGCCAAATAATATGATGGCAATTATCTAATCAATAATTGAACACATGACACTCTTATATTGTTACGTCGAAAATTGACAATTTTGACTCAAGCATAATCCAAACGCATGAACGCTCTTTTGTACGACTTGCATCGCTTATATGAATCGAATTCCTCCATACATTTACAGCCAGCGCCATCTATGGACAGTCGCTGACATGTAGCAGTCAATTATGTATAGATTGCGCTGGCTGTGAATGTATGGAGGAATTTGATTCGTTTGCGCGATGCAAGTCAACTCGAAATTCATACAAAACCTGTACTAAGTTTACAGGTTGATATAGGTGGTAGGTATGTATTTATGTACTGACCTGCGTCGACGGAGAGAGGGTACTCCGTCGGGCTGTAGCATGCAGGAGCCACGGTAGCCTCGGTGGGGCTGCGGGGCGGAGGTCCATCATCTCGTTCGGGTCGGTTCTTCTTCACCATGTAACAGCGCGGCATAGCGGCCAACGCTGCAATCAATGTATTACTTAACGGCGTGAATGGCTATTTTAGCGATTTGGCCAACGCTGCAATAAATTTATTACCTAATGCCGTAAATTGCTATTTTAGCGATTTTTAGAGATCTGCAGCTGTTTAAAATTTTTTATTAAATACGAAGTAACTTTAAAATTTAAACTTTTTAGGTGTGTACGTTAACGAAAAGTTGAAACTAGTACTTACACTTATGTACCCTTCAATATTATTTCAACTTTTCGTTACACGTTGTATATGGTTTTCGCTATGAAGTAGTAAAACGGATGAATAATTTTTTTCGATAGAAAGTTCGCCCAAAAGTTGCTCCAAAATCTCAATTTTTTCATATTTTTAATAGGAAACTATAATGGATTTAAGTTTTTTTTTTTGGTTTATCTATAATAATAATATTAAAAAACGCTCCGAAACGGATTTTTGTAACAAAATTAGATACTTAAAACGTTTTGTGTCACACCACCCACCAACGTATTCCACTAAAATCAGTATCAGAAATACGTACTTTTTTCAGACTGTGTATTTGAAAAATTGTATCTTTACCATTTTTTTTTTAAGTGCTGACATAGGTAAGTATGTTAGTTACATCAAAAACGCTTTTAACGTCGTGGATTGAAATTTTCTTTACTACTATTTACACCACTAAACTATTTCAATTATTATTATATAACTATTATTCAGAATTTTGGGAATAGTAATAGTATAAACTAATTTACT
Source organism: Coenonympha arcania (assembly GCA_036785405.1). Classification (NCBI taxonomy): domain Eukaryota; kingdom Metazoa; phylum Arthropoda; class Insecta; order Lepidoptera; family Nymphalidae; genus Coenonympha; species Coenonympha arcania. The sequence continues at coordinate 11,068,762 of CM072082.1, forward strand.
AATACTATCCAAATTTAATTTGTTTTTTTTTGGATTGACGATAAGTGATTCCTTGCGTAGACCAGGGTAGATCCCCTTTAAAATAATAAAAAACGAAAAAAAATTACAGTAGGATGAAACCCATTAGAAAAGGAGGGCAATATGATCAAAATGAAAGGAAAAATAAATTACGGTCGATCCGAGTTCGGGAACAGGGGGAGAGGGGGGGTTTAAGTGTAAAAAATGGTTTTCCTTGATTTCCGGCAAAACTACAAGTCCTATGGAAAAAAGTTAAATAGCAAAGTTGTAGGTAATAAAAAGATCTACAACTTTTGTGTTTGCAATTTTTTCACATAACCTCAAAATTTAGGTGAAAAATTCAAAAAACCAAGTTTTTGGTTTTTTATTCATATCTTTTTAAAAAAAAAAAATTCTACGAAATTTGGTGAAAACTTACCTTATTATGTCCCAAATACACTGTAATTTATTTGATTTAAAATATTGATTTTTTTCACCTTATTTTGAATTAATATCGAAAAAGCACCCTAATTTTCAATCGAAAATTCTGACGTCAAAATATCAGCTTTTTTCAAAAAGTTGGTATGTTTTCTGTTTGTTGAAATCTCTACTTTCCGATGGTGAAAAAAAATATATATATGTTACTATAGTAAAACTTCTCAGAAAATGCAAAGTAGTAAGACCCAGACCCGCCTAGCCCCTTCCCCACTTCTCTATGAAATGCCTTTTGATGGGCTACAATTTTTCGTAGGTCACTCAGGTATTTTTTTTATCAACGTAACATGTAATCTTACGTTTCTCGAGTAATTAAAGTGTAAATTTTAATAAATATCTCAAAATTGTATATAATAATTAAAAAAATTTTTCGAATTCGAGTTTTATTTGCATTTTCTGAGAAGATTGACTATAGTAACATATATTTTTTTTCACCATCGGAAAGTAGAGATTTCAACTAACAGAAAACATACCAACTTCTTGAAAAAAGCTGATATAATTTTTCGTAGGTCACTCAGGTATATTTTTTTTATCAATGTAACATGTAATCTTACGTTTCTCGAGTAATTACAAGGTAAATTTTAATAAAGAGCTCAAAATTGTATATAATATTTTTAAAAAATTTTTTGAATTCGAGTTTTTTTTGCATTTTCTGAGAAGTTTTACTATAGTAACATATATATTTTTTTTCACCATCGGAAAGTAAAGATTTCAACGAACAGAAAACATACCAACTTTTTGAAAAACGCTGATATTTTGACGTCAGAATTTTCGATTGAAAATTAGGGTGCTTTTTCGATATTAATTCAAAATAAGGTGAAAAAAATCAATATTTTAATTCAAATAAATTACAGTGTATTTGGGACATAATAAGGTAAGTTTTCACCAAATTTCGTAGAAAAAAATTTTTTTTGAAAAAGATATAAATAAAAAACCAAAAACTTGGTTTTTTGAATTTTTCACCTAAATTTTGAGGTTATGTGAAAAAATTGCAAACACAAAAGTTGTAGATCTTTTTATTACCTACAACTTTACCATTAAACTTTTTTCCATAGGACTTGTAGATTTGCCGGAAATCAAAGAAAACCATTTTTTACACTTAAACCCCCCCTCCCCCCCTGTTCCCGAACTCGGATCGACCGTAATTTATTTTTCCTTACATTTCGATCATATTCCCCTGCTTTTCTAATGGGTTTCATCCTACTGTAATTTTTTTTCGTTTCAAAAACTATCGACCCTGGTCTCTACGTTTTTTTCCTATTTTAAATAATTCAACCCTTGAACGGCTCAAAAGACGATGAACATTTGAGTATGAAATCCGGTATAGATATTTTAATCCACTCCATACTAATCGAATAAAACAAAACAAAAGCGATTTTGACAGAGTGGGGCGTGACGTCCTGGATTGAAATATCTATTTATATTTGAAAGCCAAACATTATTTTTTATTACAGACGTTTCCCATATTAACTTTTAATATTGTTTTTTTTTTGTTATAAATATCCGGTTCCCAAAGCAATGCAAAACCAGGCTGTAGTTCCCCCACTCATACACCCCGATATATACGCAAAAAACTTATTTCAATATTCATATAATATCCACATAACAAATCCTTACTTACTTTAGCAGTTAATAAACACTGAAATATATTTTTGTAACCAATAATTAATTCCAAAATCCAATTCCCGCCATTTACTTGCTTTGACCACAGATAACGAAGAGAGTTTGTCTTGATATTTTTTTTTTCTATTGTCTGCAGACTGGATAACTGTACTTTTATTGTGTGAATATAATATAATGGTATGTACATAAAACTAACCTTAGTTAAAAATTAAAACTAGCTATGTACAAAAAATTAACTAATCTAAATTAAAAACTACATATCTTAATTAAAAACTACTATACTAAAATGTTAAATTAAACTAATCTAGTAGACCGCTGGTTTAATTATTTAAATTAGTTATTTGTTATTTATTTATTATATAGACTGGATTCCTGGTGAATAGAAATACCTACTGAAAATCTTATATAACGATTAAAAATACGATTCGAACGGAGGTTTTATATTGAATAAATTATTTTGTCTGTGCTCATTGCTTAAAGTTCGAATTATGAAATCAAAATGTGTCACATAGTGACCTACTTTATTCACAGACTTCTATAATTATTAAAAAAATATTATTATATTTATTATTATTTTTAATCGTTTGACATTTGGACAGCTGGTTTAAAATAATGATTTTTTTACCCTAATTTTATATGTACTTAAAAAGATATTCATTATAACATCCATTTACTATGGAAATATTTAAAGATAGTTGCGTTATTTCCATTACGATACTGTGGACTCTGGGATCCTGTATTTTTATCTGGGTTATATTTTTTATGTTCTGCGGCTTGCTATAATTTTATGGTCTTGATATTCTGTGGTAATGTGTACTTCCATTTTTGAGAGGACGAGAACTGAGTGTGATTGGTCAATGAGTTTCGCGCGCTTTTGCGAGACCAATCATAACGTTTCCCGCTAAACCTACTCTAATTGACCATGGACAAGTAGATAAGATATCACCTGATGTTGCACGCAAATGCGCACATACCTGGAATTTGGGTACCAATACGCGCTAATATTATATTTAACTTTAATTACATACCTTAGTCTTTTCTTTCAAATAGGTTTCAAGAAGCAAAGTCATAGACAGTAGAATTGGTAAGATACCTACCTAAAGCGAAGATAAGAAGAAGCGAAGATAAGATTTTTGAAAATTATGTTACCAAAATTTTAAGATAATTTGAGCCTAGATAAAGAAGTCTATGAAATTCTACATAATTAGGTATTAAAACACTCGTGTGATACTTTTAAAAACTCACCTGCGGCTCGTTTTTTAAACTCACACTCATGATTATGCAACCGTTTCATAAACTACCTACTATTATTTGAGGGTTTCACCATTACTTAAAATAAATAAATATAACATGAAAGATGAAATTATTTTGCTATAATCTGGAAAAGAATCTTGGTATGGTCCAACATCACTGACCACTATAATACAAGTACGCTGGACTGTCACTTTAAGAATGAAGACACCAAATTTTCGCCATATTGGCGCTGATTGTTGCGTAAGCTGGCTTGAACATCCATGGAACCAAAATAAAATGATTGATGATGACCCCCTCTTAATTCCGAAGTATACCACTGAAAAAATGTGAAATAGTTGGAGCAAATATATAATAACAACGCTCTATCTATTACTTTTACAAACAATTAACCTTTGAAAAAAAATTTTTTACGGTTTCATTACAAAAGTCTAGTTAATTGGATTGGTCCATTGGATTTGTATAAACCGAAATTCACGCGGGTTGAGTCGCGGGGAGCATAACATTGTAATAAGTTACCTACTAGTAAATCTCCATATTGATGTAACAGATCCTGTTTACAATAACTACCTGGCTTGCGGGTCAGCGCATTCTTTGACGGGATCATATTATGATTATTATTAATTAAGCCACGAAGTGATATCACTTCGCAGAACTTTGATAGTGTAAAAAAATAGGAACGGCATCATATTACTGACGACTAAACAAAGCTGCTTTTTAATTATTATGTTACAGTAGGTACAATACTTTTCGAAGTACATTAGTTGCAGCGGACAGCAAAATAGGCATTGATGGGTGAACGTGTAAATGTGGGTCGAGGCAGCGCCGAGGAACACATACTTGAGTCCATCAATGCCCAGCCCTGGTCACAGGCTCGTATAGGGATTTTCTCAATCAATGGACGGATATTTAAATTTTTAACGAACAAAAATAATATTTTCCGAGTTAGTTTGTTTTTTTTCAGTGAACAGCTTTCTATTCGTAAGCCAGTTCGAAATTTAAATAAAATCTTTGATAAGTTACCTCCTTGGTTACCATGTGTCAGATTGAAAGAACGTCATATGTTTAAATTACATGAGAGGTATGAGTTTAGTATGTAATTTATTCGACCGCTAAACTACGACAGAAATATTCCTACAACTTTTGCCGACCGCTGCTTAGCTATTACAGCAATTTAGATTTATCCAGATGAAGGTTGTCAAAATAATGCTCAAATTTTCAAGCATGTTTGAGAAAAGAATATTTACTTAACGGCTTGTAAAAGTACTTATTGAACTTCAGTGGCGGTTATGTCGATTAGTGCAAGGCGCAATTGCTGTGCCACTGGTCGGTCAGCCATTCAACGCAACTCACACTTGAAATCGGATCAGACCGATAGTGGTCTGTGTTATTGGCATAGTTGATATAGACACAATTTAATCTTGTACCCCAAAGATTTTTTATGTAACTGCTAGCTGACGCGGCAAACGTTGTTTTGCAGTTTAGGGATATAAAAAATAGCTCACGACCTACTCTCAGACCTACCGAAAGACACAGAATTTCATAACGATCGGTCGAACTTCTTCAAGATAAATCGAAATTGCTGTACTAGGCAATCAGGGGTTGGCAAAAGTTGTATGAAATATTATTTCTTTCATGGTTTACCGGTCGAATAAATTACATACTAAACTCATATATCTCATATGTAATTCAAACATGTAACGTCCTTTCAATCTGACACTTAGCAACCTAGGAGTAACTTATCAAAGGTTTTATTTTTTGAAACGGGTTTGCAAATAGAAAGCTGTTTATTAAAAAAAATTGACGCTAACTCGGAAAAAATATTGTTGTTCGTTGTTCGTGATTGATTTTGAAAATTTTTGCCTAGGCATAGATATTTTAATCCACGATGACGCGCCCCACTCTGTCAAACTCCAGGCGAATCGAATGAAATATAATCGATTTTGACAGAGTGGGGCGCGTCTTCGCGGACTGAACCATATAACATCTATAATGCTTAGTTTAAATTTTCGCGCATTGTTTGAGAAAATTCCAATAAAGCCTTGGCCACAACTAGGCATTGATGGACTCACGTTTGTGTGCCAACATTTACAAGTTCGTCTCTCAATGCTTCTTTTGCTGGCCGCTGCAGTAATGTAGGTACTATAATTTTGAGATAATGGTCTTTCATGAATGGCATGGATATAATGGTTTCTTTGGATTAGATTTAGGAAAAGGCTAATCAAACCAGTCATTTGTGCTGTATTTTGATAAATCAGTCAGTCAGTCTATCCGTCAGTCACCTTACCCTTCTATTTGTATTAGATTTATATAGTTATGATATTGACGGTAGATTAAATGTAATTCCTAATTCAAAACAAAGATTATTTTGACAGAAGTTCTTGAGAGGAATTAAAAAATAGTCGGTTATAGCCACATGTTATAATAGCCCACGATTGTAAACGACTTTTTAAAGAAGGATGGCCAAAGGTAGCAAATTTTCTTCATGAACCGATACCAAAATATTCTAGGAAAAAAGTGTTTTTAAGAACCATTGCAACTAAGAATTTGTTTTTCTAAGTATGTATCCGGAATTTAAAGTATGTGGAAATAGTAAAGAATTATTTATTTTTCAGATTAACTCGGGTGCCTTAAAATCAAGAGTGAATGAAGAGTGAGTGAAGAGTGAAGGCATCTTCTAGGCAAGTGCGTTCCACCTTAGACTGTATCATCACTTTCCATCAGGTGTGATCACAGTCAAGCGCTAGCCTATATAGTATAAAAAAAAATTAACTTAAATTAAAAATTAAAACTAGCTATAAGATTAAACTATATCTAAATTAAAAACTACATATAAAACTAAAATGTTAAAATAAATTAATCCAATAGACCGCTGTCAGAGGGAATTTTTCCCAAAAAACTATACTGATTCTTTGGGCAAAGTAGAGGCCAGCATTTTGGTCACGCGTTACATCGACCAGGCGTAAGAAATTTTTTTTTGCTCCCGGTCCCCACGTTTCCATAGTTTCGACCCCAAAATGAATTTAATTTGAGAAGTTACTTTCTTTTCAATGCACATTTCCTGTCATACATATTTTATTGAGTTTTTTATTTGGCTATCTTTTTGTAATCCGGATGTTAATCAAATAGTTAATGTGGAGACCGTAGTCTATAAAAAGTTTGGATTCGAATCAGTTTATTAAAAATATTCTTTTGATATTCATTGAACACCTACGGCCTTACAAATAAAAAATATCTAAACCACATTTATTCGATACTTATACTAGGATTAGTTATACTTAGAATAACCCAATTATAAGGAGTTAATATTTTCTTACAAATAAACTCGCTATAACTTCGACATAACTATATCATCGTTAGACTATCAAAGATGTGTACTAGCTTAAAAAAAAAGTAAATTTTAATCTATGGCCGTCGCGATTCCGTCACTCAGACCAATATTCCGTGGGATTATTGGTCTGAGTTCCGTCAAAACGTCATCAATAAATAATTGATTCTTGTTTTTGGCGGGAAACAGGAAGCACGTATTTTCAAATAAAATTTTAAGTAACAAATTAAAATTTCACTTCTGAAGTAAATTACGCAAATTTTTCTTAAAAAATAAAAAAGGTTTTGTTTGTGATTTTAATTAAAAATGGCGAAAAGGGAAAAAGAAAAAAGGTAAAAAATATTATTGTGATATTAATATTAGCTTAGCCGTGCGTGGTGTTTTACTTTTCGTATCGTGTTAATTTCCTTGTTGACTTATTCATCACTTTTCTTTGCTTTAGCAACTTCTTAAAGACATAATACGGCTGTTTACGACCACGATAGAAAACAAGGACATAATATCCACAAACATGAACAAAGCAAAAATTCAAGCTTGGGCTGATGTCACTGAGAAGTATGTGCGACATTTATTTTGTACTTTTTATTGTATTTTATTACAGGTATAGTATAGTTCGTTAATATTTTTCAGATTCAATACAGCTAATATACGGCCGCGGACAAAGAAATCAGTGGAAGTTGATAAAGCTCAACTCGAAAAAGGAAGTTTCGACTTACCATAGAGAAGCATTTAAAACTGGGGGTGGGCCCAAAACAACAATCCCCATCAGCAGATACATTGGAAATTTTAGAAATGATACCTCAAGAGTTTGAGTTTGATTCAAACGAATTTGACTCTGATGGAGTTTATTTACTGATTTATTTACTGCTAGCGTACATACCTACATAAAAATTTTAATAAATAGCATAAATGTAAAACACATGTACCCAATATAATTATTAAACGCATTCTAATTAATGTACTTATTGATTTTTTATTTATACCATAGCTATTCCGAAGTTAAACTAGGGTGCGGGCAAGAATAAGGCTTGTATGAAGAGATATACTTACTTTATCCATAAGTTATACTATTTTATTTTATTTTTTTTAGGTATTTGTAGATATTTTGCTTATTCGTAGTTTATTCTTAGTATAACATTTTATACCAGGTTTATTTGTAAGGCCGTTAGAATTTAGTTTGATGGTTATTCTGGTTTAAAAATTTATTGTCTCGTAAAAAGTATACAAATATTCACTTAAACGAAACTTAAGGCTATAAATGAATAACATTAAAGTGTAATAAGCGTTTGCTTGTACAGCGGTACACACTACGACACTAGTATAACATTATAATATTACATCTAAGTATTGATATTAGCCTATAATTACATTACAACGCAGTCATTATAATTATTAGTAAAACTGCGGGTAGGCTTGCAGAAACTACGCAAAAACTATACCAACGCGTGACCGCGCAATAACAAAGATACTGAGGACTTGAGGTGGCTAGTAGGCGATATCAATTTAAATCACAATTTTATTAAGAAACATTACGAATGTTTGATATTATGATTTAGCGATGAATAATTAATAAGTAATATAGCTTTATAATTTAAATAATGTTTTTTTTTAATTTTAGGACAAGTATGATTTTAGAAGTTTTTTAAAAGTTTGCATGCTTTTACATTCTTTTATATTTGAAGGAAGTTTATTATATAATTGAGCACTTTCAATTTTCAAATGTAATATTTCTTTTAGCATAGTTGGTTCTTGGTGGGCGCACTATTATATTATTCCCAAAATTTAAGCTTATCACGGCAGTAGATTTGGTTAGAAATTTCATCTACAGTTCTTGTTACATTGATTGGGATTTGTCCTTTCAGTAAAATCGATTCAGTAGTTATTTCGATTCAGTTATTATTTCTCAGAGCAAAATTGCTAGGCCATGTATCGAAAAATGTACACGTTAATTTTTTTTTTTGAAAATTGTTTGTCAAATCGGTCAATTTGAAAGTGTAACACAAAGGCGGCTCCAAATATAGACCGGCGGTCTAGGCTTCAGCCACAGATGTAGTCTGAGGCTTCAGCACTAATAGGAGTTAACCCGAAAATGAGAGGCCTACAACTCCACGTTTTGGATTATAGTATTGCCAGATTTCGAATTATGAAATTCGAAATCGGAAAACAGTACGTGAAATAGATTTAACAGGTAAATGGTACGTTGAATTTATCTTATTCAGGTACGGATAACAGAAGTGCTGGATACGAAGTTTCTAAAAAAAGTCAACTTCGGTAGTTTACTCCTCAACAAGTGCCTTTATATACAACTCAATTTTGTTATTGTGGAATAAATTTTTCAATTATTTATTAGGAGTTGTTAACATAAATCACATTAGGATTAAAATAAGTATAAAATATAAGTAGGTATCGCACGTTTTTACTTGAAATCAAAATTTTTATGTAACCACACCGCCTGTGTGTTTATATCAAAATTTCGATTTCAAATAGAAAAAGTAAAGCAAACCAACGTAATTTTTGACGCTGTACAAATGACTATGAGATACGAAATTCGAGTGATGTGTGGGAACGGAATTCCTTTTTTGTATGGAGCGACACGCGATTCATACCGTGCCGCATAAACGCTCTTAAAGCTATTTGTTTATAAAATAACCTACACAAAACGATTCGGTTTTTGCCTCGCAAGTATGATGAAAAACGTTGTATGATACGCGTACATATGTAAAGTAATCGTAACACTCTCGTCCACCCCTAGCATAATTCTTTTAATATATAAAATTCTCGTGCCATTTTTTGTTACCAAACTCCTCCGAAACGGCTCGACCGATTGTTACTAAATTTTCTGTGTTCGGTAGGTCTGAAAGTATGCCGTAAGCTGTTTTTTTACATCTCTAGTGACAAAGCAACGTTTGCCGGGTCAGCTAGTTTTCACATAAATCTGGTTAAAAACGTAAATTAGTTCGAGTACTTAGTTTGACGCGAGTAATTCACGATTCTAGGACTAATTTCCTAAAGTGAACACTTAAAGTCCAGTCATTTAAGCTTAAATTAGGTAAGAATCTCGGAATTCGAGATACTCAGCTGTATTTCTGTAAATACTTGTATATTGACTCAATAAAGGTTGTCTCAAAACCTACATATGGTAGGGTGTGCGCAACTATTAAATTTCAAGGTCAAAAGGTCACAAAAGTCGGTTTATTGCGCTTTTTTTGGAAATATCTCATTTCCTATGGGTTTTTTGCTATTCATATTTATTATCAATATTGTAGAATACAAAATTCTTTACAAATTTTGTTTAAAAAATTTTTTATACGGTGAACCGTTTTCGAGATAGAGGGCGGAGAGCGCGCGGTAACAGCATCACTTTAGGTCCAACGGTGCCTCCGGTCGAAAACGCGCCATATATAGTTGATGAACTATCGATAAATCAATGATTATAAATATTTGTTAATTTTTACTAACTATTATTTTATATTTTATCATTTTCTTATTTTAATTTTGATTTACTTGTCATTTTAATTGGGCGTACACTGTCTTACGAACAAGAAATTTTCTTTAAAAAAGCTTTCAAATATTCCACCAACAAGTGCAGCTGCTCATCAACATTTCAACTGTGTATATTATCAAGTTCAAACTTGGTTAGGACATGATTTGGAACCCCGGGTATGGAGCCTATCATGACAATTTTACCACCTGCTCCAGAAGATTTGCTAAATGCAATTTTCTGCAACTGCAAGAGTGGTTGTGGTTCGCGATGCGGATGCAGGAAAGCGGGCTTGCAATGCTCTTTAGCTTGTGGCCAATGTAATGGGCAAGCTTGTCTCAATGCTCACCATATCAGAGCGACATTAACGAAGATGGAACCTTTGACCCCGAAATCATGGAAGAACTTGAGACAAATGTCGTTGAAGACGATAATGAAGACCAGTTTGAAATTTACTAGCAGCCAGAAGACGACGATAAAGAGGAAGAAGATGATTAAAATAATATATTTGTGTTTTTTTCATCATATTGTAAGAAGTTATTTATATTAATTAGGTTAAAATTCAAATATAATTCCTATATTTTCAATAACAATTCTGGACTTACATGGGCAGGTAAGTGTTGTCAAATAAATTAATACTGAATAAAAAGTGGATAGGTTAGGAAAAAAAATGATAAAATATAATATAATAGTTAATAAAAATTGACAAATATTTATAATCATTGATTTATCGATAGTTCATCAACTATATATGGCGCGTTTTCGACCGGAGGCACCGGTTGACCTGAAGTGATGCTGTTACCGCGCGCTCTCCGCCCTCTATCTCGAAAACGGTTCACCGTATAAAAAAATTTTTTAAACAAAATTTGTAGAGAATTTTGTATTCTACAATAGTGATAATAAATATAAATAGCAAAAAACCCATAGGAAATGAAATATTTCCAAAATAACCTGTCAAGTGCGAGTCGGACTCGCGCACTGAGGGTTCCGTACTACAACCGGAGGAATAAAACCATAAAAACCACTTTTCTTATCGAACCGCAAAACTAACTTTGTTTTTAGAGGTTTTATTGTAATAACAAAAAAACTACTTATTAGATCTCGTTCAAACCAATTTTCGGTGGAAGTTTGCATGGTAATGTACATCATATATTTTTTTTAGTTTTATCATACTCTTATTTTAGAAGTTACAGGGGGGGGGACACACATTTTACCACTTTGGAAGTGTCTCTCGCGCAAGCTATTCATTTTAGAAAAAAATGATATTAGAAACCTTAGTATCATTTTTGAAGACCTATCCATAGATACCCCACACATATGGGTTTGATGAAAAAAAAATTTTTGAGTTTCAGTTCTAAGTATGGGGCACCCCCAAAATTTATTACTTTTTTTTAAATTTTGTGTAAAAACCTTAATGCGGTTCACGGAATACATCTTCTTACCAAGTTTCAACAGTATAGCTCTTATAGTTTCGGAAAAAAGTGGCTGTGACATACGGACGGACAGACGGACAGACGGACAGACGGACAGACGGACAGACGGACAGACGGACAGACGGACAGACGGACAGACAGACATGACGAATTTATAAGGGTTCCGTTTTTTGCCATTCGGCTACGGAACCCTAAAAAGCGCAATAAACCGACTTTTGTGACCTTTTGACCTTGAAATTTAATAGTTGCGCACACCCTACCATATGTAGGTTTTGAGACAACCTTAAGGGAGTTAATATACAAGTATTTACAGAAATACAGCTGGGTATCTCGAATTCCGAGGTGAACTTACTAAAATGACTGGACCACATAATAATATTGCAAGGAGAGACCCTGACTACTTAATAGACACTATAATAACCTATGTAAACAACTATGTTACTAAAATTCATAAGCCGACTTAAGTGCCTACGAAATGCCGCGAGAGAAATTCGTGAATTCCATCCAATAATATCAACAACATGTTTACAACGATATAATGTACCCCCGGCGCGTTTGCTGATTATTAAAGTATAGGTATACTGAAGCTACAGGTGTTGTCATGGCGACCGCCAGCCACTGTTGCCGGGTGCCGATGCCTAGCCCGAGCCGTCCCAGGCCCCGGCGACGCGAACTGACAACCGTTTGAATAGCTTTTCGATTTACATGTGTACCTACATAATAAATTAATAACCTCCTTACCAGATTAAAGCCGTAGACCGTATTTTTTTTTTCTTTTACTAATACGTTTGAGGGTGCAACAGGTGGCTTTGCACGAGCATTTCACAGAAACACGACATTTTATCAAAATAATTACTACAAAAACTTAGCCTGATAACAAAAAAAAAAAAATCACAGCGTTTTTGGAAATTATTTAGAAATTTTTGGTAGTTTCCTATAAAAATTTTTTACTCGATTAAATATACGATAATACGAGTGTTAAATTTTTCGACCTTTAAATTTGAAAGTAAACATCTTTATAGTTAAATATTCTATAAAATGTTCTGGATCATTTCTTGAATTAGAGAAGATTAAATTTAAGTCGAAAGTTTCTGGGGGAAAAATAATCTGTGACTGCCAATCGCATGTTTGCTATTATTTGCAAGCTGACACCTTTTAATAGGTACCTCTGTTTCATACTTTCCTACCTTTTTTCCTAGTTTTATTTCCTTTTTTATTTATTTATTTATTTATTTATTTATTTAGTACCACAATATATATGTTACATAAAGAATTAGAAAAGATGGTTGTGTACAAGGATGCACTTATCTCTCTATAAGAGATCTCTGCCAGTGACCCGCTAGTGGGAGAGGTGAAAGGGAAAAGGAGAATAGGTACTGTAACTATGATTGAAAGATAAATATTATTAAAATATAACACGACAAAATAATATACTTAAAATACTTAAATTTAATTATTATGTAAATAAAATAGTAACACTAGTACATAAATTAAATAAAAATAAAATAAAATACATACATACTAATTTAATACAAATACATATATATGAAAATATACAGTAAATAATGAAATACACAAATAATATATTATGACAGAAGGGAAAGATAGTAATGTTTTAGTCGTTTAACGATTAGGATGGAATTCATGAAGTTCAATAATTACATAACCGATTGACCTTGAAAAATGCCAGCCTTTTCAGGATTCCTTATAAAAATTGTAAAAATGAAGTCGTAACTCCATCCGTCCATTTGTCTGTCTGTGACACTGGATTATTTTCTATAGTTACTAACGACACGATATTTGGAATAAGTAGAAAAAATAGTATAGATATTGCAATAAAAAACGGTCAAGTGCGAGTCTAACTCGCGCAACGAGGGTTTCATGCTACAAAAGAAGCGAAACTTTAAAAGAATCACTTTTGTTCATTGAACTTTAATGAATGTACAAGTACTTTTGAAAACAAACCGAAAACCTAACTTGGTTAGGTTTATAATAAGTAAGTAAGGTAATTAATAACCAATCCGATCCGGATTTGCCCTATCTGAGATAGAAATTTGACATAAACTCCATTCAAGTTACTTATGTCAAATTTCTATCCCTGGTAGGAATAATCCGGATAGGATATAGTTTATTAATATCGGCCGATAATATAAGAGGGTTTATGCAGCGCGGCATACCTAGCGTTTCGGTCCATACAAAACAGGAATTCGTCCCCACAGACGCAATTTTGCGCGGAAAATGGTATTACAAAAAAATTTATAGTAAAATAAATATACAACTTATTAAAATAGTAAATAACCAGTGACATTGAATATTAATTGAATTAAATTACTATAATTCAGAAATAACAAAATATCTTGGATTTAATCCTAAAATAATACGTTTAATTTATCGAAAAATGCTAAAAATGGCACTTATCGGTTTATGGTTTTTGAATGAAAATCTAGGAAAATCGTGTTTTTTTTTTGAGACACTTTTTAGTAAATGTTATTAATTTTCTATATATGTCATTGTTATAAGTTTTTGTTAAGAAACATGGCAAATATCTTGCATCTGCGTAGAGCGTCGACCGCTATTTTAGCAAACAGCCTATACAAAAACTGTTCTAGTGAGAAAGTTATACACCATATTTTCAAATATTTTTGAGACAAAAACTAGATTATGAAATGCCAAATAATATGAATTCAATTATCTAATCTATATTTGAACACATAACTATTTTATGTTCCTTCGGAAATCGTAAATTTTGACTCAAGCATAATACTAACGCATGAAGCGCCTTATCAAAAAAAAGATACTAGTTAGAGAATTGATTTTATTTTTACTGTAAAATATATGTTTAAAATCTCAATTGATCGTAATTATTTTTATTATGGGGTTCGTTAAAAAAGTGATTTGTAACGTTTTACTTCTAAAACGATCCCGATAGCTCTAAATCTGGGAAACTGCAAAAAATAATATTCTTACCAATATGAGGTAAAAGGGAATTTTCCAGGAACGTTTGTATTTAAAACTTTAAATTATGCTCGCACAACTCATTGCTATAAACCTACAATGTGGAGTTAGTCTAATAATTGTAAATAACTAAATTAAATTTTAAATTGGCAGGCTAGTAGGGCCGAAACACCTTTAGGCCCACTTGCGCCAACCCGGGTTAGTGTATTAACTCAGTGTTAACACGCTAACCCAGCGTGAGTTGTCAAAATTGTCCAATGAGAGACGTTGACTCTAGTGTTAAAAATGTAAATACCTATTATCCCCCGTTTCGCGCAAGTGGACCTAAGGCTCCATTCCCAGACCTATCAAATATGCTTACACAAAAAAAAAATATAAAAATTGGTCAAGCTAAATCGGAGTTTTGTAACAAACACTTTGAGACGAGAATTTCATATAATATTAGAAAATAAAAATTCGCTTTCAGCCTCATCGAAGCAATATAAGCAAGTAACATAAGAGTATAGGTAGCTAGGTAAATAGTAAATATGGTACATCAAAATTTCTATGTAAAACAATAATACTGGTTAACTTTTAATTTTATGAATAATTACATATTTCGCAAAATATGTAGGTAATCGTTTTTTGTGCAACGAATCAACCTAGCTGTTCTGTTTGTAAAATTAAAACATAATTTCTAAATTATTGAAACTTGTCTGGTGGTAGGTGGAAGCGACGTCGTCTGTTGCTAACCTACGGAGTACCGGCAAAAGATGTAGGGTAGGTATCGGTGCGATTAGAATTAAACGTATTGAAAACTTTAAAATTAATAAAAATTACATCGAATATCGATACATATAACAAAAAAAAGTTTAAATTTTAATGGAATAACTTCTAATCGAAGTATAATGAACAGATTCTATTGTATTCTAACTTTTTCTAACGCCAAAGTTTGTATACCTACAATGACCTTTCGCGTGAAGGTTAATATTAAATTCTCGATGGGAATGGTTATTCTGTCCTATTTTCGACAAATAAAAGTTTTTAAACCGAACCTGCAATTAAAATTTACAAAAATAGCCAAAAAAGTACTCACTTGGTATCCGGGGTTGAAAAAACGCACTGAAAACGTGGTCACGTCCAACTCCTGTACGCTCGGACTGGTGAATAAATTCCCTTCGACAGCCAACAGGTCGGCGCTGTAGATACAATCGCACATACACACCTCCCTGTTACGATTGGCAAACAGGTCGTGTGACACGCAACGTCACGAAAAACAGCCCAATCGCATCAAATATACGTACTTATCGAATAGATTCACTCTACACCACATCTTGTAGGTACTGCCGAGCGTTGCAACAAACAAAGTAGGTACTTTGTTTCAAAACTTGATTCCTAATGATTCCTGAGCGTTGAACAGAAGCTATCCATAATTAGTAGGACAGATTAATTTGTTTTGCTATAATCCGTCACTTGAAAGGATCAGTATGGTCCAATATGCAAGACAACCGCCTACATGAAACATCACACATAATTCTTCTAACACTTTCTTCGACGCACGTTTTGTCCTGACACGGAGACATCATCAGGAGTTGTTAACTCTACGATTTCGCATTATGAAATCAATGAATAAATATTAAAGCCTTGAGTTTTGCGAGTGGGGCACGTTTTCGACTGGGGCACGTTTGTCTGGTGAACAAAAAATCATAAAAATTGGTCCAGCCGTATTGGATTGACTTGAGATAGCTGGCAGGGCAACCGTTGTTTTGCTATTAACGGCGTACAAGCCGTATTTAAGTGATTTTGAATGAATTTTTACGTAAAAACTATAAAGACAATTACTTTCAAATTTTAACGTCATGTATTTTGGGTCTTTAATCTAAAATCACTTAGAAGCAGAAACACGATTGGATAAAATTTTCTCGATAGAAACTTCTCCCAAAAGTTGCTAAAAAATCTCAGTTTTCCTGTTTTTTATCAGAAACTACAATGGATGTAACTTTAATTTTTATTTTAATGTGTCGTTAATAACAATAAAACAAAACGCTTAGAAACCGATTTTTGATAACTGGCTTAGTTTTTGAGTAATTAGGTAAAAGGTCGTTTTCCTGTTATATTTTTCTGCGACGCTGCATGTCGCACCTACCAGCGTATCCTTGAGAGTGAGAAAGACAAAAATAAATTCAATAAATCCCCTTAAGCAAAGTATAAAAATAACTCCTAGGACCTATTCTCAGACCTATCGAATGTAGACAAAAAATTTCATAAAAATCGATCAAGCCATTTCGGGGGACTTTTGTTACGAACACTGTGACACGAGAATTTTTTACATTAGACTAGCTGACCCGACAAACGTAGTTTTGCCATTAAGGGTATAAAAAATAGCGACCAGACCTACCAAATATACACAGAAAATTTCAAAACAATCAGAGCCGTTTCAGAGGAGTTTGGTAACAAAAATTGGAACGAGAATTTGATCTTTAAATTACAAAATATAACCATGTATAAGAAGTAAAATATAAGTAGCTATATCATATGACTCATCTTAATGATATTTCTAAGAATAGTTTTACATTAAGTTAGTAATTTTCATGTTTTTACTTTAGATATGTAGTTTTTAATTTAGATATAGTTTAATTTTATAGCTAATGTTACTAACTTTTAACCTTAATCTTCTTGAATAAATCTTCTTGAATAAAGATGATGTCTCATTTATCGTACAAAATAAAAATAAAAACATACAGGCCGAATTGAGAAAAAAAAATAATATGACTCATCTATATAGTGGACTAGTAGGGTGCGTGAGGGCGCGGGCCACATGTGGCCCGCGTGCTGTCTTCCCGCCCGTAAAAAACCCCTTCAAAATTTCCCTAAGAAAAAATAAATTCCGCCATTTTGAATTTTTTTTCCATCCATCGAATAGACCCTCGGGCCCTGATCACTTCTTGTCAAGAAACCTTTCTTTCATCTTTTATACTTTCCGAGATAACGGCGAAATTCGTTTGGCGGCCATTTTGAATCCGCCATTTTGAATTTTTTTTCAACTCACTGCCAATTGGATGACGTTTCGAATGACATTTGGTCGAGCACTCCCCACCTATCTGCAATACCCTAGGCTGTGCTCTTCACCCGTCTTCGAAATCCTCAATCATCAGCTCTCTCCGTATTTTTCCTCCGAATGAATTTTTCCCTTATATACGAAACGGTCATTGAAAAAAAAATTTTTCATACAAAATTGTTCAGGAGAGGTGATCAATCAGTGAGTCAGTCAGTGAATCAGCACGAGTAGCTATATAAATAGTAAAAGGAGTTTATTGGGGTGTTATGTAACTCTCTGTGATAGTACATTATTCCTTAATAAAAGTTTCCTTCAGATATTTACGCTACGAATGCAATTTTCACTTTCCAAGCAAAAATTTTATTATAAACTCGTGAAGCAGCAGGTAGGTATGATTTCCGAGAACATTTTCATCGTAGGAAGTTTCAATCAGTAAAGGATATTTTCCAATATGTCGTTCTATAACACATTTCCGACATGACTTCTCACTACTTTATGTTTATATGTAAGATATACCTAACGTGACCATACGTCCTGCTTTGGGTGGGATTGTCCCGCTTTCAGGCTGTCCCGCTGTCCCCAGCCAGAGTAAAAAGTGCCGCTTTACCAAACTTGAACCTTTATATACGTACTTGTCTTAATTTGAAAAAATATTTAAATTAGGCCCTTCTTTCCATTTCATAATATTATCTAATATCTATTACTTGCGGGCTAACGTTGTTTTGCCAGCAGGAAAAAAAATACGAGCTCAGAAGAATTTTCATAAAAATCGGTTGAGCCATTTCGGAGGAATTAAGTAACAAACACTTGTGGCACGAGAATTTTGTATATTCTGTTGTCGAGAAATTATTTATATCAATTTTATTTTTAAACATTTTTTATTAATATGGGTAGGTACAAAATTCCGAAAGCATCCCGCTTTGCCACGAAAACAAAACGGTCAGGTTAGAATAGAATAGAATAGAATAGAAAATTAATATTATTTCATATAGGCTTAGCATATAGAGGCTCTTATGACAAGTTATTTCATTTTACACGGTCTTTATAACGGTGATGACCAATTCACGACTTAAACTACGTTTACGAGGGATCACAAACGCGCCCTGCCGCTGAGAAGTTAGATATACCTATCACCACAGTTTAGATATTCTGTTTTACTCCTAACACTGATATTACTATTTGTACTCTCTAGAATTTGTCTGCTGCTCCACCCACGTGAGTTTCGTTTTCAAATCCTGAAGGGCTATTCACGTGACGTGTCAGCTACATTTCGTGATGTGATATGTTTAAAAAGGTGATGGTATTTACGTACATGAGCAGACGATATTGAATTCAAAACATTTTTTACGAACACTGAAAAATTAATTTTAATACAATTGGCATAGAGCGTAAAACTGAATGTAGTTCAAAACGCCACGGTCGACAGTTCCGAGATTGAAATTACTTAAGCGCGTCAAAGTTGAGCATTGTATTTCCTATGATGAAATACATTCAATTTTACACTCTAAGCCAATAGGAGTAAAGCTCATTTTTCAGTGTTAATATTTTTTTCTTTTTCTTGTATCACATCACTGAGTGTGTGAAAACGTCACGAGAATGACATAGCTGCAAGAGTTTTAGATTTTTTGTGGGATTTGTGATATGTAGTTACAAAAATCCGGCATAAAAAGTTATGTACTTAGGTGCCAGGTTATAAACTATCCACAGTCCAAAGGATGATTAGTAATTCCAATAAATTTAAATACGAATCAAAACTTTCACTCGCAGCGGGATTTGAATCTGCGTCCCCCAGCTTTCGCGGCTGGGTGCTCTGACCGCTGAGCTATAACAGCCATATCCCTCTGCGATGAAATTTCGATTCGAATTATTAGGTCCTTAGGCAGGACTATATCCTAAGTGTGTAAAACACTAATCAAAAAGATAATTAGATGATTAGTAATGAAATGAAATGAAATGAAATGAAAAATCTTTATTTTCACATAGGCCCAATTAATAGGCTCTTATGAAAAGTCAAAACTCTACCGCCAGGTTCGGAAAGCAGGTTTGCACCGAAAAGAACTGGCAAGAAACTCGGCACTTGCTCTTTTCAAAAAAAATGACATTATATACAATTTCTTAAATAATATCAATAATTAATACATAATTTTTAAGATATCTCGTGAAGAGATGGAAATATATCCCTATCATTCCAACAATTCTTGTCATTGAAAAATTTTTCAATAGTATAGTAACCCCGACTTATTAGATGTTTTTTGACAGTGACTTTAAACCTGTGTAAAGGTAAGTCCAAAACAGACTTCGGGATCATATTGTAGAAGCGTACACTCAACCCCACAAAGGACTTCTGTACTTTACGTAAACGGTGTGGTACTACAACTAACTTGTGTCCGCCATTTCTAATTGGACGGTTACTTACATCTATACGTTGCTTATAATTATTAATGTTTTGACGTACAAAGAGTAAGCAATTATAAATATATTGAGATGCCACTGTAAGAACACCTATTTCTTTAAATTTTTGGCGAAGAGATTCGCGTGGCTTCATTTTGTATATAGATCTAATTGCTCTCTTTTGCAATACAAATATAGTTTGAATCTCAGCAGCTTTGCCCCAAATTAGAATACCATAGGACATAACACTGTGGAAATAGGCATAATAGACAAGCCTGGCTGTATCAATGTCTGTTAATTAAGTAATTTTGTCTCCCTAATAAAGCATTTGCGTTGCTTAGTCATTTGTCGTGGGTATAATTTACCATCTTTCCTTTCATAGCCTGAGAAGGAGTAATCAATAGGCTGTACCTATTAGAGTTTTGTCAGCATTCACCCATAAATATGTTCAACTCGCACTTGGCTGGTTTTATTTAATTAGCATCCTTATTCCAAATGTATAGGCAAACTAGCTTATACCCGCGGCTTCGCCCGCGTCATTTATGGAACAGATAAATATTGATAAATATGGAACAAAAAAATAAACTGCGCTGGATTAAAAACGACAGACGTAAGAATTGTTTAAGACCCTGGCAATTTAGAAGTACCATATTATATGGCAAGCAACCTGTGAACGCAAAATTAAAAGGAGTGGTCTTTTTATACAGATACAGAATACTTGCTAATAATAATCTGTCACAAAATATGAGCATTTTATGACCCCTTTACAGAATTGAGTATATTCTGTCCAAATTGTCTAAAAACATTCATTCAGGCGAAAACAGTGTGAGAATTGGAACTTATTATTATGACCTATTTACACTTTTCAGTGTCGATTACACTTTTCAGTGTCGATAAAGTCTCGAGTATTTATGAACTATTTACAGATTACAGATTTACAGATTACACTTTTCAGTGTCGATAGAGTCTCGAGTGAACTATTTACAGATACAGATTTACAGATTACAGATTTACTGATTACAAATTTACAGATTACAGATTGACGGTTTGAGAGCTATGACGGTTTTGAGAGCTATGGAGTTTTGAGTATTTACAACCTATTTCAGTTTTGAGTGTCGGTATTGACCTTCTTTTGAGCCTTAAGTATTTATGACCTTTTTACGGTTTTGAGAGCTATATATGGAGTTTTGAATATTTTTACCGTTTCGAGTGTATGGAGTCTAGGGTTCAACATATATTGTGAGTAAAGTTACGTATACGTATGTTGTGAAACAGTGAAAAATTTCACTTTTAATGCAATCCCACAGGAATAGGCTTGTTTTTTGGGGATAAAAAGTAGCCATGTCACTCTCCGGGTCTTGAACTATACCTTTGCAAAAAAATCAGATCAATCCGTTGCGTGGCTGCGACGTAATTGAGGGACAAACAAACCAACAAACCAACAAACTAACAAACCAACAAACTAACAAACCAACAAACCAAAAAACTCACATTCACATTTATACATTAGTAGGGATAGGGAAGTAGGGATAAACAAGTTGTACCACGAAATACATAATAGTACCTCTCGGTACAGAAGGTTCACTCTGATCTAGCGCTGATACAAAAAAGTGCAATTCAGTTCGATATAGTGCCTGGCTCCGCCTCCGCATCTAAAGTTCCACTATACGTCTGAAGTTGTGGTCCCTTTGTATCGCGTAATTTTATCTCTTTCGACGTACTAAGGTTGCCTCGTAATCGGTCGCACGCAGCGCGTGAAATAGACCAGCGCAGTTCGTGTGAAATTAGTACGTCGAGACGGCTACCTGTAGTCCCTTCGATTACGTGATAAGTGCACCTGGCCTGTTAGTTCTTCGAATTAAAATCTCCATGACAGGAAATGTGCATTGGTATTTATTTTCAACGTAACGTTTTGTATGCAAAATTAAATTTCGAATATGAAAAACGAATTCCTAGTGCCTATGATTCTTTTTTTTTTTATTTACAAAAAACTTATCACTAGCTTATTCTAATTTTTTTTTTTTTTTTTTTTTTTTTTTTTTTTTTTTTTATTGGCCAAAACAAATTACAATATTATAATAATATATCTAGGCCATCCTCTAAAAAACTGTCCGTTTATGTTGAGGATGGCGAGTTCGCAGTACTAAATTAAATTAAACTAATCTTAACTAAATAAAAGTAACTAAGATTAACTAACTTTAAATAAGAGTAAAAATTAAGATTAACTAATACATAATACGTAACAATATAATATATTAAATAAATGTATCCTATTTTAAATTGTCATACTTTACTCAATAAATATTTCTTAAGCTTTCTTATGTATATATGCTTTTTGTCTAAACATTGCAAAAACGATGGGAGTTCTTCAAAAATTTTAGGCAGTATGTATTTGTAATTTCTTTTACCATGAATATTATTTGTTTTAGGTTGGATGAACTTTTTATAACTCGCTAATCTTCGTAAATTACTGCCTCGTTCCTTGCGTCTAAGAAATTGTAAATTATTAAATTCATCTTTAAGTATGGCTAGTTTTACTTTACTCTGCACCGGCAGCACTTTACAATAAGTGAATAATTTGTGGTAGTCGTTGCAATGTTTTAATTTTATTTTCCTAGGTACAATTGTTTTTAAAATTTTTAGTTGTAATTTATATATGCGTATAATATATGTTTTGAAGGTTCTACCGTAACTACTCAAGCCATAGTCAATTATTGAGTCTGCCAGTGCAAAGTAAAGTAGTCTCAGCGTCCTATAGGGCAGTTTATATTTAAGTATGTATAGCCTACTAAGGATTGCTCTCAGCTTCTCACAAATATAATTTATATGTGGTTGCCAGTTAAAACGGAAGTCAATTTTAAGACCTAAGTACATATGTTCTGTAACCATATCAATAGGTTGGCAGATACAGTGTTTTATCCTGCCATGCAGGCAGTCGTGCGCATGTGCAACTATATTGGCCCTATAATCTGTTTTATTATGAGCAGAATGAATATGCATAGCTTTAGTCTTTTTAATATTTATCACCAGTCCAACATCGTGTGCCCATTTATAAAGGGTATCGAAATTGGCTTGCATTATGCGCTCGGCCACCTGCAAGTCCTTGTCAGCTACAATGATACATGTATCATCAGCGAATTGATACACGGATCCCTCCCGGAATAGGTTGCACATGTCATTTACGTATAACAAGTACTCAATAGGTCCGAGAATCGAACCCTGAGCTGTTCCTTACCTACTATACCTTAATTACCTACTATACAAGTCTTGCCCGCGTGGAATGGTGGCAAAAATACTGGCTGCATTTCCGCGTTGAACAGCTAGGCTGATACGATAGATGATGATAATAGCTATGATTCTTGAACAATATTATTTTATTTTCTTAGAATATTTTGGTTTTGGTTCATGGGAAAACTTGATAACACCTTTGGTCATTCTTGTTTAGTGCGACTAAAATAAATCTATTTATCCCTTACACAACGTGTGACTATGAGGCCACACACATGGCATAGGTAGGTACCTACATGGTATTAGATAAGAAAGGTAACGTTTAATCAACGCTACAGTCTTACTTTATCCCATGGTTTGGACGTGCTTGGTAGTACTGACATTGTAAACGAGTCTTTTATCAGCACCGCATAATTTCATAGAAATTGCTAGGAGTACGTTCCAATTACCAAAGCTACGCACATTATTAATGATAGGTAGGTTTTTCAAATACGTATTTGTAGTAGTAGAGTGTAGTGTTGCAAAAGATTCACTAGAAACTTCCAGTTATGCATGAGTAAGTAGATATGTTTGTACTTTGTTAGTATATTTAGGTATGGAATAAGGATAAAGTATTATTTTCTTTTTTTGGATTAATTAATCATTAGGTTTAAATATGTAGAAAAATAATTGGTGGCTCTAAGGTGAAAATATTTACAAAATGTATTCACCGTCCAAATGCTCGCTTAATGGCATGGTGCCCAAAACACTGGCGCTATTGCCTTGCTGTATAGTTAAGGCTTGGCCGTTGGGCGAAGTAAGCTCTTTGATCACTTACGCGTGAACCAACTTTTTGGACACGATATTGACAAAATTTTTTGTCAATGCTAAATTGCTAAATTCCCAGACCGGGTGGGTATAGGCCTAATAAAAATGTATTCATCGCTATCGTAATCGAAAAAAACCTTGTTTTTAGAGGTTTATGGAATATCGAAAGAAGAGATATTGTACCAGTTAGAGAGTTTACTTTTCCTGTAAAATATACGTAAATTCCTATTGATCGTAATTATTTCTGATTTTTCTATTGATAAACTTCTGAGATAAGGGCGGGAATGGTATTTTTTTTAAGTTTGCCCATTAAATCCAACCTCATCTGGCATAAAAATATGTATTAGAATATACATATAAGTAACGTTTTTCTGATGATACCCCACTTAACATTGTTATCTCATTTTGTTATTCCAATAACCCGAATTTCCCTCCTTTTTAAATAAAAATAAAAACGACTTTCATTTTTGTGTGATTGCAACGACGTGGATTGCCACTGTTACTAATAACTATTCCAAATTTCAGGCTAATAACTTACTAAAGTAATCTAGTGTGACAGACGGATGGACGGATGGAGAAAGTCTCACCATAAAGATTCCATTTTTACCATTTTGGTACCCTAAAACGTACGGATGGGGCATATGGCTATAGAGATGCAGCGGGGCTATTCACGTTACGTATCGGCCACATTTCGTGATGTGATATGTTTAAAAAGGTGATGGTATTTACGTACATAAGCAGACGATATTGAATGCAAACATTTTTTGCGAACACTGAAAAATTAATTTTAATGCAATTGACATAGAGCGTAAAATTTAATGCAGTTCAAAACGCCATATTGGTCGACAGTTCCGAGATTGAAATTAGTTAAGCGCGTCAAAGTTGAGCATTGTATTTCCTATAATGAAATACATTCAATTTTACACTCTAAGCTCATTCAAATTCATTAAAGTTCATTTTTCAGTGTTAATATTTTTTCTTTTTCTTGTATCACATCACTGAGTGTGTGAAAACGTTACGAGAATGTCATAGCAGATATCATAATACAAGCGCAGTGTGTTCACGCATGTTACGTCAATGGGACGAGTGAGCACCCGAGGTATGGTAGGTACCACCTACTTAACAGCCTACGCTTTACATTTTTAGGGTTTCGTAGCCAAATGGCAAAAAGATTCGTCATGTCTGTCTGTCTGTCTGTCACAGTCACTTTTTTCCAAAACTATAAGTATGTAGGTACTATAATCTTGAAACTTGGTAAATAGGTGTATTTCGTGAACCGCATTAAGATTTTCACCCAAAAATAGAAAAGAAACATAAATTTTTAGGGTTCGCCATACTTAGAACTGAAACTCAAAAATTTTTTTTCATCAAAGCCATAGGTGTGGGTGTATCTATGGATAGGTCCTTAAAAATGATATTGAGGTTTCAAACATCATTTTTTTCTAAACTGAAGTGTCTCTCTCAAGACACTTCCAAAGTGATAAAATTTGTGCCCCCCTTAAGAGAATGATAAAACCACAGATAAAACTAAAAAATAAATATGATGTACATTACCATGCAAAGTTCAATTGAAAATTAGTTTGAACGAGATCTTATCAGTATAGGTTTTTGCTATTAACCATTTAAAGGATTTTCCCATACAAAAGTGAAATTTTTTTCATTGTTCCAGCTATTCCAGAAAACCTCAAAGTCGAAGAAATCTGAAATTTGGTACCTAGATTGATATTAGGTCATGAAGGTGCACTAAGAACGGGATTTCCGAAATTCGCATTTTAAGGGGTAAAAATCATACATTTATGGGATTCTCACATACAAAAGTAAAATTTTCTTCGTTGTTCCAGCTACTCCTAAGCTACTACTAAGTCGAAGAAATCTGAAAGGACATTGCCCACCCCCCATAGACACCTTGGCCCTGGGTACCCACTCTTAAACCTGTGTGAGGCTGATTGTATGTGGGTTGAGCAAGGCATCGGATACGGCATTGGTTTAAAAAGAGTAATCTATAAAACCAGGGCCTTCGAAGCTAGCCACCACTATACCCAAGTTCGTGCTGGGGTCTCCATGAGAAACGGGTACGAGATCCAAATTCAAGCTGTGATTGTTAGGGTTAAAAGAGTCGCCCGAGTCCTTTTTAAGCATAAATGTTGCTTAATTATCATATCTGGGAAAATAAACACAAATGACAGGTACAAACATAAACACTTCATGTTGATTTGTTATAAGACAACCACAGGTGACTTATGTGTCTTTCTTTGATATTTGATTATACGATTAATGTTGCCATATTAAAAGGAAGATCAAAAACCGATATTGATGTATCGATTATTGACTTATTTCTCTTGAAATTATTTCATAAAGGTATATTATGTTTACGGAAGTAAATTCTTTTTATTTTTAAATCCTGTTTTACCTTATTTTATTAGGTATTTAAAGCTATGTGTTTAGGCATATAATTGGGGCAAGAAATAAAACTCTAACTTTAGCCGTTAGTCTGTTTTTAATGTTCACTCGAACATGGTTGACGAGTGACTAGTCGAAAATGCAATGTCATTATGAAGTATAGAATGCGCCTGCTTGGATTTGTACCGCAATCAACAACATTCACAAAATTGCACTTATGAAGGCGTAGGCCGGAACATCTTCCGCCGCGTTGAAATGACACATTTCAACACCTTAATTCTTCTTCAGTGCACGCTGTAGGCAGCCTTTGGATACACGAATTTCTGGTATGTACTCCTGACGCTCCATTTGGTTCCAATAAAAGTTGTGCATACGTCCAAGACGACAAATCCATATAGGGATGCGAAGGTTTCAGGTCCACATCCGTATGCCAGCCGTATGTTTGCAAGTAATGCTGGCTGATGTTATAATAATAATTGTCTTCTGCAATTTATCTATGTATTTCCACCAAGCTTGTCAGAAATGATTTATGACCCATGTTTCTTATTATTGCTGATTTCGTTGTGTGCATCAGACGCTGACAAAGGTAGTGCAGTCCAGGATCTTCCAAGTTCCAACGATGAAGTGTCCGGGAGTGATGGAAAGTAGGTTATTTAGGACACTATGGAAGAGGATACAAGGAACACAAAACTAATGAGAATTGCATTGACTTGAGCGAACAAAGCTTAAATTTCTAGAAGTTGTATTAGGGTTGAAGGTAGTAAATTTGACATTATAAAATATGTAATTTTAGCTTAGCTTTAAGGCTAAGGCTTAGCGTTTAGGTGGTACTGAGCGGATTTCATGCTAGAGAAGCCGAAATTAGGAGCCTAAGTTGGCAGAAATAAATTGACAATTTGACGATTTGCAGAATCAGATGGAGGTATTTGATGCAATTATTTGATTATTTTGTGATTCATACTACTCATCAAACCATATTTCGTTCATTGTATGTTAGACCACTCTGATACGCTCCCATAAATGAGCTAGGACCACCTTGTTTTTTAGCTATAATATATTTTCGTTATATTATTTAAGTTTCTATTAATGTCGTTGGTGTTTTGTTTCAACAATGAAAACTGTCAGGCTAAAAAAATACTTAATGAAAGTAATCTAAAATAGCTTGCTAGCTTAGAAAATAGTGAACAATAGTAAATGAACGTGGCTTACCACAAAACGTAAAAACTCTAACCTAAACTAAATCTATAAATTAAAAATTTACTAATTGCCACTGACCTATAGTGTTATTTAGGCGTGGATTGATAGATTAATTTCGTGAGCATTAAATGCTGAAAAATAAATAACGACCCACCTTAAAATATTAATGGCAAATCCAAAATCTTCAATCTTAGATCTCTTCGATAATTTAGACATGAAGCTGCGATTAACAGATGTCGCTTTGTTCACTACCACTGACCTGCCTATTAGGCCTTGTATGGGGCAGTGTGAACGAATGTTTTTAAGATTTTTCTTCATAGTTTGTAAACAGATTTTCTCATTTTCTATCATGCCAAAAAACATATTAGTCCCTACCAAAACATCATTAGTTACTGTTTTGTTGATATCAGGAAATACAACGTTTTCAGAGTTTAATGAATATAATACGTTGACAGGGTGCTGAGGCATCTCACCTTCAACGAAATAAGTATTGGCACAATTTAAACTATCATTTATGGAACTTATTTGCAAGTTACATATTTCTGTATTTAGAGAATTATTCATATTATTTTTCAAAGTTGCCGGAATGAAATTTGATTCATCTAAACTATTTTCTACTATTCGAGGAATTTTAACATAATTTTTCTCAGAATTAGAATTTACAATTTTATTTGAGAATTGTTCTACTAATACTTTAGCAATGGCTATATTTCTGGTGAAGTCGCGGTCAATAATTTCGCGTTCATCAGTTTCATTACAAAGATTCTCAGGACATAATACTTCTATCTCATCCTGCAAATCATCAAACCTAACTGACAAGGCTTCAAACCTTTCAAGTTTAACTTTCAAGAAATTTAATTGAAAATTATCTAATTCCAATTCTTTAGAAATACTATCCAAATAATTTTTGAATATTGTAATCTGCGCTTTAATAGATGAGCGCTTTATAATTAATTCTTTTAAAGTTTGGCTTTTATCAGGCATTGTGAATTGTAATAATGACGCTATTAATAAAATACTCAAATGCTCATGCTCCTCATTTCTGTCGCGACTCCACCTGATCGCTCCAGCGAGCAGCGCGGCGCGGCGCGCGGCAGTTAGAAATCCACCAAGCACCTACTCCGCTTATCGCCTGCTGTACGCTTATTATTTATGCAACCGGTAGTCGCGCAGCAGTCGCACGGAATAACGATGTTCGCACACCTGAAATATTCGGCAAAACGAACTAAATATTTGGTAACAGAAGTTCACGACACGTTCATGAGTCTGTGAACCGCTAGTAAGTGTGTGACCAACTTTACAATTACTGTTATTTTAATCAAATCGAATATTTAACTATTTGTTTAAACTATGATTATAAATGAATTGACTTTCGGATTTTAACTATAGTAATCAAACTGATAAATATAAATTAAATTTAGTAACAAACATGTAGGGTAGGTAGGTTAAGAATGGTTTAAATTATTCGTTGAAAACATTATAAAACTTAAAAATATTTTAGTTACGATTATAGTACACTTTAATTATATTAATTTATGATGGATTTACTAGATTCTCAATGAAATTAAACACAAAATCGTAATTTTTATCCCAAATAATGGCGGTAGTGAAACATAAACTTGTTTTTTTAACATAAAATTCATTAAAAGAAATAAATGCTATTCCCAATAGCTTTAGCCGCTATTTATGGGATTTAGAAAATTTACAGTTAACATTTGGTTAGCACTGAAGATCGGTAAAAATACTTTGTTTACTCAAATCAATGCAATTCCCAATAGCTTTAGCCACTATTTTAGGAAAGGATAAGAAAGAACAAAGAAGGAAGGACACTTATCTGGCAATCTGCTTCGTGGTGTGATATCCTTGTGTATCACAGTCTCACGTTGCTTGCTTCAGTCTTCGTCTTGACCGTGGTGCAATATCTAGCGTATCGCAGTCGCACGTTTCTTCCTTTTTCTTCTTTTTTACTTATTTTTCGCGGCTCCCCTCATGGGCCACCAATTAATATGTTTAGGCATATAATTGGGGCAAGAAATAAAACTCTAACTTTAGCCGTTAGTCTGTTTTTAATGTTCACTCGAACATGGTTGACGAGTGACTAGTCGAAAATGCAATGTCATTATGAAGTATAGAAAGCGCCTGCTTGGATTTGTACCGCAATCAACAGCATTCACAAAATTGCTCTTATGAAGGCGTAGGCCGGAACACTATGTTTTAACAGTAATTAATACCTATGGAAAATTAATTATACTACATATTAGTACAGCTGTTATAAAAACAGTAAGCAATAACGATTATAACGTATCAAATCAAATCATAATGTTTAATCTTCCACATAGGCCAAACTTACAGGCACTTGCGCAATGTCAGTTTTATGATCACGTTCGGAAAGCAGAAGAATGAACAGGACACTGGCGAAGTGCCAGTCGGCACATTTGTATCTAATACAAATAATAAAATAATAAAAAAGCCTTTATGCTAATACAAATAAACCTTATTTAAAATAAATCGATATTGTTCGATTTAAGTATAAAGTAAAAATCGATTAAATCGATCGATATTAAAATGTGGCTACACTGAATGCATTCAGTGAGATTCAGACTGAATGAATCTCAATGGGCTGACAGAAAAATGGTTTTCGATTTCCTTTATTGTTTCAATACTTATTTTTTTTTCAACAAATTGTAGAAATCTTCTTTGGATAAAATAATAATTTTATAGTTAGTGAAAAAATACATAGTTTTTTTCGGCAAAAGGACATTGTTGGGCACTGCCGGGCCATATTATATGGGCATCTCCCGGTACCTCGATTGATATTAGGTCATGAAGGTGCACTAAGAACGGGATTTCCGAAATTCACATTTTAAGGAGTA
The DNA here is from genome assembly GCA_036785405.1 of Coenonympha arcania. Classification (NCBI taxonomy): domain Eukaryota; kingdom Metazoa; phylum Arthropoda; class Insecta; order Lepidoptera; family Nymphalidae; genus Coenonympha; species Coenonympha arcania. Next base: position 11,099,258 of record CM072082.1, read on the forward strand.
AAATCATACATGTTTTAAGAGATTTTCCCATACAAAAATGATTTTTTTTCATTGTTCCAGCTACTCCGGAAAAAAGTTGTAGTGATCCGAAATTTGGTACCTAGGTTGATATTAGGTCATGAAGGTGCTAAGAACGGGATTTCCGAAATTCACATTTAAAAGTGTAAAAATCATACATTTAAGGGGGAAGGGGAGGGAGGGGAATTTGTGGTCAATTTTTTTTATTTGAGGTGTTTCGGTTGGTTTGTAGGTACGGAACCCTTCGTTTTTTTAAAAAAGGGGGAAAACCGGGTCGTGGAAATTTCAAAATGAGATAACAATATTTAGGCTCAGTTTCCACCGAAGCGGAGCGAAGCGGAGCTGTGTTTGACTAACCAATCAGATTTCGTCATTTCGACATCTCCTCTCCCCTCAGTTTCGAAGATCTCAATATGACGAAATCTGATTGCTTACTTAGAAACCGGACTTTAGTGGGGTATCATATGAATGGGCGTTACTTGTGTATTCAAAAACCGTTTTTTATTTATTTTTATGCCCGATAGTTTTTGATTTATTGGGCAAACCGTCGAAAAAAATACGATTCGTCCCTTATCTCCGAAGTTTACCAATCAAAACTTCGGAAATAATTATGATTAATAGGGATTAATGTATATTTTACGGGAAAAATAAAATAAACTCTGTAACTATATTATACTTTTTTTGATGGTATCAGCAATTAACCTAATAAAACAAAGTTAAGTTTGCAGTTCGGTAACAAAAGTGATTCTTATCGTTTTACTTTTTCTTATATACTACGGAACCCACAGTGCGCGAATCCGACTCGCACTTGGCCAATTTTATTACTTACGAGGATCACTTTGCTGGGTATTCCTGGATCCCTTACAATTAACACATCCGTACCGAAAAAATCGAACACTTTAGGTACATGCAAAGGCTAAATGAAAGAAACCAGAAAAACGTCTTAACGTCTGTAAGTTAAATAAATTGATAATGCCATTTTACAGATAAGTAACAAAGATTGGCCAAATAATGAATGATATTTTCATTGGTCCTATTATATTTCACAAACAATTCCTTTTTAGGGTTCCGTAGCCGAATGGCAAAAAACGGAACCCTTATAAATTCGTCATGTCTGTCTGTCCGTCTGTCCGTCTGTCCGTCCGTATGTCACAGCCACTTTTTTCCGAAACTATATATACTGTTGAAACTTGGTAAGTAGATGTATTCTGTGAACCGCATTAAGGTTTTCACACAAATTTTTAAAAAAAGTAATAAATTTTTGAGGTGCCCCATACTTAGAACTGAAACTCAAAAATTTTTTTTTTCTTCTAACCCACATGTGTGAAAACCTTATGTGGGTATCTATGGATAGGTCTTCAAAAATGATACTAAGGTTTCTAATATCATTTTTTTCTAAAATGAATAGCTTGCGTGAGAGACACTTCCAAAGTGGTAAAATGTGTGTCCCCCCCCTGTAACTTCTAAAATAAGAGTATGAAACTAAAAAAAATATATGATGTACATTACCATGCAAACTTCCACCGAAAATTGGTTTGAACGAGATCTAGTGAGTAGTTTTTTTTAATACGTGTTGAATTGATATTCAACAAGTCTAATATTTGGTTTAACTTTGCTGACGACAGATGGCGTTGCACGTCCGACTCGCACTTGTCCGGTTTTAAAATGTAGAAACTGTATATTATGTTTTAGAAAATTACAAGGACTTGCTATCTGATTCAACAATACAAAATTTTAACGAAAGAAACATCAAACTCGATTGGCATGATATTGATTTATTAGTTAATTTGCCGAAGGCTTATATATTAAAGACGTCACAGGTCAGAAGAAGGCAACACCCACGACCCTGTCGACTCGCGCTCATCAAAGGGCCCGTGTAATCTATTACTTATCTACTCCAGGACTCGAGTGAGTAAGCTACAATCATCAATCGAGTAGCAGGGAAGTTATAAAAAAAAATATCAGGACATTATAAAGTAAGCGTAAGCTTGTGTTTTGGGTAGGTACTAGATAACTGACAAATATACAACCATATATTTATATCTATCTTCTTTCTTCTAATATATAAACTTCTCTCGCCAACCTTTGTTACCAAACTCCTCCGAAACGGCTCGACCGATTGTTATGAAATTTTCTGTGTTGAATCACTAGGTCTGGGAGCAGGTTGTTAGCTATTTTATTGTATCCCTAATGGCAAAACAACGTTTACCGGGTCAGCTAATATATTAATATAATATATTGAAAAACACCCAGACACTGGAAAACATTAGTGCTCATCGCACAAACATCAGAAGTGGAAATCGAACCCACGACCTCCGATGCAGACGGCAGGTTAGCTACCGCTACGCCATTCGGTCATCAAATTACCCATAAGGGGCGCAACCAATTGCCCTTTCAATCCCTTGCATAACATGCATTTATAGTAACACGATCTAGCTAAATTATGTCCACCAATAGACCAATAGGTTTCCCTAACAGATGCAAGAAGTAACCGTGGCCCTGCATGAAATAATCTCCTGTGCTCATAATCAAACAAAAGCTTCGTAAATCTATGAATGGACTGTATTAAGATCGGGTGTTTATCATAAGCAAACAGGGAATTCTCTAATCGACCGCCTGCGTGCATGATATTGTCATCGTCCAAGAAAACATTAAATTTTAAAAACATACCATATTCAGGGAACGACTCCTGCAATAGACAAAATAGACATACTTGTGCAATGACGGAAAGCCAGTCTCGCTTTGTAAATGCATTTGTCCCTCCAACTTCGATTGAGAACTTAAGCTCATTAGGCTATGCTTGCCAAACTAGACCTTACGTGTTACCAGCCTGAGAGTCGCTCATGTTCAAACACACGGTTACATTGGCATCTTGCAACGAATTAGCAAGTGGGTCATTGGACTGCCACTTCCTCAGAGGCCGACAGCAAAGCAGCTGAAACGTTTGCCTGAATCTCTTTAGCTTCCATCAATGAGTCCCCACCTGTTAGCAGGACGTAACGTAAGGTAACGGAGTCGTGGAGTAAAAATATAAAAGGCATGCAAAAGGCAAAACGTTGTGGAAAAATATTCCACAAAAATACCGTTTTCCAATTTTATCGCTATCCGTGAAACTACGTTGTAGCCTTGCAGGCATTAAACATATTAAGTCCGCGAACAAAATTTTAACCCTCTCTCGTCCGGCGCTTAATTCAAAAACATATTTGCTTTCAGATTTTCGTTGCTTTAGCGGCGGCTGTTTTTTTAGAACTGAATTAAATTATTTTGCTCATGCTACGTTCATATGGTTTTATAAAGTTAACTCGGCAAACGTTGTATTGAAATATAAATTATTATTTCCACTTCGGGGTATGAAAAATAGTTAACACCCTATTATCAGACTGCCGAATATACACAAAAAAACGTTAAAATCGTTCCGGCGGAGTTTGTTCCACAGTTTAAAAACCCACTATACGCTATACATACGCGGTTTTTTACAGGATATATTTTGGAGAGTGTGCTCAAGAACTCCACAACCTTGTGCCTCCTTCACCTTTCTACCATAGAACCGCGAGACGTCGAGAGAAGTGGCATCCTTATGTGGTTGATGTCCAGCGTACTCGTACGAAACGCTTTTCTTCTACGTTTCTGATACGAACCGCTAAGGTGTGGAACACCCTTCCAGCTTCCGTGTTCCCAGCCAAATACAATCTGGGTGCCTTCAAAAGAAGAGTGAATAGGCATTTTCTAGGCAAGCGCGCTCCATCCTAGACCTCATCATTTCTGTTCATCAGACTTGATTGTAGTCAAGCGCAAGCCTATCAATTATATATAAAAAAAAATACAGGCACGCGTGAAGCACTCAATGGAGTAACCATACGCGTCTTATATCATTTTGGAAAAAAAGCTGATACTCTTACAGTGCTGGACTGATATTAAACAAGATAGCTAAGAACCACCTCAAAAAAACTGGCTTTCAAAAGAAAAAAACCGCCTCGAAATCGGTCAATCCGTTTGAGAGCTACGATGCCACAGACACTGATCACAGACGCATCAAACTTGAAACAGCCTTTTTGCGTCGCGGGTAAAAATCGTGTTTTATTGCCAAAAACAGCTTCTCACGCCTTATATTTATAGTAGATGAATCACCAGTTTGCATGGTTCTGCACAGTGCACAGTCTTGCTTCTTTAACACTCAAACTCAAAAACTCAAACTCAATATCTTTATTTCATATAGGCCTAACGTACTGGCTCTTGTAAAACGTCAATACGATATTTGTCGCTATGGTGATAACTACAAGTCGAATTAAAACTAAGTTTACGAGGGTTCTTAAAGGCGAACTAAACGGAAAACCAAATAAAATTTAATTTGGAGGGCCGATACCAAATTCCAAGAGAATACCCATGGCAGCTTACTGGCACTCAATTGATATAGAGATATAGAGATAATGGTCCAGCAAACTCGTAAGGTATACGTCCAAACTTTGTTTTCAAAAAAGGGAACTTACCTTTGAAGGCGAGAGCGAGAGTGTAATTTTGCATAAAAAAGTTATTTTCCTTTCAATGCATATTTCCTGTCATACGGATTTTATTGAGAAGGTAGATTATATACAACTTGTTGATTTGCCTATAACTTTGGAACCCGGATTTTAATTTAAAATTATTATTGTAGGAGTTAATGTGGAGACCGTAGTCTAAAATATAAAGTTTGGATTTAAACACAGACCACTGAACTGTGAATTTAAATCAGCTTGGTGAGGGATTCATGGTCATTATCCTTTCACTTGTTTTGTTTTAAAATCTTTGCTAAAATCGATAATTTTATATTAGTCGTTTATATTCGTAATACGTTATTTTTATTTTATTTATTTATTTATTTATTTATTTTAGAGATACTTTATTTCATGGAGGCCCTAGCAAATAGGGATTTTTGACGAGTCATATTACATGTCTATAATGTTGATAACTGTTTTATGACTAAGGGCTGATTTTTCAATCGCCAGAAAGACTATCTGAGGAATAAATTTGAAACATACTCCATACAAAATCTGTCAAAACGTCATATTTATTCGTTAGTTAACATGGCGATTGAAAAATCGGCCCTTAAAAGTAAGTTTACGAGGGTTCGCAAACGCGCGCTGCCGCTGTGAAGAAGCCGCTGTGTTATCGCTATTTAACAACAATGAGTATAAATACGAAATAGGCTAATAAATATAGAGCGATTCACTATCATTCCCAAGGGTTTGTGTCGCTGATATATACCTAGTATATAGATTTTACAAGATACACAATGTGGTATCTTGTAAAATCTTATAAACCTGCATGTAAAAGATTTGCTAATTTTAGTTAATCTTGTGTTGTTTAACACGAGCTTATGCTTGTTTTACTGTCATATGGCCCCTTGGACGCACTAAAGTCAAGCCTCTACGTAAATCCAATCAAAAGTAGCAGGCATTCAGATAGTTAGCTGAGTTAGCTAGTAGCGTACCAAAGACGCGTACGAAGCGGTTTAATTCTTCGTTCTTGATACGCACTGCAAAAGCCTGGAATACCTTAACAGGCAGTATCTTTCCTGCCACTTACAATCCAGGCGCCTTGAAATCAAGAATGAGTAGTCATCTTCTAGGCAAGCGCGTTCCACCTTAGGCACCATCAATTTCCATCTGGTGTAATCACAGACACATTTGATCAGATTTTCATCACAACATACAATACCTCAACTCACTATCATACTCATACATGGTCATCTCTTTCAGATACCTGTTCTATTGGTTATTAAGTATATTTTTATTTTCCACACATCAACCGCATTCGTACTAATTTTACCAGGACATTTCTGCGACTCACCCGCCGACGATGCAGGGATACCTTACTTATCATAATCTTTATTGTGTTCTGTCATTTTCACCTTACAAACTCTTTTACGCACATCGTTCAGGCAACCTTCCAATTCCATGAACATGCGAATAGACTGAAGAGCCTTTTGCTACAAAGCCCTTTTTGATACCTTACAGAGCTGTCAAAGTTCAAACTACCGTATGCTGCCAGCGTTTAATGGAATATATGCATGAATTTGAACACTCGTAGAGTCCGGTCCAAACTTGCAGGGTAGGTACATCCCTTTTCACTCTTTCATATGCACCTTTTGATACGTAGCTGGATGGTTTCTACAGAAGACTTGATCCACAAACCCCATTCTATTTATGAAACCCGCTTGTTCTGTATTTTCTAACCGCTCATAAAATCAGAAATTTCACTAGCGAGAAACATTTTTATTAGTCCCTACATTAGGGGCAAACAACAAATGAGCTCAGTCAGAAGTTTAACACGAACGTAGTACTTAAATCGGTTACTGCCTTTAATTTAGAGGTCTTGTTTATCAAGAATAAATAATGCTTAATTTACAGTTTGTTAAGTCACAGTCAAAAAACGCGCCAAGCGGGCTATACGGGTACTAGTGCCTATGTAGTTACGACACGGATGATCAAAATTTTCACGTCAGGTCAAACAAACATGGCGGAATTCGCAGCGGCTGCGCGTATAATGAAATGCGGCAACTTACCCCTGGTTCACGGAGCCTCCATGAGTTAACAGGTGGCCTTCGCAACAAGTCTAGCGGCGTCCTACGGGCCACAGGTCGGGGGCGTGCGGCGGCGGCGGCGGTCCGGCGGCGACACGCGGTTTCAACGCAACAGAGCAACAGACGCAAGCGCGGCCGGCCTCCTCCCCCATCGATTTTTGATGTAGATATACCAGGCGCGGTATTTACTAATGCAGAGAACTGCTACTTCCCCTTCCTTACAATTTTCTCAACTGTGGAAAAACGCCGCATAATGCGACCTACGCCACCTAACCTCAGTCAACTGATACCTAATACCTATATTAATTCGACCGCAAACGATTAGCAATTAGCTACGTTTTAGCTTTACTCCCTCTTTCTTCGAGATACGGCGTACCTAAATAACTACATTTAGTATAAATTAAATACCTACTTTAAATACTGAAGAAGAGTTTTAACGATGCCACCTGGTTATATTACACGCCATTGGTCCTATGATTGATTCTCGGTCCGACTAAGGAGCCAATTTGGAATATTTTTGTAATTTCTAATCTTCTCATCCAATAGCCCTAAGTTACTGAAGACAGTCTTTCAACAGTGTGTGTTGCCAGTGATGAGTGCTACGGATCCGAAGTAGAAAAGGGTCTCATACGTAGGCGTAAAGTCACAGAGCGGTGAGAGTGCTTTGCAACGCGACCGAATCAGAAATGAAGAGTGCCGCAAAGAAAATAAAGTGACTGAAATACCTTCATTAGATAGACGGTTGAGCGTTTCGTGTGGTAGGTACGTAGGACATAACCTAACGTGATCATTTTTTTCGTAGCAAAGCGGGACACTTTCGGAATTTTGTGTAATTATTTTAAATATATGTTTAAAAACAAAATAATAAATAATTTCCCGACAAATGTATTCCTACATAAATAAATACATACATGATAAGTTTATTGAAGAAAAAGAAGGGACTATAACTTAAAATTTAAATATATTTTTATTCAAGTACTAGCTGACACCCGCGGCTCCGCTCGCGTGCAGTTCGTTTTTTTTGTAAACCCGTGGAATTTCTAGATTTTTTTCTGAGATAAATGAATGAAAGATTCTTGGTTTGACGGGACCGTAAAGGAGTTTTCTTCCATTCTCTCCTGTCAACGTGCTATCCCTTATAGCACAATCCATCCGCCTCTTCTTTGGTTTTCCTCTACTTAAGTACTAACCAAGCTCATCTTATTCTGACAGGAAACCCATGCCCAGCTATTGTAAGGTTGAGAAGAAATAAAATAAGGTCTGATCAATAATATTTCTCTTGTAATTAGGTATATCATAGGGTCTGATCATTCGTTCCTCAAAGGGATTAAGCGTTCTGGTGCGATGCTGTAAGGCAACCCGTTCCTGCTTCGTACGGGTTATCTTGTGGTGATTTTGCAAACTCCTTGTTTAATTTCATGAATACATACTTAGTTGCACGATCAAAAGTACACCTTTAACTGTGGCACAGGTCGTGGTATGACAGATTTTCATACCAGTATGTAAAACGCAGATACTTACTGGACACGGTTGCTTCGGTAAGCATCTGCATCGCATAGGTCGGGAGCAATCACCCGGTTGTCACCACTGCGGAAACCGCCTCGTGGACACGACGCAGCACAAACTGGAGGAGTGCTCAGCTTGGGCGCAGCAGCGCCGCGGCCTCGATGCAGTAGTCGGTGGCCTCTCACTCCCAAACATCGTTCAGGCGATGGTTCGGAGTGAGACAGCGTGGAATGCCGCTGCCACCTTTTGCGAGGTGATTAGGGCATGCACCCAGGAATTCCCGGTTCTTAAAATCCCGGGAAATCCCGGGATTTTTAAGGTCTTAAAAGAACCGGTTCTGAATATGACTTCCCGGTTCTCCCGGTTCTTTAAAAAAAATCCAATTATTACGTATTTTATCGTCCCGTAACACAAAGACGGTAATTGACTGTAAGATCGCAGACTGGAACTGCAGCTAGTTTTCGGATTCCTCCTAATTACACAGTTCCACGCACTTGCACGCATTCTTCCGGTTACTATACTGGTAAGTATAGTAAATCCAGTCTTGGTCTGCTGGAGTCTCCCTTCTACTGGAACTGCGAGCTGCGTGGCCCTGACGACGATCTGCCAAGATCTGGCGCGAGCAACAATCAAAACCGTGACTTCTATGCTGAAAATTTTCTGGGCGTTTTATCAGCTTTCCCAGTTTACTAATATCGGCAACTATGTTTTCAGCTGATGGAGATTATGATGACTCGGCGGACAATGAGGTCGGCATTGCGGCCGCCCATTGTCGTGCATTTCCTATAACTTTGTCTGCTAGGACCTGGCCAGTTTGTGAATATCTGTATTTTCTGATCCACTATAGCCATGGGCTTTTATATTTTCTTAAAAATGTGAGAGTTTTTGCTCACCCAAGTCCATTTGCCTTAATCATTTCCGATTTTTTCTGGTCTCTGACTCTTCACATCTACAGTAGCCGCTTCTTTAGAGCCTCATATTTTCATCTTTCCAGTGCATTTACCAATAAGTCTGCCACTTGCTGTATTGTTTCTTTTTTTGGATACTTGGATGTCATAAATTGGTACTTCACCTCAACTCTCATTTCCTGAGGATATCGGACTACTTATGGTTGGTTAAACCAGTTCCCACGATAACCTCGGAAAGCTTTGGTTTTCGCTCCGCCATTATTGTAGTTTCCTTTTCCAGAAAATCATCGAGAGTCGCCAATTATTGTGATTCCAAAAGATGATGACTGCGCTATATCTATGATTGTATAAATCCGATGAAGATAATTTAAACTGCTGAGTATATAAGCTTTCAGTTTATGTAACTACGTAGATTTGCGGGGCAATAGAATATTTTAGATATAAATATTAATTGTAGCTCGTAGGCAAACCAAAACGCTAACTCACCAATCAACGCGTGCACATTCCCTTTATCGCTGACCTTCCACCATTTTAGCCGAATTTAAAAAAGGAGGAGGTTCTCAATTCTTCAAAATCTTTTCATCACTCAAAGACGCCCGAACCGATTTAGAAAATTATTTTTTTGTTTGAAAGAGTATACTTTCCAGATGGTTTCATAGTCATCAAGTCAGGATCTGATTTTGGGATCCTGGAGAAATCGAGGGAACTCTTCAAATTTTATAAGAACACTTGAATGTTTCGTATAATCATAGACCTGCCCCATTGTGCGAAGAAAAGACGATAATATTATAAACAATCGCCTGACGTCAAATTGGTATACATTAAAAATTATTCCACTCTTTGTAGTGGCATTTGAAGTCGGTTTTTTGGAAAGAATTTTTTTATTTCATGTTTACAACAAATCGTAATAGCCCTTTTTGTAGGAATATTAAAAATAATGCTTTTAATTAAAATTTTAAAACTTTTTACCAAGAACCGGGAAATCCCGGGTACCCGGTTCTGAGCTGGTACAGAACCGGGAATTTCAAAATTAAGAACCGGAACCGGTTCTGCATGCCCTAGAGGTGATGTCAGCAAAGGAGGCGGCGGAGCGCGAGAGGGAAAACCAGGCGACACATCCCTCTCGCAGGAGACGCTCCGGCCTCCATGAGTTGCTGGCCTGCGGGCGACGGACGTTAGGGGCCGTCCGTTGCCCAAAACATAGACAGGCCAGAAGGTGGCGCATCCGCATACGGCGGACGGCCACGCGTTTTAGACGGTTTCGGCAGCGGCCAGGCTGCCGATCATGAAGGGACCCGCTGCTGATGTGGCTGGTCGAGACCTGGCGGGAGGGTGAATACGACAGTGAATCCCGTACTCCCACCAGCAGGTCCGCCGTGGAAACAGATAGTTTTAGTGGGTGCAAGCCCCTCATAACCCATCCGTTTCCCCCGACGGAGGGGCATGCGTTAGGCATTTTCTGTCTATAAAAAAAAATACCTATGTAAAGATGACACTGCTCAATACAGCCGTTTCCGCGATTTCCCGCAACTTGGTCGTATTTGTTTACAAATTGCAAAAAACCAAATTAAATTTGCACTTGGCGAGCGTAGATGGCAAGTTTCTCATTAATAAAGAGTATCTATATGATCCAATATGAACGTACAGTACGATATGTATGTTAAAAATTAGTAAAAAGGTAGGTGAGTAAAAAAACCAACTCTGGGAAAAGAAATGTAAAATAATTGTCAGCTTGATAAAATGACACCTCAATGACACACTACTATATTAAGTTCAGATATAACTGAGCTACTAATTTATGTTTTGTAAAGTTGAAAATAATGATCAAAGATGGACTAACAGTATCCAAAACTTTTCCTGAGCATAATGGACATTTATGATAAAATAAAATTTGCAATATTTTTTTGTGTAAAATAAAAAAAAAGTAAGTATCCATAATGGTTGCATCTGAAATACATACCTCAGGCTTTGGCTCTACCCAGAAAAGGTTTGGAAGAATTACTTTGCATCCAAATTTGGACCCCAGTGGTCTTTACACAGTAAGAGCGGACGGTTGTGATCCATGTCTTTATCATCCAAAGACAATGCACGAAGTATTTCAAGTCCGCAATAAAAGTGGCAAGGAGCCGTGGAGGTACAAAAAAGAGCTGGAAGAATGGGCCACGAATTTGGGGTACAGAAATCAAAAAGTATTAAAACAAAGAAGATGGTTCAATTCAGTGTTAGGTCCAGCATGGTATGATGTAAATGAGTATCCAAAGTACGAACCTGCTTGCATGAATGTAGGATTCGGGAGAACGGCTCGCTTTCGGTGTTCTAAAAGCAATTCGGCCGGGCCTGAAACTTACTATTCGACGACACCTTTCAAAGCACCTTATGGGCCACATTCTACAAGAGCAACATTTGAGAGAGAAGAACCATGTCGGTTTAAAGACACATCTCCTGATTGGTCGTTGGCGCCCAACAGATATACTATCATCGATAAAGAGTGCATTGAATTAAAAACAAAGAAAGTAGTGTCGTTACGTGGCCCTTACGACCTGTTTACGGGAAAACGAGATGCGAGTACTATAAAAAATCATTTGAACACATCATCGCGAGTCACCTCGGCCACGTGGCCTCTCGCACTGAAGAGTTCATTAGACAAGTACAAAGATTCACACTTCGGTGAAATGAACAAGACAAATAGAAGCCTGCCGTATAGAGGTCGGAACACGTTAGTGGATTTATCTATGTGTTTGCGTAAACCAAGAGACCCGGGGCCAACGCATTATAACGTTGATAAACCAAAAACTTTCAAACAAAACAAATTTGCTTTCGACAGTAGCTACGACAAACCACCTGGATACAAACGAGCAATAGTGTGGCCTGCTGTCGGCAGGTACAACGTAAAAGCTGTTAGTTGTGGTGGCCAAGGCCATCGACACGTGTTCCTTAGTAAGCAGAAAAGAACGATTGGAGCTATATTGCCTGAGCCTATGAATTCTTTTTGAGAATTATTATAATAAAATATAATATAATACCTTTAAAAAAGAAAATTATGGAGTTATGGATTATCATACCTACCGAGCTCTTACCTGATCAATAATTTTCAATATTTGTAGGAGTTTTTCTATGTCCTGCCATGTCTCTACGAGGACCACGAGTAAAAATCGAACTTTGGTGGTTCTATCAGCTACAGGACTCGATTCCAGAACTTGTTTTTGCAGCTTATCGAAAAACTAGGGCACATATTCTGTAAAATTGATAGGTACTTGCACTTTCGCGAAATATGAAAAATTTTGTGACAAACCCAGCTCATGGCTTCGGCCATAGTAGTTAGGTACCCTAACCCTACCAACAAAGACGCACCGCAAAAGATTTAGTATTCCGGCGCGATGCTGTGTAGAAACCGTTAGGGGGTCTACTTCTTCCAATTTACTACGATAACATCTTCGGCTGGATCGTCACTTACCATCAGATGAGATCGCATTCAAGTACCAACTAACTTGTAATGTAAAAAAAATCTTACCAACCCTTACAGGCTAGTTGCTATAACATAACCATTCGCTAAAGCAAAAGGATAGGAAAGAACCATAAAAGCCCTAACGTAAACTTCTAGTGGAAAGCCGCCCTAGGTTGCTCCATACCGCCATCTATTGACAGCCTCATGTCAGCGACTGTAGGCGCTAATAGATGGCGCTGGCTGTAAATGTATGGAGCAATTCGATCCGTTTATGCGATGCGAGTCGACTCGAAATTCGCACAAAAACTTGTACTAACCCCTCTGTACTATATGCAAGGCACCAAGTTCGGAGGGCTCTTGGAGATCTGCTTCAACTGTAATGAACCGAATAAAATCGAATGGTGTCTCACTTACCACCTAAATTATAGGGCGATATATGAAATAAAACTAATTATTACTATCAGCTTATTTATTAAGGAACAAATCTAAAATCTATAAAACAACGATCAAAATACGGCTTTCTTTAATTTTAAAATATCTGTGACACAACAGCTGTAGGTGTGGTTTAAAATAAGCTTTTAGTTTTGCTCCCCAATATTTTCTTCTTTATTTCATTTTCAGAGTCCGATGTTACATATAACAGTTACTTAGATCCTATTATATTTTATACAAAGGTGTAATGAATGCGTAGATGCAAATAGATAACCGTATTTTTTTAATTAGTACCACTACAAAAATATCCTTATCATTCCCTAAATGCATCTACGCATCAAGCACCTACCTAGTCATTAAAAAAAACCTTAAATAATGCAATTAAAATTAGTCACTAATTACTTTCCTATACTAACTTATAATATTATTAAAAATCGAATGTTGATTTCATTGTAGTAGTTTTTCTAACTAGTGCGATACGAGATTTTTTTCAGTCGAGACACATATTTTTTAAATTCTGCGCTGAGTGAAAAAAATATCAATGCAACGCAATTCTTAAATTACCCAGTCATTGAAAAAAAACCTTAAATAATGCAATTAAAATAAGTCACTATTTACTTTCCTATACTAACTAATAAAATACCTAATTAAAAATCGAATGTTGATTTCATTGTAGTAGTTTTTCTAACTAGTGCGATACGAGATTTTTTTCAGTCGAGACACATATTTTTTTAAATTCTGCGCTGAGTGAAAAAAATATCAATGCAACGCAATTCATAAATAACTTTTTTTAACGAATTTCTAAATAAAATATGGAGAAAGTTGCAAATGTTTTTGGAAGGCGGCGATATACTTGCATTTTTGACACAACATTTTCATATTGTATAATAATTGTAAAACTATAAAAGTGTTAAAATATAATTTAATAATTTATGATTTTCCTAAAACTGTCTGATTCTACTTTTGGGCTTGTCGATAATGTACATTATAACATATTTAAAATGCAACGGTATAAATAAATTTTGCCATCATTTTATTGACATCGAGATATAACACTAACAATATAAATAAAACAAAAAGGTAAGACAATGGAGAAGTTCACTGTTTTTAATTAATCAGTTATGAAAATTTAAGTTAAATGATATTATTACAAATTGAAAGAATTATTAAAATATGGCCAAAATAAAAAGTTGGAGTTTAAAGTTATGCTTGGGCACAGAACACTAGATAATACCAGAAGGTCCACTCCGCACGATTATTTCAAGAAATAGCGACTCTAGCGCTGACACAAAAAGTGCAATTCAGTTCGCAATAGCGCCTGGCCCCGCCCTCAAAATCGACACGCAGCAAACGCAATGTTGTGGTCTCTTTCTATCGCCTAACTGTATCTCTCACGATGTACTTGGACTGCCGTAGTCAGACGGCGCGTAAAATAGACCGTACAGAACTATCGCGTGCAACTCGGCCCGCGAGCGGCAACCATCTGAAATTTTGTGGTCCGGACCCGTACTTGTAGCCGGGACGGCCACGTGATAAGTGAGACTGGCCTGGCTTGGGTAAATATTTTCATAACACGCACGCAGCTCCATTGCATGACGTCACGCCACGCAGACGACGCAGAAATACGGGGTATGATTTTGATGCAGTTTTCACTGTTATTTAGAAAAATTATTCCCGAAGGTTTATACATACAAAACATTTTGATAGTATATAATAATAATAGAGAAATTTCCATGTTTTCTGACGAAGCCGTTAAAAAACGATGGCTTAATCGTATGAGATACATCAAAATAATGTACTACGGAATTGTGTATCATAAAAAGGCCCACAAAAAATTCAGCAACAGCATCTACCTATCTCCGAAGGTTGACTCACAGTATTTATCTTCAATTAATTAATTTAAAAATATTACTTTACTTACAAGGCTAATTTCTCCTAACCATTATTAATCCTTATTCATGAATCATTATGAACCCTCTTACGGTTTCGCTTCTCATAACGATGCAGCTCGTTGTATGGGAGCTGAATCGAAGTAGTTATCTTCATAATATAAGTATACCTATTTATGCAACTTCATCGTAAGGAATTTATTTACCTTGGATTTTTAATCTAGATCAAAACTGTCCTGCATTCTATTTCATTTCAATTGTTAAATGCATACTTTGTAAGACATTAAAAATTAAAATAATAATATTATTATAATAAAAATATAAAAAATATTATTATTATCTACATATTAAACTAAACTCTCACACCCGGCACTCGATAAATATATATAAAAGCCAAAGACATACAATAAACTTACTTAAATACGCAAAATTTAAATAACGTCGGGGTCAGGGCGATAGGCTAAGAAACCGACGGACTATCCTAGCCGAGTCAAGCACCACCGTCTTCTGCATCTTGGCCGCAAGTGAACTGCCACGGAAACCCAGCCGCCGCAGATGGTGAGCGAGGCTGACTGGAATTAAACCATTGGCAGATATAACGATTGGGATGATTTCAGTGGACTCCACGTGGCACATGGCGGAAACCTCGTGAGCGAGATCCAGATACTTTCGTTTTTTCTCCGTCTCAGCTCTCACGAGGTTCTCGTCATACGGGATCGTGATGTCCACTAAAAACACCCGCGACTGTGCCCGGTCCATCACCACGATATCAGGCTTGTTAGCCAAGATAGTCCTGTCTGTGATGATTGACCGGTCCCAATAGAGCCGGACGCCGCCGAGCTCGAGGACAGGAAACGGTGTGTACCTATAATAGGCCACCTTCTCATCCAAGAGTCCGTACCTCAAAACAAGCTCTTGGTGTAGGGTTTTGGCTGCTTGGTTGTGCCTGTGCAAATACTCAGTGTTGGCAAGCGCAGAACACCCCGAAAGCACATGTCTGAGTGACTCACCGGGACGGCGACAGGCTCGACAAACGTCGTGAGTGCCATCCTTCAGAATGTACTTTCGGTAATTCCGCGTCTTAACCATCTGATCTTGTATTGCACAAACA
This sequence comes from Coenonympha arcania, assembly GCA_036785405.1. Lineage (NCBI taxonomy): Eukaryota > Metazoa > Arthropoda > Insecta > Lepidoptera > Nymphalidae > Coenonympha > Coenonympha arcania. The sequence continues at coordinate 11,115,126 of CM072082.1, forward strand.
AAACCCTCGGTTTCCCCAAATAGGTCACCGAAACGCAGCCACTGCACGGACGCTTTTCTATGCTACGTGGGGCTCATGAAGAGCCTTAAAAAAGCGACCGTGCAGCTCCTTCCCTTCCATACGGACTCCCGGTTAGAGGTGCTAAGTACAACCGGTCCCTGCCACTCGGCATTGGCCAAAGATAGGGGGGTCAGCCTTTTATCACATTCTATGACTTCCCGATGCACCGGGGCCTCCCTCTTCGTCATAAAATATGTTCTAAGGTTGGATATTTCCCGATTGTGCATAGTATTGACGTTTAGTACGCCTCGAACACAACACTTTCGGGGCATATACAACCTCATCACAGAGGACTATAGGTATACACCAATACGATGGGAAGTCATAGTTGTGCGGACTTTTCTATCCAGGGCATCTAGTTCGGTTTGAGTCCATCTGAGCACGCCAAAGGTACACAAGGACGGGCATGACCCAGCCGTTTATTGGCACCCGACAAATAACTTTTACAGATCTTAGCCAGGCGCTGAAATAAATCCTCACAAACTGACTGTTTCACGGCCGCCTCCTGAATCCCTAGAGATTGTGACATGCCCAGATACCGGTATGACTCAGCCTCGGAGAGGGTCTTGATGCTCGACGGCTCGAGACTAATCTCGACCGAGCGAGCGACTTGACCCTTCTCCACATGAGGACCGCACATTTGTCTACCCCAAGTTCCATCCTGATGAAATTGCTGAACACAGTTTTTATGTTCAACAATTCTTGCAGACGGGACGCATTGGGTGCCATCAGTTTGTGGTCATCTATGTAGAGAAGGTGAGGTACCTTCGGCTCTCCTCTCCGAAACTGAAAGCCCGTCCCGGAACCCTCCAGCAATATGCTAAGGGGGTTCAGAGCCAGACAAAACCAAAGTGGACTCAAACAATCGCCCTGAAAGATACCCCGCCGTATCCTGATTCGGTCACCCGCAGCCGCCAGCCGCTCGCCATGGAGACAAAGGATCGTGCTCCATTGCCCCATACACTCTCCGAGGAAGTCTCGAACTGCATTATCAACTTTATACAACTCGAGGACCCTGAGGAGCCATGAATGAGGCACCGAGTCGAACGCCTTTTTATAGTCAATCCAGGCGGCGGAAAAGTTCTGGCGGCCGCGTTTGACCAGATGGCCCGCGACGGAGTCAATGAGAAGGAGCTCCTTAGTACCGCGACTACCACCCCTACACCCGTTCTGAGCCCCAGACATGATCCCGTAGTTGTTAAAGTGATGGGTGATTTTGGAGCTCAGAACGGATGTAAGTGTCTTATATATGGTAGTAAGACACGTAATGGGGCGGTACTTTGCTGGGTCAGCGGTATCTGTGGTCTTTGGAGCTGAATGAGTGATTCCGGTGGTTAAAAGGTTCGGGAGCGCCCTTTGCTCAAGAGCGCCCTGGAACTGTCGAGCCAAGGTCGCATGGCAAGCCGAGAAACCCATTAGTCAGTAGTGATGCAGTCCGTCAGGCCCCGGAGTTTTCCAGTTCGGGGCCCGCCTTACTGCACCAGCTACATCTCCCGCCGAGATGGCGACCGGGTTCATCGGCTCAATTAAGGCACATGCTTCCTCTACCGCCGCAATTCAAGGACCCTCTTCATGCTCCACCTCTGTCGACCAGACACTGCGCCAGAAAGCGACTAGATCAGCCGTGTCCGGTTGCTGAGGGGTGGAGCAGACCGCTGGGCACTCCAGCTTTTTATAGAACCTTTTCTGATCACTCACGAAGAGGGGATTTTGCTGAAATCGCTCAACTCTTTCTGAGTACCGCCAAATGCGGTTCCCCCATGCAGCGATTTTCTGCTTCAAGTCGTCGATGCGCTCCGTTAGTTTTTGAGCTATGTCAGGCTGGTCTAGGCGAACCCCCAGCCCGTTAAAAGCTATTCTAACAGAGCGCACAATCCTTGGGCTCGTGTTGCCCGCCCTGAAGCTTTGCAGTCTGCCAATGCGGGCTCTGGCGAGGGTGATACGTCGTCCTATTCTCTTCTTCCAGGCAGGTTTATCTGCGCTGGATCTAGCGGCACACCGTCCAGGTTTCTTGGCTTTGACGCCAAAAAAAACGATGGACGGCTAAGGCTGCGCCGAAGAGAATAGAAGCCGTAACATCCAGTGCTGCTCTCAAGATGTTGTGGCGTGTTGTGGATGTTGTGTGTGTGTGTGTGAGCCGGGAGAGCCGCGGACGTGCCTCTAGAGGAGCAATTCGGATTTCAGCAATCGTCTCTTCTAAAATCCTTCTCATCCACTCTAAATCCAGGGAGTCTGTTTCCTCAGGGGTCTCCTCCGTGGGCAAATCTTGAGACACGGTCTCGGTCTCTTCGCGACTAGGTGGCGCAGGAGACACGATTTGCGGCGAGGTTGAGGTTGTCACGTCGGAAACAGCCTCACGTCGTAACCGTTCGAGCTCGGCTGCGTCAAAGATGTTGGAGCGCAGAATATACCGAGCCCGATCTGACAGGTTTTGTTCCGTGACAGCTGATTGCGGCTCAAGCAGCAGAAACTCACGGTACATTGCCGCTCGGTAGCCAGTCCGTCCGGTTTCCCCCCCTGTAGCCCTGAAATACGCTCGCATGACGTTCTCATTCATCGGAACAGTCTACTTCATGCGGCGTACACCACCAGCGGCGGGCTCCGAAGTTTGGATCCTAGAGGACCCTGTCGGAGCCAAGCCCTCTGGTGGGGATAATGGAATTGCTAGCCGGCTAGATGGTAGTACCGGCCGGCTGTTGGTGTGGCTGGCGGACCGCATGCTGCCACGTCCAGCGCCGGTCCCAGACGCGCCCTGGCGCCCCCCAGGCAGCGACCCCAAAAGCGCATTCTCTGTTTGTCATTTTTTTAAAAAGGGGGGAGGGGTGAGTGGTATTTACATCACCCGAGGTCCACTCAGTCCACGAGGAGGCTGTTTTATTGTAGAAAGCCAGCTCGCTCATTTGGGAGAACCATAATCCAGGTGTACACAGAGCAGCAACTCCGTATACACCCGGCTTAAAGACTTTAAATGGTTCTCCAATCCCTTAGTCGCCTCTTGCGACACCCACGGGTTAGAGATGGGGTGACAATATTCTACTCAGCCGTTGCCACACGGCATATATATTATTATTATTATGAATACAAATCTTTTGTGTATATGTTACCGTTAAAACCCGTTTTTCGTTAGAACGCGGTTTCCCTAGTTAAAACTAGTTCTTAATTAATAAATGCCTTTTGAAAACTAGAATTAACTAATGTTCGTAATTGAATATCAGTTAAAACTAGTTAACCTAACCTGCCCTAACCTACCCTAACTTACCCTAACCTACCGTATACTAACTAACCGAATATCAACTAAGCTAACCTGACCTAAAAATTAGTAAAAAAAGTAGTTTTATGTAGGGACAATGTGTTCTAGCAATTTAAATTATACAGGGTGTCCCGGGATAAAGTGCAACCCCGAAAGGGGGTGAAACTAAAACATAAATTATCGACAAAAAAAAATAGAAAAAATATTAGCTCCATATTAGCTGTATATTAGCTCTATTCTAAAACATACAAGTTTGTATCTAGCACACGGACAGACGGACGGACTGACGGACGCACGGACGGACAGATAGACGGACGGACCGACGGATGGACGGACGGACTATCCTATTTTGATACTCGGCAAGCCTCGTATCAAAAACCAGCACTCGAATTAAAATGACCCTCCTAACGATGCAGTTGGATAATAGTAGTTTATGAAACGGTTGCATAATGTTTTAAAATATGAGTGTGAGTTTTAATAGTATCACACGAGTGTTTTAATACCTAAGTAATTATGTAGAGTTTCATACACTACTTTATCTACGCTCATATTATTATCATAAATCCAAACCATAAAATCTTGCTAACGTTTGTCGTAAATCATTCACTTTGTTTCATTTTTGTTGCAACTACTAAAATGTCAGGTGGAGTTAAATTTTCTTTAGTAGGTTTCACTGCTAGACATTTTTCAGCGCAAAGTTTTGACTAAGTAAAAAAATAACACATTAAAATGTTAAAAATTAGTATATATGGCGCCAAAATTCTGCAAATGTGGCGCAGAACCATAGACAATAGACATTGTTGTTTTTGTCTATGGTCAATCATGGCCCATCCCATACTCTCGGCAATGACTACCAACTATATGTTGTCTGTGGATTCACTTAAAAAATATTACCCCAGATAAAAATACAGGAACCCAGAGCCGCGTATCGTAATGGAAATTATACAACTTTCTTGAAATATTTCCTTATTAGATCGATGTTATAATGAACTTTTTAATAATTATAGAAGTCTGTGAATAAAGTAGGTCATTATGTGACACATTTTGATTTCATAATTCGAACTTTTAGCAATGAGCGTAGATAAAAATACTTACGATGCAGTTGCATAGCTTTATCTACGCTCATTGCTTAAAGTTCGAATTATGAAATCAAAATGTGTCACATAATGACCTATTTTATTCACAGACTTCTATAATTATTAAAAAGTTATACACTATAACATCGATCTTCTATGGAAATATTTCAAGAAAGTTGTTTAATTTCCATTACGATACACGGCTCTGGGTTCCTGTATTTTTCTTTGGGGTAATATTTTTTAAGTGAATCCACAGACAACATAATATAGTTGGTAGTCATTGCCGAGAGTATGGATGGGCCATGATTGACCATAGACAACAACAGCAATGTATATTGTCTATGGTTCTGCGCCACATTTGCAGAATTTTGGCGCAATACATACTAATTTTTAACATTTTATTGTTATTTTTGTTACTTAGTCAAAACTTCGCGCTGAAAAATGTCTAGCAGTGAAACCTGTTACATAGTATTTATTAATTATCTGTAATCTGTACCAATGTCTACTCTTGTCAATGTCTCACATGAGTCTGTAGTCTATGGTCAATCAATACTAAAGAAAATTTAACTCCACCTGACATTTTAGTAGTTGCAACAAAAATGAAACAAAGTGAATGATTTCCGACAAACGTTAGCAAGATTTTATGGTTTGGATTTATGATAATAATATGAGCGTAGATAAAGTAGTGTATGAAACTCTACATAATTAGGTATTTACCCCCCATTATGCAACCGTTTCATAAACTACTATAGTTACCTTGTCTTTTTAATCTAGATCAAAATTGTCCTGCATTTTATTTCATTAAAATTGTTATAGGAATACTTTGTAAGATATTACAAATTAAAATAATAATATTCCTATACCTTTAAACGAGCAATTCTTGTATATATATATATATTTCTATATAATCTGAATCTCGGAAACGGCTCGAACGATTTTCATGAAATTTAGTATGTAAGGGGTTTTCGGGGCGATAAGTTGATCTAGCTAGGATTCATTTTTAGAAAATTTCGTATTTACCAAAAAAAAAATATAAATCTATACCTGAAATCTATTGGCGCTAAAGTAAAACTATTACAGTAAACTCCTGCTGCCATCTATTGGTAAGTAGCTGTAATACTACCGAGCAAAGCTCGGTCACTCAACTAGTAATATTAATATGAGATAAGATTTGTAAGATATTAAAAATAATAATAATAATAATCCCTTTTTTGGGGCGCTTAATGAGTCCCACGTGGATAGAAGAGCGTCTGTGCAGTGGCTGCGTTTCGGTGACCTCTTTGGGGAAACCGAGAGTTTTGTCTGTGCAATACAAGATGAGGTGGTTAAGACGTGGAGCTATCGAAAGTACATTCTGAAGGATGGCACTCACGACATTTATCGAGCCTGTCGCCATCCCGGTGAGTCACTCAGACATGTGCTTTCGGGGTGTTCAGCGCTTGCCAACACTGAGTATTTGCACAAACACAATCAAGCAGCCAAAATCCTACACCAGGAGCTTGCTCTGAAGTACGGACTCTTGGATAAGAGGGTGCCCTATTATAGGTACACGCCGGTTCCTGCCCTCGAGCGCGGCGGCGTCCGGCTCTATTGGGACCGGTCAATCATCACGGACAGGACTATCTTGGCTAACAAGCCTGATATCATGGTGATGGACCGGACTCAGTCGCGGGTGTTTTTGGTGGACATCACGACTCCGTATGACGAGAACCTCGTGAGAGCTGAGACGGAGAAAAAGAGAAAGTATCTGCACCTGTCTCACGAGGTTTCCGCCATGTGGCACGTGGAGTCCACTGAAACTATTCCAATCGTGATATCTGCCAATGGTTTAATACCAGTCAGCCTCGCTCACCATTTGCGGCGACTGGGTTTCCGTGGCAGTTCACTTGCGGCCAAGATGCAGAAGGCCCGGTTGTGCTTAGCACCTCTGACCGGAAGTCCATATGGAAAGGGAAGGAGCTGCACGGACGCTTTTTAGGGCTCTTCATGAGCCCCACGTGGATAGAAGAGCGTCCGTGCAGTGGCTGATTTTCAGTGACCTCTTTGGGGAAACCGAGGGTTTTGTCTGTGCAATACAAGATCAGGTCGTTAAGACGCGGAACTATCGAAAGTACACTCTGAAGGATGGCACTCACGACATTTGTCGAGCCTGTCGCCATCCCGGTGAGTCACTCAGACATGTGCTTTCGGGGTGTTCAGCGCTTGCCAACACTGAGTATTTGCACAGGCACAACCAAGCAGCCAAAATCCTACACCAGGAGCTTGCTCTGAAGTACGGACTTTTGGATAAGAGGGTGCCCTATTATAGGTACACGCCGGTTCCTGCCCTCGAGCGCGGCGGCGTCCGGCTCTATTGGGACTGGTCAATCATCACGGACATGACTATCTTGGCTAACAAGCCTGATATCATGGTGATGGACCGGACTCAGTCGCGGGTGTTTTTGGTGGACATCACGACTCCGTATGACGAGAACCTCGTGAGAGCTGAGACGGAGAAAAAGAGAAAGTATCTGCACCTGTCTCACGAGGTTTCCGCCATGTGGCACGTGGAGTCCACTGAAACTATTCCAATCGTGATATCTGCCAATGGTTTAATACCAGTCAGCCTCGCTCACCATTTGCGGCGACTGGGTTTCCGTGGCAGTTCACTTGCGGCTAAGATGCAGAAGGCCCGGTTGTGCTTAGCACCTCTGACCGGGAGTCCGTATGGAAAGGGCAGGAGCTGCACGGACGCTTTTTTAAGGCTCTTTATGAGCCCCACGTCGATAGAAGAGCGTCCGTGCAGTGGCTGCGTTTCAGTGACCTCTTTGGGGAAACCGAGGGTTTTGTCTGTGCAATACAAGATCAGGTGGTTAAGACGCGGAACTATCGAAAGTACATTCTGAAGGATGGCACTCACGACATTTGTCCAGCCTGTCGCCATCCCAGTGAGTCACTCAGACATGTGCTTTCGGGGTGTTCAGCGCTTGCCAACACTGAGTATTTGCACAAACACAATCAAGCAGCTAAATCCTACACCAGGAGCTTGCTCTGAAGTACGGACTCTTGGATAAGAGGGTGCCCTATTATAGGTACACGCCGGTTCCTGTCCTCGAGCGCGGCGGCGTCCGGCTCTATTGGGACCGGTCAATCATCACGGACAGGGCTATCTTGGCTAACAAGCCTGATATCGTGGTGATGGACCGGACTCAGTCGCGGGTGTTTTTGGTGGACATCACGACTCCGTATGACGAGAACCTCGTGAGAGCTGAGACGGAGAAAAAGAGAAAGTATCTGCACCTGTCTCACGAGGTTTCCGCCATGTGGCACGTGGAGTCCACTGAAACCATTCCAATCGTGATATCTGCCAATGGTTTAATACCAGTCAGCCTCGCTCACCATTTGCGGCGACTGGGTTTCCGAGGCAGTTCACTTGCGGCCAAGATGCAGAAGGCCCGGTTGTGCTTAGCACCTCTGACCGGGAGTCCGTATGGAAAGGGAAGGAGCTGCACGGACGCTTTTTTAGGGCTCTTCATGAGCCCCACGTCGATAGAAGAGCGTCCGTGCAGTGGCTGCGTTTCAGTGACCTCTTTCGGGAAACCGAGGGTTTTGTCTGTGCAATACAACATCAGGTGGTTAAGACGCGGAACTATCGAAAGTACATTCTGAAAGATGGCACTCACGACATTTGTCGAGCCTGTCGCCATCCCGGTGAGTCACTCAGATATGTGCTTTCGGGGTGTTCAGCGCGTGCCAACACTGAGTATTTGCACAAACACAAGCAAGCAGCTAAATCCTACACCAGGCGCTTGCTCTGAAGTACGGACTCTTGGATAAGAGGGTGCCTTATAGGTACACGCCGGTTCCTGTCCTCGAGCGCGGCGGCGTCCGGCTCTATCGGGACCGGTCAATCATCACGGACAGGACGATCTTGGCTAACAAGCCTGATATCGTGGTGATGGACCGGGTACAGTCGCGGGTGTTTTTGGTGGACATCACGATTCCGCATGACGAGAATCTCGTGAGGGCTGAGACAGAGAAAAAACGAAAGTATCTAGATCTGCCTCACAAGGTTTCCGCCATGTGGCACGTGGAGTCAACTGAAACCATTTCAATCGTGATTTCTGCCAATGGTTTAATACCAGTCCGCCTTGCTCACCATCTGCGGCAATTTCGTGGCAATTCACTTGCGGCCAAGATGCAGAGGGCGGTGGTGCTCGACCCGGCTAGGATAGTCCGTCAGTTTCTTAGCCTGTCGCCCTGACCCCCGGCCGTTTGGTCTCCCCTGCCGGGGTGTAGTCCTCCGCCTGGCACATAAAGGTGTAACGTTTATGTATGTTTATTTAAATTTTGCGTATTTAAGTAAGTTTATTGTATGTCTTTGGCTTTATATATATATATATATATATATCGTGTGCCGGGTGTGAGAGTTAAATTTAATATGGGAAATAATATTTTATTTTTAATATAATAATAATATAAATATTTTTTATTATTATTACAAATCTTTTGTGTGTATATGTTACAATTTAATTAGTTAAAATTTTAATATTAAGTTAAAATCCGTTTTTCGTTAGAACGCGTTTTCCCTAGTTAAAACGAATTCTTACTAAATGCCTTTTTGAAAACAAGAATTAACTAATGTTCGTAATTGAATATCAGTTAAACCTAGTTAACCTAACCTGCCCTAATTAACGCTAACTTAACCTAACCTACTCTACACTTCACTAACCGAATCTCAACTAAGCTAACCTGACCTAAAAATTAGCAAAATCTAGTTTTAACTAGGGAAAATGTTTTCTAGCGAAAAATGGGTTTTAACGGTAGCATACACATATTTACTTTTAAATTAGTAATTAAAATTCTAAAACATAAATCTTTATCTAATAGACGGACAGACGGACGGACTGACGGACAGACAGTTGGACGGACCGACGCGACGGACGGAATCTGTGGTGCACTCGCGGATGGCGGGGGTCGAGATTGGCGCTTGAATAGAAAATTAATAACTTGCTTTGATTTGTTTATAGTGGTAATCAAATAACATCCTAGGCATAATTTTATTCCGGCATTTTTTATGGTTTGGTGCTTTGTTTTTGTTAAAAGATAATCACGGTTTTTTTTTAATTTTTATCCATTGGTGGGTTGGAACCTACTTATGACGTAAGTTTTGTATTAAAATTTTATTTTTCTTGTCATAGATAAAATGTTTGCATGCAACTGTTAGTAATTAGTCATTTAAATTTTCGTACTATCCTAAAGCTATTTATGCAACTGTATCGTAAGTATTTTAGTTACCTTGGCTTTTTAATCTAGATCAAAATTGTTCTGTATTCTATTTCATTTAAAATGTTAAAAGAATACTTAGTAAGATATTAAAAATTAAAATAATAATAATATTATTTTAATTTTTAATATAATAAAAATATAAATTATATTATTATTATTAATCAATACAAATTTTTTGTGAATATGTTACCGTTAAAACCCGTTTTTCGTTAGAACGCGTTTTCCCTAGTAAAAACTAGTTCTTACTAAATGCTTTTACTAAACTAGAATTAACTAATGTTCGTAATTGAATATCAGTTAAAACTAGTTAACCTAACTTGCCCTAACCAACCCTAACTTAACCTAAATCCCTATCCTAACTAAGAGACCCCTATCCTAACAAACCGAATCTAAACTAACCTAACCTGACCTAAAAACTAGTTTTAACTGGGGAAAATACGTTCTAGCGAAAAATGGATTTTTTACGATAGCATATACATATTTACTTTTTAATTAGTAATTAAATCTCTATTCTAAACCATACAAGTCTTTATCTAACAGACGGACAGACGGCCAGATGGACGGACTGACGGACGGACGGACGGACAGACAGACGGACGGATAGACGGACAGATAGACAGACACAGACAGACCAACGGACAGACAGACACAAAGGACGGACAGACAGATAGACTTCAGACAGACTGACATATAGACAGAGACAGACAGACATTAAACAGTCAGACAGACAGAGACAGACAAACAGACAGAGAGACAGACAGACGTCAGACAGACAGACATACATACAGAAAGACAGACAGACAAACACGCAGACAGGCAGACACACAGATTTTTCCCGTTTACGTAACATTTTATTGATTGTTCTCCTATTGGTCATAGCGTGATATTATATAGCTTGTAGCCTTTTTCGATAAATGGGCTTTCCAACTTAAAATAGCTCATAAGGAAGGTTATCTCAATCCGAGTGCTGGTTTTTGATACAAGGCTTGCCGAGTATCAAAATAGGTACGAGAATAAAATTGGCTAATAACGAACAGTTGCATACAAGATTTTATCTACGACGAGGAAAATAAAATTTTATTACGAAACTTACGTCTTAAGTTCAAACCAAATCTATCGATAAAAATCACACCGCAAATATATGAATTAATCAAATAATGAATAAATCTTTTAACATAAGTAAAGCGCCAAACCTTATTAAATTGAGGAATTAAATTATGCACAGGATGTTAAACAATTTAGATTATCAAAGCAAATCAATAATTTTCAATTCAAGCGCCAAGCTCGATTCCTGCCATCCGTAAGTGCACCACACACGCTAAACTTCAGTAGATTTTCATCAGTAGAGATTCATTTTCAATTGCGCAATTATTACTATTTCAATTATTTAATTTTCAAGTTTTATTAGGTTTGATGTTAATATTGAGTGGTACCATATATCCACAGAGTGGGATGAAAAAAGTCAAAACTCTACCGCCAGGTTCGGAAAGCAGGTTTGCACCGAGAAGAACTGGCAAGAAACTCGGCACTTGCTCTTTTCAAAAAAATTTCATTACTTATATACAATTTCTTCAATAATATCAAAAATTATTACATAATTTTTAAGATATCTCGTGAGGAGATGGAAATATATCCCTATTATTTCAAGAATTCTTGTCATTGAAAAATTCTTCAATAGTATAGTAACCCCGATTTATTCGATGTTTTTTGAAAGTGACTTTAAACCTGTGTAAAGGTAAGTCCAAAATGATGAATGAGATGGGTACCAACTTTAAGACATTTATATGAACGGCAAAAGTGCCAGAACCCTGACCCTTTTAGTTTTTAATGTTTTACTTTATGAAGATAACGATTTTGATGCAGCTCCCATACAACGAGCTGCATCGTGATGAGAAGGGAAACCGGAAGTTTGAAGTTTTCGATGCTGGAGTAGATAATTTTTTTTTTCGTTTCGGACCAGTAACATAAGCTACTAATACTAATAGATAGTTGTACTCCTAAGTTTGTGTTTTGATTATTTCTTTTTTTATATTTTTATTCTGTGGTGCGCAATAAAGTGTTTACCTATCTTCTATCTATAAGCTATCTTCTTAGATTTACTTCAGCTTTATAACATTCATAATATAAATTTGGTGTTTGTCGATGTCAAATGCGGTGGCGTGACGTCAGAGGCAGTAACGGCCCGTTCACACATGGGAGTCCGTTTTACTGGTACGTTTTTAACGGATACGTCATAAATTTATGCTCTGTTCACACATAGGCACCGTATAACGTTCAACTGATCCGTCATTACTGGATGTGATGTGTGAACAGAAAACTCGCAACCGCTATTCTATAAGGATGGACGCTGTCGTGTTGTATACACCGCCCGCCACGCACACAGTATCTATCCGATAAAATTCTACGTATCCGTATATTTTTACTGTTCCGTCGTCCAGTATTCGATGACAAAACGGAATGTCATTTTTTTACGGAACGATATATTTTACTGTATACAGAATACTGTGCCATGTGTGAAGTCGCTCATACAACTACATACGCCATCGACGAAAAAAAAACGTACACGATAAAACGGAACAGTAGAACGGAGACATGTGTGAACCGGCTGTAAGAGCCCACGACATTGCGCGCTGAAGTATGAAAACTTTAATACTTTTTATTTCTCATTCATTTATGGATGTATTTCAAAAAAAATCATGAATATATAGATTATGTAAAAGGTTAAAATTTTCATTATTAAAATATAGATGAAAAGTAGTACTACTTTTTATCTTTGGTAGTTATTTTAATTCCATTACGTTAAATATAGTATTATCTGAAATTTGACTTTTCTGAACTTCTCCATTTAAAATAAATCAACGGTTTATATGTACTATCATTTTGGCAACTAACGTCCGGTCACAGGACGGGGTCATTGCATCTGTGCGAGCGTGACCGCATTATTTTGACGCGGGAGTGACAGAGACAGGTAGTAACAGGTTAATGTACGAAATTCTTCGTGTTCCGCGACCGGACTTTAGATAAGCTATTTTGGCTATTGAAAAAATATTTTCCCTTTCTGATGATTATCTTCATTTATTTGTATATATGTTTATTAAATTCATAACAGTTAGCGCTTAATTTTTAGAAATGTTGCAGGTACACTGACTTTCTATTAAACGAAGGTGTTACATGACAATTTTAATATGATGTAATTACATACTTATAACTTCCAATAATAATATAATATTGAGAAAATGTCCTGACCCCTATTCTTAATCTGGAAATCATTTTGGCTAATGAAATCAATTGATGCCAATTCTGTGGTGCAAAATCAAAATAAATCAACGATTAACATGCACTATCATTTTGGCTAATGAAATCAATTGATGCCAATTCTGTGGTGCAAAATCTCTAAACTGACTACTACAAATAACTTTTCGCGTCTTAAAATGGTGCTATCCTTTACAAAACACTCCGCGTGGTAAAACATAGCACTACTTTTACTATTTTTAGACACGTCAAATTGTTATAGGTTAGAGATTTTGTACAACAGGGTTAGCGCCATAGCATGCAATTATTATTATCATGCTGTTGTTCTAGTCATTCGAGACTAGAATATACAGGTGAATTATTCTAAAAACCTTATAAATTTAAGTTTATCATTAACAAAATTTCAAGCTCAGCATGCTCAGTGTTTATGAAACTAAGATAAGTTTATTGTGTTTTCTCAAATAAGCGAATTTATTTGTAATTCTTTTGAGAAAATAAAGATCTTAAACCATTAAAATTTTGTTACATGCTATTTTTTTTTGAAATTTCATTGATTTTTAAACTGATTTCATCATAAAGACAAAATAGTTATAACAAAATAATAGAATAAGTACATAATTAATTCATGAAATGATCAAAAATGATTAATTGTGTAAACATAATAATTATTCGATCAATATTAAGACATTTTATATTTGTAAGTGTATATGAAAGCCATGTTTGAAGACATTTTGGAATATTGATCATTATTATTTGACGTCTTAACTATTTTGTGTGAGACCTCGATACATTTAAAGCCATCGATAAATTAAAAATAGTCAAGAGTGAGTCGGGTTCGTCCACAAGGTGTTTCATAACACCGAAACTATTGAAATCGAAAATCACGTGGTCTGTAAAAAGAGCTGCGGAAGGACCCAACCCGAAACGATGGATAATTCGAATTGTGAAAGCAGTAGGCGCGGGTATTATACATTGCTATCGGTTAAAGCCTCTGCTGTACAAACAGTAAGATAAAACATTGATAAATAATTATAATAATTCAAAATTCCCTACATTAAATATTACATTCCTATTCCTACTTGATGGTGCGACGAACCGCGTATGTGTGTTCAACTAGCACTTGGCTGGATTTCGTTCGTCGTTCTAGCAGGCAAAATAACTTATTTAACTTAGGCCTCTAAACCAAGTGTCAAGATCTATCGCGGCAAGTTCCGGCGGACTGCTCTCTTGATCCGCCGCTGGCCGATCGTGTTGGCGGGTCCGCCCGCAGTGCCGATGTTAAACCGCTGCGGGGCCCCTGCCGACCCCGCTCCGAAGTTGTACACTCCGGGTTGCGGCGGGGCTTGTAGCTGGAAAATGAAAAGTCCCGCTTTAGACAAAGTTGACAAAAAACCATTTCTAATATATAAAATTCTCTCGCCAATCTTTGTTACCATACTCCTCCGAAACGGCTCGACCGATTGTTATGAAATATTCAGTGTATGATCTAGGTCCGAGAGCAGGTTGTTATCTATTTTTATATCTCTAAACGGCAAAACAGCGTTTGCCGGGCCATGGAGTCACAGTGCCAAAAAATTCCTTCGAGAGCTTTTCCCGCGCGTAATAGCCTCAACTTGTGACAGAAGGGCTGGTTTAATTTTTGCGCAACGTATCGGCCTAGCTGTTCAACGCGAAAATGCAGTCAGTATTTTGGCGCCATTTCACGCGGGCAAGTTTTGTATAGTAAATAGAATAAGTTAGTGATGAGTTTTCACATTTTAATAAAAAATATTTTTAATTTAAAATTTGTAAAATAGTTAAATATAAAGTAAGGTTTGAATAGGGAGCGGGAACGTGAAAAGGAAAGATTCCATCAAGAATAAAATCCTTCGTCTCCCTCAAGATTTGTGAAAAACCGAACTTCACGATAGCAAAAACTAGTAATCATTAAATATCATTAAATCAATGTAATAGTTACCTGTCCAAATCCAAAAACTCCTGTAGTCCTTTGAGCTCCAAAATTAAACGACGGTGCGGGTACCGTTGGCATAGAGGGAGCTGCCTCGAATGCTGGTACGGAAGAGGGAGGTGAACCGAATATCACAGAGCTTGCGTTTGTTCCAAACATCCCAAGTGAAGGCGCGGTGTTGTTACTCGCCTGTGCTCCGAATATATTGTTCTGTATATTCTGTACATTCGGCTGGAACAAGGTTGGCTGATTGTTATCTTGCCTGGATATGCCAAAGATGTTTGGCATCTGCGTAGTACTTCCCAATGTCGTCGTCGTGTTGTTCGAACTGAATGGCATAGACGATGAGTTGCTATCTGACGCAAATGAAAACGGCGCAGGCTTTTGCACACCATTAGCCGCTGTGTTCTGCGCGAACATGTTCGAATTGTTGTTATTCGTATTCAAATACCATATTTCACTCTCATTCTTTTCTTGTGCACCAAACATCGGACTCTGTGCAGCTCCTACTGAATTGTTGGCGGGGTTTGCTGTGCTTGTAGAAGTGTTTTGATTAGGCCACCATGTATTTCCTTTTGTTACTTGTACAGAAAACGGGTTACTGGATGGAACTGCAGGCATGTTATTGATGCCCTGTTCCTGTTCTGTTGTATTCCCTGAAGCCATTGTTATTGAGCTTGAATCATTAGTTGGAAAACTTAATCCCATAGCAATGGAAATGTTGTTACCCCCTATATGGTTTGGTGCAGCTAAACCGCTTCCACTAGGCAAGTTGTTTCCTGGCAAAATACTACTATTATTCGATACTGGCAAAGTAAATGAGGGAGATGTTTCAGATTTTTTACTGAAAGTGAAATTAAACTTGCGTTTTTCACCTTGGGTTGCATTTTGATTAGTAGACCCAAAGCTAAAGACTGGCACATTGGACACTGGTGCTGAGGCTTCTGTAGTTGCCGGAGTGTAATTTTTATTAAACATTGACGATGTTGAAGGTACTGGGTCAGTTTTAGAGAAAAATCGCATTGAAGTAATCTGAACAGGTTCACTTTTTGGAAAAAATGGAACAGAAGATGTAGTAGGAGTTTGTACAGTGGGAAACGATATACTAGTTGTTGCAGGTGTTGAAACAACTGCAGAAAAGAAACCTGGTTTGATTCCAGATGCAGAGAAATTGAAGGTGCTTTGGGGTGTTTTTGCATCCACAGTAGTAGTAGTGACAGCAGGTACAGGCAGCGCAGGAGTAATTTTATCTGTGTGTCCAAAAGTAATTGGAGCTGGCGCTGTTGTAGCAGGAGTGATTAATTGTATTCCAAATAAGCCCATTGGCCTTGTAGTGTTATCTGGTACACTTGTATTTGGTCCTATAACATTTGGAACTTCTTGGACTGTTTCATCATTTTCTAAACTGTCAACTGTGCTCTTAATTGCTGATGGTGCTGAAACAGTTTTGGACAACCCAAATGTAAATGTTGGTTTTGGAGTCTCTTCTGTTATTGTTTCTTCTTCAGAGATAGTGGCATTAGTTTGCTGTTTGGGTATGCCAAAGGTAAAGGTTGTAGGTTTGGGTACATTATCATTGTTTGCATCTAACTCTTTTAATGTACTTTCTGACAGTGCCGCAGGTACAGACCCAGAATTATTGTTTGATTTGTTTTGATGCTGTTGAATGGTTAATTTAAATGTATTAGGAACTTTACCAAAATTAAACTTCTTATATTGACTTTCTATCACAGCGCCAGGCTTTTCTGCATCACAACAGACACATGTACTTCTGTTTTTATCGTTGCGTACCAAGCAATATTTACACTCCCATTTGTCACTTTGCTTAACAACGATCTTTTTTAGATCTTGAGTATTAGTTGGTATACTGCCAGTACTAGGTGGTGATGAGTCGACTTTAGTGTTGCTTTTTGTAGCAACAGGCTTAGCTCCACCGCATGCAAGACAGGTCTCAGCACTTTTATTATTTTTTATCCAGCAGATGTCACATTTCCATTCACTGTCAACATTATTAGATTTCATATTAACGATAGAAGTCACTATCTGAGGTTTTTTGGCACCACAGCAAACACATTTGTCAACATTCTCATCATTACTAACCCAACAGTCTTCACATTTCCATTTAGATGGTTGAGTTACTTGTGGTCTTCGTTCCTCCAACTTATCAATTTTCTTTGTACAGTCAAGACATTTATCCATATTTTCTTGGGTCAAAGAAGTTTTGCAGATGGAACACTTTTTCATATTCACATCACTGTTTGATGACTTCTTGACGCCACAGCAAACACACGTATCAGGGTCTATTTCAGTTACAGAGCAATCTTTGCATTTCCAAATTTCAGAATGTGAAGAATCCTTTTCTTTAGATTGCTTCACGATCTGCCGCTCTGGAGAATCAAAAGGATAGTTAAGGATTTGGGAATTTTGTACGATTCCAGCACTTACATCAAGAGGATTGGAAAATGTAAAAACGATTTCTGATTCGATACTTCCATTTTTATTAACAGATGCCAATTCTTGATCTGTTAATTGATTTGCAGAATTAGATGCAGTAGTTGTAGCAACAGGAGCAGTAATACTGGTGGCAGAAGCAGTTGAAGCATTTGCAGTTGTCTCACTTGTAATTATCGTGGTGGTGGTTTTTGATGTGTCCGTTTCTGAACTACCTGATGTAAATTTAGGTAAGTTATTTGGATCAATTTGTAAAACAGCAGTTGGAAGATTAACCGGCTCTGATCTATGTGTGTCAGTTTGCACTTTTGCAGATTTTTCAGTTGTTTCGTCACTGTAAAGAAAAAAGAAAGATAAATTTAAACATACAATAACATAAATTTTAAGCTAGCTCTATGCAATAAGAAAATTCACTTTTATACAATTTCATTTTACCTGAGGCTTTTTGACGCTGGATACGGTTGTGAGCTGCTAAGTGATGCATATATTTGGCGAGCAGCGCTAGTACTATCATATACTTTTGACTTTAACCGTTTCAGCTGTAATGTTTTTGCATATCTTGGCACATAAAGTTCTTGATAATTGCGGCGGACATTTGCTGATGCTAAAACATAATTTAATACATATTATTAAATGAATTACTTGGGGAATCACATTTTTTTTCAATTTTATGAACAATTTTATCATCAAATAAATATCAATTTTACATACCGCTGTTTTCAAGCGAATTTTTATTTGAAGTGTCAGGGCACCTTTGACACTGTGCTATTCCCTTGGCTTCTATTATAGGAGAAGAATAATTTTCTAACAGATCCAATATGCGTCTAGTAGACTGACTTAATGTTAAACGGTCATTTTTTGGAGGTTCACTAACCACAACATCTATTTTCTTGTTAATGTTTGGCTGGTTCAAGTAAGTACAAGTGTTGTTACTATATCTTGTATTGAAAGGTGATCCCAGTAAAATAGGCTTATATTTTGGTTGACTGTAATCTGGAACAGGACTTGATTTTCGTGAAATTTCTGAAACAAAATTAACAAATTGATACAGTGATTACAAGTTTACTGTTGTTAAGTATTGGTTTTACCGGTGTGCATATTTGAAAACTTAGTAAAGTTATTTTTAAAAACTAAAAAAGTCACTTACAAAGATTTTTGAATTTTATTTATAAAGAAAGACTTACAGCTATTTCTTACAGACTAGTCTTACAATTACATCTAAGCTATCTAATATATAAAATCCTCTCGCTTTTCTTTGTTACCAAACTCCCCCAAAATGGTGGACCGATCGTTATGAAACTTTCAATGTATGATCACTGGGTCTGGGAGCAGGTTTTTATCTATTTTTTATGTCCCTAAGTGAGAAAAAATTTATATGGCAAAACAATGCTTGCCGGATCAGCTAGTTATTATATAAAAGCTAATAATAATATGTTTTCAGCACATGAGTAGAAGTGGTAGAAAAAGAAGAAGGGAAAATAGAATGAGTGTTTATTTGACATGAAATGACCATAAAAATGGCAATGCCCATTGGTCCCACACTTTGGGCACAGAACCCTAAAAATGACCAAGTTATGTTATACTCACTGCAGACTTTCTCGGGATTTTGCACATCAAAGAGTGATTTACGTTTCCTTGCAATTGATTTGTTAGCTTCATAAAGGTAAGAACTCTGAGAGTATACCGGTGAGTCATTATCACGTTTGAAATTTGTTTCTGTACCACCAGATCGCATAGGCGTTGATGTTATGTTTGATTCTGGTTGAAACTCACTCGTGCTTGACGTTTGTATCACACTTATTGGCTCGGTAATATCTGTACTGGTGCCTGCACATTTTGTCTAAAAAAAAAAACAATTAATACAGCTCATAACATGCAATAGCAGCAGGAAGCTTTAGAAGCAATTATAATTATGTCTATAATTAATTAATTAAAATAATGGAATTGTAACAGTAAAAACACATTGTTTTCACTTTTGATGATGTTTGTTACTCCTTCACACTGCAACTACTAAACCAATTTGGATGAAACGTAAAAAAGAGTGGTGATAGATTGCACCCAAGATAAGACGGGCTATTTTTTATCCAGAAAATATTCATATCCATCCTTCCCGTGGTATTTGTGAAATAAGAGTGTGTCTGCTAGTAGGCAATAGGGGCTGTAATCTGTAATGGTTACTGTACTACGACTAGATGACAATAATGTAATATTCTAATGCCTATACAGATATCCTTGGTGTATCTTTAAATGAAATAAATAATATTTTCTCAAACATGCTTGCAAGTTTGAGCATTATTTTGACAAACTTCTTTGAGATAAATCGAAATTGCTGTACTGGCCAAGCTGCCAAAAGTTGTATTTTGCTCTCAGATGAAGGATCCAATTTGCTGTTGTGGTTTAGTGTTGGTATAAATTACATACTAAACTCATGTGTCGTGTAATTTAAACATGTGACATTCTATAAATCCTCAATCTGACACCTGACACATGGTATGGTTGCCATGTGTCAGGCAGTAACTTAACAGAGGTTTTGTTTAACTGGCTTCTGGCGTCGAACTGACTTGCAAATAGCTTGCTGTTTAGTGAAAAAATAAACAAATGGAAACTTGAACTCAGAAAAAAAATATTCTTGTTCATTTTTCGCACAGACATATAATTTTCGTGATTAGTTTTGAAAATGTCTGCATATAAACTCGCCAGCATATTTAGCGGAACATAAAAAAAGGTTTGATATCAGTATCATATAAAGTTGCTGGCTGGTTTATACGTTATTTAATTTAAAAAGAAATATTTTCAAATTAAGAAAACAACTGAACATCACATTTTATGCAATTGTTTTAATTTTATTCAAATACACCTTATCTGGAGCGAACTTCGAGTATTTCTTCCTTCTGAGTTTGATTTAAAATTTCATTGAAATACTGTTTTTTGTTAGTTTTTTTTAATCGCGTATCTTTCTGGAGTTGATGACTGAGTTATGCCTGACTTAGCCCCAACGGAGATTGCCAGGGCACTCGAAATGCGAAGAAATGGTCAAACCTACAGAGTGATGTACTTATGTGAGAAGAGCAGGACAAGGCAGAAAAAGACGCACTTCGAGTAGGGATGATCGTTTCATTCGGCTTCGTGTACGTAGGAACCCCCGTTTGACGGCCGTCCAAGCCCGACATGAGTTAGAAGCAGTGCGGGGTGTAACCGTAAGTAAGCGTACGGTACGAAGAAGGCTCGAAGAAGCTGGTTTGGGTTCATTTGTGCCCGCCAAGGCTCCAAGGCTCGAGGTAAATCATCGTAGAAACAGGTTAACTTTTGCTCAGGAACATCGACTTTGGAACGCGGACCAATGGAGTAAGGTATTGTTTAGTGATGAGTGCAGAATTCTCTTAAATCAAATTGACGGCAGGCAAAGAATATACAGACGCAAAGGAGAACGATAATAAATAATAATAATAAATAAAAAGCCTTTTATTTCTAATCTCATGGTATTTACAATGTTATATAACTACTTTTTAGATGAAATAAGTGTTAGTTGTGTTAGTGTTTGTCTTATTCTAGTTGGTAGTGTTATTTGTATCAGTATTTATTGGAGATGTAGTCCCATATAGGGTAAAGGCCTCCTCCATCCGCTTCCAATGCTCCCGATCTTTGGCAAGGGTCAGCCAGTTTGTGCCAGCAGTCTGGGCTATGTCGTCAGCCCACCGTTTGTATGAAAAATCTTTATTTTCACATAGGCCCAATTAATAAGCTCTTATGAAAAGTCAAAACTCTACCGCCAGGTTCGGAAAGCAGGTTTGCACCGAGAAGAACTGGCAAGAAACTCGGCACTTGCTCTTTTCAAAAAAAAATGTCATTATATACAATTTCTTAAATAATATCAATAATTAATACATAATTTTTAAGATATCTCGTGAAGAGATGGAAATATATCCCTATCATTCCAACAATTCTTGTCATTAAAGAATTCTTCAATAGTATAGTAACCCCGACTTATTAGATGTTTTTTGACAGTGACTTTAAACCTGTGTAAAGGTAAGTCCAAAACAGACTTCGGGATCATATTGTAGAAGCGTACACTCAACCCCACAAAGGACTTCTGTACTTTACGTAAACGGTGTGGTACTACAACTAACTTGTGTCCGCCATTTCTAATTGGACGGTTACTTACATCTATACGTTGCTTATAATTATTAATGTTTTGACGTACAAAGAGTAAGCAATTATAAATATATTGAGATGCCACTGTAAGAACACCTATTTCTTTAAATTTTTGGCGAAGAGATTCGCGTGGCTTCATTTTGTATATAGATCTAATTGCTCTCTTTTGCAATACAAATATAGTTTGAATCTCAGCAGCTTGGTCTTGGTCTCAGCAGCAGTATGGTCTTCCAACCTTTCTTTTTCCTAGTGGACCTTTCCAGTTAGTGGTTCGTATCGTCCATCTGTCGTCAGTGAGCCTTGCGATATGTCCTGCCCATCGCCACTTTAGTGCTAGTGCCTGTGTTAGAGCATCTGTCAGCATTGTCTTTTTCCTAATTTTTGTACTTCGCACTTTGTTAATTTTTCTTATTCCTAGTATGCTCCGCTCCATTGCTCTCTGGGTGGTTATAATTTTTTGTTTGGTTCTGTTAGTGTGAACCCATGTTTGGCAGCCGTATAATAGGCAGGGTAGTATACAAGTGTCCATTACTACTTTCTTAAGGTTCAAGGAGTAGTGGCCTTTTAGGATTTCTTTTAGTGACCAATATTTTTGCCATGTGATGTTTACTCAGGAAAGGAGAACGATACATTCAGACAAATTTTGAAACTACAGTTGCATACGGTGGTGGATCAATAATGGTTTGGGCGGGCATTTGTTTGGGAGCTCGCACAGACTTGGTAGTGATTGACAGAGGGAGTCTGACTGCAGACCGCTATATCAGAGAAGTTTTAGAAGAAAATGTCGTACCGTTTGCCCCATATATCGGTGACGATTTTGTTTTTATGCAGGATAATGCTCTGCCGCATACCGCTCGGGTAACTCAAGCTTATCTTAATGATATGAATATCACTGTTATGGAGTGGCCGGCGAGATCACCGGATATGAACCCAATAGAGCACGTTTGGGACTTGCTGAAAAGAAAAGTTAAGTCCAGAATTCTAGCTCCTGCCAACGTGGGAGAACTGCGAATCGCCGTAGTTGAGGAATGGCGGAGACTATCCCAGGAGACCATCGATAACATCATTCTCAGTATGCCTAGACGGGTAGAAACTTTAATAAGAGCACGTGGAGGAAATACGCGATATTAATCACCATTTTTCTAATTTAATTACTTGTAATTTTAATATTAAATTTCACTTTTCCAGGTTACATGAAAAGTTCAAAAATGTACCATTTTTCACAAATAGCCTTTACTCGCAAAATCTGTTCTTAATGTGATCTCATTTTAAGTAAAAACAAATGAAACTTTAAATAACAAAAGAAGTGTAGTAAGTAGATTTTAAAATAAAACCATATTTTTTTTAATTATGGACCTTTTCTTTATGTTCCGCTAAATATGCCGGTGAGTTTATATTACTTAGTTTCAATTTCAGTGCATTGTTTGAGAAAAGTACTATATAAGCCCTAGCCACAACTAGGCATTGATTAACTCACATATGTATGTATTTACAAGTTCCTCCATCAATGCCTCTTTTGCTGACCACTGCAGTAATGTACTAAAAGTGTCTCAACAAAACCACATAATATTCACCTAACTGATAAATTAAATATGTGATTTGCAACTCATCTTGCAGCTAGCAATCACTTACCTCTGGCTCTATGGGGTTGGTTGCTGTGGACACTGGTGTAAAGCGTGCTCTCTTAGCAGGGGGTTGAGCAGGTTCATCTTCGTCTTCTGATGAGGAAGCTGATGACTCTGCACTTGGTGCGGAACCATTAGCGTTGGATGAACTTGGACTGCCAAACCATTTTCTTAAACTGTTTGGCAAGAAACTTGACACCCGTGATGCTACATTCTTGACAAATGACTGAAAATAAATTTAATAAATTACAGTAAACCACCATTATTTAAAAATTAAAAGTCCATTCACAACTTGTTACTTAATTATGAATGTTAAAGGTTTTATTATATTTGTTACTTCTTAAAACTTCAACTGAAGCTATTTAAGATAATGAACCAATCTGGCTGATATTCGATATGGAAACACTTTATATTTTGGATTATAACCCAAGTTAGTATGATAACATCTTCAGCTGCATCATCACTTACTATCAAGTGAGATCGCGGTCAAGTACTTGTTGTTTAAAAATAAATTATAAGCCAATGTTTCCGCGGAATTTGTAGATAACCAAATTCCATGCAAACAAAGTCACAGGCAATACCTAGTCCAATGGAAGTTTTACATTTGTTTATTGATATAAATCACAAAATATATTAAAAGAACTAGGAAGGAATTCAACACTTTCATTACTCAGTTAACTAAAGCTACAAGCAAGCTTGCAAAGTGGGAGTGGGCGGCATAGCACGCAGAGCTGATGGACATTGGGTACCTAAGGTGCTGAAGTGACTGCCCCGCACTAAAAAGCGCAGTATTCATGGGCCCCAATCAGGTGGACTGATGACATTGTGTTGTGGGGAGCCACTGGATCCAACCGCCGCAAAACCAGGGTTCGAAAATATCCGATATTTATTAAAAATGCCAAATATCAGATATTTATGATATTATATATCAAGTTTGATATACTGTATCAATTTTGTATGAAAGCCATATTATTATTATTTTAACATATTATCTATGAAAACTCTTTGGAATATGTGTTATATAAACATACTAAAATTATCAAAAAACTTTTTATTTTTTTAATGTTTTATGCCAGTATTTACAATCAGAAAAACAAAACTAAAACATTAAATCTTCTTTTAGATACGGCATAACCAACTTAAAAAACTTAAGTTTCTATTTAGATCAGGCAAAATCAACTAGAAAACACAAAATCATAAAACCATTTTTGTATTTGTAAAACATTTGACATATACTCATATATATCAAACTCAGCTTGATATATATCCTCAAACCCTGGGCAAAACTATGCAATTTGACGATATCTTAAGGTGGCCTATATCCAGCAGTGGACTTTGATCATCTGAATGATAGAGACTCTACTGATGTTTTGTTATTCCCTAACATGTCGCAAGAGACCTTAATATTGCGAATTTTGATCTCCGAATAACTCACAATGTGAAGTACTTTTGGCTCTAAGTTTGAGTTTTTATTTATTTATTTATTTTTATTTTTAAGTTTGAGTGTCTATCTATGTTTTCTATAAAATGTTGTGTATGAACTCTGTTGATGTTAAGAGCCAATTCAGTAGCAAACTCAAATTGAGTAAAAAAGAGTAACTTTTATACAGTGACAGCTTATAATCTGAATGCTAATAGAATCAACATTACATGACATGACCTTGGTGAGTTACCACATGACCTTGACTATGCTAGCATACTCATTGTTACTACGGTACATTGTAGTACCTTGGTTTTCAACTTATGTTAAGTTAAATTATTTTTTAATACATTTGCTCAAAAAGAAGACATTTCAAGTGCTTAGCATGTAGAAAATTACTCTTTCTAGTGCTTTTTTGTTTTCCTTTTGCATATAACATCCAAACAGATGATGGAGGCTTACAATCAAGAAGTTTTCTGTTCAAATTTTTTTTATAGAATGACTATTTTACAGTGTAAATTCCATTAAAGGGGACTGGATTAAACAAGTTATGGGTAACCATAACTTTTTTAAATTGTTAGATTGAAAATAGGAATAAAATTTCTCTACAAAGCCTCATTATTAATTTTGTAAGGTTATTGTTTTGTTATAGACATCAGTGGCGTGCACTGAATTTTTGACCTGGGTAGGCATAATCCAAAAGAGGCATACAATAACCAAACCTAATAACAGAAGTGTGCGTAGATTGATAATTCATAAATATTAGTATAAAGCCGTCTTAGAATATAGCAAGTTAAGAAACTTACCAAGTTATTTTGCATAATTTCGTGTTAGCCACCACACACACACACACATATTTTGTGCTGAAATGTCTCACTATATTACCTTTTTTTTGGTGCAATTCTAAATTAGGTACATATCGGCCTTTTCAACAATCCTAACTTTATGTTCAAAACAAACTTCGAAAAGTTCCTAAATCTTAACAAACAATTGTCACCACACTTTTCACAGCTGTTTTCCATTTCGATCAAAACAATAAATTGACAAAAACACTGTAATTCGTAAATAAAATGACTATTTACCCTTTGTTGTTTCTCACACAGTGAAATCATGAAAGAAAATGGCGCCTAATATAACCAATCAAATAAAACTTTAACACAAAATATGATACAAACATTTTAAAAAGTCGATTCATAAAGGAAGTAACCTTGTCAATTTAGCAGTTTTTAATTTGGTTGTGTCATAGTACAACCACTGCTTACCTTGCCTACAAACGTGTCGTCAATTTAGCCAATAAGGAGCGCTCTTAAAATGACATTTCTTATTAAAATATCGAATATTCAATCAGAGAAGCGCAGCCTAGACAAATGTCAGATGATATGACAGATGGAAAAGGCACATATTTAATAATATACTTTCCCAGAGGACATATCAAAATGTTTTATCTCTGAACTGAAAGCGACCTTATAGCTTTTACGATAAAGGTCATTCCTAAACAATACCCGAGGTAGTGCCATCTACCAGACTCTTCAATTACTTTTAAGTCTTGAGTATGGAATTGATAGTTCAATAAACAAATCTCAAACAATATTCGTTTCATGAAGAATCTGCAGATGTCGCGAATTTGTTTTGTACTAGTTTATGTAAATAATGTGATGTGTTTATTTTTATTTTTTATAACTATCACATTAATATTATAAAGGCGAAAGTTTGTGTAAGTGTGTGTGTGTGTGTGTGTGTGTGTGTGTGTGTGTGTGTGTGTGTGTGTGTGTGTTTGTGTGTGTGTGTGTGTGTGTTTGTGTGTGTGTGTTTGTGTGTATGTTTGTTGGTCCAACCGCAACTACTGAACCGATTTGGCTGAAATTTGGAACATAGATAGCTTACAACCCAGATTAATTAATGTTTTATAAGATTTTACAATAATCACATCATCTGAAACCTGTCTCCTAAAGTAATACAAAACTTAAACCATCCACACTTATTTGCATATCCAATCAGCTTTCTCGACAATATTTTCTCAGATATTAAACTCTAAGTAAGTTGAACAGCTGGACAATGCTGCATGCAGTGGCCACAAGTAGAAGCACAATGGGTTCCTTGCCATGTAGGGATCATCATGGAGGCAGATAAACTTGCAAAAGACAGACGTAAAAGAAAAGCAGATAGGACCCGAACCTGTCTGTGGTATACTAAAAGCCAGATGAAATTATTCCTGTGATATAACAACCTGGGGAAATTCACTTTGGACACAAAGAACGCTAAAGTTCTTTCAGTCAAGAAACTGCTGCGTTTCCAGGCAGCAGCAAACATTAGGTGGGAGTCGTGGATGGCAGCCTTGCAATCAATCAGGCGTGGTCAAGATGACACCAGGGACTATAGCAACCTGAAGCCACAATCAGCAGAAGAAAATGAGCACTAAGTACTATGTCAACCACTCTAATTTCCTTTTTCTTAGTTATCTCTTCAACCTAGTATTAAACAAATAAACCACCTATCTGGATTTATGCTATTCATATTTTTTTATGCTTAACCAACCATTAGCATCCAATAAAACTATTTTTAGATATCAATATGACCTTTACTTCAGGATCAATACTCACGAGTGTGGGAAGAGTAGGTATTTTAGTGTGTGTCGTAATTAAAAGAAAACCTGGATATTTGGTACCATTACTATGATGAGTCAAAGTAATGGATTTTGATTACACTAATCGCCATACTTTAAGCATCATAATGACCAAATTTCTCCTGTTTCTCCAAGTGTGTCTCCAAGATATTATTTATATTATAACAAAAAATATATAACAGAGTTAATTAAATGAAATATTTCTTTTATTTTTCCTTGTTATGAAGTCCCTTCTTGGGTAAAAGCCTCCTCCATCCTTTTCCACCTTTCTCTGTTCTTGACCAAATGCATCCAACTTGTTCCTGCTATTTTTATTATATCATCGGCCCATCTTTTCTTCTGTCTTCCCACACTTCTTTTGCCTTTTGGGCCCAACCATTTAGTAGTTCGGTAAGTCCATCTCTCATCCTTATATCTGGACAAATGTCCTGCCCAATTCCACTTCTGTTTCAAACTAAAAAGAAGGGCGTCAGTTAGTTTAGTTTTCATGCGGATGACTGAGTTCCTTGTTTTTTGTATTTTTCGTAGTTTAAGTATACTACACTCCATTGCATGTTGACATGATGCAATTTTGTTCTTTACTTTTTCAGTAAAGACCCAAGTCTGGCTAGCGTAGGTTAGGCTCACGAGAACACAAGAATCCATTATAGTCTTTTTTATACTGGGGCTATAATTCCCTTTTAGGATTTCTTTTTGGGCCCAGTATTTCTTCCAAGCGGTACTTATTCGCCTATCTATTTCGTTTTCGTTGCTGTTTGCATCGAAGGACACCAATTTACCTAGGTATATATATTCATCTGTATAGTCTATCGGGTTCTCATCCACATTGATTGTTTTCTTTAGACTGTTAGTGAGTATTTTTGTTTTGGATGCGTTCATACACAAGCCAACTTTTTTGCTTTCAGAGTCAAGTTTTCTTAGCATTGACACTAAGCCTGCAGCAGATTCACTGAAGAGAACAATATCATCTTCAAACCTTAGGTGTGTTAATTTATTATTTTGAATCCATATGCCTTCGTTTTTCCAATTGATATTTTTGAAAATGTTCTCAAGCACCGCTATGAATAGTTTTGGGGACAACGGGTCTCCCTGTCGCACCCCTTTTTCAATTTTGAATTCTTCTCCTTGTTTTTCCAGTTTAACTCTACTTGTACTTGTAGAATATATATTTTTTATGACATTTACATATGTTTTATTTACGTTATTATTCCTAAGAGCAGTCCATATTGATGGGTGTACTATGCTGTCGAACGCTTTGGAGTAGTCCACAAAGGCTATGTAGAGCGGTTTGTTGAATTCTTTGAACTTTTCTATAACTTGTTCTACAGTGTGAATATGGTCTATCGTTGAGTAGTGAGCTCGGAAACCTGCTTGTTCTATTGGTTGGTTCCTGTCAATATTAGGTGTTATTCTTCTCAAGATGATTGATGAAAAGAGTTTGTATATTGTCGATAGCAAGCTAATAGGCCGGTAGTTGCCAATGTCGAGCGGGTCTCCCTTTTTATATAATAATATTATGTTTGACTTACTCCATTGTGATGGCACTTGCTCATTTTTCAGTACTAAGTTGAAGAGTTCCGCTAAATATGGAGTCAGAACTGGTGCTCCGATTTTCAAGGCTTCATTTGTGATGTTATCCTCGCCTGGGCTCTTTTCGGGCTTAAGCTGGTTGATTTGGGCCATGATTTCACCTTCCGTTATTGGGTCTATAAATGTTTCATCTATATTTTCACCAGTTGCGTTGTTAATATCCTCTTTAACAAGTTGTGTCCCGTCATGTGGTAGTTTTGTATAAAGGGAAGTATAGAAGGCCATTGCACATTTAATTATACTTTCTCTATCCCGGTTTTCACCCCCGTCATTGTTCAAACCTTGTATCCAGTTCTTATGTGTGGATAATTCTTTAAAGGCTCTCTTTGAGCTTCGGAATCTAAACATGTTTTTCTCTATGATTTTCCTTCTGTGGTCGGCATAATCTTGTTTAATGGATCTGTTGCTTAGTTTAAACAGTTCCTTCAGTTCCTCTCGCATTTCTTTAGACTTATTCCTCGTGAACATAAGTTCAGTTCTTCTACGGATTAAATTTTGTTTGTGTTCGCTAATAATCTTTTCTTTTTGTTTGTTGTCTCCAAGATATATCCTGTGAAAAACCGCTAAACAGACAACACTGCGTCGGCACTTGTCTAGGTCACGAAGAATTTTAAAGGCCACGTGCTGATAAATGCGCATCTTTATTCTCCGGCATAAAATAGTCGAATGGTGGAGTAATACCAGTATCGACGCTTAGTGATAATTTTGGTTTATTATTCATGTTCAGATTCGATTTCAAACTGTTAGTACAATGTATTCAGTGGCCGAGTAGGCCATCGCGTGGATGAGGCTTTGAATCGATCCGCAATTATTCGAAATTGAATTTCCGGACAATCTATTCACATTTTCACCAAAGTTTTATCACGTAACCTTTTATACTGTCTCTAACTTTCGTATTATCACTTAAATGAGACGAAAATTTTAAGAAAAAATTATTACTGAAAATTTGAGCGAAGCAAGCTCGTTACTTAGGGCACCCCGACTCGGATAACGGATAGGTGACGAAGAGGATGGCGGGGCCTTGCAGGCCTGAGTGGTTATTTTCTTTTATGACCACCCAGAAAGTAGGAGCCCCGCGAAGCGGGGCTCCGTCGACCAGCCCTTTCATAGTAAAAATAACCTCGAAATTTTTAAATTTAAAAAAATTTATTTCTCGGCAACTATTATGTTCCGACGAATATGGCTATCGAGCTTTTAAGAGGTTTAAAGCTCTTGTTATACGAAATATTCAATGCGGACGATTTCAAAACCCTTACCCATCGCGTTATTAATGTAAAAATATACAACTACGCGTGAGGCCGAGCCGAGTCCTGACTCCCAAGAGCGGGAACTTGAAGCTAACTTACATTATTGGCTTCTATCGGTGATCCAGGTCGTTTTCCTCTTCTTAACGGATATTCCTCACTCATGATTTAATACCTAATTAATAATATCAGTAGGAACACCCGCTATATTAAATACACTTTAAAATATATCAATTCGGTTAAAATTATTGGTAAAAAGTAAAAACGTGACAAACATGGCGTCTTCCGCTTCGATTCAATAGATGCATAGACAACAGACTCACAGAGTATGTAAATGACTTGACATGTCAGTGGCAGGAATATAGACTGTCACAATTCGATTCGATGATTCGTATTGATTCTGAGTTGCCTATTTATAGTCTGTCATACAACAAAAAAATGAAAAAAGTACCTAGAAGAGTAAAGTATATTCATATTGGATAATAGCAACAAGCATATGCAGAGGTTCAACGTGAGCGTGTGCTATTAAAAATCACGCCCGTGGCTTCGCTCATGTTGCTTTACTCCCTCAGCCGTTTTATTTTCAAAAATATTGTCTTTTATTTTTGGCCATAAATTCTGCTTGTTGCTATCTTTGATTAGGTATATTTACGATCTATGGTTGCTATGGTCACATCGGTTTTGACTTTGATTATAGTAGGAGATAAAATATATGCAAAATATATATGCAAAGGAGATAAAATCAATGCATATATATGCAAAGGAGATAAAATCAATACTTATATCTATGTGTCATCGTCCGAGGGAGGTCCGAGGTGTCAGTGTTAGTTGTCTGTGGTGTAGAACCGCGAAGATACAAATATCTTACGATCACAGCACAGACCACTAACCTAGGTGTCTAATTGTCTATGATTTCCACCACATCCACCATTATTCAATTTCGATAACTTCGTGACGAAATGACCCTATGAAATGACCTCTTGTTGCAATAACTTTGTTGATTTGAAACCTCTCAAATACTAATCATCAGATGGATTCGGAATCACAAATGGAGTCGGAATATCAGCCTAAGATGAACGCTTTGAGCAGGGCTGTTCGACGTAAGTATTACAAAACAATTTGAGGCATCTAAACAATTTATATATTTTTCTGATAATTTGTTTGTTTCTTCCTTTAGTTTTCCACACAAGTTCTATGGAGGGCGAAGAAGCTAACACGAGTTTGTCGGAACTTCACGATTACGAACCAAGGCTGGAGTTCGATGATTCAGAGCTGTTGACTGCCAGTGCCAGTAAGTTTACATGAAATGTCACCAAACATTTTGCTAATCTCTTTAGTTAGACCACTTTTGTTTATGTCTTCAGTAACAGTATAGAATAAGCACCGTTTTAATGACATTTATCATTTTGGTGTTAGAAAAATTTATTGTTTTTTATCATAAATTTGACAACCAATATTTGTTACTATAATCATGTCTAAGTTATTTAACTTTCAACATTTTCAGATTTGGTGCCATCTGATGAAGAGAACTTTGAGGATGCAATTCAAGATGTGTATAAAGAGGTAGATATAACAGTTTTGCAACAAATATGTTAAATGTGACTGACATACAAGTTCTCCATACTGACATGACTGACATGATAGTCAACCAAACTGTGTCTGATGTGGTAGGACCGTAGGTTCTATTCCCAGTACTGAAAAATATTTGTCACATGAGTGTGAATGTTTTCCTGTGTCAGGGTGTATTTTTATATGTATTGTATTTATATGTACATTAAATATTATGTGTATATTTATCAGGGGGCTAAACAGTTATGTGTGTAATGTCCTGATACATTTCCTTGTGTAAATTAATGTTTAGCCCCAACCTAGAGTCTAGCAACTTCAAATTTGGTGTGTAGGTTTCTTATAAGGTTTAAAAACTCAAAACTCTGCCCCCAAGAGGGGTGAAATGGGGGTCCAAAGTTTGTATGGAGAAATTCTCCCTCATGCTGCAACGATTGAACTGATTTGGCTGTAATTTGAAGAAGAGATATATTGTACCCTGGATAACACAGTCTCAGATGGGAGTGATAGTAGTAGTCTTCAATAGATGGCGTAATCAGCCCCTTAGCAGGCACTTTGGAAGTTTACCAGCATTTGAATGATATACATCTGACATCAAATACTCAAATGAGGACCTAATTCCACTCCTCTGTGCTTGCTGATTGTGTGAACCGACATGGGCTCGTATCGTAGTGTGGCAGAGTCACCTGACACCACAGATCAGAAATAGTCCCAGCCAGTGCTCCACCTGTAGTTGCAGATCCATGATGATGCAGTCCAAATCTGCATAGAGAAGGTAGAGAGGATTAGAAGATAGATATGCTATCCTATATGTGTGACCGGTGTGTTTCTTAAACTTACATGTAGCACGTCATAAACAAATAGGCCATGTGGAGCTGAATCCTTACCTTAAAGCTACAGGTCAGTTTTCCACCAAAATGGGGCAGAATGGAGCAGGGCCAAAATACTGTGAGGTGTGCTGTGCGTAGTGAAGCTGTGAGTTGTGGGTAGTGAAACTATGAACTGTGCGTAGCGGAGCTGTGACCTGTGCGTAGTGGAGGTGCAAACTGTGTTTAGCGGAACTGTGAACTGTCCATAGCGGAGCTGTAAACTGTGCGTAGCGAGGCTGTGAACTGTGCGTAGTGGACCTGTGAACTGTGTAGCAGACCTGTGAACTATGCGTAGCTGGCATTTTAATGACGTTTTCGGGTGTGCGAGCGGCGCCGCTCGACCGCCCAACTCCAGGCTTCTTCGCATTGCACGCGCCACTAGCTCGCTCACGACACAAAATTCTATAGAAAAATGAGTCATCTCCGTTCTGCTCGATCCATATCCACAGAAGCTGATCAGAGATCAGAGCGAAGCTGTGGAAATGACGAAATTTGATTCGTTACTCAAACACAGCCCCGCTTTGGTGGTAACCGGGCCTTAAGGTGATACAGACAATTAAGCTGCTTCTTTTGTTGCAAATCTGTGAGCATAACCGTTTTTCAAGCAGATTAATCAATATGTTTTTGTTGTTAGGTTTTAGCTGTTAGTTAGGTTTAGGTATTTAGTGAAGTGATAAGCTTAAGCTTGATTTTAGTGAGCTCTTCATTGGACATATAATTTTAGGGTCCCCAGTTGGGGAAATAAAAATGGAAACATATAAAAAGTAAAAAAAATCAATTACTCTTTCAGAGATTCAAAACTTGGCAACAGAAATAATTGGAAATTGAATTGAAAAATGGAAACGACAGATTTGCATTTGGTATGACTGGCACTTCTAGACATGTCACATACTAATGTGCTTATAATAATATATTAATAGTTTAAAAACTAAAAACACACAAACCCCACAGGAATCTTAGGATTTTCCGGGATAAAAAGTAGCCTTTGTGTTAGTCCAGGGTACAAACTGTCTACATTCTAAATTTTAGCCTCGAGTGGTTACAAATATATTGTTTTAAAGTTGCATACATATAAACAGACCAACTGTGGTGTTATTTGCTTGTCGCTCACTCTATACCAGATCAGTCGCGAGAGCTGGGGGACGCGGGTTCAAATCCCACAAAGTGAAAATTTTGGTTCGTATTTAAATTTATAGGAATTATATCCTGAGTGTGTAAATCACAAATCAAAAAGATAATTAGTTAAAAACGGCAAAGTGTCATCTCTGGTTCGAAGCTTGCTTCATATGAAATTATGAGCCTTCGAAATTAGTTTGAAATCTGGAACTAGGTTATAGTTTTGATTTATAGGTCAGTGATAAAAATGTCGATTTTTGGGCGTTAATATCTAAATAACCGCTTGAGATGTGTTTATGAAATTTGGAGCATATATGTATCTTGCAAGTTTCAATATATGAGCCAAATTTGACACGTTTAGGTCAAATAGTTTTTGAGATATGGGGGTGTCAAAAGTGGCTCCAAATGGTTTGTGTAAAATTACACATGGTGCGCTTGCCAGTACTGTTTACTATGTACTTGGCTTGGCGATCTAGACACGCTAACCGCGTGTCTAGATCGATCACTAGTCCTTTTTAACCAAATATGGAATGCATTTATGTATTGTAGAAAAATCGTCTTTTAATATTATTGAGTTAATTACTGCAGTAGACGTTTTATCAACAGAATTACCCTTCCAGGCAGTCTTTCCTGCATAGTGAATAGGCATCTCCTAGGCAAGCGAATTCCACCTTAGACTGTATCATGACTTTCCATCAAGTGTGATCACAGTCAAGCGCTGGCCTATATATTAAAAAAAAAATTAGGTCCATAACTTATTGGTGTTAAACAATGCACAATTCACACCGCGTCGCGGCTAACTTGAGGCGATTGATCGGGGCCATCACGTATATATTATATACTTTAATTAAGAAACACCAAATGTTTTATTATATAATTATTATAGGTATAGGAAGGAAACATAACGGTTTTAACCGTCCTATAGGTATATTAGTACAATAAAACTTCTTCACTTACTATCAGCTGAAATCGCAGCCAAGTACTAATTTGTAGTTAAAAAAATGTGTGTTCTTTTTTTGAGAAAATAAATGTCTTTAAACCGAATAATTATTTGTTTATTAAAATAAAATCTTAATTAATAAGCTTAAATTAAAAATTAAAAAAATGGAAGATGGGAAGGCCTTTAGTATGGGATGCGACTTGTGTCGACACACTTGCACCGTCCCATCTTCCTGGAACCCAAATTAGGACTGAGGCAGCGGCTGAATCCGCTGAAAACCTCAAAAGGCGCAAATATTATGTATCCCTGGACAGTGGTTACATATTTGAGCCTTTTGGGATCGAAACTATGGGTCGATGGGGACCGGGAGCAAAGAAAATTTTTAAAGAAATTTCTTTACGCCTGTTCGATGCAACGCGTGACCAAAATGCTGGCCTCTACTTTGCCCAAAGAATTAGTATCGCGATACAACGAGGCAATGGGGCTGGCATTTTGAGAACAATTCCCTCTGACAGCGGTCTACTAGATTCATTTTTTTACAAAATACAAAAATTTAATTTTATGCGGTCATTACACACAATCCAGTCCCAAAGTGATAGTTGTAGGTACTACAGCTGACAAATATATGTACATAATATTTCATATTTCACACAAATACAATAAATAAAAAAAACACCCAGGCACTGGAAAACATCACACAAACATTTTCCAGTTGTGGGAATTGGGTAGTTGACTGAAACCAAAATATAGAATTGTTTAATTTATTATCGAATTAAAAAAAAATAAAAAGGTGAAAAAACTGATTAAATCAAATAATTACAAAATTTTTTTGCGAGGAAGGGACGGAAGACCCCTACTTCAAAAGTTAAAATGCCTATAACTTTGTATTTCTTTGGTTTTTAAATATATTTTTGTTGTCGTCTTTATTTTTTATTCTAGTTTATATAATGGTCAAAAAAATTTTGTCAACTTCCCAATTGAACCCACGACCTCTGAAACAGAGGGGTTCGGTCGTCGTTCCATCCTCTTGTCATTAATTTGTAACATTACAGTTTGTGTACCTATGTATTAGTTATGTACAATACTGTAATTTTCCATTTGCTATCTGAAATCGACGTCACTCTAAAAATAGACCTGCGCGGGCTAGCTTCGCTCGCAATCGGCGCACGGGTGATAAAATCAATATCCCGTATCCTAGCAACGCCGGGCTTACCTCCGAGCAACCGTCACACGTGAATTGGATTCCGTCTGCCCCTGAAATCTGCCCACTTCAAAACAAAGATGAAGGCTCGTTTCAATGACGACTGTATCAGTCTTAGTTTGATTGTCCGAGGCACTGAACTCTCAAATTTCGACGCTACCCCACCGGGTTTCAATTAGTCTCGAAGCAAATTCCATTATTATTTACAATCTTCGTACAAGTTAATCTTACAGTGCAGTGAGTGAGTTTTTGAAACGCAATAGATTAGGACTAGAACATAATTGCTTATAAAGCTCTCTCGTTGTTATCGCAGATCTCTGGTCCTGAGTCGCTGGAGTTTGATCGCTACGCTGACCTTGAAGGCACCGGCTTTGTGGAAGTAGTTGGCGACGACGACATAGGCCGCCGCATAATTATTATTTCAGCATGTCATATGCCATCAAGTAATGAGGTGCACCCCGACAGACTTTTAAGGTAAATAACTTATAAATCTTATACAGAACATGCCTAAAATCCCTAATTTTTTTCCTTCTTTAAATAACTCTAAAAAAAAATCTGTATCAATATAATTCATACAAAATTATTTTATCTTATCTTATACCTTTAAATGAGCAATTCTTGTATATATATAAATATATATATATTTCTATATAATCTGAATCTCGGAAACGGCTCGAACGATTTTCATGAAATTTAGTATACAAGGGGTTTTGGGGACGAGAAATCGATCTAGCTAAGATTCATTTT
This sequence comes from Coenonympha arcania, assembly GCA_036785405.1. NCBI lineage: Eukaryota > Metazoa > Arthropoda > Insecta > Lepidoptera > Nymphalidae > Coenonympha > Coenonympha arcania. The sequence goes on from CM072082.1 coordinate 11,151,524, forward strand.
TAGAAAATGTCGTATTTACAAAAAAAAATGACTCCTGACATCTATTGGCGGATAGTAGCAATACTATTTTTAGTAATACTATTTTTAAAGGCTCACAGTAAAGGTATGCCAGCAAAATTCTAATTTTATTGAGTTTTTCGTAGTTTGTTTAATAACATAAATAATGTAGGCTTGCGAAAATTGTGGGCATAAAAGTATCATCTTCACATGTTTATAAATATAAAAATCTTTCGTTGAAATTGTTTGGTAAAGTTTAGTATACATGGTGTGATGATCTAGCTAGGATTCATTTTTAGAAAATGTCGTGTTTACCAAAAAAAAAACGAGCAATGCTCGGTCACCCAGATATTGTAAATTACATGTCATGTTTTATTCTGTAGTGGCAATATTAATAGTTTAATTGTTTCAGATATCTTACGTATACTCTGGACCAGTACGTGGAGCAAGACTACAGCGTAGTCTATTTCCATTACGGATTAACGAGTAAAAGCAAACCATCCCTATCCTGGCTGTGGAAAGCATATAAAACCTTTGATAGAAAATACAAGAAGAATATCAAATCACTTTACTTGGTTCACCCGACAAACTTGATCCGTATAGTATGGCAGATGCTACGGCCAGCTATTAGCGTGAAATTCGGCAAGAAAGTACTGTACGTGAACTATCTACACGAATTGCAGCAATATCTGAATCTGTACCAGCTTATCATTCCTGATCAAGTGCTACAGTAAGTGCCGTTTTCGTTAATAACTCCTTCATTTTATAGTATTTATTGGGGAAGTTTCCGTTCGTTTGTTCGTTCCTTTCAGCTGATGGACGTCCACTGCTGGACAATAGCGTCCTGCAATGATTTTCACCCCGCACATGGTTCTGCGCTACTTCTATCCAGCGCCTTCCCGCGACTCTTTTAATGTCGTCAGTCCATCTGGTCGGAGGTTTGCCAACATCCTCTTCATTTCTCTTTGGGTCCCCAACGTCCGTCGGTTCTTCGAGCTTAGTACCCCGCCCATTGGCACTTCAGCTTCGCGATACGTTGAGCTATGTCGGTTCTGATTTGATCACGCATCGGATGTTTTCAGGTACGATAAACTTTTGCTGTCTAAAAACCCAAAAGCCGCTGTGATAGCGAGGGAGATGGCTTGCGCTAATAGAGGCCAAAACGACGATAACGCAGTTCGAGAGGGCCTCTCTCCCCCAGTCACGCAACAGTTCGGCGTTTCGTTGCATTTCATCAAAACCAACAACGCCAACATGGTAGACGACATACCACCCGTGGTGCGCCAATGCGTAGAGTTCCTCTCTACGCCTGAAGGTGGGTACACTACGCAATTTAAATTAACATGTCCAGAGTTTTATAATTAATGAGTTCTTCCTTAATATTATAGTCAGTTTCCCATGGTAACTGCCAATTAGTGTTGCCCAAATGCAAGAACAAGACGAGACTCAGCCAGTCTTGGTCTTAGTCTTGCGCCAGTACATCTGGTCTTGGTCTTGCACTCCCAGTCTTGGTCTTGCAAGAGTCTCGCAAGTCTCGCAATTACCTATTACCCTATTGCTATTTATTAAACGGTAATTTAGATGTGACAACAATGTAACATTTTGAGTAAGTACCTATAAATTTTGAGTTTGAATTAACATACCTTTTTTTTACTCACTACAAGTTAGTACTTGACTGCGATCTCACCTGATGGTAAGTGACGATGCAGCCGAAGATGTTATCGTACTAACTTGGACGGGGTAAGCAAACCTTAACGGATTCTACACAGCATCGCGTCGGAACGCTATTTAGCGATTTAGGGGTTGCCAAGCGATTTAGCGTTCCGGTGTGATGCTGTGTAGAAACCGTTAGGGGTTGCTTACCTCTTCCGAGGTAGTACGATAACATCTTCGGCTGCATCGTCGCTTACCATCAGGTGAAATCACAGTCAAGTACTTACTTGTAGTGTGGAAAAAAACGGAGGTCGGCCCGCGAAATTCAAATTTTATTTTGTTTTTCGCAAATATATAACAAGTGCAATGAATTAGGCTCGTGGCATTCATTGATACTCTTATTTTCGCAAAATGAATTCCATAAGCCTACTTCGTTGGACTAGTAAAATAATTGCGAAAAACTAAATAAAATTTGAATTTCGCGGGCAGAGGGTGCTATTTCAGGATAACTGCAAGACGCAAGAGTCTCGCAGGCTTAGTCTTGTTCTTGCTCAAATCTTGCACTGCCAGTCTTGTTCTTGGTCTTGCTAAAATTAGGCAGTCTTGGTCTTGGTCTAGTCTGCAAGACTGCAAGACCAAGACTGATTTTGGGCAACACTACTGCCAATATACCGCCGTGCACTTAAAGTGCATATTATTTCATAATATGACATGTGATGTTGCAATTCAGCGCGAGTTCTTGTCAGTTCTTTGCAGAGTTTTCTAAATTTTTCCGGTAGACCTTTGACATTTCGTGGAAGCCTGTAAGTTAAGCGTATGTTGGAGGTAACGATTTTTCAATTTCAATTTGGTCGTAGGTCGAACCGCGCTCCGCATCCCACGTCGGTTCGTGGGCTGTTGACGATGTAACCACAATGATTCACGTTCTAATACATGTTCTGTTCGACAGCTCTCGAAACCGAGGGAATTTTCCGGAGGTCGGCCAACATCTCCGTGATAAAGGAACTGCAGCGCGCGTGCAACAAGGGTGAACCGATATCGTTCAAGAACGACCCGCACAACGCTGCCGTACTTTTGAAGACGTTCCTCAGGGACCTGGAAGAACCGCTGCTGTCGTACGATCTCTTCGACGAAATAACGGAGTTTCAAAGTAAGTAAAAATAATAAGAGTGGGTATAAATGCAAGACCTCTTTTATAGTTTGTCCACTTTACTATGTGACCTTCCTACATTTGTTTCAGTATTTTTTCACATTCCGTCCGATCACAAATCGCTCTACCACAAAAAATTAATTAAAATCTTTATGTAATAGTGGCATTAATTGAAAACCTGGGTTTTTTTACTGGATGCAATTATTTTGGCTTAATGTTTGCTATTTAGATATGTATTGTAATGTATAAATCTAACAAAACTTGTTGTTTTAGCTTGGCGTAACAAGGATAAGCTACGCCATGCAAAGATCCTCATCTTAGAGAAACTCCCTCTTGAGAACTACAAATTACTGAAGTACATCTTTCAGTTCCTGTGGAAAGTAAGATTTTTTAATAAAATAATAAATAAATAAACTCAGTATATCCGTAAGTAAATTTTAATATTGTGCTAATTCTAAAATATTATGCGCTTTCTTCGCAGGTTCAAGACAGGAGCTGTCTCAATAAAATGACCATCAACAACCTTGCGGTCGTTTTCGGGCCGAATCTGGCCTGGCCGCGGAGTGGCCAGATGACGCTACAGTCTATTGCGCCTGTAAACGCGTTCACAGATTTTCTCCTGGCCAATCAGCAATCTATATTTTTCATCTAAACAAATATCACAATAGTTAACAGGTCTGTTTGATGGGATTAAGACTATAGTGGGGAGCCAATGGCTTATCTTAGACATGCATGCCGTAGATGGAAGTGGTGCGTATTAGAACATCAACACATTTTACAATTACATTTTACAACAACGAACTTGCTTACGGCACGCATGCCTAAAATTCGCCACCTTTTTTTACAATAGTTACTCTTAAATAACCTAGAAAGAATGCCAAATGTATACAATTCAAAACGAATTTTTACCTGAGATTTAGTGCAAATTTGAAATTATTATATACAGAGTGGTCCAACTAGTGACGTCAATAATTTTTTTTTAGATTCTTCACACCTAGGGGTATCCGAAAATACCCCATGTATGTTCCGCGATTTTTTGTAGTTTTCGAGTTATAATTTTTTTTGTGTATTTTGAATCTTTTCCGCCAGCAAAGTTTTAAAAATTCATATCTTTTTTTGTAGTAGGTATATTTAGCAGTTTTTTTTTTTTGTGGTCTTAAATGTTGTTTTGATAAAAAAAATTCAACTTACTAAAATTACTTAAAGTTACTCATAATAGGCTTGAAAGTTAGAACTTTAGTTTTCAGTAGGATTTACTCAAACATTCAACTTCAATTAAAAAATACAAAAAGGAGTTTCCATAGCTTCTAGGTAAGTTTAAAAACTTCGGAGAGTCCTAAGCTACCAAAATCATTAAAAAAATATGGTACTTAATTGGCTTTTTTTGTTGTAATCGGCCTTCTAAGGCGGATAGGCTAAACATCGTTAAAACATGATTAAAGCATTAAAAATTCTTTTATCTACTTTTTATCATTCTTACGGTCAAATAAACTTAAAAATGTAATTTTATATTAACTCCTTTTAGTATTTTTAAATTGAAGTTGAATGTTTGAGTAAATCCTACTGAAAACTAAAGTTCTAACTTTCAAGCCTTTTTTGAGTAACTTTAAGTAATTTTAGTAAGCTGAATTTTTTTTTATCAAAACAACATTTAAGACAATCATGTCACAAAAAAAACTGCTGAATATACCTACTACAAAAAAAGATATGAATTTTTGAAACCTCGCTGGCGGAAAAGATTCAAAATACACAAAAAAAATTATAACTCGAAAACTACAAAAAATCGCGGAACATACATGGGGTATTTTCGGATACCCCCAGGTGTGAGGAATCTAAAAAAAATTTATTGACGTCACTGTTAAACCACCCTGTATAAAAATAAATAGTTATTTTTATGTTCTCTTAGTTAATAATTTATAATAAATCTTAGGTTTCTTTAATACAATACATAAATAATATTGCTAATGTGATAAGAGTAATTGATTGAGTTTATAACTTTATAAACTATTCGTATTTAAGTTTAACTGTTTTTCCCTAAGTTGTTTGTGTTATATGGACACCTAAAATTATCCTCATAAAACGCCATTACTTATTTCAAGCATTTATCTGACAGAGAGTGTTGTATGTCTGACTGTTCCAAGTGTCAATTAATTTTAAGCATGATATCTGTCTACTTAAAAATTTATAGTGTTTGAAAAGTCAAATTGAATAATTTCTAAAAATTAATCACCTCCAATTGACTAAAGACTCCAATTTTGGTTTAAATTTTCTACACGACGCGACGCTACAAAAAAGTAATTTTTAATAAAAAGATTAATCTAAACAAAGTAGATGTAATAATATAGTATTATATTTAAAAGTTTATTAAATGTTATTATAAGTTGATTAAATTTTATCGTCTCCTTTTAGATAGAGTTTAGAAGAAATATACCTAAATATTGTAATTTAATTACAGGTAATGAATCATATTCTAAATACCTTTATGAGGTTAAGGAGCTGTTTACTCAGAATGATGTCTAAAAACATATTCTAAATTTTGATAGTTATATTTATAACAATTAGTTTAAGTAATCATTAATTGATGTCTATACTATATACCAAATATAACCAATGGTAGAATTATATCTTGTAGGTGCATAAATATAACATTTAAATGCGCTGTATAATATAGTTGTTAGATAAGATTTTTTAATGAAAGTTTTTGGTAACTTTTATAAAGATATTTATGTCATTTCAACTTCGACAAATTATTAACTTTCTATAATAATTTGTACGAAACTTGTATGCTTTTTCCAATCAGTGTCTACATACTATAGTGATAAAACAACGAACTTGGTTGCGTAACATATTGTTAGTTGTTTATGATTATATGAACGCCTCGCTGACACTTTCATTGGTTCCGCCCAACATTAACTACGTACCACCCGTTCGCAGAAGCTTTGTCGATGACTTCCCCTCCCACTTCATACTACCGCGACCCGCACTCGTCTGATAAAGGACGAGCGCTGATCGAGGTAGTATGAAGTGAGATGGAAAGTCATAGGCAAAGCTTCTGCGAACGGGTTATATTAACTACTTACTTATTGACACATATCATAACAACTCTGAATAGTAAAAAAAAAAATACCGCCCGTGTTTTTTAAACCGCACGCGAATTAGAGAATGACATAAATCTATACTTTACTCGTATAATAAATAATAATTTTAAAAACCCTCTGTGAAATCATTAATTGAAATCAGGATATTCATAGTTTAAATATTTGTCTATTAAATCAGGTTACGAAAATTGCACTAAATTTAAAAACTGGATGTAGACTCTCTGCCGACGCGCCCCGCACCTTACCACCAAAACGATCTGAAATTCGCTTTTGCGCAATCAAGGTCGTATACCCAAGAAGTTTCCCGTGTACTATATGCTCTCAGTACCAACTAACGACTTTCTCATATTATAATATTATTTTAAGTATCGTTGTAGCCAGGGGCACACTTCAGTTCGTCTATTGCTACATTCATACCATACTGCATCGAACGCAGCGCCATCCAGTCAGTCGTACCTAATGAGTTGATAAATGATAAATCATTGATACTGACCATCGCTTTTTCATCTTGCCATAATATAAGACTACACATTGACTAGCGAAAAATGAATCCAGGAAAGCAGAAATCGGTGGATAAAATGTGACATCACAAACAATAATTATAAAATAATTATGTGGCTTTGTGCAAGTAGTACTTTGTTCATTTCTCATACAGAAATGGTGTATTTATAATATGAAAAGTATCTGGTGCTCCAGAAATTATTAATTTATATATATATAATGACTGTACTTGCGAGAATCTCAATGACAATATATTTCGCACTTTTTTAATTAAAATTAGTGGTATAAGGCGATACGCTGATATATTTTGTCTATATTAATAATTAATAAAAAAATATACTAATATTAATAATACTTATTATACTAATATAACTTTTGGATTTGTAAAAATAAAAGAGATAGGTACAGAAAAACTGTGTTACGTGATTGGTTTTAATTGCAGGAATGTTTTTAGCTGAGAACAAGATGTTGTCATCGTTTTAATTTTCCCACTGTAATTGGCATTAATAATGTTATTATAAGAAGCTCCTCTTCAATCTAGGTAGGTACGGCGGCAAAGCAGGTGCGGGGGCATATCGTAGCTTTTTGTAATTTGTATTGAGAGTATTGATACAATATATTATACGACGTGACGGGTTTCTTACCCCGCTCCCGCTTTCCCGGCGCTAACCTTAATTTATCGCCGTTACTTGATTTACTTAGCTCAAAATTATGCACATTCATATTAAGTATGTCTCTTTTAGAAATAAATATAATATGGTAATATTTTTTTGCAGTTTTATTACTGCGTAAGCAATTAACACAATTAACTACCCCTGTCCTGAATGAATTTCGATGTACTCGTACATTAAAATTTGAATTTCTGTTTCAATTCCTGCCTCTTTAGAAATTTATAATTTTTGAACCAGCTTAGGTGTGGCCTGGTGGGAGGCTTCGGCCGTGGCTAGTTACAGCTTATCACCCTACCAGTGAAGACACGCCGCCAAGCGATTTAGCGTTCCGGTGCGATGGGGTTTAGAAACCGTAATGGATTTTTTTACTTATCCCTTCCAAATCAGTACGATAACATCTTCGACTGTATCATCACTTACCCTCAGGTACTTACTTATATTTGATTTTACGATACATTTAGGTGTCATATATTCATTGTTTCAGATACCTTGTTCTTACTCTGAATTATGTTTATCTAGCGACTATATGTTGGGTGTTTCTCTAAAGAATATAATCCGCAACGAGGACATCCGTAGGAGAACCAAGGTTACCGACATAGCCCAACGGATTAGCAAGCTGAAGTGGCAGTGGGCGGGCCATATCTGTCGCAGAACCGACGGCCGTTGGGGCAGACGTGTTCTGGAGTGGAGACCGCGTACCAGTAAGCGCAGCGTAGGACGACCTCCTGCCCGCTGAACCGACGACCTAAAGAAGGTCGCTGGTAGCGGGTGGATGAGGAAGGCGGGGAACCGTGTGTGGTGGCGCGCTCTCGGAAAGGCCTATATCCATTGTTGTCCAGCATCCACTGCTGTATAATCCTATAGGCTGATTAAGTAAGTAGTTAAGTAAGCGACTAGCATACTACCAATAAAGATAGCAAACCATCTGTATCCTAACAGAAAATATAAGAATTGATCAGTATAGAATGACAGATGCTACGGCCAAGCAATTCGGCGTATCATTGGAATTCATTAAAGCTAACAATATGTAGGGTTTCTCTCAACGCGAGTGGGTACAGTATACACTCACACTATACAGTTCTGTTTTTATAGTCAATGTAAAGTCATTCCTTGCTCTGTGTTTACAATAATTAAGCTCTTCTTTATTCGGTAAGTTTCTGACGGTAACTGCCAATATACCTTCCATCGTCGTACAATTAAATATTTATACTGATAACGACTCAAAAGCTCAACGCGCGGAGCTAATACGCCAAGAAGAAGAAGATGAACATTGATTTGTCGCGGAATGATAGACAAGTAATGCGTCTTATTTCAATAGGTAACGCAGTCAGATTTGGAAAACCTTGGTCCCTATAAATTGCTAGGTTAGCACCTTGCACGGATATTAAAATTGATTGGATTATAAGTAGGTCCCATCACTCATATCGATTTCCGACCATTAATATTTGTTGTCTATGATTAGAGTGTTAGTGAAAAGAGGAAAAGTAAGATTTTTCATTGTTTTTGTTTAGAGTTCTTAGAATGGAACTGCCCTCCGCATCCTACATCTCGTAGCCCACACATCTTGGGCTGTTGATGATGATATAATTGTTGCAAGTTGCAACGATTCACGTTCTAATACAAGATGTTCTTGTTCGACAGCTGTTGAAATCGAGGGGATTTTCCGGCGGTCGGCCAACATTTCCTTGAAAAAGGAACTGCAGCGCGCGTGCAACAAGTGTGAACCGAATACCGATATCGTTCAGGAAAGACCCGCACAACGCTGCCATGCTTTCGAAGGCGGCCCTCATGGACCGGGAGGAGCTGCTGTTGTCGGTCGAACTCTACAACGGAATAATGGAATTTCAAAGTAAGTACAGTAAAACCTTAATACGATCACGCTTTATACGATTTATCGCCTAATACGCCATTTTACGCCAGTCCCTGCAACTTGAGATATTTTTTCATACATTTAATAATAATACAATCACGCTTATTACGATTTTTCGCCTAATACGCCATTTTACGCCAGTCCCTGCAACTTTAGACATGTTTTCATACATTTAATAATAATACGATCACGCTACGATTTCTCGCCTAATACGCCATTTTACGCCAGTCCCTGCAACTTGAGACATGTTTTCATACATTTAATAATAATACGATCACGCTTAATACGATTTCTCGCCTAATACGCCATTTTACGCCAGTCCTTGCAACTTGAGACATGTTTTCATACCTATAACGCTTAATACGATTCGTGATCCTCTTTAATACACCTAATTTGCCAATGGATTATGCCGACTATAATGTACATATAACAAAGTTCAATCAAATAACACACAAGGAGGCCCTAAGTGATAATGATGAAGACGGGGATGTTTCAGGAAGGCATTGTCAGCTTTTAGTGGCTTTGAATCAAAGCAAACGCACTGCAAAAGTAAAATTATGTTTAAAATCCTGTACTTAAAAATGCATCAAAATCTTTCTGCCAAAACAATGTGATTATTTTAAATTATAAGTACATTACGTATTTATTGTAATTTGTATATAAATTAGAACATAATGTACACATTTACACTACTTAATGTGTGTAGTTCGTTTTATTTTCCCTTTCCCGCATATAAATATACAAGTAGATATAAATGCAAGACTCTATGTCCAAAGTCTAGCTCTTTGATAGATGTAGTTACCTTAATTTTTCATTTCATTTATTTATTTGCTCAAATGTAGGTTTATACATACATGAACCCTGTTAGGATATAGCAACAATTATTTATCAATTTACACGACTGCCCAAAAAAGGAGAGTAATGTTTTAGAGTTCATGTTTGTATGTATGTATGTGAGTTCCTTTATTCCACCAAAACTTCTGTTCGGCTGAAGGCATTTGGCCAGATGGGGTATTGTTAGAATCCTTACATCTCTTCTTTTTCTTCTTCTTCTAGTTTCTGGGATTTTTCCGCGATTAGGCGATACTTCGCCCGCTGCGCGTGACGTCGCTGATTCGGGTCCCCGCCGGATCACTCCAGCCAGCCGAGCTCACTCCAGAATCCGAAGAGGCCTCCCAGGTCGCACAGGATATCTTGGAGTGTTGCTGAGGATCCCAAGTAGATCTCGCGTTGGTCCGACACTCCAGTGCATCTTAGTAGCACGTGTGCCGGTGTTTCGTCCTCCTCCATGCAGGCTCTGCACAGAGGGCTGTCCGTGATTCCTAGGGTGGAAAAATGTTTGTTTAGTGAGCAGTGCCCTGTAATCATGCCTACGACTAGTCTTAGTTTGTCTTTACTAAGCCGTAGAAGTTTATCTGTTAGGTGTTTATCTAAGTGTGTTAAAGCTGTTCTTGCTTGTCTACAGTGTGTAGTGCGTTCCCATATTTGTGCGTGTATCTGTGCGGTGTTTTTGTGTAACCATGATTTGTACTCGCTGAACGGTATTGGGACAATGGGTTCTGGTCCCGCTACCGTCATCGTTGTGGCCTTTCGTGCTAGATCGTCCGCCGTCTCGTTACCTACATTACCACTGTGACCACGAATCCAGCGTAATGTTACTTTGTTTGTCTTTGATATATATTTGAGTCTTTTATGGCACCCCAATAAGAGCTTCGAGGTTGCGGTGTTTTTGGCCAGAGCCTTAAGGATTGCTTGGCTGTCGCTGTGAATGTTTATGTTGAAATTTGTTACCTTTCTGTTTGCTATAGCAGTTGCTGCGGTTTCGATGCCAACACATTCCGCTTGGAAGACCGAGTTGTTCTTACCGAGTGGGTGGGCTATGTTTATGTTCAGCTCTGGACAGTACACACCAGCTCCTGTACCGTTGCTTGTTTTGGATCCGTCTGTGTATACGTCTATCGTATTGGTGGTCGGTTTGTAGTTCTGCTCTTCTTCTATGACGATTTTATATTGTTTGTCCATTACATGTTCCTTCCGTGTTTTGTCACAGATCCAGTCCGTGTAAGGGCAGTTTCGCATTGCGTGTAGTATTTTGGTATGGCCTGTTTGGTTCTCTTTCCACAAACCATATGTTTTCAGTCTGAGCGCTGCGAGTGCTGCTTCTTCCCTTATATAGAGGTGAAGCGGAGGTATGCTTAGTATCGCTTCTAGTAATCCTTACATCATTTGGCTATAATTATTTAGGAAAAAGTCATTTTATAACAGGGCAGTCGTGTTTTTTATTTTTTAATTATTACTTGTTTACTTAAGTTGTGCATATTATGAGTCATTGCTTAGTTTATGAATAACAAAATTTCTTGGGCAATTGGATATCATAATTAAAAAAATAAAATTTGAACACTAAAGTCAGAGAAATAATAGTAATTATAATTATAATAATATTATCAGAAAACTTCAGTCATAATGTTGTATTATTAATATATAATAAGTATGTAACAGAAGTGAGATTCAGGTTAATAATTAGGACTAAGACGCAGAAAGTCATTTACCTTATTCATAGTATTTCTTGAAGTTCTTTTTTAAATTTTCTGCTGTCATCAAAATTTTGTAAGGATTCGGGAGCTTATTATATATCAAAATTGATGAGAAATGTGGGCCTTTTCCAAATTTTTGGGTCTTTGCCTAGAAAAAACAAGCTTTCATTGATACATCGCACATACTCCTGCGCAGACACCAGACTTATTTTAAGCTGGCCCTGCAGACATTATTTTGCCAGCTCAGGAACAATCTGTAAAGAATGCAAGTAATTGACAAGCTGTCCAGTGTGAAGATAAAAGAATATCTGTAATATTTTCTGTGAAAGCAATTATATTAACTGACTTCAAACAGTTAAAAAAGTAACAAAACAAGAACTCTCTGTTCTCGATTTTGCAATATTATAGGTTCAGTATATTATACACTCAATTGAATTCTGGGTTGCTTGTATTGAATTCAATTATTTTGGCGTAGTGTTTGTGCTAGCTATATACTGTATTGTATTCAACTAACAAAACTTCTTTCTTTAGCTTGGGCGGACAAGGATAAGCTACGCTTGGCAAAGTTTCTCGTCTCAGGGCTGGTTTTTCAATCGTCAGATAAACTATCTCTGATGATTACGATACGATCTGACGATTGAAAAATCGGCTTTTAGAGAAACTATCTCTAGACAACTACAAACTATTAAAAAAATACATCTTTCAGTTCCTGTGGAAAGTAAGATTTTTTTACATAGTGAATTGGAAAACTTTTTAAGTAGAATTTAATTATTACGCTAATTCTATGAAATGCGCTTTCTTTGCAGGTTCAGGATAGAAGCTGACTTAATATAATGATGACCAACAACCTAGAGTTTGTCTTCTGGCCAAACATGGTCAGAGCTCCGAGTGGCCACATGACACTACAGTCCGTTGCACCTATCAATGCACTTTCAGATTTCTCCTCGCAGACCAGAAATCTATATTTATTTTATAAATAATTACTGCCACCATAGAGATTAAGACTATAGGATTGGCTTATCTTAGACATGCATGCCGTATATTGAAGTGGTGCGTTCTAGATCATCAACACATCCTACAAGAAACCAAAAACCATATACTCACTTACGGCACGCATGCTTAAAATTCGCCACCTTTTTTTAAATGGTAGATTCTTTAAAATATAAGAACGAGAAAGAATGCCAAATGCAATTATAAGCAAATTTTTACCTGAGATTTAGTGTATTAGTTTTATTAGTTTATAATTTGACTAGCTTTTGCGCGCGGCTTCGCCCGCGTTAATTTCGATTTTTCACAAACCCAGAGATTCAGATTTTTCAAAAACCTAAATTTCCTTATCAACCTTAACCTTTATACTTACTTTCTAGAAAGTAGCTTATGTGGTAATTATAGGATATCGTCTATCTCCATTCCAAATTTCAGCCAATCATTTCCGGGACAAAAAGTAGCCTTTGTATTAACGGCCTACTAGCCGTATTTAGGTGATTATGAATGAAGTTTTATGCATAAACTATAAAGACAATTACTTTCAAATTTACACGTCATGTATTTTGGGTCTTTAATCTAAAATCGCTTAGAAGCAGAAACACGATTGGATAAAATTTTCTCGATAGAAAGTTCTCCCAAAAGTTGCTCCAAAATCTCAGTTTTTCTATGTTTTATCGGAAACTACAATGGATGTAAATGTAATTTTTGTTTTAATGTATCGGTAATAATAATATCCTAAAACGCTTAGAACAGATTTTTGATAACTGGCTTAGTTTTTGAGTAATTAGGTAAAACGTCGTTTTTCTGCTATATTCTTCCGCGACGCTGCATGTCGCACCTACCAAATCTCCGTGAGACTGAGAAAGACAAAAATTAATTCAATAAATCCCCTTAATCCAAGTAACAATCTTTCACCACTTAAATTTTTCAGCCAAATCGGGTTCAGTGTGTACCTATGGCGTGGAGGAGTAGTACTTCTCTCGCTTGAACTTCGTTTTTACACAAATTTTGCGGTAAACACGGATTTTCCAGAATAAAAGATAAGCTGTATGATAATCCAAGATATCGTCTATCTTCTCTCCATATTTCAACTAAATCGTTTCTGTAGTTACAGCATAAAGGTATTTCTACCGCGAAAATTACGGTTTTTTACATATCTCTCAGAATCTATTGATATTTCCGGGATAAAAGTAGCCTCAAGGTTAATGCACGATGTAATCTATCTCCATTTCAAATTTCAGCCAAGTCGGTTCAGTAATCGCAGCGTAAAGGATTTTTCTCCTGCGTGGAAATCGATTTTTCAAAAATCCCGTTAAACCATGGATTTTTCCGGGATAAAAAATAATCTTAGTTCTAAATCATTACATAATTTACCTCCGATCCAAATTTTTGTCAAATCGCTTCAGTAGTTACGGCGTAAAAGAGTTTTTCTCCCGCGTGAATTTTGGTTTTTCACACATCTCGCGGAAACCATTGATTTTTTCGGGATAAAAAGTAACCCATTAATTAAACCAGGATATAATCTATATCCTTTCTGAATTTCAGTCAATTCGGTTCAGCAATTACGGCGTGAACGATTATAATCTGGCATGGAATTCGATTTTTAAAAAATTCCGCAACCGTGTAATTTTCCGAGATAAAAGTGCTAGATCATTATATAATGTACCTCTAATTCAAATTTTAGCCTAATCGTTTCAGTAGTTGTGGCGTAAGGGAGTTTTTCTCCCGCTGGAATTTTGGTTTTTCACACATCCCGCGAAAATCACGGATTTTTTCGGGATCAAAAGTAGCCTATGTATTAAACCGGGATACAATCGACCTGTATCCCAAATTTCAGACAAATCGATTCAGAAATTGGGACGTGAAGGAGAATTTCCCCCGCGCGTATTTCTATTCTTTACAAATTTCGTGGGAACCATAGATTTTTGTGGGATAAAAAGTAGTCTATTTATTAATCCAGAATATAATTTAACTCTTGTTCAAATTTCAGCCAATTCCGATCAGTAGCTGCGGCGTGAAGGAGCATTTCTTCGTAATATATTTGGACCCCCGTTTCACCCTCCTAGGAGGTAGTCTCGTTAGTAGGGGTGGAATCAAAAAATCGAGGAACTTTGTTATTTTTATCCAAAAGCCTACTTACCGATTTTAATGAACATAACTTGAAATTTGACGGATTTCCATGTATGTAAAATAAAATTCCTTATTTAACACCCTTAGCTGTAGAATTTCATAAAATCCTTTCTTAGTACACATCTAGGGTGTTAAAAGAATATTCCCTGAAAATTTCATGTTTCTACGTTCAAGCATTTGGGCAGTAGCTTGTCCAAAAGCCAGCCAGCCGGGACCTAGCGTTTTCTAGTTTCAACCCCCTTTTTAGAGAGTTAGGGGTGAAATTTCCAAAATCCCTCGGACACCCATTCTCTTATTTTTATTCGAAAGTCTATATACCTATTTTCATAAATCTAACTTGAAAAATGAGGGACTTTAATACAAACCTAAATCCCTTATTTAACCCCCTTAGGGGTAGAATCTCAAAAAACCCTTTCTTAGCGAGCGGTTTGGGTTCACAAAGAATCTTCCCTAAAAATTTCAAGTTCTTACGTTCAGCCGTTTGGGCTGTAGCTTGTCTGTCAGTCAGTCACTCAGGACAAAGCCTTTTATAGTTATAGATTTTGTGTTCTCTTAGTTCATAATTTATAGTAACGCTTCAGAGATTGTTGTGTTGCTGTTCTAAGTGTCAAATATTATAAAATAAAAATTTTAAGCATAATCGATTTTTGTCTAGTTAAAAATTTACAGTGTTGAAAAGTCAAACTGAATGAAATCTGTAAATTAATGCTGAGGCCACAGAAATTGAAAGTAACATAAAATAAAAAGAGACTTATTTTAAGAAACTGTTGATTTAACATAGTATAAAAGTAGATTATATTATTACACGATTAAACATGATATTAAAGTTTATTGTATTATTTATTTAAGTTTATTATAAGTTATTTAATTTCATGTAATTTAAAATTGTAATTTTAATTACCCTGTAATTGTAACCTAATAGGAGGTGCTATACTCATAATAATGTCTAATAAACGAAAATATTTTTTTATGTTAATATTAATTGGGTTTGTTATTTTCGAACCACGAACATCACTTTTTTCCTGACCAATTAGTTTTATTAGGGTTCTGTAACCAAATGATAAAACGGGACCCTATTACTGAGACTTCTCTGTCCGTCTGTCCGTCCGTCTGTCACCAGGCTGTATCTACTGTAATTGTGATTCAAGAGTAGAAATTTTTATACCAAAAAATAGTATAAAAATATATAAAAGGGGGCTCTCATACAACAAACGTGATTTCTTTGACGTTATCAGGGTTCCGTACTCAATCAGTAAAAAACGCCCTATTTCTGAGACTTCGAAGTCCATCCGTCCGTCTGTCACCAGGCTGTATCTCTTGAACCATGATAGTTACGTACTTAAATTTTTCACAGATTATGTATTTCCGTTGCCGCTATAACAACAAATACTGAAAATAGAATAAAATAAAGATTAAAGGGGCCTCACATACAACATACAAGTGATCTTTTACTTGTTTTTGGTTGATGGTCCAGACTCCAGAACTCCTTTTACCTGCTAGTAGTAGTATTTGGGTATAAATTGAGATTTCTGTGTCATTAGAAATTGCGAAAGTTACAATTTCTAACATAAGACCTATGATTAATCGGCGCAACATCTCGCTGCCCGCGATGCAATAAAACGGTGAATCAGACGCCTGTTGCCCTGCAGCTTAAAGACGGTATTTTTTTTATGGTAAGTGATTGTCTTTCATTACATTTGAATTTGTATTTCTGTTACACAGCATCCCACTGGAACGCTGAAATTGCTGTGAAAACAATTTCTTTTGATGGTAAGTGAAGGACTTTGATTTCATTTGAATTTGTATACACGGCACCACCGCATACTACACGGCATCTCATTGGAACTCTAAAACTGCATTGAAGACGATATTTCCTTTTGATGGTAAGTGACAGTCTTTGATTTCATTTGAATTTGTATTGTCTGCAACACACCATCGCACTGGAATGCTGAAACTGCTTTGAAGACTGTAATTTATTTAGATGGTAACTAGTGACGGTCTTTGTTTCCGCCATTACTATTAAGGAGGGAAAATTTTCGAACATTTTATTGATTTTGGACGAAATCTTTCAAAATCGATATTGGACTATACCAGCAAGCTTAGGGAAAGAATCTGTGGTCAAAAATTCGAAAAATGCCCCGCCATTTTGAACTTTTTTGTTATTGGACGGAATTCTGTCAAAATCGATATAAGACCATTGTAGAAAGCACAGAGAAATAATCTGTGACCAAACTTAAAAAATGGCCGCTATTTTCGTCTTTTAAGGTTTCTGTACCTAAAAATAAAAAAAAAAACCGAACCCTTATTCACTTTTTTGTCCGTCTGTGTTTCATGACCCTTTATTTCAGTAACTATTAAAGATATCAATATGAAATTTGGAATATTTGTAAGTAATGATGGCCAGCCATCATAAGGGCACGTTACTTGAGTATTCTAAAACAGATTTTTATTTATTTTTATGCCCGATAGTTTTTGATTTATTGGGTAAACTGATGAATACCATCCCTCCTTATCTCCAAAATTTACCTACCGAAAAATCGTAAATAATTATGTTTAATAGAAATTAATGTATATTTTACGGAAGAATAAAATCAACTCTGTATCTATTATACTCTTTTTGGTATTAGCAATCCTCAAAAAACAAAGTTAAGTCTGCGGTTCGGTGAAAAGAGTGATTCTTATGGTACTACTATTTCCATTATAGCACGCGAGTGCGCGAGTCCGACTCGTACCTGCCGGGCGATTCAGAACCATTCGATAACGTTGTTATCGTACGATTCGGTTCGATAAGAAATATTTTCAATTCAGAATAACCGAATCGATCGGGAAGTTGTCGAAACCGAAACCCAATCGATCTGACGTAGGTATCGTACGATTACGCCTGTCAAACGCTATTCACAACAATCGGTTTCGATAATTAATATTTGCCGAACGTTCGATAATTATTTACGGTTTCTTATCGAAAGCTACAGGCCATTCGATATCGAAATGTTTTATGGTGGTTCGGCTAAACTAACCCGTGAACTTCAAATTATATTTCGTTTTTTGCAAATATTAGACTAACTATACACATTGTAACGTTGTGGCGTTGTGGCAACGAGCATAACATTTACCCATCTATTTCTTTTTCTCAAAAACATTGCTCAATAATTCTCAGTCACCCCATATCCGTTCCCGAAAGATTATTTTCTGCAGTTTCCCGGATTTAAAGTTATTTGGAACCAATGGGAAATAAATTGGTATTTTTGAGCAGTTTTTATTAAGAACTTGTAGATGCCTCAACTTTATGCTCGCAAAACTCATTTTCTACAATGCCTACAATGTATTATTAACCCACTACTTGACAAAGAACTCAACGAAATTTGAATTTTCGCGCCTGGGTGTAACCCTTAACCTTAATAGGAGAACATCGCATTTCTTCAGAGTTGGCATTATAATTGGCGATTATACTGAAATACCTATACCTAACAATTTATTTGATTCGTATATGTAGGTATTCATTCTTCGTAACACAATGTTGCATAATAATATTTTATTTATAAATAGTAAGTTGTAGATACGTAGGTACTGTAAGTTTTCTAAAAGCAAAAACGACAAATCAACAAATTCACCATAGACATACCATATATAACTTACACTAGGGAAATAACTCTAAGTGTCGTGCGGTGTCCCACAGGGATCGGTTCTTGGGCCGCTTCTGTGGAACATTGGATACGACTGGGTGCTGCGGGGGGTTAACATGCAGGATGTCGGCGTTATATGTTACGCAGACGACACTCTCGTTTTGGCCCGCGGCAGCACCTTTAGAGAGACGCGCGTACTTGCGACGGCCGGTGTGGCCCAAGTAGTGACTAGAATACGGCGGTTGGGGCTTGAGGTTGCCCTTGATAAATCTGAGGCTTTGTGTTTCCATGGCCCTAGGAGGGCACCTCCAGCTGGAGAAAATCTTGTGGTGGCGGGAATTTCCATCGCTGTCAAGTCGACCTTGAAATACCTAGGACTGGTCCTCGACAGTCGATGGAAATTCGAGGAACATTTTAGGCGCCTAGCCCCAAAACTCATTGGAGCTGCCGGGGCCCTAAGTCGTCTCCTTCCAAATGTGAGAGGGCCGCGCACTCCATGTCGTCGATTATACACGGGAGTGGTGCGGTCAATGGCCCTTTATGGAGCTCCTATCTGGGCGGACGATCTGATCACCCGTAATCAGATACTGCTGCGGAGACCGCAGCGGGTCATGGCGATCAGATCGATCAGGGGCTACCGCACCATTTCCTGCGAGGCAGCGTGTGCCCTAGCCGGCACTCCTCCCTGGGACCTAGATGCGGAGATGCTGGCATACATATACCAGCGAAAGATGGATGCCGGGTTACGCGGAGAACCCACAACCTCTACGGAAATCGCTGGGTGGCGGCGAATTGCGCAGGCCGAGCTCTTCCGCTTATGGAGGGAGAGACTCGCACTGCCCAGTGCAGGTCATAACACCGTGGCGGCTATACAACCCGTTCTCCAGCAGTGGGTAGAGAGGGAACATGGAAGACTCACCTTCCATCTTGCACAGGTTCTTTCAGGACACGGTTGCTTCGGGAGGTACCTGTGCAAGATTGCGGGCAGAGAGCCAACCGAGGAGTGCCATGAGTGTGGGGCCGCCGTGGACACGGCGCAACACACTCTGGCTGAGTGCGTAGCCTGGACCTTACCCCGGGAGGCACTAGTGGCAATTGTAGGTCAAGACCTCTCCCTGTCAGCTGTGGTTAGGGCCATGGTAGAGAGTGACAGGTCTTGGAAGGCGATGGAATGCTTCTGTGAGGAGGTAATGACGCAGAAGGAGGCTGCGGAGCGGATGAGAGAGGATGACGTGGACTCTCATCCCCTCCGCCGCAGAAGGGCTGGGCGCAGGCGTGCTGCTCATGACCGCCGCCTGCCCCCTTAAGAAGGGCCCCCGGGCGATCGACACGGGGAGTTTGTCACCCGATGGAGAATGGCCCTCGAGCCGGGATGTGCATCTCTGTGTTCACGATGCACTCTGTCAGGGAATTTAGACGTAGATCTAGAAGAACGGAGGGTCTGCTTCGGCAGACATCGTTGGCTGGGTAGCGCGAGTGCTTCCGGTCCCGTTGCTCAACCACCAGGCGACGAGGTGAACACCGTGGGGTTTTAGTCGGCGCGACTCCGACATAACCGCAGTGCCTCCCCGTGGTACACCGGTATCCATAACGGATTTCCCCACGAAAAAAAAAAAAAAAAAAGGGAAATAACTCTAAACTCGGAAATACATAATCACATCCACAGTTTTTATTTGACAACTGTGAGCATTTTAAAATTTTCGGTTTTAAATTCTCTCGAAATCAATTACTTCAGTTATTGTTGTAATTATTCAGTTACAGTCAGTTACCATTTTAAATGATGGCTTGAATTGCCTTCCGAATTATGAAAAATATATTTTGCTTGCTTAATATGAATTTAAATCAAGTAAAATTTAAGTATAAAACAAACTTTGTAAATGTTCATGACGTAACCTCAATGTTTTTTGTCGTTACCGATTTCGTAATCGATAGCGAATCGAATCCGTAAGCCGAACGTTCTGAATTGCTCGACAAAAAATCTTCGATTCGAGATCGATACCTAACCGAATCGATTCGGTTAGTTAACGAAGGGTTCTGAATCGCCCTGGCCGATTTTCTTGTTTGTTAAAGGACGGAATTCTTACAAAATCGATATCTGACCGTGGTAGCAAGCATAGAGAAAAAATCTGTGGCAAAATTTAAAAAAAAAATGTCAATGGCACCGAATTTAATATTATAATATTTTTTAATACATAACTATGGATAAATCTTTATGATTTGACCTGTTTACTTAAAGAATATTTAAGAATGCTAGCAAACATGCAGAGGGTTTCGACTCTATGATCTTGATCAAATCTCGATGCTAAATATTGTAATGCCAGTGGCTTACAGTGCATTGTAAATCTTGATTTTTGTATATAATATACTGGCCTTATTGGCCTGCTATATAGTTCAACTATTAAAATTATTGCGTCCCTGTTTCTATTTTTTTTATTGTATATTATTGATTGTATAGACATTATTAATTTTTAACACTAGAAACATTTTGACTTCAAGCGCCCACTTGTGGACTCATTTAACAACTGCTTATTGATATCTCTCATTTCGAGTTCATGTTGTAATATCTGGGATAAATTATTGTGCTACTTTATGACAAATATGTTTATCGTATTTGTGTTCGTGCTAAGTTTTCAATAAAGGTGGATGTGTTGAATTTCCTCAATGTTTGCGTTGTGCCACAAGTTCATTTCCAAACCAATGACATTATATGAACTCGATGTGCGTTTTGGCCATTTTACTTAGCTGGCGTTGGTGATTCGTATAGTCACGTGACCGAAGTGGTTTACGGATCAATGGCGCCAAATGACTTTTACAGAAAATGTACGTATATCTAGTGCATAATTTGTTTCATAAATAGAAATGTAATAAATGAATGCTTAATCGATTATGTCTACACGTAAGTAGCTTCATTAACCGAAATGTAAGAGGGAGGACGGATGATGCGTAGAACTCCGTCAATCTGGCAACAAACAGTGCTGCTATCTGTGTTGTCAATTTTGTTATGTACTATGTAGTCTAATGGCAGACAATTCTGGTGATAAATATTTACGGTGAAGATATTTAGGTAATATTTGACTACTTTCAGTTATGTGCGTGTTTATTTTCAATGCAGACGTGATTTTAAATTAAAAGCCCTTCGATGGACATGTCTTTGCCGCCCGCTCTCAGAGGTCGAACAATTCGCAGGCCCGCCAGACATTTTACTCGTGCAATCGTGAAACGTCAAACGGGATTGTTGTTAGTTTTCCCTCGATATTGGTAAAATACATGATTTTAACCGGTGAAATCGTATTTTTTAAGTTTAAAAACTAAAAACTACCTGTTAGGCAACTTAGAGTTCACTTTTCAAGCGATGTCTAAGTGCTCTTTGACATATATTTTTTTCGTATGTCAAATTGAATTTTTGTTGCGACTTTGTGTTTTTCACTGCCATTCCGGAGCACCTGTTACGGATAGTATTGATTTTACGCGGGATTAGTATCAATGTCTTTGGTTTTCTAACATAAATAAAACCTTTTCACTTCTCATGCTGATATGGTTGCTGTTTATGCTATGCATGTGTGCTGCATAAAACTTGGAGCATAAAACTGTATTTTAGTCTTTGGTTTTCTAACTTAAATAAAACCATTTCACTTCTCATGCTGATATGGTTGCTGTTTATGCTATGCATATACACATATGCATAAAACTTGCTGCATAAATCTGTATTTCATGCACAAGTGCATAAAAGTATACAGTTATAAACAACATTCGGATTCTAGGCTCCAGTCCTTTTAATCCTTGATCTTCTACTTATTGGGCTAACATGCAGGCCTTAACACCTAAGTCCAATATGTACCATCTTAAGGCATAACTTTTTGCACTTTTTGTGTTTTTATCAATCAATCAATCAATCAATTTATTTGCATAAAAACATGTCAAATACAGATGTTTTTACAATTTATGCTTATATGTTTGTTACAATTTGTTAAAACTTATGTATCGTAATATGTTTTGTGTATAACATATATTTACTAATTCTTTGATGTTCCTAATATCAACATAACCGAATTAAATGACAGCAATAATGAGAAAATAATTTTTGACTATCATATACATTGACTATGTCGAAAGAAAGTGAGTTACATTAAAACACAAAAAGGTGGGATTATAAACTGTGCATGAAAAGTAAACAGTCTAGTATTTTTCTAATCTTGATTGGTATCCAATTTACTTCATCTATTTGAGAACATAATAAATGGATAAAAAAAATATCAAGAGAAATGATATTGACCATGGATGTGTGGAATCGCATATGAAGCTGAATCAAATCCAAACTTCATTAAATATAGACTACGGTCTCCATATTAACTCCTACACTTACTACTTTTTCAACTAACATCCGAATTCTAAAGATATAGGCAAACAAACAAGTTGTACTTCTTAGTATAATCAGTATCACACGAAATGTGCATCAAAAAGAAAGTAACATTTAGGATGCAAAATTAAATTCGGGATATGAAACACTAATTCCTAGTGTCTATGGTTCTTAAAAAACACTATTTTATTTTCTAGCATATTTTGGTTTTGGTTCATGAGAAAACTTGATACCACCTTAGTCAATTTCCTTTAAAATTGAAAAACCCAATGTTATTGGTTAAATTAAAATTAAAGTTATTGCTTTCCTAAGACTTACATTTTGTTAACAACAATTACTGAATCTGGATCTGCTAAAATGACAGTAATAGTAGTTTTTAATTATTTATTTCCTATTTTATTACAAAACTTCGTCAGTAATACATATTTTTCCTTTGCTATCAAACTTCTACTTCTTACTTTCCTTTAGTCGGGGAGTTTAAAAAAAGTATTTAACGGCCTACAAGCCGTATTTAGGTGATTTTGAATGAAGTTTTATGCAAAACCTATAAAGACAATTACTTTCAAATTTACACGTCATGTATTTTGGGTCTTTAATCTAAAATCGCTTAGAAGCAGAAACACGATTGGATAAAATTTTCTCGATAGAAAGTTCTCCCAAAAGTTGCTCCAAAATCTCAGTTTTTCTATGTTTTATCGGAAACTACAATGGATGTAATTGTAATTTTTGTTTTAATGTATCAGTAATAATAATATCCTAAAACGCTTAGAACAGATTTTTGATAACTGGCTTAGTTTTTGAGTAATTAGGTAAAACGTCGTTTTTCTGCTATATTCTTCCGCGACGCTGCATGTCGCACTTACCAAATCTCCGTGAGAGTGAGAAAGACAAAAATAAATTCAATAAATCCCCTTAATCTTTTTCAATTACAAGTCTACAAAATTCGTTGGGGTTTTAAATTTTTTTAATTTTCCACTTGTTTTAATACTTTTCTATATTATAATATTTTTAAAAACTATACTAAATAAAAATTAATCTTCAAACTACCCTTAGCTCCTTTATACACCGTCAGAAAGCATCATCTGACCCTTGTCACTAAATCAAATATGTTAGAATAGTTAAACCAAACCAAATGAGCCCAAACTCAAAGTATTTACTAGTTATCTTTATTGAGTATCGATAATAAGTCTCATGTTGCATCATCAGACCCTCATCACCAAATTTAATATTCAAACCTAGTTACACATACAAATCATTAACGCAAGGAGTTTACTAAAAAGATAATTTCCTTGCCAATTTACAAAGAAACGTTTTTTGTGGCACAACCATAGTAACAACTATCTATGATTCATAGATAGTTGTTACTATGGTTGTTGTCGATAAGTTAAGTTGTCAATAAGTTACTAATATTTTATACAAAACTGTATCCAAATTGGTTTTGCCGCTTTTGGAATATTTGGGAGCATTTGTTTGCATCATAAGTGTTTTTCTATGGCACCCCCTGGTGAGCGATGTGTATGACAACTACCTATGCACCATCACCAATGAATACCAAACTTTATACAGAAAATTTTACCTAAATTTGTCAAGTCGTTTTTGAAATAAATGGGAACATTCGTTTGTACTATAAACGTATTTTAGTGCGCCCCTGGTGAGCAATGTTCGTAACAGCTATCTACGAACCATCGCCAATGAATACCAAACATTATACAGAAAACTGTATCTAAATCGATAAAGCCATTCTTGAAATAAATGGGAACATTGGATGTGTACAAATAAACAAAAATATTATTTGATTATTGGATTGTACAAACAATTTAACATACAAAGAACAAACAAATCAGCAAACTAATGTACAAACAGTCTCTCATCCGAAACACATATATTGTTCCATCTGCGTAAAAAAAATTGCAAGAAATAAATGTGCATAATATTCTCTATTAAATAAAACAAGCTATTTTGTATCTGAATTTGTGATGTTAGAAATAATAACTTCACTAGAAATTATTTCCTTGGAATGGAGTCCTCAACATAAATATCAACATTTGTTTATTTTCTCTTTGACACATGAAATCACATGGAACAAATAGCTAGGGGCTGGAGAGAGATAAAGGTAAAGTGGTATTTTTCTGGTGCCTCGCTATTGCTATATCTGTTTCATGTGTCAAAGAGAAAATAAACAAATAGAAATAGTAAAGTGAGTATACATGCTGATCCATAGTTCTATGGGAAGAAAGATAGAAAAAATACACAACTACAACAAATCAACCCAAACCAAGTTTTATGTAGTTTTTTGTCAATTACCTAAATTGACAAAAAACTACATAAAAGTTGTAAAATATAATAGGTCTGTTTTTGCATGTCAACACAACGAGACTAGCGATGAACCCTACAACTCGATACTAATGATGGATCAGCCAGTATTTGTAAAGTGCATTGGATTAAATACTTATCAGAAAATGTAACTATATTGTAGTTATTTTGAAATGATAGAACAATACGAAAGATCAATTGATCTTTAATACAATATTTTTAGTTACAAATTCATTTGCTCAATCAAACATTCACTCAGTCACATGCTGATTGGTCAACGATAACCCATCCTATAGAAATCAGTGTTCAACTGACTGAGTGATCAACTTTTCAGTAAAGATCACTATATAATATTTGATTACTATTAAAGTCATAAAATTCAGCAATGAAGTGGTAACAACACTAAATTAAAAAAAACTGAACGTAACTGGCTTTAAAATCACTTTATGTCATAAATTAGTATGTTATTGTGGTAAGGGTTTTGAAATCGTCCGCATTGAATATTTTGTATAACAAGAGCTTTAAACCTCTTAAAAGCTCGATAGCCATATTCGTCGGAACGTAATAGTTGCCGAGAAATAATTTTTTTAAATTTAAAAATTTCGAGGTTATTTTTACTATGAAAGGGCTGGTCGACGGAGCCCCGCTTCGCCGGGCTCCTACTTTCTGGGTGGTCATAAAAGAAAATAACCATCCTCTTCGTCACCTATCCGTTATCCGAGTCGGGGTGCCCTAAGTCCCGAGCTCGCTTCGCTCAAATTTTCAGTAATAATTTTTTCTTAAAATTTTCGTCTAATTTAAATGATAATACGAAAGTTAGAGACAGTAAAAAGGTTGGTGAAAATGTGAATAGATTGTCCGGAAATTCAATTTTGAATAATTGCGGATCGATTCAAAGCCTCACCCGTTATTGTTTCTATCAGTTTCATTTCAAGTGACATTCTATAGTCTGTCTCAAACGCCAAAAGGGGCCTATTATATTTTTACAACTATTGTTTCTATGGGAAGGAAGATAGAAAAAAGACACAACTTTTAAGCATTATAAATAAATAACATAAAAATAGCCTTTTTCTCCGATCAACACCAGCAGTATATAAATTATAAATACATTTAATGATCGGGCTGTCCTTGGACATAGGCCACCTCTACATTCTGCCATTTTTTCCTATCTAATGTCCATCTGCGCCAATTCTGCCATTTTTTCCTATCTAATGTCCATCTGCGCCATCCCCTCGGCAAGTCATCTTCTCATCTGATTCTTGGTCGTCCTCTTGTTCTCTTACCGTCCCTAGGGTACCAGAACATAACTTGTTTGGTCCATTTTTCTTTTGGAGATCTAACTATATGTCCTATCCAACAAATCTTCTTTGAAACATCTGTCACATGCCCAGACAAAATTGAAAGACAAGTGGAGACTGACAAAAAAAAACTTTTAAGCATTACAACAAATCAAAGATCAAGTTTAGGTGATTGACAAATAACACCATTAGCTATATTGTGGTGTTTGTCTTGTTTCAGGTTTTACCTTATTTGTGGATGGAAAGTAAAATGTAATCATGTGAATGATGTGACTTTCTACACGATGTTACTACCACGTTCAAAGTGTAGAGCTGCAAAAGGTTCGTGAACATGTAGGTTGTGAAGTAAATTTACAAGATGTCGGTGAGAGGCACAAAGCGGGCGTCTGGGATGCGTCCCGACGAGCCGGGCACATCCAAGCGTCGACGGGGAGAGCCTGAAGACGCCCTGTGGCAGCTTCGGCCTGTCAGTGACCTCAAGATGTCATCCATATATAACAGAAGTGCTTCAGAGGCACCCGCTGAACTATTCAGGTTGGTGTTTTATTGTTTTATTATGTTTCAAAGAAATGTACTTAGTTTTTGTGAATCACTTACTTAAGGGTTATATTCTTAAATATTATCTGCTTAAGCGATTATAGTTATATGCTATGTATATTATATAAACCACACGCTATTTATGTATATAGAAAATATTCAACAAACAGTTTGCAAGCTGGCCTAAGTGAGGCACTGCAGATATATAAAATAACAATGCTAAGTATTTTATTTATAATACTTTATACTGCTGCGTTTTAGAACATGCAGTGCGAATTTTTTCGTTAGAATATAGGTAACTAGCAAACGCCCGCGGCTTCGCTCACGTTGATCTTCTGCTTTACTCCCTCAGGCGTTAAGTTTCCATAATTCTTGTATTAACCGTCATTTAATTAATTTTGACCACTAAATATTTCCTAATGCTTGCTGGTTATAGTCAGACGTCGACTTTCAAAGCAATCGGCCCAGTAACAAAAAAGTTCAAAATGGCGGCCAAAAAGAACAAAATTTTTTAATTCGACCACAAATTCCTTCTCTATGCTTGCTGCCATAGTCAAATATCGATTTTTAAAGCAATCGGGCCAGCAGTAAAAAAATTTCAAAATGGCGGCCATTTTTTTAAAATTTTGACCACAAATTCCTTCTCAATGCTTGCTGCCATAGTCAAATATCGATTTTCGAAGCAATCGGTCCAGTAACAAAAAAGTTCAAAATGGCGGCCACTTTTTTAAATTTCGACCACTAATTCCTTCTCTAAGCTAGCTGCCATCGTCAAATATCGATTTTCAAAGCAATCGGTCCAGTAACAAAAAAGTTTAAAATGGCGGCCACTTTTTAAAATTTTGACCACAAATTCCTTCTCTATGCTTGCTGCCATAGTCAAATATCGATTTTTAAAGCAATCGGTCCAGTAACAAAAAAGTTCAAAATGGCGGCCACTTTTTTAAATTTTGACAACAAATTCCTTCTCTATGCCAGCTGCCATAGTCAAATATCGATTTTCAAAGCAATCGGTCCAGTAACAAAAAAGTTCAAAATGGCGGCCACTTTTTTAAATTTTGACCACAAATTCCTTTACTATGCTTGCTGTCATAGTCAAATATCGCTTTTCAAAGCAATCGGTCCAGTAACAAAAAAGTTCAAAATGGCGGCCACTTTTTTAAATTTTGACAACAAATTCCTTCTCTATGCCAGCTGCCATAGTCAAATATCGATTTTCAAAGCAATCGGTCCAGTAACAAAAAAGTTCAAAATGGCGGCCACTTTTTTAAATTTTGACCACAAATTCCTTTTCTATGCTTGCTGTCATAGTCAAATATCGCTTTTCAAAGCAATCGGTCTAGTAACAAAAAAGTTCAAAATGGCGGCCACTTTTTTAAATTTTGACCACAAATTCCTTTTCTATGCTTGCTGTCATAGTCAAATATCGCTTTTCAAAGCAATCGGTCCAGTAACAAAAAAGTTCAAAATGGCGGCCACTTTTTTAAATTTTGACCACAAATTCCTTCTCTATGCCAGCTGCCATAGTCAAATATCGATTTCCAAAGCAATCAGCCCAGTAACAAAAAAGTTCAAAATGGCGGCCATTTTTTTAAATTTTGACCACAAATTCCTTCTCTATGCTTGCTGCCATAGTCAAATATCGATTTTCAAAGCAATCGACCCAGTAACAAAAAAGTTCAAAATGGCGGCCACTTTTTTAAATTTTGACCACAAATTCCTTTTCTATGCTTGCTGTCATAGTCAAATATCGCTTTTCAAAGCAATCGGTCCAGTAACAAAAAAGTTCAAAATGGCGGCCACTTTTTTAAATTTTGACCACAAATTCCTTTTCTATGCTTGCTGTCATAGTCAAATATCGCTTTTCAAAGCAATCGGTCCAGTAACAAAAAAGTTCAAAATGGCGGCTACTTTTTTAAATTTTGACCACAAATTCCTTCTCTATGCCAGCTGCCATAGTCAAATATCGATTTCCAAAGCAATCAGCCCAGTAACAAAAAAGTTCAAAATGGCGGCCACTTTTTTAAATTTTGACCACAAATTCCTTCTCTTTGCTTGCTGCCATAGTCAAATATCGATTTTCAAAGCAATCGGCCCAGTAACAAAAAAGTTCAAAATGGCGGCCACTTTTTTAAATTTTGACCACAAATTCCTTCTCTATGCTTGCTGCCATAGTCAAATATCGATTTTTAAAGCAATCGGCCCAGTAACAAAAAAGTTCAAAATGGCGGCCACTTTTTTTTAATTTTGACAACAAATTCCTTCTCTATGCTTGCTGCCATAGTCAAAAGTCGATTTTCAAAGCAATCGGCCCAGTAACAAAAAAGTTCAAAATGGCGGCCAAAAAGTTCAAAATTTTTCCTCCTCAAAATTTGGATCTCGAAAATCCCTTTCTGAATACGAATTCATGATATAATACCAACCTAGGTATCAAATTTCAGATCTCTACGACTTGTGGCTTTTCGGGAATTCCTGAAACAACGAAAAAAATTACACTTTTGTATGGAGAAATCCATAAAACCAACGGTTTTCACCCCTTAAAATTTGAATTTCTGGAATCCCCGTCTTAGTACGAATTCATGACCTAATATCAACCTAGGTACTAAATTTCAGATCTCTACGACTTGTAGATTTTCGGGAATTCCTGGAACAACGAAAAAAATTTCACTTTTGTATGGGGAAATCCAAAAAACCAACGGTTTTTACCCCTTTAATTTTGAATTTCTGGAATCCCCGTCTTAGTACGAATTCATGACCTAATATCTACCTAGGTACCAAATTTCAGATCCCTACGACTTGTAGCTTTTCGGGAATTCCTGGAACAACGAAAAAAATTTCACTTTTGTATGGGGAAATCCAAAAAACCAACGGTTTTTACCCCTTTAAATTTGAATTTCTGGAATCCCCGTCTTAGTACGAATTCATGACCTAATACCTACCTAGGTACCAAATTTCAGATCCCTACGACTTGTAGCTTTTCGGGAATTCCTGGAACAACGAAAAAAATTTCACTTTTGTATGGGGAAATCCAAAAAACCA
This sequence comes from Coenonympha arcania, assembly GCA_036785405.1. Lineage (NCBI taxonomy): Eukaryota > Metazoa > Arthropoda > Insecta > Lepidoptera > Nymphalidae > Coenonympha > Coenonympha arcania. The sequence continues at coordinate 11,181,282 of CM072082.1, forward strand.
ACGGTTTTTACCCCTTAAAATTTGAATTTCTGGAATCCCCGTCTTAGTACGAATTGATGACCTAATATCTACCTAGGTACCAAATTTCAGATCCCTACGACTTGTAGCTTTTCGGGAATTCCTGGAACAACGAAAAAAATTTCACTTTTGTATGGGGAAATCCAAAAAACCAACGGTTTTTACCCCTTAAAATTTGAATTTCTGGAATCCCCGTCTTAGTACGAATTCATGACCTAATATCTACCTAGGTACCAAATTTCAGATCTCTACGACCTATAGTTTTGGCGGAATCCGTGGAACAACCAAAATGCCTCATTCTTTTATATATATAGATAATAATTAGTGTCATTCAACACCATATAGAAAAATATGTTTATTTTGTTTGTAATGAATGATCCTAAGTAAGAAATCAGAGAATCCGTACTACTTGATAGTTCTCCTATCCCTGAAAATAAGTTTATGAATTTGAATTTATGTTTAAAACAGACTTTAAAAATTAGATTTTGTGATTGTACGTCTACAGCTTAGCGTTTATATTCATGACTTATTAACTTATGTATATTTTTGTTTAGTTATTACTGTTATATTGTAATTAAGTTTATTTGATAATGTGACATGTTTTTTAAATATTAGTAGTTATGTATTATGCAATAGTGTATGTACTTATAATACACTACAATACACTAACCTCCTTATACCAGTGGCATAATAAAACACATAAAAGCAGGCAACCCTTATTAAATCCTGATGTATATGAACCACTTTACATTCTCTCTCTGGTCCCTCTCTATTGCTACATTAGTATCATGTGTCAGAAAGAAAACAAACAAATAGACAGACTACATTTGGCTGATTTGACAGTTACTGGTGCCTTTTATGATATCAAGGTGACGACTGACTTCTGACACATTAAGATTTGATAGTAATACTACTACTGCCCCCCAATTGTGCAAAATTAATAAAGAACTGCATCAATGTCAAATATGATTATTGGTTTTGTTCGGCCAATACTTATAATTTTTATTATATTTGTATTATTTATGTAGCATAAAAACACAAAGATAGAAAAGCTATAAAAAATAATATATGTTAATTAATTAACAAAAAAACCAACTTCGACTCTCATCAAAACTCATGTTGAATACATCATTTCCATAAATATATATAACAACCTACTCTTAGACCCAGTAATCATACACTGAAAATTTTATAATCATCGGTCCAGCAGTTTTGGAGTAGTGTAGCAAAGATTTAGTAGTTCTTATTACGATTACAATACTTGCCTTAATAATATAATAATAACATTACCTAAATAACTGTTTTTCAAAGTACCAAGTCTCAATGCAAATTTACTTATAAAAAAGATTACTTAAAATTACGTATTTTGAAAATGTATATTTTGGATTTGAAATAGGAAATTTGTGTTTAATACAAGCTTTTAAAATAAATAACTTCTCTGATAGAAAAATCAAAAAAAGCTGGAAGTTATCCTCTGTCAGCCCATTAAGGATTGTCTTGAAATGTTACAAACTATAGATAAACCGTTATAAACTTGACCCTCCTGTTGGTCTGCGAACGCAGGGCGGGTGATGCGATTGGCTATAATGATACGACAGCGCTGTCAGCGGACAGTGACAGACTAGCTGAATGGTTGTCGCTCCCGCCTCGCGTCCCGCAGACCATCAGGAGGGTCAAGTTTTTCCTATAGATAAATTAAGGATCAAAACTTACATTTTCAGAAAAAAAAGTTTTATTCTAGACAATTTATCACGTTAATTAATTTTATTAAAGTGCTTAGTGCTTATGTTTATTTTATTTACTCTAGCATTGGCCTATGACGATTTTTAGTAATGGTATATTTACTTATAATAATTATTGTGGCTAGCAAGGTATATTATGTAATTAGATCTTAAGAATTATAGGTTATGAACAGTATATTATAGTAGTAGTAGTAATTTCATTAAAAAGGCTTGCCTTTTCTTAGCTGCTTTGTTTATTTATATAATTATTGCTTGGTTTAGTTTTTGTCCTGTTCAATTTTTCTTGATAAATACCTCTGATTACTAGTTAGTATTTGAATCTATATATATTAAACTTACAACTTATTCCATACAATTTGAGGTATAATAGTGCCTATGTGGATTTACGGAATTTCTTAACCACTGAATATATAATATTGTTACATAAAAACATTTCTTTTTCCACAATAACAATTTTTTTATGATAGTATATTTTTAAGATTGTTTAAGAGGTGAGAGGTTAGTTTTAACTCCAACTGGCACCATAAACATTGAAGAAATGTTCCAAGATTATTTCCTTATAAAACTGATAATATAATATTTTATTGTTCGTCTGCGTTATATTAGTTGTAAACCTAATTTTAAATTACTATGTAGCATTGCATTACTGATATTTCGCAATATACGCATATAGTATGAAAAATTATACATTCAAAATTGTAAAAATATTTTTTAATGTGTTTAAACATACTTGGTAATATTTTATATTTAAGAATGTATTATTATTATTATATTATCTTATAAAACTCTTAAATCATAATTGAAGTAAGCATTGCAATCAAAAATATTTGAGAACTTAAACTCACTTGCAAAAAATACATAGTTTGTATTTCCTGTACCAGTACATAATATTTATGTTCAAAGCTCTTCTCTGCTATATTTATTTGTACATAATTTTCATAATATATACCTGTACTGTATTAGAGATAAATATTGTACTAAGTATGTAATTATTCTTAATGTTGTTATGAAACACTAGCTTTTCCACGACTAAGCCTGTGTGAAATTCAATTTTCATCAGTCCTGATGAAACCATGATTTTTCCGAAATTAAAAGTAGCCATTCAGGTTATTATCACCAAATCTATTCCAAATTTCAGAAAATTGATTAATTATTTGGAACATGAAAGGCTAACAACGTACTCTCACAAAACAATATCTGCCTTTAATCTAATAGTATGACATTGCCTGCATATTTTTTTTAAATTGCCTGGGCTCTAGGAAGTAAGTAATCAGTGACAAATTGTGTCGAGATTGGTTTAGCAGTAGACCAGTGTATTGGTGACAAGTTTGAGATATTTTCAATCCACAACAAAACGCCCCACTCAATCGCTTATGTTTCATTCGATTCGATTTTGACGGAGTGGAGCGTGTCGTCGTGGATTGAATATCTATAACGCACAAATACATTTCCCATTGAAAATATTAAGCAAAATTAGTTATATTAATTTGTCTTTAAATATTTGAAGCACTCTAATAACTCTGAAATAATCATGTACATTTTCATGGCAATCAAAGGAAGGACCTCATCAGTGCGATGAAGCTTCCAGACTCAGAACCATTAACACCGAGCGAGTACTGGGTCATAACAGATACATGGAAACAAGAATGGGAACGAGGCGTACAAGTACCAGTCAACCCTGATTCACTTCCAGCTCCCAAAGTGAAAGTCATTGAAAATCCGTTGCCACCCGACTTTCAGGACTTTAAATTGTAAGTATTCAGTGACGATCGAATGGCGTAGCGTTAGCGAGCCTGCCGTCGTGTGACTCTCACAACAGGAAAATGTTTGTGTGATGGGCATGAATGTTTTCAAGTGTCTGGGTGTTTTTAAATGTATTGTATATATGTATGTTAAACTAGCTGACCCGGAAAACGTTGTTTTACCATTAAGGATATAAAAAATTCCTTACAACCTACTCTCAAACACACCGAACATACACCAAAATTTTCATAACAATCGGTTGAGCCGCTTGGAGGAGTTTGGTAACAAAAGTGGCACGAGAATTTTATATATTACATTTATGTATATTTATAAGTTGTCTAGCACCCAAGCTGACAATTATTTATGGGCTTGATTATGACTCAACTTGGAACATTTATACCTACAGTTTCTGACAAATTTTTGCTCATTAGATAGGCTTCAAATTTATGAATGTGTGCGTAAGTGCCACGTGATATTGGCGCCACTATGGCCACCAAGCCAATATAGGCTTATTTGAAACTTCCTACAACTGCGTGCTATATTGCGAATCTTTAGTCATTCGAGCTTAAATGTAGTTTTTTCGAAGCCATTTATATAACTAATCTGAGTATAAAATTTACTCTCGTTTGGGCGAATCTGCCCTAAGCATTAGTAGACTAAGCTTATTTTTTTGTGATATGGTAGGAGGAAAAATCCTCATAGGATACCTACTGGTAATGCCCGACACCATTGAGAATGGTGCCCAATGACCTACAGATTAAAAAACCTCCCTTCCGCCGCACAATCTACCGGGTACTGCTGACGCATTTCTTCCAAAAATAGTAGTCTAAGCTAATCCATATTAAAAAATATACAGTTCAAGCATAAAGGAATAATTTATGTTAATGTTGCGCTTTTGCAGGCCTAAAGATAAATACATACATCTATCTCGCGACGCTCACTACAAGTCAGATCAGCACTTTCTCAGTTCCACCCCTGCAAGGGCTGAAGCATCATGCGCATATGACTTGGATGCGACGGATACAGCATGGCTCAAATTGCTGAATGCAGAAAGAGCACGAGCTGGCGCTCCTTCTGTTACCGAAGACCAGCTCGAGAGGGTGATTGAAGAATTAGAGGTAATATTTGTTGTTCTTCTGTGTTGTTATTTCGTCGCCTGCTTGTATTTATTTAACATCAGAATATAACGTATTTTGGTACTTAGTCATAGTGTTAAGGCGGTTCATGCGTTAGTATTATGCTTGAGTCAAAATTGTCTATTTTCGACGTAACATTAGAGTGTCATGTGTTCAATTATTATTGATTAGATAATTGCCATCATATTATTTGGCATTTCATAATCTAGTTTTTGTCTCAAAAATATTTGAAAATATGTGTATAACTTTCTCATTAGAAAGTCTAAGTTAAAGGCTAATTACTCACTTAGCGGTGGAAGCTCTATTTTGATGCAAGATATTTGCCATGTTTCATAACACAGACTTATAACAATGACATATTTAGAAAATTAATAACATTTACTAAAAAATGTCTCAAAAAAAAAACACGATTTTCCTAGATTTTCATTCAAGAACCATAAACCGAAAAGTGACATTTTTAGCATTTTGCGATAAATTAAACGTATTATTTTAGGATTAAATCCAAGATATTTTGTTATTTCTGAATTATAGTAATTTAATTCAATTAATATTCAATGTTACTGGTTATTTACTATTTTAATAAGTTGTATATTTATTTTACTACAAATTTTTTTGTAATACCATTTTCCGCGCAAAATTGCGTCTGTGGGGACGAATTCCTATTTTGTATGGACCGAAACGCTAGGCACGCCGCGCTGCATAAACGCTCTTAAGTGTGTCATAATTACGTTACAATTCACTATAACAGCTACAGTTTTGTATTAACTATAAAAGCTAATAAAATCCTCATGGATTTTTCTTCCATAGATTTGTTTAGCTATCTGCGGTCGGTTTCTAGACTATTACTATCTATCTCATTTATTTTATTATTGGTGATCCAGTATGCCTTACAAATTTAATTTATTTAGATGGCGTTAGTCCTGCCTAAGAACCTAATAATACGAATCGAAATTTCCTCGCAGAGGGATATGGCTCGTATAGCTCAGCGGTTAGAGCACCCAGCCGCGAGAGATGGGAGACGCGGGTTCAAATCCCGCTGCGAGTGAAAATTTTTGATTCGTATTTAAATTTATAGGAATTATTTCCTAAGTGTGTAAAACACTAATCAAAAAAGATAATCAGTATGCCTTAATTGAAACAGTTCAGTTAATGTATGGTAAATTGTCCAAATTACTTTTTGTTGAGGCTTGTTGATAAACTGCATTTGTATACTGCATGGAAACACATATAATCTGATGTCTAATAATTTATTTACTATGTTTCTGCTGTATCCAAGCAAACTTTAAAGGGTTTGAACTTACAGAAATTTATAGGTTGCCGCCTAAAATTTTTAACGAATTTACTTCATGACTTAACTATTTAATTACAGGTTCGAACATGGGACAAAATCCAAGCCATCATGAAATCTGAAGAAGGATTAGGCATTGAATATGATGAGAACGTTATTTGTGACGTTTGTCGATCGCCAGATTCTGAGGATGGAAATGAAATGGTCTTCTGTGACTCGTGTAACATTTGTGTGCACCAAGCATGCTATGGCATAACAGTTATCCCTGATGGTATGTAATACTTAACAAAAACTTTATGAATAGATATTTTATAGTGTCACTTACTTAAATGATTTGTTTCGTTTCAGGCCAGTGGTTGTGTCGACCTTGTGGAGCTGGGATTAGACCAACTTGTGTATTGTGTCCCAATCTTGGTGGGGCAATGAAATGCACACCATCAGGACACAAATGGGCCCATGTAAGCTGCGTACTTTGGATTCCAGAAGTTTCCATTGGCTGTGCAGAAAAAATGGAACCGATCACTAAAATAACCTCTATACCAGCATCACGTTGGTCGTTAGTTTGTGTTTTGTGTCGTGAACGCAAAGGTGCTTGTATTCAGTGCTCGGTAAAGACTTGTAAGACGGCTTATCATGTCACGTGCGCATTTAAACATGGACTAGAAATGCGTGCAATAATAGAAGACGAAAATGCTGATGATGGTGTGAAACTACGTTCATATTGTCAAAAGCATAGTGTTAATTCCAAACAAGAAAAATGCCCTGGTTCTGGATCAGAAGAAGAAGAAGTAAAGAGGAAGAGGCGAAAAGATATGACGTCAGAAGAGAAGACACAAGCGCGGGCGGCGCGACTTCAAGAAATAGAAAGAGAGTTTGATCGCCATGTCAGTGTAAAAGATATTAGTACCCATCTTTTAGATGTTGATCAAGATGCTATCAATTATATTTACAATTATTGGAAATTAAAGAGAAGGTCTGGACATAACCGTCCTCTCCTACCTCCTAAATCAGACGACAATGAGCTCTTAACACACAGGCAAGAGCAAGCAGATCTTGACAAAATGAAAATGTTTGTTCAGCTAAGGCAAGATCTTGAGAGGGTTCGGAATTTATGTTATATGGTCAGCCGAAGAGAAAAGCTCTCACGCACATTCTTTCGCATGAGAGAACAAACATTTCACAAACAAATAGCAGTTTTAACTACGGATCCAACAATATCAGGTCCAGATCTTGCTGCTATCCTGGAGGCTAATCATGGCCCATCGATTTATGATAGATTATATTCACATCCAAATGCTCCTGATCATAAAAATGATTTTGACGAAATGCTTGCTCGTATAGCTCCTCAAGACTCTGGCGATGAGAAAAAGAAAGATCGTAATGGGCTGGTTCGGGGCTCAAGGTCTGCAAATCCATATAAAAAGAATTATGTAAATGGTTCCCATAGAAGTGGCAGCTTATATAGTGGCTATTCTAGTGAAGAAAGTGGCGGTGAGGTTGGTCGTTCTAGTAAATATCGTGGAAGAGCTATTGGTTCAAGTACTGACGATAATGGAAAGAAATCTGCTTCATCTCCAAAAAAGAAAGTTTCTCCAAAAGGAAAGGGCAAAAAATCACCTAAAAAGATTGAAAGAAAAAAGAGGAAGGTACCGCAATCTAAAGCCGTTGTAGAAAGTAGCAGTGAAGATGACACAATAAAGAGTAGAACAAGGAAAAATAGAGCCCACAGTAAGACCTTACAGCAAATGGAAAAAGAAATGACCGCTGGTAAAATGGGCCAATCTGGTACTGATAGTGATGATCTACTTCCAATTAGAACCACAAGAAACAGTAAATTTCCAGTGGATATATATTCAGACAGCAGTGAGGCTTCTTCAGTTAAAGAAGAAATTAAACCTGAAAAATCTACTAAAACTAAAAATGATAAATCGAAATCAGAAAAAACAAAGACTGCAAAATCTGGTACCGAAAATGATTCGCAGCAACCGTTACCACGGACAAAAGCCGCAATGAAAGAGTTTATTTCAAGTCAACCTGAAAAGAAGACAGTCCCTGTGGAAGATAAACCAGCTCCTAAAAAGAGAGGACGAAAGCCTTCGAACAAAGAGAAGAAGCCGCCAGTAAAAATAAATGAACTTGAAGAAGAAGCAAAGGAGAATAAATTAGCAAAGCAAAAAGACAATCCTACAGACTTAATTGTGCCACAGAGGCAGGCTGCTAAGAAGGCTTCAGAGAATATGCGTTCAACTACTGCAGTTAAGAAAGAAGAATCTACTTCAGATAAACAAGTTAGTGGAGATGATTCTAAATCTAAACCTAAAATAAAATCAAAAGGGAAAGAAGTAAAAGATATTCCAGAAAAAGTAGGAAGAAAAAAATCTTCCAAAGAACAAGACAAAGAGCTTATAGCTTATGTTCCTCAAAGACAAGCTGCTAAAAAAGCAGCAGCACACATCAAAAGTGGTTTAGGAAGTAAAGCTCCAGTCACAGAAGCTATTGATAGTGATAAAAAGAAAGATACAGAAAAGACAGATTCAAAACTTTCACCTAAGAAAGAAGATAAAAGGTCAAAATCTCCACAGAAGGAAAGTTCTAGTTCGTCATCAAATTCTAGTAGTAGTAGCTATTCCTCATCATCAAGTTCAGAAGAAGAGCAAGAGAAGCCTGAAATTAAGCCAACAGCTAAAGCAAGAGAAATTAAGCCTGGTCCTAGGCAACCATCTATGTTTTCACCACCAGGTTCTAGACCCACAGTGGACTTGCCCTTTCTTGACAAGGTGTCAAGGCCACTGTCTTCAACTAGTGCCTCGAGTGATACTGACAGCTCTAAAGCATCCAGATTTTCTGAATCAGGAAGTCCTTCTCCCAGACGTCCTCGTCGAAGACGAAAAAGAAAAAGTGTGTCATTTGATGCATCCCTTCGCAAGGCCCCAGAGAAGAAGCTTAAAACTTCCGATCAGGGGTCCGAGTGCAGGGTACCATCACCGACTGTTGAAGGAGAGGAACCGAGCAGACCCAGCGACACGCGTGCTGCCACGCGTGCTCGGACCAGAAGCACTGCTTCAAGCGGAAATATGCCTAATAAGTCTGATACCCGACAGAGAAAATCATCTAAAGACGACACAGGACATTCCTCTACACCAAATAAGATTTCCAAAGAGACCATCCAGCCCATTGAACCTACAACTACGAAACGGAAAGAGAACGAGGAGGTAAAGAAAGAATTAGACATACCTGTTGAGGTCTCCACCAATGAAAGAAAAACAACTAAATCTGTAAAACCTAAAGATCGAAGTGTGTCAATTGAAGAAAAAGTTAAACAGAATGTTAGTGAAACTACACCCCTGAAGCGGACAAGTCCACGAAAAAGTACTGAATCAAAACATAAAGTTGCTATTAATAGAAGAATGAGCATAAAAGATCCGCCCACTAAGGAAATTTTAACTCCTCCAAAAGAAAGTTTACAAATATCAAATCAAGAAAGAAATTCTAGTAGGCGAAATTCTCTAGCTACAGACAATCCTAGTGTATCACCTGCTAAGAAAGTAATACCCACTGAACCTCCATCTGCAGATATGATTGAAAAGAAGCTTCCTCCTGTGATTGAGGATGACTTTCCTGACAATGACAAAAACTGGTTACCCAAGGCGCCAAGCCCTAATGTCCATCCACCACCAGTTGAAAAACCTGGAGATCATGAAAAGTATATGACCGAAGATAAATCTTTAGATTCAGATTGTACAGATAAAAGTAGCATAAAAATGATAGCTAAAATACAAGCAAACCTGAATGAAAATACAATGATAAAATCACCTAAAACTCCAATGGATGCAAGAACAATTGAACCTCTGGATGTTGATGCTTTATCACGTACAATAAGAAAACGCTCCATTATTGATGTTGAAAAGAAGTTTATTGCCCAAGATTCAAGCCACGTTCAGGGTGTGGAAATATCAAAGAGTGCTAAAATACCTTCGGCCATCAATCCCTTCCCAAATAGATCTGTGTTTTCACCAAATAAAGACACAGAATTATTTGAGTTTGATAATATGTTAGCTGTGGATGATGGATTCAATCACGAGGAAATAATGAAACCATTCACATCATATCCTGAGTTCTTTTTCAAAGAAGATTCAAAAGAGCAAGGGGTTCAAGAAACATTGAATTTAGTGGATAGGCTTAGGATGCAACTTAACACTAAAAAAGCGCCTATCGGAAATTCAGCTCAAGACGATGGAGTGATTAACGATAAAATACAAGAAGATGAAGATACTCTCAATATTGATAAAAATGAGCATAGTGTATTAGGAAATAAAACTGCTATATTAGGTAAACATGATCAAAGAGAATCTCCAAAAGACATTCGATCAATAAATCATTCTTCAGAGACCTCTGAGTGTCTTGATGCACCTCAAGATGCAATTTCAGACAGCAAAGAAGCCACATTGCCCATAAATAGCAATGACAAATGGGTTGATATGTCACATAATGAGTCTCACTTAGAGCCAAATGATGGAGTAAAATACAATATAACTCCATTTACTGAAGATGTTAAGGAACCTACAACTGTCCAATCAAATAATTCTGCATCAGAAATAGGAGACTCCATATCTCTTTCGAAACAGAGTGATGACTCACAATCATTATCAGTGGTAGATCACTCAGTACACAGCAATGACCAGGAGCTCACTCAAGATAATCAAACATATGACAACAATAACTCTATGATTCATTCGGATTGCGCTACAATATCGTCGCCATATATAGGTCCAAGAGAAAGTAAAATAACAACAAGAAGATCTTCAGCCTCTAGTACAAATTCTGAGGGTTCAGTTTGCTCTCAGAAAGCTGAAGTAAAATCTCATCTCAGTACTTGTGAATCTCTCCAAGGAACTTTAATACCTGAGATCGATGCATATCCTTTACCAGCTTATTCTTGTCGCGTTGAACCTACAATGCCACTGAACCAATATACGACGTATCCACCTGATGCATCACCATTTTTGAGCTCAATGGGATCATTGCCTTTGTTTGGACCAGGCCCTTGTGCTTCATCTCAGTTAACTTTGCCATCGCCGACTTCTGGAATTTATGGTTCTGGTTTACCCTATGCTGCAAGTCCCCTAATACCACCACTGACTAAACCAGCATTCCCATTGTGTGCTGCTTTCACTACTTCGTCGCAGAATATCGCGTTGACAACCGCAATGATAGCATCGCCTACCCCTAAACAACTTGATTCATCGCCCGATGACATCAAAGTCAGCGAAAGTGACAAACTCTCAATACATGTCGCTTCGAGTCCCAGTATTAGTGTAGACTCCTACAATGAGTCAAGTAACACAAGAGCGCCGACGAAAATATCTAATGATAGCAGTGAAACGGTAATGAGTTTGACGTCACAGGATACGAAATGTTCTCCAAAAGCAGTACCAAAGAGTGTTTCGAAATTTTCGGGTAAATCACCAGGAAAAAGTCCTGGTATATCACCTAAACATAGCGATGGCTCCAAAGCTACTAAGAGGTCCAGTAACAGAAACAATAGAAGTCAAAGAGGCAGAGGTCGATCTAAGAGTCGTGGGCAAAGTTATCAGTCTGGGGACTTTACTGGTAATTCTATTCAAAGCAAACTTGTTGGCACAGTATATGATTTTGATGAGGAAATTGCAAATGATGGAGTTGACCTTAAGGCATTGAGAGAAAGACGAAAATCTGTAGACATAAGGGAGGACAGGAAATCAGAACACTCTTATAAGGATTCCTCCCAGTCTCCTCATGCTACAAGTCCCATCTCAAGCGTTAAGAGGCCCTTAGTAGAACCAAAAGACATTAGATCTAGTACACCTGAACCCACAGAGGAACCGCAGTCACCTCTCAACAGAAATAGTTCTGATAGGGGACCAGGTTTCACACAAGTTCAACCAGTATTGCCAGGTCCTGTTGATATGCGCGCATCCTATAATCCATCTGAAAATCAAGCTGCGGTGACAGGTGACGCTTATCATAGTCACCTGTTAGACTTCGCCAGTGGCACGGCAGACCAACAGTATGTAGACTTTGATGAAGAAATGGAGAAAAAACTACACTATGCACTTATGGCTACTAGCAAACCCAAACTGGGTACTGCAGCGGCGCCAGCAGTGCAAGAGATCATCACGCCACCTAAAGAGGCTGTCATTCCTCAGTTACCAAAAGTGTCATTAAGTGACTCCAGAAACCAGCTCAAGGTGAAGATCAAAGGCCCATTCTTAGATGCTAACTATTCAGCCAGTTGTTCAGTGCAGCCTGTCGCACAACAACCGCCGCCGCCAGCGCACGACCCGAGCACGAGCATACTGAATATATCTAACAGTTCCACTAGTTCCATGAGTGGCTCGACCAATCTCCGCCGCATGAGAAAGAAAGAACTGTTACGTCAATACTGGACACAGGACATGAACATGGATGACCCCAGTGTATCAACGATGGGCATCGTACCGCCGCCCGCAGCACCGCAGCCGTTGCCTCGCGCTGTGATTACTATCCCGAAAGCGGTAGCTTCGATGACCAGCATTCCCACTAGAGAAGACTATAAAATAATTGATACGCCAGTGGAAAAGAAAAAGCGAAAGACCACGAGTGGGCTTTCTCGCGAACTCAGACATTTAGAAGTAAGCATGAATGTCGATATTGACTCATCTGATGATGTTAAATTGTCTAGTTTCGCTGGTAGTTCGAGTCAGGCGCATAAACGCCGTGGTCGAGTGACCACCAAACCGACTCAGAACAACACTACGACACCTGTTGCACCTAAACTAAAAATAAAGTTTGGTTCTAATAGTGTCCCTCAAGTGAACGAAGAACCATCCGTATTTCAGTTCAGACCACCGAAGAAGCGAATACAGAGCATACCAAAACCGAGCTTGGAAGATTTAAAACGCGAAAGTATGAAGTACCGACGTTTGGTAATGGCCAATTTCGAGGAAGACGAAAAAACTAAAACACACAAACACAAACTCAGTAAAAATGAGAAACGCAAAAAGAAAAAGGAAAAAAAATCCGAGAAGGAGAAACTGCAAGTGATCAATAAAGAAACTGAGAGTGCTACGAAGTTGATAATAAAAAAGATAAAAATAAAATGCAACAAAGAGGGGAAAGGTAAGCTAGTGAACTGCGAAGGAGGTACGATAGCCGGCGCGGTGGCGGCGGCGCCGGAGCCGCCGGTCGACCCCCTCGAGTTTGACCCCAACAAGCCGGATCCGTTGGCCTTCGACTCGCCGCTGAGCTCCGAGGGCGCGTCCACGCTGCGCAGGATACGCACCGACAAAGTGACCCCCATTCGGTTAAAACGCAGTCCGCAGGGCTCGGGCTACGTGATGGAGGCCGGAGCGGAGCTCGCGCACTCCTCCGCGGCGAGCGCGCCATCCGCCGCGCCCGCCGCCGTGGCGTTCCCCGTCAATAAACACTGTGAAGTGAGGTGATACGAGCCGCGCAAACGGCGGTAAACATTCAAACGAACATTGAAATTTCTTGTACAGTCATGGGTACTAGGTAGTTGTAAATATTAAATTAATTCAATTTCTTTAGACTCTTGATGTAGTTTATTACATTATTTATTTGTATAAATGGAAAGCTCAATGTCTAACTTAAAGTTATTCAAAGGTGTATAAAATTTTTGTGCATTCTTTGATGCACAAGTAAATCCTAATATTACTTAGTTATTATATAATTATATTTTTGTTAATGTTACTATGTTACTTTATGCCTCATAATAAGGAATCTCATTAAGTATATTATCGTCATTGCATTCATCGATTTATCACACGTTAGAAGAATTGTATTCTTTACACTGCTCTATCACAAAGTACATCACAAGCATAGCAGTATTTCACGTTTAGGTTTTCTTTGATATGAAAGACATTGTTTTTATATGTTGAATGTGTTCTCAGTATCAGTGACATTAATTATTGTTTATAGAGTTAACTTAAAGCTAGAATTTTTTACATTTTAAGACCGGTTTATTTTGGACAGACACATATTTAAAAAATCAATTTTTTAGCACAATATCATGTTACTATGTCAGGTTTCTGTATGTCTTTTGTAGTACAGTACACTGAAAAATGATTGAGAAAATTATGATTGCATGTAAGAAAGAGCTGGGCTCTATCTGCATATTTTTTTTCTAAAATTAGACATTTTATAATATATGTTAATTTTTATGTAAATATGTAATTAGATTTTTACAGTTAAATAATAATTATTTAATAAACACCTATTTTATTAACACAAAAACGTATATTAGTATGTACCATGATTTTATACTATTTTACAGTATATTATTTTTTATTAAAATAAGTTTCAATGAAGTGCAGCAACAGCACACTTCATGAAAAATGCATGAAACAAAGTCATTTTGATCATAATTTTGTTTTTGTAAGAAAGTAAATATTGCTGTTGTCTACACACGTAGAGCATTCCTAACACAACAAAGCAATGTTGTATTTTCAAAATAGAAATTACTTTTCTGCATTATTTTATCTTTTACACTATAATTTTATTGGTAGCATTAAAAATATATACCTAAAGTATATTTGCATTTATTAAAATGATGAAATGGTTTAAGGATGAACTAAGAAATTATTAAATTTTGTCTTTTATTATAATTTAATATATTGTTTTATTAAATTTCAGATGGTTATGACATTTGTATTTGCATATCATTTTAAATCAAATAATTATTTATAAGAGTATCTTGACGACGTAGACTGTACTGACTCCAATTTTTTAATTACCTTATTATAAACTAGGGTTAAAATAATGACGTAAACTGAAAATACTAATTAAATCGATCAAATAACAAAAAACACTAATCTAAATATAAATCATACAAATTTTCGTTTTGCGAGAAAGGGATAGAAGACCTTCCCACTCCAAAGTTGAAATTCCTGTAACTTTGTAAAATCTCTGATGGATTTTAATATTTATTTAGTGTACGTCACTATTTTAATCCTATTTTATAGTAAAGTAATGGTTTTAATCAAATTCAAAAGTAGTGTAATACGCAATTGGACTGACTGGCATGTCAACTTTATTATATTTTGTATACACCTCTGTGCAATATTTGGCAATACTCATCGGGATAGTCAGGGCTTAAACGCCTAGATGGTGTGTGTTAGTTCTAAGGGTATGTTTGTTAAGTGTAATCTTGATTCTATTTAGGGTTCCGTACCCAAAGGTAAAAACGGGACCCTATTTCTTGACCAGCTTTTGTTTCTTGAACCGTGATAGACAGCTGAAATTTTCACAGTTGATGTATTTCTGTCGCTGCTATAACAAAAAATACTAAAAAGTTGGATTAAATTTATATAAAGAGGCCTCCCTTACGACAAACGTGATTTTTTTTGCTTGAAATATTTACAATTTCACAATTATTCACAAAATTAAAGTGAAACAAATATTTAAGGCCCCCATACCACGAACGTAATTTTTCCGCCGTTTTCATAGTCAATGGTACGGAACCCTTCGTCCGACTCGTAGTTGGCCGATTATTTTGAAGTATTTTTATTACATATTTATGCCACGTGACTGGAATAACCATCAGTGATATTTTGCGCCGCAAAAATTAAAAAAAAAACGCATACGTCCGTTTCAATCTTGCCTGCCGATGATTATTTATAGTATAATTCTTTTATTATGAAACAATTGTAAAAATCTTCGTACCTGGCGAGAAATATATTTTTTTTTGTATTTCAATTTACTATCAGGAAGAAATTATTATATGTGTTTCAACGGACACTAGGCGTAAAGTATCGCAAATGTGGATTCAGTTAAATGTCTATAGGATTTTGATGTTAGTGGCCTGAGCAGAAGTTTATAGGCGCCACCATTGCTTCAGAGTCCCATTCGGAGTTTCAATTGATTTTCTGCAAGATAGACATGTAGTATGGATTTTCATCTATAAAACACATTTATATGATGTGTATTTCAAGTTGCCATTGCAATTTATATATCTTTGAATTGGCCGCTCATCGCAAAATAGGTTTGAACTAATCAACTGTTGAAACATCTGTTGAAAATCCAAAAGGGATTTGGAAACAGTGGAAGTCACCATTGATGAAACATATTATTAATGACAAGCACTAAGTGACGCCACGCATGTATTTTAAGGTTCCGCCCTAAAGCATCATTTTTAATTTGTCAAAACTGTAAAATGGCGCTAGTGTAAGCGACCGACAGCGCTATGTGTTGTCAGCAGTACCGAAATGTTGCGGGCGGTAACGACTCGCCATGTTTGAGAAAGTTTTGGCTTCAACATACATCACATATTTCCCGTCCTCTTAGCGTAGCGTATTTCGTCATTGGTCAAGGCTTTGCTCGAGGGCAATGATATTATATATAAAAAAGAGGCAGATCTGGGACAAGCGCGCGCATTGTAAAGACTCAAAAATATTATAATTGTCTCATTTCGTAGTTAGTCGAATCGAGCGCACTGCGCAAGCACGAGCATGCCGCATCGTTTTGTATGTTTCGAAAGTGCACCAATTATCACTCAAAGATAAACAAAACCCAAGGAATTTGAGTATGCTAAGATACTTAGATTATTTAGTATATTTCAATTAGTTTTGCGAACAATCTAATAAATAATGCACGCCATATTCACGTGAAGAAAGAGAGCGATCTAGTTTTCAAGCGAGAGCGATTATGTTGTCTCTTTCGTTTGCGGGCTGTTTCGTATCTTTTGTTCTATTTATCAGTGAAACTTGTGAATGTTTACGTACGTGTGTAATGCGGGTGTGACTGTGTGCGTGTAGCTGTAGATTGCTCGGGAGTTCGGCACAGATTTCAACACGATTTACTATGAACGTAACGTATCTTGTATTATAATATCATTGCTCGAGGGACTGACATCTATAACATATCGAAACCCCCATCACATTTTTCATACTTTATGTTCTGTATATCAGTTATTTATTATGTTATCGTGGGTAAAATTAGCTTAATATAACTCAACATAATAATTATTATCACATTGATGGAAACAATTAGTCACACGAAATCTTACGTATTTTTGTAATTTAAATCGTTCTGTGCACACTTTTTGTAAATATTATTATGTATATTTGGAGATTATAAATGTTTAGTGATAACAATTTCAAAATGATTCACTTGATATATTTAAATCAAGTATATTGAATAATAAGTACTGTCATGGAATGAAAAGGTTCGCCGATTTTCAAATTGATTCATTTGCACGGGTCGATTTCACTGGTATGTCGGCATAATGGACTCTTGCAGAGGTAGTGCAAGCGAAAACCTTTTCATTCCGTGGCTATACGTAGTGTTACAGATGTGTATTGATCAGTGTTTAACCATTAATTATTGTAGTTAATTCGGATATCGTGCATGCATTCAATGTTTACGAATAATTAAAAATAAACCCCAGACATGAGCTTAATCGTGGTATTAAATCCTTTTTGTAATCTAATTGGTCATCAATATAACTGTATAAGTAACTAAGGGCTAAGCAAGGTTGAGGCACCTTGCTAAGCGTAATTAACTCAGAGTTACATAGTAGTTCTGGGTTTAATTGTTATTATGTCTAGCGAGATTGACTTTAACTCTGGTTAAAAAATGTAAATATTTAACCCACTGTTTGGTACAGGTGGGCCTAAACGTTTTTGAATTAGCGTATTTTTCATAATTTAACCTAAAATGTACAGAGCCACACAATCTGACACTAACTCCCTGATTAAACCCGGGTACTCTATAGGAAAATGCAACTGACCGACTGACTGACTGATTTATCAATGGACGGAACGGTCTTAAATTTGGCATACATCATTCCTGTCATAATACTATCATAGGATTTTGAAAATGTAAGTGAAAAATATATGAGGGCACGTGTGCAAAGCCATACAAACAAAGCAAAGCAAACAAACTATAAACTTGTGCGAGATGAAAGGGTCATATTTCAAATAATTGCAGCTATATACGTGTGCATCATACTAATTTAATAAACGTGGATTTCTTTCAAATGGCCTAACACCTAATTGTCATAAAACTCAGCACAGCACTTGTAATAAATTATGTTAAAACTTTATACTGATGTTAAACCTTAAACATATTTAATCAAAATCACTACAAAACATAATCAAATGTGCTTTCAAGTCAAGCAAAAAATGATATTTTCACATTGTTAGTTGTACGGTTTTAGAGTCTGTAAATTTAGCGCCTCTCGAAATAATACTACTCTTTTCAAAAACCAATTACCTACTCGAGTAAAATGATAACACTAGACTTCAGAAGTAGTGCTATCCCTTTCACAAATAAAGTCGTGAAAGGATACTATTTCTAGACGCGCTAAAGAAGAATGACCAAAGATGGTGTCAAGTTTTCTCAAGAATCAAAACAAAAATATTTTAGTACAATAAAATTATGTTTTTTAAGAACCTTTTGTATTAAGAATTTGTTTTCATATCCGGGCTGTAATTTTGCATACTAAAAGTTACTTTCTTTTCAATGCACATTTCCTGCTATACGATTTTATTGAGAAGTCCAACTTGTTTATTTGCCTATAACTTTGGAGTCCGGAAGTTAATTATAAAAATAATGGTTATACGAGTTTACTAATAGCATTATCCTTTAGACTCTAAAACTGTATCGCTACCATTATATGCAGGGGTAGAGTTATGACCAGAACTATTAATTTTATTTACTACATTAATATTATTATTGTGTTAGGAATTTGAGTACTTGGCGTCTGATTATTAAATTATTTACTAAGTTATGGTTGAATTTACGGCACTCGCTTAGTTTGCGTGTTTTAATCGACAGTGGAAATTATTAAAGCTTTAAATCCCCGTTTAGTCAATAGTTTATTATCCCGTCCAATCACAATCCCGTTTAATCACTGAGCATTAAATCCACGTTACTCAAAAGTTCATTATCCCGTTCAATCACAACCCCGTTTAATCACTGAGCATTATATCCCCGTTTAGTCAATAGTTCATTATCCCGTTCAATCACAATCCCGTTTAATCACTGAGCTAAAACACCACGTTAGTAAAAAGTTCATTATCCCGTTCAATCACAATCACGTTTGATCCCTGAGCATTATATCCCCGTTTAGTCAATTGTTCATTATCCCGTTCAATCACAATCCCGTTTAATCACTGAGCATTATAACCCCGTTTAGTCAATAGTTCATTATCCCGTTTAATCACAATCCTGTTGTAATCACTGAGCATTAAGTCCCTGTTTAGTCAACAGACATAAAGTTTATTATGCTATGTAAAAAATTCGCTTCCATGCCTTTCCGCTTCAGTGTAAATTGACCTTAATGCTGTATTATTCGTACTAGTGACTCGGCCCGAACGAAAAATTTAAAGCGTTAAAATTTTTGAAATTCTTGTTATTTTATTGTGCTCAAAATGTTGTTTTCAAGGATACAACACCAAAAGTTAAATAAATATTTTTTTACCCCATCAAATAACAATTGGTAATTTTTATGTAGTCATCGGCAGTGGGCCGTTAATTATTTATTCTACTAACAAGATTTATGGCAAACAAAAAACAAAACCCGTCCGTCCATCAAAATCAATTCAGCCGTTTAAAAGATATGATGTAATAAAGAAATTTACAAACATACATACAAACTAACATGCAAGATACGCGCGAAAAACAAAAGTTCAGAAGTATGACGAGTCTTGACCATTGATTAAACATATAAAGGATCAGCACTTAGTGACGTCACGCATGTATTTTTAGGCTCCGCCCTGAAGCATCCTTTTTATTTGTTGTGAACATACATACATAATAAAAATAAAAAAAAAACATACAGGCCGAATTGATAACCTCCTCCTTCTTTTGTTTTTCGAAGTCGGTTAAAAACTGTAAAATGGCGCTAATGTAAGCGACAACACGATATTTTTGTCAGTGGTGCTGAAATGTTGCGGAAGGTAACGATGCCATATTTGAAAGTTTTTTGGCTTCAACATACGTCACATACTTCTCGTCCTCTTAGCGTAGCGTACTTCGTCATTGCTCTGGACACACAGACTGACAAGAGCGTATCCACCCAAGTTAAATGCTTCGCTCGGTTAATTCCAAGTATTATCTCTGCGTTAATTGCCCAAATCAATCGCCTTTTATATAGACAGTGGCGCCTCCTGTACCCTTTTTTTTTTGCCAAACGACCTACGTGAATTCTAATACACTGCAAGCTAAATATAAGCTTTTAAAAAGAAGAGATACACAAAAGCCCCAATAACACCGAGTGATTAATTTTAGTTACGAGTAGACTTTGTAATGCTGTCTGTCTCTTTTTGGCAAATAACATGTTATGTGATTTACAATAAAAAAGATAGATTCAAATAATAATATTTAGGACTGGAGTTCACCAAGTAAGAACGATTTATTGAAACTATTTATGCCCCTTTTTAAATCGCATAGGTCATCTTCCAAAAGGGGACGACATTTCAACGGCAGTCAAATTCTCTGTCGGTAGTCAAAATTAATAAACCATACAATCGGTATTTGTACTATCAGAGATAGATATTAGACATAACTTGAATCTGTCTTGGATAGGGCAATTCCGTTTAATAATAATTATTTTCAGACGATAGTTATAAGCCATGATTAATTTTTATGTGAACTCCGGTCTTTCGGTATCGCACTTTGCTAATTTACATTTTAGAGCCAATTTTACAATTTTAACACTAATTTACGATTAATAATCATACCATAATATTATGGTAGAATGTAAAATGACCACAATCCTATGAAACATCTTACTTGTACCTACATTTTTATTAATTTAATTTAATTTAATTTATTTATTTATTAATTGTCAAAAGCACAAACTGCCCGCGGTACCATCACACTTTAACAGGCTCTCAATGATTACCTATTTACTGTGATTTGTTTAATCATAACGATTTAGTACCTAAATATTAAGATTTCGCGAAAGGATTTACCCTTTTTATGGAGATTCCGTTTATGGAAATAAAAAAAGAAACTATTATTATTTATTGTAAATACTTAAAGATACCTAAACTTCTTAAAAATTAGTAAAATGTTTTAATAATATCGATGTATTTATGTCATAATTAATACTTTGATAGGCAAGTAATGATTTGTGGTACTATAATATAGATGTGTTGTTTAGATTCGTGCTTTGAGCGCATGATTTAAAATTATTGAGTGTTTCAATTTACTGAGTGTTGATTGTCATAAGTGTTGTATGGAATTGTAACTTTATCGTAATTGACGTTACTAAAGATGGGTGTTGTTAATACGTTTATGTGTTAAATGTTCTTACGCAGATATAGCACATCATGGTAGTTCGACAGAGCCGGCCCAGATCTCTAAATTATTTCTCTACTGAAAAAATCTATTACTTTTTTAAGTAGTACCTAAGAAACCTAGATATTGAATGTTCATGTAGCTCTCAGTGTTGGTTTATTTTATTTATATGAATCAGAGTACATTTTTAAATTGCGCTGCATATTATTAGTATGATAAATTTAGATATAACTTTTATGTGCCACATCCGCTGAAAGTTATATAAGTGTTAGCTGTAAAATCATGGCTGAGGACTAGTCCAGTCATTAGGTTAAAAGAAATACATAATATACAACGTAACACTATATAATTATTATTTATGTCTTAGTCAATAAGCGACATAGATATTTCAATCCACGACGGCGCGCCCCACTCTGTTAAACTCCATATAAATCGAATGAAGCATAAGCGATTTTGACAGAGTGGGGCGCGACGCCGTGGATTGAAATATGTTATACATGTAAGAGATTAACATCTGATACCATTATCCGTTTAAGTATTATGATCAAAAATATTTCCAATGTTTAAAAAACTTAGCATGTTAGACATTAATTTTATTCGTTAAGTTGTACAAACTACTTATGTACAGTGTGTTAATGTATGTAGCGGATGTATCTATGCGGCGGAGCGGCGTCGCTGCTGCCGGCGGGAAGACAATGTGACGCGGGAGTTGTAAATATTGTACAAGTGGTCCTGTAAAATAACAAGTGTTTTCAATGTGCACATAGTCGCCTCATTCATTAAATAAATTTTTTAGATCAAATCTCTCGACATTTTATTTTACTCAGCTTTTTAGGGTTCCGTACTCAAAGGGTCAAAAACGGGACCCTATTAGTTATTATATTACTTCGCCGTCCGTCTGTCCGTCCGTCTGTCACCAGGCAACCTCTTCTACCTATTGAACCTTGAGAGTAACAAACTTGAAATATTCACAGATGCTGTGTTTCTGTTACCACTAAGTATAACAAAAAAAACTAAAAAATAGACAAAAGTATTTAAGGGAGCTCCCATACAACAAACATAATTTTTTTTTGCTTGTTTATTCTCGATATTGATAACGAGAACAGGAAGACGCTTAAAATATTCACAGATATTTAGTTTTGTGTTGACTTTAAGAATATAAATAGTTAAATTATAATAAAATAAAAAAAAATTTTGCTGGACTCCTTTGTTTTTGCTCGTTTTGAATTTGGTGGTATTGGTCTTGATAGTAAGGAACCCTCAGTGCCTAAATATTATAAGCTCTTAAGAAAAATCAAAACTACTGCCAGGTTCGGAAACCGAGAAGAACTAGTAAGAAACTCTGTACTTGCTCTTTTCAAAAATGTTATTATATTCGCTTAGCGTCTGCTGATACAGCGGTAACTAGCCACCGCCGAAGCCTCCCATCGGACCAGAACTGTGAATAGAGTAAAGTTAAAATTGTATAAAACCTCTTGGAAAGAATCAAATTCCCGACTCGTTTCGCGCGCACCACTTCACCAGGGAGGTGTTTAATGATATGTGCGACAAATCATATACCAGGCTTCTAAATAACCGAAAAACTAAAAATTCTACCTTTTGACTGTCGTTTGAAGTGTGGTTTGCTTATTTAGTTAATCAAAGGGCAGAATTGCCGCCGACTGCATTACAACAGTCCTACTGGGCACGGATCTCCTCTCTTCTCACGGATCTTTAAAAACTTTTTGATGAAATCTCAAGTTTGCAAGTTTCCTTACGATGATTTCCTGCACCACGACAGTTTTGCTATGAAAAGAACTGACTACTTTGAAAAGAATCTGTATGATACCAATGAACAGGAAATTATTTGAAGAATTAGGTATGTGTGGGGTTTCATGTGGGCGGTGTTCCTGGCATATTGGACCACAGATTCTTTGCAAGTAGCGGATTATAGCAAAATAAATTAATCTTTCTTGTTGATTAAGGATTTCCACAAAATAAAGCCGTCTTCTATTCAAAATTTCCTTTACCGTTAAAGCACTGATATTTAGTTTCCACACACCCATGACTGCAAAGTCGAGAAGAGAGAAAAAGAAGCCGAGATTCTCACTAGTGGCAGAGGCAAAGGATGAATCAATGTGTTAAATTGATTGATCAATCAATTACCAAGCAAGAAATATGTATGTTTATTTGATTTAAAAAAAATGAGCTATCACTTACATCATCCTTCTTATGGTCCAGCCGTGTGTGGGTGTGTGTGCTTGGAATGACAGTTACATCTAATGACGAAATACGCTCTAAAAGGACGGGAAATATGTGACGTAAGTTGAAGCCCAAAATTTCTCAAATATGGCGTCGTCATGATGTCGCTTACATTAGCACCATTTTACAGTTTTGACAAATTAAAAATGATGCTTCAGGCCGAGCCTAAAAATACATGCGTGGCGTCACTCGTCCTTTAGATGTTTAATCGCTGATTTTATCACTTAAGTACGCGTTTAACTGTCATACCATTCCACGCCAACACGCGGTAGTTCTAACTGATATACCTATCGTCCAATCGGCATGACCCTGCCGATTGGACAATAGGAAGGATAGTGTATGACCGGCTTAGACAGTGGCGCCTACATTTTTTCTACTCTCCTATGCTAAACTTTAAGTCCCACAAACGTACATACATATTTAAGAAGTCAGAATGTCAAAATGTTCTTAAGAATAAAGAGGATTCCACACGTTAACGTTACCGTTTACGTTAACGTTACCTAATTACTAAAAAACAGTTATCTAAAATCCGTTTAAGGATATTATTATTACCGGTACCTACATTAAAACAAAAATTACAATTTAGTAAGTACTTTTATCGATTTTAGTTTCGGATATAAATTAGAAAATTAAGATTTTCGAGCATCTTCTGGGAGACCTTTTTATAGAGAAAATTTTATCTAATAGATACCGAGTGTTTCTGCTTTGGAGCGAATTTAAATTAAAGACCCAAATACATGACGTTTAAAGTTGAAAGTAATTATCTTTATAGCTTAGGTCACTATAACAAAAATTGCTTAAATAGCCCTAAGTATACCTAATGCCCTTAAATTAAGAACAGCTGAGAATGATATCCTTGAGCAATCTATAACCACTTGTAGATATTCTTATCAATACGTATTGATTGATAAAATAATAGTTACGAATTATCGATCGTAGATTAATGTTTTGGAGTTAATGGAATTGTTTTATGGAATTTGTATAAAATCTTCAAGTGTAACCAAACAAAGTGTTATTTCTTGTCTTTTTTGTAAACGTTGATTAGTTTAAATCTTCAATAATGTTAGCGAAATCTTTAAGCACATTGTACCTACCTTTTATATTATTCATTATTGTGAGTGATTAAGTGGCCGCGTTCGATGCACACTACAAGAAAACATGGTGTCAAAAGAAAAAAGGCTTTTGTATCGGTAACGTATTGTTTTTTCTTCTTTAAGAGTGAAAAACACTTTGGAAATAACTGAACCTACAAACACCCGGTTTCTTGAACTAACTTTTACTGAGACGTAATCGCTAAATATAAGATCGCTAATAAAACTATTAAACGTTTCAGTAAAAGTTAGTTCAAGAAGTCGGGTGTAGATACCAAAGATTTAAATCGCTTGATGAGCCCTAAGCCTACATTGCGCACATCGAAAACGTCCACAAAAATACTGAGTGAGTGACCTCAGCATGCTGTAGTTGCACTTGTGACAGAGAGAGAGTGACGGACGTTGTCTACAAATTATTTGCTAGTTTTTTCACTGATAACTTACATCAAAATTGTGTAATTGTGCATTTACGAAAGTGTAGTAACAATACAAGAATTAATATAATATAAGGGGCAGTTCCCTCAGTCATCTACACTTATATATAATATATAATTAAAAATTAATAATTAATAATTAATAATTAATAATAATATTATAAAGAGGAAAGATTTGTATTTTTGGATTTTTGTATGTAACGAATAAACTCAAAAAGTACTGGAGCGATTTTAATCATTCTTTTTTCATTAGAAAGCTACATTATCACTGAGTAACATAGGCTATATTTTGTACTAGATTACTATAGCAATCTTTAGAAATTCCTATTAAAACCAACCGAAGGTGTAAAAAAATTAGCCATAAAATGTCTTTCATCGCATACGCTGCGAAGAGTATTAATGATAGGACAAAAAAATGTTCGACAATATTATAGAATATATCAATATCTACAAAAAACTTCACGAGACCATGTGTCTAACTATTGTAGTTACGTCACTATAACTACTTTTTTTACATTTAACAAATTGATAGAAATGCCGATCAAAATCAGACCGTGTTATTAATACCATTTATAAATTTTTATCCAAAAAAATAATTTAATATTCAAGACTGTCTCAATACCTGATGATTACTTTTTGAATTATTGAAATCGGACATTCCATTCAAAAGATATCATGAAATTAAAATAAAAACTGCGATAAAAAGCGCATCGAGTAACTAACTCTTCGTGATCCGCGCGGTCGGCTCCTTACGCAGTGGACGCAAGCGACATTGAATATTTCGAGTTTTGACGTGACAACGTCTTATAAATCGATAGAGCCGGTTGCACGCACGAAAAAACATGACTCATCCGGCGTTACCGGCGTTACCTCGCTCATGCGGCGTTATCTCGCGAGCGCGGAACGAGCGACAAAGAAGACGTTGTCACGTTCAACTATCGTCAGTAAACCGACTTTACAGGCAACCAATTTTTTTTAACACATTTTTATGCTTCGTAAGAAATTAAAGCCCTCCCAATATGTGTAATGGTACAAGACTATTGATCAAAGAATTAAGAGATAATGTGATTGTAGCAACTATCATTACGGGTTCCGCGGCCGGTCAGCTCGCACATGTTCCGCGGATCCCGATGATACCAACTGATTTGCCCATATATTTTAAAAGGTTACAGTTCCCTTTAAAAATATTCTTTGCCCTAACAATAAAAAAATCCCAGGGACAAACTTTTTCCATAGTTGGTATCGACTTATGGAAAGAGTGCTTTTCCCACGGGCAATTGTATGTGGCACTTTCGCGAGTAGGATCACCTGAAAATCATTACGTTTTGTTGCCACCTACAAATACCACAGCCAACGTTGTGAATGTGTACAGGGAGGCTTTAAAATAAGCATACAATTTTTTTTTAATTTAGTCATTCATAGTCGTTTTAATTAGCATGCTTATAACTTAAATATCTGTACCTTTTTATGTCTACCCGTGCGAAGCCGGGACGGGCCGCTAGTACTTAATATGCCTTATGCATTACCATCAACACATCATTTATCTTATAATAAACAATGTGGAAGAACACATACAACCGGCCTTATCATTTATTTCGTCTTACCTCAAACTCTCTTTAAACTTTATTAAGAATATCTACCAGAACATCAGAGTTACTAAGTATATGAATTAATACATATTTTTCAAATATCCACTGCATAGCTCCCTCTGACATAAACCAATAATCCTCTAATGTTTCTTCTGTTCCATTCTTCCTTCATATTTTAGTTTAAAATAAATAAATAATAATCATCAACTAGTTACTTGTCGTTTACATTGAATGAGGTGTTATAGGTGGTGAGTTACAGATTGTCGCCGTGTGTGTAAGATGACACGTGTCGCACGAGTGTCGCACACAAGACAAAAACGTGGATGTTATTGGAGGCTTAGACCTCATCTACGATTTAAAGCTTTGGTAGATAGCTAATTATTCTACGGGCTATTGCCGAGACGAAGCTGACGGTCAAACTACTTAGTAATACTCGTACATATCATCATATGTACATTACATATTTACTATGACCGTGTAACAAAGAGGACGTTTGTCCATCGCGCTCCGGTCTCGTCATCTTGACCTCATACAGAAATAATCTCGATCTCTATGACGGCTTAGGTAGACAAGTAGGCGATGGACGGCATGAGTAGACATATACCTACTCAGGACACGACGGACCGCGCGAAAAAATATCGCCAGTTTACGGTGCCAAAAACGTCTGTTTTGACACCAACGGCGTCAGTAAGCCGACCGAAGTATCGTCTATTGGTCGCGGTCCATGCCACAGATCACTTAACTGTTGTTAGTCCGCGGTCTCTTCCATATTTACTTTGTCAGACAGCGTTACTACTTTCTTGTACGAAGAAGTTTTACGGTAAAATGTTTAGAGAGGCTCATCCTTACGTTCATGAAGATGACGGCAATCGGCATGGCAGTTACTACTAAAACATAAACGCCCATTATATTTTATATTTATTGCATTCAAACCCTTAAGGTGGTTCAACTTCAAACACGGCGATTATTCTCATTAAAATGGGACTCGCGAACCCCTAGGGGTTTGCCATTCGATGACATGGGGTTCGTGACAAGATATACGTGATGGCAGCTGGGTGACTGACAAGCACGTACGTGCGTTTGCTATACTATGGCGGCACGCATATTTATAAAGAAAACTAGCTTTTACCCGCGGTTTCGCCCGTGTCATTTAAGGAAAAGATAAATCAGACGTTAGACTTATATAAGATCCTGGCAATTTGTATGTCTATGGCAAGCAAACTGAGACCGTATTTTTAAATCATTGGTATTTTACAGAATAGGTACTTTCTGTTTTTACTACGCTAGAAATGAGCATGTTATGACCCTTTTACAGTGCTGGTTTTTCTGTCTAAATGGTCCAAAAACATTCATTTAGTCGAAAGCAGGCTAAGTACTAGAACTTATTTCTATGACCTAAGTATTTACAGTTTTTGGTGTCGATATGGTGACCTAGAACATTTACGATCTATTTACGGTTAAGCTAGTGTATGGAGTCTAGGGTTCTACATAAATATTATAAGTATAGATAAATTATATTATGTATTATGGAACAGTGAAAAATTACACTTTTAATGCAATCTCAAAGGAATAGGTTTGTTTTTCTGGGATTAAAAAGTTGTCTATGTCACTCTCCGGGGCCTGAACTATATCTGTACAAAAAATATGATTGATCCGTTGCGTGGCTGCGGCGAGATTCAAGGACAAACTAACCAACAAACTGACTTTCACACACTTTTGCATGTTGAGGCAAAACATGTATGTACTTTATTATTATGACATCTTTATAACCATGTTTGAAGCAAATAGATAAATCATTTCATTTAATTTTCATTTCATTGCACATTTATATATTAAAAAAATTGGGATTGGGTAGAAGGGTAAACATTATTTAACACTTTAACAATCTACGAAGTCGCATACCTATCTTAAAAAATCTTTAAAATCCTTCTAATTGTATCGGAGATGTGCGAAACCACCGCGACAAGAATTTTACATATAAGTACCTAGATATTATATAAATCATGTTTTGGGGGTGAGAGAGTTTGGGGTTCGCTGACACCTGTAAACTTAAATAGGGGTTAATAAGTACTTGGGACTAAAAGTTTGATAAAAAGACTTGGTTTCAGTATTCTTGGATAAACTTAGAAATTAGTTAGACTGTAGCAATCAGATAATGGTATTACTTGATAAGTTTATAAATAGTGTGCTGTGCTAATTTTTCCCAACTTACAATTTTTTTACGATATAGGCTAGCGCTCGACTGTGACCACATCTGGTGAAAAGTGATGATAAAATCTAAGTTGGAGCGTGGTTCCCTAGGAAATGCCTATTCATTCCTAATTTAAAGGCCAATTTTAAGGTCCAAGTAGTGGGTGGTGGTAAAGACGGTGGTTGGGAGAGTATTCCAGCCTTTTCAATGCGTAGGTATTAGAAACGAGAAACTACATTGTACGTGCCTTTGATACGTCAACTATGTAGGAGTGTAAGTCTTTTCGATGCCTTACAGTTCTATGTTAAAAAGGTGATGAGGGAACCAAATTAAATAGTATCCTACTTCCTACTAATATTATAAACGTTAAAGTTTGTAAGTATGGATGGATGGATCTTTGTTACTCTTTCACGCCGCAACTACTGAACCGATTTGGCTGGAATTTAGGACAAATTGGTTCAGTAAATTAAATTGATTAAACAAATTTGACAGAATCAAAGCCGGGAGCCGCAGCTGAAACAGCTGAATCTGGTAAGCGTCGTAAATATGCCTCTCTTTTAGAGAGTTACATATTTGTCCCGTTTGCCGTGGAGACCCTGGGGCCATGGAGTCATAGTGCCAAAAAATTCATCCGAGAGCTTTCCCCGCGTTTAATAACCTCAACTGGTGACAAAAGGGCTGGCTCATTTTTTGCGCAACGTATCAGCCTAGCTGTACAACGCGGAAATGCAGCCAGTATTCTTGCCACCATTCCACGCGGACAAGACTTGTATAGTAATTAGAATAAGCTAGTGATAAGTTTTATTGTAAATAAATAAAAAAAAATGATCACTCGAATTTAGGACATAGATAGCTTATAATCTGGATTAACACATCAGCTACTTTTTATCCCGGGAAAAATCCATCTTCCCTACGGGATTAGCGAAAAACCGAAATTCACGTGGATGGAGCAGTGGGCAACATAAAGTAAGAAATACAGTTAAGCCTAAACTTTACCTGAGTACCTAATTATCTAAGGATTACTGGCAATTCTCTCACCAAAGAGAAGTAATTTATACTCGTATATTCGTAAATACGTTCCTATAAATTTTTATCTCACAAAAATTGTACTCGGAGAATTTTAAACCCGCATCCCCAGCGCGATTGGGTACATATCTATTCTGGTAATAATGCCAGTAGCTTGCCCCACAAAGCCTGTAAATTTCTGTAACATATTGAGTCCTATATGTTACATAACGTGCGTTACTAATTTACAAGTGGCAATGTACGCTGCAATGTTAGTTGACTGATCTCAGTAACTGGACAGTACTGATTTCTTGGACTATAACAGTAACTGGACAGAAAGAGTTGTATTGCCACTGAGAGTGAATGTATGTTATCATCATGAAATCACGCAAACGTAAAAACACTTTGGTAAATCTTTATTTTTATAAGTACTTGCTTATTAATCAAAGCACGCTTTTAGCCTTATTTTCATTTACATGATCTGAGCCAGCAATGTTCGCCTGTTCTGCCAGTGTTAAATAACAGGAAATGCTGCCTTCCTCAGCACAGACATCGAACGATAGTCTTATGCAAAACATGTACTGATCTGTGAAAATACGAAGTAGATAAAGTATGTCAATATTTTTTATACGTTGAAAAATCCGTACTGTGCGATGTAAAATATTGTCATTTTTTGTCGATAGAGGGTCGAATTACTGCAAGGTTAAATAGTAACTTTTCAACGTGCTTATCTATACTTATAATAAATCTGTAACAGGTCAAATTCTGTACATTAAAGATATTTTGAAAAATTTTTTTCGAGGGCACTCTAAAATTATAATTAAATGTTTCAATTCACCGAAATAAATTATTTAGGTTAAGATTGCCATGAAAATCCGATACGTATAGGTAAGGTATATACATATTAGAGCACGACGATGGGGTTCGGCTTATAAATAGCAATTCATTTTCTTTTCATTTGTATGGTGGCAATATGCAATGTCGAGGCTGAGGTAGGGTTTGCAGCGCATGCGTTAGTTCCGCCTCGGGCGTCCGACGGGTGAACGCGGCAGAATCCGGTAACGCTTGCGTGGGAAGCCATCGATCCACGTTTCGCGCTCGTCGGTCGCCGTCGATTCGGCGTTCCGCCTCACCATGCAGCCTCCGCCTAGAAAGGTGTGTATCACGTCTATCTTTAGCTTTGCTAGTCATTATAACTGAAGGTTGCTAACCGGCGCTGGTTACTAGAGCCCCAAGCCTATATCACCGTAGGTACCTGCGTCAGAACTAAGCCTGTGATGCCAAAATGTCAATGTATCATCTCAAATGCGCCAATGTTTTCGCTTGAGGCTGGAATGAAAGATTCTTCGATGTTATGTAATCCTCAGTCTCGAATGCGTAAAGGCTTATATCATACTGCCAGTGTCGAGTTCGACAATGGTAGATTAAGTAATTGGTTTCTTTTTGGAATAAAAGGTGGGAGTGTAAACGATTTTATCGATGGAGCTATCCAATCTAGTTTAAACTTAGAATCGATATAGATTTTAACCTCAACATTCAACATTGACTCTTCCTGGCTACTTGTGAGTTTATACAATTCTTTCTTTTCTAATATATGTATAAAAGTCTCGTGCCTATTTTTGTTCCCAATTCCTCCGAAACGGCTCCATCGATTGTTATGAAATTTTCTGCGTACGTTCGGTAGGTCTAAGAGTAGGTCGTAAGCTATCGTTTATATCCCTAATGGCAAACGTATAGTAACGTAAAACTATTAAATTCTCGTGCCAATTTTTGTTACCAAACTCCTCCAAAACGGCTCGGACTATTGTTATGAAATTTTCTTTGTATGTACGGTAGGTCTGAGAGTAGGCGCTATTTTTATATCCCTAATGGCAAAATGACGTTTCCAAGTCAACTAGTAATAATATATAATTGTACCACCTACACTAACCATCTTGCTTTGCCTGCGAGATATAAGAGTTTTCATCAATGAATATGGGTTTTCCGGGATAAAGGGTAGCCAGTGTTAATTCAGGATAAAATTTATCAAAAAGTTTAAGTTAAAAAGTTGAGCAAAATCGCACAACATACAATACGCACAACCACACACATGTTTATAATGTTTTGTTAGGCGTGACTAGTTTCAGCAGCTTGGTTACCAGGTCTTTGCTTATAGTGCCCTAACCTACAAGCAAAGACGCACCGCTTACGCTTTCGTTGTAGTGCAATGCTGTGTAGCAAACATTACAGGGTACTTACTTACATTACGATTTACACTCATAGTAAGGGGATAGTCTAGCTGTAAGGTTTCATACAAAAAGCGATAACATTTTCCTACCCGTAAATGTAGTCCGATCCGATTTTCATAATTTTGACCTAAAAACTGCGTCGAGTATTTTTATTTTTTGTAATTTAAATAAACTAAAAGCAATAAAAAGTAAAACGTACGAATCTAGATTAAAGTGTATTGAATCAAATGACACCAAAAGTATACAATTTGGTATACGTTTGGCGTGGTAAAAATATATTATTTCATGAACAAAATGTAGGCTTAGCTCATGCAACTCTCTCTATTGGCCACCATATATGACGACCGAATGGCGTAGCGGTAGCGAACCTGCCGTCTGTCTCGTAGGTCGTGGGTTCGATCCCCACTACTGGTAAATGTTTGTGTGATTAGCATGAATGTTTTTCAGTATCTGGGTGTTTTTCAATATATTACCTTCTTCTATCTTCTTCTTATAATATATATAAAATTTCCATGTCACTGTGTTAGTTAACGTATTCCTCCGAAACGGCTTTCGCGATTTTTATCAAATTTATTTTCAGTAGGTCTGAGAATCGGCTACTATTCTCTATATCTATTTTTTTTATATCCCTAATTTCAAAACAACGTTTGCCGGGTCAGCTAGTATTTTTCAAAACAGCTATGTACGTCACGCTTAGTCACTAGACGATCCTCCCTATTTCCGTATGTGCATATGTTTGTGACTCAAATCCGCCAAAGTGCACGCTTTTTATTATACCTACGCTTTAAAGTGAACTAATCGGCGGGGCTAGGCAAAGTCACAAGCGTTTGGCGTTAACGCTAGTCGACAAAAATGTATGGACAAAACAAATGACGGTAGAAAAACCACGATAATAATAGTACTAAACACGCTGTGTTTGAATAATTAACTATGTTAACTTGAACGCTCGCTGGCGTTCTCGCAGACCTTGTAGATAACTTAAGCGTACTTCGCTTGACAATTGACAGCCGACAGTATCAAACACAGCGTGTTTAGTAATTATTATCGTGGTTTTTCTACAGTCATTTGTTTTGTCCATACATTTTTGTCGACTAGCGTTAACGCCAAACGCTTGTGACTTTGTCTAGCCTTGCTGGTCTGCTCACCAAATTCATATTTTATTGTGTTTTTCGCAATTCGTAGCTAGTAAAACTTACAAAGTCATATAGGACTTATAAAAGTTGAATTGTGGGAATGGCGTAGCACATTCCTCACATATCAATAAAACTTTTGCTTAAAACTATTATTGTGCTTGAGAGCGTTCATGCAAAACGGCGCGCCTCGCGTTTCGTACCATACTAAATTGGTATTCGTTGGCGTAAGTAAATAACCAGTGACATTGAATATTAATTGAATTAAATGACTATAATTCAGAAATAACAAAATATCTTGGATTTGATCCTATAATAATACGTTTAATTTATCGAAAAATGCTAAAAATGACACTTTTCGTTTTATGGTTTTTGAATGAAAATCTAGGAAAATCGTGTTTTTTTAGACACTTTTTAGTAAATGTTATTAATTTTCTAAATATGTCATTGTTATAAGTTTGTGTTAATAAACTTGACAAATATCTTGCATCTGCATAGAGCTTCCACCGCTAAGTGAGTAATAAGCCTTTACAAGAACCTTTCTAATGAGAAAGTTATACACATATGTTCAAATATTTTTGAGACAAAAACTAGATTATGAAATGCCAAATAATATGATGGCAATTATCTAATCAATAATTGAACACATGACACTTTTATGTTACGTCGGAAATTGGCAATTTTGACTCAAGCATAATTCCAACGCATGAACGCTCTTATAGGCATTATCCATTAGGCATCATATATTTTTTGGAGTACAAGTTGTATGCGAGAAACTTATTTTTTACTCTATACAAGTTAGAACTTGACTGCGATCTCACCTGGTGGTAAGTGATGATGCAGCCTAAGATGTTATCATACTAACTTAGGCACGGCCGAAGCCTCCTACCAGACCAGGCCTTGGCCAATTTTGAAATTATAAAATTCCAAAGTGGCCCGTGGCGGGAATCGAACCCGCGACCTCCCACTCGAATCCAATCGCGCGCTACTGCGCCAGGGAGGTCGTCAAAAACTCAGAAAACAGTCGTTTCTTGGACAAATTTCTTAGAGTAAGCGACGACTTAATATGTGAAAACTAGATACTTGAGAAACTTCAGTTTATGCGCAAACCCTTGCATTGAACCTTTAACATAAGGGTAGTCTTAAGAGTATTCTGAATTTAATGGTTTCCGCGGTATTAGAAAAGAACCGAAACCAATGCGGGCGAAGAAGCGTTCGTAGTTTCTCGTAATACTCATATCTCTATGAGCATATTAAATGGATGGTAGTATAGGTATCTACTGTGTGCACCCACGGTGTGATGTACATCACGATGAAAAGTTTTTTAGGTCAACTAGTGTGACGTAATTCAAGACTACGAACCCGATGAGTTCTGAGTCCTCACAGAAGTGCTATTAAGGATCTCATTACTTTGATTCAGTGAAATGCTTATTTTTCTCAGTATATTTCGAACCCTTGAAAAAATATTGTTACTCCTTGAGTATGTCTCAACCTGTTTTGTGTACTAGGAACGGGTTTCCTCACAGAATAAGGAGGATTTGCAATTATGGTCACTATACGTACTTGGACAAAAAGATGACCATTCAATTAATTAAAGAGATGTTGATTTTTCAAAGAAAGATTGTTAAAAATGTTTACTTAATACTTCGTCAAACTATTGCTCGAAACCTTAAATAAATTTGTGGGGTGATCTACGGAACTACGAGGTTTGCATTATGAGCTACGCGAAGGCTACGCGGCTATCTCTTCTACGCATAGCATACCTATGGTAGCTACGTGCGTAGAAAGTAAGCGCTACGCAAAGGCTGCGAGGTGCTTTTATCTCAAAATTATTATTGGATAAGATCCTCTATAATATAACAAATAACAATCATTGTTTGTACTCATTACATAGGTTATTAAAGATAGGTAATCTTTATTTTTGCAAAATTATGAAATATATTTTCAGAATAAATAAGTAGATAGGTACTTTCAATTTAAGGGGGATACAAATGACTCGGCCATTTTTTAAACATGTTTATATTTTCAGAGCAACTATACGAAGTTTTTAAAGAACCTGCATACGGAGCAGATCTCGAAGCTCCACGCGAAGAATCAGCACGAATGCGATTTGTTAGAAGATCTGCGCACTTATACCATCAAGCGCTCGGCTATTGAGAAGTCATACTCCGAGGTGAGACCTTTATCCCTTTTTTTAGATATATTTTTAACAACTTTTATTTATTTTCTGAAATCAAAAAATTGAGTGCGTGAGATTCAAACCCCCGACTTCCAATGACGAGGCAAACTTTCGAATCACTTGGCTGCTGCTTAACTTACTTTAGACCAGGAGCCGATTTTCTTCAGGGCAAACTCCGGAATAATTTAAATTCTCGTTTAATGGCAGCGAACCTGCCGTCTGCGTCGGAGGTCGTGGGTTCGATTCCCACTACTGGTAAATGTTTGTGTGATGAGCATGAATATTTTCCCGTGTCTGGGTGTTTTTCAATATATAATATTTAAGTATATTAGTATGTATGTACATTTATTAGTTATCTAGTACCCATAACACAAGCTATCGCTTACTTTGGGGCTAGATTGCGATGTGTGCAATGTCCTGATATAATATATTTATCTATAACAACTGGGCCCAAGCCATTTTACAACTCTTATTTTTAACCAACTTTATAAACCGAACACGGGACAGGTTCTTAATTTTGCCTCGTATGTTTAATGTATAGACCTTGTATAGACTTATGTGTAGACTTTAATGCGTATAACTAATGTATAAACACATACACCCTTTGTATAAGTGTATGTCATAAGAACGTAATACGGACAATGTGGCAACAATTAAGTTATACTCGTTTTTTCCTAGGCCTTGCTAAAAATATCATCGGCATATTTGAATAAGAAAATACCAAATATACCCGATTTGAAGGTAGATGGAGCTGAAGAAAAATGGTAAGATACATTTTACTTAAGATTTTTTTTAATAAAGAATTTTGTATACATCCTAGATAGGCACAAGTAGATACTATGATACTATATGACAAAGTACCTAATGAAGTTAAAAGCGTCAATCTAACGTCGGAAAAGCTTTCCTTACTATTTCAATTCAATCAAGGCGCAAAAGTGCACTTTATCTGCTACCGTGGAAATATTCTACGATAGAGAGTATTCTTTTAAACTTTAATGAAACCTTCAATTACGTTCGTCCTTTAGAATAATCTTAACATCTTTATAATAGCGTATAGTAGTGTTTATACCAGAGTGCTATTAACTTATAGTTTATTATTCATTGAATTTGGTTATAAAATGTAACAGAAAATTCACTAAGTCACATGAAAAAGTAAGATAATGCTTATTTATAATTTTATACAACTTTATTGCACACACAGTACCTACAGAACATACAGAAAATAGAGAGACACATAGAACACAATGAGCGCAAAGGCTTAATATGTTTTTTGAGAAATTTCTTTACTTATTTTAAGCATACGCGGTTAAAAAGAGAAGGCAGCTGACAGACGTTAAGACTGCTGAACATGCATACCCACTTACTTCTCTGATGAGGCTAAACTTGACATCAAAAACCATACCTACCACATCTATACTGATGGTGATAATATTAAAAGAAAATGACTTGAGTGTGTCGTGGGCTTCTTCCTAGTGCAGAGCCTGTTGGAGCCGTCATAAACCTTTGTTTTGGT
Source organism: Coenonympha arcania (assembly GCA_036785405.1). Lineage (NCBI taxonomy): Eukaryota > Metazoa > Arthropoda > Insecta > Lepidoptera > Nymphalidae > Coenonympha > Coenonympha arcania. The sequence continues at coordinate 11,218,092 of CM072082.1, forward strand.
TTAGAAATAGCTATCACGAATCAGTTAATATACGAATCGAATCACTCACTGGCTTTTCATAGGCGAATGTGTCACTCCTATTATGATGGACAGCCTCCATTATATTTATCCATTTATCCATTAATGTACCTAAATGAAGTTGCCTTTCAACTGACTCGACGCCTACGCTTTTCCAACCATTCATGCGTTACTAATTTGATACGACGTCCTTTGTCCACTAATAATTTCTGTTCTCCCAACTTTATCAAATACGTGTTACTGTTATATAGCTAGGACTAGAATATACACACCTACCTATTATATCAACAAGTGATAAAGAATGAAGAATTTCATAATAATGTTTTAACGAAATTGAAAAAAAAAACAAAAGATCACACGGTCTTTTTCAATTTTTATTAGATGGTCTTTCATATTCCATCGTTGTTAAATGAAGTACATAAGGCTGCACCAATATTGGCCAATGTGGTAGAAATGTCTCCAAGTCCGTTGCCTTGCCTGCAAAACATACTTTACATCAGATGCTTACTACACATCACACTGCTTATATCACATCATACTGCTTATATCACAGAACACTAAATAGTACTTCTATGCAGACTGTTCTTTATACCTACGTGTGTAATGTGTATGTATATATCTGAATGAATGGTCCCAGAGCAAAGGGCCAGATAATTGGTTCCTATATACAGCATAGGAACCCAATTATCTGGCCTACATAATTGGGTTCCTATATACAGCATAGGAAGTAGGAACCCAATTATGTGGATAATTGGGTTCCTATAGTATAGGAACCCAATTATATGGCCCTCAGTATCTGGACTACAAACCGAACCCAGGTTGATAAGTACAAGTTCAAGTTTCTACAGTTTTTATTTTCTAATTTTAAAAATGCTCGTGCCCATTTTTGTTGTCCTCCAAAACGGCACGACAGGATGTTATGTTTTCTGTGTATGTTTGGTAGCTCTGAGAGTAGGTCGTAAGCTTTTTCCCCACCCATATTCCTAATGGCAGAACAACGTTGTCCGGGTCAGCTAGTTTTTTCTAATATATGAAATTCTCGTGCCAATTTTCGTTACCAAGTCCTCCGAAATGCCTCGATTGATTGTTATGAATTTTTCTGTGTATGTTCGGTAGGTTTGAGTAGATCGTAAGCTCTTGTTTTTATATCCTTAATGGCAAAACAGCGTTTGCCAGGTCAGCTAGTAACGTATAATATTTTCATGTAGGAACATGTGGAACGTTTGGCGCACTGTGTTGGAGGAAAACGAAAAGCTGGCCCGTGCCAGACTCGCTGCCGTCGAGGTGTTCCAACAGCAGATCGCCGACGAGGCGAAAGTTTTGCGACAACACAAGCTTAACGTCGCAAAGAAGGCAAGTGACGACTAATCCGTTTAATTAAACTGCCGAGCAACTTCACTTGATCTGACTTTATCTTTATTGTGAGATCAGATTATTTGAATTGATTTGAATAAATCCATTTAGAATTTTCGCTTAGTTTTTGGGCAGTTTCATAATAATTTAATATAATGAAATTATATATTTTTACATAATGAATTAGTTTACTTCTTAACAATATTTAGCCTATAATGCGATTGTGTTATAATGCCATAGCGTCGAGTTGCATGGCGGTGTGAGAAAGCAAACAGTTACTTCAGATTCTACAAGGCCCTCATGGGGCCGTATGTAGATCCCATTGCATCGGAACCCTGGTTGAAATTGACAAACCTTTTTGGGAAAACCGGGGCCATCATCTAAGCAATTATGGCCGAAGTTATCAAGATAACGAACTATCGGAAATATAAAAAAGATTACTACACTAACAATTAACATGTCGAGCGTACCATCGTCCTGGAACTCCCTCAGGCATATTGTTTGCGGATATTCCCATCTTGCCAATGGCGAGTAGGTACCTACTTGCGCAGACACAATTTTGTATCCAGAATAATACAACAACAACCTGCTTGTTATTGTGGCCTTGTAGATGTTGTGGTACCGTATTATAGGTATGATCCTGTGTCAGTTCTGGGAAATAGAAGTGCATTGCTCTACCGGGATAAATGTCTGGTATATTGCTGGCGATAGACCTGACATATACGGGGAGCGCCGTGCAATAAATTGTTTATGTCACCATTCAGGATAAGATTCACCATGGAGAGAAGGATAAGTTTTCAAAATACTTAGACCTCAATCGTGAGTTCATACAACCATGCGGACTCAACGATTATTAGTTAAAAGCTTAGATCGACATCTTAAAAGCTTTCGCTCGATTGTTGGAACAAGGGCCGTAATACAGAAGGTAGAGTTCTATAGTCGGCACGCATTTTAATTAGGTTCCTCACTCTGGAGCCCAGACTAACGTTAATTTAGGCCCTGAAAGCCACAATGTTTTTATAATACTTTTAAAGGTGTTTGATTTTCGTAGCAACAGTAAAATATCATGGACTGTAAGTTAATAAATGAGAGAAAACGTAAAATATGATATAAGTCGAATGTTTTCTTGTATTTTATTGCGTGTTTTATTGAAACGTCCAAGCGAAGCTAAATATAAGGCTTTTAATAGAATTGAGTATCTCGTCGAAGCAATCTAAAACCCCTTTGTTCATATGTTTTGTATATTGATTATCGTAGGTGCTTGTTTCAATATTCAATAGGTATGCTTTTAGAACTGCATCCCAATTATTCTGAAAGCTTTCATCTACTCTCCGCTGGATTAATTTGTTTGTGGTGCGGCTAAAATGTGAAATAAATTGTATTTTATACGAAAACGAATTACATTTTAGATTCAAAGCTTTTCAAAAATTTTTATAATTTTAATTAAATTTGAATCAATATTAAAAGCCTAGTTCAATAAACCTAAAAAAATAAAACCTAAAATAATAGTTAAATCAATAGAAGAAACAAAAGAATTTGTGAGATTTGTAATGAAAATCGCGCACTAAGAGCAGATTATATCACAAGTTAAGGTGCCTACCAGCTGAGTAAAAATTGTAAATCTTGACATTTATAATAGAATAAAGTATTCTTGGTGCAAATCGTTATTTCCCTAATGTAGCGATTTACATTTGCTTTCGAGGATGCAAGTTTTCGTTTTCATTCACCTTCGGCTGTAATCGATTTAAAGATATTATCGTTTCTCACACTTTATAAACTGAATTTACGAAGTAGTAACTTTTTGAGCAAAATAGTCAACTAATTTGCAATAATTTTCATAAAACAGTGCACGGATTCGCTGGCCCAAGCGCATAAAGAGCTACAGTTAACAGTTTCCGATATAGACAAAACCAAAAAACTCTATTTCGACGAAGAGCACACGGCACACGACGTCAGAGACAAGGCCAAAGATATTGAAGAAAAGTAAGTACTCGCTGAGTCTAATTACCCTCACGTTACGTGGAATAGTTATAATCTGTTTTGTCCGTTTTCTTCGAATATCGAATTACTGATGACAGGGAAGGAAAAATCCTGAGTATAACTCTTCCACCGCTTTTCCACGTTTATTTGTTAAGCGGTTAGTGTCTTGCTGAGGGTAATAAATTCAATTTAACAATTCAGGTTGAAGAAGAAGAAGGGCTCATTCTTCCAATCGATCACTTCGTTGCAAAAGAACAGCGCGAAAGTGTCTTCCCGTAGAGACCAGTTGGAGGAGAAGTCAACCGGGGCGAGGAACGACTACCTGCTGAGTATATCAGCGGCGAACGCTCATCAGGTCATAAATCAAACAATATTTACTTAAATAATCTGTTGCTGTACAAGGTAGAAGAACATCCAAAGATATTCCAGTACACGCCAGATGTACTAACCTGCTTGAGAGCCAAGTGTATCCCAAATATCCCGTGGTCGAAGAATGACGACCTCCCTGGCGTAGTGGTGGCGCGCTCGGATTCGAGTGGGAGGTCGCGGGTTCGATTCCCGCCACGGGCCTCTTTGGAATACCAGCAAAGACGCACCGACAAGCGATTTAGCGTTCCGGTGCTTGTAGAAACCGTTGGGGTAAATTTACTTACCCTTTCAGGTTAGTACGATAATATCTTAGGCTGCATCATCACTTACCATCAGGTGAGATCGCAGTCAAGTACTAACTTGTATAGAGTAAAAAAACTTACTTCTTTTAAACTACGAGTAAAATCATGTGCATTTTATTAAAATAGGAATTATAAAATTACATTTTCAAAAACATAAGTTAATTTAATATTGTTTGTACAGTAATAATTATACAATAAATGTTTTATATAATTTTCAAAAAATTTCTTACAGAATCGCTATTTTCTCGTTGAGCTACAAAGTTGCATGCAAAGCATGGAGGCGGCGGTATATGAAAAAGTTTCAGAATTTCTCACTCTAATGGGCCGCACTGAGTTGCTTACCTGTTCTGCTACACAGCATTCTTTCGGCAAAATCAGAGATCAGGCTCAACAGTTGACACGAGAATACAATCTGCAGTGTTTGTATTTGTACTACCCCGTGTTAAAGCAACACATTCAAGTTAGTAATAACTCTTTCTTGTTACTTTTATTTAGTTCGTAATATCTCTTTCTTAAGAACTTTAGGGTTCGATTGCCATCATGGACTAATTTAGAATTCCATAATAATCTGAAGAAAAGCGTCGACCGTCGATTTAGCTTTCCGATGTTGTGATGCTTAGATAGCTATTTCAATGTTAACATGCAGATAACATCTACGATTGATATTTTTTTTATTTTAATGAAATAATTACATTTTAATCGACTTCTAAAACAAGAATTTTTATCGACCCGTATGTAGATGTGTATGTTTGTATGTTCCCGATTTTTTAACAACTTTTGGTCCGATTTTGATGGACGCTCTACACGGATAATTATTTATACTTACATAAAGTTTTAATCAAAAGTATTAAGTAGAAGCTGTTTAATATACCTATTCGGCGCAAAAATATTTTTGTACAGTCATTTAAACATTTCGTTTCATTAGTATGAGTTTGAGCCTTGCGACAACGACCCGATTGATACAGTCACCATGGATCATGAAAGTGTGTCACAAACCCTCGCCCAAGAAGCACGCCGCTGGGCTACCAGGGTTGTGAGGGAGACGGCCCTGGTCAGAGACGCCACACGAAAACTGCATTTATATCAAGCCATGCGAGATGCGGGCCAAAAGGTTTGGAAATTATCTATTCTCTAATATGTAAAATTCCCGTGCCAATTTTTGTTACAAGACTCCTCCGAAACGGTTCGATCGATTACTATGACATTTTCTGTGTATGTTCGGTAGGTTTGAGAATAGGTCGTAAGCTATTTTCTATATTCCTAACGACAAAACAACGTTTCCCGGGACAGCTAGTATTTTAATAAAAAATAAAATCAAAAGCCTTTATTCTACCTGATAGTAGAATCCAGGCAGGCGGAATCTTACAATTTTTTTATAAATTACTTTTAAATCAATGTATGATAATATATAATATATATATATATATATAAATAATATATAAAATTCTCATGTTACGAAGAACCTCCGAAACGGCTAGACCGATTTTTGTGAATTTTCGGTGTATATACTGTAGGTCTGAGAATAGGACGTAAACTATTTTTCGTAAGTACCCCTAAGTGAGAAATGAATTAATTGGCAAAACAACGTTTATCAGCTAGTTTTTTACAAAATAAAATAAAACAAAAAACTTTTATCCTACAACCATGATGGAGTGAGGAATCTTAATTTTTTTTTTCTAATTAACGTTTAAATCAATAATATTTTTTCATAGCAAGGGCGCACATTGTTCCAATTTCCTTTTCCGTATAGGTAGACCCGAATGACCCCAATGGACCTGAACTGGAGGTACGCATGGACGAGTTGAGAGCAAATATCAGGCGCTCTGAAACATCAAAAGTTAAATACGAGGCCAGATTGGAGTGCCTACGGAACAGTGGCGCGCCGGTGGATGAATGGCTCAAAGAAATCGACTTGCTGGCTGTTCAGGAGCCTCTGCAGCGAAGCAGCAGCCTGCTTAGCATCCGCACTGATGCATCTGGTGCAGCAGTAAGTATTACTTATTAGTTATTACTTACTGGGTAAGACTTTTGGCGGAATCCGTCCGGATAGGCATTACCTACCGCAATACCAGTTATTTTACCGTGAAACTGTATTTAAAGCAGCAAAGTAATAAGTTAGTAATATTATAAGTATTCGGTGGTAATACTGTGTTTCGGTTTGAAGGTATGCCAATGTTATAGCTAAGGAAAAGCTTAATATTTCTGGTCACATACGCCTTAGTTCGTAGGAATGGAGAAACGTGATGTTTCACAAATTAAATTTAGAAATATTGAGTATATTTTTTACTATATACTAATAAACTAATTTAAAAAAATATGAGATAATAGATAAATATTATCATTAGCTTCAAGTTATGATGTTTCATCATTGACGACATACGAATTAGGACATCAGGCTAGTAATCTGTAATCAGACTAACAAAATCCCCTCTTAGGCGCGGAAGTGACATATGAAAGCAAGCCTAGGTTCAAACCCCACCGGGCTACAAAATATATCATTCTTCGAAATTTTGATTTCTTATTTGCAAATTAAATGTGGTGTTTACACAGAAAATAATAAAATACATAAAATATGGTGGTATTTTCGTGGATTGTCTTCGTGGCGGAAAAAAATTCATTGTCTTTCGCTTAGCCTCCTGCACGCCTGAAATGAAACTTTGTTTCAAAAAATTTCGTAATTTTTAGGATCAACCGAGTTCGGATTCGTTTTACGATAGCGATAACACAGAAGGTGAAGCACCCACCACTTCTGCCGTGGCCGGTACCTCTGGAGGCCACCAGCGCACCACATCTGGCTCTCAGCATGAGGATGAGCCCGATGAAGAAGTTGATGGTATTTTAATGAAATACAATGAACCACTACTTACTATCCTCAAACAAAATTATATTTGTATTTTAGTTACTGACCTCTATTATACCATAGTAGTGTTATTATCTTGCTGCAGACTCGGTCATAAATCATTAAAATGTTTCGCTTTTGTTGTTCTTTGTTGAGTTGTGCTATTGCAGACTCGGTCATAAATCATTCGAGCATCTCGAAACACTCGAATGATTTATGACCGAGTCTGCAGCGAGATAATAACACTACTATAGTGTACGCTGGACCTCAGACTGTAAAAGTAAAAATGAAGAAACTTGATTTTCGTCATTTTGGCGCTGATTGTTGTGTAACTTGGCGTCCACGTAAAATGGCAAATAAAACGACGGTCACTATACCAACGAAATGTCAAACTCAGTACCTTGGACTTTCAAGGGGAGCGCTTCAAATCGGCACAAAAAATAAACTGTCAATTGTATAGAATGTTTGATCCAGCATACTATTTAGTATAATAGGGATCAGAGACTTTAGTATAATAGATTCCTGGTATCTGTAATGTAACCTTTTCACATTGCATACTACCTATTAATTTTATTCATCAAACATAACTTTAACGTAGTTTGTAGGGAATTATTGTTATTATTTCATCTGAATATTAATTTTTTTTTGTATTTTATTTTACTTTTCAACTAACATGAAAAATGGAGGAGGTTCTCCACCCGGTGCGTATTTTTAAGTTTTTGATATTTTTTATAGTATGTAGTATAGGAATAGAACATTATTAGTAATTTAGTAGATACTCAGTTTACCTTTTTTGAGTGTTTCTAGAATTTTTTTAGCAGGAGTCCTAATATCATTATTATTTTTAATTATTATTTTAGTACAGTTTTTAGTTTAAGTATTGTATTTACTGTACAGCTTTCATTTATGTAAAAATTAAATAATTATGTAAGTCAATAAATAATAACTCTTATCATATTAATGTTGATATAGGTACCTAGTTATTTTTTAAAAAACGTCTCGATCGTACGAAAGAGTAGGTAAAACTATACCATCGCAGTCAGTTTGTCTAATTAAACAAAATGTTAAAGTATACGTAAGACGTCTTATTTGCGCCACATCATTTCATTTACCTCTTTTGTATCTAGATATTTCGGGAGGCGAAAGACTTTTTTCCGTACCTACATATTATTATAACCCGTCTGCAGATGCTTTGCCGATGACTTCCTCTCACTTCATACTAAAGTTGCCCGCATACGTCCGATAAAGAACGAGCGCGGGTTGCGGTAGTATGAAGTGGAAGGGGAAGTCATCGGCAAAGCTTCTGAGAACGGGTAGTAAGACTAAATACCTCTTCTCACCAGCAGATCACTAATCGTGACATTGATGATGGTTATTATATTTCAGCTGCACTTGAAGAAGACCGCATGCGCATTGAGCAACTCACCGTCGGATGGGATGATCCTACCCAGGTTAACTGGGGCGAAACGGAAACTGAACCATCTGAAGCACCTACAGAACCGCCCGCACCTCCGCTGTACAAATGTACCGCTTTGTACTCATACACTGTGAGTGTCTATTCACTGATTAACTTTTTGAGTTCATCAGGATCAACTGGGGATCATCCAGGGGATCTTGGTGGACCACCCCCATTCGCTACATTCGAACTTGAGTAAGCGAGAAAACTCTTTGAACAAGAGTATTTTCCTGGTCTGCTAATTGTGAAACCCGGGTTTGTGAGAAAGCTCGCGCTCTCACTTAACCAGCGGGGCTAGACAAAGTAACAGTCGTTTGGCGTTAACGACAGTCGACAAAAATGTATGGACAAACCACGTGACGCATGAAAACAAATGAAAGCAGAGTCTACTTTATGCTTAGCGTTGTTCACTGTCGACTGTCAATTGTCACGCGAAGTACGCTAAAGTTATCTACAAGGTCTGCGAGAACGCCAGGGAGCGTTCAAATAGTCGTAGTCGATTTTCAACCACAGCGTGTTTTCCTCTATTCGGTCACGTGGTTTTTCTACAGTCACTTGTTTTGTTCATACATTTTTGGACTGTTACTTTGTCTAGCCTAGACTAGGTACTGTTAGTTTGACTGTAAGTAGTACGGAAGTATGAAATGGGTTCATCACAAAATTAACTTTACAGGCGCAAAATCCAGATGAATTGTCAATTATTGAAAACGAACAGTTGGAAGTAGTAGGAGAAGGAGATGGCGATGGATGGCTTCGAGCGCGAAATTATCGCGGAGAAGAAGGTTTTGTGCCGTACAACTATCTGGATGTTGATCGTGAACAGGTTATTATATTTTAATATAATAGTAACCTGTGGCATATACAACGTGCAGGTGACTTGCCGAAATTAGCCGAAGGCTTTAAGTAGGGGAAGATGAAAAGATGCAAGAAAAAACATCACAAGAAGTCTAGCTCGTATCCTGAGGGAACTATAGGGAGTTGGGAAATATGTACCATGAATGTTAAGTGACATCCCTAAAAACAGCTCATTCAATATGAATGAACTGGGAATAATGAAAAGTGTATTTTGTTGTTTTGTTTGTAAGTGTAGGTACGCTTTGTTGACATCAGAATAATTGTCTTTTTCTTTTGTGTGCCTCCAATTTGTAGCAGTAAAAGTAAAATGACGTGTATTGTGCCATAATTAATTTTAATACTGAATATTAAAGAGGAAAAATTTTCACAGGCAACTAGTGCTCCGGGTTTAGTTTCACAAATCTCGTTTTCTTCCGTGGATTACACCGTGGAAGGAGAAGACGCGGAAGTGGTACAGTCTCCAGATCAAATATCAGTTATATCCGCTCCCGTAGCGAAGCCTGAAGAAGCGAAAGCCGAGGAAACGCCGCAGATAGAAGCAGAAGCAGAAGTGAAGCCCGAAAGCTTGCCGACTCTCGGATACTGCTTCTCTTTATACGATTACGATGCGGAGGCTTCAGACGAGCTCAATCTCGAAGAAGGACAGGTTCGTCATTGTAGTTAAAAACTACTTTACTCAAAATTGAATAATATTTTTCATGTTTACAACTTGCTTTCATTTACCTTTAAATAATAACACTTTGCATACACTTTTAGTTTGGATTGTCTGTATAGTTCTGAGTGACGAAATTTCGTCATTTTATATCGAAAATGGTGGACAGTACAGGATGGCGGAATAGTTATTTCATTTTTTTTAATTTGACTCAATGATAATTTTATCTTTAGATTTTGTCTTTTTTTATATAAATATATTTACAATAAAACTTATTACTAGCTTATTCTAATTACTATACAAGTCGTGCCCGCGTGGAATGGTGGCAAGAATACTGGCTGCATTTCCGCGTTGAACAGCTAGGCTGATACGTTGCGCAAAAAATGAGCCAGCTCTTCTGTCACCAGTTGAGGGTATTGAACGCGGGGAAAGCTCTTGAATGAATTGTTTTGCTTTAGATTTACCTGAAAGGGTTTGGCTGTGGAAAATACGTATAATCTTGTTTTAATTTTTTTTATTGATAGCTGATTTGTTTCCTCCTTTAACGGAACACTAAGATACTTTTAGAGAGTATCATAGGCTATATTTTTGACACAGTAGATGACCAGGACCACAGGGCAGTCGTGTTTTTCAATTTTTTAATTATCTAGATCATCCGGATCGTGTCGCGCGATGCTCACGGCGTCGATGACGGCTGGTGGCGCGGTGAAGCAAATGGTGTGCTTGGCAACTTCCCCTCTCTGATTGTGGAAGAATGCGATGAGGTTTGTTCCATGTTATCGGTATCGTAACAAACTTCGGTAACGATTTTAACGGTGTAAATGGTTTTAAGTGTTTTTGATGTGACAACGTCTTATAAATCGATAGAGCCGGCTGCACGCACAAAAAAACATGACTCATCCGGCGTTACCTCGCTCATGCGGCGTTACCTCGCTCGCATTACCTCGCTCTGAGGCGTTCCATGTAAGGCTTGAAGTGCAAGCGAGAGTTGTCACGTTCCACTATCGTCAGTAAACCGACTTTACAGACAACCAAATTTTTTATTGACCTGCAGTTTCAAAATAATAAAGACTTTAAAATTGTACATAGGGCGGTAGTTTGGGAAAAATTCAAACGCTAATACGGACGATTGGCGCAGTGTGTGGTCCTGTGTTCGAATACCAGAACTGGATTTTTTTGTGAAGAGCATGAATGTTTTTCAGGGCCTGGGTGTATTCTATACACTATAGTTGTTTTCGTATTTTCCGTTCTCTATTTCTCACAACACAAGCTATCGCTTATTTCTAGATTGCGACGTGTGTAATGTCCTTATGTATTAAAAGATAGTATATCATTTAAACAACCGTTACCTCGTAAGATTTGACATAATTATTTATTTTAGAATGGCGAACCACTCAGTGGAGGTGAAGACGATTGGACTCCACCGGATTCAGCGCCACCAGTTTTCGCCTCTCCTCCCGAGTCGCCTACTACAGGTTTCAATGAAGAAAGTGAGTATTGCCCTTTCCTTTTCTGATCACCCTTTCTTTTCCTCCTTTGCACTGGTCTTTCGTGCCTTGGCAACTTCATTTACTATCTGTCTATTCTTCATCAGGTGACGATTTCGTATTAAAATAAAGTCGTAATTGAGCTCAGAACCGTTATAAGTGAAGTTGTCTGTGCGCGGATCCACTTCGATGTCTTGCAACGCAGTTATAGATATTAATGTATTGTAAAAATTGTACATTGTATATCCGCCAGTAAACGTTGCGGTTTTATACGCGGTAGGCAGCTTTTTGGCTGATTGGGTAACTGATTGTCGTTTTTGTTCCCAATTGGCATGGTATATTTTTTGGATTTAATGGCACGTTTAAAATCGTTTATTAGCTATTTGTAAGTTACACGTACAACGCTGTGTATCTTAGGACCATCCTTCATCGACATAAATGCATGATAAGTTTGCACGATCATGTTAGAACTACTCGCAAACATTCTCTTTTGTTATCATCAAACGAGAGATTTAGATTTTAGGTACAGCAGAATTATCACAATATTTTTTACCTATAAATACTTTACAAATTTTAACAATGGCCTGTTTATAAAAAAGTTTTTAAGGGTTCAATTCTAATGAAAATTATGTTTTATTGATAGTTAAACGTGAATAAGACATATGTAAGTTAACTTATACCAATAGAAAACACTTATAGGTAACCAAATCAAAGTAAGGTCTATCAATATATTTTTCAAAAGCACCTGATTTCTTTATACTTACTTACTACAATATGCTTGTTTAAGGCCCGCCTAAATGAATCGTCATCATCTACGAACGTGAACATTGGTCCGAAGGCTCTTGAGATCATGTTCTTGGCTGATGTCGGTTAACTTCTTTACATTCTTAACTTTCTCTGCTCTTGATACAATATAGTCTTTAAGATATGTTAAGAATAGGTTTAAAATAATTATTAGCTGTATATTATGTGACGAATACTGTAGGTAAACCGCTATAAACTTGACCCTCCTGATGGTCTGCGGGACGCGGGACGGGAGCCGCTCAACCAATCAGCTAGTCTGTCACTGTCCGTTGACAGCGCTGCCGTATCACTATAGCCAATCGCATCACCCGCCCCGCGTCCCGCAGACCATCAAGAGGGTCAAGTTTATAGCGGTTTAGCTATAGGCGTAGGTACGAACACTGCGTAGACTGTCCAGAAAGTAACAAAATATGATATTGAGTTAGCTGATGTTTGTACACACATAATAAAGTTTGTATACTCATATATTTTTAGTTTTGAGTGCCACTTTTGTAGTATTGCCAGGTGTAATAATCATACGCTTTCTTAACAACTGAAAAAAAATAATTTAAAAATAAGAAATGGAAAATAAAAATTAAGAACACCATTTATGAATAAACAAATTGCACCGTATTGAAACAAGTGTTAAATACTTATATGTAATGTGAAGTTAAACCATGAGTTAACTGTACCTGACTCTGGAAACCTCGGAGCCGCGCGCAGAGGGCACCTGGCAACACTTGAACAGTACCTACAGTTGAATTATTTACCCCCTATTCCTGGACGCTGCTAGTGATCGTCAATGAGAACAATAACACTAAGAGCGCGGCACCGCCTGCCGACCCGCCGCCGCCGCCGCCGCTCAACATGGGAGACTCCATGGACAGTCAGCCCGACTTCAGCTTTAACCTAGAACTTAGTAGCAATCAACACGATCATTATGACACACAGTTCTCGGAACCTCCTAAGTCCGCGCCGCCACCAGTCACCATTATCGGTAAGTGTACTCGTTAGGACTAGGTAAATAAAACGCATTGGTAGATAATACAGGTGAATATCTAAGTAGCGTCACACCTGCTACTACGGCACCGAAAGTTCGGTTCAATATGCTCGCAAATCGCAATGTAGGGCGTACCTTCCGTTGGGCGACGCGACCGAAAATTCGGCGTGCGTAGTTGAACATTCGGCGCGTGCTTTTCGCGTGCGCGGCGGCTCATTTTATTTAGCGGATGCATCCAGAAGTGCTTTTTTCTACTTCATATTCTTCTAAGCCCTCTATAATAGCCAATATTGTAAAAAAAACTATTTTTTGGACAATTCAATATGTCACAACCCGCGCACCACAAAAACGCGCGTCACGTAATCTTCTAACGCACTGAAAAACGCTGACGTTCCGAGTTTTTGACGTCGTTGACGTCGGCGCGTTTGATGTGTCATGCCTACCGAATACTGCGACTGAAAATTCAGTTGCTGAACTTTCGGCGCCGTACTTTCGGCAGGTGCGTCGCTAGCTCCATAAAATACAGAAAAATAGAATAAATTATCCCATATTTCGTATACCTGAAAAATACTAACAGCAGACTTTAATTGAAAAATCTTATCTTAAAATACAGTTTAGAACCTAGCCAGCAAAACAAAGATAGCTCGTGTATGAAGGACATGCCATAAAGTGGGCGGCCATGCTTCATAGTGCAGATAACGTTGATACTTGATAGCAATTAGCGTAGGTATTGTTAAATAAATTTTGCCTCATTAAGTATCAATAAATAAAAAGAGGTATAAGTAATTCCTGTACAATAAACTAATTCCTCGGGTTTCTATAATCCGTTCAAGTATTTAATTCGTATTATTAATTACAAACGATTATAATTATAAATATTACAGTAAAAGATTAAAAATTAATAAAATTGATATAAAAATTTAAGCTAAAGCCTCATCGAAGCCAAGGCAGCGAGACTATAAATTCTATTAATTAATTAATTATAATAATCTATAAATTCCAATATTATACTTACCATGTTGACTATAAGAATATAAATATAATTATTAATAATCTGAAATGTATTCTTTTTCATGCTTCAGTCGATGAGGTTGTCGGTGAAATATTTGAGGAGGAGGTTTGGCTTTTAATTACACTGTATCAGGGATGGCGAACCTATATTAATTTTTATCCACAGACTTTTTTAAAGTAATCTGAGTTTATGACTTGTGTGAGCACGACGAGTGGCACATGTATAATTAATCTTAGTTTGTTTCACTATTGAAAAGATTAGCATGACCTATTTTAAATGAATGTTTAATGTGTACGTTAAATACTATTTTTATTTTTTTAAGCTGGACTTCGTTTTCCTTGACTGTAATAGGATATTTAACTGTTATAAATAACTGAAAATAAAGGCCAGAGTCGAAAAACAACATTTTTAATGACATTAATAAGTTTTCTCAGGATAATTATTCTAGGCCAGGGTGGTGATTTTTTTCCACCGGTTCGCCTTCCCTGCTCAATACTACACCCACACTGAAAAAAAATTAAAGTCCACTTGGTACGGCGCTTTGCCAGAGAGTTTAGAGGTGGCTTGTAATCGTAGACATGCCTTTTGGTTCACGTGATTTGAGCTTTTATTGAGGAGTTCGGCACTTTTATAACATTTCATCCGATGCAATGCCATGCTACACGAGACGACATTATCATTGAATAAAAACATTATCCGTCTGGCATGTCATCGTCTGACATGTTTTTATAAAAGCCTGTTTCACAACCGCCAAGTAAACTTTATCTAACGTTTATTGTGATTGTGAAACAGGCCTTTAATATGTTTTCGGCTTGATTCAAGCAATCGGACACAAAGTGGTAATTCACACGATTCCTAGACTATGACCGGCAAATGTCCAGGGCACGGTCTTAGCTTCAATATAATATTATAGCCAGCGTAGGGAAATACGATGGGCTTATATTAGGAATTATTTAGTTTGTGGGCCTACTCCGTTATAATTGGCACTTGTAGCCGATTGTCTTGAGGTCAACTCCAGTTTTCTGATGTGCTATTACACTGCTTTCTGTTGTATTTGTAGTTACAAGATATAAGTACCTACCTGATAAATATGGAAAAACGTATTAAATATTTTTACCGTTTAAAATGAGAAGATATTTATATGCCTGTAGGTATAAATTAATAATCTGGGGCAATGCATATTATAAAATAAATCAATTATTAGGTATTACGATAATGTTGAAGCTGTTTTTTAGCTCTTGAGGACTTTTTTATAATACATACTTGCTAAAAGGAATAATTATCGGATCAATGTAAAAAACTACCAGCGTCTCAGTAGTGGAAATCATCAGCATGACGGCTTCATTTGCACGAAAGCAGCTTGTAGAGAATTATTTTAGCTATAATGCTCATCTCCTAATTTGCAAGGAATCGAAAACTTTTAAAGAGGGTATAAGTTAAAATGAATTTTGTTATACAATACGCGAGGAGATTTTCTAAAGCAAAGTTTTGCCATCAGGAAGTGGAGGAGTTGCCCCCCGCGCCGAAGCCGAAGCCTGCGCCACCGAAAGTTGAAATAACGAAGGAGGATTGCGGACTAGGAGTGGCGCAGATTGTTATCACAGCAGCCACGCCCATGATGGAGGAGCCGGAGCAGCCTTTCCCACCTCCCGAGCCCGAGGCGCAACCCGAGCCCAAGGCGGAAGCCGAACCGGAACCCGAGCCGCAGGCCGAAGATCCCGAGCGCGCCGAGGACAACGAGGACGAAGAGTCCTCCCTCTCCGAGCAGACAGCCGTTTGTCTGCGGGACTCCGAAGAGGGCCATGCGGACTCCGCTCCCCATCCCGCTTCGAGTTCGACCGCCTCAGAAGGAGAGTCGACGGGCGCCTCGGTCGCTTCGGGCCCTCCGACCGCCCCCCAGTCCCCCCCCTGCGCGCCGCGCGCCGGCCGCGCCTCCATCCCTGACGAACTAGAGCCAGCGCAACTCGCGAGGCTCACAGACCTCAAAGAGTCCAACGCTTAGGTCTGAGTTAAGTTCGACTGAAACCATTCATTAGCCACACCTTGACCACTACTTTATTAGAACGACTACGTGTTATTACTATAATTTTCTAATGAAACATCATTTATACTGTATAACGTGTTTCATATTGCTGTAACAACGACCGTTTCTCACACATGACATAGGTAAACAAACGCGGTCTTACTTTTGTATCGCTTGAAATTATTACGTTTTCAGTTCACGCTCGTGATAAATCTGAAACAAGACTGACTTTAAGAACTTCCAATAAGAACGGCTCATTAATTGTAATTTTGTGTATACTATCGATGTTCACCGATATATAGGTATAATTTGTTGAGTGTGATATCAATATAAATGAAAATTGACTGAAAACGATAATTCGGTATTAATCCAGTATTTAATTAAAAAAAAGTTAAATTTATATAAAGTATATTGTTGTTTTAATTTTTGGAAGAAAGGCCGTCATTATTATGCGTGGTTGCACTTAATGAAAAAAATATTTATTTTTGATTTATGAAAATTCTTATAAGTATGATAATTCGAAATGACGAATCATAATAATTGAATAGGTACCTACATACATGAATTACAGAGATCCTTGAAATTTTAAATATATTTATTAATATATTGAGTTTACAATAAATCTGTTTTGATTTTATCTAAAATAAGTATAGGTACTCTACTATATTTATAGGAATTTTTACTCGTTTTCGTTAGGTACGTCAAACCTACCGTGGTATTATTGGCACGTAACTTGTTATACCACGTTATACTTAAACACAAAATATACATATATACCCGTAAATTCGTAAAGCGTGAAACATAAGAAAGTAATAGGTAATGTTAGTAACGCTAATATAAATAACAAAAGAGTATTTATAGGATCAGATTATCCAAAAACCAATTTACGGCCTTTAAATTTTAAGAAGAAGCAAGGTACAAATAAAATTGCAAAAGAAATAATCTGTCATATTATGTTTCAAATGTATAAATGGAGAACTAGTTAACTTGAATGAAATATGAAATCATGTACCTAACAGTTTGTAAAATGTGCCTATAGTTTATTAGTAAACATTTAAATATATATTATATCCATTTTAGAAACTGTTTTGCTGACATTTACAAAAAAAAATGTGGAGTGGGAAGCGGTCATATTATTATTACCTATGTAGGACTTTTGTATATAATATGTTTAGCTGTTAAAGTACCTATATACTCTACTAAAAGTTAAAACTAGTTAAATGCTAACATTTGAAGTAGGATATTTGGATAATTTAGATTCGTTTATTGGTCGGTGACAATCTATGTAAATCAAATCTAGGAGATATGACAAGTAAAATTAGTATTTACATTCAAATAAAAATTATATAAGTTGCGTATTTACTTATCCTGAAACATATTTATCATACCTATTTCAAAACTTGTTTGCAATAGCTATTATGAGAATATGATATATAGGTAAATGAAAATGGACTAAGGCCTAATTTAATCTGGTAATCAAAATGGATTGCCTTCGACCAATTTTTCGAATACCTGTAATCTACATATTAATTAGGATGCATTGTAAAACTGTCCTCACCTGGGTTTTTCGCACTCTGTTGATTGTACTCATAATATTATGGTCGTTGGGTAAAAAAGTCGGAAAATGCGATACAGAATTTTTAGTTACATTCAAATCCATTGGTGTCTCGTTGAAAGGTTCGATTGCCAATACAATTTTTACAAAGAGATTTAACTAAGTAGGTGCTAACTGCTTAAACAATAACGTAAAGTGCATCAATTTTTGATGTTCGTAAAAGGTATCTAAGGTAAAACAAAGACCATTTAAAAAGAATATGACGAAGGACATAGTGCATTACTGCAGCGGCCATTAAAAAAGGCATTGATGGATGAACGTGTAAATGTGGATCGACGTGGAGTCGAAGCACACATACTTAACATGCGCGGAAACTAAGTAGTATCTCGGAGAAACTTTCGAAATCACTTTGATCACGAAAAATCGACTTTCTATTTATAAGCCAGTTCGAAAATTAAACAAAACCTTTGACTAGTTACCTCCTTGGTTGCCATAAGTATGTCAGAGTGAAAGATCGTTACATCTTTAAATTACATGACAGATATAAGTTTGGTATGTAAGTTATCGGGCCGCGAAACCACGACGGAAATGGACTTTCATACAACTTTTGTTGGGCGCTTCTTGGCCGGTACAACAAGTTCGATTTATCTCGAAGAAGATTTTCAAAATAATGCTAAAATTTGAAAAATTAAATTGCCGTGGCAGTGGCTCAGACCCGATTGGACACAAAACGATATTTTCATTTTAATTTTCCAAGCGGGTATAAACTTACTTCTCTGATTATACCTAATGGTTGAACCCACCTGTGTACGGTTATTGCTCGTATATATGTGTTAGGATTCTGTCTATAAAAAATGTAATGATAGTTAGCTAGATACATTCTTTATTTCTACTATTTATGTGTACTTACCTAATTTTTGACGTGACAACGTCTTATAATTCGATAGAGCCGGTTGCACGCACGAAAAAACATGACTCATCCGGCGTTACCGGCGTTACCTCGCTCATGCGGCGTTACCGGCGTTACCTCGCGAGCGCGGAACGAGCGACAAAGAAGACGTTGTCACGTTCAACTATCGTCAGTAAATCGACTTTACAGACAACCAATTTTTTTGCTCAGCTTAAATAGTTGTAGTGAAGTATACCTAGATAGATTTTCACGAGTGAGGTACATTATGTGTACCTAGGTTTGCGACAGCAATAAATAGTTACTTATCTGATAAGTGACAGAATTCATAATGCGAAGTGGCTTTAACAGGTTGTTCTATAAACTACCTTCACCTCTTTGTTTCTAATGAATGATATACTTTTATTTTATAAATAGTTAACCCCATTCGAGGATTAGTTTGCCTGTAAAACCTATACTAAAGAAAGATATGGTATTTTTCTTTCAATTTAACCGAATAGGTTCATTTAATTAAAACTTAGCGCCATAATTATTGACAATGACATAAAATCAATTTCAATGTTATTTTATTCTTAACAACAAATGTTTGTACCTAAGAGTGCCATACGAGTAGATACAACTTACCTACTAGGTTTTCCA
Source organism: Coenonympha arcania (assembly GCA_036785405.1). Classification (NCBI taxonomy): domain Eukaryota; kingdom Metazoa; phylum Arthropoda; class Insecta; order Lepidoptera; family Nymphalidae; genus Coenonympha; species Coenonympha arcania. The sequence goes on from CM072082.1 coordinate 11,237,322, forward strand.
AACCTTAGTTTACAGTACCAACTACCAATATAATAGTCCTTAATTGTTATTCATTATTTTATTTTACGTGTTAATTTTGTTGTTATTAAAATTTGAGTCTCATGCACATATTTTCATTATATTCGTATGTAGAAAAATATTTTACTTAGAATTTAAGTAAGATGTTACGTTAGAAATATTAGAATTTAGATGTTTAGTAGGTATATCAATTATTGTAATCTTATAAATAAAATTTGCTTTATTCTGTTATCCACCTCAATTCTTGATAATAGGAGCAGAAAGACCATACATTTTCAATAAAATAGGTTACTTGCACATTATGTATATGCACACAAAACAATATCAAATTTTATTTATAAGACTGAAAACCTATTTGTGTTAACGTTATAGCAACTACAATATTTATATGTCTGCGTCATAAATGCAATTGCTGACTTAATAAACGCCTTTTATATTAAGGCGCTTGTTCAACCAGAGATATGCTACGATGCTGTGAGACGGTTTGGCTAAACGCAGCAATAGAATAGCTTAATTTTCTCAAGCTTTGAAATCAAATGTAAATCAGATGATTCTTTTGGTGGTAATACAAAACGTAATAAAGCAACGTAGCACATTTTTGGATGGGCAAGCACCCTTAAGGTATTTTTATTGAAGCGGAGTCGGGTGGCTAAGCGGGGCGGACCGGCCAATCACTGTGCCCGAAATCTCCGCTCCGCATCAGTAGAAACGGCGTAAGCTGAGAGGAGTAGAACTGAGCGGACTTTCAAAGCAGAGCGATATGAGCCGAAGGGTAGCCGGAGAAAGGGATTAGGTACGTCATCAAGTTAATACGACATCGATTTTTTATTGAATGAAAAAGGATGAGAACCTGTAAGTGTCCGCAATACACGTCTGCTCAGCTCAGTTCTACTCAGCTCTGCTTCAACGGAAGCACACAGCTCGTCTCCGCTCCGCTTCGCCTAGCTCTGCTTTTGTGGAAACGCACCTATCTTATAGTTAATGAAAAAAAAAAATTAGCTTACTATGCAGAGTGTAGAAAAATAATTTTGCGGTACACAGATATAAGATTTCGTGGTACATAATACATTATGAACTGCCGCATATTAACTCTGCATGATAATTATTATTTTGTCCTCATAATATTATATAATGTTGTCAAAATAAATTATACCTGTTAACAGAACATCGGTATTGTTGTAATGCAATGTAATGAATGTACCAAATTGTTTCGTCACCAACACGCATTAGCAGTAACTTGGTATTAACCAAGTTTCCTTCGGAGATTTTACAAAGTATTTTGCCTTTTTTGTATTTTCAAAAGCATTCGGTTAAGACTTGGATTTACAGAATTGTATGGCAATAAAACATGTTTCAAACGCAAAGTTGTCAATTTTTTTTTGGTGGGGACCCGGGTTACATTCCCATGGACTCTTCTAGTCCTGTATCGAAGGCGTATATGTCGTGAGACACTCGGTAGAAATAAAGTTTGGAATAACATCTAAAACAAAACTCTATTTAACATTTCATATTTTCTTGTTTGATTTCACCCTTCGCTTGATAGATAGCGTCGTCTTCAGTTAGTTCGAAATAACGAGTTCAATACCTAATCTATATACATGATTGCATGCACGCAAAAAAAACTTTCGTTCTAGATTTTGGTAGATTTTCTTCGTGACGGCATTTTCGTCACGCAAAAAATCCATTTTCTTTCGTATAGCACCCTGCGCGATACCCGCGAAAAGAAACTTTGTTTCAATAAACTATTTTCATACAAACTTACCCCCTCTGTTTGACACATTCCAAAGGTTCATTTTTTTAAAGATATCGAAACATAGAGTAACTTAGGTTCTGATGATTTTAAAATTAAAATTATGTACTTACAATACACGAGTAAGTAGGTATCTGGACATCGCAGCCGGCGCCGGGGAAGCAGCATTGATAAAGCGCGATGGCTCTATAGGTAGGTTCTCTGAATTCTTTTGAGAAGAACCCACGAAGAACCCTAAAAACAGATTTCTTTGTAGTGTAATTTGACACTTTTATTTTTATTTGAGGAACGTTATTCTAGGAACGAATTTTCTGCACTCTTTCTTTCCTCAAGCACCTTTCAATGTTTATTTCTTCTTATTTGTATTTTTTATATTTATTTGTAGGTAATAGTTTATTTTAAGTCAATAAATATTGTACTTATCTGTTTTTTTAATGACCTAGTGCTAGTTATAACAACAATTGCACGTGACTGGCCACAAACCGTCTTAAAGCCTCTCTGGCAAATCCCATGTCCCTACCCAATGATTTAGAATAGACACCAGTGTCCTATCTCATACTTTGTTAAAAAGATTAGATTATAGGACTCGCAAGTTATTTGTGCCTAAAGCAGTATGAGTTATGAAACATTGTACCCTTACCTCCAGTTTTACTGAACTAGCAACGGACAATTACAGGATTCCGCTGTGACAACTAACAACTGAATGACGACGTAGGCAATTAATTATACCTTTTGAAATTGGAACAGTTTATTTAAGTTTTTTTTTTCATTACATTAGCTATATATTATAAAAATATATATGTTTCACAATTTAAAGATTATTATAGAAAAGAAAAATGAAAAAGGTTTTAAAAACAAAATACAGTACGTTTCGGCAATTCATTTATTGCTTGTTAGAGGTAGATTAATCTTTTGTTACAAATAGCTCACTATTTTCAAAGCACGAACGGACTGTAGTTGTCTATTCACATTTGTTACATAGAAAATGATGCCATTAGCTTTATTTACCCGATTGCAGGAAGGGTTATGTTTTTCGCGCGTATTTGTATGTTGCATACATTGTTTGTTTGTAAATTTCTTTATAACCTAGTGGATTGATCGGATTTTGACAGTTAGATTCGTGTCAGAAACCTAGTGTTCTGTAAATATTTAAAAAATATATTAAAATGGCGGATTTTTTCGCTAATAGTAAGTTGGTACTAAAAAATCGAATGGGGAATCAAAATGAACCAATGTATGTATTTATAATATTATGTTCATACGTAAGTATACTCTATATATACCTTTACAGGTTGATATCTTTGCAGTCTGGCTTTTTAAATTTGTAAAATTTACTCGTTTCTATACAACCATTATTTTCAATAATAATTGTCAATAACTCAACCGTCAGTGTACAATGGATAGAATAATTTTGGAGTTATGAGAACCGCCTGTTTTGTGACATCTCTGAGAAATTATATGTAACATCGAGCATAGTTTTGAGACGTAACATCATCTTCTATTGAACAATGCAAGATACAAGATACATTGCGTCTACATTCTACAATATAAACTAATATTACATTATACATATAGCAATTTATAATAAATTATTTATTCATAATTCAAAATCATATTTATCGTACTCAGGTATATCCATACTCAAATATATAATACATTAATAATTATTATATTATAATCATACAATAGTAAGTACCTAAGTCATGGCTATGCTGGAACTGCCTTTTATGTATGTTTAAATACCTGTGTCAGAAGGTATCGCTCTTCTATAACAAATTGTAATAAATTATTATATGACGGTAGTTTTACAATTTTTGAATATTTACATTGTGGTCGATTCTGTTGGGCAAAATCTCTAAACTAATTTAAAATAGTGCTGTCCTTTACCAAAGGGAACAGTTTGAAAAGGATAGCACTATTTTAAATTGATTTAGTTTAGAGATTTTGTAAAATAGAATTAGCACCATTTTTAAATAAATTAGTTTTTTTAAGCCCCAAAGTAAGCGCTTGCTTGTGCTATGAGTATTAGATAACTGATAAATATGTAGATACAATATAAAGACACTGAAACACATTCATGCTTAGCACACACATTTTGCAATAAAATTATTAAAATACTACATTACTTACTACTATGAAAATTATTACAAAAATATTAGTTTAAAAACCGTATAAGTTTTACACAATCTATATGAAAAGCTGTATGAAAATATACCACAGTGAAATTTTAACTGGGCTATGGAAGCTAACTTGAACGAAACTTTTTGGTGGCTCGGCGGTTTCAATAAGATGACCGAAATATTACATATGTACTTGGAATATTCTTTTAGTAGCACGGGCGTACTGAACAAACAATTAAATTGTATATATATAAGCAAATGAGGATTTATTTACAGTGCTTCATTTATTAAAAAAAATTAAATCCAAGATGAGTCAGATGAATTTTTAACTCCAAGATGAGTCTAGAAAATTAAAAAACAGAATTTTATAATATTGTTTTGACATTTTCATACAATGTCAGTATGAAAATTTTGAAACCATATTACAATAATCTCTAATATATAAAATTCTCTCGCTTTTCTTTGTTACGAAACTCCTCCGAAACGGTTGGACCGATTGTTATGAAATTTTCAGTGTATGATCTCTGGGTTTGGGAGTAGCTTGTTATCTATTTTTATGTCCCTAAGTGAGAAAAAATTATATGGCAAAACAACGTTTGCCGGGTCAGCTAGTACTACTATAAGAGTTGGTGGTACGGCCCCCGGTCTCCTCCACAATATTCCTCCACTTGTCGCGGTCCTCCGACTCCCTGCGCGAGTTGGTGTAGCCATCAAAAAGTTTCGTTCACACAATACCAGGCCAGTCTCACTTATCACGTGACCGTCCCGGCTACAAGTAGAGTTTCGGACTACCATATTTCAGATGGTTGCCGCTCGCGGGCCGAGTTGTACGCGCTAGTTCTGTACACGGTCTATTTTACGCGCCGTCTGACTACGGCAGCCCTAGTACGTCGTAAGAGATAAAGTTATATAGGCGATAGAAAGAGACCACAACATTGCGTTTGTTGCGTGTCGATTTTGAGGGCGGGGCCAGGCGCTATTGCGAACTGAATTGCACTTTTTGTGTCAGCGCTAGAGTCGCTATTTCTTTAAATTTTCGTGCGGAGTGAACCTTCTGGTACTATTTAGTGTTCTGTGACAATACTAAGGTGTGAGGCAATACGAACTACGGCAACGTTTTGTACTGTTGGTATATCTCCTCGAACATGTCGCGACAGTTCATTTTGACTTTCAGCTTGGAACAGAGCAGGAAAACCCCGGATAGTTTCCGATGTAAGGAGTATATCTCCTCCGGGGGCGGGCACAGTCGGTGGGTCAGTATCGTGGGCACGACCGCTTGTATCCGCCTCGTCGTGTTCTGCGCGCCAAAGTCAAACTCTCTGGAGCCCTCGGTGGCGAACACTTCTCCCATTATCAGCACTGTCTCCACGTGTGTGTCTTGCATTACCTGGATGAAAAGAACAATATAAAATATAAAAATAAATATATATCAGGACATTAAACACATCGCTATCTAGACCCAAAGTAAGCGATAGCTTGTGTTATGGGTACTATATAGATAACTGATAAATATACATACATACTTATATACATAAATATAATATATTGAATAAAAAACAGCCAGACACTGGAAAACATTCATGCTCATCACACAAACATTTACCAGTAGGTAGTGGGAATCGAACCCACGACCTTGGCGCAGACGGCAGGTTCGCTACCACTACGCAATTCGGTCGTCTTATTGAGCTCAGTGTGCTTATTCCGAGTTTTTCACTTATTCGACAGTGAGAGCGTAAACGCGAATTCGTATAGGATTGTTGTAGCGACATCTATTGACACAATTTGTGAACTACTCCAATCCCATACAAATCGGCGTTAACTCTCTCACGATCGAGTAAGGAAGCATATTTTAAAAAACTCGGAATCAGCACACAGGATTTACGATAGTTCTCACCTTGGACTCGTATCCAGTCAAGAACTTCATTTCGAGTGATTTCCTCAGGATCGCGTCACGGTCGCCATCCGATGCCGCCTTTATTATTTCTATGTACTCATCCATGAATTCCTTTGAGTACTGGCGCGTCGCCCCGAAGTCCAGTAATACTACCTGTCATATAAGTGTTACTAATTAGCATTTTTCTTGTTGACCTTTTACTATGTATTATTCAAATATTATTAAGTAATAAATATTATTAAGTAAACTTATGTGAGAAAGAAAAAAAATACAATTGTAATGGTTAAAATAAAAAGCTTCATTATACTTTATGTCCAATTTCAAGATTTCTTTCCCCCATAAAAGTTAATATTATTAGTTTAATAGCATTGAACCTTAGGGCCTTAACCCTTAAGAAATCTAGAACTATATTATAGTTTTAGATTTCTTAAGGGTTAAGGGTGTATATAAAAATATAATAATAATAAAATAATGATAAAAGAGAGCCCCAACAACATACATGTTATTATATTGATCGATATAGATAAGGGAAACGCTTGAAATCTTCACAGAATATTTCGTTATATTATTATTCACATTAAAAATCAAATTATAATTCACATTAAACAAAATATATATAAGGGTGTTCCCATACAAAAACGTGAATTTTTTACCGTTTTTATAATTAGATAACAAGCTGACCTGGCAAACGATGTTTTGCCATTAAAGATATAAAAAAAAATAACTGACGACTTATCCTCAGACCTACCGAAAATTTCATAATAATCGGTCGAGCCGTTTCCGAGGAGTTTGGTAACAAATATTGGCACGAGAATTTTATTTATTAGAGACTAGCCGACGCGGTAAACATTGTTATGCCATTAGAGATATAAAAAAAGCTTACGACCTCCTCTCATACTTACCGAACATACACAGAAAATTTCAGAATAGACGGTCGAGCAGTTTCGGAGCAGTTGGATAACAAAAATTTATATAGTTATATTAGAGAAAGATGGTACGGATGGTGCACACTTAGCCGATAATATTAATGACGTCACCTGTTTAGTATTGGTGTTGTAGAAGAAGTTCGCCCAGTTGGGGTCGGTCTGCATGCAGCGCAGTACGAACATCTCGCGCAGGCAAAGCTGCATGATTTTGTAGGCGATGTCGTACTTTACTTCGTAGGGCGCGTCGAACAGGTTCTCTATGGGCGTGCCTTCCACCAGCTCTGTGGTTATCACCTCTGGTGCACACAGCTCATCTGTCAGAGCAACCATGTACGGTCAGGGTCAAAAGAGCATATAGAATTGGGTATTACACTACTTTTGAATTAGATGCCCGGGTGCCTTCAAATCAAGAGTGAATAGGCATCTTCTAGGCAAGCGCGTTCCAGCTTAGACTGTATCATCACTTTCCATCAGGTGTGATCACAGTCAAGCGCTAGCCTATATAGTATAAAAAAAAAAGATAAAATTATTACTTTAATATAAACTAGGATAAAAAAATAACGAAAATATATTAAAATCCAATAAAGATCTACAAAGTTACAGGAATTTTAATTTTGGGGTGGGAGTGTCTTCTATCCCTTCCTCGAAAAAAGAAAATTTTGTATGAAGCTGCATGAAAGTACTACGGCATTAGTAAGGTGTGGTACGTCACAATTCAATGTCGCTATATCTCTGTGTATTCAGAAATATTTGAATGCTTTTAACTTTTTTGTTATTTGATCGATGTAATAGTTCTTTCAGTTTACAAAATTTATTTCATCCTAGTTTATAATAACGTAATAGCAAAATACCCAATTGGCAAACAATATCCCTTGCATGCACTCGGCCAGTCAGTATACAATATACATAGTGTAATATTATATAGAAATATTTTGAACCTAACACTGTTTTCTTTACAGTGTGTTATAGTAATATGCGGTTACATACCGTCATGTCATTAGGTTATTTATATAAGCTAGCATGGACAAAAACGTATTCCCCCGATTTTATCCTCTGACGGGGGAGAAAATTGCTGGTAAAGCATGGCCAAAGGGGGAAAAAAAATCCCCGTTTGACAATTCACATGGACATATCCCCGTGACTTATCAAAGTCGGAAAGTTTGACGTTTTTGACTTTTGTAGACGCTTTAGTTTTTCGGTGGTTTTGCAAAAATCATAACTCCGCGATATATTTATACTTGAAGTATTGCAGGTGAATTAACTCCTGACATAACTGAGGGGGATTTATGTCTCTGGACACAGTTAAACAACTCTTCTCTCTCGTGTTAGCAACGTGTTCTCCTGATGACGTCCTGGTGTCGGGACGAAACGTGCGTCGAAGAAAGTGTTAGAAAATTGTGTGTGGTGTTTCATGTGGGCAGTGTTCCTGCATATTGTACCATACAGAATCTTTTCAAGTAGCGGATTATAGCAAAAAAAATTAATCTGTCCTGCTATTTATGGATTTCCGCAAAATAACGCCTGCTTCCATTCAATATATAGTAATTTTTAATCGTTAGTGGCAATACGTACCTATAACCGCGGGAACATAGTACTCGGGGTACGGTTGCAGCAGCGTCTTGAACATGCGCGTGCACTCCGCCTCGCGGACGTAGTCCACTTCCCACGCTAGTTCCTTCTTCGCCACCTCCACCACGTTGTCGATGAACATGCCTTTCGGGAACATGTTCCAAACCTGCAGCGAGACAATAATACGCTGTTTTACTCCACTTAAGGAATTATATTCTCTAATTATTAGATAATTGGCACTAACTAACTAACACTGGCCTAAAATTGGCACGAGAATTTTATATATTAGAATCTAAAATTCTCGTGCCAATTTTAGGTCCGGTTTCCACCAAAGCGGAGCTGTTTGAATAACCAATCGATTGATTGTTTTTTGATTTTTAAATGTCTTTATTGCCATAAATGATTAACATAATAGCTACTATAAGTATAACTATTAGAAACATAGGTTACAAACATTTTCAGGCTGTAAACCTCTTAAAATTAACCAATCAAATAACCAATCAGATTTCGTCATTTTAGCATCTCCGGAACTAAGGGGAGAGGGGATGTCGAAATGACGACACCTGATTGGTTACTCAAACACAGTGTTTGTGTGTTTATTTGGTGGGAACCGGGTCTTAGTTACCAAACTCCTCCGAAACGGCTCGACCGATAGTTATGAAATTTTCTGTGTATGTTCGGTAGGTCTGCGAGTAGCTCGTAAGTTAATTTTTATTTATGGATATCCCTATGACAAAACAATGTTCGCCGGGTCAGCTGTTAAAAATATATGAATAAGATACTATTGGCAGAACTAATAGATTTTTTTATACTTTTAAGCTAGCACTTGACTGTTATCATACCTGACAGAAAGTGCAGATGATACAGTCTTGCCTAGGAAATGACTATTTCACTGAAGAACCCAAGTTATGGGTTGTGGAAGACGGAGGCATAGAATGGTTTAGAGCCTTACAGTGCGTATCAGGAACGAGGAATCGACCGCTAGGAATTAGGAAAATGGTTTTCACTTACTTTCAGGACTCCAACAAGGTTGTCGATGTCACTGTTGATACCCTTTGCAACTCCTGGATATTGTATTTTCATAGCAACCTCCTGCCCATTGTGAAGAACTGCCAGATGTACTTGTCCTGATAAAGAGATTTCAATTAGTTTAATCAAACCCTGCATGTTCTTCATGTTTTCAAAATATTGTAACCAACCTACAATGCTCTATGACAAATGCAAAATGTTTTAACTTTCTGCAGATGGACATCTACTTAACATAGGCGTCCAACTGCTTTCTACCGGAGTCATTGGGCACCATTCCTAATGGAGTCAGGCGCTTATTAGCAGGTATCCTAGTAGGATTTTTTCGCCTCCCATAACAAAAAAAGGCGTCCAACATGTTTCGCACCATTTGAAACCAGCGACCTCACGAGATTTTCCTAATGGCATTATCCTGGTTAAGGTATCCTACGCCCCGTGTTATAACAGGCCAGATCATAGATCAGGCCATGGTCATCGTCGCACTAGGTAAGGCCCGTTGTCGCCCGTTCGAGGTACGATCCGGCCTGGGGGCTGATTGCGTAAGAAAAACGTATTCATCGCTATTGTAATTGTTTGCAGATTTTGCCCCCTGATTGGCTGATGTAAATCAGGGAACCAATCAGCGGACAGAATTCATATACGATTACGATAGCGATGAATACGTTTTTCTTATCCAATCCAGGGGCTGGCCTGCAATGACACAGGCTGTGGAGCCCCACCTTTAAAGACATTCTGATGCTGCACATTCCAAAGTAGGTGGTATTTTAGCAACCCAACATCCATCGTCCTACAAGCTATTAGTGTATGCCCTGTCCATTGCAACTTCAGCTTCGCGACCTTGAGCTAAGGAGATGACTCGGATCGGCACACTGGTTTGTTAAGAACAAAGCTCTCCATCGCCTAACATATCATTTTGAATACTCATTTGGATTCCGTAGTTGGTAGAAATACAATCCTGCACAGACCAGTTCACAGTGCGTTCCCAGTGCAGGCCTTTGTTCATTGTTACTCACCTATCGAGGCCGCGGCGAAAGGCTGCTCCTCAAAATGCTTCACCCTCTCCCGCCAGTTGGGGCCAAGTTGTGACGTCATGACCTTCTCAATTTGCCAAGTTGGCATAAAATCCGCTGACTGACGAACCCGGTCGAATATCCGTTGTAAGTCAGACGGGATCACCGAATCGTCTTGGATGCTTAAAAGCTGACCAAGCTTGAGTGCTGCGCCTGTAATAAAAATAAATAATTAAAGTTTAGTTTGTTTGAAATTCCTGAAATTCAATTGTTCTAATGTAACCTTGCACAAAATCAACTTTATACTTCCAAATTATGACTTTAGGTGAAATCTTTCATGAGGTTAGGGATCCCCGGATCCAGTGTGCTCGTAAGCCCGAACCCAGAAATCATAATGTAGACTCACTGACTTCAAAGAGATGCAATTACTGTTGGCTGCAATACCTCTTCACTCTAGCATTGGACGTCCGCGTCATCTAAGATAATTATGAAAAACTAGTTACAGAAAAATTAGTTCACTGACCTCTAACTTTGCACAATGTGTCGACTATCCTCTCGGCGTTAGCGGGTGACAGGAACATGTTGGTTGTCTCGTCCGCACGGCCTGTGACCGACTGCAGGGTGTTCCGCGCGTACTGCGCGACCGTGCCTACGCCGAGCCCCGCCGCTAGCGTGCCGAACGAAACCATCCTGCCGATACGCGAAGAAGGCACTACTCGCGCTTTCGAGTTCTCGCTTAGCTGTCAATAATATAATTACTTTTACAGACACAGTTATAGATATTTCAATCCACGAAGACGCGCCCCACTCTGTCAAAATCGCTTATGTTTCATTTGATTCCTATGGACTTTGACGAATAGGGCGCGTCATCATGGATTGAAATATCTGTATATAGAATATGTTCTTAGTAATGGAATGTTGTATAGTGGTGAAGATAAAAAGAAGCTACTTAAATGTCAAAAGAAGCATCATGAGGAAACTGCAGTTTCAATAATATTCTGAAAGTATGTAGTATGTCCACTTGCCAGCATTGCTAAGCATTTTAGTCTCATTCTGAGTTAAAACTTATGCATAATCATCGTAATCTTATCTTGTAAGCGTCTACGCTCCTAAAATTATTGCCAAACATCATGATTTTATATTGTCTGAAGCCAGCAACACATAGAATATTATGGTATCAACAGGCATCAATTAGTTCTGATGATACACCAGTTACATGATGGTACACAATAACTTTGTGTTATATGATTTGTATGATATATACCTATAATTTAATGGAAGTAACTAGGTATGGTCATCATAATCTCATTATATTGAAAGTTAAAGTAATTCATGATAATTAGAAAATGCGTTTGCTGGTATGTTATGGTTACTTAACTACTACAGTTGACAGCAAAAAATTAGGTAAAGAATTATTGTTAAACTTAGAAATAGATTGTGCTTAGTTCAAACACTTACTTTCAATTTCTTCTTAGCAACTGGTTTGGGAACTGTACTACTTGCAGCAGCTTCTAATATGGGTGTAGACACAATGTTGGATTTTACTATATCCTCTTTCTGAACTTTTGGTTCCTCTCTAACAGCATTTGTTGTTAAATTTCTATCTACAGAGTTTTCAAATTCTTGAAACGATGTATTTGTTGTAGATGAGACAATTTTCTTCTGTGTTTGTTTCAAGCTCTCAAAAGTCTCATCAAACTGCTTATTAAGACTTTCAATCTCTTCTTGTAGTTGCTTATCCATTACAGGAGACTCTAGGTTATCATTCAAATTAGGTTTAGACATAGTCACACATTGTTTAAAACCTTGAACTACAACCATCGCTCTTTCTAGAATATCACTAATGTTTTCAGGGTTAGGTTTGTAAGTTGTAGTTGACAGTAAGTTAGTCGAGCAGCTCTGAAATGGCTGCCTGAAGCTAGAGTTACTCCATATTAGTCTAGTGCTTTCTTGCTGCAGTTTAACACCTGCTTCAATCACCTGGCGAAGACCTCTCACCACACCCAGTAAGTCATTAATATGTGACATGACCTGCAAGTTACTGGGAGTTGATTAAAGTTTACAGAAATTAATATTATTAGTATTCTATTTAAGAAACTTGAATTTTAAAGGCTCCCCAATAAACTATCTCTCTATGAATCGCCCTACGATAGATATCAATATGACATATGACATAACTTCATACCAGTTATGTCAAATTTCTATCTCTAGAAGAGCAAACCATGGATAAATAGGATATTGGGAACAACTATAAGACATTTAAATACATTACTATCCTTCTTCAATGTTTTCTGTAGAATAGGATAGCACTAGTTTTAGTTTTAGGGCTTAGTAAACCAGAAAAAGCATCATAGTTATAGTATGTGGTTATTGTAATTTACACAATAATGATATTATTAATAAATTAAATGTTTACATGAATAGTACTATGTTTGTGTTCTAAAGCGTATGATAACAACATGATTAAGTCACAAAGTAGTTGGTTCTCAGACTAATTTCCTAAATTGGATATTTCAAATTAAATAAATTCCTACCTTGTCGTTTTTGCCCGCAATCTTGTGAGCAAGGTTTTGTGTGACAAATTCATGATTAGTAATGTACTCATGGAATGCAAACCCCTGCAGTAATCACTTTTAAATAATGTAAGCATTTTTATAGGAGAATGACCAAAGGTGGTCAAATTTGTCATGAACCAAAACCAAAATAGTCGGAGCAAATAAAATAGTGTTTTTTAAAAACCATAGGCACAAGGAATTTGTGTTCCATATCCAGAATTTAATTTTTCATACAAAACGTTACTTTCTTTTCAATGTACATTTTGTGTCATACTGATTTTACTTAAAGTACAAGTCGTAAGTTTGTGTGCCTATAACTTTAGAATTCGGATGTTTTATAAAAGTAATAATTGTAGGAGTTAATGTGGAGACCGTAGTCTATTAAAAATAAAGTTTGGATTTGATTTAGTTTGATACGAGATTCCATATATCCATTATCACTGTCCTTTGGAGGTTTAACACATGATGTTAGAATTTGTGTGAGGTAGTATCATGAAGCTTAGATGCAAGTAAACAGAATTTCAATACTAAATCTTCCAAGGATACTCACTATCACTTACCTCCTACATAATATTGCATAACATTTTCGTTTTTATGCATAACGTTATACAACAAATACTTTTAGTCTGGTTTATTTAAAATATTAATAGCTACATTCTAAAATTTATGTCATTTAACTTGATATTAATATTAGGTGCAATGAAATAGAAATAATGATATTATGACTAAGGTTGTATTTACCTGTTCCCAATTTACAATCGAAAACTGAATTAATAAGGCTACAAAATAGACGTCACCTTTTAAGGCTTATGGCTCTTTATTATGGCTCTTTTTTATTAATAATCAACAATTATAATTTCATTCTTTTTGATTTGAATTTTAAAAATTTGAACCATTCCACTGATCATGATCACAATATCACAACCTAGTTATGTGGTCTGTGAAAGGTCTGTGATCACAGCATTACGACCAAGATTACGACCATGGAAATATTACCGTACTTCGTACAACATAGACCTTACATAGACAATTACTAACACTAGACATTGAAGTTTGACTTTGAACCACAGGGGATAATAGACCATAAAGAGCATAGACTCCATAGAGCTTAGCACTATTCCACCAAATACTGTAGACTGTGGCTATGTATGGGTCTCATTCTAAGGTCCATTGAGGCAGGTAAACCAACATCGACATAGTACGATCAGTTCCTCGCTTATCTGCTTTATCTGAGTTCGGCCCTGTTTACTGTCAATGTGTGCCTGAGATCTGTATGTAGGCGTAATATTGGCACGCCAATTTTATTTTTATCTCAGATTTATAAGTTAGGTCTGCTTCCCTTTATACGTCAGTGCATTAGTCCATAGTCCCTCAGATTAGTCCTCAGATCAATGAAGACAATGTGACCACCGAATTTATGCAGAATTCAAACCTCTCACGCAGAGCCATACCATAGATTTCTAATACTATAGGGAAAAGTCAAAGTCATAAATTAAAGATAATTTAAAAGTACTCTGTGGATAATTTGTTTTTTACTCAGGTTTTTTATGTCAATAATCCTACGTCTCAAATTGACAATGGCTCAATCGCTCTATGCGCGGAGCCAACACCTTAAAAGAAGAAGAAGAATCATACGCCTCATTGATTTTATTTTTATCTCACCGATTTTGATTTATTGTACGAAAACTAAAACAAGTTCATGGAGTCAAATAATGCCAAAAAAATCTCAAGACATTAGATACTTAATGATGGTATGGACACGTAATACCTAAGTTAGGGAAATACCAAACTACCCCTGAATGAAAAATGTCCAAACTTCCAAATGGATATGAAATGCTATCCAAGTGTCCACCCCCCGTTTTAATAAGGTAATAATAAGAAAAGCCGACCCCTCCGCACCGCGACACGGGATAAGGCAAAGAAGAAGGTCATCATCAGAAACAGCACCTTATTATAATCTGAGAGTGAAGGTATATTAATTACTCTATGGCCATATGATAGAATAATACTTACAGTTTACACAGTAGTAACACAGCCTAGATAACTACAATTAATTACTATTTTTGACTATTAGTAACTGGTGTTCAACTTCTCACTGTAAGTTACAACAATGTTTTGAGATGCGATTGTATTTTAAAATAAAACAATGTCAATCAAGTTCAAAATACTACATTCAGTCCAGTTTAATGGTTTTTTCATGCCACAAATATAATTTCATATACTTACCTATTCTAAACATTCATAAATAGACAACAAATATAATTATACATAGAAATTAGTGGCGAAGGGCCATATTATAACAAGATTTCACAGTAACATCTCACATATTATGATGTGTAACGTTTGACGTGACAACGTCTTATAAATCGATAGAGCCGGCTGCACGCACAAAAAAACATGACTCATCCGGCGTTACCTCGCTCATGCGGCGTTACCTCGCTCTGAGGCGTTCCATGTAAGGCTTGAAGTGGAAGCGAGAGTTGTCACGTTCAACTATCGTCAGTAAACCGACTTTACAGACAACCAATTTTTTTTTGGTTTTGCAATTTCTGTATTTATCCTTAGATGTTAAGGTGAAATATAATTTGAATTTAGTGGACAGACAGTCATTCAACCTTAAGTTGAGTAAACTGTGCCAACATCCAAAAAACAAAAGGTAAATGCGATACAAAATATCAGGTGTTCCTCTTAAGAAATATAAACTCTTTGCCACTAATAGAGAATTGTTTTGACATAGATATATTTCTGAGATATATTTTATTAACCTATGATTTTAACAACCACATTCATATTATAATAATATTATGACAACTACACATCAATATTGAGCCAAAATCAAACAATATTATGATTTGAGCGCAGCAAACAGAAGATTGAGTGGAAGATAGAGTGGAGTGATTAGAATGTTACCGAGATTGCTATAAAATAATATATTTACAACAACCATAGTAATTTGTTTTGAGTATTTAATTTTTTAATACATTTGCTCAAAAAGTTGACTTTAATATATATGTGTGCTTAGCATGAGGAAAGTTATTCATTTTCACTCAAGTGCCTTTTCTGTTCTCCTACTGTAAATGCATCTAAATTCATGAAACAGGATTTTAATAAAAATAAATCTGTACAATTTTTTTGTGTAATAGAGCAGAAACTTTTAAGACACAAAGTAAATTTAAAATAAAATTATTTTTCCATATTTCCTTTCTGTTGTCACAAATGTATTAAAAAACGTCATTCGATGCACAAGCGGAACAAGCTTGACACAACCAAAGGGATTCAACAATAGTGAAGAGTGGAATCGGACCTTGTGAAAAAATTACATACTTTCCACACCTGTATTGAAAGGTTTACTAACAATTATAT
Organism: Coenonympha arcania; assembly: GCA_036785405.1. Taxonomy (NCBI): domain Eukaryota; kingdom Metazoa; phylum Arthropoda; class Insecta; order Lepidoptera; family Nymphalidae; genus Coenonympha; species Coenonympha arcania. The sequence goes on from CM072082.1 coordinate 11,253,553, forward strand.
AATACCTATTTATTACAATATCAAATTAATATTTTTGTTCAATGTAAATACTTCAATATCCATAATAGTTTACTAAAATAAGCATTTATTGTTATCGTGTGACAAAATTATAATTATCATTCATTGTATTCATTATAACATTAAGCCAAATGAAATGGAACAATTACTCCAATTTATACAATTGGAAAAAAATAACTTAAAACTAAAAGGAAATCATTTTTGTTCATAAGTACTCATAAATACTTAGAAAATATTTTTAATAGCCAATTATTTTTTACTATTATTGATTGTATCCATAATAGCTTCGAAAGTGTCTTCTGGTAATAGAGTGCAGTGAGTTGACCGGAAATCACGAGTGTACAACGATATCTATAAATTGAAACATATCAGTTTTAGTATTTATTTAGTAGACATATAATTCTTTAATCTACCTGAAATACAGATTATCTTATTGTTTTGTTATATAATGTTGCAACAACTCTCGGCAGCTTGTGGATCAAATTATAAACTCACCAGGCGTAATATTTTCCTCTTGTAATCAGGGATTTCTTCTCGGGAGAGTACGATACGTTGTTCATCAGACAAAGCAATGATCGTTTGAACTGCCTCTAGTATTGCCTCTTCAAATAAGTAAGGATGCCGTTTTTGTAACAAGTTGATGAGAAGATAGTTTCCACGGTTTGTAGATAGTTGTCCAGGCCTGCAAAAATTTTTTTTTTTGCTTTACTGATAGTATTAATTTAGTTACAGATTTCAATCCACGATGACGCGCCTCACTCTGTCATACTCCATACGAATCAAGTGAAACTTAAGCAATTTTGACAGAGTGGGGCGCGTTTTGGTGGATTAGAAATATCTATAAATTACTAGCTGACCCGGCCACGCGTTGCTGTGGCTAAAGTTTTTGTTATATTAATAAATTAAAATTGCGACTATAATTTGAGATTTAAACTATCCTATCTCTCAAGTTGGACCAAATGACAGATATTCACGAAGTTTGAACTAAATCGGTTCAGTAGTTTAGGAGTCCATCGCGGACAAACATCGTGACACGAGATTTATATATATTAAGATTGTAAATACATACATGTTGCGGTATAAACTAGGAGGGTAGAAAATTCAAGGACATGTTCAACAACTAATATTAATTAATGTAATGTAATATATAAATGATTTGGCCTATATATTAATAACAAATAATATTAATTAATTGTTAATTTAAATAATAATTAATCTTAATAGTAATTATAGTTTGATATAAGGATAATTTAATTAAAAAACATATTGATAACATAAACAAAAATCTACCTGCCACAGATAACTTCATCTTCCGTTCTTCGCACAAGTTGAACAGGGCCAGTGAATTGGTTCAATAACTCGGCTATATTCAAGTCTACAAATGAACGGACTACCTCCTTCACTAAGCGAGACCAAGATTTGGGCATTTGATTCCTGGCAAGCGGCAACAAGTCATCAAAGGAGGCATCCAAAATCTGTTAAAAACAAACATAAAATAAAAATAAAAATATTTTGCCATCGTAACTTTAATTCTAGCCCGTGCGAGCAAAGTCAGTGAGTCTTTACTTTCCACATAGATCTAATTTACAGGATTTTCTAAAATGTCAAAACTCTACCACCAAGTTCAGAACGAAGATTTTCACCGAGAATTGGCAAATAAACGGGGCATTTTTCAAGATATACTTACAGTTATAGCTAACTTGCCTTACATAGTATGAAAATTGATTAAGTACATTATTTTTATGATATTTTGCGAGAAGCTTACAGCATTTCTCTAGCCTTGTCATTGAGAAATTCTTCAATGTCGCACTAACCCTAAACTGGATGTTTTTTGACAATTACTATAAACCTGTGAAAAGTGCTATAAGTAGTGCTATTATCTCGCTGCAGACTCGGTCTGAGCTTCACTGCTGCTTTTGTCTTTTAGTGAACAACAAAAGCGAAACACTCGAATGAGTCTGCAGCGAGATAATAACCCTACTATAGTCAGTCCCGTCCTATTTGCAAGAGAGTGTGCATGGGTTGAATCCCAGCAACTCAAAGGACATCTTTTACCCTCAGCTAGAGTGGGACTTTCGCTCCAAGAAGAGTTCCGCGTCCCAAGTAGCCTGTTGACTCCCTGGAAGAAGCTGAGCTTATCTGACAATATTTTACATTTTTCCCACAACTGGGCATGGGTCGCAGATAATAGTTCGTCAATAAAACTACCATTACAATCTTACCAAGCCTTTGATTTCTGGATAGTTTACAGCTGCCCACGTTGCTGGATAGCCTCCGATACTCCATCCGTAGAACACGATGTCCCTCACAGAGAAACCAAGCTCGTGGATGGCGTACTGTACAACTGCATCAATGGCGTTCTGCTCTTGACGTGGAAAAGGCTGTCCCTAAAATTTATTTTTAATTTAGAGGCATTTATTTATTTTTAATTTAGAGATATTTATTTTTAACTTAGAGGCATTTTTTTAATTTAGAGGCACAACTCTTCCTGATGGGACAATCATTTTGTTGTATCGCCAATTTCATGCAATACATCTTCTCATAGTCTACAGACTAACTGCAAGAAGCAGCATAAAAAAAATAGGCATTCTGATGCAACAACAAGTTGGTACTGGACAGATGAATGGACCGATTTAATTCAAACTTCGTGAATATCTGTCATTTGGTCCAACTTGAGAGATAGGATAGTTTAAATCTCAAATTATAGTCGCAATTTTAATTTATTAATATAACAAAAACTTTAGCCACAGCAACGCGTGGCCGGGTCAGCTAGTTATATTATAAAGTATTTATTGTATATCAAAAATATCGCTGCTGACTATGTATAAGGAATAAATAAGAATATAAAACATTATAAAGAATAAACTATTACAGATCCATTATAATTCATAATGAATATCGGTAACATTATATATGTATAAAACTTAAAATAAAATCTAAATAAATTAGTAAGATCAATGTTTATTGATACTTACAGTACTACCAGCAAACCCAGGGTGATTCCATCCCAATGCAGAGTAGCCAGCTTTAATGGGTATCGTCATGATCCCAATTTCATAGAAGCCTGCGTTGCCTTCACAACAAATTACAAGTGTATTTCCTTTTGACGAGTCGAGCCTGTTGTCTACAAACATTGTGTCTATTTCATTTCTATCAGCTGACAATATCTTTGCCCTCTTTCCATTCCAAGTATCGACAAGATATGTTCGGCCTTCAGATAATGCTTTACCTAAAAATTTAATTTAACTATTGTAAATTAAAAGCAGTTGTGATATTATGGTAGTTAAGCTTCAGTAAAAATTTAGCAATCAAACCCCAACCTAAAAACTCATTGAAGTTAGATTAGTTATAACAGATGACATTGTAATGTTGACAATGTAATTGGATACTTGCAGGTCTCAGATTTTCTAAAATGTCCTCAGTCCAAGATCGTAGGGGGAGCCATGGCGTAATGTACAATAAGTGTAGAGACAACAAGAGTATATCTAGATTTAAGTTAGTACTTGGCTGCAGCCAGACTTGTTAGAATATTAACTTGGAAGGAGTGATAAACCTCCAGTTTTTACACAGCGTTGCGTTGGAACGCTAAATCGCTTGGCGGTGCACTTTTACTTGAAAGCTGATAACTATCGCCAAAGCCTCCCACCATAACAGACTTGAGCCAAATTAGAAAATATAAAATTATAAAGTGGACCATAGTGGGACTCGAACCCGCAACCTCTTACTCAAATCCGAGCGCTACACTACGCCTTCTGTCATCGAAAGATTATAAAATATAATAAGAAACTCACACAGCATTTTCTGAATAATGCCAACACTGCCTGGATAAATGAGTCGCAGGGCAAATGTATGAACTGCTACGTATGCAAGAATTTGAATGGTGACTTTGTGGTAAAATGGTAAGTCTGGATTAGCACATTTACTAAATGGTTTATTTTCAAGCCAATTGGAACTGTAAAAAAATAATGCGAGTTGTCATGAAAACATTTTATTATAAAAGTTAAAATTAAATAAGTACAGGACTTCTTCTTACCGAGGTGCAGGATGCATAGCAAAGGTTGCAGGCCAAACCTGGAACTCAAAATCATACTTCCTGATGCTTTCAATATATGCTTTCTGATCTACAACTGGTCTGGTTAGTGTACAGACAAACTCAACATACTTTGGGTTAGATATTCTTCCAAATGCCCGAACCAGGCATGAGAATGGCAAGATGCTACCCACACTACTAAGTAAATAGGCCATAAAATTTATCTCATCCCATGAAAAGAAACCTCTTTTATAAATGTACATGCAAATAAATGGAGACGCGTAAATGCCTATATTTGCAAATGTTTGTACCTGTAATCAAATTGAGAATTATAAGTATACGAATGTCAATATTGTAAAAAATAAACAAAAAATTATTTTCACTATTGATTAATCACAACTTACAGTTGATATAATTTTGTCTGCAATTTTCTCAGTTGGATTCGGCTTATATTCTCCCTAAAAAATTATTATCACTTTTAGTTGGTGTAAATGTTTTAGCCTGAGCAAGATGCACTTAAAGCAACAAGTAAATAGTAAGTTGTATGTTGCTCTGTAAATAAGCTAAGTGATTTTTAACATTTAATAAGAAATATAATAAATAACCTTTTATTCAGATCGACTTAATACAAAATACATAGTCAAACTCATTATTAAAACCAATTGTACACCAGTATTTGTTTCTTTTTATATTACGAAAATCTGTTGGCCAGTCTGCATCAACATCAATCTATTGAATAGGCCTGTTTCCGAAAAGACTACTCTGTGATTGATCACATTCATGTCATACGCCACATCTTAGAGAACTATAATGAATACAAATCTTAGAGAGAGTTTTTGCTAACCAATTTGAACATGCATACGTTAATAAGCCACCTGGACCCTTACCAGAAATTCAAATCCCGAGAGTGGAAGAAGCATTGAAAGACATTACATTTACTGAAGATAGAGTTCTACGGGCCATCAAAACCTTTGAAGAGTCTACAGCTAGTGGCCCAGATAATATCCCTGCTGTTATGCTCCAGAAGTGTAATGCTCTCATTAGCCATATAACGGATTTAATGAATCTTTCTTTTAAAACAGGCAAACTTCCAAAAGATTGGAAAGAAGCAATTGTTACGCCTATTTTCAAAAAGGGAAATAAACTACATGCTGAAAACTATAGACCAATCAGCTTGACAAGTATCTTGTGCAAAGCAATGGAGAAAATTATAGCGGATAGCCTAAGGGAATTCATCACTAAAGAAGATATAGTGCTTCCTCCTGAGCAGCATGGGTTTACTCCTAAACGTTCAACGGTTACAAACTTACTTAGCTGTCTCAGGACCTGCCTTTTAAACTGGAATAATTATCAGCCAACAGATATCATTTATCTAGATTATGAAAAAGCATTTGACAGAGTACCAAACCGTCGACTGATCCATAAATTAGAACATCTCGTCATACGGGGTAAACTGCTGTTATGGATAACAGATTTCTTGAGTGATAGAGAATTCCGCGTGAGAGTTGGTGATGTTACGTCAAGTACACGTCCCGTACGAAGTGGGGTGCCGCAAGGTTCCGTTCTTGGGCCAATATTATTCACCCTGTATTTAACAGACCTAAAAACCGCCATAAATATACCTTTCTCCTTGTTTGCTGATGATACTAAATTCTTTGGAAATCCATTACATCAATATAGAGACATACAAAACAATCTTAGTGCTATTAAGCACTGGACAAGAGAATGGCTTTTAACATTAAATGTCAACAAGTGCACTGTTCTACATGTGGGTAAAAAGAATCCTCAGCTACCATACTACTTAGGAAACAAGCAACTTACAGTGGTTAACACCCAAAAGGACCTTGGTGTGATTGTAAGCAATGATCTCAAATGGGAAACACACATTTTGGCCATCGTCAGTCGGGCCAACTCTGTCCTTTATACTATTAGAAAAGCTTTTTCCTATATTGACAAGAAAACCTTCCTAAAAATGTACAAGACCTACATAAGACCACTGCTAGAGTATGCCTTCCAGGTCTGGAATCCATACTTCATATAGATTTAATGGAAAAAGTACAAAGGAGAGACACTAAAATGCCCAGGGAACTGAAAAACCTTTCATATGAACAAAGGCTTAAAAGTCTTGGTCTCAGCACTCACAAGCATAGGCGAGAAAGAGGCGACTTTATTGAGACATACAAGATTCTTAACAACTTTTACAGCATGTCTAATTACAATGAAATGTTTGCCGTTAAGAAAAATCCTAAGCTAAGAGGGTATGGGCTGAGGCTAGAATTCCAGCCAGCGACCACAAATCCCTACAAGCATTTCATTGTTAACAGAGTTATAAGACATTGGAACAAATTGCCTGAGGACATCATTACAGCTGAATCGCTCAACCTATTTAAGAACCGACTCGACAAACATCTGAGCAAGCAACAATGAGCACAATTGATATAGGCGCATCAGCGAAAGCTGCTTAGCCTATTATTAAATAATAATAATAAGTATGTACAAGATTTTAATAGTACCTAATCGAATATTGTTTAATGGGTCTTTACTGAAAAGAATGAGCTTGGTAATACTGATTTCTACCTATACACAATGGGTTGTCTTTGACCAAGCGGCACGTGACAGAGTGAATGTTTGATTGAGTGAATGGTATTGTAACTAAAAATATTTGAATAAAGATCAATTGAGCTTCCATATTGTTCTATCATTTCAAAATACCTACAATATTAAGTTTAAGTTACATTTTCTGATAAGTACTTCAATCCAATGCATTTTACAATACATTATAAAATCAATCAAATACTGATACAAACTTGAATTGAATCATTGTGAGAATCGAGTAGCGAGTCATATACTTCATTACTTGTCCTGTCGCAATGAACTATGCCAAATGGAACCTATTATATTTTTTATTTTTACAACTAGAATTTTCCTGATATTTTCATTTTTACTTTAATTTAATTTATGAAATTTAAATTAAGGGCTGATTTTTCAATTGCCAGATAAGATATCTGAGGAATTAATTTGAAACATATGCCATACAAAATCTGCTAAAACGTCATATTTATTCTTTACTCAGACCAATAATCCCATAGACACAAGGCTAAAATAAAACAAAGTAAACGTATATCTTATTCAAGTTTCTAAATAGTATCAGTATTAGTGTGAGTGAGACAAAAATCAGGTGTCAGTTTTTATTTTTTTTGACATGTCACAAGGTCCAAATATTTTGCAACCATTTGCAACCTTTTAATACTGCCAATTTTAAAAGTATTCGCGTTTCTGGTCGAATTACCTCAGTCGTCGTATATATTTAATTTTGTCTCATAATATTTGTTGATGTTTCGTGAGAAGTGCTGAAAAGATTATTTAGATTTCCTTGTGAAAAAATGTGAAAAAATTGAGATTTGTATATAAATTTAAGTATAATGTGAGATGATTAAAAATGTCTTGTTCGGTAGAGGGTTGCAAAACACGTATCTCACAGAAAGAAAACGAAAATAAATCAGTTGGATTGCATCGGTAAGTTTTAAGCTATTTTTTCATAATATAGAAGTAAGTATTTTGCTCAGAAAAATGTAAAGAAGAAGCGCAATTTAGTAAACGTCCGGGTAAACACCCAATTACAAGATGGTTTACGGTAATTAAAATATTTTTTAAATATTTCGGAAAACGCAATTTTAGGTTATTAGTGTTGTGAAATTTCACTATATCGATAGTGTCAATATATCTGTAATTAGAATAAATAAATACTCTTTAGATTTCCTAAGGATGAAGATTTGAGGACGAAATTTTTTAAACTTTCGTGTACGAACATTTTTTAATAGTTGTTGTTTGTTATAGGAAACACCATCACCAAACCCCAGAGAGGTGTTGAACAATATGGCTGAGCTGATTTTGAAAAGAAAACTTTCGTGTACATGTGGCACTTATAATGAAGATGAGTCTTATAAAAGGATACAAACACATATTAGAAAAAAAGTGGAATATTTTAAAAATGTTTCGAAACGCCGCCAGAAAATCAATACCCTAACAAAGAGAGTAACGCGACTGAATGAAAAATATATGGAAAAACAACGTTTGAGGCGTCAACTAGTCGTCGTAATATATAACATTGTCGTGTCAGTGTTTGTATGTTTGTAACCAAACCCCTTCGAAACTGCTTGAGCGATTTCTCTGAAGTTTTTTGTGTACATTCTTTAGATGTAAGTATAGGTTGTAAGTTATTTTTTATATTTCAAATGGCAAAACAATGTAAGCTCAGTCAGATTTATTATTATAATAAACTATTTTAAAAATAAAATGAAGTTTTCTTTCATATCCAGTACCTAATAAAAAGTCTATGTCGAAGTCTCTTCAGAAGTTATGGTGGTTTGTAGGCAGTATTGTAAAAATCTCATAACCCAAAATTTTGGGTTACGCTATGGTTATGCTACAATTTTTAATTATTTATCCGCGAATCACGCGATGTTTTTTCCGGATAATTAATAGTGGCTTTTGCTAGCCAAGAATAGTGTCACTTCCTCTTGCTGAAGAAACTAACAATGGTTGGGTAAACAATATTTTATGTTTTATATTTATTATATATCATTATTATTATTTATTTATACCTTTCACGAGCAATTTTTGTATAGGTATATATATATTTCTATATAATCTGAATCTCGAAAACGGCTCGAACGATTTTCATGAAATTTAGTATACGGGGGTTTTGAGGGCGATAAATTGATCTAGTTAGGATTCATTTTTAGAAAATGTATTTACCAAAAAAAATAACGAGCAAAGTTCAGTCACACAACTAGTTAATGTTAATCGTCGAATCTAATCGACTCCAGCTCATCACTAGCATAATCGAACCTTGTGACAACCTACTAATTTTCGAAAGAGGCATTATGGAATTGTCTCTTTTTAGCAACCTACCAAGCACATAAGTAAAAAGAGTACAAAAATAGTGCATGTCGTTGTTATTTTAACTGTGCATCTATTGGATCATTCATCTGAGATTCTTTAGTTAACGATTATTTGGCAATGAAAAATCATGCCTTAGTGTTGAAAAATATTATTTACTAATTTAATGTCATACAAGTGACATTTTGTAAAGAGTTTGCATAATTTTGCATAATTAAGCAAAATCCAGGAAACCTTTATGAAAAATCAATACTTGCCTATCTAATAAAAAATATTCCTATAGCTGTTTGCACATGCTCAAATACTGTTGGAATATCGATTTAAATAAATTTCATGATACATTAAGGTCGTGATATGAATTTTTTGATACAGATAAGTCTTGGTCTTAACCTTTTTTTAGTAAATAAGTAGGTACATGCTATAAAATACTACTTACTTCGCCTGGACTTTGACCATATATCCGAAATAAGCGTGGCGAGAATAAACACGGCAAAATTAATTTCAACATTTTGACGACTTAATCGAGAACGTTGCACAAAAGCGTTTCACAGCGCACTAGCCAACGGCAACTTGTTAAAACATTTATTGATTTGAAATGTTATCACATCACCATTTCGTCATGCGAAGTAAAATAATCAAAAAAAGCACTTATAAATTATAATTTGACTTTAATATGGAGTTAATTATTTAGTAGATAATGTAAGAAATAAAAAGATTCCGTGTTTCTGCCTTAAACTTCTTTCCTGCCTATTTATTTATATTTATGTAGGTACATTTTCATCAATTTTCGTGTTGTAACTTTCACGTATCTTATTCTGTGGTAACATTGGCTTCTCGCTTTGGTTGGCATTACACAGAATATGTACACCTCTTGCCACAGACTGCAAATACCTTGAACACAGATTACCATAGAGCTTCTTCTTCTTCTTTTTGAGGTAGTGGCTCCGCGCGTTGAGCGATTGAGCCATTGTCAAATTTTTGTTATTTTCTTTCTTTCTTTTTTTTTTAATAATAAAACGAGGAAACTTATTTATAAATTTAAACCAAAATTTTGAAATATACAACGGAATTTTGAAAAGGATCAGAAAAGGATAGATAAAAATATAATGGAATACTTATACTACATATTTACAACTTAATATCATTTAATAGAATGAATGAAGAAAACAGTTTATATACACAGGATATATCGGAGGACAAGAGGATATCAACGGAAGTAGGAAGTGGTATATTACACTGAATAAGACCCTGGTAAAATGGATCCCGGTTATATTTTGGGCAAGATAAAAATATATGATTCAGGTCACCCACCTCACCACACTCGCACAAATCACTGTTCACAATACGAAATCTAGCCAGATGAACTGGAGAGCAAACGTGGCCCAGACGCATACGCGATGGGCTAGGCAAGGTAGTAAGCAACTGACTAAATTCATTGTTTATGGAAGAAGAAGGATGAGGTATATACACAGAAATTATACAAATTTTATTTACAATTACAGCAATGGCATTAATACCATCACTGAGGGGAGGGAGTGAAATAATCTTATGTGAGAAGGCTTTGTTAATGAGTATGGCCACTCCACCATACCCATCATGTCTATCACTTCTCACAGTAACGAAACCAGAGATCCTGAAAGAAAACTCTGGTTTTAACCATGTCTCAGAGAGACACAAAGCCATGGGCTTATATTTATTTAGTAATATAAATAAAAATATAATAGTAATAATAAGTAAATAATGTCAGTTTTTTTGCTTATTGCACTTCTACAATTCCATTGAAGTATGTTGTGATCCATACTTAAAAAAATTGTTTAAAGCTGTCAATAATGTTTCGGCGGCGTTGGACGGTGAAGAGCTATCGCTCGGAAATAGATTACTGGTATTTGAAAGTAATTTAATAAGTTCCAAAATTAATTGACCTATAGATTGTTGAGGTATTGTCGTATTTGATTTATGTTTTAGTACATTTCCATTAGGTGTTTGAGAATTATTATTATTGTATTCCTTTATAATTTCGTCATGTATGGTGCGGTCGTAACCTCCAGTTTGTTTTGGGGGTACACGGCGCTGAATATACACTGTTTTTTTATGAGAATTTGTATTGGGTGAAGATGGTCTTGTAAGTGTAATATTTTTATTTTCGAACTGAGGCGACGAGGCTGCAACATCGGTATAAGGTTTTGAAGAAGGGGGATGGATTTTGGCTGCCTCTGCGTAAGATATACAGCTCTGGGCCATAGAAATTTTAATTTTTTGTTGTCGCGAGAACTCGGGACAAAGTTTGCTAGTGGCAAAGTGGCGACCAGTGCAATGGAGACAATAAGCATTTTCCAAGATAATGTTACAAGTGTCTGAGACATGTTCGTCCCCGCATTTAAAACAACGAGGCTTTGACCTGCACTGCAATTTAGTATGACCAAATTTGCAGCAGTTGTAGCACTGTATAGTTGGAAATATGTACAATTCAACAGGGAGCGCTGTATAGCACATGTAAACTCTTTTTGGTAATGTTTGACCATCGAACGTCAATACAACCATGTTGGTATTAATAAATAAACTAGTACCATCATCTTTCGGTGTTTTTCTTTTAATACGCCTAACCTTTATAATTTTTCCATAACCCATAGGAACAGTAATGTTTTCCTGAATCTCGTCCTCAGACCAGTCTTGGGGTACACCCTTTACAATACCTACTCTAGTGACTATAAAACTAGGTATGAAAACCTTGTATGAGAGATTAGCAATTAGTGGGTTATCTGTGAACAAATTAGCATCTTCGTAGTTGGTAAATGCCATAGAAACTCTATTTCTGCCAATACGTTTTAAGCTACCATTAACTATATTATTGATATTATATTTTTTTAAATCTTTACCAAATTGAATAGGGTGCAGCGTAACAGGATCATTCGGAGATGTGGTTATCCTTTGAATGTGAACAGTGAACGGCCCTGAATCTGTGCTTACATATTTCCTTACTAACTGCGGTTGTGAGGGACCTGCACCAGTGGGTTGTGTAGCGGAGACACTATTATTGAAAGGAGGGACATGAGTTTCAACAGGCACAGTTTTTTCGCCTTGAGCATTATTCACAACTGTGACGACCCCCTATCTTTGATGAGCTCGAATCGTACAGGCAGGTCGTCAACAGTATAATGATAGGTAATCGCTTACCTGTATTCTGCTTCGCAATTTGCCTAGGTTAACTTTCCGCTCTGCTCTCCGCTGCGTGTGTGTGTGTGCGACTGGCGCATGCTTGACTCCGCTCATACCGTTCGTCTGCTGCCCACTGGACCGTGTCCCCTCGTGGGCCGTCCAGCAGATCGTGCGTTCTGAAACTGTTAAACCCAGTCGGTGAGGGGGTTGCTCTCGCAACCACCTCGCCGACCGCAAATACGTTAGGCTATGCTGAGGAACTCTTAGAGATGTGTCACCAAGGTTAAGCCTGCGTGCTTCACGCATGGATGCTTCATCCTTTCATGCTAACAGCATGGAGCCGCCTTAGTACCACGCCCTCGGCGTGGGTTTTAAGAGTCATCACTCTCGTCGGACTTGGTTATACAATCTTATAACTTGTCTCGTGTGAATACCGAGAATCTATTCATGCCGAGGGCCCATCATCGTGGCCTCTCGAGACGAAGCCTGTTATACAACAGATTAATACTGCCCTGCTTCGTAGAACCGCTGCCGCTTTATCAGTTCTCATGAATCCAACAATTCGACCAATCTCTAAGACGCAAAAGTGGATAGCTGATGACGTCATAAGCCTATCGGACCAATATGATGAGTTTAAGGGAATTAAGATACAATTAACTCAATTAGGATTTACTAGAACATTAGCTGGGCACCTAGCTATGCATAGGCGCTCAGATAACATTACTTGTTGCTATTAAATGCATAGTCAAATAACTAATACTCAATAGAGCTTACAGTTCTGTACCCAACAACACATAGATACTTAGCTAACATTAATTACTGATAATAAAAGCATAGCCAAACGTACTTACTGAGATATGCAGGCGAAGCACTTAAACCCGATGCGCTCTGACTCCTTAAGAGGAGCGCCTTAACTCGGTCGACTGCGTAGGGAAAGTAAATGAACTTTCGGTTCTCTCTTCAGCTAAACTTGGGCGGAAGCAGTCGGTAAAGTAGCGTCGCGGAAATGGCTGCGTCGCCCGCCATTGGCTGGCGACGATAGCTCTCGTTATTCGCTTCATGATTGGTCAGTAAAAATAGCTCAAGGCCATATCCTGTCTATAACTTGAATCCAGAGACAAGAAAGATAAATGAACTAATACGGTCCGGTTCACAGATAATCAAGCAAGCGCCATCGGTCACAGATCTACCTGCACCTCTTGTGCCATAGATCACAGAGTAACTACATTATAACAGATCAGTGTTTCTTACCATAGAGTAATTACTTCGCGTGTCGCGACAACAACAGGGACCAACTTCTCGTCTGAATCGTCACATTGGCATTCATGAGTAATCTGTTTACCGTTCCTACTTCTACTTCTCTTTGTTTTGCAAATTCGGCACCTTTTTTGTGGTTTGACTCTTTTCCGTTCTGAGAGAGGAATAAGACCATCCTCAGTGTCCATCGATGAGTCGTCTATAACTACATTATAAGCTACAGGACTAGGAGGGCCAGTGTCTGGCCCTGGACCCCCCAGTCCGGGGTTATCCGGGGGTGGGTCAACCCCCGGGCCCATAGTGGAAAACTATACGCTTACCAGATAAGTAGTACCTATATACATTATTTATATGAAATACCAATAAAAATATGTAAAAACTATTAACTAACTACTATTTTACACAAAAATACCTCCACTGATCCACTTTATAAAACAATTAAAATCAATAAACCAAAAAACACGTCCACCAAATTAGAAGTTTCCCGCGCTTTTCCTACCATAGAGCTGTTCTGTTATTCCATTCGTCCCTTTCGGTACAGAAAAAGGTCGAGGACCACACAGCCTATTCATTCGTGCGTGTGAATTTTCTGTGATAGGTATTTTAAAGGCATAGCCTGTTCAATCGTATTTATAATAATAATTAATCATTAATATGATTCATCTGATGATAAAAATTAATCATTAATATGATTCATCTGATTACCATAGATCACTACACAGGATAACATATCTAGTCCCAGTTTTCTATGCTTTGTTCTATCAAGTTCTAGAAATGGAAAGTATTTCGGAGCCAATACCTCAAGCCAAGAAGAAGAAGAAATGGTATTCTGGGGTCCTGGTCTGCCCCCAGATTATGTAAAAATGTATCAATCTTTTTAATTATTACTGTATCAATGTCAAAATAGGGGTTTACCCATCTCCAGGTTATCTCTGTGGTTTCAACTCGGGGCTTTCCTACCAAGAGGGTATCTGTTCTGTGGTTCCTTCTTGAGGTTATCAAATGCTTAGTTCTGTCGACTGTCAACTTGTCAGTGTCATCTGTGACTAGTCTCTTCTCTTGCTTGTAGTCATCTTGTAGTGTTCTTGTGTTTTTGCTGTGAAATATTATCTTGAAACAATTTAGCGTACAGACAAACAAACTAAAAAAATAATAGCGCAGTAATTTTGAATACCTAGTAGCGGCGAGTGCCGCATAGTTAAATATGTTTCGCGTCACATTAAATTATTTTTTGATCCTCGTTATTGCTGCTTCGGTAACCGCCAGGATCCACAAGCTGGCTCTTACGGTAATTATTAAACTAATTAAAATACCTTTAGTTCAATCATTGATTAAGACGCATATCAATATCTAGTCTACAAGTAAAAAAGTTCTTTTTTAGGATTTATGAGGGTAGGTAGTCAACACGTGGTCACCATTAAATGAAGCTTAGCTAATTATTCCAAAATGTGAGGGTAGGTAGTGAACATGTGGTCACCATAAAATTACGTCTTTCTAATGAAATTATCTTTCTTTTCAGGATGACGAGCGCCACTATGTTGATCTCACAACATTTGGTTTCTTCAGAGGTGGCATTCTTGAAGTGCATGTAATTAATTTTAGATTACCTGTTGGGCCTATACAGGGAGAGGTACTGAAACTTTATACAAGTAACAATTATTAAGTCTTAACATTTAGTGTTCATTCTCCTGTGCAAGTATTCATAGATTCACTCCTCTTAATTCAATTAGTTTAACTGCCTCAGTGGGCTGATTCTGTATTGTTAGTTACCAACTCGCTCTGGGTTATTAACTCAGAAAAAGTAGGCAAATATCCTTTTTCTGTATCATTTTTGCAAAAATTATCAACCTAGGGTGTTATGATTTCATGTCAACATACCATGCTAGTTGCTAACTTGTGCAAAATTAATACAAATATAGGATTTAGTCATTTTCTTAGTTAATAAACCCAGTGCGAGTTGCTAATAAAGATACAGAATCAGTCCACAGGTTTTTTTTTCAGCATCTCTGTAATAGATAGAGTATTTAGTTACTTTAACTCTTCAATGTATCTCATTTGCTAGATTAAAGGTGCTGTAACCTGCCTTAGCTGAAGTAACATAATATCTCAGTTCACCACTATGTTCTTAAAGGTTTGCGAAGCCAGCGAGCCGGCATCTCGGAAATGTGGTGGGCTATGCCTTAACCTTTCTCATTCTCTGAGAAGACCTATGCCTATCTATGTGATATGTTAAATTATACTAAGCATTATTCACTATGGGGCTCTGATGCTCGCTTTCACCAACAACCCCTATAGTTTAAGGAACACCTAAGCCCTTAAGGTGACGATTGTAAGTGAAAACTGTTACCTATGTATGGGCTTATGTGTTCATTAAAATTTAATGATTGTCCTTGAAAACGAGCATTGTTGCTCGTTGTGTTGAACACAGTCTTCTTATCGAGGCTGTGAATTAGACTGTAGCTTTACAATCACTTGACACGACTTTGTCTTCCATATTAAAAATTTTTAGATGATAATTGAGGAAGTGTTCTAAGCAACTTACATCATATTGAGAACTGCCTTTCTCTATTTCCTCAGATCTTATTTTTCTCTGATTTAAAAAGGACAACAAAGACGTCTTATAAAGAATTTGTGTCAAATAGAAACATTTTTTTATTTTTAAACATGAAAAGAGTATCACCATTGCATAATTATATTTATTTCAGTATGGTTTTACACTTGACCGAACTATAAATGACGCCATTAACCCATATTTAGAAGCACATTCTGACACATGCATTCTGAAGGAAGTTTCTAAAAATGGAACTCACCATGGCATTGTCTTCTTGATGATGGACTTTAATAATTTAAGGTAATTCAAAATGTACTTCTCAAACATTATAAGTATCTACAACATGACATTGATAACAGCAACAGTTTATGATATTACCTACAACGCATACACCAATCCTTAGCGCTCATTTAAATAAAAAGGTTAATATTATGTATGTATTTTGACAGTTTCTTACATCTAAGCAGTTCATTATATCAGTAGAGTCTCACATTTTATAAGTGTCTGTAAGTGTAATGTTTTTAGGGTTCATGTATGTATGTACCTATGTAAGTTTATTTATTCCACCATAACTTCTAAATGACTGAAGATATTTGGACATATGGTGTATT
This sequence comes from Coenonympha arcania, assembly GCA_036785405.1. Taxonomy (NCBI): domain Eukaryota; kingdom Metazoa; phylum Arthropoda; class Insecta; order Lepidoptera; family Nymphalidae; genus Coenonympha; species Coenonympha arcania. Next base: position 11,270,078 of record CM072082.1, read on the forward strand.
ATTAGAATCCTTACATCATTCTGAGTAACATAGGCTGTGTTTTTTTGGAAAAAGTTGCTTTACCACAGGGAGATCATGTTTTTTTTTTTTTTTATTACAATTGCAGCTATGGTTTTCTAAGGTTAAAAGTAGCCTGTATGTAATTAATTCAAGGTGTTAAATATCTCCATTCCCAGCGAAACCATTCCGTAGTTCTAGCATGAAAGAGCTACAAACACACACACACTTATACACATACAAATTTTCACCTTTGTAATATTAGTGCGATTATTATAATTTATGTGTAAATTTTTTCAGACTGAACATTACTTGTAAAGGAGAAATCTTAGCCATACATTTGTATCCTGATAAGTCAATGATACCTAGTGGACTATTAAACAAAAAGCTTAAAATATCTGACAATGGTAAGTACCCTTTTGTAGAATTTGATTTCTTGACCCTTAGGACTTATCTACAACTGTCAAACTTTAATAATTTGACAGTTGTAGATATGAATGTAAGGGTCAATTAGATTTCTTGACCCTTATGACTTATCTACAACTGTCAAACTTGTTGATGGCATGTTCACAAAAAAGTATGGCATAGCACTTGCGCTGTAGCATGGTGCGACAGATGAGATAAAAATAGCAGTAGTGAAGGACCAGAATATGACAGCACTATGCAAACAACAGCTGTCACCAGTACCATGCTACAGTGCAAATACTATAATATTATATGATCAACAAGTTGATCAAGTGACTAATATCATTCTCATATATTTTTGGAATTTTTACCCATTAACTTATGGAATGAGTGATTGAGAGACTTTAACTTAATATAGATTAGTTAAGTCATATTGGTTAAGGCTAGAGTTCTTACGATTTATTCTGTTTGCAGAAAATGTTGAGCTCTCAAAGAATCAGTGCTCCGATGCCATATTGCCCATCACAAAGGTGACACGAAACAGCTTTGACTACTATAATACCAGTGTGAGTTCAAATTTTTTATATTTAACCAAGTTTGATGTTTGTTGTTAACATGGAGTTCTAAGTGATATTTAAAACTCATTAAGGATTCTGCAAACACATAGAAACAACATACAAATGGAATACTAAATTTCCTTTTTATTATGTTGCCTGTATGATTTAGACCGTTATTATCTAGGATTCTAAATCTTTTGTTTCAACAATGCAATCTTAATATATATAACACAGATAACATAAAAAAATATCCAGCTGAGTTTGTTTTGGGGAGTCTTCTCAGCGGCAGAGCGTATTTGTGAACCCTCGTAAACTTAGTTTGAAGTCGTGAAATGGTAATCACCATAGAGACTGTGTAAAATGAAATGACTTGTCGTAAGAGCCTCTGTATGCCTGGAATAAAGAATTTTCTATTTATATTTCTATTTTGAATTTTACAGTTTGCAATGTACGTGGCATCTGAAATAGAAGAGGGTCTATACAATCTATACTTCCACTACTGTCCGCAGAAAAGTGGGCCAGTGATACCAACTAATGCAGTGGTGAGTGTACAAAAATATGTAAATTTCTTGTATCACAGTTTTTGTAAAGAATCTCTGAGACGACTTGACCGATTTATATGGAAATTCTGGTATATTCGGTTGATCTGGGAATGGGCGTAAAATATTTTTTATACCTCTAATCCTACAACTTGGGCGGCTTTAAAGCTATTCACTACACAGCGATTTCTTTCAAGCAAACAAACGATGTACGGAAACTTTGACTTGGATATGTGATATTGTGTAGAATAAAATAATAAAATATAATTACTTTTTCGCTTCTATATATAGTGTTTCATTCGATTCGTATGGAGTTTGACAGAGTGGTGCGCGTCATTGTGGGTTGAAATATCTATAATATCAGTGTTGTATATTCCTTTTTGAACATCAGCTTTTAAGGGGATTTATTGAATTTATTTTTGTCTTTGTCACTCTCACGGATACGTTGGTAGGTGCGACATGCAGCGTCGCGGAAGAATATAACAGAAAAACGACCTTTTACCTAATTACTCACAAACTAAGCCAGTTATCAATAATCGGTTTCTCAGCGTTTTTGGATATTGTTATTACCGAATCATTAAAACAAAAATTACAATATCATCCATTGTAGTTTCCGATAAAAAACAGGAAAACTGAGATTTTGGAGCAACTTTTGGGAGAACTTTCTATCGAGAAAATTTTATCCAATCGTGTTTCTGCTTCTTAGCGATTTTAGATTAAAGACCCAAAATACATGGCGTTCGATTCTGAAAGTAATTGTCTTTATAGTTTTTACGTAAAACTGCATTAAAAATCACTGAAATACGGCTTGTACGCCGTTAAAACCGTCTGTTAAATGTTTTCCAGTTTGACATCTTCGAGAGCAACATAAACAGCTTTTTATCGGCCGGTGAAATGCCGCTGCCGGCGATATACAGCATGATGTCGCTAACCTTCTTCGTGAGCGCCGGCATGTGGACGCTGGTGCTCAACGTAAGCAAGCACAAAGTGTACAAGATCCACTACATCATGTGCGCGCTTGTGTACTTGAAGGCGATCTCGCTTGCCTTCCACGGGATTAACTACCACTTCATACAGATACGAGGCGAGCACGTCACAGCCTGGGCCATACTCTACTATATAACGCATCTGTAAGTTTTTTATTCTTTTTCTATCTTCACTCCGTCAAATATAATAGGCCCATTGAGACCATAGAATGTAACTTGTAACGAAACTGAAAGAAACTCATAGAACAACTCCAAAGCCTTGAACATCGTCGTAAGGTTGCCTGTCTGTCGGTATTCTATAGAATATATTTCGGAGAGTGTGCTCAGGAACTTTTTAATTTGGTTCCCCCGGCACCTTTCTACCATAGAACGGCAAGGCATCGTAAAGGCTTCCACCCATACATAGTCGACGTACCAAAGCCGTGTACGAAGCGGTTTGATTCCTCGTTCCTGATACGCACTGCAAAGGCCTGGCATTCCCTCCCAGGCAGCGTCTTTCCTGCCACTTACAACCCGGGTGTCTTCAAATCAAGAGTGAATAGGCATCTTCTAGGCAAGCGCGTTCCACCTCCTTGGACTGTATCATCACTTTCCATCAGGTGTGATCACAGTCAAGCGCTAGCCTTTAAAGTATAAAAAAAAAAATTACATATAAAGTGTTTTTAAAACCAGTGGTTTAAAATTGTTGGTGTGCACATCATGAAGGAAGCTTCTATGCACAGCTTTCAAGGTCAAAAAATTTGGGCTGGGCAAATATGAATCAGACGATGTTCTTCTTACCTGTACTCTTACAGGTCATATATATAATCTGTCGTTTTAATATAAATTGATTATTTCCTTTTTGTTTAATCAGGCTAAAAGGCGCTGTGCTGTTTGTGACGATAGTACTGGTCGGCACTGGCTGGAATTTCATTAAACACATCCTCGCGGACAGGGACAAGAAGATATTCATGATTGTTATACCTCTTCAGGTAAAATTACTTACTTTTTAACTTAAGCATAGAAGGAAGACTGGGCTTTTTGCTTACTAATAAGTACCATAGCCAGTTACTTTACACCTTTGGTTTATGGTTTTGGTTTGTTTTTAACCGACTTCAAAAAAAAAGGAGGAGGTTCTCAATTCGTCGGAATCTTTTTTTATATAAGCTAACTAGTAATATTTCTTTGATTCGTTCAACTTCAACTTATAATTATTTTCTTAAATTTTAAGTTACAGTTCTTCTACTCTCCTTAGTTTTTTTTCTATTTATTTTACTTAGAATCCACTATGTAATTGTGGCCAGGCTGATGAAACAAGTCATTGGACCTCATTTTGTAGTCTATACTTTTTGTGTAAAGACTTAACCAAACATAATAATAAAAATGGTCAAGTGCGAGTCGGGCTCAGGCACTGAGAGTTGAGACAACAAATGTCAATTTAGTATCGTGGACTTTAAAAGGCGGCGCTTCAAATCGGCACAAAAAATTGAACTGTCAATTGTATATAATGTTTGATCCAGTTTAATAGAGATCAGTGGTATAAAGTGTACCGTTTGCTTTGTAGGTGGTAGCTAACGTGGCCGAAATCATAATAGCCGAGAGCGAGGAAGGCGCGGTCGAGCATCACACTTGGCGTATCTTGTTCATCCTAGTCGACATGCTCTGTTGCGGTGCCATCATGTTCCCTGTAGTATGGTAAGTTAATTGGGTTTTGCCGGTATTGGAGGCAATAGGGAAATTTCCCTCCAGGCCGAGGTTATGCCTGGGGACCGCTTGTGATCCGAGCGTGTGACGTCAGAACTTCTATTTATAGAACGCTCGTCGAAAACTCCGTCAGCGTGTGCTATTGCGCTAGTTACTCCATTTATCGTCAGTTATCAAAGACCGCTACAGGGTATAACACCACTTTTGAATTTGATAAAAATTGTTAATTTATTAACTACTAACTAGTATAACAATAATAGCGTACACTGATTAATTTTAGAGTGGGAGGGTCTTCAGTTGGGAGAGAAAGGAGTAGCTAGTAAATTATTATATAATTTACTGCTACGTTAATTAATTAACAAAAAACCGACTTCAACTCTCATCAAACTATAATACTATTGAATACATTCTTTCCAATTAAAAATTTAAGACTTATATGGTTTTCTCATGGACACCATTATCAGAACTGGACTAAATTGAAATGGACCACACGGGAAGCGTCAGCTTTCTAATAAAAAAAGAATCATTAAAATCTATTTACCCAGTCAAACGTTATAAGGTAACAAACATAAAAAAAATATAGAAGAATTGAGAACCTCCTCCTTTTTTGAAAAATGTTGATAATGATCTCGTTTGTTTCCAGGTCGATCCACCACTTGGAGTGCTCCTCGACGACGGACGGCAAGGCGGCGGTGAATCTGCGCAAGCTGAAGTTGTTCCGCCACTTCTACGTCATGATCCTCTGCTACATCTACTTCACGAGATTCATCGTCACCATACTGGAGGCATGGCAACTACCGTTACATATTACTATAGCACGGTCGCAGAGCACGAAGAATTTCGTACATTAACCTGTTACTACCTGTCTCTGTCACTCCTGCGTCAAAATAATGCAGTCACGCTCGCACAGATGCAATGACCCCGTCCTGTACGAAATTCTGCGTGCTCCGCGACCGTGCTTTAGTTTTTTAGAAATCGAGTACTTATTTGCTTTTTTTTGGGTTCCGTACCCAAAGTGTAAATAAAGAAACTCACATACATACATACATACATACATGAACCCTAAAAACATTACGCTCTTTTTTGGGCAGTCGTGTAAAAAGTTATAAGTATTTTAATATTTATTACTTAGCAGAGATAGATGGTTATATTAAATTATGACGTCACACGCAAATAAAAGTGATAAAAGTCCCTCCCACTCTATAATTTAAATGCCTCTAACTTTATAAATCTTTGTCGGATTTTAATATTTTTTACGTCATTACGTACACTGAAGTTTTTATCCTAGTCTATATTAAAGTAATAATTTTCATTGAAAGTCAAAAGTAGTGTAAATATCAATTTTTCAATATACTGTAAGTCGTTGTTATACAACTTTTTACATTACTGTATTTATTTTCGAACTATATAAAATAGTCATCAAATACCTAATTTTTTATACAATTTAACTTCAATTATATTCGGAGATTTGAGTATTAGCTCAGTCTGTCTGTATGAGTAGTTATGTTTTTATTTGGCTGGGGATGTGATATTGATGTATGCAACGTTTGTTTTTTAGAACACTGTGCCGTTCCAGTACACGTGGGTCGACGAGATGTTCCGTGAAATGGCCACTTTCGTGTTTTTCGTGACCACGGGGTACAAGTTCCGCCCCGCGGCCGCGAACCCTTACTTTACACCGACCAATGCGGAGGACGACGAAGCTAAAGTGTAAGTATACGCAAATAGCCTGTAATTGCTTCACATTTCTCTTTTTGTATCGCTATATACAGCGCCTGACACTCAGCGGGGCTAGACAAAGTCACAGTCGTTTGGCGTTAACGCTAGTCGACAAAAATGTATGGACAAAACAAATGACGGTAGAAAAACCACGATAATAATAGTACTAAACACGCTGTTTTTGATAATTGACTACGACAACTTGAACGCTCCCTGGCGTTCGCGGACCCTGTAGATAACTTTAGCGTACTTCGCTTGACAATTGACAGCCGACAGTATCAAACACAGCGTGTTTTAGTAATTATTATCGTGGTTTTTCTACAGTCATTGGTTTTGTCCATACATTTTTGTCCACTAGCCTTAACGCCAAACGACTGTGACTTTGTCTAGCTCCGCAGTACAGTACCCGGCGATAAATATTGCACATCGATCTTTAGAAAGAGACAATCGGCTAATTTCGGCTTCGTAGAGCGTTATCTCTGTCGCACGAAATTCAAACAGTCCGGTATCTATTAGGAGCTATAAAACAATTATGAGTTGCTTCTTTTATCGTAATTAAGACTTTTATGAAATGGAAGTAATAGAGAATTAAAATTATTATTATTTTTATTACAATGTCTATGTTGCATTTTAACAATAGGTATAATGGTTATTATTATGTACTACAGCTGTAATTTTAAACATAATGTGAACATCTTTTTTTTTTTCATAGAAAAAATGGTGTATTTATTTTATTACACACAAAGAATAAAAAAAATAATAAAAGAAACTCATAATTGCTTTGACAGCTCCTAATAGATACCAGACTTTGTATTTTGTGCGACAGCGATAACGCTCTACGAAGCCGAAATTAGCCGATTGTCTCTTTCCGAAGATCGATGTGCAATATTTATCGCCGGGTACTGTACAATTAATACATTGTAACTACCTACACTGCCAGAGCACCGACGCTATCCGCACTCCATTTGTGTGTAAAAAATTATTGTCTGTGGTCATATGGTTAAGTAAAGTCAACGCGACCGATAGCACGGTGACAGGCGACATCTCTTGACTGTAACTTTTCACTCATTCTGTAAATTCACTCATATCCCTACAGTATGTACATTCACCCACACCCCTCGAATCTGTAAATTCACCCGCATCTCTCGAATCTGTAAATTCACCCACATACCTCGAATCTGTAAATTCACCCGCATCTCTCGAATCTGTAAATTCACCCACATACCTCGAATCTGTATTTTCACCCACATCCCTCGAATCTGTAAATTCACCCATATCTCTCGAATCTGTAAATTCGAACAGATGGTCATGTCAGGCATATCGCTGTGTTTTAATCACTGATCTATATAATACAAGTACGCTGGACTTCAGACTGTCAACTTAAAAATGAAGACTCTTGATTTTCGCCAGTTTGGCGCTGATTGTTGCGTAAGCTGGCGTGAGCGTCCATGGATCTAAATTAAAATTACATTCAAAGCATCAATTCAAAGGTCATTTGCAAATTTCAATTATAAATGTTAATTTAAGTACCAGAGAACTTAAATCTTTTTAAGTTTAAAATCAGGGGCGCTTTAAATCGGGACAAAAGGAAACGGTCAATTGTATAGAATATACTTTAGTCCAGCATACTTGTATTATAGAGGTCAGTGTGACTATAGTAGTGTTATTATCTCGCTGCAGACTCGGTCATAAATCATTCGAGTGTTTCGCTTTTGTTGTTCTTTGTTGAGTTGTGCATTACTGCACTTCTTTAGCTTGCAATATTATATATACGGTAGTACGAACCTCCTTGCAACACAAGATACTCGACTGTGAGAGTGAGTGAGTCTTCTCTCACATTGGAGAACATAATATGAGGAACTTTCAGGTTTTCTCTTGATGTTCTTACTTCACAGAGCTATGTTTAGGTCCATTAACGCACGGCTTCCAAAACATGAGTCATCTGATTTCACAATATCTTCTACATGCTTCACAGTAATCATCAAAGTCTGCTAGCCCCGGGCAATCAACGGAAAAATTATAAAACTGCCATTTCATACAAATTACCAAATTCACACGTAATATAAATAATAAAAAATCACAAAAACCATTAGTATTGTGTATCATGCCAGCCTTGATCATTATCAGCCCGCGAAATTTGATATTTATTTTAGTTTTTACGCAATTTGTAAGTTAATAAAACATTATCTCATCTTCTAATGTTGTTATTAAAAACGATGTCAATTTTAAGAAATTAGTCCAAGTATTGAGTTTGGAGTGAGTATTTATATTTTTATATAAATACGTGAAGATTATCATCTGCCAGTCCCGCAATTTTACTGTCTTAAACTTGCAATGTGTTATTAGCTTGCAAAGAGTTGCGTGTGGGGCTGTTTATATATGTAGCGTAGTTTTTCCGTTCACTGCCCAAAGGTATTGAAGCAGAGTGGAGCTTAATAGGGCTTACTCCATCCCAAAAAAAAATCCACCTTCACACTTCTATTATTTTCACTATCATTGTCATTTCGTTGGTATTGCTAGGTTGTATCAACCCCGTATCTATGGCGAAGTTCCAAATAGAAGGATAAAGATAGCCATTATTAAAGGGTGCCAGAAATGTGCGATGAACGAAGTGAGTGAACCCATCATTAAGATAATATATAATATCATTTGATTGGTTGAAAGGCGGCCTGATGCTCGATTTCGCGACTCACCGATATCAGCGTTCCGATTATTATTTTTAAAGCGACTGCTCCGAACTACAAACTTTCGGGAAAAGATAAAAAAATTAATAACTATACTCTTTCCATTCGTTTATTTTCTCTTTGACACATGAAACAGATATAGCAATAGCGAGGGACCTGAAAAAGACCACTATACCATTATCTCTCTTTGGTCCCTCGCTATTACTATATCTGTTTCATGTGTCAAAGAGAAAATAAGCGAATGGAAAGAGTATAATTGTATTCAGATTTGTACTACCCGGGGTGGAAATTTGACATAAATGGAGATCCTGACGCAAAGCTCTTCGCAGTGGGCGCCAGCGGAGCGATGTCTATTGATTTTTTTAAAATTGTTTTGTTTACATGTGGTTTTCCGCAACATATATTGTTAAAAACTTTTGACCATCGTTATTAATTAATTATACTAATATGTAAAAATAAAACATTACCATACGGAAAGGTTATAAAAATTAAAATGTAAATTATATATTAAATTATTGACTGACAGAAAAATTAAAATGTAAATTATATATTAAATTATTGACAGAACAGTGTCATGGCCATGGTGACGATGCGCCATCTGGTGTGGTAAAATGGCAGTAGAAATTATATGGAGCTTATGTCAAATTTCTATCTCTGATAGAGAAAATCTGGATAAGGTTATTACTTTGGGACTTAAGCAACAAGGCCGCCTTTGGTACTGTAATTTTTATATTTGTTGTGTTCGTCGAATTCTTGTGTCTTTGTGTATTAAAATCACGCAAAAAATATATTCCATTTTTTTTGTATTAACTATTTTCAACACATTTCATTTACCAGAGACTAACCTGTTTTTACAGACAAAATGTTTTGCAGTCTATAGTCAAATTTTGATATTTTTCTAGCAATATTAGATTGAATACATTTTGTTTGTATATGTATAATAAAATGCATTATTCGTGGGTGGTGGGAAATAGGGAATTGCGCTGGTTATTGTTGTGTTTGTAACTAGTGAATCAAATTTTCATTTTTGGTTCACTGAAAAGGTTAAACTGGTGGTTGGTTATTTGGTTGAACTGTACTGGGTTAATAACTGTCCCGCATGTCAACTTAGTCCAGTTGGTTAGTTAGTTAGTTGAGCCCAATGACAAAATACGCTACGCTAAGAGGACGGGAAATAACGTCAACGGGGATTAACGTATGTTAAAGCCAAAAATTTCTCAAATATGGCGTCGCGCGTCGTACATTTCGGTACCGCTGACAGCACATACCGTTGTCAATCGCTTACATTAGCGCCATTTTACAGTTTTGACAAATCAAAAATGATGCTTCAGAGCGGAGCCTAAAAATACATGCGTGACGTCACTAAGTGCTAATCCTCATGTTTAATCAATGATTGAGCCGCGCGTCCGTGTGATCGCTGCTCCTATGCTATCTTCGTTCATTGGTTCTAACACAATTGTATGGGATTTTTTTTTATTATGAATTATACAAGGTGCAGATTTACGTAACGTCAAGGATCCATACGAAGATGAATCGTTGTTTCAGTTGATGGTTCTTCACGTAAACTTGCTCCGCATGGATTCAATTACGGTCTGCGAATAGATATTGAACCTGAGCTTCATCAAATAGGGTTTCTAAAATGACGTTTACTATACTATGATTCACGAGTCGAGCTTCCGAAGGAAATTGCCCTATCCTCCGCTATGTCCGCTCATTGGCTAATGCGCGTGACCATCCAGTTTTTAAGATCGTCTTACATGCAGGATTTTTCTCAGTTGTTCATAGATCTTGGACCTGCGTGTAAGTGACAAATACTTAAAATATCTGATATTGTGAACTTAGAAGTGAGAAAACGTAAAAAGCGCCCTTTTTCGACAGTTTAGTATTATTATAAAACACCCACTCATTGAAAATTGATGGTGTTGTTGTTTTTATTTAAAAAAAAAATGCATAGTAACGCATGCCTAATGAGGTGCGAGTATTTAGTTCCTTAGGAGTTCGTCTCGCGAATTGGAGTATAAGTGGCAACACTGAGACGACAGGTTCGGTGCAACTCCTTTCAATCCAATCCAGGTATCAGTAAAAAGTATTAGTGATTTTTATTATTTTTTAACCGAGATCGAGAGCATGGAACATAAACTTAAATAGGATGGACCTTTCGTCAAAGTGGATCCTATAGTTAGTTCGAATTTGCGTAAGAACCCTCATCTTGAACGTTTATCATACGACTTAGAGCGAGGCCCCATTAGTGCGTTGCGCTGCGTTGCGTCATCGCAGCGTCGTCGCTGCGTCGGTTCCATATATTTTTTACGACATGACCCATTACACCGTAGCGTCGTCTCACGCGACAATTCAACGGATCGACGGACGAGAGACGAAGCGGGAAGGAGGGTGATGCGCTGCGTTGTTGGAGCTCCGCTGTGTTAGTGCTATCAAAGGAGATATCCAGAATCTTCTATGGTGTCTACGTTTATTTCGGCGGTGGCGTAATAAAAGCAACAAAAGAACACGTTTGTATCTATCCATGGCGAAGGCTGAACTGAGACGCAGCCAGTGTCGCTGCGACGCTCTTGCGCTGCGATATCGTGCGTCGTCGCAACGCAGGTGTGGCATACAATGCGCTGTTCCGCAACGCACTAATGGGGCCTCGCTCTTAAGCTCTTCATAGCGAAGTGTTACCATAAAATAGTGTCAGCTAAAAAGAAAATTAATTTAACAGATTTTACAATATTACAATTGATACCAAAACACCTTTATTTTCAGTTTAACAGAAATTGGCGTACTGGATCGACTTACAAATAGACAAACGGAGCGGCGGAGAGAAGATATGCAACCGTTAATGAACGATAATTCTGACTAGCTGCCCGATTGATTATTAATATTTAAGTTTAATTAGTGATTAAGGAGATTCTAGTTTTTGTTCTTTTTTTGTTTGTATATCAGAATAGACCGTTAGTTTCTTTTGTTCAATGATTACAATTTACATTATAAAATACAGAGTTGAAATAATAAACCGGACAAAAAGAAGAAAAAGTAATTGTTAAATATTGAATTAAGTTATATAACATATTATGACTCATACAAATCATTCATTTATATTTTTAAGGGTAAGAATAAACTGCATTCAAACGGTTTCACACAAAAAAATAAACAGTTGCAATTTTTATGAACTAATCCATCAAAAAGATAAAACTTCCCCAATAAACAAAGTATCTTAAAATTAAAAAAGAAATTAATAACTCTTTCTAATTTATCTTTTCTTTATATGTCTCTTTTTTATATTTTTTATTTCTATACACAGTAAGAACTAACTCTTTCTAATTCGTTTTAACAAATACGTCTTTATTAATCACACAATCTTTATAAATTCAATGAATGGTCTCATTACTTCTACATTCTAACTTGTTACTTATATACAAATCTGTAAACAAAAAATTCTTTTTTTGTTGCATTTATTGATTTGCTGGCGCAATTATATCTTTTTCGTAGACTGGTTCATTGAAATGATGCATTTAACGCGTGGCGTAACACAGTGCGTTACTTCGGACAACCCTTCGTTAAATAATACTCTTTCCATTCGTTTATTTTCTCTTCGACACATGAAATAGACAGAGATGAATAAAAAGGGGCAGAGAGAGATAAAGGTAAAGTGGTCTCTTTCTGGTCCCTCGCTATGGAAAGAGTATGATGACTGTTGATTTGATCTTCGGTTCAGGAAAAATTTATGAAATGTGTTTGTATGCAGTGACATTCAGGCATACCCCTCTCGCTTCACTCCCGTTTATTTTTCCATCCTGTATAAGAAGGGTTCCAAATAGATTTTGACCTCCGCCTCGAATAAGTTTACTTAAATTTCCTTAAATTTTAGTTTTGTTTAGACAAATTACTATGTGCACTTAAGTCCCATAACTAAACTTATTTAAATACTTCTGTTCTTCTCAAAATATTCCTCAATACACGGCGAAGAAGTTGCTTAGGCCATGTCTAATAAGTTTAGTTTAGGGATCCTTGTTTTGTGCGCTGTGATGCAAATGTGACGCCTCTGGAAGGTTATTCCGTACATCCACTCTGAGGTGCTATTGTACCTTTTTAAATAATAAAGAATATACATATTTAAGTTGCTGGAGGTAGCTTCTTCACGGTGGATAGACGGAATGGAGATTTTATATTTTGATTATCTACAAACCATAACATGTTCGTATAATGCATTCACAGTTATTTAACACTTGATTTGAATCTTGCGAAACTGCCTGAAACTATTGTAAATACAATGTGAAATGAATTGAGCGTACTAAGTTCAATTGGGGTTATACGTTGCCCCCATTGGGAGGGCATTTTCTATCGGGGCTATAAAAACATTCATATAATTTTCCATTGGATTTATACAAAGTTTAAATTACTTTTCATTGGGGCCTTACAACATTCCTGTCATTACCTTGAACTATACAACTGTCATTTCCCATTGGGGCTTTACAGAATTCATGTCATTTTTCTTTGGGGCAATACAACATTCATGTCACTTTCTATTAGGGCTGTATAAAATTTATGTTATTTTCTATTGCGATTTAACGTAATTCATGTCAAGTTGGGGCCAAACATTCATATAATTTTCCACTAGGGCTATACAACCTTAGTGTTATCTATTGGGGTTATAACAATGGGACAAATTAGAAACATTTTAGTTACTTCATTTGGAGGTAAGACTATCAAAGCTAAAATATAACTGAATGCATTGTACCTGTAACTATAACATCGACAGCTTTTACAAAACTCAAAAGAACATAATGGTAATGAACAATAAACCTGACTAGCTGCCCGATTGTTACTATATATAATATTTAAGTTTAATTAGCAATTAAGGAGATTTCAGTTTCTGTTCTTTTTTTGTTTGTATATCCGGAAAGACCGTTATTTCTTTTATTTAACTATTAAATTATAATATACGGAGTGGAAATGATTAACCAGACAAGAAGACGGATGTTGTGAAAAAGTAGTTCAACTAGTAAATACTTAAGTTAAATGTTATTTTTTTTTGGTAAAGATAGCCGATAAAGATTTTTTATTTAACTAATTTAACAAAAAGGTAAAATCTCTCGAATGAACAATTTATTTGCATTTTAGTTGGTTTAAATACCATGTCAGGAATAGATTCCGTATGTCCACCGTGAGGTCTACTGCATGGTTGTACTTTTTTGAATTATAAAGAAAATATTTATTTTAGTTAATGACGCAGCTTCTTGATGGTGGATAGACGGAATACAGTTTTTTTTTACTACGTAGCATCACATTTTATATTTTTCTTATGTACAAACCACAACTCGTAAAATGCATTCAAAGATATCAAATGTCTTCATATTGTTAGAAATCAGTTTCTATAATTTAAATAATCTGGAAACTCTGATTTATTTATTTATTTTTTTGACTCTATACCAAAATGAAGTCAAATTGAAATATTTTATATACAAAATTTATTAGTATAGCCATTTTATTAGGGGCTAAATGAATTTCATGTCATTTTCCATTGGGGTTATACAAAATTCATGTCATTGTACAAAATTTAGGTTATTTCCCATTGTTCAGGTTATTTTCCATTGGGGCTTGTACAAAATTCATGTAATTTTCATTGGGGCTGTACAAAATTCATGTTTTTTTCCATAGGGGCTATTGTTGTTAATTTTTTATTGGAGATTGTACAAGATTCATTTTATTTTACATTGGAGATTGTACAAGATTCATGTAATTTTCTATTGGCGGCTTTAACAATAGGACTACGTTAAATCACAAATATTAAAACGATGAGAAAGTTTATTTACAGTTTCGATTTTAGATTCTTCATTTCACACATAACTTCATTTAGAGATTGGATTATCAAAGCTACAATATATCTGAATGCATTATACTTGTAACTATAGTAACTCGACGGCTCTTTTACAAAAACAAATCTTCATTAATTTGATCAGTCCAAATATGTACATTTATCCGCAATTTAATTAATCAAGACAATAAAGTTCTAAATTACAAAATAATAATTATCCCTAGAAAAAAGATATTTAAACAACAACATTACTGTGGAACCCTGCTGTGTAACTGGCTCACGCACTTGATATTGTTCCCTTGTTTTTCTACTTTAAATAATATGAATATTAGATAATTGTTGTAAAGACATGTACATATTAGGTTATAAAGTCTGTCGAGATACGAAATGTGCGATTTATAAATAAAAAATAATGCATAATAAACTAAACTGTGTTTTTTTTTCACTACTGCGTCACAAGCTACGTAAAGGTAAACCGCTATAAAATTGATCGTCCTGATGAACTGCGGGACGCGGGGCGGGAGCCGCTCAACCAATCAGCTAGTCTATCACTGTCTGCCGGCAGCGCTGACGTATCGTTACAGCCAATCGCATCACCCGCTCCGCGTCCCGCAGACCATCAGGAGGGTCAAGTTTATAGCGATTTACCTATAACCTTATGTACCTACGTACGGTGCAAGCTAACAAAGCGCCTTTACCATCAAATCCCGAGTTACATAATATACATAATATAGAGTTTTTTTACATAAGAAGTTATAACTTTACTGCAATCTCACTTGATGGTAAATAATGATGTAGCCGAAAATGTTATCGTATTAACTTGGAAGGGGTATGCAATTCATCCTTAACGGTTTCTACACGAATCGCGCCGGAACGCTAATTCACTAGGCGGTGTAACAGTAACTATGTATTTCTATAGGATGGTAACTATAGCCACGGCCGAAGCCTACCACCGGAGACGCGCACGTCCTAGCCTGAACCCATATTGAAATATCAAAGTATCTTTTTACCAAACAATATGTGGACTGCCTACAACTATATTCTGGCTTTGCAATAATACAGATTACCTATGTGAGCAACTAAAAATTATAAGACATAAGAGCTTGGATAAGCCTATGGTATTATTAATAAGGCGGGAATGTTAATGATAAATTATCTATACGTGTTAATATTGTTTTTGCCATGAATTAACTCAAAATTTTATTCACTTTCTGCAAAATGTCCATGAAACCGAATTCCGGGATGAGCAATCCCCGACCTGACATCATAATTTTAGATGTCCCCCACATACACCTGAACAATTATGGTAATACGTTAACCTGTTTATCATGTGCCAGTACAATAACTTCCGATCGGATGCCCTCTTAACAACTTATTGCCTGTAGCACATCTCCGCTGCGAAACAACAACTGCGAAACCGCTGCGAGAGTTTCGCTGTGCAACAGTACTACACTTACGCGAAACTATATTAGCGAACCTGGAACAGTTGAGAAATAACAATCAAAAGAAAAT
This sequence comes from Coenonympha arcania, assembly GCA_036785405.1. Lineage (NCBI taxonomy): Eukaryota > Metazoa > Arthropoda > Insecta > Lepidoptera > Nymphalidae > Coenonympha > Coenonympha arcania. Next base: position 11,285,975 of record CM072082.1, read on the forward strand.
GTCGTCGCATTCGGAGTCAGAGGAGGAACTAATCTTACTGTGGTCAAGTACTTCAAAAAGGCGTCGTACCTGGGTGCATGATATCAATAAAAAAAAGAAAGAAGTTGGGAGAAAATATATTATGTAAAGAGTTACAGTCTGTAAGTCTGAGTAAAACTGGTGGTGGTGGTAAAATGAGCGAAATCATGTTAGAAAGAGACAACATCTTAGTCAGTTTTGTACGTTAGAGCAGGGAATTTCGATGTTTCGCCGCCAAAGAACTTCACTACTCACAGCGAAACTATTGCGGTTTCGCCCTTTGAGTTTCGCAGCGGAGGTGTGCTACAGGCATAACACACTCAAATTCACACGTCGCGCGTCGTATGAATATTCATGAATCAGGTAAACTGTATAAAAGCTCATGAAATCTGTTGTTTCAGCACATTACCTCTCAAACCCTCAACTCTCACACAGCATCCACCGGCCATGAAGTCGGTATTTGTACTCCTCTCCTGCTTGGGTAAGCACTTGAATCCTCAGCAATGTTGTTTTATCCCGCGACGCAAAAAGACGTCGCAAGAAGAGGGTGTAATTTTGACGTCGATTTTATTATTACTTGAAGCTTGTAGTCTTTTGGTTCTTAAATTACTCGTAAACAGTCGTAGTCTATACATTAGGTACTTATCTACGACGAATGCGGATTCGATGTACCTATTCTGTTTACTAGTCGAGACTCAAGAACACTAAGGTAGGTGTGCCTGCCTTCTCGTAACTATACGCACGTCAAAATACCCTCAACACTGTCCTATTGTGGGCTCATGAGCTTGGACACCATCTTTGATCCACTACAAGACCTATATTAACTTGAGGATGAGCACATTGGAATATTTTACATCAACTTTCTTCATACAAAGAAAGGGAGCGCAGTTTGGCACCGCTAATACGCCGCAACTTGGCGGAAATTGTCCTCGTGGAAACTCCAGTGCGGTCTGATAACGGGTACCTATATTGATCTGGAGTGGGTCGCGGTCTATAAACTAACGTTCTTGACACCAGTAAACTGGCGACATGGTCCTGTGTATACGTCTATTACTCCAAACCACTCTTTTGTTCTAGGGCTGGTGACGTCCGAAGCTTCGCACTACAGCGAGAGGCGTCGCGCCAGAGCGCTGGATCACGCATTCGACGGACACCTCAGCAAAAGGTCCGAGCCGCAGCGCGCTGGCCGGCGCTTGGGTTCCATCTGGCCGTGGCTCAATGCAAACAGGGCCCGCGCGCTCAACTTGAGAGCGAAGCGAAGGGTGGTGGGCGAGTGTAGCTTCAAGCCCTACAACAATAAAGAGCTGATCACGGATATACTGACACTGATCTATAAGAGCTGTCTGCGGAATGTTAACTACTTAATCTTACTCCTACTGTACTTGTATAAATTGTACTTAATCTAATGGAACTACTTTAAATTATACGATGGAACTACTACTTTAAATTTTATCCGTCTTTTAAAATCCTTTCATACATTTAAACCGCTAAGTTTAAGCGAATTTTTATTACATTAACAATTTTTTTGTCGCGAAGATATAAGATGATAGGCTAGAGGAATATTTTCTTTTTTTATAATTGTTAGGCTTGCGCTTGACTACAATAATTATGTCTGATGGACAGAATGGTCTGGTATGGAGCGCGTTTGCCTAGAAATTACCTGTTTACTATACGGTAACGGGAAACCAAGCATTTCTACCAAGACAATGCTATTAATATTAAACTATGTTTTATAAGCATACCAAGTTCACATAGGCGGTAGGCCTATCTTACACAATATACCTACTAATGAAAAGTCTATTAGATAAGTATTTGATCGATATACTTAATAGTGAAAACTTGCTATTGAATGTCGACTTAAAATAACCTGCCTCCTTCGGTAGATACCTAATAAGTTTATCAGAGTTACAAAGCACCTTGCACTGAGAAGAAGCCCACAAAAAACTCAATCTAGGTTATCTAAGTACCTACCTATAAGTCGTTACTATATAAGGCCTGTTTCAAATTGTATAGCAAATACGCGTGCAGTCAATTATAGGCGCAAACAATTGGCCATTTTATCGATTACGTAGAGGCGTTTGATTCACTACTTTTTCCTACTCTGTAGGTACCTAAAGTAACATCGGCAAGTGGCGACGGCGCGGCGGTTGGCGCGCGAACTTGTGGCGCAAAACCGCAACAGTGTAATGTCACTTTACAGAAATAACATTATCTTTTTTGAAATAAATTAACGCTGTATTTTAAAAAGTCGTAGAACAGAAGTTGTTAGTTTGAATGTTAACACAGGCCGAGAGCTAAATTATATTGTTATTATTCATAATAATATCAGTAACATTATATATGTATGAAACTTAAAATAAAATCTTAACTAATATATATAATCTAATTCTAGAAAAGAGGTGACACAAAAAGAAGGAATTTTAAGCGTCAAAGAGGTCAAAGTATTCCTCCGAATCGGTGTCAACCGGAAAAGTGCCCAGAAGGCTGGCAGCATTGCCACGTTGGATGGCAATGCTTATCCTCTGACCTAAAAATAGGCCAGCCCTCTGGTCACGAGAGGCGTCGATTAATTAATAATTATATTATATTATTGTTATAATATAATATATTTAAATTAATTTGTTATAATGTTCACAAATTATATTGGTATTGTTTATATAACCCTGTAGAGTGCGTGTAGGTACAACAAAAATACAAAAAAAAATTAGAATAAGGGCTGATTTTTCAATCGCCAGATAATCTATCTGAGGAAACATATGACATACAAAATCTGTTAAAACGTCATATTTATTCCATAACGATTATTTGGCGATTGAAAAATCGGCCCTAAATATGGAATACATGCTCCCATACAACAAACGTGATTATTTTTCTTGTTTTTGCTCGATATTGATAACGGCAATAAGTTGACGCTTAAAATATTCAAGGCATATTTTAATATTGTATTTACTTTAAAAATAAATAGTTTAATTAAAATAAAAATAAATCAAGAGGGGATATTCCAGGTATTAGATCGAAGAGGAATTTTGACGTGATAACGTTTAATAAATTGATGAACACCAGCAACGCACATGAAAAATAGTACTGAGCCTGTGCGTGCAAGCGAGAGCGCGCAACAAGCGATAGAGAGGCACGATAAAACAAACGATAGAGAGGCCAAATATGACGTTATCACGTACATCTATCGTCCGTAAACCGACTTTGCAGACAACCAATTTTTTTTAGATTTAATTTATTGAGTGTCCTACGTACCAATTTTCAGCTGGGTGCGAATAATAGTAACTTCACTACTATTATAAGGGTCCCGTAGCCTATGTCACAGCCACTTTTTTGTCTAATTTGATCGTAGGTACTACTAATTTTGCCGAACCACCTAGTAAAATGACTCGCTTCAATTTGGAACGTAGTATGTACTTGTACCATACGTATGTCATTAATGCCAAGTTTTTTGGCGGCAGTCTTGGATTTAGCTTCGATGGATCTATCAAAGTTGATGCTGAGATGTCGAGGCCTAGGAGATCAATGTGGCCGGTTACCGGTACGGATATATTTCGGTAAGTGGGAGTTAAGGTGAAGGGACTCCTTTGCTGTTAATAGGTATGCCTGTGTCTTAGTGGCGTTGAGTATCGTTGCAGGGTTGTCATGCTGTAGCGATGGCATGTTAACGGTGTAGAAGCCGTATTTAAGCGATTTTGAATGAAGCTTTATGCAAAAATGATAAAGATTAAAGACGATTACTTTCAAATTTACACGTCATGTATTTTGGGTCTTTAATCTAAAAGCGCTATGAAGCAGAAACACGATTGGATAAAATTTTCTAGATAGAAAGTTCTCCCAATAGTTGCTCCAAAACCTCAGTTTTTCTAGTTTTTATCGGACACTACATTGGATGTAATTGTAATTTTTGTTTTAAAGTGTCGGTAATAATAATATCCAAAAACGCTATTGAAACAGATTTTTGATAACCAGCTTAGTTTTTGAGTAATTAGGTAAAAGGTTTTTCTGTTATATTCTTCCGCGACGCTGCATGTCGCACCTACCAAATCTCCGTGAGAGTGAGAAAGACAAAAATAAATTCAATAAATCCCCTTAACAGCCTATTTAATGCATGTTTCCATTCACTTTGACTTGACGTACAAATGAAATTTTTATTGTTTGATTTATTTTTTGAAAATTTCGCACTTATAATTACAGTGAATTAAATAATGTAATAACATAAACGAGGTGGAGATCTTTGTAGGAGCACTCACCCCACTTAAATTATACCTAATGTACAAAAAAAAGGTATCTTCATATGAAAGCATTTAATATTATAATAGTCTTATATTGTAAAGTAAAAACCAAAGGTCTCTATAACTTCAGATTTTTTTTACAGGCAGTTTTAAACAGACGCTTAATAATTGAGTTGCTGACGGTAATCAAAATATTGTCATTTTGACGTGACAACGTCTTATAATTCGATAGAGCCGGTTGCACGCACGAAAAAACATGACTCATCCGGCGTTACCGGCGTTACCTCGCTCATGCGGCGTTACCGGCGTTACCTCGCGAGCGCGGAACGAGCGACAAAGAAGACGTTGTCACGTTGTTACTTATTTTTGAAACTAGAATTTTTAACAAATAAAATTGTAAAAAACTGAATTAATCAATCAAAGAACATAAAAGTTACAAGCATTTACATATTTCCGATTACACAGAGATGGCTGTATTCAACTATGACGTCAAAGTGTGGTCATGTCATAGTAGTAGTAGTAGATCTTGCCTTACCTTAATTAGTTCATCAGCAGGAAAATGAAAACAAAACGCCGCTTTTGACGTGACAACTGACAACGTCTTATAATTCGATAGAGCCGGTTGCACGCACGAAAAAACATGACTCATCCGGCGTTACCGGCGTTACCTCGCTCATGCGGCGTTACCGGCGTTACCTCGCGAGCGCGGAACGAGCGACAAAGAAGACGTTGTCACGTTGTTACTTATTTTTGAAACTAGAATTTTTAACAAATCAAATTGTAAAAAACTGAATTAATCAATCAAAGAACATAAAAGTTACAAGCATTTACATATTTCCGATTACACAGAGATGGCTGTATTCAACTATGACGTCAAAGTGTGGTCATGTCATAGTAGTAGTAGTAGATCTTGCCTTACCTTAATTAGTTCATCAGCAGGAAAATGAAAACAAAACGCTGCTTTTGACGTGACAACTGACAACGTCTTATAATTCGATAGAGCCGGTTGCACGCACGAAAAAACATGACTCATCCGGCGTTACCGGCGTTACCTCGCTCATGCGGCGTTACCGGCGTTACCTCGCGAGCGCGGAACGAGCGACAAAGAAGACGTTGTCACGTTGTTACTTATTTTTGAAACTAGAATTTTTAACAAATAAAATTGTAAAAAACTGAATTAATCAATCAAAGAACATAAAAGTTACAAGCATTTACATATTTCCGATTACACAGAGATGGCTGTATTCAACTATGACGTCAAAGTGTGGTCATGTCATAGTAGTAGTAGTAGATCTTGCCTTACCTTAATTAGTTCATCAGCAGGAAAATGAAAACAAAACGCCGCTTTTGACGTGACAACTGACAACGTCTTATAATTCGATAGAGCCGGTTGCACGCACGAAAAAACATGACTCATCCGGCGTTACCGGCGTTACCTCGCTCATGCGGCGTTACCGGTGTTACCTCGCGAGCGCGGAACGAGCGACAAAGAAGACGTTGTCACGTTCAACTATCGTCAGTAAACCGACTTTACAGACAACAATTTTTTTTGTTTTGTTGTTTCCTGGCATCCATAAACAGAACATTATCGTACCATACTATGTATTAAAAAAAAAACAACAAAATTAATTACTGGTATAATTCATTCGATTCATTTTACAGATAAAAAAGAAAAGTCGTCGATGGTTTTACTTATGTTTTTTGCGTTTCGCGGCGACTTTTTAGATAAGCCTTGCGGGACGCTAACCGTACGAGCTAATTGTACCCTTTTTTATACAATAATGAAATGGAAAAATCGCACTCGTGACGACAGTGTCCACGCGTACCCGTACACGTACGTATGGTCGTGTCACGCTCACTCTCAGGGAATACATTGACGGGAGGGTGTGACTGTCACTTCTTACGTCTTAGCTAATATCCTATACAAATGTACTTGAATAATGTATAAATTACATAAGAATTAATAGTGAAATTTTGTTTTATTCAACTTGTGACAACCCTAAACCTTTACGGATCGGGATACCAGCGTACGTACTTACGAGCGGCGGCCCGCGGCGTCTTTCGACGTCAAAGGCGTTACTCAACTGGTAGGATAGAATATCTTTAAACTGTGCCCTCAGAGACATACTTGGAATAATGAAAATAGTGATACTTAAGCATTTGATATTAATTTCCTAAATTTCTTACCTTACTTGGGCGGAGAGGATAATCACACTTCACACTATCACACTTCACACTAATCACCACAGAGCACATAATTCCCTTTTTCTTTTTTCTGTGCTAATCACAATATCACTCTATATAATAATATATAATATATGTACATATAATATATAGTATAGTATATAGTTTATAGTTTATAGTAATATTATAAAGGCGAAAGTTTGTGTGTGTGTGTGTATGTTTGTTACTCCTTCACGCCGCAACTACTGAACCGATTTGGTTGAAATTTGGAACATAGATAGCTTATAACCCGGATTAAAACATAGGCTACTTTTAATCCCGGGAATATCCATATTTCCCATGGGATATTTAAAAAACCCTAATTTTCAACAGTAATCTATAGCTACAGCTATAGTTAGATTACTTTGACAATCTTTCCTGAAAGTAGGTGTAAAGGTCATTGAAAAGGAAATTCAATTTTTTCTCGGGATTAGTAAAAAATAGAATTTAACGCGGGCGGAGCCGCGGGCAAAAGCTAGTTAATTAATGATTTTATTTTTGTCCTTCTCACTATTTCGAATACGTTAGTGGGTGCGACATGCAGGGTTGCGGAAGAATACAATAGAAAAACGACATTTTACCTATTTACCTACTAAGAAACTAAGCCAGTTATCAAAAATCTGCTGTGTTGTGTTTTTGGATAGGTATTATAAATTATTCTCACTGACACATGTACAAACAAAAACTACAATTAGGTAGGTACATCCATTGTATTTTCTGATAAAAATGAGCAAAATGGAGATTTTAGAGCAACTTTCTATCGAGAAAATTTTATCCCATCTTGTTTCTGTTTCACAGCGATTTAAGATAGGTACTCAAAATACATGACGTTTAAATTTTAAAGTACTTGTCTTTATAGTTTTTAAACTGCAAGTCACTCACATTCGTCTCCGTACGTTTTTTCAGTTTCTTGAAATACGTTTTAGTTTAAATTAATATAAAGGTTTGTATTTATAAATTTTAAAGTACGGTTTACGATATTTGAGATAAGATAACTAAGCAAGATGGATTAGAAGAGAAATAATTATTGCAATTCTAACGTCTGTCGCTTTTAATTTAGCGCGGTTTAATTTTTCAATACTAATTATCTATTTCTTAAATGACGCGTGGGAAGTCGTGGGTATATGCCAGTTGTTCTATAAATTAAGGCATTCGATTAGCACTTCAAGCATTGTAAAAGTGAATGTAAACTTTGGAATTTAGCCAAGCGTCGTACGCACGGGTAGTTCATTCTCCAATATCTCAGTTCTCTACGATATATCTACCACGTAGATGAGCCAAGCAGTGATAAACAGTGAAAGTTCAGGGTTCGAATCCAAGTAACACGAGTCTGGATTCAACGAACCTCGAAGTCTCTTTAGACTTTATTTATAAAAAGGAGCTCTAGCCACGACTTATCTCTTCATTTCTAAGATTTCATGTGGTATGCCTATTGAACGAAATTCAAAAAAAATGCATGAGATTGGCAGTATTGGCACATCCCATCTTCTTCTTCTTCCACGCAGACAACTGTCATTCCCATACAGTTATTAAATTTCATTCCATAAACGTACCAAAAGCAATCTGAGAACTGGAATAGATAAGTCATGCGGCTATAGGCGCAGCTGCTGATCCGAATTTATATTCTGATAGGTACTAAGTACTGCTTGCGGTTATGATTTGTGGTCATTGCGGCTGCGGTTGTGGTTGTGGTTGCGTTCACTGCGATTGGTCTTGTGGATCATAACAATTATCACATCTGAGGTAACTTCGCAATGACGTTGGTTCTCAGACCAATAATCCCACATCTGAGCGTTGGTTATTTAAAGCTTTTGTCGAAAACCTGTCATCTTTGGCATATACGATGTAGCTTAGTCAAACGGGAGAATCCGGGTTCGAATTCCAGTAAAGGCCTGGTGATTTCTAAATTGGCATTGGTCTGGTCTGTTTGAAGACGATGTTGTGTAACCAACTGTTAGGAGTCAAACTGCAATCAAATTAAGTAATATCTATTTTACTTACCACTGATTTCAGATAATAAAGCTTAATATTTTTGTCATTCGCTCATTTATATTTGATACGGTGTGTTAACTGAGGAGTATAGGATTCGATTCCCGGGGTATACATAATTCAGGTCTGTTCTGGTAGAAGGCTTCGGCAGACCTAAGTTATTACCTATCCCAAAGTAAAGTCTTGTAGTCTCCGTTTTAAGTTATAGTCCTTTTCTATAGTCACTTATATTCAGATCTCAGTAAACTATTAATTTGTAAGTGAATAGAAATTGTTCGTTCGTTCGTTTCAGCGGACGGATGTCCTCAGCTGGACAAAGGCCTCCTGCAATGATTTCCAACCGACACCGTTCTGCGCTACTTGTCCAGTCCAGTGTCTTCCCGCGACCCTCTCAATGTCGTCAGTCCATCTAATCCGAGGTCTATCAATACTGCGCTTTCCCGTGCGGGGTCGCTATTCTAGCGCTAATAGAAATTGTTAATAAATGTATTTTCTCTTTACAAACACAAAAAATATGAACCATATAGGTACAGCTGTTCTGAAGTGATATATATGTTTACGGCTTACTCTCATACATTCGGTAGATTTTTATTTATAAGTATACGTGTAGGTTTAAAGCGGCGCGCACAGGGTTGGCCTGTCGCCACAAACACGTGGCGGGCGGCGGGACACGCAAATCGCGCCGTGTCAGGAAGCTGGACGGCACGTAAACACGCTTATTTGCACAACTGATCTTGGCCAGATCTTGACCCATTAACACGGGAGCCGATGTCAGAGTAGTGTCGCTTCGTGTATTTTTAGATGGAAGGCGGAGCGGGGTCTTGGAAGCGACGCGCCGCCGACCGCGTACGAGACGTCAAAGCTCGAACGCCGCTCGCCGTGCGACCGGCTGTTTGCGGGACGTCCGATGCGTAACGGGAAGGAAAAATGACTTCGCGAGGCATCAGGCGGAAGAAGTCTTCGCTGGCCGAAGTGAAAGTGGCCGTGATTGGCGCACCATCGGTGGGCAAGAGCGGTATGTGAGCGTGCCAATGCAGTGTCTATGTGCATCTAAGTGCAATGAAAAGTTATGAGCACAGTAGCGTAAACATTTGTAAAGTTGTGTTCTTAAATTGGCTTCAAAAGTGAAACTCTTGAATTGTATCTGAAGTATTTTCGAATAAGAGCTGATTTTTCAATCGCCAGATAAACTATCTTAGGAATAAATTTGAAACATATGCCACACAAAATCTGTCATAATGCATTATAAGTTGTAGGTATGTACTATTTATCTGCAAGTAAATCTAAATCTTCAGCTTGGCTTTGACAACAAAACCTATATAATACGAAATCGTTCGAAATCTGTATGAAATTCTCATGGGCTTACTTTTTCAAAATATAACGTAATTTCAAAATATAACAAAATATAACGATACAGTTAACTGAAGTATTATCGAATTAGTTTATGTTTGTATTATATGTTGCATCCATTATCTACCTATACATGTAAATAGATATCTATCTTGAGCTTGGTTTTGATAACAAAACCCATACAATTTAAGATTTCATATCTATGAATTTGTTTGAAACTCTCACGAGATTACTTGATTAAAATGTCATAACAGCATAGTTTCCTATTTTTTTGAAAATAATTCAATTGAGCTTAGACACCACTACCGCACCAGCGCGTAAGCTACGCGCGAGTTAGCTAACGAGTTATGCACCAGGTATTCCGTATCTACTGTCAACTATGTACCGAGTATGTACCTACTCGTAGCTACTTGAAATGTCGATAAATTGCAACTTTAATTTTGTCTCCGTACAATATGTACGCATTGCCATATAAGCTATAAAACTAAGGTCTAAGATACTTTTGGTAACATAGGTTTCGTTATTGAGACATAGTCCATAATATTCTTATCTAATATGACATCTATAAAATGGATTATTTACGTATAATATATTAACGTTTTACAAGAGCCTGTACGTTAGGCCTATTTGAAGTAAAGATATTTTGTGAGTTTGAGTAGAGTATTTTGAGGTACCTACACTGTAACATTCACTGGAATTGAAATAAAACAAAATATTCGTCAAGTACTAAATCTTTATTTAATTGACTTTTACAAACATAGAAATTTGAATATCTTTAATGAAAATTGGCATTTTAACAATTTTCAAAAACCTTACATAAAACCTGCCATAAAAAGCTTACAAAAAATTAATGAAAACTATTTAAAAAAATTAACTTAATCTTTACTTAATCAGCCTATAGACATCCACTGCTGGACACGGGCCTTTCCGAGAGCGCGCCACCACACACGGTCCCCGCCTTCCTCTACGACCCGTTACCAGCGACCTTTTTCAGATCGTCGGTCCAGCGGGCAGGAGGTCGTCCTAAGTTGCGCTTACCGGTACGCGGTCTCCACTCCAGAACACGTCTGCCCCAACGGCGCGGCGGTCAGTTCTACGACAGATATGGCCCGCCCACTGCCACTTCAGCTTGTTAATCCGTTGGGCTATGTCGGTTACCTTGGTTTTCCTACGGGTGTCCTCGTTGCGGATTCTATCCTTCAGGGAATCATCCATAGTACGCTGAGCGACGGAGTGTCCACGTTTTTGCCCCGTATGTCATGACCGGCAAGACGCAGGCTTTGAAGACTTTTGTCTTTAGGCATTGGGGTATCGGCGAGTTGAAGACTTGACGCAATTTTCCAAATGCTGCCCATACCAGCTGAATTAATCTGTCAGCTTCCTTGTCGAAGTTGTTTCTACCTAACTGTATAATCTGTCCCAGGTAGTTATATTCTTGAAAACTTCGATGCTGGCATTCTGGACAATGTTAGGCTTTGTGATGACCTATTCATTGAACATGATCTTTGTTTTGTCCACGTTCATCTGAAGACCCACTCGCCTGGAAGAAGTGCAAAGTTCTGTCAGCATTTGAATATAAAACTTACTTTTTAAATATTTCTATTTCAAAAGGCAGCCGGTGCGGCGCTCTGTTTGTTTACATTTGCTTACTCAACTGAAAAAAATCACGTTGACAATACCTACTAAATAGCGCTATTTATAGATATCAGCCGAGATATTGCTGGGGTGCGACTAATTTTAGGCTGTGGTAAGACTTAAGCAACCTTACGCTACTTTAAAAAAAAACGTATAGGTATTCATTCTTCTAACTAAACCCATTAAGTTCTATCAGTCAGGTCAGCTTAACTATCATATAGTCTAGCTAAATCTAGACGATATGATAGATGGGCTGACCTTGATATGATAGATGAGCTCCTGTTCAGCAAAGTGCAAAGGTACCCTTACTCGCGGTTCAGCCTACGTAAACTTCTCTTCAACTTGTAGTAAAGCTGGTAGTGGGTGTTCCTTCAACACCTACTTGATATTTGCTATTTTCCGGGCGCAATAAAAATATATCAGTAACCTGCATTGCTTCGCATCGATTTTCCGCAAGTACTTAGGTACTATAAGTTTGCGCTTTGCTTCATCATGACGTTTTCTAAACTCATAGTTTTCTTCAAGCGAATGAATCCTCCACTTTCCATCGCCCACGCCACCGCCTGCTCAGACTTTCGTACCAAAAGACAAGTGGTAAGTAGGTATAGGTGTAGGTACGCGCGTTCGATAATAGCTAAGGGTGTTTTCTCCATTGTCTTCCTCTAACTTCTGTATCAACTTCCTTATTGTATTAGGGCAGACGTTCACTTCACAAAGTCTGAGCGAACCGGTCTTCGCTGTCCACGTCAGCGAACCATAGTCTGTCTTCGTCTAAAATTCCGGAAGGTATACGTGTCAAACCGTAATTGCTGAGTACCAACTGAGTAACATGTCAATGGAGTTACATGCGATTGTTACTGATGGGAGGCTTTGAGGCCGTGGCTAGACACTACCATCAAAGACCGCCAAGCACTTTAGCGTTCCGGCGCGATGCTGTGTAGAAACCGTTAGGGGTTGCTTACCCCTTCCAAGTTAGTACGATTAAATCTTTGGCTGCATTGTTAAATCTGCGGTCTCACCTGATGGTAAGTACCATCAGATGAGAATGCAGTGACTATTTTATATTTAACTTGAAGAGAGTAAAAAAATGGTCAGAGTTAACTACTCGTACATTTTCCATTCGTTGCTTAATTCATTCTATAATCCAAATGCAGTTTTTTTGTCCTAAGTGTTAATCGATCTAACGGTTTAAAAAGATCACTAATATGCACTGGGTATAGTCATGGTAAAAGTCATAATCCCATACACACAAACCCTTTACCTAATCATTAGAACACACCGCGGGCGGATGACAATGTCCGCTTGAGCTTCATTTCAATTCACGCTCCTTGGTTACATCCTAAATTGCTTGTTACTGTTCTAAAATGATTACTCGTTCACACTTACAGGTTACTATGGTCATTTACACTTACTGAATCTTAGACCTGCATGTCATGTAACAATTAGAATTTTATCAGCTGTTCCGAGGATTATAAAAATATTTTAAAACTAACTGTTGTCCGCCGCTCCGCCCGAGTGAATTTCGGTTTTTCGCTAATCCCGTGGGAACGATGGATTTTTCCGGGATAAAAAGTAGCCTATGTGCTAATCCGGGTTTTAAGCTATCTATGTTTCAAACTTCAGCCAAATCGGTTCAGTAACAAAGATCCATCCATCCATACTTACAAACTTTCGCGTTTATAATATTAAGTAGGAAAGTAGGATTAAAAGTTTCAGTACCTACAAAGACAATCAAACAATCAAACGAATTCTCAAAAAAACCAGTAAAAACAATAAGAATGTAAATTTTATTTCTAATATATAGAATTCTCGTGTCGCAGTGCGTACAACAAAACTCATCCGTAACGGTTTTAGGTATTTTACGTCCGATTTTTGTTTAATTTTTTGCGTATATTTTGTAGATGAGAATAAGAAGTGAAGTACCTACTTTTCATACCCCTAAGTCCTAACTGAGAAATATGGCAAATTAACTTTTGCCGGGTTAGATACTTAAATATAATTATTTATGTACCTACGTAGGTAGTAGATTATTGATCTATCTACGAGCCAGTACGAGCACGCGTAGGTACTTAAGAGTTAAATTCCAGCGGTTCTGAAGATGTGTGGTACTCTTACAAAAAAAAATGGTTGCCTGTAAAGTCGGTTTACTGACGATAGTTGAACGTGACAACGCCTTCTTTGTCACTCGTTCCGCGCTCGCGAGGTAACGCCGGTAACGCCGCTTGAGCGAGGTAACGCCGGATGAGTCATGTTTTTTCGTGCGTGCAACCTGCTCTATCGATTTATAAGACGTTGTCACGTCAAAATTGGTTGCTTGTAAAGTCGGTTTACTGACGATAGTTGAACGTGACAACGTCTTCTTTGTCGCTCGTTCCGCGCTCGCGAGGTAACGCCGGTACCTAACGCCGGATGAGTCATGTTTTTTCGTGCGTGCAACCGGCTCTATCGATTTATAAGACGTTGTCACGTCAAAAAATTGGTCAAGTGCGAGTCGGGCTCGCGCACTGAGGGTTCCGTACTATCAAGACCTATTCTCAATAGTATTCAAGTAAACTAAACACCCCTGCTCACCATATTCAAAAATGAGCAAAAATTCCAGTTTGTTGTTGCTTGTTGTTTGTTTTTTGAAATATTTCCGTTTTTACCCTTTAGTTACGTAACCCTAAAAATCAGCCTGTCACATAGACAGATAGACATAGTCATAAAATACTATAGTAAAACTTGTGTTTCGGGCACTTTATCGTTCAATTTATTATTATTATATTATTTAATCATACTTGAAATTATCTAAACAAACATTTCATCTCGGTTATTTTATTTGTGAGTAGAGTTTTAATTTTTTACGTTTATTCTCGTTTGTTTACGTTTTCATAAAGGTTCCGTGCTAACTGAAAACGTAAAATAATACCGCTGAGCGTGATGGAGAAATTCGAAACCAAACTCGTGTATTGGCGCAATAGTTCTTGGAAAACATAGCGTTTGCAATTTTTGTAAAGTACTTTATGTTTTGACTAATCCCGCCCTTGTTTGAAAGTAAGGTATTTTTAAACTATAAATAAAAGGTATGTGCGAGTTTATACGTACGGGTTTTCCAGTGTGAGTATGAAAATGAAAATCTTTATTCTCACATAGCCCTAAATAATAGGCTCTTACGAAAAGTCAAAACTCTAACGCCAGGTTCGGAAGGCAGGTTGCACCAAAAAAACTGCCAATAAATTCGGCACTTGCTCGGCAAATGTTTGTTACTCCTTCGCTCCAAAACCACGAAACTACTGAAATTAGGAATGGAGATTATACCCTGGATTGAAATATAGGGAGGCTACATTTCAGAGTTGCAGATTTGTTGAAAACCGAAATCAGGGCTACAGCTCAATAATAAATAGCTTCGTGGTTCCATAATCCGAACTCCGAAGTCCGGACCAAATACAAATCTGAGTTTTTTACTTTATTTTAGACTTTAGAGAAAGAAAATACCTATAGTTAATCGGAATATCGTTAGAAATCTATAGGATGAAATGTGTACGTGGGATGAATATTATCTGAATACATTTTTTAATTTATATTTATTTTGTTTTCGAGTATCTAATAGGTACATACTTATTTGCCGGTTTTTATCACAAAATCATAAGAAAGCGTTGTCCCTGTCACGAGACGCGACAGAGACAGACACATTACAATGTTTACGACTTATAAGAACATATTTTTTAAGAACAAACGGGAGAAATTATTGTTTCCAGGGAGGTCGGGAGATTGATTTTATTTATTCATTATTGCCGAGTCTCCCTGGCAATCCAGCGGGGCTAGATAAAGTCATAGTCGTTTTGCGTTAACGCTAGTCGACAAAAATGTATGGACAAAACAAATGACGGTAGAAAAACCACGATAATAATAGTACTAAACACGTTATCACTTGAACGCTCCCTGGCGTTCTCGCGGACCTTGTAGATAACTTTAGCGTATTTCGCTTGACAATTATTGACAGCCGACAGTATCAAACACAGCGTGTTTAGTAATTATTATCGTGGTTTTTCTACAGTCATTTGTTTTGTCCCATACATTTTTGTCGACTAGCGACAGTGACTTTGTCTAGCCCCGCTGGAGGGTTTGAAACCCTAGCTCTATAAAAGAGTTCTTCGTAATGTTCATAAAGGTGTGTGAACCCTGCTTGGCCAGTGTGGGCTATTGCCAAATCCGCTCTAATTCTGAGAGGACACCAATTCCCATTACTGATCTGAGAAAAGAGTTTGAGACACGATGAACTTTTAGAAATACCTATTTAAAATATTATTATAATCGTAGGTAGATATTACAGTGGCGTGCACTCCATATAGGCATAGGGGCAGTGCCTACCCTAGCAAATTAATCCTATAAACCAAAAAAAAGAACTGAAAGTTATTATTTCTAAGGCCTTTTGCTTATAATTATAATTATATTAACATTTAATTAATTATTATAATATTATTATCTTATTAATTAATTATAATTATTATTATATTAAGGTAGGCACTAGGGTAGGCACTTCCTTTGTGCCTGTATGGAGTGCACGCCAATGGTAGATAAATACTTCAGCGATACCGCGAAAATAGTGCCAAAGACAAGACAATGACGTGCTTACAAGATCGACCTCTAGTGGTCTAAATATATCTTTAGAAATATGTGAACTATTTCTGACTAAGTAGGTAGGTATCCACAGCCGATCGGAACAATATCTCAGATCATTACGTCAACATTCGATCCAATCATCATGTGTTACGCTTACGTATCAACTAGGATGAAATAACTCTAAATAGGCTCAAAGAACGAAATCTCTTAGGGAAGGAAAATTCCGGCTAATTGTACCGAAGGGTTCGGGCTCACGCATAGAGAGTTCCTAATTCCTTACGACAAAAGAAATAAAGTTTAGGTTAATATTTTTAACCGACTTCGAAAAAAAAGAACGAGGAGGTTCTCAATTTGGCCGGTATGTTTTTAGGGTTCCGTAGCCAAATGGCAAAAAACTGAACCTTTATAGATTCGATATGTCTGTCTGTCTGTCTGTCCGTCCGTATGTCACAGCCGTTTTTGGAACTGTTACTGTTGAAACTTGGTAAGTAAGTAAGTAGATGCATTCCGATTTTCACACAAAGAAAAAAAAATTTTGGGGGTTCCCCATACTTAGAACTGAAGAGTATTAAAAGGGATACTTTTGGATTACTTTTTCTATAGTAGTACGGAACCCTTTAATACAATGCAAAAATCCTAAAAGGGGTGGAAAAATGTAACGGGTGAACATTTTCTTAAAACAACAAAAGGAAGAGCATTTACCTAATGTTTCTTGAAAGTTATTGTCAATCAAGTGATTTCTCACTAACTTCGAGAAGGTTATTTACCATGTTTATCAACGAGCAATTTTGAGGTACACGTGTCTTATTCTAGACTAGCTTTCCCGCGGCTTTGTCTGAGGGAAACGTGAATTTCTCATTTCCGTTCCCTCACAACTTTTATCTATAGATGTAGGTAGCTATAGATTGCTGTAGAAATTTGGGTTTCTTCAATATCACAATTCACCCGGGAACTGTTAATTTTTTCGGCATAAAAAGTAGGACATGTGTTAAAAAAAACCACCTCCCTGGCGCAGTGGCGGTGCGCTGGGATTCGAGTGGAAGGTCGCGGGTTCGATTCGTTACTACCCTACCAGCAAAGACGCACCGTCAAGCGATTCAGCGTTCCGGTGCGATGCTTGTAGAAATCGTTGGGGTAAACTTTCCCTTCCAAGTTAGTACGATAACATCTTAGGCTGCATCATCACTTACCATCAAGTGAGATCGCAGTCAAGTACTATAAGTTGTATATAGTAAAAAAAAACGGGGATATAAGCTATCTATGTTCCAAATTTCAGCCAAATCGGTCTTGTACTTGCGGCGAGAAAGAGTAACATCCAAGCTCAAGAACTCACAAAATTTCACATTTATGTATTAGTAGGGATTAGATTCAAGGTAAAGTAATCAACATTGCTTGTAGGGAACGCATTGAATATCAACATGACATTAATTTTCGCATATTTCGGAGCTCACAAAAGCGTTGTCTAGACGGCTCCATCGAGTCCAGTATCAAATACCACCTACGTACAATGATAAGGTAACATGACGTGTTATTGTGTCTCCTGGTGGCTGGTTGATAGATATTTTCTGACACTTTTCATGGTAAGAATAAATGGGATGAAACAAGATACGTAAATCAACAATTCTATAACCTTTTTTAACCCTTAGGTATAAGTATAGATTTTTCTTATAATATTGGGTATACTGTATATTATGTTTTTCTGTTCTAGCTAAGAATAATGCGGATTTTTGTGCCTTTTTAATACACTTCCTGTAATAAAAAGAGACACTACTGGGTCGCAAAGGTTGTCCATCTGCCCGTCAGCATTTTTATATTATACTAGCTGCCCGCCCCGGCTTCGCACGGGTGGACATGATTTTTTAGGGTTCCGTATCCAAAGGGTAAAAGCGGGACCCTATTACTAAAACTTCGCTGTCCTTCTGTCACCAGGCTGTATCTCGAACCGTGATAGCTACAGACTTGGAATTTTCACAGATAAATGTATTTATGTTGCCTCTATAACAACGACTTCGAATTGGTATTGGTATTGGACTAGGAATGTAGTGGCATTTGAAGTAGGTTCTTGAAAATATTTTTTTATTTATTGATGTTAAGAAATCTGTACGCCTCAAGAAATCTTTACGTACCTAGCAATCCTACAGTTCATAAGATACAAATGTGACGTACCTACAAAACCAAACCCATAATGTCTATGCGTACATACTATTATATTTTAAAATGTGAGTACGTTGGTTTGTTGACCTATTTTAATCCAAACCTTTTTGGTGTCCTTCAATCATGTCGCAGCTACGAATCAACATGATTTTTCGCATAGACTGCATAATTGAAAGCAGGATCCCACGAGATTTGTGTAAATTATGAAAAACCCAAATTCACGAGGCGGAGCCGCGGGCAATACCTACTTTGAAGTGGTTACGAATCCATGCCATGGCCCAAGCGATCTTGCTTCTTGCCCATAATTCAAGGTTACGCAAAGTACGCTACGATTTTTGATAGACTAGTTTGTGAAAAGCGGCCGTAACACTTGATCGTGTTTAATATGTAATTAAACTTTTATTTAATTTATATAACAAATGCAAGAAGCCCGCATGCCATGCTAGACCATATACTGGACTTGGAATAGAGCCAGCTTATTAATGAGAAACATAACCATCTGTTTGTGTTACACTATCATTTTATAAATAAGCAACTGTCGTATGTCGACAAGCCGACAAGTTCATACTATTTTGTCTAGAACCTCGAAGTTTACGCTGCAGATAAAATCAATAAATTGTGTTGTATTAATCGCGGTGAGTTTTCATAAAACTTTTAACATTGGTATAGAATTAGACCACCTTGCCGATGAGTCTGCTTTGTGGAGCTAAGAATATAATATTGTCACTTTGTTGTTGACTATGCGGTACCTAGGTACCTACTACTATAGTCTACTATACTATTTCTCGTTTAATTTCTCTTTGACACATGAAACAGATATAGCAATAGTAAGGAACCGGAAAGAGACCACTTTACCTTTATCTCTCTCTGGTCCCTGATATCTGTTTCATGTGATTTCATGTGTCAAATAGAAAATAAACGAATGGAAATAGTATAGTATTAGTTACAACTTACTGTAGTCGACGTTAATATAACTGGGTGTAATGGGAAAACGGGGCGACTTGTTGCTCTGCGTGCTCTGCGCAGGCTGACCGTGAAACCCATAATTGCGACAAAGAGAGTAACAGGCGGCCTGTTTGCCCATTTCATTGCACCGCTGCGAGATATTGCGCTGGTCATCAATTCGTAAAATAGGTGATTCTCCGCCTGCGTGAATTTCAGTTTTTCGTATACCCCGGGGGAACCATGAGATTTTCCGAGATATAAAATGATCTATATGTATGGTATAATCTATGTTGTTTCCGAATTTAAGTAAAACCAGTGTAGTCGTTTGGGGTGACATACATACACACATTTTTGCATTTGTGAAACAACATAACGGGTAAAAGTTTTGGGTTCCATTTTCGGGTTGAGACTTGAGTCATAAGTATACTATATAGGTACCTTGACATTCATCCGAACTTCAAAACTCATATGGATCTACAGATTGATTGCAATTTGCAGCGTGATCAAATACTTAGCAGTTGCGGAGTGCGATTGTTTTCTAAACTACGTTTATTGATACGTTCAGTAGCTAATTTAAGCCAATGCCTACTTACTGTAAAGTGTAAGCAAACGCTAATTAGTCAGAAAATAGAATCTTATTGTTTTGAGTTCTCTTCTAAAGGCGAAATTTTCACAATGTTTATTTATTAGCATTTTACTAATTATTTTGTATAAATTGATAGAAAAAATACGAAGATACTTTTAATAGCAGACAGCTGGTGTGTTTCAGTTATTTTTGTTTTATGGAATGAAGCTCAAATTAAATTCATGAAAAGATTATTTTGTACCTACGCGTATTTTTAACCGATATCTAAAAGAAGGAGTAAGATATATGATATATTATAGGGACAGGAGCATATTTAGGGTTGCGTATTTAAGTTTTTATGTCGTCATCTTGTTTCAGGCGATGATATCCACTGCTACATTAAAACTATCGTCACTATTTTTCCTTCTGATTTAGTTGTTACTTTTTTGGGGTTCCGTACCCAAAGGGTAAAAATTGGACCCTATTATTAAGATTTCTACTTAAGAGACCGTCCGTCCATCTGTCACCAGGCTATATCTCTTGAACTTGAACATTTGAAAAAAATAAAAAAATAGATAACGTTTAACGTTTTTTTTTTAACGTTTAACGTTTATTTTGACTTTACACTTATGTAAATTAAACAGTGACTAAAAACATAATATAATTAAGTAGTTAAATCATAATAAAAGGTACACCTGTTTCCCGAACTAGTTAAGACTGTGTCTCGGGAAACAGGGCCTCCATCTCAGAGCCGCAAGACTAACTAAATAACATTATAAACAAAATATAAAAGCATGTGAGTGAGCGAAATCATTGTGTGCATGCAAGTGTTTGAGCGTATATGTGTGTGTGTGTGTGTATGTGAGTGAGTGAGTCTGTGTGTGCGAGTGTGTGTGTGTGTTTAATAGTTACTACTGTTAGTGTCATGATAGAACTAAGCTAGAATCTCCAGTAGTCCTTCAGTAGTCATATAAGATTGTTCAAGGAGCTATTTATATTTATATCTATATTGTTATAAATAATAAAAAAAAATATTTACGTTTGCTGTATGGGCAAACGTGATTATTTTGCTTGTTTTTGCCCGATATTGACAACGCTTAAATATACGCTTAGTATATTCACAGAATATATTGTTTTATATTCATTTTAAAAATTAAAATGAAATAAAAAAATTTTTAAGACGGGGCTCCCAATAATCCCATACAACAAACGCAATTTGATGGCAAACTTTTTCAGATTGGTTGATTGGTGCGCCCACCAAGGTGGTATAGGTGTTTTGTTTGGAATTGGTCTCGATAGTACGAAACCCGCCTCACACTTGTTTCTTTTTTTAATTTATATCAATTAAGAAAAACGTCGTTTTTTGTGATATTCGCAATGCACCCGAATATTTTCGTAATGTGGATCCGTCACCACATTACGCAAATGTTCGGGTTGATAATATACATACTTAAGAGGATTTATTGAATTTATTTTTGTCTTTCTCACTCTCACGGATACGTTGGTATAGGTGCGACATGCAGCGTCGCGGAAGAATATAACAGAAAAACGACCTTTTACCTAATTACCTACTCAAAAACTAAGCCAGTTATCAAAAATCTGTTCTAAGCGTTTTTGGATATTATTATTACCGACACAATTACAATTACACATTGTAGTTTCCGATAAAAATTAGAAAAACTGAGATTTTGGAGCATGTTTTGGGAGAACTTACTATCGAGAATTTTTTTCCAATTGTGTTTCTGCTACTAAGCGATTTTAGATTAAAGACCCAAAATACATGACGTTTAAATTTGAAAGTAATTGTCTTTATAGTTTTGAAATAAAACTTCACTCAAATCGCTTAGATACAGCTTCTACGCCGTTAATAACAACGATTCCGGACAATCATGGGGCAAATTTGTTTGATTAGTGAATAGTGATCGTCGATCGCCTTTTGATGAAAGCTTCTTTTAACGCTCTAGTAATTCCAATCGTTAAGCTTTGGGCAAGTTTATTGTGTGCGAACCAAATAAATAGAATCCATTATTAAGACAGATGCCGATCGAGTTTAATCGTTTATTTTTGCGAGCGCTTGCGGTTGTTTGTGATTCCAATCCGCAATGAGATCTTTCATTGAGCCCATTAATTTCCATTTGTAACATTAATGTAACACAAGTTTCCTCTACATAGCAACGATCACTTAGTGTTTGCCTCACCTGGACAATAAACAAGATGTTAAGCTTTATGCACAAGAGGACAAAACACGTTCACGCCTCAAATAAGAGGTTATTCATTTGGCAAAAATGTAATATGTTATGTACCTACCTACGTTATATTATTGAAAAGGCAATGTTTTAGATATTAATTGTTGACTTATATTACTTCAGCTTAGGAAAGTTGATAAAAGAATAAGCGTATACTTACCTATAAGTTTCAACATGACGTCGACATTTCAGTCTAATTATCACTTGTTACCATGTTACCAATTTCTATATAGCACGAAGTAAATTCATTTTGGTGTGCTTGGAATTCGGGTTCTTTCAGGTACCAAAGACTTTTCGGAGTAAGTTTGTGGTAACTAAATATCATTTCATTAGCGGCGGAGGGACACATAGAGAGAATCCTGCATGCCTAATGGTTGGTCCTTCTCAATGGAGACCTCACGTGCATATTGACGGTCGAATAGCGCAGCGTTAGTGGTACTGCTCTCTACGTCTGAGGTCGTGCGTTCGATTCTCACTACTAGAAAATGTTTTTGTGATGAGCATGATTGTTTTCTAGTGTCTGTATGGTTTTCCATATATTATACGTATCTATTTTATTATGATGTAGTCAGTTCTCAAGCAGGCTATAACACAAGTTATCGCTTTCTTTGGGGCTCGATTGCGATATGTTAAAAAATTTAGGCTTAAGAGGATTACGATACACCTGTAAGCTTTCATACAGAAAGCGATAACGTTTTCCTACCCTTAAATGTAGTCCGATGTTAATAATGTCCGATAATTTTTGGATATGTTGCAGATACTTTAAAGTACTATGCTAGTACGTTTTACTTTCTAAGAAATATTGCTTATATTAAAAGTTATTTGAGTCTAAATATCCACATTATTGACCTAAAAACTTGCTTGAGTATTTTAATGTTTTTAATTAAATAAACTAAAATACTAAAAAAATAAAACGTACGAGCCTAAATAAAGGTGTACCAAATCGAATGACACCAAAATCACCCAAAGCCACGTTTCAAGAATAAAATGTGAGCCTAGCCGACTTGCAACTCACTCTATAAGTACGGGCATAGATATTATTTTTGAAAACACCTACTCGCGTTCTGCTAAGTCTACAATAAGTATACTATAGCCTTAAGGGCTTGAGGATTGGGACCTGAACGTGAACAAGTGAACACCTGATACGTATGCAGTAGGTTATCATAGTTTGTACCTTATCCGCAGCATCTCAAGGCTCAGTCTAGAAAAATTCGCACATAATATTATAATGCATTTAAACGATGTTTTTCCTGTTGTCGTAATGTTAAAGGTGAAGGTTGCTTCATTTATTAGACGGGATCTCCTGATCTAACAGATCGGTGGAGGTTCTATTAGTTTCACATTTGTATAGATACGGAGTTTTATATTGTCAGTCAGCGTGCTCAGAATAATAATCAATACAACAAATAACTACCTATAGATGCTTAGTTTCCCTTATTTTCGGGCTAAACGAGAATTTTAAGTAAATTGCGGGTTAAAAACTATCAGGACGAATTGAAATTAAAACTTAATGTATTTTGGGTCTTTAATCTAAATTCGCTCGAAAGGCAGAAATGCGATTGGAATTAATTTTCTCGATAGAAAGTTTCCTCCAAAGATTGCTCAAAATTCTCCATTTTTTTTATAGGAAACTACAATGTTATAGTTATTTAAAACTGTATGGATTTCTTTATTTGTGTCGGTGGTAATAAGCTCAAAAAATGCCCACTTTGTTTTATTTTGATATCTGGCTTAGTTTTTTAGTAATTAGGTAAAACTTCTTTGCTCTGTCATTTTTCGCAATGCTGCCTGTCGCACCCACTAACGTATTCGTAAGACCGAGGAGGACAAAAATAAAAATCGTCTGCGACATTAATCAATACGTGGATACCTAAGCTTTTATTATACTGTTTTCTACATAGAAAACAAAAAAGTTATTCCTTGCTCTGTGGTTTTCTACATAATATAATACACATGGATAAAGGATATAAATTGTAGGATACAAATATTTAGTAGGTATGCATAATATCCAGTGGCCCACCGTTCACCATGTAAATAAAAGTTATTTCTGTGGGCTGGAAGTCGCGTATCTATAAATATCGCCGGTTATACTTTGCAATCGACATTTATTTATTTACATTTATCAATTCTACGATTACACATTGCACATGTAGTGTGGATATTCATGGCCGAAAGATATTTGAAACACATGTGAATTCAAATCCCTATGGCTAAAACTGTTTTCTTAAATTGAGAAATAAAGGCGCAACATATGAGTATTAATGACCTAATTTACAAGATTTTAATTTACAAGGTCCTGATTTACAAGATCCTAATTTACAAGTTAAAATTATTGATTAAAAATTAAAGTGGCGTGCACCCGCGGCCGTACTGAGAAGCGTAGTGTCGGTCGACCGCCCACCAGGTGGACGGACGACATAAAGAAAGTCGCAGGGATTCGCTGGCTGTAGGCGGCGCAAGATCGTGATGTTTGGCGGTCATTTCAGGAGGCCTATGTCCAGCAGTGGACGTCCACCAGCTGAAACGACGACGACGACAAAGTGGCCCGTGGCGTGGTGGCAATCGAACCTTTAATCTACTCGAGTCGCAGCGCGCTACTGGGCCAAGGAATTTGTCAATGTATATGTAGTCTTATGTTTTTTTTTAGAGCAGACTACTTAATTTTTATTCAATAAGAACATGAAAAATTACTAACTTAATGTAAACCTATACTTAGAAATATCATTAAATTAAAATAACTAAAAATTAAGAATTTTGAGCCCTAGGTAGGGTGCCCATTATGCAGGCAGCATTCCCGCGCTGAATAGCTATTGAATATTGTCTTATGTTTGTACCTTATAAGTGGGCTTTTATATGTTTTTTAAATAATAGGTTCTGTTTTTTTTTTCAGCATTGACGGTTCGTTTTCTTACCAAGCGATACATCGGAGAATACGATCATCAGCAGGGTATGTACCTATGATATTGTTAATTTTTTAGGGTTCCGTACCTCAAAAGACAAAACGATGGAACCCTTCACTTGTTCAAGTGAACAAGTGAAGGTCTGTCTGTCACGACCCTTAATTACAGTAGGAACCAGTAGTGGGAATCGAAACCACAACCTCCGACGCTGGCAGGTTCGCTACCGCTGCGCCATTCGGTCGTCGAATAATGAATTATTATTAAAATCATGATTGAACTTTATCTCTAGATTATATTAAATATTCTTTATTATCATAATAACATTTTCCATAAGATATTCGTTAAGTTTCTATCCGCCTACAGGCGATGTTGCTATGGTAACTTTTGATTTTTGGCCGATGGGACTTTCTAATTAATTTTTCTAAATTAGTAATTAATTTTAATAATTGTAGTTTGTACTATGCAGCTCTGAAAGAGATGCGTGTGTGTACAGTTTTAAAACCTACCTTCCGGTAGTTTAGTAGTTGCGACTTGATGGAGTAACAAACATACATACACACACATCTTCTTACCTGAAGAAGATGTGTGTGTATGTATATACACACATATGAATTTATAATAAAATATGTCTATATTTTTTATTTCAGAGAGCAAATACAAGCACGAGGCACTTTTGGATGGGGAGCCGATCCTATATGAAATTTTGGACACATGTCCGAAGGTATAATTTTTTTAAATTATTTTAGCCCTAATTAAGCTAAAATGCAGCCTATTTATTTAAATTTTTAAACCGGATTCAACGTCTGTCATTGGACATTTTTGAAAACTTTAGCATGTTAGGTTACAGACCTAGGGAACGTTCGTTCGTTCGTTTCAGCCGACGGACGTCCACTGCTGGACAAAGGCCTCCTGCAATGCTTTCCAGCCCGCACGGTCCTGCGCCATCTGTATCCAGCGCCTTCCCGCGACTCTTTTAATGTCGTCACTCCACTTCAACACCTAACCTAGGGAACAATATACTTAAAATAAATAAATAAAATATGTGGACTGGCCCCGTCTACAAAAAACATCATCATCATTAAAGGCGCTTGTGGGCGGGGGCCTGCTTCAAAAGATTCCTCCATAGGTCTCTGTCCTTTTTACGTCTGCAAGTTCGTCTTTTTAAATCGATCCAGAAATCTTCTTTTGCATTCATGATATGTTTGAGGGGTTCAGACAGAATGGTTAACTGCCCCTCGTGCCTTAGTGACCTCTCTACAAAATTACCGTGACTATTTCTAATGTGTCAAGTGGCACATAAAATGGCGTCCTCTAGGATGGTAGGTAACTCGAAACATGACAATTTAACAGCAAATCTTGGCGCTCATCATGGCGCCGCATGTCACGCAAATCTAGGCTAGCATTAATTTTAGTCGATTATAGTCGAATTTCAACTAACCCTTTTTTATAATTAAGGGTTAGGGTTACTGTCTTTTGAATTGCCTATTGAAAGTAAACAACAGTTTGTTTGTTAGGGATCCGTATCTCAAATGAGAAAACGGAAGTCGGACCGTGTTTGGTCCCCTTAAGGCACTTGTTCTCAGGAACTTGTTAAATTACCAAATCGAAATTCATACCCAGTACTGAAGTGTATGGTCTCTTGGACGTAAGCATAAAAAGGTCAAGTTTCTAAATCCATCAAATCATAGTAGCGGTCAATTTATAACGTTTTTAGGGTTCCGTAGCCGAATGGCAAAAAACGGAACCCTTATAAATTCGTCATGTCTGTCTGTCCGTCTGTCCGTCTGTCCGTCTGTCCGTCCGTATGTCACAGCCACTTTTTTCCGAAACTATAAGAGCTATACTGTTGAAACTTGGTAAGTAGATGTATTCTGTGAACCGCATTAAGGTTTTCACACAAAATTAAAAAAAAAGTAACAAATTTTGGGGGTGCCCCATACTTAGAACTGAAACTCAAATTTTTTTTTTCATCAAACCCATATGTGTGGGGTATCTATGGATAGGTCTTCAAAAATGATACTAAGGTTTCTTATATCATTTTTTTCTAAAATGAATAGCTTGCGCGAGAGACACTTCCAAAGTGGTAAAATGTGTGTCCCCCCCCCTGTAACTTCTAAAATAAGAGTATGATAAAACTAAAAAAAATATATGATGTACATTACCATGCAAACTTCCACCGATAATTGGTTTGAACGAGATCTAATAAGTAGTTTTTTGATATTTACAATAAAACCTCTAAAAACAAAGTTAGTTTTGCGGTTCGATAAGAAAAGTGGTTTTTATGGTTTTATTCCTCCGGTTGTAGTACGGAACCCTCAGTGCGCGAGTCCGACTCGCACTTGACAGGTTATTTTAAACTCAAAAACTGGTGGTATATCACGTATTTAGGAAGAATCAAGTTACATGAATAATTTCAAAAGCTACTAATGATAATTAAAAAAAAAACTATTGAGAATTGGTCTTGGTAGTGCAGAACCCTCAATGCATGAGCCCGACTCGCAATTTTCTTTTTTACATTTCAGACTATCAACGATCTTCCTGCCAGTGAAATCGCGCAATGGGCCGACGGGATATTTCTAGTTTACTCTATAACAGATCGGGAGTCATTTAATTACGTTCGACGAGCGAAGCAGTCCTTACAGCCTGAAGTCCCTTTGACTCTCGTAGGGAACAAGGCTGACATGGTGCATCTGAGACAGGTAACCTTATCAATTACTCACTAATCGCATTTGAGGGAGACTCTTGTAAGCTCTACTAATACGACAAAGATAATTCATTGCCTTGTAATATAATCAAAGATAATGGAAGGTAGGGTAAAAGCCTGATAGTTGCCACACTTTTTAAAAAGCTCCTTTAAAAAATGTGTAGCAATAGGTATATTAATTAATCTATGATATAATAGAGCTTCTAAAACTTATTTGAATGGAGTTTTAGCTGTCTCGTAGATCTAGTAGTAAGAATGTTCGACTGCAGATAGTCCTGGTTTCGAGCCCCGAGCTGGGTTAATTAACAATTTTCTATAGTTTAGAAATTGGCGGTGTTTTACTCCCGTGCTTCGAAGGGCATGCTAATTTGTCCTGCCCCTCGTTACATTGGATTGCGAGCGTAAGGAAATAGAGAATGCACCTGTATTTGCGCACTTGTGTGCACTATAATAGCTCCGCTGAAAGAACAGAAGTATATAGATTTATCAGATCTCTAGTTCCCATACAATAATCTATTGCTTGTAGATTGCAACGCGTGAAAATATATAAATAAATATATATATATAAATATATCATGTCCGATATATATTTATATTTTACTAGTTGACGCGGCAAACGTTGCTTTGCTTTATAGGGGTATGAAAATAGTTTACGATCTATTCTCAGATCTTCCGAACATACACAGAAAATTTCATAACAATCGGTCGAGCCGTTTCGGAGGAGTTTGGTAACAAAAATTGGCACGAGAATTTTATATATTAGGGTAAATGTGGGATAGTTGCCGCACTTTTTGAAATAGGCAAATAAATTATAGAATATGAGTTTTCTTAACAATTACATGATTTTGATGTGTTGTGTACTTATTAATGAAATAAATAATTAAAGTAATTTAACATTAGTAGTTGTATTTTTTTTGGTACAATAAAAAAAAGAAAGTTTTATAATCGAGGATAGATGCCTAAAGTGTGGGTTAGATGCCATAATGATGATTTGGCTTGTGGGATAGATGCCCTATGCATATAATAAAAGATTATTTTGGATTTATTTATTTATTTATTTATTTTTTTTGTAGTTTCATTAAGAATTATTTTAATATACAAAGTACCTAAAGTAAGTTTCGTAGTATCTTGTTTTACGAATCGTCTTTTCAGGGTCTTGGCAGGAATTCCATAACGACGAGCTGATATTTCATTCAAGCCACAAGTACTTATTTCTTCAAAAGCTTCTCGTAGCGCATTTTCCGTCCATTCGCCCCGAGGGCTTGCCCCTACTTTGCGCACGTACTTGCGAGGCATATCTACAATAAAAAAAACGATTAAAGTTTAATAAGGGATATATACCTCTAAAGGCATCTATACTCACAAAAAATGAGGCATCTATCCTTTTTCGTGGGGATAGACGCCGCTCAAAATATTGAAGTAAATATGTTAAAACATACACAAATACTAAACAAAATCTCTTATTTGATACATCTACACTTATATAAAACAAAAATATTGACACTTACCTCATAAAATCAAAAGTTTCGAGCGCATCAAAATTTGAGATGCACCAAATTCAAGAATTAATTGCCGCAAAAAATATTCGTTGTCTCACAACTCGCGAGACGTCCGTTCCAGTTAAGTGCGTGCAGGTATATACATATTTATCTATGAGTGCGAGGCACTAACTGAAGGACGGGTGAGGGTAGGGTAACATTAAAACAAAACACAACGGGTCTAATGTTTATATCTGTCGCTACGTGTTTACTGAGGCAACTATCCTACTGAGGCGTCTATCCCACATTTACCCTAGAGAAATAAAGATTAATATTTTTTATAAATTAAATTACCCGTGGTACCCCAGGGGACTATCGGGGGGACCACGGGCAATAAACGAAATTAATGTTTGTTTGCTGTATAGGTTAGTCCGGAGGAGGGTGAAATACTGGCAAAGGATTTCGAATGTAACTTCGCCGAGGTGGCCGCAGCCGAGCAAGTCAACCAGGTCGGCGAAGTGTTCCAAGAGCTGTGCCGCGAGGTGCTGACCCACCGACGACGGGCGAAGCACAGCCTTTTGGACCGAATGCTGGGATCCAAGACGGCCTATCGAGTTTACTCTCGCGGGAAAAGTGACAGCGCTCTACCTAAGGATTAAACAATCCAATATCGAGTCACATGCGAGCAGCTTTATACCCGGTCTTGAACTAACTTTTTAACCGACTTAAAAGAGGAGGAGGTTCTCAACTCGTCGGAATCTTTTTTTTTATGTATGTTCCCTGATTACTCCAAGATGCGTGGATCAATTTAGATTTTTTTCTTGTTGGAAAAGGTATACACAGATCATAGGTGTATTCACAGATGGTCCCATAGTCATCAAGTCAGGAGAAATCGAGGGAACTCTTCAAATTTTATAAGCACACTTGAAGTGATTTGGGTATTGTTTGAAAGAGTAATTTTTTCTAGGTTGTCTTATGGTCATCAGGTCGTGATCTGATGATGGGATCTTGGTAAAATCGGGGGAACTCTTCAAATTTTGCTAGTATGTTGAAGCGATTAAGGTATTTTTTATCATTTCCTTGCAGTCATCAAGTAATGACTATTGACTGTATTCATCAAGTCAGGGTTTGATGATGGAATCTTGGAGAAATAGAGGGAACTCTTCAGATTTTAGAAGCATATTTCAAGCGATTTGGGCATTTTTTCCAATGCCTTGCGCATTAGTTGTTTTCCACTAAAAAGTAAAAAATAAAATGGAAAATTCTTTCCAAAAAACCAACTTCAAATGCCACTACAAAGTTGGTTTTTTGGAAAGAATTTTCCATTTTATATGAGACGTAATCGCCAAATATAGCGGTCTGACCATTTTCACGAAAGACTTAAGGATCAGACCGTCTTGTTTACGTAACTATTACGCTTCAATAAAAGTTAGTTCAAGAAACCGGGTGTTAGTCTTTTTACCTCATCTGTAGCCGTTCGATTACAATGACAGATGCGATCGCTAAATTGATCTCGTGGCATCCGCGCAGATAACTGTTATTGTCATACATTTTTTTGAATTTCTTTCCATTTGAGCTTTCTACGAGGATTGCAAATATGTCATATGGTCTGTTACGATTTCTTTTGGGTGAAATTAAAAAAAATATTAGATGAATAATATTTGGCATCGATAAGTCACGTGATAAATAGGGTATATTACTCAAATTCAAATTTCGATTTATTTTATTAATTTTTCAACAATATTATAAATAAAATTTTGAAAAAACTAGTGAAATCGAGTAAATAACGTTAAAAAAGTTATAAGCATGTTGATATTTCTGATTAGGCAGAGAAAGCTACCTATATCGGATAGTGACGTCACTATCACTCATGCCATGGTAACTCCACTAATTCTATACAAATTATCGTTTTGCGAGAAAGGGACAGAAGAAAAATTCAAATTATTCAATTTTTACCCACGACGGAACGGAGTACGGGTATATGCGTTTAGGGTGAGAGACCGTTTGTACATTACTTTATTAATGAGATGTTATGTTTGTTTGTACCTATGTTAAATTATTCACAAAAACCAATAATGCAAAAATATTTTTGTTTGTTTGTTTGTGTGTTCGTTTGTGCACATCAATGTTTCCATTTATTTCAAAAACGGCTTGACCGATTTAGATGCGGTTTGGTGTTCAGTGGCAATGGTTCTTAGATAGTTGTTACGAACATCGATCACCAGGGGGCGCCATAAAAAACATTTACAGTGCAAACGAATGTTCTCAATGATTACGAAAACGACTGAACCGATTTGGATACAGTTTTTTGTAAAATATTAGTGAGTCATTGGCAATGGTCCGTAGATAATTTTTCTTGTGATTGAACAGCAGAGGGATTTGTAATTATACTGATAGGTTCTTAGTTCTTACTTTCCTTCAGTCGGGGAGTTTCAAAAAAATTATTTAATCCTTTTTCAATTACAAGTCTGCAAAAGTCGTGAGTGTTTAAAAATTTTTAATTTTCAACTTGTTTACTTTTGATTTCCTTGTCGGATAAAAATGTTATTTTCAATGGATGTCATTATTTCTAACCTAGATTACAATAAAGCAATAAAAAATGGAGTAAATTATTGTCAATCGGATATGTCAATCCAATACATTTTTCAATTTACGATTCAACAGCAATCGTGGAATTAGAACAGAGTAATCAAATGACTACGGCTGCTGACACGTTAACGCGTTCCTCTATATTCCTCTATTTAACGCGATAGTTAACGCGTTCCTCTATATTTCCTGTTTCATGGGAGTTTCAAAAACTCTTTTTTATTAGTTGTCTATAATATTATCATGTATGTTATTGTGCAAACTTGAGGATTCCTAGATTTAGCTGTGCGTTGATGAATGAGTGACATAGGACGTTTCTTTGTTGGGTTCCTTACCTCAAAAAGAAAATCCGGAACCCTTATAGGATCAATTCATTGTCGGTCCGGCCGTCCGTCTATCAGTTTGTCGAAAACGCGTGGGGATGTCGAGTTGAAATTAAAATTACTTTTATATTAAGGATATTCTTCCCCTAAATTTGTATGAAAAACGTATTCATCGCTATCGTAATCAGTTTAAAAATTCTGCTTATTGGTTCTCTGATTTACGTCAACCAATCGGAGAGCAGAGTTTGCTAATTACGATAACGATGAATACGTTTTTCTTGGACAATCTAGGGGCAGACCCAAGATCTGCACTACAGAAACACTTTTGCCCTTGAAAGTTGAAACGTTTCGCTAAATTTATGCAATGAAAACGTTTATAGGGTACTTTCCGTTGACCTAGAACTAGGAAATTTGCCAAATATTATCGTCTTATATCACAAGTAGGGGGAAAAATCGGGAAAAGATACATTTTCATAAATCGTAAAAAATATAGTCTATATTTAAAACTTATAATAAGAATAAATCTATTTATACGGAGCACGGAACCTTCGGTGGGCGAGTCCGGCTCGCAATTGTCGGATTTTTTATTTGTTGGTGTATCTTATAAGAATGTAGCTTTTATGCATTTAGCTGCAGTTGCAGTTATTTGCTGTACGATGAGATTTAAGTGTAAGTTTTGTCTATAACTCATATTGTATTCTATAAACCTAGCTTTTCATTCTCTTACGTCTATTTTAATAAATCCACGGCAAATATTGTTACATTAGGTACATGTATCTATATTAAAACTATTCTTGATAAAATTATTCGTCGTCGTAATTAGCTTATATTTACTGTTATAAAAGAATATGCCCATTGTCAGTTCTAAATATTACTAGACCGATTGTTAAGAAATTTTCTGTGGGTCGGAAGCTATTTTTTATATCCCTTATGGCAAAACCACGTTTGCCAGGTCATCTAGTTTTCAACCAAAATAAGCACTTTTTTAAAACTACACAAGTTTTACACCTAAGTTTAACCACTTAAGTTCTTGAATGTGTACCTATTTGATTTTACCTATACCTATGATATTTTTTATACTTTTCTTATTAAACTGTATCAAAGACAAACTGCTAGTACTTAATTTAATATTAAATTAGGTTAATTTGGAAGCAGGCGTTATTTTGCAGAAATCCATTAATTAACAAGACGTATTTATCATTTTTGCTATAATCCGCAACTTGAAAAGAATTTGTATATTTCAATACGCAGGAACACCGCCCACATGAAACACTATACAAAATTCTTCAAACACGTTCTTCAACGCACGTTTCGTCCCTCCACCGGGACATCCTCACAAGATGTTGACTTTACAATGTGAAATTGTAGAGTGTTTCATGTGTGCGGTGTTCCTTCTTATTGGACCATACAGATTATTTTCAAGCAGCGGATTGCAAAACTAATTTATCGGTCTTGCTAACAGCTAAGTAAATTATAATTTGGAATTGTAAAATATTGAAGAGATGAGATAGTTACTGTCTGAATTACTGTCGACAAATGAGCACAATGGAAGCATCTACATTTAGTTATAATTATTATTATTATTACAAATAAAACAAGAAACGGAATCTCATGCAGGGTCACATAATGTATAGAGCTTATACCATCTTCTTAGGTCCCCGTATGTCAATAACTCAATACAAACTCAAAGTTATAAATTAAATATTTTCTTAATTCAAATCCTGCACTATATTTGTAAAAGAATAATAAAAATTATTATTGTATGTAGATCTTTTTTTAAATAAAGGGCTGTTCTGAGGAACACCTTCTATTCTAAGAAATCCCCTGACTGCCATATGAATTTATCTATTTTAATCAATGAGAAATTTGAACACTTTTCACTTAGTAGGTATATAATATGCAGATCAACTTAAATAACTTGATTTTAACTTTTTAGTTCGTTTCATAACAGCGCAGTCGTGTTTTTTTTTAGTTTTAATTTTTCAATTATTTATTTTAGGGCTGATTTTTCAATCACCAGATAAACGCTAACTAAGGAATGAATATGACGTTTTGACAGATTTTGTATGGCATATGTTTCAAATTTATTCCTCAGATAGTTTATCCGGCGATTGAAAAATGTGCCCTTAAATAAAATAGTTTTTTTTTATGTTTGCAACGATGTTGGGCCACTATTAGATACATATCAAAATGGTCGACCTGAAATTTGGAGTAGTGATAAACTATTCCAAATTTCAGGTCGGCAATTTTGATAGTTACTGCAATAATCGAGTGTGACAGACGGACGGAGAAAGTGGGTTCCATTTTTACCATTTTATAAATAAATAAATATATAAATTTATTAGTGACGACTTTACTTAGTACCTACATCGCAATTTTGGTATAGAACCCTAAAAATAGTTGGGATAATTATAGTGCTTGTGTAGGTATAAAATAACATAATTTGCGGGAAAGACAAATTAATAAATGATCATTCATTGCCCCGTCTCAGAACTTTTGTTAATATAGAACATCATTGTTCGCTGTTGATAAGTTTATCAATTAAATTCTGAAAAATCAAAAACATTCTACGATTTACAAAGGAAATAATGAGCTGCGTTTAAAAAATGACTAGTCGTCACAAAGGCACCCCCAGAGTCAGATATACAAAGGGTAATCTGTGCAAAGTGGCCCTAAATTAATATAAAAGCGCCTCCCTTCGCCGCAGGGAGCCGGCCCTGCGGCCAATGGGACTGCAGTTTTACGAATACGTCATGCAATGACAGTTGTTAAAGATGGCACCGCCACCTATTGTCGCGTTTATTATTATTATTTTCATAGTTTACTGTAGATCATGGCGGGTGAAAAAGATTGTCGCTTTTTTTTTCCAAAGTCAATCTAATTCTAAATAAACAGTTTATTTTAGCATATTGTCTTCCCTAAGTCAGGACTTTATTTTTAGTGAGTTTTTATAGGATCATTGGTATAAATATTATTCGGTTAAGTACCTATAATAAAAATCAATAAGAGAGTTTATATGTGAGACCGTTTGTGTGTTTGTTACTCCTTCACGTCACAATTATTAACTGTTTTGTATGCAACCCGGCTTAGCAAAGACTATATGCTTTTAATTAATCCCGAAAACCCCACGGTATTCGGGATAAAAAGCACAACTCACTTAACATCGAATGAAAAGAAAAAATATCTCTGCAGATTTTTGGACATGATATTTCACATCTGTGTAAAACTGAATGAATGAAAATGTAATGAAAAAGTAAAACTACCTACTAATCTTGCTTTCTTCTAATATATAAAAAAAAAATTCTCGTGCGAATTTTTGCTAAAAACTCCTTCGAAACGGCTGAACCGATTTTTATGAAATTTTCTGTGCATGTTTGGTCGGAGAGTAGACCGTGATTCGTTAGCTATTTTTTTACATCCCTAATAGCAAAACGTTTGCCGGGTCAGCTAGTTTCTATATACTTTATCAAAACGAAATCTCCTCTAGCTTTCAGTTTACATCCAAAACCAAACCGCTGAACATCCGCTTATCAATTTTGCACACAACAGGCAGCGCAACCAATGAACCACCCCGCGCGTCCCAGTCCAGTACAAGGGATGAAATCGTGCGCAGGCAGCAGCAGGCTGCGCGCGCGTCACTTCGTCGCCGACCGACCTAAACAACGTATATCATCGATGATTGTTGTCCAGTGAAATTATTAATATGGTGTTGTGACTCTGAGTGTTCGCGATATTACTGGGTGAGTAATTAATTTGCACTGCGACGTATTATTGACGTGTACAGCGTTCGCGAGCGAATGTTTTAATATTCTAAATATCTGCGAAATTAATTTGCAATAGTTTACGTTTTTATTTCTATGACGGTAAGTATTTAATATTATCTAACTACTTTATCATGTACCGCTGAATGTTATAGTGATTTAGATTTTGAGAAAAATCTGTCGTTTAGGTAAAATATGTGTGGCTCTTTTTTACTATTATTATCTTATAAGGTATAATAAAAGAACACGTAAATACAAACGTACCTAATATTATCTTTTTATTATAGCTAATAGGGAATATATGAATAGGTATTTGTTTCTTCTTAAATTATTAGGGTAATGTAAACCATCTTAAAAATATTATTTAGAAAATCATTGTTGTAGGTATGTATCTAGGTAGATACATTTACCCAATTCCTTAAATATGATCCAATTAAAGTAGAATTGAAGATTATATGAAGTAGGTAATAATTGACGATTCGGGAGTGTTTCGAAGACGCTTTTCTCTTACAAGCACCTACCTAGGCAGGGATTTAGGTATGTCATGAATTTTATGTAAAGCTTCCTCTGTTTTCTTATAGTGCCTGAGCAATTCCTAATCCTCATTCAGGTACATTTCCAGATATGTTCATCCAGTCTAAATCGAATATCTAAAATATTCCGTGAAGTTCTAGGGTTTTATGAAAAGACCATTAAAAATAATTAATAGATTAGCTATTCACAGGATATTCTAAAACTATTAATGTTACACTTTAATTCTTGATTAAAGTCATTTACAGTCTGAGATGCCCTAATTAGATATCTATCTTTAAGATTATAAAACTGAAGAGTTTGTTTTTCTAACATGCTAATCTCAGGGACTACTGGTCCGAATCGATAAATTATTTTTGTATTCGATAGTCCATTTATCGAGGAAGTCTAAAGACTAACATCACACTATAAACAATAGGAACGGAATGAAAGATGTAGCAAAAAAAGGATTTTTTCCTTTTGAAGAACTTCCGTCGCGTGCGCTTCGTAAACGGTTGAAGTTACGCAAAAATTATGTATGACGTAATTTTTCGCATTTCTAATTTCTAAAATAAGTTTGCGACACCACATGTCTCCCATTTAAGGTTGACTAATTATGACGGGATAGTACCTATATAAAAACTGAAATTCATGCGGACGAAGGTGCGTGCAATAGCTAGTGTTTGCTTCGACTTCCGAATAGTTCTAATAGCGAAAAGCTTATGTGAGATAATGTATTAGGTATATTTATGTGTATGTAGCTTTGTAACTATTTTGCATCGATCAACCATGGTGCATTGTAAGATGAACTCTATTATAAACCTCATGATCGTGGGAGCCGTTTAGACTTTAGATGGTCTAATATCTTAATCTACAAGTTCTAGACTTGTAGCGTCTTAAAGGAGGTTATCAGTTTATTAGGTACTTAATATCTGGATGACCGAGCTTTCTTTTTTATGTTACTTTTTGGTAAATACGGTATTTTCTAAAAATGAATCCTACCTAGATCGATTTGTCGCCCCCGAAACCCACTGTATACTAAATTTCATGAAAATCGTTGGAGGTGTTTACGAAATTCAGATTATTTATAAACAAGAATTGCTCGTTTAAAGTTAAAAGATTTATTAATTACAGGCAAATGCGGTATTATAAGTTACTATTTAGCACTGAAACATGTAACTGAAGGAGATGCTTTTCGTTTTAATCAACCCTATTTACGAACCTATTCCAAATGTTAGGCAATTTTAGTCCAGTGACTTTAAGGTGTGCCTTGATATACCAGTCAGTCATCTTTGATCTTTTTGTTGAATCAGGGGGCACGGCAGTGCCCCCGCCAAGTCGAGCGCGAAGCAAACACTGCCGTACCATCCTTTACTGGAACCATTTCGCCGCATTTTCAGGCCCCTATTTGAAAACCTCTGGATAAGACCAGAACGCTGAAATTTTCGTCATCCAGTAAGCTGCAATCACATACTTAAATCCCAAAATTTCAAGACTGTAGGTCATTTAGTTCCGAAGTTAAGCGAAAGCAAAGTTTCGCATTTATGTAACTCACTCACTCATGATCATCAAAATAGAACTAGTACTTCCCATAAACTCAGAGAGCTGAAATTTGGTACAGAGTTAGGCTTTAATGGCCACATAAAGGGAAAACTATAAAAACTAGGATAATCGAAGACCTGGAGTACCTGGTGACCCTGATTAGAAAACACAAGAGCCCAACCAAATCTAAGGACGTACAGGTGTATGGTGGAATCAAACAAATTGCACATCAAATGAAAGAGCGTAAAAAATTACGCGATCCGAGTCGACAACTTAAATGCGGAGAATTAGGATCATCGAGTATTTTCAAAATAAAAATAAAATTAATAAATTTATTTAATGGCGTTGCTAAGTAAACATTTAATTGATGTCACTTGGGTGTCACGTCAGCACCTATGACAAGTTTGTTTTGAAATTTGCTATTTGTAGCTGTAGTATGAGGTCAAAAGAAAAAAACTATGTCAAATAAGAAAATCTAATAAAATAAATCAATATGCACACGTTTCTACAAAAAGAAGTGAAATCCCACCAAAAACATTCTGTAAAAACTAGCCAAGTCTCGGTGAAGCTGCTTGTTTATTTCTAAAAAGTAATGAAATCTAGACAAAGTCGTGCCAAGTCTAAGGTTCCTTACCGCGATTTCTTTATTATTATAGTTAATGTTGTGTAACTTGGCCGTTGAAGGGTACACAAGGGTACAAAACCAGGTGCTCCACGACACCATTGCACCAATCTGTCGCCAGAACCTCTACCCATTGATGATGGAAAATTGCCACTGCCACAGTTTGTATCCTTGCGTACCTTTCAACGGCCAAGTTACACAACATTAACTATAATAATAAAGAAATCGCGGTAAGGAACCTTAGACTTGGCACGACTTTGTCTAGATTTCATTACTTTTTAGAAATAAACAAGCAGCTTCACCGAGACTTGGCTAGTTTTTACAGAATGTTTTTGGTGGGATATATTATACCCTATGTCTTGTATGAAATATATAAAATTCTCGTGTCACAATTTTGGTAACAAATCTCCTCAGAAGCCGACCGATTTTTATGTTTTTAGGGTTTCGTAACACAAAGGAAAAAACGGAACTCCTAGAAGATCATTTTGTCGTCCGTCTGTCTGTCACGACCTTTCGATTTCAGTAACTATTAATAAAGCTATCGACCTGAAAGTTGTAGGTAATAGTTGCCCATTAGTTATTGCAAACTTATCAAAAGTGAAAATCTTATTTGTTAATTTTTATTTATATCAAAAAGGGGGAAAACAGAGGCGTCGAAATTTGAAAATGAGCTAACAACATCGAATGAGGTATCATATAAAAGGACGTTACTTTTTTATTCTAAAACATGATTAATTCATGTATGTACAGTCGCGGAATGAAAAGGTTCGTCACCTTAGTGTCGATATTCGTTTGCACTAGTACTCTAGTACTGCAAGAGTCCATTATGCCAACATTCCAGTGCAAGAAACAGCGCTGCTAACATTTGAATAAATACCTATGACGTTTGCTATCGAATAAGGTTTTGCTTGTTTTTTCTATCCCGTCAATGTATTAAACCAAATATAATACCAAAATGTATTAAAACCTCACTAACACCTTAGTTATTTAGGAGAAATTATGATATTTTGAAATTATGACATTGACTGATTGACAATAGTCATCTGAGGTTTTAACCTCAGACCAATAATCCCATAGACACAAGGCTAAAATAAAACAAAGTAAACGTATATCTTATTCAAGTTTCTAAATAGTATCAGTATTAGTGTGAGTGAGACAAAAATCAGGTGTCAGTTTTTATTTTTTTTGACATGTCACAAGGTCCAAATCTTTTTGCAACCATTTGCAACCTTTTAATACTGCCAATTTTAAAAGTATTCGCGTTTCTGGTCGAATTACCTCAGTCGTCGTATATATTTAATTTTGTCTCATAATATTTGTTGATGTTTCGTGAGAAGTGCTGAAAAGATTATTTAGATTTTCTTGTGAAAAAATGTGAAAAAATTGGGATTTGTATATAAATTTAAGTATAATGTGAGATGATTAAAAATGTCTTGTTCGGTAGAGGGTTGCAAAACACGTATCTCACAGAAAGAAAACGAAAATAAATCAGTTGGATTGCATCGGTAAGTTTTAAGCAATTTTTTTCATATTATAGAAGTAAGTATTTTGCTCAGAAAAATGTAAAGAAGAAGCGCAATTTAGAAAACGTCCGGGTAAACACCCAATTACAAGATGGTTTACGGTAATTAAAATATTTTTTAAATATTTCGGAAAACGCAATTTTAGGTTATTAGTGTTGTGAAATTTCACTATATCGATAGTGTCAATATATTATCTGTAATTAGAATAAATAAATACTCTTTAGATTTCCTAAGGGTGAAGATTTGAGGACGAAATTTTTTAAACTTTCGTGTACGAACATTTTTTAATAGTTGTTGTTTGTTATAGGAAACATCATCACCAAACCCCAGAGAGGTGTTGAACAATATGGCTGAGACAAATATTTTGAAACAAAAACTTTCGTGTACATGTGGCACTAATACTGAAGATGAGTCTTATAAAAGAATACAAATATTAGAAAAAAAATTGGTTGTCTGTAAAGTCGGTTTACTGACGATAGTTGAACGTGACAACGTCTTCTTTGTCGCTCGTTCCGCGCTCGCGAGGTAACGCCGGTAACGCCGCATGAGCGAGGTAACGCCGGATGAGTCATGTTTTTTCGTGCGTGCAACCGGCTCTATCGAATTATAAGACGTTGTCACGTCAAAAAATTGGTTGCCTGCAAAGTCGGTTTACTGACGATAGTTGAACGTGACAACGTCTTTTTTGTCGCTCGTTCCGCGCTCTCGCTTGCACTTCAAGCCTTACATGGAACGCCTCAGAGCGAGGTAACGCCGCATGAGCGAGGTAACGCCGGTAACGCCGGATGAGTCATGTTTTTTCGTGCGTGCAACCGGCGCTATCGAATTATAAGACGTTGTCACGTCAAAATTGGATGTCTGTAAAGTCGGTTTACTGACGATAGTTGAACGTGACAACGTCTTCTTTGTCACTCGTTCCGCGCCTGCGAGGTAACGCCGCATGAGCGAGGTAACGCCGGTAACGCCGGATGAGTCATGTTTTTTCGTGCGTGCAACCGGCTCTATCGATTTATAAGACGTTGTCACGTCAAAAAGTAGAATATTTTAAAAATGTTTCGAAACGCCGCCTTAAGAAAATCAATACCCAAGAGTCGCGACTGAATGAAAAATATATGGCAAAACAACGTTTGAGGCGTTAACTAGTCGTCGTAATATATAACATTGTCGTGTCAGTGTTTGTATGTTTGTAACCAAACCCCTTCGAAACTGCTTGAGCGATTTCTCTGAAGTTTTTTGGGTACATTCTTTAGATGTAAGTATAGGTTGTAAGCTATTTTTTATATTTCAAATGGCAAAACAATGTTAGCTCAGTCAGATTTATTATTATAATAAACTAATTTAAAAATAAAATGAAGTTTTCTTTCATATCCAGTAATAAAAAGTCTAGATATGTCCAAGTCTCTTCAGAAGTTATGGTGGTTTGTAGGCAGTAGTGTAAAATTCTCATAACCCAAAATTTTGGGTTAGGCTGTGGTTATGCTACAATTTTTAATTTATCCGC
Source organism: Coenonympha arcania (assembly GCA_036785405.1). Classification (NCBI taxonomy): domain Eukaryota; kingdom Metazoa; phylum Arthropoda; class Insecta; order Lepidoptera; family Nymphalidae; genus Coenonympha; species Coenonympha arcania. Next base: position 11,327,384 of record CM072082.1, read on the forward strand.
GAATCACGCGATGTTTTTTCCGGATAATTAATAGTGGCTTTTGCTAGCCAAGAATAGTGTCACTTCCTCTTGCTGAAGAAACTAATAATGGTGGGGTAAACAAAATTTATCTTTTATATTTAATAAATATTATTATTATTATTTATTTATACCTTTAAACGAGCAATTTTTGTATAGGTATATAACTATATATATTTCTATATAATCTGAATCTCGAAAACGGCTCGAACGATTTTCATTAAATTTAGTATACGCGGGAGGTTTTGAGGGCGATAAATTGATCATTCTTAAAAAATTCAGTTTTAGAAAATGTATTTACCAAAAAAATAACGAGCAAAGTTCAGTCACCCAACTAGTTAATGTTAATCGTCGAATCTAATCGACTCCAGCTCATCACTAGCATAATCGAACCTTGTGACAACCTACTAATTTTCGAAAGAGGCATTATGGAATTGTCTCTTTTTAGCAACCTACCAAGCACATAAGTAAAAAGAGTACAAATATAGTGCATGTCGTTGCTATTTTAACTGTCCATCTATTGGATCATTCATCTGAGGTTTTAACTCAGATGAATGATCCAATAGATGGACAGTTAAAATAGCAACGACATGCACTATATTTGTACTCTTTTTACTTATGTGCTTGGTAGGTTGCTAAAAAGAGACAATTCCATAATGCCTCTTTCGAAAATTAGTAGGTTGTCACAAGGTTCGATTATGCTAGTGATGAGCTGGAGTCGATTAGATTCGACGATTAACATTAACTAGTTGGGTGACTGAACTTTGCTCGTTATTTTTTTTGGTAAATACATTTTCTAAAACTGAATTTTTTAAGAATGATCAATTTATCGCCCTCAAAACCTCCCGCGTATACTAAATTTAATGAAAATCGTTCGAGCCGTTTTCGAGATTCAGATTATATAGAAATATATATAGTTATATACCTATACAAAAATTGCTCGTTTAAAGGTATAAATAAATAATAATAATAATATTTATTAAATATAAAAGATAAATTTTGTTTACCCCACCATTATTAGTTTCTTCAGCAAGAGGAAGTGACACTATTCTTGGCTAGCAAAAGCCACTATTAATTATCCGGAAAAAACATCGCGTGATTCGCGGATAAATTAAAAATTGTAGCATAACCACAGCCTAACCCAAAATTTTGGGTTATGAGAATTTTACACTACTGCCTACAAACCACCATAACTTCTGAAGAGACTTGGACATATCTAGACTTTTTATTACTGGATATGAAAGAAAACTTCATTTTATTTTTAAATTAGTTTATTATAATAATAAATCTGACTGAGCTAACATTGTTTTGCCATTTGAAATATAAAAAATAGCTTACAACCTATACTTACATCTAAAGAATGTACCCAAAAAACTTCAGAGAAATCGCTCAAGCAGTTTCGAAGGGGTTTGGTTACAAACATACAAACACTGACACGACAATGTTATATATTACGACGACTAGTTAACGCCTCAAACGTTGTTTTGCCATATATTTTTCATTCAGTCGCGACTCTTGGGTATTGATTTTCTTAAGGCGGCGTTTCGAAACATTTTTAAAATATTCTACTTTTTGACGTGACAACGTCTTATAAATCGATAGAGCCGGTTGCACGCACGAAAAAACATGACTCATCCGGCGTTACCGGCGTTACCTCGCTCATGCGGCGTTACCTCGCGAGCGCGGAACGAGTGACAAAGAAGACGTTGTCACGTTCAACTATCGTCAGTAAACCGACTTTACAGACATCCAATTTTGACGTGACAACGTCTTATAATTCGATAGCGCCGGTTGCACGCACGAAAAAACATGACTCATCCGGCGTTACCGGCGTTACCTCGCTCATGCGGCGTTACCTCGCTCTGAGGCGTTCCATGTAAGGCTTGAAGTGCAAGCGAGAGCGCGGAACGAGCGACAAAAAAGACGTTGTCACGTTCAACTATCGTCAGTAAACCGACTTTGCAGGCAACCAATTTTTTTTTCTAATATTTGTATTCTTTTATAAGACTCATCTTCAGTATTAGTGCCACATGTACACGAAAGTTTTCTTTTCAAAATATTTGTCTCAGCCATATTGTTCAACACCTCTCTGGGGTTTGGTGATGATGTTTCCTATAACAAACAACAACTATTAAAAAATGTTCGTACACGAAAGTTTAAAAAATTTCGTCCTCAAATCTTCACCCTTAGGAAATCTAAAGAGTATTTATTTATTCTAATTACAGATAATATATTGACACTATCGATATAGTGAAATTTCACAACACTAATAACCTAAAATTGCGTTTTCCGAAATATTTAAAAAATATTTTAATTACCGTAAACCATCTTGTAATTGGGTGTTTACCCGGACGTTTACTAAATTGCGCTTCTTCTTTACATTTTTCTGAGCAAAATACTTACTTCCATAATATGAAAAAAATTGCTTAAAACTTACCGATGCAATCCAACTGATTTATTTTCGTTTTCTTTCTGTGAGATACGTGTTTTGCAACCCTCTACCGAACAAGACATTTTTAATCATCTCACATTATACTTAAATTTATATACAAATCCCAATTTTTTCACATTTTTTCACAAGAAAATCTAAATAATCTTTTCAGCACTTCTCACGAAACATCAACAAATATTATGAGACAAAATTAAATATATACGACGACTGAGGTAATTCGACCAGAAACGCGAATACTTTTAAAATTGGCAGTATTAAAAGGTTGCAAATGGTTGCAAAAAGATTTGGACCTTGTGACATGTCAAAAAAAATAAAAACTGACACCTGATTTTTGTCTCACTCACACTAATACTGATACTATTTAGAAACTTGAATAAGATATACGTTTACTTTGTTTTATTTTAGCCTTGTGTCTATGGGATTATTGGTCTGAGGGTTTTAACCTAGAAATAATAATGTCAGGTTGAATTAACAAGAAGGTTGCAGTTTATCCATAATAATCTTGTTGACAAGATAAATAGTCAAACTACCTTGATCTGAACAATTTTGAACTTTACTAACGAACAGTTAAACTTTATTTTCTCTAACTCGAGTCTATTCTGTAACACAGTTTCAAAACGTAAAATGTGCTCGTGATACGTTGAACGAATCAATTTGAAAATCGACGAACCTTTTCGTTCCGCGACTGTATATTTTACCTACAGGAAAAACAAAATCAACTCTATATCTATACGATTAAAATATACTTTCATTGGTATTAACAAAAAACGAAGTTATGTTTACAGTTTGATGAGAAAAAGTGATTCTTATGGTTTTCAGTTTTTCACCTTTCTGTAGTACGGAACCCTCAGTGCGCGAGGTCCAGCACTGGGGCGTAAACTATTTTTCATACACCTAAGTGAAAAAATTAATTAATTTATATGGCAAAACAGCGTTTGCCGGGTCAACTAGCAGTATACAATAAAGAGTATTAGATAAATTACAATAAATAACGACCATGCGGTAGGTCGTCAAAGCACAGCTCAAATATCGAAGTTCCTTTGTTCTTGCATGCGGGTATGGAGAGTATCTAATTATTCATTATCAATCAAAATACGATACGATAGGTACTTACCAAGAAAGCTACATAAACAAGATTTTATGACAAGTACCTAGATACATAATTTTGCCCGCGGCTCCGCCCGCGTTAAATTCGATTTTTTACTAATTCCGAGAAAAAATTGAATTTCCTTTTCAATGACCTTTACACCTACTTTCAGGAAAGATTGTCAAAGTAATAATTAATATACCTATAGCTGTAGCTATAGATTACTGTTGAAAATTAGGATTTTTTAAATATCCCATGGGACCTATGAATTTTCCCGGGGTAAAAAGTAGCCTATGTTTTAATCCGAAATATAAGCTATCTATGTTCCAAATTTCAGCCAAATCGGTTCAGTAGTTGCGGCGTGAAGGAGTTACAAACATATCTACACACACACACTTACACACAAACTTTCGCCTTTATAATATTAGTGTGAAGTGTGAAGTGTGATAATCAATCGCCGACCCGGAAAACGATGTTATGACCCACAAAACCGTATGAAAATAGTTAACGACCTATAATTTTTTTTGTCTGCGTTTAGAACTACCGAACGTAGACATTTTCATAAAAATCGGTCGAGCCATTCTGGAGGAGTTACCCACGCTGTGACTTAATAATTTTATATATTAAATTTATGAATTTAGCTCACTAGTCACTAGCCTATTAACACATTAGTATCTAACTCTTCACTCTACCAAAGTCAGCATACTAACTACTACTACTATAGTACCTACCTAACTCTTTACTCAACTAATGTCCAAGGAAAATCCGACTAAGCAGAGGAGAGTGAGTGAAGGGAAATAATAGGTACGGGTAACGGATGTTCAATGCATGTTTAATACTACTAACTAATCCCCACGAAAGGTAGACCTAAAATATTAGTCCACCGAGGATCAGCTTAGCAGGTTGCTTGCAGTGAAGATACAAACTTAATATAGAAAAATATAAAAAACATATAAGCGAGGGAGGACTAATTTTAATTGCCACGAACTTTTGATTTCATCCTGGTAGGTACTCTTTCGTACCTACCTAATAGCCTATACGTACCTAGTTATAATTTTTGGCGTTAAATTAATTTACAATTTTATTGTAATCGATAATAATCGGCTTACGTGTATATTCTAAATTAATTTTCACTCACTTGTCAACTCGTAAATGTTCCGCCAGTAATGTGTTTCGGTCACGGCTATTGGCAGTTAATTTTGTGTTGTTTAAACATAAATCAGAGTTGATAACTGCTACAGGCTCTTAGATTATAAGCTGACTTTGGTCAAGTAAGCTATCATATTCTACGTATTATGTACTTTCTAAGGAATTCTGCATTTTTTTATAGGTATTTTATCTTATCTATTATATATAAATGTGAAAGTGCGTTTGTTGGTTTGTTTGTCCTTCAATCACGCTAAAACGGAGCAAAGGATCAACGAGATTTTTTTGCACAGACATAGACGAAAGCGCAGATAGTGGCATATACCTACCTACTACTTTTTGTCCCGGTGTAGTTAATAGATTCCCTGCACAGAATTTATGGAAAACCGAAGCGAGTGGAGCTGCGGGCAACAGCTAGTTATATTATAACTCTGAAATCACAAATAGAAACTCAGGTTCTATATCAAAACATAACTATTTTTCATTTAGATCCAAATTCCAAACCATTTGTTCTTCTTTTGTTCAAATCTAAAATTCAAATTTTTTGACTCGATAAGTAAAATTGACAAAACTTAAAAATCAGTAAGTAGGATAAAGAACTATTAAGTACCTAGGTAGATACATAGCTGGGCCCTTTATGTATCTTCCTACGAGTTTAACTTATATAATTTCTTCTTGCTTTATTTTATTTTAATTCACCTTGGCAAACAATAAAATATTTGGTAAGTGCAGTCACGTCAACGCATTATTCCAATGGCATATTTTTTGTACAGCAATTTGAAAAGCAAGAAGCTACCGACTTTCCGATGTTATTATTGAAGATGCTTTTGTTATAAACCCTCCGATGAACACCGGGCCCATTCGACCCGGCTCGGCTCATCCGTGCTTTTGTGCTCCCATACTTATCGGGATTATCCCTAGATAATTACCTGTTTTGCGAAACTATAATTGTGGATGAAAAAATAACAACTTTTACTTCTCGGTGTCCGACAAACAAACAATGAAGTGCGAAGTCCATGGCTACCGTGATTGCGACGAATTTTCTGTTGACGCAAACACAAAGTTCTTTATGGAAGGGGATTAGAAATGAAGATACTTATTAGACATCGGATTACTGCATGCACTATCAAAATTCCGAAATATGCATGCAGATATGTACTAGAGAGAAATGTGCACAAAATATGCACAATCAAGAAACCGTTTATTAAAAGAATTAACATTTATTTTCATATTATATCTAACTATTATTACAGACCATACCGACAGAACTTGAGATTTGGCGCAGTTTCTGCAGAGATCTCTCCAGGAAAAGTTATTTTGGCGCCATTTATATTTATCAATTTAGCATTCAATATTCAAGATCAATATTTTTACAAAACTGCATTTAATTTGCCTCGAACTTCTTGCAATAGTGAACTCGGAAAGGCGTTAGATACTGATTCAATTTTATTTAATATTTGCAAAGACTTTCATCATTCAAGGACGGCTAATACAACACACCGTACATGTATTAGTACTGAAATATGCACTTTGAATGAAAAGTACCAAAATATGCAATAGCGCTATAAAAATACAATTAGATGCATTTGCATATGCAAACATTTAAATGCATATAATCCGATGTCTACTTATTATATTCATTCGTAGAAACCTAATCAAATCCGTCGCGTGTTTTTCGGACGCCCTTAGAGGCCATTTGCTTCTTATGTGTGAAGTATTTTATCCTAGACAACCCTAAATCAACCTGAACAGTGGGCTGATTCTGTATCGTTCAGTTTATTAGTTAGCAACCCTCACTGGGATATTAACTAACAAAACGGAGGCAAAGTTTTTTTCGACACACTGAACACACACACAAAGTGTAAAAAAACACTTGAATACTTGAAAGACCAACTATAAGTATCTTCCACTAATACAAAGTTAACCATTTCCAAAAACTAAAAGAAACGCGAAGGAAGTTGAGGGCAATAGCTTGTAGAATATTTTTTTTGAATCGAATCTTATGTATACCTCCCTACTTAATCAATTTACAATAATTTTGTAATTTTTAATTTCAATACATATAAATGCAAAGTTTTAATAGGATGGGAAACTGCAAGTGCTGTGAATTAAGTGTAAGCTACTCAATAGTACTCAAGGGTAAAAGCCGTTTAGTTCAACGAGTAGGCACTAGAACAATGTGAATAATGAACAAAATCACAAGTAGCACTCAGCTTTATGCCAAAAAGATGTCAGCTCGCACTCAGGAACAATAGTTTATTATTTTCGTACATTTGTTGCAATTATTACATTTTCTTTTCTTATTCTTTCTGTACACTATATAATTTTTAAGGGTCCTCAGAAACCACGAGGGACAGCGAGCCACTCGAACGCTAAATTCCCATGCAAGTTAATGTGCGAAAATTTACAGTTTGAATGATCTGGTTGGTGTGTTTTTTTATACCTAAACATATAATTTTATATTATTATATTATACTATAATATTATATTATACTATAATTGACATTTAATATAATAGTTATTGAGATACAAATAATTACGACACAACTAAGTCGAGCGTTTGTTTAATTGGTTTTTTTGTTACAGATTATGATGTAAACAATTCAAAGTATGGAAATGCAGTCAATACAGGCGTCTTCCAGTAAGTACATTTAGCAAAGAGGTAGATACCAATATCAAATTCTTATGTTTCAAAAAACAAAACTCCGATACGGCTTGACCGATTACTACGTTTTTTGTGGATATTCGTCTCTGAGAATAAGACCATACCCCTAAGTGAGAAACTACTCTACTACTAAATCTAGTAACTGTTACATACCTTTCGTAACATATAAAATTCTCGAGTAATTGTGTTCGTAACCAAACCCTTCCGACGCGGCTCGACCGATTTTTATGAAATTGTTTGTTTATACATATACATCTGGTAGGCCTCAGACACCTCAGAATAGGTCGTAAGCTACTTTTCATGCACCGAAAGAGCAGAACAACATTTGACCGGTCAGCTAATAACTATAATATACAGACCTCTCATCAACCAGTCAAATAGGTACATCAGAACCACGTCAGAACGGTCCACATAGCGTGCCGATGCCGACTGGGGACAGAATACAGATCGTAGTTAACGAGATGACGTGTCGCAGCTAATTTGGCTGCAGGTAGGTATTCCCACGAGCGCCCGCGCATCTGCCTTCGCTCTCACCCGATCACCCTCCGTCACTGCAAATTAGACGATTGATAACGATACTGGCTATTTATTTACTACCTCATCATAGCATGAGTAATCAGCGGGGCTAGACAAAGTCACAAGCGTTTGGCGTTAACGCTAGTCGACAAAAATGTATGGACAAAACAAATGACTGTAGAAAAACCACGATAATAATTACTAAACACGCTGTGTTTGATACTGTCGGCTGTCAATTGTCAAGCGAAGTACGCTAAAGTTATCTACAAGGTGCGCGAGAACGCCAGCGAGCGTTCAAGTTAGCGTAGTTAATTATTCAAACACAGCGTGTTTAGTAATTATTATCGTGGTTTTTCTACAGTCATTTGTTTTGTCCATACATTTTTGTCGACTAGCGTTAACGCCAAACGCTTGTGACTTTGTCTAGCCCCGCAGGTAGGTAGTATCCATTATCTTTGGTTAACTTATAGTACCTAATGTAGCGGCCAGCAAAAGAGGCATCGATGGAAAAATATGGCCGAGGCAGCGCCGAGGCATACATACGTGAGTCCATAAATGCCTAGTTGTAGCCAAGGCTTGTATGGAACTTTTCTGAAAACATGCGCGGAATCAAAATCAATCACGATTCAAGGAATAACAATATACAATAAACTTCTCTGATCTGTTAAAGCTATTAGGTACCTACCTATGACAAAAATAGAGGAAAGTAGGTAGAGTGTTCTTCAGAAATACTTAGTCAAAAAGTCTTTTTTCATATATCGTTATATATTTATAGTTTTTTTAACGATGTAGGTATACTTAACGAGGAAACTACAAGCTAATTAATAAAATACACACATTTTTTTTCGCACTAGGTAGGTAGGACTTATTAACTGTTGAACTGAAAGGCAAGCGCGTTCCACCTTAGACTGTATCATCACTTTCCATCAGGTGTGATCACAGTCAAGCGCTAGCCTATATAGTATAAAAAAAAAAAAAAGTTGATACAACAATTTATCTAATTTTATTAACGTGGGAATGCAACATAACTCACTTGTAACTGTGCCAAATACATTTTAAAAAGCTTCCCGTTCCCTATCGGTGGCAATTAATAGTTTAGTCGTATGCGAGTCTCGATTAGCCGTGTGTATGAGGTCACGCAATGTTGTAGGTTGGACACAGGTGACTGGGTCCCACGGATCACGGGGGATGGTAGTGTTGATTATCATCGCCGAATAAATTGATGATTTCATGACGTATTTCCCCTAAGTATAATTTAATAGCTGTTGTCCTTGTCTGCGAGTCGCGACTTCATACATGTCCTGCAATACCTACTTTTTAGGGTTCCGTACCCAAAAGGTGATAACGGGACCATGTTACTGAGACTTCGCCGTCCGTCCGTCCGTCTGTCACCAGGCGCTGTATCTCTTGAACCATGATTAAGACCGTGATAGTAAAAACTTGACAAAAATGATGTATTTCTATTGCCGCTATAACAACAAATACTAAAAAATACAAATGTGCATCTTTCGCTTGTTGTTGAACGCTATTTTTTTATATCTCGGATAGCAAAACAACGTTTGCCGGGTCAGCTAGTTCATCAATAAGTTTTTGTTATTGGTAGAATTCTTTCTGTTGTGTCCACCCGGATAGGTTTTACTCGTACCTTGCAGCATCAGTCAGACAGACGGACGGAGAAAGTCTCACCATGAGGGTTCCATTTTTACCATAATGGTAGGTACCCTAAAAAAACACCTCGGAGCAAAACTTATTAATTGATATGACCGTTTGATTTTATCATCAGGCGTGCACTGTCAACGGGCTTTTACTCCGATATTAAATTGTTCCCAAGCCCCCTTCTCCACCATTGTCTAAAGCGGGGAGTTTCGTGAATCTTTTTTTAATGATCTTATATTCAACACCGCGTTTCCTGCCCCGCAAGTGTACGCATTCATGTGGACGGTCTTGTTCGGTATGTCTTATTGTATGGAAGTGCCTTTGTGCCTTTTCGACTGTACTCGTGTTTGGAGGTGTATTAATATAGCCATATTATCTGCTCTTGCTTTTGCCTCTTGCTAAACGGTCGCTGTGCTTCGTGGGACCGTTTTGAGGATACGCGAACAAAGCAGATTAAAATGTTCGTTTTTTTTTATTTCGTTCCTCGTTTTTTGAACATGGAATTCGTTTTTGATGATCTGAGGTAGCCCGCCTCATTCATATACCTAACATTGGTTTATTTTTTCGCAAATTGTTGACCAATCACATATTGAAGGTTTGTGGCGAATAAGTCAGTCTTATCCAAGATTTAAATAGTCTACAAGAGAAGAATGACTAATTCTCTGACTCATCAGCCAGTCCAAACTCTAGGTCCTGGAAAACTGAAATTGAGATACATAAACGCAAAATTCATTGCCATCTATATATATAAAAGAATGATAGGTATATAAGTCTGCGACGTCCACTTATTATTAGACTCCTATTTGCGAAAAAAAAAATTTGAATTTTGGTAGGCGGTATAGTTACCTATATCTTTTTAACCTTTTTCTAACTTAAAATTACAGACAACCAATAACTGGGTATTTTTTCTAAAAATAAAATCAAGATAGATTGTGCAGCAAGAGCTTATCAATTTGGCTAAAATGTATGAAATAGATAATGCCGTGGATAATTTATAATTTTTCTAGCTACCTGTTAGGCTAATTTTTATTTCAGAAAAATTATTAGATTTCGTGGTTTCGTGGGATTGGTGCAAATGTGGATGGTACCATCGAGCAAAAGCTAGTTATTAGCGGTGTAGAAGCCATATTTAAGCGATTTTGAATGAAGTTTTATGCAAAATACTTTCAAATTTACACGTCATGTATTTTGGGTCTTTAATCTAAAATCGCTAAGAAGTAGAAACACGATTGGATAAAATTTTCTCGATAGAAAGTTCTCCCAAAAGTTGCTCCAAAATCTCAGTTTTTCGAGTTTTTATCGGACTCTACATTGGATGTAATTGTAATTTTTGTTTTAAAGTGTCGGTAATAATAATATCCAAAAACGCTAAGAAACAGATTTTTGATAACCGGCTTAGTTTTGGAGTAATTAGGTAAAAGGTCGTTTTTCTGTTATATTCTTCCGCTACGCTGCATGTCGCACCTACCAAATCTCCGTGAGAGTGAGAAAGACAAAAATAAATTCAATAAATCCCGTTAATAATACCAAAGCGATGCGTTAGCACTTAGCAGCATAACAATTATGACAAATCAACGGGTGGAGTCACCCTCGGTCGGGGCGGGATCCGTATTCCAACCACCCCGTTTGGTTTCACTATACCCTTCTCTGTGTCACATTAAAAGTGTCAAACACTTACCCGCAGTAGATTTATGATATCTACTAACGCACCAAAAACCTTGCGTTACCTTATTTCATGTAATTTTTGACTTCCTTTGATATGGACCGTACTGGTTTTTGTTATTTTCTTTTAAACATGTCTTAGATACGCAGTTTATAGTATAGGCTAAAATATAGTATCCATAAAATATGGTACCTACTTTCTCAGATACGACATTATCATTGACATGAAACCATACTAGATTGGTAACTTGTACAAAAAAAATTGCAAATATAGGATTTGCCTCTATTTTGTTAGCGAGTGTTGCTAACTAACAAAACGAACGGTACCACCACTCTACAGACAACGACGATGTGCTGCCAAGCGATTTAGAGTTCCGGTACGATTCTGTGTAGCATCCGTCAGGGATTAGATACTATCTTATCCAAGTTAGTAGGTACCATAACACCTTCAGCCGTATTTTCCACTCACCAACTAATCAAGTACGAACTAGCTTTAAGAAAGTAAATATGTATCTATAAAAATATTGTTTACATATCATATAGAAAACTAGCTGGCCCGGCAAACTTTGTTTTGCCATTAGGGATATAAAAACCCTTAACTACGACCTACCGAACATACACAGAAAATTTCATAACAATCGGTCGAGCCGTTTCGGAGGAGTTTGCTAACAAAACTTGGCACGAGAATTTTATATATTACAGAAGACTAACTGACGCGGCAAACGTTGTTTTGCCATTAGGGATATACAAAATAGCTTACAACCCACTCTCAGACCTACCTAACATACACAGAACATAACAATCGGTCGAGCCGTTTCGGAGGAGTTTGGTAACAAAACTTGGCATGAGAATTTTATATCTTACAGAAGACTAGCTGACGCAGCAAAGGTTGTTTTGCCATTAGGGATATACAAAATAGCTTACAACCCACTCTCAGACCTACCTAACATACACAGAACATAACAATCGGTCGAGCCGTTTCGGAGGAGTTTGCTAACAAAACTTGGCATGAGAATTTTTTATATTGCCTACAGAAGACTAGCTGACGCGGTAAACGTTGTTTTGCCATTAGGGATATACAAAATAGCTTACAACCCAGTACCCACTCTCAAACCTACCCAACATACACAGAACATAACAATCGGTCGGCCGTTTCGGAGGAGTTTGGTAACAAAACTTGGCATGAGAATTTTTTATATTACCTACAGAAGACTAGCTGACGCGGCAAACGTTGTTTTGCCATTATGGATATACAAAATAGCTTACAACCCACTCTCAGACCTACCTAACATACACAGAACATAACAATCGGTCGAGCCGTTTCGGAGGAGTTTGGTAACAAAACTTGGCATGAGAATTTTATATCTTACAGAAGACTAGCTGACGCAGCAAAGGTTGTTTTGCCATTAGGGATATACAAAATAGCTTACAACCCACTCTCAAACCTACCTAACATACACAGAACATAACAATCGGTCGAGCCGCTTCGGAGGAGTTTGGTAACAAAACTTGGCACGAGAATTTTATATATTACAGAAGACTAACTGACGCGGCAAACGTTGTTTTGCCATTAGGGATATACAAAATAGCTTACAACCCACTCTCAGACCTACCTAACATACACAGAACATAACAATCGGTCGAGCCGTTTCGGAGGAGTTTGCTAACAAAACTTGGCATGAGAATTTTTTATATTGCCTACAGAAGACTAGCTGACGCGGTAAACGTTGTTTTGCCATTAGGGATATACAAAATAGCTTACAACCCACTCTCAGACCTACCTAACATACACAGAACATAACAATCGGTCGAGCCGTTTCGGAGGAGTTTGGTAACAAAACTTGGCATGAGAATTTTATATCTTACAGAAGACTAGCTGACGCAGCAAAGGTTGTTTTGCCATTAGGGATATACAAAATAGCTTACAACCCACTCTCAAACCTACCTAACATACACAGAACATAACAATCGGTCGAGCCGCTTCGGAGGAGTTTGGTAACAAAACTTGGCACGAGAATTTTATATATTACAGAAGACTAACTGACGCGGCAAACGTTGTTTTGCCATTAGGGATATACAAAATAGCTTACAACCCACTCTCAGACCTACCTAACATACACAGAACATAACAATCGGTCGAGCCGTTTCGGAGGAGTTTGCTAACAAAACTTGGCATGAGAATTTTTTATATTGCCTACAGAAGACTAGCTGACGCGGTAAACGTTGTTTTGCCATTAGGGATATACAAAATAGCTTACAACCCAGTACCCACTCTCAAACCTACCCAACATACACAGAACATAACAATCGGTCGGCCGTTTCGGAGGAGTTTGGTAACAAAACTTGGCATGAGAATTTTTTATATTACCTACAGAAGACTAGCTGACGCGGCAAACGTTGTTTTGCCATTAGGGATATACAAAATAGCTTACAACCCACTCTCAGACCTACCTAACATACACAGAACATAACAATCGGTCGAGCCGTTTCGGAGGAGTTTGGTAACAAAACTTGGCATGAGAATTTTATATCTTACAGAAGACTAGCTGACGCAGCAAAGGTTGTTTTGCCATTAGGGATATACAAAATAGCTTACAACCCACTCTCAAACCTACCTAACATACACAGAACATAACAATCGGTCGAGCCGCTTCGGAGGAGTTTGGTAACAAAACTTGGCACGAGAATTTTATATATTACAGAAGACTAACTGACGCGGCAAACGTTGTTTTGCCATTAGGGATATACAAAATAGCTTACAACCCACTCTCAGACCTACCTAACATACACAGAACATAACAATCGGTCGAGCCGTTTCGGAGGAGTTTGCTAACAAAACTTGGCATGAGAATTTTTTATATTGCCTACAGAAGACTAGCTGACGCGGTAAACGTTGTTTTGCCATTAGGGATATACAAAATAGCTTACAACCCAGTACCCACTCTCAAACCTACCCAACATACACAGAACATAACAATCGGTCGGCCGTTTCGGAGGAGTTTGGTAACAAAACTTGGCATGAGAATTTTTTATATTACCTACAGAAGACTAGCTGACGCGGCAAACGTTGTTTTGCCATTAGGGATATACAAAATAGCTTACAACCCACTCTCAAACCTACCTAACATACACAGAACATAACAATCGGTCGAGCCGTTTCGGAGGAGTTTGCTAACAAAACTTGGCACGAGAATTTTATATATTACAGAAGACTAGCTGACGCGGCAAACGTTGTTCTGCCATTAGGGATATACAAAATAGCTTACAACCCACTCTCAAACCTACCTAACATACACAGAACATAACAATCGGTCGAGCCGTTTCGGAGGAGTTTGGTAACAAAACTTGGCATGAGAATTTTTTATATTACCTACAGAAGACTAGCTGACGCGGCAAACGTTGTTTTGCCATTAGGGATATACAAAATAGCTTACAACCCACTCTCAAACCTACCTAACATACACAGAACATAACAATCGGTCGAGCCGTTTCGGAGGAGTTTGCTAACAAAACTTGGCACGAGAATTTTATATATTACAGAAGACTAGCTGACGCGGCAAACGTTGTTCTGCCATTAGGGATATACAAAATAGCTTACAACCCACTCTCAAACCTACCTAACATACACAGAACATAACAATCGGTCGAGCCGTTTCGGAGGAGTTTGCTAACAAAACTTGGCACGAGAATTTTATATATTACAGAAGACTAGCTGACGCGGCAAACGTTGTTCTGCCATTAGGGATATACAAAATAGCTTACAACCCACTCTCAAACCTACCTAACATACACAGAACATAACAATCGGTCGAGCCGTTTCGGAGGAGTTTGGTAACAAAAATGGGCACGAGAATTTTATATATTAGAAGAAAGATGTTTGTCTCTTCAGGTCGCATACTCTACGATGTGCCGTGCGCTGTGTGCCGCGATCACTCTTCGGGGAAACATTACGGAGTGTTTGCGTGCGACGGCTGCGCAGGCTTCTTCAAGCGCTCCGTGAGAAGAGACCGCCGTTACGCTTGCAAAGCCAGAACCCCTGGCGCCTGCCTCGTCGATAAGGCACATCGCAATCAGTGCCGCGCTTGCCGCTTGGCGAAATGCCTGGACGTAGGCATGAATAAAGACGGTAAGTCGACGTAATCGCCGAAGGTTCTTAATTTTTAGGGTTCCGTAGGTAAAAACGGGACCCTATTACTAAGACTTTGCTGTCCCTCCGTCCATACGTCTGTCACAAGGCTGTTTCTCCTGTACTGTCATAGCTACAGATTTGAAATTTTCACAGATGTTTTTCTGTTGCCGCTATAACAAAAAATACTAAAAATAGAATAAATTATATATTTAAAGGGGCTCATATACAACAAACGTGTTTTTTTGCTTGTTTTTACTAGATATCGATAACGGTAACGATAATAAATATTTCATTTAAAATAAAACAAATATTTAAGGGTCTCCCATACAACAAACGTGATTATTTGCTCCTTTTTTATTTTGGTGGGAAGGGGTGTTTAGTTTACTTAAATACTATCAAAAATGGGTTCTTGATAGTACGGAAAACTTAGTGCTCGAGTCAGCCTCGCATTTGACCATTTTATACTTCTTCTTTGGTTGATACTCACAAATATCATCTTTTATATTACAGCTGTGCAGCACGAAAGGGGACCGAGAAACTCTACAATAAGACGACAAATGGCATTATTCCTAAAAGACCCCGTTTCATCTACAGACATTGGCTTATCACCGCCAGTTCTAGATCTGGCTCTCCCCAAACATAATCTGTTACCAACGTTGCCTTCTGTACCACTTTTCCATAATCCATACTATTCGTATACTAGACTCAACCTTTTGGGTTCCCCAGCACCCCAGTGCCACGCGAAAGTTGTTTCGCCTCAAATGACGTCGCCTGTTCCGCATTTTACTGATCCCGATGCCATGTGCGAAGCGGCAGCTAGACTTCTGTTTATGAACGTTAAATGGGCCAAAAATGACCCAGCTTTTAATTCCTTATCATTATCAGACAGATTGATTTTATTGGAAGACTCGTGGCGCGATCTGTTCGTAATCGGATGCGCGCAATTTCTCTACCCCCTTAACTTGAAAATTCTGCTCGATGCGAAACGAGCAAGTATACATTCAAAAGACGTCGATGAATTTCAAAAAGTCTTAGCTGAAATGTCAGTAATTCGGCCAGATAACAATGAGTATGCCTGCATGCGGTCAATCGTCCTGTTCAAAACAAATTTTGTCGATAAAACCAGTCTGGACAGCTCTTCTCAAGTCAACGTTGATTCAAAGAAGCTTCAGGATCTCCCAACAGTTGCCGCTTTGCAAGATCATTCCAAAGTTGTTTTGAATGAGGTAAACTTGTGAACACATAATTGAGTATTTTATTGAACTGTTGCATGATTTTTATGGATCCGTACCCAAAGGGTAAAAAAGAAACCCTATATTAGCGAGACTTCCACTGTCTGCCCGTCCGTTCGTCTGTATCTCTTGAACTGTGGAAGCTATGGACTTGAAAATTTCACATGATGATGTATTTCTAGTGTCGCTATAACAACAAATATTAAAAAATAGAATAAAATAAAAATTTAAGGGAGCTCCCATACAACAAACGTGATTCCTTTGCTTTTTTTTTGTTTTGGTGGGCAGGGGTGTTTGGTTTACTTTAATATAATCCTACTATTGAGAATGGGTATTGATAGTACGGAACCCTCAGTGCGCGAGCCCGACTCGCACTTGACCAATTTTTAAGCATGTATTTTTCTTCGCAGTATGCAACGCGGATGTATCCCCTGGACATAACGCGCTCCAGTCGGCTGCTTCAAAGTATGTCTAACATCAGAAGGGTCTCGTGTGTTACTATTGTAGAACTTTTCTTCCGGGCGACTATTGGGGACATTCCTATTGAGAGAATCATTAGCGACATGTATAGAAGTAATAAAGACATAACATAAACTTTCGAAAGTTAATACGCAGATGAAAAAAGAGATAAAATTATGAAGTATTTAAATATGTACCTACCAAATTCCAACGTGTAAATAATATTTTAGTAGAGGTACTTAAGTAATACTTATGTAATGAGAAAGGTTAGCGTAAGTATAAATAATATAGATATCAGGAGAGTTTATATCCCGTACCTATTTAAGTGTAATAAAATTGATATTGTGATAAAAGTAGATAATATTATTAACACTATTATACATGTAAAATAAAGCGATAGATACCTATTTAATATGCAATATTATTTTTTTACAAACCCAAAACAAAATCGTCGTTGTTTTTATACTGTTGAATTTACCGGTAGGTAGGTATAGATACCACTAGAGATGATTCTCGATATGACAATTCGTCAAAAAGTAAGGTTTTGGGCCGAGTGTCTTGAATGAATTCCAAGCGTAGGTAACGCGGCATTCAAAGAGACGACGACTGCAAAAAAATTTGCGGCCGTGCGCAATTTTCCATCTCACTACAGCAAGGAAAATCGGAAAATCAAGGATGTAAGAAAACCATTTGTAATAAGGTTTTTAATAAATTAATATTCAAAAGCAGTACTTTTAGTATTTTTTATTAGTATAAGTACTTATGGTCTGTTAAGTAAGTCAGTGTACCTGGGTAAATTAAAAGGTAGTTGAAAAGTGGTATAGAGCAACACTGTAAAATAATTATCAATGGATCGAATAATTTTGATACTTTGCATAAAATATTTACTTGCTAATTTTTCTTACAAAATAAATTCAAAAATTCTAATATCTTACTTTTCCCTCTTTATATTATTTTCTGCAAGTTTTCCTTTTCTTTTAACTCCAAATTAGATATGATATGGCGATATGGCGCCCGTGACTCGCAAAGTTTCTCTTGTTTCGTTATTTCATAAAACCACAATGATAGTTTTATTTTTATTGTTTACTTATTTATATACATTCAATTCAATTATTCTAACTTTTAACTTACTATTCATAATATTATAAATATGCACTGACAAAAACAGAAATGAAGTAATAATCAAGTATCAAACAAGGTTCAACGTTCTACAGAAACAGGAAGTTGGTGGAAGGAAGATGTTGCCCGATTGCGATTTTTTAATTTCCTCAAAATTATCAAAGTATACTGACTTATTTAACAGACTATACCTGCCTACTATGGCGAAAGTTTAACAGATAGGTACTTACTTAAATACAGTACCTATGTAAACTATAAGGACGAACCTCATTCTTTAAAAGTCTACTTTTTAAAGGAGAAATTTCTTAGTCGCGTCGAGTTGTCCTGTTGGAATATGGAAATGCTTTTCAGTCTTAGGGAATATTTTATAATGACATTCTCGGAAAATAAATAAATAATCATTTATTCAGCTTAACGAATATAATAAAGGAATTCAAATACAAAATTAACCAGTAATTTAACCTATACCATAAACCAATTCTCCAGACCAACGACTGCCTGACAGAGCCTGCCTGGCCGACGCGTTTCCAAAGACCACTCGCGAGGGTAATACTAATTATCTATGCCCTGGAGAACTGGCACCCCTGTACTAGCTATATGCTTAATTAACATAAAACTTAAACTAAAATGTGTTGTGCTGAAAAGGCTATTGCCTCAGCATGATGCTGCAGTGATTACCAGCTGCAGCGCTGATTTTCAACCAGCACCGTAACATAATGTATCTTGAATCTATGGCATATTCTGACTGAATTTTTCCGAGCGGGTGAGCTAAAAAAAAATTACATATTCATGTCGCACGCAAGTGCGCTAGGCCAAGTTTTAATTTTAATAAATAAATATTATTTACAAGATCTTTTTAAAGCGCGTTCTCATTTTTGTTTTAATTTGTAACGCATTGTAATTAATGTTTAAGCTGTGTGGTTACGTATGATGAGAGAAATCGCACATTGTCCTTTTATAAATAAAAATATCAGATTTTATCTCTTTATAATGATAGTACTGAACCCTCCCTTTCTGATGTCAACGACAAACAAACCCAGTTGATATCCCGAAGTCGAGACATGTGTGCGCTTCGTTTATATTGTGTCTAAATCCCCGATTAATCTCCAAATTTTATGAGCTTTGTTCACTCCTATTCATATTTTTTTGCAAGCGCCTGGTTTGATAACAATGCTTTCGAAGTTAAAATACAATAATGCACCATAAATTATATGTGTAGAGTTCAAAATATAAAATGCGAGTGAGTTATTGGGCATTATGCAATTTTTTGCCTTATCGACAGAGGAATAGGATTGACTTCCCAACGAAAATAAGTTGCAGTGACTGCCCGCATTAACTTTTGGAGTTTAGTCTTTCGGTCACGTCAGTCAATTTGTGTATTGTCATTTTGACATAATAGCGATAGCATCCGCATCCCCTTGGATTTATTGGCTGAAACGCGATGAAAGTTGCCTCAGATTTTGGCAAATATATTTAGGGTCTCTTTTCCACGTGTTATTGAGAGGCTTGTGAAAAGAGATAGCGAAGGGGTATAAATGTAAAAGATTTTACCAGAATGTATTTTAACGAATATGGCCTGTGATCCACTTTTTAACCGACTTCAAAAAAAGGAGGAGGTTCTCAATTCGTCGGAATCTTTTTTTTTTATTTTTTTTATTTTTTTTTATGTATGTTCCCCGATTACTCGAAGATGCGTGGACCAATTTAGAAAATTCTTTTTTTGTTTGAAAGGGTTTGGTTCACAGATGGTCCCATAGTCACCAAGTCAGGATCTGATGATGGGATCCTGGAGAAATCGACGGAACTCTTCAAATTTTATAAGCACACTTGAAGTGATTTGGGTATTGTTTAAAAGAGTAATTTTTTCCAGGTTGTATTATGGTCATCAGGTCGGGATCTGATGATGGGATCTTGGTAAAATCGAGGGAACTCTTCAAATTTTGCTAGTATACTTGAAGCGATTTAGGTATTTTTTATAGTTACTATTGCATTTCCTTGCAGTCATCAAGTAATGACTGTATTCATCAAGTCAGAATCTGATGATGGAATCTTGGAGAAATTGAGGGAACTCTTCAGATTTTAGAAGCATACTTCCAGCGATTTGGGCATTTTTTCCAATGCCTTGCGCATAACTTGTTCTCCACTAAAAAGTAAAAAATAAAATGGAAAATTCTTTCCAAAAAACCAACTTCAAATGCCACTACAAAGAGTGAAATAATTTTTAATGTACACCAATTCGAAGTCGGGCAATGTTTCGTTCATTCACTAATAGTCCTTCGTATTGTCGATAATTTTGTCGTTTCTTTGCACATAAAGTTTTATAATACGAAGGACTATCAATGATTGAACAAAACATTGCCCGACTTCGAATTGGTGTACATTAAAAATTATTTCACTCTTTGTAGTGGCATTTGAAGTTGGTTTTTTGGAAAGAATTTTCCATTTTATAAGAACGTTATAATAGAGTGAGTTTATTATGTCCTTTGGAACATGTCATTCATAACTCATAGCAGAGTGTGGGTCTTGTAATAAAATTAAAATGTAGTTAGACTTTTATTCCACTGTGGGGACATAAGTAATAGGTATATCTATTAACTAGTTGCTTTAATGCTTGCGTTTGACGACAATCACGCCTGATGTCACCTGATGGAAAGCAATGATGAGGTCTAAGCCTAAGTGCGCTTGCTTAAAATGCGTAGGTAGGTATTCACTTTTCTTTTGAAGGCACCCAGATTGTAATTGGCTCGGAACAAGGAGGCTGGAAGCGCGTTCGCCACCTTAGCGGTTCGTATCAGAAATGTGGAAAAAAACGAAAGTGAAGGTGATTTACTCGTAGTTCTTGCGCGCACTCCCCAAAGTATTCCTGAAAAAAAAGGATTCCGACGAATTGAGAACCTCCTCCTTTTTTTTTGAAGTCGGGTAAAACCCTTAGATACAGGCAACATTGAGTCGGTGTAGTAAGCTGAGCAATTTTGCCCGCGTTAGCGATTCCTCTGTGAGCTAACATCGATTCATTTTATTATGGCTTAGAGAAGTTATGTGCTTAGAGTATATGCTTATTTTTATTCTTCATATTGACGATTTTAAGAAAAAAAAATGTATAATTGAGGCTAAATTGATAATTTTTAAGTTAGTGAATAATAAATAGATAACCTAACAGCTACAACCTAAAAAACTGCGCGCTGATTGGTTAATGCTTCCGTCAGTTATGCAGCCAAGGCGACAATTGGCTGCTGATGGCTGCGTTGCTATGGTTACCGTCGATGGTTGGCCGCTGTACAATTTTATTTTTTCGAGAATAACACCCAACGAACCTGACATTCAAATGAAAAAAATCAAATGAAAAAAATCACATTATTTGTTTGTATGTTAAATTGTGGGTACAATCCGATAATCTATCTATACTTCTATACTAATATTATAAAGAGGTAACGTTTGTGAGTTAGTGAATTATTTTGAACTGCTTTTACTGTTAAAATTGTGGATTTAAAAATAATAATTTTTGTGAAGCTTATTTAGCCCATATGGTATTAATTTATATCTCTATAAATATGTTCATTAGAACGAATCTTTAATGTAAATATCCTTGTCCTTGAATGTGTCCTTTACTCTATACAGTTTAAACAAATATTTTCAAAGATATTAGCAAAATAAAAACGTGAGGTGCGGCCGATATAGGCAGGTCGGCTCCCGCAACGGATGTTGACGTACGAAATTATATTATAATTTATAGACAAACGGGCCGGGACAAAAATATTTCTTACGCGGAACGAAGTCCGCGGGCACCGCTAGTCCAATAATATTTTTGTTTGTTTGTTTGTGCACATCCAATGTTCCTATTTATTTAAAAAACGGCTTGTTTGATTTAGCTACAGTTTTCTGTATAATGTTTGGTTTTCCTTGGCGATGGTTCTTGTAATTGAAAAAGGATTTAATATTTTTTTTTTAAACTCCCCGACTAAAGGAAACTAAGAACTAAGAACCTATCAGTATAATAACAAATCCAAGAAAATCCGTCGGAGCTGCCCTTTCCAATATCAATTAATGCAGAGAGTAAGTATAGGTAAGCTACCGGTAAGTACATGAGAAGTATTGAGAAATTGAATTAGTCACCAACTGGTAAACAGCAATATCTTGCACCAGCAACACTGTCACAAGCAGAACACAGCAGCAACGGAAAACTCAAAGCTATACCTATATTTTGAATTTGGCGGCGAACCTTAGGCGGAAGCCATGTAAATGGTAGAAGTTTTTTCTTCAACAGTTTCATCTGACCATAGACCTGACAAGACTGACATTGACGCTACTGTTCACCACAGACCACACAGCTAGAGACACGGATAACGACTCAGGACTACGACACAGATAGGTAACGACTCAGGATAACTACGATTCACACCATAGACAACCTGTGATTGACTAGTTTCTTTCATAATAACTGCCACTCAAGGAACATACTACTCTCTGCCACTGGTTGACAGTAGCTAAGCTAAAGGTTCTGACTATTTTAATAAGTCTATAAATTAAGAAAATATTTCATCAAAATATTATTTTTTGCATTTCCTTTAGCTATGAAATGTTATTAAATTTGAATGGTACTGCAGTATAATCATTAAATTTTCTTTAAAATCAATATAATGCAAGTTACAAAAAAGATGTCGCTAGTTTCTGTATGACCTAGAAAATCAGCACAAGCCGCACTGCTGTATAATTTATCAAAGTGTGAGTCAAGTGTCACTATCTGTGACTCAGATGACAGACACACACTTGCAGTTTGATTTCAAAGTTCACTGCACACAGTGCCTACTAGGAAGTAGGAAGTTAGGACCTGTCAAAATTCCTTTTGAATGAGAATTCGCGTGATATTCCGCAAAAATGATATTGGTTGTAGATGTAGTTTTATTAATTTAGTTTAAAGTAATGTATGCCAATACAAACGAAGACATTTTAACTTGTATAAGTATTAGTACTTACTATGCCGTTATTAGACACCATGGTGCCGTGCCATCCGCCTTTGGAAATAGAGGAACTACCAAAAGAAGACGAAGAAAGACTAGAGAAACTATTTTCTAAATTAGACACAGATGGCAATGGAAAAATTGACATCCACGACCTGTCTGTCGCCCTTAAGGAGCTCGCCCCTCACATCAATCGAAGCTATGCAGAGGTTAGAATCTGTGAATTTACTTGCTAAACTAACGGTATACTTACTGATGCAGCTCTTCACTTTCATTTGCTTGTACGTCAGCAACTCTACATTAAATGCTCTTTATGTAACAAGACTGAAACAATATAGTGTTTCGTAATTTTTGGATTTTAAAATCATGCTGAATTTAAATGATAAATTGAGGTTCTTTACGCATGATGCCTTTTCTATTTATTTTCTTTAACCTTCATTTATAATATAATTAGGTGCTGTTTATACCTAGTACCTATGTACCTGTAATAGTACGTTCTTTAACTATACTAAGACAGTTTTGGTTTAAACCCATTGTAAACATAAAATGTGGTAGAAATCATAATCTGCACAGAGCATCAATTAAGTAGTTCAACAGAAATTTAATGGTGTCATGCTTAAAAATTTAAGAGTTTCCTATCACTCTAATATTTACAATTAGGTGACCTTATTAAGTGACAAGTGACCTAATAAACCAACCAAAATAAAAGTATTAAATTACCTAGGATTTAAAGTATCACCAGAAATTGGAATCCATTCCTGAAATTTCACATTGAACAAATTCATTGAAACAATTTGTGGGTAAAAACAATTTAATTTACAGGAATTAGTAGTTAAAGTCAACATATCAAAACAACATATTTTTTTGCATTTCTGTTATTTGGTGAAAATTTTCAGTAGATAAAAGGTAATAGCAGTAGTAATTTATTTTCTGTTACAAACACAATGTCCCTGTAGCTGCTCAGTAGATAGGTTAATTATAATTAACACATCCTATTTTCATTTTATTATGTCCTCTCTGTATATATACAGTTAAATTGCAAGTTTGTTTGTGAATTGTTTGTAGTTTAAAAAATCAGTCTTTAGGGCCGATTTTTCAATCACCAGATAATTGTTAAGTAAAGAATAAATATGACATTTTGACAGATTTTGTATGGCATATGTTTCAAACTATTCTTCAGATAGTTTATCTGATTGTTGAAAAATCTGCCCTTAAACATATTGATTCGATTTATTATTGACGTCAAATCAAAAAAATGTGTAAAGTAACTAGCCGCTACCAAAGCTTTCCACCAGATTAGACCTAAGCCAATTTATTAGTTATGTTATCCTAAACGGGCCTGCGGAATTGAACCCAGGACCTTCCATTTAAATCCTACTATGCAAAAGGTGCCAGGCTGATCGTCAAAAGATTGTAACATTTTACATGAATATTGTTAGATTATATTGATATCATCATCTCTACTATTACCTGACTCCTTGTGAAAAATAAATATGATAAAAAAATTGGATCTAGGAATGTTGTATTGGTATTTTTTCAATGCAGATTGATAGCTGAATATTTTGACATAAAAGTTACTATGTATAATTCTTAACATTACTGTTCACGTTTTCCTTGCGTCTGAATGGAATGCTTATTAACAAAAAAAAATAACATAAGCTGGGACATTCTTGAGTAGAAATAGAATATTGAAATAAGTAAATTATATTATTGTAATAATCAATTTATTTGTATTAAAAAACTTTTAATAATTGCAGAAATTTCTGGCAAAGACTGGAAAGGATCCTGGTGACGTCACACTATCAGAATTCATACACTATGTGCGAGAGCATGAAAAGAATCTTAAGTTACAATTTTCCCATTTGGATAAAAATAAGGATGGTGAGTGCATTTTCCCTTCTTTTGTTGTGCATTTGTTTCTTATTTTGTTTTTCAAATATTATTTATTTAGATTGTAGGTGTTTTTTTCAGTTTGTTGTGTGAAAAATATATTTGTGATGACACATAAAAATTAAGCAATTTTTTTATAAATCTTCACAAATATCTTTTTATAGACTACCTCGTCCAATTAAAAAAAAAAATATTTTTTATTAAAAAAAATATTTTTTTAACTCATCAATTTGATTAGGATGTGACCTCATATAACAGAGCGAAGTCAAAAATATTGACTTTGGTTAAAATTTTTTTAAGAAATGTAGTAATGCTTTAGTTACCTATGTAAAATAACATTTTCAGTGTTCCCATTTTTTAATTTTCAGGTAAGGTTGACTTGGAAGAACTCATTTCAGCTTTTGCTGATTTAGGAATAGCAATAGGCAGGAATGAAGCAACAAATTTATTAAAAAGGTAAGATTTCAGTGACCAACATACATATATCACTCTCTTTAGTTAAAACTGTAATAACATTGAAATAAATAATTATTTTATATCGAATCTTGTGGTTGGAAAATGTGTCCTCTTTAAACTCTCCTTTAAAAATGTAATGGGTCAAATCATACTCAATTTTATTTATTTTATACATCACTTAAACCTATCTTTTAGTTTAATCACAATGTATGATTGTTATACTGTCACTCAGTAATTCCCTTTTGTAGAACTACAGCTAGACTGTTGAGTGTAGATGCAATTCAGTTTTCAAAACCATAAGTAAGTAGATCAGTTTTAGAAAAAACTCTAAATTCAGACCGAATGTTTCAGAAAAGCTCATTGGCCAATACTCCGGTAAGTCAAAAGTGTTGTGTAAAGCTGGCTTTCTTCATTCAAATGTACATAAATAGGATTTTAATT
Organism: Coenonympha arcania; assembly: GCA_036785405.1. Classification (NCBI taxonomy): domain Eukaryota; kingdom Metazoa; phylum Arthropoda; class Insecta; order Lepidoptera; family Nymphalidae; genus Coenonympha; species Coenonympha arcania. The sequence continues at coordinate 11,353,270 of CM072082.1, forward strand.
AACAACTTGAATTTTAATGTTTTGTCATTTGTTTTATGTGCTTGAAAGATTTTCTGAGATTAGACCCTCATATTTCTGGTGCGAGCAGAAAGTTTCTCCACTATACTGTAAATCAATTATTGATTCCCCTGCCTGTATAGTTGCCAACCCCTAAAAGGTTATCAACTGTCTCTTGTCGAGCCATTTTAATTGTTACTTCTTGTTTAGGAAATGAATCGGCTTTTATGGTTCCAGACTTTCTGTTGTGCTGTAAATTACTTGTGTTCTTTTAGCCTTTGATGCTCCTCATTAAATTCATGAAGAACTGATGCAGTTTTGTATGTTCGGACAAAACTGCATCAGTTCTTGATGTCTGTTTGTTAGTTTACTGTTGTATAGTTTAAAGATTAAAATTGGTAAATTTATCACCAACTCCCATAAGGATAGACACGCAAAGCCCACTAAAACTATATCAGTTAAATTCAGGAGAACGTCTTACTTGTCTCATCAATCTTTGAGTGAAAATTATAGCGGCAACAGAAATACATCATCTGTGAAAATTTCAAGTGTCTAACTGTCACGGTTCAAGAAATACAGCCTGGTGACAGACGGACGGACGGTAATAGGGTCTCATTTTTACCCTTTCGGGTAGGAAACCGTAAAAATATATCGACTTACCGGAGGCCGTGAAGTCGAATAAGTCGTTTTTAGTATGTTCTGTCTACTGTTATATGGCTTATAGATTAAAGTTGATAAATCGTCGTGTTACCGACTTACCTATTGGAAACAGAGTCTTGATTCGACCATACGCTACGCTACATTTGTTTGGTTATCACCAAGTGGTCTGGAAACTGATTATCTAAAAACCCGATGTCGCCGCTTAACACTAACCTTAACTCTTATGTTTGGTTAAAGTTTGTACTGTTTGAAATGTGGTACGCGGTACCAAATCGTTACGTCATTTTGATTCGTGCCTCGAATAACTTATATGTTTCCGCTTTATCATTCAACTTGACTGTTTTGTATTCATGTTCATTCTAGGTAATTATTATAAATATACAATGACTTCTATGTATAAATATATAATAAAAAATGTTTTAATATGTTTGTTCCTCCTTAACGGTATAACTACTGAACCGATTGGGATGAGACTATAATGGATGAAATTCACAGATTATATTTATGTTTTTATTTATGTTTATCATAAAAAAATCTAGTTTACCGAAGGATTTATGAAAAACCGAAATTCACGAGATTGAAGCCACGGGCCAAAATCTCATAGACTGATATTCGAAATGTCATTATTTTATAATTTTAGCGCAGCGCCCCGCGCGCACTAGACGTGTTGTCGCGCTCAGTGCAAAATAATTCGCCTACCCGCTTGCCTGGACTAACGTACGAGAGATTAGTAATGGCAGTTAAATGTGCCGCATGTGGAAAATTTACTACAAAGGAATCACCGGAGACGACTCCTTGTACTAGATGTAATAGCATATTTCACCTTACGTGCGTCGGTGTGCAGGATAGGAGCAAGATCGCGACTGGATGGACATGCCCGGAATGCCGAGCCAAAGTGCCCAGAAACAATAACGATGATACACCGATCAAGGTTAATACAGAACGGGATTCGTATGTCCTTTCGAGTCGTACGTCCAACAAAGACTCCGCACGCGACAGGGTGACGGACTCCTCGGTGGCCGAAGAGTTAAAAATGTTCCGTGAGGTATTCAAAGAGGAACTTAGTGGTATGCGCAATGAATTGCAGGAGGTCAGGCGCGAGCTGTCTAATGTCTCATCCTCATTACTACTTTGTAATAAGCGAATAGATGACTTGGAATCCAGAGTCACGCGTGTAGAAAACCAGTGTTGCAATCGGATAGATGAACTGGAGATCAGGATTTCCTCCGTAGAAAAACAAACAGCGGACCGAAACCCCACCGACACCGCAGGTCTGGAGGCTACTATTAATAATTTAAAAGCTGAGCTGAACGATCGCGACCAGGAACTTCTACTCAATGACATTGATATTACGGGCATACCGGAGACAAAAGCGGAGAACGTCGTCCATATTGCAACGATAGTGGCTGCAAAACTAGGAGTTACACTCAACGAGAACGACATCGTTCGAGCGGAGCGAGTGGGCCCCGTGCGCGCGAGCCGGGACGACGACGCGTCCACGGGCTCCGCGCCTACACGCCCGATAGTCGTGCGAGTGGCGAGGCGTGCGCTGCGCGACGACCTGTTGCGCGCGGCCCGCGTGCGGAGAGGGGCGACCACCGCCGACATGAGCCTGCCAGGACCGGCGCGCCGCTTCTACGTTAATGAACGCTTGACAAAAAATAATAGGCAGCTATTTAACAAAACGCGAGCGGCAGCTAAAAACTGCAAGTGGAAATTTGTTTGGACGCGTGATGGACGTATTTACGCTAGGAAAACCGAAGGTCAATCTGGAGTTCGGATTAGGACAGAACTGGATATTACTCGTATTTTTGGTTCAGATAGTATCTAATCTTGTTGTAAACCAATTTAGTAGCAAAAGATTCCGTGCGTTAAAGTATTACAGCACAGTTCTGTGTGTAAAATCGAGTAATAATAATGTGTATAGCAAGCTAAAGGATATTATAAATATTTTGCATGTTAGTAATTATATTTTATTTATACGCACTTTGTATGGTTCCCTTCCAGCTTACAATTTTATGAGTAGCAGAATTTCATTTTATAGGCATATTAAATATTTAGACCCCGCAGGGATAATGAATTACTTACCCAGTAGAAAAAAAAGAAGTTCAAATCATACTTTCAAACCATTTATATTAAAAACGATAATGAAACGTTACTGGTATACACTAACCACACTTACTGTATGTTTGTACATCAATGTCTGTAAGCATTTAGTTATATTGATTATATTTGCACGGGTCCTGAGAAACGTTTGAAGCTTGGTTTGTTGAATGCCAGATCACTGAATACGGGGAGGGTGGAACTAGTCGAGTCCATGCTAAAATATGAGCCGGATATCTTAGCGCTGAATGAAACGTGGTTGCGGAGTGAGGACAATACTGCTACACTCAACATACCGGGATACACCTTCAAGCACGCTGCGAGAGCGACAGGTAAAAGAGGTGGCGGTGTTGGTTTTTATATAAGGAAAGGCATTAATGTCAGAACGGTGCAGCAACCACAGACTAACTTAGAACAAATGTGGATAGAGGTCAAAATAAAAGGTATGCATATTGCTATCGGCACCGCTTATCGACCTGAAAGTCAGTTTGTAAATAGTGCCATTGATGAGCTAAGTGAGACACTAAGCGCTCTCTCGACGTATAGCTTTCAATGTTTGCTCACGGACTTTAATGTAAACATGATGGATGACGGCAGCAAAAATGCACAAGAGGTTTTAAGTTTTCTGGAGCAGCAAAACTACACTCAGTTAGTACAAGAACCAACAAGGGTTACTGAAACGACTTCAACTCTATTAGATTTAATTATAACAGATGCTCCCTCGCGCTGCAGAAACATAGAAGTTATACATAATACATGTTTAAGTGACCATGCCTTAGTTATTGCAGAATTTAATTTAAAAAAACCAAAACCACAAATTCAATACGTTAGAAAGAGGTGTTTAGACAAAATAAACGAGGAAATCTTTGCAAAAGATTTAAACGCAATTCCATGGGATGACATTATGTTACTCGATAATGTTAATATGATGGTTGAACAATTTAACAAACACATATTGGAGTTGTTTGACAAGCATGCTCCAATGAAATACTTTAAAATTAACGAGAAGCCACACCCGTGGATAACTGATAATATTAAGGTCATGATGAATTTAAGAGACAGGGCTCTGAAAAAAGCACATAAAGATAAGGAGGAGTCTAAATGGACATATTATAAGTCCCTAAAAAATTTCACAAATGCTAGCATAAAAAGAGAACAAACTGCCTATTTCACATTCTATGTCAACAATAATTCAAAATTTCCTGCTAAAATGTGGTATCATTTTAAAAAGATTTCTCCGTTTGGCTGTAGCAGCCAATCTTGCTTACCTGAGCACCTAAAGAAACCCGATAAGATAAATGATCATTTTTCAACATTGCCTGGTAGCAGTTTAGTCCCGCCAGAAACTATAAATACATTTAAAGAAAATAGGTGCACAGACACCGTTTTCTCTATTCAGTTGTGCTCGCAAAATGATGTACTAAAGATAATTAAAGGCATAGCAACTAACTCGGCAGGGCATGACAATATCTCGATTAGAATGCTAAAACTTACTCTAACTCGTACCCTGCCAATCATCACGTACATCTTAAACACATCTATTTCTAACAATACTTTCCCAGATTTATGGAAACTAGCCAAGGTAATACCCTTACCAAAAGCCTCAAATATTACAGAACTCAAGGACCTAAGACCAATAAGCATACTTCCGGCTATGTCAAAGATCATAGAGAAACTAGTTTGTAGTCAACTTTCGGCATATTTAGAGAAAAATAACTTGCTTCCAGCTGTACAGTCAGGATTTAGAAAAGGGCATGGTACGGCAACTGCACTAACGATGGTCACAGATGACATCATAGCAGCATCAGATAGAGGGGATGGCACAATTTTATTACTGTTAGATTTTTCTAGAGCGTTTGACTGCATAGACGTCGAATTGATGCTGGCAAAATTGCAATATTATGGAGTTGATGCAAACGCGTGCAGCTGGTTTAGTTCATTTCTAAGTAGCAGGAAACAATATGTGGCAATTGATTCAGAGGGGAAGTCACCACTTGTGTCGAAAATCACTGTTGTTCCACGAGGAACGCCACAAGGTTCCAGCCTTAGTCCTTTATTATTTATCATTTACACGGCAGATGTAATACAAAATATAAAGCACTGCAAAACTCATTTATACGCAGATGATACTCAAATCTACTACCATTTTAATCCAAAATGTACCAAAGAAGCGGTAGAACTGTTAAATCAGGACTTAGCCTCCATCGCAAAGTGGTCTGAAGGAAATAGGCTTGCTCTCAATGCAAAAAAGACCAAATTTATGGTCCTAGGCAGTAAACATCAGAGAGCTGACATAAAGGCAAGAAACCCAGATATCAAAATAAATAGCGAGCCCGTAGAAAGAGTAGCTGTGGCTAAGAACTTGGGACTATACATGGATGAAGATCTTAGATTCGTAGAACACCTCAACATAAAGATTAGGAACGCATTCTACAAGCTCAAAGTATTATACGGAATTAGGAGGTATTTGACTGAGAAAGTTCGTAGGTTACTAGTTGACTCACTTATATTGTCAGCCTTTAATTACTGCGACACTATATACGGACCCAGACTATTAAGAAAAACAGAAAGAGCTGTACAGCGCATACAGAATGCATGCATCAGATTTTGTTTTGACGTTCCGAGGTGGAGCCATATAACGCCGATTATTAACAACCATAAAATCCTAAACATGAAGTCGCGTAGGAACTTACATTTAGCAATGATGACATATAGAATAATACTTAATAAAAGACCACCGTACCTTTATGATAGACTCCGCTGGCGAAAGGAAAGAACCACAACACGACCGCAGCAGAAAAGAAAAATTGCCATTCCGACCCATAAAAAAGCAGGGTTCAGGGGCTGCTTCCGATTCGCTGCGGCAAAAATTTGGAATGATCTGCCACCCCCTCTCCGGGAATGGAATAAGCCAAATAGTGAGATCACATTTAAAAGTAAATTGAAAATCTTCTTCTTAAATCTCCAAGTTGAGGCAGTTAAATTAATCTACATATTAACAAAATAGAATAAATAAAAATTACAAAATTAGTGTTACTCATCTCTATGAGGTTAATTTTAATGGTTAGTTTGTTTGTTTTTAACTGTTTTTCTTTTTTTTTTTTCACCTTTTATGTGTCTTGTCAGTAATATGGAATAAGCTGGAATGGGACATCATAGTAATTGGGTATAAGTTATTATATTATGAGACGCAACGGGCGCGGTGCAATTTGTGACTGGAGCAAACTGAAAATCAGCGCTGTGCATTGGTTCCAATGCTTAGCATAGCTGAGTTTGCAACCTGTTGCCCTTTTGCTAGATTATTTTAGTTAATATTATTTAAGCATTTCATTTTATTTATTATTGTATAAGTATTTTTTAACATAGTTTTATATACATTGTAACCATGTCTAGCAATAAGAAGAGGCAATAAAGTTATTTATTTATTTATTATTTTATTTTACATATTTTACATATTATCAAAATTTCATTATTTTATAATTTTTCCTGTATTTGTCATTTCAGACTAGGCCTCTATCCATTTGTTTCATATGCGCATCTCTTTTCCTGATATATAAATAATTCGTTTTTCGACCTGTTCTATGCTAGATCCCTTTAGCGTAATATATTTGACTTCTGTGCAGTATTTCAGTTTATTGGGTCAACATGTTACAGCTTGACGGTGTTTAGTCAGTGAGTCCTTTTCATTCGTCAGCATTTGTCCACAGGATGGATCAGGATGGCAGCCTGAACATCAGTTACGATGAGTGGCGGGACTACCTCCTGCTGGCGCCGGCGACGGACATTCATGCGCTCATACACTTTTGGCGGCACTCCACTGTAAGTAACGTTTTCCTTATTATTTTCCCCAACTAGGGTAAAACTAAAACCAAATATAATCCAATGGTGTATGCGTCTGACTCCTTCTTAGGATCAGGGGCCATAACACCATGCAGCAGTAATGCTGCAGTACTTAAGTACTAGATTAAGGTGTACTGAACCTTATGAGACCAAAAGTTTCTAATTTGGTAAATGTTTGGGGTGGTAAAAACCTCAGTAAAAACGTTATCGCCCAAAGTCATATTTCAAGAATAAAATGTAGGCCCAGCACTGGACTTGCAACTCTATCTATACGGGCATAGATAGCATTTTTGAATACACCTATTAGCGTCGCGCTAAGGCACTAGACAATACAACCACTGTAGTTCTCTCCCACGCACCTCTGACTTTCCGGAGGCTTGTATGACCACTTATTATTTAGCAAAAACGAAAAATATCTAAATCTCTATTTGAGAGCTCTCCATTGTGTTCTTAAAGCTGTGAAGCCTGCAAACCCGTTAAGCCAATTGAAGCCAACATAAGTGCCATGCAAGTGTAGGAGATATGTACGACTAAAGCCGGATTTAGTACGGTTTAAATCTGAGTGTTAGCCTTCATAAAGATTAAAGCTTACTTTGTGTGGGAACATGTAGACGTTACGCCGGTGTATGACGGAATTGCACGCTCGTGTGAAACTTCAATGTCAATGCGAAAGGCTTCACTTTAAACCGTTGATACTGGGCAGATCTCTCTCTGGGGACGTATACCACGTTCGACGTATCTCTAAAAGCAGTTTTTGAAATTTTGATACAATGTTTGTATGAAAATATTAAAACAGTACTGCAGCATTACTGCTTTAGGAGATGGTGATACGGCCCAGGTATCGTAGTTGCTGTCCCAGATCTAAATGTCTCCGAAAACAGGTGACCCTTGCATGCACTAAAAAACATCCGCGCTGGTAAATCTCTGTAGGAATTGAACGCCGCCGCCGAATCAGTCGTGAGGATATTTTATTAATCGGATATTACCCTACTTTTTCATTTGATGAAATTATTACTTTATTATAAACTAGTATAAAAATAATGACGTCCACTGAAAATAATAATAAAATCCAACAAAGATTTACAAAGTTACAGGCATTTAAATTTTGGAGTGGGAGACATATTTAAATGCTTATTGTTATTTGAGTTTTCAGCCAAAGGCATTTAGTAAAAACTAGTTTTATAACTAGGGAAAACGCGTTCTAACGAAATACGGCTTTTCACAATTACATGTAGGTGTTATAAGCCGACAATCCGACAGCCGCTCAGTTACGCTCAGTGGAGTTCTCAAGTTGACCCCGACATTCAAAAGTTTGTTATCAAATTATTATGATTACTTTTGTATGACTTCTCGGTGGCTCATCGATCACCTTATCGTTGCTTTGAACACGGTTGGAATTTGGATAAATGTCTCGGATTTACTGAAACTGGACTATTGTTCAGTTTTTTATATATCAGGACATTACACACATCGCAATCTAGCCCCAAAGTTAGCTATAGCTTGTGCTATGGGTACTAGATAACTGATAAATATATATACATAATAATATACATAAATATAATATATTGAAAAACACCCAGACACTGGAAAACATTCATATACTCATCACACAAATATTTACCAGTAGTGGGAATCGAACCCACGACCTCCGACGCAGACGGCAGGGACGCTACCGCTACGCCATTCGGTCGTCAAAAAAGTTAAGTTCACGTCATCATCATGATAATCATAATAACTAACTAACGTAGCTTGTGCAACTATGCATTATGGATCTCTTCGGCAGCTGAAGAAGTTATCGTATTCTTAGCATCGAACCGGGTACGTTTTTACCGGTAGGATGGTAACTGGCCGCGGCCGAAACCTTCCACTGGTCTGAGCCAATTTAAAAATAGTAAAATTCCAAACTGGCCCACTAAGTAAATCAAACCCTCGCATTACTGCGTTGGTGTTTCATATCCGGAATTTAATTTTGTATACAAAAAGTTATTTTTTTTAATGCACTGCATCCGAAATCAAAGTTATATAATAGGCAAATAAACAAGAAGTACAACTTGTTTATTTGCCTATAACTTTGATTGCGGATGTTTATTAAAAAATAATAATCGAGACCGTAATCTATAAAAAATAAAGTTTGGATTTGAGTAATTTTGGTACGGGATTCCACGTATCTGTGGTCATTATCCTTTTACTCGAAGCTCGCAAATCATACAATTCAAATCGTTCTAATAATATCGTTCTCCTACGTACGTAGTAATAGTTGTTGCGTTCTATTGACTGATGACACTACGAACACAATTGAATCACGCGAGCAAATTGCGAATCAGTACAAACGTGCTCTAATGGGCAGATTACCGACAGATCACCCTAACAACTTGTATATTGACAGTGAAGAATATATACTCGTACGAGATTGACCTCGTTATTGCGAAACAGGGATGACAGAAAGTAGTGTTCCTCCTTTTCAATTTTATTTTCTAACTTGCTGACCAGGCAAACGTTGTTTTGCCTTTAGGGATATAAAAAATAGCTTACGACCTACTCACAGATTTACCGAACATACACAAAAATTTCATAGCAATCGGTCCAGCTGTTTCGGGCGAGTTTGGTAACGAAAATTGGCACGAGAATTTTATGTATTACAACCTACTCTCATACCTACCGAGCGTACACAGAAAATTTCATAATAATCGGTCGAGCTGTTTCGAAGGTGTTTGGTGACGAACACGAGAATTTTATATATTAGGAGATTTTGATGGTCATTGTTTATCAACTACACCAACAGTAAACTAATATTATAAAGGCGAAAGTTTGTATGTATGTGTATGATTGCTACTATATTGCTATACATATTCTGTTGAAATTCGGAATAAAGGTAAATTAGCTTTTTGCCATCCCGACAGGTTATTTTCGCTTCTCGCTGGATTTCGGGCCTCGGGCAACAGCTATTCATTGCCGTCAGGAGACACGGAGGGGTTATGTGGGGCTTGCACCCACTAAAACCTGTGCTTTGCCACGACGGACCTCGTTGGCGGGAGTACGGGATTCACTTGCGTATTCACCGCGCTCCCGCCAGGCCTCGACCCGCCACCGAATCGGCAGGTCCCGCCGCTGCTGCCGCCAGCCTGGCCGCTGCCGACCCTCCTAGGAGGCGCGTCCCGAACAGGTCGCGCCACCACCTCGGCCTGTCGGTGGAATTCGGGTGACGGACGCCAGAACCCCTTACGTACGTCACCCGCAGACCGGCACCGGTCGCCTAAGGAAGGTGTTCGCGCCCCAGCAACCGGCGCGTCTCCTGCGAGAGGGATGTGCCGCCGTAAATATCCCTCTCGACGAGCGTTCCCGCCCACTTCGGTGATTTTTTTACGAGGTTGTCTTCCTCGTAGTGCCCCGAAGGGACTTGTGGGCGTTTCCGCCCCCGCCTGTAATTTTTTAATGAGGTTTTCTTCCTCCTCCGGGGTTGGTGCGCTTCGACACTGTGCCCTCTGCTGGGACTCAGAGGGCACGCGAAGAAACGTCACCTATCCGCCGGGCCAAGCTATTCGCCGTCGGTTATCAACCGACGTTACCAGGGAGCACCGGCCCGTGCGCTACAGAGGGGCACCGTAGCACTCGGGCACTCGTGGAGGTTGCTTGGCGGAGCCCCCCAACGGAGTAACGTGCCTTGGTGTTTTCTATTTCATTTTTCCTACTGTTTCATGTTTGATGAATTGGAACGTCCTTCATATCAAAGTAATTGCAAAAAAAAACTAGGTAAGCATCGTTGGTTTTACTTGAATCTCTCAATTTTTTCTTTGATTAGTTGAAGACTGGTAATCGCCATTATTTCACAAAACAATATAATTTGACTTTTACTTGACTTGCACAAGAATACTGCTAAAGTATCTTGCGATTATTATAAAAAAGTTTTTCGAGTTTGACAATGATGAAAATATAAAATTATATATAACGCTCGTTCATAGTGTATAATGACTAATTTTTAAACGAACGCAGGCACACACCTCTGATGTTTTGTTTATTTGAGGCAACTATAGATATATCAATCCAGATGACGCGCCTCACTCCGCAAATGGATACGAATCGAATGAAACATAAGCGATTTTGACAGAGTGGGGCCCGTCTTCGTGGATTGAAATATCTATACATCGCATCTCTCCATTCTCATGATTATTAATAATTGAAATATGGAAATTTTTAAGGAACTCAAGCCGAGAGCATTATGATATTTTTAATTTAAACTTTAACGGCGTAGACGTTGATTTAAGAGATTTTTAATGACTTGCAGTCTAAAAATTATAAAGACAATTACTTTTAAATTTAAACGTCATGTATTCTCCAAAATGCCCATTTGTTTAAATATAATTGAAACTACAATGGATGTCATTGTAATTTTTGTTTTAATATACATCGTTAATAATAATTTCTATAAACGCCCAGAACGTATTTTTGATAACTGGATTAGTTTTTTTATAAATTAGGTAAAACGTCGTTACATTATATTCTTCCGCAACGCTGCATGTCGCACCCACCAATGTATTCGTTAGTGAGAAGGACAACAATTAATTTAGTATATCCTCTTAAGTAATCCAGTTTTTGTCTAGCCCTAGCATGGACATTGCCAGGAGCGATATTAGTTTACAACTCAACAATTGCCGAGTGCGATGAATCAAATCAGCGGGCGCGGTTGTGGGCGGGACTCTTACGCGATCTCCGGTACGTCATAGCGATTCTATAGAGTACATATTATTGTTATAAGTATTTATTGTACAGGAGACCTCTGCAATGCTAGTAACTCTTGTACCTACAATGTAATACATTTACAACATTTTTATGTAGTATATATTCTAAGATCTCATTGCAGAATTAATGCGCTCATTGCGTACATGCTAAATACAAGCAAATTTTCACGCATATTTATGATTAAGACACTAGAAAATAACATATACCATGTATAGAGGCCAAGAAGTAATAGGAGGCATCCTGTCAAAATTTGGCCGCAATAAATTTTTTTTTTTGGTAATTGTTTACGAATAAACCGGAAATAATAATCGCGGAATAAGATGCATAATCGCCCAACACGGGCTTGACAAGGGAGTCCTTAAAATTCCAAAACGATCGATTTCTGGTATAGCTTCAACTACTCTAAATACTCGAACCCCAGTACGCAACAATATTTAACGTGGAGTAAAACAGAATATGGCTGGAAATATCTCTCGTTGTATCTACGAGGTGTCTCTCGACTCTAACACAATGAGTCCCTCGCCTGTGGAAAATCTCCGCAGGTAGAGATTGAACGACGTAGTCAAATAAGTCTGGAGCCAATTATTTATTTATTGTATCGGATGATGTGCCTACGGTATAGTGCAACAGATTTTTTAAACCGAAGTCTGCAAAAAACGACAAGTTTATCGATTCTTGTAAAACATCCGCACACACAAAAGCATCTTGCCACTCTCAAAAACGATATTAACTGGAACTTCCTTGCTGGGACGTGGAGAAACAAAAAGAATTTCTAATACCTTGATAATTAAAACCACTAACATAAGTAGGTTATACGGTAGGTTCTTTAGCGAATATTATGTTACCTGTAATGCAAAGAGTTCAGTCCAATGCGAAGTTAAACGATTATTATAAGCATGCACGACAGTTTATCAGTAGAGAAATTTCACATTAGAAAAGATGCTCCGTAAATACAGTAGCCTAATACATATAGTAGTTCACTTTTTCACCACGACTGCTCTTTTTTTGGAGAGATGTAAATATGTACTGATATGTACTTATTCGCCCGTGAAGAGAAAACTGCATATAATATTACCTTATTGCTTCTGTGTAGGTATACGGAGCAGTATGGAGAAAGAGTACCTACAGATAGCTATAGTTAAGTACATGAGGGCGGCTTACAGTAGACAACTCTAACAAAAACTTTAATGTACGGTGCTGCGCTGTGGGGCCTGGGGCTTCGCACAACGCAGCTTGCTTCGGTGCATCTCGCAATCGTGGAAAATTTTCCTATGAGTGTCTGAGTGACTTTGTCAATTACGTTATTTTCCATTTCATATTGTTTATTTTTTAGCTGTTCCGGCAAAAGTTGTTTAGCCATATCAATTATTTCTCACTTCGGCTTATGAAAAGTATTTTACGTCCTATTTTCAGAGCTCGGTAGCTCTGATATATACATAAAAAAAATCATAAAAATCGTATAGTCGTTTCGGAGGAGCTTTGTTACTTGAAACACTGTGACACGAAAATTTTACATATTACAAAGTTATTTACTCGCATTATTCATTAATACTTTTCTACTACTGAGTTTAATAGTTTGGCGTTAGGCATATTTAGGCCTGGGGGGCTCGCCAAGCAACCTCCACGAGTGCCCGAGTGCTACGGTGCCTCTCTGTAGCGCACGGGCCGGTGCTCCCTGGTAACGTCGGTTGATAACCGACGGCGAATAGCTTGGCCCGGTGGATAGGTGACGTTTCTTCGCGTGTCCCTCTGGGCCCCAGCAGAGGGCACAGTGTCGAAACGTCTACACCAACCCCGGAGGAGGAAGAAAACCTCATTAAAAAATTACAGGCGGGGGTGGAAACGCCCACAAGTCCCTTCGGGGCACTACGAGGAAGACAACCTCGTAAAAAAATCACCGAAGTGGGCGGGAACGCTCGTCGAGAGGGACAATTACTGTGGCACATCCCTCTCGCAGGAGACGCACCGGTTGCTGGAGGACGAACACCTTTCTTCGGCTTCCGGGTGCGCCGGCCTGCGGGTGACGGACGTAAGGGGCTATGGCGTCCGTTACCCGAACTACATCAACAGGCCGAGGAGGTGGCGCGCCCTGTTCAGAACGCGCCTCCCAGGAGGAGCCGGCGGCTCAGCGTGCCGGCAGCAGCGACGGGACCTGCCGCTCAGGTGGCGGGTCGGGGCCTGGCGGGAGCGCGGTGAATACGCAAGTGAATCCCGTACTCCCGCCAACGAGGTCCGTCGTGGCAAGGGACAGGTTTTAGTGGGTGCAAGCCCCACATAACCCCTCCGTTTCCCCTGACGGAGGGGTATGCGTTAGGCATTTCCTGTCGATAAAAAATTGGTTGCCTGTAAAGTCGGTTTACTGACGATAGTTGAACGTGACAACGTCTTCTTTGTCGCTCGTTCCGCGCTCGCGAGGTAACGCCGGTAACGCCGCATGAGCGAGGTAACGCCGGATGAGTCATGTTTTTTCGTGCGTGCAACCGGCTCTATCGATTTATAAGACGTTGTCACGTCAAAATAAATTGGTTGCCTGTAAAGTCGGTTTACTGACGATAGTTGAACGTGACAACGTCTTCTTTGTCGCTCGTTCCGCGCTCGCGAGATAATGCCGGTAACGCCGCATGAGCGAGGTAACGCCGGTAACGCCGGATGAGTCATGTTTTTTCGTGCGTGCAACCGGCTCTATCGATTTATAAGACGTCACGTCAAAAAAAAAAAAAGGCATATTTAGGCCTATGTGAAAGAGTAAGTGTTTTGACGTGACAACGTCTTATAAATCGATAGAGCCGGTTGCACGCACGAAAAAACATGACTCATCCGGCGTTACCTCGCGCATGCTGCGTTACCGGCGTTACCTCGCGAGCGCGGAACGAGCGACAAAGAAGACGTTGTCACGTTCAACTATCGTCAGTAAACCGACTTTACAGGCAACCAATTTTTTTTTTCATTTTTCATCACAAAAGAACCCACGATTCCTATTGAAAGAAATTTGAATGTAAAAAAGCCAAAAAATAAATGTAGTGGTTTTATGATTTTATCCTGGCATGTGCAAAGAAAAATCTTGCAGAAACCTAGTACAACATTGTTTTATTTTTATTTAATTTACAAAGTTTTATTGCCACACGAATAAATTGTTATTTGTTGTCGCTATGAAACAAAACGCTCGTATATGTACCTAGTCTGGCCATAAATACTGTTACATAAAAACTTTTCTTTTTTCAGCTGTTTAATTATTTTGAATTTGGAACACGTATATTATTTTAAAAACTTCTTTCGATTTCGCGCCGTTTCACATACTTTTTCGTGTTCATTATCAAATTACAATATGGAATGGGGTGTTAAAGAAAATAGGATTGCAGTGATCGCCTTGCACAAAGTGGGTATGGAGCCGTCGGTCATATTCCAGACACTTCAAAAGCTTGGTATCAGCCGTATGTTCGTATATCGTACAATCAACAGATACAACAACAATTCGTCTGTCGAAGACCAGAAAAGATCGGGGCGGCCGCGTGCTGTTAGAACTACAAAGGCTGTTAATGCTGTTAAAGCCAGAATTCGTCGAAACCCCATTAGAAAGCAAAAAATCTTATCGCGAGAAATGAAGATTCCCGCTAGGACTCTATCGCGTTAATACGCGATAGAGTCCTATAAATCTATATATAATATATCCTTGTTTTATAATTAAAACAAGACCTGAAGCTCGGTGCTTATCGTCGATATACAGGTCATGTCCTAAATCAATCTTTATAATTAAAGAGAGTGGAACGATCAAAACGCCTTCTGTCGCGATACGCAGGTGAAAGGCACAGAAATATCCTCTTTACCGATGAAAAAATTTTCACGATTGAAGAACACTACAATAAGCAAAACGATAAAGTGTACGCTCACAGTTCTAAAGAAGCTGCTCAAGTGGTCGGGAAGGTACAACGTGGTCATCATCCTGCGTCAGTGATGGTTTGGTGGGGCGTGTCTTATCAAGGAGTCACAAAACTGCATTTTCGTGAAAAAGGAGTGAAAACTTCAGCTAAAGTATATCAAGATACAGTCTTGGATCATGTTGTGAAACCTCTCAGCAATACTTTTTTTAAAAATATACCGTGGACTTTCCAACAGGACTCTGCACCTGGTCACAAGGCACGAACTACCCAAGCCTGGCTTGAAACCAATGTTCCGGACTTTATAAGAGCTGAAGACTGGCCCTCATCTAGCCCAGACCTCAACCCCTTAGACTTTAAATTATGGTCAGTTTTAGAGGACATGGCCTGCTCTATACGACACGGCGACATTGAGTCTCTTAAAAAATCTTTGGAACAAGCAGTGGCAAAATTTCCCTTGGAAACAGTGCGTAAATCCATAGATTCGTGGCCAAACAGATTAAAGGCCTGTATAAAAGCCAAAGGTGGCCATTTCGAATAGATTTTTTTTTTATTTATTGCTGAGACTTTAATAAATTTGTAGGTATAAATTTTATTAATATTACATTACTTCATTTAAAAAAAAAAGCATTTTCATTTGTAACAGAACTTATGGCTGGACTAGTTATATATACGATTTTCCGCCGAGCCCCTTTGAACTTGTCTGGTAGCCTTGACGCACATCTCTTTATCAAATGCCACGGCTTTCCGATTGCGCGATAACTATGCGAAATATCCAGTCTTGTAGATTTTCGATGACGAGGTATGGGTGTCTGCCGGTAGCCACTTACAACCGTTTCGAAGCGGATCTCGTGTCGGGCGAACAGTCGACATTCACTCGAGACATTCTATAATCTATAGTTAGTGACAGAGCGTGCGCTGGTGCGAATATACGCGTCCGTTACGTCGCGCCTCGCCATTCGCGCTTCGAAAAGTTGCCCACGTTTCACTGTAGTATTATTCCTTTGATCTGATAGTGTAGTGTAGTTCCAAAAAAAAGAAATTCGTCTGTGATTTAATTTTAAGTTTTGATAAATATAATTTATTGATATAGTTGCTAAGTAATACAATCAAAATGTCTATCGAGTTGGAAGAAACAGCGGTTTCCACCGGCGATGTCTTCGAAGATTTTCTGCACGTGTTTCGCCGCTGTTTGGCAAAGGTAATTGCTATGTGATTCCGGGTTATCATGCCCAGATTTACTATTAGCTGCTGGTGGCCTAGTTACTTTTTATTAGTTCAAGACTTCAGTCACATCTCGCTCGTCTTGTTCTGTTATCGTTATAAAAATGGATGAATATTGCAGCGACATCGTCGAATGGATACTCAAGGTAATTTTTGCTGACTGAACTTCACATATTTGTAATTGAACGATTTATATAATCCATATAATGTGGATTGGACCGCTTTCAAGTCACTTTTTGCTTTATTTATTAGTGGAATTTGTGTTCATTAAAATCTACCCTCTTTATTTTAAATTATGAAAAATGCAGATTTAGAACTACATTTTAACTCTTTTTTGTTTGTCGTTTGTACACGAATACTTGCTTGTTGCTATGGCATTTGTAACATCTGTAACGCTCGCGTTCGACAGGTTGAATTGAATACGTAATTCGAAATACGTAACTAATTCACAATATAGGTAATTCGGCTTCGCTCGTAATAACCGTCGATGCCGAAGTCGTTCCAGCTGATGGACGCTGCTGGACATAGGTCTTCAAACAATGCCGTCAGTTCACTTGGGGTCCGCCAATAAGTTCCTGAATGCGTGGCCGTCATTCTCTTTGAAACACCAACGTCCATCAGCTCCAAAAAATATGGCTGAGTGAATAATTAAAAATCTGGAAAAGTCTAAATCCATTTGTAACAATTCAAGAATTTACTAAGTTCCTTTTGAACAACGAATGATTTTTGTTAGGTTTTTTAACAATCCGAGCACTTATAAAGTTAAAGAAGCAAGCTCTCGCCATGCTTTATTCTTCAGTTATATGGAGTGCTACGCAAAGTCATTAACATTGGGTCAACTTTCGGATTTTCTGTTCTTTATCATCATTATCATTTTCTACACAGTGAAAACGTCGGGAATTTTAAACTAGAAATCATGGAATGACACTGATTGGAGTAAATTTTATAAATTTTGATCTACCTCTATTTGCTCTCCGATATAGTAGTTCCTACTAAGTTATAGTATCGTTAAGTACAGGATGAAGAAAGTAGGAGTTGTGCAAACCTACGCTGTGACGTCAAACTGTTGAAATATTAATATTAATAAGGACTACATGCCTATACTTTTCTGTAGGTCATCATCATCATCATCATCCGAGACCTGCTCCCATTTATTTGGGGTCGGCCTTCCTTATCCTCCTCTTCCATTCAGCACGATTTTGTGCCAGGTCTTTATTTAATCGAGCATTTTTGAGGTCTTTTTCGACCGTTGTCAGCCAAGTGGCAGGTGGTCTTCCACGCGAGCGTTTCGTCACTGGCAAGTCGAGGGCAAGCTTCACCATATGGTCGTCAGGGCGTCTTTGTATATGGCCATACCACCGCAATCGCCTCTCTGTAACTTTCTCATCTATCGGGGCAACTTTAAAACTACCTCTGATGTACTCATTTCGGATTTTGTCTAATAGTGTGACACCCGCAGACCATCGCAGCATTCGCATTTCGGTCGTGTGCAATTTATTTAAGTGTTGTTTGTTGGTAGCCCAACATTCTGCTCCATAGAGTACAGCGGGCCTTATGGCTGTCTTGTACAGATGTCCCTTTACTTTAAGGGGCATTTTTCTATCGCACATTACGCCTGTAAGTTGTCGCCACTTCATCCATCCAGTTGTGGTTCTGTGAGTAACATCGTTGTCAATTTTGCCATCATTGGTAAGTATTGAGCCGAGATATTTAAATTGCTTCACTGTAGGTATAGCTGTATTCCCTATTGAGATCTGGATAATATCAGGGTTTGTGATGCCATCAAACACGCACGACATTTGTTCTGTTTTACTTCTGCTGATTTTCAGACCGTTCGTTTCGAGTGCCTCTATCCATGAATTGAAGTTCAGCTGCAGCTCTTGTACGCTGTCCGAAATCAGTACAACATCATCTGCATAAAGGATATTCCATGGCAGGGGTTTTGGCTATGTTGCGTGAGGTAGTTCATTACGGTGTTAAAGAGCAATGGGCTGAGTGTAGAGCCTTGATGAACCCCGACTTTAATTTCAAACGTTTCACCTGTGCCTGCCGGGCAAAGAACTTGTGTTGTGACTGCATTGTACATGTCTTTTATAAAATGTATGTAGCACTCTGGTACTAGTTGCTGCCTAAGTGCTTCCCATATTAGGTCACGGGGGACATGATCGAATGCCTTTTCTAGGTCTATAAAGATCATATATAGGTTGGTCTTATTTGTTTTGGCCTTTTCCAGCATTATCCGAACCGTCTGAATAGCATCCGAGGAACTTCTGTCCGACACAAAGCCGCATTGATTTTGCGTTAGTGTTATAATGTGTTTTAGTCTATTATTAAGTATTCTTTCCCAAATTTTTAAAGTGTGGGACATTAGTTTTATAGCCCTGTAACTACTGCAATCCCTAACATCTCCTTTTCCTTTATAAAATGGTATTAGGAAGCTATTTCGCCAGGAGTTAGGTATAGGGTATCCCTGTATCAATTTTTGAAATAGTGTGTGCAGCCAAGCTATTCCATGATCTCCCAGGCGCTTCCAAACTTCTGCTGGTATCTCATCTGGCCCTGGGGCTTTGTTATTTTTCATTTGCTGTACTGCTCTTTTAATTTCTTCTGGAGCAATGTCCAGGGGCGGCCCATTTACTGCTTCCGGCTTACTATTTTCGAGATTCCTTGGATGGGATATATTTAGGAGGTGTTGGTAATATTCTGTCCATCTACGTTTAATGTCCTCATGTTTTGTTAATAATGTGCCGTTGTTATTATTTATGTATTTAACTGTTGATATGTCTGTTGTGTTATTATAACGTGATTTTGCTATTTTATGTATATCTAATTCTGATTTGGCTGACTCTAAGTTTTGATAAAATTCTGCGTTACTTTCTGCTATTGATATTGCCACCTGACGCTTCGCTTGCTTTTTAATATGCTTATAGTTTTCTAGGTCAACGTTATCTTTGGTTAACTGCCATCGTTTGAAAGCTTCCTTTTTTGCTGTTACTGCCTCTTTCACTTCTTTGTTCCACCATTTAGTTTCTTTGTGAGGCCCTTTTTTGTTCCTCGTTCATGAAATTAAACTGCTTAATTTACTGGAACTTTGGTTTATTTAAAGAAAAACTTATTTTACAACGAGGAATACATTGTGAACTAAAAAAAAAACGCGGTAAAAGAGAGTTGACACTTGTTTGACATTTGACAGATTCCATTGATTAGGTATAACATCGACAATTTTATCCACAGACAATAATTTCTATTTCAATACCCCCACTAAATTATTGCCTCTATTAGGCGAATAAGCTTATACAAACAAAAGTTAAAAAATTATTTTACAAATGCCAATCCTATCTCTTAAGTATTTAAACCTATCCCTTGACAATCCTTTTGTAAACAAATCAGCAAGTTGTTCCTTTGTACATACATAATTTAAATCTATTTCCTGTTCCTGAAACTTCTCTTTTACAAATTTATACTTAATATCTATATGTTTACAGCGTTTATGGAAATCTACATTTTTAATAACAGAAATTGCACTTTGATTATCAATATTTAAATAGACAGATTCCTGATTAAATATATCTAAATCTAATAACAGTCTTTTTATCCACAACGCTTCTTTTGTAGCAGCACATGCAGCCATAAATTCAGCCTCTGTGGTAGATAGGGCAATACTTTGCTGTCGCTGACTCGCCCAGGTGATTGCTGCACCATTTTTAATGAAGACATACCCAGTCGTGGATTTCCTGGTTTCAGTGTCTTTTGCATAATCAGCATCACTGTAGCCCTCAACAATGTTTTGAGTTGCTGCTGAATAACGGAGACCATAGTCTTGAGTTTCCTTTAGATATTTAAGTATCTTCTTGACAGCATTCCAGTGAGTATTGTCAAAGCTATCCAAGTACCGACTCACTAAGCTGACAGCATACATAATATCAGGTCTACTCACTATAGCCAAATGCATGAGAGACCCTACTGCTTCTCTGTATGGTATTCTGCGGTCAGGTTCTGACTTGCTCTTCTCCAGCGTAGTATGAGGATCGACGGGAATGCTGCTGCTATTTGCGTTGCTCATGTTGAATTTAAATAGCAGCTTTTCAATATACTTTTGTTGATGAATAAATATATGATCATCATACCTTTCTATTTGTAAACCTACAAAATTCACTGGTTTGCAGGTTTTTATTTGAAAATTTTGTTTAAGATCCTGTATTATCTTTTCTAAAATAGATTCATCCTTTGAAATAACTAATCCATCATCAACATACAGTAATAAGTACACTTTAGTGTTATTAAATTGACCTGTATAAACACATTTATCAGAGTGACTATTTTCTAAGCCAAATTTCTTTAATACAGAGTCAAATTTCTGGTTCCAACATCGTGGCGCCTGTTTCAAACCATATAGGGATCTATTTAATTTACAAACAAAGTTTTCTGGTGCTTCTAGTCCTTCTGGAGGTGTCATATAAATATTCTCTGATATATCTCCATAGAGAAATGCAGTTTTCACATCAAATTGTACCATCTTTAGATTTTGTTGACATACTTCAGAAAGTAATATTCTAACTGAATCATATCTCACAGTTGGTGAAAATGTCTCATTGTAATCAATTTGATAACTTTGTGAACAGCCCTTAGCACATAGCCTAGACTTAAAAAGAGGACCCGATAGCTCGTCTTTAATACGGAAGACCCACTTACAGCCAATTATCTTCTTTCCTGGTGGTTTCTCCACTAACTGCCAAGTCTGGTTTTGTTCATGTGCTTTCAATTCTTCTTGAATCGACTGTTTCCATTTCTCTTTATCTGCCGAGGAGATTGCTTCGTGATAGGTTTGCGGCAGGGCCAGATGTTCCAGATCTCCACCTTGACAAAGGTATGTATTAGTATTTTGTTTTATATTAT
Organism: Coenonympha arcania; assembly: GCA_036785405.1. Taxonomy (NCBI): domain Eukaryota; kingdom Metazoa; phylum Arthropoda; class Insecta; order Lepidoptera; family Nymphalidae; genus Coenonympha; species Coenonympha arcania. The sequence continues at coordinate 11,374,602 of CM072082.1, forward strand.
TTTTATTTCTAGGTCTTAAGGTAATATTTTTATAACTTAATGATGAATCAACTTCTTTTTCAGGAATATACACAGACCCTCCATCGTCGGAATAAAAGGATTCATCAGTTGAGGTAGCCGTAGCATCTAACTCTTTAGGAGTTTGGTGACTCTCTGTCTGTGAGCTGGTAGTTACTGCCTGCTCATTGCTACTTTCCGTCAAGGGTACCATCACATAACTTCTTTTTATCGAATTTTCAAGAAAAACAACATCTCTACTGATTACTATTTTCTTAGTTTTAGGATCAATCAGTCTATATCCTTTTGTAGTATCACAGTATCCAATAAAAATCATTTTACTTGCCTTAGGATCCAGTTTCTGATGTTTCTGCTTGGGTGTGTGAACCATAGCTTCACAACCAAAAATTTTGATATGACTTAAATTAGGCTTCTTCCCGGACCATAGCTCCTCAGGCGTTGCATACGACAGTGCACGTGTGGGACATCTATTTGTTATGTAGGCTGCTGTAGCTACTGCCTCAGCCCAATACTGCTTCTGGTATAATCATCCGTGAAAGTGAGGAAATAGCGAGCTCCGCCTAGTGATTTCATCTCCAGCGGCCCACAGACGTCAGAATGTATTAATTCCAGGGGTTGTTTTGCTCTGGAACCCTCAGTGGGAAACGGCAGCCGAGACTGTTTTCCCTTCTGGCAGCATTCACAGATAATACTGTCTTTATTTTTAAAAGCCTTCACACCTTCAGCGCAGTCTGTTAGTTTATTTAAATCTCCAAAATTTAAATGTGCCATTCTTTGATGCCATAGGTAACGATCAGACTCATTAGACTTACAGATGTATGCTGGAACACTGTGTGTATTCAGCCGGTACATGTTCTGAATGAGTTTAGCTGCTGCAACTTCAGTATTCTCTTTGTTGAATATTGTACAGCCGCCTTCGTTAAATTGAACAGAGCATCCATTACTAATCATCTGACTAACAGAAAGCAGGTTCGTTGCTAACTCGGGGACAAATAAGACGTTTTTAACCTGTATTGTTTGTACATTTCCCATTTTGTCGACAACATTCAAGTTAACTTTTCCAGAACTTTTCACTTCAAGCATTTTATCATTAGCAATTCTGATACTTGAGATTGGAGGTGCTGTTATGTCATAGAGCCAGTCATCTCTCATAGTTAAATGTGATGATGCTCCAGAATCGATATACCACCCACCATCGTTGCTTGTGCTTGCAGAAAATACAGCTACATAGCCAGACTCTTTATTCTGACTGTGTTCCTTCTTCTTTAAATTGCAAAATTTACTTATGTGCCCATAGCGGTTACAGGAGAAACAACGCGGACCTCTTTGGCTTTTATTATTCTTCTGAGGCTGTTTAGACTTCAAGTTTCTGTTCACATACAAAGCTGTAGACTCGGAGCTCTTAACTTCTTGTAATAGCTTAGTCTTCACGGAGTCAGCTGTTACAGGCACACCGAAACTTTCCATAGCCATAATCATTGGCTTGTACATTTCAGGTAAACCGGCCAAGAGTAAAGTACCTAGCCATTCATCGTTTACTTCAAATGAAATATTTCTCAGTTTGTGTGCTGCTGACATAACTTTATTCACGTATTCCTCGATATTTTGACAACCCTCTAACGTCGTAGTGATCAGCTCTTTCAATAACCCAACTCGGCGTGATAATCCCTTGTCGTCAAAGGCCTTAGCGAGATTCAACCATACTTCTTTAGCAGTTTTGGCTTCTTGTATGTGCACATAGTTAATGGGATCTACTAATAATATAATTTTTGACTTAGCTTTGATGTCAAGTTTCGGGTTCACGGGGTCATCGTCCTCACGCTCAATGCAACTCCACAAGTCTTCATGTTGAAGATATGTTTGTACTGCAAATCTCCAAGTGCTGTAGTTGTCACGTCCACTGAGTTTTTCTATAAGCGTCATTGCGTTATTTGAAGACATTTTTCGTAACTTTTAATGTTCAAACCGGAGCAGAGTCCAAAGTTCACCGACACGATCTCGCGTTTGTTATAGCAGTTTTCTTCAGATATCTTTACTTATTTCAATCAGATTTGTGGTCTGGGCCATAACCTCATGAAATTAAACTGCTTAATTTACTGGAACTTTGGTTTATTTAAAGAAAAACTTATTTTACAACGAGGAATACATTGTGAACTAAAAAAAGCGCGGTAAAAGAGAGTTGACACTTGTTTGACATTTGACAGATTCCATTGATTAGGTATAACATCGACAATTTTATCCACAGACAATAATTTCTATTTCAATACTCGTTCTGCCAAGGTGTTCCTCAGCTTTGTTTATACAGGATTTTTGGAAGGATTCCCACATTTCGTTTGGTGTCATAGATGTAGTATTCATAGAATTCATGATTTCAGCCAGTTCCGATATGAACAGTTTCCCAACGGGCTCATTAATAGATCTCCATTTAATCTTTGGTGTTAGTTTTGTACTCGTCGTGATAGGTTTTGGAAGTCGGTAAACAGATACTAATAGTCGATGCTGAGTTGTGAGAGGTTCACCGGGTATGACCTTGCAGTCCTTATAATTTCCTAGATGTTTGCGTCTCGCGAGGAAGTAATCTATCTGAGTAGCATGCCCCCCACTTTTGTATGTAATTTGGTGACATTCACTTTTCTTAAAAAAGTGAATGTAACTATACTTTTCTGTAGGTATGTGTGTCATATTTGCTAGTCGCTGCGAATTTCTACACTCCGACTTTTAATTCGATGCAGTAAACTGACGTTTCTAAATGTCAGTAGTAAATTAAATAAACGTAATAAAATAAGTAATCCAAGTATTTCACATAGATATAACTTTGTTTAGAAAATCAATAATCTTATTTTTTAACATTTTAAGTTATAAAAGTGGAATATAGCAGATTTATTGGAGTTTAGATAAATACGAAACGATAAATAATTTTAGTTTAGATAAATAATTTTACTTTAGCTTTAACAAGTAAGGACATCGTCAAATTTAATTTATTTTTATGGGGTTTCCTTTCCATAATGTCATCTGTTGGTCCCCTTGACATAAGGTTCATATGTTGTGGTCATAAACTGAAAACTTATTAAGACACCATTAAAAGCAAAATAGAAAAACATCATTCATAGCTGGAAGAATGTGATTGATTGGTCAACGTGCTGTTTTATTCATGCCATCAGAAACGAAAAGAATATTTTTCAAATTACTACAGTTGTTCAAATAATGGTTATGTGTGTTTAACTGTTAATTTTACATACACTGTTAATTTATATACATAGCAGCAGATGTATCTTTTTTTAATTATTTAACAATTGACCTTGACGCTAAATTTTAATTTGTACGTAACTTGAACGGAAGCGCCTTTACTTTATCAGCAATGCAATGCACCAATACTCTGACTTTTAATTCGATGCAGCAAAATGACGTTCCGTATTTTACTAAATTCCATTAATTCTTCTATATTTCACAAAAATAACCTAAAATATTATAAAAACGTAATTTACAAATCAAAATAATATTTACCTGAAATATTTTGATTATACCTGTATATTTTGGTTTATAATTGACAGTAAAAACGTCTAAATCGAATTAAAAATCGGAGTATAAATAATAAATATTAGTTTCTCTAACCCGCCGGGTGGTTTTCTTCGAAACGAAGAAGGAGTGATTCGCTAGCGGACTTTGGATCATCACGATGACGTGTTATTTAGCGAAACGCAGCCGCTCGGTTGCGTCATTCCACCCGTAATCTGTGTAGGCGAAACGATGGCGATAACGGGGAAACCCTTGCCCTCTTTATTCGTATAGGTAATTGTACACTGAATTTATGTTTGTCCTTCTCACTATTACGATTATACTATCTATATATATAAAAGAGTGAGGCATTTTGGTGATTTTGGTTGTTCCACGGATTCCGCCAAAACTATAGGTCCAAGAGATCTGAAACTTGGTACCTAGGTAGATATTAGGTCATGAATTCGTACTAAGACGGGGATTCCAGAAATTCAAATTTTAAGGGGTAAAAACCGTTGGTTTTTTGGATTTCCCCATACAAAAGTGAGATTTTTTTCGTTGTTCCAGGAATTCCCGAAAAACTACAAGTCGTAGGGATCTGAAATTTGGTACCTAGGTAGATATTAGGTCATGAATTCGTACTAAGACGGGAATTTCAGAAATTCAAATTTTAAGGGGAAAAAACCGTTGGTTTTATGGATTTCCCCATACAAAAGTGAAATTTTTTTCGTTGTTCCAGGAATTCCCGAAAAGCTACAAGTCGGAGAGATCTGAAATTTGGTACCTAGGTTGATATTAGGTCATGAATTCGTACTAAGACGGGGATTCCAGAAATTCAAATTTTAAGGGGTAAAAACCGTTGGTTTTTTGGATTTCCTCATACAAAAGTGAATTTTTTTTCGTTGTTCCAGGAATTCCCGAAAAGCTACAAGTCGTAGGGATCGGAAATTTGGTACCTAGGTAGATATAAGGTCATGAATTCGTACTAAGACGGGGATTCCAGAAATTCAAATTTTAAGGGGTAAAAACCGTTGGTTTTATGGATTTCCCCATACAAAAGTGAAATTTTTTTCGTTGTTCCAGGAATTCCCGAAAAGCTACAAGTCGTAGGGATTTGAAATTTGGTACCTAGGTAGATATTAGGTCACGAATTCGTACTAAGACGGGGATTCCAGAAATTCAAATTTTAAGGGGGAAAAACCGTTGGTTTTTTGGATTTTCCCATACAAAAGTGAAATTTTTTTCGTTGTTCCAGGAATTCCCGAAAAGCTACAAGTCGTAGAGATCTGAAATTGACTACCTAGGTTGATAATAGGTCATGAATTCGTACTAAGGCGGGGATTCCAGAAATTCAAAATTTAAGGGGTAAAAACCGTTGGTTTTTTGGATTTCCCCATACAAAAGTGAAATTTTTTTCGTTGTTCCAGGAATTCCCGAAAAGCTACACGTCGTAGAGATCTGAAATTTGGTACCTAGGTTGGTATTATATCATGAATTCGTATCAGAAAGGGATTTTCGAGATCCAAATTTTGAGGAGGAAAAATTTTTAACTTTTTGGCCGCCATTTTGAACTTTTTTGTTACTGGGCCGATTGCTTTGAAAATCGATTTTTGACCATGGCAGCAAGCATAGAGAAGGAATTTGTTGCCAAAACTAAAAAAGTGGTCGCCATTTTGAACTTTTTTGTTACTGGGCCGATTGCTTTAAAAATCGATATTTGACTATGCCAGCAAGCATAGAGAAGGAATTTGTGGTCAAAATTTAAAAAAGCAGCCGCCATTTTGAAGTTTTTTGTTACTGGGCCGATTGCTTTGAAAATCGACGTCTGACTATGGCAGCAAGCATAAAGAAGGAATTTGTGGTCAAAATTTAAAAAATATGAACTTTTAGCCCGCCATTTTGAACTTTTTTGTTACTGGGCCGAATGCTTTGGAAATCGATATCTGACTATAGCAGCAAGCATAGAGAAGGAATTTGTGGTCAAAATGTAAAAAAGTGGCCGCCATTTTGAACTTTTTTGTTACTGGACCGATTGCTTTGAAAATCGATATTTGACTATGACAGCAAGCATAGAAAAGGAATTTGTGGTCAAAATTTAAAAAAGTGGCCGCCATTTTGAACTTTTTTGTTACTGGACCGATTGCTTTGAAAATCGATATTTGACTATGGCAGCTAGCTTAGAGGAGGAATTTGTTGTCAAAATTTAAAAAGTGGCCGCCATTTTGAACTTTTTTGTTACTGGACCGATTGCTTCGAAAATCGATATTTGACTATGGCAGCAAGCATAGAGAAGGAATTTGTGGTCAAAGTTTAAAAAAGTGGTCGCCATTTTGAACTTTTTTGTTACTGGGCCTATTGCTTTGAAAATCGACGTCTGACTATGGCAGCAAGCACAGAGAAGGAATTTGTGGTCAAAATTAAAAAAAATATGAACTTTTTGCCCGCCATTTTGAACTTTTTTGTTACTGGGCCGATTGCTTTGAAAATCGACGTCGGACTATGGCAGCAAGCATAGAGAAGGAATTTGTGGTCAAAATTAAAAAATGATGAACTTTTTGGCCGCCATTTTGAACTTTTCTGTTAGTGGGTCGATTGCTTTGAAAATCGATATCTGATTATTGCAGCAAGCATAGAGAAGGAATTTGTGGTCAAAATTTAAAAATTTTGAATTTATTGGCCGCCATTTTGAACTTTTTTGTTGCTGGACCGATTGCTTTGAAAATTGATATCTGACTATTGCAGCAAGCATAGAGAAGGAATTTGTGGTCAAAATAAAAAAAAATATGAACTTTTTGGCTGACATTTTGAATTTTTTTGTTACTGGGCTGATTGCTTTGAAAAACGATATCTGATTATATGGCAGTAAGCATAGAGAAGGAATTTGTGGTAAAAATTTAAAAATTTTGATCTTTTTGGCCGCCATTTTGAACGTTTTTGTTACTGGGCCGATTGCTTTGAAAATCGATATCTGACTGTCGCAGCAAGCATAGAGAAGGAATTTGTGGTCAAGATAAAAAAATGGCCGCCATTTTAAACTTTTTTGTCTGTGGGCCGATTGTTTTGAAAATCGACGTCTGACTATGGCAGCAAGCATAGAGAAGGAATTTGTGGTCAACATTAAAAAAGAAATGAACTTTTTGCCCGCCATTTTGAACTTTTTTGTTACTGGGCTGATTGCTTTGAAAATCGACGTCTGACTATGGCAGCAATCTTAGAGAAGGAATTTGTGGTCAAAATTAAAAAAATGATGAATTTTTTGGCCGCCATTTTGAACTTTTTTGTTACTGGGCGATTGCTTTGAAAATAGACGTCTGACTATAACCAGCAAGCAATAGGAAATATTTAGTGGTCAAAATTAAATTAAATTAAATTAAATTAGGTTAATACAAGAATTTTGGAAACTTAACGCCTGAGGAAGTAAAGCAGAAGATCAACGTGAGCGAAGCCGCGGGCGTTTGCTAGTACGATATATACGATTGATAGGTGCGACATACGGCGTTGCGGAAAAATATAACAGAAATATATATCTCGTAATTCCTAAAAAAAACTAAGCTATTTATGAAAAATCCGTCTGAGCGTTTTTGGATATAATTATTACCGACTCTTTAATATACAAATTGCAATTATATCCATTAAAGTTTCCGTTAAAAATCAGAAAAATTAAAATTTTGGAACTTTCTATCGAGACAATTTTATCCAACAGTGTTTCTGCTTCACAGCGATTTTAGATTCGAGACCCAAAATACATGAGGTTTAAATTTGATATGAATTATTGTGTTTTAGTTTTTAAACTGGAGGTTACTAAAAATCGCTTAAATCGCCGTTTACGCCGTCAATTCCAAATCGTTATCAAGTGATTCATTAAAAACGCAAACACGGGAGTACCTATCTGGGAAAATAGCTCAGAATTAAAATATTGTTAATTTTAAAAATTAATTACACGAAATATTTAGTTACCACACCGTGATACTTATAGGACAACTGGCTGACCGGGCAAACAGTGGTTTGTCATTTAGGGTTATGAAAAATAGCTTACGATCTATTCTTAGACCTGCAAAATGTTAAGATAAAAAATTTCATAAAAATCGGTCGGCAAGGCTAAAACGACGTTTGCTGCGTCAGCTAGTATATTATATCAGCTAGTATGCACATATATTTAGTATGCACATGTATTTGACGACCTGCTTGGCGCAGTGGCGGCGCGCTCGGATTCGAGTGGGAGGTCGCGGGTTCGATTCCCGTCACGGGCCACTTTGGAATTTTATAACTTCTAAATTGGCTCAGGTCTGGTCTGGTAGGAGGCTTCGGCCGTGGCTAGTTACCACCCTACCAGAAAAGACGCACCCCCAAGCGATTTAGCGTTCCGGTGCGATGCTTGTAGAAACCGTTGGGGTAAATTTACTTACCCTTCCAAGTTAGTACGATAACATCTTAGGCTGCATATCACTTACCATCTGGTGAGATCGCAGTCAAGTAATAACTTGTATAGAGTAAAAAAAATAGGTTGTACCAAGTAAACAAGATGCAATAAGATAACCTGATACCATATGGATAGGTTACCTGAATGATTAGGTATGTAGGTAATAAACTAGTACAGTAACAACAGATAACTACGCTCCAAGAACGACTTCCGCTTTACTTTCGCGACTCGTGTTCGTTGTTCTAATTTTGTTGCTCTGAAGGACAATAACTGCTTGCGACACCTAAACTAATTCAATTGAGTCATGTGTTTGATACGCAACGCACAAACATTTACTTAATAATTAATATAAAAAATATGAACATTATACATTTGCAGCACGTGTCTTTCAACTTAAAAGTAACCCCGATTTTACAACGAAATTATGAAATCTAAAAACCAATGTGGCTTGCGACATCTTTAAATTTTTTTTTATAAATTTATTTGTATATTTTTGCGTAATACACCTGATTAGCTAATAAATAATAATATTTAAGTTTTAAGAAACATCGTAGCACACGTGATTTTGATTCTAATTATAGCAAAAGAATAAAAAAAAGTGTTAGAATCTGCGGGAAAGTTAAGCTAACTTATAACTATAAACGATAAAAATGGAAAATTCTTTCCAAAAAACCAACTTCAAATGCCACTACAAAGAGTGAAATAATTTAATGTACACCAATTCGAAGTCGGGCAATGTTTTGTTCAATCATTAATAAATAGTCCTTCGTATTATAAAACTTATAATGTGCAAAGAAACGACAAAATTATCGACAATACGGAGGACTATTTTAAAAAAAAAAAAGATTCCGACGAATTGAGAACCTCCTCCTTTTTTTGAAGTCGGTTAAAAAGGTAGAATTGATACTGTGTAGATAGGTACTTATTGTCTATGACGAATGCCGTTGTACAACTTCACATGCTTTCCGGGTAGTTATAAATAGTAACATATCGTGCATACCTACTCTATACAAATAAAAACTTGTCTACGCGTACTTCTGAAATGCGTGAATATTTTTATTGGTGAATATGAATGAATTATCATTGTTTAAATATTCGATAGCTGTTATCAGGAGCTGCTAGACAGACTCAAAAGTCTTCTAGCGGTTAGAGTAGGGTTTCCGACTTTTCATAAAGTGTCCAGGATACCTATCCCCACACTTTTACAGCAGTATTAAAATGTTTTTCTCCCTCTCTCCATGCAATTACCGTCATTAAATTTGTAGCTCTCGTACGTATTTGCATGCATAAACAACAGTTTATGGCATGTGTGTGACAAGTGAATTACCGTGACTGTGACGTCACAAATCACTATAGTATTACTACGCCACTGTGTACTGTATTTATTTAACTCGTCATAAATGTCGTTCAAACATTACATAACTATGAAGTCCGTATCAAATATGTTTCGGTATGTTATCGGTGCTATAAAATCTAGTAGAAAATATATTTTACGCTTCCTCATAGCCTGCGCGTATAATATTTCGTTTGTTTTTAAAAAATATTATTATTTTCATAAATAAGTAGCTATAATTATAACTCACATGAAAGAACGGGCGAATTATTTTTGGACTAAAGAGTAGTTATAATCCAGGATTGTGAATAAACTTACACATAATAAACATTCTCCTTTATATACCTACTGTTAATATCTGGGTGACCGAGTTTCGCTCGATATTTATATATTTTTTTGATAAATACGACATTTTCTAAAAATGAATCCTAGCTAGATCGATTTTTCGCCCCCGAAACCCCCTTAAATTCTAAATTTCATAAAAATCTTTAGAGCCCTTTGCGAGATTCAGATTAAGATATGGATAAGGATTACTCTGAACGTCAATTCAGTGAATAAAAATAGGTGACGTACACTAAAAGTTCGCCTAGTCCTTATTGAACATTGACATAGTTATTGTATACATAGGTGACGTAGAGACGTACGTAGTTAACTGAGGTTGTTAAAGGTGTAGGCAAATAAGCAAATCGTGCTTCAACCATATTGCCGTCTCAACAGTCATCTACCCTCTTAAATATGGCGGCCTGACTCTTATGTCTTTCGAAATAAGGGTCAGACCGCCATATTTAACTATAACGTTTCGGTTAAAGTCAAGTCAAGCAACCGAGTCTTAATCATAAACGTTGCACAGCAGCTGTTTAGTCAAACAAAGCTTTTTTGATTGGTTATCTGAACAAAAATAGTAAAAAGAGAAAACGTACGAGCCTAGATTAAAGTATACTGAATCTTATGAGATTTTATTAATTGTCCATTTCGGTGAACGTTTGGGGGTGAAAACGTTATCACCCGAAGCAATATTTCAAGGACAAAACGCACAGCCTGTGGCACAGCTATCATTTTTGAAAATACACTAGTTTATAGTAGGGGAGCCTAAGAGGGGATTTCGGTATTTACTCGAGCGTTGTAGAGACCTATTGCATTGCCAATATTAGATGCTAAAAAAATAAGCTTATATGATGTATGTTATTTCAGTGGTGGGGAAAAAAGAAATCGTGATCTTGAAATGATTTCTTAAGCGCGTCAGATTTTTATACAGACGCTTCATCTTAATGTGCTTGTCGTCCTTACCTTATAATCTGCGAATTATATCGAGAAATTTCCTTAATGTGTCGGGTCAAAAATAAAATTTTCAAACCGGCAGATTAAGAAAACTCCTCGACAAAATTGTCAGATTATGAGGTCAGGAAGACAAGCACATCAAGATGAAGCGTCTGTATAAAAATCTGACGCGTAGAAATAAATATCTGAAGTATACTTTCAAGGGCAGGTTTTCTTTTTAATTTTTTGAAAACCTGTACAAACTTTCCCCACCGCTGAATAGCAAATATCACATAACCCTTTTTTCATTTTAGCACCTAATCTTTACAATACAATAGATCCTCACGACGCTCAAGTAACTACCAATTTAGCATCGTGGGCTCCCCTACCATTATACTTTTTTTAGTGAATGGCAACGTCGAATGCTGTATAAAATGTTCGACCTTGTTACATTCTAAATTCGTACTTGGCGACTAAATCGTGGGCTCGTCAGCCCACCCTTGACACTGTTTTTTCCTGAGTTTTTTCAATAGTTCACAATCCTTGCTAAAAATTACCTTGCAAATATCCACAAGCAACTTCACGTTAGCGCTAGGCTATCTGTTACCAGAGGATAATAAATAGTCAAGTGCGAGTCGGGCTCACGCACTTCATGGTTCCGTACTATCAAGAACTCAGATCACTCAAACACAAGAACTTATTTAATCCTTTTTTTTTGGGAACTATATTTTCTATCACCAAAATTTATATTTGTCATCAAGTTGTATCACCTAATAAATAGATCTATCGCCACGAAATATTTTCGTTCTCAGATAAACAAAAATTGTTCCCAGGTATGAATTATCAAATTAATGTTAATATATGTGTAAAATATAAGAGATCGATAATCAATAAAATCATATTGCATTACATGAATATAAACTTCGTTCTTATAATAACAGTTTTGTACTTAAATAATAGCTCTGTGCTCAGAATGGTAGATCTGTCACCAAATAAATCGATTATCGATCCCTGACTGCGACTCCGTCGACATGCTCTTGGAGGGGAAGAGGGTGACGGCTAAGGAGTTTTCCTAGGTCCCATGTGCACCTATAGGTAAATAGGTTAAGGTTATTTTCCTTTTTTGACCACCCAGAAATAGGAGCCCCGCGAAGCGGGGCTCCGTCGACATGCTCTTGGAGGGGAAGAGGGTGACGGCTAAGGAGTTTTCCTAGGTCCCATGTGCACCTATAGGTAAATAGGTTAAGGTTATTTTCCTTTTTTGACCACCCAGAAATAGGAGCCCCGCGAAGCGGGGCTCCGTCGACATGCTCTTGGAGGGGAAGAGGGTGACGGCTAAGGAGTTTTCCTAGGTCCCACGTGCACCTATAGGTAAATAGGTTAAGGTTAATTTCCTTTTTTGACCACCCAGAAATAGGAGCCCCGCGAAGCGGGGCTCCGTCGACATGCTCTTGGAGGGGAAGAGGGTGACGGCTAAGGAGTTTTCCTAGATCCCCCACTTTTTCTTAGGCTATAGTCGTAAATTCTTATATAAAGTTAACACATAAGCTCAAAAAATAAAAAAAATTATAAACATAATATGATTTATTGGTGATCTCTTTAAATTAGTTTGCTTAAATATTTATTAGGAAGGACACACCTATTACAACACACAAAAACATTTATTTGGTACTAGACCTTATATCTCAGGATTTTAGGTGATTTATTTTTATTTTTATTTTATTTTTATTTTATTAATTAATTTATTGTGGAACTGATTTTGCATTGTTTGGTGACTACATTTTGGTGACAGATCTACTATTTTGAGGACAAACCCTATTATTTAAGAAACACAAAACTAATTAAATTGGTGATAGCTTAAATGATACCCTTTTTTTTTCGATTACAAGACTTAGAGAAGAAGGATATTATTTCCAGTTCTAAACCGATTTGGTCTTTTGATTTCGGAGGCACTAGTTAAGCAGGGTATTAAGCAAGCTAAATTAATACAAAAAGTATCCATTAGTTCCCCGCGCATCTTGTACGAGTATAAAACTGAATTCCATGTGGGTGAAAAACCTAGAATTCGTATAAAAGATAAGAAATCCCATTTCTATTTCCTTACAGATATTTACGAAAACTATTATACGTATCTTTGACAAAGTCTTATCGAACTGTCTAAATGACCGCCAAAAGTGACAATATACGGGGTTGTGATGATTTATTTATAAAATTTTCTAAAAGCAATTTATTAAAGTAATTATGAACTTAGCGTCGAAGATCCTAATAAAACTGTGCGTTAATATTGCCCTGCTACCGTGCATTGATAACAAAATTATACATTGGGAATATCCACTCACGTTATTAATAACGATGCTGGATTCGGAGGCTATTACAGTTTTACGTTTAGTGGTAAATTATATTATTGCAATTATTATAGTATATTATTTTTGAATATCTGTTATTCACTATTCCCATGGAAACCACACATTTTTCCGGAATTGAAAGTAGCCTATGAATTAATCCAGGATATAATCTATCTCCATTACAAATGTCAGCCAAATCAGTTTAGTAATTACGGCGTGAAGAGTATTTGATTATATTATAGAATATTTCTTCTGCGTGAATATCTGAATTATTCGCTGTCATCATGAATTTTCTCGGAATAAAAAGTAACCTATGTATTAATCCGGGATATAATCTATCTTCATTTCAAATTTCAACCAGATCGGTTCCGTAGTTGCGGTGTGAAAAATTTTTTCTGCATGAATTTCGGATTTAACTAATTCCACGGGAACCATGGACTTTTTCGGATTCAAAAGTACTTTACTTTTATTTCATAATTATTATCATGTATAATATATAGACGGATTCAATCAATCGCCATGTCTTACTTGTGAAACTCGAAAATTGCAGAATCGATTCTGATATTTTCTGTTCTTTCAATAATTTTTATCCTCTTGTAAAAGTGTAAATATAATATTAAACATTAATTTATTGTATTATCACAGACTGAACAACTATCCAAACAATGGCTAAGTAAAGTATACTACAACAGTCACGATGTTATCCCATGTGAAATTGAAGACGACGCCGCTATGTCCGGAAAAGTGTAGTATTTAACACTGTATTTCTATACGTTACCGTTAAAACTCGTTTTTCGTTAGAACGCACCTACAAGAAACCTCAGGATATCTGCATCCGAACGATATACGTAATACTTTTTCGAACAAGCCTCGCGGTTATGGGGACCGAATCGCGGGAGGGCGCCCGTTCAGTACTTGCTCTTGGCGTGTTCCAGGGCGCCTTATTGACTCCCTACAAATTGTTTCCTCTCGCTCCTTGTCCCTATGTTCACTCTCCTTATTTTGGGGCAGGACAATACAAAGATGGACCTCGCCTCGTGCCGTCGCTGTCCGCAACTTGGAGTGACACAGAGATTTTTCTCTGTGTCACTCCAAGCCGCTTCGCCTCTTATGCAATGCGTGCGCATAAGTTTCACAAGCAAACAGTAGCGCCATCTCTCAAAATTGTATAGGTGGTCGCTGAACGAACTACAGCGTGGCCTTACTGTTGGTGGCAAAACAAGCATTTTTGGCACCGATAAACTGGTGACATTTTTTCGCGCCGTCCGCCCGATCCAGGCTATGTGTCTATTATATTTATATTATTGTGTGATTTTCCCTATTTAAAACTAGTTTTTACTAAACGTTTTTTGTGGAAACTACAAATAAGTTGTCTTTGTATCACTGACAGGTTAGTAATGAATAATTTTGTTGCAGTACCTCGACATCGGCGAGGATATGAACGTGCCCGATGACTTCACGCAAAACGAGTTGCAGACGGGCAAGTGGTGGCGCCACCTGCTGGCCGGCGGCATCGCGGGCGCGGTGAGCCGGACGTGCACGGCACCGCTAGACAGACTTAAAGTATTTTTGCAGGTACACATATTACTACATAATTTTTTGCATGACATAATAATTGCGTGCTGATAAGAAAGTTCAATCCACGAAGATGCGCCCGATCCTTCATAATAGCTTATGTTTCATGTAATTCGTAAGGAGTTAGGAATGAGTATCTTCGTGGATTGAACGCACTATACCTGCAGCTGTAGCAATAGACATATTTACGGTCATCACAGAAACTTGTCAGTCGCTCGATTGGAATAAAATTAAAAATAAATGTTTGAGAATAATTACTGTTGTCTACGCAAAAGTCCGTGATCAATTTAGTAAACGGATATGCCATCTTCTTCTTAGGGAACGTTGTCCTTTGCTCCCAGTAGCACGTTGACCGTCTCCGAGCTACTGTGTTTGCCGCTGTCTAACGACTAAAATGAAACCTCATCCTATCCAGATTTGCCCTCTTGATTTGTCTCTGGTAGTCCAGAGATAGAAATTTGACATAAGCTCTAAAGATGATATTTATTGTTATTCCAGGTGAATCCAACTAGAGAAAATATGACCAAATGTTTAGCGAAAATGATAAACGAAGGAGGTATTAGTGGTTTATGGCGAGGCAATGGTATAAATGTGATAAAGATAGCGCCGGAGTCGGCGCTGAAGTTCGCCGCGTACGAGCAAGTCAAACGACTGATTAAGGGGGAGAAGAAAAATCAACCGCTAGAGATTTACGAGAGGTTCGCTGCAGGCGCCACCGCCGGCGCGATTAGTCAAACTGTGATTTACCCACTAGAGGTGCTAAAGACAAGGTTAGCTTTAAGAAAAACCGGCCAATATAGCGGCATCGTGGATGCCGCGAAAAAGATATACGCCAGAGAGGGGCTGAAATGTTTCTACAAGGGATACATTCCAAACATCCTGGGGATAGTGCCTTACGCCGGGATCGACCTAGCGGTGTACGAGACGCTCAAGAAGAAGTACATCAACAAGTACCAGGCGCACAACGAGCAGCCGGGCATGCTGCTGCTGCTGGCCTGCGGCTCGGCCTCGTGCACGCTGGGCCAGGTGTGCTCCTACCCGCTGGCGCTCGTGCGGACCCGCCTGCAGGCGCAAGGTGACTACACAATCCTATTGACAACCGAATGGTGTAGCGGTAGCGAACCTGTTGTCTGCGTCGGAGGTCGTGGGTTTGATTCCCACTACTGATAAATGTTTGTGTGATGAACATGAATGTTTTCCAGTGCTGCGTGGTTTTCAATGTATCATATTTATGTATATTTATGTATATGTATGTATATTTATCATTTATCTAGTACCCATAACACAAGCCATCGCTTACTTTGGGGCTAAGATTGCGATGTGTGTAATGTCCTAAAAAAAATTCTAGCAGAAGATTTCCTACCTCTGGGCTATGAATTTATTGAAACACTGGCAAACGCCCGCGGCTTTGCTCACTACTTTTCTCTCACTGTTTCACTTCCTTAGGCCTTTAAATTTTCGAAATTCATGTCTAAAATATAAAAAAAAAATATTTGGCCATAAATTTTTTCTCTTTGCTTGCTGCAACGATTGGATATTGATTTTTTTCAAAGTTTAAATTAAAAGTTCAAAATGGCGGCCAATTTTTTAAATTTTGACCATGAACTTCTTCTCAATGCTTGCTGCGATAATCTGATATCGATTTTCAAAGCATTCTGCCTAACAACAAAAAAAAAAGTTCAAATAGCGGCCACTATTTTTTTTAATTTTACCAAAAATGCTTGCTGCAATAGTAAGTCGATTTTCAAAGCATTCGGCCCAGTAACGACAAACTTCAAAATGGCGGCCACTTTTTTAATTTTCCAGTCCTTAACAATGTGTCATTGAATATTGGATAAAATTTTCTCGATAGAAAGTTCTTCCAAAAGTTGCTCCAAAATCTCAGTTTTTCTAGTTTTTATCGGACACTACATTGGATGTAATTGTAATTTTTGTTATAAAGTGTCGGTAATAATAATTTCTAAAAACGCTAGGAAATAGATTTTTGATAACCAGCTTAGTTTTTGAGTAATTAGGTAAAAGGTTGTTTTTCTGTTATATTCTTCCGCGACGCTGCATGTCGCACCTACCAAATCTCCGTGAGAGTGAGCAAGACAAAAATAAATAATAAGAACCTTTATTTTCCAGAGCAAGCCGCGAAAGGCGCGGAGGGCACGATGCGCGGCGCGTTCCGCGAGATCGTGCAGCGCGAGGGCATCCGCGGGCTGTACCGCGGCATCACGCCCAACTTCATCAAGGTGATCCCCGCCGTGTCCATCTCGTACGTTGTGTACGAGTACGCGAGCCGCTCGCTCGGCGTCAACATGACGTGATGCGCGCACTTGAGACGCCGCGTCCTCTGCCGCAACACGGCTCCAACTCCACTCGACCTTGCGTCTATCAGTCCGCGATACGCATCACATTCTTAGCTAAGCGTATGTAGGAAATTTTGCATTTTTATGTAAATAGCTCTCGTATTACTTAAGTTTTATTATTTATTTTATTGTGAATTTATTCCATTTTAAATTATTTTATTATTATTCCGATTGTATTTTGTTAAATGCAGTGTCGTGAGTCACATATACACATCACATAATTTACAATTTCAAAGCTAGTTTTAGATATTTTATGTGTTCACATTCATTGCGATTGTGTTAAACAAACGAGCGGTTATGTTAGTGCACTCAACTGTGATTAATTGAATAAAAAATATATATTTTTTATATTACGTTAGTTTTTTCAATTATGTTCCCGCTTAAAATTTTATAATTTTCATGGTTTATTTGCCTTTAAAACGTTATAGCCAAATTCAGAGTAGAGAACGGGAAAATCATAAATAAATTTCTTATGTTCAACTGTGGCGTAGCAAAAATTATATTGTAATACAAACTGCCACACTGCGAAAGCTGTCCAATCAAAGCTGACAAAAACAGTACTAAAGTTGGAAAAATATAATAGGCCCGTTTTGGCATATGTCATCGGGACGAGATTAGTAATGAATCATACGACTCGGTACTCGATATTCACGATGAATCGGTTTAAGTTTGTATCAGTATTTGATCGATTTTATAATGTATTGTAAAGTGCATTGGATTAAAGTACTTATCTGAAAATGAAACTTAAACTTAATATTGTAGGTTTTTTGAAATGATAGCACGATATAAAAGGTCAATTTGTCTTTAATATAATAAGTATTTTTACTTACAATACCATTCACTCAATCAAACATTCACTCAGTCACGTGCCGCTTGGTCAAATACAACCCCTTATAATCGAATGAAGCTAGTAAAATTCAGCACTAAAGTGGTTACAACGCTAAAATAAAATAAAATAAAAAATGTCTGAGAATGTAATTGGTTTTAAAAACAGGTTAGGTATGTAACATATTATTATAATATAATTTCTTCAGTTTCTTTGTCTGTCTCAAACGCCAAAACGGGCCTATTATATATATTTTTTCAACTATAATCATGAATGAGGCTTTGTGTTTTAAAAATGACTATGTTGCACGCAATTCGCAAAGCATCAATATCTCATATATCAAAAATTTAGAGAAAAAATTAGTATCCCCTAAGGTTTTTTTAACCCTTTTGTTGTTACAAGTAGCACAACCCATATGCTTGTAAGAATTGGAAAGGAACTTCCATGCTAAGCAATATTATTAACGGCCTACAAGCCGTATTTAGGTGATTTTGAATGAAGTTTTATGCAAAAACTATAAAGAAAATTACTTTCAAATTTACACGTCATGTATTTTGGGTCTTTAATCTAAAATCGCTAAGAAGCAGAAACACGATTGGATAAAATTTTCTCGATAGAAAGTTCTCCCAAAAGTTGCTCCAAAATCTCAGTTTTTCTGTATTTTATCGGAAACTACAATGGATATAATTGTAAATTTTGTTTTAATGTATCGGCAATAATAATATCCTAAAACGCTTAGAACGGATTTTTGATAACCAGCTTAGTTTTTGAGTAATTAGGTAAAACGTTGTTTTTCTGCTATATTCTTCCGCGACGCTGCATGTCGCACCTACCAAATCTCCGTGAGAGTGAGAAAGACAAAAATAAATTCAATCAATCCCCTTAATAAAAAAAAATGCATTGCGCTCGTTCAATGCTCATTTGTGGCGGTTGGACTATAGATAATCCAGCTTCTTGTGTTTAAATATATAGTAATGGCGGTCTTGAGCAATAATTATGCTTTTCACTGAAGGTCTTACATACTATTAGTAGTTAAATACGATGAAGTCATCTTAATAATAGGTAATATATTTAATTACTTAACATGACTATTTATTGTATGGTAGATAGAAAAAAATTGTGCCTAAGTTAAAATACAGACAGCTAGAGGGTTTTGTTGTTTTGATGTTATTAATTAATTCATTATAAGGGAAAAGGATACTCTTTAAGATCAATACTCTTTAAGATTATGATTGATGGACGTGGAGGTGGTAATAGTTATTCAAAGATACATGTTATTTAAGGTTCAACGCCCCCGCCAAATTCAAATTTTAATGTTCTTATCCATAAGTTTATTATGACAAAATTGCGGGAAGGGCACTCATCTTTACACTTTAGGAAATTAGTTCTAGAATCGTGAGTTACTCGCGTCAAACTAAATCCTCGAACTAATTCAAAAAAATGGACGTTTTTAACCAAAGATTTATATGAAAACTAGCTGATCCGGAAGCCATGTTTTGGCATTAGGGTTATAAAAATAGCCTACAACCTGCTCTCAGACCTACCGATCATACACAGAAAATTTCATAACAATCGGTCGAGCCCTTTTAGAGGAGTGTGGTTACAAAAATTGGCACGAGAATTTTATGTATTAGAATAAAAGATGATACTGCCACTCCCGTAATTTAACTGACATAAACCTAGTATGCCTTATTAACAAGTTCTGAAAAACCAAATAAAATTTGAATTTGGCTGGCAGACGTTTATAGTGCATCGTAAAGATAATGATTTAAAGTTTTTAAGTAAGTACTCAACGAACTAATAAAAACTTTGGTCGGCGTCTACGAGGCCGCCCGTTGGAATGTACGTAACATTCTGATCTCATAATTATTAAATTAAAAGAGTTCAAAGTGGCGACGAAGAGGCGGATATTGCTTTACCATTTCATACACAATAATTTTTATTCGATAGGTACATTGATTAAACATATAAACCGCGACGGACAGGGCTATGTGCTGTCAGCGGTACAGAAATGTTGTGGGCGGTAACGATGCGCGACGCCATATTTGAGATTTTTTTGACTTCAACATACGTCACATATTTCCCGTCCTCCTGGCGCAGCGTATTACGTCATTGCATACGTATAACCCGTTCGCCGAACCCTTGCCGGTGACTTCCCCTCCCACTTCACACAACTGCTCCTTAGTCCGCCTCTGCCACTGGTTCATAACACAAAATAATTTACTTAGAATAAAAGCAATACTTTTTCTCTACGATATATAAAATTCTCGTGCCAATTTTTGTTACCAAACTCCTCCGAAAGAGTTCGACCGATTTTAATGAAATTTTCTGTGTATGTTTGGTACGTCTGAGAGTGGGTAGGTCGTAAGCTATTTTTTATATCCCTGAGTGATAAATAATTTATATGTCAAAACAAGGTTTGTTGGGTCAGCTAGTATTCTTATATTTTCATTCGTTCCGAATAATTTTAAAATTTATTACTTTAAATGTGAAATTCCGAAAATCTTTGAATTCGAATTTTTTATGTGATGCCTTAAACAACATGTATTTGTTTTGGTGATGCTCCTGTGTCAAGGCGAAACGTCCTGTATAGGGAAAAAATGTTTGGACTATTTGTGTGCAACGGTGAGGTCCCATAAATGTGAAGGATAGCAAAATAAATGTGTCTTATATTTATGCTGTTTCCTACATCTTTTCAAAATATTCTATCCAAAAAATATAAATACATTTGATAAATGTGACTATTGTTGTGAGTGTCTAAATCTTAATTAATATAATCAAACATTGTTAATACTGAATAATCTATTAGAATAAAAAGGAAAAAAAAGTAATGAAAAAAAATCAAACAAAACCAACAAAAATGGTGCAGTTAGTATACACCATTTTTGTTGGTTTTGTGATATGTAACCACTGCACTGCTTTTCAGGCAATCATATGAAAGGCGTACAGTCCAATCAGCTACAGTACGTTTTTGCGTTTGTAGAAGTGTAAGTCCTACAACGCAAAATCTGCAGTGGTGTACAGTGTGACAAGGCTATCTTACCGCGTGGTCAAAATCGGAACTAACACCGCTATCTTGTGACACTGTTTGTTAGCTTGCTCTGTCGGTATATATGTCGGTAAGCTGCAAGTATTTTGCGTTGTTTTCGCTTAAGTATTATTAACTAAAATTGAGAAAATTTTATTCGCCTGCTGTAAATGTCATTTTCATCACTCATACACGGAAAGTAGGTCTGAAGTTGCCTGAGAAGCGGGTTGAAAG
Source organism: Coenonympha arcania (assembly GCA_036785405.1). NCBI lineage: Eukaryota > Metazoa > Arthropoda > Insecta > Lepidoptera > Nymphalidae > Coenonympha > Coenonympha arcania. The sequence continues at coordinate 11,395,487 of CM072082.1, forward strand.
TAATACTTTGTAGCCCTAGGGAGAATCGTTTTTAACTGACAGCTTTCAAATAATTAAAAAACCTAGTTGTCACATTTTTAGTGGAGTTCAAATGAAACACGACATACCCGAGTGCATCCATAGACAAGAAGAAAGATAGACTTTATTCATAAAGTAAAGACAACTGATTCATAGACATTCATAGACAATCATAGACAATACTTGACTATTAAAAAGCTAAATGCATAGCCCGCCGGCTAGGCCAAAGAAAAAAAAAAGCCGGGAAAGTGGCAAGCGGCAATCCGATCTTCATTTGTTTTTCGAGTTGTAGAGTTTTGTTTAGGCTTCTGTTTAACAGTGATTTTTATTGACACAATTATTCAATTTTCTTTGGCTAATTTCTATTTTTATTTTGACTTTCCTTATATTCGTAATGAAAAGCACAGTGTTTACCTCGGGATAAAGACTTATTTAGTCCCTCGAACTATAGGCCCCCTCGCTACGCTCGGGCGCCAAACCCCGTCTCGGGACTAAATAAGTTACTTTCATCCCTAGGGTAACAATGTACTATTAAGTGTCAGGATAGCCTTGTCCAGACGTAATAATTGTGTATAACCCGTTCGCAGAAGCTTTATCGATTACTTCCCCTCCCAATTCATACTACCGCAATCCGACTTGTCTTATAACAGGTCCGCGAGAGTCGCGGTCGTATGAGGTGGGAGGGAAAGTCACCGGCAATGTCTATGAAATCAGCTTATATTATAAGAAACAGTTAATATTTCAATTCCAAATCATAAATAGGTCGTTATATAAATAATTGTAGCTTAAAGAGTACCTTCAACATATTTGAATATTGTAAACTGTAACGAGCATATAATGCGTTAGTTACTTGACTAACATGCCTTAAAGGGACTTATTCGATAATATGTATAATTAATTGTAAAAATGCTATGAAATTGAATTGACTTGTCCATATTAAGCTTAAAAGGAGTGACTCCTAGTATTGTAACCTTTTGTTAAAATATTGCAATAAATAATTTACAATTGACGTTAACAATTATTATATTATCTAAATAAAATTTTCGCTCCCAATACCTGAATGTATTTATTTATCTTACCATTCCACAAGTCTCACCTTTAACACGTTCACTGCGTTAGGGCTTAAAGACCTACTAGTACCTCACTGCAGTGCAAAAGAAAATATAGCAGATTCGCTACGACTACGCGAATATCATGTTACTTTACTAAGTATAACATAACACGTATGACAGCGACAAATATATGAATAAATCCGTTTTTTTTTAATAATTAACTAAAAATAAGTAAATAATTCTATCGGCCTATATAATCTAATAGGTCTATCGGCCCCGCATCACACTGGGAAACTAAAAACTAAGATCAGTTTGGGTAAGAGGCCTATAAACCTCTTATACAGCAGGAGGCCTATCAGACTTCTACCGCACTAGATAGTATGTTTATGTTACCGCACTAGATATCATTTTTGACCCACGGACGATATTTCATTATTGTCCATTACATACTTGGCCTAGGTAATGTATACAATATTGTATATAGTAGCTGGTCCACCGGCCATGTGTAAAGTAAATAGATTTTAGTTTTAAATAAGACTATTTTAGGTTGAAATAGTCCCATAATAGTCACAAAATGAAATAGGATTGATAGGCTGCGGACGTGCAGATGGAAAGAGCAATGTTAGGCCTGTGTTTACTAGACAGGGTCCCCAACATACAGATCAGGAACAGAACAGGCGTAACTGACATTGCAAAAAGGGTGGCGCTTTTGAAATGGAACTGGGCGGGTCACGTGGGTCGGAGGGAAGATGGACGTTGGAGCAGGGCGATACTGGAATGGCAACCGCGACCTTCACAAAGAAGCATCGGCCGACCACCTGCACGATGGCGAGATGACATCGTTAGGGCAGCGGGAAGACAGTGGCTACAGAAAACAATGAGCAGAAGCGGATGGCGTGCAAATGGAGAGGCCTTAGTCCAGCAGTGGACTGAAATGGGCTGATGATGATGATGATGATGGACGTGCAGACGTCACAGATCCGAATTAGTCCCTATTTGTGAGCAGTTGTACATCCGATTTTGATACATCACTCCTCTGTTGTCGGATTGTATAGAATGCTCAGGACAAGTATAAAACAAACAATATTTTATACTTGGCCTGAACATCTTAGGCATTCTATGCATGGCCTAGGTATTGTTTACAATAGGGGATTATACTGATGGCCGCTAACATAATTACTTGAAAATATTTAAAAAATGAAGTGTAGTTTTCTTCCGTAACTAGTTCTAAATAGGCATCCTTTTTAATTTATCACGTTTTCCACGTCTCTCGCGATATGATGATCATCGAATTTTTAATCAACTCCAACTTAAATTTTATTTAGATTTTCGCTAATAGTGAGCCTGTTATTATTCGTAAGCTTATGGCAATGAGCTTACATCATGAACATTTATGCATCTACATGTTTTTGATAAAAACTCTACTCAACAATAGGTAAGTACTCATTTACTTCATATTAGTACCCGATAGCTCGAAATCTGAGAAACTGCAAAAAATATCTTTCGGGAACCAACATGAGGTGAGTGGGAATTTTCGAGTAAAAGTTTCTGTTAAAAACATGTAGATGCATAAATATTCTACCCGCGAAATGCATTGAATGTGATAATCGAATATTTGCGGAAAACTAAGTAAAATTTGAATTTGGCGGGCTAGTAGGGCCGAAGCACCATTGACACACAAAACCTGAGCACAAAACACATGACATTAACATTGTCCTCAGACATTGTCTATTGACTAAAGACATCGAGACCTCAGAGATCGAAACATCGTTCTTGTCTGTGGATTGTAGGCACGGATTTAAAAAAATTTGAAAAGATTTAAAAAAAAATTACATACACTTCGTGTAAAGTCAAACTCAAAACTATTTAGCTATGGTCAACGACCATCGTTCAGACCAACGAAATGCTCTACAAATATAATATAGTATATTATATATAGATGCGTGACGTCACTAAGTGCTATTCTGAGGCTGATCGATAAGTTTATCAATTGTGAATCTTAAAATCATTGACAAAGATTCACACATTCAATGAGAGCACAGAGCAGTGAGCACTTGTTACTCAGACTTGACAATAGGTCATCGCTGAGGGTCATCGGACTCAGTCTTCGCGACTTTTTCATTTTTAAATTGATCATTAGGTACCTATTTGATTGAAAATCCTCTGAAAATCAGTCGTTTTTGGCACTGAAGAATTAGTTATTCTTTAAAAAAATATAATTGATCTGTACTGTTAATGGCTTCAAGGCTAATACCAAGAAGCTTCAAGAACATGGGCTAATCTGTGTAAAAGAGACAAAAGTGATCTGTGTAATAAGAAGGCATTTTCTCTAGTTTTGTGGTCTGTGGTATAATATTATATTCTATGGTAGAGTAGGTACCTACTTTTTTTAAGTTTATGGTCTTTTCGTCAAACGTCATTGCGCTTTTTAAAATGTCTTTTCCGCCAGTCATATAGTAATCTGTGGTCTTTTCCATTTCTTTGATTTCTTTCTTCGCTCAGCTGCCGTTCTGCACGTGTACAAATCCGCGGTGGACCTTCTTTATCCTTAAAACTAGAGGTATATCATAACTCCATAACTATCCGCACAATTAATTACCACACTCATGCATCGGGAGCGTTAAATTTTGATAGGATTGTAGCTAAATTCGCGAGAGGTAGTGCGATCTTGAAGATTCTGAAAAACTTAACGGTATAGTTTCGTCATGGCTTCGACCTCATAGAATCACTCGGGACATTGCATGATCCGTTCACGTGCAAATTTTTATGGAAATTTGTTTTTTTGCATAGGTTAGAATAGCAAAAATGCCGTCGGACGCGAAGAAACGGGCCCAACAGAAGAAAAAAGAGCAGGCGAACAATAGAAACAAGAAACCTGTGGAAAGAGTGACGAATTCCACGGCGAACGGCGCAACGAATGGCACGGAGAAAGAAGATCGCGAGCTGACTGCTGAAGGTACCTTACAATGAATCATTTATTAAAAATTAGGTCCCCTTAAGAGGTTAACTTGACTTATTTGATCAACATAAAAGATAGATCGCTTTGTATATTTTATTCCAAGAACAGTATGTACAGTTCGTTTTTGTTTCCAATACTATTGTTAAACTGCTTTCAGCCCTTTCCAATAGCTACTTAAAACATGGCTATTTGTAACAATACACTGCATTACATGATTTAAGTACCCTCTTAACTGTTAGCTGAAATTAATAGGTAACAAGGGCTGCTATTTGTGTATCCGGAACTGGCCTGTTGCAGAAAAGTAATTATTATATTTAAAACTGGACTCTTTGGATGAATACAATTTGTTTTATGTAGCTGCATAGCATGTCATTAGATAGCCGAAAGTGACACAAGGGGGATCTTCCTGATGGGGAAGTCATCTTGCCGTACCACCATTCTCATGCAACACATCTGCTCATAGTCTACAGACTGATTGCAAGATTTCCACAACACAAAAAAAAAATGTAGCTGTCATTTGTTTTTTACCAGTGGCACCATTTTGAAAATTGGCTGTCTTTATAATTGATTTATTTTCGGCTAACCCAAAAACAGTGCATCAATTAATTCAAATCAACTCTTGGAGACAAAGCACCATTGCCCACTTAGATATTTTAACCCACGAAGACACACCCCACTCTCTCTAAATCGCTTGTGTTTTGTATGGAGTTTGACAGAGTGCAGCGAGTCATTATGGATTGAAATATCTATACTGTTTATCACTGGTTTGGTGAGTTTAAATGACTGAGATCTGTGCTCACGGAAGAATGAAGAAGGTCGGCCTAAATTGGTTGTTCTACCTCAAAATATCAGTACTGTGCTGGAACTAATGTTGCAAAATCTTCATGTTACATATTTTGAGATAGAGGTGTCTCTGGGCATAAGTATAACTGAAGGTGCAAAAAAATTAATTATGCCAGATTCAGCAAAACTTTAGAATTGACCAAAAAGGAAATTGTGTCAATTGGTGTAAAACATGTGTAATTAAACCACTATAATATGAACATAGGTGATTAATCTTGAATATATGCATAATATGATCCTGAAAATAAACAGCAGTCAATGGTTTTGGTGTTCCAAGATAAGCCAAACCCAACAAAAAGCACTTTGCAAAAAGCAAATAGTTGCTTGTTTTTTTGGTATAAATGGAAATGTGGCTATAGAACCCACTAGAAGATCGGTAAAACGTTTAATTTTGATTAGTACACGGCTATTTGTTTGCCAGAAGTTTTTGAAGACAAGAAAGAACAACTGACAACGCGGAATCCATCTTCATCATGACAATGCTAACTCTGTGTCGGACCAACGCAAGCTCTATGGGATTCTCAGCAACACTCCAAGAAATCCCGTGCGACCTGGGAGGCCTCTTTGGACTCAGGACTCTTGGCTGGAGTAACATCGTCACAATAGATCGGGGGCGGTCTACGTGACTCCAGGGACCATGGAGACCTGAAGCAGCAATCAGGAAGATAGGATAATATGGCGAGGACCGGCATCAGTGATTTCACGTGCAACAGGCGAATTATCACCTACTTGCGGAAAAGTCCCAGGGACAAGACAAGAAGAAGACAATGCTAGCTGCCACACATCGGTTGAAACAACTTGGTACTTGAAAAGTCAGATAAAATTAATGGGTCATCCTCCATACAGACCTGACTTGGCGATTTTTGATCCATGAAGAGGCGATTTTTGATCCATGAAGAGGCAGTTGATGACTTCGAAATGCATGTTTTGGAGATATCTCAATGCAAATGGAAAAGTGCAATGAAAATGGGTTTCAACGTAAACAAAAGTGCATTGATCTTCGTGGTGAATGTTTTGAAAAGCAATAAAACCATAATAAATGCTTATAGTTTTGTTTTATTTTGTTTTTTGGGATATATAAATAGTAGTCAGCGTAATGAGTTGTATATTATGTTCCAAACAACACTTTTTATATATAATTTTATTATTTTACTACCCTCACTGAAATGATGACGATAATGTTTTTAAACATGAGATGCCTGTCAACTCATACTTGGCCAGAGTTGTGGGCTATTGCCATACCCCTGCTTATTTTAAGAGCAACGAGCCATGGATAACAGTTTATAATGAATACAAGAAATATTTCCATTATATTCCAGAGGCATTATGCTTGAAGTTAGAAGCAGAAGCCAAAATGAACTCTGAGGCCAGATCTTGCACGGGGTCTCTGGCGGTGCACCCAAGGTCCAGAGATATCAAAATAGCTAATTTCTCCATCACCTTCTATGGCAGTGAATTGCTTCAAGACACCTTATTGGAATTGAACTGCGGCAGAAGATATGGCCTTGTTGGCCTGAATGGATGTGGTGAGTACTAATTAATTTGTAGTAAGTTCTTGTAACTTGCCTTTCTTAATTAATGTGAATTAAGGTTGCCTGTTCAAGTCTTAACTTTTATTGTTAAATGATCCTCTAAACGTTTTTAAATGTCCATTATTTTGATCAAATCAATTCAGCCAGTTTGATAACTAATAATGGAACAACTTTCTGTTTAAGTATTCATGCTGTTAATATGACAGCTCTGTACATCTTTTAATCATGGAGTGTTTTAACTAGTTATTTGAAAATTGACACAAAAGATTGATGATCTAAATGTCACATTTTAATTATGTAAAGATATAAAATTCATATATTTACCTACAAAAGAAATCCATCTGAATTTGTCAGTCACACATTTTGACTTTCAGAATGAAACTAACAAAAACCCGATTGAAATTGAACAGTGAATTGACCTCATTTTGTCTAGAAAGTTAAATTACATCTCTTCATCTGGGAAGATATTGTTTACTTTTTGCTCTCTTTGAGTTGCAACTTATTTTGCCTTTCATTTAGGTATTTTTTTCCTTCTATTTTATTAAGTTTTGCTCTTGTTTTAATAAAAACCAAGGGAAAAATGACTGACAAAATGTCTGAATCATTTATGAACTCTGAGTTTGCTACCAAATGAAAATACTGATATAGATATTTCAATCCACGATGACGCGCCCCACTATGTCAAACTTCATACAAATTGAATGAAACAAGCGATTTTGAAAGAACTCTTGTGTGGACTGAAACATCTATACTAGGTACTTACTTAGGAAAGAAATCGTTTCAAAGGAAGTTCAATAACTATTGATTATGCTACGCCAATGTTAAGTTTAATAATTTACAAGCAACATGCTTCACTGCACCATATTACTCTAATGACTTTCTGAACTGACTGACTACTTATTGTAGTCAACATTTCTATTGTATTATGCTGTTAACTAATGCTCTTAGGGTTCCATACCACAATGGTAAAAATGGAACCCTTATGGTGAGACTTTCTCCTTCTGTCTATCTGGCACACTATTTCAGTAATTATAAAAGTTATCAACATTAAATTTGGAATAGTAGTTTATGACAGGTGTATCTGATCTAAAAAGAGGGTAAAATCGGGAGGATAAAATTTCAAAGTGAGATAAGTATATAGGTATGTGGTATCGATTGTGGGATATTTGAAAGGGCTTTACTTGTAAATTCTTAAACATAGGTAAGTTTGACATTTTTTAACAAAGCGATACTTTACGTTTTAAGTACCTCTTTTGTAGTACCTATGGTACTTAGGTAGTATGAAGTTAGTTTTATATTTTTAATGTGGTTCAGTACGTAACGAATATTATACAATCATCTAAGTTTTCAGTCAGTCATTATTACAGTGCATCTACTGTAACCGTAGATACATCATTTGATGTGATAGTCACCTTCTCTTTATGTATTATATTGTGCTTAGTTTTTTAAAGTACTAATATGCGATAAAGTACTATCGAGACTTTCTTCTGCATTATACAAATAATAATCTAAGATATTGTGCTACCATAACCAATCGCATCAGACAACATAATGCAGCTATAAAGTGTAATGATAGGTTACCCCTGACCCAAAAATAAATATAAGATGTTGAAAACTGTTTTCAGACAACGCTTTAGTGAACTATGTAGAGAATAGAGTTCATGTTTATGTTAGCGTAATCCAGGATAAGGAAAGGTTACAATAGAATCGTAATAATATTTATGAAAAACAAGTTAGTTTACAGAGTATATTAAAACTCAACATTGTTTAAAATGTATGTTTTGGTTTTGATCTTTTGCCTGTAGAATATTATTAATATTATGTTACACGCTTATGTTAATGCTATTATAGGAGAAGGCCCTACTTAAATTACTGTTTATTTATAACCCAAAAGAGAATACACAACTAAACTACTAAACCACCCAAGTTAATTTAAAAAGGTTCATCTCTTCTGAATCCTTAGGGATGAAATTTCAAAGTTCCTTTAGTGTTCATTTTATAATAGTGGTAAATATAAACAATGTTACTAAGCAGTACTTGTAATGATGTATGATGTGTATGGGCATTGAATACTAAACAAACAAATGTGACTTGCGTTCTTGTGTATGTACTACATGTATAGTGCGTTTGATATAAATAATAAATCGCACACATGAACTAGGCACACAACAACAGCTCTTTGATCTTATCGTAGATATGGTTCATAAGGAGAGTCTCAATTGTATTAAATTCTGTACAGGCAAGTCGTCGTTGTTAGCGGCACTGGGGCGTCGCGAGGTGCCTATTCCAGACCACATCGATATCTTCCACTTGACTCGGGAAATGCCTGCTTCCGATAAAACAGCATTGCAGTGCGTCATGGAAGTGGACGAGGAGCGAATAAAGTTGGAGAAGTTAGCTGAAGAGCTGGCCCAGTGCGATGATGACGGTAAACTTGGCTTCTTTCGCCTTTTCTGAAAACATACAACTGACCTACAACGTGGGTCAATGTCAGTTTAGCTAGTAGTCTACAGAGGTTAGCAAGTGTAGATTGGTGTGGAGTGTGGATACCCTTACCGATTGAAAAGTGATAACTGCTTCAAATGCAGTGAATTCCAAGTCATAAGCACATACTGGAATTCCATTCCATGCCTGACATGTCACTCATAAATGGTATCCAGTAAACTCCTGACGTTTTGAATTGGTTTGTAAAATGTACAATTATTCTATTTTAGAGAACCTTACTCCTAACTTTAGCGCGTCTAAAATATTAATATCATTCTCACAATGTTTCCTGTTGAGTTTTAGAAGTATTAAATTATGTGAACATTCTAATTTGTCTACCAAAATAAGCATAAATATTTGATTAACTTACGTGCTTAGCAGAGTTTCGACTTTTTACATGACTGCCCAAAAAAGGAGTGTAATGTTTTTAGGGTTCATGTATGTATGTATGTATGTGAGTTTCTTTATTCCACCAAAACTTCTGAATGGCTGATGAGATTTGGACATATGCGGTTTCGTTAGAATCCTTACATCATTCCGAGTAACATAGGCTATATTATTTGTGGAAAAAATAGTTTTACCACAGGGCAGTCGTGTTGTTTAATTTTTCAATTATTTACTTGTCTTCGCCAAATTTTTGTAAAGTTTAATCTCTTTGTCTCGTAGATGCGCAAGAACAGCTGTTGGATGTGTACGACCGATTGGACGACCTGAGCGCCGATACGGCAGAAGCCCGCGCGGCGCACATTCTTCATGGTCTCGGCTTCTCCAAGGAAATGCAGCAAAAAGCTACCAAAGACTTCTCCGGAGGTAAGATTCTACACTTTTCGCATTTCACAGGCAAATAAAGCTTATAAAAAAAAGCAGAGATTTTAACTATTTAGTTATGTGCTTTTGTTATCATTTCATTCATCTCGTTATCAATCGTTAGAAAAGAGTACGGCAGGTTTTTCCCAATGGAAATAGGAAGTATTTATATTTTTATCGCGGTCTATTGACAATACTGCGGTCGGCTTACTACTGACGTTGTCGGTGTCAAAACAAACATTTTTGACTCCGGTAAACTGGAGACACTTGCTCGCGGTCCGCCGCGTCCAGAAAACAGGTCATAGAATAATATATAAGAGAATAGATTTGTACAAAATAATATTGTGTTTAAAAAGATTCTCTATGACATGTCACAGGTTGGCGTATGCGTATTGCTTTGGCGCGAGCGCTGTACGTGAAACCGCATTTGTTACTTCTCGACGAACCGACCAACCACTTGGATCTTGACGCTTGTGTGTGGCTTGAGGAAGAACTTAAACAGTAAGTATAAACTAAAAAAAACACTTAGACAAACAAACAAGTTTGTTTTCAAAATATCTTTATTATCACAAATAAATAATAAATACAGTCTTAATTTCAATAAGCAAACACTTACAGTTCATGCAGGAAAATGTACCTTTTTCAGAACTTATTGGCAGATAACAGTTTCAAAACACAACACTAACATTCTTAGATACTTAATAATAAATTGTTTATTATATATTTAACTTAGATACAGATTTCAGGTACCTATACATTTTTATCATGATTCAAAAAGACAAATATAGAAAACCAAACATAATTTAACTTAAAAAAACCTATTACTCAGATGATTACTCGGTCATACTTATACCATGCAACGATTTATAGCAACGCTCTAACAGGGCGTCTTGTATTATGTTATGATTAAGGCTATAGTCATAAAATTATTATACATTAACAGCTAATAAATGACTTGTAATGTTTTAAGAAATTCTTTTTGTCCTATTTATTTAATACTCTTTTGTGTCCTTATAACGGCAACGGCAATTTTGGGAACAATTCCCTCTGACAGCGGTCTACTAGATTAATTTTTTTTAACGTAGTTTTTATTTTAGATATGTAGTTATTAATTTAGATATAGCTTAATTTTATAGCTAGTTTTTAATTTTTAATTTAAGCTTATGTAACGTTAGGTGAAACAATAACTTGAAAACAAACCCTTGTGTGACAGGTACAAGCGAATTCTGGTGTTGATATCGCACTCCCAGGACTTCCTAAACGGCGTGTGCACGAACATCATTCACATGAGCAAGCGGCGGCTGAAGTACTACACGGGCAACTACGAGGCGTTCGTGCGCACGCGCATGGAGCTGCTCGAGAACCAGATGAAGCAGTACAACTGGGAGCAGGACCAGATTGCACACATGAAGGTATGCGCGTCGGCCATTGATCTCTATTAGGGCGCCTTCAGATTGGCCGCAGTGTGTCGTCTGCAGCGCTGCAGCCGCGCTGCTGTCGCTAGGTTTGAGATTCGAAGTTTCCCGATGGATTCCATGTTTACACTTGTACAATAAAACTGACGCGTGGCCGCACCGCGGGTGTAGCGCTGCAACCGCGCGTTATTTATTTACATAGATTTACAAAGTAGCGCGGCCGCAGTGCTGCAGTCGCGGCTGCCACCGCGCGGCACTTGGGTAATTTGAAGGTTATACTATAATAATGTTATTATCTCGCTGCAGACTCGGTCATAAATCATTCGAGTGTTTCGCTTTTGTTGTTCTGCAGTAATGCACAACTCAACAAAGAACAACAAAAGCGAAACACTCGAATGATTTATGACCGAGTCGGCAGCGAGATAATAAATCTACTATAGTACGCTGGATCAAACGTTCTATGCAACTGACAGTTCATTTTTTATACCTTCGAAAAAAGCGCTTCAACGCTTTTTTCGAAGGTCCACGGGACTACATTGACATTTGTTGCTAGTGACCGTCGTTTTGAATGTCATTTCATTTTAATTCCATGGACGCTCACGCCAAGTAACGCAACAATCAGCGCCAAAATGGCAAAAATCAATTGTCTTCATTTTTACGTTGACAGTCTGAGGAAGTGAAGCCACTGATCAGAAATTTAGGAAGGGAGTTATTACTACTAACCGTTGTTGTTTTCAATTCTTTTTTTTCCTATAGAACTACATAGCGAGATTCGGTCACGGCTCGGCCAAGCTCGCTCGTCAGGCGCAATCCAAGGAGAAGACGCTCGCTAAGATGGTTGCACAGGGACTTACCGAGAAAGTAACTGATGACAAGATACTTAACTTCTACTTCCCTTCTTGCGGCAAAGTGCCACCTCCGGTTATTATGGTGCAGGTAAGAAATATTTTTTTGCAATAGCCTCATTACTTACTGTCTAAATAAAGTATATGTAACTTCATAGAGACTCAAGAGGCCGCTGGCGACTTCCAAATTGCAGCAATAAATACTCTGCCCAAGTTGACATACCCGAGCCGTCGCTACACAATTTTTCACGCACACTAGTACCCGCCTTACAAATTTCAAATTCACACACTCACTACAATAAAAAGTTTCCGCACTCACGGAGCTGTTGTTGTTAGGTAGGGCTCTGTCTAGTCGGAGCGCGAGCGACGACCTTTAATTAATCTATGTGTAACTTATTTAAGGTCGGATGCTGGATTAAAATTGAGTCTGAGCAATTTTAATGCATATAATATGTATTTCAGGGCTCAATATGTTGATAATAAATCTATAATAATAATAAAATATATTATATATATATATATAATATCTGGGTGACCGAGCTTTGCTCGGTTGCCAATAGGTGGCAGCAGGGTTCATATTTTTTTGGTAAATTCGTCATTTTCTAAAAGTGAATCCTAGCTAGATCAATTTATCGCCCCCAAAACCCCCTGTATACTAAATTTCATGAAAATCGTTCGAGCCGTTTCCGAGATTCAGATTATATAGAAATATATATATATATATATATATATACATATATATATACAAGAATTGCTCGTTTAAAGGTATAGGATATATATATAATATAATAATAATAATAATATGGCGTCTAAAATTTATAATAAATTACCGGCAGCTCTAGCGGACAGGAACTTGACTAAGATTAAAAATTAAATAACTTACTGTACTATTTAAGAATAAAAGGTTTGGCATACAATTCTAGTTCTAATTCTAATTCTAATTAATCATGTAATTTTTGTAGTAATTAAGCTTATTTTATATATAAAAAAAAAATTAAAGTTTGCAAGAAATTATTGTAACATCTTTGTAAAAATCAATCAGCAATAAAATTTTTTGAATTGAATATAAATAAAATAAAATAAAAACAAGAAATACTGGGTCAGAATATAAATCTTGTCTTAATTTGTTTCAGAATGTGTCGTTCAGATATACTGACGATGGCCCGTGGATTTACAAGAATTTAGAGTTTGGTATTGACCTGGACACCAGGCTTGCTCTAGTGGGACCAAATGGTGCTGGCAAGTCCACACTCTTGAAACTACTTTATGGGGATGTAAGTTATACCACTGCAGACGTTGTTTTATCCTATACTATAAATAAGTCCATGCCAACACCTCCAGTTATATATATTCCAACAATTTCCTGTCCTGCGATCACCTCCATGCCTCCGACTTCAAAACATATTTTATTTATTTTTGTTATATTTATGCACCATAAAAACAAAGCAATAGCTATATTGCTATATGTCTCATGTGTCAAAAAGAGAATAAACAAATGGACAGAGTATAGCGATTTAAATTACTTGTTGTTTCAGCATTTCCTTCAACCATTAACAGCCTACAAGCCAGATTTAGGTGATTTTGAGTGAAGTTTTACGTAAAACCTATAAAGACAATTACTCTCAAATTTAAATGTCATGTATTTTGGGTCTTTAATCTAAAATCGCTAAGAAGCAGAAACACGATTGGATAAAATTTTCTCGATAGAAAGTTCTCCCAAAAGTTGCTCCAAAATCTCAGTTTTCCTGTTATATATCCGAAACTGCAATTGATGTAATTGTAATTTTTGTTTTATTGTGTCGGTAATAACAATATTCAAAAACGCTGAGAACCGATTTTTGATAACTGGCTTAGTTTTTGAGTAATTAGGTAAAAGGTCGTTTTTCTGTTATATTCTTCCGCGACGCTGCATGTCGCACCTACCAACGTATCCGTGAGAGTGAGAAAGACAAAAATAAATTCAATGAGTCCCCTTAAAGAACCATATCAAAATAGCTATTGCCATATCGGTCTCAAGTGTCAAAAAGAAAATAAACGAACGGACTGACTAAATTACTTGTTGTTTCAGTGTTTCCGCAAACCATTGAAGAACCATGGCAAAATATTCTGGTAGTTTTATGAATGTTGGTATAGTTTAGAATTTGGTTTTTCCAGTTGGTGCCCACCACGGGCATGATCCGCAAGAACTCTCACTTGAGGATCGGGCGCTACCACCAGCACCTGCACGAGCTCTTGGATCTGGATCTGTCGCCCTTGGACTACATGCTCAAGGAATTCCCCGAGGTCCGCGAGCGAGAGGAAATGAGGAAGATTATTGGCCGCTATGGCCTCACTGGGCGACAACAGGTATATTTGTTTATTTATTTTGTACATAGAGAATTAAAAAACAGAAACTTTAACACTACAGTACACGCGCCTCTAAAACGTACATTAGTGCTCGCGCGGGCTACACTTGTAGCCCATTTTAAATTGAAATATTCTGAAATATAATCGTATGATTTTTAAATAAAACACGTTTATTATTATAAATGACATGTATTTAGAAAACCCAAATAAAAAAAGTATCTTCTCTTTCTTATAATTAAAAGAAAATTACAAAATTTCAGACTTCTCAAAAAATCACCTAATTTTTACTGACTTGAGATCAATCAATTTTTGGTGTAGTTGTATGTGCACGCGCGGGCTACATACGTAGCCCAACAACTTTAAATCCTTATTTTTCGCACATGCGCGAGCGTCGAGTGCTCAAGCCACACTGAACACGTCGAGCAACAACCAATCGGAGCTTATCTAGAGACTCGTAGTCAAATCGCGTGATTTCGCAAAGTTATGAACAAAAACAATACCCTGGGCTACATATGTAGCCCGCGCGTGTACTCTAGTGTTAAGAGGACATGCTCAAGGACTTACCCCACCCCATACCCCATCTCGATATAGTTTTTTTATAACGACTTCATTTAGTGTTCAAAATCTACTATAAACTCCTTTGATCCCACGTGCCCTGACCGCTAAAGAACTTTACTATAACTATTAAAATTTAAAATACATTCAGCCTTTTAAGAGATAGTGTCAATAAAGAAGTTTACTAACTAGATGAAAACTTCTTTAGAAAATTCATTGGGTATTTTTGAGATGGGGAAATACCATTAAACTCTTGCTACAATTACCGTAACTCGATCCCGCTATACTATTTATATACTTGCTATTTCACTGATGGGGGAAGCTAGTACAAATATTCGAAAAATTAAATAAAAAATATTTGCCCTTGAAAGTAATCAAGCGAGAACAGATTTCAAAGTCACAATTTTTTTTGCTTCCCCCACCACTGCATACATTATATAACCTTATTTTTTTAGCACCTAATATTTACAATCCAATAGATCCCCATGACCCTCGAGTAACTACTAAAAGCTCCCTCTTGGGCTCCCCTAAGATTAATATCAGTGGGGTAATGGTAACAATTAATCTTAATCTTCTTTGAAACATCTGTCACACCCGTGATCTTTCTAACTTTTGTCAGTCTCCATTTGTCTTTCAATTTAATGTGCAGCATGCTTCTCTCTATCCCCTGTTGTCAAACTTAAAAAAGAAGATTAAGAGACTAAAATTGCGTTGGATAGGACATAATATTATAGTCAGATCTCCAAAAGAAAAATGGACCAAACAAGTTTTGTTCTGGTACCCTAGTAAGAGAATAAGACGATGACCAAGAATCAGATGGGAAGATGACTTGCCGAGGGGACGGTGCAAATGGACATTAGATAGGAAAAAATGGCAGAATCTACAGGAGGCCTATGTCCAAGGACAGCCCGATCATTAAATGTATTTATAATTATTATACTGCTGGTGTTGATCGGAGAAATAAAGGCTATTTTTATTTTTATTTATTTTTTTATGAATGGTAACAAATTGCGCAGGTTTGTCCGATGCGCCAGCTGTCGGACGGGCAGCGCTGCCGCGTGGTGTTCGCGTGGCTGGCGTGGCAGACCCCGCACCTGCTGCTCATGGACGAGCCCACCAACCACCTGGACATGGAGACCATCGACGCGCTCGCCGAGGCCATCAACGACTTCGACGGCGGCATGGTGCTCGTCAGCCACGACTTCAGGCTCATCAACCAGGTCCGCTTATCATGTTCTATTATACTCGGCGCGGCGAACCTTGATCTCTATGACGCTGACAGCTAATGTCATCATATAACATTGTAGTGGCGTCACCATTAAATTGGGATCATATTGGGGGCGTCTAAAAATGCCATTTATAAACGTAGCTTTATACAGTTAGTAATTTCATCCCGTTGATATTTATAACAATTCTTAACATTTACAAGAATTTATGTTTACGTCCTGTAAAACTTACGTCGTGTGACGTTTATCGACTAGGGCGGCAAGTATCGATAAAAAAATGTCGGTAATGGAAACGAGTGCACAATTTTTTTCATACTCACATTTTAGTTCATATATTATGGTTATGGTTCATATATTATGGTTTTAGTTCATATATTATGGTTATGGAAAATAACAAGGTTGGAAACTTTCAACTTTGAATACAACAACATAATGGACATTAAAAATGCACATTATAATATTTTTTAAAACATGTTTACCAAGAATGCAAGCCACGCCTTTGTCTAAAAAAAAAATATCGACACGAACAAAGACACGACCCATCACTAACACGAACTGTCATAGGGATCAAGGTTCGCTGCGCCGAGTATAATGAGTGAAAGTTCATGTTTGAATTGGGTATTTTACTAGAATTTTTTTATTGCTTTTTAACTAGGATAAAAAAATGACGCAAACTAAAAAAAAAATTGGACAAGTGCCAGTCTTTCCGTACCATCAAGACGCAGCCTCAATAGTATTAAAGTAAACTAAACACCCCTGCCACCAATAACAAGCAAAAAATGACGTTTGTTGTAAGGGAGCCTCCCTTAACGGCCTACAAGCCGTATTTAGGTGTTTTTGAATGAAGGTTTATGCAAAAACTATAAAGACAATTACTTTCAAATTTACACGTCATGTATTTTGGGTCTTTAATCTAAAATCGCTTAGAAGCAGAAACACGATTAGATAAAATTTTCTCGATAGAAAGTTCTCCCAAAAGTTGCTCCAAAATCTCAGTTTTTCTATATTTTATCGGAAACTACAATGGATGTAATTGTAATTTTTGTTTTAATGTATCGGTAATAATAATATCCTAAAACGCTTAGAACAGATTTTTGATAACTGGCTTAGTTTTTGAGTAATTAGGTAAAACGTCGTTTTTCTGCTATATTCTTCCGCGACGCTGCATGTCGCACCTACCAAATCTCCGTGAGAGTGAGAAAGACAAAAATAAATTCAATAAATCCCCTTAATTTTTATTTAATTTTAATTTAACTATTAATTTCTACAGTAAATATATGACTAAATATTCTGTGAAAATTTTAAGCATCTGCCTGTTGCCGTTATCAATACCAGAAACAGGCAAAAAAATACACGTTTGTTGTAGGAGAGCCCTCTTAAATATTTATTTTATTCTAGTTCTTAGTATTTGTTGTTATAGCGGCAACAGAAATACATCATCTGTGAAAATTTCAAATCCGTACCTATCACTGTACAAGAGATACTGCCTGGTGACAGATGGAGGGACAAACAGTGAAGTCAATTTGACGACAAACTTCGATGACAAACCATTTTAATTTATTAAGTGACACATCAGATACATAATGTAGTTAGTAACTTGTAATAAAATTTTGTTGCAGGTGGCTCAGGAAATATGGATCTGCGAAAACGGCACCGTCACAAAATGGCAAGGCGGCATTCTTAAATACAAAGACCACCTAAAATCCAAAATTTTAAAGGAGAACGCTGACAATGCTGCTAAATTTCGCAAATAATGCAAATTTATGCTGTAGATAATATTTAAATCAATATTATTGAGTTATTTGTGCTCGCTGTGTATGAACATAATTATGTGTGTGAGCGTGTATATATGTATAAACAAGTTTATATGTAGGCGAGACCACATGCATGTGGATCAAAGGAACATAGATCTATAGGTAAACCGCTATATACTTGACACTCCTGATGGTCTGCGGGACGCGGGGCGGGAGCCGCTCAACCAATCAGCTAGCCTGTTGCTGTCCGCTGGCAGCGCTGCAGCTTCGTTATGGCCAATCGCATCACCCGTCCCGCGTCCCATCAGACCATCAGCGCAGACCATCAGGAGGGTCAAGTTTTATAGCGGTTTACCTCTATTTATATGCAATATTTTGTCTTTCAAAGTTCCTATCTTTATGCTCTAGAAAACCAGTGTCTGAAATGTGATACGACCATGCTTTTCTGGTGTTTGTAAGAAAGGAATATATTCGTAAGACAACATTTTCTCCTAACAATGTCTAAGTTTACTCCACGCTACATTCTTTGCTCTCTTTATAAACCTTTACTTCACATAATGAAGGCACACCTACACACATAGTTATTATAGAAAATCATTAACTGTTCCAGGGGCAAAACATGGAAAAGCACCAAAATATAAATTAAAAAGTAAAAAAAGAAATTAAAAAACTATCTAAATTGCCACATTGGATAGAATGTAATAGGTAGGTGTTTCTGTAAAAAGATTGTTGCTAATGTTGTAGACATATTCTATAAGGTTTTAGTATCAATTAATGTGACATGTTTTATGTTATGACTTTAACAATTAATAAATGTAAATAAGCCCAGTTACACCTGGCAACACTTTCTTTTTTGATTTGGAAATTTTCTTATAGTATTTAGATAAGAATTATATGGCAAATCCTAGATGTGCCTTATTGACATTCCTTATTTTGCCCCTGTAGGGTCTGTTTCAATAGTTTTGTAATAATATAATAATGATCACGTTCATTCATTATTACTATATTGACTGTTATATTATTGTATTGAATGAACTGTCCTACCGTGAACGTTCGGACATCGTCGTGAAAAAGTTTGATATAGATTTTCAATCCACGAAAACGCGCCCCATTCTGTCTGAATCACTTATGTTTCATTCGATTCGGCTTTGACTGTGTGGGGCGCGTCATCGTAGCTTGAAATATCTGTACTGACTTAAATGCCTTCCGCCAGGGAGATGTTCAGTGTGTTGAGTAATGTAAATGTGCGTGAATTTTTGAAAATTGTGCGCCAATGGTTTTCGAGATATCTTTCAAAAATGTTTTCCGCTGAATGTGACATGGATTTTAAATATTTTAATCCACGAAGACGCGCCCACTATGTCAAAATCGCTTATGATTCATTCAATTCGCATTAAGTTTGACAGAGTGGGGCGCATCATCGTGGATTGAAATATCTATAACAAGTAGAATGATCTCAAATGTCAGTTGTTTAAAAAACTGAGCAAATTAGCAGCCTTTAGTACTCATATTTGACTCCTTAGCTTTAGTTTATGATCCCACTGTAAAATTAACTTCACCAAGTTGGATAATATCTAGGCCTTCATCTTGACCGAAGGCTGACTTGGAAAAACCATATTAAAAAGAAAAGAGAAGAGCTAAACATAAGATTCAAAACTTTCCACTGGCTGTTGGGAAGAAACTCGAAACTATCAGTTGATAATAAACTGTTAATTTACACATCGATCTTGAAGCCTATTTGGGCATATGGCGCACAACTATGGGGCAGTACATGCGACTCTAGCCTGAATATCTTACAAAGAATGCAGAACATAATACTACGCCCAATCGCAAACACGCCGTGGTACATCACAAATGAAGAACTCCACACGAACCTCCAAATACCAACTATAAAGGAGGAAGTGCGAGGACTAGCGCAAAGATACAAAGCACGCTTGCTGGTCCATCCCAATCTTTTAGCAAACAGACTCCTTGTTGATGAGTGTCCGGCGTCTGAAAAGAAAACGGATCACTGACCTTGACCAATAAAGGAAGGCATTTTCAAACGAGTGACGGTTCTACTGAGGATCGACCTCTACACGACATATGGCATCCAACAACAAATTTGCTCATAGCCCTGGGGCTGATTGCAGATATTGGTCGAACACAAAAAAAAAAAAAAAAAGTTGGATAATAGATGAAAATTATATTTTATTTAAATATGTGTCGAACATTCACGGTAACATACACAAACTCAAGCAGTTACTTCATGGACAATTGTACACGCGTACATACATTGTATTTATTGACGCTGAGCAGCAGGGAAGCGATGTCCCTTCAGTGTGCAACGAGGTGCATCCCGTGCTTCTTTTAATTCTGGGGCCGCACCACCATCTCTTAAAGCAGTAATGCTGCGGTAGTGTCTTAATATTTTCATACAAACTTATGAAACTGACAAAAAAGTGCTGCAGCATTACCGCCCCTGGCCCCTGGTTAGGGCTTTAGGCCGGAGTTGTGTTGTCTTTGCAACTGCGAAAGCAACGCAACACTCACAGAGCCATTTGAAGTGCAGATGCTTTGAAGGTGCTTGGTCTATCAATTTGCACTTCTAGGGGCTCGCAAATGCCCCTCCGATTGTTAACGACTGCCTTCCCTGTCCTTCAACTCTCCTTCGACATCGCTCCCCGGCGCTTTCCACTCGGTTGACTAAACGATAGATATTCTAAAGGTCATCCCCATTAAAAATACGCGGTCCACTCTAGGAGTCCGCTAGATTCTTTATCTCTAATAGCTCTAAAGGTAGTCATTACGGTACGAGTCACCAAATAGGTTTGGGCCTGACTAACCCACACAATATGTTTGACATTTCATATTTGTTTTGTGTTACACAACCACAGTCTGATTTAATTTTTTTAATTTAATTTACGTTTCGTTTTTTAATTTAATTTACGTGACTTCAATGATAAGGTAAATAATATAAGGTTGACATTACAGTCATTCCGGGTAACTTTGGACCACTTTTGAGACAATTTACGGTAGTTAGTAAATAAAATGTATAGAACTACTATACAACAATTGTAATTTATGTGATCTTTTGATGTTTTCAACACCAATTACAATAAAAAGTGGACAAATTATGTATCAATCCTAAGATATAGACGAAAATATACGTGGTCCAAAGTTATATTGATTTTGGGGTAACATTGGACACACATTTTTTCTCTCTATAAAAACCGATTTTATCGTTCTTTTTTACTTTCTCGGTAACATTTGACCACGTTAAATGCTCTTTGGATCATCAAGTTGACATTTCAAACGAAGTTTTACTGCCACAGATGAAAAAAATCATACTAACGGGCTTGATTAAGCGAAAGGCCCCAAGTTATAGGAGATGGCTGATGAAGTTAATGCGCTGATTTTATAATTTAGGGATAAAATAACCATGCCAGTGTATTTTTTAGAAAAATCTGTAATCTTTGGGCGTTATAAAAACATAAGTTTCATTGCTTACACATTTATGTAGGAACAGATTAATTGAGATCAATCAGAAAAGATACACACATATTCAACAGTCAGGATCAACAGTCTTATCTATTTTCTATCTATTTAAATAAAAGAGTGAGGCATTTTGGTTGTTCCACATATTCCGCCAAAACTATAGGTCGTAGAGATCTGAAATTTGGTACCTAGGTTGATATTAGGTCATGAATTAGTACGAAGACGGGGATTCCAGAAATTCCATGTTTAAGGGGTAGAAATCGTACATTTAAGGGATTTTCCCATACAAAAGAGTATTTTTATCGTTGTTCCAGGAATTCCCGAAAAACTAAAAGTCGTAGAGATCTGAAATTTGGTTCCTTGGACCAGTCCAATGTTGCCCCAAATTCTGTGATATTGTGACTTCAACATTTAATTCCGTAATTATTGCATTAATAAGCGTGGATGAGCTAAAAACGGACAACCAAATCAAACAACTATAGTTAAATGGCATAAAAAAGCAAAAACCTACTTATTTCTTTCTCAGAAACTCAAAATAATGATAATTGAAAACAGTGAATTTATTCTATCGTCTGCACGGCGCGAAAAGATTAGCTGTTTGTTGTGACACTTATCTTTTGTTTGCCTGTCAAATTCAATTTTTTATTGTCTGTGGATTGTATATTTCACATTCGGATATATGCATTTTACTGAAGCGCATTCGGAAACAGATAAAAATAATGTAAAGTGTTTGTTTAGGGTGTGGTCTAATGTTGTACCGCAGGTCCAAAGTTACCCGGAATGACTGTATAAATTACACATTTTCGTTTGTTCTAAAATTATCTGCAAAATATATTTAATTGTGAAATTTACCACAAGTATTTTTTGCTTATGAATAAAGTTTTGTAATGCATATTTTTACGTGTATTATTTTTTACTTCCAACATAGACTTATATTAAGTCTGTAGTACTACAAGACACCCTTCACAACTTTTTTACGTGGAGCCATCTAAGAGCTTATTTAAGATTAAAGAATGGTGATTAGCATAGACATTTAACACTATAGGGATAGTGATTAGATTATATTATAAATATTGACATTACCAAACCATAGGTAGGATACAGTCTTTACTCTGAGGCGCAGACCATAGATAATATACATTTTTTTACACTGTGGTGCGGTCTTTACTCTGTGGCGTGGACCATAGAAAAGATACATTCTATAATCTGTGGCACATACCATAGATAATATAGTCTTTACTCTGAGGCGCAGACCATAGATATGTTCTGTTCTGTTAATCCATTCGTCCCTTTCAGGACAGGCAAAGGTCGGAGACCATACAGCCTATTCATTCGTGTGTATTTTCTGTGTTATGTATTTTAAAGGCATAGCCTGTTCAATCGTTTAACAAGAATATACCTATATAAATAATCATAAATATGTATGATTCATCTGAATGATTTTAATCTTGTAGTTTTTTTTTTCTGACTCTTCTTTCTTTGAATTATCTTTGTTTCTGTACTTAAATTCAAATTTCTTGAACAGTGTTCAAAATATATTTGTATAAATATTTATACGTCAACGAATTCTTCAGTAAATCCTTTAGCGAGCGCGGCACGTCTTCAATGGTCTTGAAAATATTAATCAAGTCATCAATCAGCACAAGGCGCTGAATGCCGAAAGATGAACACGAAAAAAATATGTGATCCAGTGTTTGGGATTCATTACTATTGCAATAATTACAAGACGGAGAGTTCACTATTTTCATTCTATGTAAATGTGCATTAAGGCGACAATGACCCAATCTTAGGCGACATATGGCTGAATAATATTTTCTATTACTATAATTAGTTTTCTTATTACAAAACCACGGGTTTTTATTTAAATCATTATTTATGCATTTGTACCATAATCCTTTTCGCTCATTTTCAGGGGAGTTCCTCATCTCATCCCAATGACTTTCCATCTTATTTATCAAATTCTTATTGATATCAGTGTAAGGAAGGGCAACACTTGACTTTATTTGTCTGATGTTCTGTGATGTATTTATCGTTTTTGCCAAAAAGTCGACGTTTTCATTTCCAATCACTCCACAGTGTGCCGGGACCCAAATGAAAGCAATTTCATATGAGCAGACCATAGATAATATTTAAGGCGTAGGCTCTTCTTTACTCTGTGGCGCAGACCATAGATCATATTTAAGGCGTAGAGTCTTATTTACTCTGTGGCGCAGAACATAGATAATATTTGTCTTTACTCTGTGGCGCGAACCATAGACAAAATACATTTTTTTTACTCTGTGGCACAGTCCACAGATAGCATACAACTAAAATAAAATATGCATTCAAAATAGTAGAGACAATAATTTGGTTCTGCTTGGTTTTTCCAAGCTTGTATCTGTCGCTCACATTGAACCCTGCAAATCACTGCAAATTGACATTACCAAACCATAAGTAGGATACAGTCTTTACTCTGAGGCGCAGACCATAGATAATATACATTTTTTACACTGTGGTGCGTTCTTTACTCTGTGGCGCGGACCATAGAAAAGATACATTCTATAATCTGTGGCACATACCATAGATAATATAGTCTTTATTCTGAGGCGCAGACCATAGATAATGTACAGTCTTTACTCTGTGGCGCAGACCATTGATAATATTTAAGGCGTAGGCTCTTCTTTACTCTGTGGCGCAGACCATAGATCATGTTTAAGGCGTAGACTCTTATTTACTCTGTGGCGCAGAACATAGATAATATTTGTCTTTACTCTGTGACGCGAACCATAGACAAAATACATTTTTTACTCTGTGGCACAGTCCACAGATAGCATACAACTAAAATAAAATATGCATTCAAAATAGTAGAGACAATAATTTGGTTCTGCTTGGTTTTTCCAAGCTTGTATCTGTCGCTCACATTGAACCCTGCAAATCACTGCAAATTGACATTACCAAACCATAAGTAGGATACAGTCTTTACTCTGAGGCGCAGACCATAGATAATATACATTTTTTACACTGTGGTGCGGTCTTTATTCTGTGGCGCGGACCATAGAAAAGATACATTCTTTAAGCCTGTCACAAACAGACGCGGCCTGCGGTGGCGGCCTACCGCCGCGGCCGCGCCTTCATAACGGCCGCGCAGATTTCAATAGTTCTATAGACTTCGACACTACACAACAAGCCGCTACCGCAGCTGCCACCGCAGGCCGCGTCTGTTTGTGACAGGCCTTAATCTGTGGCACATACCATAGATAATATAGTCTTTACTCTGAGGCGCAGACCATAGACAAGATACTAAATGAGACAATTTGGTTCTGTTTGATTTTGCGAAGCTTGTAGCCTACCACCTATCTTTCGCTCATTGAACCTTTGTTGTACACCTGCAAATTGCAAAAAAAAACAAATGTACGCGGACCATAGATAAGGTACATTCTTTACTCTTTGGCAGAGACCATAGATAATATAATATTTTTACACTGTGGTGCGGTCTTTACTCTGTGGCACAGACCATAGATAATATTAAAGTGTTTACTCTGAGGCGTAGACCATAGACAAGATACATTCTTTACTCTGTGGCGCAGCCATAGATTATTTACGTCTTTACTCTGAGACACGAACCATAGACAAAATACATTATTTACTCTAAATTTTTTATTCTGTGGCACAGTCCATAAATAGCATACGTGCATACAGTCTTTACTCTGTGACGCGGACCCATAGACAAGATACATTTTTACTCTGTGGCACAGACCATAGAAAATATTTAAGGCGTAGACTCTTCTTTACTCTGTGGCGCACACCATATATAATATATGTTTTTACTCTGTGACGCGAACCATAGACAAAATACATTCTTTTACTCTGTCGCACAGTCCACAGATAGCATACAGTTTTTACTCTCTGACGTGGACCCATAGATAATATTTAAGGCGTAGACTCTGAGACGTAGACCATAGACAAGATATATTCTTTACTCTGT
Source organism: Coenonympha arcania (assembly GCA_036785405.1). Taxonomy (NCBI): domain Eukaryota; kingdom Metazoa; phylum Arthropoda; class Insecta; order Lepidoptera; family Nymphalidae; genus Coenonympha; species Coenonympha arcania. Next base: position 11,420,764 of record CM072082.1, read on the forward strand.
GGCGCAGACCATAGATAATATACGTCTTTACTCTGAGACGCGAACCTTAAACAAAATACATTTTTTACTCTGTGGCACAGTCCATAGATAGCATGCAACTTATAGGGACGCTTATATTACGTGGAGCCATTTATGAGCTTAAGATTAAAGAATGGTGATTAAATTATATTATACATTCAACATAATATTAGAGACTATAATTTGGTTTTGTTTGTTTTTTCCAAGCTTGTATCTGTCGCTCACATTGAACCTGTGTTGTACACCCTGCAAATCACTGCAAATAATTGACATTACCAAACCATAGTTAGGATACAGTCTTTACTCTGAGGCGCAGACCATAGATAATATACATTTTTTACACTGTGGTGCGTTCTTTACTCTGTGGCGCGGACCATAGAAAAAATACATTCTTTAATCTGTGGCACATACCATAGATAATATAGTCTTTACTCTGAGGCGCAGACCATAGATAATGTACAGTCTTTACTCTAAGACGCAGACCATAGATAAGATAGACCATAGATACTAGAGACAATTAGTTCTGTTTGGTTTTGCGAAGCTTGTATCTTTCGCTCATATTGAACCTCTGTTGTACCTACACCTGCAAATTGCAAAAAAAACAAATGTACGCGGACCATAGATAAGGTACATTCTTTACTCTGTGGCAGAGACCATATATAATATAATATTTTTACACTGTGGTGCGGTCTTTACTCTGTTGCGCAGACCATAGATAATATTTAAGGCGTTGACTCTGAGACGTAGACAATAAACAAGATACATTCTTTACTCTATGGCGCAGACCATAGATAATATACGTGTTTACTCTGAGGCAAGGAATATACTACTCTCTGAGGTGCAACGGACGTAGCAAAACAAGAAAAAGAAAACATTTGGAAAAACTTCTAGAGTGCGATCGTGGAAAACATAAAACTCAAATACGAAGCAATTACAAAAAGTACGAAAAAGAAATCGTCAATGTTCTGTGCAATGACAATCAATGTATAGGACCCCCTGCCTCCCCTGTCCTTCAACTCTCCTTCGACATCGCTCCCCGGCGCTTTCCACTCAGTTGATTAAAGGATAGATATTCTAAAGGTCATCCCCATTAAAAATACGCGGTCCACTCTAGGAGTCCGCTAGATTCTTTATCTCTAATAGCTCTAAAGGTAGTCATTACGGTACGAGTCACCAAATAGGTTTGGGCCTGACTAACCCACACAATATGTTTGACATTTCATATTTGTTTTGTGTTACACAACCAAAGTCTGATTTAATTTTTTTAATTTAATTTACGTTTCGTTTTTTAATTTAATTTTTTTTAATTTAATTTACGTGACTTCAATGATAAGGTAAATAATATAAGGTTGACATTATAAATTACACATTTTCGTTTGTTCTAAAATTATCTGCAAAATATATTTAATTCTGAAATTTACCACAAGTATTTTATGCTTATGAATAAAGTTTTGTAATGCATATTTTTACGTGTATTATTTTTTACTTCCAACATAGACTTATATTAAGTCTGTAGGACTACTAGACACCCTTCACAACTAGGGATGCTTCTTTTTTGGATTATGTGGAGCCATCTAAGAGCTTATTTAAGATTAAAGAATGGTGATTAGCATAGACATTTAACACTATAGGGATAGTGATTAGATTATATTATAAATATTGACATTACCAGACCATAGGCCCTCAGCATAGGCCGATATTACACTATACTATATATATGATATTATATCTATGACTACTAGAAATATGATAGTGTAATGGCCCAAATTCTCGATGCTCATATATCTAGGATACTATCTGTCATCATGTTGTTATATACTATATAGGATCCTATTTTGAGAACACAGATAAAGACAACTATTTTCAATAATTGAGTATTTTTTTTTAAAATGGCGATAATTTTAAAAATAGCAAAACTGCTTTTGAGTGGAACATTGAAACAACTAAACTATTGATTGCTCTTTATGAAGAGAATGAGCTACTGTACAATAATTTACACCCAGATTATAAAGATCGAAACAAAAGACTGGCTCTATTAGTAAAATTTTCCAACCTAATTAGTGAAATAACAGGAAAAATATGTTTGGTTGCCGATGTAAGAAAAAAAATCAGTAATTTGAGATCACAGTATTTGGCAGAAAAATTAAAGGTACTGAAGTAAATTTTACCCAACCTAACCAAAAGAAGTCGCTTAAATAAAACGAAGACACGAACATTAGTATTTATTATATTTTCATACTTAAGTATCAAAGATTACATTAATTGTTTTTATATATGTACAACATAAAAATGCAATTGAAAACTTATTCCAGATAATTAAAACAAAAAGTGGGTCTAGTGGAGATACTGATATTTATACACCATCAGCATACTGGTTTCCATTACTGAAGTTCCTAGATAGTGCCAGTACTGCAGATGAATCAAAGACAAACTTGGATGGTTTAGATGATTCTATAAATTGCTTGACCTCAATGGAAACACAGGATTCAAGTGAAAATGTAAGTTTTGTTAATATAAGTACATTTAGATGGGATCTTTCTGAAACACCAGCTTCTATATTATTTTATTGTCTTGCCAAGGCACACTTCCAAGTCCATTATAATAGTCTTTAAAATAAAAAATAAAAAAAATAAAAAATAAAATGTTCTTTATTGAAAGGCAATGAACCCAGTTAACCAATTTACATGAAAATATTAAATAAAAATAAAAACATTAATGATGATATATGAGAATATTAACATAAATAAAATAAAATTAAATAAAAAAAGAAATATCATGTGCTTATTTTCGATTCGCACTGCGATGCTGTGTCAACCAATGCCGACAGATTGCGGTATCCAAGTGGTCACACATTGTACGAAGGATCTCATTATGAGAGCAACGAATTCGGTCCCAAAAGGTTGCTATACGCGAACGTATTATTGCGAAAAAGTCGGGCATTCTTGCCGAGGCGAACATGTTCGACGCACTGCAAAATCGTGGCAATTTCATCAGGATGCGGTAGGCATCATTGTACTGCACCCTGATGGCACTATACGAGCGTCTGGTGTACCCAAACCATAGATGGCAAGTGTACAAATTTTGACAGAACGCTCGAAACAGGGTCTTCTTGACCTGCTCGTTGCAGTGGAAGAATCTGCGTGCTATCATGTTGCACCTGACAGCAAGTGCCCGCCTCTCGCGCTCTATGTCACAGTCGTCTCTGAGACCAAGAAAATAGTTTCTAACTTCAGTCCCATATAAAAAAGATTCTCTTTGCTGGCTTACAAGAGAAAGCATATTATTCTCCACTTCGAGGACAACTTCGTCAGTATTACCGTTTTGTAACTGGTTCCCATTCAGATACCTTGTTTGCTTGTTATCTATCAATACATTGTGCAATGTGCAACAAGCCAAAACAATATCTTGTGCCTTGAGGGGTGAAAGATTTATAGATGATAATAATACCCTAAAACGACTGGCTAAAATGCCAAAAGCACTTTCAACAACCCGTCTTCCTCGAGATAATCTATAGTTAAAAAAAATTTCTTGTCTAGTTATATTTCGTAAAGGATAAGGTTTCATTATATGGTAACTTAGTGGAAACGCATCATCTGCTAATACAACATATGGCAGTTTGATATCTGTGTTTGGTAAATTATTTTCTAAAGGTATGTTTAAAATTGAGTTATCATTCAGACATTGCCGCAGCTTACTTTTTGCATATACACCTGAATCTCCAATTCTACCATTTGTTCCAGCATCAACATAAAGAAATTTGTAGTTTGCATCTACTAAAGCTAGAAGAACTATGCTATTAAATAATTTGTAATTGAAAAAATGGGATCCACTATTTGGAGGGCACTTTATCCGTACATTTTTGCCGTCTAAGGCACCAATGCAGTTAAAAACATTCCAATTTTCTTCAAAAGTTTGCGCAATATTTTTCCAATCTTGTTCCGTGTTTGGTATCTGTAACAATTTGTTTATTATTATTTTATTGTTTTAGGAAGCTCTTTGTGGTAAGCCACCACAAACCAAGAAAATGAAGAAGAGATGCCATGATGACTCAGATTTATTGATACGGGAAGCTGCTACCAGGATGCGAAATATGTGTCAGCTAGCAACTAAAAAATCTACAAATTCAACCATTGATACATTTTGCCAATTTGTAGCATCAGAACTAAATTCTATTTTAGAATGCAGTAGTATGACTTATGTTAAAAGGGCCAAAAGAGACATCCAGAAAGTATTGTTTAATATATGGGATGAAATAGATGCAGACGAAAGGATCTTCTTTGAAAAATTACCCATTTGAGGATTCTTCCCTGGTACAGAGGAATGACCCTGAAATAGATGCAGACAAAAGGACATCTTCTCTGAAAAACTACTCATTTAAGGATCCTTCACTGATACAGAATATTGACCCGGAAATAAATGCAGACAAAAATATGACATCTTCTCTGAAAAACTACACATTTAAGGATTTTTCCCCAGTACAGAATGCGCCTGAAGTAGAAGCAGACCAAAAGACATCTACTCTGAAAAACTGCTCATTTAAGGATTCTTCTCCAGTACAGAAGAATGACCCAAAATCAAATTGTAATAACTACTCTGTAGACAATTCCCTTGTACTAAGGAATGACGTATCAAGGAATTTTACTACTTCAAACAACACTCCAGTCTCTATTCCAAACATAAGCCAAACATAATAATATTAAAAAAAAAAATGATAACAAGTCTAAACCCAATTACACCATCACAGCAGATGCTTCTGAAGAAATAGTAGTTGAATGTGATCAATATGATGACGACATTTAGTAGTTCACTGAAAATAATTAATTTTGCATTCACATCTTAATCAGTAGGCACTGACCTAGTGATTACTATACTCAATCTTTTTATTTCCTATAGGACATACAAGTGTCTCTTTTATGATAAGTCATGTTTTGATTCTACCAACGACAGTTTGAAAGGCTATTCTACTGAATAGAGTCAGCAAGGAACTCAGTACCTAGTTGCTTAATTGTATTGATTGTATTGTGTTATAAATAAACCAGCTTACCTTGAGATGGGTTTCCTTTAGTGCATTGTAAATGGCTTTACAAGTGTCTGGTAAGATAGCAGATAAGGTTCATTGAGGAATGCGAGTGGTAAACTGCAAACTGGAATATGTTTCCCAAGTAGCTAAATATCTCAGAGTGGCCAATAATCTATCATTTGGAGAAATAGGGTTCCTGAGATGGGTAGATTGTTTGATGATAAGGGGAGTAATTTTTGTAAGAATGTAGATAAATGTACATTCATCCTTAAGCAAATAGTTTTTGTAACAGTTTTTATCCTCGATTCGAAGTTCCTCCAGTAAGTTTGAATGAACCCCTTTTGATAGCCGCCGTGAGACCCACGAGCGGACCCAAATCCTTTTTTTGCTTCTTTTTCTTTTTCATAAGTAAAAAGAGTAAAAAAGAAGCAGTAAAAGCAGTAGCAGCAATAATTGCACTCTTATCAGCCTCCATTGTACCTAATTTGAAGCAATATTATTTCTCTCTGCTGTGGTTGTCTATGATATTAATTAATTGAAGTGGTGTTTTGTTTTCTTTGGACCACAGATCACTATTATATTAGTCGGCACACTGACCTAGTTTTGTGGTCTGTGCACACTGACACAGGTAGGTCATGGCACTCAGTATGAGCAACTTGAACCTTAGGCCGATATTACACTATCATATATTCATCATATATATATGATGTCATATCTGTCAAATTCTATGATCATTTTTATATGATTCATTTCTTCATTTTTACATATTACACTACAATGATCATATTAACGTCATATACTATCAAGATGGATAATGATTTAGCCATGTGTTCGTTGATATTGAGATCTGAGGCTATTTTTTTTCGTACATCTGCGTCGAGGCATACTCTTCCCGATAAATCCGATATTGTTTCTGCAATTACTACCATTATTGACAATCGTTTGTCGCGATTTTTATAATCTTGAACAAGATTATGGTACAAACACTCATTTTCTTCGTAAAGGCTCTTGGAAGACGCCATTTTTTGGTTAGTTACACAGACGAGAGTAGAGAGTAGAGACATATGATCCTATTTGTGCGCATGCTATCAAATAGGATCCTAGAACTATGATTATAGACAAATCTAGATATTACACAGTCATATGTTCCTCATATAAAAATGACTCACATTTCTATGATCCTATATATATGATAGTGTAATATCGGCCTTAGTGTAAATACATCAATAGTATCAAGTAGATCATATTTATAGGATGACGATCTGTGGTGCGAGATAGGATCCTATATAAAGAGACAATAATTTGGTTCTGCTTGGTTTTTCCAAGCTTGTATCTGTCGCTCACATTGAACCCTGCAAATCACTGCAAATTGACATTACCAAACAATAAGTAGGATACAGTCTTTACTCTGAGGCGCAGACCATAGATAATATACATTTTTTACACTGTGGTGCGGTCTTTACTCTGTGGCGCGGACCATAGATCATATATAATGCGTAGACTCTTATTTACTCTGTGGCGCAGAACAAAGATAATATTTGTCTTTACTCTGTGACGCGAACCATAGACAAAATACATTTTTTACTCTGTGGCACAGTCCACAGATAGCATACAACTAAAATAAAATATGCATTCAAAATAGTAGAGACAATAATTTGGTTCTAATTGGTTTTTCCAAGCTTGTATCTGTCGCTCACATTGAACCCTGCAAATCACTGCAAATTGACATTACCAAACCATAAGTAGGATACAGTCTTTAATCTGAGGCGCAGACCATAGATCATATATAATGCGTAGACTCTTATTTACTCTGTGGCGCAGAACAAAGATAATATTTGTCTTTACTCTGTGACGCGAACCATAGACAAAATACATTTTTACTCTGTGGCACAGTCCACAGATAGCATACAACTAAAATAAAATATGCATTCAAAATAGTAGAGACAATAATTTGGTTCTAATTGGTTTTTCCAAGCTTGTATCTGTCGCTCACATTGAACCCTGCAAATCACTGCAAATTGACATTACCAAACCATAAGTAGGATACAGTCTTTAATCTGAGGCGCAGACCATAGATAATATACATTTTTTACACTGTGGTGCGGTCTTTACTCTGTGGCGCGGACCATAGAAAAGATACATTCTTTAAACCTGTCACAAACAGACGTGGCCTGCGGTGGCGGCCTACCGCCGCGGCCGCGCCTTCATAACGGCCGCGCAGATTTGAATAGTTCTATAGACTTCGATACTACACAACAAGCAGCTACCGCAGCCGCCACCGCAGGCCGCGTCTGTTTGTGACAGGCCTTAATCTGTGGCACATACCATAGATAATATAGTCTTTACTCTGAGGCGCAGACCATAGATAATGTACAGTCTTTACTCTAAGACGCAGACCATAGATACGATACTAAATGAGACAATTTGGTTCTGTTTGATTTTGCGAAGCTTGTACCTACCACCTATCTTTCGCTCATTGAACCTTTGTTGTATACCTGCAAATTGCAAAAAAAAACAAATGTACGCGGACCATAGATAAGGTACATTTTTTACTCTTTGGCAGAGACCATAGATAATATAATATTTTTACACTGTGGTGCGGTCTTTACTCTGTGGCACAGACCATAGATAATATTAAAGTGTTTACTCTGAGGCGTAGACCATAGACAAGATACATACACAGATACAGATTTTACACACACACACATACACACACACACACACACACACACACACACACACACACACTCAATCCGTAACAAACAGAAACATGCGTTTATTCTTTATTTTGATCTTTATTCTTTATTATTATTATTATATTTTAGTTTTTGATCATATTAACTGTCATCGGTGCTCTTTTGTATTTTTTCATCTGTGCAATCTGGAAGGTTCTGACCGCTGAAACACAGTTTTCACTAGTTCAGTGGTCAGTGCTCAAACCGTATACATATAAGTAAGTTTAAATATAATTATAAGTTAACTGTCTAAATACTTTGTAACTTGTAACTTAAAGTAAATAAATAAAATTATATAAATTCTTTACTCTGTGGCACAGCCATAGATAATTTACGTCTTTACTCTGAGACACGAACCATAGACAAAATACATTATTTACTCTACATTTTTTACTCTGTGGCACAGTCCATAGATATCATACGTGCATAGTCTTTACTCTGTGATGCGGACCATAGATAATATACGTCTTTACTCTGAGACGCGAACCATAGACAAAATACATTTTTTACTCTGTGGCACAGTCCATAGATAGCATGCAACTTATAGGGACGCTCCTTTTTTGGATTACGTGGAGCCATTTATGAGCATAAGATTAAAGAATGGTGATTAAATTATATTATACCTACATTCAACATAATATTATAGACAATAATTTGGTTTTGTTTGTTTTTTCCAAGCTTGTATCTGTCGCTCACATTGAAACTGTGTTGTACACCCTGCAAATCACTGCAAATTGACATTACCAAACCATAGTTAGGATACAGTCTTTACTCTGAGGCGCAGACCATAGATAATATACATTTTTTACACTGTGGAGCGGTCTTTACTCTGTGGCGCAGACCATAGAAAAGATACATTCTTTAATCTGTGGCACATACCATAGATAATTTAGTCTTTACTCTGAGGCACAGACCATAGATAATGTACAGTCTTTACTCTAAGACGCAGACCATAGATAAGATAAACCATAGATAGTAGAGACAATTTGGTTCTGTTTGGTTTTGCGGAGCTTGTATCTTTCGCTCATATTGAACCTCTGTTGTACCTACACCTGCAAATTGCAAAAAAAACAAATGTACGCGGACCATAGATAAGGTACATTCTTTACTCTGTGGCAGAGACCATAGATAATATAATATTTTTACACTGTGGTGCGGTCTATACTCTGTTGCGCAGACCATAGATAATATTTAAGGCGTAGACTCTGAGACGTAGACCATAAACAAGATACATTCTTTACTCTATGGCGCAGACCATAGATAATATACGTGTTTACTCTGAGGCAAGGAATATACTACTCTCTGAGGTGCAACGGACGTAGCAAAACATAGACATATAACACTATAGGGAGAAAGACCGGCAACTTCGAACTTCATTTTAAGACCAATAGCACACTAGTATACTACAGTAGTGTGAGTGTTTTTCGACATGATGTACATCTATATAGCACACCACGATTTCATTCATTTATTTTCGTCCCATCTCCCTCATCCAACACTGGTTTTGCCTCTAAGCCCCGTTCACTCTCTTTCTAACATGATACGTACTTATGTATATAAACATGTCAGACGATGATGGCGGAACCTTTAGGGATGTTCTCATAAAACCGCCAACCGGTAAATAGTGATGTGTTTTAGGGTTTGCAATTATCGATTTTCCAAAGTACCGATTTTCTTCATGTCCTTTTTTCTTTAAAGGATTGTCAATAACTATAGGATAACAAAAACTACATGAATTTTAAATGGCTGATTTATTCCAATCTTATTAATTACAAACATTTTTTAATTCTTAAACGTAATTTAAAAGGAAATGGTATATAATACACAACCAGCCAAATTCAAATTTTATTTGGTTAACACAATATTACATAAAGTTAGTAAAATTGCAGGACTAACTATGAGTATCCTTCTTTTATTGCAAATGAATCCCACAATTGAGTATGACCTGAGTCACGTAACTCACAAACGAATGAGTTATTGTTTTAATTTCCCCAAATGAACACTAAAGTAGATTTTAGTTTAAACAAATTGAGAAAATAATAGCCATGGTAGCTGCAAGTAAAGTAACAACCAACCCTACTCTACCCCTAGTGGCCTCCTCCATCCCCTCATAGCCACCCCACGCCTCCAAGATAGAGATGTGATTAAGATTTAAGATACAATTAGATTCTGTATCAACCTAACACTCTTATTTACAGACAACACTAACACACTATTATCACAAAAGAGACTTCAGTCTGCCATGATAGTTTCAAGTCATTGTTATACATTAATATACAGAAAACTGGCTAGTACACACATTATTATCTCAAAATTCGTATTCACAGACAATACTAACCCATTATTATCACAAAAGAGACTTGAGTCTGCCATGATAGTTTCAAGTCATTATTATACATTAATATACAGAAAACTGGCTAATACACACATTATTATCTCAAAACTCGTATTCACAGACAATACTAACCCATTATTATCACAAAAGGGACTTGAGTCTGCCATGATAGTTTCAAGTCATTATTATAGATTAATATACAGAAAACTGGCTAATACACACATTATTATTAACTCAAAACTGGTATTTACAGACAACACTAACACATTACAGAAACTGGCAAATACACACCTTATTATTATCTCAAAAGTTTGTCATTATTACATTATTAATCATGAGCCCGAGAATTCACTATGACCTGAGCCATGTAACTGTAAAAGTAATTATTGATTAATTTCCCCAAATGAACACTGAAGTAAAGATTTTCATATAAACATATTGTGAACAACCAACCCTACCTCTCCCCTCAGTGGCCTTCTCCATCCCCTTATAGCCACCCCACACCTCCAAGATAAAGATATGAATAAAAATATATGATTCTTTATCATATTTACAGAAACAACTAACTAAAGTTGATATTTTATAAGCATTTACAATTTGCTACATAAATTGAGGAGATGAGTGCAGAAATGGGCAGATAAATATAATTTTATAAATTGAAGACCAAAAGAAACAACATTAATTACTTCGACGACGCACAGATCTATAACTGGCACCTTTGGTAACTTTAGTAGCAATTAAAGTTTCCATTTCTGCTCCCTTTTTCCTAGAATCAACATTGTGAATTCTTCTATTAAAATTAATGCACCATTGTCTAACTTGCATCCTTATAACAAAGAACCAAAATATTTTCAAAAACTGAAATTTGTGTTCATTGCATGTATACCAAGATGTATCGAGATTCTCAAACTGTTTAATAATATCAGTGTATATGTACACTTTACAGAGTTTTGGCAAGGTCTGTTCAATAACATAAATACAGTGCCATACTAAAGCAGACAAGTTACCAGATGGATAATACAATTTTCTGCTATTAGGATCATACTCCTTAATTGATATTAAAGAGTGAAATGGTTCAATTTCATTGGACAATAGTGCATTTTGACAATTTGGACATTGTGCACAATCTAATCTGGGAAACAAAGATCGACAGACTGCACCAGCAATATATGATACAGCATGGGTCTGGAAAATGTTTTCAGATGGAATACATTTATCAATGAAAATAAGATTCTGAGTATCATAACTTTGCTCAACGTCAATAATATCTGAATTCTGTTTTCGTTTGGTAACTAAATTTCTTAGACTTCCCAACATTTTATCATCATCATTGGTGCAGTTTGCATGCAATGATTGGCCAGTTGTTATATCATTAATAAGCAATGTTTTGTACAAAGCAACAAACTGATGGCAGTCAGGATGTGTGTTACACCCACCCTGTCCTCGGATCTGGCCAAAGAAATTTTCCAGAGGATCCTGGTTTAAACGCTTGAGACTCAAGAATTTTACGCCTGGAATCATTTGAAGGTCCGACCAAAGATGTTTCACAGTTTTAATGTCATGTATAAAGTTACGTAACGATAATGGCTTACTTTCTCTTGAGTCTGTTGCGTCAAATCGCATTGATTCTAACTTTTTCACTGCATTATTCCAAAAATCTATGTGTTTGGAATTTAAAGACAAAGCATTACGGTATTGACCTCTGTCATTGCCAAAGCAATTGAGGCTGTCAAACAGATCATTAAAGAACAAAAGGATCTCAGCAGTGAAATAGCCATTATCAATGTTCACAGATGGTACAGTATAATTATGAACTATTTGGAGATCTTCATAGGTCTTCATCTGGTTGGTCAGGACTCGCGATACACTGTTGCTAAACACTTGCGCAGCATACTTGACCTGAAAATATATAGTTATAGAAATAAACAGAGTGTTTTTGTCATAGGAGGATACGTTTTATAAATCTTTACAGAAGTTGCAAACCCTTTTCACAGTCCACTACTGGGTAAAAGTTTATTTTTAGAACAGAATGAAAGTGCTTTGCCCACCGTGCTGGCAAACTGTGTTGACAACATCAGTCAGTTGGTATACTCAACCTCCTTCTTTCTTTCAAGAGATTGTTTTAAACAAACACTACATTGTCAATTTCTTATTATTGAAATTATTGTCTTTAGTGTTTAACATTGATAAAAATTAATCTTTGGAACGGCTGAACCAATTTTAACAAACTTTCACAGTCAAGTCATGGATTTTTATACATGAAAGAGGATATCCTAAGATTGTTTTTTTTTTTGGGGAAAACGTCTATTTCACATGGGATTATCAAAAAAAAACTAAATTCACACAAGAAAGTTAGACTTGCCTTCATTTTATCATATGAATTTGGATTCACATGTTTGTCGGTTAGATTTGTAGATCTGGCAACACCACGTGCACCATCTATTGCATAAAGCCTCTCGATGAACTTCCACTGTGCACGCTTGTGCCCAATGAGCAGGTCCTTCTTCTGTAAATTGTTACGAAAGCATTTTAACAAATGGGGTACATCATATACATGATAAATTTTTTTATCATCAATTTCATAATGGATCACATAGGGATCATTATCACCAGACCTGAGTAAGTTTTCACGTGTATCAGATATTAATGCATTTATTGCAGCTACATTAGCAGAGCCTTGATCAGACACAGTTGATCTCAAAACAAATCCAGTTTTAAAAATTTCAGCAATAATTTCTTTGAGGATCTTTTTAAGGAACATTGTTTTGATACCATCCCGAACAAAATAAAATGCAATAGGTATTTTCCAAGGGGAAAATAGCCCACGCAACATAAAAACTAAAGCTTTATCAGCAACATTATTAGTGCGTTCTCCACCCCCTAGATCCTCAAAACCTTCTATTACACCAGTATGAAAATTAAAGTACAAATTTTTGTTAACAGCCATTTCATCAAATAATAATACACATTGCAACCCCATTGAATCTTTGTTCTTGGCGGCATCTGCCAAATGTTGAAAGATACAATCATTAATACCAGGTCTTAAGGGAATGTCACTCAAAAGCGAGCCTATAGTCGATTTGGCTGGTAATCTTACATTACATTTTTGCAAATATCTGTAACATTTTGGGCTTAATTTGTATAAAGATAGTGCAAAAATTTTTTCATCCGTGGTGTATCTTACTCCTTTTGGATTAACACCAGACAATCGTATCTGAGAATCTACAAGTAATTTACCAAATCTGTTTAAAAGGGGGTACTTTTTTATAAAGATTTGGCATTTTTGTTTTAATGATTGATACTTAGATTGAGCTTTTTGATACCTAGCAGTCATAATCTTTAAGTTGCGTTTTAATATAATATTTCCCTGATATAACTTTTTCTTACGAGGGGTGAGTTCATTTTGGTTCAAGCGGACTCTAGGTATTTTATCAGATCCCCTTGCATGTTTACGTGATATGTTACGTACTGGAGTGGTATGGTCTGGAGAAACAGTATTGCAAGAGATCGTGTTAGATGGGATGGGACTTTGTTGCAATTGATGTAAACAACTGACATTTGCTCTTGGCTCTATTGGCATATCTTCATCATGAAGAGAATGTATTACCGTCTCATACATTCGTGAGCTTGTTGCGGGTTGTTCCCTTTCAGGAATAATTCCTGAAGGTAATGAGACAGGGCTTAATTGCGAGTAGTTAACAATATTTACTTGGGGCTCTAATGGCATATCCTGGTCTTGGGCAGTACCTAATGATTGATCTTTTTCAAGATTTTGCGGGGCTCTCAAGGAATGTTCTACATCAGCTGATGAAAGAAGTGACGCGCGAGAGGAAGTATCACAAGTAACTTGGTCTATTTGGCATTGGCCTGGAATTACACTTACTACTTTAATGTTGAGAGGTTCATTATCAAGTAGAGGAGTTATTTCGAGATATTTAACATTGGATGATTGAGGCGATGCCTCTAGAGGAGTTATTTCGAGATATTTAACATTGGGTGATTGAGGCGATGCCTCGACTGGGGTTTCATAGGCAGGTAGATGCAAAGAAGCAGGTAGATGCAAAGAAGGAACTGCATCTAAAGATAATCTAGAATTATTAAGAATGTGCTCTTGCTTGAAATGAATACTGCAAATCCTAACATCTTCCAATTGCTTGCGAGAGTATTTAGACAAAAATGGACAAACATCCAACCATACCTTCCATCTATCGGGGTTATTAAAAGGAATTCTATGTAAATTTAGTTTCATAAAACAAAAGGGAACACAGCAAATCATCACGGTAAAAAAAAATTTGCACAACACTTGAAACACAATTTATCAATTTAAACAGCATAAATCGAATATATCTCGGCTTAAAACTTTTTAAAAGTGAAAACGAATATGTAAATAAATAAAAATCAAATCCTGATAAATTTTCGTCTCCTTGCTGTTGTTATCACTTATCACTGCTTCGTAACGTCACCGCCGCCATTCTGTGCCGCCTTATTAAAATAAAACTAAAAAAATTGAGAATGTGTGCGTGTGGTTCTCGAAGAGCGAGAAGGAGTGGAGACCGTCATACAAAATGAAAGAGATAGCAAAAACTGCTAACTGCCAACCATAGATAATACATATATATGCTGCCAACATTGGCTGTTCTAAGTCGGGAGGGACTGTAGCAAAACAAGAAAAAGAAAACATTTGGAAAAGCTTCTAGAGTGCGATCGTGGAAAACATAAAACTCAAATACGAAGCAATTACAAAAAGTACCTATGAAAAAGAAATCGTCAATGTTCTGTGCAATGACAATCAATGTATAGGACCGCAGCTGAGGGGTGCTTTCAGATGTTCCTGACTAATAAATATTGAAGAAAAGGTGCTCTAAGTATACAAGGCCCTGGAACTTGGAAGCTTGTCACAACAATAATACTATTTAGGCAAGCAGATTTAGCTCATCTTGATTAGAGCTAGTACAGTTACAAATGGAGAGACAGCGAAAAGGCAACACAAATTGGTAGAAGAGGAACAATAGCTCTGGCATCTAGTAAACAAGTAGAGATAGGAAGAAATACATGCACTGCTTGTGCTAAGATTGCTATATTTGACCCTAATACAAATGACATCTTCATTGTTTAAGTAGCACTTACAATATTTGTAATTAAAGATTTGCTTTAAATGAAACACTTTTTTTCTTTGTTTAATGTCTGGCTAGAAGTTGTTTGTGTCAGTATTCTAGCAATCTACAATGGAGTTTTATCAGGACAAAGAAGAATGACCAAAGGTGGTATTAAGTTTTCTCATGAACCAAAACCAAAATAGTGTTAAGTGTAGGAAAATAGAATAGTGTTTTTAAAGAACCATAGGCAACCGTTCACTACAATACCACTGCAATACGCGTGCAATATAATGACGCGTTCCGATTCCGAATACCTACTATAAGTATTGACTATTGCGATATTGCAGTGCATCTACGCATGCATGATTGCTGAGTTGAGGGTGCCTGACTTCTATTGTATTGTGAGAGCCCATGTAGCATCCTTTTGTGCAAGGCTGCAGGGCTCAAGCAATGCAATACTCAAAGTTTGCAACAGCATGCCAAAACCAATCCTCGACTATTGGCAGTTCATTTCAGTTAGTTTTAAGTTCATAGTTTTGTAATTAAGTATAATAATTATTATAAGTGAAATTTGTAATGACAAATGTATATGGGTCTTTTTTCCTAATAAATAAAACATTATTCTTGTTAAGAATTTGTGTTTCATATCCGGAGTCTAATTTTGCTTTCTATTCAATGCACATTTTGTGTGCATTGTATTGTGTACCGATTTTACTAAGGAGTAGGTACAACTTGTTTGTTTGTCTATAACTTTAGAATCTGGATATTAATTAATAAAGTTAAAACTGTAGGAGTTAATGTGGAGACTGTATAGTCTATAAATAAATAAAGTTTGGATTTAATTAAGCTTGATACGGGATTCCAAACATCCATAATCATATGACAAAAGGTGGTATCAAGTTTTCTCATGAACCAAAACCAAAATAGTCTAGGAATATAGAATAGTATTTTTAAGAACCACAGGCATTAGGAATTTGTGTTTCATATCCGGAATTTAATTTTGTATACAAAACAATACTTTCTATTTGATGCACATTTAGGCTCGGTTGCTTGACTTGAACTTTAGCCAAAACGTCATCGTTAAATATGGCGATCTAACCAGTAAAAATTGTCCATATAGATCGTTTAGCTAGATACCATGGAGATAAATATGCTCGAGACGAGCATGTCTTAGGAGGGGGCAGTGTCACGGAACTAATGTTTGGGATCTTGGGAAAAGGGTTGTATTCTTCATCTTCAAACAGTAAACTTTCCCATAACTTAAACTGGCACTTTTGATTTATTCGAGTACTTTTAGTACCTACCTACTGACAGTTGTAGAAGTGATTTGATGCAATAAAATAAATCTTATGAATTGATGTAAAAACACTTATGTTTGCTAATTAAGTCGAAGTAATTGCTGAAAATAAAAATAAAACAAATTAATTGTTTTATTTTTATTTTCAAAAGATCACACGACGCGAGGCAAGCGCACGGCGGCGCGACACGATGGCACGAACTAACTTATTATTATTACCTACCCTGTTTGTTTACCATTATAAACTCAATGATCTTTGCCAATTTATTTTGTGAATAAATAATAATAATAGGTATATATAAACTAAAGTGTAAATTTTTTTTTTAAACCCCACCGTTTCCGTTCCGTTTCATGGAGATGATAACCTGGATTAAACCATAGTCTACATTTTATCCTGAAAAAATGCATGGTTCCCACAAGAATTCTGAGAAATTCGAAATTCATGCTGGGTTCGCGCACTTTATTATTGATTCTAATTACCTACCTATACCTACGTCTTGTTGATTGATTCGTCGCCGACATCGTTTCTGCCGATTGACGTCCACAGCTGTACATAAATTCCTGAAATTATCGCCCTACGTCCTATATAACATACGTCCTACTTCCTATATTTAATCTACCTATATCAGCAAATAAATAAATTGAATAGGTAGTGTACGTCATTCGCGAATCCACGCGACTGAGTCATCCAGTACGTGTACTATTTAGTGTTCTGTGCCCATAGTGGGGGTTCTGCCAACACTGCACTTTCCGGTGAGTGGCCGCCATTGCAGCACTGGGTCGATCCGTCCTACCTACGAGCTATGTGCCACTCTGTTTTTCTGTTTATTAGATTAAAAACAGCATACTTAATAAGCAACTAAGTAATTCCATCCGAAGTGATCTGGAACAGCTCTGTAGAGTAACATTATATTATACTCTGCAATGCATATACCTACCCACTTAATATTATATATTATTAGCTGACCGGGCAAACCTTGGCTCTGATTTCGTAAGGAAAACGTATTCATCGTTATCGTATTCGTAAGCAAATCGAACTAATCAGCGAACAGAATTTGTTTGCAACTACGATAACGATGAATACATTTTTGCACAAACCTAGCTTGTTTGCTATTAGAGATATGAAAAACTACCTATATTCTCAGACGTGTCTTAGAAAGAAGACAAAAAAATTCAGAGAAATCGGCCGAGCCCTTTTCGGAGGAGTTTGGTTACAAATAAATACCTACTGTATAATATACGGTGGCAATAATAAGTGATACAAACTAATAAAACAAAAATAATAAATTTATTTTAATAAAAATCACATATAAATGACTTCATTACTAATAAAACAAAAATAATAAATTTATTTTAATAAAAATCACATATAAATGACTTCATTACCATTATATGTTGTATTACATATATTGTTTTTGTATTTAACACCAACAATATAATGGTAATTAATAAATAATCAAAAACAAATTCTCCATAAGCAGGTAGGTATAAGATATTTCAATCCACGACGTCGCACCCCACTCTGTCACAATCGCTTTGGTTTTATTCGATTAGTATGGAGTTTGACAGAGTGGGGCGCGCCGTCGTGGATTGAAATATCTAAGAATCTATAAATATCAGATAAGTAAATGAAAAAAAATTCATAATGCAATATCGACGCGTCTAAAATAGATCATTTCCATACGAGCATTCTAAAAAGAGCATTCTGATATTTAGACACGTCGAATTAGTAGAGACAGAATTGGAATCTATTTCTTAGTTTTTAAATACATAAACAATACCTATAAAAATATTTATCATTAACAATCATTTCTATTTTAAAAAGACAGTTTATTTTATTGTTTTCTCAAATAATACCTACACTTATAGGTATTATTTGAGAAAACAATAAATTAAAATAAAGTATTATACTTACTTAAACATTATCAATCATTTCTATTTTAATAAAAAGACAATCAATTTTATTTTTTCAATCAAATTATACCTCTGAGTAATACCTAGTAATACTTACTTACCATTATCAATCATTTCTATTTTTAAAAGACAATCAATTTTATTACTATATTTGCCCGCAATATTAAATTTTCATTTTATTTTCGCAAATGTAATTAATCGGGAGTAAAATATATCAGTGTCACATGTTTACGTACAAATCTTTTCTTAAAATTCTCCATTTAAAGAAATTAGTATCAAGTTCGGACTTTGGAGTAAGTCCAATAGGTTTGGCAGTGTACATTGTATAAGCCTATGCTTGTACACTGCCAAAAACCAAATATAATTTCGCAGGCAGATCCCCTCGCTCTATTTTCACAGAATTAAATTAAATTACTAATTTAATTTGCTAATTTAATTTTAAGTACTTTTTATTTTTTACTTGTAGTTTTTATTTTAGATAAGTATGTAGTTTTTAATTTAGATATAGTTTAATTTTATACCTAGTTTTAATTTTTAATTTAAGCTTATTTTTTAATTATTATGTAATGCTATTGTATTTTTAATTTAATAAAAAATTTAAAGTACTTATTAATATTATATTATAAAATATTTGAAATTAGAAAAAAAAATTTAATTCATTACGATGACTAATTTAATTTAATTGAGTGCAAAGGGAGCGAGGAACAGAAAAGGCGTATAGTATAGCCCGGGCTTTGGCGATGTAGGTATGTACCACATTTGTACATTCTCATTACATGGCATGCGTCTTGGTCCACTCTATTGCTAAGTGATTAAATTTTTGTCTGCTTTCTTTGTAAATCTTAGCAATCTCTGGTGCTTTTATATTTATTTCAAAATTCGGGTGAAGTAATAACTCAACAATCGATGATAAGACTGAAACAACAAAACGACACAGTAAACAATTAATTCGCTAAGTGCGGGCTCGCACACTGAGGGGTCCGCACAACCAAGATCAATTACTACCAAATCATCTCTACTAAATTTAACAATGAAACCAGCCAAGTGCGAGTCATACTTGCGCTCCAAGGGATTCCGTGCTATATAGAAAAAGTAAAACCATAAGAATCACGTTCTAATTATTACGGTAGGTAGGTACAAGAGATACAGCTTAAGGTGACAAACGGACGAACGGCGAAGTCTTAGTAATAGGGTCCCATTTCTTATCTTTGGGTACGAAATTCTATAAACAACTGTTCGCTGTTCATATAAGTCCAAATATAAACCTGTAAGAATGTCATAAAACTATAAGAAAATATTAACGGACGCCCGCGGCTTCGGGTGAACCAGTTTAAATTACCCTTAGGTACGACTTGAATTTTTTAATTTTCAGTCATAAGGCTGAAATAATCGCGTGGACAGACGGACGGACGGAGAAAGTCTCACCATAAGGGTTCCATTTTTAACATTTTGGTATGGAACCCTAATACACAGGTCTGCAATGTTACGTCTGGCAATGCTACTCTTGGTTTGCTCTTTGATGAACTTGAAAGGCAAAGAGCACACCAAGAGTAGCATTTCCAGACAGCCCTCTGCTCAGCTTTGTGCTGTTCCAGGGAGGGTGGCCAGAGAGAGTAGGAAGTTTTTATTCTGTAGGTAGCTGGGTATACCAACTCTCCCAGTGAAGTCGGGCATGTCTACAATAAAAAAAAGTTATATTTACCGATGGATATTGTCAGGTCTGATGACCATTTATGGTGCAATATTTCGAGCGCTATCTCTCCACTTATAGTCTCGACATTGGGATGGTAGATTGGAGTAATAAACGTAACCTTAGGCGGTTGGGTGGGATAGTTTTCCGGGAATTCAATGTTAATATTATACACCCCATCTTCGTATGGAGTGTTTTTCTGCAAGTAATGAAATTACTTAAGTTATGCTGCAAGTCTATTTTGGTACAGGACAACTATAGCTTACTACAACTAGCAACTTATTGTGATAATTAGTCAGTGTTCTAATAAATAGTAAATAAGTATATAAATTGTAATTTGTCGTATAGTAAGAAATGAAAATTTCCTCCTTTCTCCTTTCTTTCTTTATTACCTGGCAAACGTTTTGCCATAAAAATGCAGAGCAAACTTTACATAACAAATAGGAACGGAACAAATCATTCGTTTAAATGTTAAACTGAGGTTTATGTTGAGGTTAGGTTGGCCTAAAATTAGTTATTTATAATATACGTTAATGGCTCAACTTTAGCACTTGACCCGTATCTCATTATTTGCCACTTAACCTATATTTTCACGAAAGTTTTTTATGTACTACACTTCACTGATAAATCACTATAATTACCGAGAAATAATAAAAAAGGGATGTCATAAAACCATAACTACCCCTAGTGTTTTTTTTTAAGCCAGAGGTGCGGAGAGAGGGCTCAGGGCAGCCCCACCCGCTGTGCTCTGCTACGCTAGGGCGAAGGGGCTCTTCCCGCAGCGCCGGAGAGGTCACAGTTCCGAATTGGTCCCTATTTTGGAGCTGTCATAGATTGACAGGACCTTAGATGTGAAGATTTTTAACTTAAAAAAAAAACAATTTCTCGACAACTAACACGGTTTGGCTTGGGGGGTTATAAACTCCCCCCTTCCGACCCCCTCCCCCTAACCCGTGTCCCACCCCCTCCGCTACGGGTCAGGTGCTGAAGACCACCCGATTTACCAAAGAAGACATTAATGTGAAGTGTATTACATAATAGTAGTTTATGTAACGGTTACATAATGGGGGTATTGAAACACGAGAGTGAGTTTAAAAAACGAGCCGCAGGCGAGTTTTTTAATAGTATCACACGAGTGTTTTAATACTTAATTATGTAGAGTTTCATACAGTGCTTTATCTACGCTCATATTATTATCATAAATCCAAACCATAAAATCTTGCTAACGTTTGACGTAAATCGTTGCAACTACTAAGATGTTAGGTGGAGTGAAATTTTCTTTAGTAGGTTTCACTGCTAGACATTTTTCAGCGCAAAGTTTTGACTAAGTAACAAAAAAAATTGGTTGATAGATTTACGAGATAACGTCATAATCGTAATCGTTATCGTAATCGTAATCGTAATCGTTATCGTAATCGTAATCGTTATCGTAATCGTAATCATAATCACAGGCCCAGGTGGAACGTTACGCGGAAAGTTAGACATTTTGTTGTTGTCTATGGTCAATCATGGCCCATCCATACTCTCGGCAATGACTACCAACTATATGTTGTCTGTGGATTCACTTAAAAAAATATTACATAAAAAATATTACCCCAGATATTACCCCAGATACAAATACAGGAACCCAGAGCCGTGTATCGTAATGGAAATTAAACAACTTTCTTTAAATATTTCCATAGTAGAGCGATGTTATAATGAATAACTTTTTAATAATTATAGAAGTCTGTGAATAAAGTAGGTCATTATGTGACACATTTTGATTTCATAATTCGAACTTTATGCAATGAGCGTAGATAAAAAACTTTAAGTGGCAAAAAATTCGATACGGGTCAGGTGCTAAACTTGAGCCGTATAGGTAATACTTACAGGTCCTAGTATAGCTGCTTCCCAAAGAAACACTGCAAAGTGAGAAAGACACAATTGAAAGTCGCAAAAAACTTTAACATTGCATTGTTAGCAATTGTAGGTTGTTAAATTTTTTCAAATTCACAGAACAAAATACAAAATTACAAATTAAGACACTAAGTCTAAGACTGGGTGAGTGGGAAACCGTTGGGGTAAATTTACTTACCCTCCCAAGTTAGTACGATAACATCTTAGGCTGCATCATCACTTACCGTCAGGCGAAATCGCAGTCCAGACTAACTTGTATAGAGTAAAAAAAAGGTACTTTGACTCCTTAGAACACAATTATACCTTACAAGTTTGTAAGTTCATGCTAACAAGTAGACAACTGTGAGCACGATGAACGAGTTTTATAATTTATATATTGATAAAATATATTGTGATCGTGCATGATTTCTATGAGTCATGAGTTAATTACCTATTCCGATATCTGTGATTTCGATATTTGGCTCACTAATTCTCAATATTGTTATCTCATATTATTTAGTTCTTCGCTAATAGTGGGCGATTAATTATACATCGTAGGCTTATGGCAATGAGTTTTGTGGGCACAACATTTATTCATCTTCATGTTTTTAATAATAACTCTGCTCAACAATACTCATTTACTACATATTGGTTCCCGAAAGCTCGAAATCTGGGAATCTGCAAAAAAATATCTTTCGGGAACTAATATGAGGCGAGTAGGAATCTTCGAGCAAAGTTTCTATTAAACACATATGCATAAATATATAATATGCACACATGCATAAATATTATGCCCGCAAAATTCATTGCCAAAAACGTACGATTGTAGGTATATTTTCGAAAAACTAAATAAAATTTGAATTTTGCAGGCTGGTAGGGCCGAAACACCTATGGACCTCTATGACCTACCTACCTATCTTCCAACCTTATGCCTAGGTTGATAGCTTTCATCTGAGGCTTTCATAGTTACTGAAATGAAGCGTAAGTACCGTGAGCGTGACTACTTCGTCATTGGGCATGACTCGTGACAGCTCGTGACAGACAGACTTGAGGTACGGATCCGGAACCTTAAAAAATGTCTAACTAGCTGACCCGACAAACGTCGTTTTGCCATTTAAATTTTATACTTCTCACGTAGGTACACAAGGAATATATAAGTAGGTACACAAAATACTTCGTACAAAATCCGCCAAGCCGTTCCGGAGGAACTCCTTCGGAACGGCTACAACTCCGTACAATACTACACAAGAATTTTACTAAGTATTTTGGAAATAATCATTTGTGGAATTCCAAATTTCTTGGCAATGAGTTATTACAAAGTCATAACAAAATCGCACATAGGTACCTAAAATAAGAATCAATACAGAAGTACTTACAATTACCATCGTCCCGCGGTCCTGCGGAACAGCAAGATGGAGGGCAAAAATTAAGTTGGTCCAGCTCCTGCAACAATAAAGAACAAACATGTGTCAGGTATTTAATAAATATAAACGATTGAAGAGAAACGAGCGAGATATCAAGTCAAACACGGTTGCAGTTAAACTCCAGAGTTATACCCCTATATTCAATATACTCTATGTCCAGAGTCCAGACAACGTGCCGAGGTGGAGGGAAAACCGTAGATTCGTAAAGCCGAATTTTCATTACGAAATTAGTTGCATCACATGACACTCGATATATAGTTTTAAGGTGTTGAATTGAATTTCCGCGCCCGGATGGTACCCAACCCCCTTAAAAGGCTTCGGTTCTTGGCGCACTGAATCGATCTATGGCAGCTCATCACCTCCGTAGCCGCAGCTT
Source organism: Coenonympha arcania (assembly GCA_036785405.1). Classification (NCBI taxonomy): domain Eukaryota; kingdom Metazoa; phylum Arthropoda; class Insecta; order Lepidoptera; family Nymphalidae; genus Coenonympha; species Coenonympha arcania. Next base: position 11,444,544 of record CM072082.1, read on the forward strand.
AAAAAAACTCTAGGAGCAGGACAAACAAGAATGATAGTGTCGAGGTTATGCAGTTCGGTTTTATGACATAGGCTCGGTTGCTTAAATATAAATATACTAGCTGACCAAGCAAACGTTGTTTTGGCATTAGGAATAATAAAAAATAGACAACACCCTGCTGCCTAACCTAGACATTATACACTGAAAAATTCATAAGAATCGTTCCAGACGTTTCGGAGGAGTTTGGTAATCAAGAAAAGCGAGAGAATTTTATATATAAAGAGATATCGCGACATTATACACACATCGCAACGTCGTGCTTGACTTGACTTTAACCCTTATTTCTAAAAACATACAACAACAAGTCAGGCCACCATATTTAACTACAACAACGTTTGGTTAAAGTCAAGTCAAGCAACCCAATAGCAAGCCATAGTCCTGTTAGTGGAAATAAATGAAACATGAAAACAGACATCCTGTATGTTGAATATGCTGATTATACTCAGAAAATGATAAAATGCCTAGATTAAAGATGTGATTGTCGTGGATTTTCTGCAAAATATTTTCTTTTCTGGAAAAAATCCATTTTCTTTCGCCCTCCGATACCGTCCGAAAAGTAACTTTAGTCCAAAAAACAATCAAAGTAACTAAAACTAATCAAAATATCCATCACAGAGGAATATCCAAAATAAATTTTGATATTATTTAACAAGTAATTATTTACTTACAAACGAAACATTTACCTACTACAAAATCAGTTGTCGTTTTACAAAAACACAATCTTTGGAATAAACGATTCTAAATCTACGAATACGTACCCGCTGTATTCTCGCCACCGCCAATAGATTAACATTTGACGACATTTTAAAAAATGTATATGGTTTTATAAACTTTTACGATATTTGTAAGCCACGGAAAATACAATGTAACTAGTAATAAGTTTGGCGGGAAAGTTTAGGTGGGAATCGCTCCCGCCAAAACCAGAGATAATAAATTTTTAAATTTTTTTTTAATTTTTTACACGGCCTGGAAACAAGTCCTTTTTGGCCTTACATTAACAAAAAGTTTAACATAAATTTTACAATTTTTCTATTGTATTACTAATAAAATTAAAAAGAGGCTTAAATTTAAACTGTTTTTTAACAAATTCTTTGTATGGCGGGGATTACACTTAAGTTTGTTCTCTTTCTTTACTGATTGAATGTAATGGAACTTGCTAAATTTAGTTTTTCTTTAGCGTAGCGTATTTCATCGTTGGGTATTTTTGAGCCGATCATAGATTTATTTTTGAGCCCGATATTAAAAAATAGAACTTCCCCCGCAAGCAATCAAGGGCGTAAGTTGTTCAGTATTATGTTTTCCAATTTGCGAAAAACTAAATTTTGAATTTGGCGGGCTACCTGGGCAATCCTACCTTGAGGAGCATCGACAAAAACTGTGTATATCAAAGAGTTATTACCTATTTTAAGTAAAAATTAAAGCTTGTCTGTGGTCCGGACTTATCTGGAATATGCACAAGGCTCAGAAGGGCTGGAACCCAGAGCCGTAAAGCCAGTTATTAAAAAAAAAATGGAATATGCACACTGTGGTCATGCACTGACTAGCTCAGACTTCACCCACTCACTATAGTCTATTGTCTGTGCATTTACCATTGAATTTACATAAACAACTAAAACCTCAGACTAAAACCAACTCACTGAACCAACTAACACTGATTCATAACCGTACCTAAAAGTATTCAATGCCCTAAACACAAATATTTGATATTGATTTAACGTTTGTTCATTTGTTAAACACCCTAGCAAAGAAATATAGTGTCTGTGCTAGTAAATGTTGTAATGATCTGTGGTTGACACTTGACAGTGGTTGACATTTAAGTTTGATTATTTTGTGCTACGGTGTTTATCATCATGGTAGGTATTTATCTTTTTACCAATTGTAGTTCAGTTCGTTCAAAGTTTATTTAGTACTGTTAAAGTACATATTGTATTTTTTAACCTATTATATTGAAATAATGTTGTTTTTGTGAAAGGTCCGACTGCGTGAAGCATTACGGGTAAAGTGGATATCTAAGTTATTCAAATTTATAAAGAATAAGTGGAAAATGAGTCTACACAAAGCCAGGTAAGCAAACGAATACACCCCCTATTAAATTAAACATACATTTTATTACTATTTTTAATTGTAATTTCCAATAAGTATTACCATAGAAATAAGAGTTTAGGGTAGTTTAATAAAATAGGGTAGTTTGGTAAAAAATACATCAACCAAGTTCAAACATTGTAACATTGTAATATAGGCTGTCAAAAACAAAACCCCCATCGTGAACTATACTAAGATCAATAAGAATAAATTACGATTCAAATATAGGTTGTGGATATTATAACCATACTAAATACGCCATAATACCTTAAGCTACAATTTTTATGCTTCTAAATATCTAGATTTCTCCACTCGATATTATGGGCACTGTCAGGAACATGAGCAAATTTGTGGCTGGTGCATGATTGGTTGCCTTTGGGATAAGAATATACTATGAAACAGTTTACAGGACTGAAGGTGGAAGAGTGCCTATTCATTTTGCTTGTAAAGTACTTATTGTTGATGGGTTTTGTATACCAGCCCATTGATTGTCTAAGGGCCGATTTTTCAATCGCTAGATAGACTATCTGAGGAATATATTTGAAACATTTGCCATACAAAATTTGTCAAAACGCCATATTTATTCTTTACTTAACGTTTATCTGGTGATTGAAAAATTGGCCCTAAGAAAAACATATTCATTGTTATCATAATCACTTACAAACTCTGCCCACTGATTGGTTTCCTGATTTACATATATAATAGCCAATAGGGGGGCATAATTTGCACACAATTATGATAACAATGAAAAAAATTTTCCTAGGCAATCGGACCCCATGTGTGGAATATGACTCTGATGTGATAAAGTAATATTCTACTACATTTCATTCTATACATGAATCCTTTATTGGCTATAAGAGTTTAATTTAATAACGGAATTATTTACAGAATCAAAGCTTTTGAAGAGGTTCTGAAGCAGGATGTTATTGACATTGACAAACTGCAGAAATTGGCATTTAATGGTAATTTTTTAATAACTTACACACATATCTGCCCACAGCTGCAATTACCTACTTAACTTTTTTCAATCATATGAAAATGAAAATATTTATTATCACATAGGCCTAAATAATAGGCTCTTATGAAAAGTCAAAACTCTATCATAAATATTGTTGTACTTCAATTACCTTTGAAGCAATTGAAATGGATGGTTTTGATTTCAATTTAACATAAACTCTTAAAATATTTATTTTGCTTTTTTACAATATTATTGTTGTGTTACAGGAGTGCCAGAAGAAAAAGGACTGCGCTCACTTGTGTGGAAAATTTTGCTTCATTACATTCCTCTAGACAAAGGCTCTTGGCGGACCACATTGATGAAAAAACGTCAACTTTATCAACAATTCATTGGTAAGAATTGCAAATTACTTGAGTAGAAAATATTTTTTTTTTTTTTTGTGTTGTGGATATCTTGCAATCAGTCTGTAGACTATGAGCAGATGTGTTGCTTGAAATTGGCGGTACGGCAAGATGACTTCCCCACCAGGAAGATCCCCCTTGTGTCACTTTCGGCTATCTAAGATATGCCGTCTTTTCAGTCTTCGAATCACTTCTGGCATTGTAAGCTGTACAGCTAGGTGGTTTGGATGGCTGGTTAGCCTAAACTTGTAGTTGGAAATGTAGCTGTTTATTTCCTCTCTGACAGTTTTAATGTTGAGCTGCTCATGGATCTCACTTATACGTAGATACCATGGGGTGTTGGCAATTTGCTTCAATATGTAGTTTTGTGCCCGTTGTATAATGTCTACATTGGAATCACATGCTGAGCCCCATAATTGGATTCCATAGGTCCATATTGGCTTTATTATGGTTGTATATATAAGTAGTTTGTTATCCAGGGATAGTCTGGCATTTCTCCCAAGCATCCAATACAGTCCTCTAAACCGATGGTTGATTTCATGTCTTTTTGTTTCAATGTGCTTTTTCCATGTAAGTCTACGGTCCAAGTACATGCCCAGGTATTTGACATTGTCACTTTGTGGAAGTTGGTTGTTTCGCAAAGAGACAGAAGGACAATTCCCCTTGCGCAAAGTGAATGTTACATGGACAGACTTATTTGCACTTGCTTTAATTCTCCACTTAGTCAGCCATTTATCGACTTCATTCAGGCTGCATTGCAGAATTCTTGAAGCTTCTTCAGGGCATTCTCGTTCAAGACTCTTGTTCCCGCACGTCTCGAATACGACTCAAAATTTCGACTTGTGTGTTGTCGATCCGCTGGCGTAGTAGGTGCGATTAATTGCTTATACGTTGGGTGAACTCCAGTTCGAGACCTACCGCAGAAAAGGATTTTCTTTTTTTTTCGTCTTTTGAATTTTTCTATCCATTTATTTTTGATACTTATTATTATTTTTCTTTTAATGTATATTTAATATTATACATTCACTAGTTAAATAAAACCTGTCAAGTGCGAGTCGGACTCGCGCACTGAGGGTTCCGTACTACAACCGGAGGAATAAAACCATAAAAACCACTTTTCTTATCGAATCGCAAAACAAACTTTGTTTTTAGAGGTTCAATGTAAATATCAAAAAAACTACTTATTAGATCTCGTTCAAACCAATTTTCGGTGGAAGTTTGCATGGTAATGTACATCATATATTTTTTTTAGTTTTATCATACTCTTATTTTAGAAGTTACAGGGGGGGGGACACACATTTTACCACTTTGGAAGTGTCTCTCGTGCAAGCTATTCATTTAAGAAAAAAATGATACTAGAAACCTTAGTATCATTTTTGAAGACCTATCCATAGATACCCCACCCACACATATGGGTTTGATGAAAAAAAAATTTTTGAGTTTCAGTTCTAAGTATGGGGCACCCCCAAAATTTATTACTTTTTTTTAAATTTTGTATGAAAACCTTAATGCGGTTCACATAATACATCTACTTACCAAGTTTCAACAGTATAGCTCTTATAGTTTCGGAAAAAAGTGGCTGTGACATACGGACGGACAGACGGACAGACGGACAGACAGACATGACGAATTTATAAGGGTTCCGTTTTTTGCCATTCGGCTACGGAACCCTAAAAAGTAACAGAATATGGCTAGTTCTAAACAGTTCGAGATGCTTGAATGTTGCAATCGCCGGCATGTTACCACGGAATTGCTCAAGTGTACTACATGCAAAAAGAATTACCACTTTGATTGTATAAAAACGACAAATGACACATACAAGAATTTAACAGCTGATTTTCTTTCCTCTTGGCTATGTCCAGCGTGTAACCGGCCCCATCCTGGGAAAGACAATACTAATACACCTCTTCGTGCTCTGTCAAGTCATGATACTAGCGGCAATTGTAGTAGTAATACCACTAAAAGGAATAAGCGGAAAAAACACATTCGTCTGACACTGATACCAGTTTGTCAAGCGAAGTAACAGTAGATGAGGTCCGGCGGGTCGTCAAAGAGGAACTCAAGGCATTATTAGATATTTTCAAAACAACTATGATGTCCCAGTTTGGCCAGCAATTAAAAGATATCTCCCACCAAATCACTCAAGTGACTGACTCCATATCATTTATGGAGCAGCAACATGAGGACTTGAAGAAAGAAGTCCAATCAAGGATAAAGGATATAAATTTATTGGAGAAAGAGAACAAAACTTTACAATCTACCGTTAATGAACTCAGTTCCAGATTGGCACAATTAGAACAGCATTCGCGAGCTAATAATGTTGAAATTCAGTGTCTTCCTGAGAATAGAAACGAGAATTTACTGTCAGTAGTAAACCAAATAGCCAAGACAGTAAAATACAATCTTAATAAAGAGTCTGACATTCACTTTTGCACAAGAACTGCGAAAATCCAAAAGAACAGTAATAGGCCTAGATCAGTCATTGTCAAATTCAGCTGTTCTAGGGTTCGCGATGAGTTTTTGGCATCTGCGCTTAGTTTCAACAGAAAGGCAGAGCGCAACGGAAACAAGTTGAATACTAGTCAGATTGGATTAAGCGGGGATTCGAAACCTATATATGTGGCTGAACAACTTTCGCCAACCCAGAAAGCATTGCATGCTGCTGCTCGATTGAAGGCTAAGGAGCTGAACTTCAAATTTGTGTGGGTTAAACGAGGACAAATATATTGAATGGAAGCAGGCGTTATTTTCCGGAAATCCATAATTAGCAGGACAGATTAATTTGTTTTGCTGTAATCCGCTACTTGGAAAGATTCTGTATGGTACAATATGCAGGAACACTGCCCACATGAAACACCACACACAATTTTCCAACACTTTCTTCGACGCACGTTTCGTCCCGAACCGGGACATCCTCAGGAGATGTTGACTTCACAATGCGAAATCGGAGACTTCTACGATTTCGCATTGTGAAGTCAACATCTCCTGAGGATGTCCCGGTTCGGGACGAAACGTGCGTCGAAGAAAGTGTTGGAAAATTGTGTGTGGTGTTTCATGTGGGCAGTGTTCCTGCATATTGTGCCATACAGAATCTTTCCAAGTAGCGGATTACAGCAAAACAAATTAATCTGTCCTGCTGAGGACAAATATATATGCGAAAGAGTGAATCTACTGAATATAAATTCATAAGAAATCTTGACTCTTTAAATAATTTAAAATAAGTAGTTTATAAGTAGTTGTTAAGTTGTAATGTATTGTTGCATGACAATTTAGATTTAAGAATTAAGAATTAATATGTCGCTTAAGTGTTATTATCAGAACGTTAGAGGACTTCGTTCCAACACAAATGAAGTCAGACGTGAAATTTTGGGCAACAATTTTGATATTATAATTTTAACAGAGACGTGGCTAAATGATAGTATATTTGATGCAGAAATATTCGACAGTCGATACCACGTATATCGTAGAGATAGGAGTAGTTCCCCTTTGTTAGGACATAAAAAAACTGGTGGAGGAGTCCTTATTGCAGTAGCAAATCATTTATCCTCTAGACGTGAAACAGGATGGGAGAGTGATTGCGAAGATGTTTGGGTCACTATTGACTTAACAGCTCCTAACGGTAATAGGGAATCATTGCACATTTGTGGTGTTTACTTAGCACCACCAATTAATGCTACCTTACTTGATAATTTTATAGATAAGGCTAACAACGTTTTAAACGGTAGTGATAGTCGCACTTTGATTATCGGTGACTTTAATTTAAGTGGAATAACATGGTCAGCTTCCACTGAAGGGAATGAAACAATACCCTCCAATTACAGCAATTGTGTACTAGAAAGCTCTCTTATAGATTTTTTGGCGTTTAACTGTCTAAAACAATACAATATGGTACTAAAACATAAATATAAAATTTTAGACTTGGTTTTATGTAACGAAGATGTTTCAGTTAGTAAATGCTATAACTCAATTAGAAAGATTGATAGCTATCACCCCCCGTTGGAAATAGATATAACTTTGCCCACCGCACAAGTAGTCAACAAGAATGTATCCAGAAACACATATAACTTTTTTAAAGCGGATTATGCCAAAATAACTCTAGATCTCAACAAAATATCGTGGTCCAAAGAGTTTTCTACTTGTAGTGATATAAATGTCATGGTAACCAAATTTTATGAAATCTTGCGTAATATTATTCATATACATGTCCCCCTGAATAGATCCAAAAATAAAACTTATCCAGTCTGGTATTCCCCACAACTAATTAAACTATTAAAACTAAAACACAGATGCCATGCAAAGGTTAAAAAATACAAGAACCCATTAGATTTGCTAGAGTTTCGATACCTTCGTAAAGACTGCGATAAATTAATGTTGATATGCTACAATAAATACCTAGATAAAATGGAAAATGAAATAGGCAAAAATCCAAAATATTTTTGGTTTCATTTAAAGAATATTCGCCACAAAAGTAGAGCTTTTCCCACCGTAATGGTGTTAAATGATAAGCAAGCTAGTGACACTAAGTCTATTTGTGACCTTTTCGCGAACCACTTTTCTTCCGTTTATGAAAAGGATAATGATAGCACGAACGATGTGAATCTTATGAATTCGAAACTAGTTGACGCAATGGATCATTTTGAATTCTCCCGGTCGGATGTTCACAAAAAATTGAAAAGTCTCGTCATATCTAAAGGGGCAGGTCCTGATAATATACCTCCTATATTCTTAAAGAAATGTGCCTGGTCTATATCAATGCCTCTGTCTCTAATTTTTAACACATCTTTAAAAGATGGTAAATTTCCGGACGTTTGGAAGGAAACCAGAATAGTTCCTGTTTTTAAGTCAGGCAAACAGAAGGAAGTTAAAAACTATAGTCCGATATCTATTATATCAACCATGGCTAAAGCCTTTGAATCCTTGGTATATCAGCGTATGTACAACCACTTGAAAATATGTTATTCGCCCATTCCAAAAATGACAGATTTTTATAACAAATGTGTTAGACAAAAGAGAGATATTGATTTATTTAATAACAGTTACCCTGAATTTAGACGTAAAATATTAGATTTATTTGCCGGTAGACATTTGAATTGAAATAAAACAACATTGACATCTGAATTTGACAAATTTTTGTAATATATAAATCGACATCCTATATCGAATTATGATTAATTTTAATTTTAAAATAATATTTTTTGGAGTATTGAAACATTTTATAATATTTTTAATTTTGTATTCTGTTTTAAATAATTATTTCATTATATAACAATAATAAAATGTATTATGATAACTAAAGCGCATGTTGTGATGGCCTATAATAGGTTGAGCATTTACCATGAAATTTTGTGAATTGTAATATCTATTGTATGAAATGTAATGTATCAACTGTTGGCTATCCTAATGATAAATAAAATAAAATAAAATAAAATTTGCTACGAGCGAGTATAGCTGTGTCGTCTGCAAATGTTGCTACTGTGACATTTGCTGTTTGTGGTAAGTCACTAGTATACAGTGTGTAAAGAACAGGTCCCAACACTGAGCCTTGTGGGACTCCAGCTGCGATTGGATGGAAGCTGGAGGTGTAACCATCTTCTTTGATTTGAAAGATTCTCTCCGAGAGATACGACCTTAATATTTCATAGTATGTATGGGGTAGGCATGTTTTTATTTTGTATAGTAAGCCCTTATGCCACACTTTATCGAATGCTTGCTGTATATCTAGGAAAGCAGAAGAGCAGTATTCTTTTTGTTCTAATGTATCTCTTATGGCTTTACACACTCTATGAACCTGTTCAATAGTGCTATGCTGTTGTCGAAAGCCAAACTGATGATCTGGGATAATTGACTTCTGGCGAAGTTCCTGTAACAATCTCCGAAGAAGAACTTTTTCACAGATCTTAGAAGTTACTGGTAAAAGACTGATTGGTCGATATGATGTAAGTTCATGGACGGGTTTACCAGGTTTTTCTAACATAATGATCTGTGAGACTTTCCACAGTGCAGGGAAGTAACCGATTCTCAGAATGCCATTTATAAGTGTAGTTAGAAAAACTAGTCCTTTCCTAGGAAGTTCTGATAGGACTTTTTTGTCTATGAGTAGAAAATATAAATAACAAAGAGATCGTAGTTTTAAGAGTAATCTGAAAAATGGCATTTGTTGTTAATTTGTGTAAAAATATCACCATTTGTGAAGAAATCTGCATGCCTGAGAGTTCAGGGGAATTATTTAATTTATTTTTGTTTTTCTCACTCTCATGGATACGTAGGTAGGTGCGACATGCAGCATCGCGGAAGAATATTGATTGAATTGGTTGAATCAACTGTAGGTAGTTTCCGATAAAAATTAGAAAAAATAAGAATTTGAAGCAACTTTTGGGAGAACTTTCTATCGAGAAAATTTTATCCGATCGTGTCTGCTTCTAAGCGATTTTAGATTAAAGACCCAAAATACATGACATGTAAATTTTTAAGTAATTTTCTTTATAAGTTTTAAATAAAACTTCATTCAAAATTGCTTAAATACAGCTTCATGCTTCTGCTTAATCAGCAGTTATATTATAAAGGAAGGAGATTGTCCTGTACTTATATGAATTAAAAAGCAAATTAACATTTATTTAAATATTTTTATTTATCAATAATAGAGTAGTTAAAATTGTCGCTGTCCCGTTAACATTATGTAAGTAGGTAACGTAACAATAACCGAAAATTTAAATCTCAAACTCTCCACACGCAAACGCAACTCATGCCAAACAGGTTTGTTATCTCTGAATGACCGCGTCGCTCACACCAACCCCGTACCACGAGACACGTTTAGAGCGTAACGATACGTAATCGACAGCGAATTGTATGGATCTTATACCTACCGTTTTATTTCGAATGCTAACATAATACTTTGTGTCAATGTCCTTTTTTCCGTGTGGTTTTGGAATAGACTATATGCTGTTAACAATAATCTTAATATATATAAATCTCGTGTCACAATGTTTGTCCGCGATGGACTCCTAAACTACTGAACCGATTTAGTTCAAACTTCGTGAATATCTGTCATTTGGTCCAACTTAAAAGATAGAATAGTTTTTATCCCACGTGGACGAAGTCGCGGGCATCAGCTAGTATATCGAAAGGTTTGCAGCCTGCACTTAGTCAGCATAGTGGGCTAAAAGACCTCTCTCATTCAAAGTGGCAAGTCTCCACTTTGCCCAGCTGTGGAACATAAAAATAGGTTGATTATGATAATAAACGGTTTAACTTTCTTGGTGTAAAAATTACACTGGTCAACAAAAAAAATATTTTTTTCTGTGCATGGATTTTACTTAATATTTTCTTATTAAACAAGCACAAATATATATAAAAATGTGACTACGAACCGAAAATATTTGCTTTTTAAGAACTTAGAGCGATTTTAAAATTTTTGATTTTCGTGCCCTATGAAGTTGGTCTTTGCGCGCTAAAGGTGTAGAAAGAGAGGTAAAAAAAGGGCGTGTAGTGGTGTTTTTGCGTCGATTGTTGTGTAAGACAGTACGTGTTTAAATATTATAGAGAAATAACGTGTTCAATATCTTTTTTTCGCTATATCAACCTGTACAATATGACTACGAGAAGGTGTTAACGAGACGTTGACTCGTTGTGCTATATTTGCAGCAAATTTACTAAAATGACACAGAAAAGTATGATTTAAGTACAAATTTAAAGATTTAAATTACATTTAGAACAGCTTTGAGGCAGTAGTTTATGGTTTTCTTGGAAACCGTAGTACTGAAAATTATGACGAGTTGATCCACACTGACACGATTAAGATATTTTCCATCAAAGGATGTAGAATGCATTTAACGCTGGCGATAAATCATCTATTCTGTCGTCTAATCGCCATAACGTTAAAGGCTAAGTCCAATCTACAGTTCGTCCATATATACCATACCGGATCGGTTCCATATGTCCAATCGGCAGCGACATTCAGTTGAAAACATGGTGTCACCAGTGGCAGCGCTCACACGACGACAACTACCACCGACAAAAGTCTTGATTACTTAACTGACAATCGTCGATCGCCAAACACACTCCAATCGCAATGATCAAGCCAAAAAAATGAAATTCGTTTGTGCCGTCAAGTAAAACTGTAATGCCAAGCCACACCCGCACACTGTCGGTTCTGATCCAATCGGCATGAAAATGGATCGTCTATGGCCGGCGTATAGATGAATTTCTGTTACATTCTCATTTGTATAAAAAGACAATATGGAAGCTTATTTGGAAGAACAAGGGGAACGCATTCAATAACGCTTTCACTATATTTTTTAATGGCGAATCAAGATATAATAGACTTTAAGGGACGTTACCAAGGACAGTATTGCAGTAAGCGAGCTGCAAGCATGATGGAAGCCTCTATGAGGTTTAATAAGAGAAACTTCTATTGGAAATGACAGGAAAAGTAAAGCAGTTCATTTTTAAACAGTATTACTCTATTTTAAAACTCCTATTATAAGAAACATTCATAAATGGATGTTCAGTATCTTTTAGTAAATCATTTCTATGTCAACTTTCATTGATATCGATTTTCCCATTTTTTACTCATAAAAGCAAATTTAGTACTATTTTTTGTTTTTATTCTTATTTCTAGACATAAAAGCAATAAAAATAAATTATGTATAACCCATGCATAAAAATGCTGTTGACCGGTGTTATTGATTCAATGCAGATGTGGTGTGTATCACTTTTAAAAGTTAAATACTAAACTAAACATATTTAATTGCAGAGGAAATCATAGTCACTCCGGGCGGGCCAAGCGATCACCCTTTAAACATAAGCCCGGAAAGTTCTTGGTGTACATATTTCAAGGACAACGAGGTTCTCTTACAAATAGACAAAGATGTCCGGAGGCTGTGCCCTGACATATCTTTCTTTCAATCAGCCACTGAGTTCCCATGTTCTGAAGTAAGTTCTGTTTATTCCTCTATCTATTCTATGCAGGGTGTCCTTCAGTGATGCCACATGTTACAAATTTTAATTAGTAGGATGACAGCTTTTAACTCCAAATTCATTAATTTAATTTGTCAAAAGCTTAAAATGTGTCAGTTGAATTCAAACCTACTGTACTGTCATGTTGTACTTTAACATGATATTGTTAGTTGTATGTTCTTATGGCAATGACAGCTTTTCAATTTTCTGAATTTTTTTACACCAATTGTTAAAATTCATGGTCTTCCGTTTACGTCTGATGATATATTATTTTGCAGAAAATAATCCTTATGATGAATTCCAATGAATTTTCATTGGTTTTAGGATTAAGCTTTCATCGTTTTAGATTTAATAAATCTTCAATGTCCAATCCAATTTACTGCCACCACAAGTATGTATGCAATATTGTTGATATTGCATCATTTGTACTATACACTTTGTCAACTGACTTTGGTCCTTAAATTTATAAAGTCTGTGATTACGTAAGTACTGGTTTTTCCGTCTGCGGATCAACCTGAATGAACTTGGTTTTCATCATTCTTGCAGAATCCAACATAAAGTAGTTTACGTGTTGATCCAAGACAGTCTAGCACATATTTGATCTGAATCGGTTCAATAGCTTCAGCTTAGAGGTTGTAGTTTCAGGATTTCACAAACATGCATCAGACATACAAACTTTCGCTCCTATACTACTAGGGATGTTTGTCACATATTGACACATATTACGACTTTTTAACTTTGGGAATTGCATGTTCTAACTAAATATATGCTGAGCATTTTGATGTAAACTATTATCACAGCAAAGAAGTTGACCCATGATGGTATCCGTTATGTATCGCCGTAACACTATCGCCTACTATGATATACAATGTCGTCAATAAATTAAATTGTAATTGTTTTCCCAGATAGTGAATAGCAATGGTGTCAAGCGTCTTCACAAACGTGTGGAGCAGTCCGTGTTAAGTTATTCCACTTTGGAGAGAAAGGGCGTCGGTATTGTCAAGGTAAGCTTCTTATTTCAGAATAAATATAGAATTACTATACATAATATGTACAATGAAAATTTATATGATCAGATGTTTTGCTCTAATAAATATGACACCTTCAATGTTGAATATTCATTACCATTTATGATTGTATCACGATTTGTATAGAAATGTGAGATATTCTGGGTGCCTTAAAAAGAAGTCTGAATAGTCAATGGTACCAAATTCAGTTTTACGTATACACAGAACGAATTTTAAAGCTCTGAAAAAAGTGCTATCCATTTTTTTTACTATATAGGCTTGCGCTTGACTGAGCTCACCTAATGGAAAGTGATGATACAGTCTAAAGTGCAACGCGCTTGCCTAGAAGATGCCTATTCAATCTTGATTTGAAGGCGCCCAGGTTGTAAGTGGCAGGAAAGACAGTGCCTGGGAGGGTATTTCAGGCTTTTGCAGTGCGTATCAGGAACGAGGAATCAAACCGCTTCATACGCGTCTTTGGTACGTCGACTATATATGGGCGGAAGCCTTTTCGATGTCTTGCCGTTCTATGGTAGAAAGGTGACGGGGGAATCAAAATAAATAGTTCCTGAGCACACTCTGAGTTTTTGTTGACAAGTGTCTGGTTGCCGATGAACATAGCGATTCACAGAATCCAAAGCATTAAGTTGATACTTGGCAGAGCCATCCCATAAGTGGCTACAGTACTCCATGCATGAGCGAATCTGTGTCTTTATAAGGTTAGGAGCCTAGATACTTACACTTATTTATTCCAAATTTTAGATCGATAGCTTTAATAATTACTGAAATAAAAGCTTGTAACAGATAGACAGACTACAAAGTGCTCCATTTTCCATTTTAATGGAAACCCAAAAAAGATGTTATTGTATTTCCAGCTGAGCAACCAAGTCCGGCGGTCGGACAGCCTCTCGAGCGGGGACTACACGCCGCTGAACGAGGGCTGCGAGGCGCACTGGGAGGTGGTGGAGCGCATGCTGTTCCTGTACGCGAAGTTGAACCCCGGCCAGGGGTACGTGCAGGGCATGAACGAGATCATCGGCCCCATCTACCACACCTTCGCGTCAGACCCCGATAAGGAATTCCGCGGTAAGCTACTAATCCTTCTCATTCAATTGGAAATTCTTATAAGAAATATCTCTAATATATACAATTTTCGTGTCCAGTGTTTGTTACCAAACTCCCCCGAAACGGCTTGACTGATTCTTATGATTTTCTGTGTATATTTGGTAGTACTTTTATACCCCTAACGGCAATGGCAAAATAACGTTGTATTACAACGTTGTTTTGCCATTTGAGATATAAATAAAAAAACCGGCCAAGTGCGAGTCGGACTCGCGCACCGAGGGTTCCGTACTCAAGAAGTACTGAAGCAAAATATCCTTAGGTAGTTATAGCTAGGTACTTTTAAGATTCGTTCGTACTAATGTAGATGTAACACGACCAAAACTGTAACGACCAAAGATGTAAAGCGGTAATAATTACGTTTGTTAATGAACCGCAAAACTAACTTTGTTTGTAGAGGTTTATTGTTAATATCAAAAAAACTATGCTAGTTAGAGCATTGGCTTTAGTTTTCCTGTAAAATATACGTAAATTCCTATTGACCATAATTATTTGAGATTTTTCGATTGGTAAACACTGGTGATAAGGGGGGGGAACGGTATTTTCTTAGACATTTTCCCCGATAAATCAAAAACTATCATGACTAAAAATAATTAAAAATTGGTTTTAGAATGTACAAAGTAAACCCTTTCATATGATACCCCACACAGTACAGTTCTCACTTTTAAATTTCAACCCTCCGATTTTCCCCCCTTTTTAAATAAGAACAAAAATAATTTCCATTTTTTTTATTTCAGTGTCATTGGGCCACTAATATACACAACTATTCCAAATTTCATATCGATAGCTCTGGTAGTTACTGAAATAATCGAGTGTGACGGACAGACAGACAGACAGACGGAGAAAGTCGCACCATAAGGGTTCCATTTTACCATTTTGGTACGGAACCCTAAAAATAGATAACAACCTGCTCCCCGACTTAGAGATCATACACTGAAAATTACATAACAGTCAGTCGAGCCGTTTCGGAGGAGTTTGGTAACAAAGATTGGCGACAGAATTTTATTTATTAGACTAGCTGACCCAGCAAACGTTGTTTTGCCTTTAGGGATATAAAGAAAAAAATTAGGTAACTTACTCTCAGAACTAGTGATCTTACATTGAAAATTTAATAAGAATCGGTCCAGCTCCAGCCGTTTCTGAGGAGTTTGGTAACAAAGAATGGCACAAGAATTTTGTACATTATAGAGAGATTATCAATATAAAGTCGAACCTGAGTAAGTGACAACTGGGTAAGCGAGAAAACTCTATTAGTGAGATTATTTGCCAGGCCCCATCATTTTGCCCTTCTTACTCTAAGACTCGGGTTATTGAGAAACCTCTATAAGAGAAAAAGGGATGTGGGTCACTTGAGCTTTCACTAGTATCCAGTCTATGCAGCATGCGCATGTAAGAATATGTTTTTCTACTTTTGTCACTCTCTTTTCTCTGTCTATCAATATGGATCAGAAAGAGAAAAGAGAGCGACAAAAGTAGAGAGACTTATCTCTATGCGCGCATCCTAGCCCTGCAGGTTTGACTATATCAATATATCCAGATATTACACACATTGCAAAATGCAATCTAGCCCCAAAGTAAGCGATAGCTTGTTGTATGGGTACTAGATAACTGTCATATATGCATGATATTTAATATACATAAATGATGTATTGAAAAACATCCAGACACTTGAAAACATTCACGTCCCTTTCGTAGATAAGCTGAAGTGGCTATGGGCGGGGCTCGTAGAACTGACGGACGGACACAAAGTGCTGGAATGGCGACCCCGCACGGGAAAGCGCAGTATTGGCAGACCTCCGACAAGATGCACTAACAATATTAAGAGGGTCTCGGGAAGTCGCTGGATACAAGTAGGGCAAAACGATGTCAGTTGAAAATCATTGCAAGAGCCTCTTGTCCAGCAGTAGACGTCCATTGGCTGGAACGAACATAAATATTTTCCAGCTGTGAGAATTGAACCCACGACCTCCCACTCGAATTCGAGCGCGCGCCATTGCACCATGGAGGTAGTCGGGAGGTGGTTCGAGATTATTCAATACACTTTAAGCACTTGTACAAATTCAATTTAAATACATACATTACAGAGTTTGCGGAAGCCGACTGTTTCTTTTGCTTCACAAATCTAATGGCGGAAATCCGTGACTGTTTCATTCGCACACTGGACGAAACCGAGAGCGGGATCAACTACATGATGGCGAAACTGTGCGAATCCGTCAAGACGAACAACCCCGACGTCGCCAAGCGCCTCGAGGATCAAGAGCTGAGGCCGCAATACTACAGCTTCAGGTAATGGGCCGTCGCGTCGTAGTTTCTTATTTCGATAAAATTTAAGAAAGGAAAACAATTGAGTTAAGTTCACAATTGGAAATTGTAGACTGTATGATTTCGCATTGTGAAGTTAATATCTCCTGAGGGTGTCCCGGTGTCGTGACAAAACGTGCGTCGAAGAAAGTGTTGGAAGAATTTTGTGTAGTGTTTCATGTGGGCGGTGTTCCTGCATACAGATTCTTTTCAAGTAGTGGATTATAACAAAACAAATTAATCTGTCCAGCGGGGCTAGACAAAGTCAGAAGCGTTTGGCGTTAACGCTAGTCGACAAAAATGTATGGACAAAACAAATGACTGTAGAAAAACCACGATAATAATTACTAAACACGCTGTGTTTGAATAATTAACTACACTAACTTGAACGCTGGCGTTCTCGCGGACCTTGTAGATAACTTTAGCGTACTTCGCTTGACAATTGACAGCCGACAGTATCAAACACAGCGTGTTTATGGTACGGGAGCTAGCAACGTTTGAAAAGTAAGAATTTTAGAAGAGCTGATTTTGTGATATGTCGTCCTTCTTGCACTTTCGGTTAGAGTCGGGGCCATCTGGAAGCCGAAAGCCGTTGCGTTCATTAATGCGCATCCTTGGTCTGTCCAGGTGTTGCAGCTTACGCCTCCATAATGTTTATACCAATGTTGTTGGGGCTACTAATTGCCCTTAAAATGATTACAGGCGCACTAGCATTTATGATGACGTTTCATATGTTAACTCGTATGTGGTTAACAATTGACTAATACAAAAATGAAACGTCATCATAAATGATAGTGCGCCTGTAGTTATTTTAAGGGCAATTAGTAGCCCCGACAACATTGGTATAAACATTGTGGACGCGTAAGCTTCAAATAGGATGCGCAGTAATAAACGCAACGGCTTCTGCCAGCCAGATAGCCCAGACTCTAACCGAAAGTGCAAGAAAGACAACATATCACAAAACCAGCTCACCTAAAATTCTTTCTCGAAAACGTTGCTAGCTCCTATACCATTAGTAATTATTATCGTGGTTTTTCTACAGTCATTTGTTTTGTCCATACATTTTTGTCGACTAGCGTTAACGCCAAACGCTTGTGACTTTGTCTAGCCCCGCTGCTAATTATGGATTTCCGCAAAATAACGCCTGCTGCTTCAATATAGTAATTATTACCTGTACGATATAAATCAAGTTATTAGCACACTAATTATAAAAAATGATCAAGTGCAAGTCGGGCTCGCGCATTAAGAATTCCGTAGTATCAATTCTCAATAATATTAAAGTAAAGTAAACACCTCTGCCGCCAAATTCAGAAACGAGCAAAAAAATCACGTTTGTCAAGTTGTTCAAGGGAGTCTCCTGGAGTTTATTTCATTGTGTTTTTTTCTAGTATTTTGTTTTTATACATCATCTGTGAAAATTTAAACCTAACTATCTCGGTTCATGAGATACAGCCTCGTGACAGACGGACAGATAAGCGAACGAACAGCGGAATAGTACAGGATCCCGCTTTTTATTGTTCCAGAAAATTATCATGCTATGGGATGAAGCTGAATTACAAGCAACAAAATGCTAGTCATTTCAATTATTTATAAAGGCAAAAGTTGAATGGTGCTATTGCGGAACTCCATAATTAGCAGGACAGATTAATTTTTTTTGCAATAATCCGCTACTTGAAAAGAATCCGTATGGTGCAATATGCATGAACACCGACACTTTCCAACACTTTCTTCGACGCACGTTTCGTCCCGACACATCCTCATTTCATTTAATTTAATTTCACTCTGGATTAAAACAGGCTACTTTTTATCCCGGAAACTCCCATGGTTCCACCAGGATTTGTGAAAAACCGAAATTCGCTCGTATTTAAAAAATATTGGAAAAATAGCTTTAATTTCCGTTAAACTTACGTTTATTTCCGAAATAAAGGTTTATTCATAAATAGTAAATGTAAACCTACATTATGGAAGAGGATTTCAAAATAAATCTTTCGTCACGCCGATTCTTGTTGCAGATGGCTGACGTTGCTGCTATCTCAGGAATTCTCGCTGCCCGATGTGGAGAGGATCTGGGACTCCCTGTTTGCTGACCCGCGACGCTTCAACTTCCTGATTGACATTTGTTGTGCCATGATTTTGTAAGTAGGTTAAGTGTGTTAATAATATCAGACACTAGTGTGTCAAATTCACACATTATTGGGCTTAAAGATTTTCACGCGAGTATTATTATATTTATGTTTTATCACTCTATTATCACACATCGGAAGGAATAACACAAAGATAAAGTACGTAATAAACATATTATAAGAGGAAGCTTTTAGGTTGCATCCTATTGCATCCGATAAGCATATTGACATATAAATCTATGGACTCCGGGTTTAATACAAAATTCACGAAAAAAAAGTGTCCCGAGAAAACCTATATACTCGTGTACGAGTGTACATGTTTTTGTTTTTTTATAAACAAACTAAAACATTGTAATTTAGGTCTTAAACCATAATTTGGCTTGACTACTTTTTCACCCTTTGCACCTTCGAGCGGCATTCTTAGCACGTGTTCTCTCTGATGAATCAAACACGAGACTGAAGTGCGATTGGAAACTTTTTCGCGTTTTGGCTCTCTTTTGGTGGACACTTTTTAGCGCTGACCCGAAATCCATAGTATTATATTATATCAATGCCGATAAGATAATATTAGAATCAACGCTCAGATGGTACGGCCACATAATGCGTAGGGCCAACGATTAAGTTGTGAATAAGTTTCTTTTCCATGGTTACAAGACAACTGACATATAAATTCCCTTTTCTCTTCAATTTTCTTCAAATAATTGTTGGGTGTGAAATATGCCAACTCTGATTCAATTTATTCTAGTTCCACGCATTTCATTACAATGAAACAAAACTGATATTACCTTTAGTGATTATCAAGTATTCAGTTATTCAAGTAGTGCACTCATTACAATGGCGGCAATTAAGTTGACCCAAAATGGCGACCAACAGGTACGTCCACTCGTGCCTCGCTTTACGCGCTTCCTCGGCGCCCATGCTGAACCTCAGTTGAAAATAACTAAAATAATTTCTGCTCAACTTGCTGCTATATGCTGCCTACGATATATATTTTTTCAAACGACTTCGAAAAAGGAAGAGGTTCTCAATTCGACCGTATTTTTGACTGGTTGAATCGATTTTGGTGATTCTAATTTCATTAGAAAGCTGACGCTTCCCGTGTAGTCCCATTTCAATTAAGTCCAGTTCTGGTAATGTATATCCATGAGAAAATCATATTATATCTTAAATTTTTAATTGGAAAGGATGTATTCAACAGTAGTTTGATGAGAGTTGAAGTCGGTTTTTCGGGTTCCGCAGCCAAATGGAAAAAACGGAACCCCTATAGATTCGTCATGTCTGTCTGTCTGTCTGTCCGTTCGTATGTCACAGCCACTTTTTTCCGAAACTATATGTACTATATACTGTTGAAACTTGGTAAGTAGATGTATTCCGTGAACCGCATTAAGATTTTCACCCATAAATAGAAAAAAACAATAAATTTTTGGGGTTCCCCATACTTAGAACTCAAACCCAAACATTTTTTTTCATCAAACCCAAAGATGTGGGGTGAGGTATCTATGGATAGGACCCTTATTCTGTGTTTAAGTGATAATCACTCAGTGACCTTCAATAAGCTCATTTGACATTTGTTTTTGACGTGACAACGTCTTATAATTCGATAGAGGTTCCGGTTGCACGCACGAAAAAACATGACTCATCCGGCGTTACCGGCGTTACCTCACTCATGCGGCGTTACCGGCGTTACCTCGCGAGCGCGGAACGAGCGACAAAGAAGACGTTGTCACGTTCAACTATCGTCAGTAAACCGACTTTACATGCAACCAATTTTTTTATCCATTGAAGGTTCACCACAAAATCTTACTTTCGTTGCACTTAATAAAGCAGCAATGTATAACGAACCAAAGACCACAGTGAACATCACTGTAACTGTCAAAGATACGGAATAGCTCCCGGTCTTCAAAAATGATATTGAAGTTTCACATACTTTCACAGATTAGTAAGAAAGAACTTGCTGAGCGGCGACTTCGCGTCGAACGTCAAGTTGCTGCAGAGCTTTCCACCGATGGACGTGTCAGCGATAATAAACATGGCTGTGAAAGTATCTAGCAAGTCAAAAGATGTTTAGAGTAGACATTAATATTATTATTTTATGTTGTTATAATTTTAATTTATTAATTTAAGTTCGAGCATGATTTATGACATTTTCGAGTGCCGGTTTTATTGATATTGTTTTTAGATTTATATATTATAGGCTATTGGTAGTGTTTTATAGTATAACCGCCTAAAAAAATAAAAGTGGAATATCGGGGGAATAGTTGCTCTGCTTTATCCTTCTCTGTCATCAATCATTTGGCATTCGAAAGAAAGAGACAAAACAGAGTATAACTGTTCCACCTCTATTCCACGTTTATTTGTAATGGCCAATGGTGTATGAATTTAGCGCGTCTAAAAATCCACAATCTCTTTCACTAGGGTTGGAAGGATACTAGACTTTACAAATAGTTCTATCCCTTTCCAACCATGCCGTCCTGAAAGGGATAGTAGATTTTTAGACGCGCCAAATTTAAAGACTCTTAAACAGAAAGTACTGCGGCAGGTATTCGCTGTGGGTGTATGTAAATGATTTCTCAAATTTTTAGTCTTCTCATCATCTTATAATTCGCAACACGAAAGTTGAACTAAAAGCGTTATCGCAGCACGTTGACTTGAGCTAAAGACAAACGATCTAATACCAGCTTCAATGTTCAGATACTGCAGAAATATTAATTACTGTTATAGCAGGTATTTTAAAATTGTATAAAACACGGGCTTAACTTTCCTTACGCGAACTATATCTATCCGTCCTTCATCTATCATTTATCTCTTCTTCCTTCATCTTCCTTTACTGCTAAACAATCTTTTATAATGCTTCTTTTTTTTCTGCACACCCACTTTCGCAAACATTATTTGTAGTCCCTGATCTCCGTGGACACTCATCCCCTTACAAAAAACCAAAGGTGTTTTGTAAGGGAATGAAGGTATTTTCACCAAGCCATTTTAGTTTTTTGATTGTAGTTTTAGTATTTACCGATGTAAAGCCATGGAAATACTAAAACATAGAACAATGTTGCCAATTCTGTTGTGCAAAAAAATTAACATAATCTCTAAACTAATTTGACGTGTCTAAAAATAGTGCTAAAATAGCGTTTTATAATATATAGCCTTTAGCCTAAAGCCTATATAAACCTATATAGCCTTTTTAAAATGAAATCCACGTAAAACGATAGCATTTTTTTAGACGTGTCAAATTAGTTTAGATGCTTTGCACGACAGAATTGGCACCAATATCTCACTGAAATATTACCCCAACTTCCTTGGGTTAATTTTACTGTGTTCCGGTTGGTTGTTTGATCCAATCACTGGCATGGACACACATCACGAAGCGACCGAATTTTGGTGATTTAAATTATGTTTGGCGTTGGTACGATTGTTGAGAAACAATATGTACATAATGGCGACTACTATGGTTTTAGTATTTTGATGGTTTACAGTCATTACAATAGCGTTATTACATAGTTTATAGCTAAATAGCAATTGATCATGCCCCTACATTGTGTAAGAAAAACGTATTCATCGTTATCGTAATTGTTTACGAATTCTGCCCATTGGTTCCCTGATTTACATCAGCAAATCGGGAGGCAGAATTTGCTAACGAATACGATAACGATGAGACTATAACGTTTTTCTTACGCAATCGATCTCGTAGTAATCGATTGCGACATGTAAACTTCGCATCCCGCCGTGTTACGATGTCTTTGATGATGGAGGGGATACGCCGTGTTACGATGAAAAGTCTGATGATGGAGCGGCTAAATGCCATGAGTATCAAACGTAGATTATGTTGGGGATGATATAAATTTTAATTTACAATCGAACATATACGTCATGTCATGTCATAAGATTATCTAGTTTCTTTACTTTATATAAAATAATTATTTCATTTTCCTTTTAATCGTTTAATACAGTTATTAGTAATTATTTTATTTAGATAATCTAGCTCTCGGACCGACTGTTATACTATCTAACTAGTAGGGCGCGTGGATGCGCGGGCCACATGTGGCCCGCGTGCTGTCCTCGCCCCTATTTGTTTTTCACCCTTGAGTCTCTTCAAAATTCCCCACACATTTTCTATGAAAAAAATAAATTCCGCCATTTTGAATTTTTTTCCTTTCCATCGAATAGACCTTCGGATCCTGATCACCTCTTGTCGGAAAACCGTTATTCCATCTTTTATACTTTTCGAGATATCGACGAAATTCGAATGGCGGCCATTTTGAATCCGCCATTTTGAAATTTTTTTCAGCTCACTGCCAATTGGATGACGTTTCAAATGACATTTGGTCGAGCACCCCCCACCTATCTTGAATACCCTTCCCGTGCTCTTCACCCGTCTTCGAAATCCTCAATCATCAGTTCTCTCCGTATTTTTCCTCCGAATGAATTTTTTTCTTCTATACGAAACGCATAGTGAAAAAAAATTTTTTCATACAAAATTGTTCAGGAGAGGTGATCAATCAGTGAGTCAGTGAATCAGCACGAGTAGCTATATATATAGTAACTAGTAGGGCGCGTGAGGGCGCGGGCCACATGTGGCCCGCGGGCTGTCTTCCCCCGATTTGTCTTCTAACTTTTAGTCTCTTCAAAATTCCCCATACATTTTCTATGAAAAAAATAAAGTCCGCCATTTTTAATTTTTTTTTCTATCTATCGTATAGACCTTCGGATCCTGATCAACTCTTGTCAAGAAACCGTTCTTCCATCTTTTATACTTTCCGAGATATCGACGAAATTCGAATGGCGGCCATTTTGAATCCGCCATTTTGAAATTTTTTTCAGCTCACTGCCAATTGGATGACATTTCGAATGACATTTGGTCGAGCACCCCCTACCTAGCTTTGATACCCCAGCCGTGCTCTTCACTCGTCTTCGAAATCCTCAATCATCAGCTCTCTCCGTATTTTTCCTCCGAATGAATTTTTTTCTTCTATACGACCTTATTCACGAAAAAAAAATTTTTCATACAAAATTGTTCAGGAGAGGTGATCAATCAGTCAGTCAATCAGTCAGTGAATCAGCACGAGTAGCTATATATATAGTAACTAGTAGGCCGCGTGAGGGCGCGGGCCACATGTGGCCCGCGTGCTGTCTTCCCGCCTTTAAAAAAATTCCTTAAAAATTCCCCTTACATTTTGTATGGAAAAAATAAATTCCGCCATTTTGAATTTTTTTCCTATCCATCCAATAGATCTTCGGGTCCTGATCACATCTTTCCAAAAAACCGTTCTTCCATCTTTTATACTCTCCGAGATAATGACGAAATTCGTTTGGCGGCCATTTTGAATCCGCCATTTTGAAATTTTTTTCAGCTCACTGCCAATTGGATGACGTTTCGAATGACATTTGGTCGAGCACCCCCCACCTATCTGCAATACCCTTGGCTGTGCTCTTCACCCGTCTTCAAAATCCTCAATCATCAGCTCTCTCCGTATTTTTCCTCCGAATGAATTTTTCCTTTATATACGAAATGGTCATTGAAAAAAAAATTTTTCATACAAAATTGTTCAGGAGAGGTGATCAATCAGTGAATGAGTGAATCAGCACGAGTAGCTATATATATAGTAATATAACTTCTAAAACTCAATCGAATTTTCTAAGACTTAAATGATTTACACATTATGTATTTTTTTTGTTTTTACTTCTACAAATTTTATTACTAGTAATTACATACTAGTAAAAGCCTAATATGACAAAATTTTATGACTATTATAATCTTAAGTATTTTTATATGACAATAAGAATATGTTTAAAAATAGTTAAGTCTCATTTCGTATTTTGTTTAGTTTATATGATTTGTTTTTTGAAATTAATGGTATAACGACTGTATAGTTATTTAGTGAATAAAATTCCTGTCCTTCCCACAAAAACTAAACATGTTTAATTTAAGTATTTTTTTTTCTTAAAAGAAAAACGATACTTACTAATACTAATTAAACTTGGTTTTTATTGCGTAAACATAAAAGTGAATTTAACTGTATATTGTAAAAACGTTTTTTGTATATTTTTTGCCTTTTATATCAGGACAGGGTTTTTATACTCACTGTATAAATAATAGTATTTTAAATTTTTTTTAATAAGATTAAGAAAAATTTGCACGTCCAATATGTTTGAAATAAAAAAATTGTGTCATAATATTGCTGGTACAGATACATATATATTTATTTGATAAGTATTTCGATGCCATAAAGGTGATTCCAGACCGTAAATAAATTAAAAACAAGTTTCCTTAGATGTCCACATTGTTTATTGGTAAATTAGCACATGGCATATACTATCGGATACAGATATATGAATTTTGTAATTTTGTTTTATTTTAATATTGTATTCTGGAATGAAATTTGGAGAAAATTAAAAGGATTCTTCTAGTATGTACCATTCTTTTTTTAAATAATAATATTCAACATTTACAGGATTTTAGGTAACTAAGGATATTTCAATCCACGAAGACGCGCCCCACTCTGTCAAAATCGCTTGTTTCATTCCATTAGTGTGGAATTTGATAGAGTGGGGCGCGTCATCGTGGATTGAAATATCTATACGCTTCGTTAGCGGTGAAGTAAAACATGATGAGCGAATCTGCATGCCTGAGATCACAATGGTCTTAAAGGTGTGTGAAGCCCGCCAACACGCACTTGGCCAGCGGGCTATGGCCAAATCCCTTTCTTTCTGATAGGAGACCTAAGCCGGTAAGCCCAGCAGTGGGGCATAAACGGTGCTGATGACGAGAATTTTTATGGGACTTACCAATAGACAAGTATGAACAGGACAGGGCGGACGGCTCGAAAATGTCGCCAGTTTGTGTCGAGCCAAAAATGCTTGTTTTGCCACCAACAGTATGGTTACGCTGTATTTCGCTCAGCAGCCACCTATAGAATTTTAACAGATGGCGCTACTGTTTGTTTGTACGAAAAAGGTTTAAATACGAAAATGAAAATGAAAAATCTTTATTTTCACATAGGCCCAATTAATAGGCTCTTATGAAAAGTCAAAACTCTACGGCCAGGTTCGGAAAGCAGGTTTGCACCGAGAAGAACTGGCAAGAAACTCGGCACTTGCTCTTTTCAAAAAAAATGTCATTATATACAATTTCTTAAATAATATCAATAATTATTACATAATTTTTAAGATATCTCGTGAAGAGATGGAAATATATCCCTATCATTCCAACAATTCTTGTCATTGAAAAATTCTTCAATAGTATAGTAACTGAAGACTGATTAGATGTTTTAAACCTGTGTAAAGGTAAGTCCAAAACAGACTTCGGGATCATATTGTAGAAGCGTAAACTCAACCCCACAAAGGACTTCTGTACTTTACGTAAACGGTGTGGTACTACAACTAACTTGTGTCCGCCATTTCTAATTGGACGGTTACTTACATCTATACGTTGCTTATAATTATAATTATTTCGTCCGTTTCGTTAAATCGTCCGGATGCCCATATCCTGAGGTTTCTTCTCGGTGGACTTACCCCATTTACCGTCTCAGGCCATTGGATTAACATCATTTCTTGAATGAGCCAAAATAGCCTGCGAAGGAATAATGAGCATGGATGTATGGAACCCCGTACCAAGCTAATTCAAATCCAAACCTTATTTTTTATAGACTAGTTTCCACTTAACTCATATACAATTATTATTTTTTCAATAAACATCCGGATTCCAAAGTTGTAGGCAAATAAATTGCATATAAAATCTGTTAAACAGAAAAGAAAGTAGCTTTTTGTATGCAAAATTACGAGTAAATTCCGGATATGAAAAACAAATACCTAGTGCCAATGGTTCGAAATAGTACATTTCAATATAAGTGCGGAAAGTTTGTCATTTCTTTACGAGTCCCGGTTTGTTGCCCCAAGCCGAAGGCGAGGGTCAACTATAAGGACGAGTAAAAATGACAATTCCGCACGTGCATTGAACGACGTTTTTTAATACATTTTCGAAAAAAAATATTGGTTTTTGCCTGCTCCGTGTTTGCATGCCGTGTTCGTGTTCATGCGCTCCTGGTACGCCCGCTCCGGTGCCGCGTAGGAGGAAAACACAAAAGCATAGGAGGAAAACACAAAAGTACTAGTGCGGAAAAGAACTTTGCGCACGCTAAACATACATGGAAATGTCAACTTTTTGAGCAAATGTATTAAAAAATACTATTTTATTTTCCTAGAATATTTAATTTTGGTTCATGAGAAAACTTGATTACCACCTATGGTAATTTCTATGGTAAAAGTAAAAATACTTTCTTCAATGTTTGTTTCAGCAGACAAAACGTCCACTGGTATCTGATACTAACATAAGCCTCCTGTAAACGATGTTTGCGCTGGATTCAGCAGGTCCCTTCCACACTGCAACAGTGAAACGGTAGATAGCTTCAATGTTGAATCTCCCTGTCGCACCCCTGTGCTATGGAGAGGGCAATGAAGGGCTTTGAATGTTATAATTAAATAGTAATAAAATACAAATTCATATTTAAAGATTTAATATAAATAATTACAATGTAATCGATTTGTACATACTCATTGATTGACAATAATAATAGAAAGTAAATATTTTATACAAATATAATGTCATTTTAGATTCAGTTTTCTATATTCATCTAGTACACTGTAAAATATTAGATACAGGAATAATATTGTAAACATAATAATTAAAATTTGTGGAGGAGTAATGTTGTTGAAACATATTTCATAAGAAGCGAGTCATCGAATTTATATTTTATAAATCATAACATATTGATCCTTAATGACAGTATTTTATTAGCAAATAAAAAACATTATCAAGGAACATATATATTTTGAGTGCCATCAATTTATCTAACGTGAATGCAACGGCTTATCCGAGGAAGGATTGCCGCTAGATGGCGCTGTTTAAGATAGTTACAGTTTTTAATCATTTACTCCAATCGTATTGAACTATTTTTAATAATATGTGTTTTGCGGAAGTACAACGTTGCCTTTTATTTTATCACATCATTATTTTAAACTAAAACGTAACCATTTCGTTATCTAGTTCAAATATAAAAATCTGTCATCTCTGTTAGCGTAGGGACACGACGAGCACACACACATTGACGCTATGGTTTCAATCCAGGATCTGTGGTTCTTACGTTTTCTACCAATTGTTAGCGTAAAAAAGGACATAGGTGCAACATAGATGGCGTTAAATTAAAATAATATAAGTTAATTAATTAACAAAAAAACCGACTTCAACTCTCATCAAACTACTGTAGAATACATCCTTTCCAATTAAAATCTGTTATTTTCTTCTGATGGATACCATTATCAGAACTGGACTAAATTGAAATGGCACTACACGGGAAACGTTAGCTTTCTAATAAATTATACTGATCGCAAGTGATTTACTCTTATGAGGAGTTCCGTTCCGTATCTCCGAAGATATTGATGAGATCTTTACCAAATTGAAATGGGACCACCTCTGAAGTATGCCCTACCAAACAAAAAAATAATCATCAAAATCGGATTAGAATTGACGGAGAAATCGCGTAACAAACATACAAAAAAAAAATAAAAAAAAACATACAGTCGAATTGAGAACCTCCTCCTTTTTTGAAGTCGGTTAAAAAATACTCAGAGATATCATTTATAGTCCACAATATCAGATTTTCGGAGAGAGATCAATCAACTCAGAGCTGGTACTAAAATTTTTTACATCCACCTACTCATAGAGTATAATATCAGTACTACTGTAATAATTATAACTCTATGCACCTACTACCTTGTTACTAAGTATCTAACAAGTAATTACCTACCTATAGACATTTCACTCCACGAAGACGCGCCCCATTCTGTGAAAATAGCTAATGTTTCATTCGATTTGTATGAAGTTTGTCGGAGTGGGGCGCGTCGTCGTGGATTGAAATGTTTATACCTATCTACTTATACTATAATATTGATAATTATATCTATTACTAGCAAACGCCCGCGGCTTCGCTCACGTTAACTTCTGAGTTATGCTTTACTATGGTGGTTTAATTTCCAAAATTCCTGCATTACACACCATTTTGCCCACAAAATTTTCTCTTGCTTCCTGGTAATAGTCACATATTGATTTTGAAAAATTCGATCGTCACAAAAAAGTGAAATATGGTGGCCATTTTTAGGGTTCCGTACCCAAAGGGTAAAAGCTCTTACCAAGACTCCACCGTCCGTTCGTCCATCCGGCCGTGCTTGCTTGCTACCATGGTCAGACATATAAGTACAAAATTGTGGCCAATTCTTTTAAATTTTTACCAAAAATTCCTTTTCTATGCTCGCTGCGATAATCAGATATCAATTTTGAAAACAATCGGCCCAGTAACAAAAAAGTTCAAAATGGCGGCCACTTTTTAAAATTATGACTACAAATTCTTTCTCTATGCTTGCTGCCATTGTCAAATATCGATTTTCAAAGCAATCGGCCCAGTAACAAAAAAGTTCAAAATGGCGGCCAATTTTTTAAATTTTGACTACAAATTCCTTCTCGATGCTTGGTGAAATAATCAGATGTCGATTTTCAAAGCAATCGACCCAGTAACAAAAAATTTCAAAATGGCGGACACTTTTTTTAAATTTTGACCACAAATTCCTTCTCTATGCTTGCTGCCATAGTCGAATATCGATTTTCAAAGCAATCGGCCCAGTAACTAAAAAGTTCAAAATGGCAGCCACTTTTTTTTAATTTTGACCACAAATTCCTTCTCTATGCTTGCTGCCATAGTCAAATATCGATTTTCAAAGCAATCGGCCCAGTAACAAAAAAGTTCAAAATGGCGGCCACTTTTTTAAATTTTGACCACAAATTCCTTCTCTATGCTTGCTGCCATAGTCAAATATCGATTTTCAAAGCAATCGGCCCAGTAACAAAAAAGTTCAAAATGGCGGCCACTTTTTTAAATTTTGACCACAAATTCCTTCTCTATGCTTGCTGCCATAGTCAAATATCGATTTTCAAAGCAATCTGCCCAGTAACAAAAAAGTTCAAAATGGCGGCCACTTTTTTAAATTTTGACCACAAATTCCTTCTCTATGCTTGCTGCCATAGTCAAATATTGATTTTCAAAGCAATCGGCCCAGTAACAAAAAGTTCAAAATGGCGGCCACTTTTTTAAATTTTGACCACAAATTCCTTCTCTATGCTTGCTGCCATAGTCAAATATCGATTTTCAAAGCAATCGGCCCAGTAACAAAAAAGTTCAAAATGGCGGCCACTTTTTTAAATTTTGACCACAAATTCCTTCTCTATGCTTGCTGCCATAGACAAATATTGATTTTCAAAGCAATCGGCCCAGTAACAAAAAAGTTCAAAATGGCGGCCACTTTTTTAAATTTTGTCCACAAATTCCTTCTCTATGCTTGCTGCCATAGTCAAATATTGATTTTCAAAGCAATCGGCCCAGTAACAAAAAAGTTCAAAATGGCGGCCAAAAAATTCAAAATTTTTCCTTCTCAAAATTTGAATCTCGAAAATCCCTTTCTGAATTCGAATTCATGATATACCTAATACCAACCTAGGTACCAAATTTCAGATCTCTACGACTTTTAATTTCGCTGGAATCCCTGGAACAACGCAAAAATTACATTTTTGTATGGGAAAATCCCTTAAACGTAGGATTTTTATACCTTCCAATTTGAATTTCTGGAATCCCCGTCTTAGTACGAATTCATGACCTAATGTCAATGTAGGTACCAAATTTCAGATCTCTACGACTTGTAGTTTTTCGGGAATTCCTGGAACAACAAAAAATATTACAATTTTGTATGGAGAAATCCCTTTAATGTACTATTTCTACCCCTTAAACATGGAATTTCTGGAATCCCCGTCTTAGTACGAATTCATGACCTAATATCTTCCTAGGTACCAAATTTGAGATCTCTACGACTTTTAGTTTTTCGGGAATTCCTGGAACAACGAAAAAATTAAACTTTTGTATGGGAAATACCCTTAAATGTACTATTTCTACCCCTTAAACATGGAATTTCTGGAATCCCCGTCTTAGTACGAATTCATGACCTAATATCTACCTAGATACCAAATTTCAGATCTCTACGACTTTTAGTTTTTCTGGAATGCCTGGAACAACGAAAAAAATTACAATTTTGTATGGAGAAATCCCTTTAATGTACTATTTCTACCCCTTAAACATGGAATTTCTGGAATCCCCGTCTTAGTACGAATTCATGACCTAATATCTTCCTAGGTACCAAATTTGAGATCTCTACGACTTTTAGTTTTTCGGGAATTCCTGGAACAACGAAAAAATTAAACTTTTGTATGGGAAATACCCTTAAATGTATGATTTTTACCCCTTAAACATGGAATTCTTGGAATCCCCGTCTTAGTACGAATTCATGACCTAATATCTACCTAGATACCAAATTTCAGATCTCTACGACTTTTAGTTTTTCTGGAATGCCTGGAACAACGAAAAAATTTCAATTTTGTATGGAGAAATCCCTTTAATATTCTATTTCTACCCCTTAAACATGGAATTTCTGGAATCCCCGTCTTAGTACGAATTCATGACCTAATATCTACCTAGACACCAAATTTCAAATCTCTACGACTTTTAGTTTTTCTGGAATGCCTGGAACAACGAAAAAAATTACAATTTTGTATGGAGAAATCCCTTTAATGTATGATTTTTACCCCTTAAACATGGAATTTCTGGAATCCCCGTCTTAGTACGAATTCATGACCTAATATCTACCTAAGTACCAAATTTCAGATCTCTACGACCTATAGTTTTGGCGGAATCCGTGGAACAACCAAAATACCTCATTCTTTTATATATATAGATTTTGACGACCGAATCGTTTTCAACCAAAACCAAAACTTTCAGAACAGAACATACCTACCTACCTAATAAATAAAATGACTGACCGAAAGTCTCTGCGGCACTTGTGTGCGTTCGCCGCGCTGGCTCAGTTCATGTAGTATAATTATGTAGGTACACTGATTGTAATTATTATTATAACATACTGATAGTGACTTCATAAATGAAAAGACGAATATATTTCAATATTTATTTATTTTTAATACATATTAAGTAATACGTTACAGCGACTGCCATAATAATAGAACGAAGTTTCAAATTTTTCCGTTACGAAAAACCCGTCACGAAGAAAATCTACGAAAATCCCACCATTTGTGCATTCCTGTAACTCCCACTGCGTAACTGTACTTTGTACTGCGTAACCAGCAAATTAAATTTACAAATATTTATTTGTCATTATACATACGCTTTTTTTTTTATAGACAGAAAATGCCTAACGCATACCCCTTCGATAGGGGAAACCAAGGGGTTATGTGGGGCTTGCACCCACTAAAAACTGTCTGTTCCTACGACAAACCTTCTGGCGGGAATACGGGATTCACTATCGTATTCACCGCGCTCCCGCCAGGTCTCGACCAGCCACCTCTGCAGCAAGTCCCATCATTGTCGGCAGCCTGGTCGCTGCTGGAACCGTCTGAAGGGCGCGCCTGTTTTTGCTCGCCACCTCCGGGCCTGTCTATATTTGAGTGACGGACGGCCCCTAACGTCCATCACCAGGCAGGCCGGCAACTCATGGAGGCCGGAGGTCATCTGCCCTCCGGCGCCCGGTGCGTCTCCTGCGAGAGGGATGCGCCGCCTGATGTTCCCTCTCGCGCTCCGCCGCCTGCTTTGCAAGAATCACCTCCTCACAAAAGTTGGCAAAGGCATTCCACGCTGTCTCGCTCTGAACCATCGCCTGAACGATGTTTGAGAGCGAGAGGCCACCAACAGCTGCCTCGAGTACACTGCGCTGCTGCGCCCACGCGGGACACTCCTCCAGTGTGTGCTGCGCCGTGTCCTCGAGGCGGTTTCCACAGTAGCGGCAACCGGGCGATTGCTCCCGACCTGTGCGATGCAGATACTTACCGAAGCAACCATGTCCAGTAAGTTTCTGCGTCAGCCGGAAGGTAAGGGCGCCATGCTGGCGCCCCAGCCAATCCTCCATGACGGGCCACTATACCAAGATGGTGTGCGAGTCCGACTCGCACTTGGCCGGTTTTTTTTTAAGATAATAAGATTTTGAAGAATTATATTTTATTTCGCGGTGAGTTTTGTACCAAGACTTCAAAGATTTGTAAGTCTTTCTTGAACTGCTATAATTATATCAAACTAGTAGGGCGCGTGGTTGCGCGGGCCACAGGTGGCCCGCGGGCTGTCTTCCAGTCTTTTTTCTTTTTTTAATTTATTATCGACTTTTATTTTCCTCCCCATTCCCCAACTTGTAATCTCACATTATCTATGGAAAAGTAAATTCTGCCATTATGAATTTTTTTCTATACATCAGATAGACTTACTGTTCCTGATCACATCTTGTCAAGACCGTTCTTCCATCTTTTACACTTTTTGAGAAACCGACGAAATTCGAATGGCGGCCGTTTTGAATCCGCCATTTTGATTTTTCAGCTAACTGCCATTAGGATGACGTTTCGAATGACATTTGGTCGAGCACCCCCCACGTATCTTCTTGTGTGCGTGACGTGGACGTGCTCTTCACCCGTCTCCGAAATCCTCAATCATTAGCTCTCTGCATATTTTTCATCGAGTCTTTTTTTGACTTCTATACGAAGCCATAAGTGAAAGAAGAATTGTTCATATAAAATTTTACGAGAGGATATTTTGGGGAAAATCTCGAAAAGTACCCCAAATGTGGCAACACTGCTTACATATCTTGATACTGTCGGTTGATATACATGTCGACTTTCCGAAATGTCGCCAAGTACCTCTAAATAAAAATATGATCAAAATTTTCGTAAAGTATTATTTCGTAAGGTTTTGCATTGTGCATAGCATAATGTTCTCACACTGTTACCGTAACCGACACCTCACATTGTGTCACAATACTAATTATTCTGCTGGAAATAGAGATCTCTAGGTTTTATTGTAGATATAGGTACGAGTAGGTTTTATCCCGGCTAAATTTGTTCCCTGAGTTCAGCCAACGAATAATACCTAGGCTTCTTGAATAAATCTCCAAATAATTAAATATCTAGGTGACAACTAACAACGTCTAAGGGTGTTTACAGACGGACCGCATTTCAACTGCAATCCAACCGCAAATTGCAGTTTAAATGCGGTTGTCACGACTGCAATAGAACTGCAAACAAAACGCGCAGTCAGATTGCAGTTCAGTTGCAGTTGGCGTGCAGTCGTGTGAACTGCATACCGACTGCATCCAAACTGCACCATCCCACCCGCCCGCACGCTCCGCTCTCTCTGCAGTTTGGATGCAGTCGGTATGCAGTTCACACGACTGCACGCTGCACGCCAACTGCAACTGAACTGCAATCTGACTGCGCGTTTTGTTTGCAGTTCTATTGCAGTCGTGTCAACCGCATTCAAACTGCACTTGAACTGCAATTTGCGGTTGGATTACAGTTGAAATGCGGTCCGTCGGTAAACTCCCTTACATAATAATAAGTAGGCAGGAGAAGTGTAAGGGTGTTTATTGCATATATATATATATACCATAATGCATATACTACCAAATGCAATAATAGGTACCCATAACACAAGCTATTTCTTACTTTGGGGCTAGATTGCAAAATATTGACTAATGTATTTCAATGTAGGAAATAGGTACGATGACTCAATCTTATCGAGCAAACACGAGTAGGTACCTATCGACGATGTTGCGTTTTCAACTACATTCAATTTTACGCTCGATGACAATATATAAGTAAAATTAGTTTTTCAATGTTCGCAAAAATATATAACACCTACTGCTATACCTACCTATCTACATTTTAGACACGCTAGATGTTATGTATTATTATCTACTCGTAAAAGTAAAACCAAAACCGTATCAATATAGAAGGAATGCATTTTTGAAAAATTTCCTGCATAGATTTACGCGGTCGTCGCTCGGTTTCCTGTATGGCAGACTGCAGAACCCGTTATCATATTATATATATTATATAAATTAGGTATTTATAATTAGGTACCTACCTACTGGCTACTGGACGCTCGTGACCTTACTTACGGAACCCTAACTAATAATATTGGCTTCCAAGCTTACAGTTCATAATTATGATAAGCTATGTGAGATACCTATTACTACTTACTTACAAAAATCTGGGGACACGGTAGTGTCCCCGCCAGACGAGTCAAGCGAAGCGCGAGGGCACTACCTATCTTACCTCGAAGTGTTTCGCCGTATTTTTAAACAGTGCGGTGTCGGTTACGGTTTCAACGTGCGGTGTTGGTTACGGTAACATAACAGTGTGCGGTGTCGGTTACGGTAACAGTGTGTGGTGTCGGTTACGGTAACAGTGTGCGGTGTCGGTTACGGTAACAGTGTGCGGTGTCGGTTACGGTAACATAACACACCGACACCGCACGCTGTTATGTTACCGTAACCGACACCGCACGTTGTAACCGTAACCGACATCGCACACTGTTATGTTACCTCAACCGACACCGCACACTGTTACCGTAACCGAAACCGCACACTGATACCGTTACCGACACCGCACACTGTCTTATTACCTTAGAAATTGCGACCAACTAAATGAATATGGCGGTCCAACAAAAATAAAGACTATAAATAAAACTATCGTTAAAACACTAATAAACACACAAATCTCACCGATATCTTCCGTACATTTTAATGGCTAACAAGTAGTCTGTGTTAGTCCAGGATATAATCAGTCTACATTTTAAATTTCAGCCAAATCAGTTCCGTGGTTGTGTTGTGATTGAGTAACAAACATCCAAACTTTCATTTGTATCTGACTTTGTGTTTTAATAGGTAAAATTTTAAGTTAGAAATTGAAATTTGGATCTATACATTACGTTTGAGTATCATTTTATCTTGATAAATGTAAAATTAGTTTCACTTTCGGTAGACCAAAACTACTAACTTTAAATCCACTATAAGTTTTTTAAATTTTCAGAATATACTTCTAAGCAAAGTACGTATCTACTCGTAATACAAACATATTAGAGAGTGGGCTGTGAAAAGAGGCGCACGTGAAGTGCAAGAAATACACAAAAAAAAAGAAAATATAAGTTAATAAAATAAATTGGTTGCCTGTAAAGTCGGTATACGGGCGAAAGTTTTACGTGACAACGACTTTGAATGGTAAAATAATTTTAATGTGAATATTCATTCGTGCCCGAGTGGAAGGGACGCGTGCCTCTCACTCGCTCTCATTGTGAGCGCATAACGTGAGCGGAGCGTAACGCAGTTTCTTGAAGTGTCACCCGGCAAACCAATTTATAAGACGTTGTCACGTCAACATTGTTTTAAAAAACTAACAAAAAGAAATGAAATCCTAACAAAAACATTTTCAGGTAAAATGTTGCCAGACGAGCATATGGCTCACACTGTCAAAAAGTTATCAGATCTCATGTAGGGCAAGACTTCTGACTTTATACACCCTTAAATACAAGCTAACTTCACAAACTCTACACTTTAGTTACAATAATGTCTTAACCGTTTGGCTACCGTTACATTGGGCGTAAAATCAAAAAATTATTCACTTTTCAGTACTCTGTAAGTTCTCAAAATTTGAAATTAGGAAAATGATTTTGGTGGGATACATTTTTCACTTTACGCCCATGTGACGGTAGCCAAACAGCCAAGACATTATTGTAACTAAAGTGTAGAGTTTGTGAAGTTAGAGCTTGTATTTAAGGGTCGCGAAGCTGTAAAACGTGCAAAAAGGGAGTTACGGTTTTAACTATATTGAACAACTCACTTCATTATATGACACCAAAAAAAAAACTCAGATGGCTAGTGAATGAGCCTGCACTAACGCCTTGGAACATTTATAAAATTATTCTTCATTTTCGAAAAAAAAATGACACAACATCTAAAACAGCCTTTTCTATTTGGACTCTACAAGCGATTTCGTTATTATATTTGAAAATATTTTTGGTTAAAACATGACAGGAAAGTATAGATAATACGTTCACCAGCCAAGTTCAAACCAAACCAAAAACCAAATAAATTCAAACCAAAAAGCAAATAATATGAGCCCCAAATCAATCATCTTTATGTGCGAAAACCGCCATACATTTTACTATGAAAAAAATACCCTCCCACAAATCGCTTTATATACGAGACTTCGAGCGTGAAAAATTCAGTGCGGTTTCAGTTCTCAAGGCGACTGCACGTCTGTTTGAAGAAGCACTTCCAGCGCTGCAACATCGCGATCGATATTGTTTTTATCACTCTGTGAATAGCGGGGTGGGTCGTCAGTGACAGAGTTGTGTCTGCTTGTAATATAATTATTCGTATTTTTTCGAGCAAGTAGACGAATAAGAGCTTCAATATACATTAAGATTAGCTGACCCGGCAAATGTTGTTTTGATATATAGATTATTTAAATACAAGGGTACAAAAAAAAGTTTGCGTCCTATTCTCAGCCTTAGCGAATACATAAAAAAATTCATAAAAATAGGGAAAAGCCGTTTAGGGGCAATTATGTTACAAACACTGTGACACAAAAATATTTTATATATTAAAAGAAGGACTAGCTGACCTTAGAAACTTTGTTTTGCCTTTTAATTTGTTTAATGACCTACCAAATTTACACAAAAAATTGGCCATGAAGTTTCGGAGGAGTTTTGTTACACGAGTACCTACACTTGATAATGTGAATAGATAACACCATAGAATATTTATACAATAATTCTTGTATTTAGAGAAAAAAAATGCGTCACTTAGGTCAAAACATCTAATACAGCCTTTTCTAATTGAACTATGCAAGCCATTTCGTTATTATGTTTGAAAATATTTTTGGTTCAAACATGAGACGAAAGTATCGATAATACATTCACCGGCCTAGTTTTTTATAATTCAAACCAAAAAGCAAATAATATGAGCTCCAAATCAATCATATTTATACGCGAAAAACGCCATACATTTTAATATGGAACTCCCAGGCACTGTCTTTCCTGCCAGTTACAACCCGGGCGCCTTTAGATCAAGAGTGAATAGGCATCTCCTAGGCAAGCGCGTTCCACCTTAGACTGTATCATCATTTTCCATCAGGTGTGGTCACAGTCAAGCGCTAGCCTATACAGTTAAAAAAAAACTTCATATTCGGTCCATTAAATACATCAACTGAAACCACTGCCTAGCATTTCATACAGTGTAGTGACAACAGTAATAAGAATAATAAATCATATAGAAACCCAGATCTTACAAATGAGTTAAAAATTATCGAAATTCTCATTATTAAAATAATAAGTTAACTTCACGCCTAAACGCATCTGCGGGTGACAAAAATTTGAGTTAAAGGAGTCACCAGAAGTGTTTAAAATAAAAGAGGTTATTAACTTTTAAACTTTTATTCAATTCGTTAATTTATTTTCTTTTCTTATTGTTGGAATGAAGCTACCACCGGTTCGGAAAGCAAGTTTTACGCTGAGAAGAACCGGCAAGAAACTCAGCACTTGTTCTTTTCAAAACTTTGCATTTACAATTAATATAATAAATTTACAAATAGCAACATGATTACAAATTATAAAAACGTTAGAAAGGTCAATAACAATACTAAGTGAAATAACGTAACAAGTTGAAATATCTATACAAATGAGAATAATTTAAATCATTCAAAACACACAAATACAATATTAAAAATAACACATATTATTAACATTATCATATAATATGTAACTCTACATTGAACTTGGCTTGACACGCTGCCGCGTGACTAGATATAACACACATATTATTAACATTACAAAATAATAATTTAATGTAAGTAACTCTATATATTTGAACCATCGTAAACTTAGTTTTAAGTCGATTTGTAGTCATCGCCATAGATATACCTACGGCAAATATCGTACTTAATGACATTTTTCAAAAGCCGGTACGTTAGGACTAATTATAGGTGAAATAAAGATACATATATATTAGACTTTGGCTTTTAACTTTAACTTTATATTTTAAATATATAGACACTATACGTGTGGAGCAACATAATCATAAAAGGAAAACAATAATGAGAGAAAGTAATTAGAAGTAAGTAACTTAACTTTTTCGTCACAGGTAAATAATAGCCTCTTTCAAGTCGGAGCTCCAACCGATACTTTTTGCCGGCCATATTAAAACTCAAATCGAAGAGATTTGAGTTACTTCAACTACCAATTAACTTTTACTTCAACTAATCGACTACTAATTAGCTTTTTTTAATTATTACGATTTAAACATAGAGCGATACAATTTATATTAAAAGAATTAGGAAATATTATTTCTCCTTGTTTTTAAATATTAGATCAGAAATACACAGACTTACTTAAATAGAACTAAGATAAGAGTTACAAATTATCGGTGTAGTGACTTCCACAGACCACATACAAGGACTAAGATAATAGTTTCCTTACAGACAGAGACAAATATAAATGATCGGTGTAATACACACAGAATTGTTACCTCAGAATAACAATCATTATCAACAATCTGTGGTAAACTTTTCACATTAGCTTTTATCAATATCCTCAGAGTGAAACATACACATAATCATCTTTGATCTTTGTCTACTTGGACTTTCTCACTCTAATTTCAAATATAAGTCACATTTAAACCAAAAATATATCACGGGCATCTGCGGGCTGCAAAGTCGAACTGTCTCTAAGTCGAACTGTCTCTGTATTAGGCCGCGAACTGCGAATGCGATAAACTAGTTTCTACGTATGCGTGTTTTCTGACAATTATTAACATACTTCAAAGACTAAACGCGCGATGGACATTTAAATTGTCTGAAGTATCGAAGTTTGATTTTTCATGGTTAGGGTACTAAATTTACACCGCGTATTGTATCTGTGCGCCTAGAAAATATCAGGATCGAAAGTTCCCACGGTCTTAAGGGTGTATAAAGTCAGAAGTCTTGCCCTACATGAGATCTGATAACTTTTTGACAGTGTGAGCCATATGCTCGTCTGGCAATATTTTACATGAAAATGTTGTTGGGATGAATTTTAATTTTTATGCGATAGGTAGATGTACGATACCTAACAATTTTTACAAGCGGAACAAAAGTTCCAGAAATCCATTGTTTTGGAATTTCAATGACTCCTTTGTGCGATTTGTGTCAGGCGATTATGCACCTTGTTCTGCTTGTAATAGGGTTGATTCGTAAAAATGTTTACCAAAAAAAATTATCTAAAAATACTTGCGGTCTTCGATAGGCAACCTGATGGATACCTACGTAAATCTCCTATTTATAAATAAGTATACATAAAAATTTGGTTTTAGCAAAAAATAAGTAGGTATACATAAAAATTTGGTTTTAGCAAAGGATCTATTAGTACCTACCTACCTACCTGCCTACTAGCATTTTGCGCGGCGTTGTTGCCAGCCAGCACAGCCCATTTGCTACTTTCTTTACTCGGCTCATATAATAAAGTGTGAGGTGTTGGTTACGGTAACAGTGTGAGGTGTCGGTTACTTTTGCCTCGGTAAGGGACAAGGCCTCGACTTGAGCCCTGCTTGTGTGGTGTGAGAAACCTAAGCAACAAGTACCTATGCTAGTTTGGATAGAGTTTGGATAGCTTACAATACTAAATTAGTAGGTACTATCCGTTCAAAGAAACTTTGCCGCTCAGATGAGAACGATTCTGCGAACGGGTTATACCTACCTACCTATTATTATCAATGAATATACTTACGTAGTTTCATCAGTAATTCTCTCTAGGGCGGAACGACTTCTTTTCCTAGATTTATACGACGCACTTGAAAATTCATGTTTTTTATACGCTATTTTGTATGGTTCATTTTGAACTCTACAAATAGCGCCAGCGAAGTATTTTTATCATGTATCTATACAACGCCATCTATCATGATGGCGTTGTCCAACTTCAAAAATAATATGTCAGACACGTAGTTGTTTTAGGTAGTTACACTAGATGTCGCTCGTAACACAAGGTAAAACCATTTACTTCCTTACACACACATATGTAAATTTAGCGTTTTTAAATGCCGTATTATTCTCTAACTAAAGTAAATATTCGCCTGATATTTAAATTGCGGGTATAAAAAGTCCTAAGTAAATCGTAAATATCAATAAATATAACAACAAATGTATATTTTTCAAGATTAATTCAAGTGAAAAATGTATGAGAGCATCTCCTAGCTTGTGGCCCACGCGAACTGATTAAATAAGGTTTGTAAACAGTTTAATAAACTAAACACAGAACACCGTTTACTTATACCGTAAAAGGTACTTTTCTGAAGGTTTTTAGATATTTTATAGGTATACTTTCTCAAACATGCAGGAATCTAGGGCATCTGGAAGAGATCCTCGTTTGTAGTGATAACATGTCCTTATGCATATCCTCGCTTTGTATGTGTGTTTTGTAACTCTCTTTGTACAAAAAAAAATAAATAAAAAAAGACGTGTGGCACTCGGAGACTGCTGCGGTAAAGCTATTGCATAGCTGTTTTTATTAACTTATGCAATTATAATTATACAACCAATGCCACCTAGAAACGAGTTGGTGAACTAAAGAGACAAGCGTGATATTTCAAAAAGTCATTAAAATTTCTGCTATTCATCGATGGATGGCAAAACTAAAAAGTGTTAGGTTATTTTTATTTACGGAATTTCTTGATTCGGTCTGCACGCTCAAGGCCCGCGATAGAAGCTATGAATCAAAATTGCTGTCCTTGGCCTTGCAGCGGTTAGCAAAAGTTTTACGAAAATCCATTTCTGTCGTGGTTTATTGGTCGACCGCTTTAATTATACAGAGTCATATAAAAAATACCAAATAGCTGTCGACCTGTATGTCGACATGGTGTGTATTTCAATTACTTCCTTAAAATGTAATTTGTAATTCGTATTTCAAATACCTGACGCCGAAGTATTTTGTAATTGGTATTTCAAATACTTGACGCTTCAGAATACATTTTCACAAAATACATTTTACCTTCATTTAACTCTTTCTGGTCCCTCGCTATTGCTGTATCTGTCTCATCTGTCATCGAAAAAATAAAGGATTGGAAAGGTATAATTTGACATAAAATTTGGACAAATTTCCAACAAAAATCCCCTATTTTCTCTCACTAATTTCGATAAAATTTACATGGGACCTGTTCGAGACTATTTCCTATCGATCAAAAGTAGAACCATGCAAATCTGCCCCCTGATTGTGTAACTTTTTACGATGAAATGGTATTCATTTGATGGCCGTCGGCATCAAAGTAAAATAAACCATAACAACATTGAATTAGAGCTCAATTTTGTGTATGCGTTCTTATACGTTTAGGTATGTACGATACGCTCCATAACGCTCCATGTTGAAATCGGTTGTAATGAATTTGTGACTTTAAACTGATACACTTAAGGAATATTTTACTTTGATGGTCAAGGAATACCATTTCATCGTAAAAAGTTACACAATCAGCCCCCTGTTCCGTCTTATCGGAGAAATCGATGGACATACATCCATAAAAAAACATACGCGCCGAATTGAGAACCTTTTGTTTTTCGAAGTCGAGAAAAGAGAAAAGTAATCTCAAAAAATTAATGTTTTCAAAATACATCTAGTATGTTATCAAACAAAGAATTTTTAACGGTGATTACCATTATATTTATAAAATGTTTTTTTAGTTTTGTTTTTACGTAGGTTTTTGTTTTTTCTTAATTAGACATCTTGTTTTCTTCAACTTTTCAGCCTGTACTGGTCTAGATTACTTAAGTATTTTGTATTTTGTATTTCAATTAAAAATAGCTAAAATACTGTATTTTGTATTTTATATTTTAAATACCTTGCCTACATTTATTTTGTATTTCGTATTTTAATTACTTGCGATACAGTATTTTTTAATTTGTATCAAGACACGCGGTTAGCGTGTCAAGCCAAGTACAAAGTATACAGTACTGGCAAGCGCACCGTGTGTAATTTTACACGAACCATTTGGAGCCACTTTTGACACCCTCATATCTCAAAAACTATTTGACATAAACGTGTCAAATTTGGCTCATATATTGAGACTTGCAAGATACATATATCCTCCAAATTTCATAAACACATCTCAAGCAGTTATTTAGATATTAACGTCCAAAAATCGTCATTTTTATCACTGACCTATAGATCAAAACTATAACCTAGTTCCAGATGACCTAGAAAATTCAAATTTGGCATGCAGGTAGGTAATTGCGTGAATATAAAGGAATAAATCAGAAACTGGTAAATTTTTATCATTTTATAATACTTTTTCACTTAATTGATTCCATTAGAAACACTTAACTTATAATAAGTACTTAGTGCCTGTAACTTTATAATGTAGGTAACAATCAGCAATAAGCAATCAAAACTTATGACAGCCGGTCCTTATGTGGATTTCAAGGCCTTCACATGTTTTTTTTTTTCATCCAAATATTACGCTAGCAGACGCTCGCGGCTTCGCCCGCGTGAATTCCGGTTTTTCACAAATGTGAATTCCGCAGAAACCATAGATTTTAAAAGTAGCCTGTGTATATAATCCAGGGTATAATCTATCTCTATTCCAAATTTCTGCCAAATCGGTTCAGTAGTTTCGACCTTCGATGCGCTATTCAAATTCCACCGCAACCGCTATGTCCCTGCACTTTAAATCTGTAATATCTTCAAAAACATTTATTAAAATTATATGCTGTAAAAGCCATATTGATTTATATTAAATACACAATGTATTTAAGGTAATAATTCGATAAAAATTAACGCTGTATTACAACTTTTTCGCTATAAAAATGTGTGTTTTAGTTGAGCCCCGTAGATTAACCTACACATACGGCTTGAAGAGAGCGGGAAGGGCATAAAATTACTTATAGCCGATTGGTCTCAAATTTAAAAGGAAGATATATTTACATATGCCGTGATATGCTACTTTTATCCCAGAAAATCCATGGGTCCACGGGATTTGTAAGCCCTGCGGGCGAAGATTTCGGTACCTACACGGCGCGCGGCGCGCGGCGCGCGGTGCGCGGTGCGGGTGGTGGGAGCGATGCCATAGACGCGAGTCACGAACGTGCTCGAGCGAGAGGCAGCCGCGCTCATAAGCGTGAGCGGCGTCTTGCTGTCCGGTTGTCTCTAGATATCTGACCTATAAGGTTGCGATTTATGCCACGAAATTCATAGGTTTTTCTTTCATTCCATCAATAGATTTTCTTAGATAATACTTATATACCTATTTGTGGTTATATTATTACTAGCTATAATTCTTATAGTAAGTACGTATGGTATAGGCAATAGTTGAAATAAAAATTGAGAAAAATTGTAGTTTAATTATAATACTGTTTTAAGTAGGTATAGGTTATAAATATAGGTTTTCTTATAGGTTTAGGAAATAGGTTTTCTTAAATAATACTTACCTATATATTTGTTATTACCATTTCTGTGTATTTGTGGTTATATTATTACTATTGGTAATATTGGTAAAAATTAGAAAAAAAAAACAAAAAAAAATACTGGTAATTTGTTACGT
Source organism: Coenonympha arcania (assembly GCA_036785405.1). NCBI lineage: Eukaryota > Metazoa > Arthropoda > Insecta > Lepidoptera > Nymphalidae > Coenonympha > Coenonympha arcania. The sequence goes on from CM072082.1 coordinate 11,489,011, forward strand.
AATTGTCTTAAATAATTATTTTTTTATTACGTATATTATGCAATGAGTCGTACAATAGAATTACGAGTGGGTGACACACTTACCTTACACCGAATTATTCCAATGCCTCCCGATGGAAGCTGCCTATTCCATTCGATTGCCTATTCTTTGTTTGAGTATAGTAATGTATCAACAAACAAATAGGTTGCGTGAGACTGTAGTAGACTATGTTTATCGTAACTGGGATGATTTAAGTCTGTACACTAGCGCTCCAAACGGGGATCCTTACTGCTCTGTAGAAGAGTATAGATCAAGCATGCTTTGTTCGACAACTTATGGAGCTGCTTCCGAATTAAAGGCTGCCGTAAATTTGTATAATATTACGATCGAAGTGTATAATCAGGATGGTGTTCTGCTAGGTTTGTTCGGTGAAGAGGGATATCCTACAAAGCGCTTGCTCTTTACAGGAAATCTCTCTTCGGGCCATTATGACGTGTGTATTTCAGTGGAACATGACATCAATAATATGTCTATTTCTCCCGATACAATTCAAGAAAACGAGTCCTTGTAGGAAAATGAACTTTCGTCACAAAGGGGCCGTCCACAAAAGCGTAAACCAGGTCGACCTAAAACTTCTGAGAAATCCCGTGCGGAACAACGACGTGATGCTAATCGGCGTTATAAACAAGCGCATCCTGATATTAAGTACTTACCTACTAATAATTTATGTACAAAAAGTAATGATATCCCATCAAAACATAAAATATGTGAAAGGAGAGCCAAGTACATACCATAGAATATTATGATAATATATGCCTTGTTGTTGACTTCAACTACAAAAGAAGTGATATCTTAATGGGTGCCAAGTTCAATGGTCAATCCTGAAATTTATTTATAACAACATAAAATATCATGTCTTCTTATAAATTAGGCTAATATATTGAAGCCTCAGGTCTGACTTGGCTAGTTTTCATATACGAATTATATTATAGCCTTCGCAAGTTTTAAACCTGTTACTTGTCGGTTTTTATTTTAATAATCCGAAAATTTGGCCTGCTGGTAGAAACTAGCCATCGAACATAATAATTCGTATATGAGAACTAGCCAAGTCAGACCTGAGGCTTCAATATATTAGCCTAATTTATAAGAAGACATGATATTTTATGTTGTTATAAATAAATTTCAGGATTGACCATTGAACTTGGCACCCATTAAGATATCACTTCTTTTGTAGTTGAAGTCAACAACAAGGCATATATTATCATAATATTCTATGGTATGTACTTGGCTCTCCTTTCACATATTTTATGTTTTGATGGGATTTCAATTAAAGCAAAGCATGTATTTTGCCCAGCCCTGATAGTAGTGTTATGATCTCGCTGCAGACTCGGTCATAAATCATTCGAGTGTTTCGCTTTTGTTGTTCTGCAGTAATGCACAACTCAACAAAGAACAACAAAAGCGAAACACTCGAATGATTTATGACAGAGTCTGCAGCGAGATAATAACACTAATATAACATCCTCTAAAAATTATGGTATACCAAAATGTTGCTAATTGTTTGACTATTTTATCTTCCTCTTGCACATTGTTTACCTAACATGCTGTTAGCTGTCACATGAACTTTATTGACAGTTTAGCAACCGTACACTTTAGAAACATTAAAACGCCTTTTTAGCGCTTAAAACGTTTGATGTATAGTTTGGCAAAGAAGAGTAAAAGAAGTAGAGGCGTTACTGTCTTTACAAAATCAATCGATATTCAAGTAATTTAGACAGTTACGGGCCAGTTATAACGTGTGTTTACGATTTCAAAATCTTAAATGACTTAATACTGAGCTTAGAAGCATAATTTAGTTATATTATATTCAGTGTATTTCAGACAGAGAACAAAAAAAGTTTCGTAGCAAGACTTTTAAGCTATTGCATAGCTTCTATCGCGGCCCTTGAGCGTGGAGACCGAATCCAGAAATTCCGTAACGAAAATAACCTAACACTTTTTAGTTTTGCCATCTATCGATGAATAGCAGAACTTTTAATGACTTTTTGAAATATCACGCTTGTCTCTTTAGTTCAGCAACTCGTCTCTAGGTGGCATTGGTTGTATAATTATAACTGCATAAGTTGATAAAAACAGCTATGCAATAGCTTTACCGCGGCTGTCTCCGAGTGCCACACGTCTTTTTTTTGCCAAACTATAGCTTCTGAACTGTATGACTACTGAATTTATAATGTAACGCACCTTTGGAACTCTGACACGACAGATTTAAACACATAACTATTATATAATTTTTAAACTTACCAGTAGTAACACGTGGTACTAAGCTCAATATATTAATAAAAAGATCTATTTTATTATTTTATCTTCCAATACTTTTATATAAATTACAAGCACAAATTCGCACATACCGCTATCTCTTTCAATCCCGTACCAAAGTTGTGAGGTGACAATAAATTATTTTGAAATCCTTAATCCTTTACAATGTTTTACTTCAATCATAAACCGTAAGAGCAACAAGTTTTTACTCATATTTCATTGCTCCATGTATAATTGCTGCAATTTCGAAATTCGGTGCCAACATAACCAAAAACTTAAAAAAATCGATGCGATTTTTTGACAAAATATGTTTTTTTCGTCCTATAGGTAGTACCTACATGTAATTAAAAATGTAACAAAATCCACGATACTACGCCACGTGCATGGAATCAAATTAAAACTGTACTTTTGAATTAGGTAGGTATAGGAAAACATCAAAAAATACCAAAACCAAAAAGATTTATTACCATAAATGGTAATGAATCTTATTGACGTTATGAAACGATAAATTTATCGTTTCATAACTTAAGAGCGTTTATGCAGCGCGGCGTGCCTAGCGTTTCGGTCCATACAAAATAGGAATTCGTCCCCACAGACGCAATTTTGCGCGGAAAATGGTATTACAAAAAAATTAATAGTAAAATAAATATACAACTTATTAAAATAGTAAATAACCAGTGACATTGAATATTAATTGAATTAAATTACTATAATTCAGAAATAACAAAATATCTTGGATTTAATCCTAAAATAATACGTTTAATTTATCGAAAAATGCTAAAAATGTCACTTTTCGGTTTATAGGTTTTGAATGAAAATCTAGGAAAATCGTGTTTTTTTTTGAGACATTTTTTAGTAAATGTTATTAATTTTCTAAATATGTCATTGTTATAAGTTTGTGTTATGAAACATGGCAAATATCTTGCATCAAAATAGAGCTTCCACCGCTAAGTGAGTAATTAGCCTTTACCTTAAACTTTCTAATGAGAAAGTTATACACATATTTTCAAATATTTTTGAGACAAAAACTAGATTACGAAATGCCAAATAATATGATAGCAATTATCTAATCAATAATTGAACACATGACACTCTTATGTTACGTCGAAAATTGACAATTTTGACTCAAGCATAATTCCAACGCATGAATTAGTCCATTGAAATGTTACATTTTTTAGGCCTAACCTTGCGTTTTTTAGAGGACGCAATTTTATTTTTTGATGTGTAGGGGGGGTCAGTGTAAAGCTAAAACCAAGTTTGTGGGGTCGCCACCCTTGTCCCACGGCCGCCATCTTGAAAATAGGGGTTGAAATGGTTTTAACGATATATCTCTTAAACTATTTGTTTGATAAAAACAATTTTTAACATTTTTTGTTGCAAATTAAATTCTCTACAACTTTGGTCAAGTAATTTTATGTCGTAGAATTATAAATAAAAAAGTTATTAGTGAAAATATTCAGAAATTTGAGTAAAAAAATTATATTTTTTGATATAACTTTTTTTTTTAAATCATTTTACGAAAAAATGATAGTTTTTTGAGGAACCACTTTTATTCGCAACATTTTTTTCATTTTCATTTATTAATTCTGAGAGTTACGTTTATGTTGCTGCAAGTCTCTCCTGAACAATGGAAGCACACTGCAGAACATTTCAGCCCTGCTTTTCGACATCCACACATCGCTCCACAGTTTCCTTTGCATTTGCTAAAGATCAATTTTAAAAGCTCAGGGGGTGCTCGAGGTTTAGTACACACGTATAGTTAAAAGTACTGAAAAATAGTACTCACTTCGGAGCGCTGTAACACCTTAGCTATAGACTTAATGAAAAAATGTTTTCACTTATAACTTTTTTATTTATAGCTCTACGACAAAAAATTAAAAGACCAAAGTTGTAGAGAATTTAATTTGCAACAGAAAATGTTTACAACTTTTTTTTATCAAACATATAGTTTATGAGATATATCGTTAAAACCATTTCAACCCCTATTTTCAAGATGGCGGCCGTGGGATAAGGGTGGCGACCCCACAAACTTAGTTTTAGCTTTACACTGACTCCCCTACACATCAAAAAAATAAAATTGCGTCACTAAAACTGATGACACATTATTAGTACACACGTATAATATAGGTATAGATAAGAGTACTAAAAAATAGTACTCACTTCGGAGCGCTGTTAAACCTTAGCTATTGGCTAAGTGAAAAAATGTTGCAAATAAAAGTTGTTCCTTAAAATACGATCTATAAAAATGGTCTGATATCATTTATTCGTAAAATGATTAAAAAAAAAGTTATATCAGAAATTATAATTTTTTTACTCATATTTCTAAACATTTTCACTTATAACTTTTTTATTTATAGTTCTACGACAAAAATTACTTGATCAAAGTTGTAGAGAATTTAATTTTTAACAAAAAATGTTAACAATTTTTTTAATCAAACAAATAGTTTAAGAGATATATCGTTAAAACCATTTCAACCCCTATTTTCAAGATGGCGGCCATGGGACAATAGTGGCGACCCCACAAACTTGGTTTTAGCTTTACACTGACCCCCCCTACACATCAAAAAAATAAAATTGCGTCCTCTAAAAAACGCAACCCCAAATGTAACTTTTCAATGGACTAAATGGTCTTAAGTCGATTCTGAGACTTTTTAATTTGACATCTTGTGCAATATTAAACTTTAATATTATACTTACTTTTGGATAGCCTTCTGTATATTTTCATTTATCATACACTTGGCGTAGTATTGATTATAGTAGTGCTATTATCTCGCTGCAGACTCGGCCATAAATCATTCGAGTGTTTCGCTTTTGTTGTTTACTAAAATACAAAAGAAGCAGTGAAGCTCAGCAGTGAACTACAAAAGCGAAACACCCGGATGATTTATGACCGAGTCTGCAGCGAGATAATAACACTACTATGGAATAGGTAAACTTGTACTACCGGCATTATCCTAGCCTTTTAGCGCTTGTGCACTATCCGATCTGACTCCGAGAAGAACCACTGAAAGTAAATAAACTTTTGGGCGGTTTTGAAAACGCAAAGTTTCACCTGCGGCTAGTAAAATCGACATAAGCTACGAACATCAAGATTATGTTTGTAAAATGATATAAATTGAGAGGTGTAAATAGTGCTGCCATTTTTATTTTTATGAACAGAAGGAGCGTACTATTTTTAGCCCTGACAATTTGGTTAAGAGATTTTGTGAAACAATCACCTGTTTAGTTAAATTACGTGTGTAGGTTCTCCGTTCAAAATTTCCCGCTGTTAAACCAAGTTTTCATTATTATTTAAAAGTTTTGACGTGATAACGTTTAATAAATTGATGAACACCAGCAGCACACATGAAAAATAGTAACGTTCCGCGTAACGTTCCACCTGAGCCTGTGCGTGCAAGCGAGAGCGCGCAACAAGCGATAGAGAGGCACGATAATGACGTTATCACGTAAATCTATCGTCCGTAAACCGACTCTACAGACAACCAATTTTTTTCAATTTGTCCTGGAAGCAGATCGGTGTAGTGCACAAACGCTCTTCAAATGTAACAGAAAACCTCGATGTTGTGTGAGTGAGCGTACTGTTTGGTATTTTTGTATGTGACCTACAGATATCCCTAGCGGTAAGATTCAATATTTGGAGATATTTTATTACTTTGCATTTTTTTATTAAACTCTTGCTAAATTTTAACGAGTTTCCTTTCTTTTCCCCAATTATCACTAGCATTAATGGAACTAAAACATCACGAGGAAACCTGCAAGCCAGTTATTTAGTTAAGTACTTATTTGTGGTTTTCTCAAAAGTGTGACATGCCACCTTTCTAACGGTGTAGAAGCCGTATTTAAGCGATTTTGAATGAAGTTTTATGCAAAAACTATTTATAAAGACAATTATTTTCAAATTTACACGTCATGTATTTTGGGTCTTTACTCTAAAATCGCTAAGAAGCAGAAACACGGTTGGATAAAATTTTCTCGATAGAAAGTTCTCCCAAAAGTTGCTCCAAAATCTCAGTTTTTCTAGTTTCTATCGGACACTACATTGGATGTAAGGATACATAGAAGTCATTGAATGTAATTGTAATTTTTATTTTAAAGTGTCGGTAATAATTATATCCGAAAACGCTAAAAAACAGATTTTTCATAACCAGCTTAGTTTTTGAGTAATTAGGTTAAAGGTCGTTTTTCTGTTATATTCTTCCGCGACGCTGCATGTCGCACCTACCAAATCTCCGTGAGAGTGAGAAAGACAAAAATAAATTCAATAAATCCCCTAAGGGGTTTTTTTTATTTAGCACTCCGTTATGGCATATGAAACTCTTCTCATTCTGATAGGCGTCTAAGCTCAGAAGAGAGCAAAAAATAGTGACCTAAAAAAATGCTAGCAGTTCTATTACAAAGATGTGTTTTATTTTAAACTAGTTGTTGCCCACGGTTCCGCCCGCGTGAATTTCGGTTTTTCGCTAATCCCGTGAACGATGGATTTTTCCGGGATAAAAAGTAGCCGATGTGTTTATCCGGGTTATAAGCTTAGGTTATTGTAATCGGTGTCAATCTCCATTCCAAATTTCAGCCATAACTGTTCAGTAGTTGCAGCGTGAAACTTTCGTGTTTAGGTAGGTATAATAGTAGGATCATTGAATTGGGATGGAATGCAGTCCCCCAGTTGGTTGAAAATGAACGAGAACAATGAAGCAGCTAATCAGGGGGTATAATTTGTAACTGAATACACTGAATCACACTAATATTTAGTTTATAAACAGGCGAAAGTTTATAAGTGTGTATGTTTGTTACATACATCGCTACTGAACCGATTTGGCAGAAATTTGGAATGGAGATAGACACCGATTACTAACCTCAGGATATGGGCATCCGAACGATTAACGTAAACCTTTTTCATACAAGAAAACAGTAGCGTTATCTGTCAAAATTCTATAGGTGGCCGCTGAGCGAACTACAGCATTACCATAATGTTGGTTTAGCACCGATAAGCCGCCGCGACATTTTTTCGCGCGGTTCGCCCTGTCTCTATATAGAGGTCAATGTTTTCAACGAAAAGTCAGTGGATTTTTTTCCGCGATAGCTGGGTATTACACTACTTCTGAATTTCATAAAAAATATTACTTTATTATAAACTAGGATAAAAACAATGACGTACATTGAAAAAAAAATATTAAATTCCAACGAAGATTTACAAAGTTACAGGCATTTCAATTTTGGAGTGGGAGGGTCTTCTATCTCTTTCTCGCAAAACGGAAAATTGTATGAAACCACACGAAGCTACTATGGCATTTGTAAGGTGTGACGCGTCACAATTTAATATTGCTATCTCTGTCTAATCAGAAATATTTAAATGCTTATAAAGTTATAACTTCTTGTTATTTGATCGATTTAATTGGTGTTTTCAGTGTACAATGTACATTGTACATCATTAATTTTATCTAGTTTATAATTAAGTCATAAATAAATTGGAGTCAAATACCCAATTCGAAACTAAAAATAAATTAGAGGGTAGGTAACTCAGGCGCGTTAACTTCGAACCTGAGAAGAATGCAGCACATTGCAATTTCAACCTTATTACGCAATACATAAGTACGTCGATGGTGCCAGCTCGGACTCGCGCACTAAGGGTTCCGTACTATCTCTCTTATATATAAAATTCTTGTGTCACAGTGAGTGTAACCATACTCCTTCGAAACAGCCCTACTGGGAGGTCGCGGGTTTGATTCCCGCCACGAGCCACTTTGGAATTTTTTAATTTCTAAATTGGCTCAGGTCTGGTCTGGTTGGAGGCTTCGGTCGTGGCTAGTTACCACCCTACCAAAGACGCACCGCCAAGCGATTTAGTGTTCCGGTGCGATGCTTATAGAAACCGTTGGGGTAAATTTACTTACCCTTCCAAGTTAGTACGATAACATCTTAGGCTGCATCATCACTTACCATCAGGTGAGATCGCAGTCAAGTACTAACTTGTATAGAGTATAATAAAAATACCCCTAACATATCTTAATGGCAAAACAACGTTTACCCAGTCAGCTAGACCAAAAAAAAAACGGCAATAAAAATCAAGTATGCTGTATCGGAGCCCCCCTTAAATATTTTTTCTATTTTAATTTAACTATATGTATTTTTGAAGTGAATATCGTAATGTAAATATTCACAGAATATTTTTAGCATCTATCTGTTGCCGATATTAATATCGAGCTAAGAAATTAATATTCGTTTGTGTGTTATTTATTTTATTCTGTTTTTTAGTATGTGTTGTTATAGCGGCAACAGAAATAAGTACATCATCTGTGAAACTTCCAACTGTCTAACTATCACAGTTCTAGAGATACAGCCTGTTAACAGACGGACAGACAGACGGACGGACGGATAGACAGGACAAACCTGCTTTCCGAACCTGGCGGTAGAGTTTTGACTTTTCATAAGAGCCTGTTATTTAGGCCTATGTGAAAATAAATATTTTCATTTTCATTTTCAGAGTCCCGTCACTCTACTAGTCACTCGGTAGACGGGACTAGTAGGTAGAGTCCCGCTCTACCCTTTGGGTACGGAACCCTAAAAACTATAAAATTCTGCGACTCGTTCAAGCGGAAAACAAACTACCTACCCACATTTCAAAGAATTCTTGAGAAAATGATCTACTTCCTGGTTAGTCATCGATATACTTATTTTACGTCTGCATCTCGTCAGTCCACGTTGTTCCAGATAGTTCTCAACGAAGTGATCAAATAGTTTTACGAGATGTTTCGAAATAACATTATACGTAAGTAGTTTTTCTAGTAACATAGTTACTTACACTTGTATTTAACGTGTACAGAAGCCTTTTTTCATTATAATGGTGGAATCTTTAACTCATCGTGCGGTGGAGAGAGTCACCATTTGGACAGTAGGCAGCAAATAAGTTGACCCAAAAAGCATCTAGAAACGGAGCTAATTTTTTGTTTTCTTGATACGAATTCAATAACTGTTAAGTTCTACGCTCACAAATTATCCAAATTATGTAGATGTAGTATGTACCCGTACCTATAGAACGTGGCACCGCCATTTTCATTTTTGCAAAACTATACATGGCGCTTGTGTACAAAGTACTTATTTCTACGTTTCCAGGAAAATAACCATTCGTTGAGGAAGTTCACTTTTAGTATTTTTTGTTTTTTGACGTGATAACGTCTTGTAAATTGATTAACACCAGCAACACACATGAAAAATAGTAACGTTCCGCGAAACGTTCCATCTGAGCCTGTGCGTGCAAGCGAGAGCGCGCAACAATCGATAGAGAGGCACGATAAAACAAACGATAGAGAGGCCAATTATGACTTTATCACGTAAATCTATCGTCCGTAAACCGACTTTACAGACAACCAATTTTTTATGATTATAGTGGCATCTTTAACTCATCGAGCGGTGGAGAGTCACCATTTGGAGAGTATAGGCAGCAAATAAGTTGACCCAAAAATATCTAGAAACGGAGCTAACTTTTAGAAGATATCACGTAGAACCCTCCTTAGGAAAACAATAACTTGCGCGTTTGGAGTGCTATTTTTGAACAGTTAAAAAGAAATGTTAGGATTAAGTTACAAACATGCAATTTTTACCATTAGGTAGCTAATACGATGAGAAATAATTAAAAGTAATAAAAAAGGCACACAATGGGGGCATTTTTTTGCGAAATTTTACAATTATTGTAAAAATTAGTGAAAAAAAAACCAAAAATTTTATTAAAACACGTGTATTTTCCATTGAGGGTAATTTCCACCATTTTCATATCATGAGGACGGACTATTGCTTCCAATCATTAATAAGTTTGATTCATCGTGATAGATCATTTAGTTTAAAAGTTACACCGTTTTGTTTACACAAGGGTCATAGTAGCGAACAAAAATTTTAAAAATTGCAAAAAAAAATTAAAAAAATTTTTAGATTTTTTTAATACGTTTTCCGTCGATAAAATTAAGCATAGTTTCCCATATTTCAATATGTGCACATTATGAAGACTCACACTGTATATGTATATATATTTCTATATAATCTGAATCTCGGGAACGGACCGAACGATTTTCATGAAATTTAGTATACAAGGGGTTTTGGGGGCGATAAGTATATCTAGCTAGGATTCATTTCTAGAAAATGTCGTATTTACAAAAAAAAAAAAATTTATATAAATCTATACCTGACATCTATTGGCGCTAAAGTAAAACTATTACAGTAAACTCCTGCTGCCATCTATTGGTAAGTAGCTGTAATACTACCGAGCAAAGCTCGGTCAATCAACTAGTATTTCTTACAACATGATACTTGACTACGACGGCGGGGCTCCTAATTCTGAGTGGTTATTTTCTCCTCTTCGTCACCAATCCGTTATCCGAGTTGTGGTGACGCGGCAAACGTTGTTTGGCCATTTAGGCTATGAAGAATAGCTAACGATCTATTCTTAGACCTACCGAATGTAGACAAATGTCATAAAAATCGATTGAGCCTTTTCGAAGGAGTTTAATTAGGTACAAAGTCGGTGATACGAGAAATTTTTATATTAGAGATTTATTTATTTGTGATTGAACATATTTTAGCACTCTCCACAATACCAGAAGAAGGAAATTCTCAAATTTCACCATGCAATGTGAGGAAAAATGATAGCGGCCGTGAAGACGATAGGCGAGATCCTACAGAAACAGATATATCAAGCCGTTCTGTGGATGAGCATGGAGAAGATATAGAAGCTTCTGGAGAAGATGAAGAACACACCGCATCGGAGAGTGACGCCGAAACTACAGGTGGGACTTCACTCTACCAATCTTGTTTTTCTCTCACAAACGGTTTTTTATACACTACAAGTTTGTACCTGACTGTAATTTCACCTGATGAAATAAGAAAAGATTTTTCTAAAAGATAATATTATGCTCAGTAACTTCGCCGGCTTTAGTGCCCTCTCAGTACTTAAATGCTTCAATACAGAATGTCTGCCACTGACAGAACGGGTACTAATTTTACGGCCTCATGCAATAAAGCCCTGCGGGGCTAGACAACGTAACAGTCGTTTAGCGTTCACGACAGTAGATAAAAATGTATGGACAAACCACGTGACGAATGAAAACAAATGAAAGCAAAATCTACTTTATGCTTAGCGTTGTTCACTGTCGGCTGTCAATTGTCATGCGAAGTACGCTAAAGTTATCTACAACGTCTGCGAGAACGCCAGGGAGCGTTCAAATTGTCGTAGTCGATTTCAAAAAAAATAGTGTTTTCCTCTATTCGGTCACGTGGTTTTTCTACAGTCACTTGTTTTGTCCATACATTTTCGTCTACTGTCGTTAACGCCAAACGACTGTTACTTTGTCTAGCCCCGCTGCTCGGAAAAGGGAAGGTGTTTTGTATATTATTTTTTTGCCTTGGTTTAAGCCCAGGCGTCACTAAAGTCTGTTCAGGAATATCTTTACTGTTTTTATGTTCATAGTAATTACTATGCAAAATGAGGCGTAAGAACTAACGTCGCAGGATGATGAGCGCAGTGCAGTGCGTCGTATGATATAGCAGCGCAAAGTCCTGAGACGCACTGCATTTATCATGTGCCGTCGTATCACCTAACATCAGATCTTAACATTAACGCCTTGCCCCTTCATCAGTCTTTTGTATCACGCCAATATTAAAAAGTTGAGACACAAAAACTGTGTATATATTTTGTCACTCCTTCACGCCGCAGCTATTAAACCGATTTGTCTGAAATTAAGAAAGGAGATAGAGTATACCCTGCTTTAGCACGAAGGCTAATTTTTATCCAAGAAAAATCCATGGTTTCCGCGGGATTAGTGAAAAAACCGAAATTCACGCGAAGGAAGCCGCAGACATTCGCTAGTAATGTATAAATGTTGATTCTACAGATGGAAGTCCAGAGGTTGGCTCTTTAAGCCCGGAAGATGTAGAGACTCCTGAGGCAATGAGACGGCAACGAAAATCAAGATTAAATGATATTTTTCCTTTTGGAGGAAGGGAACATTCAGTTGTGAAGGACGTTACTCCGCCTGCTGGGGTATTGGCGATGGACATTTCAGGTACAGAGATTTTTGCATTTGCATTACATCATTGTTCTGTCTAAAAGAAGAAAAAGAAAAACTATTTGCATGTAATGCGTTAACGAAATCGCGTTTAGCCGTCTGCGTCGGTGGTCGTGGGTTCGATTCCCACAACTGGAAAACTTTTGTGTGATGAGCATGGATGTTTTCTAGTGTCTGGGTGTTTTTCAATATATAATATTTAGGTATATTAATATATACTAGCTGACCCGGCCACGCGTTGCTGTGGCTAAAGTTTTTGTTATATTAATAAATTAAAATTGCGACTATAATTTGAGATTTAAACTATCCTATCTCTCAAGTTGGATCGAACTGCACATGGTGTGCGAATTTTATTATAATCGGTTAAGTGGTTTAGGAGTCCATTGGGGACAAACATTGTGACACGAGAATTATATATATTATAGATCTGTATTTATCATCTATCTAGTACCCATAACATATTAAACTATCGCTTACTTTGGGCACAAATTACTACTTTGGGGCTAGATTGCAGTGTATGTAATGTCCCAATATAGTTATTATATTTATTTAAATGATTTGGCTGCAATTGGAAAAGAAATAGTTTTTTTCCTAGATTAACAAATACACCGATTACTAAACAAATATTTTAGGTAGGTACGTTAGCATACGTTCTGTGGTGGAAGAATCAATGATTGTGGAACAACATTTAGTTTTAATTTCATTCGTTATCATGCCCACTACCAGGAGCTGCAGCAGATTCTCCAAATTCTCCACTCGAGGATCCAGTAGCCGCTTCACCATACCAACCTCCTGCTCTCTCCCAAGAATCGGACAGTTCGTTACCAGAGCTCATCATCGAGGTAGAAAAGAAACGCTGCAGACGTGACTCCGATTCCGAGGAGTTTTTTAACCGCCTTGAAAAAACTATGGGGAAACTGGCAAGGAAGTATATTCTAAACGAAGAAGACGATACGTGGTCCTTTGATTCGGGTGTTCAAATATTCGAGAGCACGTCTCGAAACTATTTAGATGATCATTTTACCGAAGGAAATGTCAACGGAAAAGGAGCTCGGCAAAACGTGGAAAGAGTTGCTTCGGACAGTCGTGCTGAGAGCAAAGGTGGGTTGGATAAAATTTTATTATTTCCATACTATATAATTAATTCATAAAAAAAGCGGCTATAACTCTTATCAAACTACTGTTGAATACATCCTTTCCAATTAAAAATTTAAGACTTATATGGTTTTCTCATGGATACCATTTTCAGAACTAGACTAAATTGAAATGGGACCACACGAGAAGCGTCAGCTTTCTAATAAAAAAAGAATCATCAAAATCGATTCACCCAGTCAAAAATTAAAAGGCAACAATCATAAAATAAAATAAATAATTAAAAAAATCAAAAAACCCGACTGCAAAAATGTCAACTGAAATGCAATAACTTAAAAGACTGAAACAAGGCGGACAACGAAAACAAAATTATAATAAACTTAAAACGATGCAATTTTTACTTCATTTTAACAAACAACATTATGAGCTGATAGCTTTAGTTAAATTTTCGCATTCAATTTAAAAATAAAGAAGGCGGGACCTATTTTTGCAAATTATAAAGAAAATTAATAGGTCCCGCCTGCTTTATTTTTAAATTGAATGCGAAAATTTAACTAAAGCTATCAGCTCATAATGTTGTTTGTTAAAATGAAGTAAAAATTGCATCGTTTTAAGTTTATTATAATTTTGTTTTCGTTGTCCGCCTTGTTTCAGTCTTTTAAGTTATTGCATTTCAGTTGACATTTTTGCAGTCGGGTTTTTTGATTTTTTTAATTATTTATTTTATTTCAGGCTTTTTAGTTGCCACACTTTACGAGCGAAACCTAAGCACTTTTATCTACACAATGTGAAAGACGTAAAGTGGGTATATTTGGTTATATATTATATTATGTCGGTTCAAGTAAGTCAGTCACTTGGAAGAAGTAAAAGTTGTAAACAGTGTCGTCAAACGCATACCTGGATTTTATCCCGGAAATATATAAGCTGTAACATTTCATAGGTGTAGTTTGTGTACGTTTAGGGCTCAGGCGTATCTAACTCACGTCGCTTTAAGCGGATCATTCGGGAAAAACTGAGATTACAAATAGAAATAGAAAAAAAGCTTTATTTCACATAGGCCTAACTTACAGGCACTTATGAAAGAAAAATATCATTTATATTATTTAATATAAAACGATATGGTGATAACTATTATTCGACTTAAAACTAAGTTTACGAGGGTTCCAACGCGCCCTGCACTGAGAAGAAGCCCACAACAAACTCAGCCGGGTTTTCTTTTATTTATCTTCACCATTTTACATAGGTAATCTCTTAAAAATTAATTGAGCTAATAAAATAGCAGCAGTTCACTATCACTCCCTGATCGACAAAGTGGAGCGCGTCTTAGAGTACACACAGCGCCATCTTGGGCGAGTAGCGAAAGTACAGATGTTAAAATAATTGTTTAATGATTATATTAAATTATGTTTTCGATTTATGCTATGATATACCAAGTAAAAATGCACAATATAAAGTAGGACACACACTTGGTCAATACAAGAATAACGCTGTCAAAAACTACAAATGTTACCATTTTGAACGCATTGATCGACTGTTTATAATTCCAAATTAATTCAAAACATATGACTTATATATATTTTTGTAATCTCCTTGTAATTCCCTTCATTTTGATACCCTACTCGATAGGTTTGGTTAAAATTATTTTAAAAATGACTGACAATTTTAGGCCCAAAATCCGCCATTTTGTTTTTTATTTTCAAAAACCTATCTAAGAACACTTGGGTTAATGAGACGAATCTAACGATACCATTAACGTCAAAATCCATGCAGCCGTTTGGAAGATACGTGGTCATAAAGAAATTTACATACATACAAGATACGCGCGAAAAACATAACCCTTCTTGCAGTCGGGTAAAAACATGCAGTCGAATTGAGAACCTCCTCCTTTTCTGAAGTCGATTGAAAATTGCATTCTATCTGCCATGATTCGATGACTGCTTATCGAATGGCAGTCATCGAATCATGGCAAAGAAACAGAATGGCAATTTAAATAAAACCGGCCAGTTATGGGAATTGAACCCACGACCTCAATCGCAGAAGGCAAGAGCACTACCGCTGCGCCATTCGGTCGACGGAGTTAAATAACATGGTGGTGAATGTCTCCGAATGTACACAAAATGTACACTTTTTAAATAAGAATCAAATCGGTCGAGCAGTTTCGGATGAGTTTGGTTACAAACACTGACACGGGGTATATATTTTTTTCTTAACTCTATTTTTAAACGGTTGATCTCATGATTAATGTCAGTTGTTAGTAGCTTGTCAATAATATTTTGGCGTTCGTCCGTTCGTAATACAAGATGATAATTAAATTATTTTTTCATTAATTTAGGATATTCGCATAAGTACTCATGTCGGACATTCTAATATAAGGCCTAAGTTTTAACCACTAGACTACAGTACTGATTATTATAATATTGTTTAATTTAAGATGCAAGTGGCATGATCGACCGTAAAAAGAGCTCTGAAGTAGAACCTTCTGAGGCGGTTGAGAGAAGCAAACGTTCAGTCCTAAAGGACATTACTCCGTCAACTCGAAAGCTGCCACGAATTGCAGATGAAGATATGATGCAAACTCCTGATGATTATACTGATCAGTATGTTCATAGCGACAGAGGTATCTCAATGCGTTCATCAGGTGTGCTTGAAGAGGAACAAAGCAGCAATGATAAAGCTCCTGGACAAGATATGGAAGAACATGCATCAGAGAGCCCTATAAAAGGTAAAGATTATTTTTATACAATTAATATTGACATTTTACTCTACAGTCAATTAATTTGTGATGAGAAAATAACAATGGTGATCAAGTAGATACAGGTTTCTTTGTATTTTATAGGTGAACTTGACGACGAAGAAGACGATGATAAAGAATCACTTGAAGAGGCAGTGGAACGACGTGAATCAGATACCCCCACAGAAGCTACAGGTGAGACAGTAAACACAAACATACTTGCTATATTGATAGAATATTTTGAAAAGTCAGTTAGTCTGATGAGGGTGATGATAAAGTTGATGAATATGATCTTGTAAATACCGGTGTTTCTATGCATTCTGTCGGTGAATTTGAAGCAGAAAAACAAAGCTATAAAAACGTACCTGAAGAGGAATTAGAGGGGAGTGTGTTGGAAGCTACCGGTGAGTTTCATGATGAGATGACAATATTTCCTTTTGTGGTATATTTGTCATATTTCAACGATAATCGATAACGATTATCTGGCGACTGTAAAATCGGTCCTAAATAGTAAAAAGAACCCGTCAGATTTTTAAGACAAAGGATTGACATTGGATATTGATGCGTCTGTGAGTTAATCTAAAATGGCAGTGTCGGATCGACGTCATCAGAGCTCGCGCAGCATCGGGCGGGCCCCGGCCGGCGACAACCAATCACGGGCATTCGGCGTCCGACCGGCATCGACATAACGCGCGCTATACCAAAATTATTTCTCTTCTTTGTAAAAACCCAGTAATACAAGTGTAAAATCCAGTTTGCCTTTTAATGGAATCAGTCCCAAATCGAAACATCATCAGGCAGGATTATATTTATAACAGATGTGTAGATTTAAAGATATATTTAGGTGTTTTTTTTACAGATGCAAGCCCAATTCTCGATGCTGCACCCAGCAAACACATTCAACGGAAATCAAGTCTCGAGGATATTGGTAACTATTTAGAATCATCAAACCAAAATACTCATGTTCAAAAAATGAAAAGGATCCCTATACGCAGTATTAAAGCAGGAGCAGATACTGAACGCTCTTTCAAGCGGCGAAGGCTATCTGCAAATAGGCAGATCAAGGAAGCAACGGATCTAGATGAAATTGTTCCTTTTTATCCTGACGGGGATAGTTCTGGTTCATCTAATGAAAATCGAAAAGATACTAACGGAAAAATTTGAAACTTCGTTCTATTATTATGGCAGTCGCTGTAACGTATTACTTAATATGTATTAAAAATAAATAAATATTGAAATATATTCGTCTTTTCATTTATGAAGTCACTATCAGTATGTTATAATAATAATTACAATCAGTGTACCTACATAATTATACTACATGAACTGAGCCAGCGCGGCGAACGCACACAAGTGCCGCAGAGACTTTCGGTCAGTCATTTTATTTATTAGGTAGGTAGGTATGTTCTGTTCTGAAAGTTTTGCTTTTGGTTGAAAACGATTCGGTCGTCAAAATAATAGATAATTATCAATATTATAGTATAAGTAGATAGGTATAAACATTTCAATCCACGACGACGCGCCCCACTCCGACAAACTTCATACAAATCGAATGAAACATTAGCTATTTTCACAGAATGGGGCGCGTCTTCGTGGAGTGAAATGTCTATAGGTAGGTAATTACTTGTTAGATACTTAGTAACAAGGTAGTAGGTGCATAGAGTTATAATTATTACAGTAGTACTGATATTATACTCTGAGTAGGTGGATGTAAAAAATTTTAGTACCAGCTCTGAGTTGATTGATCTCTCTCCGAAAATCTGATATTGTGGACTATAAATGATATCTCTGAGTATTTTTTAACCGACTTCAAAAAAGGAGGAGGTTCTCAATTCGACTGTATGTTTTTTTTTATTTTTTTTTGTATGTTTGTTACGCGATTTCTCCGTCAATTCTAATCCGATTTTGATGATTATTTTTTTGTTTGGTAGGGCATACTTCAGAGGTGGTCCCATTTCAATTTGGTAAAGATCTCATCAATATCTTCGGAGATACGGAACGGAACTCCTCATAAGAGTAAATCACTTGCGATCAGTATAATTTATTAGAAAGCTAACGTTTCCCGTGTAGTGCCATTTCAATTTAGTCCAGTTCTGATAATGGTATCCATCAGAAGACAATATCAGATTTTAATTGGAAAGGATTTATTCTACAGTAGTTTGATGAGAGTTGAAGTCGGTTTTTTTGTTAATTAATTAACTTATATTATTTTAATTTAACGCCATCTATGTTGCACCTATGTCCTTTTTTACGCTAACAATTGGTAGAAAACGTAAGAACCACAGATCCTGGATTGAAACCATAGCGTCAATGTGTGTGTGCTCGTCGTGTCCCTACGCTAACAGAGATGACAGATTTTTATATTTGAACTAGATAACGAAATGGTTACGTTTTAGTTTAAAATAATGATGTGATAAAATAAAAGGCAACGTTGTACTTCCGCAAAACACATATTATTAAAAATAGTTCAATACGATTGGAATAAATGATTAAAAACTGTAACTATCTTAAACAGCGCCATCTAGCGGCAATCCTTCCTCGGATAAGCCGTTGCATTCACGTTAATCCCTATGTGCATTTCCTAAGTCGGCTGCCAGTGATACAAACTAAAAATCCTGAACAAGTTTAATTTATTATCTATATAATTTATTTAGTGTGACTTTACAATAAAATATTCGAGGTTATCGCTGGTTTAGTATCAGCGAACTCAGTTTTTTTTTAATGACACATTCTGTTTAAATGTTTTATGGAATCCTATGACATCGATGATAATAATATAAAGACCGCAAGCTCAGATTACTCAAAGGAAGTTCTAGTAAGTGATGCCGCCCGATGACACAAGCAGTATTTGCAAGTACCCTAAAACTCTTTAATAATTACGTTTTACACCTAATCCGACACATAGTTCCAAATATTAATCGTTAACCGACGGACTGCCTCCATTTCACTGCTGCTTAAATCTTAAAATGTAATCTATAGCTTGAATGAAAATAATAATTTATTTTTAAAATAGCCATCAATAACAAATAACCTGAATAATAAACCGTCTTAAATATTACCTTCCTATTTACCTATCTACCAAGGACACAGACTCAAGAGGACCAACGTAATTTCATCGAAATTTATACAATCATCTTTATATTTCGTGAAGTTGACATTTCTTTCGACTTTCTCCAGTATGCTAATCCAAGAACGGATCCTATCTATACATAATATTACGATAATATCATCTTTTATAGCATTATTGTGATATTAGCTTAGTGAATGTCTTTCAGCCCATTTAAGTCTACTCTACTTCACATAAATAAAAGGAAAAGTAAGTAATGTGTCAAGCTAAAGGTTGTAGTGTCAATTGATATTAAATTTTCATCTCACCATATCGATTAAAATTTCATTATTTTCATTTTCCTAGTTATAGTGAGACGAAGAGTACTTATTTTGGCGAAAAAGTAAGGCAGCTTCAATTGACTTTCTCCTTTATTTACAAAAAGTTACCAACATAATAAGAAAAGTGCGGCTTCCTCTGTTTGGAGGGGAACATAGCGAAGGAACTGCAGTGCGGACATGACCTTCAGTAATGAAGATTGACGACCGAGGAGGAGGAGGGCGGCTTTCTCTGACTGAGTCGACTGCCACAATTCTTCGTGGCATGCTTTGGAAGTGGTTTTTTATAAGTTCTTGGGGATTACGCTCCCATTCGGCCGTAATAGCAATTTTAAGCTGTGGGGCTAATACAGCTCTAATTTCTAATTTCGGCATTTTAGAAAGTTCCATAGATGCTCAATAGAACTGAGGTTGGGACTTCGTGCTGACCAATCTAACCGGTGGATCCCGACTTCGCTTAAGGGGATTTATTGAATTTATTTTTGTTTTTCTCACTCTCACGGATACGTTGGTAAGTTCGACATGCAGCATCGCGGAAGAATATAACAGAAAATCGACCTTTTACCTAATTACTCAAAAACTAAGCCAGTTATCAAAAATCTGTTTCTCAGTGTTTTTGGACATTATTATTACGACACTTAAAACAAAAATTACAATTACCTACATTCAATGTAGTTTCCGATAAAAAGTAGAAAAATTGAGATTTTGGAGCTACTTTTGGGAAAACTTTCTATCGAGAAAATTATATCCAATCGTGTTTCTGCTCCTTAGCGATTTTAGATTAAAGACCCAAAATACATGACGTGTAAATTTGAAAGTACAAGTATATTTTTTGAATAAAACTTCATTCAAAATCGCTTATATACGGCTTCTACGCCGTTAAGGCGCTTCATGCGTTTAGTATTATGCTTGAGTCAAAATTTACGATTTCCGAAGGAACATAAAATAGTTATGTGTTCAATTATAGATTAGATAATTGAATTCATATTATTTGGCATTTTATAATCTAGAACTTGTCTCAAAAATATTAGGTACTTTCTCACTAGAACAGTTTTTGTATAGGCTGTTTGCTAAAATAGCGGTCGACGCTCTACGCAGATGCAAGATATTTGCCATGTTTCTTAACAAAAACTTATAACAATGACACATATAGAAAATTAATAACATTTACTAAAAAGTGTCTCAAAAGATTTTCAAATACAAAAAAATACAAAAAAACACGATTTTCCTAGATTTTCATTCAAAAACCATAAACCGAAAAGTGCCATTTTTAGCATTTTTTGATAAATTAAACGTATTATTTTAGGATAAAATCCAACCATGCCATTAAGCGAGCATTTGGACGGTGTGTACATTTTGTAAATATTTTTAGTCTTAATTTATTTTTTAACATTTTAGTTTATTTAGTATAAATAATAACTTATATTCTATTAAAAAAAAAAATTTTAAAAAAATCCAAGATATTTTGTTATTTCTGAATTATAGTAATTTAATTCAATTCATATTCAATGTCACTGGTTATTTATTATTTTAATAAGTTGTATATTTATTTTACTATAATTTTTTTTGTAATACCATTTTCCGCGCAAAATTGCGTCAGCGGGAACGGAATTCTTTTTTTGTATGGAGCGACACGCGATTCACGCGTAAACGTATAAACGCTCGTAAGCGTGTAGGTAGGTACGTCGCCCGCTCGGTGTGGGGGAGCATTGTCATCCATAGGTTGTGCATGAGGAATTAGGAGTTCCGTGATGTAGCGTCGTGCATTTAAAAAGCCATTTTCTACGAAAACTAACTCTGTACGATCTTCAAAAGTTATGCCAGCCCAAAATAAAAGCCCGAATACCTAATTAAAATAAACTATAAATATGAGTATCAATTTCCTTTATAATTAATAAAACTAAACAGGAGTTATTATTTCTAGAAAATATAAAAACGAAAAACTAATGCACCTACAAATTGTGTGGTCGAACTTCGTGACGGACGGTACCTACCTATGTGTTATTAAAAAAAATAAGTCTTCAGTTTAGACACTTTATGCAATACCAGATTACGTCATGGTTGAATTTGGAAACACTTTTGTGCCCTAGGGCGAGAAAGCATTTTCATAATACTTTCTCACCCTAGGGAGAAATGAAAATGCTTTTGCGGCCTAGGAAATATAATAGCATTTCCCATCTGCAATTGGGCATTAAAGATAGCTTTTTCAAGCGGGTGCAGTGAAAAAAAATTTTTTTATCTCACCCGCTCGAAAAAGAGATAACATGTAACTATTAGTTAGTCTACTTGCATAACAAATAACTATTATTTTCTCACCAAAGTTTTCCAGATTTGAAGTTTTTCGATTTGTGAACCAATATGAAGCACCTAATGTAAAAATTATGATATTTTTGAGAAACTACCTAAATAAAATTTGAACTTGACGGAGGGATGTTATACCTATCCACATCGATTTTTAGGGTTCTATATCAAAATGATAAAAATGGAACCCTTAGGTGAGACTTTCTCCGTCCGTCCGTCTGTCACACTCGATTATTTAAATAAACAGGTAATAACTATTAAAGCTGAATTTTGGAAAAATTAGGTATTTTTTCCTGAACTGAATAATTTGCTCCAGAGACACTTCCAAAGTGGTAAATGTGTGTCGTCGTCGTCGTCGTCCCCGTAACTTCTAAAATAAGAGAATGATAAAACTAAAAAAATATACTACATTACCATACAAACTTCCACCGAAAATTGGTTTGAACGAGAAGTCTTAAGTATTTTTTTGGTATTAACAATAAACCTCAAAAATAAATGTTTGCGGTTGGTTCAGAAAAGTGATTCGTATATTTGTATATTTGTATGGTTTCTGTAGTACGGAAACCTCGATGTGCGAGTCCGACTTGCGCTGGGCTTGTTTTTCCCGGCTGGCGCCAGCGAAACCGTGCTCACCCCCGACCTGACGTCATAAATTCAGATGTCCTCTCACATACACCTGAACAATTATGGTAATACGTTAACCTGCGTTTATCATGCGTCAGTACAATTATTGCCGTTCGGATACCCCATTAACTCACTCAAAAGCACACGTCCAGGGTTCTCAACTTTGAGGTCTTCCCATAAGTCAGATGGGATTTTTTAGGCTATTTTAATATGACTAAAGGTTTTGTTTTTTTTTGCTTATGAAAAATAAAGACTGAAAAATGTCCTATAGGGCCTTTTTTTTAATGACAGGAAATGCCTAACGCTCCGTCAGGGGAAACGGAGGGGTTATGTGGGGCTTGCACCCATTAAACCTGTCGCTTGCCACGACGGAACTCGATTACGGGAGTACAGGATACACTTGCGTATTCACCGCGCTCCCGCCAGGCCCCAATCCGCTACCTGAGCGGCAGGTCCCGTCGCTGCCACCGGCAGCATGGCCACTGCCGCTCCTCCTGGGGGCGCGTCCTCAACTGAGCGGCACCTCCTCGGCCTGTTGATAGAGTTCGGGCAACGGACGCCATAGCCCCTTACGTCCGTCACCCGCAGGCCGGCGCACACGAACACCGAAGAAAGGTGTTCGTCCTCCAGCAACCGGTGCGTCTCCTGCGAGAGGAATGTGCTGTCGTATTTATTCCTCTCGACGGGCGTTCCGGCCCACTTCGGTAATTTTTTTACGAGGTTATCTTCCTCGTAGTGCCTCGAAGGGACTTGTGGGTGTTTCCACCCCCACCTGTAATTTTTTAATGAGGTTTTCTTTCTCCTCCGAGGTAGGTGTAGACGTTTCGACACTGTGCCCTCTGCTGGGGCTCAGAGGGACACACGAAGAAACGTCACCTATCTACCAGGCCAAGCTATTAGCCGGCGACGTTACCAGGGAGCACCGTAGGAGCCGAGGGGCACCGTAGCATTCGGGCACTCGTGGAGGTTGCTTGGCTAGCCCCCCATGTAGATAGGTAGGCCCTGACGTAACTAATAACTAATAGCCAGTCCATCGATAAGAAAACCTGAGGACATGGGCATCCGAACGATTTACGTAAACCTTTTTCGTACAAGAAAATCGTAGCTCCATCAGTCAAAATTCTATAGGTGGCTGCTGTTCGAACTACATCGTGTCCTTACTGTTGGTGACAAAACAAGCATTCTGGTGACATTTTTTCGCGCAGTCCGCCTTGTCCACGCTAAATGTCAAGTAGCACTTGGTCAACAAATAAGTATGACTGGCTATAGTCATATTTATTTGTTAATCAAGTGACAGCAACATCTAGTGTGGTAGTACTCCTTGCATGATTCTTCATTACTAATTATTTGAAGTATCAAATAATGTATAAATAAAAGATATTACAAAATGTTGCTTTTTATTTACTAATTATTGTTGTTGTATTGATTATAATTTTTTTGTAATAAATTTTTTATTCAAGTAATTGTTGTGAATCTAGGGGTTTTTAACGGAGATATATTTTTGATAGTTGATAACCCTGCCCGCGTCGTATGAATATTAATGAATCAGGCAGGTATAAAAGCTACTGAAATCTGTGGTTTCAGCATATTACCTCTCAAACCCTCAGCTCTCACACAGCATCAACCAGCCATGAAGATCCAGTCGCTATTGGTATTCCTCGCCTGCTTGGGTAAGCACTTGAATCGTCAGCATTGTTGTTTTTAACCCACGACGCAGTTTACTGGCGACTTAGTCCTGTATATACGTCTATTAATTCAAACCACTCTTTTTTTTCTAGGGCTTGTGACGTCTGAAGCTCAGTACTACTGCGGGAGGCGTCTTTCCGTAGCGCTGGACCACGCATGCGACGGACACCTCATCAAAAGGTCCGAGCCGCAGCGCGCTGGCTGGCCCTTGGGGTCCAGCTGGCCGTGGCTCGATGCGAGCAGGGCCCGCGGACTGAGCCTGAACGCCAGAGCAAAGAGAGGGGTGGTGGACGAATGCTGCCTCAAGCCCTGCACCCATGAAGAGCTGATCACGTACTGTCACTGAACTACTCGAGCTGCCTGCGGAATGTTAACTACTTAATCTTACTCCTACTGTACTTGTATTGTACATAATATAATGAAACTATTTTAAATTATATAATGGAACTATTTTAAATTATATCCGTCTTTTAAATCAGTAACGATTTTTTATTACATTAGCAATTTTTTTTGGTCGCGAAAATAAAAGATGATAGGGTAGGGTAGAAAAATATTTTTTTTATAATTGTTAGGCTTGCGCTTGACTAAGTACAATCATGTCTGATGGATAGAAATGATAAGGTCTGGTATAGAGAGCGCTTGCCTAGAAATTACCTATATTCACTAACACTATACGGTAACGGGAAACCAAGCATTTCTACCAAGATAATGCTATTAAAATTACACTATGTTTTATAGATTAAAGGATACCAAATTCTATATTTCACTTAGGCCTATCCACTTAGGCCTATCTTCCTATGAAAAGACCATTAGATATTTGATCGATATACATAATGGTATGATAGCTTGCTATTAATTGTCGACTTAAAATTACCTACCTCCTTCAGGAGATACCTACTAAGTTTATGTGAGTTACAACGCGACTTAGAATAATCCCACAAAAAACTCAATCTAGGTTATCTAAGTACCTACCTATAAGTTGTTACTATAAAAGGCTCCTGTTTCAAATTGTATAGCAAATACGTGTGCAGTTAATTGTAGGCGCCAACAACTGGCCATTTTATTGATTACGTAAAAGCGTTGACTCTATTTGATTCTGGGCTTATAAGTACATACTCAAGTCAAACCTTCGTGATGGACTACCAAACTACTTAACCGATTTTAATCAAATTTGCACACCGTCTGCAGTTTGATCTAATTTAAAAGATAGGATGGCTTAAATCTCAATTTAAAGCCGGCCATACATGGACCTTCACCGAGCTGTTAGCGAGATGACATATTTTTTTTATAAAATTTTATTAACAGGTGAACAATGAACATGCCTATAATAGCTTGCCTGGAAAAATGTTTTATTCATTAATTTAACATAGGTGGGTACCTATGTTAAATTAATGAATAAAACATTTTTTTTTCTATTTTCCACCGGCCTTTTAACACGTCGAATTTTATCCTAACCGAATATACTATATATTTTTTACTTGACTAAAAATATTTATTTTTTTCACCTTATTTTATTCATATTATAATAAGTAAAAACTTAAAATATATATTATATTATAGTATATTTTAAGTTCTTATCATTTTTTACTTTAAAATTAATTAAACTATTTAATTTTAAAGTAAATACTCGCCGGCATATTTAGCGGAACATAAAAAAAAGGTTTGATATCAGTATCATATTAAGTTGCTGGCTGGTTTATACGTTATTTAATTTAAAAAGAAATATTTTCAAATTAAGAAAACAACTGAACATCACATTTTATGCAATTGTTTTAATTTTTTTCAAATACACCTTATCTGGAGCGAACTTCGAGTATTTCTTCCTTCTGAGTTTGATTTAAAATTTCATTGAAATACTGTTTTTTGTTAGTTTTTTTTAATCGCGTATCTTTCTGGAGTTGATGACTGAATTATGCCTGACTTAGCCCCAACGGAGATTGCCAGGGCACTCGAAATGCGAAGAAATGGTCAAACCTACAGAGTGATATCCAGAGATCTTCGTCGACCAGTTTCAACGATCCATCGCAGTATCCAACGGTTCAGGGAGACCGGTACTTATGTGAGAAGAGCAGGACAAGGCAGAAAAAGACGCACTTCGAGTAGGGATGATCGTTTCATTCGGCTTCGTGTACGTAGGAACCCCCGTTTGACGGCCGTCCAAGCCCGACATGAGTTAGAAGCAGTGCGGGGTGTAACCGTAAGTGAGCGTACGGTACGAAGAAGGCTCGAAGAAGCTGGTTTGGGTTCATTTGTGCCCGCCAAGGCTCCAAGGCTCGAGGTAAATCATCGTAGCAACAGGTTAACTTTTGCTCAGGAACATCGACTTTGGAACGCGGACCAATGGAGTAAGGTATTGTTTAGTGATGAGTGCAGAATTCTCTTAAATCAAATTGACGGCAGGCAAAGAATATACAGACGCAAAGGAGAACGATACATTCAGACAAATTTTGAAACTATAGTTACATACGGTGGTGGATCAATAATGGTTTGGGCGGGCATTTGTTTGGGAGCTCGCACAGACTTGGTAGTGATTGACAGAGGGAGTCTGACTGCAGATCGATATATTAGAGAAGTTTTAGAAGAAAATGTCGTACCGTTTGCCCCATATATCGGTGACGATTTTGTTTTTATGCAGGATAATGCTCTGCCGCATACCGCTCGGGTAACTCAAGCTTATCTTAATGATATGAATATCACTGTTATGGAGTGGCCGGCGAGATCACCGGATATGAACCCAATAGAGCACGTTTGGGACTTGCTGAAAAGAAAAGTTAAGTCCAGAATTCCAGCTCCTGCCAACGTGGGAGAACTGCGAATCGCCGTAGTTGAGGAATGGCGGAGACTATACCAGGAGACCATCGATAACATCATTCTCAGTATGCCTAGACGGGTAGAAACTTTAATAAGAGCACGTGGAGGAAATACGCGATATTAATCACCATTTTTCTAATTTAATTAATTGTAATTTTAATATTAAATTTCACTTTTCCAGGTTACATGAAAAGTTCAAAAATGTACCATTTTTCACAAATAGCCTTTACTCGCAAAATCTGTTCTTAATGTGATCTCATTTTAAGTAAAAACAAATGAAACTTTAAATAACAAAAGAAGTGTAGTAAGTAGATTTTAAAATAAAACCATATTTTTTTAATTATGGACCTTTTTTTTATGTTCCGCTAAATATGCGGTGAGTTTATAACTAAATAACTGTGAATATTTTATAAGTTTACCAGTTGCCGTTATCAATACCGAGCAAAATAAGCAAAAAAATCACATTTGTTGTATGGGAGTCCCTTTAATATTTATTTTATTCTATTTTTTAGTATTTGTTGTTATAGCAGCAACATAATAGGTACATCATCTGTGAAAATTTCAAGTCTGTACCTAACTATTACGGTTCCAGCCTGGTGACAGACGGACGGACGGACAGGGAAGTCTTAGTAATAGGGTCCCGTTTAAACCCTTTAGGTACGGAACCCTAAAAACGAGCAAAAATCAGGTTTGTTGTATGGCAGCTTTATTATGAATTATTGTGTATAATTTGTAATTTTTTTTTATTTTCTTAGGTATATTATATTGCAATTTTTTTTTTGAATAATTTTAAATATTCTGTCTAGGTTTTTTTCAGCAAACCCATTTTTTGTTCTTCCTCTACTTACTAAACAAGCTCATCTTATTCTGGGGAAAAGCCCACGCCCAGCTATTGTAAGGTTGAGACGAAATTCAATTAGGTCTGATCGTTTGCTCCGCCAAGCGATTAAGCGTTATCTGTGTAGCTAACCGTTCCTGCTTCGCACGGATTATTTTGTGATGATTTTACAAATAGTTTTTCTTAATAATCATAATATAAATATTGCTGATTGATGATCATTATTGAAGAAACATAGTTGCACGATCAAAAGGACGATCCGTGGCAATTTAACTGTCGATATTTCGACCCAGTGGCACAGGTCGTGGATACGACGTGACCTCTACTTGTATCAATGGATCAAAATATCGACAGTTAAATTGCCACGGAAACCCAGTCGCCGCAGATCGTGAGCGAGGCTGACTGAGATTAAACCATTGACAGACATCATGATTGGAATGGTTTCATTGGATTCCACGTGCCATATGACGGTAGCCTCATGAGCCAGATCCAGGCACTTAGAGTTAATCAGAATCCGAAGATCTATTTGATGGAAAATATTGAAGAGACTGCAAGTTGGGGAGATAAAAGGCTGATACTGTTATAGGCGAGAAGACAGCACGCGGGTCTCATGTGGCCCGCGCGCCACGTGCCCTACGATAGTCGTCGTCGTCGTCGTCGCTTCAGCCGATGAACGTCCACTGCTGGACATAGGCCTAATGAAATGACCGCCAAACACCACGATCTTGCGCCGCCTGGCTCCAGCGACTCCCCGCGACCCAGTTAATGTCGTCCATCCACCTGGTGGGGGGTCGCCCGACACTGCGCTTGCCGGTGCGTGGCCGCCATTCCAGCACCTTGGGTCCTCAACGTCCATCGGTCCTGCGAGCTATGTGCCCCGCCCATTGCCACTTCAGCTTTGCGACACGTTGAGCTATGTCGGTTACTTTGGTTCTTTTGCGGATCGCCTCATTTCTGATTCGATCGCGCAAAGATACACCGAGCATAGCTCTCTCCATCGCTCCATCGCTGAGGGATGTTGGACGAGAAGACATCGCGGAGTTTCCCGAACGCTGCCAAGCCGAGTTGGATTCGGCGGTTCACCTCTTTCTCGAAACCCTACTAGGTAGTACTATATATTAATTAAAGATTATTCAAAAGTTTACGATGAATGAGAACTAATAGCTCACCTTCTTTAATAAAACAGCTGTCATTCTCTCGTCATTCTTCTTGTTAAAATTCTAATTTTGAGTAATAAAATTGAAGTCCTGCCATCAATAAAAAATGTCAAAACTTGACGTAACCAACATTGTTTAAATTTTATATACGAACTAGACTAATTGTTTACTGAATATTCAATTACGTAAAATTGGGATGAACCTCTGAATGTGAAGTGAATATTTGAAATCACATAATGTCCAAGAAAGAAGGTAAAGAGGAAGGCGGCAAAGCCCCAGACCCTAGCGCGTTTATGAAAGATTTCATCGCTGGGGGTGTCTCAGCCGCGGTGTCGAAAACTGCAATGGCTCCCATGGAAAGAGTCAAACTTATCTTACAAGTTCAACACGTTTCTAAACAAATATCAGAGGACAAACGATACAAAGGTATAAATAATATATTTTTTATTTATTTAGTAATAAAGAGAAGCTTTATAGTGTTCAGATAATAGGTATTGAAAAAAAAATTATATTGATAATCAATAAATATATATTGAACTGTGACGTCACTGTTCAGTAATACAATCTCTATACAAATTTTATTTTTACGATACTTACAGAAGACGTCTACTTATTAGTTTAATTACCTGTAACCGATGATGAAGTACCTATTGCCTGTAACTTTAAATATTGCTTTGTTTTATTATAATTGTTTGTACCCATCATTTATTTTTATACTAGGTACTTAAAGTAACATGAGTATACTATCTTCCAGGAATTATTGATGCTTTCATTCGTATACCAAGAGAGCAGGGCGTAGCATCTCTCTGGCGAGGAAATTTAGCGAACGTGATTCGATACTTTCCCACACAGGCACTAAACTTTGCCTTCAAAGACGTGTATAAAAAGATTTTTCTCGAGGGCGTCGATAAAAATACTCAGTTTTGGAGATATTTTGCTGGGAATTTGGCGTCTGGTGGCGCAGCCGGCGCAACGTCTCTATGCTTCGTATATCCACTTGATTTTGCACGGACCAGGTATTATTTGATTTTTTTACACACTACAAGTACTTTACTGCTAGCTCACCTGATGGTAAGTGACACTGACAATGAAGTCGTAGATATTATCGTACTAGTTTGGAAGAAGTAAGTAACCTCTACTGATGGTGTCTACATAGCATCGCGCCGGAATGCAGAGTTGCTTAACGGTGACTACTTAGTCACGGCCGAAGACTTAAAATTATTAATAAATAAATAAAGTGGCCGTTGACGAGAATCGAACCCGCGACCTCCCACTTGAATCCTACGCGCACCACTGCTCCAGGGAGATTGTTTGTTTTCATTGGTTAAGTATTTTGAATCCAGCACATCAGTTCAGTGTAGACTGGATCGGCCATGGCACTGGGTCCGCGCCGTTTAGATTAGTCCAGTAGTTATTTTCATATTATTGAGGTGATATTTTATGAGTACCTATCTAACAAAAGGCGTTGTTTAAAAACTTTGTATGCTATTATCTGAAGAGTTAAGTTAGTTGTATTAGAGAAATAATTACTAAAAGAAAAAGCGATCATGGATTAGAAAAAAGATAGATGATAGAGATATTTTGTCTGGAGAGATCCTCCAGACAAAATATCTCTATCATCTATCTTTTTTCATGAACCAACTAAGTTTAACTCATGAACCAACTAAGTTAAAAACGTCAATTTAACATAGGTACATCTTTACTGTGCCAATTAAATCAAAGCGCAAAAGTGCACTTTAATCCCTACCGTGGAAATATTATACGATAGAAAATATTTCTTTTAAACATCAATGAAACCTTCAATTACTTTCGTCCTTTACAATAACCGTGTTTATAATAGCGAATAATAGTGTGTTTATACCTACATGTTAATTTCAAATAGCTTATTAGCTCATAATTTATTATTCATTGAATTTGGTTATAAAATGTAACAGTAAAATATCACTAAGTCTCATGAAAAAGAAAGGTAATCTATATATATAAAAGAATGAGGTATTTTGGTTGTTCCACGGATTCCGCCAAAACTATAGGTCGTAGAGATCTGAAATTTGGTACATAAGTAGATATTAGGTCATGAATTCGTACTAAGACGGGGATTCCAGAAATTCCATGTTTAAGGGGTAAAAACCGTTGGTTTTTTGGATTTCCCCATACAAAAGTGAAATTTTTTTCGTTGTTCCAGGAATTCCCAAAAAGCTATAAGTCGTAGGGATCTGAAATTTGGTACCTAGGTTGATATTAGGTCATGAATTCGTACTAAGACGGGGATTCCAGAAATTCTAATTTTAAGGGGTAAAAACCGTTGGTTTTTTGGATTTCCCCATACAAAAGTGAAATTTTTTTCGTTGTTCCAGGAATTCCCGAAAAGCTACAAGTCGTAGAGATCTGAAATTTGGTACCTAGGTAGATATTAGGTCATGAATTCGTACTAAGACGGGAATTCCAGAAATTCAAATTTTAAGGGGTAAAAACCGTTGGTTTTTTGGATTTCCCCATACAAAAGTAAAATTTTTTTCGTTGTTCCAGGAATTCCCGAAAAGCTACAAGTCGTAGAGATCTGAAATTTGGTACCTAGGTAGATATTAGGTCATGAATTCGTACTAAGACGGGGATTCCAGAAATTCAAATTTTAAGGGGTAAAAACCGTTGGTTTTATGGATTTCCCCATACAAAAGTGAAATTTTTTTCGTTGTTCCAGGAATTCCCGAAAGGCTACAAGTCGTAGGGATCTGAAATTTGGTAACTAGGTAGATATTAGGTCATGAATTCGTACTAAGACGGGGATTCCAGAAATTCAAATTTTAAGGGGTGAAAACCGTTGGTTTTATGGATTTCTCCATACAAAAGTGTTATTTTTTTTAGTTCTTCCAGGAATTCCCGAGAAGCTACTCTCAGAAATCTGAAATTTGGTACCTAGGTTGGTATTATATCATGAATTCGTATTCAGAGAGTGATTTTCGAGATCCTGAGAAGGAAAAATTTTGAACTTTTTGACCGCCATTTTGAACTTTTTTGTTACTGGGCCGATTGCTTTGAAAATCGACTTTTGACTATGGTAGCAAGCATAGAGAAGGAATTTGTTGCCAAAATTAAAAAAGTGGCCGCCATCTTGAACTTTTTTGTTGCTGGGTCGATTGCTTTGAAAATTGATATTTGACTATGGCAGCAAGCATAGAGAAGGAATTTGTGGTCAAAATTTAAAAAAAAGTGGCCGCCATTTTGAACTTTTTTGTTACTGGGCCGATTGCTTTGAAAATCGATATTTGACTATGGCAGCAAGCATAGAAAAGGAATTTGTGGTCAAAATTTAAAAAAAGTGGCCGCCATTTTGAACTTTTTTGTTACTGGGCCGATGGCTTTGAAAATCGATATTTGACTATGGCAGCAAGCATAGAGAAGGAATTTGTGGTCAAAATTTAAAAAAAGTGGCCGCCATTTTAAACTTTTTTGTTACTGGGCCGATTGCTTTGAAAATCGATATTTGACTATGGCAGCAAGCATAGAGAAGGAATTTGTGGTCAAAATTTAAAAAAGTGGCCGCCATTTTGAACTTTTTTGTTACTGGGCCGATTGCTTTGAAAATCGACGTCTGACTATCGCAGCAAGCATAGAGAAGGAATTTATGGTCAAAATTAAAAATATGATGAACTTTTTGGCCGCCATTTTGAACTTTTCTGTTAGTGGGTCGATTGCTTTGAAAATCGATATCTGATTATTGCAGCAAGCATAGAGAAGGAATTTGTGGTCAAAATTTAAAAAAATTTAACTTTTTGGCCGCCATTTTGAACTTTTTAGCAACAGGGCCGATTGCTTTGAAAAACGATATCTGACTGTGGTAGCAAGCATAGAGAAGGAATTTGTGGTCAAAATTTAAAAAATTTGATCTTTTTGGCCGCCATTTTGAACTTTTTTGTTACTGGGCCGATTGCTTTGAAAATCGATATTTGACTATGGCAGCAAGCATAGAAAAGGAATTTGTGGTCAAAATTTAAAAAAAGTGGCCGCCATTTTGAACTTTTTTGTTACTGGGCCGATGGCTTTGAAAATCGATATTTGACTATGGCAGCAAGCATAGAGAAGGAATTTGTGGTCAAAATTTTAAAAAAGTGGCCGCCATTTTGAACTTTTTTGTTACTGGGCCGATTGCTTTGAAAATCGATATTTGACTATGGCAGCAAGCATAGAGAAGGAATTTGTGGTCAAAATTTAAAAAAGTGGCCGCCATTTTGAACTTTTTTGTTACTGGGCCGATTGCTTTGAAAATCGACGTCTGACTATGGCAGCAAGCATAGAGAAGGAATTTATGGTCAAAATTAAAAATATGATGAACTTTTTGGCCGCCATTTTGAACTTTTCTGTTAGTGGGTCGATTGCTTTGAAAATCGATATCTGATTATTGCAGCAAGCATAGAGAAGGAATTTGTGGTTAAAATTTAAAAAAATTTAACTTTTTGGCCGCCATTTTGAACTTTTTAGCAACTGGGCCGATTGCTTTGAAAAACGATATCTGACTGTGGTAGCAAGCATAGAGAAGGAATTTGTGGTCAAAATTTAAAAAATTTGATCTTTTTGGCCGCCATTTTGAACTTTTTTGTTACTGGGCCGATTGCTTTGAAAATCGACGTCTGACTATAACCAGCAAGCATTAGGAAATATTTAGTGGTCAAAATTAAATTAAATGACGGTTAATACAAGAATTTTGGAAACTTAACGCCTGAGGGAGTAAAGCAGAAGATTAACGTGAGCGAAGCCGCGGGCGTTTGCTAGTGCTTATATATTTATACAACTTTATTGCACACACAGTACAGAACATACAGAAAATAGAGAGATGGATAGAACCAAGATAGAACACAATAAGCGCAAAAGCTTGTTATGTATTTTGAGAAATCTTTAAACTTATTTAGGTGTATATTATTATTTCTATTTGAAGGCAGCTGACAGACGTTAAGACTTCTTTAGGTACATGTATACCCACTTACTTCTCTATTGAGCCTATACTTGACGTTAAACATCATACCTACCACATTTACCTACTGCAGAGGATGGTGACGATAATAAAATAAAATTTACTTGAGTATGTTGTGGGCTTCTTCCTATTGCAGAGCCTGTTGGAGCCATCATATCATTATACCAATCGCAATATAATATCTCACTGGATTTTCATAGGCGAATGTGTAATAAAAATATAAGTATGATATGTTATAAGTATCCTCTTACGTGAGTCACTCCTATTGTGATAGGCAGCCTCCATTATATTTATCCATTTTATGAAAATGTAAAGCTGCCTTTCTAGCGACGACGTGACGCCTACGCTTCTTCCAACCATTAATGCGTTACTAATTTGATACGACGTCCTTTATATAATTTCTGTTCTCCCAAATTTGTCTAATACGTGTTAAGTACTGTTATATAGCTAGGACTATATTAATATGTCTTGTTCAAATTTTAATATAATGTTTGTCTTTTATATTCCATCGTTGTTTAGTTTAAATAAAGTAAGTACATATAATGCTGCACCACTATACCTATTGATTAAATAATGTGGCATTGATTTATTTGTGTGGAGTGATAGATTTGTGTGGAGGAGGTACACATCATGGTTTATGGATGACACTAGAAAACTTTGACGAATTATTGTCATACTTTCACTGGAATGAAAAAATAGTTCCCCTCCCAAACCGCCTCCCGCGCTTGTCTGATCGGTACGACGAGTACCAAATGTGATCATCTGAAGTGGGAGGGTTCTTCTTCTTAGAGTACCGTCTCCTATCGAAGGTTGGCAACCATAATAGCGATTTGTATCTTGGATATTGCTGTTCATAGACTACGGGTGCTCTTTCCAAGCCATTGGAGTAAGTTTCGAAGTGTTGGCGTGTTCTTCTGCGGCCAGGCGTCGCCTACTTGCCATCTTCCCTTGCAGTATTAATTGAAGGAGCTCATATTTCTGGGTGTTACGCAAGACATGGCCGAAATTCGCTAATTTTAGTAATTTATTTTTTATTATTTAATTTTACTCTTCTTTATAGTACAAGGCATTTCTAGACACTTCCCCATTATCTTGAGTTCGGTGCTGTTTCGAACGCGATCTGTCCAAGAAACTTTGAGCATACGGCAGTATACCCACACCTCAAAAGCTTCTAATGCCGGTTCCCAATATTCTATCTATCTTCTACTTGCTCTACTAAAAATATCAATGTGGCATAACCTCCATACAAGTTATGCCAAATTTCTAACTCTAATAAGGCAAACCGAATATTGAGAACAGCCATAAGTGGGAGGGGTACTCATCGGCAAAGCTTCTGCGAACGGATAGTCACTATAAAAATGATTTTGGTTGTTTTTTAAGATTAGCAGCAGACGTCGGCAAAGGAAAAGCTAAAGAGTTCAATGGTCTAGTTGACTGTTTGATGAAAACCTTAAAGACGGATGGGCCGCTGGGCTGGTACAGAGGGTTCATAGTGTCGGTGCAGGGAATTATTATTTACCGGGCGACTTATTTTGGATTGTACGACACCGCTCGTGGAATGCTGCCTGATCCGAAAAATACTTCACTATTCATTACTTGGTTGATCGCACAGGTACGGAACTTCGACATATATTTTATGGCTTACACATACCAGAGATATGCGATTTGGAAAAAGTTGGTTACAAATTTTACCACGTTTCAAAACCAAAAAATATTCTAGGAAAATAGTACATTGCTACAATGGCAGAAATGGAATTTGATACAACTTTTGCCTTTATAATATTATCTAGCTGACCGGGCAAACGTTGTTTTACACTTCAGGGGAATGAAAAATAGCTTATGACTATTGTTAAACTTACCGAATGCACGCAATAATTCCATAAAAATCGGTCAAGCGGTTTCGGAGGAATTTGGTTACAAACGCTCTGACTCGAGAATTTCATATATTAGAAAAAGTATCCTCAGACAGTATCTACCTAAATGGCTGTTTGTCAAAAACCCAGTTGCCTGGGGCGTTATTCACGTAACGCGTCGACTTACATTTCGTGAAGTGAAATGTTTAAAACGATCATGGCATTTACGTATATAAGCAGACAATATTGAAATGAAAAACATTTTTGCCAATACTGAAAAATTAACGTTACGTCTATTGATTTAGTGTGTAAAATTGTTTTTGTCTTATTTCACATCACTGAGTGTGTGAAAAAGTTATAAGAATCCTCCCTGTAGATGCAAAAGTGAAGCCTTATTATTTTAAATTTGTAATTATTTGCATGTTACTTGTCACCAGACTGTGACTACGATCGCCGGCATTGCGTCGTATCCACTGGACACCGTACGACGGAGGATGATGATGCAGTCAGGGCGGCCGGTGCACGAGCGTATCTACAAGAATACACTGCATTGCTGGGGAGTCATCCTCAAAACAGAAGGACCCGGAGCATTCTTTAAAGGCGCTTTCTCCAATGTCCTGAGAGGCACCGGTGGAGCATTTGTCTTAGTCCTGTATGATGAAATAAAGAAGCTCCTTTGATATAGTCTGCAAGTGCGAAGGAGCAAGAAGATGTGTTGATTGCTAAAATATTGAACGTCCAATGTTTGTGTGAAGAGTGTGTTTCAAGCGTGCATATTTTGTAGTTAATGCATCTCTATTTAATACATTATAATATTATGCAATTTTACTGGACCGCTAGTTTTTATTTCACATACAAATTTTACAACTATTAGCGGTCTTGCGGTCTTATTGATAGAAATTCATTTTGAAAATACACTACGGCACGAAAGAACCCTTTATTCTCAGTATAAGTAGGAGCTTTGATGACAGAACTGACAATAAAAAAATATCAAAAGTCTTTTTTGGTAAGCTGGCGCGTTGGCTGACGTCACTCAAATCTGTTAGGACGCTTGTCCACCAAAGATGTGCTCTTGTCAATATAAACTTTCTTCCATAGATTTTTAAAGTCGTCGCTCGGAGCGCTTATTAACGTTTATGCTTTCTTCTAATCTGTAGATATACGGTTCATGGAATGATGAACTTACTCTTATATCAATGGTTTTATGCAAATCCAACACTATCTATAACCTACGCACCCAATAAGTAGAATCGTTTGATTTGAATTTGATTTCATAGCTTATGAAAATTAAACAATTCTTTGGTGTGTTTGACACAAAAATTAGCATAGCATTGCTTTACCCTCGCACTGTGAAGTCGAGTGGGTTTTGCACATGGCTTCCCCTACGTGTATTTCGGATAAATCCAGCAGGAGTTATGGATAAAAAATTATTCCAGGATTCATAAACCAAAATCCCATCTTATAATATTTCCACCAAATAAGATCCTAAGCTATAGTCGTTTTGTAAAAAAAACTAGCTTTCGTAATAGGAAATGATTTCTACCGCCTATATTGGAAGTTAGTAAATAATAGGTTCTTATCGGCAGGCAGAATTTCTTAACGATTACGATAGCTATGAATATGCCAACGGCGAAAGGTTTTAGTCTGTTTATCGACCGCAGCCGTCACCGGAACATCACAGAGGACGAGCGGCGCCGATACAGTTCTTTAATGATTGATAAATTTTTAACAGATTGCCTAAGAAGTAAAGACCATAAAATAGTACATTTCAATATAAGTGCAGAACGTTTGTCATTTCTTTACGAGTTCCGGTTTGTTGACCCAAGCCGAAGGCGAGGGTCAACTATAAGGAAGAGTAAAAATGACAATTCCGCACGTGCGACGACTTTTTTTAATACATTTGCGAAAAAAAAAATATTGGTTTTACGTGTTTGCCTGCTCCGTGTTTGCACGCCGTGTTCGTGTTCATGCGCTCCTGGTACGCCCGCTCCGGTGCCGCGTAGGAGGAAAACCCAAAAACACTAGTGCGAAAAAGAATAACTTTGCGCACGCTAAACACACATGGAAATGTCAACTTTTTGAGCAAATGTATTAAAAAATCTATTTTATATTTGATAAATAATAATAATCAATGCAGCAACCAAATGTACATTTTACTACGTAACGTCATCTCCTTTGTTACAATGCGTTTAAAAGATCGAGGACTTACAAGAAGCTGTCAGCTACTTCAATTAGTAATAAAGGCAAAGCTTAATTGTAAATAGAAGTCTAAATTGTTGCACAAACAAAGTATAATATCTCTAAGTAGCATCTACGAGACATCAAGCCTTTTGATTCTGCAAAAATACTTATAACAGCG
This sequence comes from Coenonympha arcania, assembly GCA_036785405.1. NCBI lineage: Eukaryota > Metazoa > Arthropoda > Insecta > Lepidoptera > Nymphalidae > Coenonympha > Coenonympha arcania. The sequence goes on from CM072082.1 coordinate 11,527,160, forward strand.
ACGAGGTAATTATCTATGCACTGATTGGTTAATGCTTATGTCAGTTATGCAGCCAAGGCGACAACTTGCTGCTGATGGCTGCGTTTTTAGTTGCTGATGGTTACCGTAGGTGGTTAGCCAATCTACAATTTTGTAATTTTTAGAATTGTATTTATAGGTCTATTTGATGTCACACAAAAGGGCAACTCCGCGCAACGTCCAGTGTCTAGGGTTGCTATCTGTCTCAAAGTCGATAGAGCCGATGTATTTGGCGTCGGTTCTTTGCGGTTTCCTGTAAATCGGACACTCGTAGAGCCTCGGATCTTTCCCCGCAGTTGTGTTTATAGCAAATATGTAGATGACAGGCATTTGTTCGTAGAGAACTTTAGGCTTCGATTCGATCAACTTCCCTGATTTTCTGTCAAGTGACGCTCCTGTAACAAGTAAAAATTGAAGAATCAAGCGAGGGATGTAGATGTACACATGTCACAGTACCTACACCTCATATTATAAGAATACCAAACCAAGATCTACTTGCATAAAACCCCCGAACAGGAAAACAGAAATCTATTCCTTTAGAAAAAATATTCCAATGCGGTTCCTTGCAGAATTAGAATTATAATAACAGCGTCTTTGAAAAAAAAAATATGGAAAACTAAAAACCTTAAGTAAGTACCTACTTTTGTTAGGGAATATTCGTTCATTAAAAAAAGAAAAAAATTAAAAATGAAAATGCTTAACCGGCAGGTCTTTAGTGCACACTATATAGGTCACATTACTTCATCATTCCGATAAATATGTATTTTCAAGATTAAGTACCTTCCAAGAATAGTCCATGCACGTAAACTCCTTCTGTGGGCCCTTCGTGAACATCTTCACGATTCAATTTCGTGATGTGATTCTGTAGCACTACGGAATCCAATGCCCAGCCTTTGTGGCTGCGAGTCACCTCCTACGGTAAAATTGCTATTATTTACTGAACACTTGGAGACATCATACTAATGTTACACTATCCATACAATATGAAAGCTACGATCCCAAGCAAGCTAATTATATAGCAAATTAATTTAACCATTTTGTGATTTTAAATTCGTGAGGAAACTATTCGAGGTCGAACCAACAAAAAAATGACCAAATAAGTTAATCCTTGGAGATGGAGATAACATCATACTTAAGGCGAAAAATAATTTTCCCAAACATTTTGCATGAAAGTACTTATTATAACTATCCTTCATAATTTAACTGGTGTAGCTAATTTAACTTTGTTTATTTATTTTGCATAACGTAAACACCTCCATCTTAATGCAAATAAATATCGAAACTACCTATAATTCGGACTAAAGTAAGTACTATAACGTTATAGGTAGTTCAATCCACGAAGATGCACCTCACTTCTTCGGTAACACAAAGGCTCTAAAAACTAATTGAGCTAGTATAAATTCAGCAGTTCATTCACTCCTAAGGATTTGAGTCATGTAAATAATCCTTAATACTATAGTAAGCAAATGTAAGTAGTAAGTAAGTGAATGAGCGGATTACCTGTCTCATAGCAGTAAGGAAACCCTGTGGATTGAAAAATCCTGTCATCCAGAAAGCTGTAGGCCGGCCGTTTCGCAACCAGGCCCGATATTGTTGTTCCCGCTCGAGTAACTCCGTATACCAGAAGCCTAAAGTTGCCGATTCCCATGACACCTGAAAAAATTGTTCTACCTGTTAGCCACTGTTAACTAACTAAAATGGTTTAATTTATTTGTGAACTTAGTTTTAGTTTTTGCCCACGGATTTTGATCACAAATCACGTAGGATTTCACAAATATTTTTTTCCGTAATTCAAAATTCAGTCAAATTGTAGTAGATGCGGCCATAATCATTAATCAGTAACATACACTCAAATACAGACGCACAGATAAAAACTTTCGGCTGCGTAATATTAATGTGATAATAATTAATTAAATGAAAAGTTTAAATTATAAAATAACCTCACGTAACTTGCTTTTTGTCACGCGAAATCTATCGAGTAGAAAATATGAAACAATGTAAAATTAAACCTTTGACCACTGCTGGGGAATCCGAGCATCGTACATTGCATCCAGGGACTCTCGTAATGCTTGACTCATTACAATGGTACCATCAATGGCCAACTTCAGGTCGCAGAGCGTGGTTTGAACAGTTTTAATAACCAGTTGTATCCGGTCTATTTCCTGCCTGGAAATAGGAAATAAAATAAAGGTATTGCGGGAGCCTTGGCTGTTCTTTTGGAAGACTTAATTTTCGCTACTGGCTAATGATTCCAATTATTTACTTTCACGGTTGCACCAAAGTGAACAGCAAATGGAGGCGTGCCTCTCTAATTTCGTCTTAGTTACCTTAAGAAAATGTTCATGGGTAGAAAGGCGCCCATCTTCTGGAGTGCCTCTCTTACTTCAAAGCTTATATATTGTTTCGGTAATTTTTCCAACATATCCTCAGCGAGGCGATAAACTATACTTTCTCTTGTTTCCCCGCCTTGAGATCCACCTTCCTTGGGCTGTACACTTAATATAGTATCCAATATATCTTTAGCACTGTTGATTTGATAAGTTATATCGGCGTTACTGTGCAAGCCGAAAACTTCCGGAGTATCTGTCAGCGGCAACTGATTGATATAATCTACGTAGCCTTGGAGGTTTCGTGTTTGAGGTACTTTGTAGCCCTTGTAGAACTCAAAGCCTGGTCTGAGTAGTACGTCACAAAACCACACATTTGTAAATGTTGTGAGTAATCTTTTATCGAAGTCATCTGTTACCCGCCCACCATATTGAACCTCTCCAAGCATGTAACAGATGGTAGGCCACGAAATACCTTTTTTAGGGTCTATTTCATCCAAATGATTTTGTATAAATTGAACACTTGCAGCATAGTCTGCTTGGTTAAATTCGTATGGTATGTTCCATCCCAGTGGGCCAAATTTTCTTCTTTCTTGAACTATTGTGTGCAGAAAAGCTACTGCATATAAAAGAGGTGGCCATTGCGACAAAGATGAATAATCTAAAGTGTCCTGCGTTATGTTTTGGTATGTTCTTTTCATGCTTGCCCGTATTCCTTGAGGAGGTTCATTGGTAAACTTGATTGCCATTTGTAGAAGTCCTATCGGGAAGTCGGTATGCACTTCTGTCGTGAGCCAGAGACGAAATGTTTCTTGTATATGTTCAGTTTCGATTAGTGCATCCATAGCTTCTACACAAAATGGCAACGACAAATGAATATTTTGCAAAAGTACCCAACCTCCTTCACTCATCGAATCAGATATCATTTTACGAGCTACAATTTCTTGACCTTGACCCATGGAAACTGCTTTTAAAACTGAAATAATGCTTCGGTTACTTGTTGATCACATATAATACTGTACTATTAATTTTTTTAGATATTTACCTGTCTCCTTGTGTTTCGCTAGTGATGCTATTTGCGCAGAAGGATCTGATCCAATTGAAAGTATACAAATAAGTGGGGTTCGAGGTTCGGATTCTTCCCATGTAGCTTCCAAATTAAGGATTCTGCCCTCGCCATATTCCGGACCGAGTGAATCTACCGTTTAAGAAAATTCTGTCTTATTTTAAATTTTCTCATAAGTACAATAATATCCCTAATAGATTTATTTATACCTACCAACTACATATTTCCTTGCTTGTGAGAGGGTGCGATCTGGACTCCATGATCTTATTAATAAAAGTTTTCGAAACACATCAAGACTATCTTGGTAACCACTGGGAATAACTTCTTCTTCTGGTTTGGCTTTTTCATACCAAATTCTCCACTCTTTTTCATTGGACGTTATCTAATAAAAATTGGTAATATGAAAATAATTAATATAATTTATAAGCAAATATAGCACATCAGCTAATTTGCAGTTTAATATAGCTAATTTAATAGCTTACTTAATTAACTTACCTTACTTAAAACGTCAGCAAATACTTTTATTTTACTTATCTCAACTAAATTTAACCACGTGATGTCTAATATCCACCTAAAAGGCTTAGGAACTACTGCATTTAGATCCAATGAAGCACCGCCTTTAACAAACGCCATGAATTCATCATGAGCAATAAGACCACGTTGGCAATCTATTTTCATTGCTAACATTAAAGTAAATAAAGATTTGTGCCTTTCATATAAACTGCGTAAAGTGAAAGCCCATACTTCATGCGTCAAGTATTTAAGAATTATGTTTATACGTTCTTCTGTAACATTACTTTTTGTAGACTTGGTTATAGAATTGTCAAATATAGTAAGGAATTGTTTTAACGAGTTTTGATACATAATATTAACATTGCTCATCTCAACTATCAAGAAGTATAGAATGGAACCTCTTGCTGCGACTGCTCTAAATTCTTCTCTTGCTTTGATGATTTTTTTCTCTGTTACTTCTGCTACCTTTAATTTTTCATTCACTTCTTCAGCAGTTGATTTTGTTATTTGTAAAACTTGTATGAGAGCTTCATCGTCAACTAGAGAGCCTTCAGATGAACTTAAACGACAAAGTAAATTACTCTCTAGCTCTTTCATACTCCTTTGATTTTTCATAACAGATTCGAACAGAGCCACTCTTTCCTCTTCTAAATCAGATTTTTCCATTAATATAACTCTACCTAGAAGTTGATCTTCGAGACCTTGCATAGTCACAGTAAAGTCAATTATTGAAGTTTTAGCACTTATTTCAGGTGAATAAGCAGGATTAGGTAGCTTTGTTGTAATATAAAGCATAAAACCACGCATAACATCACATTCTTTGTCACCTACAATGACTTTTTCTATTGATCCGGATTTTATAAAATTTTTCTCAAGAACATTATCGATCACTGGATCTAATTCCACGCCAACATCTTCTATTAAAAGTGGTCTTCCTAAGGATAGACTGTCTTCAAGATGTGTTCTGAAATACTTATGATTTAATGACGTAATTTGTAACTCATTTGAAGATTCTTTATTTTTTATCCAATTTTTTCCTTGGCTTTGAGGATCTACCAAAAGTGGATATGACCCCGATTTAGTTACTATTAATGCATTTTGTACAGACAATTCATCATTCGGAAGACCTTGGAGAGTCCATTCTGATATTGTTGCATTTTCAACTAACATATTTGTTATATTTAAATTTTCTGTTACAGGTATTTTTTTACTTTTCAATATTTCCATCCATGTGTTAAATAAACTGTTCCTGAACTCTTGATTGTAGGGTCCGCAATAAGATAAGAAACCAGTGGCGAGAACAACGTCGCCTACCAATCTGCCAAGTTGTTCTTTAAAGTCCTTACTTTGTTGAGTCCATCGAATTTTTTCACCTCCTAATCCATTGATAAGTTGAGTCGCTGCTGTCATTTTCCTCAAGCAAATATTAGCAGCATCTGTAAGCTGCTGCTTTTCTGAAACGGCGGCTTCATATTGCTCCTTCACTTTCCGCAAAGACATTTCACGGTCTTCTAACTGCCTTTCTGCTGAAGCTAAGTCTTCCATTGCCACCTGCAATAACCAGGCACGTGTCACTTAGCACACTCGGCTGAAGGTAATGGAAAGCATTGGCTAGGTAACATATTTATAATTATAGGTAACATAATATTATAATAACATATTTTTTAAATCTTTTAGACAATGAACATTTTTTTTCACCAAATGTTTGTTTATTTAATATCACAATAATGCATTTACTATTATAATTTATACACATAATTTCTCACTAGATATCTTAAAACAATCTTATCATTTGGACTAAGAGCCAGCGCGTGCCAGACCTTCGTTATTTTATAATAGCTGAAAGTTTATCTGCGTATTGTCCTCAACACTGGAAAGAATGTTTGTTTGGACGTTTGTTTGGATCATGGTGGCTTTGGGAGATAACAAGTAATAAACGTGTAAAAAATCTTACGTCAAAGAATAAAGTCTAATTTCTTATGTTTTCTTTAGAATAGTATTAGAAATCACGCCATGCATTGCCAGACACTTAGTGTGGTGACAACCCCTTGAACTTTAAAAGCGTCTTGCAGAGGGTTGCCATGATACTAAGTGTCTGGCAATGCATGGCGTGATTTCTAAATAAAATATAAAAAAAATAGACTTCATTCTTTGACGTAAGATTTTTTACACGTTTATTACTTGTTATCTCCCAAAGTAACCATGATCCAAAAAAAACGTCCAAACAAACATTCTTCCCAGTGTTGAGGACAATATGCAGAGAAACTTTCAGTTTTTATAAAATAACGAAGGTCTGGCACGCGCTGGCTCTTAGTCCAATTATTGTCATTATTAAACTCACAGAAAACAAAAGACACTAGAAGTAGCATGTGGGTGTTACCCGTGTCGCCACTAGTAGGGTAATTTACCTTACTTGCTCGACATGCACACTCAGTCGCTGTCAAAAATGCATACAATAAAGTGCTATAAAAAAATATTAAAATGGCTCAATGCGCTGTATTAGTGTGTAAAAATCGTAGCAAGACCTATAATCGTTTACTTGGAGGGATAACTTACCATCGGTAACTTGAATTTTACTAGTTTTAAGTATAAATACGTGATAAAATTGTGTTAAATTTCTATAGGGCTTCAAGACATTTTAAAATGATCCTTAAAATAAGAACTTTACGGTTGATTTCACATTTACTAATAATTGTCTTCTAGAACGTTGTCATTCAACTTTCGCTACTCAGCCAGTACTATCGATAAAATATTATCGACTTTTATTAAAACGTTCCGCGTATTGCCGTATCTGTTCAGTGCAATCTCAAGAGTTAAGAAATTCACCACGACTGTTCGCACGCTTATCCATATTAGGAAAAAATGGGTTTTCATTACGATAATAGGCTGTAAGAAGAAAATTAAGAATTAAAAATATTACTATTTCAGTTTCCCTAGGGAGCCATTTGTAAAAGAAAAATGGATCAAAGCTACTGGAAGGTTTAATTGGTTCTCTTCAAAAGCAAGTAGGTACAATCTGCTCCGATCATTTTTTGGAAGAGGATTTTATTGTTAAGAAAAGTGGTAATAAATACATTAAAACTGGAGCAGAACCACGTAAAAATTTTTTTTGATTTATCGTCCACTGGTACGTCTATACACGTCACAAATTCTGTCATAACAAAGTAATTTACTCGCAAAAATATATAGAAAGTATGACATGACATGATAAGCCTTTAGACGTCCACTGCTGGATCTAGGTGAAGGCTTTTCTAAACTTACACCTCCACGTACGGGATATCTCTTGCCACTAGCATCTATCTTCAGATCGCAAGTTCTGTAGCCTGTCGTACGATGTGGTTCTTGTTGTGCCCTGCGCGGTTTTTACTTCAAAGTAAACATTAGTACGTGTGGGGTATACAGCCCTCAGTTCTATGATAATTATAGCTTGGCCACTGCTATTTTAGCTAGCTATTGGGCTATGTTAATCACTTTGATATGGTCACGTAGTTTCTTTCTAAATACGATTACTCCTTTATATTTGCTTAATAAATCGATAATCATAATTACAACAGCTATTACTTCCTGTACTTAGGTTGAAGTCTCCAAAAATGAAGCATCTAATGTACAGTCAGAAGGCGGAACGCTAACAGGACGGAATTCATTAAATATTATATTATTAAATATTATTTATTTTTTTACCATAATGTGTTATTTTATGTGATTTATTATGACTAGACGGAAATTAATTAAATTGTTTTTTTTTCTGTACATATTAATATAATATTGCTTTTTATTTCAACTTTATCGATAATTTTACGATTCACGGTTAAGATGCATCACTACACTTTGACAGTTATCAAATATTGAAGTTTGTTCTTTGCCATTCAAATTTTAATCTTAACGTCATATGAACAGAGTTTCTCAAAAAAATCTTTATAAAACGAATCTACTACTGCCGATGCGGGCAATAGCGGAACTAAACATATTTGAAGTAAATTTTTGCAATATAAATTGTATAGTTGTGTTAATAAGGTTGACTTTAATGGAAATACATTTTGAAAATTACGTCATTTTTTTGACCAATCTAATGTGGAGGATTATGGTGTGCGTGACTTGTAAATATGTGAGTTTAGCGACACTGGTTTCCCAAGAAGATCGTCATCATGCTTACTCTATTAGCCACTATAAAGTCATTCCTTGCTCTGTGATTAAACTACAAAAAATAAAAAAAAACATTACGTTCGAAATCCTATCAACATGTGCCAATTAAATGAGTTTTTTTTTAATTAATATGTCATGTTTTTTACCTTTAACCTTGCTTCCTGCAACATTAAGCTTGCTTTTAAAGGTAAAACTTCTTTATTTACGCTATGGAAGAATGCCATAGCTTTGGTCCAGGATAGTAAACCGGCTACATCTCCACACACTCTTTTGGCTGTATCCATGTTATAATCCTCCATTTCAAAATAGGGAAGTAGGTGTTCTACCATTTCATTGTTGATAATATCTTTTGGATAGTTTTGAAGTTGAAGTAAGAATGTTGTACTAGCCATCATCTAAATAAATAAAATAATCAATGTTATACAAATCTTCGAAGAGGTAATTAAATATGTTCAATGGTATAAAACTAATTATTATCTTAAAATAACAATTCTGTAGTAAATTATGTTATGATTATCTATTAAATTAAGGGAATGTTTATAAACGTACTTTGAGGGATTCTGCCCAAGATGGTTTTGGACATGGAGCGGCTGTATCTGGTATTAGAGGATGTAGGCGACGTTGGAAAAGAATCAAAACACAATCCATTATCCTCATAATCAAATGTGGCGGACGACCGAGTTTTCTAACAGTTGCTATGTGTGCTGGTTTGATTGTGTTAAGAGCAGCTTCAGCTTCCTCTAATGCAGGTTTAGCTGCTTCTAATTTCATTTCGGCCTTTTCCTTTTCCTCCGCTATATAAGCTACTAAGGCTTCCGCTTTTTCTTTGACAATTTGAACTTGATTTTTTACAATTTCTGCTTGCATTGCTCTATCTGTGACTTCTGAAAGCACTCGGCCAGCTTTTTCCGAAGCTAAAGCCAAATCTTGCTCCATCACAGCCAAATCTTTTTTCAAAACTTCAACAGATATTGATGCTTCACGTAATTTTTCTAAACCTGTATCCATTCTCATTGCTCCATCTCCTAACTCTTTCTGCTTCATTTGATATATTGTTTTATAACCACTTATAAAACTGAGATAAGATTTAGGAGTAACGTGTGATGATCGCCGAAATCTTTGGAAATACTCAGTAGAAACCGTCGATACAACATCTTGGATGGTTCCAAGAACTGTTACTAATTCTTTTTTGACTTCCTTTGTACATTCAATTTCAAAGTCAGTCAGAAAATGGTCTGCTACTGATACAAGTGCATCTTTTGGCCATGGTTGAAACCAATCAATTGTGCAACCTGATATTAGGGCTGGAAAGCGTAAGGCTCGGTATCTAAAAGCTTCACTAACCTGTAAATAAAAGAACATGATTTATTTTTCGTACGATTTATATGCATTATTATCATTCAATAATACTTACAGGAGAGAAACACAAAACCACGTGTAAATTTTGACAGGTTCTATTCAAAAAAAATTCCATCACTAGTTCATTCGTTAAAGTCCGTTTCTGATTTTCGCGCTTCATAATAGGGGTCAACTCCGACACTATTTCCTGTTGCTCATCTTTTGTAAATAGATTTGATATTACGCCTGACGACAAGATATTGTTTAAATATTCTAAAAATCCTTCTTCCTTGATATCTAAATCAGTGAAAATAAACGTGGTGCCTTTTCCCTGAACACCGCACGATCTATAAAGTAATTTGAGATCTTCTAAAAAGTTACCGACGTTGTATGATCTGGTCAAAGCTATTTGGAATGAACGATATCCTGCAATAAACGTCGATAGTTTTGTTAACGACTGTTTACCCGAACCTCCTACGCCAACCAACATAACATTTCCCCTGGGATGACGTATTACTCTTGATATCTTTACTAAATGTAGCATAGCATCAGGAAAGAATACTAGGTCCATTCCTGAACCCCTAACCATTTCATTGAATTGAGAAAGAAACATGTCTAATCTATCTCTTAATTCAGGATAGTCAAAAACTGGTTCATAAACTTTCGGTAGTTCCATATCAGCATCTTCACCTTCTTCTCCTGTAGGCTCAGGTGCATCCCTGCAAAAAAATTACACATAGTAAAGTTTACTAATTATATCTCAATAAATTAATACGAGCAACGTATGTACATACCTCATAAAGTCTACAAACACAGGATCGGATTCCATCATTTTTTTGTATTCGGGTCCTAACAACTCCTCAGAAATACTGTATAAAGCTCCAAAAAACCAGTCTTTGTCTGATTGATGAGTAAATCGATCAGAAAATACTCTTGAACATTCATGTTTCCATAAAAGCATCAAACATTTTTCTGACTCAATAACAGTTGGTAGTGTGCCCACCATACCTTGCCACACTCTGGATAAATCTCTCAAAGAGAACACATAGTGAAATTTAGCAGGAGTTGGTAATAAATTTTTTCGAGTCCTAGCCCATAATTCTCTTGTTAAAGGTATTATTTTTTTAATTAATGTTCTAACTTCAACAGCGAAACCTCTCTTAGCGTTGTAGTGACCTTCACCTATAACTTTGAAAATTTTATCGATAGAGTCGTTATTTGGCAAAGGACAGTTAAATATTGAAAATTGGCGTTTTAATCTGGCTGGAATATCATTTCTGCCACCACCTGAAACAGTAAATAAATTCTTAATAAATAAAGTTTGGTAGACTCGGGCGTTTTACAAAATTAAAAATAAAACAACCTGGCTGTCCCATGGCTCCCAAAAATTGAATATCAACGATAGTAGTAAAATCACCCGGTTTCTCTAAACTATAAAATCCACCCATGCTCATCGTTTGCCTGACTATTTCATTCGTGATTTGATCTCCCCATTCATTAATTTGGGGCAAGTTAATGTCGTCAATAAAAACTAGCATTTTTTTTCCTCCCGGTGGGCCAAATGTCATTCCACTACGTTTTTCTACATAGCTTTCAATTGTTTTTTGAAATTGATATGGACTTGTAGCCGACGAAAAATTAAAAGATCTTCCCATAACCAATTCTGGATTAGCGTTTTTCATATATGCTTTCATCATAACTGTTTTAGCAGATCCTTGTTCTCCCAAAAGCAATACTGCTTTTCCTTGTTTGGCTATACAATGGATAAGATAGTTTATCCGAACATTGTCAACAATTGGTATAAGAATGTTCGAGTAATCTGGAGTTGCTGAATCAGGGTATATATAATTTGTCATCAAATCGTCCCATAATACCCACTTGCCAGGATGTTTAACATAAAAGTCGAAAAGTATGCTTGACTTGTTGTTTGGATGTTTTGGTAAATCTAAAATGTCTTTGAATGTAGTTTTGATGAACTTATCAAATCGAAATCTGTCATCCGTTTCTAAAAGAGATCCAAATCCCCACACCAATGTAAAAACATAAATTTTATGTAGATGATCATGAGTAAATAATTCTATTTCTTCGACATGTTCTTTTTCATCCTCATCATCGATGTCGCCATTGACAGATTTACTAGCAGAAGGTTCTTGAACTTCTATAATTTGCGGTGGCACCAATCCTTCCAATAAATTAAGCATTTGGGCAATAATGTTACTTTGTAAAACGCGCATACTAAAGGTTAAATTTTGAGTGCACCAAGTATAAGTATTTAGAAATGTTTCTTGGAATAATGTACTAAATACTTCAAATTCTCTTTCTGATCTAGTTTTAAGCCAGGCATTCAAAACTGAAATCAACAAAATAAAATTTACATATTGTGCAAGGTACAAGGTAACAATTTTAATTTTTAATTGAATATTTCATCACTGAAAGGCTTACCGGGTTGCCAATCTAACCCTGAAGAGCTCATATATACCATTCCGTTTCGTGAAACAGTTGCAGGTGATGCATTATCAATGTTTTCTGGTTCAAAAATTATCTTTGAAGTTGGCGACATAGTCAGACGATCACCGTTGGCCAACGTCAAAGTTTTATTATCATCCAGTACTGAATTTAAATTTTCTATCCAGATACTGTCAACCGGCCCATCTAACACAAGCCATATATGCTCTCCAGTTTTGATCTTTAGTGTTTTCCTCCACAAAGCGGAGAAAATTCCGTCAGTCCAATCATTAGTTGCAACATCTAGCCGACCAAACATTTGTGCTGCCGTTATTGCTTTTGGGTTCATACGCATCTCCCTAAACAAAAGAAAAATTAGTCCAAATAGTGTGAAAGTGTGAATTTCCCTGTGCGTTCTAATAATATTTTTATTACCTATGTGGATCTTCAATATCTGAGAGAGCGTCCATTAAAGTATGTATGCAGGTTGTTTTTCCAGCGCCTGGAGGCCCTAGTGTCATTATTCCATGGCGAACGCGTTGCGTTTCATACAACTGAATAATAGTAAAAATAGCATTTTTTATTGCAGTTTTGCTGATAATACTTATTACCATAATCAAATACATTGGTACAAATTACCTGTATTATCTTCAAAACCCAGGGCGGATGATAAATCAGTCCATTTTGTTCAACTTGTTTTCTAATTGCATCTTCCAGATCAGAATACATTGTTTTCTCTAAAGCTTGATTCGGAAACAAATCTGCCACTAATGATATAAAAAGAGGTTCATCTTCATCAATCAGTTTCGATAAGTTCATATCCCTCAACACTCTCATTACAATGGTACTTTCGTTATCTTTTGTGTTTACTCGTTTTACGGCTCCAAGAGTACGCAGCACGGAAAGAATGTTCCGTAAACCAAAATCGTAATGGACCTAAAATCAATACTTACTTTTTTCAACGTTCCAACATAAAATTTACAAAAGTCTTCTTCTAGGAATTATTAGATCTTTACCTGTTTTGTTAGTTGTTCCTCACATAGTTTGTATAATGTGTAAAATTTACGTGCTAAAGTAATATTTTCGAGGAAACCACAAGAAGCCAGTTTGACTCGTATTATAATTTGACGATCTGGCACCATCATGGCCACTGTACGAAATTGTATTTTTAAGTTTTCGGGTAGTTCTTTACGGCCTGCATAACCTGGATTCTATAAAATTTTATTGTTAATTAGACATTGATTATGTGCTATGTACTCGTGGAAACTTTATTGACCTATAGCGTTATTTATGTTTAAAATATTTCACTGTATGTATTTTAATAGGCTGTTTAGTTTCCAAAATGTTTAACATTTAAATCAATTTAAAACTTTTACCATCGTAATAAATATTCCAAACTCAGGACACATCTCTGACATATCTCCATCAGTGAAGAGAAACGTTTTCTTTTTCTCTTTCTTAGCAGAGAGAACAACAGCCACCTGTTGTGCTGCTACAGAAAGAACGGGTAACTCGATGCGATTAAATTCGTCGAAACAGCCCCACGAGCCAGATTGAGCTAGTCCTTTATAAATACGCCCAAGACCTCTGTAAAAACATTAAAAACATTAATAACTATACTATGGATTTAATCGTTGGCTGAAAAATAATCAGTTCGGAAATATAAACAAAAAATACCTGTAGTCCATTTGATCAGAGCAATTGAAGACGACCACGTATTTAGCGAGAGTTTTGCCCATATCTTTTACAGTCTCTGTCTTTCCAGTACCAGCAGGTCCGCAGGGGGCACCTCCCATACTCATTGCTAACGCTTGTGCCAAGGTAATATAGCATCTGTTAAACAACAATATTGTATTATATAATAAATATTGATAAAAAAAAATAACAGCGTCATTGCCTTACGATGCTTTCATTATTCTGAGGTTAAAGTGCTGCTTACATTTTATTGCTGCTGAGCTGCCCTCACATTCTTATGAGTGACAGAGAGACAGCGACGGATTTTGCGTCAAAATCACAAAAACAATTTAATAAGCTACAATTTTGGTGGGAATATCGAAATAAAATAAGTGGCTTACTGAATTTAGTATAAACATATTGTCGTTATAATAAGGAAAATTTTATTTTAATAGGCGCAAAGTTATTTCGAGGGAACACCGTAGGGGGCTCCCTAATTCCTTACCTGTCTGTCAAAGGAGTGATAACAAGCCTTTCAGTACATCCTAAATATTCGTTTTGATAAGCGAATATAACATCTGTAACTGATATCCAAGTCTTGTCTGCATCTTCTTTAAAATAAAATCGGCATTGTTTTAACCATTCAAAATCATTAGCGGAACGCACGTTCAAACGACACTGCAAAAAAAATCAACACGATTAGCAATAAAATAAAGCTGTAAGATTTTCTCATTTAAGTAGGTTCTATCGAAATTAATACAAGATAATGAATTTCACTTACCAACATATCAAAAATATCTCTTTGATGTACATGTATAGTGATAAGGGTTTCGAATTTAGTGCGTTCAATTTTTAATAAATCCCGCGTTGTTTGATCTATAAGTGTATTTAATAGTTCTAAAAATTTATTATTTGTCTCCATCATTATTTTCTTGTCCTGTCGCGCTTGCATTAAAGCCAGCTCCGCGTCTCTAGTCCAGATAATTTGAATCCCAAGTAATCCAACCTGAAAAATAACGTACGTACGTAAATACGTAATAGAGGCAGTAATTAGGAAAAATACTTTTGTATATTGAAAATGTTTGTTCATTACCTGTGCTGGCATTTTATCGAGGAACAAATGAAGATTGAATGTTGGGTCATTGAGAATTGATACAGCGTTACGGATAATCGAGTGTAAACTGCTTTGAGCAGATTGTAATAAAGAAGTTAGCCACGTTTCGACAGACCCTTCTGCGCGGACTGGACGTTCCAGTTTGATTTCTTCCCCTTCAGACGATACAATGGCTATCATTTTATTATATTCTGTTACAGGAAAAAGGTAAGTTTAAAAAAAACATTCTGCGTCTGCAAATTAATTATTATTGTTCATGCCCATTACTCAATTACTTATGCTTACCTATGTCGTGAAACTTAACATATCTTATGTTATCAAAAATCGACAGTAAATGGTTTTGTATAGTGTGAGAATCTGAAGCTTGGCCAAGAATTTCGAGTAAAGCTGGATCTGATACGAAAAAAAATCTTGGAAACATGGTGCGTTTCTTTTCAAGATAACCACTTAAGCTTTTCTGACAGAGCTCCAACTGTTCTTGAAGATGTGGCAACAACTGTCTCAAAAGATCATCACCAACACAACAAGATACAACACCGGGGGTTTCGTGTGCTCTTTGCATTATTTTTTGCCAGGACTTGTCGATTTTAGAAAACCTTTTCGCCTCTTTCGGAAGCTGTTTCGCGATGTCACCTCCAACAAATACTGCCTCTAGATACACCCACATATTCTGAACAAGAAGCCAGCGTTCTAAAATTTCGTTTGTGCTTTGAAGATCATATAACCACTGCTGTATTTGTTTTCTGAACGGAGCATTGTAACTGTAGAGTGAAAAGGTAATTTGAATCAAAACGGTTTGTTCGTTACTTCACCAAGATTAAAAAATGTTTATATAGCTCTTGTTGTAATGTTTATATGGCTTTAAATGTATCTGAAAAGTTTTACCGATTAGACAATAGTGAGCCTAGTATCATAAGACTGTCCTCAAGTTGTCCTATCGTCTCCGCTGTCGTATCACCTCTGAGAAGTAATTCTCCTCGGTTGTTAAATGTTTGAAACGTTAATTCGTGAACCGACCATTCATTTGTGACTTGCCGAAGCTTTGCTTCTATATCTTTTTCTTTCATTGCTGATATGCAAATGTCCTAAAATAAAGGTGAGTATTATTGAGATCCGTTCGGATTCAAGACAGTCAGGAACAGTGAACTGCCAACCAAACGCTTATGAAGTTATGTAATCAATGTCACTGAAAAAAAATAATTACATGTTATCTTCCATCCTATCCATCTTCAAGTTCTTTACCATACCTTAATCAGTTTTGAACATCTACAGTACACAATGCTGATGGTATTATTTAACCAGAATCCTGCAGAAAACTAAGGGCACAAAGATCACAAACCAAGTAAACATAGTCATTTCTTTATTTAAAATAATGGTTATCCTGAATAGTATGATACTACTAAAAAAAATCAATTAAAGCTAGTTACCTCGATATCTTCTTTGTGTTGCAGTAATGGCGCTTCTAATATATTTTTCAGGCAGAAATCTTCATTGTCTAGTTCGAAAATATATTTAGTCACTTCCATTATGCGTTGCCAGTGGCGCGGTTTCATAGCTCGATTTGCCATTAATTCAAGAAGTGGACACATATCGTTGAAATCGTCAATTGTTTTCTTTAAAGCGTAAAAAGCTGGCCATTCTTTTAATCTGAAAGCGGAAATAAAATTAAAATTTATTTACTTTTACTCCACAATGATAATAAATGAGAGGTTAAGATAAATGTATGAATATTCATTACCCTTTAGGTAATTTTCTGCATCGATTTTGGAACTCCATCAGTTCATTGTTGATCTCTTCAATGTTAACTTCTCCCCACGGAATATCGTAATAGCTACTGACTCTATCAATAACATCATTGTATAATTTATAGAGTTTTTGCAAGAGATTCAATTCCTTCCTTATTTGCGCAAGCTCTGGATACTCCGTGTGTGGTAAACCAAATAATTCTTCGCCATTCTGGTATGTCTGTAGTTTGCGCCACATTCCATCAAAGCGATTCTAGAAGATATGTGAAGAAATATGTATATAAAAGTAAATTTTATCTATGTTATTTCATATGCATTATGTGCCTTATGAAATTAGTTGTGCTCGTATAAGATATATATTTGTTACCACATAATTACAGACGTCTTACCTGAAATAGTATTAAACGATCAGAAGCTTCTCTTGGGCTTAACCCTGGTTGCATAGGTCCTGCGTATCTATACTCATGACAATATTCAGCATTGTCTTCTCGGAATCTGTCCAAGTTGTTTTGCAGATCATCTTCAAACTGTGGTTGCATTGTAAGTAATTGAACATGAGATGAGAGTGCAGAGGCTTGTAGCTGTTGCCAGCTATATCTAAGGTTGTCAACTTGTTCCATATCTTCTTTACTAACTGGGAGCTCGTATCTCGTTATTACATTAAATGCTTCCTAAAATTTATCAAGTTTCAATAAAATTCTTAATAGTGATCCGATTTATTTAAAATATTCTACATTAGATTATGTTACTTACTTCAACTGGATCGATTTTTAATTCCATATCAACTTCTTGCTCTCTTATTTTCTTCAATGTTTCCATTACAGTTCTAACATCATCTAAATCACGTATAGGTCTTTCCAATTTACGTTCTAAGTCGTTCATTATAGCATACACGTAATCCATCTCTCGTTTATATTTCTTACGCATTGCTTGGCCTATTTTAAAAGTTCCATCTAAAAGCATTTTTAAATAAAATACAAAATCATAAAGTTCTACCTCATATGATAACATTTACAGTAATCTTACTTTTGAGTTCTGTGTTGAGTCCCAATTTTAGTTTTTCTGTTGAAACTGCGAGACAGTTGCCAATGATTAATATATCAGGTTCAGTTGCCAGCTTGGCCTCTAATTCACTATGTCTCTTTAAGGCGAGCTCAAAATCATTGAGATTCCAAGCTAGCAGTTGCCGTAATGTCTTTTCACATTTCCATAAATAGTGGTATGGACGCCAACGTTTGACAAGTGTATTTAAATCCTGTAATAATACGGCCATGAAAACATTTTCTTACGAACTTAAAAAGTTAATCACAATAAAAATATTTAAAAATCATTACCGATTTAACGTGAGATGTACACATAGATAATAATGTAAGGGTTTTTATAATCTCTTTATTTTCCATTATATGATTGTAGAAATTTTTCTGTTGAAATGGGAAGATGGGCTTCTCTTCTGACTCTAATCTATAGTATTTCTTTTTTCTCATTCTTGTTGCTTCAACCACTTTCATCGACTTCTGTGCCACATTCATTGGCGTAGCCGTCGACGTTGTTTGCACCTGCCCGTCAATCTTCGTCATCACATCAAAGAGCTGATTCGGTTGGTGACCAGCCAAAGTCTTCCAACCCACCTAGAGGAAGGAAGCGTGCACACGGGAGCAAAGCCAGCAAATTAATATAAATACATACTCAAAAGAAACAGGAAAAGGAAAATATGGGTAATATAATATTTACAAATGACAAAGTAAATCAATAGCGACATCGAGTGCGGCGAAAACGAAATTAAACAGCGTTTAGAATAGCGCCAACGACGTGTATGCAGACAAAAACACCATCAAATTTCACAAGTGGTTGGTGCAAATAAATAGACAATACACAACAATAAACAACACATTTTGGAAGAGAAGGGGGAAATAGATGTTTTTCATTTATTAATGTAGATATTTTATGTACAACGCGAAAATAAATTAATTTCTGTTCCTACATTATTCGTACCATAATATTTCAAAAGCTAAATATGTACAAAAGTAGGTATTATTCGATAGGAATGCTACTCGTAGCTATAAATGATAGTGATTTTCAAATGTACACGAACCTGCGTCGAATCTATGCGTTGATCTGAAGGCTAAAATTAATTTAGTGGTCATTACTGTAGGTATATTTTAATTTCTGTTATACTAGTAGCTTAGAGTATAATCGTTATTCAACTTTAAATTAACTAGACAACGTATTGTTAATATTAGGCAAATAATAGACGAGTAATAGTTGTTTCAAAGTTACCACTCTCACAATCAGGTAAGATACAAGTGGGTACTCGTTGTACCTGATTGTGTACATTGATTACAAAGTGCTAATTAGCTTGAAATAACTTATGTATTAGAGTACAAAGTTTATTATTTAATGAAATTATAAACTTAGTATAACTAACTTCCAATTTTTTATTCGCCTTAGCTTCTCTTTATACCTTAGGAGGTTTTCCTCCGGTCCATTGGGCAACACCTTTAGATAATCCTGATATATGTTTTCCGGCAGAAATGAGAACTTCTTGAATTTCTTCCAGGGTTGGGTTAACTGACACATTTGGTATCAACAATGTAGCTTGCAGCAGAAATATAGGGCGTTTCGAATGATTCGCTGAAACAACCGAATACAATTTTACATAGAATAGGATTCCATACCATGGATGTATGGAGTCCCGTATGAAGCCGATTCAAATCCAATCTTTATTTTTTATAGACTACGGTCTCCACATTAACACATTTTTTTTTTACTAAAGCATTAGCCTTGTTTTAGCCAAAAGTTTTGCAATTCATCTGGTCTCGGACATTTCTATAAACACAAGTTGTGATAGAAACGGATGTGACGTGAGTTGTATTTGGCAGCAGAACAGGAGGAAGAAAAATGGTAACCTACTCCGAAGTCCGAAACATGCTCACATATTCGTCGTCGCCGTTTCAGCTGATGGACGTACGCAGCTAGACATGCTCCTGAAATGATCGAAAACAACTTGGGCAGGCCGCGGGCATTACTTTCAAAATCGTAATAAAATAATAGAAGTAATTTTGTTCAATTCGCTGGTATGAATAAAACGAAATAAATTATATCACTGGTCTTTATTAATTGTAATAAACTTTTCACAACAAATATGCTGAGCTAAACATCCATTGTTCTGCAGGTATTATATCGCGCAGCAGTACAATTCTTATTATTAATACTAATTTTTATTATAAATTATGTTAGCTAAACATCTACCTACATAAAATATTTTTACACAAATAACAGTTACGAGATTAAGTATACCTAATATTTCATATAAATCAGAAATGTTGGCACGTGTAAATACATCTTTGGAATTATTATTGAAGTTTCCCAAACATTTAATACTTATAGCTAGCTAGAAATATAATTTGTATAATAAATGTATAAAAAAAATACCTGGCTTTGTAAAAATGTAAATAAAGGTTTTTACGCACGTCATGACTCTGCAGTGCAAAATATTAGATATAGGTATTTTGAAGTGAAAAAAATATTTAAGAATTCGCAATTAGGAAAAGTACATAAATATGGCATGTGTACTGTGATTATATTTTTTTTTTATATATCTCACATATAAACATATTAATACAAACACTATAACAATACAAACATAATAATATAGACAGTTAGTAGTACACAACAAGTATACAAGTCGATATAATCTGGAATGCCAAGTACTTCATGAACCATTTTCCTAGTTTTCTATGGATTATAACTTTTTTATGTCATATGTTCACATCAAAATTGCTTTACTTATTTCTTCTTTTGCTGCATTATATGTAATGCACAAAATATTTTCATTGATGTAGCTAGAGATGCTTCAATGTTGTTCAGTACAAATCGTTGGTTTTTAGTTCTTAGTTCTTTACGTAATTCTTTAACCGTGTATCTTAACAGTTCAATTTCTCTAGTTCTTTTTTCTAGCGTTTTCAAACGAGACTCAGCGCTTGTTTGGGAATCCAGCACATCTGCTTTGTCTTGGCAATTAGTAACTGACAGTGTAGCTTCTTTAAGTTTGTTTTTGATAGACATTAGCCCACGCGATAAACGTCTTATTTCCGATACCAATTTGACGAATTCTGGATTCTGTTCATATGTATCGCTGCTGGGCTGTGGCGGTTCTGTAACATTTTTCCCACTCTGGGATGCCGAACATTCAGTGCATAGCCACTCTTGTATGCAGCAAGGTGACAGCGTATTTGTATTTGTACAATCACCACAGAAACACCTTGTACATTGTGAACATGTGCATGTTATTTCATTTCCGCCATTAACGCATTTTGAGCATACGCAGCATTTTATATTTTTCTCACTGGCATCCATATTTCTAAGCAGTTAGCCGGTTTTAATTACTGGTAATATATGGATTGAAAGTAGTATTCTTACTCAATACACACTATTACAATTTCGACGTTTTAATGTTGGAATTATTAACAAGAGGACACTAAGCATAATTATGCTCGGGATTTTATTGATCACCTTAATTGAATACAGTGTCAACTGATGCTTCTCGAAGGAAGGACTGGTCTGATCTGCTCAGTACCTCCAAAAGATGAATCAATAGAGAAAAAAGGATGGATGTTGTATTGGTGTTTCATGCAAACTCTAATGTGTTAAAGGTATCCTGTTTGTTTCTGCACGCCTAGTAGCAAATTTCGCGAATATTTTCTTATTATCTATATACACCATTTTATATATTTTTTTAATAATTTAAATTAATAATTTTAATATATATTTAATAATTAAAAGTATTCAGTCCACAATTTTTTCAGCAAACCCATTTTTAATTTGTTTTCTAATAGACTAAATTAATTAAAAAATAGGTCTCATTCTATTATCAACTCGGTGAACGTCGACTTAATTTCGGATGTTCTACTATAAGTTTTTTACAAGCAAAATTATTTTCCTCGAATTTATTTAAAATTCTAGGGGAGTACCTATTTTACGGCATAAACAGTCATATAAGCGATTTTTAGTGACCTGTCGGTTAAAAACTATAAAGTAAAATACTTTCACATGTATTTTGGGTCTTTGATCTAAATTCGCTCAAAACCTAGAGGAAGTAATTTTCTCGATAGAGAGTTCTCCCAAGAGTTGCTCTAAAATCTCCATTTTTTAAATTTTTATCGAAAAGTAAAATGGACGTATGAGTGTTTTTTTTTTCTAAAAAAATTTAAAAGTTTTTTAAAACGTTACGTTTTTAAAGATTTTTTTATAACTGGCTTAGTTTTTCAGTAGTTTGGTAAAAACGTCGTTTTTCTCTGATATTTTCGAACCCATCAACGTATTGGTAAGGAGCTAGGAGGACAAAACTAATAAAAACCGTCTTGGCTCAAAACTAGATACATTAAAAAAAATTACAAATGCCTATCATGGTAAATATAATAATTATAATAAACTGCCACGATGACGTGTCACACTTTATTTAGACAATAAACTAACTATATTTAAGCAATAATAATTAATTATAATTTGAATTAGGTTTATGTTACTAGGAATAATTGTATTAAATTATAATATTGATCTACCCTAACAGGGTCTTATGGTATGGGACATCGTATCTAAGCATGTACACATGATTGCAATAAATAAATTAAAATAAAATAAAATATATTTAGGTACAGGCCGCTCGAGCTGACCGAATTTTTGTAACGTCCGCACGAACGTGGGTATTCGATAATACGTAGGTATTAGAGTAATGTTAGGGCTCATTGTTGAACAGACTGAAATTCACAATTTATCTTTAATTAGCGCATCCTGATATCACATAGTTTTGGTAACAAAACGTGGACTATAAACTTCAAGTCATTAATCTAGTAAAAGACAATTTTGGAAGATAAGAGAAATACCTAGTCCGAAAAGAACCTAGTTTGCATAAGGAGAACTAGAAGCTCAAAATATCAGCGCCTCGGTTTGATTAGTTTTTTAAAACATGATACAGACTCACTAAATTACTGCGGCCCGAATTTTCTATTCTTAAAGCTTATCCGGCAAACGTTGTTTTGCCATATAAATTATTCGTTATCTAGGGGTATGAAAAATAAATTATGACCTATTCCCAGACCTACCGAATATATACAAAAATATTATGAAAATCAGTCAAGTCTTTTCGGAGGAATTACCAATACATATCTACTTTTGACACGAAAATTTTATATTTATAATAAGATTTTATTGAAACGACGTGTTTCTGACGTGTTTCTTATACCAAAAATTGGTTGCGGATATTAAGTGCGGCAATTGCGACCCGCACTTACACCAAGGCAGCAGATAATAGAAGATGTGTCATCAGAAATATCCTACTGCTCTCTCCTTTCCTCCTTGTGTTTAGTTATGGGATGCGCAATGCGCATGCTTAATTTGAAATTTAGCGCACTAAATTGATCCCCTTTTTAGGCAGAACATTGGTAACAATCTTCATCCTTGTCTCTCATGTAAGATTTTAAGGGAAGAAGAAATATATGATATCTTTGGTGAGGTGTAGGTACGCGATGTATGTAGGTACTGGTTTAGATGTAGTAATCAATATACCTTACGCATGCGAAAAATGAACCTCACAGAATGACTTGCGCACCGTGTATTTCATTCACACCCACAGCTACGATGTAGTGAATAGCATTTGCTACACACAGACTTATAAATAAAGGCAGACAGACAGCGCGCCGAATAACCAAGTGGAGCCAAGTTCAGCGCTACTAAATGCATAGAGTAATACGTTTTCGTGCTCAGTACGCAACCAGGTCTTATACGTCCTCCGTAAAGTCGCTGGGTAGATTTTGTACTTATAAAGCCGTACTGTGTCTTCACGGACTGCAAAAACAATAAACAAAAACAAAAAAGTTACGATTGAATATATTATTTTCACAGAAATTTAGTCACATAATTTTCACCGAAAATATCTTGAAAACAAAACTTGGAACACAAAACCTAAACATATTTTGCCACATTTAACTAGTGTTGCAAGGATGTGTCTAGTTTATTCTTCCCCAATTTTATATTCTTTTTATTTTTGTAGATATTTTTTTAATTTTTATTTTTACGTGCAAATTATGCGAGAATCGTTTTTTTTTTAAAAATTGGTCAACATTAGGATTAGTTATTGTGTACTTGAACCCAGGCTTTTTAATCGAGAAGTATATTGATAATCAGAAGTTATTACGTAATTCTCGAGGTCAAGCATACCTAATTTCGTCGAAATGTTTTCAGTAGGTAAGTAGTTTTGCAGAGAGGTCTCAGGTCTTAGGTAAGAATTTTCTTCAAGAATCACAATGCAGGTAAAAGCTGATTTCTTATTCATAAATACATACCTATTCTGAATTATATTGCAATTTTGATACGGAGCCCTAATTACAAAAAGTACCATAAACATTAAGATTTTGTTTATTGGTGTTTCATTATCTGATACTAGTAAGTAGCAAAACTGTGCGCCTACAAACAAGCGTTTTGCTACAGTGTTATCCATGTGTACGTGTCACACACACATGAATAACCATCGCAGTTACTCGATTGTTCGGCGCGCTGTGTCTGTAAAGTCTGTGTTGTTACAGCTCTTAAGCAACTCTTAAGCATCCTGAAACCCTAGTACAGATCGCCACCATCCGCAGGCAAATTGCGATATTTTATTTTTGCTTTAAAATAAATTATACCATTTATTAAAATATAATGGCGGTCTCATCATTAAAACTGATTTTAACTTTTTTACGGTACTGGTGTAGATGTAGTAATCAATATACCTTACGCATGCGAAAAATGAACCTCTCTGAATGACTTGCGCAACTTGCGTTTCATTCACACCCATTGAGATGCAATGAATAGCACTTGTCACAGCTCTTAAGCATCCTGAAACCCTAGTACATATGCGGCTGTTATGGTCGATCGCCACCATCCACAGGCAAATGCGATATTTTATTTTTGCCTCCAAATAGAATTTAAATGAGATGGTCTCATCATTGAAACTGATTTTAAATTAAATGACTATTTTTTTATTAAAAAAATATTATTTACGTGTGAAAAAATTAAAAACTCGACTCGCGCACCGAGAGAACGTTAAAAGAATCACTTTTGTTCACGAATTTATGAGTATTGTAATTAACACGTAGGTAATTTGTTTTTGGGGGCTTTATTGTTATTATCAAAAAAAGTAAACCAGTAATAATGTGAGTGATAATATAAGTGAGTTGACTTTATTTTTCATGTAAAATATACGTTAATATTGACCGCAATTATTTCAGATTTTTTCAACGATAAACTTCAGAGATAAGTTGGGAATGGTATTTTTTTGACGGTTTACCCACAAGAAATGAAAAACTAACAAGTGCAATAGTACATTTCAATATAAGTGCGGAAAGTTTGTCATTTCTTTACGAGTCCCAGTTTGTTGACCCAAGCCGAAGGCGAGGGTCAACTATAAGGACGAGTAAAAATGACAATTCCGCACGTGCATTGAACGACGTTTTTTAATACATTTGCGAAAAAAAAATATTGGTTTTACCTGTTTGCTTGCTGCGTGTTTGCATGCCGTGTTCGTGTTCATGCGCTCCTGGTACGCCCGCTCCGTTGCCGCGTAGGAGGAAAACACAAAAGCACTAGTGCGGAAAAGAATAACTTTGCGCACGCTAAACATACATGGAAATGTCAACTTTTTGAGCAAATGTATTAAAAAAATCGGTTGTCTGTAAAGTCGGTTTATTGACGATAGTTGAACGTGACAACGTCTTCTTCGTCGCTCGTTCCGCGCTCGCGAGGTAACGCCGGTAACGCCGCATGAGCGAGGTAACGCCGGTAACGCCGTATGAGTCATGTTTTTCACGTGACAACGCCTTATAAATCGATAGAGCCGGTTGCACGCACGAAAAAAAAATTGGTTGTCTGTAAAGTCGGTTTACTGACGATAGTTGAACGTGACAACGTCTTCTTTGTCGCTCGTTCCGCGCTCGCGAGGTAACGCCGCATTAGCGAGGTAACGCCGGTAACGCCGGATGAGTCATGTTTTTTTGACGTGACAACGTCTTATAAATCGATAGAGCCGGTTGCACGCACGAAAAAACATGACTCATCCGGCGTTACCTCGCTCATGCGGCGTTACCGGCGTTACCTCGCGAGCGCGGAACGAGTGACAAAGAAGACGTTGTCACGTTCAACTATCGTCAGTAAACCGCCTTTACAGGCAACCAATTTTTTGTGCGTGCAGCCGGCTCTATCGATTTATAAGACGTTGTCACGTCAAAAACATGACTCATCCGGCGTTACCGGCGTTACCTCGCTCATGCGGCGTTACCTCGCGAGCGCGGAACGAGCGACAAATAAGACGTTGTCACGTTCAACTATCGTCAGTAAACCGACTTTACAGGCAACCAATTTTTTCGTGCGTGCAACCGGCTCTATCGAATTATAAGACGTTCTCACGTCAAAATCTGTTTTAGAATAAACAAGTAACGCCCTTTTTTATGGTACCCCACTCAATATTGTTATTTCATTTTGAAATTTCAACGCCCCGGTTTTCCCCTCTTTTTAAATAGAAATAAAGACGATTTTCAAATTTTTATGATTGAAACGACTTTGAGTCACGACTTCCTAAAACTATTCCTTTCAACTCGATAGCTTTAATAGTTACTGAAATAATCGAGTGTGACAGATGGATGGACAGACGTACGGACGGACAGACGGACGGACGGAGAAAGTCTGACCATAAGGGTTCCATTTTTACCATTTTGGTATGAAACCCAAAAAATTGATATCTTTGGTGTAGGTGTGTACGGGTGTATGCGATGCAATGAATAGTATTTGTTACCAGCTCTTAAGCATCCTGAAACCCTAGTACACATGCGGCTGTTATGGTCGATCGCCACCATCCGCAGGCAAATGCGATATTTTATTTTTGCCTCCAAATAGAATTTAAATGAGATGGTCTCATCATTGAAACTGATTTTAAATTAAATGACTATTTTTTTATTAAAAAAATATTAATTACGTGTGAAAAAATTAAAGACTTGACTCGCGCACCGAGAGAACGTTAAAAGAATCACTTTTGTTCACGAATTTACGAGTATTGTAATTAACACGTAGGTAATTTGTTTTTGGGGGCTTTGCTGTTATTATATCAAAAAAAGTATACCAGTAAGTGAGTTGACTTTATTTTTCCTGTAAAATATACGTTAATTCCTATTGACCGCAATTATTTCAGATTTCTTCAACGATAAACTTCAGAGATAAGGGGGAATGGTATTTTTTTGACGGTTTACCCACAAGAAATCAAAAACTAACAAGTACAAAAATAAATAAAAATCTGTTTTAGAATAAACAAGTAACGCCCTTTTTTATGGTACCCCACTCAATATTGTTATTTCATTTTGAAATTTCAACGCCCCGGTTTACCCCTCATTTTAAATAGAAATAAAGACGATTTTCAAATTTTTATGATTGAAACGACTTTGAGTCACGATTTCCTAAAACTATTCCAAATTTCAACTCGATAGCTTTAATAGTTACTGAAATAATCGAGTGTGACAGATGGATGGACAGACGTACGGACGGACAGACGGACGGACGGAGAAAGTCTGACCATAAGGGTTCCATTTTTACCATTTTGGTACCTATGAAACCCAAAAAATTGATATCTTTGGTGTAGGTGTGTACGGGTGTATGCCATGCAATGAATAGTATTTGTTACCAGCTCTTAAGCATCCTGAAACCCTAGTACACATGCGGCTGTTATGGTCGATCGCCACCATCCGCAGGCAAATGCGATATTTTATTTTTGCCTCCAAATAGAATTTAAATGAGATGGTCTCATCATTGAAACTGATTTTAAATTAAATGACTATTTTTTTATTAAAAAAATATTAATTACGTGTGAAAAAATTAAAGACTTGACTCGCGCACCGAGAGAACGTTAAAAGAATCACTTTTGTTCACGAATTTACGAGTATTGTAATTAACACGTAGGTAATTTGTTTTTGGGGGCTTTGCTGTTATTATATCAAAAAAAGTATACCAGTAAGTGAGTTGACTTTATTTTTCCTGTAAAATATACGTTAATTCCTATTGACCGCAATTATTTCAGATTTCTTCAACGATAAACTTCAGAGATAAGGGGGAATGGTATTTTTTTGACGGTTTACCCACAAGAAATCAAAAACTAACAAGTACAAAAATAAAAAAAAATCTGTTTTAGAATAAACAAGTAACGCCCTTTTTTATGGTTCCCCACTCAATATTGTTATTTCATTTTGAAATTTCAACGCCCCGGTTTACCCCTCATTTTAAATAGAAATAAAGACGATTTTCAAATTTTTATGATTGAAACGACTTTGAGTCACGATTTCCTAAAACTATTCCAAATTTCAACTCGATAGCTTTATTAGTTACTGAAATAATCGAGTGTGACAGATGGATGGACAGACGTACGGACGGACAGACGGACGGACGGAGAAAGTCTGACCATAAGGGTTCCATTTTTACCATTTTGGTACCTATGAAACCCAAAAAATTGATATCTTTGGTGTAGGTGTGTACGGGTGTATGCGATGCAATGAATAGTATTTGTTACCAGCTCTTAAGCATCCTGAAACCCTAGTACACATGCGGCTGTTATGGTCGATCGCCACCATCCGCAGGCAAATGCGATATTTTATTTTTGCCTCAAAATAAATTATAAATGGGATGGTCTCATCATTAAAACTGATTTTAATTTAATGTCAATTTTTTTTATTATAAAAATATTATTTAAATGTGAAATATTTAAAAAGAAATAAATTACAACAACCAAAAAGTAGACAACCCCGGGAAAACATCCGGTTCATTCGCACTTTCAGGTAAAAATTGCTTATTTTCGAAATCCAATATTACAGAGCTGTGCTTACATTTAAATTATAGAAAACATAGAAATTATTTGTTCAGTTTAATAATAAATAAATATATACGGGACATTTTACACATTGCAATCTAACCCCAAAGTAAGCGATAGCTTGTGTTATGGGTGCTAGATGACTGATAAATATACATACATACTAATATACATAAATATAATATATTGAAAAACACCCAGACACTGGAAAACATTCATGCTCATCACACAAACATTTACCAGTAGTGGGAATCGAACCCACGACCTCCGGCGCAGACGGCAGGTTCGCTACCACTACGTCATTCGGTCGTCAAAGTTTGTTCAGTTAACAATGAAACCTATAATTTATAGGGGGTTATATAAATAAAAAATACTAAATCGCTCTCGGCCTGTAGTTGTTTACATAATTATAAACTAACAACTTTTGTTCTACGACTTTTCAAAATTCGGTATTAATTTATTTCATACAAGAAAATTGATAAATCATGATAATTCTGTAAAGTGACATTACACTGAAACCAAATACAAAGGATTAGTGAAACCGGTTTGCGTGGCCCGCCGCGGCCTTTGCCACTTGCTGTGATATTACAGAGTAGAGAGTATATCTCTGTTGAACATTGTATATTTGATATTTCTCAAAATATCGAGTTAAAAAAATTGCAGAACAAAAGTTGTCAGTTTTAATATAAACAACTAGAGGCTGAGAGTGATTTGGTATTTCTTATATAGCCCTGTTTAAGTTGTAAGTTAATTTACAGCTCTTAAGCATCCTAAAACCCTAGTACATATGCGGCTATTATTGTCGATCGCCACCATCCGCAGGCAAATGCGATATTTTTTTTTGCCTCAAAACAAATTATAAATGGAATGGCCTGCCTCATCATTAAAACTGATTCATTAAAATGACTATTTTTTATTAAAAAAATATTATTTACGTGTGAAAAATTTAAAAAAAAAAGTTGTCAGTTTTTATAAACAAGTAGAGGCTGAGAGCGATTTGGTATTTCTTATATAACCCTGTATAAGTTGTAAGTTAATTTACAGCTCTTAAGCATCCTAAAACCCTAGTACAAATGCGGCTATTATTGTCGATCGCCACCATCCGCAGGCAAATGCGATATTTTTTTTTGCCGCCTCAAAACAAATTATAAATGGAATGCCTGCCTCATCATTAAAACTGATTCATTAAAATGACTATTTTTTATTAAAAAAATATTATTTACGTGTGAAAAATTTAAAAAGAAATAAATTACAAACTCCAAAAAGACACAAAACCCAGAAAAACGCCCGCTTCGTTTGCACTTTCTGGAAAAATTGCCTATTTTAGAAATGCAATATCAAAAAATTGTTAAAAATTGATAAAATTACTGAGCTACGTTTACATTTAAATTATAGAAAACTTTACTGCGGCACCCGCAAACTGCAAATGAGTTAGAGAAGAACGACCTCAAGATTCAAGAATGGTATTAAGTTTTATCACGAACCGATAACAAGATAATTACTTTATTTTCAATGCATAATATTTCTTGTCATCAGATTTTATTGAGAAGTACAACTTGTTTATTTGCCCATAACTTTGGAATCTGGATGTTAATTAAAAAAAAATGTATTACCTAGTAAATGTGGAGACCGTAGTCTAAAAAAATTAAATTTGGATTTGAATCAGCTTGGTACAGAATTCCATATATCCACGGTCATTATATGTATTTGTCACTGTACTAAACCTATTGAAATAGGAAACTAATCATACCTACATCGACTTACAAAAGTGCGTTAATATTATTTTTATAAGATTTCTATTAGGTTAACTTTTTATATAGATTATAGATTTACCTATAAGGTTTACTGGAAAGCTATTCACGTAACACGTCGGCTATATTTCATGAAGTGAAATGTTTAAAAATTCATGGCATTTACGTATATGTAATAAGCAGACAATATTAAAAGTAAATAAATAAATAGTAAATATATACGGAACTTTTTACACACCGCAATCTAGCCCCAAAGTAAGCGATAGCTTGTGTTATGGGTACTAGATAACTGATAAATATACATAAATATATAATATATTGAAAAACACCCAGACACATGAAAAAATTAAAACATTTGCGAACACTGAAAAATGAATTTGACGATTATTGACATAATCGTAAAATTAATAATTAGAGTGTAAAATTGAATGTAGTTCAAAATGCAACATGGTCGACAATCGTAAATTAAATTTACCTACCGCGATAAGGTTCACAGATTGTAGTTCCTTTGTTGAAATACATTCAATTTTACACTCTAGATCAATAGACGTAAAGTTAATTTTGACGTGATAACGTTTAATAAATTGATGAACACCAGCAACGCACATGAAAAATAGTAACGTTCCGCGTAACGTTCCACCTGAGCCTGTGCGTGCAAGCGAGAGCGCGCAACAAGCGATACAGAGGTACGATAAAACAAACGATAGAGAGGCCAATTAAGACGTTATCACGTAAATCTATCGTCCGTAAACCAACTTTACAGACAACCAATTTTTTTAAGTATTATTTTTTTTATTTCTTTCATATCACTGTGTGTGAAAACGTTAGGTGAATAGCTCCCCTGAGCTATAAACGATACTTACCTGTGAACTCGTCTTGCGTGAAATGCTTTATGATAATATCCAGGGCGCGTCTAGTGACCTTTATCAACACATCGATGACTTTCCGACTGTAGTAGCGACGCATTTCACTAACTGCGTTCTTAACCATTTCCTGCAAATAATGAAAAAAAAATCATCTTGTTCAAATATTTACCTACGACATAATATTATCTTAACGTGAATTAATTGCAGGAAGGGTTATGTTTTTTGTATGTACATACATTTGTTTTAAATTCCTTTATTAATTTCAAACGGATTTTCAGGGTTCCGTTCCTCAAAAGATAAAAAAACGAAACCCTTATAAGATCACTTTGTCTGTCTGTCACGACCTTTTATTTCAATAACTATTAAAGCTATCGACATGAGATTTTGAATGGTTTTTGATAATTGTGGCCCACTGAAGTTGCAATCCTAAAAAATGAAAATCCATTTTATTTTAATTTAAAAAGGGGGGAAAACCGAACCGGGTCGTCGAAGTTTCAAAATGAGATAAAAATATTGACTGCTATACTTGTGTATTCTAAAACCAATTTTTATTTATTTTTATGTCCCATAATTTTTAATTTATTCAGCAAAATGTAAAAAAAATCCGTCCTCTTCCCTCCCTTATCTCCGAAGATTTCCAATCGAAAATCTGAAATAATTACGGTCAATAGGGATTAATGTAAAGGTACTTTACGTGAAAAAAATCAACATTATAACTATTATGCTTTTTTGATATTAGCAATTAGCTTCAAGAATAAAAGTTAAATTTGCGGTTCGCTAAAACTTCGTTCGTTCGTTCGTTTCAGCCGACGGACGTCCACTGCTGGACAAAGGCCTCCTGCAATGCTTTCCAGCCCGCACGGTCCAGCGCCACTTGTATCCAGCGCCTTCCCGCGACTCTTTTAATGTCGTCACTAAAACTTATGGTTTTACTTTTTCTAAATTAGTACGGAGCCCTCGGTGCGCGACTCCAACTCACACTTCGCCGGCTTTATTTTAATTTGAGGTGTTTTGGTTGGATTGGTCTTGATGGTATGGAAATGTAAGTGCGCGAGCCCGACTCGCCTATGACTAATTAGTTTTTGGAATTATAATGTGTGTTAACCTGCATGCCCTTGGAAAGCCCTCCGGCGGGCACAGAGAGCAGCCGATGCGGACTCTCGAAGCATTCCCACACGGCAGACCAGTCCTGTTGGCCGCTGGTCGTCGACTCGTTCATAGTAGATGCTGCCCCGCTATTTGTTTGAGCATCATCTGTCATAAAAAAATATCTGTTTTATAACTGCCGGAAAATGCAGTATTTACAGACCCCATGCTGATTTTTTTTACTCTATACAAGTATGTACTTGATTGCGATCTCGCCTGATGGTAAGTGATGATGCAGCCTAAGATGTTATCGTACTAATTTGGAAGGGTATAAGTAAATTTACTCCAACGGTTTCTACAAGCATCGCACCGTAAATCGCTTGGCGGTGCGTCTTTGCTGGTAGGGTGGTAACTAGCCACGGCCAAAGCCTCTCACCGGGCCAGACCTGAGCCAATTTAGAAATTATTAAATTCCAAAGTGGCCCGTGACGGAAATCGAACCCGTGACATCTCACTCGAATCCGAACGCGCCGCCACTGCGCCAGGGAGGTCGTCGTGATTAGGTGGACAGAAGACATTAAGAAGTCGCTGACTTCGGGCGGCACCGGATCGTGGTGTTCGATGGTTCTGCATACGGACATCGTCTAAAACGACAACGGCTCTCGCAAATCGTGTCCGTTTTATGATCGTCGATCGATGATACAGCTTAGCAATAGTTACATTCAAATACTAGCTGACTCAGCAAACGTTGTTTTGCGATTAGAGATATAAAAAATAGCTTGTCTCCTACTCTGAAACCCACCGAACACAAAAAATTTCATAAAAATCGATCGGACCGTTTCAGAGGAGTTTGGTAATAAAAATTGCACGAGAATTTTATAGATAAAAATATATATAATAATCTATATATATTTCGAGACTAAAACATACATACCATCAGCAATTAGAAATTCAAAATCCGGGTTAATTTCTATCGGCTTTGATTGTTGAGCCGCTTTTTTGACAAGATCCAGAACTTCTTCTACTGCTTCTTCCACCATCAAACTCTTTCTGTTAAGTTCCACGCATGCACTTCTGTGAAGAAACACGTAATACGAATATATATATTTCAATCGACGAAGACACGCCCCACTCCGTCAAAATCGCTTGATGATTCATTCGATTCGTATGGTGATTGACAGAGTGGGGCGCGTCTTCGTGGATTGAAATATCTATTTAAGAATATATTATCTATCTTGCTTTAGTTAAAGCCGCTTCAACTTGTGACTATTCCATAACTAACATTTTTCGAATTCCTTTCTCTTGTAATAAGCTGTAGCATAAGCAATGTTTTCCTAGAATGGTTGATAGTTGATACCTACGTAGCCTAAACTACGCACAACTGTATATTATACTCCAATAAACCAAATGAAAAATATATGCTGCAATCGGCGCTCTATTTAATCTACGCAATAAACTACACCAATATTTACGTACCGGCATCCACTTTCTACGTGTTCTATGAACTCCTCCACGGACCAAGGCGTTTCTTCTGAAATAAATAAAAATGATAAGTAGTAGCCAAAACTATAAACACTTAAAACTATCGGTCGACGTAAACAAAGTTTAATAGGTTTCTAACCCGCCCTGCAGACAAGTTAATTACCCGTCTTCCAGCTTTCAAAATTCAACCAGAATCTACAATTAAGATACTGTAATTGAAAAGTGGAAAAAATTATAAAGTCACTAGCTGACCCGTCAAACGGTGTTTTGCCATTAGGGATATAAAAAAAATAGATAACAATCTACACCCAGACCCACTGATCATACACTGAAAATTCATAAACGGTCTAGCCGTTTCGGAGGAGTGTGGTAACAAAGGTTGGCGAGAGAATTTTATATATTAGAAAGATGGACTTTCCGAACATATTCTTACTTTAGATAACGAAAAGTAGGTAAATACACTCCTGAAGAGTAAAATTTGACATCTGCACTTACCTGGCAATGTAATAAGCGTAACATCTTGCATCCCCGACAGCATATAAATTATCCTATTTGTGTATATGTCGTGCACTCTGGTGACCAGGACGTCGAAACTCTTTATAGCAGCATTAGCTCGATCGATGAATTCCTTCCAGTCTTCGCTGGTCCAGAACACGGTGCGAAGGCCGGGCAGCAAGAGAGAGGAAAGCCTGACAACTTGAGGTAAGAGGAGCGGTCTAACCTCTAGCTTTACTTGCCGAACCGTACGTAGGTAATCTTCTAGCAGAAACTATCAGAAATAAACATATTATGATTTACAGGAAGAATAGTTTTTATCACTATATAGGTATACAGGGTTATATAAAAAAGGTAAAAAATAGTCAACCCTCCTATTTTGTGATTCCTTAATCAACAAGAAATTATTTTTTATAGTTTAATTCTGTCTGCCCATGAAGAATGTTTGCCTGTGTTGTTACTGTAAGCAGCTGTAGTACTAGTAGAAAATAAAATTGTTATATTTTTATTTACAGTTTCTGAATTCTGCACACGCAGCAAAAATCTTATACGGTTTGTCCATTCACGGGTCTTCCACGCTTACGTCCAATAATACCTAATTACCTACCACTTATACAATACATATACTTAAAGGGATTCATTGAATTTATTTTTGTCTATCTCACTCTCACGGATACCTTGGTAGGTGCGACATGCAGCGTCGCGGAAGAATATAACTGAAAAGCCACTTTTTACTTAATCAGTCAAAAACTAAGCTAGTTATCAAAAATCGGTTTCTAAGCGTTTTTGGATATTGTTATTACCGACACATTAAAACAAAAATTACAATTACATCCATTGTAGTTTCCTATAAACAACAGGAAAACTGAGATTTTGGAGCAACTTTTGGGGAGAACTTTCTATTGAGCAAATTTTATCCAATCGTGTTTCTGCTTCTAAGCGATTTTAGATTAAAGACCCAAAATACATGACGTTCAAATTTGAAAGTAATTTTACGTAAAACTGCATTCAAAATCACTTAAATACGGCTTGTACGCCGTTAATACCTACAGTACATATCAAACACAA
This sequence comes from Coenonympha arcania, assembly GCA_036785405.1. Lineage (NCBI taxonomy): Eukaryota > Metazoa > Arthropoda > Insecta > Lepidoptera > Nymphalidae > Coenonympha > Coenonympha arcania. The sequence goes on from CM072082.1 coordinate 11,562,169, forward strand.
TAAGTAAGTAATAAACGCAAATCATGAACACTAAATGTGGGTAGTATGGAATTATTGATAGCTTTAAATTACAATTCGTTATACCAGTAAAATAAATAAGTACCTAGCACCATGAGCTTTTATAGAGCCCTGCAGTTTAACTCCATAAAATAAATAGGTATAAAAAGAATGATAGGGATATGCTTCTATCTCCTCACGAGATATCTTAAAACTTATTTAAGTCGTAATTTTTCATATTATGTAAGAAAAATTGTATAATGACATTTTTGAAAACAGCAAGTGCCGAGTTTCTTGCCAGTTCTTCTCGGTGCAAACCTGCTTTCCCAACTTAGCTGTAGAGTTTTTACTTTTCATAAGAGCCTATTATTTAAGCCTTTGTGAAAAATAAAGATTTGTCATATTTCATTTTCAATATTAATAACAGGTGACATCCTACCTTATTTTGAACTCACCTGTAAAGAGTCGTTCACAAGAGTAAAGTAATGCTTCTTTGCATATAGGGAGTGACAAACGATGGGTAACTCCAGGCCCATCTTGACAAGACAGTCTGACTCTCTTATCAGTAATCTGATTGTATGATCCAAATTGACGATAATCCGGCCTGAGTCATCTATTTTGAGCAAGGTGTTGTTCAGACTGTCGTCTACATCCCAAAGCTGAAATTTATTGAAAACGTAATGAATCGCACATAAATACCTACAATAAAATATATGCTTACAAACAATAGTAAAGACTAGTTATTGAAAGTAAGTTAATGATAACGCAATGAATACCCTCAATCGCACATAAAAAAGACCTACAATAAATATGCTTACAAACAATAGTAAAGACTCTTAAAATATTCACAGAATATTTCCTATATTTAATTTAAAAATAGATAAGTACTTAAATTAAAATAAAAAGATAGTAGAGAGGGCTCCCATACAAAAAAAAAGTGATTTATGGCTCGTTTTTGAATTTGGTGAGCAGAGTGAGAGGTATTTTGGTTGGAATTCTCACACTTGACAAATTATTATTTTGACGACCGAATGGCGCAGCGGTAGCGAACCTGCCGTCTGCGTCGGAGGTCGTGGGTTCGATTCCCACTACTGGAAAATGTTTGAGTGATGAGTATTTTCTATGGTGTTTTTCAATCTTGGTGTTATCTTGGTGTTGTGTTGTGTAATCTTGGTGATTTCAATATATTATATTATATGTATGTTTATTTATCAATTATCTAGTACCCATAACACAAGCGATCGCTTACTTTCAGGCTAGATTGCAATGTATGACTGTCCTGCGGGGCTAGACAAAGTAACAGTCGTTTAGCGTTGACGACAGTAGATAAAAATGTATGGACAAAACAAGTGACTGTAGAAAAACCACGTGACCGTATAGAGGGAAACTCGCTTTTTTTTAAATTCGACTACGACGAACGCTCCCTGGCGTTCTCGCGGACCTTGTAGATAACTTTACCGTACTTCGCGTGACAATTGACAGCCGACAGTGAACAACGCTAAGCACAAAGTAGATTCTGCTTTCATTTGTTTTCATTCGTCACTTGATTTGTCCATACATTTTTGTCTAACTGTCGCTAACGCCAAACGACTGTTACTATGTCTAGCCCTGCTGATATATCATTTTATTTACTTTATATTTAAACTTACGTTCTGGTTCATCCAGACTGCGCGCATGGTTTCCTCGTAATTGTGTATGAGGGTGCGCGTCGCGGAGTATTTGCGCATCATGTCGGCGGCGGTCGGCAGAGCTCTGAGCACGTTGTGTGCGCACACGCTCTCCACTGTCTCCGTCATGTTGTACATCAAGCATCGCGCCCATTTTATACGACCTACCGTAACATAACAATTTTATAATAGAGAATTTATGCTGCGGACAGCGACGGTGCGGCGAGTCCGTATTTTGTATCCTCCTGCCCCAGAATGGGGAGAGTGAGCACATAGGGACAAGGAGCGAGAGGAAACAACTTGTAGGAAGTCAAGAAGGCGCCCCGGGAACACGCCAAGAGCAAGTACCGAACGGGCACCCTCCCGCGTTTCGGCCCCCATAACCGCGAGGTTGATTGGGCCATGGTTGGTGGAGGGTTGTCCCTACCGTAACATAACAATACACATGAGACATGATAGCTTACTATAATCTGTCCATTCATTTATTTTCTTTTTGAACCATAAGACAGTTAAAGCAATAGCCGGGGACAAGAGAGTGCCATAAATCCACAATGTTCATTTATTAAAACCTATCTTAGAACATTTGGGCTTTTGAGACGAATCTAACGATACCCTAACTGTCAAAAATCCATTCAGCCAAAGAGGTATTGATGGATGAACGTGTAAATGTAGGCCAAGGCAAAGCCGAGACACAAATACGCAAGTCCATCAATGTCTAGTTGTGGCCCAGGCTTGTATTAGCACTTTTCTCAAACAATGCGTAGAAAATAAAACTTAGTAGCACTTCAGAAAGGTAAATAACCATGGATGCATGGAATCACGTGGTCTATAAAAAATAAAAAATAAATAATTGATAATATAAATTAATTACTCTATGACTACGGTACCCTAATGAGCAATTATAGTAAAACAGAAGTATAACACACCAGCAACAGGCGAGTAGTTTCTCGGCAAGGGTGGGTCATCCTTTTGTCTTTTAAACATTTTCATTATTTTGTCCACTTCCTTTTCACTGTACTTTAATACTCTGTCATATTTCTCGTTAAGTTTTGTAATTTGTATTTTCTGGCTAACCTGTAACAGTAGGTACATACTTTTTGCATTTAAACAAGTAATTCTTTACAATAAGTAATTCTCTTTTCCTAATAAATATTTACTTCGCGATCTCGAAAACGGATCTAAGGATTTGGATATTATTTAAGAATAATTTACTTGCTTTTTATATTTCTTGAAAAATACTAAGAAACAAAACACAAAGCACAGGGTCTCACAGAAAAATTTTATTGTCACTAAAAATGACGTCAGATATTATGACAATATTGTAGCTTGCAGTGTAATTAAAAACTTTAGGCTTGTGTATAAACAAATAAATGTTCCTTTTTTCTGCAACTATAAAAATTTAAGCGAAAAGTACCTTTTCAAATCTGGTCAGAAACTTGATTCCCTGCGGAGTCTCCCACACACTGGAGAAGTTAAGTTCAATGGTATTGCCGATGGATTCCTTGAGGTGATTCGTTTTCTCTTCAAAAGCTTGATAGTCTTTGTCGAACTCAGCGTTTCTGTAGTCGAGATAATCGTATTGGCAAGAAGTTACTGCTTTCTTTGCTTCATTAAAAGCATGCATTGCGTCCTCTAGATCTGGAATTTTATTCGTAAGGTTTATTCTACGCCTGATTTTTTCAAAATTAAGTATAAGGCAAAGTATTGTAATCAATTAAATAAAATCTATTTTGTATGCTTAGTAGAAATTAAAGATTTTTTACGATCTACTTTACGGATGACTGAACGTTTAGAATTACCTATAGACAGTAGAAGGAGATAATTTTTTCCCATTGTAATTTGTAGGAAAATAGAAACTCCACACGGACGAAGTCAAGGGAAAATGTAAATGATCCTTATTTGCTTCCTTACCTTCACCCAAAAGTAGTCCCTCCATACGTTTCTCGAATAAATGATTATAATCATCCATCAAGTCGAACATAGTTATAATTTTATTTAGTCTCTTGCAAAAAGTATCGAATTTTCCAAAAACGTAGTTTTCCGAGAAACTAAACTGTTCTGTGTTTGGTAGAAAACGCTGATTCTTCACAAAGGTGTATGTGTCTCTGTAGGTTTTGTTTAGATTTATGCAGTGTATTAGTTTATCTCTGACCAAGTCTCGCTCTTGTGACCAAATGGTCTCTTTAAAACGACAGGTGATGTATTGTTTGCATGTTTCTATCATTTGATTGGTAATCTGGAAAGGAAAATCATGACATAGGAAAATAGCTAAGTACCTTGTACACTTTTTACGAGAATGTTGTTACGATTTGTATGTTAAAAATTCTAGCTCGTTAATACAAGAATAGTATCTGCTCTTCGAATATAATATAGGAAAATGAGAGAAAATAATTTATAGTACATCTGCAGATGCAAAGGTAGATAGAAACTTAGAACAGGTAGATAGATCATGTAGTGTTTTCCACACTCTATGATCTTGAAAATATTTCCCTTCTAGCGACTCGTGTTTAATTTTCTAACTCCACGAAGCAAAATTTCCGTGGGTCTAACCATGGGAAGCTATATCAGATGAAGTAGGTATTCTATAACACTTACTTTAACCATCAATGAAGATATTCTTTCCGATGTATTGTAAAACTGTGAGACGCTGTGAATCAGCCTGACCGTTTGCAGCAAACTCAAGATGGAATCTTTTATTTTGACAGGATCATCCAAGTATAAAGAATGGCAGCATTTCTCCATAGCTTGAATAAACTTAGCGTTGTCCTTGGCTTCATTGTAACAGAACGTTATCTTGTGGTCGGTGATTCGCCAAAGTTTTATCACTTTTGAATTTGCAAGTTGTAAACACGTTAGAGTAAGTTGTACTTCATCGTTCTGAAATTAAATCGATGTGAATTTTATGGTATACATATGAGTAATTTGCATAATATAGATTTTATCCATATAACACACTCCTAAATAGTTGTACCAAAGATACGTACGAAGCGAAGCTGTTTGATTCCTCGTTCTTGATACGCACCGCAAAGTTCTAAAATACCCTCCCAGGCAGCGGCTTGAGTCCGTGGTGTACGTGGTGGGTGGTACAAACTTAAAATCCAGAGTGAATAGGCAATTCCTAGGCCAGTGCGCCTCTAGTAGTAGGCCAGTAGGCCTCTATCTAAAACTGTATTATCTCTTTCCATCACGTGTGATCCTAGTCAAGTGCTAGTCTACACAGTTAAAAAAAAAACTATAACTGATTTTTATCATTAATATTAAAATAGAGGGTAGTATAAACTTCGCCAATTCTTATATATCTCTAAACATAGTATTTTTTGATATATCTCGAACAGCGATTAATTTATGTACCTACCCAAATGTTTTACGTACGGAAAATAAAAGGTTACATTAATTAATTAATGTAATGTACGAATGTATATTATCAAATGACCTGTAAGTATGACACAAGTTGGGAAAACTGCGCTCCTCTCTTCTTCCAATACTCCAGCTCATCTTGTGGACCACTTGAATCCACTTCCCTTCTCAGTTGTTCGCTTTCACTCAGTATCTGAAACAAAACAATAACAACAATGATAAATACTTTTTCAGCAAAAAACTCAAAAGTTGATAAATAGAATAAATTACCCATTACTAATTAAAAAATAAGCCTTTTGAAAGAATTCTTCTTTAAATGATGGTATTTTTATTTTTTGGTAGCGGACAATCCCGCAGTACCCATGGTTATTTGCGGGAAAAGTAGCACGTTTATCCAGTGTAATGGTCTATTTCCATTCCAAACAGTTAAATCTGTTTAGTAGTTGCGACGCCAAGGAGAAACAAACATACACACACACATACAAACTTACGCCTTTAGTGTTTTCCTATAATTCGGAATAAGTAGCAGTAAACATGTCCTGAGGATGTCGCGGTGTCAGGACGAAACGTGCTTCGAAGAAATTGTTGAGAGAATTGTGTTTGGTGTTTAGTAGAAATTGTTTTGCTATAATCCGCTATTTGCGTGCAAATATATTATAGCGAATAATTATATTTTTTATTTTTTATTTTTGATTATAGCAAAAAAATTTAAACTGTCCAGCTCAGATGATTTCTATAGATTTTTTTTTGTCATATATGTAGATAATGGTACGGAATTAGTCAATATAAAGTTATTCCTTGCTCTGTGGCGAAATCCTTCGTGTGCGAGTTCGACTCGAATTTTCCATTTGTTGCTAACCTCCATTATCTTTTTAATCCATTCGTTGACTCTTTCCTCCAGCGTGGTGATTGTTGTGGGGTTCTTGATCATTTCCTTTAACTCGGCTTGGTCGCTTAGATTCGCCATTAGCGCTTGTCCGTCATCAAACAGATTCATTTGATTGCACACCTCTTCGCACACTGCCAAATATATTAAGCAAATTTTTAATATACACCATAGTAAAAAATAACTCCTTTACTAGTATGTCATAAATCCCACCATTTTAGCAACGTCGTTGATTCTTGAAGCTTCCATAGCTCTGTGATTGGAGTCAATTCTACCTTAGTGTACTATTATGGTATTCGGTGACTTACGTACTGAAGTTTTATCTATCGTCTGCTCTTTTAACGAAGGTTGAAAATAATTGGCCAGAGATGAGCACCTAACATTAAATCCTTACCCTATCACGTGCCCCAAAGATTTTTTTAACGCCCATTGTCTAATGTGCTTATCCTTTTTATTGGACTGTATGAGACTCGCTTTATAAAATTATACCTTTTAACGCACTGCAAAAGGATCTTAAGCCGGGCAGCAGTTGGTTTTTGACGATGGGAAAGCGTGTTTCGTCTTCATCGCCGTCCGTGCTCGGGTGAGCAAGCGCACTCATGTAGACGTGTTCCATGACCCGTTCGATGGCCGTCACCAAGCCCACTCGCTCCGCGTTAAGGATGCCGCAGAATCTACAAAATTATAATATAAATTATAAGTGCAATACCACGCCGGAGGGCTATTCACGTAATGCATTGGTTACATTTCGTGAAGTTAACTGTTTAAAAAGGTCATGGTATTTACGTATGTAAGCAGACGATACTGAAATGAAAATATTTTTTGGAAAACACTGAAAAATTAGTGTTAGGGCTATGACATGCTTTCTTTTGGTCTTCCTTTCATATTTTAAGTTTGTCAAATATCACATATGTACCTATCTAGCTTCTTGGGTGCAACAGTCGAGTAAAAGCTATATACAGATTTCCCTAAATAGTGGCTCAATTATTTTTATTTTAAAATTGTAAGCAATTTGGAACTTATTAGTACCTACTTTGTATCCCATCAAATGCTTAGCAAAGCTAGGAACAGTTTGTTTTGGAAATAAGATTGCCGTATTCTTAATTTTGCTTATTTTCCACGCAATTTTCTTTATTTGTTCTTTCATGAGAACGTCTCTTAACAATTTATATCAAACCAACAAAAGAATATTAGTGAAATCAGTCCAGCCCTTCATGCGTGATGGCGTGACCAAGGGAAATAAGGATTCATGTATAGACTAGCTGATCCGGCAAACGTTGTTTAGTCAGTAGGGATATAAAAAATAGCTTACGACCAACTCTGAGACCACAAAAAATTACAAAACAATCGGTCGAGCCGCTTAGGAGTTTGGTAACAAAAATTGGCAAGAGAATTTCATATAGGAAAAAATTACTTACAGATCCTTATGAAACCCTTCTTCCGGTAATTGTTTGCTGACATTTATACGGAACATATATATGCAGACCCCTGTAAACTTAACATCCCAACCGTCGGATAGGAAAAGTTTCCTTTTAACGGTAGTTAGGGGGGGTGGTTGTTTGCCTTGCCCTTGTTGTCTCGTCTTAGTGGTCTCCGGTATCGGACGCTGCTCTATCTCCTCAACATCTTGGTAGTACCACAGCAACTTGTTCCTCATATGCGGAAGGAACAGTTGGTTGATGTCATCTAGCTAAATAATCAAAGATATAGACGACTGTTAAACATAAGATAATGCGATGCATCTTTCTTTTTGTAATTTTTGAAACGTTCAAACATTTTTGCAGGTTATAAAAAACTAATTTATGACATAGACCGTATGACATCTAACCTACTATTTAGTCCGATCCATTACAATATAAATTAAAAAAGTTACCAGGTAACAATTTATTACAACTTGGAGTAGATTTTTGCATTGTTCAAATGCAAAATTATAAGTTTAATTATACGGTAATTATTCAACTATAGCTTTGATCATGTTTTGTTCTATAACCGTTAACTATGTTCTTTAGATCTGAATTCTGTAATCTGTTACCATGTTTCCTTCGAACACGTGGTCCATGATGGCGTGGCGGGGGAGTCCGGTACCGTCGATCAGGAGCTGGAAGGTGAACTCCAACCGAGGGTCCATCTCCCCCCGTCTTGCTTTTCGCTCGCATTCTTCTCGCCTTTTCTTTAATCAAAAACATAAAATTTGAACCCACAACCTACAAAAAGACTGGGAGCATTGCTTTTTAGTTTTAGTACTGGTTTTTGTATGCCGAAGTATAATGAGCCAGGCAAGATCTTCTCCTGATTTTATAGGTGTTTCCGCCTGCCTAAGTCAAATACAGTTTCTGTTTATCCTACCTTTGCACCAAAGAATTTACCATACATTGCATTGCACTGCCCTACGTGGAAACACAGTAATACAGCTGGCTACAGTGCCCTTCAAATCGAAATATAGTAACCGTGATTACTGGCTATACTACTCTGCAAGAGTCATGAAGAGGTATGATTAGAAGTTGTATGACTTTCTTCCGCAGACCTGAAGAATATCCAGCACATCTTCCTCTTCCTCTTCTTCACTTGAACCTGGTTTAATGCCGCACACAAACATACTCTCTTAACTACTATTACTTTTCTAATTTTCTAAGAGATCAAATGCATGTGTTCCGCTAAACAAGGTATATAGAAGACAGGTTTCGACGCCTTAGCGGAGTCTTATAATATGCAATTCGCGTGCAAACACTTTTGCACCATAACTCCGAACTGTAGCAAATAAAACCATCATTATTTTGCAATTGTTTGCAATAAACATTGACGCTGTGACACCATACAGCATGCCTTGTATTGGAACGATCAAATGACAATTCGTTCCAGCGATCTACACCAAACTGGCGGTGACAAAGACTGCTTTAAACAATAGTTACGTAGTATGCAAATTAAATGGACAAATAGAGGTGTCATTAAAAGGGAAGGGGGTGGTACGGCTTATCACTTGCTTACACAAATATTGACAGAGGCACGCAATGATGGCTATTCAGATTAAAAAAACTAGGTTCTAATTAGAGACGCCGAAACCATACAATGGAAAATAATAAATAAAATATTAAATTTAAAGCAGTATTCTTTATTCATAGGCAGGTAATTTTTTCTACATGTTTCCATTGGAAAAAAATATTTTCTAAATTAAAAAACACGTTTTTCAATGAGCTGGAATAATTTTCTTTCTTATTTCATAACAATATTATTTAGATACGGGTGGAATATCATACTCAGGTGTCGGAGATTTTAGGGAACTGTTAAATTTTTTAATTAGAGTTACAATATTAAAATGCTTATGAATAGTTATTTGTTATGCAAGGCCGCAAAATGGATTTTTGGGCCGAGTGTCAAATTTGCATGCTGAGCGGCGAAGGAGTCTAGGGTTGAATCCTGAGCGAAGCGAAAGGTTCAAAGAATAGAATCCTGAGCATAGCGGGGCATTCAAAGAACACGAGACCCAAAAAAATTTGCGGCCGTACATAACACAAAATTTTTCATCTCACCACAGCGAGAAAACCGAACTTCGTTACTGACGTTATTAAAAAAAAAAAGAAGTCTCAGCTTTAGACATTATAGACGCAATATGAGATTACATCATGTTTGAATTTGGAAATGCTTGCAGCCCTAGGGCGAGAAAGGATTTTCATACTGCTTTCTCGCCCTAGGGAGAAATGAAAATTCTTTTGGGGCCTAAGGAATCTTTTCCGAGCGGGTGAGTTGGAAAATATTTTTTCATCTTACCCGCTTGGAAAAGAAATCTTTAATGCCCATAATGCGGGCGGGAAATTTTATTATATTCCCTTGGCCGCAATAGCATTTTCATTATTTTCTCCCCGAGGCGGGAAAGCATTTTCGACGCTAAGGCAGAAAAGCATTTTCAAATTTAAACATGACGTAATCTCGTATTGCGTATCGAAGTGGTATCGACTATCGAATATCGAACGCTGAAAACTTCTTTAAAAAAAAAATAACACATAGGTACGATCAGTAACAAAGTCCGACCAAAGTTTGTATCGCTACATTAGTTTTTTTTTTTTATATTTTCAATATTAATAAAAATTATTATCTATTTAGTTTTATTCATTGAAAAATATTTTTTATTAAATCCATGGCATTTACTTATTATCTAAATAATTATAATTACTACTTTTTAATTTTATACTATCGTAGAATTTAAAAAATTGTTATTTCTGAACGCATCTAAAATAAAAGTAGAAAAAAAGAAAAAAAAAATTATCTATTAATCTTTTTTTGGATTTTTTTATTTCGTTTGAACTTTGAAATAGTGAGTGAAGTTATTTCACAGCGTTACTAAAAACAACATCTAACTAACATATTAGCAATGCCGATCCAAAGTATTCTTCTAATAATTTTCCTGGCTGTGGTGAGATGAAATAAATTGTTTTATGTACAGCCGTAATTTTTTTGGCTCTCGTGTCTTTGATTGCATCGCTATGCTCTGGATTCTATTATTTGAATCCAAGCCTAGAATCCTTTGCCACTCCTCTGGGGGATCATCGACGGGACCACCCCCAGCATTCAAATTTCACGCTCGGTCCAAAATCCACTTTGTGGCCTTGCATAACAAATAATTTTTCATATTTTCCATTTATTTACAACAAAACACTTTACAACTTACCAATATGTCTTTGCCAGTAGGATCATGTACCAAGTTAATGAGATCACTGATTTGAGCCAATTTCAATTCATTGTAATTCTATACTTCTACGTTTATTTATCATTACAAGTTTTCAAAGTTACGGTAAAGCTATTAAAATAATTTCATTCACTTGGATTACAGGTTAGATACTTACCCTTAGGTAATTCGAAAAACTGATAATTACAAAATCAGGAGAACCAATTTACTAGTATGTATTAACAAACGCTATGCTGACCATTTTAATCATTACTGGGCACCCCCAACACACACATATTTTTGGTATTAAATTGCAATTATCGTTAATTGATTTGGAAAACAATAACCATTAATTTATAGAGTTATATGTACTTACAAAACTACTGATGACCCTTCCGAATATTGATATATCCATATTATAAGATCTTCTAAAAATTTATAGCAATGTACGGAATGAAACAATTCACCATGACATATTAAATCTCTTTGAGTTAAGCTACCGGGTTTCCACTAATAGAGCTGGTGACGATTTGACGGGTTTCTGAACGATAAAGGCATAAATAAGACACCTTCATGCCTATAATGAATTCAAAAAAGTCGTGTGCGTGGAAAAGAAATCAGCAAACTAACCACGAAGAAACGCGAAGTTGCGCGAACTGGTATTCCATTTTTATGCTCACATGTTAAAAAGGATAAGATCTACCGTGTCTCCAATGGCACTAGACGAAGTACAGTTTATCACGAACGCCGTGTAACTTTCGTGAAAAAAATATACCTATTTACCTCCTACGAGGCAGGAGGTTGGCTTTAGTCTTTCAATTCATAGGAATATCTTAAATGAAATATTAGGGGAGCCCACGAAGCTAAATCAGTATAGTAACTCGAACGTCGTGAGGAACTATTGCATCGTTAATGAAAAATAGGTTATATGATGTTTGCTATTTCAGTGGTGGGAGAAGCTTATACAGGATTTCAAAAAATTTAAAACGAAATCCTGTCCATGAAAGTATATTCGAGTGCGTCAGATTTTTATACAGACGCTTCATCTTGATATGCTTTAGTATAGGATCCCATCGGGATCTTATAGACTACTTGTCGTCCTGACCTTCCTGACCCATAATCTGACAATTATGACAAGGAATTTCCTTAATCTGCCTGGTTAATAAAAATAAAATTTTCAAACCGGCAGATTAATAAAACTCCTCGACATAATTGTCAGATTATAGGGTCAGGACACAAGCACATCAAAATTATGCATCTGTATAAAAATCTGACGCGCTCGAGAAAATATTTGCAAAAGTCACGATTATTTCTCCCCCACCACTAAAGTAGCATAGATACATCATATAACCTTATTTTTTTAGCATCTAATATTTACAATGCAATAGGACCCCACGACGCTCGAGTAACTACCAAAATCCCCCTCTTGGGCTCCCCTACTATAAATGTTTGTGTGAATGTTTGTTACTCCTTCACCATTCACGCCACAAATACTAAATGAGCTGAAATTTAAAATCGAGATAATACTTTTTATCCTGTAAAAACCACGATTCCAGCAGGATTGGTGGAAACCAAGTTATATACCAAGCTGAAATTCATAATAGAGATAGATTATACATCGTATTATCGCACAAAATCTACGCTTTATTTTCCTCAGAAATATTTAAGACACCACATTCTTTAGATTATCGTTCGCTTTTTCAAAAAAAAAATTTTAAAAAATGTGGTATTTATAACAATACTCTCCATAAATTTTTGTCAATCACATGAAATGACAAATTTATGGAGTCCACGTTATTTTTCACCTATCCATTACGACTTGAATGATGATAACTTAATTTAATTTTAATTTTTTTTGGATCCATTGAATGATTTGTTCAAATTGCTCCCTGATTCAATTTTTTTTGTCAAAGGTTTTTTATTATATTGTAAAAAGAACGATTTTTATTACAATACGCGACTTTGCGGAAATCTGTCGAATCAATGCGTGATGGGTTATTGTGTCTGTGTATACCCGTTTGTGCCCATTTGTTACTGATTTTTGGCTAGACTCTTATTGTATTCTGCAAACAAAACAAACAAACCTAGGTTTTTGTAGGATATTTCGTACAGAAATATCGTTTGTTTAGAAATATAAATACTGTTTTTTTTTATTTTTGGGTGAAAATCATAATGCGGTTCACGGAGTACATCTACTTACCAAGTTTCAATAGTACTTACAGTACCTATAGTTTCAAAAAAATTGGCTGTGATATACCGATGGACAGACAGACATGACGAATCTATAAGGGTTCCGTTTTTTGCCATTTGGCTACGGAACCCTAAAAATCATGCGTAGGTAAGAGGCGTGAGATACTACCATGAAGAAGTTACTTTTTACGTTTCAGACTTTCAGTGACTTCAAAAAAGAATGGAATCTTTAGCACGACATTTTGCGATACGCTAAAAATATTGTGCAAATGGAAAGAAATTGAAAAATGTATGAAAATGATCGCTAAAAGACCGCTTTATTTGGTTATGTGACTCCACACATTTTATTTTGATATGGCTAGAAATGCGGGTTTTTTGATAAAATTTCCCGTAGTAATTGCATTCAGTAAGTAACAGAATATAAAGCTTTTCATATGTGTATTGTTTTTCCGTAGATAGTCTGTATGAGTAAGTTCTAAAAATCTCAAAGCAATTTAGTAAGATGTGTAAAATATGAATAGATTAAAGTCATGAAACGAACTTGAAAAAGAATGTAGTGATGAATGTTTGGAAAAATGATATTGAGAAACAATCCTAACTCTAACATTTTCTGTATGTAAGAATAATGACCAAAGTTTGTATTAAGTTTTCTCATGAACCAAAACCAAAATATTCTAAGAAAATAGTGTTCTTCCATTGGAATTGTTTCTACATATCCGGAACTAATTTTGCATACAAAAAATCACTTTCTTTTCAGTGCACATTTCCTGTCACACAGATTTTATTAAGAAGTACAATTTGTTTAATTGACTATAACTTTGGAAACCGCATGTGAATTAAAAATAATTTTAAGAGTTAATGAGGAGACCGTAGTGTTTGAATAATAAAGTTTGGATTTGAATCAGCTTGGTACGGGGCTCCATACATCCATGGTCATTTTCCTTTATAAATTATTAAAATCAAATGAAATGAAATTATTTCTAATATCTAAATAGAAACACTGAAATTAACCTGAACCACTTCTAAATCACCCAACTCCAAACTCATCACTACTTTGTTAAGGTCTGTCAGTACAAAATAACACCACACATTACTTAGACAACCGAAGATTAGATCAGCTTGGAAGCCAATGTCCGAGTAACGCACATGTCGAGTGGGTTACAGTAATATTTTTTGACTGACTAGGTAGTAGGTTGATTCGTGTCATTTAGATGCCAGAATATGTTCGCTATATCGAGTCAATAAAAATGAAGGTATTTTCCATATTCGTTCAGCGCAATGGTTTCTGGCACAATATCAGCATGACACAATATGGCCTACAGATTTACATTGCATTACCATTAAAAAATATTCGTCTATGAAGACTGAAGAACACTGAAAACATTTAAATATTATCATTGTTTGATCAACTAAGGTCGTCATCCGCTGTTTTCATAAAAATACCTACATACGAGCTTGCTTGGATTTAGTGTGCTTTATCAATGCTTTATCCACCGAATACTGATCTCAAGATATAGGCATCCGAACGATTTACGTAAACTTTTTCATACAAGCAAAAAGTAGCGCCAACTTTCTAAATTCTATAGGTGGCCGCTGAGCGAACTACAGCATGGCCTTATACTGTTGGTATATTGGTTACCAATAAACTGGTGAAAATTTTTCGCACGGTCCGCCCTGTCCAGGGTAGATGTTAATTGCTTTGTCGTTCTTACCATTATTATTTACTAGGTTTGGTCTGCATCACCGCCCGCGGCTCAATTTGCGTTAAATTCCAATTTTCACTAATCTTGTGTAAACCAGGCCAATTATCCGGGTTTAACATAGCCCATGCATACCTAAATTGGTAACAGTATAATTGCGGTGTAAGGGAGTCACAAACATATTCATATGTCAACGAATCAGATTTAGGTAACAACTTAATAGAGCTTTATGGTAATTCAAATAATATCTGCTGATAAAGTAAAAGTTTTAATTTTCATTATTTACACACATATCCAACAACAAATTTAAATTTTATAAGCTTTATCAAGTACGCGGAGCTTCAAATAAAAAGGTAAATAAGACGAATGTCTTCTTTTGTTTTGGTACTAATGTACCAGAGGTACCAATGATTGAAACATCGGTCGCAGCAATAATATGTTATGCGATTATTCTTATATTATAACCAATAAATTGTTTTTCTGTTGGTACAACCTATAAAACAATAGTCTGAAACACAGATTTATTAATAAACTCTCGAAAAACATACACGATGATGATAGGAACAATGTCTTCTACCGATCGATGTCGCCAAATACAATGTCAATCGTTGCAACCAAAATGGCTATATCGGCTAGCATACATCTTCTAGCTAAGAAACTCAGACCGGCCAAATGGTTATAGGAGCATGGTCTTACCCCAACACGATACGGCTTGGACGTGCCATCAGCTACTATATAAAAACCTAGTTCACCCTTTGGACATTCAGCCGCAGTGTACGTTACGCCCGGTGGGACAACGAAGCCCTCTGTACACAACTTAAAGTGATGTATAAGAGCCTCCATCGACGTCTTCATTTCTGTGCGTAAGGGCAACGAAACTTTCGAGTCATCCGTTCTTATCTCACCCTCAGGCATAGTATCGATAACCTGATTAATAATTCTGATCGATTGGCGCATCTCCGCCAAGCGAAGTAGGTGACGGTCGTAACTATCGCCGAAGGAACCAACTGGCACATCAAAATCGTACTTGTCGTAGTCATCGTACGGAAAAGCAATCCGTAAATCCCACTTGACTCCTGAACACCTGAGCATAGGTCCGGAGAACCCATGGTAAAGGGCTTTATGCGCCTCCACCACACCTATGCCTGCTGTTCTGGCATAGTACAACCTGCCTCCGGTAGTTATATCTTCGGTTTCATCAAAGCGTTCGCCCAGTTTCGAACAAAACTCATGAACATCATCGAGAAACCCTATTGGTATATCTTGCGATACCCCTCCAGGTCTGATGTAGCCACAGTGTATACGAGCGCCACAAAGTCTTTCTGATAGTTCATAAATCTTTTCACGCTCTTCACACATCCAGAAAAATGGGGTGATCCCGCCAGCGTCGAGGACAGTGCCCGATACGTTTAACAAATGGTTGCCGATGCGTACCAACTCAGCGCAAAGGACTCTGATAGCTTTAGCTCTAGGCGGAACTTCGATGTTAAGAAGTTTTTCAACAGCCAAAGCAAACGCCTGTTCATTAGCGAGCGTTGACACGTAGTCGAAGCGATCGACGTACGGCAGGCTTTGGGTATAATGCTTGTATTCCATTAGTTTTTCTGACGCTCTATGCAAGAAGCCTATATGGGGATCGGCTCTGACAACAGTTTCTCCGTCTAACTCCAGAATTAATCTAAGGACCCCGTGAGCAGCTGGGTGCTGCGGCCCGAAGTTTATCCACATGTTTTTCAATTTTCTCTCAACGGGCCGTACTCGCGAATCCCATATAACTTTATAGTACTTATCTATAGATTCGTTGGTGTAAATTGCTACGCCACTGAACTTCTCAACAAAGTGAGGGTCTGGATGCCATCGCGTTGCTTTCAATGCAGGACAGGTTCGGATGCACCTAACGTGTTTTAAGTAATAAATATTTGAAAATGATTTTTGACTCCACATAACTGGAATTATAACCACCACAGCTTTTGTTACCGTCTGATAAGATTATATTAATATGATGTCTGCTTTTTATTATTTCTTTAGGTAATAACAATTTCACGTATTCGTGGGTTTATTTCAGTGTCAATAATATGAAAGTGACAACAGTAACGAAAACATTTTATACATAACATTTATATCCTCCTTGCACAATTTATAACGTAACAGCTTTAAAAGGGCAAAATAAAAATATTAATTAATTGTAATAAGTTTTGACCATAAATTAATTTTGTGCTTGGGTTAAAACTATTCTTTGTTTAGATATCATAACACTTTGTGAGGAAACAGAAATGCTTGAAAGTTTTTCATAACATTCTCAAGGGTGTGTAAAGCCAGCGAACCCACACTTAGCCAACGTCCACTCATTCCTAGAGGTAGCCCGCTAGTCTGGGTTGACCATAGCCCACAACAGAGACGACCTCCCGTTTTGACGACCTCCCTGGCGCAGTGGCGGCGCGCTTGGATTCGAGTGGGAGGTCGCGGGTTCGATTCCCGCCACGAGCCACTTTGGAATTTTATAATTTGTAAATTGGCTCAAGTCTGGTCTGGTGGGAGGCTTCGGCCGTGGTTAGTTACCACCCTACCAGCAAAGACACACCGCCAAGCGATTTAGCGTTCCGGTGCGATGCTGTGTAGAAACCGTTGGGGTAAATTTACTTACCCTTACAAGTTAGTACGATAACATCTTAGGCTTCATCATCACTTACCATCAGGTGAGATCGCAGTCAAGTACTAACTTGTATAGAATTAAAAAAAAAGAGAGAAGGGTCGGAACCGAAGCCAGAACTCCATTACATCTATAGCGGAGACCCATTCCACTGTTTTACTTTTTTCTCATCCCATAGACCTTAAATAGTAGTAATTTACTAATTAGTAGTAGATACCTAATATAAAAATACTAAGTTGTTACCTCTGGGGTATCTTCCTCCTCCTCAACGTAATCATACTTGACGAAAGCACAACTCAACTGATTTTCAAAATGTTCCCGCGCGTCCTCTTTCTCATTTTCGTTGTCATTTGGTTCATCCATTACAAATTATTTTCGAATTTACCTAATCATTTAGATAGTCCATTTCAATACAACAAGCATTTGAATAGGGACACTCATGTAAGTTATACAGAAACAATAATACATATATTTTACTTTAAATTTTACACTGCTGTTTTTCACGTCACGTTGTAAGAAAGTGTGAAACTATTGATAAAACAAGCAAGGTGTTCACAGAAACGAGTAACGCGATTGGCATTCTATCATATAGGGGCAATTAAGTAAGTTGTATGTAGTAGTATGTATAAATAATATTATATTTTTAAAACAAAACGTGGATACTACACTTCTATATTCTATGAATTTAGAACTAAGTAAAGTCGCCAATTAGTAAATTTTTGTGTTCATTTTTATGAACTACATGTGAGAATATACGGTTAAAAAACCGTATTGAAGATAATCTAATTTTCTCAACACAGATGAGACAACATTCACGTAAGAATATCGTCAAAGTATTGTATGAAAGTACCTTCCAGAGAAACCTTTGTTATGTGGTTAGATATGTGTACGGCCTATCTACGTCTAGATTTCTTTTTCTTTTTACTTAATACGGGTATATAAAATGATAAAGTTTATCTTTCGACGGAGTTAGTAGGTACGACAAACTTCCGCAGCTAAGTATGTACATTTTGTGAGTTGGGACATGTTGACTTATTGCTTTCAGACTCAGTTGTTCACATCAGACGTCTAACTTATGTTTGAAGGTCTGGAGTTCATATTTCAAGTATGAACTTCTGATTTTTCAGAGTTATTTGCGTTTCTCAAACCCTGCCTGGGTGAACAGTGGCAAACGCCCTTATTCTAATTACCTGCCGTAAGAAGGTCTTGAAACGATATTTTCATAGAAGCAGTAAGA
This sequence comes from Coenonympha arcania, assembly GCA_036785405.1. NCBI lineage: Eukaryota > Metazoa > Arthropoda > Insecta > Lepidoptera > Nymphalidae > Coenonympha > Coenonympha arcania. The sequence continues at coordinate 11,580,513 of CM072082.1, forward strand.
CAAATAATTTAGAGCTATTTAACAGTATTACGTGCTATTAGTGCTATTTAACGGTATTAGGGTTTCGTACCTCGAAAATAATAGTAGTTTATGTAACGGTTACATAATGGGGGGTATTAAAATACGAGTGTGAGTTTAAAAAACGAGCCGCAGGCGAGTTTTTTAATAGTATCACACGAGTGTTTTAATACCTAATTATGTAGAGTTTCATACACTACTTTATCTACGCTCATATTATTATCATAAATCCAAATCATAAAATCTTGCTAACTTTTGTCGTAAATCATTGCAACTACTAAGATGTCAGGTGGAGTGAAATTTTCTTTAGTAGGTTTCACTACTAGACATTTTTCAGCGCAAAGTTTTGACTAAGTAACAAAAAAAATTAGTTGTCTGTAAAGTCGGTTTACGGACGATAGATTTACGAGATAACGTCATAATCGTAATCGTTATCGTAATCGTAATCGTAGTCGTAATCGTAATCATAATCATAATCACAGGCCCAGGTGGAACGTTACGCGGAACGTTAGACATTGTGTTGTTGTCTATGGTCAATCATGGCCCATCTATACTCTCGGCAATGACTACCAACTATATGTTGTCTGTGGATTCACTTAAAAAAATATTACTTAAAAAATATTACCTACCCCAGATAATAATTGTAACCGTTAACCGTTGTATTGCCGATAGCGGTACTGTAATCAATTCCTTCAAAACCCCAGATACAAATACAGGAGTCCAGAGCCGTGTATCGTTATAGATATTATACAACTTTCATTTAATATTTCCATAGTAGAGCGATGTTATTATGAATAACTTTTTAATAATTATAGAAGTCTGTGAATAAAGTAGGTAATTATTTGACACATTTCGATTTTATAATTCGAACTTTAAGCAATGAGCGTAGATAAAATAATATAATCTCATTGGATCACTTTGCTGTCCGTCTGTGCTGACAGACAAACACACAGACAACTGTGCGTTTGTTTGTCTGTCGGTTTGTCACCCTTTATTTTGAGCAAGGATGAAGATATCGAATTGAAATGAAAACCATGTATTAATTATTAGATAAATCATATGACATATGGTATATCAGTACAGCTGCTGCAAGTTTTTTTGATATATCAGGACATCACACACATCCCAATAACCCAAAGTAAACGATAGCTTGTATTATGGGTATTAGATTACTGATAAGTATACATACATAAATATAATATATTCAAAAACACCCAGACACTGGAAAACATTCATGCTCATCCACTGCTCATCGCACATAGCTTGACCGATTTTTATAATTTAAGCCCGGCGTATCTTTGCTAGTAGGTACATGAACTAATTATTATGTAGGTAACTATAATTAATAGAATTTTCTGTTACCAGTACATCACAACCACGAATATTTATTCTGATTGTTGCAGTAGGTTTGCGCTATAATAACTAAAAATACTAAAAATATCTGTCATGAATCAAATCTTATTTATAAAGCGAGCAAATCTTTAATATATATATAGCTACTCGTGCTGATTGGCCACTGACTGACTGATTGATCACCTCTCCTGAACAATTTTGTATGAAAAATTTTTTTTTCAAGGATGAGATCGTATAGAGGGAAAAAAATTCATGAGGAGGAAAAATACGGAGAGAGCTGATGAGTGAGGATTTCGAAGACGGATGAAGAGCACGGGGAGGGTATTAAAGATAGGTGGGGGGTGCTCGACCAAATGTCATTTGGAACGTCATGCAATTGGCAGTGAGCTGAAAAAAAATTCAAAATGGCGGATTCAAAATGGCCGCCAAACGAATTTCGCCAATATCTCGAAGAGTATAAAAGATGGAAGAACGGTTTCTTGACAAGAAGTGATCAAGATTCGAAGGTCTACTCGATGGATAGAAAAAAAAATCAAAATGGCGAAATTTATTTTTTCCCATACAAAATGTAAGGGGAATTATAAAGTTTTTTTTAAAGGCGGGAAGATAGCACGCGGGCCACATGTGGCCCGCGCCTCCACGCGCCCTACTAGTTACAATATATATAGCTACTCGTGCTGATTGGCCACTGACTCATTGATCACCTTTCCTGAACAATTTTGTATGAAAAAAAAATTTTTCACTACCCATTTCGTATAGAAAGGAAAAAATCATTAAGAACAAAAATATGGAGAGAGCTGATGATTGAGGAATTTGGAGACGGGTGAAGAGCACAGCAAAGGGTATTGCAGATAGGTGGGGGGTGCTCGACCAAATGTCATTTGAAACGTCATCCAATTGGCAGTTAGCTGAAAAAAATTTCAAAATGGCGGATTCAAAATGGCCGCCATACGAATTTCGTCGATATCTCGGAAAGTATAAAAGATGGAAGAACGGTTTCTTGACAAGAGTTGATCAGCACTCGAAGGTCTATTCGATGGGTAGAAAAAAAATCAAAATGGCGGAATATTTTTTTTCATAGAAAAATGTATGGAAATATTGAAGAGGCTGGAAGATGGAAGGTAAATAGGGCGGAAGACGGCACGCGGGCCACATGTGGCCCGCGCCTCCACGCACCCTACTAGTTAATATATATATAGCTACTCGTGCTGATTGGCCACTGACTGACTGATTGATCACCTCTCCTGAACAATTTTGTATGAAAATTTTTTTTTTCAAGGATGATGTCGTATAGAGGGGAAAAATTCATGAGGAGGAAAAATACGGAGAGAGCTGATGAGTGAGGATTTCGAAGACGGATGAAGAGCACGGGGAGGGTATTAAAGATAGGTGGGGGGTGCTCGACCAAATGTCATTTGGAACGTCATGCAATTGGCAGTGAGCTGAAAAAAAATTCAAAATGGCGGATTCAAAATGGCCGCCAAACGAATTTCGCCAATATCTCGAAGAGTATAAAAGATGGAAGAACGGTTTCTTGACAAGAAGTGATCAAGATTCAAAGGTCTACTCGATGGATAGAAAACGAAATCAAAATGGCGAAATTTATTTTTTCCCATACAAAATGTAAGGGGAATTTTAAAGTTTTTTTTAAAGGCGGGAAGACAGCACGCGGGCCACATGTGGCCCGCGCCCCCACGCGCCCTACTAGTAAATATATATATAGCTACTCGTGCTGATTCACTGATTGACTGACTGACTCATTGATCACCTCTCCTGAACAATTTTGTATGAAAAAAATTTTTTTCAAGGATGGTGTCGTATAAAAGAAAAAAATTCATTCGGAGTAAAAATACGGAGAGAGCTGATGAGTGAGGATTTCGGAGACGGGTGAAGAGCACGGCCAGGGTATTGAAGATAGGGGGGGGGGGTGCTCGACCAAATGTCATTTGAAACGTCATCCAATTGGCAGTGATTGGAAAAAAAATTCAAAATGGCGGATTAAAAATGGCCGCCAAAGGAATTTCGTCAATATCTCGGAAAGTATAAAAGATGGAAGAACGGTTTCTTAACAAGAGGTGATTAGACCCGAAGGTCTATCTGATGGATAGAAAAAAAAATTCAAAATGGCGGAATTTATTTTTTTCATAGAAAATGTATGGGGAATTTTGAAGGGATTTTTTATGGGCGGGAAGACAGCACGCGGGCCACATGTGGCCCGCGCCTCCACGCGCCCTACTAGTCTATATTATATTTACTTGGCTGCGGCTTTATCCGCGCAAAATGTTTTTCACTATTCCCACGGGAACCATAGAATTATCCGGAATAAAAAACCTTGGTAAATAAGTTAATTTACGACGTACCACCATTCTATCACCATTCCAAACAGCCAAACATTTTTTTTCAATCTTCTATTATCGTTGGTTCTTAGAAATTGATAGTTCTGAACGCATCCAAAAAAAAAGTAGAAAAAAAAGTTTCTCAATTTTTTTTCTAATTGTGATTAATGATAAATAATATATTGTTTTTATTTATTACTGTTTTGTAATAAGATGAGTGATAATTTAAGGTGGATTTAATTAAGTGAGTGAAGTTATTGCAGAGTATTACTAAAAACAACATCTAACATACTCGCAATGCCGATCCAAGTGTTCTTCTAGTAATTTTCCTCGCTGGGGTGAGATGAAAAATTTTGTGTTATGTACGGCCGCAATTTTTTTTGGGTGTCATGTCCTTTGAATGCTTCGCTATGCTCAGGATTCTATTCTTTGAACCCTAGAATTCTTCGCCGCTTGGCATTCAAATTTGACACTCGGCCCAAAAATCCATTTTGCGGCCTTGCATAACAAATAACTATTTTCACTGTTACCACAGAAACCATGGATTTTTTGGGGATAAAAACAAGCATGTGTAATAATATAGGGTAAAATTTATTTCCTTTATAAATTTAAGTCAAATCGGTTCAGTATAAAAACTCTCACTATTCGCTTTACATCCAAAATAGTACCCGAGTAAAGCTCGGTCACCCAGGTAGGTACCTACTTATATTTTATTCATGAAAGATTGACAATGATATGATCATAGGTAGGTAACTAGATTAAACTTGCCTTGAACATATTACAGATATGTCAACTCAATTTAAGATCTATGCTACAACTTACCCTATTGATCTCATCTTCTGTTAACTGTTTACTCCTCGGGGTTTCCATCTCAGCCATTTCAGCACGTCAAGTTGCTGCTGTCTAAACGATAAGCGACACGAAACGGAAGGGCGGCTCAAAAGCCGAACTAATTAAATCCCATCAAGCAGTAAATTAATTAACCAGATGACAGACTAGATAATGACAACGCAAAAAGAGTCATCTGTTATCAGACGGAGGTACAAAACAACTGGTACATTACATTACCGGGGACTGAAAGGTTGGTTATAAGAAGTAGAAAGTAAAGGCAAATTAGAGTAATATGGTTTATTAATGTTAAAAGTAATTTTCTTTTGATGCGACGTCCTGGGAGGGATGGCGTGCGGCGGCGTGCGACAGGCACAGCACGGCACCGTTGACATCGATTCCGTGGTTGAAGTTTATATAACGGTGCGCTGCATGCTAAGTTAAGCCTCTGCCACTACAAGTTTATCGGTTAAATGGCAAGGGTCATTTTTTATTCATCACTAGCTTTTGCCCGCGGCTCCGGGGTTTTCACAAATCCCGCGGGAATCGTAGATTTTCCCGGGTCAAATAGTATTCCCGTTCCCACTCCCTTTTCCAATCTTTATACCTAAAGAAATTTGGTAAAATCTACCTATATCATCAATAGTTATATGTCGCTATAGCGAGATTTGGATGTTTCGAAATCGCACGGGAACCGTTACATTTTTCGGGATAAAAAGTAGCCTTTGTCCTTTCCCAAGGTCTAGTGTATCTATATGCCAAATTTCATCAAGATGGGTACCGTGGTTTAGGCGTGAAAGCGTGACAGACAGACATAGTTACTTTCGCATTTATAATATTAATTAGTAGGGAAGTAGGGACCACGGCTGGTTTTTAAGAAATCCCGAGGGATCATGAATTCCCGATCCTCCAAACGTGGAAGAAAACTGTGAAGGCAAAATGGCAATACCATAGTTTTTGTTATTACATAGCACGTTCAATCAAAATCGGATCAGTATTTGCCATACGTGAACGTTTTATGACGGTTCTCAATATTAGCTGCTCTGAAAAAAATTACTGCTCTTTTTTAGAATTATCCAGGAAGAAAATACCGGCAAAGTTCGAGTCAAACTCGCGCACCGATAGGTACCTAACTATTCCAAATTTCAGGTCGATCGATAACTTTATAAGTTACTGAAATGATCATCATAAGGGTTCCACTTTTTACAAAATGGTATGGAACACTAAAAAGGGTAATAGATATGTACGGAAAGCCGCAGGTGGACGCATTTAATAAGGAAGGGATGATGAGAGGCAAAAATAATAACAGCAATCTTCACATTTAAAGTTTATTGACATCTCCAACAATGTCTAAGTAGATTATAATAATATTTAGAAATTACATTAAGCACAATACATGGAATGTCCTTACGAACGAGTATCTTATACAATACGTGGCAACTAAATATCATCAAAGCGGACAACAGTTAAAAATCTGAAACTTATATAACAAGTTTTGGTTTCAGTTACATTAATACAAGCTTAAATAAAAATATATCATCACACAAATCATAAGAATCTTTAACAATGAGGGCAATTAAATTTTAATAGGTACTGTCATTTACGCAATACATATTTTAAAAAATTCGGCCTAGCGATATACGAGTACTGCACAGAGTTAGCTGGCGCAAAATATCGCTGCACGCGGTACAATATAGCTCGTATGTTGCCCGGCAGGTCTGTAGTATCCCAATTTTATTGCAGTTCAGGAAGCGAGATGTTGTGCCAACTATACTCTGTGGTGATTATAAAAGTCTATCATGCAGCCTTAATTACTTTGATTCTACTCACTTAATGGTGTAAAGTATAAGTAGTATACAGCAAATAGTTATATTTTTTGTTTGATACTCAAGGATATACTCGTTATATGTTACAGTATAACCGACAGCAGAACTGGACACAATCTAAAAAATCCGATGAGAAAACTCTCACGACAAAATTCTCAAAACAAACATTAAATACGAAACAAGATCAGTTGCATAAATGACAGTAATTAAAGATCACCATCGAATATCGTTGGGCTGAGCTGGACGCTATCTGTCAATTTGCGTCACAGGTTAACAGTAGTTGATGTTATAGGTAAACCGCTATAAGCTTGACCCTCCTGATGGTCTGCGGGACGCGGTGCGGGAGCCGCTCAAGCAATCAGCTAGTCTGTCGTTGTCCGCCAGCAGCACTGACATTGACCGCATTATAGCCAATCGCATCACGCGTCCCGGAAACTATCAGGAGGGTCAAGTTTATAACGGTTTAGCCCACTTCAACTCAGCAACGACCACGTGACAAAATAATCTAAATGCCCTCATTTAAACTTCGTCAATAGCTCGGCGTTGATGCAGCGGACTGGAATCAAAAGGCTGAAAGTTCGCTTTAACCCGTTGGGGTATTGCCAAAAAATAATCTGTGCTCCAAAAGCTAAGGCAAGAGAAAACCAGCATCTTAGTAAATATTTAAAAAAAAAATGAATCCACTACATATGAAGAATATTAGTCCTTAATCTTTCAAAATTTCAGTCCAAAATTGCAACCGCTGATCTATTAAGGCCTTATTTAAATTAAAATAAGTCCAATCATTATTAATAAGTAAATATTATATAAAAATGAAAAATAAGGCAAGTGGTCGAAAATCCTTAAAATTATGTAAGTAACTATTCTAAACAGTATTGGCACCGCAAATAGGTATAATTTCATTGGTGCGTAATAATAATATAGTTAAAATAAATTCAATGCATTATTACTAAGTTAATATTATATAAAAATGAAAAACAAAGCAAGTGGTTAAAATATTGGCACCGTGAATAGGTATAATTTCATTGGTGCGTAATAATAATATAGTTAAAATAAATTCAATGCATTATTACTAAGTTAATATTATATAAAAATGAAAAACAAAGCAAGTGGTTAAAATATTGGCACCGTAAATAGGTATAATTGGTGCAAAATAATCATATAATAATTAAAATATGTAATGTGTAAGCATGCAACATAGGAATAATATATTAACCTACTATTAATTTTAAAAATTCATTTTCATCTGTGTTATAAAAATGATTTCTTATTCTATAAAACTTATCTAACACATATTACTTACGTAATTTTTTTTTTAACATGCATAATAAAAAACACATAATACCCAAAAGCACGTAATATTCCTGCAAAGTAATTTCCTAGTGGAATAGAGGAAAGTAAGACAAAGTGTCTGTATACAATTGCCTAGACCAGCGGTCTCCAAACTTTGAAGCATTTTTGATAAATGAATTTTTTTGCCCTTCCCTTTTCTAGCTAGAATAGGCGCAATATGTAATCTAAAGAAAGTTCCGCTCTTGGATTTAAATTATTATTGTACAGCATAACAACTGGGGCAGATATTTTATGAGAGTCAAAAAAGGCCATTAATTAGAAGAACATTCCACGGAAAGACTTGAAATCTATTACGAATGACTGATGGAGGCCAAAATGTGTATGGTAAAAATAAAGGAGTGTTTGCACTTTTGTCAAAGACTGTAAAAAGATGGTGGTTCAAAACCATTAGTCTTATATTGTACCATTTATCAACAATGTTTGGATATATCTGAAATTCTAAACGCAGTTACATCAGTTGTTAGCATCATCAGATGCACTGGGCTGAATCACCGATAATCACGCAAGTTTATTGGAGAAAATGACTAATCATAATTTATTATACTGCCGTATCAACGCAGGCTTGGTTGCGGAAAAATCCTTAAGCGCTTTTTTGAACTTCGAGAAGTTGGTTGTTGGTTGGTTTTCGTTTTGAATGAGTAGCATAGCCCTTTTGCCGATTTAAAAAATGGTGAATAGCTGTGGAAGTAGTAATTGTAAATGTAGATTGTTTTTTTTCGTCAACTTATTACAGCAAAAGCAAAAACAATAAGACATTGGCTGTCGCGGGACAGATTGATGACACTAGTCTTGTCGCGGGTCGAATGGATTGCATTGGCAGTCCGGACTTGGTCCTTGGGTTTGGAGACCCCTGGCTTAGATTATCTTACTGTCTACATACAAAAAGCTGTGTGTAAAAGCCATAATTTGACATAGTTTTACAATAATACAAAAAATTACGTATGAGTGAAACACGGATGATTTTGTATAAACTTAAGATAATTCCCTGCGATGTTTGTATAGAAACTGATAAAACTGCGTTAATTGCTTTGCATCGCATGAGCTGCACGTAACAGTCCTGTATTGCTGACACTCTGGCGGTCGCAACGAAATACGTTGTCTATCCGACAGCTGGTGGTTCCGATAGCATTCCGAGCATATCGGATATAGTGTCAAGTGATCGTAATGCAACACGATGTCTGTTACGTGCAATGCGAAACGCTAACCGTTTTGCTCTTCTATTCCATGGTGTGGTGTTGTAAGACGACAGGTCTTTCAAACATATTGACGGGTATGCTACGAACATATTTTCGATTCAATTAATTTTTTTAAATTTCAATCATAACTGAGAACAAAAGCTTTCTTAAAGTATTAACTACGATCTTTATCATTCATAGCGGTAAGAATAGAGAGACAGTGTTGCGACCTTCGAATGTATACTACTATAGGTAAACCACTATAAACTTGACCCTCCTGATGGTCTGCGGGACGCGGGGCGGGAGCCGCTCGACCAATCAGCTAGTCTGTCATCGCAATCACCTATCATCGCAGCCTATCGCATCACCCGCCAAGCGTGCCGCAGACCATCAGGAGGGTCACGCTTATAGCAGTTTACCTATATACTATCTTATCTATTAATTTTTTATGCTCCTTTTTAGCTCAAAGAAAGTATTTTACTAGTATAAGTACGAAATACCTCGGAGCCTGCGTGCATATTTAGATTTTTGTCAATTGTTTTCAATATATTAATTTTTGCATAAAATTATAAATATAACTCTCAATAAAATATAAAATTTCATTCAATGCTTCAAATACATTTATAAATATACTGTACATTTATAAATAAAATATATAATATGTTTTTTTTATTGTATCATTATATATGTATAAATCATTTTTCTTTTTGAGTGCAATTAAATATTTTTTCTGTTTTCTAAAATTTTTTCTTAGAATATTTAAGAACAAAAATAACCTAATTTCTGATCTGAGTCAATATTCAGATCTTGTAGTAAAAAAACAATATTGCACTGTCGGCCCGATGTGGTGTTATGAGTAACTGCCACAAAAAAAATGATACAAAAAATAAACGAAAGCATTCTTATTTTTACTAACGATTATAAAACTATACAAAATCTTTAAAATAATAATATAATAAATGAACGAAATTGATTCGTACTTTTATCTAAGGCGTGATCTAAGCCGGTTCCGAGCCGAAGTTGTGGGCATAAGTTAATTACATGTAATTTATTATTTCATAGAATTAATTATAAGATTTGATAATTATCAAATTATATGAAAACAACGTTATTATGGATATTTCAATCCACGCTGACGCGACCCTCTCTACAAAAACTCTATACGAATCAAATGAAACACACACGATTTTGACATAGTGGGGCACGTCTTCGTGGATTGTAATTTCTATAGCTTATGTACTATTTAAATTGACATACTTTTAGGGAGTAAAGGAAAGTTAAGACTGAACGTGTGTATGACATATGAAGGCCTTCATTACACTCTCCGAAGCGTAATATTTTATTTGTTTATTATAAACTATGTTAAAAATAATGACGTTAACTGACAAAATTAATTAAATCGATCAAATAACCAAAAAAATTATAAGCATTTAAATATTTCTTATTAGACTGAGATGTAGGTAAACTGTTATAAACTTAACTCTCCTGATGGTCAGCGGGACGCGGGGCGGAAGCCGCTAACCAATCAGCTGGTCATTCACAGCGCTGCCGTATCGTTCTAACCAATCGCATCACCCGCCCCGCGTCTCGCAGACCATCAGGAGGGTCTAGTTTATAGCGGTTTACCTATAGCGACATAGACTTGTGACGTACACCTAACTACTAATACTATATATGCTATATATATAGTAGCTTCGTGCGGTTTCATACAAATTTTTGTTTTGCGAGAAAGAGATATAAGACCCTCCCACTCCAAAATTAAAATGGCTGTTATTTTGTAAATTTGTGTTAGTTTAAATGTTTTTTCAGTGTACGTCATTATTTTTATCCTAGTTTATAATAAAGTAAGAATTTTTATCCATTTCAAAAGTAGTGTAATAACCAAATGGAAGAAGAATGACCAAAGGTGGTATCAAGTTTTCTCATGAACCAAAACCAAAATAGTCTAAGAAAATAAATAGTGTATTTGAAGAACCATTGGAAATTGTTTTACATAGCGGAATTTAATTTTGGTTACAGAAAGTAACTTTCTTTCAATGCACATTACCTGTCATAGAGATTTTATTAAGAAGTACTGCTTGTTTATTTGCCTATAACTTTGGAATCCGGATGTTTATTAATAAAATAATAATTGTAGAAGGTATTATGGAGACAGTAGTCAATAAAAGTAAAGTTTGGATTTGATTCAGCTTGGTACGGGATTCCATACACCCATGATTATTATCCTTTCACGTTCCAATTATAATTAAGTACCTATCTTCAAAGAGTATGACGCCTCCTACACACTTGACATTGTCATGTTCAGCCTAAACTCAGTTACTCTTATAATATGTAAAGTTTTCATATAAAATATGCAAGACATTTTGGTGAGGTAAGTTTGTTCGCGTGTAGAACGCAAGCGATCTTGTCAATATTTCCAAGAAATTTTTATGGCAGGATTTTAGATAAACAAATACATGTAAGCTGTAAAACTCGAGATGTTTGTGGTTATTACATAATTCAACTTCCTCATATATAATACCAGTCCTATCCAAATCTTTGGATAGGACTGGTATTCATTGATTTTTATTTGATTTAACACCTTATGAAAATCAAGTTTGATGATTGGTGTGTTTGACATAAAACGTAGCAGAACTATAGAGAGTATCTCTGGTGGACTGGCACCCTACGGCCCTTCGCATATGGCTCGTAAGCGAAGGCGTAGCGTAAGCGTATCGTTATGACGTAACGCATAACAGTATTACAATTACGCCTCCTACGATTCGCTGCAACACCGCTTCGTCTGCGGACAGTTTGAACATGTTCGTGCTCGTACTGCTCTCGTCGTACGCGCGGATGACCCTATACGCTTACGTTTATGAGCCATGTGTGAAGGGGGGGTTAGTGTCTTGCATATTATATACGTACCTATAAGGCACTTGCACTATATTAGAGAAAATAAAATTTATTAATAAACAAACACTTTAAAATGAAAACATTCAATATTTTGAAATATAATAAAGAATTTCAAAAAATAACTGTTTATATCACCTATATCTGCTATAAAATTGACTACAAAAAACATTAAATGCCTTTGCTGTCATCAAATTATTATTAAAAATACTATCTAATCTTTAGCCAGTAGTAAGCACGAAAGGAACTGGTTTTTAGTCTTAGGGCCGAATTTTATTAATTCAGACTTTCATAATTATAACAAACCTATACATATAATAGTCAATTTAAACAAACGAATTCTGAGCAATTCATTTCTTTTAAATACACAGGCCAAAGTTGAAATTTCTTTAACTAATCCTGTGTCATTCAGTGTGCAAATTAAAAAATATATCCATAATGAAATAATTTGTTAAAGTTACTTAGGATTTTCTTCCTATTTATTGATACCCGATTTCGAACCCGATTCTTCCAGTTATCGCGGCTGAAATCTGGGAGATGCGGTTTAAATCCCGCCAGTTTTTTTTTTGCTCGCCTTAATAATTTATAGGAACATTTAAAAAAGCCGAAGATACACTCCGAAGACATTTAAAAATTGTGGATGAAAAAAAAACTAATATCAAATTCCGGTGAATGCTTTAGCTTCCAAAATCCATACCGTACGACTTAGATAAATTCGTTTTTCTGCTGGCCTGTGTTATTAAAAAAAATATTTGATTAATATAGAAAAAAAGGATGTTCCTACTTTTTTAGAAAAGTGCTCGTTATTGGTTTTATGACGAAAAACAATATTACTAAATCTGCCATTTTGTGCCAATTTTATGCGTATAAATTAGGTGTGGCACATTAAACTTATACGATGTCCACATAGTTATGTAAAACATTTAAACTTAATATAATAATGTTAATTAATTAAACTTATTTAATCAATTCCGCCTAACATGTTAGCGCTAATTGCAGATTTCATTTTTGTGCGTATAACAAGACCTTGCACAGTAGCAAGATAGGCGAAAAAAATTAAATAGTAGTAATATAAAAGCACCTCAAAGAAACTAAAATTAATTACACTTACATCAACATATTCCTGCAAATTCCTAAATTCAATACATTTTAATTTAAATTCATTCAAATGAAAAAAAAAAGGATTAAGTATACATAACACATGCACATTTAAATATTTTATTTCTAAAACTACCGTCCATCTTAAAAATTCTAATAAAAAATCGGATAAACACAACTTAACTAAATTATAAAATGAAAATATAATTTTAAATCAATACACTTACATCAACATATTCCTGCCTTAAAGTAAAATAGTTTTTAAACCCATAAAAAATTCAATACATTTTTAATTTAAAAAACATTCAAATGAAAAAAAAACTTAAGTATACCTAACACAAGCATATTTTTACTAACACATGCACATTTTTATATTTAATTTCTAAGACTACCGTCCATCTTATACTAATAAAAAATCAGATAAACACAACCTAACTAATTAAAATATAATTTCAAATGATTAGCCTAAATGTTTTAACTGGTATGTTGAAATCAGTTCCGAGAAAAGATTCATGGGCCGATCTAATTTCATAGAAGCGCTTTCAGGATATCTTTGTCTTCATTGTACTAATTTGTTTCAGGAGTATTTTATATACACTGTGTAAATAAACTTGTGGTTACTATTATCTGCACGACATGGATCGATATTAGGATGTAATAAAACAACTTATTTTTATGTCGTTTATAAAAGTATATCATAATAATTCGCCGAGCCATGCAAGGTCACCGAGTTAACTAAGGCGGTGGTCTGTAAAAGACGCGTTAGGTCGCGTCCGACGTGACACTGTACGAGGCCTATGAACGCTTACTATGGAAATGTACTAGTGTGGTCTCGTCGTTCGTGCGCCGCGTCAGGCGTGTCAGAGAGACTACACTATAGTACATTTCCATAGCATTCATAGACCTCAACGCGTCTGTTACAGACCACCACCTTAGGTGAATTTTCTATTGTTCGTCTGTCAGTCTGTCCGTCAATCAGAGTCTTATAATTTCAAATTAGCTAACAGAGTGACAGCGCAAAGTCGGCGATTCATTCAAGAGGGAAGTTAGAGGTAGTTGGAGTTAAAAACAAAATGTTGTACTTTACTTATAAAAGTCATATCCTGAAGTTTGACAACAAATACTATACAAAACTCTGTCCACTCGTTTAATTTCTCTTTCACACATTTGACAGATATAGAAATAGTGAGGAGGGCAGAGGGCGACCACTTTACGTTTTTCTCTCTTTAGTTCCTCGGTATTGCTATATCTGTCTCATGTGTCAAAAAGAAAATAAAAGAATGCACCGAGTAAAATTAATAAAAGAAAACCTAAATAATGTTATAATTAAAATTAATTTACCTCTGTTTAGTTAAGATGTCAAAGAGAGATTATGTATTACTTCTGAAATTATTAACGGGATTTCTTAAAATTTAGCTAAAATATGTACTTTTATGGCCCAAACAAGGTGATTGCATAGAAAACAAACCTAGAACAAAGAGGAGACCTGAGACATTTGTTGCTACTTCAGGATATTCTGAAAGACAAAATAATAAATATATAATATCAAATTATATACATTATACACATAAAAATCCTCTATTATAAGTATTAGATAATCTATATAATATATATAGTATACAAAAATACTTTTGACATGTAGAAAACACCCAGACATATGACGCAGAAGACAGGACCAATACCGTCTGCGCCAATCAGCCGGAAAAATAATTTTAAAGACAACTAAGAAATAATATTTTCAAAAATAAGTTTAGAGGAATAGCATAATTATTCATGTAAATTTTAAATAAAGACGATGAAGAGAACGTAAGAACGCACACACGCATACAAGCACTCACACGCACGGGCTGAATATTATGCAATGAAAATTGTAAAATATTATGCAAATTTATTATTAAAGGTGTGATAATGTTGTGATATAAAACCTAAATGAGATTTTATATCACACTCACTCACTCACACGCTCGCTAAAAACTAATTGTGATGCAAAATTGTGCTTTTCTCGCTCGCTCAGACACACACACACACACACACACACACACACACACACACACACGCACACACACAAGACGATGATGGAAAGAAAATTGAAATGACAGAATAAAAACTAAATGTGATGTTATACCAAACTCACTGGCCCAATCACACACACATTCACACACGCGCACGCACGCAAGCACGCATGCGCGCACGTACGAATGCACGCACGCACACACACACGTACCAACACGCGCGCGCTGAATAAAAATTGTAAAAATAATGTGATGAAAAGAAAATTGTAAAGGTCGCAATAAAAACTAAATGTGATGTATGATTAAGGATGATGAGATGAGCAAGACGTTCACCTGATGTTAAGTGAGACGCATGCCCATGTTAGATGCAGTGTGTCCCATAATTTTGCTTTTCAATATCACACGACACACTGCACTGCGCTCATCATCCTGAGACATCAGGTGTTAGGTCTCATTTTGCCCAGTTATCATGTCGGCATACAGTGCCCTGCAATCCGAGACACAGTAATACATTACTGTATCACGGTAGAATTATAGTTTGTCCATTTTAATAATAGTTTTTGACATATGAAACAGATATAAAAATAGCGAAGGACCAGACAGAGACCAATGGACGTTAATCACTCTCTGGTCCAGGGAGCTATTTATATATCTATCACATGTATAAAAAGCTATTCATAAAATGGACAAACTATAACAGGCACTGCGGTGGTACCTACCGACGAACTCCGCAAGAAGAGTTCTCCCACCGGTGAAAATTCGCTCACTCAATCACACACACACAGGCACACACGCACGCATGCACGTATACACGCACGCACGCACACATGTACGTACGCACGCACATACACACACACACACACGCAAGCCCAAAATAAGATGAAATGAAAATGGTAAAATATTATGCCAAGATTAAAACTAATTGTGATGTTATATCATACTCATTCACTCGCTCAATCACACACACTCACACACACGCACGCATGTACGCACGCACGTATGAACGCACGAACGTACACACGCACCCACATGCACGCTTATTATGATGAAAAAAATTGTAAAAACAATGTGATGAAAAGAAAATTGTAAAGGTCGCAATAAAAACTAAATGTGATGTATGATTAAGGATGATGAGATGAGCAAGACGTTCACCTGATGTTAAGTGAGACGCATGCCCATGTTAGATGCAGTGTGTCCCATAATTTTGCTTTTCAATATCACACGACACACTGCACTGCGCTCATCATCCTGAGACATCAGGTGTTAGGTCTCATTTTGCCCAGTTATCATGTCGGCATACAGTGCCCTGCAATCCGAGACACAGTAATACATTACTGTATCACGGTAGAATTATAGTTTGTCCATTTTAATAATAGTTTTTGACGTATGAAACAGATATAAAAATAGCGAAGGACCAGACAGAGACCAATGGACGTTAATCACTCTCTGGTCCAGGGAGCTATTTATATATCTATCACATGTATAAAAAGCTATTCATAAAATGGACAAACTATAACAGGCACTGCGGTGGTACCTACCGACGAACTCCGCAAGAAGAGTTCTCCCACCGGTGAAAATTCACTCACTCAATCACACACACACAGGCACACACGCGCGCATGCACGTATACACGCACGCACGCACACATGCACGTACGCACGCACATACACACACACACACACGCAAGCCCAAAATAAGATGAAATGAAAATTGTAAAATATTATGCCAAGATTAAAACTACTTGTGATGTTATATCATACTCATTCACTCGCTCAATCACACACACTCACACACACGCACGCATGTACGCACGCACGCATGAACGCACGAACGTACACACGCACCCACATGCACGCTTATTATGATGAAAAAAATTGTAAAAATAATGGCGATGAAAAGAAAATTGTAAAGATCGAAATAAAAACTAAATGTGATGTATAATGTAGGATGATGAGAAGAGCAAGACGTTCACCTGATGTTAAGTGATACGCATGCCCATGTCAGATGCAGTGTGTCCCATAATTTTGCTTTGCAATATCATACGACACACTGCACTGCGCTCATCATCCTGAGACATCAGGTGTTAGGTCTCATTTTGCCCAGTTATCATGTCGGCATACAGTGCCCTGCAAACCGAAAAACAGTAATACATTACTATTTTCCGGTAGAATTATAGTTTGTCCATTTTAATAATAGTTTTTTGACACATGAGACAGATATAGCAATAGCGCGGGACTAGACGGAAACCGCTGTACGTTTGTCTCTCTCTAGTCCAGGGCGCTATTAATATATCAGTCATATGTTTAAAAAACTATTCATAAAATGGACAAACTATAATAGGCACTGCGGTGGTACCCACCCGACGAACTCCGCAAAAAGAGTTCTCCCACCGGTGAAAATTCGCTCGCTCAATCACACACACACACACACACACACACACACGCAAGCGCTAAATAAGATAAAATGAAATTGTAAAATATTATGCCAACATTAAAACTAATTGTGATGTAAAATTTTGCTTCGCCCGTTCAATCATACATGCACATACACACACAAGCTCACAAAAATACACACACACAACGATGATGAAAAGAAAATAGTAATAAAAGTAATGAAAATGAAAAGAAATTTGTAATGTCGAAATAAAACCTAAATGTGATGTTATATCACACTCACTCACTCACTCGCTCAATCACACACACTCACACATACGCACGCATGCACGCGAGCACGTACGAACGCACGAACGCACGAACGCACGCACGCACGCACACACGCACCTTATTATGCTGACAAAAATTGTAAAAAAAATTATTATTATGCAAAAATATTGTAAGAAAAGAAATTGTAAAAATCTTGGCGCGCTTATTATGATGAAAAAAATTGTAAAAATAATGTGATGAAAAGAAAATTGTAAAGGTCGAAATAATGACCAAATGTGATGTATAATGAAGGATGATGAGATGAGCAAGACGTCCACCTGATGTTAAGTGAGACGCATGCCCATGTTAGATGCAGTGTGGACGCTTTGCAATATCACACGACACACTGCACTGCGCTCATCATCCTGAGACATCAGGTGTTAGGTCTCATTTTGCCCAGTTATGTCGGCATACAGTGCCCTGCAAACCGAGACACAGTAAGTCATTACTGTTTCACGGTAGAGTTATAGTTTGTCCATTTTAATAATAGGTTTTTGACACATGAAACAGATATAGCAATAGCGCGGGACCAGATGGAGACCACTGTATGTTTGTCTCAATCTGGTTCAGGATGCTATTAATATATCTGTCATATATTAAAAAAACTATTCATAAAATGGACAAACTATAACAGGCACTGCGGTGGTACCTACCCGAACGGACTCCGCAAGAAGAAATTCCTCCCACCAGTAAAACAATCACTCACTCAATCACACACACACACGCGCCGGGTGATATGAAGATTAAAAATTATTATGTCGGTTGTGATGTAAAAATGTGCTTAGCCCACTCAATCATACATCCACACACTTACACAAACACACACATTAAACACGTCCACACACCCTCTTTATCGCCTAAATACACTGTATTTGTTTTTTTATTTTAATCTCGAAATATTTATTATAATAATTGAAAAAAAATAATTAACAAAACAATTTTGAACACCGTTGATTTATTTAAAATATTGCTCATAGAAGCTAAATGAGGGGGAAAATATGTATTCAGATTTTCATAAGAAATGTGTCTAACAATTCAAGCCGAGCACATTATAATTTAAACTCAAGTATTGACGGATGTGGGCTTTTGGTTTTGTTATCTTTATCCCGGGTAGGTCATTGTTCGGTAACACCTCTGCAATTTCGGTCGACGAAAGTGTTAAAGAGCCTTAAAGACGCCACTCTTCGCCCACCGAGCAGAGATCGTTAAGCTAGTTTTAATGTTCAAGTAAATGGATTGATCGATTACGGAAGAGTTGGATATCGATTTCCACAATACAGATAAAAGTAACCACAGGCAGTTTATATACACATTCTATTTTCACAAAAAGTTATTGCTACATAGTACATACTATACCCTAGTTGGCTAAGTAACGATAAGCCTCGGCGTCGGCAATATCTCTGAATGCTCCGCGAAAGTCATGGCTGACATCCACTTCAGCAAGTCTGCCTTCACCGCTCCTGCTATCGTGCAGCCAAACCAGGGACGATCTTTGCTTCTGTAACAGACGAGATTATTTGTATAGATTGTGTGAACAAATCTGTTGAAAATAATGGAGACGTTTCATATAAATTCCAAAACGTGTTTATTAGCAAGTCCTTTAACTGTTAAGTCCTTTAATGTAACTTCTTCCTCAAACGTGACTTCTTTCTTATTATGAGTACTTTAACAGTTTTTTTTTTCATATACGCTTCCGCTTCACGACATTTATGCCTGATGGAAAGCAATGATGATGTTGGAAAAAACCTATTCACTCTTTTGATGGCACCCAGATTGTACTCGCCTGGGAATGCGGTGACTGAAAGGACGTTCCACACCTTAGGGATTCGTATCAGAAATGTGGAGGATGCGTTTCGTTTAAGTTTCTTGTATGTCAACCACCTATTTTTAGGTGGTTGACATACACCTCTCACGGCGTCTTGTGGTAGGTATAAATGGTATAGGTAGAAATTTTCGCTTAGTCGGTCTGTTTACAGCCTTGGTAGTTTTAAGACGCTTTCGAAACCGCCTAGCTCGTTCAGCGCCGGACATTATAGGGTACCTGGTGCGTAGCCTATTACTCCCTTTATCCGAAGACAATCTTGATTTATATATCTTACTCGCTCCTGTTTAGGCTAACGCTGTCATGCATGCTGATATAAAACTTTTCGATACAGTTCTCTATTGACTTATAGTAAAGTAGTCTTTTTATCTCGCTGCAGACTCGGTCATAAATCATTCGTGTTTCGCTTTTGTTGTTCTTTGTTGAGTTGTGCATTACTGCAGAACAACAAAAGCGAAACACTTGAATGATTTATGACCGAGTCTGCAGCGAGATAATAACACTACTATTTAGTAACCGTGTTTCGATGTGATTTTACAGATGTTTTATGTCAAAACAATGCGCTTATTTCGCGTTCAAATGTTTACGCTATATGGTTAAATATGTATTGCTTACCTTTTGGGTTTATCACTTTTAGGTATAAAAGTGATGGCCCATTGCGACTGAGGGTTCCGCTTCGGCTCGTAGCCGATGTACCAGATGATGTTGTTTATATCCCATTCCTCGATTTTGTGGGATCCCTTAAATAAAGAAAAAGATACATTAATTAATGAATCACACTCTTTTTAACACGCTTTTATTAGCTTCACTTGTATGTTTGTAAGTTTGTATGTTTGTACATTTGTAACCGACTCCTTTTTTGTAAGTTGGTACCAGGTTGTTGGACTATTTTTGCAGAGCTTCGTCCGGATGAACGTTACCGTAGTCAGATATTTTGTAGTAAAATTATTATGCTATGCTTTACAAGACATGTAACCAACGGCATTAAAGGCATAATGAAACTTCAGATCTAATGACGAGCGCAAAGCACTGTAAAGTATGTAACATTAATATCTCTTACTAGCTGACCCAGCAAACCTTGTTTTGCCTTATAATTTTTTTTCTCTCGAACGGAACTCCTGGCTCTAAGCTACCTCCTCACCAATTTTCAGCCATATCGGTAAAGCGGTTCTTGAGTTATAAATAGTGTTAACTAACACGACTTTCTTTTATATATATAATAATAGATATAGATGAATAATCGACATCGTAGTTCTCCCATAGACCTGTTTATTACAATATAAATTGCGAATAATTAAAAATTTTGCGACGCTTATATTTATTTGTTTAGCTATTACACCCTACCTGTTTATCCTTGAAATAGCACAACTTTCCGTTGCTGAATTCGAACATGTGGAGCTTGAAGGCTTTCGTTGTTTCGTTCGCCAACCGCAGCTCGCCGCAGACGGATGTCGTGCTTTTAAGCGCTTCTATGTCGTGGAGTACTTTATTCTCCTTTACGACCAAATAGTTGTCTTTCCTGTCCTTCTCGTCCCAGTAACCCCAGCGCAACACAACGTCCAGTACGATCTCGTCGATGTGAACGATGCGTTGCATTGCTCCGTCGCATATCACTTCTTGAAGCATCAGCATGTGTGACTCCATCTTTGCTTTTTCACAAAGTTCAATGCACACATCTGAGCTTGTTTTGTTCGGTGTCAGCTGATAAGATAACAAAAAATAGGTTTTAATAAAATAAGTTTTAAATAAAGCAAAATCACATGTTTTGTACAGTCCCGGAATGAAAAGGTTCGCCACCTTAGTGTCAATTTTCCTTTGCACTAGTACTGCAAGAGTCTATAATGTCAACATACTAAAACAATCGATTAGTGCAAACGAATCACTTTGAAAATTGTCGAACCTTTTCGTTCCGCGACTATACACGGTATAGGATTCCTCTTGCAGAAGTTCTTATATTATGTTCTCAGATGAGCTTTGCACGTATGCGACATTACTGTGCAACAAGACAAGATCTGATAGCTTATATGGATGGGGCTTTTTGATATGAAATTATAAACAACCAGTAAAAAGGATTATTGAAAATTCGAGTCAAATGAGAGGATACCGTGAGCGTCATCTAAGAGGTGAATACTGAGCCAGAAAACTGCTAAAATGAAATTTTCTGTTTGCGATATTATCGCGTGATAATAACGCGCCTGTCTGGGGGAGGCTTAAAAGGCTGAATAAAAACTCACAGAGACTTGGAAGCACGTGTTGCGATCGTGAACGTATATCCAGGCGCGTAGATCACCGGCGGCCTTGGGCGCGGTGGCGGCGGAGTTGCTGAGCACCCGCACCAGCACGCGCCGTATGGCGGCCTCCCGACGCACCTCCGCCTCGGTGGGCTCCCAGATGGCCTCGAAGTTGACGATCATGTCGCGGACCACGTGGTGCTCCTTGATCGACCAAGCGGTCTGCAAGGTTTGACTGGTCTGAAATAAGTGGAACATATATATCAGGACATTACACACATCGCAATCTAGCCCCAAAGCAAGCGATAGCTTGTTATGGGTACTAGATAACTGATATACATACATATTACATACTAATATATAATACATAAATATAATATAATAAAAAACACCCAGACACTGAAAAACATTCATGCTCATCACACAAGCATTTACCAGTTAGTGGGAATCGAACCCACGACCTCAGACGCAGACGGCAGGTTCGCTACCGCTACGCCACTCGGTCGTCGAATATAGTGTTGGTTTATAAGAATAATATCTACGTGGTACAGATTTTTTGAAGCCTGTGAATTATAATGCGTTTATGCGATTAAGGTCTTTTATGCGATCATTTTTATATAATTTTGAATTTCGTTATAATTTTCCATTTCTATCTTTCTAGCATATCGCTAAATGCCATATAGCTGAGAGGTGCAGGTGAGACATATAAACGCCACAGAAAATTAATCACCAGGGCGATCGCCTAAAAATGTATCCATTATTAAAGAACTACATCAATATCAAAACGTGATTTACCATGATTGGTAAAAACCCATGTTTTGACATTGATACAGTTCTTTAATGATTGATGCATTTTTAGCAGATCGCGCTGCTAAAGTTAAAGAAGTGACTAGTGAAGAAGAACTACTCACAACCGCAGTAGGCATGATGGTAGGAGCCCACACTGAGGCGAGGTTTTCTGCGTTCATTTTGTTGGCGTGCGACATTGTCTGCAAGAAGTGTAGGTGCGCGAACAGCTTGCGCGCGGTGTTGTACGCCACGAGCGGGAGTGACGTCATCGCGGCTCTGTACGCAGCGTGCCGCGCAGCCGGGTCCGCGATATCTGTAGCGATGATGAAGAAAGAATTATGTGGTGAGCTGACAAAATTAAAGCCATTTATACTCTTCAAGCTCTGATAAGAAAACTCAGGATATGGACATCCAAACAATATACGTAAACCTTTTTCGTACAAGCAAACAGTAGCGTCATCAGCCAAATTTTTTTTTTTTATATACTATATAGGCTAGCGCGTGACTGTGATCACACCTGATGGAAAGTGATGATACAGTCTAAGGTGGAACGCGCTTGCCTAGAAGATGCCTATTCACTCTTGATTTGAAGGCACCCGGGTTGTAAGTGGCAGGAAAGACACTGCCCGGGAGAGTATTCCAGGCCTTTCTATAGGTGGCTGCTGAGCAAACTACAACATGGCCTTACTCTTAGTATTATTGGCATCGATAACTAGCGACATTTTTTCACGCTGTCCGCCCCGTCAAGAGTATATGTCTATTTCTTCAAACGTTTTCTTCCGCGTTTCTGCTCATGAACCGCTAAGGTGTGGAACGCCCTTCCATCTTCCGTGTTCCCAGTCAAATACAATCTAAGTGCCTCCAAGAGAAGATCGAATTGACATTTTCTAGGCAAGCGCGCTCCAACCTAAATCCCATCATTGCTTTCCGTTAGGCATGATTGTCGTCAAGCGTAAGCTTAACTACAATTAAAAAAAATCTATTTCTGCGATTGATTTTAGTACGCTTATAGAACTTCAAAAAAAATTCAGAATATCTTTTTTTTGGAATAGGCCTAAAGTACTGGTACTTAAAAGTAACCATGCATTGTTATCTAAATGTGGAAACATACCTTCAGCTCAATCGGTCCTTCAATCTTCAACTTCAAAATTGAGTAGCAAGATTCCGACCGAACAAACATACATTGCAAGTTAAATAAAAAACGTGAGTGTCGTGAAACATCCCACCCATCGCTCGATAGATGGCGACAGATATATTCAATTAATTCGCGCTAACATGATTGCATGCATGCCCATTATGATGACTAGTAAAGAGTAACTTTCATTATAGCTTTCGAAGATTTTCTTCGTGACGGATAGATGGCGCTGTATGCGTGGCCATTCTGATGACTATTAAGAGATTTCATTATAGCTTTAAGATTTTTTTTCGTGACGGGATTTAGTCGATAGATGGCGCTGTATGCATGCCTGTTCTGTTGTCTAATAAAGAGTAACTTTTATTATAACTACTCGTATTGAAGATTTTCGTAGATCTTCTGCGTGACGGGATTTCCGTCGCGCAAAAATATCATTGTTCATCTCACCCGCTCGGAAAAGAGATCTTTAATGCCCAATATGCGGGCGGGAAGTGCTATTATATTCTCTAGGCCGCAAAAGCATTTTCGTTTCTCCATAGCGAGAAAGTATTATGAAAATGCTTTTTCGCCCTCAAAAATCCATTTTGCGGCGTTGTTGTTGCTGGCTAAATAACTGTTGTTTCCCCTGCTCGATGCTTTCCGAAAAGAAACTTTGTACGAAAAGCTGTTCATAGTTTACCTAGCACCTCGACGAGCGGAGCGTGCATGTCCTGGGGCACGAGCGGTTCGGGCAGGTCCCGGAAGAACCTCTTCAGCACGCCAGCGACGTCGTGCTCGGAGTGCTTGCCCGGCGTGAGCTGCACCGACCACGCGTCGCGACGGAACCGCGCCAGCAGCTCTGACAGCACCAGCGAGCTTCCCGCCCGTCTGTATATCCCTTCGGATAGACTGCCTGTGAACAATAAATAAATATAATTCAGGACCTTAAACACCGTGTAGGCTACTCACGCACACACAACCATCATTCTGCACACAAACACATACAGAATACAAAATCACATTCGCACCATAAACATACTTTTTTTTTTATTGAAGATAGGCTTGCGCTTGACGACAATCATGCCTGATGGAAAGCAATGATGAGGTCTAGGATGGAGCGCGCTTGCCTAGAAAATGCCTATTCACTCTTCTCTTGAAGGCATCTAGATTGTATTATACTTGGCTGGAAACACGGAGGCTGGAAGGGCGTTCCACACCTTAGTGGTTCGTATCAGAAACGTGGAAGAAAAACGTTTCGTGCGAGTTTGATAGACGTCAACCACATAAGGATGCCACCGCTCTCGGCGTCTTGCAGTCCTATGGCTATACATACACATTTATACATATATAATTTACAAGCATACTCGGGTGAAACCGTAGTATTAGCTCACGACCGTGCCACGAGGCGTGTGACCTACCGAAATTTGCTGAGTGCGCTCTATGCACATTGCACAATGCCGGCAATCGCCAGTCGCTACCTATACGCCCGATCATATTGCATTGTACGCCTTCCCGCGAATTAATTATAAGTTTTCTGTGTGCGTAATAAAAATTTAATAAGCCGGAGCTGCTTTCTTTCGCTAACCTTCTGATCATAGAAAAGGAATTGGGGATACCACCTTCACCAAAAACCGCACACACCGCAATCTAGCCCCAAAGTAAGCGATAGCTTGTGTTATAAGTACTAGATAACTGATAAATATACTTACATATTAATATTTAATATACATAAAAAATAATATATTATTGAAAAACACCCAGACACTGGAAAACATTCATGCTCATCACACAAACATTTTCCAATATTGGAAATCGAATCCACGACCTCCAACACAGAAGGCAGGTTCGCTATCGCTACCGCCATAAGGTCGTCAATTTGCGCGTATTGTTGAAATAGTCTCACTGATTTCATTTTATGCAAGCTGTAATTTGACTTGCAAGCTATGTATGTGTGTAAAGTTCGTTCGATATTATAAAACGCTGACCGTGCGTGATGTAGCAACATATTCTAAGCGAATAGACTATAGTTGTTTATTCGAGTAGAATCTGAAAGTCAATTTTGAAGCAGATACCTTTAACCGATTGACCTAAATTTTTGTGCACACGTTTAGTTTGGATGACAATGCAAAATTAGCTGTCTGATGTCATTATAAATTCAATATGGTGGACCACCCAAAATGGCGGACTAGTTATTATTAATTGTTTGCAATTATTTTACACACTCTCTCTTGAACCGTGATAGTTAGACAACTGAAATTTTCACAGACGATGTATTTCTGTTGCCGATTTAACAACAAATACTAAGAAACAGAATAAAATATAAATAAACTATTTACATGCGAATTTATATAGGATGTTTTAGCGACATCTTTTGACAACATTTTTAAACTGTTCCTATCCCATTCAATTCGGCGTTAAACCTCCACGATCGAGTGAGTGAACATAATATAGTGAGGCTCCGGCTGTGGCTTGTTTCCACCTTACCGCTGCGATTCTGCGTAGCAACCGTACTTGAATTTTCTAAACGACCCATTATTTATAAGTTTGTAATTGCGTTAATGTGATCTTTAGCTACATCGTCACCATCAGATAAGATTGCAGTCAAATAATAAGGTTTAGCGTGAAAATATTTGCAACCAATTAATAATAACTAGTCCGCCATCTTGGGTGGTCCACCATATTGAATTTATAATGACGTCACGCAGCTAATTTTGCATTGTCATCCAAACTAAACGTGTGCACAAAAATTTAGGTCAAACCGGTTAAAGGCATGTGCTTAAAATTTACTTGCAGATTCTACTCGAACAAACAACTATAGTCTATTCGCTTAGAATATGTTGTTACAATGCGCACGGTCGGCGTTATATAATATCGAAAGAACTTTGCACTCATACATAGCTTGCAAGTCAAATTACAGCTTGCATAAAATGAAATCAGTGAGACTATTTCAACAATACTCGCAAATCGACGACCGAATGGCGTAGCGGTAGTGAATCTGCCGCCGTTGTTTTGCCCTTAGGCATAAAAAAATAGATAAAAACCTACTCTCAGACCCAGTGATCATACACTGAAAATTTCATAGCAATCGGTCGAGCCTTTTCAGAGGAGTTTAGTAACAAAGAAAGGCGAGAGAATTTCGTATATCAGAGAGATATAAATCCATACATACCGTGAGCATAAATGAAGCTAAGACTCTTGTCGACGACGACTGGTATGTTGTCCTTCGTGAGCTGCTGATGATGAATATACGCTCCATTGTTGTGTGCGGCGAGTTTCACCATGTATTTCCAACCCTGAAAAAAGTTAACGGCCCATAAGTATATAAGAGTTTTGTTCGGTGTTTTCTTATTCGGTCGCGTTATAACGAGGACATAAATTACGTAAACTCAAAAAGCAAAAGCTTATTGCAAAATTTCACCCTAATCGTTAGAGCCGTTTCCGAGATCCCCGAAATCTAATAATTCTCGTGTAACAGTGTTTGTAATCAAACTTTTTAAAACGTCTTGACCGATTTTTATGGAGAGTCTTCTATCCCTTTTTCGCAAAACGAAAATTTGTACAAAGCCCCACGCAGCTACTATGGCGATTCTTGCGCGTGACGTCACAATTTAATATAGCTATCTCTGTCCAATCAGAAATATTTAAATGCTTGTAACTTTTTTTTGTTACTTGATCGATTTATCGAGAATAGTTTCTTTTCATCATTTTATTTGATAGATAATCTAGTGACAAGAATAATTTAAAAAATGAATATTTCTGATTGGTGTGTACACACAATTGCAATAAATATGTTCCCCTTAAGCAATTAATAAGCTCTATTGTTTAGGGGTTTGAAACAAATAAAATGTAAAATTATTCTAGTACATAAAACACATACGTAACAATTTCAGATAATTAGGAATTTGTAAAAATCGTGGTCACATTTAATTGGAATTTTCGCATAGAAAATTTTAAAGATTTCTAAGGAAAACTAAAATAGAATTTGTACAAAACGTGGTAACATTTAACTGGAATTTTCACATAGAAAATTTGAAAGTTTTCTCAGGAAAACTAAAAATGCATATAAATTTAGGTAACTATTGTTCCTTTGCGTCTATAGTTTATTTATATTTTTAAAAACACTAATAATGAAAAACTCTATTATCAAGAATCTAGCACAATTATTTTTTTAAATATTAATAATGAGAGAAATTTTCTGAAAAAAAAAAAACAATAAAAAAACTCACCTTGAGTTCTCGCTCATGGGGAAACCGCAAGTAGAGGGTGGCATGAGGACAGTCCAGAATCAGGTTATGGCTGCCATCCGAAGGGCATAGCTGCTTCGTTTCGGTGTCCGCTTCCTGCGTCACTGTGAACAAAAAAAAAATTAAAATTATAAAAATATGGAAGTAAATATATTACCTACAATATTTTCCAATAAAAGTATTTTACCTGGCACTGGACCAGCAGCATTGCAAAAAACTTGTACTCCGAAGGTGTTCCCATCACAAGCGTGCGTTGTGATGGGAACACCGACGAAGAATGAACGCTACAGGGGCTCGCGCTTTAATTTCAGTTCGTTGCGGAGGCGCGAGGGGGAGGGGGCCGGGCGCCGATTCAGCATATACGTTCGTCGAACAGCGAGCCGCGCTGTATCAGCAGAGGTGCTAAACTAAACACCGTCCTGCGCAGCGGATCTTATTTCACTGCATAAGCACATATTTTCACGTACGACCGATCCAAACGTTTGTTAGGCATGCACGATGTGCTCTTATGTCGGTAATTAATTACACTAATATTATAAAGACTAAACTTTGTATGTACCTATATTGGTAACTACTTTACGCTGCAACTACTGAACCGATTCGGCTGAAATTAGGACGTAGACTTGCTCTTAAAGTCCATGGCTCCAACGGGATTTGAGAAAAACTGCGGGCAATAACTAGTACATAAAAATCTATAACAAAATCGGCCAAGTAAGAGTTAGACTCGCTCACGAAGGGTTCCGTACCATAAAAACGGAATAAAATTATGTAGGTAGGTATACATCATCTGTGAATATTTTAACTGTCTTACTATCACGGTTCAAGAGATACAGCCTGGTGACAGACGGGCGGACAGTCGGACAAACAGATAGATGGACAGACGGACCCGTTTTACCCTTTAAGTACGGAACCATTAAAATAAAGTGTTTGCGGGTTTTTATGTATGTATATTGTGTACGTTGGTACACAACATTAAAACCGCAAAGACTCAAAAAACCATTTGAACGGAGTTCTTACAGGGTTTGTGAAAAAACAGAATTCATGTGGGCTGAGCCGCGGACATGTAGCTCGTATACGGTACAGCCGAATACTATAATACAATACAGTTTTCCCCACACTGGCTTTAGAAGCTGTTTTACCTTTTCAAAAAAGTTCGCGGCAAATCGACTCATCGTAGTTTTATCACAGAAGAGTGTGAACTATTTGTAGAGTTCCATACCCAAAGGCTAAAACGGGATATTACTAAGACTCTACTTTACGTCCGTTTGTCAGTCACCAGGCTGTATCTCAAGAATCATAATAGTTAGACAGCTAATTTTGACGTGATAACGTTTTATAAATTTATGAACACCAGCAACACACATGAAAAATAGTAACGTTCCGCGTAACGTTCCACCTGAGCCTGTGCGTGCAAGCGAAAGCGCGCAACAAGCGATGGAGAGGCACGATAATGACGTTATCACGTAAATCTATCGTCCGTAAACCGACTTTACAGACAAACAATATTTTTTTTTTACAGAAAATGATGTATTTGCCGCTATAACAGCAAATACTAAAGAACAGAATTTTAATTTTGCGGACAGAGGTGCTTTGTTTACTTTAATACTATTGAGAATTGCTGGTCTTAATAATACGGAACCCTCAGTGTACGTGTTCAACTCGCACTTGATACATTTTTGGCGACTAAGCACGCCACGATCCAATACGACGAAAGTGAATTCATGAAAATGCTAATTTAAAAAAATACGGCCAAGTTCGTGTCGGTCCGAAGTCCACACGCGGTGTAATGTTCCGTAGAGGCACTTCACAACGCGGACTTCTAAATTCTAATTATTTGCCAGATTTCGTCATTTTCACTTCTACGAAACTGAGGGGAGAGGTGATATCGAAATGACGAAATCTGATTAGTTACTCAAACACAGCTCCGCTCCGCTTTAGTGGAAATTGGGCCTAACATCTTGATCAAAGTAATTTTCTTTAAAAGTATGACGAGTACATTTTTAACCGAAAAAACAAAAACGGAGGTAATTCTCAAGTCGACGACTAAATTTATGATCACGCGTCACTTTTTACAGATTTGTCCGATTTTGATAATAATTTTTTTCTGAGAGTATGCCCCGAGGGTGGTCCCATATTGGACGAAAAATCCGACCATAAGGGTAGGAAAACCTGGGATGAATAATTGTTCATTCACAGATTGTACTGACCACGAGTAAGTTTTTATAGAGTTGTCCGATTTTGATTATTCCTTTTTGCTGGATAGAGTATACCCTAAAGTAGTACCATTTATTGGTAAAAGACACCTATTCTAAAGGTAGGAAAATAAGGGCATTTTGTTAGAATATGACCAAAATAATATATAAATTATGTTTGTGTGTATTCGGTAGATTTGAGAGTAGATCGTAGACTATTTTTTTACATACCCCTATGTGGCAAAACAACGGTTGCCGGATCAGGTCTTTCTTAATCTTTCTTATTATATAAAATTCTCGGGTCATAATGTTTGTAACGGCTCGACCAATATTTATGAATTTTTTTGTCTACAGTCGGTACGTTTGAGAATAGGTTGTAAGATGTTTTTCATATCCCTAAATTGTTTTACAACGTATGTTTTTAGTTTTAGAAAACGACATAAGCGGCCATAACATTTGTTTGGTATTTCAATTTGAAAGCTCTACCCGTTATGAAATAGCTCAAAGTAGCGGATAGATTTAAGTGATCCTGTAAGGTAAGTCACGCGGTCTCATAAGCAGTGTGTAACTCTAAAAACGATGGACAAATAATTTGACGACGTCATCTATGACGTATCCGTCAACGGCGACAGCTTAGTTTTAAGTTTTAGCGTGCGCACGGATGGGGCTGGTAAAACTAAAGGATGGATGTATGAAATCCCGTATCAAGCTGAATCAAATCCAAACTTAATTTTTTATAAACTACGGCCTCCACATTAACTCCTACAATTATTTCTTTTTTAATTAACATCCGGATTTTTAAGTTATAGGCATACAAAGAAGTTGTATACTTCTTAGTAAAATCAGTATGACACGAAATGTGCATCGAAAAGAAAGTAACGTTTTGTATGCAAAATTAAATTCCAGATACGAAATACAAATTTTTTGTGCTTATGGTTCTTAAAAAACAATAATCTATTTTTAAAAAGACTATTTTGGTTTTGGTTCATGAGAAAACTTGATACCACCTTTAAATAAATAAATATATATCAAGACATTACACACATGCATAACATTGCAAGACATTGAGTGTGCTCAAGAACTCCACAACCTTGTGCCTCCTTCACCTTTCTACCATAGAACCGCGAGACGTCGAGAGAAGTGGCATCCTTATGTGGTTGATGTCCAGCGTACTCGTACGAAACGCTTTTCTTCTACGTTTCTGATAGGAACCGCTAAGGTGTGGAACACCCTTCCAGCTTCCGTGTTCCCAGCCAAATACAATCTGGGTGCCTTAAAAAAAGAGTGAATAGGCATTTTCTAGGCAAGCGCGCTCCATCCTAGACCTCATCATTTCTGTTCATCAGACTTGATTGTAGTCAAGCGCAAGCCTATAAATTAATAAAAAAAAAAAAACAAAAAAAACATTACACACATTGTAATCTAGCCCCAAAGTAAGCGCTAGCTTGTGTTATGGGTACTAGATAGCTGATAAGTATATATACATATTAATATACATAAATATAATATATTGAAAAACACCCAGACACTGGAAAACATTCATGCTCATCACACAAACATTTACCAGTAGTGGGAATCGAACCCACGACCTCCGACGCAGACGGCAGGTTCGCTACCGCAACGCCATTCTGTCGTCAACCTTTGGTCGTTCTCTTTTGGTTTTAAAAACCCTGACGCACGAGCGGTAGTACAGCTGAATACTGCCGTTATAGGTGTAGGTGTAGGAGGGTTTTGGCCTAGCTTTCCGGTCCTGACAATTAGTGTCTAGATGGTTTTAACGCAAAGTTTCAAAGTTATCCACTCTTTCCCATAAGCAGTGTCAAGTGTGGAAATCTAAAAGCGATGTATATATAACTAGCAAACGCCCGCGGCTTCGCTCACGTTGATCTTCTGCTTTTCACCCTCAGGCGTTAAGTTTCCAAAATTCTTGTATTAACCGTCATTTAATTTAATTTTGACCACTAAATATTTCCTAATGCTTGCTGGTTATAGTCAGACGTCGATTTTCAAAGCAATCGGCCCAGTAACAAAAAAGTTCAAAATGGCGGCCAAAAAGTTCATCATTTTTTTATCTTGACCACAAATTCCTTCTCTATGCTTGCTGCGAAAAGCAGATATCTATTTTCAAAGCAATCGGCCCAGTAACAAAAAAGTTCAAAATGGCGGCCAAAAAGATCATATTTTTTAATTTTGACCACAAATTCCTTCTCTATGCTTGCTGCCATAGTCAGACGTCGATTTTCAAAGCAATCGGCCCAGTAACAAAAAAGTTCAAAATAGCGGTCACTTTTTAAATTTTGATCACAAATTCCTTCTCTATGATTGCTGCCATAGTCGAATATCGATTTTCAAAACAATCGATCCAGTAACAAAAAAGTTCAAAATGGCGGCCACTTTTTTAAATTTTGACCACAAATTCCTTCTCTATGCCAGTTGCCTTAGTCAAATATCGATTTTCAAAGCGATCGGTCCAGTAACAAAAAAGTTCAAAATGGCGGCCACTTTTTTAAATTTTGACCACAAATTCCTTTTCTATGCTTGCTGTCATAGTCAAATATCGATTTTTAAAGCAATCGGCCCAGTAACCAAAAAGTTCCAAATGGCGGCCACTTTTTTAAATTTTGACCACAAATTCCTTCTCTATGCCAGCTGCCATAGTCATATATCGATTTTCAAAGCAATCGGTCCAATAACAAAAAAGTTCAAAATGGCGGCCCCTTTTTTAAATTTTGACCACAAATTCCTTCTCTATGCTTACTGCCATAGTCAGATATCGATTTCCAAAGCAATCGGCCCAGTAACAAAAAAGTTCAAAATGGCGGCCCCTTTTTTAAATTTTGACCACAAATTCCTTCTCTATGCTTACTGCCATAGTCAAATATCGATTTTCAAAGCAATCGACCCAGTAACAAAAAAGTTCAAAATGGCGGCCACTTTTTAAAATTTTGGCCACAAATTCCTTCTCTATGCTTGCTGCCATAGTCAAATATCGATTTTCAAAGCAATCGGCCCAGTAAAAAAAAAGTTCAAAATGGCGGCCACTTTTTTTAATTTTGGCAACAAATTCCTTCTCTATGCTTGCTGACATAATCAAAAGTCGATTTTCAAAGCAATCGGCCCAGTAACAAAAAAGTTCAAAATGGCGGCCAAAAAGTTCATCATTTTTTTATCTTGACCACAAATTCCTTCTCTATGCTTGCTGCGAAAAGCAGATATCTATTTTCAAAGCAATCGGCCCAGTAACAAAAAATTTCAAAATGGCGGCCAAAAAGATCATATTATTTAATTTTGACCACGAATTCCTTCTCTATGCTTGCTGCCATAGTCAGACGTCGATTTTCAAAGCAATCGGCCCAGTAACAAAAAAGTTCAAAATGGCGGTCACTTTTTTAAATTTTGATCACAAATTCTTTCTCTATACTTGCTGCCATAGTCAAATATCGATTTTCAAAGCAATCGGTCCAGTAACAAAAAAGTTCAAAATGGCGGCCACTTTTTTAAATTTTGACCACAAATTCCTTCTCTATGCCAGTTGCCATAGTCAAATATCGATTTTCAAAGCGATCGGTCCAGTAACAAAAAAGTTCAAAATGGCGGCTACTTTTTAAATTTTGACCACAAATTCCTTTTCTATGCTTGCTGCCATAGTCAAATATCTATTTTCAAAGCAATCGGCCCAGTAACAAAAAATTTCAAAATGGCGGCCAAAAAGATCATATTATTTAATTTTGACCACGAATTCCTTCTCTATGCTTGCTGCCATAGTCAGACGTCGATTTTCAAAGCAATCGGCCCAGTAACAAAAAAGTTCAAAATGGCGGTCACTTTTTTAAATTTTGATCACAAATTCTTTCTCTATACTTGCTGCCATAGTCAAATATCGATTTTCAAAGCAATCGGTCCAGTAACAAAAAAGTTCAAAATGGCGGCCACTTTTTTAAATTTTGACCACAAATTCCTTCTCTATGCCAGTTGCCATAGTCAAATATCGATTTTCAAAGCAATCGACCCAGTTACAAAAAAGTTCAAAATGGCGGCCACTTTTTTAAATTTTGGCCACAAATTCCTTCTCTATGCTTGCTGCCATAGTCAAATATCGATTTTCAAAGCAATCGGCCCAGTAACAAAAAAGTTCAAAATGGCGGCCACTTTTTTTTAATTTTAGCAACAAATTCCTTCTCTACGCTTGCTGCCATAGTCAACAGTCGATTTTCAAAGCAATCGGCCCAGTAACAAAAAAGTTCAAAATGGCGGCCAAAAAGTTCATCACTTTTTTTATCTTGACCACAAATTCCTTCTCTATGCTTGCTGTGAAAGGCAGATATCGTTTTTCAAAGCAATCGGCCCAGTAACAAAAAAGTTCAAAATGGCGGCCAATAAATTCAAAATTTTTAAATTTCGAACACCAAATTCCTTCTCTATGCTTGCTACCATAGTAAGATATCGTTTTTCAAAGCAATCGGCCCAGTAACAAAAAAATTCAAAATGGCGGGCAAAAAGTTCATATTTTTTTTAATTTTGACCACAAATTCCTTCTCTATGCTTGCTGCCATAGTCAAACGTCGATTTTCAAAGCAATCAGCCCAGTAACAAAAAAGTTCAAAATGGCGGTCACTTTTTTAAATTTTGACCACAAATTCCTTCTCTATGCTTGCTGCCATAGTCAAATATCGATTTTCAAAGCAATCGGTCCAGTAACAAAAAAGTTCAAAATGGCGACCACTTTTTTAAATTTTGACCACAAATTCCTTCTCTATGCCAGTTGCCATAGTCAAATATCGATTTTCAAAGCGATCGATCCAGTAACAAAAAAGTTCAAAATGGCGGCTACTTTTTTAAATTTTGACCACAAATTCCTTTTCTATGCTTGCTGTCATAGTCAAATATCGATTTTTAAAGCAATCGGCCCAATAACAAAAAAGTTCAAAATGGCGGCCACTTTTTTAAATTTTGACCACAAATTCCTTCTCTATGCTTACTGCCATAGTCAGATATCGATTTCCAAAGCAATCGGCCCAGTAACAAAAAAGTTCAAAATGGCGCCCACTTTTTTTAAATTTTGACCACAAATTCCTTCTCTATGCTTGCTGCCATAGTCAAATATCGATTTTCAAAGCAATCGGCCCAGTAACAAAAAAGTTCAAAATGGCGGCCACTTTTTTTAAATTTTGACCACAAATTCCTTCTCTATGCTTGCTGCCATAGTCAAATATCGATTTTCAAAGCAATCGGCCCAGTAACAAAAAAGTTCAAAATGGCGGCCACTTTTTTAAATTTTGACCACAAATTCCTTCTCTATGCTTGCTGCGATAGTCAGATATAGATT
The DNA here is from genome assembly GCA_036785405.1 of Coenonympha arcania. Lineage (NCBI taxonomy): Eukaryota > Metazoa > Arthropoda > Insecta > Lepidoptera > Nymphalidae > Coenonympha > Coenonympha arcania. Next base: position 11,615,824 of record CM072082.1, read on the forward strand.
TTCAAAACAATCGCCCCAGTAACAAAAAAGATCAAAATGGCGGCCACTTTTTTCAATTTTGACCACAAATTCCTTTTCTATGCTTGCTTCTTTAGTCACATATTGATTTTCAAATCATTCGGCCCCGTAACAAAAAAGTTCAAAATTGCGGCCACTTTTTTCAATTTTGACCACAAATTCCTTTTCTGTGCTTGCTTCTATAGTCACATATTGATTTTCAAATCATTCGGCCCAGTAACAAAAAAGGTTCAAAATGGCGGCCATTTTTTTCAATTTTGACCACAAATTCCATCTCTATGCTTGCTTCTATAGTCCCATATTAATTTTCAAATCATTCGGCCCAGTAACAAAAAAGTTCAAAATGTCGGCCAATTTTTTAAATTTTGACCACAGATTCCTTTTCTACGCTTGCTGTTGAGAGAAAATCAAAGAAGTTAAATTTGAAATTCGAATATCCCCGTCGCAGTACAAATTCAACAACCTAGGTACCTACGAATCAAAGTTTTGTCGGAATCGAAAAAATGACACTTTTGTATTGGGAAATCCCTAAAACCAACAGTTTTTACCCCTTAAAATTTGAATTTCTGGAATTCCCGTCTTAGTACGAATTCATGACCTAATATCAACCTAGGTACCAAATTTCAGATCTCTACGATTTGTAGTTTTTCGGGAATCCCTGGAACAACGAAAAAATTACACTTTTGTATGGAGAAATCCCGAAAACCAACGGTTTTCACCCCTTAAACATGGAATTTCTGGAATCCCCGTCTTAGTACGAATTCATGATATAATTCCAACCTAGGTACCAAATTTCAGATCTCTACGACTTGTATCTTTTCGGGAATTCCTGGAACAACGAAAAAAAATTACACTTTTGTATGGAGAAATCCATAAAACCAACGGTTTTTACCCCTTAAAATTTGAATTTCTGGAATCCCCGTCTTAATACGAATTCACGACCTAATATCTACCTAGTTACCAAATTTTAGATCCCTACGACTTGTAGCTTTTCGGGAATTCCTAGAACAACGAAAAAAATTTCACTTTTGTATGGGGAAATCCAAAAAACCAACGGTTTTTACCCCTTAAAATTTGAATTTTTGGAAAACCCGTCTTAGTACGAATTCATGACCTAATATCAACCTAGGTACTAAATTTCAGATCTCTGCGACTTGTAGCTTTTCTGGAATTCCTGGAACAACGAAAAAAATTTCACTTTTGTATGGGGAAATCCATAAAACCAACGGTTTTTACCCCTTTAAATTTGAATTCCTGGAATCCCCGTCTTAGTACGAATTCATGACCTAATATCTACCTAGTTACCAAATTTCAGATCCCTACGACATGTAGCTTTTCGGGAATTCCTGGAACAACGAAAAAAATTTCACTTTTGTATGGGGAAATCCAAAAAACCAACGGTTTTTACCCCTTAAAATTTGAATTTCTGGAATCCCCGTCTTAGTACGAATTCATGACCTAATATCAACCTAGGTACCAAATTTCAGATCTCTACGACTTGTAGCTTTTCGGGAATTCCTGGAACAACGAAAAAAAATTCACTTTTGTATGGGGAAATCCAAAAAACCAACGGTTTTTACCCCTTAAAATTTGAATTTCTGGAATCCCCGTCTTAGTACGAATTCATGACCTAATATCTACCTAGGTACCAAATTTCAGATCCCTACGACTTGTAGCTTTTCGGGAATTCCTGGAACAACAAAACAAATTTCACTTTTGTATGGGGAAATCCAAAAAACCAACGGTTTTTACCCCTTAAAATTTGAATTTCTGGAATCCCCGTCTTAGTACGAATTCATGACCTAATATCTACCTAGGTACCAAATTTCAGATCTCTACGACCTATAGTTTTGGCGGAATCCTTGGAACAACCAAAATCACCAAAATGCCTCATTCTTTTATATATATAGATATAATCTATGAATGATGTTATACACGCGTAATGTTCCGGACGGATGTAGGCAATTGTGAATCCCTACAGCGATAATGTGTTTGTTACCTACGCAATTGCACCTATACTCTGTTCAAAGTACAGTTTTGTTATTGTTTCAAATTCTTCGACGACTGATCACATCCTCTCATCTTCAATACATCATATAGATAATAATGGGCATATATCTGCAAACTTGTTATTTTTCATCACTACTAGTGAAATGAAAGACAAGATGAAAGAAAGTATTAAAGAAACAGAATAAATAAGAAAAAGGATTAAAGAAATCGAAAATAACTTAAAACCCTATTTAAAAACCATTTGAATAGCTTGTATAATATTATGTTTCCACGAGAAACATTTGTTTATTACTCTCCAGATCAAAAATTTATGATCTATTTACAGTCGAATATTATTCTATATATTGCCTACGTACGTAGCATGGGGTTGATGTTACGTACCACTGTGTTGGGTACGTGGCATCTCTCAGAATAAAATAAACAAATCTATCAAGACATTACATACATCGCAATCTAGCCCCAAAATATGCAATAGCTTGTGTTATGGGTACTAGGTAACTGTTGTAACATAATATTGATCCGGCAAATTTTGCTTTGCCCTGTGGCTTTGCCATTAGAGATATACATATAAAAAGACTAGTAGGGCGCGTGGAGGCGCGGGCCACATGTGGCCCGCGTGCTGTCTTCTCGACCATAAAAACCCCTTCAACATTCCCCATACATTTTCTATGAAAAAAATAAATTCCGCCATTTTGAATTTTTTTCCTATCTATCCAATAGACCTTCGGGTCCTATAAAATGGCGTAGCATTTTGTCGTCAGGCTGAGGACAGACTGGTAAGTGCTGGTTGGCAGGATTCTTTGCACCTGCAAAGACGCACAAGCAAAGACGCACCGCCAAGCGATTTAGCGTTCCGGTGCGATGCTTGTAGAAACCGTTGGGGTAAATTTACTTACCCTCCCAAGTTAGTACGATAACATCTTAGGCTGCATCATCACTTACCACCAGGTGAGATCGCAGTCAAGTACTAACTTGTAAAGAGTAAAAAAAAAAAACCTTTGGATCATTATGGTGATCTCAATGGCATGCAGATTTGCACGTGGCCGGTTTCTAATATCGTAAGATTAAAACACCTAACGCTAACAACCTATAAAAATGTACAATCCAAACACCTCAGCATTCGCCTCGAATATTATTGATGACTGTTCTTGGAATTACAATGCCCTACAATAGTGTCGCTGCAAATGATACACGTGTACGCGTGTCAATAGGTATAGGACTGAAGAAAAAGTTTTCGAGTAAGTTTTTTATATTCTATATTAGGTTTACGTTTGACCACAATCTCACCTGATGAAAAGTGACGACGTGGTCGAAGTTAGAGCGCGATTACCTAGAATATGATAAATACCTTACTCACACTTAGGGTAGCTGGAAGAAATCTCTTCTGTATATAGAGATAAGCTATCCTATGAATTTATATTTCTTTGTCTGCTTTCTTATATGTTGTTTTGGTGCATAAATAATAAAAATAAAAAATAAATAAGTATGCCTATTCACTCTTTTTTTAAAGATACGGGAAACAGATTTCGGGAGAGCATTCCAAACCTTAGCCATGCGTACCTAATAAAAATGAAGAAGCGAACCGCTTTGTGCGTACCGGTGGTATGAAAGTAAAAATAAAGTATGAAGTTGGTTGCAATTTAATTAATCATGATATCTTCCAGATCGATCTGTCCTTGCCGTCACAGACGCGGTACTTAAAATAGTTCAAAGGGTGTGCGCAAACACAGATGTACTCCCTATTCCTTCTCTCTCATAATCCGATAGGACAGCAGCTCCAGAGACACACGACCAGAGAGAGATCAGGCGCAGGACCAAAAGCTTAACGCGCTCTCCGAGTCACGCGGGTGAAACAACGCCAATTTCCAAACTCCGGGCTAGTATTTCAAATTTCCTAATAGAAAAACCCAATACCAAAGAAGAATGACCAAAGGTGGTATCGAGTTTTCTCATGTACCAAAACCAAAATATTTTAGGAAAATAAAATAGTGTTTTAAAGAACATTGGCAGGGAATTTGTTTTTCATATCCGGAATATAATTTTGCATACAATTAAAATTTCTTTTCAATGCACATTTTCTGTCATACAGATTTTATTGAGAAGTACCTTGTTTATTTGCCTATAACTTTAAAATCCGGATGTTAATTTAAAAAATGTAAAAGAGTTAATGTGGAGACTGTAGTCTATAAAAATAAAGTTTGGATTTGAATCAGCTTGGTACAGAATTCCATACATCCATGGCCATTACCCTTTTATCGGCCCGACCCGAGAATCGAACCCAGGACCTCATGGTTTGCAGTCACAAATGCTCACTACTAGACCAATGAGGCAGTTGCATGAAACTTACACTACCAATAACATTGAAATTCAGAACGGAAAGGCAGCCTACAATTGGCTCATGAGTCATTACTCATAAACGTTCTGAAAAAACAACAACTCGAGTTCTCTTTAACTGGAGTTGTTGTTTCAGAACGTCTAAAATTGGTTGCAAGACTGGTATTGGAAACAATTTCAATGGACTGATTCTGTATTGTTCACTTTGTTAGTTAGCAATCCTCACTGAGTTGATACCTAACAAAACGAAGGCAAAAATTCTATTTTTTTGCATTCTGTTTGCACAAGTTACCAACCTAGGTTGGTATGGTATCATGTTAACATACCATGCTACGAGTAGTTGCTAACTTGCGCATTTTTGCTTACGTTTTCTTAGTTAACAACCCAGCAAGGGGTTGCTTACTCAAACAGGAACTCAAAATATCTTTATTACATAGGACTAACGTACAGGCTCTTATAAAACGTCAATATGATTTTTCGCCTATAACGAGGTTTCGCTAAGTTAACGAGGGTTCGAACGCGCCCTGCACTGAGAAGAAGCCCACAACAAACTCAGCCGGAATTTGTTTTCTGTTATCACCACTTCACAATGGTTCTTAACAATTGAGCTAGTATAAATCTAGCAGTTCATTTCACGGATATGACTCATGTAAATAATCCTTAATACTATAGTAACTAACAAACTGAACTATACAGAGTCATCTTATTAGACATTTGAGATAACGCGTCAAAATTACTATCGGCCTGTATTTTTTCTCCTCATGATTTATTTATAAGATAGCGTTTGTGAAATTACAAACACTCAGGTAGGATAAGGCGCCCCATATACATCAAGTTCAAACGTTATTAGACACGTCAATTTGAAATTCATTTATTCGTCTGCCTCTACTACCCGATCTACAATTCAATAAGTAAACACGCAAAGAAATAAAATTAGGAGAAGATTTATTTTTGTAACAGCATTTTTTCAATCGCCAGATAAACTATCTGAGGAATAAATTTGGAACATGTGCCATACAAAATCTGTCAAAACGTATACCTTAGACGTTTATCTGGTTTATCTGGCGCTTGAAAAATCACCTATTTTTGCTCGTTTTTGAATTTGGTTGGCAGGGGATGTTAAGTGTACTTTAATACTGTTGTGAATGGGTCTTGATAGTACGGAACCCACAGTGCGCGAGTCCGACTCCCACTTGACCAATTATTAGTTACCGTACCTGTCACCGAGAATGATTTTGTCTGGCTTGAGGCTTCGGCCGTGGCTAATTACCACCCTACCAGCGAAGCCAAGCGATTAAGCATTTTAGCATTTTAGAAATCTCCCACCAGACGAGAACTGAGTCAATTTAGAAAATAAAAAATTGATTTACATGACAAAAGAGATTATTTTTAAATGACGCAAATCGAACTCGCCCTCCAATCAAATCGAGGTTGTCAAAACGCATACATACATCATTACACGCTATGCATGGTTTGCAATTTTTAAGGTAATTTCCATCGACCGAGTCACGTGGATAGAAGCACGTTTTCAGTGCGCATTACTTACCTACGCATCGCGTTTTTCTCAGGTCAACGGTGCATATGTCTTCTCCAAAAGAATAGACGAGCACGCGTCGAATGAGCATGATCCAAGCGCCACGCCACTCCCCGCTAACTCCTTCCTATTTAACAAACGTAATATATTTTCAGTATGTTAACTCGCATGAAGAAGTATATTTTCAATTAGGGAGTAATCTGTGACTCGCATGAAGAAGAATGGTATTTAGGTTAGAACATAATGCTTGGCAATGACTTGGCATAGCCGCATTATGCATAGCATAGCGATTTAAAGACACGTTTTAAGTATAGATCTCAACAAGATTTCGACGACCTCGCTGACGCATTGACGCACGCTCTGATTTGAGCGGGAGGTCGCGGGTTCGATTCCTGCTAGGATAAGAGAGAAGATACTATAGAATTTTATTATTTTAAACTGGTCTGAGGGATGATTTAGCTTTTCAGCCAGCCATCGTCAGCTTGGCGGTGAGTCTTGGTGATTTAAGGGTTCCGGCACGATCTATGTTTTTTTGTCCCCTTTCATAGAAAGAGAGAAATTATCAATAAATAAATATTTCAATAATATAAAACAATAATATACTAACAATATATGCATACAATTAAATACTAAATAATGAAACTGTCGAACATGACGCAATGCCAGGACAGCCAAATGTTTTAGCTTTTGTGAGGACCAGAACAATTCGATCTCTACGCGAGGCATGCGATGCTATGTTGATGACGATAAGGATGAATTAATTGACTTTCAAGTTATTACGATGACATTTGCGGTTGTTTTTCATCATCATTTCGCATCAGGTGTGATCGCAGTCAAGTACTAACATGTAGTGTGTAAAAAATGTGTACTCATATCATCCGGGCTACTGATTCCGAGAGCATTGCTATTAATAAGAGGTAGGAGGATAATGATGCTGCAGTGAAAGATCATTAAGCATATTAACCCGTAACCAAACCACTCTGCTAAGACTGAGAAGAACGACTGAGAAGAACAGTTCTTGCAACTCACAAGCTCGCGTAGCGATTGTGTTTAAAAGTCTTATAAATATAATATTGTGTATGTTAAGTGTAAATTGATAAGTAATAATAAGTTCGTTGGACCGACGACATTAACCGAGTGGCGGGGAGCGGCTGGATGAGGAAGACTGAGGACAGGGTGTGGTGGCGCGCGCTTTTGAAGGCCTATGTTCAACAGTGGACGTCCGCAGGCTGATATGATGATGATGATGATGATAAGTATTAAGATCTGCTTGATTTTGCATAAAAATCAAGTAAGTCTAAAATCTTTAAGTGTAAAATAACATTCGCTAAATACGACTTAAATGGAAATAAACAATCCCAAAAGCCACCAGCACGCAGCCACGAAGAAAAAAACAACGTCTTACAAAAGAATTTTAACCATAACAATGAACGCAGCTGAGACTTATTATTGCGAAGCTTATCAGAGCACTTAAAAATTCAAAGCTTACTTAGTGACTATAATTACATGTACTCTCTGAAACATTATATATACAAAGTGTGGGCGAGTGATAAACTTACAATCGCATAGGAGCCAGACACAAAAGTATAGATACATACTATCTACATACGAGTAAAAATAATATTGAAGTATACATCTATAATTTCTATCTATGATTAAGATAAATAATGGATAATGGATATGTTTCCTACTTACTTATAATTTTCACGTAGTAATTTTGTTGGCGAACCACAAACCTCATTTTGTTTTTGGCGGTTTATTGTTGTTATCAAAAAAGTATATGTACTAGTTAGTAGTTAAAGAGTTGATTTTATTTTTCCTGTGAAATATACGTTAATTTCTATTGATCATAATTATTTCAGAATTTTCGAACGATATATTTCGGAGATAATTGGGAACGGTATTTTTTTGACTATCAAGCATTAAAATAAATAAAAATCTATTTTAGAATAGACAAGTAACGCATTTTCTTATGATACTCCACTCAGTATTGTTATCTCATTTTGCAATTTAAACATCCCGGTTTTCCCCACCTTTTAAATAAAAATAAAAACGATTATCAAATTTTTATGATTGCAATGACGTTGGGTCACTATAACTATTCCAAATTTCCGATCGATAGCTTTAATAGTTACTGAAATAATCCGTGTGACAGACGGACGGACGGACGGACAAATAAGGTCTCACCATAAGGGTTCTATTTTTACCATTTTGGTATGGAACCCTAAAAACAAGCGTCGAGTATTTCGCCAGTTCTTCTCGGTGCAAACCTGCTTCCCGAACTTGACGGTAGACTTTTGAATTTTCTTAGCTTGTTAATCAGGTCCATGTGAAAAATAAAGATTTTCATTCACTGATCATTTTCAGATTTTCATTCAAACATTTTCATTTTTATTGGTTACTAGCTGACCCGGCAAACGTTGTTTTGCCTTATTAATTATATCTCACTCAATTATTAAGCTTTCTGCGAAGACCTAATTCATTACGACAATTATATTTCGAGTTTGTTGATAGGATATACATATGATTTCAGCTATCTCAACGGCCCCCAGTATCAAATCCCAAATATTTCCGACAATATTTTCAGTAGTCGAAGCTGATGGCCGTCCAGCTTGTGGCTCATCTTCAATGCTATATGTTTAGCTTCTCTGATCTTCAGTGCGTCAATTCTTCTGACCATTTTTCAACGATTGTATACGATGGAGAGATCCTACTTTATTATTTCTTCTTTTTTATATTATATATTCTTTTTTATATTTTGGTGTGCAATAAAGTGTTTATCTATCTATCTATCTATCTCAGAATACAGAAAATCGACTTTATTAATCTGTTTCAGCGTTAACCCTTTCTTAAACAAACACATCGACGTAATGTTCGATTTTCTCCGAAACCTACAATCGGACTGATCGCATCTTATAACGTTATTTGCATATCAAATAAACTTTGGGCTAATAAATTAAATATACCAAAGAGGTCGAACCTTACACTACAGTAAATCTATGAAAAAACCTGACGTATTTGAACGTGAAAAAAATTTGACAGCAATGAAATGTTTACTTAGCAACGCCATTAAATCAATTTATTAATTTTATTTTTATTTTGAAAATACTCGGTAATCCTAATTCTCCACATATAAGTCGTCGACTCGGATCGAGTATTTTTTTACGCTCTTTCATTTGATGTGTGATTCGTTTGATTCCACCATACAGCGGTACGACCTTAAATCGGCCAGGGCAATCGTTCCTCTACTTTTAGGGAAATCAAATGTATCCTATAGCCGTTTCCTGGCTCAAGGATCTAATTTTCACAACAGGGTACGCCAGCTTAAGATGAGCCGTACGTTCAAAGTTTTCTGCATATTCCGTGTTTCAAGCTATTTGGACAAATACTGAGGGTTATTATGTCTATTTTTTCTGAACTACAAAACCGATGACTTTGAAATATTTACAGAACAATCTTTAATGTATCCCCTTTCTAACAAAAAAAGAATGAATGAAATCGGACCACGCGTTAATGATTTACAACTCAGTATACATTTTAACTTTTATCCCCTCTCCTAAGGGAACCATGCTGAATTTCGGGATAAAAAGTATCCTATGTCCTTCCTCGTAGTATGAACTCAAGTCATACCAAGTTTCATTGGAATTCATTCAGTAGTTTCGGCGTGATGCGCGGCCGTGATACAGACAGACAGACAGACAGACAGACAGACAAAAATGAAAAAAAATACAGTTTTGGGTTCAGAAACGATTTTAGAGTGCCCTCGAAAAAAAATTTTCAAAATATCTTTAATGTACAGAATTTGACCTGTTACAGATTTATTATAAGTATAGATAGATAGATACGGATATTTCAAAAGTAATTCTGGCAAATAATAAGTGTAACGTGTTATTCGTTTTGCAAGTTAAGTACGTGGAAAGCAAAGTACATGAAATATGATACCCAGCAACGACTTAGTGCTTGCAATAGCAAGCCATGTTTGGTAACGAATGATGTAGACGTAAGCAAAGATTGTATTGCTGGGTGGCCAGTAGGTACCTATGCCGAATGCGTCAGCGTGTCGAATGTAGAACATAAATTATACCTATAGGGCAATTATTCAATACAGCTTGTTAATAGAAATAGCACACAAATGAATCGAAGACTTTAAACATTTAACTAGTTAATTTACATCAAATGATTTGAAACAGAAACCGTAAAAAACTAAAATACATGGGCCGGACATGTTGCAAAAAGGATCTACTTGGCTTGTCCCCTGTGGTAAAAGATTGACCTAGAGTCGAGACCAATAGAGCGTTGGTCTGCTGATCTTACTGAACTTACTGGAAAAACCGGACAAGGGCGAGTCAGGCTCGTGCGCCGGGGGTTCCGTACCTTAATAACATAGGCACTACAAAATAACTACTTTAAACGTTAAGTATCACTTTGTTAACGAACCGCAAAACCGACTTTGTATGTAGAGGTTTTCAAAAAAAGTATGCTAGTTAGAGAGTATGATTTTATTTTAAACTATATATTAATCCCTATTGATCATAATTAACCGATATATTTTGATTTTGGAGATATGTAAAGGGGAAGATTGTATTTTTTTTCGACAGTTTGCTCAATAATTCAAAAACTAGGATGCATTAAAATTAAAATAATTATATTTTTTTTATCCCATGACGTTGGGCCACTAAAACACACCACTTACTTAGTTACTGAAATGATCGAGTGCCAGACAGACGGATAGATAGACGGACGGAGAAAGTCTTCGCCTTCGGTTCCATTATTACTATTTTGGTATAGAACCCTAAAAATTGGATTATAAAAGTTCGATTTCTTCCTTGATGGAATGCAAGGACTATAAAAGTAACAATTTTAAATGTTTTTTGTTAAAATCCCGTTCTAAAAAAATAGTTCTATATCGATTCTTTGTAAATTAATCCAGTCAAAATCTATCTACGAACAAATCCTACAGTCCCCGAGAGAATGTATGACTCATAGATATTACACGTGGGTGTAACTAGTACCTACTGTTAAAGAAGTATGATAAACAAACTGACAGGACCGTTAAAACAAACGCATCAAGACATTACGATTGTTATAGGTATCTCATATTACGTGTGATAAGTTGGTTTAGTTTTATGTGATAAGCCAGACACGATAAATATTGTGTAAAATGAAATATATAATATTTTACAGATAAGATGCCAATTTGATAGCAGGAACCATTGTACTGGTAATAAACAAAATAAATTGCAACCTCTTAAACCTTTAAACCCATTATGTGTCCCACAACTGGGCACGCGTCTCCTATCAGAATGAGAAGAGTTTGGTAAGAAAGCACTAAGTACGGGTTGGCAGGCTTCGCACACCATTAAGAAACTTGGTAAACTCAAGCAAGACGGTTTTCTCACGATTTATTCTTTCACAACTAGTTTTTCCACAAACGACATAGCAAAGAGTAAATAAAGACTAGAGCGGGTTCTTTTCAAAATTATTAATTTTTCTTTAATATATAAAATTAATTTAAATCATTTATGAACCAAGAGGTAAGTGTTGCAGGATAATGCACAGTGAGTATGAGTACCTAATTACCTTATATGTATATGATTAATATTGATTAAAATATAAATACCTACCAGGACATTGCAGACATCGCCATCTAGCCCCAAAGTAAGTGATAGCTTGTGTTATGGGTACTAGATAACTGATATAGTACAGAATATACATATTATTCAGTATTCATCCATAAATACATATTGAAAACACATCCAGACTCTTGTCACACAAACATTTTCCAGTTGTGGAAATCGAACCCACGACCTCCGATTCCGACGGCAGGATCGCTATCGCTATGCCACTCGATCGTTACTAATCACTATCCCCCTTATTAATAAACCTGGAATAAAGATGGAACAGTTAAACTCTGTTTCGTCTTTATCTGTCACGTGGACGTTGACATTTGAAGAGAAAAGACAAAGCAAGGTTTAACTACACATCTTTATTCCACGTTTATTAATAAGGACGTATAAGCAGAAAAAAAAGGTAGAAAAAAAGTAGCCGTAGACATATGACATATTGCAATTCCATAGTCCATACGTATTACGCAGTACAGAGTGGAACGGAATTCAAAAAGTGTATGAGAATTATGACCAAATTGTTACGTCACGTGATCAATTTAGCGTTAATACTCATACATTCTTAGGGTTCCGTACCTCAAAAGGAAAAATGGAACCCTTATAAGATCACCTTGTTATTCATCTGTTCGTCCATCTGTCACGTGCAAGTTCACAACCCTTTATTTCAGTAACTATTAAAGCTATGATATTTAGAATAGTTGTAGGTAATAATCGCCTGACATTCTTACATCATAAAAAAATAATTTTATTTAATTTTTATTAAAAAGGAGATTAAACCAGAGAGTCAAAAGTTTAAAATGAGGTAACATACTGAATGGGGTATTATATGAAAGCGTTACTTGTGTTTTCTAAAAAAGATTTTTATGTAATTTTATGAATGTTTTTGATTTATTCGGTAAAATATCGAAAAAATTACCGTTCAGCCCCCCTTCTCATGTCCAAAGAATAACGGGTAAGGGTTTTGAAATCGTCCGCATTGAATATTTAGTATATCAAGAGCTTTAAACCTCTTAAAAGCTCGATAGCCATATTCGTCGGAACGTAATAGTTGCCGGGGAAAAAAATTTTTAAATTTAAAAATTTCGAGGTTATTTTTACTATGAAAGGGCTGGTCGACGGAGCCCCGCTTCGCGGTGCTCATACTTTCTGGGTGGTCATAAAAGAAAATAACCACTCAGCGTCACCTATCCGTTATCCGAGTCGGGGTGCCCTAAGTCCCGAGCTCGCTTCGCTCAAATTTTCAGTAATAATTTTTTCTTAAAATTTTCGTCTAATTTAGTGATAATACGAAAGTTAGAGACAGTATAAAAGGTTACGTGATAAAACGTTGATGAAAATGTGAATAGATTGTCCGGAAATTCAATTTCGAATAATTGCGGATCGATTCAAAGCCTCACCCGAATACCGATCAAAAAATCGGAAATAATTATGTAGAAGCTTATAAATATGAGTACATACCTTAAGGTAACACCAGCCGCATCTTGTGAATTCTGTAGTGTATTTGGTTGGAAATACATTTGTGAGATGCTCAGCAATTTTTTGAGCCCAGTTCCGACGTTCTGATGCACTTGAGCAACTAAATAGTATTTTCCGTGGTGTACTTCGAACTCCAGTTGACACCATAAGTTCAAAGCAGTACGAATTGTTGGTTGTACTGTGGGAAAAGCAAACAATACTAGATTGAAATACAATAAAAAATAAACCTTTTAACTAGCTACGTAACATCATAATATCATATTCTTCATCATAATATATAACTAGTGAGATACACTGCTCTTACGATTTTGATGAAATTTTCTTTTTACAATATGGTTGTATTTTTAAGTTTTCTTTTTATTTTGATTGAATAAGCAATTTATAAAAATAAAAACTATATTATAAAAGTTAAGTTAAAATTATAAGAGTAAAGTTTCTATTTGTATTCATTGCAGATAATAATATAGCCCCATCTCTACTATTTGTTTGGCACTTGAATGTAAGTTAAGGTTTTTGTTTTAACTTCTCAATTTTTTTAAGATTGCTCTATTAATGCAAAATAGTAACTGAGCTGAATTAGGTCACCTAGATCCTAAGACTAGACTAAATTATATAAAAAAAATATATTGGTGCTAATTCTATTGTACAAATTCTCTTAACTATTTCGACACTTTTGAAAATAGTGCTATCTTTTTCCATAAGGAGCATTTTGAAAAGAATAGCAACCATTGCATAACAAATACAACAAATACACATGGAAAAAGGATGGAATATCTCTGATTTGTTCTTCTCTGTTATCAGTTTAAATCTGAAAGAAAAAGACAAAACAGAGTATGACTATTTCTCTTTTATTCCGCTTTTATTTAAAAAGGGATAGCGCTACTAGGGATAAAACTTAAAAGTAATGAATAGTATTTATTTCAGGAAAATGGTGACAACAAAATTTACTGAATAATTTAATAATAGGTTATAATGCTATATACTATTCTTTAATTTAAATACAGTAATTAATATTATTTTACTTACCTTGATGACAACGGCAAGACCATCTGGACAGAATAAACGTTTTCTAGCATATAAGCTTCCTTTAAAACCAAATTGGTCGGATCTGAGTAGCAGATTAGTTTCTGATCTGACAGAACACAGTATCGGGATTGAGTATTCTTAAACAAATCTTCCACTACCCCAGATACCACTTTATTCAGCATCCCACTGAAGTATGATACTGGCAAGGTGTTTATAGGTGGATGCTCAACTACCGCAGGTTTTTTATAATTTATATGTTTACTAGATCTATTCCTAACTGTATCTAACTTTAGTATATTGGAGAACTTTTGCATCATTGAGCTTTGAATTTTAGTTTCGGAGGACACTGATGCTGTGTCATCATTATCATACCAGCTACTTTTGTCTTGACTAATTTCACTCTTTTCATTGTTACTTGCTGGTGTAGTATGTGTATTAGGAGTTGGTTCATCAGGGTAGAGGCTGTCAAAGCGCTCGGGTGGAGTAGGTGGATTAAAATACTCAGTTTCCGTAAACTCATATGCTTCATCGCTTCCATTGTCTGAACTTGAAATAATTGTACCATAAGTATCACTTATTAAGAAAGATTCCAGAAGAATCAGCTCATTACTGATACCTTTGTATTTCTTGATAGAAGAATGTTTGTCGTTAAGAGGATCAAACTCATATATTGTACTTTTACTAGGCCTGGTGTTCACCTCTGCGTCAATGTTAGGTGAGCTCGGTGATAAATGGGGAAGTGTCCAGTTTTCATACAAAGAATTTTTCCGCATGACTTCCGTGTCACTCATTCGTTTCTTTCGCCTCTCAGGCACTTCTGGCGCTGATCTCAAACTAACTATACTGTTAGTTCTTGACTGACTTGGCATATCATAGGTGGTTTCATTTTCTAAATTCAAACTAAAATCTGTATGATCATTATCCCGACTGTCATATGAAAAATTGCTCACTGTATCTGTGTTTGAGTCTGAATTACTGGAGAAAAGTGATAGGTCGTCTAGATTTGAAGCATTCAAGTTGAGCGCTGGCAGTTTTTGTAAGCGATCCTCCTCATTTGTATATTTTTTTTGTTCTAAAAGTGGAGAATGAAACTGGATATTGTCAAAGAGACTTACATCAACAACTGGCATTGAAACAGACCTTTGGTTGTCGTCTTCTGTAGGGCTGTCTGGTTTCTTCGATATTCGTAACTTAACACTGGCCGACTTAGTTCCTTGTATGACTGATTTTGTGACAGAGTCTCTAACAGACTTAGATGTCATTAGGGTTCTTTCTAGAGTATCTTTAGCAAACCTGGAGCCGTCCGACAGCGATTTTTCAATTTTGTCGTTCGCCGACTTTGCTGAACTGCTCACTTTGAGTGCGACATCTTCGGTGATCTGTTTTGAAACGGTACCGATGGAACGTAAGACGTCCGAGGCAGAGATTCTTTCATTGTTCGCTGATGCCTTGCTTCGTGGTAGGGGTACAGGCCGTTTCAAAACATCGTTTTGGGGTAGGAAAGTACTCCGAGGCTTTGGGACGGGCGGCGTATCCATGGGGAACTGATTACCTCGTTATAAAGAATACGATGTGGCCATTAAAACACCAACACACAACAAGAATGAGCAATGAGCCAGCGACACAGTTCACAACAATCTACACTAATAAATACTAAATGATAAGGAGCACAATTTTAAAATTCAGGTACATTTAAAACTAAAATATAAAATAAAATACCAAAGAAACTAGAAACAAAAAGAAGGTAAAATAATAATTCGACTGAAATTAACTTCAAAAGGTAAACTAAAAAAACTGGCCAAGTGCGAAACAGACTCTAACACGGAGTGTTCTGTACTTCAACTTGGTGTCTAAATGTCACACATTGATTTTCATAAATTTAAAAAAAAAATACCAAAAATATCAATATAGTCCTATGATTTAGTAAGCCCTAACAAGGCCTCTTGATCATGTTTAGCCAAAAAGGAAGTTAATACGTTTAACGAAGATTTGAGCGTTGAGCTTCCCATTCGGGACAACTGGTTATCATTGCTGCCGAACCGCAAATAGCAATAGAAAAACTAACTTTTTAAATTTTATTTTACTGGAAATAGGTATTAAAAAGTTACTTCGTGGTTGATTGTATTATTCCTGTAAAGTTTTAGGAACCTACTTAAAGACTTATTTAGTATTTCAGATGCATACAAACAAAATGATATATATTTTTTTTTAACGACAGGAAATGCTTAATGCATACCCCTCCGTCAGGGGAAACGGAGGGGTTATGTGGGGCTTGCACCCACTAAAGCCTGTCCCTTGCCACGACGGACCTCGTTGGCGGGAGTACGGGATTCATTTGCGTATTCACTGCGCTCCCGCCAGGCCCCGACCCGCCACCTGAGCGGCAGGTCCCGTCGCTGCTGCCGGCAGCCTGACCGCCGCCGACTCCTCCTAGGAGGCGCGTCCTGAACAGGGCACGCCACCTCCTCGGCCTGTTGATGGAGTTCGGGCAACGGACGCCATAGCCCCTTACGTCCGTCATCCGTAGGCCGGCGCACCCGGAAGCCGAAGAAAGATGTTCGTCCTCCAGCAACCGGTGCGTCTCCTGCGAGAGGGATATGCCACCGTAATTGTCCCTCTCGACGAGCGTTCCCGCCCACTTCGGTGATTTTTTTACGAGGTTGTCTTCCTCGTAGTGCCCCGAAGGGACTTGTGGGCGTTTCCGCCCCCGCCTGTAATTTTTAATGAGGTTTTCTTCCTCCTCCGGGGTAGGTGTAGACGTTTCAACACTGTGCCCTCTGCTGGGGCTCAGAGGTACACGCGAAGAAACGCCACCTGTCCACCGGGCCAAGCTATTAGCCGTAGGTTAATAACTTATTAACCGACGTTACCAGGGAGCACCGGCCCGTGCGCTACAGAGAGGCACCGTAGCATTCGGGCACTCGTGGAGGTTGCTTGGCCAGCCCCCCGAAACAAAATGATATGCTTTAGAATATAGGTACATATAAATCCCTTTCAAAAAATATTGTCCTGTTAGTAGGAATAGTTATCTCATTTTTAAAATTTAACCTTTCCATTTTTTTATATTAAGAAAATAAAAATTATTTTAAGTATTCCTTTAATTTTCAGAGGTTTCTAACGTTAGCTTCAATAGTTTATTCGAATAGTCGAATAGAAAGTAGCATCATAAGGGTTACATTTTACCATATTGGTACGGAACCCTAAAATACGTTCAATCCATCGAATCGAATATATTATATCACAGATTATTAATAAAACAGATAGTAGTATGTCACTGACAAGTGACATAAATCAAAGACAACAGAGCTGTCACAGATTATTAATAAAGCATTAGGATAAAATTGACACTTGCAGTAATAATCACCGATGTCTATGGTTCGTTATACATTGCTGCTTTATCAAGTGAAACGAAATTAAGATTTTCTCGCGAGCCTGCAATGGATAATAAATGAATGTCAAATAAGCTCGTTGAAGGTCACCAAGTACGGTAATTATCACTGAGATACGGAATGAGGGCCTAGCTCTAGTAAACTTATGCTTCGTGGGTTGCCATATTTTGACAAAATTTAAGAAGGCATGTATTATAGCACAAAAGAAAAATGACCAAAGGTGGTAAATAAAATAATGTTATTTATGGACCATTGGTTCCCATATTTGTTTTTTGAATACGGAATTTAATTTGCATACAAAAAGTTACTTCCATTTTAATTCACATTACCTGTCAAACAGATTTTATTGAGAAGTACAACTTGTATATTTGCCTATAATAAGTATAACTTTGAAATCTGGATGTTCAAATAGGTAAATAATAATCGTAGGAGTTAATGTGGAGAACGTAGTCTATTATAAAAAAAAAACAAAGTTTGAATTTGGATCAGCTTGATACAGTATTTCATACATTCATGGTCGTTACGGTGTCATTATCCCTTGAATTTGGCGGATAAACCCATCCTATGAACCTTCGTAAACGACGTGTACGTTAGAGCTACCTTAAAAAAATATGCGCGTATAAACATTGAAAATGAATCCTATGTATAGAGTAATGCGCTCTGGTACCTACATTTAATCCTATACCTACTATTTATTTCTATAATGTGAATCTCGGAAACGGCACGAACGATTTTCATTAAATTTAGTATACATGGGGTTTTGGGGGCGATAAATTGATCTAGCTAGGATTAATTTTTAGAAAATGTCGTATTTACCAATAAAAAAATATATAAATCTATACCTGACATCTATTGGCGATTAAGTAAAACTATTACAGTAAACTCCTGCTGCCATCTATTGGTGAGTAGCTGTAATACTACCGAGCAAAGCTCGGTCACCCAGGCTATTATAGGACATAATATTGCTATCGCCCAAATGAACAAAAAATTCAAAGAAAATTATATCGCCGTTCTCTATTCTATGGATCACTGTCAACGTAAAAATGAAAACACGGTCCAGCCGTTTCGGAGGAGTTTGGTAACAAAGAAAAGCGAGAGAATTTTATTTATTAGAGAAGGACCTGTGAAGAAGGGCGTTTCAAATCAGCACAAAAATTGAACTGTCATTTGTTTAGAATGTTTAATCCTGTGTATAGTAATTGAAATCAGAGATGACTAAGTATTAAGTTGAAAAATAAAACTAAAAATTTCAAGTTGCATGTTTATTTAATCATACATAAGAAAAATCACAATTGTAATAGCGGTTACAAAGTCCCGACAGACATTGTTGGCAATGAAGTATACATGCTGGAAGAGAATTCTTCCACAAACAATTAAATGATTATCCAAAAAGTTGCCAAAACGTGTACAATTTTGTGCGTTACATACTTTTATTAATAATAATATACTATTTAATGTATGTATATAAACAGTGTCTAGAAAATACAATCGTTTGCGCTGCTTTGAATGTTCAATTGTTTTTATTTTTATTTTATTCTTTTACATGTTAGTGCCTGACATATATCTCACCACTTGATGGTGAGTGGTAATACTCGTAAATGGAAGCACACTAACTTGGAATGGTTATAACCCATTATTAAAGTGCACCTTCTTGGCTGTGGGGTGATAAACAGGCACGGCCGAAGTTTCCTACCAGTATAGACCTGGGCAAATTTAGAAATACAAAAATTCTGAATTGGCCCATGAATCCAATTGAAAGTTTGTGCAGGACCTCGAACCAATATATTATGCATTAATTTAAATGAGTAACTTACACAATATGATGTTGTTCACTAATATAGAACTACTTACTTGTAACTTATGTTTGAAACAACTAACATGACTATATTTGAAAATACGATAGAAATAATAATATTTATACTTACACGGAGTAAAATAAAACAAAGGAATTCCGAATACCATTGCATGATTTATGGGGCTGGTTGTATAAGAGTCACATTATCGTCACTAGCCACAATAAGTTAAAAGCTCATACTCAAAGTCTCTTTGGTCTACAAAAAAAAAGAACGAAAATATATTAGTTCGCGCTACTATTCGGCATAACGATGAGAGAGTTGTCATGCGGTCATTGGTGAAAAACTTACAAAAACATCTCAATAATCTCAAAATTTGTTTTTGAGCAAAAAATTGTGAGTATCTATGGTATATTGTCCACGTCTTTCAAGCTTTTCAACGGTACAACCATAAAGATAACAAAACCTCTGTGTACTGCTAACAAAAATACAGGTTACGCGGTAATTTCACATTACAAGTAGGCTCCACGCAGTATTTTTTAGAAGAAGGCTCACAGAAGCTTTTAACTTCTTGTGCTAGTGGCGCCAACATTAGCCCCCATTAAATCGATTTACTTCATCTTAATACTACTTCACTGACTAATATTTACTCCAAATTATTATAAGGCTAAACAAAACATTTTAAACATAAAAATAAACAACAAAATTATATGTACAATTTAGCAATAAATAATTACGAGAGGAAATAGTAAAGAGTAAATAAGGAAAATCTCATAAAAAAAGTATTATAAAAATCAATATCTTCCATGTAATTAATATAGCTCAAAACATAGAACATACTGGAATGAAATAAGCTATGATGCAAAATATTATCATAACACTAACTTACATTCAACTACACTGATTTTCCTACAGCATGCCCGGCAGTAGCCTCCCAGCTAGACATGTTTTCGTACAATAATAATAATTAAGTTTACTCTAATCGAGATGCTCACATCTTAAATACTTATGATTTATAAATATGTTATCTAATTATTGAAACAATGCCTCAAGTCTGTATAAGTATCTCACCTGTTCAGATACCTTCAAACAAGTCACAAAACAGTATTGTACCTTTTGATTTTATATCATACATACTTTAATCACTAGACTCTAGAGAAAATAACATTTGTGTAATAAACGAAACTGTTTCAGGGTGAGACGAGAGCCAGAGTTGGCAAAATTTTGTATTTGATTATTACATTTTGTATGAAGCATAATATTCAGGGTTACCAAAAATACCATACCAGAAAGTTCTCAGCCTTGTAGTTCCTATCATTAAAACTAAGAATTTTTGTTCTACAACTTTTCAAATTCCGCATTAATTTATTTCATAAAAAAAAAAACATTTTACTTAATTTACTTTTGTTATGTGAAATCAAATACATGTGACATTTAACTGATACATTTGAATATTTATAATACTTTTATTTTTACCTGTTTTTCAATACAAAATAAAGTACGAAGAAAAAGTGGTATTAAGAAATAACTTTGATTAAATTTGATCTTTCACAAAATATCGAGTTAAATAAAAAGTAGAACACAATTTGTTAGTTTTAATGATGGGAACTACAAGGTTGATAGCTTTTTAATATTTTTTACGTAACCCTGTATATATTATATATCATAAATAAAATTTAACAGAGTTCGGGTATTCGCCCTTCGCCAAACCCGGAGGTCGCCCACGCACCCTATTTCATATATGTGACTGAAATGAGGGGGACATATTCATTCCAGAACTAGCAAGTACAATAGCGAAACTATATCATGCAATAGTTGGCACAGACATTTATGAATATGACCTTTACAAAATGACCGCTGTGATGAAGAACGATTTAAGATAAGTTTTGTAAATAGCCTTTGACAATATCCCGAAGACGTACAAAAGACGTTTGACAAACTATTCTAATTTATGTAACTTTCTGATAAAAGTATAAAATTAGAAAAAAAAATACAAATATACCAACTAAATAAATGCAATACGTTACTTTATTGTAGAGATAAAATATAATAAATTACTATAACTCAATATGAAAAACATTACTATTTAAACAAAAATGTGTGTATGTATATAAGTAATGTTTTTCATACATAGACAATCACATTCATATTTCAACATCATGCTCTTGCTTTATGTTTTCTGTATTAGTAAACAGTTAAAACGAAATATCTCTTAATAAAAAGTAACGTCTGAGAATTGTTTTTATTTCTTGTAGTTATTAAGATTTCAGTAAACACAAGGCTTGTCGCCTCAGCGTAACATAACTTCACTTATTGTTTCTCCATGCAAGAAGCTAATGCACTGAAAATAGGTCACGCGGGTCGTATCCCATACAGAAAGAAATAAAATAATAATTGAAATAGACAGAAGGAAGGTGAAATTTTGTTCCTCACATGCTATTATCGACAAACAAAATATTGGAAGCGATTCTGTTTTAAAGTCTCCAAATTTAGCGCATTTAAAAACAGTATTATCTCTTTTCACAAAAGTAAAGTTGGATAGAGTTGGAAAGAGCACTATTTCTAAAGATTAGTGGTATAGTTGTGAAACTAGAAAGGGATAGTGTATTATTATATTCCGTTAGACACGCCAAATGTAGAAACTTTAACACCAAATCGCTGACATTATTTTATCAGGTAATTAAATCCTTGTTAAAAAACGCAAGTGTAAATTATACATTTTAAGTAAAAACTCGACAGCCGTGAACATACAAAGCATTAAAGGTTTCTATAATATTATTAAGGTATCCATTAACACATTGCATACATAATTATATTGAGCCAGAAATATAAATCATTTAGACAATAATAATAATAATATTTTAAAGCTTTGCTTTAAACAACATGGTTTTAAAAGAAGAAAATATTGCAGTTGTTTTACACAAAAACTAAAGTGACACTTTGATGTCTTTAAATAACAAAATATAATATAGCGAATAAAAAAGTACAATCATAATATAACTCTAAAAGAATCGAATAGGTAATTTGTGTGGTTTATAAATTGGAACTTACATACACATTAACGTTGGAACCATTCAGATCGGGCGCTAACAAGTCACCAAAGACTTTTTGTGTGTCTGAGATCTCGCTAGCGTTTACCAACTTACCTTCTTATTTATAAAAGTGAAATATTGGTGTAATAGCTATTGTCTCTTTCCTTCGAATGTCGAATCCCTGTTGACAAACAGAGACAAAACAGAAAATAACTATTCCACTGATATTTTACGTTTGTGAATAAGAGGGTTAAAATCCAACAACCGAAACTTCTTTTAACTGTCACACAGGCAGCTGACTTATTTTTTTACACTAATATCTAAGACAAGACTGTATGAGAAAAAATTTGAAAAAGTTATTCAATTTAACGTATTATAAAATTTTGTAATGTTATATTTTATTTTCTGGTTACCATCCCATTCGCTTTGATACGGTTGGAAAGGGACAGCACTTGTTTTTAGAAAATAGAAATAACCCCATCCCTTTCCACCGATACTGTAGGGAAAGGGACAGTAGATTATTATTAGACACGCTAAAAGAGACTAAAAAGGAATCGGTATCAATGTGAAATTTAGCCTTTTCGGATTTCGGACACACTGAATGCAATTTTAGTGACGGATCAGGGTAGTACTACCATCTCTTATAGCAGTAATGCTGCAATATTGTTTTAATATTTTCACACAAACAGTATGAAATTGTCAAAACCATACTGAAACATTACTGCTTTAAAGGCTCTCGTCCACAGCGACTTTTTGTAGCGATGCTGTCGCGCGTTTATTAAACGCACTTCAAACGCGTGTTGCATCGCGACTGTATCGATGCAGACGCTCGACAGCATCGCTACTGTATCGATGCAGACGCGCGACAGCATCGCTACTGTATCGCATAGGCGAGGGCCCTAAGTCATGGTGGTACGGTTCCTGGGCTGTTGAC
Source organism: Coenonympha arcania (assembly GCA_036785405.1). Classification (NCBI taxonomy): domain Eukaryota; kingdom Metazoa; phylum Arthropoda; class Insecta; order Lepidoptera; family Nymphalidae; genus Coenonympha; species Coenonympha arcania. The sequence continues at coordinate 11,638,994 of CM072082.1, forward strand.
GTGTTGCGCAAGGTATACGATTTACATGTTGTACGCGATGTATATAGCGTCGATCTGGTCGGAGAGGAAGCCGTCGCGCAGGTGCATGCGCTGCTTCTCGCCGCGCGAGTTGATGGGCACCACGCCGGGGTCGACGACCACCACGACGCCCACGATGAGGTGGTGCTCCTCGAGCACCGCGTTCGTCACCAGCGGCACCAGGTTCAGCGCCTCGCTGTCGTTGCCGTCCAGCTCTACCACCACCACCAGCAGGTTGGTCCACGTGAACACGGCGCTGGAATACATCGACATAAATAAGTAAATAAATATATAGGGGACATTTTACACATCGCAATCTAGCCCCAAAGTAAGCGATAGCTTGTGTTATGGGTACTAGATAACTGACAAATATATACATAATTAATAAGCTAATAATTAATAGCTCAAGTAATTTATAAGCTAAGCATGTTTTTTATATTGTAAGAGTAAGTGTAATTATTAGGTTTAAAATAGGAATTAACAATGTCTAAATATTAACATCCTGGAAGGATCTACCCTCTGCAACACAGGTTCTCCTTCCGCAGAGGGTAGAGCATTCATATGTTTGTAATAATGCCATTTGTTAAAAGCAATAAATAAATACTAATATACTTAAATACATATTGAAAAACACCCTGACTCTGGAAAACATTCATACTCATCACACAAACATTTACCAGTAGTGGGAATCGAACCCACGACCTCCGGCGCAGACAGCAGGTTCGCTACCACTACGCCATTCGGTCGTCGAATATCAATACAGACATAGTATCAATACAGACTGTGTACAGTGTCTTTCCCATCACCTACAACTTGGGCCCCTTCAAATCAAGAGTGATAGGCATTTCGGCGAAACAAGCGCGGTCCTGCTCCTTAGACTGTATCATTACTTTCCGTCAGGTGTGATCACAGTCAAGCGAAGGAGCGATCATAGTAAAAAAACACATTAGACTTCGTTCAACCATTTCGGCTCATTGGCGCGCGCTCGGATTTGAGTGAGTGAGTGGGTTGGAATTCCACTGAGGGCTTTGTTAGAATTTTATGATTTCCAAATTGGCGGCCGGAGGTTTCGGCTGTGGCTAGTTACTACCCTCCCAGCAAAGACGCACCGCCAAGTGATTTAGAGTTGCGGCACACTGCTGTGTAGAAACCGTTCGTAGTGAATTTGCTGACCCCTTCCAAGTAAGTTCGACGATATATATTGATAACTGACCATCAAGTGAAATCGCAGAGAAACGTGGCCATGAAGGTACTCTTAGCATTTCAACTAGAATGAGATTAGATTGTGGCAAAAAAATTAAAAACTTACCATTCCGCGATCTTCTTATGGCATCTCATGACTGAGTTTTCGATGTCGATAGGGTGGTACCGCATTCCGCGCAGCATGATCGTCTCGTCCAGGGCGCCCACCACGAACACGGCGTCGTGCGTGTCGTGCGAGTCCGACGAGCCCAGGCCCGACACGCTGCACGCGGACGCCAATGACTCAGTGTCACTGTCGCGGGTCATTATGGAAGTGTCGTCGCCTCCCGTACTGGTCGTGCTGATTTCCGTTCTCCTCAAGAAGCCCAGGTATCCCGTCCTCGCATAAACCTCCCCGGTGTTTCCCGTCACGAGCTGTGCGCTGAAATGATCCGCGTAGTCGCTTTCATCGCCGTAAATCGTGAAATAGCCGCTGGCATTGTGAGGCGATTGTACCCATATCTCTCCCAAGTGAGAGTCCCCACATTGCCCCTTCGTCTCCGGGTTAGCAGTGATCACTTTGACTCCCGGCAACAGTTTGCCGGACTCCATCAGGCAAAGCGAATGCGGACTTCCCCGCTCCACTAGAGACACACGGTCGTTCCTTAGAGCCCTCAGATCTACGTATACAGTAGACGGCTCTGGACTACTCGCGCCTTGTAGGCAAATGGCTATATTCACGCGGCATCCGAAGGATGTGGACACGGCTCGCGGGCTCAGGCCGAGAGCCGAGAAAAGTTTGGAAAACGAGTTGGTCAAGTTGATCCTCGGGCGTTCTTCTGCGACGACTACGCACGTTCGGACGCACGCCAGGTTGATCCCCTTCGCTTTGAGTTGATTCACAGAACTGCCCAAGCCTTTAGTGCATAGCTCCATCACGCCGTACGAACAGAACGTGTCTCGAACTTTGTACTGCGAAACCGCACTCAGCCAGAGACCCGGGTTTATCTCCACTTCCGAGGGCGGGATCAGGATGGAGTGGTGCCCCGAGTAGATGCTGCTGAGGCACCACAGCGCGAACCCGAGCCCGCAGTAAGGGTCCAGACACAGAGCTATGTGTCGCGAGGGGTACAATTCGCAGGCTATTTTCATGGACCGGCAGAGGGAGGTGACAGCCGCGTGCGACATCTTGATTCCGGCCAGCATGCCCGTCGTCGACACGCTGAAGTCCAGGTACGCGAGCATCTCTGCCGTCGGCGCTCTGTATAGAATGGGTAATTTCTTCTTGGGCATGTCGTCGGTGTCGAGGGTGACGGGCCAGGCTTTGCTGTCCAGGACGTTGCTCGCCTCTTTGGACCTGAGTAGCTTGATCACGGATTGGTTGGAGAGGACCAGCGTCGCCTTGCTCACGTCCACGATCATGCGCACCGTGGGCAGCGTCGTGTGCAGGTTCTGAGGGTGCGGCGGCCTAATGGTCACCGGGACGGCGCCCACGTACAAACAGCCGTAGAAAGCGCAAATGAGATCGAGTCCCGGTGGGAATATTAATGCCACGTGGTCCCCTGTGTTGACGCGACCTTTCTCCAGAAGCAAGTTGCCGATCCTCTCGGCTTTCTTGTGCAGTTCGGCGCAGGTCAAGACCTTGGATACGGCGCCTTTCGAATTGAGCAATGTGAATATTACGTGATCGGAGGTGCTTTGGGCGCGCCATCTCAGTATTTGTGATATGAACTGATACTGGAAAAGAGAAATGGTTCATATTATATTTGAAATTTGTAAATTTAAGATGTTTAAAACGGAATTGGCGTACGATGTTGCTTACCTTTCGAGCGGCGTCAGAATCGTCTGTGTAGCCCATATCGCGCCCCTGAGCTGAGGCGAGACGGTTGCCTTGCACCAAGTTGCCGACTATCACTGACGCCGGGCCGACATCTGCAGGCGAAAACGATAGGTGATTGTGGGTGTTGTGACCGAGTATTAGGCCTATTAATTTCGATTACGTTGAAATTTGTTTGGTTTGGGCAAAGTGAATTTTCTTCTTGTCCACAAATGAACTAACACATACGTCCAGCGATGATTAAAGATCGCTAGTGAAGTTAGGTTGGGTAGTAATATATCATTCACTTTCAAAATAAATTCAAATTTTTTTTCACGCAAATTTTCATAGCCTTTTGATAATAATAAATCTTTGGATAAAAAATCGTTACACATAGATGGTACACCTTATGTCTCCAAAAGCAAAAATAAGGACATCCTTTACGAGCATTAAAAATGTTAGCCCCTTCGCACACGGGTCGTAAGCATAGTCATATCAATAAGCGTATTGTTACAACGATTCGCGTACGAGGCCTGCAGTGTTGCACAAACGATGGAACGAGGAAGTCTTAACCAATTTGACGAATTAAATTTTTTTTCACTCGTATTGAAAGTTAAAAGTCAGTTAAATTCAGTTGTTATTTAAACAAAATAATGAAAAAATAACTTTTTACGCCTGTGTTTTTACGCCAGTATGCTACATTTATCGTAATGACAATAAACACCTAGAATTCGCTGCCACACCGCTTCGTATGCGGACTTCTCAGAACATGTTCACGCTCGTATTTCTCTCGTCGCGCGGATTACGGTATCGTACACGTAAGCGTATGCTTACGCTACGACGCCGTGTGAGAAGGGGCTACATTTTAATAATAATGTATTTATTCATGTACCTGAATGTATTTCCCTCGGCTTGGGCAGGTTTGTGACGCAAGTGTGCGGGCACATCAGCACGTTCGCCGGGTGCAGGGTGCCTTCGAGGAAGCGCCGTTTACATTCGCTGAGGTGAATGCCGCCGAGCGGGGTCTTCGGGAGGTAGTTCGGCTGCACCAGCGCCAGGCAGTATATGCCCACTTGATGGATCGAATCCACGGCTTGCAGTACGCGGGACATCCATTGGAAAGACTGAAAATGAACAACCGATGAGTTTTATGTTGAAAATTACAATTACATTTCCATAAAAAATCTGTTATTTTTTAAACGACTTTTAACCAAGACGTTTACAATTCTACTTGTATGTTTAGAACTGTAATATTACTAATTTTGGTAGTCATCTATTCCCTTTTACACAAATTCAAACAATCAAACAATTTCATATATGCATAAGTATGTTTGTATGACCACATACGAATATGTTTTGAATACGAATGTGATATGTTTCTTCTAAACTACGTATAATCGAATTGACACATCCCAGTGACGAGGACCCCAGCATCGCCGCGCGGGGCCGGCGACATTATTGCTGACCCCGCGGGACAACCAGACCCGTCACACCAACAGCACTCAAGCCCAGAAGGCGAGGCCTAAGTCTCTTACCGGGGCTAAAAAAACCAGGGGAGCCCGCGACACATATTTTTTTTTTATACTATATAGGCTAGCGCTTGACTGTGATCACACCTGATGGAAAGTGATGATACAGTCTAAGGTGGAACGCGCTTGCCTAGAAGATGCCTATTCACTCTTGATTTGAAGGCACCCGGGTTGTAAGTGGCAGGAAAGACACTGCCTGGGAGGGTATTCCAGGCCTTTGCAGTGCGTATCAGGAACGAGGAATCAAACCGCTTCGTTCCGCGTCGACCATGTATGGGTGGAAGCCTTTACGATGCCTTGCCGTTCTATGGTAGAAAGGTGACGGGGGAACATCACCCGGGTAAGGAGGCAAGCCTCGAGGCCCGTATCCCCGTGGGGACTTGCTCCCTATGGTGAAGACCACACAGCATACCTCTACCTAGGATATAGGATAGGATCCTACCTCTTCCTCCCCGCAGTCGGGTCGCTGCTCCGCCACGATGCAGATCCGCTCGTCGCGCAACACCCGCACGGAGAACACTGCAATGCGGCCCCGGTAGATGAATTTCATCGGTTCAACGGCGAGCACCGTCGCTATTATATCGTCCATGTTGTGCTTGCGGCCCGTGACCGTCATCAGGCCGTCGCGCGAGCCGCATACGAATACAAGCCCTGAAAATAAAAATGGAGACTTAATGACTTGGACTGATAACGCTTATATGCGCAAAGTCACTAGCAGATGTAAGCCGTTTAAGGTCGGCCTATATCGGGTCGGTAGCCATATTGTCAATATTACATCAATTTGATAATTTTGAGGCTTTAAATATCGATTTGTTAGAAACTACAGTTGTTATGATTGTTGTTATGGTTGTTATGATGAAGACGACCGATGCATCTGTATGACAGATAAGCTGGATTTGTATGACCCCTAAACTAATTTGATTAAATCGCACAAATAACAAGAAAGTTATAGTGTGGAAAAGGATTTCTCTATACCATACGCAAAACACATTTATTTTAATGCTAACATTAAAACATAATCTCTAAATATTGCCTTATTTTTTTATCTCTCGCTCTTAATACGCAGATGACAGCCCCCGGTTGCGTTAAAATCAAAATGTATTCAATCGTTAAAAATCTGTATCTGTGTCACTTGATTTTTGACCAACTAAAACTAATGAAAATTTTGGCATTTATACAGTTCTTTGATGATTGAAGAACCCTGACACTAGCAACCTAGCATGAGTGAGTGATGCTAGGGGGGCAGATGTGCCAGCACCGAGATTTGCCAGATAAAAAAGCTATAAAAATTCTCACCACCAGGCCCAAGGAAACCGAGCAAGCCGCTGCGAACGTAGTGCTCCTCGCCGATCGCCTCGCCGTCTGAGTCGAGCGGCTGTACCCGGAACACCGTGTTGGTCAGGCCCGGCAGGCCCCAGTAGCCGGACCCGGTCGCCCCGGACAGCACGCATATCTCGCCCACTTCGTCCGTCTTGCAGAGGTAAGCGGGCCCCTCCATTTTCACCACCACAATTACGCCTGCGTTAAGGAAACATCAATTATTGATTTAGTAAAAATTTAAAAATTCTGAATGGTACCAAACACACACAGTCAACACGAATCTCAAAATTGATTGAGCACTGATCGAAGTAGTGTTGGACATTTAATACTACCTTGTTTATATTTGAGCGTTACCATGATATTTCAATGCTTCATCAGTTAACTCAGTCAAAGCATTTCCTCCATTTTCATTGTCATGATGGTAAAGCATCATTAAAATAAACAAAAAAATGCAATATTTACATGAAGGCATGACTTGTCCGCAGTCCTGTAGCGTGAGCGAAGTGAGAGAGTTCTCCGCGTCGACCCTGACCACGCCGTACGAGAGGCCGGACATGGACAGCACGCCTCGCCCGGCGGACGAGCCCCCGCGTCCGGCGCGCCGGACACACACCGTCAGCGACTCGCTGCTGCAAGCGCAAGGGCAAATGGCGTCACCGCGAACACCTGGGAACAAAAATATACGTATTACATTTTGACGTGATAATGTTTAATAAATTGATGAACACAAGCAACGCACATAAAAAAATAGTAACGGTCCGCGTAACGTTCCACCTGAGCCTGTGCGTGCAAGCGAGAGCGCGCCACAAGCGATAGAGAGGCACGATAAAACAAACGATAGAGAGGCCAATATTATGACGTTATCACGTAAATCTATCGTCCGTAAACCGACTTTACAGACAACCAATTTTTTTTAAAACAAAGCTAGACAGTGACAGCCGATGGAAAGTGATGATAACAGTCTAAGGTGGAATCTTAACAATTTTTCTAATATACAAAATTCTCGTGCCAATTTTTGTTACCGAACTCTTCCGAAAAGGCTTGACCGATTGTTATGAATTTTTCTGTGTTTTAAGCTATTTTTTATTCAGCTAGTCTTCTTTCTTTAATATATAAAATTCTCTCGATTTTCTTTGTAACCAAACTCCTCTGAAACGGCTGGACCGATCATTGTGAAATCTTCAGGGTATGATCTCTGGGTCCGGGAGCGGGTTGTTATCTATATTTGATGTCCATAAACAGCAAAACGAAGTTTGCCCGGTCACCTAGTCTAATATATAAAATTCTCTCGATTTTCTTTGTAACCAAACTCCTCCGAAACGGCTGAAACGATCGTTATGAAATTTTCAGGGTGTGATCTCTGGGTCCGGGAGCGGGTTGTTATCTATATTTGATGTCCCTAAACGGCAAAACAAAGTTTGCCCGGTCAGCTAGTCTAATATGTAAAACTCGATTTTCTTTGTAACCAAGCTCCTCCGAGACGGCTGGACCGATCGATGAAACTTTCAGGGTGTGATCTTTGGGTCCGGGAGCGGGTTGTTATATATATTTTATGTCCCTAAACGGCAAAACGAAGTTTGCAGGGTCAGCTAGTAATAGATAAAATAATCCTCGCATACCTTTGCTTTGAAACACGGAGAGGAACTGATCGCACGACGACAAGGACCAAGGGTTTGCGCCGTCGGCCACCAGGAGCATCCGCAACGAGCTGAGAGAGATCTCCTTGTGGTCACGCGTCGCCAGCAGGCCCCAGTGCAGGTCGCGCGACTTGACTATAGCTACTGAAGCCCTGGAAGACACAAACATTTACTGATAGTAACGTAAGTAAGTAAGTAATTCTTTATTTGCTTAAAAACATGGTTAAAACAGATGGAAGAGTACAAAATTGGAAACCGAATGTTTTTACCCACATAGGTACAGGTATGCAAATGTTACAATTTAATATATAAGGTGGTGTCAAATTATCTGCCACCATTCCAGGAGGTGAATGTGCCATACATATACACTTCAATAATGAAGAAATCTCAGTCCCCAGGCAAATTTTTTTTTTTAAATTAAAAATTACGTCGCAACCCAAGGTCAACGTTCTCACGCCGCGCCCAAACAGCTGATTTCCGTTACGAGGCGATAACTGTACTAAACATGTACTCAAGTTTGACTGATGGCCGTGTTTATGCAACATGATGCGATATGTTAGTAATGTTTAATTAAAAAAAAATTGAGCCCAGGGACTGATATTTCTTCCCTATTGAAGTGTATATGTATGACACATTCACCTCCTGGAACAGTGGCAGATAATTTGGCACCACCTTATATATAGGATAGGATAGATAGGAAGGGGGATACCGGATAGTCCAACAACATAACCCGTTCGCAGAACCTTAGCCGTTGACTTCAGCTCCCTCTTCATACTACCGCCGCCCGCATAGGCCTGTTAACGGTCGAGCGCGGGTTGTGGTATTATGAAGTGGAAGGGGAAGTCATCGGCAAAGCTAAGTCATCTTAATTATTAAACGATTTTTTTAATTATGTTTAATTTAATTTACGTTTTATTCTTAATGTTTTTATTCTAATATTTAACACCCTGTCGAGCGTCACTTTTCTTTAATTCATGACTCTTTTTAAGTGAATCATTACTTGCGTACGTTTGTCATGGAGCTGTCATGACTCACAGTAGACTGTCTATTAACTCACCAATAAGCTTTGTTGCATACACGGTTAGCTATTTTTAAGAATGACTATCTTTTGCCTACGGCTCCACTTGCGTGGAATTCGGTTTTTAACTGAGCTCTGGGGATCATGGAATTTCTTAATATACAGATTAACTATCTCCATCCCAAAGAAGAATGATCAAAGGTAGTATCAAATTTTTTCAGGAACCAAAACCAAAATATTCTAGGAAAATGAAATAGTGGTTTTTTAAAAACGATCTAATAATATTTCATTAATTTTGCATACAGAAAGTTACTTTCTTTGCAATGCGCATTTCCTGACATACAGATTTTATTCAGAAGTACCTACAACTTGTCTATTTGCCTACAACTTTGGAACACGGATGATAAAATTACTAAACTTACTACTACTTACTGAAAATAATTATTGTAGTACCTATACTCTTTCCATTCGTTCATTTTCTCTTTGACACATGAAACAGATATAGCAATAGCTAGGGACCAGAGAGAGATAAAGCTAAAGTTGTCTCTTTCTGGTCCCTTGCTATTGCTATATCTGTTTCATGTGTCAAAGAGAAAATAAACGAATGTAAAGATTATAGTTAACATGGACACTGTAGTGATTAAAAAATTAAGTTTGGATTTGAATCAGCTTGGTACGGGATTCCATAAAAATTAAGGTAAATAGGTGCAGCGTGAAGGAGTAACAACAACGCAAACACACACGCACGCACGCACGCACGCATGCACGCAAGCACGCACATACGTATGAAATATCGTGATGATGTATTTTTATACTATACCTTAAATTGTCATAGACTAATTACAAGGGTCGCAAATACCTGTATTTCGTAATCATATGCATCCACGACGCCGGGCTGACTTTCATTAGGGCGTACGGGATGAATATCACATGCATTCCGTTCAGGACGCTCGCGAGCACCGCGTGCCACAGACCCGTCTCCCGTTTGAAGTCGAGGACGCACACCATGTGCTCTCCCTCCGTGTAGTTGCAGGCGACGGACAACATTCGGCAGTGCGCTAACATTGAGGCCCTGGAACAAGTACGAATAAACGTTACAGAAGTAAGTAATTAATTAAAAGAAGTGCTCAAAAAGTAACTATTCCGCCATTTTGGATCGCCGCCATATTAAGTTTATTCTGTATTCTGAGACTTAGAATTACGTCATGAAACCATGCGCTGTCATCTAAACTAAACGTGTGTATGCAAAATTCATGTTCCGAAAATTCAGTTTCATGTTTTGACTCGACAAACATACATACAATTGAAATATGAGTTTGTAAACTTACCTAAAAGCTAATTTAATTTAGTTAACTTTTATCTCGTCCACCGCTTAGCAACTTAACACATATTTTGTGCACCAGCAGCAAATATCTATATATATAAAAGAATGAGGCATTTTGGTGATTTTGGTTGTTCCAAGGATTCCGCCAAAACTATAGGTCGTAGAGATCTGAAATTTGGTACCTAGGTAGATATTAGGTCATGAATTCGTACTAAGACGGGGATTCCAGAAATTCAAATTGTAAGGGGTAAAAACCGTTGGTTTTTTGGATTTCCCCATACAAAAGTGAAATTTTTTTCGTTGTTCCAGGAATTCCCGAAAAGCTACAAGTCGTAGGGATCTGAAATTTGGTACCTAGGTAGATATTAGGTCATGAATTCGTACTAAGACGGGGATTCCAGAAATTTAAATTGTAAGGGGTAAAAACCGTTGGTTTTTTGGATTTCCCCATACAAAAGTAAAATTTTTTTCGTTGTTCCAGGAATTCCCGAAAAGCTACAAGTCGTAGAGATCTGAAATTTGGTACCTAGGTTGATATTAGGTCATGAATTCGTACTAAGACGGGGATTTCAGAAATTCAAATTGTAAGGGGTAAAAACCGTTGGTTTTTTGGATTTCCCCATACAAAAGTGAAATATTTTTCGTTGTTCCAGGAATTCCCGAAAAGCTACAAGTCGTAGGGATCTGAAAATTGGTAACTAAGTAGATATTAGGTCATGAATTCGTACTAAGACGGGGATTCCAGAAATTCAAATTTTAAGGGGAAAAAACCGTTGGTTTTAGGGATTTCTCCATACAAAAGTGTAATTTTTTTCGTTGTTCCAGGGATTCCCGAAAAACTAAAAGTCGTAGAGATCTGAAATTTGGTACCTAGGTTTATATTAGGTCAAGAATTCGTACTAAGACGGGGATTCCAGAAATTCAAATTTTAAGGGGTAAAAACCGTTGGTTTTAGGGATTTCTCCATACAAAAGTGAAATTTATTTCGTTGTTCCAGGGATTCCCGGAAAACTACAAATCGTAGAGTTCTGAAATTTGGTACCTAGGTTGATATTAGGTCATGAATTCGTACTAAGACGGGGATTCCAGAAATTCAAATTGGAAGGGATAAAAATCCTACTTTTAAGGGATTTTCCCATACAAAAGTGTAATTTTTGCGTTGTTCCAGGGATTCCAGCGAAATTAAAGTCGTAGAGATCTGAAATTTGGTACCTAGGTTGGTATTAGGTATATCATGAATTCGTATTCAGAAAGGGATTTTCGAGATTCAAATTTTGAGGAGGAAAAATTTTGAATTTTTTGGCCGCCATTTTGAACTTTTTTGTTACTGGGCCGATTGCTATGAAAATCGATATTTGACTATGGCAGAAAGCATAGAGACGGAATTTGTGGTCAAAATTTAAAAAATAGGCCGCCATTTTGAACTTTTTTGTTACTGGGCCGATTGCTTTGAAAATCGATATTTAACTATGGCAGCAAGCATAGAGAAGGAATTTGTGGTCAATATTTAAAAAAAAGGCCGCCATTTTGAACTTTTTAGTTACTGGGCTGATTGCTTTGAAAATCGATATTTGACTATGGCAGCAAGCATAGAGAAGGAATTTGTGGTCAAAATTTAAAAAAGTGGCCGCCATTTTGAACTTTTTTGTAACTGGGCCGATTGCTTTGAAAATCGATATTTGACTATGGCAGCAAGCATAGAGAAGGAATTTGTGGTCAAAATTTAAAAAAGTGGCCGCCATTTTGAACTTTTTTGTTACTGGGCCGATTGCTTTGAAAATCGATATTTGACTATGGCAGCAAGCATAGAGAAGGAATTTGTGGTCAAAATTTAAAAAAGTGGCCGCCATTTTGAACTTTTTTGTTACTGAGCCGATTGCTTTGAAAATCGATATTTGACTATGGCAGCAAGCATAGAGAAGGAATTTGTGGTCAAAATTTAAAAAAGTGGCCGCCATTTTGAACTTTTTTGTTACTGGGCAGATTGCTTTTAAAATCGATATTTGACTATGGCAGCAAGCATAGAGAAGGAATTTGTGGTCAAAATTTAAAAAAGTGGCCGCCATTTTGAAATTTTTTGTTACTGGGCCGATTGCTTTGAAAATCGATATTTGACTATGGCAGCAAGCATAGAGAAGGAATTTGTGGTCAAAATTTAAAAAAGTGGCCGCCATTTTGAACTTTTTTGTTACTGGGCCGATTGCTTTGAAAATCGATATTTGACTATGGCAGCAAGCATAGAGAAGGAATTTGTGGTCAAAATTAAAAAAAGGTGGCCGCCATTTTGAACTTTTTTGTTACTGGGCCGATTGCTTTGAAAATCGATATTTGACTATGGCAGCAAGCATAGAGAAGGAATTTGTGGTCAAAATTTAAAAAAGGTGGCCGCCATTTTGAACTTTTTTGTTACTGGGCCGATTGCTTTGAAAATCGACGTCTGACTATGGCAGCAAGCATAGAGAAGGAATTTGTAGTCAAAATTAAAAAATGATGAACTTTTTGGCCACCATTTTGAACTTTTTTGTTACTGGGCCGATTGCTTTGAAAATCGATATTTGACTATGGCAGCAAGCATAGAGAAGGAATTTGTGGTCAAAATTTAAAAAAGTGGCCGCCATTTTGAACTTTTTTGTTACTGGGCCGATTGCTTTGAAAATCGATATTTGACTATGGCAGCAAGCATAGAGAAGGAATTTGTGGTCAAAATTTAAAAAAGTGGCCGCCATTTTGAACTTTTTTGTTACTGAGCCGATTGCTTTGAAAATCGATATTTGACTATGGCAGCAAGCATAGAGAAGGAATTTGTGGTCAAAATTTAAAAAAGTGGCCGCCATTTTGAACTTTTTTGTTACTGGGCAGATTGCTTTTAAAATCGATATTTGACTATGGCAGCAAGCATAGAGAAGGAATTTGTGGTCAAAATTTAAAAAAGTGGCCGCCATTTTGAAATTTTTTGTTACTGGGCCGATTGCTTTGAAAATCGATATTTGACTATGGCAGCAAGCATAGAGAAGGAATTTGTGGTCAAAATTTAAAAAAGTGGCCGCCATTTTGAACTTTTTTGTTACTGGGCCGATTGCTTTGAAAATCGATATTTGACTATGGCAGCAAGCATAGAGAAGGAATTTGTGGTCAAAATTAAAAAAAGGTGGCCGCCATTTTGAACTTTTTTGTTACTGGGCCGATTGCTTTGAAAATCGATATTTGACTATGGCAGCAAGCATAGAGAAGGAATTTGTGGTCAAAATTTAAAAAAGGTGGCCGCCATTTTGAACTTTTTTGTTACTGGGCCGATTGCTTTGAAAATCGACGTCTGACTATGGCAGCAAGCATAGAGAAGGAATTTGTAGTCAAAATTAAAAAATGATGAACTTTTTGGCCACCATTTTGAACTTTTTTGTTACTGGGCCGATTGCTTTGAAAATCGATATTTGACAATGGCAGCAAGCATAGAGAAAGAATTTGTAGTCAACATTTTAAAAAGTGGCCGCCATTTTGAACTTTTTTGATACTGGGCCGATTGTTTTCAAAATTGATATCTGATTATCGCAGCGAGCATAGAAAAGGAATTTTTGGTAAAAATTTAAAAGAATTGGCCACAATTTTGTACTTATATGTCTTACCATGGTAGCAAGCAACCACGGCCGGATGTATGAACGGACGGTGGAGTCTTAGTAAGAGCTTTTACCCTTTGGGTACGGAACCCTAAAAATGGCCACCATATTTAACTTTTTTGTGACGATCGAATTTTTCAAAATCAATATGTGACTATTACCAGGAAGCAAGAGAAAATTTTGTGGGCAAAATGGTGTGTAGTGCAGGAATTTTGGAAATTAAACCACCATAGTAAAGCATAACTCAGAAGTTAACGTGAGCGAAGCCGCGGGCGTTTGCTAGTCAGAATATATAACTATCACACATAAGTATATTCCGGTTATAATCTTAACTGATTTACGGAGAGCTTTCTAGGGCCAATAATAACAATTTTTAAGAGCAAGGAAATAGAAGGTTCTATAAATACTATAAACGGAGAAAATATATAAATAAAGGAAGCATATTTTTTCTCAATACGATACATACAATAATGAATAGTAGGAAATTGTAGAAAGAAGATTTGTATTCAGTATACGCATGACGCAACTTATGCCAAACAGTCCTTAACCATCCTTTCCATATCTGTTATCAAGACTATTAGCTGACATAGATAAAAGAAGTGATAAAGCTATTTTTAGTTCCCAACGAACAACCGACGTTTCTGGGTATTCTCATATAATCACCATCACCATTGTTAAAGTACAACAAGCATTCCAAATATCTTTTACAAAATATCCGACTCGTTATGTTTAGTACATTCGTTATGACAGAAATGCGTACCTACCCACGTAGAGCAGTATTTATATCTTAATATTTATAAAGGCCAGGCAATTATGAATTTTCTACATTATCAGACAACATTTAATGTGAATTTTTCGGCGATAAAAGGCGAAGATCGCAATAACATCAAAGGAACTTAAGAAGCTATTCAATATCACGATACACATCATAAATAATTGCGAAGCCTATATACGATGCCTACTGGTTAGTTGAGTAATCTATACCAATTTATCAACGTCGTAAAGAGCGCCATTACCTATTTATAAAGAGCTCCACCTGTGATGAGGTCCGGGTAATGGGCTGGTTGTTTACTCACTTAGGTCCAATTATGTAAAGTAAACACTTCACGTAATTGGACCTAAGGGAGTAAACAACACTCGTTAATTCGGGGTTGAAATGCTTTTCCATCTTTAAGCAATTTTTTGGCAGCAAACGATTAGAGTCCCCATTTTGAATGTTTGCAACCTTAAGGTCCGGATGCCAGGCGCTGTGATATATTACAAGAAGGCACCAGTTCCTTCCATGCGCCAAACTCTCGGAGGTTTTATCTATTCACACCAGTTGTCTGCATTTTTAAGTTTCTTAAAAATGGAAACGGAGCATACCTCATACGAGTCCCGACTTTGGCTTTTCGCCACTCCAAGGTCCGTGTGCCACAGGGTCTGGGATATCACAAGAATGCACCGGTAATTCCCTTCGCAAATCTCTTGCAGGAATTATCTTTTCATACCAGTTTTCTGCTACAGTACACGGCAAACTTCTTGGGTTCGGTTGGGCGAATTTGAGATCCTTTTGGTGGTAAGTACGAGGCGCGTCGGCGGAGAGTTGCGTGCGCTAACTAACCCCCACTACGTCACTTCATGCTCAAGAAAATTGCCAGCACCTGTGCCAGTGGTGTTTATAGATGGAAAAAGAACATAGTCTCCACTGTGACTCCCCAAGGTGCGTTCGCTAGGGAGTATCGTTACACTTACCTAGTAACAATGACGCCCATTGCAGCTCCATCTGCGGCCGATGTGTGTTCTATGTGCGCCGGACAGTCTTCCGCCGGCCGAGGAGGCGGAATCCAATCTCGAGGCGGCCTGGGAAGCTTCTCTGTTGACACCCATTGCAAAGATGGCCAGCCCCGAAATGATACCACATCGCCGGAAGATGTTTTCGGTAAACCTATGAATAAAAATTACTTTTGAAAAAATAATAAATAAAAGAAAGAAGGTTTCTCTAATTTAACGCTCGCTTGTTGGACTGAGGACCCCGGTAAAGTTGATTATTTGTATTTAATGCCATCATCTCATATATTAAAAATACTTTATGTAAGTACGAATAAAATCGCTTGTTACCTCAAAATTCAAACAAAGACGGCGCGGATGCGGTGTACGGTGCGGATAATTGCATTTGCATGTTTGCGGTTTGCGAACTCAAAGTAGCGTAGATTTTTATATCTTATACAACGAACCATATTATTTTGTCAAACAGCAATGCAAATCTCTTAATATACAAAATTCTTGTGTCTCGTGTTTGTTACCAAACTCCTCCGAAACGGCTCGACCGATTGTTATGATATTTTCTGTGTATGTTCGGTGGGTCTGAGAGTAGATCGTAAGTACTACTTTTTATATCCTTAATGGCAGAACAATGTTTGCCGGGTCAGCTAGTAGATAAATATAAATCTAGCGCATATAATACAAAAGCTATCTCTATTCAGCTGTCTCGAGTCATCGTTGTTTATACAATAAAATTATTTATTAGCGAGCGTAAGCAGGCCATGATTTCCTCCTATACGGATTACGTCATTGCTGTTAACTGTCAACCTCATTTATAGGGCTTCGAACAGAAGGTAAAGTCTTCATCCTAACCCTATGGCTTTTGACTTATATAACTTCCAGTTTTAACGAATACAGACTTTTAGCTTGCCAAAATATGTCAGTCGCTGAGTTGGCAACGTTATTTCCGCAGTCTGAGAACTATTTAATTGGAAAACGCCCCAAAGTTCTGAATGATACGACAGGCAAAACAACATAAGCCTCTGTTAAAATGCTATAAATAATTATACTGTAGTAAGCTGATGACGATTGAATTTCAATTGTCTATGACGAATTTGCACATTCCTCCGTACTTTGAGACGCGAGCAATTGTAAAAGTACAGTTTAAAAGCGTACAGTCAATAGTCCCCCC
Organism: Coenonympha arcania; assembly: GCA_036785405.1. NCBI lineage: Eukaryota > Metazoa > Arthropoda > Insecta > Lepidoptera > Nymphalidae > Coenonympha > Coenonympha arcania. The sequence continues at coordinate 11,655,387 of CM072082.1, forward strand.
TAATTGGCATTTCGACTGGTACATACATACAGGTGTACACCTGAAAGCTCAGCAATTTTCAAATCAAATTAACGCTCCCTATCTGCAAAAAACGCTGTGCAGTACACGATTGAGAGACATGCATCTATTGGGATTTTTTATGGCAATTCTAAAACATTTCTATTGCAAAACAATAGCCAACTCCAAGGACATCTTGAAGATTTTTTTTACTAGTAGATAGACTTGTGGTTGATGTCAATCATGTCTGTTGGAAAGCAATGGAATGCGACGCGCTTCTCTTGAAGGTACACAGCTAATATTGGTGAAAGATAGTGATTAAGATGTACTAACCTTTCAAGCAAGCATCAGACGTCAGTGCGTACTGGATGCCACAGGAGCCGAGCAGAAAGCCGACCTGTTGGAGCCCGGCGTCACGTCTAGTCAATGGCACTTCTATGGGCACGGGAACGATGCCCGCTTGCAGACAGCCGTAAAAGGCGCACATGAAATTGATTGGGTCATTGTTTGGGTACACCAACGCCACCCTGTCGCCGGGTTTGATTGAATTGTCCCCAGTGAGCGGGCCGCCACTACTGCTTTTCGACGTGAACGTTCTGTTGAGTATCGCGTGCGCTATTTTCAATGATCGGCTTAGTAGCTTTCCTGTGGAGAAACAGATATTACATTTTCCTAGTCGCAAAACCAATAACCAACTAAGTGATATTGCATAGCTCGAGCGCAATAGATGTTTTACAAGCGTCCTAGGCTACCCTCGGCACGGCGATTGCTTTTTATTGTTCTTTCATAGGATTGGATCAGTTCTTTAATACAATAACAGGTAAGTATCACCTTAATAAAAAACTAAAAGCTTTATTTAACAAAGGCTATAAAAAATAATTGTTTTTAAAAAGTGTAAAATAACTTACCATATGTAAGTGAATTACTAAGTTTCCCATTGGGATCGAGTACAGTGGCCACGTTTGCTTTAAAAGACGCTGTTCCGTATCTTTGTAAAGCCGCCTCCAGGTTCCTCGGCAGACCGGCCGGCACCACAAGCTGTTCGCCAACCGCTGGCGTCATGGTGCCACCTTCGGGTTTTGGCGCATTCGGGTCCTTTGGATTTGCTGCAATCTCCAACTCTATGTCATCATCTTCATAGAACTCTGGTAAAGGTCTGCGCTTAGGTCGTTTCAGCGTGTTGAGGAGTTGTTGTATTTTGGCTGACACCTGCAGAATTAAGATAGATACCTAAATAACTGAACGGTGCAACAACGGATAGCGTCAACAATAATGTATTAATGAAATAAAGCAGGATCAATGAAAAATGGTTGACCTTCCATCTGCCGGTGCCAGTGCCGGTGTCCTCTGGTTGCGCATAGCACTGCACCCTGTCGGCAATATGAGCGCCGCCGCGGCGCGCCCCTGACGTGGTGTGCGTGACATCTGGCTGAATATCTAGTGACAATGATGATTCTTAATGCACACCGGGTCGAAATTTACTACAGAAACAGTGGATACAGATCAAGCAGCAAACTGTTTGAGCTCATGCAAGAATTTACCCTAAGATGTAGGGACGTAAGTTACGATTTGACAAGATTTCGGAAGTCAACTGCTCGAAGTCGCTATAGCATAAAGCCTTGAAATGAATTAATATTTAATTAATAAAACATTGTAATTTATGTCTACAAATAAATTAAGACTAAAAATATTTACAAAATGTACACACCGTCCAAATTAATTATCAATTCGTAACCAGCACGAGAAATTGGTAATGCTAAAGTCTAGCTTTACCAATTTCAAGACTAAATAGCACACTCTTAGCACAGATGCTAGTGTGCTAATAAGTCTCAACTGCTTCGCAGTACTGTTTAGGTTACTGTGAGTAGATTATAATATGGTTGATAATGTCACAAGCTATCTTTGAAAAGTAAATGTGTGAATGTGTCCAACATTTTTCCAATTTTATAGTGCCCGCGGAATCGTCCCGCGATACATTATTGTACAGTTTACCTCGCTCGCTCTCCATTGAATCAATGCAGCGTCGTAATCATGTGTGTAACAAAAGGTAGTAATTGATATTGAGAACATTTAATAAATGGATTCGAGATCGAAGCGAGAAATGGAAATGTAAACAAAGAAAAATATTGTGCTGAGGTGCTAATCTTGTTACATTACTAAACATAAACAAGTAACCAACATAGCGAGGCGGGCTCATGTAATGAGAGGCGCCTTTGCATTTATCGATAAGACGCAAAGCTTTGCACATTCCTATTGTTGTGACATTTATGGCTCTGCTACTCATATAACGCGGGCACTATAGTTTCTTAATTAAGAAGGCGTGATTTGATTCTATAACCTAGATGCTTAATACCATAACTTTGAAAAAACCCGCCCAAGTAGAAGTCAGCTCGTGCATCGACGGTTTCGGAGGTCCTAAAATAAGGTTGCACCATAAGATTTCCATTTTTATCATTTTGTTGCGAAAGCCTAAAAAAGGCTTGAATTGGTAACGCCTCACTATGGATGCAATGCTTTTAGTAAAGCCAAATATATCTCTCGGATTAAGGTATCCAAAAATATTGTTTATGTTCCGAAAACAGACCACAGCACTTTGGCTTTTAGTGCACTTACACCATCAAAGGCTTGTACCATCGAGCGTGGTGAGGTTATATCTATTTTTCAATTATTTTTGTGTTGGATATTCCATATCATGTCGGGGAAGGCTAAATATAACATCACGCTAAGATCAATAGGAGCGGAGCATCAATGAAATATAAAGAAAAACGGGAAAAATCGAGCCTTTTGGAGAGCTTCCGTTGCGTGGGATGCGTCAAAGGTTAAAGTAACGTAAACATCATAAGTAATACACTATCGCAGAATTGTTGTCCTTTAAAAGTTCAAAGAAGAAGATCTTGCTTTGTAGGGTCGACTCATTATAAAGGGATATGCAAAACACTTTTATGTTTGACTCATCATAAACGGGATACATTGCAACAGAATCCATTTGGCTGAAATTCGAGATTAATTATATAAACCAACCAATAGGCTACTAGACCAACGAATATACCTACTACTTTTTTAATAGATGTAAAACCAAACTACTTGCAGGCGGACAAAAGGTTTCACACATATAAACTTTCGCTTATATGATACTAGCTGTTGCCCGCGGCTCCGCTCGCGTGAATTTAGGTTTTTCACTACTTCTGCGGGAACCATCGCTTTTTCCGGGATAAAAAGTACCATAATGTGTTAATCCAGGTAATAATCCATCTCCATTCCAAATTTCAGCTAAATCGGATTCGTAGTTGCAGCGTGAAGGAGTAACAGACAAACATTCCAACCCCTATTTCACCCCCTTAGAGGGGTAGTTTCTCAAAATCGTTTCTTAGCTGACACCTACCCATTAAAAAGAACATACCTTTCAAATTTTAAGTCAACAGTAACAATATTAAAATTTTCACATAAAAACTTTAATCCCCTATTTTACCACCCTGAAAGGGGATTTTTCCAAAACGACTTATACAAATTTTTAATATCTGAAGCTGATAACCTAACGGACGATTTTCACGTCTCTAACTTCAAAAACACGGGACTTTCATATAAACTTCCAACCCCTATTTCACCCCCTTAGAGGGGTAGTTTCTCAAAATCGTTTCTTAGCTGACACCTACCCATTACAAAGAACCTACCTTTCAAATTTCAAGTCAACAGTAACAATAATAAATTTTCACATAAAAACTTTCATCCCCTATTTTACCACCCTTAAAGGGGAATTTTCCAAAACGACTTATACACATTTTTAATATCTGAAGCTGATAACCTAAATGACGATTTTCACGTCTCTAACTTCAAAAACACGGGACTTTCATATAAACTTCCAACCCCTATTTCACCCCCTTAGAGGGGTAGTTTCTCAAAATCGTTTCTTACCTGACATCTACCCATTACAAAGAACCTACCTTTCAAATTTCAAGTTTGTAGGCTTTATACTTCCTGAGATATCGTGATTAGTCAGTGAGTGAGTGAGTGAGTGAGTGAGTGAGTGAGTGAGTGATAACTCTCTTTTATATATATAGAAGATTGGTGTTCGTATTTCATTTTTATTAACATTTTAATCTATGGACAAATCATGCATAAAACTAAGTCTACACTTTAACAATCAAGGCCACAAAAGCTCTAGACTGTTCCTTATACACGAACATAGACTATAGGTATACAAACTGATAATATCAGCAACTAATAGCAGTTAATCAGGCAAGTGTAGTCACAGACTGGGCTATTAAGTACGTCTATATTGATTAGCTGCAAGTGGGTGCTCAATCGCTTTGGATCGCAGAGAAACCACAAGTGACAATGTTCTACCACAGGGATATAGATTTAGCAGTAATGAGATAGAGTATGCTGCGGATTTGCGCATAATTTAATAACACATTCTACGGGACGAGCTAATCGATTAATGAATACATTAGTGCAGAACGTACAAACGGTAAATTAAAGACACGTACCTAGCGGAGAACGATGTACTTTAGAGGCTTTATGTCATGTTTTTATTTATCATTATTTAATTTTTCGATATTGGTACCAATTCTGTTGTATCAATCTTTGATAAAATACCTCATAATATTGTTATACCTAATCAAAGGTAAAATAATATTATGCCTAGCTAATGTTGATCTTAATTTCTTGAGACTCAATGTCTACGATCATCTCAGCGATGGCATTCTCAAGTCGGGAGAAATGCCGGGCGTACTATCGCGCTGAGGAATTTCTCAAGATTCTTTGAAAATCCCGAATGGCAGTGTCAGTTTAAACTTAAGCCAGGTAACGCTTTAATAACAAAATAGTTTTGTTACATACAAACTTACATACTACATACTCAGATGAAGGATGAGTTTAGATATTATACGAAATACGAGATTACGTTTGATTATGTTTGAATTTGAAAATACTTTTCCCTAGATGCTTTCCCGCCCTATAGGGAGAAATGAAAATGCTTTTGCGGCCTAGGGAATATAACAGCATTTCCCGCCCTCATCTTGGGCATTAAAGATTTCTTTTCCGAGCGGGTGAGATGAAAAAAAATTTTATGCACTGTCACAGACACAAGTAGGAGTCGGGGAGTAGTTTTTAGTAGGTTCCGTAGCTAAATGGCAAAACGGAACCCGTATAGATTCCTCGTTCTGTCTGTCTGTACGTATGTCACAGCCACTTTTTTCCGTAACTATAAGAACTATACTGTTGAAACTTGGTAAGTCGATGTATTCCGAGAACCGCATTACGTAAGGAACCCTGCACGAGTCCAACTCGTACTTGGCCGTTTTTTTTATCTCAGGAAATTGCTAGGGGAGCAGCTATTTTTATGGGATATTTTTTTAAAACAGAACATGAACTTAATCTACTTACATGTTGGTAGGTGCGTGATATCCGAAAGGTCGATTTCAGTCTTTTCTCTGGGCGCGTGCTTCTTCTCCCTCTGATGGTGGAGTTGAGGCAGGGGGTGTGGATGAGCGCGGGGGTGCGGGGCGGCGGGGCGTCGGGCTGGTGGAGAGCCCAGTTCGGGCGGAGGAGGCAGCTCAGAATCGCCGGCGCACGAATCCTCATCAGAACTTGAAGCTGATACAAAAACTTTGCTGCAATTTTACGTCAGGCAACAATCCAGTATAGGGGTAACCAGGATCCAGGAATTAAGGGTGATGATGGTTTGAAGTTTGAGTCCCAAACCTTCTGGATACCTCTGGAATTCTTGAGTTTGGTGCGTTTGTGGCAACTAGCTATTCCAAATCTTTCCTTCCACGCACATGCAAACTATGGAACCAGCTCCCAGCAACAGTGCTCTCTCAAAACTATAACATGGGGTTTATTCAAGGGGCAGATAAACAAAATAGCTCTGTCTCCAGTCAATTGTTCGTAAAAAGTTGTTCAAATTGAAATTTCTTTTGAGGCAAAAGCAACGATATCTAGAAAGATTACGGAGTACAAAAACTTGTTTAGGCTTTACATTTCATAAGAAAACCACTTAAAACACGTGTCAAAAATAGCATGGCTTAAGAATTTTACTAGGTATATCATTATACATAACAGATTTCATAAAACTCATAATGTTGAAAAAACCTGGCATGGCAATAATGGAATGAAAATAAATGAAAAATAAAATTAATATTCTTAAATCACATTAAAATTATTATTGTATAGTTGAAAATTAAACCAATTTATTATGTAGTTTTGGTTTAATTGTTTTGTTGTTATAAAGTTTTTTATTTTATTTATTTTAATTTAATTAAAAACTACCGTACAACATCAAGAAGACGCAGATGCTCTTGTAATGGACATACTCCGTATATTTAAACGTTTTTTTATGATAATGATATTAAAATAATTGGCTTGGAACTAGATATTATAATAATTGGAAAGATGCACCTTACGTTGACCTTGTTTGGAGTTAGATTTGGATAAGTTATACCTATGATCAAACTTACGCCACGATATTGCAAAGAATAGATTGGCTAGGCTAGCAGGTGTCGAAATAAATTAATTTTTTTTTTTATTCAAATTCAAAATAACTTTATTTCACATAGGCCTAATGTATAGACTCTTATTTAATTTAAGTTAATTATTTAAAAAACGGATTTCAACTCTCATCAAACTAAAGTTGAATAAATCCTTTCCAATTAAAATTTTAAGACTTATATGGCTTTCTCATGGATACCATTATCAGAAGTGGAGTAAATTGAAATGGGACCACACGGGAAGTGCCAGCTTGCTAATACAAAAGAATCATCAAAATCGATTTACCCAGTCAAAAGTTATGAGGTAACAAACATAAATATTAAACTTATAACACCCCTTTTGCGTCGGGGGTTAAAAACAGTCGAATTGAGAACCGTTTTGACATTTTCATACAATGTCGGTATGAAAATTTTAAAACAATATTACAATAATATTGCTATAAGCGTTGGTGGTAGGCCCCTGCTCCTTTTTTGAAGTCCGTTGAAAATAATGATAACTATACAAGTCGATTTAAAGCTAAGTTTACGAGGGTTCGATCGCGCCCTGCACTGAGAGGAAGCCCACAACAAACTCGAAGGATTAATTAAAGCTACTTACAAAGGTCATGTCTCTCCCTGTCAGGACTCTTGGCCATCATTGATGTTCGTTTGGAAGGCATAGGGAGGGACGGCTTCGGTCGATTCTGCATTTCAGCGAGCGCCTGCTGCACTGCTTCTTGTCTAACTTCTGTAAAGCAAAACTAGTGTTAAACCTTCCGGATGTACCCACAAAACTACCAAATATCTAACATGCTATAAAATGAACATTCATAAATATAGAAGGAGATATTAATTTTACAAGGCCACAGAGATGTTATCACTAAATATCGGCAGTATAAGATATTGCAATAAATGAGAAAAAATACAAACAAAAAGCATGTGCATACCAATTAAAAATATTTTTTTAATAAATATACGTCTTCAACTTGTAACTTCTACAGTAATTATGAAATAAAACACTACCATCAGATGCACAGTTCAGAGAAGTAAGCTGGATTCAGATGAGGTAAGAGAAAATTCAAAATTAAATGGAAGCGCAAGTACCAATTATCAGTTCACGGAAAGTTTACAGAAAATTAAAATTGAAACACGTAAGTACTCACTACTCGTACATGCATTACTTTGTTTTGAATTAAATTGCATTTGTGTTTCAAACAAACGATCTGACTAATGAATTGAAGTAGACTTATACAAACGTAGATAAGGCAGCACTAAAAAGTAATTACATTAATTGAGCTTTATTAAAACTTTCATCAGCTAGGTATAATCAGCTGTATATTATTTAGAACTGGCTGCAATGGCTTTAGATCTGTATAATATAATACGCATACATCATATTATGATTTACGGATGCACATTCTTATAGCGAACTTGTAAATGATAATTTAATCAGACGTGCAAGTATGAAAACATGCATAGTAATTTACGTGACACGTCGAGCGTATTCACAGAAATAGTGTCAAACTAAATATAATAATACTCGTTCAGTATGCCAAACTCTCTTATTACTGTACGTACCATGCTAAGCTAAGAACGCTAATGACCTAGCAAAGGCTCATTGGATTCTTTTTGGTTACACAAAAGTCAAAACATATTATACCTATAAACTAAAATAAATGGACAAACCTAGATATATGACTATTCTTTCTCAGAGGAAAATTATTAAGGTATAGCGCTGTAATTTTTATAAGTGTTGTCAATAAATTGTGATGTGTGTAATGTCCTAATATAAAAAAAAGATTACTATAGCAGAAAAAGCTCCCTTCGTCGATTTTATAAGGGATGACTAAGTTTGCACAAATTGATGATAATTCAATGAACAAACAATTAATTACTCATGTAATAATTTGAGACACGAACTATCGTTACTATGCGGAAGTTACCAAAACAGTAAAGAATCTGAATTAATAGTAAAACATGCAGTAAAAGCTAAAAATGGTGACTCTGAATTTTGCACTGTAAAGTTAGCATCTTGCTGAAAATGCTCCCGTGTCGGGGCGAAACAATCTTCGACTGTAATGTAATGTAAAACTCTTCGAGTGTTTTGTCTGTTGTTTGGTGGCATTTCTTGCTTGGTTGGAAACATAAGCAGTTGTTTGCCTTTACTGCATGTTGTATAGATATTTATCTACGATGACGCGCCCACTCTGTTAAACTCTTTTCGAATCCTTTCGAAGCGATTTTTGACAGAGCGGGGCGCGTCTTCATGGATTGAAATATCTATATCTACTATCTGGGGACACGGTAGTGTCCCCGCCAGACGAGTCAAGCGAAGCGCGAGGGCACTACCTATCTTTTCTCGAAGTGTTTCGCCGTATTTTTAAACCCTTATAACTTAGGCCAGAATTATTCCAGATAATCAAAATTCTCGGGAAATGATGTCGCCGGTGAACTTATTAAACGTATAAAGTTTCAATATCACAGGTCTTATACTTTAGATTTTATTGACATCTGAAAAACCCAAATTTCGTCACTGACTGACTGACTGACTCACTGATGATCATCAAAATTCCTAGGTACTTCCTGAAGTCCTAGAAAGCTGAAATTTGGTATGTAAGCTAGAATTAGTACACAACCAACAAAAAAATTCCAAAAGTTGGAAATTTAACCCCCCAACCCCTTAAAATAGGGGATGGAAGTTTGTATGAAACTACGGCAAATATTGATGCTAGAGGTCTCAAAATTGACATAGGGACACTTTGTAATAAACAATTAAATACGTGTTTCAGGATTTTTAGTAAATCACCCCACATCCATCAAATTAGGGGGTTGGATGTTCGTATGGGGGGATGGAAGTTTGTATGAAACTACGGCAAATATTGATGCTAGAGGTCTCAAAATTGATATAGGGACTCTTTATAATAAACAATTAAATACGTGTTTCAGGATTTTTAGTAAATCACCCCACATCCATCAAATTAGGGGGTTGGAAGTTCGTATGGGGTTTCCCATACGTATATAGGTACAAACTTAATTTCATGCTAGTATGCATCTGGAAAAACACGTATTTTTTTTTTGGTAATTATAAGCGTGATTCCAGTGCCCAAGTGGCCAAGCGCCCAAGTACCCAGTGCCCCGTGCCCAGTAATATCGCACGTTTCAAGCCCAAGTTACATGCATGTCATGTTTAACAAGCCGAGTTTCACTGCATGTCGAGTGAGCAGGATCCAGCGCTCAATGACAAGAACCCACATTGAGCCGAGTGCCCAGTGCCCAGCTTGAGCTGTTGAACGTGCCAAGCGTCAAATCTCTCTGATTTTGAAGAGCGTTATAGCGCATAAATACCTGCTCAGTGCCCAAACGGACGCGTCAAGCCCAAGTTACACACAGGCCCCGTCTAACGAGCCCAGCTCTCAGTTCCCAGTGCCCAGGGTGAGATGAGTGCCCAAGGCCCAGTGCCCAGTACCCACAGTTAGCCGTCGGGCATGCCAAGCGTTAATTATATGGATTTTAACAGCGCCCCAAAGTCAGCGTGCCCAGTACCATAGTGCACGCGGCAAGCCCGAATTCCCGTACCGAGCTCCGCGTGTTCATTGCCCAGAGTCCAGTGCTCTGTGACCAAAATGAGTTGTCAAGCGTATCAAGCGTCAAATTTGAATTTCAAGAGCGCCTCAGCGCCCAACGAAAATAAAGACTATAAATAAAACAATAGTTAAAAAAACTAATAAACACCCGATACCTTCCGTAGATTTTTAATTTATAACAAGTATTCTGTGTTAGTCCAGGATATAATCAGTCTAAATTTTAAATTTCAGCCAAATCAGTTCAGTGGTTGTGTTGTGATTGAGTAACAAACATCCAAACTTTCATTTGTATTTTAATAGGTAAAATTTGAAGTTAGAAATTGAAATTTGGATCTATACATTACGTTTGATAATCATTTTATCTTGATAAATGTATAATTAGTTTCACTTTCGGTAGGCCAAAACTACTAACTTTAAATCCACTATAAGTTTTTTAAATTTACAGAATATACTTCTAAGCAAAGTACGTATCTACTCGTAATACAAACATATTAGAGAGTGGGCTGTAAAAAGAGGCGCACCTGAAGTGCAAGAAATACACAAAAAAAAAGAAAAATTAAGTTAATAAAAAAACATTGTTTTAAAAAACTTACAAAAAGAAATGAAATCCCAACAAAAACATTTTCATGTAAAATGTTGCCAGACGAGTATATGGCTCACACTGTCAAAAAGTTATCAGATCTCATTTAGGGCAAGACTTCTGACTTTATACACCCTTAAATACAAGCTCTAACTTCACAAACTCTACACTTTAGTTACAATAATGTCTTGACCGTTTGGCTACCGTTACATTGGGCGTAAAATCAAAAATTTATTCACTTTTCAGTACTCTGTAAGTTCTGTAAAATCAAAATTTGAAATTAGGAAAATGATTTTGGTGGGATAAATTTTTCACTTTACGCCCATATGACGGTAGCCAAACGGCCTAGACATTATTGTAACTAAAGTGTAGAGTTTGTGAAGTTAGAGCTTGTATTTAAGGGTGTATAAAGTCAGAAGTCTTGCCCTACATGAGATCTGATAACTTTTTGACAGTGTGAGCCATATACTCGTCTGGCAACATTTTACATGAAAATGTTTTTGTTGGGATACAGAAATTTCTGTTTGGACGAATAATATAGAATTTTAATCTTATCATGTCATTTTTTTTGTCCCATAAGTCTATATGTATTCCACGAAGATGCCCATTGTTTTCGTTCTGTATAAATAAGCAATTTTTTCTCCTTGTTTAGCAATCAGTTAAGTAATATTATGCTCAATAAGCAACAAACAGCTCATCACTTGCACCGCACTTGAATGAATAAGAAGTACAAGGTCAATACTACGCCAACTTTTTGATGAATGCACATCTTACTGATACTTCAACTCAAACAACGAAACGTTAGTAAATAGTTCTAAAATACTAAACAATAAAACGTACGAGCCTAGATTAAGGTTTACTGATTGTAATGAGACTAAAATTGTCAAATTAGATAAACGTTGGGGGGGGGGGAGTAAACATAGATGTTTACCGCCCACAAACACCGTTATTGAATATCGCTCAAAGCAATATATCAAAAATGAAATGTAGGCCTAGCTCTAAACTTGCAACTCTATACGGACATAGATATCATTTTTAAGAATACCTATTCGCAGTTGCGTATTGTCACTAGATGATATACTTAATAGGTATGTTACCTGTATAGGTATGTTACTTAATAGGTATTCTTAATAGGTATGGAAACTAAGTGATAAATGCTATTGCCTATGACATAACAGGCTCTCCCGGCTTCATTGGAGCTAACGACAGCTTATTGTGACATCGTGGAAAAGGCGTGGGTGGTAACGAAACAATACACCGAACCACCACACCTTGTCATGTTAGATGAATTGAACCGACGATATAACATTAATTTAGCTAATGAAATTGTAGTATATATCAACTGCTAAATACATATTTTAGGGTTCGATGTCCATCCGTCCCTCCTTGTGCCTCTTGAGCCGCGATGGTTACGGACTTAAAATTTTCCAAGATCTGTAGCCGCTATAACAACAAATTTAAAAAATAGAATAAAATTAATATTTTATTCATATAAAAAACGTGATTTTTTGCACGGTTTTGAATTTGGTGGGCAGGGGAGTTTATAGCTTACTTTAATGCCCACAGTGCGCGAGCCCGACTCGCACTTGACCAATTTTTTATACTGAAAACTTAGATGGTAAGACTACTTATGTTGTAATTGTATTTATTTATTTCATAGTTGTTTTGTATATTTGTGTTTTGAGCAGCTTTGATATTATGCGCGAAAATTCAATATTTCACGCCAAAATAGGCGATTATATCTGAATGAAAACCTAGCAAAAGCATGCTTCTCCAAAGTATTTAAAGAGGTATGTGCTTATAATGTGTATTGCCTTCGAGATATTATTTCTTTGAAAAAGTATACCCAGCGCATCCGTGGAGGCTTCTTTCTCAATAGAGTACGCATTGTAATCTAATCTAATTGAAACCTCGTAATCTAAGTTTCAAAAAGTCAAATATTTATAATAATTATTTTAATTAATCAAACCTCCTGGCTTTTCATTCGTGCTTGTAAGTTAAGCGTATGGGTAATAAAGAATTTAGGAATATTTAAGAGAGAGTATTTCATAATGCTCAAAGATTAAAAATTATACTAGAATATTCGCCCTTGTTTCAATAAAGAACGCCAACTGTAAGAAATAAGCCCCGAGGACAGGAACGAGTACCCTTTGTAAATGCCGGGTCTCTGAGTGTAGCACAAGAATTGTAGATCTTTCTGCCTTAGGATAAATAAATAATTAATGCTTTTAGTTCATTTTTGCTTTGCTTCGACTGTAGCACTTATTAAAACGTAATTTTTATGCGTGTCCGCGTGCGAATTTCCTCAAAGAGATATTATAAGAAAAACCGGCAAACATTAATGTTCTACTATTTTTATTCAAATACCTAGAGGTCATAGCTATAATTAACTACTGTGAAGACTGCATAAAACTATAAACACAGTCAGATTTTTTTTAACAAACTTTAGTAGACACAAGCGTGTCAAAGTGATCCTATAAGGTTTTCCTATTCGAGTTACGGTTCTCTTAAAAGGAAAACTAACCTTTACGGTATTCGAGAAATTTCAAGCTTCAAATACTTAGAAATAACATATTATGTAGTTTCTTTAGTTTAGTTTTACTATGGCTACGTATTATGAGCTCGCTTACTCATCGACCGGCGCCGTGCCGTCCAATTAAAAATCTGGCACCGTTGGCCTGGCGCTTGGAGCCTATTGTTTGGGTTACAAGCATAAAAATGAGAACTAATGAACATTTTTTACAATTTTAAAATCCATGCCATTTAAAGTCCGATGATGAAAGTGTCCTCAAGGACAATACCTTCGGTTCGAGCTTTAGGAGTTTTGGTACTATAACTTGTGTAGTATTGTATTATTCTGCTTCATTTTTCTATTAGGTATCACGTGATTATAATATGTTAACCCCCTTTTCACGTTCCACGGTTAAGCAAGGGGCTCCTTTCAGTCATTTAAGACAATTATCGGAAAGTGCAGTTTCAATTCAACTTACAACTCAGTATTAAACTTATTTGTAAATAAACCGAACCAATGTAAGTATGGTGACTAAAGAGCTTACTAAGCCCAACAGCTAAGCCTGGCTAGGTATAAAGCGAGGAAATAGCGCCAGTGTTTTGGGCACCATGCCATTACGCGAGCATTTGGACGGTGTATTTTGTAAATATTATTCACTTAGAGCTTAGTTGGATATTTTAGAATTATGTAAGTGTAGATTATGAACAAAACATAACTTATTGAATCGAGACTACTAAGACTTTCAGGAACAACACTTATATTTTTTCCTTGAAGCGTTATAGTTCGATGCAGACATATTTTTTAAAACATTATTACATAATAAATACGCAGTCAGCACCCACTAAGCGAACGACATATGCAGCGGAAATGTGGCGTGTACAAGATGTTGATTTTCTCTTTCACGCACATGTGAAGTTTTTTTTTATTAGAATTTTTAATCCATTTTATTACACTATAAACTACAATTTAGTAAGATTGCAATTATAAAACAATCGTGACCGCACATTATGAATTTTCGGTCGTGGCAGGGTGTGAGAGAGAATTAATGACGTATAATCTAGTAAGTAGGTCTAATCTTTTTCTAATGTCGTTTTCAGTATTACTTTACTACTTTATATGTGACTCGGAATAAGCTAGGGTATCTAACAATACATTTAACATATAAATCATTATACACATACGCACACATAATTAATAGTTACACACAGTCGTAATATACCTATATTGAGAAATGTGCTTACATTAATGTACACAACGAATAAAAGCTGACGTATAAAAAGCTTTCGCTAAATGATAAAATTTGATTTACGTCGACTGCAACAACTGTTACAAATTTGATACAGGAAAATGCGAAATGTGGTAAAACATATTTTCTTTTCATTTTTATTGCTTCCCAAAAGATTTCTCTGCGGTCGTGAATACTCTCAAGTTTATCTGGCTTATGGTCCACGTAAGGCGCATAACGATAATATGTACCTTACTCATATTTATACAAACTGATTTATAGGATCATTTTAAGACTAAACAGTTACACAATAAATGAAAAGATGTCTTTACCTTTTAAATAAACACATAGTACTAGGTATGATAAAAGTAACATAGTAGGTCGCGACAGGTGTCCAGACTAAACTAAACAGTAGCGGCGAACATTTGAAATGTTATACCTATTATAATTAATTAATTATTTATAATTAATTAATTAATTAATTATTTATAATTATTATAATTAATTAATTAATTATATAATTAATTGGCAACGACTGCTTACTTTGTGTTTTCTTTTAAAATTACGTATACTTGTCCTGTACCTACAATTACTGAGAGATCCGATTACCTTGGATTTGCAAACGGCAGTGGAAAACAACAATTCGCGTGGTATTTTTTTAATTTGTTATTGTTAACATTTCCTTATCTTTTACTGAAAAACCATTCTTCATCGCGACACGCAGTATTATAAAAAAGATGTAAATAAAAAAAGTTGATAAAACTACAACTGACACTGGCAAGATTTTGTTTTCAAAGGTATACGGTACGGTTCGGAAGAGAGGCTTGGTGAATGAAAATGTATTTTTTCACGAAACCCCGGACACGAAGAAAATCTACAAAAATCTCTCATTATTTATGCATTTTATTATTTTCTGTGTTACCATCACATTCAATTTGCAAAATATATAACATTATGATCTCAAGAAATGAATAAATAATTTTTAATGGTAAGGGATCAGGCGGTATGGATCAGACTTTTAAGATCAGTATCTTTTGCAATTAAAATAGCTTTATTAGAAATCTCTCACGGAGCTCGAGGCTAAGCGTGCAATATCTAACGATTAGGAGCTTATTCAATATATCCTTCACTATAGTGCGAAGTATTTAAAACTGACCTATTTAATGGTCCGTGTATTTAATAGGTGAAGAAGTGCCAAATCCAATATGAATTTTGGCAAGATGACCGTCATAAATAATTTGCTCTTAGTAAACTGATTATTTACAAACATAACTTGATTACACTCCTTTTTTGGACAGTCGTGTAAAAATACATCCTAAACGTAATAATAGTCGATAGTTTAAAAACTCATAATTTTTATGTCGTGGCCAGATCTTAATATTTATCACTTCATTATGTAGCCGACTATTACATGAAATAAGTGTACCTATTTCGAATTTTCGGGAAAACGAAATGATTTATATTCTAGTGAAGTGATCAATTGTAATATGATTGTCAACCTTAAAAGGACTTTATTTTAAAAACATAATGTTTCGCACCAATAAATATTACTACACAATATTCTTCTTTTTTAAGTTTCTTTCGGGCGCTGTTATTGATATTTGTTTAATTAAGTATTTTTTTAAAGAAGTAACATTGACAAGTATTTAACTACCTTTTCAGCGATTTTTCGTCAATTTCTTACTTTATGTCAAGTGACAAAAACAAAACTTGTGAATATCAGAAGGTGTTGAAACTAAATAGTATGTTTTTAATTTATTTTTTGCCCAAGTGAAATTTAAAATTTTACTCAAAATTAAATCAACAACCATTATCCGATTAAATGGCAAACTGAAACTGATACTGCAATTTTAAACCTCACACACAACTATCGACTATACAGTATACATTAATTATTGTGAAAACATCATGCTTAAGTAGTTTAATAGGAAAGAGTAAAAGAATAATATTAACGAATGTAAAAGTAAATAAATACTAAAAAATATAAAATACTAGCTGTTGCCCGCGGCTCCGCTCGCGTGAATTTAGGTTTTTCACTACTTCTGCGGGAACCATCGCTTTTTCCGGGATAAAAAGTACCTCGGCATCGCCCGCGTGAAATTCGGCTTCTTCATGCGCGTGAGATTCAGTGCTAATGCCGAGTTTCACGACTCTTTAAACTTCCAAAACACGGGACTTTCATACAAACTCCCAACCCCTATTTCACCCCCTTAGGGAAGGATTTTCTCAAAACCGTTTCTTAACTGACAACTACCCATTAGAAAGAACCTACTTTCCAAATTTCAAGTCAACAGTAACAATATTAAAATTTTCACATAAAAACTTTCATCCCCTATTTTACCACCCTTAAAGGGGAATTTTCCAAAACGACTTATACAAATTTTTAATATCTGAAGCTGATAACCTAAATGACGATTTTCACGTCTCTAACTTCAAAAACACGGGACTTCGTATAAACTTCCAACCCCTATTTCACCCCCTTAGAGGGGTAGTTTCTCAAAATCGTTTCTTAGCTGACACCTACCCATTATAAAGAACCCACCTTTCAAATTTCAAGTTTGTAGGCTTTATACTTCCTGAGATATCGTGATGAGTGAGTGAGTGAGTGAGTGAGTGGTAACTCTCTTTTATATATATAGAAGATAATGTTTATTCATTTTTAATTTTTTAAAGGCATAATATTGTGAAGAAGAAGATTTTTGTCTAGGTTGCTAGACGTGAAAGCAAACATAATATTAAGTAGGTAGGTATACTTCGTGTACCTATAATTATGACATACCAAGCTAGCTCGAGAGGGTAAAAGGTTAGGGAACGAACTTAATAGATAAACGGATTAGAAGTGGTTTTCAGCCAGACAGGTAAATCTATTAAACGAAATTATAATTAAATTGGTAAGGAAAATCCATTAAACCAACAGCAGTAACTCGGAGATCGGCAAAATAAGAAGATTGCCGCTGAAGATAGATAAAATAAAACAAGCTAAGTAGTTTGATTCCGATAAAGCTTTTCGAGGGCAAGGAAAGCGGAGGTCTTAATTGGATTCATACGCTTCATATATTGAAATGAAAAAAAAAATCATAATCAAAACAAAATGATAAATCTTTTTCTCTTTATAAGAAAGGGAACCGCCTTCAAAATACAAACCACCACCCAAAAGGAGACAATTTTCTGAAAATAGCTCAGTATCTCTACTTAGTTTTTGGCACCGACTTCAATGCCAAACCATAATTTTAGGACAACAAGTTATGAGTTATAGTTGGCAAATTCTCCGAAACTTACCTGTTAATTCCTAAAAATCGAAAATCGTGACAAAACGCTAGAAAATCGTGTAAATAAATACAAACACAGAACCCTTTTCTTAAAGTCGAATACAGAACCATTTCGTTGAAGTCGGTTAAAAATCTTTTACACGTTTATTGGAACTGTTGTATTATCTGAATTGTAATTTTTTGGCACCGGCAGTCGAAAATATAGTATGGTTCCTTAAACTTGTCATCAATACAATGTCTTAGATATTATTAACGGCGACTACATACACAGACATTCCGTAAGGATGCAATCACAAGCACTTATATCAATTTAACATTTAAGAAAGTATGTCAATTGTTAGACCTCTTCCTATGCGTATTCCACTATGAAATAGTCTCGACTTATGAACACTGGTGGCCCAGTGGTACGAACTAATCAAAGGTAATGTGTTAGAATCTTTTATTGACATATTTACTATACTCTTTCTATTATTAAATATTGACATATTTACCATTTAGCGAGGGACCAGAGAGAGATAAAGTTAATGTGGTCTCTTTCTGGTCCCTTGCTATTGCTATACCTATCTGTTTCATGTGTCAAAGAGAAAGTAACGAATGGAAAGAGTATAATGAATTGTAAAAATATTTTTTATTCTAAATTAATGACATGTATTGAGGGGACAATAATAATATGTGAGGAAGTTGCCATGTCCTGACAGGGCGACATATGCACGCTTTTGCTATGCGATTAATTATAAACAATGAATAAATAAATAAATAAATAAGGGTGTGAAAGATCCCGACCCGCTCTTTTGCAGCTATGGGAAAATCTATTTAATACGGTGAAGAGACCCAAACCCTCGGCGTTTTAATCAGGTTTTATTAAATACTGACGAATTTTTAACAGAATTTTCCTGCGATAATAAATAATTACAATCAGGTACGTCGTACTTGTAACAATGGAATCCAATTTCAGCGTTTAATTACTGTTAATTTGAATTTCAGATGAGTATGACTGTGTACCAAGTACCTATATGGCAGGGAGTTTATAATTAAATTAATTATTAACCTTTAATAATAATAAACATACACCCTGGACAGGGCGGCGGCGTGAAAAAATGTCGTCAGTTTATCGGTGCCAATAATACCAACAGTACTAGGCCACGCTGTAGTTCGCTCAGCGGCCACCTATAGAATTTTGACAGATGGCGCTACTATGCTTGCTTGTATGAAAAAGGTTTACGCAAATCGTTGAATGTCCATATCCTGAGGTTACTAATCGGTGCCTTTAATGTATTTTGAACGTGAGTTTAATACAATTAAAAGTTTTGTTGTTGGTTCTTCTCAGTGCAGGCCGCTGCAGTACGATAATATGAACACTTGGACTTATAGGACTCGGTTACAGCGACTGTAGAACACTTGGACTTATAGGACTCGGTTACAGCGACTGTACTACGCTTCTCGGTCCAATCATTATTTATAACATTGTAAATAACTGCATGCCCCGATACCTCGGAGCAGAGATATTAAACTTGCAGTATCTAAATTTATTGTGTAAACTTGGCATAACTTATTAGTACCTACTCGAGCTGTACAAAATATGCCCCATAGTATTCAATGGAGGCACAGCCAAAAACTTATCTTAAGTTTCAGGGGACAGGGTGTAGAATGAGTGGTTCCGTTTATTAGTTTGTGAATATATTATGACTGGTGTTGGTCTGTGGTAGTGCGTGGAACTGGAAAGCCAGTTCTGCGCCAGTCGACGTATTGCGACCCCAATACGGTGACTCAAAACCGAAGTCTAATTAAAGCATCAAGAATTCAAGAAACAAGAACATATTCATACTTAAGTATTGATCGTCAACGCGTGAACGAGCCCCAAGTTACTTTTATATCAGAAATTTGTTATAAGAAAATAGTTGCAAGTTTGCAACATGGAAGTCTAAACATCTTGTCTGATAAATATTAGGTCCTTACATATGAAATTGGCGTTTTGTATGGGAGGAACATAAAGTCGATTTTTTTTAAATATAATATATATATTTAATCAAAGTATGTACCATTGCTATCTATGCACTTTTGCCACCTTATAGGTAGTTCATTGATCCCTTTACTAAAAAAGCCATTCGGACGGGAATCAATAAAATCTTTGAAAGCGCTTTGGACTGCCTCATCGGAGTTAAATTTTTTCCCTTGTAAGAAGTTATCCAAATTTCGAAAAAAATGGTAATCTGTTGGAGCAAGGTCCGGGGAGTAAGGTGGATGTCTTAGGCATTCCAATTGAAGCTCCTCTAATTTGGTAGCCGTCTGTTGTGCAGTGTGTGGTCTAGCGTTGTCCTGAAGCAGCAGTGGCCTAGAACGATTGACCAGCCTCGGTTGTTTAGCAGCTAGCTTTTCCATCATGGATTGCAGTTGCTGACAATAGATATCCGCCGTAATCGTCTGGCCAGATTTAAGAAAGCTGTAGTGAACGACGCCGGCGCTAGTCCACCAAACGCTCACAAGTAATTTTTTTGAGTCAATTTTCGTTTGGGGCAGTATTTGGCTGGTTCGCCAGGGTTCAACCATTGCGATGAGCGTTTCCGATTATCATACAGGATCCATTTTTCATCACAGGTAATGATTCGATTTAAAATCCCTTCATTACTGTGCCGGTTGAGTAATGTAACACAGCAGTCTACGCGCGTTTGTCGGTTTGCTGCACTCAATTCATGAGGTACCCACCTTTCAAGCTTTTTCACCTTCCCAATTAGCTTCAAGTGAACTAAAACAGTTTTATCACTAACACCGCAGCCTGCAGCTAGCTCGGACGTGGTTTGCGATGGATCCGCTTCCACAATAACCTTCAATTCTTCATTGTCAACTTTGGTCTCCGGCCGTCCACGGGGCTTGTTCTGCAGGTCGAAATTTCCAGAACGAAAACGTTGGAACCAAAAACGCACTGTGTTTTCTTTTGCGACACCCTCGCCGTACACATCTTTAATCCTTCGAGCCGTTTCTGCAGCACTGGTGCCACGATGGAACTCGTACTCGTAAATAACGCGATATTTCAAGTTTTCCATTTTGTAAACAGAGTGGCGCAAAAAAAAAACCAAAAGAGAAAAAAACAAATGCATTACGATTTTCAAAACACAAAAGCATGAGTAAATAGCTGTATAAATTTGAAATTGGAATTTCTAACCAAAGAAGAGATATTTGAGATCAAAGTGGCCTGTACGACAAAACGCCAATTTCATATGTAAGGACCTAATATATGCCTTCGTTTGCGACGTCGTTGGGAAAATAGGTCAAAATATGAATTAATTAGGTGGATATACTACAGCTGACGTGCTAGTATTGCAGTAGTTAGTGCGTGGGCATCCCTCATTTAATGGTTTATACAACTGCCTACTCTAAACATTCGTTATAAAAGATATACGTATAAAAGGTATGTATATCGGTATAAAAGGTATCTATCTGTATGTCAAATAGTCCCATATCCGTTATGTCAAATCCTTTTAGATCAAGTCAGTCTGCACTCAGCAGAATAAAGAATACTCGTATTTTGGTTTTGGATTTGTGTTTTCATCTGAAACTCCACCCGCGTGAATTTAGTTTTTCATAAATACCGTGGGAATCGTTTATTTCTCTGGGATATCAAGTAGTCTATGTCACTCCGCGCATTCTACTATGTCTCCTAAAAATTACGTTGATATGTGAGCAACATATCAACTTTGTGGACTGATTGAAAGACAAAGAAACTAACCAACAAAACTCACATTTTAATTTTATTTTACCATGGAAGTATGGATTATTTAAAATGCTTTTTGAACTCTCACACAAAAACTTTATTGTATACTAGCAGTGCCTGTGGACTCGGCTCCGCGTTAAAAATATTTTTCTCTCGCGTAACACTTCAGGTTAAAAGTTCGGGAAAAATTATTTTTAATCCACAATTTTAACAATAATAGCAATTATTGTGAGTTATCCGTAGGAGATAGGCATATGCTATCGCGGACTTTTTTGTAGATTTTGATACATTCTTTAATATTACACTAACTCATTTCCGCAGCGCACGAGATGAAAGCAATTTTTTTACAACTTGGATTATATTATTCAAGTTTTAAGTAAAGATACGTAATTAATTTTGGAAATTATAATAGCCTATGACACTCCACCATAACGTAGCTTTCGATTGGTGCAATTATTTTAAGAATCGGTTCAGTAGATCCAGAGATTACCCCTTACAACGTCACAAACTCACAAATTTACAAACGTTACCTCTTTATAACATTAGTATAGAGTAAAGATTACGAGCGAGAAAGCTAATCAAATTACAGTCCCAAAGTACAATGTTGGATCCTAAGCACACAAAATAGTTTATTTATTTATTAAATACACAAAATTAGTTCGCTAGATATATATTCATTGCGATCCAAATCCACCTCTCAAAATGCCATTCCATCCGCTCTATCCCTTGACCGCAAATGCCGAGCAGGTCCGGCGGTGAGTCCCTGGGATCTCACGGATACACTGCACCTGTATTTTAACCTAATGCTATTCCTGGAATTTCGTCTGCCAAGTTAGGCTTATTTAATTACTATATTCCACAGTAAACCACTACCTTCCAAACTGTTCATTTTACTACTACATATTTCCTACTTTGAGGTTACCACAAAATGTATATCTAAACGTATCTTCGAAGGGGTTAGTAACCCCGAAAGGTTGCTACAAGACATCGCATCGAAATATCAAATTTTCTGCGTCTTGGCTAGAAGAGCACTAACCAGCGGCATCTTAAGCCTGCCACCAGAACAGACCTGAGCCAGTTAAGAAATTATAGAGACACAAAATTCGCAACTGGCCCGGACCGGGAATCAAAGCCTGCACCTCCGGCTTTGATCCGAGCGGACGGACTGTCAATTGGCCTTAGAAATTGGAATCAAATCAAAATACGCTTAAGTCAAATCCCTTGAAGTTATAGCATCTAGTGGTTGTCTGGTAGATATTCGCTGTGTGGCGATAAAGCGACCAAAGTTTTCCTTTTCTATGCATAGTGGCGAGCAATTAAGAATTTTCTATCTTTATCTATCTATGTGATGGTTGCGTGATAAATATTAGAGTAAACCTGTCACAAAAATTCAAGCGCACTGGACCGATGATATTAGAATAATTTGCCCGAAGTTCCTGTGAGATCATTAATATAATTGCCATGCTAATTTTCATATTTTGAAATGATAGATTTTTTATAATGATAGATTCTATTTTCATATCTATTATATCGACGCTAATTAAACTCGCAATGAAGCCGCAATGCTTCTCGCAGTTATTCCGCTATCCCGTTTATAAAAAAAATCGAGAAATTTCTCTGGGTAAGGAAGACTTAATTAAAATAATAAATTTCAACGAGTATACTTATAATTATGTAACATTATAATAATTCGGTAGTCACGTTGGTTTGGTAGACTCAAGGATTACTAGAATTTATGAATATGTAATGGAACGTTTCCTTGAGCAAAGCTTTATACTGTTGCTGTTAATAGTGGTATAATAGAATAGAACTTGTTCAGCCTGATAATAAACATGTTTTTCCAGTTTAATACATTAAATGGAGTTATTGCAATTTCACCATCTCGATAAACGCGCTTAATTTAAAATACTTTGGTAGTTTATCGAAAGTGTAAAGTGGAATTGATGGATATAATTATAAAGTAAAGCAATTGTACTTGTGTAAATATTACAACGTAATTAAATAAACCTATACACGTTTACGCAAATTTAAATGATTCTACACAAGAGACTAATAATAAATAAGAAATAAATGAAGTTTTTATTAGTCAGACATCTTATACGTAAGCACAACAGGCGTATCGGAAAAAAAGAAAGAACAAAATGCAAATAGATATACCCACTTAACCGAAAGTCTGAAAGAAACAGGCGCGAGTACCTGCCTACACAGTTGTTAGTTACAAGAGTTCCGTATACCTTTGACAGACCCATTACACAAACACGAAGCCCTTATCCGTGAACAGCGATAGGTTCTTTATGATTGTGACTCACCCGAGTGGTAGCGACTCTCGTTGCGCGTGAGTCGCCGGTTGGTCCTCCCCGGCGGAGACCGGAGCGCCGCAGCCGACCTCACTACGCGATAAAGAACCACACGTACTGTATACGTTTTCCTTACCAGTTACCACACACAAACACTCACACACATAACACATCTTAGTCCATCGCCACAAAAGAGGAACCTTTTTCTAATTTGGAATCGAGTATTTTTTCACACGAACTCGGTATGTCAAGTTTAGGCAAGTCCCCCTAGGATAGGCAGGAGATTATTTCTCCAAGGGGAAACGGTAAGTTGTTCCATTCTTCGAGCGTGGGTAGATATAATATCCCCCTAGGAAATAATGAAGTTTCTCCCCATACAATGTCTGGGTGAGTGTCTTATGTTTTTTTATCTGCGACGGGAAACATTCGAATTCACTGTGGGGATAAAATAATTATACCTACATGATATACTACATGGGATAAACTCCTTCTCTTTTTGTCGTGGCCTAGCCGGCGGAGAAGATAATTTTATCCCTTGCCAGAGGACAACACCTGGGGGCTGGGGACACATTTTTATACCCTTTTTTATTCACTTTGCCTATGCTGGAAGTAGTAGTTCTTGCAGCTATTAGTAGTTCGCGATTTTTTCGGGTACCAAATGTAAATAGGGTCCCCAGAGTTACCTAGCAGTCGACATGCTATTATGCCATTATGCCATATGTCTATATGAAAGACCTACGTCCTACTCCTGTGACACTTTCACGATAATACGTTTTGATAATAAAGTTTTTACGTATGCGTATTAGTAAGTCACATCGGTTTATGGGCATTCACGTAAGAATACCTAATACCTACACTACAATAAAACAGCCCAGCAGTTAAAATAGCACAATGCGCATCTTAATTTGTTACCTTACACATTATTATGAAAATAAATTATTCCGTGGTCGATTCCAAATTAATAAAGTAATAAGTTAAACCACCATATTTGCCTTACAAATTATTGAATTATTATGATTTGTTCTAAATAAATTGTTATTATCATTTTAGTAAAGTTGTTCCGCTATGATGATCCGGTTATGATGTTTTAACTTATTTGTGACATAAAAACCATACCTCTAAATCCTGATACTTTTAACCCAATAACCTATTAATTATTAATCTACCTATTATAAGAATATTAAAAAACACGCAACCACATTTCATCGATGAGTAAATTAATGATATCCAATACAATACGTTTTTAAACAGAAACTGTCAGAAAAGACAATATTATAAGAAAACCTCAAAGAAAATGCATATCGTAATCAATGACTAACTCATAGTTCTTTAATTATTAATCATCACACGTGTAGAAAAATAGATAAAGCAATAAAAAAAATCATACGCGTCCAATCGTCCATATAGAAACACTTACGTATTTTTGTCGCTTCAAAAAAATGTGTAACGGAACGTTGCTAGGAAACGCTAACAGTTTTGCTTTTGTTCGATTTTTATATTTTTTTATTCGACCTTATTTGGACGATCTTTTTTTACTTCTACTTGATGACAGTTAAAAAAAAATGTTTTTTTTTCTCAGTGACATTTTTATTTACAATTAGTAAAAAACTAAAACCATCGCACTGCCTCGGTTTCGTAGTCATAAAAAATGAACATAAGAACTGTTGAAGCTAACGTAGAAGTAGATGTGGTAAGACTAGATTCTGAAGTTATAGAAGAACACTTGCGTTCATCAACAGCCGTTTTGCAGGACATACTGAACGAGGATGAACGAGGAATTGGCGACATCGGCTACAGGTGCTTACAATGTGGCAAGCTTTATAAAACTGTGAGCTCTTTGAACATGCACCAAAACCTCAAGCATCCCGTGGATAAGGCGGAGGTCGAATGTGCTCGTTGTGGGAAAAAATATCCATCGCAGTTGAGTTTACAGAAACATGAACGTTACATGCATCTGTACCACCACCGGTGCAGCGCTTGCTACAGGACTTTCTCGACGGCATCGCTCCTGACGGAACACGAGAGATGCTGCACCAAAACGGAGACCCCATGCGTCGTCTGCGGTAAACTATTCGACTCGACGCTCGCTCTCCGAAACCACAACAAATATATGCACCCGGAAAGTTCTATCAATTCTTGCGAAATATGTCGACGCACGTTCAAGAGTATCCGAAGCTTATCTAACCACATGGCGGTTGTGCATCCTTCGAGAGCGACGAGCTGTCGTTTGTGCCATCGCTCCTTCAACTCGACCCAAGCTTTACAGAGTCACACTTTGCATAAACATAAGACGGATGGAGTGAAATGCGTCTTCTGTTTTAAAATGATGAAGTCTAACAATGGCCTTTATCGCCATTTACTTAAAACTCACTTTTCTCTAAACAACAACCGGTGCGACATTTGTGGTATTAATTTAAGTAGTTCCAAGGGCATTGTTCAACATGTCATGAATGTTCATTCGGATAGTGTCAGAAAAAATAACTAAAAGATATATTTCTACTTTCACGTAATAATTAAGTTTTTTGTTCAAAACCTCCTATAACTTGATCGGGATGTATTTAATAAATAGTGCCATGATGTTTTATCGATTCATATGTATAACGATCTATTTCTAAAGTAATATTAAATGATAAAACTGGTTAATTGTTTTTTCTTTAGTCAAATGAAAATACTCGTAGTACGAGTCTCGATATAATCGAAAGTGTGTGAATCGCATACGCATTTAACAGGTTTTACGTCACTTGTCACAATTAAATAAGAGTACCCAAACGCCTAACAAGCGCTATAACTTTAACTTTCGAGTTTTTATTTTAACTAAAGTATTTGAAAATATCTGATAGGCAATAAGATTCATCATCATTGATTGCATTTGTATTTTACAAAAAAAAAATACGAAACCCAGCGCCATTAACTCGAGACAAAGTTACTATAAGAAAAAAAAAATTGCAAAAATCGTTGACTATGATAATACGAAGTGCAATATATTATTTTGATCGCTAGATTCTTAACCACTCGTAAATGTATGTGGGAGTTAATATTGCTTATGCTAGTTTAGATACTTCTACAATGCGAAATAAAACATGACTGACTCGTTTGGTTGGAGTAAACAACAAACATTCATAGTAAAAAACAAGTAAGTAGGTAATTACTATTTTTGGCATCAAATATTTAACCAAAATATATTCTAGCTTCAACACAAAACTCAAGTTGAAATAGTGAATTTGTAAGACCGTCGATTTTCAATAATAATATTAGCACAGTAGATAATCAAGCCTAACACGGAAGTTAAAAGAATGGCGTTTCCTAACAGGCACGTACTAGTTAATAAAGCAAGTAACATACGTACTACAAAAAATGAAGAAAATAAGTATATATGTTTGAACTAAGAACCGAGCCAACCTCAAGTTAATTATATTTAATATAACCAATACTTGAGTTAAACCGCAGGAAAACAGACAGAAAGGCGGAATGACTGTACAATATAACATAATATTCCCGATGTTTTCTACGTTAAAATGAGCCTCTACATAAAGATAACTGTGCAAGCAGGAGAATCTACTCAAAAAATATCGTCTAATATATAATACTACTTTGTTGACACTACATATCTCTGATAATTAAGCGGGATAAAACCGTCCTTTGACCTTTGAGTTAGTCTTTGTTCGTCCTTTGAGTTAGTCTGCGTGTGAGAGTTGATCATTTTTAACCCTCCGTGCACTAGGTCACTAAAAAGCACTTCCCACACTAGGTGGGGTTTGACCGACTATGAAGTATTATAAACGTCTGACATAATCTAAAAATAAAATGAATTAAAACCGATAAATAAATATTTTATATTTATATTATATATGTAATTTTTATTAAAAATATATTTGGATAAGTAACGCGCGAGTAAGCGAATTGTTTTAAGTAAAAAACATATATGTTTATACATTAAAATAGACTTTTAACCTTTTTTGAGTACAAAAGACAAATGGTACATGCTAATAACTATTTCTTTGTAATTTATAAGAATAAAGTATACGTGCTTTTAACCTTTTATACGTGCTTATAACAAAATAAAAATTGTTCAGATCATATGCTTGATGCGTATGATCTGAACAACTATTTTTGTTTTTATACTAGCTACTGTAGTCTTGATAAAAGCAACGTCTTACACGCTATGTGGCAAACTGCCGGATGAGTTGTCTGTTGTACTGATCGATACAGAAACTTTGCATTTGCAGCTACTGAGAAAACGTTCTCTCAAGTGCTTATTGCTTAAAATATATATTAAAAAAAATTTACCCACTGGGGTATAGTAGGCCCCGTCTAGTAGGCACGGAGGGTTAAACGTTTATCTTCATTGATATTTTGTAATAATTAAATTTCTTTGTTTTAATTCCCGCTTTAGGTTTTGCAGTTATAAAAATTACAAAACTCGCTTGCCAAACGATTGTGATAATGAATAAATCGTGAATAAAGTACCCGTAGACGAAACATCCATCGCCGATCGATGGGTATATAGCTCGTCAAACTGACGGTCGTTAGGGTCTCAAGGAGCTTAAATTATCACGTAGGTAGGCTGATAATTGTTACAGGGAGTCGCTGGATTCAATAGGCGAAAAGTCGATAGGAAAGAGGCTTATGTCGATCAGAGTACACGTCATTCCACTCATAAGAGCGAAGGTTACAACAAAATACCTATTGTTGAACTGCGACTTTTTGTGCTTCATTTTTATTTATAGGTAGTTTAATATGCATTGGCCTGTGACACGACCAATTCGCATGCACAGTTTATATCAGTCATTACTGCCTCTTCCGCGCGCTCCCTATTTCGACCCATATATCAGTAACTAAATATATTATGAGAATTGTGTCTACAAAAATGTAGTGACAAGAGTCTGTTTAGAAAGATAACGTCTTGAGATGTACGACCACTGGTGTGCTTTAAACTTTTTCTTGATGTACCGTAATATATTATACTAATGATGTATATTATAATGATTTTGCTGACTAGTAAGGTTAAAAACGTAAAAATGTTAAACATTAACGTTTTGACCATGATTTTCTGAGCTGACTCTATAAATCACACTGCCTCTTCGTCCGCAGAAACTACACGACACGGCATCAGTATAAGTTAGCGAGTAGAAAGCGTAAGTAATGACAAGATGACTTCCTATCAAAAAAAATTTCGTGTACCCAGAAAATATATTAAAAGCAGCTAGTTACAAACTAACACTATGATTCAAAACTTTAATTATTTCAGTTAGCTTGGAGTTTATCATTAATTATTAAATTCATTATTATTAATAATATTTAAAATATAATATTTATTATTTATATAAGATCGAGAATGAATTAGATATTTCGCATAACATAAGGAATCAAGTTGTTATTAATCTCAGATCACTCAAACACATTAATGAATTCAAAAATGAATGAATAAAAACAAAAAACAAGTTATACAAACATATTAAATATAAAAGTATGCTTCTAATAAAAATAAGAAGCACGTTTTAAAATATATTAATAAAGTTACTTAACTTTTACGCCCATTTTTCAATCGCCAGAGAAACGTTAACTGAAGAATAAATATGACGTTTTGCAGATTTTGTATGGCATATTATGTTTCAAATTTATTCCTCAGATAGTCTATCTGGCGATTGAAAAATCGGCCCTTAATATATTTAAAGAATGGAAGTTATTTACCTACTAATATAATATTTAATAAAAAATAAATTTACATTGACCAAGAATAATTTGGTATGCTTTGTATTTTTAATATTATGGTATTTTTAACCTACTTCTTGATAACTGAAATTTGGCATTTGTCCAAATCTCGCGGGAATATTTTTCCGGGATAATAAGTTATTTACTGTTAATCCGGGGTACAAGCTGCCACATACACAGCCAATCGGTTCTATCATTGTGGCGGAAGGAGTAACAACCATAGCGATCTTTTTAGTACATGTACAAACTTTTATAAACTTGATTTTTTTTTCTCTATACAAGTAGTACTTTGACTGCGACCTCACCTGATGGTACATAAGTGGAAAGGTAATTAAATTTACTCCATCGGTTTCTACAAGCATCGCACCGGAACGCTAAATCGCTTGGCGGTGCGTCTTTGCTGGTAGGGTGCTAACTAGCCACGGCCAAAGCCTCCCACCAGATCAGACCTGAGCCAATTTAGAAATTATAAAACTCCAAAGTGGCCCGTGGCGGGAATCGAACCCGCGACCTCTTACTCGTATCCGAGCGCGCCGCCACTGCGTCCGGGAGGTCGTCAAAACTAAAATATTAACAGAGATAAGTCCAGGCAGTGCCCAAACATCTCGTTGAATACAAATTGCAATGTTTATCATGGGCGTCCAGTGTCGAGCCCGTAGGATATGTAAATGGGGGTTCGTCGATAGTCCCCTCTGAACACCGTTAATTCCACCCTGTTTACCCAGGACCGGCGCGTTGACGGTGTAACGTGATAACGCGTTTCCGCCCGTAGGTATACGGGTTAGTCCATCCTCTCATATCGTTTAAAGTTTTAACACCTTTCACCAAGCGGAGTTACGCTACCAAAAGTTACCATAAACGTTGTAAAAGTGCCTTCGTTAATACAAAACTAGTTGAGTGACCGAGCTTTGCTCGGTAGTATTACAGCTACTTACCAATAGATGGCAGGAGGAGTTTACTGTAATAGTAATAGTTTTACTTTAGTGCCAATAGATTTCAGGTATAGATTTATTTATTTTTTTGGTAAATACGACATTTTCTAAAACTGAATCCTAGCTAGATCAATTTATCGCCCCCAAAACCCCTTGTATACTAAATTTCATGAAAATCGTTCGAGCCGTTTCCGAGATTCAGATTATATAGAAATATATATATATATATATATATATACAAGAATTGCTCGTTTAAAGGTATAGGATAAGTAATTCATGCAATATTTTCTTTAATTTTATATATTTTTATTGTACCACCTACCTTATAATATATACATATTATCGAATAACCGCTTCTTACCCCGATGGTTGCCTGGAAGAGATCGCTGTGAAGCGATAAGGCCGTTTTTGTTTTGGTGTACAGTCGCGGAATGAAAAGGTTCGCCACCTTAGTGTCGATTTTCCCATCCACTAGCACTGCAAGAGTTCATAATGTCAACATACTAAAACAATCATCTAGTGCAAACGAATTACTTTGAAAATTGACGAACCTTTTCATTTCCGAGTAAGGAATCCCGTATCAAGCAGAATCAAATGCAAATTTTATTTGTACATTTTGTTTTTGTACGGTCTCAACATTAACTCGAACAGTTAATTTTTTTTTTAATTAACATCCGGATTTAAAAGTTATAGTAAGATAAACAAGTGTACTTCTTAATAAAATCTCTAAAATAACAGGAAATGTGCATTGAAAAGAAAGTAGCTTTTGGTATGCAAACTTAAATTCCGGATATAAAAAACAAATTCCTAGTGCCAATGGTACTTAAAAACACTATCTTATTTTCCTAGAATATTTTGTTTTTGGCTTATGAGAAAATTTTAAACCACATTCGGTCATACTTCCTTAAATACTTCGTTTTTGTTTATGACTAAAATCATCACAGAAATGGCGCAGTGTTGCTTACGCATGTTTAATAAAAACTCGTGATATTTTTATTACATTTACTCAAAACTGATGATTTTCGACCAGAACATTTATGAATTTACTTAATTCCTATGCTATGATTTTCTCATTTTGGCTTATTTGCTACAGGCAAGTGGCAACACAGGCTATTTTCTCCTACTCATCTAACTTCCGTTACGCTGCTTGGTTGATACCAGTTTGCCATATTTTTTAACGTTTGATATACTAGCGCATGATAACAATCAATAATAATTATATTTGAGGGAAATCTATGTTACAATCTAAGACCGCGTTCCGTTTTAGATTCCGTTTTGGTACGTATAAATAACTTTACTGCTAAGTGGTTTGCTATTGAGTTTCTTTCAAAAAACTGGGACTTTACCACCATGTCTTACAGCAGCTTTATTGTAATATTGTTTTGATATTTTCATACAATGTCACTATGGAAATTTTAAAACAATAATACAATAATACTGCTATAAGAGATGGTGGCAAGGCCCCAGATATAAATTGAACACTTTGATATTTCACAATTGGCTTATCACTACTTTTCGTCACTAAGAATATCAGATTGGTGAGTGTTATTAAAAATTCTTCTGATTTACAATTAAAATTATGCCCTTCCTCCGTTAAGGTGATTGATTGAATTTATTTTTGTCTTTCTCACTCTCACGGAGATTTGGTTGGTGCGACATGCAGCGTCGCGGAAGAATATAGCCGAAAAACGACATTTTACCTAATTACTCAAAAACTAAGCTGGTTATCAAAAATCCGTTCTAAGCGTTTTAGGATATTATTATTACCGATACATTAAAACTAAAATTACAATTACATCCATTGTGGTTTCCGATAAAATATAGAAAAACTGAGATTTTGGAGCAACTTTTGGGAGAACTTTCTATCGAGAAAATTTTATCCAATCGTGTTTCTGCTTCTTAGCGATTTTAGATTAAAGACCCAAAATACATGACGTGTAAATTTGAAAGTAATTTTCTTTATAGTTTTATGGCATATTATGGCAGTCGGGGGACCGTTCTGAGGAACACCTTCTATTCTAAGAGGTCCCCCGACTGCCATAATGTTTATCTGTTTTAATTATGTAATGAGAAATTTGACCACTTTTCCCTTTGTCAATATGCAGATGAACTAAAATAACTTGTTTTTAGGGTTCATGTTTTACTTTTTAGTTCGTTTTAAAACAGGGCAGTCGTGTTTTTTAATTTTTTAATTATTTATTTTTATTTTATACTTTTTTAAATATATATTATATATATATATATATATATATATATATATATATATATATTCGGTTACTACTCTCTAATACCTTCATTTTGATATCCATATTGTGATAATTGAAGAAAACACTTTGATTTCCACTTTTGAAATTGGCGCCTCACGATCGCCATATTAACTTTTTCCAAAAAAAATATAGCCTATGTTACCCGGAATAATGTAAGGATTCTAACGATACCCCATTTGTCCAAATCGGTTCAGCCATTCAAAAGTTATGGTGGAATAAAGAAACTCACATACATACATACATACATACATGAACCCTAAAAACATTACACTTCTTTTTTTTGTGCAGTCGTGTAAAAATAATGATCTGGATGAAGTCATTACATGTCCTCGATTTTCAGATATAGGTCATTGCAATCAGCCGTTTACGAGTGCCTAATTAAGCCTCTTCCCGAATCATATAGATTTGGTTGTTACATGATTAAAATAACATTGTAGTACTGAATTCTTACCGTCTACATTTAGCATTCATAACAGTGATTCAGTTTACAAACCACTGTTGCTTGGACAAAAATAGATTTTTTTAAATAGATATTATAATCATACGCGTATTACAACTTTAGGTACGATGGTAAGTAATGCTAATGCTATGGTTCGATAACCTGATAATCTCGAATGATGTCTTGTTTCTAGATACATAATATATTGGCTTACACTAACTACCTACTATAGTGTCACTAACTTATTGTTGTTACTATAATTATATATTTTTATTTAAAAATATGAGACACATAATGTAGCTTATATTATACATACAAGATGTAAAACACAAAATGGGCACATATACAACAGAATCTTCAGATTTCACAATAATATTAAAAATTTTGATTTCAAAATTGTATCTAAGTTTGTGAGTGTGTGTGAGTATATATTTCTCTTTCAAACTGTTATTAAGAACCTGTTAATTATCCCTGGTTTTTGCGAGATTTGTGAAAAACCAATTTCACGGAGTGGCAGCCAAATTAGTTTCCCATCCAACCTTATTAAACGAAACTTCAAACACACAATCGTACACTAATTTGAAATACGTCTCAAACCTTCAAGACCAATCCAGTTCAATATACTAAAACATACAAATACTTATATTATAATACTTTCAAAGGACATTAACGTATACCTATAGTAGTCTACTAATTTGCCCGTGTTCAAGTACAGTCATTGGCTGGAAAATGTCTTGATAGAAACGCTGATAGTCTCTTGTCGGTAGACGGTTTGTGGAATAAATTTAATAACAACAAAAAGCAGCTGGTTAGCTAAATAATTAAACTATTAAAGAAATATTCAATAGATACTTTGATGAGTTGACTCAACGCTAAGATTAAATATTTATTTTGTTTTATTTTGAATGAAATATTCATTTTTTAAAATGAATATAAATTATAACTTATACATATAAATAGTCCGTTAACGGCCTACAAGCCGTATTTAGGTGATTTTGAATGAAGTTTTATGCAAAAACTATAAAGACAATTACTTTCAAATTTACACGTCATGTATTTTGGGTTTTTAATCTAAAATCGCTTAGAAGCAGAAACACGATTGGATAAAATTTTCTCGATAGAAAGTTCTCCCAAAAGTTGCTCCAAAATCTCAGTTTTTCTATGTTTTATCGGAAACTACAATGGATGTAATTGTAATTTTTGTTTTAATGTATCGGTAATAATAATATCCTAAAACGCTTAGAACAGATTTTTGATAACTGGCTTAGTTTTTGAGTAATTAGGTAAAACGTCGTTTTTCTACTATATTCTTCCGCGACGCTGCATGTCGCACCTACCTAATCTCCGTGAGAGTGAGAAAGACAAAAATAAATTCAATAAATCCCCTTAACATTTGAAGCGTCTACCTGTGACGGACGGACGGACATCGAAGTCTTAGTAATAAGCCCCCGTTTAAAACGTTAAAGAAATATTTTCAATATATAAATCGATGAGTTGACTCTCTACTTAGATTATTTAAATCAAACAAAAAATATCGTTATCAGTTTTTGAATGTATATGGACTTCTGAGATATAATGTTGTGCTCCCTGTACTTATTCGTTTAAGGTCGAATGCAAGGATCTGGATGCAAGGATGCTGCTCAGTGCTCACACAATTGTATTAATTGATCTTTCTCAATTTGTAGACAATCAACTACTTTTTGAGTAACTCGCGTCAAACTTGATACTCGGTTTTTTTTAAATGGACACTCGCAAAGATTTTGATATGAACATGTAAAGGTGATATTGGCCGTAATTGTACTGCCATTGTTATATCTTGTATTTGGCTGGCAGACCTGTTTATTTAACCTCATTCCTATTTGATGGCATTTAACTATTTACTTTTCTTTCGCTTGCGTTTTTTCATATAAGCATGGATCTTCCAAGTCATAAAACAATGCGTGCGCATTTGCAAACAATCCCAAGCTCAAACGTTATAGATATCAGTTACAATGATAACATCAACGACACGTAGCACGCTTCGTGGTTCATTATCTATTATATTATGGGACGAATAATGATCATGGGCCGTACCACCATCTCCTAAAGCAGTAATGTTGGCGTTCATAGTACTCGTAACTATAAAAATGTCAAAACAATACTGCAACATTACTGCTTTGAGGGATGGTGGTACGACCCCAGGACTTGTGTTACTATTATGGATGTAAAGCGAATATTATATTATAGGATATTTCAATCCACGGCGTCGCGCCCCACTCTGTCAAACTTTAATTACGAATCGAATGAAACAAAAGCGATTTTGACAGAGTGGGACGCGCCATCGTGGATTGAAATATCTATAGTATCTTATCAGCGTCAACTCAAAAAAATTGGAGGTAACAGTTGATAAAATGACGTCTAATTTTAAAAATAAAAGTAGGAACAAACTGGACTTTTTCCACACAAATCAACATTAGAGTACCACCACGGAATACCATAACAGTATCTGCACCACATCTAGAGATAGCACTATGAAATTATTCATATTTATTTATTTTTACTATTATAAATCGCATTTTAAGGAAATAAAACTGTATAGATAAACTAAAAAAAACCGAATACGAAAATCATCCAAATCGTTAGAGCCGTTTCGGAGGTCCGCGAAATGAATAAACTTATACAACGTGTAAGGAAAAGTTGTCATAATATTGAAGCGTACATAAGTGTACTTGATAACGAATCACCCTGTTAAAATATTAATTAAACAAGTGGAAAATTAAAAAATTTTAAAACACCCACGACTTTTGCAGACTTGTAATTGAAAAAGGATTAAATAATTTTTTTGAAACTCCCCGACTCAAGGAAAGTAAGAACTAAGAACCTATCAGTATAATTACAAATCCAAGAAAATCCGTCGGAGCTGCTGTGTTTTGCCTATGACGGTGTTGATGGTGCTGTTTACCAGTTGATGACTAATTCAATTTCTTCATACTTCTCATATACCGGCAGTTTATCAATACTTACTAATTACATTAATTGATATTGGAAACGAAAATAGCAACGGCAGCTCCGACGGATTTTCTTGGATTTGTAATTATACTGATAGGTTCTTAGTTCTTACTTTCCTTTAGTCGGGGAGTTTCAAAAAAATTATTTAATCCTTTTTCAATTACAAGTCTGCAAAAGTCGTGGGTGTTTTAAAATTTTTTAATTTTCCACTTGTTTTATAGTTTTTCGATTAATATATTAATGTAATTTAAATTATATTATTATTAAAAAATGAAAATTAATCTTCAAACTAGCCATTAGCTCCTCTAGCAGCGTTTGAAGGCATCATCCCTTCCAAGTCATAAAGAGACGTTTATTGTGGCGCCCCCTGCTGTTCAATCACAAGAACAATTATCTACGAACCATTGCCAATGACTCACTAATACTTTATACAAAACTGTATCCAAATCGGTTCAGTCGTTTTTGTAATAATTGAGAACATTCGTTTGCACTGTAAATGTTTTTTATGGCGCCCCCTGGTGATCGATGTTCGTAACAACTATCTAAGAACCATCGCCAATGAATACCAAACATTATATAGAAAACTGCATCTAAATCGGTCAAGCCGTTTTTGAAATAAATGGGAACATTCGTTTGCAATATAAATGTATTTTATGGCGCCCCCTGGTGATCGATGTTCGTAACAACTATCTAAGAACCATTGCCGCTGAACACCAAACATTATACAGGAAACCGCATCTAAATCGGTCAAGCCGTTTTTGAAATAAATGGGAACATTGATGTGCACACACAAACAAACAAACCAACAAACAAACAAACACACAAAAATATTTTTCCATTATTGGTTTTTGTGAACAATTTAACATACAAACAAACATAACATCTCAATAATAAAGTAATGTACAAACGGTCTCTCACCCTAAACGCATATACCCGTACTCCGTTCCGTCGTGGGTAATAAAAATAAGCAAAATTAATTTTTCCATAATGTATGGCAAAATGGATGTGCTTATTTTATGTACACGTTGTAACTATATATGAGAAGATTGCTTGTTTAAAATTTGAATAGATGTATAAAGTACTATACAGCTGGTACTCGCGACTTTATAGTATGATCAAATTGGTCTCTTTTATACGCAATCCATGATTACGTTCATGGATTGCGTATAACATAAATGAATGTAAATCGTTTAAATATACATTTTTTAACCTTTATTAGTTTGAAAGTCCATTAAGCAAAAGCTATTCAGCGGCGGTACTAATTATTTCTTAACTTATCGAGACAATATTTCTCCTGTACCTATAATTGTTTTAAAAAATGTTCCAGGCATTGCAGGCGTTAAAAATAGGCTCTTTTCGCTGAACATGGCGCATCGCAATATCTGTTAAAATAACTACAACTGCGGAAATTCACATCCGTAGCTGTGATCGTCAACAAAAAAAACACCTATTTTGAAGTAATTAAGTTCAGCCCGGCTTTGATTTCGAAACCTGTTTGTTGACAATGGCTACAAAAGCAACTTTATATAGCAGAGCGACGATATACCTACAGTATTTTGAACAACCATCATCAAAATAGTCGATTAATTTCGTAAGTTTTTGATTCAGATGAATCTTTAATAATCCTTTTATTGACGCTTCCGCATGGTACTCGTGAGTGATATTGAGAGATTATATCATTGAATGAATGAATGTATAATTTCTTTATTGCACACAGAATATGTACAAATATAAGAAATATTATTAGAAAACACATGATGCGCACAAGCCGGCCTTATTGCCATAGGCAATCTCTTCCAGACAATATTTTATTTTTGGTGAGAGATCTTTTGATATAGCATTGTTCAAAATTTACTCGTAAATAAATTAATATTTTCCCACGAAAATTATTTTAAGTTCTTACATCGAATATTAAATTGTGGTACGTACAGGTATCACGTTTTTCACTTAAATAAAAACTAGAATGAAATAAATCCCATGAGGTGGAAATATTCAACTGAAATGCATAAAAGGTTATTAAAAAAGAGCTCTTTCCAAGGTGCACTCACGCAATTCATAAAATGCTACGAATACACGAAGGCGTCAGCTTTATGAAGAATAAAAACATATTAGTATGTACTATTATCGGCGCAGCGAACCGTGATCCCTATGACACTGACAGCTAATGTCACCATATAACATTGTAGCGGCGTCACCATTAAATCGCGATCATATTGGGGGCGTCTAAAAATGCCATTTATAAATTTTACGTAGCTTTATACCATTAGTAATGATAATCCGTTGATATTTTTAACAATTCTTAACATTTACAAGAAGTTATGTCAATCTGAATTTATGTTTACGTCCTGCAAAACTTACGCCGTGTGACGTTTATCGACTAGGGCGGCAAGTATCGATAAAAAAATGTCGGTAATGGAAACGAGTGCACAATTTTTCAGACAAAATAAATAAATGGGGAGCATTCATTTTCATGATAAAATATATACTTATATAGAAAAAACGTGTTTACCGGGTTAAGCATTATTAGAAAATAACAAGGTTGGAAACTTTCGTTTTACTTACCTACTTAATCTATGCCAAAAATCTTAAATTAATACAACAACAACAAAATGGACATTAAAAATGCACATTGTAATATTTTTAGGGTTCCGTAGCCGAATAGCAAAAAACGGAACCCTTATAAATTCGTCATGTTTGTCTGTCCGTCTGTCCGTCTGTCCGTCCGTATGTCACAGCCACTTTTTTCCGAAACTATAAGAGCTATACTGTTGAAACTTGGTAAGTAGATGTATTCTGTGAACCGCATTAAGGTTTTCACACAAAATTTTAAAAAAAGTAATAAATTTTGGGGGTGCCCCGCCCCATACTTAGAACTGAAACTCAAAAATTTTTTTTTCATCAAACCCATATGTGTATCTATGGATAGGTCTTCAAAAATGATACTAAGGTTTCTAACATCATTTTTTTCTATAATGAATAGCTTGCGCGAGAGACACTTCCAAAGTGGTAAAATGTGTGTCCCCCCCCTGTAACTTCTAAAATAAGAGTATGATATAACTAAAAAAAATATATGATGTACATTAGCATGCAAACTTCCACCGGAAATTGGTTTGAACGAGATCTAGTGAGTAGTTTTTTTTAATACGTGTTGAATTGATATTCAACAAGTCTAATATTTTGTTTAACTTTGATGACGACAGATGGCGTTGCACGTATTTAACTCGCGGTGAAGTTGTTTAATGTTGAATAAGTTGGTTATGCGGTTCAAGAAAAGTGGTTTTTATGGTTTTATTCCTCCGGTAGTAGTAGGTACGGAACCCTCAGTGCGCGAGTCCGACTCGCACTTGTCCGGTTATTTTTAAAACATGTTTACCAACGTGGCTTAAGTACAAGCCACGCCTTTGTCTAAAAAAAATTATCGACACGACCAAAGACACGACCCATCACTAAACGAACTGTCATAGGGATCATGGTTCGCCGCGCGGAGAATAGGAATAGTAGATACCTGCGACTTGCGAGTATGTCTGTACTATTTAGTGTTCTGTGGTATGTCTTACCTCTATATTTGTCTCATTATACGTAATATGAATAAAGTAACTTCTGATGCAAATAAGATCGGCTTTAGGCTCACTGCAAGAAGTATATTATATTGCAATACAATTATATTTAATTCAGGTTTATTATTATCTACGAGTATAAAATACCTTATTAGTATTAGGTATTTAACTATAATACCGTATAAATTCTTGCTTATTGCGACACAAACATTCGGATGGAATAATTCATGTGAGTCCTGTATTTTAGTTTGTAATATTAACATAAATCCATTAGGGAAACTGCGATGATGGAAACTATTGTGAGAAAACCAGCACAATGCTTGCGGTGGATTAAATTCAACGGCTTGTGTACACAATACATTGAAATCCACATTAGAGAATTTATTATGTACATAAAATAAGCGCCGGAAAACCTTCCACTTGTTCTGGGTAGTTGGAAAATTAAATATAACTACTAAACTGTTATTTTATGAATAACATGGAATTTTATTATTCATAGTACAGAATACTAGAACTACGTTTGTCAAGGGTTTATTAGGGTTTTTAATGGAGCCGAAATTTGACTTTTCTCACCGTTTACCACTAAGATCTATCTACACTGTTGCAATACGTAAGACTAACAACACTTAACTTGCATCGTACGAAACAATCCCTATAGTGATTATAAGATCAGCTGAGTTAATCCAATAAGGCTTACTACAAAGAAAATATTGAAGCGGATCGTTTGTAAAGACTTAAAGTATCTAACGTATGGATTTAACATGAGTATATGCGATCACTTCAAATGCATGCAGGCTTTAACGTGCAATATACATAACTCTTACAGCTTACTATACAGCTCCTACTGACAGCGCTAAACGGCAACAATAGAGCATACAGATACGGGCAAGACTTCATAATAATATAAAGAATTCTAATATTCGCTTCATTCAACGCAGTCGATTCTTTCTGACTGACTTTTTAGACTGCGCTTTCAAGATAGACAGGAGACCTTACTTCGATTTTTATAATGCAGCATATGGCCGACATATAGATTGTTCTTGACAATCACCAGATAGCTAAAAATTCAACATCACATGAAGTACTCGTAGTAATAAATAAAACAGCGTTCTAGTATCGGTAAACATCACAAACGTGCTAAATTAAAAAAAGCTAATATTAATACATCTATACGAACTAGATGCATTAATTGAAAACCAACATGTACATAATAAATATACTAAGCCAAACCTAATAACATGCCAGAATCAGTATAATATATAACGCCTAACTACAAAACTAATAGAAAAAGTAGGACACAAAAGAACCCAGTAAAACTATGTGCCTTAAAAGTCAACGATTGAAGGGGCTCGAATTGGTAGAAGCCACTATGTGTAGTGTTTTTTATAAATATGAGTAGTTTAAAC
Organism: Coenonympha arcania; assembly: GCA_036785405.1. Classification (NCBI taxonomy): domain Eukaryota; kingdom Metazoa; phylum Arthropoda; class Insecta; order Lepidoptera; family Nymphalidae; genus Coenonympha; species Coenonympha arcania. The sequence goes on from CM072082.1 coordinate 11,696,328, forward strand.
TTAACAGTAGTGTGTGTATGTGTTATGCTCTAAGTGGTTGTGATGATGGTGATTAAGAGATATAGGTTTTTAAAGGTAAGTTTCAACGGGGCAATTATGTCAGCATCTTTGGATACTATGCCTCGCTGCATTTAATATTTATTTAGTCGTTAGTAGTTTATGTCTACATATTACTTCAAGAAGTGATTGTAATAATAAGTTTACATATTTTGTTATATCATTGTTATATCATGATTATTACTGCATTAAAAAAATATTGAGAATAATTCTATATATTATTATTTTTTGTTCAGTAATTAATAGTATAAAATAAGGTTTTCTGTAGTTTTTATGTTTTGGGAGCTATTATAAATTACTTATACCTACCTACTAATTTTGTAGTCGAAAAGTAATAGAAAATACTTTATTTACTTTATTTTTCATGTAGGCCTTCCAAAAAAAGGTTCTTATGTAAAGTCATTTCATTGCATTATTTTCTTAAAAACGGCACAAGAAATAATCATTGAACACCAAAATTATACGCATTTCAATCATTTTGCGGAATGGATTTTTCGAAAAGTTAAGAAATTATGTGTCGTGGATCCATGGATCGGCATGTAAGTAGATGAGTTTTTTGAAACTTAATCGTGGACAAAATCTGTTTTTTGATGAAAACAAAAGTATAAAACTGGACAATTGCATATTTGACCATGACACGGTTAAATGGTCCCGAAGTCGATACTGACTGGTTATCGCGCGTGCTATGAAGTCCCATCTAAAAACTTGCAATGCAACTTTTTCACTCGCACCGTATAAATAGATATACCTAGTAGATAATAGCTCTTCAATCTTTTGAGTAAGTGAGGAATGGAATAAGGTGCATAGTGATAATACGATAAAAAGATTCCGATTCCTAGCGGCGATAATAACTCTTTTTACAAAGTATTATTTTATAATTACTATAATTTGCGCATTCTTTGTTGCAGTTATTACATGTTTATGATAAATATTTGTTGGAAATGTTTATAACACGCATATGCGTCCTAATTCCTCATATCAATATACTTCGTATAATTAAAACATTAGGGTATTTCACTCAAATCAAAATATTGATTTCTTAAATTTATTTAAATTCGTTAGTAAAAGTTGTTTATTAGGATTATTTTCGGACGTATATTAATAGATATAAATAATAATAATATTATGTAATTATAATAATTTTATTTAATTATATTACAAATAACTAAACGCAGATGTATGGATAAGATTTAATAAATTTGGCCAAGTGCGAGTCGAATCGCGCACAAAGAATTTTATAGTAGTAGGTATATAGAAAGTATCATAGTAGTTATGTACATTTGTAACTCTAGAAGGAAAGTCACTGAGTAATACGGACAGGAAAAAATATACGGGTCTTGTTAACGAAATTTCGCTAAGGAACTCTAATCTAGTCAGTTAGCACTTTAATGAGTTAGGGTCGCGTGCTCAACACCAATCAAATCTTAATGTGTACTTTTTACATCTTTAAAACGTCATACCGTGGAGTTAATCCTAAAGTATGTACGCAATGTTCATTATATCACGACTAACGAGATCTTGTATACAGTTAGCATCCACGTTAACTGATAACTACGTACGTATGAGCGTCTTCGAAACACACCATTTAAATAAAAATTACACATAGAAAAAACAAAACTAGTTCAAATGTTAAATATAATATATTGAAAATCTGATATATTAAATATTATGTTTGCGGTGGTAAAGTCACACTTAACCTTAAAACTATTATATTAGAATGTTTGGTATTTTCTTTGTTAATAAGTTGATTTGAAATAGTGATAAATTTGCAATGTATAAAAACAACTTACCGAATATATTAGAGAAAAACCGCTTAGCTCGAGGTAATGTCAGATCTTTACTGGTACAAGTTGTATTGTGCGTTGAACCTCGTAGCTATAACTGACTAGTAACTACCTTCAAATTTTGGTATTAAAATCGACACTTATGTTACTGCAATCTCTTTACTAAGAAAAGTAGTAATCGTATCATTTTGTTACTACCGACAAAATTTTGCTAAATCGTTAATCGTGCTTCGGTAACCTAATATAACTATTTACTTTTAGTACCTATATTATACCTACTCAGTTAACTTTATTTTCTCAATAATAATAGTAATAACGTGATTCTCTATAATATACTTGATGATGTCTATATTTTATAATGACTATAATGTGAACAGTGCAAGTCCTCCCAGACTTAAATAGTAAAAATAACCGGTAGTATTTTAAAGTGCGGAGTTTAAAAAGCAAACCCATGTTTGTGTTGCGTGGCCTGCATCATCCTCGACGCAGAACAGCGTCGCCGCCGCTAATCGTTTAGTGTTGCCATTAAGTGTTAGAATTTTTAATATCGCACACGGTTACGCTTTCGATGAAACTTTTTGTTTGCCCACATATGTATTAATACAATATTAAATAGTAGAAATAAACAATCAAGGCGAAGTGGATTTCAAAAACCAGTCTTATTTTTTTCATTCTGCATCAATACAGGTCAATAATGCTTTAGTTACAGGTACAGTAAATATTTATATTATAAAAGTTTATACCCACTTTCAATTAAGTTTCGTAACTTGGGCATATATTGCGAGTTGCGACATAGTACCGTCTGTTACAAACAATTATTATGGACAAAATAGGTTTAAAAAGAGGGGATCAGAAGAAGAAAGAGTCTACGCAACATACGGTAGGAATAAATACGCTCGGAGAACTGTTTCATTTAGCCATGACCAAGGTCATATTTAAGGAGCGAACTGTCAGCCTCCAATAATGAAGAAGCATCTGAAGAAGAAGAAACTTACTATATTAGAAGCTTTAGTTTTCGTTTGGTTTTAAGTTCATTTACGGAAATACTAGAAAAATTATGACTTTTGGCGTGTTCACGTAGAAAGCAGGTTGCCAGCGCCGATCTACCAGCGCTTATCGGTACTGATCTGAACTGGAAACCGCTACATAAAGCAGAGGTGATCAGAAGAAAAAAGAAGTCTATGCAATATACGGCAGAAGGCTGGAATAAAGACGGTCGGAGAACTGTTCCATTTAGCCATGACCAAGGACAGGTCCAAAGGGAAGAAAAAACCAACATGTTAGAAGTTTTAGTTTGCTTTTTAAACTAATTTACGGAAATACTACAAAAATTATAACTTTTAAAGGTCTGGCAACACCGGCTATTCACGCTACGTCTACGATGCCAATGGCGAACGCGAGCGGTCTCGCTAATGTCATTAAACTGCTTACCGCACGTCCCTGCAGTGAGTGACGCACAGCTGTTTATTTTTACAAGGAAGCGTTAGAGCAACACTTGTAAAGAGTTTCAAGCGTGTGCATTATTCGCTCTTTATTAATTTAACTATGAAAACGTAAATGAAGTATTCACGACATAGGGAAAAACTATACAGAGGTCTGCTTTCTAATAAGGTTCTGGGATTCAAATCGCAACCAAGACAACTATTTCGAATTATCATAAAAACTTGTGTCTAGTTCATAGGTCTTATAGAATGATTCATATTATGTGCGATGTCTCGTGACCTGCTTCATCAAGATGTTTTATGCCATAATACTTTGATGTGTAATGTGTATATTCTTCAAAGTCACTTGCTTTAAATATTTTATCTACGCTCATTGCTTAAAGTTCGAATTATGAAATCGAAATGTGTCAAATAATTACCTACTTTATTCACAGACTTCTATAATTATTAAAAAGTTATTCATAATAACATCGCTATACTATGGAAATATTTAAAGAAAGTTGTATAAAATCTATAACGATACACGGCTCTGGACTCCTGTATTTGTATCTGGGGTAATATTAGGTCCTTACATATGAAATTGGCGTTTTGTATGGGAGGAACATAAAGTCGATTTTTTTTAAATATAATTTATATATTTAATCAAAGTATGTAACATTGCTATCTATGCACTTTTGCCACCTAGGTAGTTCATTGATCCCTTTACTAAAAAAGCCATTCGGACGGGAATCAATAAAATCTTTGAAAGCGCTTTGGACTGCCTCATCGGAGTTAAATTTTTTCCCTTATAAGAAGTTATCCAAATTTCGAAAAAAATGGTTATCTGTTGGAGCAAGGTCCGGGGAGTAAGGTGGATGTCTTAGGCATTCCAATTGAAGCTCCTCTAATTTGGTAGCCGTCTGTTGTGCAGTGTGTGGTCTAGCGCTGTCCTGAAGCAGCAGTGGCCTAAAACGATTGACCAGCCTCGGTTGTTTAGCAGCTAGCTGTTCCATCATGGATTGCAGTTGCTGACAATAGATATCCGCCGTAATCGTCTGGCCAGATTTAAGAAAGCTGTAGTGAACGACGCCGGCGCTAGTCCACCAAACGCTCACAAGTAATTTTTTTTGAGTCAATTTTTGTTTGGGGCAGGATTTGGCTGGTTAGCCAGGGTTCAACCATTGCGATGAGCATTTCCGATTATCATACAGGATCCATTTTTCATCACAGGTAATGATTCGATTTAAAATCCCTTCATTACTGTGCCGGTTGAGTAATGTAACACAGCAGTCTACGCGCGTTTGTCGGTTTGCTGCAGTCAATTCATGAGGTACCCACCTTTCAAGCTTTTTCACCTTCCCAATTTGCTTCAAGTGAACTAAAACAGTTTTATCACTAACACCGCAGCCTGCAGCTAGCTCGGACGTGGTTTGCGATGGATCCGCTTCCACAATAACCTTCAATTCTTCATTGTCAACTTTGGTCTCCGGCCGTCCACGGGGCTTGTTCTGCAGGTCGAAATTTCCAGAACGAAAACGTTGGAACCAAAAACGTACTGTGTTTTCTTTTGCGACACCCTCGCCGTACACATCATTAATCCTTCGAGCCGTTTCTGCAGCACTGGTGCCACGATGGAACTCGTACTCGTAAATAACGCGATATTTCAAGTTTTCCATTTTGTAAACAGAGTGGCGCAAAAAAAAAACCAAAAGAGAAAAAAACAAATGAATTACGATTTTCAAAACACAATAGCATGAGTGCATGAGCTGTATAAATTTGAAATTGGAATTTCTAACCAAAGAAGAGATATTTGAGATCAAAGTGGCCGGTATGACAAAACGCCAATTTCATATGTAAGGACCTAATATTTTTATGTAATATTTTTTAAGTGAATCCACAGACAACTTATAGTTGGTAGTCATTGCCGAGAGTATGGATGGGCCATGATTGACCATAGACAACAACACAATGTCTATGGGGTAATATTTTTTATGTAATATTTTTTTAAGTGAATCCACAGACAACTTATAGTTGGTAGTCATTGCCGAGAGTATGGATGGGCCATGATTGACCATAGACAACAACACAATGTCTATGGGGTAATATTTTTATGTAATATTTTTTAAGTGAATCCACAGACAACTTATAGTTGGTAGTCATTGCCGAGAGTATGGATGGGCCATGAATCATGATTGACCATAGACAACAACACAATGTCTAACGTTCCGCGTAACGATTATGATTACGATTACGATTACGATTACGACTACGATTACGATTACGACTACGATTACGATTACGATAACGATTATGATTACGATTACGATTACGATAACGATTACGATTATGACGTTATCTTGTAAATCTATCGTCCGTAAACCGACTTTACAGACAACCAATTTTTTTTGTTACTTAGTCAAAACTTTGCGCTGAAAAATGTCTAGCAGTGAAACCTACTAAAGAAAATTTCACTCCACCTGACATCTTAGTAGTTGCAATGATTTACGACAAACGTTAGCAAGATTTTATGATTTGGGTAATAATATGAGCGTAGATAAAGTAGTGTATGAAACTCTACATAATTAGGTATTAAAACACTCGTGTGATACTATTAAAAAACTCGCCTGCGGCTCGTTTTTTAAACTCACACTCGTGTTTTAATACCCCCCATTATGTAACCGTTACATAAACTACTATTCTCACATTTTATTATATTACATCATTCTATAAAAATGAAAGAAAAAGTCCTGACTCACTCGTGAGTGAGTGACTGACTCACTCGTGATCGCCCAGCCCAAATACTTGAGTTCTTTGAAGAAATCTGCAATTTAGCTCAGAGGTTCGCTGTATATGTTTATAAGAGATAAGGAAGGGTTTTTTTAATTCTCACGGGATGAATAAGCGAAGCAGGGACGGTTCAGCTAGTTAGGTGTAAGATAGCAGAGGGAATAATGTATTCAACCGAAGCGTATTGAGGTTGGCTTTTTGTTATTTGCGCTTTTTCGTTTTACAGCGACGAATACTGGCAAGTGCGTTCCACCTCGCCCTACTGACACACTAAATATTCACAAAAACACCAGACGAATGGGCCCGCTGAGCGAGGATGGCGTCGGCCGCGCATATATGTTTATTTGTCTTTACTTTTAACCATTAGCCACGATCAATTATATTTTTAGTCGGAGAAATCTACGGCCCCAACAATTCTAATATTTGTATTCGAATCACATTCGATTTAAATAGTTTTTATGCTTTCTATAAAGAAATAAATAATTCAACAGCAAAATATGTTTTTTAATTTTATAAAGGGAAACTAAAGTATATATGGAACCCTAGTAAACTTAGCTTTAAGTCGACTTGTAGTTATCACTTTATATATATATATATATATATATATATATATATATATATATATATATATATATGCGAGAAATATCAATATGACGTTTTACAAGAGCCTGTACGTTGGGCCTATGTGAAATAAAGAGTTAGAATTTGAGTTTGAGTATAACCATTTTCCGGTGTGAAACTTATCTTTGAAAAACATTTATATTTATTATTATTCGATGTGGACATCCAAAGTAAGTTGCTCTCCCCCCCAAACCCGACGCTTTCAGAGGTGTAACTTTTTACCACACAATATGTGGACTGCATAGAACAATGTGGAATCAGAATAGTACTTTTACTTTGGATGTCCGGGTTTGGTCGCTTTTTGAGCTAATTGCACCGTAATGTAAACTAACACTATCAACTGATAGTACCTACCTACGTTGCTTGCGATTTACGTACTCGACTTCATAATGTTTATGCCCGTTCCAAGAACAGTACAAGAATAGCGCTAGCAAAGAAATCGACGTGAGCAAAGACAATAGTCTGTTATCATATGATATGAACGATGAATTCCTACAATACTTGCTTCTAGCTTTTTATCGAGCAGACAATAGCGACCATATTTATAAGGAATGTCAGCAGCCGGGTATGATTTAATTAACCTTTTCTAAGTCATATTGAATCACTAAGATGAGAGCATGAGAATTAGAGACTATACGATTCACCGCGTTTATACGAATTTTAAAAGGAATATATGGTATATTGTGCGTAATCCAAACAAGCACTGTTTCATGAATGGAATAAGCTTTTCTAATATAATATTAGTAAATTATCCACCACTTGCTCTGTGCAGGGCTAGTACAAAACACAATAATGCTAAGAATTCGATAGAGTTACACGTTTTTGGTAACCCTCCTCATATAGATTGTATGTCGAAAATGAATCGACATTCGAATTGAAAATTCAGCAACTGGTACTAACCTCAAATCTGCAATTTCTTGATTGGATTTGGTTTATAACTTAAAAGATACCAGCAAAGACGCACCGCCAAGCGATTTAGCGTTCCGATGCGATGCTTGTAGAAACCGTTAGGGTAAATTACCCTTCTAAGTACGATAACATCTTAGGCTGCATCATCACTTACCATCAGGTGAGATCGCAGTCAAGTACATCAGTAACTTGTAAAGAGTAAAAAAAAGGTATCGTAATAATATTGTTCGAGAGAAAAGATAACACCAGCTAGGTCTCGATTCAATTTAACAAACAGACTAGGGGTCAGCGCACGCTATTGAATAGAATGCAATATTATCAGCTCAGAATGTCTAGGATATCTCGAATACCATTGTGATATGTATTTCTAATCTGATCTATCTATACTCGTGATGGCGTGAATTGGTTCCGTATTCGAGCAGCGCATAGTGCGGTGGCGTTTATAATTTTTGAGTTAAGAATGCAGGTGAATTTATGGCAGCGATTTGCTTAAGTGCTCGACTGCGTAAGGGGTAAACAAATTCTGACACTAACGGTTACTACACAGCATCGTGCCGAATGGTAAATAGTATAGCCGAGCGTCTTTGCTAGTAGGGGCGTAAACAAGTTATTCAATTGATTTATTCTTTTGATAACAGTATTTGTATGACCAAATACATATCAGTTTAATGATTGACAGGTACCGGATCGAAAAGAAGTCACTCTGAAACAATTGGAAAATTGGTTCAACAGTTTAGTTGCGTTGCATGCCACCGGTAACCTTGATTTACTGTCAGTACTACTTGTTACTGTAAGGTTAATTAAACTAGGGGGTATTATGGTGTCATCAACAACGAGCGTGACTCGACGTGCTGTACTTACAAAGCGGAAAGCATTTGCATGCGACAATTTAGCTCCGATAAACATTCAAGGTCCTATTGAAACACATACTGTAAAACTATCACTCTTTTTAATCAAGTAGCATACACTATAGACATTCTAATTACATGTAATTGCATTAACGTACTTTTTTTAAATTTAATTAAATCATTTGACGTCCGAAAACATTTCTAAACAATCACTTTGTTTATCTTTACATTATACTAATACTTCCGACTGTCGAAATGCAGGATTCGATATTGTGAACATTTTATAGTTGAAATGTTTAGAATGTCCGTAGTTTCGACGGTTCAATATAGCAGAACATTTCGCCTCGAGCAAATTATTTATCGAACGCTCGCTAAACCAAAACTTGATAGAGCGTACAAATGCGGCTAAAGCGGTTTTGGATAACAGACTAGGATTATAACATCTAATATTTGCAGTCGGATTTTTTTATATTCAACGCGAGCAAACGAGCAGGCGGGTCACTTGGTGGTAAGCGGTCACCGGCGCTCATGGACATTTGCAGCACGAAGGGAACTGCAAATGCGTTGCCGGCTCTAAGGAAATTTGTTTTTTTTTGAGGGAACACTGTTGCTGGTAGTTTGTTCCATAGTTTGGATGTACATGGAAACAAAGATCTGGCATACCGGGTGGTCGTGGATTGCCAGCCATCCAGTTGGAATGGATGGAACATTTTTCTACGCTATGTGTATGCACAGAGAAAGCGGAAGGAGGAATCACTTCAAACAGCACTTCAGAGCACTCCCCATTGAACAACCGATAGAACACACATAGAGAGCTGACGTCTCTACGGTGTCCTAAAGGTTCCAGCTTCATACTACTTGTTTAAGAAGGATAATGTTGCAATTGTTTTATTATTTGTTTATAGAGTGTGTTTTGTTTATGTATGGCTTGATTAACGTGTTAGTGGCCACTACCAATCCATTCAGCGCCCTAAGATACCTGAGTGGTATCTCTTCTCATTGTGCGTGACGCGTCGGTGTGTTCGCCGATTCCTTGTGAGCTGACGGCTGCTACCACTGTCGCCGCGCGGCCCTCGAGGCAGCTGGTTGACCGCTGGAATATACCCTTACATAACGTCTAAACATTTTGTAAACCTTTCAATACTGATAGTTCATCGCTTATTGTATTTTATCTTATCAATATAGGCCGAACACTCCACTAAGGGTCAAATATCATAAAAATCAAACAAAGGAATGACGAAGACTGCCTAGATCCTACCTCAAATTTCTTTTTTGTGGTTTAATCACTTTTACTTGCAAGTTTGATATGCATGATGAAAATGTGTCACGTACATAACAGGCCTAGTTTAACTAAACCAATTCGTTTCGCAGTAGTCACACATGGTTCGCTTTGGGTTGCACAACAGATTATCATAAAGTACGTTGACCCCGACGTCTGATAAGAACCGAGGTGAGGACGCTATCAGGTGGCGCAATGCAGGCCCGAAAATGCTCAAGCTGGCAATTCGAGAGGTGAGCGATCAATACTAGCTATCCTGGTACACCAATATCGCTTTTACCAAGCGCAAGCTAAAATCCAATTTTAGTTCACGTTCGGGAAACTGGAAACCGAAATCGAATACTAAAACCAAGCATCAACTGTCTGATAGATTTTGCAAATGTTGCTTATCACATGTTATATTTGACTTTAATTTTACAATTACACTAGCTGACCCGGCAAACGTTGTTTTGCCACATAGAGATATTAATAAATAGATAAAAACCTACTGTCAGACTTAGTGATCATGCACTGAAAATTTCATAGCAATCGGTCCACCCGTTTCAGAGGAGTTTGGTAACAAAGAATGGCACGAGAATTTTATATATTAGAAAGAGATATTTTGATATGTCAGACACCGACAATTCAAATGTGAACAGTGAACACTAAATAATGATAAAGTCTCGAGAGGCAGACAAAATGGCGACACCTTGAAGGGACTATTAAAACTTTGACATTTGTTATAACTAAAATTAATGGCATCTCCTTCGAATATGGTTATAAAATCAACGGAAAAATTACATCAATTTTAAATAAGACTTTCAAAGAACTAGACAAACGAAATGGAAAGAAACTAATGAAAAATTGATAATGTAGACATAGTGAAAGATAAACATACGCAATGTAAATATCTTCGGAATTTCGAACTCCGTAATATTTAAATGATTGAACACATTTTTGCAGTCGACTAGAAAATGTATTGCTATGCAAGCATATCTGTGTTGATTTACTTATTACATTTAAAAATGTAATTATTGTGGACAGATATAATACAGATGAACATTAATAACCGTTATTCACCTACTGTCTAATCTAGACGATAGAAAAATTTCTTTATCCACAGCATCTGTTCAGCTGCTCGTATTACTGAGAAGCGATTTCACTACTAATTAAAACCAATTATCCCTGCTATTTCATCCAATAATCAAAAGCATTATTAACACGACACGATAAAGATACCACGGTGAATTTGATGGTTAATTAAATTTTTGACTAAATAAATATACACTTTAATTTTATGATACGTTATGTTAGTTATAATTAGTCGTTTTTGTAAAGTAAGCTTGCGTGTGTTTGAGAGGAAAGGTCTAAGCGTGGATTTAGTTCTGAAATGCCAAAGATTCAGACGAATCGTCAGAAAGTTAGACGAAGAGAACTTTAAGTCAGTATTGACTCACAGCCAGCAAAAAGTCATCTACTAAAAAGCTAATAACTGGCGCCTTCTGACCCAAATGTCGATTTTACCGTCGCTGAAGGATAAGACCATAAGACTTGCAGGGAAGTCGCCCTATGTGATGTCAGTATGAGCCCTTTGAGATTTTTTTCTCATTGTATGGAATGCTCATCATTAAGGAATAGAAGAAGGGAGACATACCAACACTTTTCTGGTTCTGTTGAAGGAAAGAAACTCCAAATTGTTCGCGATAGCGTAAAACTGGGCAACATCATACAAATAAGAGATAAAGGACCTTAAAACATACGGCCACAACATAACAGCCTGTTCCGAATACCGCGGAAGCCAGTGAAAACCTTTCTCAAAGTTCCAGATCTTTAATACAAATACATTACAGCAATCTAAGCTACAAAGGCATTCCAGAAGAAAATAGGTAATACAATGGAATCTCTTGCGGTCTCATGCCTATTTGTACTGACTCATTTTACTGCTTGAAACGCACCTCATCACGTTTCACCTCGGGCCAAGGGTTTTACTTATACGCAAATTGCACCGCAAACAAAAGCTGATCCATTTATGAGTGCCAGGTTCTAGTGTAATATTACGTGCCCTTAATAAGGTACAGAGTAACATGGTGATAAAGTGTGGTTGACGTGCGTGTGGCTCACCAAACTAAAACTATAATACAAAATAAAAACTGCTCAGATACACGTATAAACAGTACATAATGTCGTTATCGACGAACGCCGGACCTCGGTTTATTAATTGTTTAGATTTCCACTCTGATTTTTTTTACGCTACGCCAGAGTGAAGGTCGGCCTCATTATTTTAATGACTTCTGCTACTGGAGCGTGCAACAATGCCAATAGATGTTGGCAATAATAAAAGCACAAAATATGAGTACGGCAACTAAACAATCCCGAATATTACTTATCTATTCACAAAATCGTATTTTCACTCATTTTGTGACAAGCTAAACAAGTAAATAAACAACCCGTGTTCCAAATTGTAACAATCGGGGAACAGATTCAGGGTGCCCTCATCGTTTGACCCCATCGCAGGAACGAGGCTTGAGGCGCAGAGGTCCAAATATTTCGCGAGTCCAGCGTTCATCGACGACGACCAATTGACACTTGACCCCGGCGACGCTTCTGCCGCAACCTTGGACTCGTAAGTACTGGAGATGTTTCGATTTACCCTGGACGTCTTCAATTACGCAGGGTTACTTGCGGGCCATGAATAAACTTATTACGATTAGTTCAGGCTATTGTTAGAAGCTATTACTTGCATTATTATATACGTAGTACAATTTAACTCACCTTGAGGCTGCTGCGGCGCAGTGTACGGCGCAAGAAGCCGCGTGCGTTTCTTTTCATATCCCTTTTGTGTGATGTCACCTGCAAAGAAAGAAGAACGCTTTACAGCGACATATTTTGTAGAAGTACAAGATAAATTACGAAACAGTATCTAGCTAAATTAATATACTCGAAACGTTACTTGAACGCGTTTTTATAATATCCGCGCAGAAAGTTGTACAACCTTTTGAACCAGAGTAAATACTTATACGAAACTATTTGCGCTTTAACTCATATTATCTATCAATTAAATCCATACCTCGTAATTCAAAATATTAAATATAATTCAATTAATATGACGAAAATTACTTTTAAAGGAACATTTTCAATTAGTCACTGCATTTCAGATAGGAATAGGACAACTAGTACTTGTTCAGAAGTGGGATACGTCTGTGCAGCGTTGCTAACATTTGAATGCATATTTCAATACAAGACATACAATATTATGTGGATGCACTATAATGGATGTCATTACTTAATGGGTGGTAAACGCCAATACAACTACGAATACCTATATTATTATTTCAATATAAATAAATTGTAACAATAGATTAGAACTTATCTAATGATGCTGGTCGGAAGGTCGGAAAAAGTTATTTTACGAGTAGTTACGCAAATAATACATTCCATTTCTGTTAAAGATGAATAAAATAAACGAAAAGTATAATATTTTGCTATGCTTCTACGTATCTATGCATGACTGAATTCTAGACTAAAAGTCCTAAGTCATAAGACTAAAGATTTTAAAAGGAAAGTATCCCCAATTTTGCAGCACTAAAATAATAAATACTAGAATCATTTCAATGATACGTGAAAAGACACCTGCGTTCACAGTTCAGGTTTACAGATTTTTACATTTGATCCGTAAAATTTAATAAACCCTTCATTCGTTTACGTTTTTCTTAAACTCTTTCTTACACAATCTTAGGTACTTTCGCCCGTAATTCAATCTATTGCTGAATTGTTAATATTATTCAAGCAAACTTTTCACTACAATAGAAACTATTCTCGGCAAGCTAAATGATAACACTAGGTTACGTAGTGTCAATCGGTCGCTTAATTATTACTGCAAAGTTCAACAGTTGGCTATTATTATCGATTTTATATGATCTCGTTACTACTCGCTGCACAAATCGAGTATCTTAAGAGTACAATGTGCATGTACAATTCAAATAAAAATAAACATTTGTTTGTTGATCTTCTACAATATGATACGATATCTACATCTATACTAATATTACAAAGAGGTAACGTCTGTGAGTTTATGAGTTGTGACGTTGTAAGGGGTAATCTCTGGATCTACTGAACCGATTTTCAAAATTATTTCACCAATAGAAAGCTACGTTATTGTGGAGTGTCATAGGCAATAATAATTTCCAAAATTAATTACGCATCTTTACTTAAACTGGAATAATGTAATCCAAGTTGTAAAAAAAATGCTTTCATCGCATGCGCTGCGGAAACTATTGAGGATAGAAAAACAATGTACTATAATATTACAAGTACGTATCAAAATCTGTAAAAAAGCGCGATAGCATATGCTTATCTCCTACGGATAACTCACAATAACTGCTTTTACTGTTAAAATTGTGGATTAAAAATATTTTTTCCCGAACTTTTACTATGCGGGACAAAAATATTTCTAACGCGGAACGGAGTCCGCGGGCACTGCTAGTGCTAGTGTAGCTATACGATTGTAATGAATCTTTTTATTGATGATGATATGATTTTTTTTTGCAGAACGGCATATTTTACTTTACACGTATATAATTGATTGAATTTATCCTCATCCTGTCAATCGATTGACCGTATTTGATACACACCTGATGACAATAATCGTATTCATGGCTTTTGAAAATATTATTACTAATGTAAATCTAAGTTGGGTGCCGCTGCGAGTGTAACATGACGGTTTAATTTTTTTTTCACTTTTTAGCTTTTAGACCTCCCTCTATCATTAGTATTTTACTTTAACATAATAAAATTTAAATAAACAATCTATTGAAACACACAGAACAAGGCCTACCGGTCCAGACTCGTTTCTTCTTCGTTAATTTCTTGTTAGCTCTAGTATCAAAGTGTTACATAAAAAATAATGCTATATTCAAGTTTATTTCTATCTTGCGTTCAAAACATACGCAAAGAGCTCATGTGCAAAAGGCAACAAGTGAGTGTTGATTTTACGAGCATTTGAGTTTTAGCTCGGTAATTCAGGAGAGCCACTCCGGGTTCGACAAGCCACAGAACACAGTACTCTATCAACGGCCAAATGCGCGTTGCATTGTCTACGTACTCGTATGTGGCAGGCGCGGACCTGAATTTCAACTCGCTTCCGATGCTATAGGCTCATTATATGCAACTGTTGTCTATTCAATTCGTATGATTTATTGTTAGTAGTCGAAACTCGAATTGGAATTTGTAGCGTTAAAAATTGTTTAACTTTTTGTCACATCTACGCTACGGTGTCAGTACTAGTATTGATTCCCTAAAGACCCGAAAATAAGTTTTTCTGAATTTGACTAATTATACTACTCTATAACTAGCTCACTGTAGAATATTTTGTACCACTGAGTTACTTTTTATCTACTCGTACGAACAATGTGATGCACTCATCGAATTAACGATAAATCCAGAGATAAGATAAATATTTCGAGTTAAATTAGTCATCAAATTTACAAACTTACTTGTGCCTACTCATAACAACATATTTTAAAAATAAAATTGAAAAGCGAAGAGCCATACACAAATCCTAAATTTTCCTCTAAAAGCACGGTATTTCGTGAACCGTATAGCATCTTATTACAAGGTGTAATCTTCTCTTCTCTTATACATAAAATCCTCATGTCACAGTATTTGTAACAAAGCTACTCTGAAACGGCTTGACAGATTTTTACATAATTTCTTATCTACATTCGGTAGATCTGAGAATAGGTCGTAAGCTATTTTCCATAACAATATATATCACAAAAACAACGTTTGCTACATCAGCTAGTTTTCTATAAAAATAACAAAGAATAATAAAAAAAGGAATGTTAAAAAAACGGTCAAACGAGATAATCTATATATATAAAAGAATGAGGCATTTTGGTGATTTTGGTTGTTCCAAGGATTCCGCCAAAACTATAGGTCGTAGAGATCTGAAATTTGGTACCTAGGTAGATATTAGGTCATGAATTCGTACTAAGACGGGGATTCCAGAAATTCAAATTGTAAGGGGTAAAAACCGTTGGTTTTTTGGATTTCCCCATACAAAAGTGAAATTTTTTTCGTTGTTCCAGGAATTCCCGAAAAGCTACAAGTCGTAGGGATCTGAAATTTGGTACCTAGGTAGATATTAGGTCATGAATTCGTACTAAGACGGGGATTCCAGAAATTCAAATTGTAAGGGGTAAAAACCGTTGGTTTTTTGGATTTCCCCATACAAAAGTAAAATTTTTTTCGTTGTTCCAGGAATTCCCGGAAAGCTACAAGTCGTAGAGATCTGAAATTTGGTACCTAGGTTGATATTAGGTCATGAATTCGTACTAAGACGGGGATTTCAGAAATTCAAATTGTAAGGGGTAAAAACCGTTGGTTTTTTGGATTTCCCCATACAAAAGTGAAATATTTTTCGTTGTTCCAGGAATTCCCGAAAAGCTACAAGTCGTAGGGATCTGAAAATTGGTAACTAAGTAGATATTAGGTCATGAATTCGTACTAAGACGGGGATTCCAGAAATTCAAATTTTAAGGGGAAAAAACCGTTGGTTTTAGGGATTTCTCCATACAAAAGTGTAATTTTTTTTGTTGTTCCAGGGATTCCCGAAAAACTAAAAGTCGTAGAGATCTGAAATTTGGTACCTAGGTTTATATTATTTCAAGAATTCGTACTAAGACGGGGATTCCAGAAATTCAAATTTTAAGGGGAAAAAACCGTTGGTTTTAGGGATTTCTCCATACAAAAGTGTAATTTTTTTCGTTGTTCCAGGGATTCCCGAAAAACTAAAAGTCGTAGAGATCTGAAATTTGGTACCTAGGTTGATATTAGGTCATGAATTCGTACTAAGACGGGTATTCCAGAAATTCAAATTGGAAGGGATAAAAATCCTACTTTTAAGGGATTTTCCCATACAAAAGTGTAATTTTTGCGTTGTTCCAGGGATTCCAGCGAAATTAAAAGTCGTAGAGATCTGAAATTTGGTACCTAGGTTGGTATTAGGTATATCATGAATTCGTATTCAGAAAGGGATTTTCGAGATTCAAATTTTGAGGACGAAAAATTTTGAATTTTTTGGCCGCCATTTTGAACTTTTTTGTTACTGGGCCGATTGCTTTGAAAATCGATATTTGACTATGGCAGCAAGCATAGAGAAGGAATTTGTGGTCAAAATTTAAAAAAGTGGCCGCCATTTTGAACTTTTTTGTTACTGGGCAGATTGCTTTGAAAATCGATATTTGACTATGGCAGCAAGCATAGAGAAGGAATTTGTGGTCAAAATTTAAAAAATAGGCCGCCATTTTGAACTTTTTTGTAACTGGGCCGATTGCTTTGAAAATCGATATTTAACTATGGCAGCAAGCATAAAGAAGGAATTTGTGGTCAATATTTAAAAAAGTGGCCGCCATTTTGAACTTTTTAGTTACTGGGCTGATTGCTTTGAAAATCGATATTTGACTATGGCAGCAAGCATAGAGAAGGAATTTGTGGTCAAAATATAAAAAAGTGGCCGCCATTTTGAACTTTTTTGTTACTGGGCCGATTGCTTTGAAAATCGATATTTGACTATGGCAGCAAGCATAGAGAAGGAATTTGTGGTCAAAATTTAAAAAAGTGGCCGCCATTTGGAACTTTTTTGTTACTGGGCCGATTGCTTTGAAAATCGATATTTTACAGTGGCAGCAAGCATAGAGAAAGAGTTTGTGGTCAAAATTTAAAAAATAGGCCGCCATTTTGAACTTTTTTGTTACTGAGCCGATTGCTTTGAAAATCGATATTTTACAGTGGCAGCAAGCATAGAGAAAGAGTTTGTGGTCAAAATTTAAAAAATAGGCCGCCATTTTGAACTTTTTTGTTACTGGGCAGATTGCTTTGAAAATCGATATTTGACTATGGCAGCAAGCATAAAGAAGGAATTTGTGGTCAAAATTTAAAAAAGTGGCCGCCATTTTGAACTTTTTTGTTACTGGGCCGATTGCTTTGAAAATCGATATTTGACTATGGCAGCAAGCATAGAGAAGGAATTTGTGGTCAAAATTTAAAAAAAGTGGCCGCCATTTTGAACTTTTTTGTTACTGGGCCGATTGCTTTGAAAATCGATATTTGACTATGGCAGCAAGCATAGAGAAGGAATTTGTGGTCAAATTTAAAAAAGTGGCCGCCATTTTGAACTTTTTTGTTACTGGGCCGATTGCTTTGAAAATGGATATTTGACTATGGCAGCAAGCATAGAGAAGGAATTTGTGGTCAAAATTTAAAAAAGTGGCCGCCATTTTGAACTTTTTTGTTACTGGGCAGATTGCTTTGAAAATCGATATTTGACTATGGCAGCAAGCATAGAGAAGGAATTTGTGGTCAAAATTTAAAAAAGTGGCCGCCATTTTGAACTTTTTTGTTACTGGGCCGATTGCTTTGAAAATCGATATTTGACTATGGCAGCAAGCATAGAGAAGGAATTTGTGTTCAAAATTTAAAAAAGTGGCCGCCATTTTGAACTTTTTTGTTACTGGGCCGATTGCTTTGAAAATCGATATTTGACTATGGCAGCAAGCGTAGAGAAGGAATTTGTGGTCAAAATTTAAAAAAGGTGGCCGCCATTTTGAACTTTTTTGTTACTGGGCCGATTGCTTTGAAAATCGATATTTGACTATGGCAGCAAGCATAGAGAAGGAATTTGTGGTCAAAATTTAAAAAAGGTGGCCGCCATTTTGAACTTTTTTGTTACTGGGCCGATTGCTTTGAAAATCGACGTCTGACTATGGCAGCAAGCATAGAGAAGGAATTTGTAGTCAAAATTAAAAAATGATGAACTTTTTGGCCACCATTTTGAACTTTTTTGTTACTGGGCCGATTGCTTTGAAAATCGATATTTGACAATGGCAGCAAGCATAGAGAAAGAATTTGTAGTCAACATTTTAAAAAGTGGCCGCCATTTTGAACTTTTTTGTTACTGGGCCGATTGTTTTCAAAATTGATATCTGATTATCGCAGCGAGCATAGAAAAGGAATTTTTGGTAAAAATTTAAAAGAATTGGCCACAATTTTGTACTTATATGTCTTACCATGGTAGCAAGCAACCACGGCCGGATGGACGAACGGACGGTGGAGTCTTAGTAAGAGCTTTTACCCTTTGGGTACGGAACCCCAAAAATGGCCACCATATTTAACTTTTTTGTGACGATCGAATTTTTCAAAATCAATATGTGACTATTACCAGGAAGCAAGAGAAAATTTTGTGGGCAAAATGGTGTGTAGTGCAGGAATTTTGGAAATTAAACCACCATAGTAAAGCATAACTCAGAAGTTAACGTGAGCGAAGCCGCGGGCGTTTGCTAGTACTTCATATTTTGGAATGATGACACGAATGATGTCTACACTATTCAAAAAAATAGTTCATAGAAGTGCGCGGAGTAACAAACTACATAAATACATATGTTATGGTATTTTGGTTTTGAAACCCTAATAAATTTAAAATTCAAATTCAAATGCATATGCAAATGATTTATTCCATTTAAGCTCATTTTACAAACACTTAAGACTAATAATGAAATACTTATATAGCTATTAAATATTGATTACTACTTAACGACTAAACACTAAGCTAACGAGGGTTCAAACGCGCCCTGGGGCCGTACCACCATCTCTTATAGCAGTAGTATCTTCTAACACATACAATTCTCGTGCCATTCTTTGTCACTAAATTCCTCCGAAACGGCTTGACCGATTGTTATGAAATTTTCAGTGTATGATTACTGGGTCTAAGAGTAGGTTGTTTAAATCCCTAATGGAAAGCAACGTTTGCCGGGTCAGCTAGTATGTATTATATTATTGTTTTGTCATTTTCTTACAATGTCAGTATGAACATTTTATAACAATATTACAATACGCAACTATAAGAGATGGTAGTACGGCCCCTGATCTCTTATCTAATCATTATCACATGTGAATTTATTGCAGTTCCATTAAGATTGCATACATACGTGCTTCGAAATATTTTCGTACTAAATTAGAAGTAATTATATGCATTAATACGTGCTGAATCGATAGATTTTTTAAAAGTAGTTTTAGGATACACACGTGTTCGCATGCAACAGTGAAATTCAAGAATTATAACGGTTAGAATAATGATCCGGTAAAGGTTGTTTTGCCGGCTCAGTTTTATCAGACGTACCGAATGAAGACAAAAAAATTCATAATAATCGATCAAGCCGTTTCGAAGGAATTTGGTTAAAACACTCGACACGAGAATTTTTGATATTAAAGAAAATTCTAGCTTCGGGAGTTGTTTCGCCATTAAGGGGTATGAATAAAAATTCTTTTCAAAAAACCGACTTCAAATGCCACTACAAAGAGTGAAATAATTTTGATGTAGGTACACCAATTCGAATAAAATTGTATTTCTTGTCAATTTCTGCCTATAGCTATAGCCTATACCTGATAGCTGTTACTTTGGGTTGTATTTCATGAATGGGCCGTTCCTGAGAAAAAGTGTCAAGTCACAGACAGACAAAGTTTCGGGTTTTCTGATCAGAAGCCACTTATTTGTAAGAAATCGTTTAAAATAGAAATCAATAGTCTGACAAGGATCTCTTGGCACTTGAATGACATTGTCAGGAGGGCGCAGTCGGAGAACCGGAGAACAAATGTAGATGTTGTAGACTATTATGAAATGAAGACTATGATGGAACTATGGCAGCCAGCTAATAGAATTTTCTCAATTTTAGTTGTTAATAATAAACCAAAACAACACAAAATACTTCCAACATACTGACATATATTATACCCACGGAGCAAACTATCAAACAGTATCACAAAATAGCGGCGTTAGTTCCGATTTTGACCACGCACCAAGATAGCCTTGTCGCACTTGTAATTTGATGCGTTGTTTACCAAAACCAGGGGGGCTATTCCATATCTCTGACAGTTATAGCGTGATGTTCACTGTTGTCTATGGTGCGTTATACATTACTGCTTTATTAAGTGAAACGAAAGTAACATTTTGCGGTGAACCTTCAATAGATAAAAAAACATAATATTATGTCAAATTAAGTTGGACCTTCAAATGACAGAGTCATTATCACTGAGATACAGAATAAGGGTCCAGGCCCGTCAGTTGTTGCTAAGCAATGATTTGTTTATGAGTAAATAATAAATTATTCTAATTTGACATAAGATTTGGCAAAATTCCAACAAAATTCCCCTATTTTTAAAGATAATTTAAAAAGTAGTCAACCAATTTCGATAAAATTTACATGGGACCAATTCGATACTAGTTCCTATCGATCTAATGTAGAACCATGAAAATCAGTTGCGTATTGACGGAGAAATTCGTGAACATACATACAAAAAAAAAAAAATAATAAAAAAAAACATACAGGCTGAATTGATAACCTCCTCCTTCTTTTGTTTTTCGAAGTCGGTTAAAAATAGCTTAAGACCTATTCTCAGACCCAGCGAATGCAGAATAAAACGTAAAAATTAGACAAGCCGTTTCGGAGAAGTTTGGTAACAAACTCGGTGACACGAGAATTTTATATATTAGAAAGAATACTATCGCAAAAAAACATGACAACTGGGCAGCCCAAAATTTTCAAACAATGTTTACTTGAAGTTATATTTATTTTTGTCTGGTAAACACACTTGATAACTGAAGAATATTTATAGCGAAAAAAAAACTAATTTGATGTGGATTTAATCCCATATTTTTGGTACGTGTAACTACATCGTTAGAAATTGAAAATCACATTAAAAAATCAATATGCATATATTATGGCTTTTATTATAAGGTTCTTTAGCATAGACTAAGAAGTTTTCGTTTAGATGTAATTGATAAGACAAAATTAACAATGAAAACTACGTGCGTAAAAGCCATAATAACTGTACACTTCCGCCTAAAGCCTTTTCAAAGAAATATCGATGCCGTCTTATATATGAGGAGGTATCATGTTTAATTAATTAAATTAGTATCAGTTTTTGTATCGAATCAATACCATACATATTATTTTTGTTTTATTTTAAAATTTGTTACATTTCATAACGGATTGCATAAGTTGCTTTTGGTTATCAGTCCGCTATAGTGCATTCGAAATACTACTTGACACTGCATAACAGCTATGGAATATAACGAAACATACGAAAAGATACAATTTTCAAGTAAGTACATACTCCTTATATTGTATATCTATACATGTAGATTTTAAGATTTTAACCGATACGATTCCTCCCAACAATGACAAAAGATAAATTCTGACGCCGACTGAACCAAAACTCGACCGTACACGTGAACGGATTTTTTTAGCATTTTTATGCCCATAAATTATCAGTTGGATGGTGTATATATTTTGTAAATATTAAAATTTATTTTTATTAAATCATATTTGTTTAGATTAGATTTATTTTGAGTCCCTCATAGTAATTTTTTTTTTGATTAATTCTTTTTTATCATTCATCAATGTTATTGGAAATATAAACATCAATTATACACATTGAGTAAAATAGAAAGAACAGTCGGAAAATGTGTTTTGCGCTTTCACATTTCAAAGGGAGCGGGGGGAGCTTTTACCTGCAAATATCAACTTTAAAATTATGAATGTTGGTGGCATGTTATGAAGTAAAAATAAATGACAGTATGAACATACGATGTTTCAAGGAACAGCTTTTGCGTTCATTTACTTGAAGTTCTGCTATAACCATGGTATGGTAACCATATTCACACAGATAGTCATTTGGGTAACATCTACAATTACTATTACGTACTTAACTACTTAGCGATTAAACTAAGGCATTGTAAAATTATTATTATTATAGAATTATTATATATATTGTATTGCGAATGCCCTATAGAGCAATTCTGGTTTATCATAATGTGACATCATTATTTTGCAGCGTTTCATGAAAGTTATACGATTGTATAGATATTTCAATCATTCAAACTCCATACAAATCGAATGATACATAACCGATTTAGATAGAGTGGGGCGCGCCTTCGTGGATTGAAATGTCTATAATGCAAACTAATTAAGTTTATAATTTTTTCAACGATCGTTTTTAAAGGTAAAAAATATGCTGTTGGTATCTAGTAAAAGCTAAAAATAAATCACATGATGTTATGATTTGGCTGTTTGAAAGTACAAGGTCATTCTTACTATAGCTGCGTATTTTGTAAGTTTGCATTTCGGCGTTTGAACAACGAATCGTAGTCGTTGTTCAATGATTATTTTTCCGATCTTGCGTAATAGTATCTAATTGTAAACCTACTGACTCAGTTAAATAAAAAACTAAAATTCCGTTTATTGCCCGTGGTCCCCCCGATAGTCCCCCTGGGGTACCAGGGGTAATTTTTTTGCCCGTGGTCCCCCTGGAGCTTTTAGGGGTATCACGGGTAACAAAAATTTCCCATGGTACCCCTGCGAATCAAAAAATTTAATTCGGTATAACGATGTAACTCGACGAACTATTTTTTAATTTTAACTTCATTAAAAAAAAAGCCTACGTTACTCGGAATGGTGTAATAATTTTAACGATACCCTATATGTCCAAATCTCTTCAGTTGTCCAGAAGTTATGGTGGAATAAAGAAACTCACATACGTACATGAACCCTAAAACATTACACTTTTTACGTTTTTTGGGAAGTCGTGTAGAAAGGGTAACTTATACAAAATCTTTATTTACAGGAATGATTTGAAGTTATTGTCTAACGCACGCGTCCATTTTTACACTTTTGGGACATTAATATGCTATTGTTGTAATTTAAACTCTGAATTGAAAACCTTTATTTTGTGATTTAAGACTTAAGGGGATTTATTGAATTTATTTTTGTCTTTCTCACTCTCACGGAGATTTGGTAGGTGCGACATGCAGCGTCGCGGAAGAATATAGCAGAAAAACGACGTTTTACCTAATTACTCAAAAACTAAGCCAGTTATCAAAAATCTGTTCTAAGCGTTTTAGGATATTATTATTACCGATACATTAAAACAAAAATTACAACTACATCCATTGTAGTTTCCGAAAAAACATAGAAAAACTGAGATTTTGGAGCAACTTTTGAGAGAACTTTCTATCGAGAAAATTTTATCCAATCGTGTTTCTGCTTCTAAGCGATTTAAGATTAAAGACCCAAAATACATGACGTGTAAATTTGAAAGTAATTGTCTTTATAGTTTTTGCATAAAACTTCATTCAAAATCACCAAAATACGGCTTGTAGGCCGTTAAGAGGTGCATTCCTAAGCCTCATGAAGACTTATGAAGATATAACTATATATTTCAGAACTTGGTACCCAATTGTGTTTAGGTTTGCTATTGACGTTTTACAAGAGCCTGTACGTTAGGCCTATGTGAAATATTTTGATAAAAAGAATATTTTATTAGAATATTGATAAGAATATTTCGATTTTGATTGATCAATTTCAACTTATTACACCTTTATTCAGAAAAAGAGTCATAAGTGGAGGTAAAGTCTATTCAAGAACATAAATGTGAACCGAGAATTGAAATAATTGTGCTGTTACGTCTTTGTACTTTGGAGAAATAAGCTACCCTTCCTTCACGAGTACCTATATAGATTCGACTACTCAAACAATTTAATTTTTCTGGAAAACCGTAATATTAACTACTTTAGCCGACTAAAGTAAAATAAATCGAATTGCATGATTCCATATACATACATACGTTTCAATATAGAAACGACATAATATAATGGAATAATAGTGACATGAATCCCGCCAAGCAACGCAACAGTTAAGTGCTTGTTGTCTCCCAACCTAATTGGGCATTAACCCATTGACGACTGGCGTAGAAGGGGTCTGAATTGGTGTATATAGTACGGAGCACACCAAACATTGTCACAACCTATTAAATACTATCTGACTTTATAATTTATTTGTCACTTAGGGGTATGAAATATAGTAAGAAAGGGATATGTATAGACACACAAGTGGAAAATTAAAAAATTTTAAATCACCCACGACTTTTGCAGACTTGTAATTGAAAAAGGATTAAATAATTTTTTTGAAACTCCCCGACTAAAGGAAAGTAAGAACTAAGAACCTATCAGTATAATTACAAATCCAAGAAAATCCGCCGGAGCTGCTGTGTTTTGCCTATGACGGTGTTGATGTTGCTGTTTACCAGTTGATGACTAATTCAATTTCTTGATACTTCTCATATACCGGCAGTTTATTAATACTTACTAATTACATTAATTGATATTGGAAACGAAAATAGCAATAGCAGCTCCGACGGATTTTCTTGGATTTGTAATTATACTGATAGGTTCTTAGTTCTTACTTTCCTTTAGTCGGGGAGTTTCAAAAAAATTATTTAATCCTTTTTCAATTACAAGTCTGCAAAAGTCGTGGGTGATTTAAAATTTTTTAATTTTCCACTTGTTTTATAGTTTTTTCGATTAATATATTAATGTAATGTAAATTATATTATTATTAAAAAATGAAAATTAATCTTCAAACTAGCCATTAGCTTCTCTAGCAGCGTTTGAAGGCATCATCCCTTCCAAGTCATAAAGAGACGTTTATTGTGGCGCCCCCTGCTGTTCAATCACAAGAACAATTATCTACGAACCATTGCCAATGACTCAATAATATTTTATACAAAACTGGATCCAAATCGGTTCAGTCGTTTTTGTAATAATTGAGAACATTCGTTTGCACTGTAAATGTTTTTTATGGCGCCTCCTGGTGATCGATGTTCGTAACAACTATCTAAGAACCATCGCCAATGAATACCAAACATTATACAGAAAACTGCATCTAAATCGGTCAAGGCGCTTTTGAAATAAATGGGAACATTCGTTTGCAATATAAATGTATTTTATGGCGCCCCCTGGTGATCGATGTTCGTAACAACTATCTAAGAACCATTGCCGCTGAACAACAAACATTATACAGAAAACCGCATCTAAATCGGTCAAGCCGTTTTTGAAATAAATGGGAACATTGATGTGCACACACAAACAAACAAACCAACAAACAAACACACAAAAATATTTTTGCATTATTGGTTTTTGTGAACAATTTAACATACAAACAAACATAAAATCTTTTTAACAGAGTAATGTACAAACGGTCTCTCACCCTAAACGCATATACCCGTACTCCGTTCCGTCGTGGGTAAAAAAAAATAAAATATTAACAAGTGGAAAATTAAAAAAAATTAAAACACCCACGACTTTTGCAGACTAGTAATTGAAAAAGGATTAAATAATTTTTTTGAAACTCCCCGACTAAAGGAAAGTAAGAACTAAGAACCTATCAGTATAATTACAAATCCAAGAAAATCCGCCGGAGCTGCTGTGTTTTGCCTATGACGGTGTTGATGGTGCTGTTTACCAGTTGATGACTAATTCAATTTCTTGATACTTCTCATATACCGGCAGTTTATCAATACTTACTAATTACATTAATTGATATTGAAAACGAAAATAGTTCTTAGTTCTTACTTTCCTTTAGTCGGGGAGTTTCAAAAAAATTATTTAATCCTTTTTCAATTACAAGTCTGCAAAAGTCGTGGGTGTTTTAATTTTTTTTAATTTTCCACTTGTTTTATAGTTTTTCTATTAATATATTAATGTAATTTAAATTATATTATTATTAAAAATGAAAATTAATCTTATAAACTAGCCATTAGTTCCTCTAGCAGCGTTTGAAGGCATCATCCCTTCCAAGTCATAAAGAGACGTTTATTGTGGCGCCCCCTGCTGTTCAATCACAAGAACAATTATCTACGAACCATTGCCAATGACTTACTAATATTTTATACAAAACTTTATCCAAATCGGTTCAGTCGTTTTTGTAATAATTGAGAACATTCGTTTGCACTGTAAATGCTTTTTATGGCGCCCCCTGGTGATCGATGTTCGTAACAACTATCTAAGAACCATCGCCAATGAATACCAAACATTATACAGGAAACTGCATCTAAATCTGTCAAGCCGTTTTTGAAATAAATGGGAACATTCGTTCGCAATATAAATGTATTTTATGGCGCCCCCTGGTGATCGATGTTCGTAACAACTATCTAAGAACCATTGCCGCTGAGCACTAAACATTATACAGAAAACTGCATCTAAATCGGTCAAGCCGTTTTTGAAATGCACAAACGAACACACAAACAAACAAAAATATTTTTGCATTATTGGTTTTTGTGAACAATTTAACATACAAACAAACATGAAATCTTTTTAATAGGTTTAAGGTTAAGGTTTTCACACAAAATTTTAAAAAAGTAATAAATTTTGGGGGTGGCCCCATACTTAGAACTGAAACTCAAAAAATTTTTTTTCATCAAACCCATATGTGTGGGGTATCTATGGATAGGTCTTCAAAAATGATACTAAGGTTTTTAATATGATTTTTTTCTAAAATGAATAGCTTGCGCGAGGGACACTTCCAAAGTGGTAAAATGTGTGTGTCCCCCCCCTGTAACTTCTAAAATAAGAGTATGATAAAACTAAAAAAAATATATGATGTACATTACTATGCAAACTTCCACCGAAAATTGGTTTGAACGAGATGTAATAAGTAGTTTTTTGATATTTCCAATAAAACCTCTAAAAACAAAGTTAGTTTTACGGTTCGATAAGAAAAGTGGTTTTTATGGTTTTATTCCTCCGGTTGAAGTACGGAACCCTCAGTGCGCGAGTCCGACTCGCACTTGACAGGTTATTGATTACTTAAGTTATAATATAAAAATTAAAAGAAGGCCTAAATAATGATAAACATTCATCTAAATCCATCTGACGACATTGCCAAACCAAAATCTGAGGCTTATGTCCAATAATGAATGAGAAATAATAAATTCGGCCACAGAATTTTTTTTTGGCCACGTGGTCAATCTTCTCATTTAATAACTAAGCATCGGGAAAATGAGATAGCCTCTAATAAACTAATTCATCTTCTTTACAACGCCAACTAAAAATATTAAAGAAAGCGTCAAGTCAAGATCAACAATTATTTTTACTTGTCCTTCTGATTTATACATAGCCAACTAATTTACTGACCCGGCCACGGTATTTGCAACTCATCATCATTTTACGTTTTACAGCTGCAATACAAGCTTCTCAAAAATTATATATTCAAGCTTCAATAAACAACATCATATATTATAACTTAACATGTAAAATTATACTTCATATTCTTTTATCGTGAAAACAGCCACACTGTACGATTTGGCGCGAGTGCGCGACATGACAGCAACCGGCCATTTGCACCAATCAGAGTTTACTGAGGAGTTTTTGACAAATTCAGGGAATGTTCCTTGTTTAATATTTTCTCTCATTGTTCTCATAAGACGCATCTGGAAGACAAAATTTGGGTCGGCATTTGAAATACGCATCTGGATTTATGGGGGGGGGGGTGGAGGGGGGGGGGGGTGAGAGGGGAGGGCAGGATTATTTTACTATCTCAGACCCAAACAACAATGTGCACCTATAGGTAATTAGGTTAAGGTTATTTTCCTTTTTTGACCACCCAGAAATAGGAGCCCCGCGAAGCGGGGCTCCGTCGACATGCTCTTGGAGGGGAAGAGGGTGACGGCTAAGGAGTTTTCCTAGGTCCCCCACTTTTTCTTAGGCTATAGTCGTAAATCTATATATATAAAAGAATGAGGCATTTTGGTGATTTTGGTTGTTCCAAGGATTCCGCCAAAACTATAGGTCGTAGAGATCTGAAATTTGGTACCTAGGTAGATATTAGGTCATGAATTCGTACTAAGACGGGGATTCCAGAAATTCAAATTGTAAGGGGTAAAAACCGTTGGTTTTTTGGATTTCCCCATACAAAAGTGAAATTTTTTTCGTTGTTCCAGGAATTCCCGAAAAGCTACAAGTCGTAGGGATCTGAAATTTGGTACCTAGGTAGATATTAGGTCATGAATTCGTACTAAGACGGGGATTCCAGAAATTCAAATTGTAAGGGGTAAAAACCGTTGGTTTTTTGGATTTCCCCATACAAAAGTGAAATTTTTTTCGTTGTTCCAGGAATTCCCGAAAAGCTACAAGTCGTAGGGATCTGAAAATTGGTAACTAAGTAGATATTAGGTCATGAATTCGTACTAAGACGGGGATTCCAGAAATTCAAATTGTAAGGGGTAAAAACCGTTGGTTTTTTGGATTTCCCCATACAAAAGTGAAATATTTTTCGTTGTTCCAGGAATTCCCGAAAAGCTACAAGTCGTAGGGATCTGAAAATTGGTAACTACGTAGATATTAGGTCATGAATTCGTACTAAGACGGGGATTCCAGAAATTCAAATTGTAAGGGGTAAAAACCGTTGGTTTTTTGGATTTCCCCATACAAAAGTGAAATATTTTTCGTTGTTCCAGGAATTCCCGAAAAGCTACAAGTCGTAGGGATCTGAAAATTGGTAACTAAGTAGATATTAGGTCATGAATTCGTACTAAGACGGGGATTCCAGAAATTCAAATTTTAAGGGGAAAAAACCGTTGGTTTTAGGGATTTCTCCATACAAAAGTGTAATTTTTTTCGTTGTTCCAGGGATTCCCGAAAAACTAAAAGTCGTAGAGATCTGAAATTTGGTACCTAGGTTGATATTAAGTCAAGAATTCGTACTAAGACGGGGATTCCAGAAATTCAAATTTTAAGGGGTAAAAACCGTTGGTTTTAGGGATTTCTCCATACAAAAGTGAAATTTATTTCGTTGTTCCAGGGATTCCCGGAAAACTACAAATCGTAGAGATCTGAAATTTGGTACCTAGGTTGATATTAGGTCATGAATTCGTACTAAGACGGGGATTCCAGAAATTCAAATTGGAAGGGATAAAAATCCTACTTTTAAGGGATTTTCCCATACAAAAGTGTAATTTTTGCGTTGCTCCAGGGATTCCAGCGAAATTAAAAGTCGTAGAGATCTGAAATTTGGTACCTAGGTTGGTATTAGGTATATCATGAATTCGTATTCAGAAAGGGATTTTCGAAATTCAAATTTTGAGGAGGAAAAATTTTGAATTTTTTGGCCGCCATTTTGAACTTTTTTGTTACTGGGCCGATTGCTTTGAAAATCGATATTTGACTATGGCAGAAAGCATAAAGACGGAATTTGTGGTCAAAATTTAAAAAATAGGCCGCCATTTTGAACTTTTTTGTTACTGGGCCGATTGCTTTGAAAATCGATATTTAACTATGGCAGCAAGCATAGAGAAGGAATTTGTGGTCAATATTTAAAAAAAGTGGCCGCCATTTTGAACTTTTTAGTTACTGGGCTGATTGCTTTGAAAATCGATATTTGACTATGGCAGCAAGCATAGAGAAGGAATTTGTGGTCAAAATTTAAAAAAGTGGCCGCCATTTTGAACTTTTTTGTTACTGGGCCGATTGCTTTGAAAATCGATATTTGACTATGGCAGCAAGCATAGAGAAGGAATTTGTGGTCAAAATTTAAAAAAGTGGCCGCCATTTTGAACTTTTTTGTTACTGGGCCGATTGCTTTGAAAATCGATATTTTACAGTGGCAGCAAGCATAGAGAAAGAGTTTGTGTTCAAAATTTAAAAAATAGGCCGCCATTTTGAACTTTTTTGTTACTGAGCCGATTGCTTTGAAAATCGATATTTTACAGTGGCAGCAAGCATAGAGAAAGAGTTGGTGGTCAAAATTTAAAAAATTAGCCGCCATTTTGAACTTTTTTGTTACTGGGCCGATTGCTTTGAAAATCGATATTTGACTATGGCAGCAAGCATCAAGAAGGAATTTGTGGTCAATATTTAAAAAAGTGGCCGCCATTTTGAACTTTTTTGTTACTGGGCCGATTGCTTTGAAAATCGATATTTGACTATGGCAGCAAGCATAGAGAAGGAATTTGTGGTCAAAATTTAAAAAAAGTGGCCGCCATTTTGAACTTTTTGTTACTGGGCCGATTGCTTTGAAAATCGATATTTGACTATGGCAGCAAGCATAGAGAAGGAATTTGTGGTCAAAATTTAAAAAAGTGGCCGCCATTTTGAACTTTTTTGTTTCTGGGCCGATTGCTTTGAATATCGATATTTGACTATGGCAGCAAGCATAGAGAAGGAATTTGTGGTCAAAATTTAAAAAAGTGGCCGCCATTTTGAACTTTTTTGTTACTGGGCAGATTGCTTTTAAAATCGATATTCGACTATGGCAGCAAGCATAAAGAAGGAATTTGTGGACAAAATTTAAAAAAGTGGCCGCCATTTTGAAATTTTTTGTTACTGGGCCGATTGCTTTGAAAATCGATATTTGACTATGGCAGCAAGCATAGAGAAGGAATTTGTGTTCAAAATTTAAAAAAGTGGCCGCCATTTTGAACTTTTTTGTTACTGGGCCGATTGCTTTGAAAATCGATATTTGACTATGGCAGCAAGCATAGAGAAGGAATTTGTGGTCAAAATTTAAAAAAGGTGGCCGCCATTTTGAACTTTTTTGTTACTGGGCCGATTGCTTTGAAAATCGATATTTGACTTTGGCAGCAAGCATAGAGAAGGAATTTGTGGTCAAAATTTAAAAAAGGTGGCCGCCATTTTGAACTTTTTTGTTACTGGGCCGATTGCTTTGAAAATCGACGTCTGACTATGGCAGCAAGCATAGAGAAGGAATTTGTAGTCAAAATTAAAAAATGATGAACTTTTTGGCCACCATTTTGAACTTTTTTGTTACTGGGCCGATTGCTTTGAAAATCGATATTTGACAATGGCAGCAAGCATAGAGAAAGAATTTGTAGTCAACATTATAAAAAGTGGCCGCCATTTTGAACTTTTTTGTTACTGGCCGATTGTTTTCAAAATTGATATCTAATTATCGCAGCGAGCATAGAAAAGGAATTTTTGGTAAAAATTTAAAAGAATTGGCCACAATTTTGTACTTATATGTCTTACCATGGTAGCAAGCAACCACGGCCGGATGGACGAACGGACGGTGGAGTCTTAGTAAGAGCTTTTACCCTTTGGGTACGGAACCCTAAAAATGGCCACCATATTTAACTTTTTTGTGACGATCGAATTTTTCAAAATCAATATGTGACTATTACCAGGAAGCAAGAGAAAATTTTGTGGGCAAAATGGTGTGTAGTGCAGGAATTTTGGAAATTAAACCACCATAGTAAAGCATAACTCAGAAGTTAACGTGAGCGAAGCCGCGGGCGTTTGCTAGTTCTTATATAAAGTTAACACATAACCTCAAAAAATAAAAAAAAATTAAAGGTTTCCGCGCCGCGGGGGATAGTGGGAAGGGTGTCCTCAATAGTTCATATGTAATAATAGTGGCTTTAATATACTATTTAATGACAATTTTAGGCAAATTTAACGATCGATTAATGTAGGATAACTTACATTTTAAACATACTAAATTATACAATTA
Source organism: Coenonympha arcania (assembly GCA_036785405.1). NCBI lineage: Eukaryota > Metazoa > Arthropoda > Insecta > Lepidoptera > Nymphalidae > Coenonympha > Coenonympha arcania. The sequence continues at coordinate 11,728,365 of CM072082.1, forward strand.
GAAGCTAATAGAATTACTATTTTGGTGTCATATATTATTATTTTAGAAGTTTGCTATTTGAATGAATGCCACAAATTTAGATGCAAAAAAATAACCATCATGCTGAGTTATATTTACAGTGGCTTACATAGAAGATAATTAGTGGCTGAGATACCATTATTCAGACGCGCGTTGGTTGTGGCCGACTTAGTAATTTAGAAGGTAACTTATTTTTTCTGAGGCAAATAATGCTATTAAAAAGAAGCTTGTTTAATTAGTACCCATAATGAATTAAAAGGGGCTCTTGAAGAAAGAGATCAAAGGAGGAAAAGAAATTATTTTAAGTGTTATTATTGACGTTTTCCCTTTTGCTGTGGTCAGTTATCACTTAGTTATTACGAAGAATACTTAAAAGTGTTAGGACATGGTGCTGTACGGCAGACTGCGTCATGTCAAACGGGTTTGTGTTGATACGTCATGCTTAGTCTCACAAAACAGCCTAAGCACCATTCGGATCGATACAGTTGCGAAAGGTCGTACGCGCTCCGCTAGTAGCCCTGCTAAAAACGCTTTTAGCGAACCAACTCAGAAGTCATGCCTACGGTTCACTGAACGTCCGTCAAGGACTCGTTGATGTGGTGTTGTGCACTCTTGCGGCATAAGCCATCATACAAATTATTTTCATGGTATTCGTTTTACAGCTTTAGTAATTTTACTTGGTATATTCCGTCATTATAGGCTTAAAAGAACCTTCTTTAAATTAAACGAAGCAGAACGATATTGACTGTTGACTATGCAATATCAGCGTCTAGCGAAATTTTAAAAATAAACAAGCATGGGGATTTTACTGACGTGAATTTATTGACGACCGAATGGCGTAACGGTAGCGAAACTGCAGTCTGCGTCGGAGGTCGTGTGTTTGATTCCCACTACTGGTAAATGTTTGTGTGATGAGCATGAATGTTTTCCAGTGTCTGGGTGTTTTTAAATATATTTATATTTATGTATATTAGTATGTATGTATATTAATCAGTTACCTAGTACCCATAACACAAGCTATCGCTTACTTTGGGGCTAGATTGCGATGTGTAAAATGTACCATATATATTTATTTATTATTAAATTACTTGTATTCAAGGGTTAAGAAGAATTAATATTTGTATGTATAATTTTATCATATTATTTGTTTACAAATAATGTGATAAAATTAATAACTGCTTTGGGTGTTGTTGATAAAATTGTTCTCATTAATAATTTTACTTTGGATAACTTAGGCTATTTCTTGTCAAGATATGTTCATAACAATATGTATAAAAGCACAATGAGTGTGGGCAGATTCAATCATATTCCCATTTTCATTACATGATATTATGGTATGGTGTCATTGCTATAGCTTGGTTAGCTCATTGGACTGCTTAATATGAACTTCAGCAATGGGATGAAAGGTAGGTAATGAACTATCCCAACTTACTACTACTAACAGGATCTAATGAGAAATCATCATTCTGCATATATAAATGGAAAAAATATTCTGACACATAGACACTATGGTCTACAAAAAGTAATCGCATGTGCATATCCATAAAATTAAAAATAAACACTCGCTATGCATGCCTTGTTTCATTTATAAAGAATAACAATAATAAGAATATTATTGTTTATCGCCTAGCGATTTAGTGCTCTGGTGCGATGCTTGTAGAAACCGTTGGGATAAAATTACGTACCCTTTCAAGTTAGTACAATAACATATTAGGCTGCATCATCATTTATCATAAGGTTAAATCGCAGTCAAGAACTAACTTGTATAGAGTACTTAAAAAAAAAAAATATATAAAATATAATGCAATAAGGATTCATTTAATTATCAGCAGCAATATACCTCAGTAGTTTGGAATTATGGTGTGATGCTATTTAGCATCTGTGAAACTTGCTAATCAGCATCACACTATGGGTTTTTTACCCATTCCAAACTAGTACGAACAACCTACTCTTACATTGCAACTTACAATCAAATATAATTGGAGGGATGCACTAGCTTGTAGGAAATATTAATAACCACCAAGGTATCTCATAAATAATGTCTATTTAACATCTTGTTGATATCTATAAAAATTACCTAAAGTAATTTTGTAAAATAGGATCATTAGCAACTAATTAAAATTATTAACTATGGTATGTTGAGTATGAATGATCTAATATAAATCATAAATAAAGCAATATTTCAAGAGAAGAGACAATTATAGTATTTCCATTTGTTTATTTTCTAGACACATGAAAAAGATATAGCAATGGTGAGGGACCAGAAAGAGACAACTTTACGTCTATCACTCTCTGGTCCCAATAGCAATAGCATGCTAATCTGTTTCATGTGATTTCATGTGTCAAAGAGAAAATAAACAAATGAAAAAGTTTATAAAATAAGTCCAAACACTCATTTTCTAAGACAATCATTTAAACAAGTGTGGCTGTTGGCTTTTATTGCAATTATTGAGTATACTCCAACTATTAATTTGATGCAGTAAAATGACATTTTAAACTGTCATTTGGTCAATTAAATAAACAAAAAAATATTTATTATCAATGTATTTCACATTATTATTATTTTGCTATGAAAGTCATTTCTAGTAATATTTTAAGTTATATATTTTTTTTAACTAACTTAAATTAATAATTAAAACTAGTTATAAAATTAAACTATATCTAAATTAAAATCTACGTATAAAACTAAATATATAAATGAATTAAGAACTAAAAAATATTATTAAAGGGAGTCCGAAGATACTGGCAGCGTTTCCTCTTTGAATGGCTAGGCTAATTCTATGCCTGAGGTAGCTGCCAGCTCTTCGGTCTCCCGTGATGTCGACTAACCCTTTTGTGATTTCTTTAAAAAGGCTAGTAGCGCTAGGACCCCACGGACCAAGGGTCTCGACTCCGAATGGAACAAAATCATATTCGGAGCCTAGACCTCTGTATTTGAGGGACTTAGCCTTTTCAGCCGCTTCACAAGCCGCACCAGCTTTGTTGATGGTTCCATGTAGATGGGAAGGGGCCAGCAAGTCTGAACAGGTGGCATCCCATACCAGCACACGACCCATCTTCCATGGAACCAAACTCACACCGTCCGGTCTCTTGCCATACCAGTTATAACATAAGGGCGTATAACATCATTAAGTGCGGCATGTCTCGAGAAGCCGCCTGCACTTTTTTGGCATGACAGTCCGTGATGTCCTAGCTTGTCGACATCACTGCCACAGGGACATATAAGTTATATATATATAGTTCTAGTAATATTAATGGAGTTTAATAAGATAAACACATAATTTTGCTGTATCAAATTAAAAGTCAGAGTATATAGAAAACTGTGCTATTATTAAGCAATTTTTGTGCATGGAGGAATGTGAGATTTAACATAGTTTAAGTTCATTATATTATGGATATAATGTAAAGGTTGCGTCTGTACTCCTGCTTCAAATAAACTTGAGATTTGTCAAAGCTCAAGTTGATAAAATACTTTTGATAGATATTGCCTATTTTTCCATCAGCCCCTAGATTGTGTGAGAAAAACCTATTCATCATTATTCCCTGATTTACGTCAGCCAATCGCAGGACAGAATTTGCTAATGATTATGATAACGATGAATACATTTTACTAATATGATGTTTTACAAACCCAAAGTTTAGTTTTTATTTATAAGTTACTTAGTTAAGTAATTTTGAAGCTTTTACTTAGTTTCTTGGGTCCTGATATTTGACGACCGAATGGTGTAGTGGTAACAAATCTGCCGTCTGCATCTGAGGTCATGGGTTTGATTCCCACAGCTGGTAAATGTTTGTGTGTTGAGCATGAATGTTTTCCAGTGTCTGGGTGTTTTTCAAAATATAAGGTATATTAATTATGTACATATATTAGTATGTATGTATACTTATCAGTTATCTAGAACCCACAACACAAGCCATTGCTTACTTTGGGGCTAGATTGTGATGTGTGTAATGTTCTGATATATATTTATATTTATAATATTTGCTTGTTTGTAATCAAATCTTGCTAGTTAAATTTGATCGACTTCCACTGATTAAGCAGTGCACCCATGTTAAAATTGGATGACAATGCTAAATAATTATGACATGGAGCTGATCTGATGATGGAATATTTAGGGGGCCATAGGAACTCTGCAGTTAAACCCCAAACCGACAACACCATAGTCACCATCTTAACCTAACTGAGGACCAACTGAACAAACTTGAGCGGCTGCAAAATCTTTGTATAAGGTTCATATTTGGGCTGCGAAAGTATGACCATGTCTCCGAGTACCGCCGTAAGCTCAAGTGGCTCCCGATTCGTCTTCGCAGGAATACTCATATTCTTCATCTTCTTTACTGTATACTGTTCAATCCCTCCACTCCTCTTTATCTTAAAGAACGTTTCGAGTTCCGATGTGTTACACACTCTTTTTCTCTTCGTTCTCAAAATAAACTACGCCTGAAAATCCCTACACACTCCTCTTCTTATTATGCTAAATCATTTACTGTTACCGCTATACTGCTATGGAATTCTCTCCCTTTGGATATCAAACAGTCTCAATCACTACCAATTTTTAAAACAAAATTGAAGCTATTTTATTTATCCTCCATTTGATGTGTTTATTTATTTTTACTTTTTATTCCACTTATCTGTCGTCTATTCCTCTCTTATTTACTGTTGTATTTTCATTTATATATATATATATATATATATACATATGTATATTATGTGTATTTACTTTATTTATTTAGTACACCCCTTCCGCTTTCTTTAATCTTTATAATATCCTCTACCCTAAGGTTGCCTGGAAGAGATCGCTATTTTAGCGATAAGGCCGCCTATTGTACATGCTGTATTTGTATTTGTTGTGTCTATTGTTTTTGTTTTGGTGTACAATAAAGCATATTTTACTTTTACTGAGAAATTAATATTAATTACTCTTGGGATTACATAATAATTAAAAAATAAGCTTAAATCAAAAATTAAAACTAGGTATAAAATTAAACTATATCTAAATTAAAAACTACATACTTATCTAAAATAAAAACTACAAATTAAACTAAAAAAAATGTTAAAACAAATTAATCTAGTAGACCGCTGTCAGAGGGAATTGTTCCCAAAATGCTAGCCCCATTGCCTCGTTGTATCGCGATACTAATTCGCTGGGCAAAGTAGAGGCCAGCATTTTGGTCACGCGTTGCATAGACCAGGCGTAAAGAAATTTCTTTAAAAACTTTCTTTGCTCCCGGTCCCCACGGTCCCATAGTTTCGACCCCAATAGGCTCAAATATGTACCCACTGTCCAGGGATACATATTTGCGCCTCTTGAGGTTTTCAGCGTATTCAGCCGCTGCACCAGCCCTAATTTGGGTTCCAGGAAGATGGGACGGTGCAAGTGTGTCAACACAAGTCGCATCCCACACTAAAGGCCTTCCCATCTTCCATGGAATCAGGGTCATTCCGTCCGGTCTCTTACCATCGCTACGCACTAGACCGCTCGGTTCAAGAACGGCCGCACAGTTAGCGGTGGTAAGGGCACGGCGGATGATATCGTTAAGGCTGGCGTGTCGGGGAATCCTACCTGCGCTCCTCGCACAGGAAAGACCGTGGTGACCGAGTTGGTCGACGACAACACCACAGTGACAGCGGTGTGGTGCACAACAAGATGCGCCCAAACGAAGGGCGACGCCTATCTGAAAAGTGGACGAATCAATAAGCGTGCCAGTGTTGGGAGAAGGGAGAGCCCGCAACCACAAACCAGATTCCCACTGGGCAACGGCTAAGAGACGAGCACGATCTGCAGAGCTTGAGCACGTATTTATGAGACGGTTCCGTACTTGCTCACAGATCGGCCCATCCCACAGCCGCTGAGAAGATGGAATTGTTGGGAAGTCTGAGTTTGGGCATGCCGCTCTCCAAGCGTCCCTGGCTTCGTTCATATAGCTTATTTCTGAGGTTTCTGGACTATTCGAAAGAATTTTATTTATTAAGACTTCGTTGCTATGAATCGAAGACAGAAACGCAGGGAGAGCAACACTAGAGGCGGAGCGTATCCCTAAACCTCCAAAACGTACAGGTAAAGAAGCCTGTAACCACTCTCGATCACTTAAATTTACATTTAAAATTAAAGCCAAAGTGTTTTTTATTATGTTGTCTAAATTCAGTAATAAGTCAGTATGCTTCCACAACTGACAGCATCTGACTAAATAAGTAAATTTTGGAACAAAAAGACAAAAACGAACGATTGTAAAAGCCATGTGAATATTAATTTTGGTTAGGCGATCCGAAACTTGTTGAAAATTTTGAATTTTTTCATCAATGAAAGGAGGGAATGATTCATTCAGGACAGGTGAGCCCAATAATTGGAGAGTTCTTTTGTTTATAATTTTTATATTAGGAGCTAAAGTGTTAAATTTTTGTATGATTAAATCTTTTTCCGGGTGTATATCAGGAATCATAAGTTCACATTTTGAAAAATTTAAATCTAAACCAATTGTTTTGAATTCTGATATCAAAAATTGTAGGTCACTGTATAAGCTACTAGCGTCACCACCTAAAGTCCCATCATCCAAATACCAAACATTAAGTTTTGATTTAAGGCGTTGGATGATTGGGTGAATTGCTAATGAAAATAGAGCAGGGCCAAGAGGGTCACCTTGTTGACAACCTACAGCGGAAATAATTTCATTGCCACGAAAAGTTAATTTAGAAGATGAACCATAACATTGCCAAAGGAAGCTAAATAAATTTGGAATTTTGCTCTTGACTTGTGTTAGTAGGGCGCCCCTGTCAACTGAATTGAAAGCATTTTTAACATCCACCTAAACTAGCCCCCCCTTATGTTCCTAATGACCAAGATCTCCCTAGCCCAACTCCACCTATCTCAACTACGGATGAAATGGACTCCCCATTTACACTCCCAGAGCTTCAGACTGCTTTAAGTGGTCTGAAAGACTCAACCCCTGGTGAGGATGGAATCCCATATTCCTTTCTTGTAAACTTAAATCATAAATCTAAACTATACTTTCTAAATTTAATTAATAAATTCTTTGAAAATGGATCAATCCCAGATTCCTGGAAAACCCAAATTGTGATTCCAATCTTAAAACCTGGAAAAGACCCATCAGACCCAAATTCTTATAGGCCTATTGCACTTTCCTCTACTCTCGCCAAGATCATGGAGATCCTTCTTAAAAACCGATTGGAATGGGTGATGGAAAACAGAGGAGTACTGGCCACTTCACAATTTGGATTTCGCAAGGGACTCAGCACAACAGATAGTCTCAGCATACTCACTACGGACATTCGAACTGCCTTTGGAAAGGGAGAGTACCTTGTGGGTATTTTCCTAGATGTTGCTTCTGCATATGATAATGTTCTTCTTCCGGTACTCAGGCAAAAGTTGCAACAGCTGAGTGTTCCATCGAAGATTACTCATTTCATATGTAACCTGCTCTCTGGCAGGTCAGTGGTGGTAAAACACCAATCATCCATTCTCCCACCCAGACTAGTCTGGAAAGGTCTTCCCCAAGGCTCCGTCCTCAGTCCTCTACTCTACAGTATATATACTCATGACTTAGAATTGTCCACAAATAGTTTTTGTAACATCTTACAGTATGCTGACGACATTGCTCTTTATTATAACTCAGGCTCAATTGATGAAATATCCCACCGTTTAAACTCAGCTTTATTTTACTTAGGGCAGTGGCTCTCTGATCATGGCTTATCCCTATCAGTGACCAAATGCCAGGCAGTTGTATTTACAAGGAAGAGATCTATCCCTAACATTAACATACACTATGAGGATCATCACATCAGCCTAGTAGATAAGGCAAAATTCCTTGGTGTCATTCTTGACAATAGATTGAAGGGATCAGCTCATGTTGAACATATAAGTAAAAAATGTGAGAAGGGCATCAACACTCTGCGCGCAGTAGCTGGAGTCTGGTGGGGCGCCCATGCCTATTCACTCAAATTGCTCTATAATGCTCTAGTCCGCAGCCACATTGACTATTGCTCATTTGTTTTAGACCCATTAAATAAAACCCTGTCTGAAAAGCTGAATAAAATCCAATACCGTTGCCTTAGAATCATCTTGGGTGCAATGAAGTCCTCTCCCACAAATGCGTTACAGGTTGAATGTGTTGACCCCCCTCTTCACCTTCGACGACAATACCTGTGTGACCGCTTCGTTACCAAAATGCTACAACTCTCCTCCCACCCCCTGTGGTCTAAATTAACCCAGTTATCTGAAGTTCTCAGTTCTCAAAATCCCTCATCTTGCCTTTTGGATAGTTTCCTCAAGTTTACTAAACTCCCCCATCCCTCAATATCTTTCCAAATAAACCCTCTATTTTCTACATCCTATAAAGCCCTTATTTACACACCCCCAGTGGTCATGGATCTTGGTCTAGTTAAAGGAGCCCCAGATACTAACACTAAATTTCAATCCATAATTCATGAAAATTGGTCAGACTATCTTCAGATATACACTGATGCCTCAAAATTATCCCCAGATAGCTGTGTTGGTGCAGCTTGCTGGGTACCTAAATATAAAATTTTATTACAATTTAAATGTCCACCTGAGTCCTCGGTGTTTACAGGGGAGGCTGTTGCTCTTCTAGAAGCAATCTTGTTTACCCGATCCCATAACCAGAAACAGACTGTTATATTTACAGACTCCCTTAGTTGTTTACTATCTATTAAAGAAAACCCATTCCGAAGTAAATCGAGGGCTCCCATTATTTTGAGTATTAGAGAAGCCTTGCTCTCCTGTCATCAAAATGGATTGGCTGTAACCCTTGTATGGATTCCAAGTCATTCTGGCATTGTTGGCAATGAAACAGCCGATATATGTGCTAAAGCCGCTATTCAAGTAGGCTCCCAGGAGCACTTCAAAAATAGTTGCCAAGATTTGAGTGCCTTGTCTAAAACATATCTGGACAAGTCCTGGAACACATATTGGTCCAACTCTAAAGTAATCAAAGGCAAATTTTATGCATCAGTTCAACCAGATATCCCAAGACGTCCATGGTTTTTCTTCCATAAACATGCAGACAGGAGGGTTACCTCTACAATATGCCGCTTGCGACTCGGCCACTCTTGCACTCCTGTTCACCTACACAAGATCAGAGTTCGAGATCACTCCCTGTGTGAGTGTGGTTTAGATGAAGGCTCTGCTTCCCATATCCTCTTCTCCTGCCCTAAACTCCTTCATCCTTTGTATGATGTCCTACCATCCCAAATTCCCCGTCCTTTAAATGTTGAATGTTTGTTAATGTCCGTGTTCAGTCCATATTGTAAATTTCTGTGTAAATATATTAAATATAATAATATTAAGCTGTAAATATTTATGTATGTAATTTAATATGTAATATATTTTGTATTGTGCTGTTTCAGATCGGAGACTAACCAATTAAAAAAAAAAAAAAAGTATATATACTAACACAGATAATTAATCAACAAAAAAAATCAGTCACTTAGAAACTTTCAAAATTAAAAGTTGATTTATCCTCAAACTTGTCTCCTCCAATCCACGTGACACTGGCGAATGAATTGTACCCAGTTGGTACAACTACAAGCCAATAAACGAACAAAGAAGAAGAACATCCACCTTCAGCAGCAGATCTTTAGAATTTTGAGACAAAAAAGATCTGACTGAATGGACGGCGGCTTCACAGCCACCTCGCGAACCAAAACCTAATTGCAATGGTTGAAACAGGTTAGTTAGAACCGGTGCAACCTTCTTGCAACATATTTTAGCCGCAAGGCGCCGATATGTTATTCCAACGGCAATCGGTCTTATACCACCGTCCTTTTTTTTTAAAGCGCATAAATTGGCGCCATATAGAATATTAATGATGTCATTGTTTACCCGCCCTGAAAGCATTAGATTAATCAAAGCCGTCAGGTCCTTCAGAAGAGTCTCGCCGGCTTCGCCACTTGTACCAGACAACAAATCCTTTAGATGTTGTGGTGTCAAGGCATCTAAACCACCGGCGGACCCATTTTGGAAAGACGTGACGGCCGCTGAAATCTCCAATGCTGTCACCTCAATGACTTCATCACTATCCAACGGCGCTGCAGGCAATGTTAGGTCTGTTGCTGCAGATGGATGTTTCTCCTCTAGGATCGAGAGAGTTTCCAGGCTCACTGGCGCCATTGTATCACTGGAAAAGAGGATACGTGCTGCACCTTTTATGTCACCATCACTGAGTCTGTTTTCCACTAGCCTATAGAGAGCAGACTCAGAAGATTGCCTTGTATTAATAAATTTTGAATTTTTTTTGTAGTCCAAGAAATTATTCGAAAAAGAAGATACCCCTTCGAGTGCCCTGTATTTAACACAATTTTCTTTTATAAGAGTTGTTAAAGATTTTTTATTGTCTGGGTAAACGTGAAGTACGGCACTCGGAAAGAAAAGTAAATGTTCCCAGGATCGCTTTGTGTTGTTTGTCACCACAGCTTTGATGGTGTGTGACAAAGCTGCGGCAACTGAAATGCGAGCACCTCTGGGGATACGCTTGACGACCGGCTTAGTTGATTTCAGTATCGTTAATAGCTCCCAGAAGTGACGAGAAGGCAGGGGTGCGTCATCAGTATCCAATACCCCACCAGGATTAGGATCTGGCGAGGTATTGGGAATTTGAATTGTTTTTTTTAATTTATTTTATTTTTTTTAATTCTTTTTCTCTCTTTTACTTTACTTTACATGTACTTTGGTTTTGGCTAGATGATAACCAGAGTCTGGTGCTGAGAAAAATATGGATAATTTTTTTCTAAGCTTACAGTGATTAATTATTATCCAATTAGAATTATTGATGTATATTTTTAACACATTTCCAAAGAGTATTGCTTGAGCTCAGATTAAGATTGAGTTTGCCTAGTATTTGTACTCAAGGCAATCTAATTCAGAAGTCAAATAACTAACTCAAGCACTCAAACATCATAGTACTTTGAAATCATGAAGTTAATAGTTAGGTACCTATTTAGATTTAAGAGTGTCATATTAAATGAAAAACGTTACACGCGTTGAGACTACTGCATTCCTTCGCAGATCATGTGTGACAAACCGCGAAATAATGAAAACATCTCTATATTATTTCTACTCAAAACACATTCGAAACATCTTATGTTTTTCCATTATTTATTCATTGAATTAACCAAAAACATCACATCAGCTGTCACTAATTACGTCAGTAAAGTTAATTATGAATACATGACAACACTGTAATAGAAACTTTTTTAAACAATTTCGGCGGTACATTCGTAAACAAAGAACAACTTCTTCAAACAAAAAGTCAAAATTAACAATTATCGATCTCCGAGATTCGCAGACTTACTGCATTCTTACCTTCAGACAATTCCAAGTCCAACTCGGCCAACTTGTCTCTAATCTCGTCGGGCAACTTTGATACATCAACACATAAGTCAGCCATAGTGAAAAACACACTTTTTCACACAAAACAAATAAAGTTAACGACAAAAGTCCAATGCACCATCGTAACATCTAGCCATCTTGAATTTTGATTATTTTCTGTCCGAGACCAGCTATAGACTGAAGTGGCAACTTATACTTGTTATGTCACCAGCAGATGTCGCTTTGAATAGATACGTTTTCAATTACTAAAACGAATTAGAGTCACTGTATTCTTAATTATTTTTATTTTTTATTAGGATCATATAGCAAGTGTTTTGTGTAGAATAAGTCCACGATATCTATTTTAAAATAATCTAATTTAGTTTTGGCATAAATTATAGTTGTCTATGCATTGATGACGCACTGCATCTATGGCTACACATCCTGACTATTGGCAACACAATACAACCACCCAATTTAAATTAATATTACTACCTACTAACGTATACAACTAAGATCTGAGACTACAATCCTCCTACAATCCTCATCATTTGACATTTTATATCATTTGACTTTCTAGGATTCTATGGATTCCAAACAACAGTCCATGTACATCAATGATGAAGGATAAAGGGATATGAAATATGGTCACAAGAGTCGAAGTCAAATTTTTTTTAATAGTCTTTATTAACCATCGTTTAACGGTAATGGATTAAACGTCGTTACCTAAAGATACTTATCGGAATTTGAGGGTTGGGAATTGCGTGTAACTTCTCAGAGAGTAACAATAAAATATCACTTGCATAACTGCAAAATTAAACAAAATTGTGATTTTAAAATGTTGTGAGGAAACTTTTATGCCTCATTGTACAATGTAGTGTAAGAAAAGATGTGAAGCGCGAAGCCTGGTAACTTGCACTTGGCTAGCATAGAAGCTTACGGCCAAACCTTTCATTCATATTAATTTATGTTTATTAAATGTTACAATAAAACTTATCAATAGCTTATTTTATGTAAGGTGCAGCGGGGCAATCTCGACTGGTAAAACCTAAACCACAAATTTGAAGGTATATAAATATTAGATGATATAGTTTTATTAAAAATGTAATGTATTGACGCTCCAGAGTCATTATCTGTGTATTATTTTTACAAACTCATATTGAAAAATATTCAATAGATAGGCTTAAAAATGTGTTTTTGTCAAAAAAGGCAAAAATAGTTGTAATTCCCCCTCCGTGGGGCAATTTAAACTATTAATTATAATTTCTCTTCTAGAGCTCTTAGCTTGATGTTAGTCAGTTGCAGAGTTTTTTAGAGGAATGGTAATCTAAATTGAATCTCGTCATTTATGCAGCTAGGCTCATTTTTGAATAAAAACACGTTAAAGGTTTAGGCGGGGTAATTTCGACTGCTCGCCATAGTTAATAGTGATGGGAACGTAATAAAAAATAAGTCGATAGATACACCAATAAATAATTTTGGTCTGCTATCTACTAAAGGTACTATATCTACTCACTAATCATAAATCAAAACTTCATTTTAAGAAAGGAATATGTATTTAAAATAGGAAACAGAGCACCCCTCTTCCTAAATCTACAATCGTTCATATAAACGTTACGCAATTTTATAATTTAGGACCAAGATTCATCTATCTTTTTTAGTTTTAAAACAGCAATTAATAATCTAACAAGTATAAAAATTTACAAAAGTCTTGATAAAAAGTGGGTAATCAACTTAAAACTAATCTTTGAATTCTAGGAATTCTAGGAATGCCATATAAGTATTTCTTCAGCTTGGTAACTCTTGGTGGTTCATTACTTTGTTTTTGACATCTTGCACTGCTTGCTGCAATTCTGCCATTGTGTATGACTTGTCCGTACATCTTGTGCAGATGGTTCGCCACTATAGAAAAACTATAGTGGCGAACCATCTGCAATAAATTAATAAAGTAGTAAGAAATTGAAAAATCCCTCGAAATTCATCGATTTGAATGGTGTTGCGATCCTGCGAATAGAAAGATTACAATAAAACAGCTACAAGTTAAATATTTGTAACGTATTTACATCGACAAAACATATCGAAGCATGCACATCACTAGTGTTTGTTCATTTCCATATAAAATATGGTGGGGCAATTTCAACTGCAAAATAGTTGAAATTAGCCGCCATTACAATCCAGGTGGGGTTATTCAAACTCACACCAAAATGCTGTTAAAACGCAAGTTACAACAGAAAAAATAGCTAAAAACATGAAATAGGCTTTAATTAAATGTCTTACCTTTGAAAATCTTCGAAAAACACATTAATTACACTTTTTTTCGCAAAAGTATGAGACACTAATTAGCACGTGCAAACAAGAAAAAGAAAAGAAAACAAAATGGCCGTGTCGATCAAACAGTATTGGGTCTAGACTCTAGCAGTGCCATCTATGTAGAAATTATAAAATTGCTTTTTAGCTATCCAGTCATAGATGGCACTTATTCAAATAAAGTAAAATGTAGAAGTTAATAAGATTAGTTGAAATTTCCCGCTGTCGAGATTGCCCCGCTGCACCTTAATATATTTTCAAAAGAAAAAACCTGTGACCAGTACGGAGCCGTGAAAAAAGAGGTAAACAAGTAAAATAACTGATTGAAATGAAGTATTTTTTTAACATTATATTTATTCGTAGTTTACAAGTCAAAAAAGTTTAAAAAATGTTTTTGTTTACAGTATAGAGATAAAAGTAAAACAAAAATTTAGTAAATCCCCTGTTTATCAGCAGATTTTGTTTTCTTTCTCCCTATATTCTCAAATACAGAAAACTGCATCTAAATCGGTCAAGCCGTTTTTGAAATAATTGGGAACATTCGTTTGCAACCCCTGGTGATCGATTTTCGTAACAACTATCTAAGAACCATTGCCGCAAACATTATACAGAAAACCGCATCTAAATCGGTCAAGCCGTTCTTCAAAAATCTTCAAACTAGCCATTAGCTCCTCTAGCAGCGTTTGAAGGCATCATCCCTTCCAAGTCGTATAAAGACGTTTATTGTGGCGCCCCCTGCTGTTCAATCACAAGAACAATTATCTACGAACCATTGCCAATGACTCACTAATATTTTATACAAAACTGTATCCAAATCGGTTCAGTCGTTTTTGTAATAATTGAGAACATTCGTTTGCACTGTAAATGTATTTTATGTCGCCCCCTGATGATCGATGTTCGTAACAACTATCTAAGAACCATTGCCGCTGAACACCAAACATTATACAGAAAACCGCATCTAAATCGGTCAAGCCGTTTTTGAAATAAATAGGAACATTGATGTGCACACACAAACAAACAAACAAACATACAAACAAAAATATGTTTGCATTATTGGTTTTTGTGAACAATTTAACATACAGACAAACATAACATCTCATTAATAAAGTAATGTACAAACGGTCTCTCACCCTAAACGCATATACCCGTACTTCGTTTCGTCGTGGGTAAAAAGGAGTTCAAGTGACTCCAAAAATAGTTTAATACCAGATTCTGTAAATTTTCAGGCAAAAAAAACTATAGAATAGCTTTATAATTTGTGCATAGTTTTTGCATGTGCATAGTAAGAGGTCTGTGTGTCACCAATATTTCAATTTATTTATTTTGTTACCGTATTCTGAAACTATTGTTTTTCCTCACCATGTTCATGAGAAGTAGACATGCGCGATCTAAATCTTTTGAAGGATAAGAGATTTATAATTCTTTTGGTGCAGAAGATGTACATCACTCAACATCTTTAAATCACACTAATATTATAAAGGCGAAAGTTTGTGTGTAAGTGTGTGTGTGTGTGTGTGTGTGTAAGTGTGTATGTTTGTTACTCCTTCACGCCGCAACTACTGAACCGATTTGGCTGAAATTTTGAACATAGATAGCTTATAACCCGGATTAAAACATAGGCTACTTTTTGTCCCGGGAAAATCCATAGTTCCCATGGGATATTTAAAAAACCCTAATTTTCAACAGTAATCTATAGCTACAGCTATAGGTAGATTACTTTGACATCACACTTCACACTAATCACACTAATATTATAAAGGCGAAAGTTTGTGTATAAGTGTGTGTGTGTGTGTAAGTGTGCATGTTTGTTACTCCTTCACGCCGCAACTACTAAACCGATTTGGCTGAAATTTGGAACATAGATAGCTTATAACCCGGATTAAAACAGAGGCTACTTTTTGTCCCGGGAAAATCCATAGTTCCCATGGGATATTTAAAAAACCCTTATTTTCAACAGTAATCTATAGCTACAGCTATAGGTAGATTACTTTGACAATCTGTCCTGAAAGTAGGTGTATCACACTATCACACTTCACACTGTAATCACACTAATATTATCACACTATCACACTATCACACTTCACACTAATATTATAAAGGCGAAAGTTTGTGTGTAAGTGTGTGTGTGTGTGTGTGTGTGTAAGTGTGTATGTTTGTTACTCCTTCACGCCGCAACTACTGAACCGATTTGGCTGAAATTTGGAACATAGATAGCTTATAACCCGGATTAAAACATAGACTACTTTTTGTCCCGGGAAAATTCATAGTTCTCATGGGATATTTAAAAAACCCTAATTTTCGACAGTAATCTATAGCTACAGCTATACGTAGATTACTTTGACAATCTGTCCTGAAAGTAGGTGTATCACACTAATATAAAAGTCATACCTTGCACTGTGATGTTTGTTACATTGGAACATAGATAGCTTATAACCCGGATTAGAACATAGGCTACTTTTTGTCCCGGGAAATCCATAATTCCCATGGGATATTTAAAAAAACCCTAATTTTTTTGTAGATTACTTTGACAATCTGTCCTGAAAATAGGTGTAAAGGTCATTGAAAACGAAATTCAATTTTTTCCCAAGATTAGTTAAAAATCGAATTTAACGCGGGCGGAGCCGCGGGCAAAAGCTAGTCCATAATAACTCAGTACGACAAATGCTGAAATGCAACGCAGAATGACTTATATACATTTAAATCTTTTAACTTTGTTTGAGATATAGCATGATAGATCGAAGATGTGGGTTTTAGTATAAACCAAAAAGTTTAGTTTGCACGTAATATAAGGTAAAATAAGCTTGTGTTTGAACGTTCGAATAAATAATATCGGTACGTAATAGGTACATATAATTTTCGAATTTTTCTGAATTAAATTAATTAAATTAAATTAATTTTTTTTATTTTAAATCTTTTTATGTACATATATTTAAGTATTAGTTATAATTTTCATTTTGTATTTCTGAATTATTACTTATTTATTTTTTTATTTATTATATTATAGTGATTTAGTTAAACCTCAAAATTTATAATAATTTATCTAATTCATTCCTTTAAAACTCAGTATTTTGAAACTGAAGTAAATACACTAACGCTTTTTGAAAATTAAAGCGCTCCCGTGTACCATAAGTATTAGGTACTATTATTGTATCATGCATGAAAAATCAACATAACATGCATTTTATTACAATCAGCAGAAGGATAATTTTCCTATGCAGGAACCGTAGTAAATCCCACCAATCACTGCTAAACCTACGCATGCGCAAACTATTCCAACTCTTTCGGTATTATTGAAACATAGAGATTATAACTTAAAGATGCATTTAACAAAAGATGTACTTTGGTAAACGTGTGAGTTACGAAATTATAATTCTTTTTCGACGGATGTACATCTTTTATTCGAATCACTCCGGAGTTACACATTTTTAATGAGAAGTAGTACCTACTTTTAATTTGGGTTCCTCAAGCTAGCCCATCCTCACTACGCTCGTGCATGCTAATTTCTCATCTATCTTTCATTAAACAGTCTACTATAAAATTGTAGTCTTTAAAAGTACAAATTGCTATTGATAATTTCATGCCAGAAAAATCCTACAATCTCCCAGACAATACAGGCAGTGGCGTTATAGGATGGACGTGGGATGAACATTGATAGATAAAGTGTGAGGGGGATAGAAAACATAACTGGGGTGAATGAACTCAACTTCACTACAAAGTTCTAAGGCGTAGACAAGGTGTTTAAACTTCTTGTTACCTTTGACTTTGAAGTTTTATTTATTATCTGTTTTAAAAATAAGAGACAAATTGTAGAATCAAGTGTGTTTCCTTCTGTCGGTAGTAAAATGTTTTTTCATTTTTCTGCATTGAAACACTGATTATTGGAAAGTCATCCGTTAGGTGACGCTAGGAGTTTTCTAATTTTCTTCTTCCTCGCTTCCCGTCATTCTCAGCTTAGGTTTTATTTTTACGATAAATAGACAGTTCACAGTAGTTGGCCGTAAATTTATTCTCGTAATGGCTGCCACGCTAGAGGTGTAGCTTATTGGTTATGTCATGTCAAAAGTGTTTTCGGATTGGTGTGATAACCGAGTAGGTAACTCAACAAGTGTTACGGACTATCAACGTTTGAAAGCTGCTAAAGTAACATTCTCCCTGGAGCGTTTCTTCTTTCATGTTTCCTTTTTTGGCAATTAAGTTATGGGCTCGTCGTTAGTGATATATATGTTATGAAAACGTGATCTATGCTGCGTGAAAAGTGTACATCGGGACCATATTGAGTGTCAAGTGCATCGGGGGTAGCTAATATGACGGATCCGCGATCGTCGTCGGCTCTGTTCAAGAGAGCGGAGCAGCTGAAAAGATGGGAGGAATCCGACACCAACAAACAGTCGCCGTCGCCGAAACGGCCGTCGAGGATTAACTTCTCCTCGGACATAGTGTTTCTGGCGGCGTGTACGGCTGGCGACAAGGACGAAGTGCAGAGGCTGTTGGAAACGGGCGCAGACATCAACACTGCGAACGTGGACGGCTTGACGGCTTTACACCAGGTGAGAGCATGGCTCCATGTGAACTGCAAAGTTTAGAAAGAAAGAAAAGAAAGAAAGAAAACAAGTTTATTTAGGACCATAACATACAAAAAAAAGAAAAAATACAAAACATGCTTAAAAAACCAAAATTAATTGTGTAGATACTATTTAGAGGCTCTAGATTGCTGTTCAAGTTGCGAATTTTGAGGAAAATTTTTATGACACATGATGATAGCACACGAAGTTAAAATTGGGATGCAGGGTATGAATAAACCTAACGCAACTAAACCCAACTAAAAAAACCTAAACTTACCAACTTTAAAACAAAAAAATGGTAATTCTTTACTGTCAGAAAATCACATAATTTGATAGTCAATTAGCGTTCCTGTAGGCTCGTTCAGTTTGTTAGTTAGTATTCCTCACTGGGTTGTTAACAGTCACAAGTTGGCAATTAGCATGGTATGTTGACAAGATATCATACTAACCTAAGTTAGTTAGTTAGTGGCAACGTAGATTTTTGCCTTAATTTTTTTCTTAGTTAATAACCCAGTGAAGGTTACTAACTAACAAACTGAATAATACAGAATTAGCCCACTGAACGAGTGTACAAAATTTTATAGGTGTATGTGTATATAATGCAAAGATATACTGTTAAACTATTTTTTGAAAGATTAATTATTAAATAAATGTTATACTTTTCATAAATAATGATGAGCAAGACATTCACCTTATGACAACCGAATGGTGTAGTGGTAGCAAACCTGCCATCTGCATCGAAAGTTGTGTGTTCGATTCCCATTACTGGTAAATGTTTGTCTGATGAGCATGAATGTTTTCCAGTGTCTGGGTGTTTTTCAATATCTATATATTATATAAAAGAAAGTCGTGTTAGTTACACTATTTATAACTCGAGAACGGCTGTACCGATATGGCTGAAAATTGGTGAGGAGGTAGCTTAGAGCCAGGAAACGGCTATAGGATACATTTAATTTCCCAAATCAAAATATATTTATTTCACATAGGCCTAACTTACAAGGCACTTGTAAAACGTCAACATATTTGTTACATAATATTATGTAATGTACGGTGATAACTACAAGTCAACTTAAAACTAAGTTTACGAGGGTTCCAACGCGCCCTGCAAAAAGCAGAGGAACGATTGCCCTGGCCGATTTAATTTTCCTATACCTGAGGTCGTACCTCTGTATGGGGGAATCAAACAAATCGCACATCAAATGAAAGAGCGTAAAAAAATACTAGATCCGAGTCGACGACTTATATGTGGAGCATTAGGATTATCGAGTGTTTCCAAAATAAAAATAAAATTAATAAATTGATTTAATGGCGTTGCTAAGAAAACATTTCATTGCTGTCAAATTTTTTTCACGTTCAATTAATATGTCAGGTTTTTCCATAGATTTGCAGTAGTGTAAGGTCTGACCTCTTTGGTCTATTTAATTTATGCAAATAATGTTATAAGATGCGATCAGTCCGATTGTAGGTTTCAGAGAAAATTGAACAATACTTCGATGCATTTGTTCAAGAAAGAGTTAACGCTGAAACAGATGAATAAAGTAGGATCTCTAAGTGAGACAATTAATAAGGCAAAACAACGTTTGCCGGGTCAGCTAGTATTATATATTTATCAGTTATTTAGTACCCATAACACAAGCTATTGCCTACTTTGGGACTAGATTGTGATGTGATATATATGTCATGTCAAATGTCGTGTATATAATTATTTATTTATGTCATACAGTGATGCCATGCATCTCATAACTTTGCATTGCAATATCATATGACACTGCATTCATTGTTGCAAAACATCAGTTGTTAGGTCTCATTTTACACAGAAATCACGTCTGTGTACAGTGCCCTTCAAACCTAATCACAGTTTCAAATTACTGTTTCATGGTTGAACAGACACCACAGTGGTACATACCTAGACAAACTCCATAACAAGAGTCCTACCACCTAAAGATTTTTTTTTTACTCTATACAAGTTAGTACTTGACTGTAATCTCACCTGATGGTAAGTGATGATGCAACCTTAAGATGTTATCGTACTGTCTTGGAAGGCTAAGTTTTACCCCAACGGTTTGTACAAGCATCACACCGGAATGCTAAATCATCTCACCTGATGGTAAGTGATGATGCAACCTTAAGATGTTATTGTACTGTCTCGGAAGGCTAAGTTTTACCCCAACGGTTTGTACAAGCATTGCACCGGAATGCTAAATCGCTTGGCAGTGGGTCTTTGCTGGTAAGGTGGTAACTGGACACGGCCGTAGCCTTACCAGACAAGACCTGAGCCAATTATTAAAAAAGATTTATAAAATTCCAAAAAAGCCCGCAGCGGGTTACGAACCCGCGACCTCCCCCCAATCGAATCCGAGCGCGCCGCCACTGCGCTAGGGAGGTCTACAAAATAATAAAAAATTAAATTGTCTGTATAGTAAAAAATTAAAACTATTTTTGTAATAAAACTAACTATAGATATTTCAATCCACAAAGATGCGCTCCACTCTGTCAAACCTGCTTATGTTTCATTCGATTCATATGGAGTTTAAAGGAGTGAGGTGCGTCATCGTGGATTGAAATATCTATATAAATCAAAAATTCGTATATATCTAAAACCATTTGAAAATATCTTAAAAATGTAGTAGGCTGTTATAAAAGGGAAGGGGTTAAGTAAAGTTGTTGTTTCGTGGAATCAGCCACTGCGTCATCCTTCTTTTGGGCTTTAAAAAGATGGGACAACACAAGGGTGACAAGAATACCTTCCCATCTTCTGTGAAGACCACACTGTTAACAGTGGCAAAAACACTGGGCATGATAATGGCTGAGCTGTCAGGTAATCCAGCGTTGTTTACACAGGAAAAATTGTGGTGACAAAATTGGTTGTCGATATTTCCACCACGACTTATGTGTTGAACACATGGTGCGAAGGCCCAAATAGACAAGCTACCAAAATAATGTGCTTCATTTAAGCGCTTTCATAAGTGCCTATAATATTACACATAGCCTACACGCGCCCGGCATTCTATGCCTTGCCTAGGTAATGTATAGAATACCTGAATTATACAGATTGCCGGTAACACATAACAATAATGAATCCCTATTTCCCTTGGTCACGCCTTCAAACCTGAACGACTAGACCGATTTCACGAATTCAGTTTTTGTTGTGTCAGAAGGTGCTTATGAAAGAAAATGTTAAGGAAAGTGCGCGGAAAATTAGAATATTTAAGAATACCACAATTTAATTAATACAAACCATTCCTAGCTGTGGCTATACATTTTATGGGATAAAAAGTACTAGGGAAATAAAAAATGTAAAGAGGAGATGAGAAACATAAATAATGACATGTTATAACATACATCATCAAAAATTGGTCAAGTGAGAGTCGGGCTCGTGCACTGAGGGTTCCGTACTATCAAGACCAATTCCAATCAAAATACCTCTGCTCACCAAATTCAAATCGAGCAAAAAATTACATTTGTTGTATGGGAGTAAATTTTTTTTTTATTTAAAAAAAACAAATACCTATAGTTGTAAAAATATATAATAGATTCTTTTTGGCATATATTGTCATCGCGCGACGAGACAAGTAATGAACCATACGACTCGCTAGTCGATACTCACGATGAATTGATTCAAGCTTGTATCAGTATTTGATCTATTTTATAATGTACTGTAAAGTGCATTGGATTAAAGTACTTATCAGAAAATGTAACTTAAACTTAATATTGTAAATACCTCTGCTCACCAAATTCAAATCGAGCAAAAAATTACAATTGTTGTATGGGAGTCCCCCATAAATATTTTTATTTTAATTTAACTATTTATTTTAAAAAAATACCTATAGTTGTAAAAATATATAATAGGTTCTTTTTGGCATAATATCATCGCGACGAGACAAGTAATGAACCATACGACTCGCTAGTCGATACTCACGATGAATCGATTCAAGCTTGTATCAGTATTTGATCTATTTTATAATGTACTGTAAAGTGCATTGGATTAAAGTACTTATCAGAAAATGTAACTTAAACTTAATATTGTAGATGTTTTAAAAATGATAGAACGATACGAAAGCTCAATTGATCTTTAATATAGTATTTTTAGTTACAATACCATTCACTCAATCAAACATTCACTCAGTCACGTGCCGCTTAGTCAAAGACAACCCATCGTATAGAAATCACTACACAATATACGATTATTATTAAAATCGAAAGCTGTTAAAATTCAGTAATGAAGTGGTATAACACTAAAATTTAAAAAAAAAAACTGGCCAAGTGCGAGCCGGACTCGCGCACCGAGGGTTCCGTACTCAAGAAGTACTGAAGCAAAACAATCAGGCATACTAATGTAGATGTAACACGACCAAAACTGTAACGACCAAAGATGTAAAACGGTAATAATTACCTTTGTTAATGAACGGAAAAACTAACTTTGTTTGTAGAGGTTTATTGTTAATATCAAAAAAACTATGCTAGTTAGAGCATTGGCTATAGTTTTCCTGTAAAATATACGTAAATTCCTATTGACCATAATTATTTGAGATTTTTCGATTGGTAAACTCCGGAGATAAGGTGGGGAACGGTATTTTTTTAGACATTTTTCCCGATAAATCAAAAACTATCATGACTAAAAATAATTAAAAATCGGTTTTAGAATGTACAAAGTAAACCCTTTCATATGATACACCACACAGTACAGTTATCTCACTTTTGAATTTCAACCCTCCGATTTTCCCCCATTTTTAAATAAGAACAAAAATAATTTCCATTTTTTTTTATTCCAGTGTCATTGGGCCACTAATATACACAACTATTCCAAATTTCATATCGATAGCTCCGGTAGTTACTGAAATAATCGAGTGTGACGGACAGACAGACGGACAGACAGACGGAGAAAGTCGCACCATAAAAGTTCCATTTTACCATTTTGGTACGGAACCCTAAAAAGACTGACAACGTAACTGGTTTTAAAAACACGTTACGTCTTATACACGTATGTTACTGTTTCTTTCAGTTCCATTCCAAGTGACATTCTATGGCATCTTTTTTCCCCAATTTTCAGTAAACTACGAGTGTTAAATCCGCTCGATTAAAATACGCGCGTTTGAAAAACTTCCGTCGATCATAGCTTCGTCGAGAATGCGGTACTGCTCGTTACGTGCGTCGAGTTTAGCACTCGGAATAACTTTCGATTGTTTCAACCGACTACTAAACGTCAGCGGTCCAGAATTAGATGCTGACACTGTCCACAAAACGATATCCTATAGATAAACAGAGCATTTCAGTATACGTCGATACGGCATTGTTATGGTTAAGCTTTTTTTCATAACACATTTTACGTTGGTGGGTGCAACACGCAGTGTTGCGGAAGAATATATCAGAAAAACGACGTTATATCTAATTACTAAATAACTAAGCCTGCAGTTAGGTATCATAAGTTCGTTCTGAGCATTTTTTGGTGGATATTATTATTATTGATACCGACACAAAAATTACAGTTACATCCATTGTAGTTGAATTACAATCTTGGAAATTTTGGAGCATTTCTGGGAAAACTTTCTATCGAGAGAATTTTATTTAATCGTTTTTCTGCTTCACAGCGATTTTAGATTAAAGATTCAAAATATATTACTACGTAAAATTAATACGTTTAAATTTTAAATAAATGTCTAAGCCTATAAATTAAGCGCGTCTATAATTGTCCTTTACTTTTGACAATGGTACCTGGTAGTAACAACTAATGTCGTACATAGGTATTAACCTATGTACGACATTAGTTGTTCCTTGTTAGATATAATGTACTGCTGTGGAAAAAGTTGTACTATTTTTTGATTTTATAGACTCCAGAATCGCTACCAGTGAGCCTTTATTCAAAAATATACGTTCACTGTACATTCAACTTAGTCATCTTGTTCACATGGAGATCAGTCAGTGCCCACTGGACAGAATTAACGAGTCTTAATAGACGCAATTAATATGACCCCAGATTGCTCGACGGGTATCCTGACACGTTAAGCTGGGTCTTCACAACAGCGAATGTATGGGGTAGATGACAAAAATAATTATGGCTTTTTATCATTGACTTACTATCTAAGGACCCCGGGTGTAATACAAAATTCACGAAAAAAGTGTCCCGAGAAAACCTATATATAAACGAGGGTATCATCTAACCAATTACGATTCAAAGTTAGTTTTGAATAAAGCAGCAATTAGTATTATTTCATGTTCCCGGCATTATACCATTCAAATTGGTGATCAGTGATACTTGAACGTTCAAATTTTCTCATTTATAGTAATAAAATACGACTCGTCAGCTACGGAGTGCTAAGTATTCTGAATCCGCTGATTTGAAAAGGACGGGTTCGAAAGAGGAAATATTCGAGAGGCGACATTGAGATGATGTTTGGTGTTGAAAAGTGTGCAGTTATCAATGTAGAGCGAGGTAGACTTGTAAGCTCTGAGTTTCTAGCCTTTTCAGATAATTTATTTCTTGAATTATTCTGTAGGGTGAAACCTTTAACACGTAGGATCATCAGAGGCGTCATACAGGGACTGTGAGACATGTAGTGAAGTAAATTTTTGGCTGATTGTCCGTAGCCTTTATCCGGCGTAACGCGAGGCTTTATTGAGACTAGATGTAGACCCAAGTGCATGTATCCTAGTTGCAATTTGGTGACTGCTTTGGGAGAAAAACCCCCTTAAAAAAATAAGTGGAACAGAGTTGGAATAGTTAACCAACTCTGTTTGTCTTTTTCATTCGAATGTCAAATTACTGATGACAGAAAAGGGCCAAACAGAGTATAACTATTCCACCGCTATACCACAGTTATCTGTAAGACGGTGAGGGCTTTGTTCTTATGTCGTCCATAATTGCGCAAACGAAACCCTTTCAGCCAGGTATTCACAGAGATATAATGTTTCGGATGCACAGTTTCTGAAACAAAATCTTCTTGCTTCTGATACAAAATGTTTGTTTCAGAATCAAAACATTTGTATGAGTAGACTTTTATTGCCGTACCGTAAACACATTTTAAATGGTGGCACTTTTGACATATTATGTCGAACGTGCCATCGCCCTGGGGAGTCGATCAGACAGATCAGCAGGGCTAGACAAAGTCGCAAGCGTTTGGCGTTAACGCTAGTCGACAAAATGTATGGACAAACCACGTGACCATCACGTGACTGTAGAAAAACCAAGTGACAGAATAGAGGAAATCACGCTGTTTTTGAAATTCGACTACGACTATTTAGCGATCGCTCATACCCTGTAGATAACTTTTAGCGTACTTCGTCATTGTACGCTACAAAATGGCGGAATTGTTGGGATTTTTAGTACTCTTTAGTCTTTGGTACAACAATTGAGATCACAACAAGACTCCATTTTGTTTTGCTTTTGTAGTGTGTGGTGTTTTAGACGAAGTTCACAACTTCGTTTAAAACATCGTGGCGTGTTTTTTTGGATTTTCGAGTGTTTATTTTGCTGATAGTTAATTAAACTAGTGTTAGTTATTTCAGTGTGGTCGCGGTTGCTAGAGTTAGAAGTCATAAGAACTTAAAGTTCTATCGTTAGAGAGTAGTATATTCCTTGCAGTGCTATAGTTAATTAATAGTTAATTAATTAATAATTTAGTTAATAGTTAATTATTGACATCGGCGCTCAGCAAATGACAGATACGTCACATGACAATTCCAATTGACAGCCGACAACAACGCTAACCATAGACTAGGTAGATTCGGTCACGTGGTTTTTCTACTAGCGACTACGCTTAACGCTTAGGTGACATTGTCTAGCCCTGCTGATATTATTTGCGGTTGCTCCCGTCTTGCTAGCGGCCAGTACTTGCACAGACAATCAAGTAGCCAGGATATTGCATCAACAACTTGCTCTTCAATATGGCCTTTTAGATGTTGGACCACCGTGCAAGTATAAGTATGACCCCGTATAAATGTTCTGAAGGGAAGCAGTGCATTGCTATACTGGAATTGGTCAGTTATAGTATAGTCTGTTAAACATTGACGACAATAGACCTATAGCCAATAAATCGATAAATCGGCACGATTTGCAATAATTTTTCTCCTCACAAATATATTAAAATATATTTCATCATATTTAAATGTGACTTTAATCGTTTAGCCTATTTGAAATACCCCAAGGATTTGTAAGTAATTATTTTGGTGACAGAAATACAGGAGAGGATTGCCAAATAAAATAAGACTTTACTCTTCAGTTACCACGCCATTGATACTAATTTGTTATTATATCGTACATAACTATATCACATCTAATATGTCCGTGTATATTATGTGTATATTTCTGTACAGACTTTCGGGGTAAAGCGTAAAATATAGTGGAGAATATAATTAATTTCTGTGTAGTGTAGGATAGAGTACAAAAAACATATCAAGATGTGTGAGTCGCGACTCTCATACTAGGGTTCCGTTCCATCGGATAAATACATGAAACACAGCGTGCTGATAGACAGAAAGACAGCGGAGGCTTAAGAGTGCTTTTCCACTAGATATGTACTACGTTGCTATGCTACGCTCTGTCTAATTCCAAGTCAAATAACTGCTGCTGAACTGAATACTGACATTCAGTCAGTATTCAGTTGCTGAGCAGCTGAGCTGACTGCAAATAATGCTGAACTGAATGATGCCTCTTTACACAAATCATAGTATAACAACGTAGCACAGCTCTAAATAAGCACTTCTAATGGTATTCGTTGGCACCTATGTAAAATGGCATAAAAAACAATTAGCGTTACAATAATTAGTAAAATTCTCCTCAAACTATCTAAATTCCATTAAAAATACGAAACGGCTTCAAATCATTGCAATAATTATATCATTGGAAACAGTACTTTAAAATTCACGTTACAATAGAGTTCACTTTAAGGGGATTTATTGAATTTATTTTTGTCTTTCTCACTCTCACGGATACGTTGGTAAAAGCGACATGCAGCGTCGCGGAAGAATATAACAGAAAAGCGACCTTTTATACCTAATTACTCAAAAACTAAGCCAGTTATCAAAAATCTGTTTCTCAGCGTTTTTGGACATTATTATTACCGACACTTTAAAACAAAAATTACAATTACCAATGTACCAATTAATCCAATGTAGTTTCCGATAAAAAGTAGAAAAACTGAGATTTTGGAGCAACTTTTGGGAGAACTTTCTATCGGGAAAATTTTATCTAATCGTGTTTCTGCATCTTAGCGATTTTAGATTAAAGACCCAAAATACATGACGTGTAAATTTGAAGGTAAATGTCTTTATAGTTTTTGAATAAAACTTCATTCAAAATTGCTTAAATACGGTTTCTACGCCGTTAACGAACGCACGTTGGAGCATGCAATGTGAAGGGTTTTGAAAATTCCAGCTTAACTATTCAATAAGTTCGTTCGTTTATAGCGTGCGCTCATCATGTTTGATATACTCGTATACGTTCGATACGGTTGCATCACTCGTTCGGGTAGTTCGTATATGACGCACTGGACCAAGGCGTACAGAGCGCGTCGTACGTAACTCTTGAAATAACCACACATACCTGGTTTGGTCGTATCTGAAATATTATATAACTGATTTCAGATATTTCGTCTCATTCTGAGAAGTATTTATTTTAACTTAGATACATTTTCCTCCCAACTCTAAGCGCTTTTCAACAGATGTTTAGTTAACCAAGCATTTAATTGGTATAATTATAGCAATAATTGGTAGCGATTTTGTTTTAAAATTTATAATAATTAAAAGCGCGTCTCAAAATCTTTATCACAAAGTTGCGTTTGAAAAGGGATAAACGATTTTTAGACTCAAAATTTAGAGATCGCCACCATTGTTTCTTTAGTGTCGTTTTGATTCACTAAAGAAGAAGACGAAGCATTGTTTAAATAAACAAGTGCTGAGCAACGTTTATATGGATGATTGTCTTCGTTATTTAACTAGATAGGTACTACAGAGTAGCCAGATACTTATTAGTTATTGTTAAAAAAAGACGAGGTTGCCATTTGCGGACGTTTCAGTGAAAATCTGAATCAAAACATCATAATATAATGTAGTGAACATAGCTTGTATTTTCTTGGAATGTTATTATCAAGGACTAAACTCGTGATGACCGAATTTCTGACGTTCTGTGTTTAAAAATCTTAATCGTACTCATTTATCAATACGAAAGCAGCAGGACATTGTTTGAAATAAAAACTGAACTTTATTATGCCAATGAAAACTTTATTTTTGTTCTTTAAATGCTTTTCACTCAACGGTTAAAACGATCATGGTTTATATATGGGATATATAATATAATATTATGTTTACAATTACACTTAATAGGCGACTCGATCTGCAGCTCTAGTCGTATGTGATTTTGTGATACGCTAAAAAGATAGAAATGGAAAGAAATTTAAAAATGTATGAAAAATTGGTTACGAGACCTCCGCGCATTCGAAGCGATGTCTATAGCATTCTAGATCTGCAGGACAGATAGTTACTAGTAGGGTTGGTAGGTTATTTTTAATAGCCGGATAGACTAGCAAGTTTGGCCGGACATTTAGGTACTATACATTATTGAGGATTTTGTGTCTCAGTATTATGTTAAATCAAACTTTTTTGATTATTACCATAAATCTTGTTCAGCGCTCGCTTGGTTGCGAAATGTAAAAAGCCTGACAAAAGCTAAGCAGCTTTTGTTTTGGGACACGCAAACAAAAATCCTAACTATATCCGTTTTGATCCGGACGCCTAGTAACGCTAGTTACATTGTTATATTTTGTATTTTCATCGAACTAGGAACAGGGAAACGCATCGAGAACACCACGTGTGCTCAATCTATGCAGGGAATATCATTTTCGAGTTTGCCTGACGACTGACGCGGTCTCAATAAGATATAGATGTAGGTATATTGTATTACCTATAGCGATTATTCTGTATTCAAAAATAATTATTGTTTTTGAAAATAAAGTACGTAATTTTTTTTACACGAAATTAATAACAGCTTTAAAGTAATCAATTATATAACAGCTTTGTTTACTTTACCTTAATGTCAAATTATTTTATTTTTTTAATGTATATTTAATTTAAGTATTGTTATAGTCAATTAATTTAGTTAAACAAACACTTGCATTATTTTAATGAAATTTTAATGGCAATGAATGAAAATTTCGTGAAGTATATTTAAAACACCTTCATTGAAATCTTGTGGTTGATTCTATTTGGGACAAACACTATGTCTGCTCTTTATCAAAGCCCACCGAAGTCGTCTGGCGCAAGTCTGCTTTTCTGCCATTTGTCACTACACACCGAATAGAATTTTGAATACAGTTTTTCGTAGATTTTATTACAGTTTGTTAAATCTTTAAAAATTGCGGGTTATTTTCTATCACACAGTGCACACCCATATACCTACACTAGCAAACGCCCGCGGCTTCGCTCACGTTGAACTTCTGCTGTACTCCCTCAGGCATTCAATTTCCAAAATTCCTGTATTTTTCCATCCTTCCTTTCATAATCCTTTTCTATGCTTGCTGCCATAGTCAGATATTGATTTTCAATGCAATCGGCCCAATAACAAAAAAATTCAAAATGGCGACCACTTTTATAATTTTTACCACAAATTCCTTCTTCATACTTGTCGCGATCCTCACATGTCGATTTTCAAAGCAATCGGCCCATTAACAAAAAAAATCAAATAGCGGCCACTTTTATAATTTTTACCACAAATTCCTTCTCTATACTTGTTGCGATACTCACATATCGATTTTCAAAGCAATCGGCCGAATAACAAAAAAATTGAAAATGGCGGCCGCTTTTTTAAATTTTGACTACAAATCACTTCTCTGTACTTGTTGCGATACTCACATATCGATTTTCAAAGCAATCGACCCAATAACAAAAAAATTTAAAATGGCGGCCACTTTTTTAAATTTTGACTACAAATCACTTCTCCATACTTGTCGCGATACTCACATATCGATTTTCAAAGCAATCGGCCCAATAACAAAAAAAATCAAAATGGCGGCCACTTTTTTAAATTTTGACCACAAATTCCTTCTCCATACTTGTCGCGATCCTCACATGTCGATTTTCAAAGCAATCGGCCAATTAACAAAAAAAATCAAATAGCGGCCACTTTTATAATTTTTACCACAAATTCCTTCTCTATACTTGTTGCGATACTCACATATCGATTTTCAAAGCAATCGACCCAATAACAAAAAAATTTAAAATGGCGGCCACTTTTTTAAATTTTGACTACAAATCACTTCTCCATACTTGTCGCGATACTCACATATCGATTTTCAAAGCAATCGGCCCAATAACAAAAAAAATCAAAATGGCGGCCACTTTTTTAAATTTTGACCACAAATTCCTTCTCCATACTTGTCGCGATCCTCACATGTCGATTTTCAAAGCAATCGGCCCAATAACAAAAAAAATCAAAATGGCGGCCACTTTTTTAAATTTTGACCACAAATTCCTTCTCCATACTTGTCGCGATACTCACATATCGATTTTGAAAGCAATCGGCACAGCAACAAAAAAATTCAAAATGGCGGCCACTTTTTAAAATTTTGACTACAAATTCCTTCTCTATACTTGTTGCGATACTCACATATCGATTTTCAAAGCAATCGGCACAGTAACAAAAAAAATCAAAATGGCGGCCACTTTTTAAAATTTTGACTACAAATTCCTTCTCTATACTTGTTGCGATACTCACATATCGATTTTCAAAGCAATCGGCACAGTAACAAAAAAAATCAAAATGGCGGCCACTTTTTAAAATTTTGACTACAAATTCCTTCTCCATACTTGTCGCGATACTCACAAATCGATTTTCAAAGCAATCGGCCCAATAACAAAAAAAATCAAAATGGCGGCCAATTTTATAATTTTTACCACAAATTCCTTCTCCATACTTGTCGCGATCCTCACATGTCGATTTTCAAAGCAATCGGCCCATTAACAAAAAAAATCAAAATGGCGGCCACTTTTATAGTTTTTACCACAAATTCCTTCTCCATACTTGTCGCGATCCTCACATGTCGATTTTCAAAGCAATCGGCCCAATAACAAAAAAATTCAAAATGGCGGCCACTTTTTTAAATTTTGACTACAAATTCCTTCTATAGACTTGTTGCGATACTCACATATCGATTTTCAAAGCAATCGTCCCAATAACAAAAAAATTCAAAATGGCGGCCACTTTTTTAAATTTTTACCACAAATCCCTTCTCCATACTTTTCGCGATACTCACATATCAATTTTCAAAGCAATCGGCACAGTAACAAAAAAATTCAAAATGGCGGCCACTTTTTAATATTTTGACTACAAATTCCTTCTCTATACTTGTTGCGATACTCACATATCGATTTTCAAAGCAATCGGCCCAATAACAAAAAAATTCAAAATGGCGGCCACTTTTTTAAATTTTTACCACAAATTCCTTCTCCAGACTTGTCGCGATACTCACAAATCGATTTTCAAAGCAATTGGCCCAATAACAAAAAAGTTCAAAATGGCGGCCACATTTTAAACTTTGTCCAGAAATTCCTACTTATCCCCAGCTGATTACGAATTCATCACCTAATAATATCAACCTAGGTACCAAATTTCAGATCTCTACAACATTTGATTTCGCTGGAATCCCTGGTAAAACGCAAAAAATACACTTTTGTATGGGAAAATTCATTAAATGTAAGATTTTTATCCCTTAAACATGGAATTCCTGGAATCCCCGTCTTAGTACGAATTCATGACCTAATATCTACCTAGGTATCAAATTTTAGATCTCTACGACTTTTAGTTTTTCGGGAATTCCTGGAACAACGAAAAAATTACAATTTTGTATGGAGAAATCCCTTTAATGTACTATTTCTACCCCTTAAACATGGAATTTCTGGAATCCCCGTCTTAGTACGAATTCATGACCTAAAATCTACCTAGGTACCAAATTTCAGATCTCTACTACTTTAAGTTTTTCGGGAATTCCTGGAACAACAAAAAAAAATACAATTTTGTATGGAGAAATCCCTTTAATGTACTATTTATACCCCTTAAACATGGAATTTCTGGAATCCCCGTCTTAGTACGAATTCATGACCTAATATCTACCTAGGTTCCAAATTTCAGATCTCTACGACTTTAAGTTTTTCGGGAATTCCTGGAACAACGAAAAAAATTACAATTTTGTATGGAGAAATCCCTTTAATGTACTATTTTTACCCCTTAAACATGGAATTTCTGGAATCCCCGTCTTAGTACGAATTCACGACCTAATATCTTCCTAGGTTCCAAATTTCAGATCTCTACGACTTTTAGTTTTTCGGGAATTCCTGGAACAACGAAAAAAATACAATTTTGTATGGAGAAATCCCTTTAATGCACTATTTCTACCCCTTTAACATGGAATTTCTGGAATCCCCGTCTTAGTACGAATTCATGACCTAATATCTACCTAGGTTCCAAATTTCAGATCTCTACGACTTTTAGTTTTTCGGGAATTCCTGGAACAACGAAAAAAATTACAATTTTGTATGGAGAAATCCCTTTAATGTACTATTTTTACCCCTTAATCATGGAATTTCTGGAATCCCCGTCTTAGTACGAATTCATGACCTAATATCTACCTAGGTACCAAATTTCAGATCTCTAGGACCTATAGTTTTGGCGGAATCCGTGGAACAACCAAAATGCCTCATTCTTTTATATATATAGATATATACAACTCGTTATAACGTTAGCTATTTGGTTTTCAACGTCAACAAATCAACTGAATAAATAGATCATTTGTTATGGTACGGGAGCTAGCAACGTTTGAAAGGTAAGAATTTTAGGAGAGCTGATTTTGTGATATGTCGTCCTTCTTGCACTTTCGGTTAGAGTCTGGGCTATCTGGCTGTTGGTAGCGGTTGCGTTTATCAGTGCATTATATTTATTATATTTTTTATATCATTTGTT
The DNA here is from genome assembly GCA_036785405.1 of Coenonympha arcania. NCBI lineage: Eukaryota > Metazoa > Arthropoda > Insecta > Lepidoptera > Nymphalidae > Coenonympha > Coenonympha arcania. Next base: position 11,761,538 of record CM072082.1, read on the forward strand.
ACCTATCGCAAACCTGATACGTAATAATGGGTCTGGGCTAAAAAACAAACCATTGGTTTAAACCACGTATAAAATAATAGTAATTTTGATCCTGCAGAAAGATTGCTGAACGATGGAATAGTTACTTGTATACTTTTTGAATATTCGGACTCGTCTATGTTTTTTTAATAGTCTAATAAGTTGGTACGTCACAAAATTGCGTGTTTTTATCAATCTAAGGGCCGATTTTTCAATCGCCAGATAATCGTTAACTATGGAATAAATATGACGTTTTGACAGATTTTGTATGGCATATGTTTCAAATTTATTCCTCAGCTAGAAATCGGCTCTAAGAGTTGTAATTCATATATGTGCAATATTATTTATGATCATATTCAAGATAGTATTCAAGTATTTATTTATTTTATAGAACATGAATAGTTTAATATTTATTATAGTTTATAATTATTGTAAACAGTCCAGATCTGCCTTAGCGATCACGTTTGAATTATTATTTTGGCAGCGTTTGATCACGGATGCGTTTTGTCTTCGCTGTATGCCGCGCGTTGTTTTATATCAGTATTTATAGTCCGCGATACTCCTCTCATTAGATAGTCCGGGAAATTAGGTCGATGACTTCGTGAACTTCTAATTTCGTAAATTAGTAATGTTTCGTTGTTACCGTTTTTCGATACACCTGATTATTACATTGTAAACATGTTTCATAATAATTAATAAACGGAACATAAAAATTAATTATTTGTATTTTATTAATTTTAGCTTCGAAGTTTCTGTAGGAATTTTAGTAAAAGAAAGCGAATATAATTTTCGTTTTTTTTTTATATTATTATAACCTACCTTTTTTAGTACAGCGTCTGAAACGGATTGTGTTTCGGCATCAAGCTCGCCAGTATTTCGTCTTCCGCAGACGTTTTAACTACTATGACCCAAAATGCAACAAGAGGCCCCCTAAAATGTACTCGTAACGCCTGGATTTAATCGGTATTAAAAAAACTGATGCTGTCATTGACCGACCTAAATGCTTAAATGTTGGAATGATGTATTGCTGAATGACACACGAGCGCCACGTAAATTTAGAATTGGGCGAGGATTTTTTCGAGGTCACGCTAGACAGCGGAGAAAGATTAGTTACGTCATAGGCTGCACACGCGCCTTCAATGTTTTATTTTAGTGTTAATTGTGGATATAGGCACGATGCCTGCCGACCACAAGTCCATCGCTGTGTTGCTAAGGGCTACCGGCCCTAAATAAAAGTATAGGTACTAAGATTCCGCATGTTTGTGTCTATGGCGATAAGTTTTCGAAAAAATATTGCTAAAACCGTATCAGAGAAATACTGATTTTTACGTTATTTTATAGGGTTACAAGGTGACCGGGCCAACGTTGTATTGCCATTTAAGGGTATGAAAAATCGATTACGACCGGAATAAAGACAAAAACCTGTCAAGTGCGAGTCGGACTCGCGCACTGAGGGTTCCGTACTACAACCGGAGGAATAAAACCATAAAAACCACTTTTCTTATCGAACCGCAAAACTAACTTTGTTTTTAGAGGTTTTATTGTAAATATCAAAAAACTACTTATTAGATCTCGTTCAAACCAATTTTCGGTGGAAGTTTGCATGGTAATGTACATCATGTATTTTTTTAGTTTTATCATACTCTTATTTTAGAAGTTACAGGGGGGGGGACACACATTTTACCACTTTGGAAGTGTCTCTCGCGCAAGCTATTCATTTTAGAAAAAAATGATATTAGAAACCTTAGTATCATTTTTGAAGACCTATCCACACATATGGGTTTGATGAAAAAAAAAATTTTGAGTTTCAGTTCTAAGTATGGGGCACCCCCAAAATTTATTACTTTTTTTTTAATTTTGTGTGAAAACCTTAATGCGGTTCACAGAATACATCTACTTACCAAGTTTCAACAGTATAGCTCTTATAGTTTCGGAAAAAAGTGGCTGTGACATACGGACGGACAGATGGACAGACGGACAGACGGACAGACGGACAGACGGACAGACGGACAGACAGACATGACGAATCTATAAGGGTTCCGTTTTTTGCCATTCGGCTACGGAACCCTAAAAAAAACATAAAGTTGGTCAAGCCGTTTCGGAGTTGAGTTAAAAACACTGCATTTGATACGAGAATTTTATTGTATTAGAAAATTTATGCGTTTGGAACTAAAGATTGGTAATTATTTCCTGTGAATACTATTATATTATGTTATTTATGTCTATATTATAACTATTTAATATACGTGAAATAATAATACAAATCAACTAATAAAGGTATTAGTTGATTTGTATTATTCTTTCACGTATATTAAATAGTTATAATTACATAATACGTGTTAATGTGTGTAAGTACACTATAAGGTGATGCCACCATCAAATCCGTTACCCGTCGCATCCATTAAACTCACATAATATATCTATAATATATAAAATTCTCGTGTCAAAGTCTTTGTAACCAAACTCCACCAAAACGGTGGTAAGTCTGAGAATATAGAATAATAGGTCGTAAGCTATTTTTCACAACCTTTTTTATTTTATATATGGCAAAAAAATTGGCCGAATCAGCTAGTATGTTATGCTATGTTATAACTGAGGTCCACTTACGCCAAACAGTGGGTGGAACATTAACATTTTTAAACTAGGGTTAACGTCTTTCATTGGTCATTTGGATAATTTTAGGCTTCGTTAGTGCTAACTGCTAACTCAGAGTTAATACACCCAGGTTGACGATGGAAAAGGACATTTTCGTAAGTCTTAGGGTCTAGTGACGGCGTTTCGTTTTTAAACTACTTCAAAAAACACTTCAGCACTTATTATTCTTAACACTAACTTATTATTCTCTTCACATAATCATATAATTAACGGATAATAATTAACGGATTATGTTTGGGTTAGACTTGTAAAGCCAAAGTATATAATCTTCTTCAGAATAGGGTAGGAAATCGATTTGTGTTCTTTTGATTGACGTTTATATATGATGCACATAAATAACGGCATTGTCTTTCTACTATCCTTATTTCGTGATTATTTGTACAACTTGTTGTAATGTTAATTACATCGAGAACTTGTGTATTTTGTATGTATTTCGATAAGTAATAATAACTGGCATTATGACCAATATCAATTATATGATATCATTTATCTTCTGTGGTCCTTCCGGGCGTGCATTGTTTACTGTAAGTCGATTTTGCAGACTGCAGTATGACGTACTTAAACAATTTTTTTATAAACATAAAAGACAGTGGGCGAATGTTTATGTTAGATAAAGCACCGAAGTCTTCTAAGAAGAGTTTAATTTGAAGGCGTCATCATCTTGTGTCTTTATGTCCGTGCATAAACAAAATAAATATATACGGGACATTTTACACGTCGCAATCTAGCCCCAAAGTAAGCGATAGCAATTGTGTTATGGGTACTAGATAACTGATAAATATACATACATACTAATATACATAAATATAATATATTGAAAAACACACAGACCATGGAAAACATTCATGCTCATCACACAAACATTTACCAGTAGAGGGAATCGAACCCACGACCTCCGGCGCAGACGGCAGGTTTGCTACCACTACGCCATTCGGTCGTCGAAATCCCGAAGTTCTTATTTTGTTTCAAGTTATTTAGTTATCAGTTATCACTGCCAGTGAGATTGTATGAAACCGTGAACTATGCGGTATGAAGCACGCGTGTATATAATTACTTGAAGGCGCGTTCCGATGGTTACCCATTCTCTACTTCTGCTTGTAATCTGTACTGCCGATCAATCGATAATTTAGTTTTTATCAATTTGACGTTGGATCTCAGTAACGTTTTCGATACCATACCAATCTATTGTTGCATAGGAACAACCCTCCACCACCCATGGCCCAATCAACCTCGCGGTTATGGGGGCCGAAACGCGGGAGGGCGCCCGTTCGGTACTTGCTCTTGGCGTGTTCCCGGGGCGCCTTCTTGACTCCCTACAAGTTGTTTCCTCTCGCTCCTTGTCCCTATGAACTTACTCTCCCCATTCTGGGGCAGGACGATACAAAATACGGACTCGCCGCGCCGTCGCTGTCCACAGCATAAATTCTCTGTATCACTCGAAGCCGCTTCGCCTCTTATGCCACGCGTGCGCGAACTCCCGTAGCTTTCCGAAGTTGGCCGCCGAACCCACGAGATCCTGATAGTAAATCTATTGTTGCATAGGTGCGGGTGATGCGATTGGCTATAATATACGACAGCTCTGTCAGCGGACAGTGACAGACTAGCTCATTGGTTGAGTGACCCCGGCCCCGCGTCCCGCAGACCATCAAGTTTATAGCGGTTTACCTTACAGTACCTACTCTCAATTACGTGTACGTGACATTCGATCGGGGTAAATATTACAATGCCACGTATGGACTCTATTGATTGTTTCGATAGTTTCACTATAGATACTTAGGTTTTTTAATGGAATGTCGATAATAGTAGGAGTGCCCACGATGCTAAATCGGTAGTAACTTCAGCGTCGTGAGAACCTATTGAAAAGATTAGGTGGTTAAATTATTGATTAGGTGGTGGATGAAGCTTGTACGAGTTCAAAAAAAGAAAATTCAAAAAAATTGCCTTTTATTTTGGTATGCTTGTAGTCCGGAGCCATAATCAGACAATTATGTCAAGGAATTTCCTTAATCTGACGGGATAAAAATAAAATTTACAAAATTTCAGTGTCAGGATTCTTTCTTTTCCACCACTGAAATAGCATGCATCGTATAATTAGCATTATTTTCTTTAGCAATAATGTAATATTTACAATGCAATAGGCCCCCATAACACTGATTACTGATAGGTCCCCATAACTTTAATTTACCAAAATCCCCCTCTTGGGCTCCCTCTACTACCTCCCTCTATTAGTCTCCCTCTACAGGCTATCTAACAAACCAGTTGGCACTGTCGTTTGTTTGTCGCCAAAGGAATGGAATAACTTATTTATAGCAAGGCGAATTTATCGATTTATGGTCTGTGAATATCTGAAAGCACATGCTCTGCGATTTTATGTTGAACTAGCAAACGCCCGCGGCTTCGCTCACGTTAACTTCTGAGTTATGCTTTACTATGGTGGTTTAATTTCCAAAATTCCTGCATGACACACCATTTTGCCCACAACATTTTCTCTTGCTTCCTGGTAATAGTCACATATTGATTTTGAAAAATTCGATCGTCACAAAAAAGTTAAATATGGTGGCCATTTTTAGGGTTCCGTACCCAAAGGGTAAAAGCTCTTACTAAGACTCCACCGTCCGTTCGTCCATCCGGCCAAGTACAAAATTGTGGCCAATTAAAAATTCCTTTTCTATGCTCGCTGCGATAATCAGATATCAATTTTGAAAACAATCGGCCCAGTAACAAAAAAGTTCAAAATGGCGGCCACTTTTTAAAATGTTGACTACAAATTCTTTCTCTATGCTTGCTGCCATTGTCAAATATCGATTTTCAAAGCAATCGGCCCAGTAACAAAAAAGTTCAAAATGGCGGCCAATTTTTTAAATTTTGACTACAAATTCCTTCTCGATGCTTGGTGAAATAATCAGATGTCGATTTTCAAAGCAATCGACCCAGTAACAAAAATTTCAAAATGGCGGACACTTTTTTTTAATTTTGACCACAAATTCCTTCTCTATGCTTGCTGCCATAGTCAAACATCCATTTTCAAAGAAATCGGCCCAGTAACAAAAAAGTTCAAAATGGCGGCCACTTTTTTTGAATTTTGACCACAATTTCCTTCTCTATGCTTGCTGCCATAGTCAAATATCGATTTTCAAAGCAATCGGCCCGGTAACAAAAAAGTTCAAAATGGCGGCCACTTTTTTAAATTTTGACCACAAATTCCTTCTCTATGCTTGCTGCCATAGTCAAATATCGATTTTCAAAGCAATCGGCCCAGTAACAAAAAAGTTCAAAATGGCGGCCACTTTTTTAAATTTTGACCACAAATTCCTTCTCTATGCTTGCTGCCATAGTCAAATATCGATTTTCAAAGCAATCTGCCCAGTAACAAAAAAGTTCAAAATGGCGGCCACTTTTTTTAAATTTTGACCACAAATTCCTTTTCTATGCTTGCTGCCATAGTCAAATATCGATTTTCAAAGCAATCGGCCCAGTAACAAAAAAGTTCAAAATGGCGGCCACTTTTTTAAATTTTGACCACAAATTCCTTCTCTATGCTTGCTGCCATAGTCAAATATCGATTTTCAAAGCAATCGGCCCAGTAACAAAAAAGTTCAAAATGGCGGCCACTTTTTTAAATTTTGACCACAAATTCCTTCTCTATGCTTGCTGCCATAGTCAAATATCGATTTTCAAAGCAATCGGCCCAGTAACAAAAAAGTTCAAAATGGCGGCCACTTTTTTAAATTTTGACCACAAATTCTTTCTCTATGCTTGCTGCCATAGTCAAATATCGATTTTCAAAGCAATCGACCCAGTAACAAAAAAGTTCAAAATGGCGGCCACTTTTTTAAATTTTGACCACAAATTCCTTCTCTATGCTTGCTGCCATAGTCAAATATCGATTTTCAAAGCAATCGGCCCAGTAACAAAAAAGTTCAAAATGGCGGCCACTTTTTTAAATTTTGACCACAAATTCCTTCTCTATGCTTGCTGCCATAGTCAAATATCGATTTTCAAAGCAATCGGCCCAGTAACAAAAAAGTTCAAAATGGCGGCCACTTTTTTAAATTTTGACCACAAATTCCTTCTCTATGCTTGCTGCCATAGTCAAATATCGATTTTCAAAGCAATCGGCCCAGTAACAAAAAAGTTCAAAATGGCGGCCACTTTTTTAAATTTTGACCACAAATTCCTTCTCTATGCTTGCTGCCATAGTCAAATATTGATTTTCAAAGCAATCGGCCCAGTAACTAAAAAGTTCAAAATGGCGGCCACTTTTTAAATTTTGAACACAAATTCCTTCTCTATGCTTGCTGCCATAGTCAAATATCGATTTTCAAAGCAATCGGCCCAGTAACAAAAAAGTTCAATATGACGGCCAAAAAATTCAAAACTTTTTCTCCTCAAAATTTGAATCTCGAAAATCCCTTTCTGAATACGAATTCATGATATACCTAATACCAACCTAGGTACCAAATTTCAGATCTCTTCGACTTTTAATTTCGCTGGCATCCCTGGAACAACGCAAAAATTACAATTTTGTATGGAGAAATCCCTTTAATGTACTATTTCTACCCCTTAAACATGGAATTTCTGGAATCCCCGTCTTAGTACGAATTCATGACCTAATATCTACCTAGATACCAAATTTCAGATCTCTACGACTTTTAGTTTTTCTGGAATGCCTGGAACAACGAAAAAAATTACAATTTTGTATGGAGAAATCCCTTTAATGTACTATTTCTACCCCTTAAACATGGAATTTCTGGAATCCCCGTCTTAGTACGAATTCATGACTTAATATCTTCCTAGGTACCAAATTTAAGATCTCTACGACTTTTAGTTTTTCGGGAATTCCTGGAACAACGAAAAAATTTTACTTTTGTATGGGAAATACCCTTAAATGTATGATTTTTACCCCTTAAACATGGAATTTCTGGAATCCCCGTCTTAGTACGAATTCATGACCTAATATCTACCTAAGTACCAAATTTCAGATCTCTACGACCTATAGTTTTGGCGGAATCCGTGGAACAACCAAAATACCTCATTCTTTTATATATATAGATTTGGGTTTGGTGTAATAATTTTGTTGCTTGCATGGACGTTCAGGTAACTCAAAAATTTGAAGCGTTGTACTGTAGAAAAAACAATTAACTTTTTGTCTTGTAGGAGGATTTGGTCGTGGCTTGTCACTGGCAAAGACGCGCCGTCAAGTGATTTAGCGTTTCGCTGCGATTCTGTGTAGAAATCGTTAAGTTTTTTACCCCCCTTCCAAGTTAGTATAATATGATAGCATCTTTGGCTGAAGCGACTTTTACCATAAGATTAGACGGCAGTCGAGTAGTAAATAATAGCGTGTAAAAAACAATCTTTCATGTACTATTACATTATATAATGTTATGTTAATAGTAAATTTACTGACCTTACATTTACAAATAATTCTATATCTGCCCTACACGTCTCGTATTCACGTCAAAATGAGAAAAGACAGTAACTGATCATGAACATCTGTAACGTTTGGGCTGATGCCAATTCATTGATAGAGTACTATTTATTTTGAAATAATGTCGTAAATATAGCACCGTTTCTGCTAGGTCGCGGAATAATGGCAAGAGTTTTAGCATACTGGTATTGTCTGGTTTAGTTGACTAGTGAAATGTCAACTTGTCGGCTGGCATGATGCGTGATGCCCAATATTTTAAGTATCAAACTTTTACACACTCGTGGAACTTTTAATATGAATGTTACTTTTTTTAATAACAGGAATATAATTTGTCAGTGATAGTCAAGTAGTTGAAACCTCTGATCCCTAGAAGTGGACCTGGTATTCGAATCCTCGGCACGTAACTCTTGATTTTTCAGAGCAGACTTTAATGTCAATCAAATATTTAAACACTTGCTTAAGGATGAAGAAAAACATCTTGAGACATTGAGATTTCTGAGAGTTTTTCAGTGTGTTTTCATACTTACAGCTTACCAACCGACCTGACTCCGTACCATTTGCGACTTTAGTCCCGGAAGAAAATATATCTTACATCGTCAAAGTAATTCATTAATTGATATAACAGCTAAAGAATAGATTGATTATGTGAGTTAGAACAACAGTTATAACGCTGTTCCGCTATGCTTGGCGATATGAAATATTGTTATTCAAGTGCTGACTAGTGGCTGCCTCTAGTCTCCACACGCCAGCGGCTGTGGCACTGACCCTGTAGTGGTTCCGTACGATGCACATTGCACCTTTGAAATGCATTGCGGCGTGCATGCGAGTTACGTGTTCTTGTAATTAACCCAATACGTGTGCCCAGTAGCCATGAAGTGCCTAGCACCTACCCATAACTATTATGATTATGTATTACTGAATTTTAGAATTATATCTAACCAAGCCTAGTGACTACAGCAATATTAACTGAAGCTCTAGCATATGCCTTCTTTTAAGATTAATATTGCATCGAACGAAATAAGAACGCTTAATCGTTCATTGCTTGTGGGTCCTACCTACTCGTGTAACCTACGTCTTTGCCGGTAGAGAGGAATCACTCATCACTGGTCTCCAAGCAGACCAGACCAGAGCCAACTTCGAAATTATAAAATTGCATATTGTTCCTTTTTAGCGATTGTGTAAGAAAAATCGTATTCATCGCTATCGTAAACAAATTCTGCATGCCGATTGGCTGAAAAATGTAAACAGCAGATTCCGGTCAATGAGCTGGCAGAATTTGTTTTAACTTTTAACTCTAACAACGCAAACGAGGGGCGTTTCGAGCTAGAAGCCTTTACCTGTCTGCGTTTCTAAGGCTTCATGGTTTCAAAGCTGCATTCATTGCAGCGATGATGGTTGACGGATGTGCGTTTCAACTTTGATAAAAAATACTTGTTATTTAATTTGGAACCTCATTTGTTTTATTAAAAATTAAAAAAAACAACACTAACCGCCTAACAAATAAACGTGTAATATGGGTAGAATAGTTATACTCTGCTTTATCTTTCTCTGCCATCAATCATTTAACATTCGAACATTTAAAATTCTTTAACTATGAAGATAAAAGACGTATTTGTGTCCAAAAAATGCTTGTCTATGAATTCTATTTTTTCAGTTCATTTTAGATGAAATATCAAAAAATTGAACCTATTTGCTTATTCTTACTGAGTAAGCATTGCGATCTTTTTTTATTATTATTATTAATGCTGTCATTGCAAATTCGCCGAGTGTTGTACAGTGTACTATTATGCACTGCACATTGTTATTATATTGCACATTAGAACTATTTGGTATAGCTTTAGGTTGCTTGTCCACTAGAGTGCTATGTTGCTATGCTACGTTTTGAACCAAACTACTTTTAAATTCATTCAGTAAATTTAATCTTACAACTTTTGTTTACTGCCTTTTACGAGCAAAAAAAATAAAAATAAATTTTAGAAAGATTTTTACAAGCATTTATTTAGTTTCACCTATCCCGATGTTATTATATTGCGCATTATAACTATTTGGTCTAGCTTTAGGTTGCTTGTCCACTAGAGTGCTACGAGTATGTTGCTATGCTACGTTTTGTACCAAACGATTTTTAAATTCATTCAGTAAATTCTATCTTACAACTTTTGTTTACCGCCTTTTACGAGCAAAAAAAATATTAACTGTAAGAACAATTTTTACAAGCATTTATTTACCTGTCCGATGTTTTTTTTTTGTGTTTATCTGTAATCAAATCTTGCAAGTTAAATTTCCTGGTTACCAATTGAGCTGAAATTTTGCATGCATGTGTTATCAGATGACAATGCAAAATTATTATGACATGGAGCTGATTAGTTGATGATGGACAATATAGTTATAAGTATTTATAGGAACTCAGTAGTTAAACGAAACAATCTATCCAGTTTGGGCTCGTTTGATTTGTCTTGATGAGTACTCTGGTCATAGATGGTGACCAGGGTCTGATGATGGAGCTGATACATGGCCTTAAGGACTCAGTAGTTAAACGACATAACCGTATCGAGTTTGGGCTCGGTTGATTCTTTTTGACGAGTAAATTGATGCTAGATAGTGGGTGTAGTGCAGAGGAGAATACACGAATGAAACGTATAAAAGCTTGTACATATATTTTTAATACATATATTTTTTAAACTAGCTGACCCGGCAAACGATGTTTTGCCATTAGGGATATAAAAACTAGATAAGTTGAGATTTAAGCAATCATATATTTTAAGAGTTAGATCAGACTGCACACGGTTTGCAAATGCGATTAAAATCGGTTAAGTAGTTTAGGAGTCCATCGCGGACAAACAACGTGACGCGTAATTTATACATATTAAGATGATACTGGTTTAAAATAAACATATAATGATACTAGTAGGTTGCGTGGATGCGCGGGCCACATGTGGCCCGCGTGCTGTCTTCCCGGCCATAAAAAATCCCTTCAACATTCCCCATACATTTTCTATGAAAAAAATAAATTCCGCCATTTTGAATTTTTTCCTATCCATCCAATAGACCTTCGGGTCCTGATCACTTCTTTCCAAAAAACCGTTCTTCCATCTTTTATACTTTCCGAGATATCGACAAAATTCGAACGGCGTCCATTTTGAATCCGCCATTTTGAAATTTTTTCCAGCTCACTGCCAATTGGATGACGTTTCGAATGACATTTGGTCGAGCACCTAGCTTCGATACCCTGGCCGTGCTCTTCACCCGTCTCCGAAATCCTCAATCATCAGCTCTCTCCGTATTTTTCCTCCGAATGAATTTTTCTCTTCTATACGACCTCATTCACGAAAAAAAAAATTTTCATACAAAATTGTTCAGGAGGGGTGATCAATCAGTAAGTCAATCAGTCAGTGAATCAGCACGAGTAGCTATATATATATTAATTGAAATGTGTTTGTTGCTTCCAGGCGTGCATTGATGATAACCTCGAGATGGTGGAGTTCTTGGTGGAACACGGAGCTGACGTCAATCGCGGAGACAACGAAGGCTGGACGCCCTTACACGCTACTGCATCGTGTGGATTTCTCAGTATAGCTAGGTACATAAGATAGCACTTATATTTTAGAGAATTTGCCGTTACATAAAAGACAAAAGAATTTCATGAAACAGATATATTTTTTGACCTATAGATAGGATTTAGAGAGTTAAGTTTTGTAGACGGCTGTGGGGTGGCTTTCATTAAATCAAAAAACTTTTTAGCTTTCCTAGCCTTTCCTAGTTCTGGTTACAAAAACACGAAATGACGTTGGTGGGATATCCTCATAACTTTCAAATGACATATTTTTCAAACAAAATAATTTTTACGACGGGCATATAATACAATTTTTTATATTAAACTTATGTAGCGCATCGTTTTATTAAGGTTTCGTACCCAAAGTGTAAAACGGAACCCTATTACTAAAACTCCGCCGGTCCGTCTGTCCATCCGCCCATCTGTCACGGTATGTATGACTTGTATCCCTTGAACCGGGACAGTATAGGCACTTAAAATTTTCACAGATTATGTATTTATGTTGTCGCTATAACTTACAAAAAAAAAACAGTATAAAAAACTTGACAGGTATCAAGGGACACCCGAATGGAACGAAGTATATCTGGCTTGCTTTCTATAAGAGAGAGAGAGACAGACAGAGAAAAATGCGCACGCCGGACTATTTACAATAGCTTACTATAGCAAAAAGTGTTGTTACAACTTTTCGTCTTAATTTTTCCGTCTAGACCCCTTTCGCAATGCGCGAAAAGGAACTTCGTTCCAATATATATAAAACGGGGCTTCCATACAACAAACGTGATTTTTGCCGTGTTTTGATAGATGAGAGAAGATATAGAATAGAATAGATAGAACAGAATAGCACGGAACCCCTTGTGCGCGAGTCCAACTCGTACTTGGCTGATTTTTTTGTTGTCAAGTACAGCTTACATTCGATATCTTCTTCTAATATATAAAATTCTCTCGATTTTCTTTGTAACCAAACTCCTCCTAAACGGCTGAACCGATCGTTATGAAATTTTCAGGGTGTGATCTCTGGGTCCGGGAGTGGGTTGTTATCTATATTTTACGTACCTAAGAGAGAAAAAATTGTATGGCAAAACAACGTTTGCCGGGTCAGCTAGTAATTAATACTAAGACATATTTCTTTGTAGTGTGAATGACATAGTTTTTGTTTTGTCGTTGCCTTCTATAGTCGAACATTGATAATGAGTTAATGTAAACAGGGGCTGAGTCATATGACCCTGTTATGCTAGGGAGATCCTGTGGTGTCTATTCGATTCATTGTATTTCGTTAATTGTTCACACTACGATGACATATAACAATACTCAATAATCATACGCTTACTGATTCATACTGAACTTAATGACATATATCCTATTCATCTATTGAATTCAATTGTTTTGCAAAGACTTTCATATGATTTAATTTATAGGATTCCGTACCCAAAGGGTAAACACGATACCCTATTACTAAGACTTTGCTGTCCGTCCGTCCGTCAGTCACCAGGCTGTATCTCTGAACCATAATAGCTAGACACTTGAAATTTTCACAGATGATGTATTTATGTTGCCGCTATAACAACAAATACTAAAAAATTTAATATAATAAAAATTTAATAAATAAAAAATCGTGATGTTTTTGCTTGATTTTGCTCTATTTTGATAACGGCAACATTGCCACACACTAGATATTTTAAACGTCTACGCTTCAGTGTGTGGCATTGTTTTAAAATTTCTGTGTAAAAATATACTCTCTTTTACAATAGCCACTGAGGAAAAAGATAACTAATAAGGTCTTTAGAAAGTTAGTGCAATCTTTTCCAACCGAAGCATTTTGAAAGTGATAGTAGATTTTTGCGCACGGTAAATTGAAATAAAACTATGTCTGATAATAGAATGTATTGAACAAATCAATTATTTGTTGCATACTTTTAGTAATGCGATCATACTATTTGCTCTTAAAGCGAAAAACAATAATATGATATTCATGGACCAAAGACCACCCATCGCTGTAAGATTTCGCAATCTCTTACAAGATCATATTGCAGAACAAGATCCATACATTCTGCAGATCAATACAAAATCAGAGTAATTTCTGTGGACATAATATTACTTAGAAGATTACAGTCTTACGGTTAAAAATTGTGATTACTCTTGAGAAGAAAATGAAACATCACAATAAACTTTTTACATGGTCTGGCCTGACGCAGCAGTTAGTGTTAAGACGTATTAAAAAAACGTTAAGGCGTACAGTAACTAGTAAATAAGTAACCGATAAATGTTATATTATACCCTTTCAAGTTAGGACGATATACCTCCTAGTACAGTTTACCATATATATTTTAAAGTTAAAAGAACATTGTTCCTAGGCGACGGCTAGTAACGTAAAAAACAAAGTAACTAAAAAGGAATGACCAATGGTGGTATCAAGTTTTCTCATGAACCAAAACCAAAATATTCTAGAAAAATAAAAAAGTGTTTTTTAAGAACCATTGGGACTAGGAATTTGATTTTCATATCCGGAATTTAATTTTGAATACTAATATTATATTGAAGTTACTTTCCTTTCAATGCATATTTCTTGTCATACATAGTTTATTTGCCTATAATTTCGGAATCCGGGTTTTAATTAAAAAATAAATAAATGTAGGAGTTAATGTAGAGACTGTAGTCTATAAAAATTAAGTTTGGAATCAGCTTTGTACGGGATTCCATACATCCATGGTCGTTATCCTCAATTAAATCTGTAAATGAACATCTATGGTAGGTAACAATTGTATAAACGTCTGCGAAATTGAAATATCTATAGTTTGTTCGTTCATTCCATGATCGGCCACGGATCTGTGAGGCTCTGACACAAACACCTAGATAAATGTAAACAAATTTTTAACCACTGCATAAAACTGTTTCAGGTATCTCCTTGAAAACGGCGCAGACGTGGCTGCGGTGAACTACGACGGGGAGCTGCCTGTAGACATCGCGGATAGTGAGAAAATGAAGGACTACCTGTCGAAAATAATAAGCGAAAAAGGTTGGAGAAAAATAATCAATTACTGCAGTGGCCAGAAAAACAGGCATTGATGGATGAACCTGTGAATGTCCGAGGCAGAGCCGAGGCACACATACGGGAGTCCATCAATGCCTAGTTGTGGTCAAGGCTTGTATAAAAATATGGAAAAATGAAAGACTACCTGTCGAAAATAATAAGCGAAAAAGGTTGGAAAAAATAGTCCATTACTGCAGCGGCCAGAAAAAGTGACATTGATGGATGAACCTGTGAATGTCCGAGGCAGAGCCGAGGCACACATACGGGAGTCCATCAATGCCTAGTTGTGGTCAAGGCTTGTATAAAAATATGGAAAAATGAAAGACTACCTGTCGAAAAAATAAGCGAAAAAGGTTGGAAAAAATAGTACATTACTGCAGCGGCCAGAAAAAGAGGCAATGATGGATGAACCTGTAAATGTCCGAGGCAGAGCCGAGGCACACATACGGGAGTCCATCAATGCCTAGTTGTGGTCATGGCTTGTATAGCACTTTTCTCAAACAATGCGCGGAAATTCAAACTAAGTAGTATCACGAACATCGAACAACAATATTTTTCTCCGAGTTAAAGTGGTCATTTGTTTTATTTTTTCAATAAACAGCTTTCTATTTGGAAGCCAGTTTGAAATTTAAGCAAACCCTTTGATAAGTTACATCCTTGATTACCTTGTGTCTGATTAAAAGAACACCACATGTTAAAATTACACGACAGATATGATTTTAGTATGTAATCATTATGTAGTGATTTATTTGACCGGTGAACCACGAAAGAAATGGACTTACATACAACTATTGGCGACCGCTGCTTGGCTAGTACAGCAATTGCGATTTTTCCCGAAGAAATATTGTCAAAATAGTGCTCAAATTTCCAAGCATGTTTGAAAAATAGTGATTTGTTATGCAAGGTCCCAAAGTAAGTTTTAGGGCAGTGTCTTGTGTGAATGCTGAGCAGCGAAGGACTGTAGGGTTAGTCATGAATGCGCAACGAATGGTTCAAAGAATAGAATCCTGAGCGTAGCAATGCATTCTAAAACACGAGATGCAAAAATATTGCGACCCTGCAACACACAATTTTTATAGTCACATGAAATTTTGCGATAAGCTAAAAAGAGAAATGTAACGAAATTCAAAATGTATGAAAATGATCACATGGCCTGCGCATTTTCTTATACATTTTTTTATTTGAATTTCCTTCGAAAACGATGCAATAGTAATCTTGAAAAATGAATGGATGTCCCATATGGTTAGAGCTTATATTGGTTATATTGGGTCTTGTTCAAGGCTTAAATTCAAGGATAACATTATTAAATGCTTACAGGTATAGATTGCGTGAAGTCGAGATGTGCAGAAGTAGATACGTTATTACGTGACGCCAAAAACTGGGCGTCGAACGGCTATGTTGAAGTGAGGGACCCGAAGACTGGTGGCACACCACTGCACGTTGCAGCGGCCAAGGGCTACACAGATGTAAGTATTTATTACCACCAGCAGCAGCTATATATAGCTTTCACCAGAAGCAGCTCGAGCATGCTACTTTGCTTCTTTTCATAGCCTCCTGCAATATGGGATCGAGCTTTGGGGTCATGGTGCAGAATGGGAGCGCGTATTCAGACTGCAGAAGCGTGCAGTCAGAATACTCGCCCACATATCACAGGAAACCTCAGCGCGGCCTTACTTTACGGAATTGGGTATTCGAACCCTACCTGCATTACTAATCTTTAGTATTGCCGTCTACGTGGCGCAAAATAAAGATGTGTTCTTGAGCAGGGGCACCGGCAAACGACACTCGAACAGACTTCTTTCGAAATACCACAGACTCAAGAAAGCTTCAAAAACCGTTGCAGGAATGGGTCCGGAGGTATTTAACAGAATCCCCGAAAGTATAAAAAATGCCCAGAGCATTAATTGTTTCAAAAAACAACTTAAGAACTGGCTTGTAGAGATGTCTTTCTACAGTTATAAAGAATTTTTGACGATTAAAATACTGTAAATACAATTGTACTGCATACTGTATTACTGCATACCTTATATACTAATATTATATAGATATTACTTTATTAATAAAGTATTAACTTAATTTTATAATTAATTTATTATGTATTGACGTGTAATGAAAATTATTAATAAATGACTTATGACTTATGACTTACTATTTAATGTAATGATTCTTCTATCAAGGCTGATTGTTAGTCACAAGTGTTATGCTTAGTAATTTGGTCTATTACCCGTTTGCTGATGACTTCCCCTCCCACTGCATATTACCGCGGCCTGCATTCGTCTTAAAACGGATGAGCGCAGGCTGCGGTTGTATGAAGTGGGAGGGGAAGTCATCGGCCAAGCTTCTGCGAACGTAGTACATTGGTGCCACTTTCTTTGTAAAAAATCTCTAAACTAATTTGCTTCAAAAAATGGGGCTCCCCATTCTGAAATGCTCCTTATGGAAAAGCATTACACTATTTTTAGACACGTTAAATTAGTGTAGTGTAGAGATTTTGCAGAACAAAATTGGCATCTTGTACTATCCGCATTTAAAGCATGCTACAGCCGTGGAAAGCAAGTGGAATATTGTTTCTTAAAATCTTTATAATTTAAATACAAACCTGCATTGATTAAAGAATTTACAAACAATAATAGTACATACATCAGTCTGGTTTTAAATCAGCGTGACTTCTGAAAAGTAGGCCTCCTCTAACCTCATCTATTCCTGTCTATCTTTTGCAATGGGGATCCCTACTGCCATCTTATCGGCGCCCTGGCCATTATTAGCGCTTTTTCCACTTTGTCACGCCAGATGGCGCTGCTTCGCTAAAGCCGTGCCAGCCGTGCCGTTAGTTTAAAGATTAAAATGTATCATATTTTAATTTTTATAACCTTTCGGCATGGCAATGTTTTACATTATAATTTTTATTTTTATCCCTTAAAATTATCCCTTTTTAAAATTATCCCCATTGAGAAGACCACGCAGCATTACCAGTCCTGCAACTTTTCTTATATCACCAGACTACCTTTTCAATTTTCTATCTCTATTTTTTTTGTATTATATTGTGGAAAATGAAAATGAAAATGAAAATGAAAAATCTTTATTTTCACATAGGCCCAATTAATAAGCTCTTATGAAAAGTCAAAACTCTACCGCCAGGTTCGGAAAGCAGGTTTGCACCGAGAAGAACTGGCAAGAAACTCGGCACTTGCTCTTTTCAAAAAAAAAAATGTCATTATATACAATTTCTTAAATAATATAATAATTAATACATAATTTTTAAGATATCTCGTGAAGAGATGGAAATATATCCCTATCATTCCAACAATTCTTGTCATTAAAAAATTCTTCAATAGTATAGTAACCCCGACTTATTAGATGTTTTTTGACAGTGACTTTAAACCTGTGTAAAGGTAAGTCCAAAACAGACTTCGGGATCATATTGTAGAAGCGTACACTCAACCCCACAAAGGACTTCTGTACTTTACGTAAACGGTGTGGTACTACAACTAACTTGTGTCCGCCATTTCTAATTGGACGGTTACTTACATCTATACGTTGCTTATAATTATTAATGTTTTGACGTACAAAGAGTAAGCAATTATAAATATATTGAGATGCCACTGTAAGAACACCTATTTCTTTAAATTTTTGGCGAAGAGATTCGCGTGGCTTCATTTTGTATATAGATCTAATTGCTCTCTTTTGCAATACAAATATAGTTTGAATCTCAGCAGCTTTGCCCCATAATAGAATACCATAGGACATAACACTGTGGAAATAGGCATAATAGACAAGCCTGGCTGTATCAATGTCTGTTAACTGCCTAATTTTTCTCACAGCATAGGCAGCTGAACTAAGTTTACCTGCCAGAGTCTCAATATGAGCGCCCCATTGTAGTTTATCGTCTAAGGTTACCCCCAGAAATACTGTAGAGTTTTCCATTTCCAGTGTTTCACCATTCACAATCACCTTTTTGTTGGTAGCTACGTTTTTTACGTTTGGTAGTGCGAACTCAATACACTTAGTCTTTTTTGAGTTTAAAAGTAAATTGTTAACAGTGAACCAATGCGATACATGCGCGATAGCATAATTTACGTCGTCAAAGTTGTCTTTACCTCTATCAGTTTTAAAAATCAAAGAAGTGTCATCAGCAAATAATACTATCTCGCAAATACCGTTTACATGGTGCGGCAAATCATTTATGTACACTAAAAATAGAAAAGGGGCTTATGTTATATGCTTTATCGATTTTTCTGTTGGACCTCTTAGCTTGTGCCCTGTCCCATTCGGCATTCACCATTTCAGTTGTTTAGTTTTCCTATTTACATCTTCATATTTTTTTACAAATTTCCATTTCTTAAGTCTTCTCATTCTCGTCTTTTATGCTATATACCAGTATTATTACTCTCCATTATGTTTGTTATGGGTTTCTTCTGACATAACCATAAAGAAGAGTTGAATAGCTTTTTTTAGTTATGTATTTTTTGTTTTTCATTCAATATGTCCTTAAATTACCAGAATCGCTTCCATGCATTTGGTACTTCTACCTGTTTCTCGAGCCTCGGTCTTGGAAAAGTAGTCCCAGATATAATATAGGTCTTAACAAATGTTATATAAGACTTAACAAATTCTACTATTTACATGCATGTTTGATTCTATTCTATAATCTGTAGTATATCTGGGACATAAGTAATAATCGTTCACTATAAAAACTTGTTAGTTTTGTGAAAGACGAAAGTAGAAGATATGAATGGTTTAGTCCTAATTTTGTTAAAATAATGCATCAAATTTTTATTTATTAGAAAAAACCTTGTTAGTTTTGTGAAAGACGAAAGTAGAAGATATGAATGGTTTAGTTCTAATTTTGTTAAAATAATGCAACAATTTTTAGTTTTAATTAAATGCCATTTCTGTACAGGTAGCAAAAATACTTCTAGAGGAATGCAACGTCGAGCCTGACTGTGTAGACTACGAGGACTGGACGCCTCTTCACGCGGCGGCGCTTTGGGGCCAAAAGGAGGCTGCTGCGTTGTTGCTAAAGCACGGGGCGGATCCCAATCTCAAGAACTACTCGGTGAGAAAAGAATTGAACGTGACAACTCTCGCTTGCATTTCAAGCCTTACATGGAACGCCTCAGAGCGAGGTAACGCGAGCGAGGTAAAGCCGCATGAGCGAGGTTACGCCGGATGAGTCATGTTTTTTTGTGCGTGCAGCGGCTCTATCGATTTATAACGGCGAAACTTTGTAAAAAGAGTGTGTATGTGTGTGTATGTTTGTTACTCCTTCACGCCGCAACTACTGAACTGATTTGGTTGAAATTTGGGATGGAGGTATCTAATACAATGGATTAACACACAAGCTACTTTTTATTCCGGGAAAATCCAAGGTTCCCGTGTGATTTGGCAAATTTCGAAATTCAAGAGCTGTATTCTTCAAGATCCATAGGTCATAGATCTTTAGATATTATCTTTAGTCTAAAAATCACCGTCTACAGTTTGCTCTTTCTACAGCTTCACAATAACGCTTAGCAATTATTGCTTTACGTCAGAATATGTGACACTGCAGTAACCCATAAGTAAGATTTCTCCTAAAAACAGTCATTTAAAATAACAATTTCTTATTAACAGCGCTATAGATATTTCAATCCATAAAGACGCGCCCCACTCTGTCAAAATCTCTTATGTTTCATTCAATTCAAATGTAGTTTGGCAGGGTGGGGCGCGTCATCGTGGATTGAAATATCTATATAAGTAGCTGTACCTTTGAGGTTTATCAGATGACCTAGTATAATTCTAATTCAGCTGGTGTTACTTATTGCCTGTGTCATCATCATCATGATTTCAGCCTGCAGACGTCCACTGTTGGACATAGGCCTTTGTAAGCGCGCGCCACCACACCCTGTCCTCAGCCTTTCTCATCCACCCGCTTAACGAGCTGGAGGTCGCCCCACACTACGCTTACTCGTACGCGGTCTCCACTCCAGGACTTTCCGGCTCCAACGGCCATCGCCCTACTACTATGCTATGCATGCTGAGTTGAGCCTTTTTCCGGGTTGTGCCACATGTGACAGGCGGTGTCTGGTGTTCCGTCACTTGGGCAATTAATGGTTTTTGTTGCCCGAGTGGGGGAACCTCCAGGCATCGTTTTAGTACATAAGGTTAAGTTTTTTATTTTTTTCTTTCTTTCTTTCTTTCTTTACTACGACCAGCGTGACCTGCCCACTGCAATTTCAGCTTGCTAATGGTTCGGGCTACGTCGGTTGATGCGGTTGCGATTCTCAGTCCATACGTTTATTGCCTTTTTGATACATGAAACAGATATAGCAATGGCAAGGGACTAGAGAGAGACATATTAATATGTTATGTTGTCCCTCTCTAGTCCCTGACTATTGCTATATATCTGTCTCATGTGCTAAAAAGAAATGGAAAGAGTATAGTAGTTGGTTGGGTATTACCCGTGTATTGAAATAAAACACGTTTCCAGGGTCAAACCTGTCTGGATCTCGTGGACCCGTCCATATCGTCGTGGTTGGCGGAGGCGGCCCTCAAAGCGCCGCGGCGAGTTAACAACAATAATAACAACAACAAGCGCAAGAGGAGTCCGCCGCAACACGAAATAAAGAGGGTAGAGCTCGAGATCACCGGGAAAACTGACAACATTATCAATGGTAAGTGGAACATTGAAAGCAGGCGTTATTTTGCGGAAATCCATAATTAGTAGGTAAGATTAATTTGTTGTTGCTATAATACGCTATTTGAAAAAAATCTGTATGGTACAATACGCAGGAACACCGCTCACATGAAACACCACACACAATTTTACAACTAAGTACGTAAGTAAGGGACGAAACGTACGTCGAAGAAAGTGTTGGAAAATTGTGTGTGGTGTTTTATGTGGGCAGTATTCCTGCATACTGTACCATACAATAGTACATTTCGATATAAGTGCGGAAAGTTTGTCATTTCTTTACGAGTCCCGGGTTTGTTGACCCAAGCCAAAGGCGCGGGTCAACTATAGGGACGAGTAGAAATAGCAATTCCGCACGTGCATCGAACGACGTTTTTTAATACATTTGCGAAAAAATATTTAAATATTATGGCTTATAGTAGTGAAATTACGCCTTACCTCAGATCCATGATTGGATTCCATACATTATTCTTAGCGCTTCACGAAAAACAAACGAAAATGTGCACCACTGCTAATAAATTACTAGATATTACTAAGAATAAATATTATAATAATAAATTGCTATGAATAATAAAATAAAATGCCAAAAAAAGGAAAGTTTTGCATGGAGTTTGAAAAATCAATAATAATTACAAGACATCATAGACAATAAAAAGTTGTCAAAGCACAGATTAAATATAACAGCCGCAACCATATATTTCCAAAAAAAATTAAAAAACAAAAGGAAATCATTGAAATATATTTATATTAAATTTATTTTATGTATTTATAGTAGTTACACTGTAAAATAATTGCATTACTGTCATTTATTACAATAATTTTGTAGCGAAAACTTTTTACTTGAAAACCTCCTTCATAGATTGGGATCCATCATGCAGGGGGAAAACAAAGCTTCTAGTAGGGGAAATAATAACTTTGCGCACGCTAAACACACCTGGAAATGTCAACTTTTTGAGCAAATGTATTAAAAAATCTTTTTAAGTAGCGGATTATAGCAAAACAAATGAATCTTTCCTACTAAGTAGAACATTTTTTTTATATTCAATTTAGCTTTACACTTGACTTCTATCTCACCTGATGGGAAGTGACGATGTGGTCGAAGATGGAGCGCGCATACCTACAAGATGCCTATCCACTCTTTTTTTAAAGGTACCCAGGTCACAAGATGCGGGAAACACAGATTTCGGGAGAGCATTCCAAACCTTAGCCATGCGTATTAAAAATGAAGAACCGAACCGCTTTATGCGTAGGTACTGGTAATAAACGATTACTTGTAGTTCTTATCATTAAAAGTAACAACATTTGTTCTACACTGTTGCTGATTACAATAGTATTTAGGCGCTTTTAAATTGTTGTAAAGTTTTACAAACTTTTTAGGGTCCCAAAAGGTAAAAACGGTACCCTATTACTGAGACTTCGCCGTCCGCCTTTCCATCTGTCACCAGGCTGTATCTCTTCAACCTTGATAGTTAGACAGCTGAAATTTTCACAGATGATGTATTTATTTTTTTGCTGTAACAACAAATACTGAACAGAATAAAATATATACAAAGCACTGCCCGGACCTAGCCCAGTAGAGTGTTCATATTATGACAGGACCAGTTTCACTCTCACTGAAGGTCCTCCTGATCGATCCGGCCACGGCGGTCAATATATCTGTGAAGATTTTCTACTAGTGCGCAAACACAGGTGCGCTCTCTTTTCCCTCTCTCTCATAATCCGGGACTACAGCTCCGACACGACCAGAGAGTGATTGGGTGCAGGACCGACATCTTTACGTGCTCTCCGAGTCACGGGGTGAAGTACTGCTAACTCCGAGCTAGTACTAAAAATCAGGATAATACACACATCGCAATCTAGCCCCAAAGTAAGAGATAGCTTGTGTTATGGATACTAAATATCTGATAAATATACATACATATTAATATACATAAATATAATATACATAAATAATATATTATATTGAAATACACCCAGACACTGGAAAACAATCACACAAACATTTACCAGTACTGGGAACCGAACCCACGACCTCCGACGCAGACGGCAGGTTTGATACCGCTACGCCAAGCACACATCACGTAGGCCAGTAGCAGGCGCGGTAAACCTTTGAGGATATTATGGAGAACTCTCAGATTTCCTCGGGCTAAGCAAGTTATATTTAATTCCCACACAATGTAACGATTATGCAATATGTATGGCTGGTCGGTAACAATATTCATTTACCGTTTCTGGTAATTACTGTAAGCACTAAACCCGATTCGGATTACTATAGTAACTAGGTTTTTCCCGCGACCCTACCCGTGATATTTCTGTTTTACACAAACCTGTGATTTTATTGTGGGGAAAAAGTAGGTTTTGTGTTATTCCAGGTTATAAAACCTGGAATAACACAAAACCTACTTTTTCCCATTCTGCTAACCTCCGTTTCAACCTAGAAGAATCGGTAAAAGTGGCTAGATCGGCGACCGAGGCATTCTTTATTTATTTAGGTATTCGATTTTGACACGCATGACTTTTGGGATTTTCACAAATCCAGATGGAATATTCGTTTTCTCGTTTACTATTTATTTCCCAACTTACAAGAAATTTTGCATTAGCATTCTAAGAATATGCGTAGCAGTAGATTGCTATAGTAATTTTCTATGTCAATGAATTTTCCTAGGACAAAATATAGCCTGTATTTTAATCTAAGCTATACGCTATTAAAAGTTTAAATTTTAGCTAAATCAGTTCAGTAGCTTTCGCGTTATTAAGTAGCAAACATCCAATCATTCAACATACTAACTCACAAAGTTTCACATACTCGTAATGTGAATATGATTTATTATTTATATTAAATTTACATTGAATTCTATATAAACACATAATACCGAATACAGGCAGTACCTAGGAAACCTAAAAAATTAACATTTAAAATTCCACCCAAATCAAAGCAGTAGTTGTACCTTGATTAAATAATAAACATTTGTACTAACAAACTTACACGCTTAACAAAATTAATAATAGCTTTATTTATTAAAAGCTACAATGCTCGGGCTCCCATGCTTATTGTAACGTGATCCCGGATGTTTTGTCAGCACAGGAGTCGAGGCGCCCACTAGCTATTACACTTGCTCCTTCATAGAGCTAAGCTTTGGACGTCTCTTCGCGATACGCGCCAATAAGGTTCTGGAAAAGATTCTGGGAAATGTTTGTTAATTTCTTGCGATATTTCTGCATTGATCCAGATAAGGCGCCCGCTGCGCCGGAGATTATCCTCAAAATGTCGGACACCAAGCCGCCCAAAGGACGCGCCCCGTCGCCGGAATCTGCGGAGCCTGTTGCAGACAATGCGGCGATGGAGGAAGCGCCGTCGTGGCGCCGATCAGCCTCCTTCCGCAACAGACAGCAGGACAACGGACGTGAGTAAAACTATTTGTTTCATATCCTAATAATTGCATTTTTAGGGTTCCGTACCTCAAAAAAAAAACGGAACCCTTATGAGATCCTTTGTTGTTGTCCGTCTGTCGGTCTATCTGTCTGCCTCGTGGCAGACAGACCCTTTATTTCAGTAACTTTTAAAGATATCGACATGAAATTTGGAATAGTTGTAGGTAATGATGGCCCAACGTCATTGCAATCATAGAACATTGAAAATCGTTTTTATTTTTTACCCACGACGGAACGGAGTACGGGTATATGCGTTTAGGGTGAGAGACCGTTTGTACATTACTCTGTTAAAAATTTTACGTTTGTTTGTATGTTAAATTGTTCACAAAAACCAATAATGCAAAAATATTTTTGTTTGTTTGTTTGTTGGTTTGTTTGTGTGTGCACATCGATGTTCCCATTTATTTCAAAAACGGCTTGACCGATTTAGATGCGGTTTTCTGTATAATGTTTGGTGTTCAGCGGCAATGGTTCTTAGATAGTTGTTACGAACATCGATCACCAGGGGGCGCCATAAAAAACATTTACAATGCAAACGAATGTTCTCAATTATTACGAAAATGACTGAACCGATTTGGATACAGTTTTGTTTCAAATATTAGTGAGTCATTGGCAATGGTTCGTAGATAATTGTTCTTGTGATTGAACAGCAGGGGGCGCCACAATAAACGTCTCTTTATGACTTGGAAGGGATGATGCCTTCAAACGCTGCTAGAGAAGCTAATGGCTAGTTTGAAGAATAATTTTCATTTCTTAATAATAATATAATTTAAATCACATTAATATATTAATCGAAAAACTATAAAACAAATGGAAAATTAAAAAAATTTAAAACACCCACGACTTTTGCAGACTTGTAATTGAAAAAGGATTAAATATTTTTTTTGAAACTTCCCTTTTTTCTTGGATTTGTAATTATACTGATAGGTTCTTAGTTCTTACTTTCCTTTAGTCGGGAAGTTTAAAAAAAAATATTTAATCCTTTTTCAATTACAAGTCTGCAAAAGTCGTGGGTGTTTTAAATTTTTTTAATTTTCCACTTGTATTTAAAAAGGAGGAGAACTTGGGTGTCGAAATTTCAAAATGAAATAACAATATTGAGTGGGTATATGAAAAGGTAGGAACTTGGGTTCGGTGATTCTTTTGGTTTTACTTTTTTATGGTAGTAAGAAACCGCCGATTCTATTTTTATTTACTGCAAGTTAGTTTTTTCTACTTTAGTAGAAGAACTCACTTGTTAGTAGTTCTACTTCAATACGATCTCGCCTGATGGTAAGTGACGCTAACGGTTTCAAGTTCTACACAGCATCTTGCTGGAATACTTTATCCAGACCTGAGCCAAATAAGAAATCATAAAATACCCAATGTGGCTGGAATCGACCCGCGACTTCCCGCTCGAATCCGAGCGCGCGCCACTATGCCAGGGAGGTCGTCAAAAGCTATTAGTTGAAGCTTCTGACTTTTCCAAATTATATCCGTTTTAGGAAGCCAAATTATAGCACTTGTTCAGCGCTGAAGGAAAACGTGAAAGAACCAATATACCTGAACTCTCATGTATCGGCACGGGTAGCGTTTCAAGCCTTGTATGTTTTCTATCACACAGACCAAGTAATAACTTTCCTCCTCCTGCATAAGCTGAAGAATTGCTCGTTTAAAGGTATAAGATATACTTACATCAATTAGGTACTCTCCTTTTTTACCCCCAAAGTAAGTGATAGGGTAGATATAGGTACTAAAGAACTGATAATTATACATAATATTTAAAATACCTATTTAGATACATACAGAACATACATAATTTTTAAAATATTTATTTAGATACATATACAAAAGACGCCCACATACTGGAAAACATTCATGTTCCACACAAACATTTTTCAGTTGTGGAAATCAAACCCACGACCTCCGACTTATAGGGCAGGCTCATTGCCGCTTCGCAATTCGATCTTCATATACAAATTACTTGCAATTAGTGTTAGTCAGTGTTCTTTGTTACTATTTTTGTTTAACTAAAACGTAGTATATTTTGAAAACAAAACGTTCTCTCGTGGTTAAGCGCACTCATTGTATAGAATCCCACTATAAAACGACCTTCACGGAGCTGGTTAATGGATCAAAATTGTATTTTACCAATCAAAATATGTTTTTGAACGTATACTAATAAGGTTGGCAAAAAAATACAGTCATGGCCATTTGTTAGAGTTTCGTTGACATCGTATTTATATCGCGACGACGTCCCTGGCACAGTGGCGGTGCGCTCGGATTCAAGTGGGAGGTCGCGGGTTCGATTCGGGCCTTTGGAATTTTATAATTTCTAAATTGGCTCAAGTCTGGTCGGGTGGGACGCTTCGGCCGTGGCTAGTTACCACCCCACCTGCAAAGACGCACCGTCAACCGATTTAGCGTTCCGGTGCGATGCTTGTAGAAACTGTTGGGGTAAATTTACTTACTCTTCCAAGTTAGTTCGATTACATTTTAGGCTGCTTCATCACTTTCCATCAGGTGAGATCGCAGTCAAGTACTAACTTGTATAGAGTAAAAAAACATATTAGGTAGGATATTATAGATCGTGCCTTGCGTGCATGCAAATAGTTGGTGTTTTATAGTGGGATCTTAGACCATTGTGTTTTAAGAAAATTTGAATAACTTTAGAGCGGTCATGCAAAACGGCGCTCCTCGCGTTTCGTACCATACTAAATTGGTATTCGTTGGCGCTGACGCAATTTTGCTCCGATAATGGTATTGCAAAAAAATTTATAGTAAAATAAATATACAACTTATTAAATTAGTAAATAACCAGTGACAGTCCTAAAATGATACGTTTAATTTATCGAAAAATGCTAAAAATGACACTTTTCGGTTTATGGTTTTTGAATGAAAATCTAGGAAAATCGTGTTTTATTTTTGAGACACTTTTTAGTAAATGTTATTAATTTTCTAAATATGTCATTGTTATAAGTTTGTGTTATGAAACATGGCAAATATCTTGCATCAAAATAGAGCTTCCACCGCTAAGTGAGTAATTAGCCTTTACCTTAAACTTTCTAATGAGAAAGTTATACACATATTTTCAAATATTTTTGTGACAAAAACTAGATTATGAAATGCCAAATAATATGATGGCAATTATCTAATCAATAATTGAACACATGACACTCTTATGTTATGTCGAAAATTGACAATTTTGTCTCAAGCATAATTCCAACGCATGAACGCTCTTAATATTAGATACGTTGAAGTAGTAGCACTCTATCTAATCCTTGTAACATTTAATTCCAGGTGAAAACAAACCGGCCAACAACAATGCTGACAGCGACATGATCCTCAGGCGAACGCACAGCTTTGAAAACGACAAGACGTAAGTCTTTACGTTACTATTGGCCTATCTATGGGGTTTAAACGTCTTCGGCATGCAGTTATCAGATGTACTAAAACATCATTAATTACATCAAAATCATATCGCATCTCATTGGTTTAGTGTAAGCATAAATAAATAATCAAATATTTGTCAGTAAGAAATAAAAATTCTCGATTTCTGAATATAAAGTGTTCTTGCAATAACTGACTGCTTACATTATTCAAATGGTACTCTGACGGATTTTAATTTTTTTTTATTACATTTTTAATTTGAATTATTATTATTTTTTGCCAAAGCTTAGGTGTAAAAGGAATAACAATGTGCTAACTGCTATAAATATTGAAATTACGAGTTGATTCGTAATAAATAAATACGTAACGTGTTTATTTCAGAAATACAGTGCAAGGAGCCATTGTCAAAGTGTTAGTTAGTCGTTTCGACCAGTTACAGCAAATGGTCGCGAAACGGAAAGATGGCGTTACAGAGTTAGTCAATTTATACAGTACACAATATGTGTAATTGTGTACAGTTGTAGATGGAATAGATTGAGTCTAGATTGTCCTGTCTGATATATGTGCTTAAGCGCCGCGGATCGTCTGGCGGGATGGCACGTTTGTTGTACACTATTTAGAAGCAATAACAATCAATAATGAATGTTTTTAAGCATATCTGTTAGATAAATCAGTACGCACTAAATTATACGTGTACAATGTACATGGTATAATTTGAATGCTTTGTTTACCTTTTTCTTTACCTCTTCATCACAACCGCATTTTTGTTCTCCAAAGCTTTTTCATTTCTGATATCATTAGTTTTTTTTTTTGCAATAACAAAAGATATATCGACAATCCATCCATGAACCTTTGCCACAGCTTCTCAAAAGATCTGTAGTACACGACACTTGTAAAGCCACTTTGATCGTGAGCATGTTTCTTTGGTTCACCAAGTCAACCCGTCACGCCATCCGAGCCCCGCGCTCCGTGATCTGTCTCTGTACATACATTATGTAGCATGCTTGTGTGTTGTGTAAACAGTTTCTATCAACGCTATCGCGACGTGACGGCGCGTATAAAGGCGTCCTCGTGTCCGTCTATACCGCCGCTGCCGCAGTCCACGTTGGCTTCAATCGAGCTAAGGAAAAAAAATCTGGAGGCTACTAACAATGCGACTGAGAGTACTAATGAGGATGTTCAAACCAGGTGCTGCAGCGTTCACGGGCCACATTGGTTTCTGTTTAGGACTCGCGGTCCACACGTATTGTGGCTTTTCCGATGTGAATGTTAAACCTATCAAAATGTTAATTAATTATCATTATAAAAAAGTGATCCCTTTTCACAAGTACTGCTATGAGAGGGATTGTACTACTTTTGGTTTCTGTTTAGGACTCGCGGTCCACACGTATTGCGGCTTTTCCGATGTGAATGTTAAACCTATCAAACTATTAATCATCATTATAAAAAAGTGATCCCTTTTCACAAGTACTGCTATGAGAGGGATTGTACTACTTTTTAGAGGCGCTTAAGATAGAGTTTCTAAAACAAAATAAGCATCATAGTCATTCAAAATTAGTCTTTCTAATATATCAAATTCTCGTGTCTCGTGTTTGTTATCAAACTCCTCCGAAACGGCTCGATCGATTGTTATGAAATTTTCTGTGTATGTTCGTAAGTCGTGAGCTATTTTTTTATATCCCTAATGGCAAAACAACGTTTACCATTAGAATTAGCTAGTAATACTTCAATTATTCTTCTAAACATTGACGATTTGTTTAAAAGTTGTACAATTTGTTCAATATTATAACTTGTACGATAACTAGCAGACGCCCGCGCCTCCGCCCGCGTGAGTTTCAATTTTGCAGAAATCCCGAACTGTAGATTATTCCAAAATAAAAAGGAAGCTACGAAGTTTAATTTATATCGATTTCAAATTTCAACGAAATCGGTTTCGGAAACGACAAAATTCCTCATTCATTTTTCACTCACTGAAACTCCAATCTCGATGCAGTTCGGGTCAGTTACATTACTAAAGTTACGCTTACTTTGGGGCTAGATTGCGTTGTTTGTAATGTCCTGATATATATTTATTTATAAAAAAGCAGCGCAACAAATAAGAAACCAATGTGTGTCCAGTGTCCAGTTTTAACCCATTTATAAATGTTATATAACCAACTATTTCATTCAAATACTTCTAATGTTTGTCTATTAAAATCATGGTGTCAGTAGATGTTTCATGTAACTCAAATGTTATAAGTTTTTGTTTAAGTGCAATTTGCCTATTTTATCGCTTGAACGCATAAAAGATTCCGAGATGGTAACTTGCTGGAAGTAATGATATGGTATTTATAGACAACGAATTAGTTCTTACAGATATAAAGAAGTTCTGTTTAATACTCGTAGGAAAGTAACTAGGTACAACTGAAGCTATTTACACTTTAAAGCTTATTCTGTTTTTACTTCAGATTTTATAAATGTTTCGACAGGACCGAAAACGTGCTCCAAGAAGCATTGTAAAAATTTAAAATTTGCGAATTAGTGTAGGTAATTTGTGAATAGATAAGCACAAATATAACTAGACTTCCGTGAAATGTTCCTACCAGTGGATTATTATTATTTCTTGTATTTTTACAATAATATTGTTTGACGTTATTCTTTGTTTATGTAGAATTAACCCGAGTGAAAGAAAAGAAAGGGAAGCGAACACTTGGAATGCTCCGTCCGTCACCAGCGCCGTTGCCTCGCCAACAAACACGACCACACAGACTATTAGGAGGTATGAATATTATTACCATTTTTCTTATTATATTATAGATTAAAATAAAATGCGTGAGTGTCGTGTAACACTCGGTTGGAACGAAGTCCTTTTCGTAGTATAGCCAGGTACAAAACTTTGAACAAAATATCGTTCTTCGAAATTTTATTTTCTTAAAAATAACAAATAAATGTGATATGTGCATATTGAATGCGCTGGTTACACAGAAAATAATAAAATGCATAAACGAACGATAATTTTCGTAGATTTCGTTCATATCGGGATTTTTGGTGGGGGAAAAAATCCATTTCCATTCTCCTTCCGAAAAGGAACTTCGTTCCAATATTATATATATGAAATAATACATAAATGATAAATTGACAGTTCTTGAATAGTTTTTATATTATAATGTACCTAAAGGAAATACTTTGCACTATTTTATGATCTACCAATTGGTACTTATAACCACATGATTTTGGTTATGTAAAACGGTGATTGGTGATTGGGTGGTAGGCTAAGTATTTAATCTATTGTAGGTTCTGTTATCGAAAATCTATTTGAATGCAGTGAAGTAAAAAAATACTTAATTATAGCTTTGAAGACGGGAATTGAATTTCGCTTTTTAGCATACGCAAAAGTATTCGTATATTTGTTTTATATTTATACCATATATTCCCGTGGTAGCTAAATAAATTGAGAATATTATTATATTATTGTTTTTGGGTTTGGCAATAGGAAAATTAGCTGTTTTGGTGGTAAATGAAGAGTTATTGAAACTAATTGCACTTTTATTGAATGGTACTAGTAGTTTTAATACAGTAGTAAAGTTGGAGCTTTTTTCAAGCTGTTCTTGCAATTTTTCTTAAATATGTTGTGTAAAAATTATTAAAGTTATTGCAGAGCAATAAACATAAATTAACAATCGTACTCCATTTGTTGTTATTGATTGGTAAATATTATATATATGTACTTATGTATGGGATATTGATTTCGACCAACCGCCCTAAATATAATATTATAAGTAACACTTTATATAAATGCCTAGACAAGTGATATCGAAAGCATTAAAATAGCGGCTACAAAAACAAATAACAAATATTATTGAGATGTACTTATTTATTTGCCTATAATTTTGGAATCCGAGTGTTAATTTAAAAAAATGTAGAAGGTAATGAGGACGCCATGGTCTTTAAAAATCAAGTTTAGATTTAAATGAAGATAGAGTATTGGGAAGTGCCGTAAAGCGTTAGCGTATGTAAAAGCTTTAATAAGCCGACAGCCTTAAGTAGGGGACGATGTATAGATGCATGAAAAAATATCACAAGAAGTCTAGCTCACATCCTGAGGCATCTATTGGTATAGGAGCTAGCAACGTTTTCGAGAAAGAATTTTAGGTGAGCTGATTTTGTGATATGTTGTCTTTCTTGCATTTTCGGTTAGAATCTGGGCTATCTGGCTGGCGGAAGCCGTTGCGTTTATTACTGCGCATCCTATTTGCAGCTTACGCGTCCACAATGTTTATACCAATGTTGTCGGGGCTACTAATTGCCCTTAAAATTACTACAGGCGCACTATCATTTATGATGACGTTTCATTTTTGTATTAGTCAATTGTCAACCACATACAAGTTAACATATGAAACGTCATCATAAATGGTAGTGCGCCTGTAATAATTTTAAGGGCAATTAGTAGCCCAGACAACATTGGTATAAACATTATGGAGGCGTAAGCTGCAACACCTGGACAGACCAAGGATGCGCATTAATGAACGCAACAGCTTTCGGCTGCCAGATGGCCCCGACTCTAACCGAAAGTGCAAGAAAGACAACATATCACAAAATCAGCTCTTCTAAAATTCTTACTTTTCAAACGTTGCTAGCTCCCGTACCATATAGGGAGTTAAAAAATGTGCCATTAATTTTAAGTGAGAACCCTAAAAACAGCTCATTCAATATGAATGAACTGGGAATATGAAAAGTGAGGTTTTGTTGACATCACAGTTAGGGTTACTAAAAATATTTTTTCTAAATAAAATAAGTTTCGTGTTGAAAATAAAATAATAGTAGTTTATGTAACGGTTACATAATGGGGGGTATTAAAACACGAGTGTGAGTTTAAAAAACGAGCCGCAGGCGAGTTTTTTAATACTATCACACGAGTGTTTTAATACCTAATTATGTAGAGTTTCATACACTACTTTATCTACGCTCATATTATTATCATAAATCCAAATCATAAAATCTTGCTAACGTTTGTCGTAAATCATTCACTTTGTTTCATTTTTGTTGCAACTACTAAAATGTTAGGTGGAGTTAAATTTTCTTTAGTAGGTTTCACTGCTAGACATTTTTCAGCGCAAAATTTTGACTAAGTAACAAAAATAACACATTAAAATGTAAAAAATTTGTAAGTATGGCACCAAAATTCTGCAAATATGGCGCAGAACCATAGACAATAGACATTGTTGTTGTTGTCTATGGTCAATCATGGCCCATCCATACTCTCGGCAATGACTACCAACTATATGTTGTCTGTGGATTCACTTAAAAAAATATTACATAAAAAATATTACCCCAGATACAAATACAGGAATCCAGAGCCGTGTATCGTTATGGATATTAAACAACTTTCTTTAAATATTTCCATAGTAGAGCAATGTTATTATGAATAACTTTTTAATAATTATAGAAGTCTGTGAATAAAGTAGGTAATTATTTGACACATTTCGATTTCATAATTCGAACTTTAAGCAATGAGCGTAGATAAAATAATTGAGACTTCTGATCTCCATTAACGCAGTGGCGTATTTTAAAATTCAGCGCCCCGGGCCTTTGAGGATTTGCCGCCCTATAGAAGTGTAGAATTGGACTTCACAAACCGAAAAGGTTTTACTTCAAAGCTTTCGTTAATTTTATAAACAACAAATGCGAGACAGACTTGTACCTACTACCTACCATCAAGCATTTAATTTTTTTTTTTTACATAATTTCGTTTTCATTGTTTGTTATCATCAAGACCACAGTGATAATATAATGAATACCCAGTCTATGAAAATTTTAAGTGTCTATCTATTATGAGGTTAAAAGATACGCGATTGTTGAAATAAAGCAAAAAAACACCGAAAATTTTTGATTTATTTACTTTAGAGCGGACCATTGATCTTGATTCTTGACTATCAAGAAATGCGAGCGAAGCGAGCGAAGTTTTTAAGTTTTTACAGGATAGATTAGTATGATTTATTGCAGCCTTGGATTAAAAACATGTAATACGTGTATATTGTTTGTGTTGTTTTCGGTCATCAATAAAAGTATGATTAGTGAATTTGAAATTAATCAGAAGTGAACGATTCTAACAGACCGCGTTCTTTAAGTTGTAAGCCATAAACCGCCATATCACAGGTGGCGCCACCTGCGGTGCACTGCCATTGTTTTTGTGCTCCGTGTATTTTTAATTAGAATTATTTAAATTATGGCACAAAATAAACTAGACAAATTAGTAATTACTCTACAAACCACACTGGAAGTCCTAGTGACAAAAGTGAACGGCCTGGAACAGCTGATCGGCGATCAAAACATTCTCATCAAGAGGCAGGGCGAAAAGATCCAGGAGTTGTTGTCACTGTCCACTGACACACATAATAATGCACGCACATCAACTGAAGCGGAAACTAAACCAGCGGCAAGAACGGCACGGCTTCGAGCTTCCGCAGCCATCACTGCTGGAGCTAACAGTAAGTCAACAAATTCGACCGCCAAAACATTACCAAGGACACCGACAGACGCGCGCTCGGGCGCGCTCGCGAGCGCTGCGATCGCCCGGACTACCCGCCGTACGAGTGTGACTGAATCATATGCATGTGTGGCCACGCCGCCGGCGACCGCCGCAGT
Organism: Coenonympha arcania; assembly: GCA_036785405.1. NCBI lineage: Eukaryota > Metazoa > Arthropoda > Insecta > Lepidoptera > Nymphalidae > Coenonympha > Coenonympha arcania. The sequence continues at coordinate 11,796,315 of CM072082.1, forward strand.
ACCACCAACAAAACCAACCACACACCCATGTCTTGACTCAGAACCCCCTAGTGAAAAAAATATAATTGAAACCGTCAACGAAGGAAACTGGAAAAAAGTAAGCAGAAGGCCTCAAAAGAATAACAGACGTGAAAGGGCCGTCATAAGAGGAAGCGGAGTGTTCACTTGTGACCTTCAGACCGTGGAACGGGCTAAGAAGATCCACGCCTGTTTTTTCAAACCAGAGACAAGCGAAGAAACCTTAAAAGCTTTTATGGAGCAAAAAAATCCTTCAAATGGATATTATGAAGTAAAGAAAATGAAATTGAAACATAATCATTATTCTTCGTTTATGATAACAGTGCCTGAAACTAAATACGACTTTTTCATGAGCGCGAGTAATTGGCCAGCTGGAACGGAGGTCAGCGAGTGGTTTCAGCGGAGCGCTGAGCGTGCCGTGCGGCCGCTCAACAGACGCGTTTTGCATAGCCCCACCGATTCTACGTCGGCTAGCTGCACCGAAGCGTCATCGTAAAGGTACAAACGATACGCGCGTAGTGATTTGCCAACAAAATATGCAATCACTTAACAACAAAACAAAAATGCTCGAAGTATTATTACGTAAGGAACTTCGATGCGATATTCTCGCTTTAACGGAACACTGGTTGACAGACGATGAGTTAAAATGCATTAATATAGAAAATTACGTTCTTATTTCGAGTTTCTGTCGTAGTAATAAAGCAATGCATGGCGGCTCGTGTATTTTTGTGAAAAATAATTGTAAAGCCATAGAAAACTCGGATATTTGCAAACTTTCAGTTGAACGATGCTGCGAAATATCCGCGGCTAATATAATCGATTACAATTTATTAATTGTGTGTATTTACAGATCTAATTTGACAAAAACGTCGGAATTCTTGAACGTGTTCGAAGGACTTCTCGACAAGATATCCAATTCTAGTGAAAATTGTATTATAGTAGGAGATATAAACATAGACTGCTTACACAGTAGTGCGGATTGTAGGAGACTTCGTGATGTTTTACTGTGCCATAACTTCATAAACATCGTAGATTTTCCTACTCGGGTAACTCCGTCATCCGCAACTGCGTTAGACCACATTTATGTTAACGGCCTCACCGATGACATTTCCGCTTCAGCTGTAATAACCAACATCAGCGACCACTACGCCACGCGCGCAGAGTTAGCCTGCAGCAAGCCGCCGCCACCACAGGCCCAAACTGTGCGGAGTTACACAAACGCAGCTTGTAACAATTTTGCGGCCTCAATAGCTAGCGTAGACTGGGACGATGTGGTCCGTCTGCAGCCATCGGCTGAAGCCTTGGCAACTTCTTTAATAAATATATTAAAAAATAAAATTGACATTTGTTTTCCATATAAACATAAAACATATAAAACTGATCAAAAATCGTGGGTGACAAAGGAAATAATCGACTTAAAAGCATTACTTTATACTATTTCGGACATTAAAAATAAATTTCCGAATGACATTGAATTACATTTAGTCAACCACCTCAATAATCAGTTTGTCAGTGCTGCCGTGGCGTGCGGAGCGCCCTCACCCAGCATCGAACTTTCTAAGAAGGCTTTAGAAGACGCACGCGTAAAATCCGATAGATCCCTACGATTTCGCCTTTTCACAGCGGTGGAAATCTATAAAATTATCACTAAAAACGTAGCAAAAAAACCCACGAAAGACATTTATGATATATCGACCAATTTACTAACGTCTATAAGTGGTGTTATAAGCCCACCACTAGAAATTCTTCTCAACAGGTGCATTAGGGAAGGCGTGTACCCACGGCCTTTCAAAGAAGTAAAAGTATGTCCCCTATATAAGGGCAAGGGCAGTAAAACAGACCCTACATGCTATCGCCCGATAACTATTATTCCGGCGGTAGCAAAAATATTCGAAAACGGCCTCACTTCGCGACTAACAGAGTTTTTGCAAACCAGCGATGCTTTATCAGACAGACAATACGCGTATCGTGCAGGACGCTCCACCACTGGACTAGTACGAGAAGTAATCCAGAAAGTTCTAGAGGCACGGGAACATAAAAAAGAAGTTGCGGTGCTGTTCTGCGACCTATCGAAAGCGTTTGATGTCGCGGATCATACCATCTTAAAAATGAAATTTCAATACTATGGGATAAACGGCCCGGCGTTAAACTTGTTAGTCGATTTTATGAGTGAACGGAAACAAAGAGTAGTAGGACAAGCGGGATCTCTAAAATCAGACTATCAAATCTCACAGAACGGCGTCCCGCAAGGATCTTCCTTATCGAACCTCGCTTTCACACTTCTTCTCAACGACCTCCCTCTCTGCATAAGCGATGCCGATGTTTACATGTACGCCGACGACGTGGCAATGATAATAACGGCATCGACAGTGAACCAGCTGGAGGAGAAGCTAAACATAAAAGCGCAAGAAACTCTAAATTGGTTCGAAAGAAATGGCCTCGCCCTAAACATTTCTAAGACTCAATGTATGCGATTTAACTTGGCAGGCCGAAAGTGTCGTCCCTTGTCCATATTTGCAAATAACGAACAAATCGAGCAAGTGGAAAATACGACATTTTTAGGCTTCCAAGTGGACGAATGCCTAAAGTGGGACTCACATATAGATAGGTTGTGCGGCAAACTGTCGACAGCATGCTTCGCTCTAAAGCGCGTCGCATCCACCCTATCCGCAGAGGCAGCCCGAGCTTGCTACTTCGCCTCGGTCCACAGTTTGTTGCAGTACGGGATCGAATTGTGGGGACGAGGGGCGGAGTGGGAACGAGTATTTAGGCTCCAGAAGCGTGCTGTTAGGATACTAGCAAAAATACCGCAGGACATCTCGGCTCGGCCTTATTTTACCAAATTAGGAATTCTTACCCTTCCGAGTCTGCTTATCTACAACACAGCATTATATGTTTTTAACCACAAAAATGAATTTAACAGAAGAGGTGACCTGCGGTGTAACCTGCGATATCCTGATAGAATATTGGCCAAAAGCGGTAGGCTAAAAAAATCCTCAAAATGCGTTCGCGGAATGGGAGCGGAGGTCTATAACAGAATACCTCTGTCGGTTAAGAACGCAGCCAGTGAAGGCAGTTTTAAACATAAATTAAAAGATTGGCTTGTCGAGGAGTCCTTTTATAGCTATAAAGAACTCTTAGATCGTAAAATTAAATGACAATATAATATTGCAATTAGAATAAAATAACATTTGACATTATTATTAGTATTATATATGGATTTATTCTTTTTTTCTCCTGTATAGTCTATAAACGTACTTACTTTGTATGTTAAGTTATATTGTACCTATGACGTGTAAAAACATTTACCAATAAAATGATTATGATTATGATTATGATTAACCCGTTAGTAGTTTGCTGTGTAAATACATTTTTTATCGTAAGCTTTATGTTAGGTCCAGTAATTTTTAGTGCAAGAGCTACCACAATTTGCCTTCAATCTTTGTTAAGGCTGGTTACGAAAATTGCCTTTCGCCGCACATAGTGTATGTGACAAACTTTTTGAATTTAAAATGATTGCTATTGGCATGTTGATGTAAGTCCAAAACAAAACCTGTTCATTTGATGCTCTGATTAGACATAACTTGTAACAACTTAAACACGAACTGCATCTTCGCTTCACTCCGCCCTAGCCCGAACTCCCAAGTCACACGCGCGTTGGAGTTCGTCGGAAATAACGCTAGCCATCGCCCGCCCTTCACCACGGGCGCGCCTGTCAGTAATACATTAAAGTTTAATGTTGTTGTTGTGATGTCTATCAAACTTACAATCAAATGCGATGTAGTTAAGTTTTTAATGTTATGAAATTATTTAAAAACGCCTTTGTAATGATCTAATGTAGGTTTATTTCTAATTTGTTCAGGCAATTGAATAAAACTATCTCAATAAAAAAATAAAAAAGCTGAGCGAGGCGCGGCTTGCGCCGCCCCTTGGAGGCTGCCGCCCTGGGCCATGGCCCTTTTGTCCCTAGGGTAAATACGCCACTGCATTAACGTGTTTCTAGGATCAAGTTAAAAGGTTAGCTACGGTCACACTATACGAATTAACCCACACGTTGTATAATTCACTGGGCTAGGTGTTCTGAGTGTACATAGCGAGTTAATATTGTTGTTGTTATGTACATCGCAGCTCCTCCGAGAGTGTTGAGTCGAACAGTAGCAATTCCACACCGAGCTCAGCAACTCCTACCAAACTGTCGCCTGGGAACATATTCAAGAATTTCTTCAAGTACCAATGATATTGTAGCTTAAATAAATATTTACTTGGATACGAGACAAGAAATAATGTTATAATGTTGAAAGTATAGTATTATTAAAATATATCTTAGTGTCTTTTTAGGTTTAAAGAATTTCTAAACCCAACTAATTAGACAAGTTAAAAAATAGTGTTAACTTTTCAAAATGTTCTTCCCTAAAAAGGAAAACACTTTTTTTCAAATTTGTCCTATGTTATTAGTTAACTGATTCTGTATACTATATTGAACTCCATTGATGAAGTATAAAAATTTGTTAGTTAACAATATTTTTAGAATATTAACTGGTCCTAATTTGGACAAGTGAAACAAAGAGTTTAATGGGGTGCCATTTGACAAAACTGATTTTACATTATGCCAATTTTCAGAAAAAATATACAAACCTTTAAGTTCTCGTATTCAAATAAATACAGTGTGTGACGTTTTTTAGATGTAGCGCTTCGCCTATTGGCGATCACTTTTTTTTGCAGGTTTTATTTGCAGTGTAAATTTTCACGCATGAATTTTTTTGTAATATTTACTTATGTTTTTTAATAAAATTTGCATGTTTTTTTTTAGTATTTATAATTTTTAGTGAAACTAGCAGGTTTTTTTAATTGTATATTTACACCCATTAAGCATAAGTACCCTACCTATAAGTAGTCCTATTTTTCTAAGGCCCATTTGCGGCAAAAAGCGCGCTTAACATTTTTAAATCAATGGGCCTTAATTATTCATTATGAGGGCGCTTAATTTGCCACTAGAGGCGCTAGTGTAGAGTGAGGTCTCTAGAAATGTCAAATGTCATTGCGAGCTTTTAATCGCAGATGTTTTTTTAATTACGTATAAATTATTCATGTTTATTGTGAATATTGTTTTTTTTAAATATTACTGCTTTAAGTACCATATGAAACTGTGCCCATATTGAAACATTTTTTGGGTATTGGTGGCCAGTTGGTTTAGGGGCCTCTAAAAACGCGTCTAAAAATCTAAAAATCTATAACTCTTTCACAACGGTACCTCTGGAAAGAAATAAAGTGCGTTTCCACTGTGCGGACCGTGAATCGGCCACTCACAGTGCCTGAAATCTCCGCTGGCACCATCAGTGTGTCCATTGATCAGTGATTGATTTTTATCTGTGATTGGCTCCGCACCGCACTGTGAAAATGCACCCCACTATATTAAGTGTTATTATCTCGCTGCAGACTAGGTCATAAATCATTCGAGTGTTTCGCTTTTGTTGTTCTGCAGTAATGCACAACTCAACAGAACAACAAAAGCGAAACACCCGAATGATTTATGACCGAGTCTGCAGCGAGATAATAACACTACTATAGTCTTAAGAAATAGTTATATCCGTTTCCAACTCTGTCGTTGTGAAAGGTTCGTACTTTTTTTTGGAACGCTTAAAGTGATTCTAGAACCGAATCGCTAGCAAACAATTATTTTAAAGTTTATTGGCCCTGCATTATTTTAATACTAATCCTCACTAGGACCTTAACTTTCTAGTGGCTTATCTGTGTTTTTGATTGCTCGCTGTACAGCAAGATATCAAGTCAGTAATTCAGACGTTTGGCTGTAGGTCATTCGTGCCACCGGTGCGTGATGAAGAAAGCGAGACACAGAGGAAGGCTCACGCGAAACGAGTGCGTGAGACGCGGCGATCCACGCAAGGCGTCACCCTCGATGAGATAAAATCGGCTGAGCAGTTGGTAAAGAAAAAGGCCGGCAACGGAACAATGGAATCCTCTCCACCAAAGCCTGACGTTCCTCCTCAAATAGATAACACGGTATGTGAAAGTTTTTCAAACTGCTTTAAAGTCGTACTTAAACCCTTTTGTCATTTAATCCGAAACTTTGTTTTTTTTATTATGTAAATAATCTTTATACCTGGATTCTAGACCCGTGACTGGCTGCCATTATGTCGGCCAGTTGGAGCCACTATCACGGGAGGTTATTTCTTATACTATTTCCTTTCGTTTATTTTCTCTTTGATACATGAAACAGATATAGCAATTGCGAGGGGCCAGAAAGAGACCGCTTTACATTTATCTCTCTCTTGTCCCTCGCTATTGCTATATTTGTTTCATGTGATTTGATGTGTTAAAGAGAAAATAAAGGAATGGAAAGAGTATAGACAATCTTATCTAACGTTGTACAAAAACACACAGTCACTATAAAGTTTGACTATAACGTGCTAAAACTTTTTATGCAATATTTTTTACAAATATTTCGAATCCTTTTTTATAAGAAGTAGTGGCACCAACTGTTCTAATTAGGGTTTCTTACTTAACGATGCTACCCTCTCCGTCCGTTTTATGGACAAGAAAAATAAAGCCAACGCTCTGGCATAGTTTTTTGATATAAGCAACAAATAAATGTAGTTAGTTTTGCGGTAGATTATTATCAAAAGTGTTTGCTTGCTTTTTGTTTTTTTTTTTACTTGTGTAGTACGGAACCCTCGATTTTCGGTTATTTTCACTTACTATAAATCATTCAATAGTTTTCTAGTTTATCGCATTAAACAATTGCACTCTAGCAAATTGAAATAGTATTTACGTTTGTGTACTGTTTCCATTTACTATGCAATAAAATTAAAGTTTGATTTGTATAAAGTTACATATGTGGCACTTGTAAATAGAATGTTTTTGTCTGATAATTTTTTCATGTGGTTAACTTTGCCGACATTTAGAAAAGTATGACTTCCTCACATTTTCCATTAATTTAGCAGTATCTAATTGGATTATTTATTATATAAAATAGAAAATTGTTATGTACATACATACGTCCGTATAATCGCTTATTGTTTTTCAAAAATTTTGCCCGACTGCATCAGAAATTATGTATTTCTTGAGCATATATTATTTAACTAGGTAGTTAGATATACTATATCCTTATATAATTACGTTATACAGTACTAGCTATTGCCCGCGGCTTCGCCCGCGTGAAATTCGGTTTTTCACAAATTCCAATGGAAATGTGAACTTTTTCCCGTTCCCTATTCCAACCTTTATACCTACTGTCAATGAATTCGCCAATGTAATACACATATAGCTGTCGCTATAAATTATCGCAGAAAATTCGGGGAATATATACCAGGAGATTTTTTTTTTACTTCCTAAAACAATTCCAATAGGCCGTTAACCGGAAAGAAAGTTAAAATATTGACAACTAATAGGGTATTTTACTCAAATCAAAACATTGATTTATAAATTTCATTTTTGAAACTATCAATTCAATGAGTAATTAAATAGTTACTTTAAATTCTAATGCTGTTTTATAAAAAAATAATAAAATACCGTATTATAGGAATGAGTACAATACATGATTTTAGAATTAGGCATATGTTTGCCATTTCTCCTACTAGTTTCGCTAGTGTGTGTGGAGACCTGTCAAAGTGATAAACTAATTTTTATATAGAAATCCTATTAAAAAAAGAATATTTGACAGGTCTACACGCAAAGTGGCGCTGCCCAATCGGTTTACAGCAGAAATACTCAGATTTGACCTCATTCTGAGCAGTCGGGTTAATTTTTTTATTTTATTTCAGTTTTTAAAGTATTAGGTAATGTCTGTATGGAAGTTCCTTTACAATATGCGTATCGTAGGCTCGCCGCGTAGGCGTGAGCGGCCGGGACGTCGCGGTGACGCTCGCGTTGGCGTGCGCGACCGATACCGCCACTGCCACTATCGCGGCCAACAGTGAGAGGCGCCCGTCTTGGCGGCTGCGACTCGACCCCACTAATAAGGTCCTTAATGTCCCACGTGTTGCGTGACTGTCGATTGTTTTGTTATAATATACGTTAGTTAATTAACAAAAAAAACCGCCCCCAACTCTCATCAAACTACTGTTGAACACATCTTTTCCAGTTAAAAATTTAAGTCTTATATGGTTTTCTCATGGATACCATTATCAGAATTGGACTAAATTGAAATGGGACCACACGGGAAGTGGCAGCTTTTTAATAAAAAAAAGAAACATCAAAACCGATTCACCCAGTCAAAAGTTATGAGGTAACAAACATACAGTCGAATTGGGAACCTCCTCCTTTATTGAATTCGGTTAATAAAGTCCTTAAATAGTAATCGCGGCACTTTATCTTATACCTCTAAACGAGCAATTCTTGTAAAATTATAATATGAATTTCGTATACGGCTCCAACGATTTTAATGAAATTTATTCAGTATACAGGAGGTTTCGGGGCCGATAAATTGATCTAGCTATGATTCATTTTTAGTAAACGTAAAAAAATACCGAGCAAATCTCGGTCAGTCACCCAAATATTTTCTAAAATCTTTCCGACGAATTGAGAACCTCCTCCTTTTTTTGAAGTCGGTTAAAAATAACAAAACAATCGGTAGTCGCGTTACGTTCACAGGGCCTCCAAAACCTTGGGCACATACGCATGGTGTTAAAATACTTAATTGTTTTAATACAGCGCTCTGTGTTGTATGTACTGAGCTCGAAACGTATTTTTAATACATTTGCTGAAAAAAAATTGTCATTTACATGTGTGTTTAGCGTGCGGAAAATTATTCTTTTCCGCACTAGAGCTTTTTTGTTTTCCCCTGCATCCAAATGCATGAAGGAGGTTTTCAATAAAAAAAAATCTTTACAAAATGATGGTATTCAATGACAGTAATGTACTTTACAGATTGGCTACTTATAAATACATAATTAGAAGAAAATATTTTTTCAATGATATCGTTTAGTTGTTTATTTTTTTCGCAAATGTGCGACTACGTTAAAGCATTAATTTCCAAGCGTAGCTGTTATATGGACATAATATTTTGGCAATATTCTAGTAATATAGTTTTTGTCTTTGATTCTTTGTAATTATTATTGATTTTTCAAAGCCCCATGCCTTCCATTTTTGGCAATTTATTATTATTCATAGCAATTTTGATATCTTCGATTGTTGTTAAAAACGCTAAGAATAGTGAGTAGAATTATTCATTCATGGTCTCAGGTAAATTTTTCGCAAATGTATTAAAAAACATCGTTCAACGCACGGGCGGACAAGTCATTACCACTCGTCCCTATTGTTGACCCGCGCTTTTGGCTTGGGTCAACCACCTGGTAGCGTAAAGAAATGAATGACTTTCACTTATATCGAAATGTACTATTATCGCACAAGCTAAAATATCGTAAACTGTTCATATCACAATGCTGTTCTAGACTGTCGTATGTGTTTTGTGTGTGCTGTCTTATGTTGTAAGTGTTAAAAATCAAGCATGAATTCGATTTATGTCTATGTACGGAAGCGATAATTGCATTTGTACAAAACATTTATTATAAGTAACATTTTTTGCTCTCTCATAGAAATGTCTTATGTGACAAATGCGCATTTCCTTCTTCTATTGCTCGAAGACTAATAATAATTAATATTCAATTTTCGTAAATTGATTATTATTATTTACGGTTAGAGATCATTAATCGGTCACTCAAGCATGCTTGTGTGTTTATTGTATGTATTTTAATTTAACTATAGTGTTTTGCGTTAATTAACTCTGCCACTATGTTTCGCTTGACCAAATTGTGTCAATTACACAAAAGAACGACACAGTTACTTTATTTATTTATAAGTTTCAAGAGTTGAATATTTAAAAATGTTATAATAGAGAAGTTTAGGCGTATTTTACTTAACACTCTAGGCCTCAGATAATTAACACGTTTAACAGTTATCAGAAAGAGAACGATAGAAAAATATGATAGGGTTAAATATTTTGAGATTGTGTTCAACTGAAAAGGATTCAAACTGACGCAAGTGGCGTAAAACAAAAGTGCCTGTTGAAACGTAAATACATAAAGATATAGATAGTTAATTTTCACGAAGACGCGCCCCACTCTTTCTTACTCCATACGAATCGCATGAAACATAAGGGATTGTGAAGAAGTGTGGCGCGTTTTCGTGGATTAAACTATAGCACTGTGTGAATTGAGTTATGTGTAAAAATTTGAAAACTGATGTTGCGGTATAAAACTGCTGCAACGTTGTATGGAATGAAAATCAGCAACGTTTTAACTGAATTAGTATTAATTATGTTCACCACAGCTTGTACGGATGCAGCTATAATTCACTATCTGGGTGCTTCAAGAGAAAAGTAAATAGGCATTTTCTAGACAAGCGCTCTCCAACCTAGACCTCAACATTGCTTTCCATCAGGCATGATTGTCGTCACGCGTAAGCTTGTCTACAATATCAAAAAACCCTACTTAGTTATTTGTCAGAGCTAGTGTTTACTGAAAGAGATCCTAGTTTGATTTTATTTGTGACATTTAGGCGAGTAATCCTACGTTCACACACGGCTCGTAAGCGTAAGTGTAGCGTAATCCGCACGTACGACGAGAGCAGTACGAGCATGTCCGCAGACGAAGCGGTGTTGCAGCGAATCGTAGGAGGCGTAATTGTCATATTGTTTTGCGTAGCGTCATAACGATACGCTTACGCTTACGAGCCGTGTGTGAAGGGCCATTGTGTTGTTCACGGTGTAAAAATGTAACGTTTTTCGACGTAACAGTTCGAGTTGGAAGACGCCAGTCGATCGCCACGGGCAGTCGTTACTGCTGCGGAGGCGACGGTGCTGCTGCGTCGCCCGCCTTCGGCCTCCACTGCCAACACCACCGCTAGCACCAACGTCAATGCAGCGACCGATGCAGCCAATACCGGTAATTTGTTATAACCTAAGATCCCGCTATACAACGACCTCCACCGAGCTGTTTAAGGTGGACAGCACGCTCGACCGCAGTTGTTTAGTCGATTGGATTTTCATATCAGGAAGTTTGTAAAACTAGCCCAGAGTTTTTAATTTATGAAGAGCACCTTAAGTCCGATGGCTTATTGCTAAATTTTAATGGTCAATGGGTACTTTCTCTGTGATCTATAGGTACTACACGTTCGATATACAGTAGAACCCGATTATTACGATCACGCTTAATACGATTTCTCACATGATACGCTGCAACTTGAGATATGTTTTCATACATTTCATAATTAATACGCTTTCTCGCTAAAGACGCGTTTTTGGTTGGGTCCCTATGAAATCGTCACGTTTTACTGTGCATATTATATATTGAAATCGCGTGACGACACCTCTCAACCCATACCATAACACACAACTCAGACCATATCTACTTGACTGATCTTGATCTTTGTAGGGTTTATAATATGATCCGATTATGGTGAAATAGCTACTGTTAGTCAAATATTATTTAAATAGCTACTGAAAGGTGTATTTTTATTATTTCCCTACCGTCTGGTGTAGGCCTCTGTCGTACACAGCCTACAAACATTAATTCGTGCAGGCGAAGAGGAGAAAGAACGCGAAAGCAGTACAGAGAGCAAGTCCTCTTCGTCGCCGTCCAGCACGCAGGCGGCGCTCAACGTGATCCAGCGCAGGCGACGGCCGAAGCGGCGCTCCACCGGGGTCGGCCATGTTGATATGGACGTGAGTAGATACATGTATCAGGATTCAGGACACTCACACATCGCAGATAAAGCACGGTCGCGGAGCACGAAGAATTTCGTGCATTAACCAGTTACTACCTGTCTCTGTCACTCCCGCGTCAAAATAATGCGGTCACGCTCGCACAGGACGGGGTCATTGCATCTGTGCGAGCGTGACCGGACTTTGGCTTGTATTATGGGTACTAGATAACTGATAAATGTATATACAAACTAATATATATACATAAATGTAATATATTGAAAAACAACACAAAAAAATTCATGCTCATCACACAAACATTTGCAAGCAGTGGCAGTTTTTATTGTAACCTATACCAACCATAAGGACGAACAAGAACATAAACTACAAGCCTTGCTTTACAAGGGTCTGTCATGAATTCAAGTTTCCAATATAGGTTTTTTTTTATAGGAATGTAAAAAAATAATCGTTCTTTATGTATAAATTTTACAATAAAACTTATCACTAGCTTATTCTAATTACTATACATCATACATACAAGTCGTGCCCGCGTGGAATGGTGGCAAGAATACTGGCTGCATTTCCGCGTCGAACAGCTAGGCTGATACGTTGCGCAAAAAATGAGCTAGGTAATCTGTCACCAGTTGAGGTTATTAAACGTGTAGGTTTTAGGAAAATAACTGTAAAGCACCGCGTGGGGGACGTAGTCGGCAATTATATTTAGAACAGAAGAACGGTAAAACTACAGCGTGTGATTTAATGCTTTTAGGATATTGTTAACGATCGCGGCGGAGGCGGCGAGGGCGATGCGGACTCGGAAAATGCCGTGGTAAGTAACTCTGTGTTTTCCGCTTTCCATTTGATGGCGCTCATTACAAAGAATTCAAAGAAAAACGATATTTAAGTTCTATTTTTTGTTTACGTCATTGTTTTAATCCTACTTTCTAAAAAAGAAGTCACGAAAGATAATAATGCCAAGCTTTGAATCAGCTTGGTACGGGACTCCATACATCCATGAAGATTATTGTCTTTTGTGACTTATTTTTTTTTATAGACTACGGGCCCTACATAAACTCCTACAAATAATATTTTATAGGCTACGGTCCCTACATATACTCCTACAGTTTATATTTTATAGACTACGGTCCCTACATAAACTCCTACAAATAATATTTTATAGACTACGGTCCCTACATAAACTCCTACAATTATAATATATAGACTACGGTCCTTACATGAACTCCTACAATTAATATTTAATAGACTACAGTTCCTACATAAACTCCTACAGTTAATATCTTATAGACTACGGTCCTTACATGAACTCCTACAAATAATATTTAATAGACTACAGTTCCTACATAAACTCCTACAGTTAATATCTTATAGACTACGGTCCCTACATAAACTCCTACAATTTATATTTTATAGACTACAGTACCTACATAAACTCCTACAATTTATATTTTATAGACTACTGTCCCTACATAAACTCCTACAAATAATATTTTATAGGCTACGGTCTCTACATAAACTCCTACAATTAATATTTTATTGACTACGGTCCCTACATAAACTCCTACAGTTAATATTTTATAGACTACGGTCCCTACATAAACTCCTACAAATAATATTTTATAGACTACGGTCCCTGTACATAAACTCCTACAGTTAATATTTTATAGTTACGGTCCCTACATAAACTCTTACAAGTACTAGTAAGTTTTTGTATGCAAAATTAAATTCCAGATATGAAAAACAAATTCCTTTTTATTTGGTTCATGATAAAACTTGACACCACCTTTGGTCAATCTTCTTTTAATAAATTCCTGAATTATTAAAATTTTAGAATTACGTGAGTTTAATCGATATTTTTAATAATCTCACACCGTATTGTGTTAATGCAGATTCATAGCTCGAAATGAGTGATCGATTTTAATGATGATCTTTGCCAAGTGTTCTGTTTGGATACAGGAGTGTTATCAAAATAAAATGCTCTCGTAAATTTAAAGACTCCATTTACCCGTCACACGGACGTCTTGTGAAAGCAAACATAAATAGAATTTATTGTTGACGGTGGTGAAAAAGAACAGTTCAAACACCTTTGCTCTCCGAATTAACATATTATCATGGTTGGCAACAATTTAATAAAAAACGTCTTATATATTAAGGTCGAGCAATTATAAAATAAACCCGGCCAAGCGCGAATCGTTCTCGCGCACCGAGGGTGCGGTACTATATTAGAAAAAGTTAAACCATAACAATCACTTTTTTACCGAACCGGAAACTTAACTTTGTTTTTGAGGTTAATTGCTAATACCACAAAAAGTGTAACGGATACAGAGTTAATTTTATTTTTCTCGTAAAATATACATTAATTCCTATTAATCTTAATTATTTCAGATTTTTCGATTGGTAAACTTCATGGATAACGGAGAGACGAAATTTTTTTCGACAGTTTGTCCAATAACTCAAAAACTATCGGGTATAAAAATAAATAAAAATTGGTTTTAGAAAACACAAGTAACTCACTTTCATATGTTACCCCACTGAAAATTATTATCTCATTGTGACATTTCAAAGACCCGATTTCCTTCTTTTTAAATTAAATCGATTTTAAATTTTGTATGAATGCAACAACTGTGGGCCACAATTATCTACAACGATTCCAAATTTCATGTCGATAGCTTGCTGAAATAAACGGTCGTGACAGACAGACAGACGGACAGGCAACAAAGTGATCTTATAAGTGTTCCGTTTTTTTCTTTTGAAGTACGGAACCCTAAAAAGAACCCATATGTTAGATAGCGCATTATAAATTTTTCAATTGGTAGCAGTATAATTTTAACATTGCAAATATTTAAATTTTGATACAGAAAATTTAACGATTCTCGTTTTGTCACCTACTCGCCGTGGTTATTTCGTGCGCTTGCGGAGTATGAAAATGAAAATATTTCTTTGTCACATTGGCTCAATTTACAGGCTCTTATAAAAAGCCAAGTTCAGACAGACAGTAATTTACGGTAGTATCTGTTACGATTTACTGTTTCAGGAGTTTAAGCAAAATTCAGCTATTTGGAATATCAATCATAATAATAGTTCTGATTTAAACCATATCTATTTAAGGTGAACATTAACAACAGTTTCCGGAATAAATCTTGGCCATCTCTTTTATTAAAGAGTCAGGTTTTACAAACTCTGTTTCGAAGTCGTAAACAGTGGATACAAATAAACATATCTCCCGATGGACTGAGTGCCCATCGAGTGGTCTCTGGAACCGACGTCAAAATTTATTTATATCGTACACGAATCACGGCTGCTTTAGTTTCGTTTACGTTATTTCACCGCTGGGTGGAAAACCATAATCTTGTAACACCTTTTTTTATAATTGATAGGCTTGCGCTTGACTACAATCAAGTCTGATGAACAGAAATGATGAGGTCTAGGATGGAGCGCGCTTGCCTAGAAAATGCCTATTCACTCTTCTCTTGAAGGCACCCAGATTGTATTTGGCTGGGAACACGGAAGCTGGAAGGGTACCAGGAACCTTCCAGAATATATACGAGTATACATTATAAATATATGTATAAAATTGTTTCATTACTTTAGTCGTATTACGTATACATACATATTGTATAGATTAACGTCCGCCTTAATAGATCTTCTCAAAGAAATTTTAATGTGCATGTTACTGTCATAAATATCTTGCCTTAGAATGTATTCTTTATCAAAACTAACATTTTTAAATATTTACGGGGCATGTGATGCCCCGTAAATATACACCAAAAACCAAAAATAGAATAAAAATAGAATACAAATTTGCAGAAACTGATGTACCTTCTTTATATTAAAACATCGGTAAATAAAAAAGTACGCTATTTAAATAAAATTTGTGCATAACACTTGAATTTTAGTGCGATCGCCTAATCGATATCGTGAGTGTGCAGGTATACCAGAATATAGTCTTTTGTAACATCATTTCTCAACTATTTCTGTAGATTTCGAATGCGTCGGCGAAAATTCCAGTCATCTACTAAGGTTAGAATTTGGGTCATCAGAACTTCGAACCACAGTCGCGTAAACTTGAGAATAGATTTAAATTTAGCTCACCGATAATAGTAGGCTGATTTGATAGAAATTACTCGTACTAAAATATTTGTATGGATAAGTCAAGACAGCACTGTGTTAATTTAGACAGCATGTTTATTTTTGTTAAAATAAATTGTCCGAAGCGCCGGCGGTTTTGTTGCAGCGTGCTCCTTTTATCCGTGACGGATGACTGTTTATGACAATTTATTTGTGTTACGTATAATGTATGATGTTGTGTGTTCGAGACGCGGTAGCTTATTTATAGTGCGGGCTTACCTGCAGTAGCGGCGCGGACGCACACATTAGCACCGAAGTACGACCTTCGATTTGCGAAGCTCGTATTGAAGGGAACTAAATTACCAATTGACAGGCTAGGCGGTCGCGTTAATAATAGAAAGAGATATGTAATGTTTATTTGTAACGCTGTCCTTGAGTAGCATTCAGGACGTAGGTTCGCGCTTCCCCGCTTACGACATTGGTTTTTGTTTTATTTACAGGTGATGATTTCCTCACGTGTTCTCTTTAATATCGCTCTCTCGCATCATGATTTTGACTACGTCACTGTCCCACTCGCACGAATCTATGAACTGGTGTTTGGTGTGGGAGCTAACAATATTTTCACTCTGTGTACATTTATAAGTCGCGGAAAACAGTCAGTGTGTTTTCAAATATCGCGCGGTACGAACGCTCGTGCCGTCGTTTTTACATGCGTAACCGTAGGCCGGTGATGTGATCGAAGATGAGTCGGAAACAAGACAGATACTCTTCGCGGCCACGCAGTCTAACCTCACATTATGGCTCTTCGCCGAGCATGTTGGGCTCGATGATCGGTGGACAATACAGCAGCCCGTATGCGAATACTTATTCAAATGTTTATAGCCCGGGGACATATCGAAACTATAATCCGTACACTGTTGGTTTAGGTAGGCCGAATATGGGCATATACGGCGGTACGAGTTCGGGCTACGGTGGCGTATACTTAAGTGGAGCAACTTTAGGATCTCTGAATTTAATGACACCCGTGTTAAAAAAAATAGACAAAAAATTGGTGGCTAGTCAAAAAAACTTTAAACCCAAACCTGTGCCTCTCCCGGTCAAAGCGCCGCCAGAAATTTCACCGGAAGTGGAGGCGGAGGCGGAAGTGCCACCAGTGAGGCCGGAAAGAAAATCGCGATCGACGAAAAGAAGTGGTGACCTCAATAAGGAGCGATCACGGTCGCTCACTGATCTCGACTCGGTGGCGTCGCTCGAATCGCGTTCGCTGAGTCTCACTTCACTCGCTTCTGATGGATATTGTGTATGTCCACTTTTGAAAATAATATTTGCATTATGAATGAAGTTATAATTCCATAAAGTAGATCCTATCAGTATTTTTTTCATTTAAAAGTACTTGCCTATCTTTCGTTAACTATGGACCTCGTGACAAATAACAATAATAATTAATTTTACTGTTCCTTAAGTTGAAGCAGGTGTAAGCCAATTATAAAAGAACAGTCACAAGCCAAGTAATTAATCTCCTTTATTGAAGTCTGTTAAAAAGCTCATTATCAATCAGTACGTTATGAATACTGATTGCTTTGAGAATGTCTACGCAATTAAATCAGAATCAATGGGGACATCGATAATGACACAAAGTGTTTACTACAGACAGAGAGAGGGGACCCAAAGTGCTGGCATTACGACGTATCATCACGTCAGACCCTCAACTAGGTGTTATGATTTCAAGAGAGTCGCACGGAAGCGTTGGAAATAGCTTGGCGATCCCTGCAGGATACAAAGAAGTCGACGTCCATGGGCTGTATATCTAAGAGGGGTTATACACGATGTATATAAGAGGGGTTTTCTTTTACAGTCGAATAGCGAACGCACGGAAGACGGCGAGGAGCGGGACTACAAAGCACTGTACGAGGCGTCACAGAGCGAGGTGCGGCGTTTGCGCGCCTTGCTGACGACGTCCGAGCAACAGTTGCGCGACGCTCGCGCTACTATCACCAGGCTCTCGCAAGTGGTATGACAAAATCAAGTATTAATCGGTTGTGTATCAGGCCCGCCGCACTTTTGACTCGTTTTCGTACGTTTGGCTCTAGCTAATACAAATAGATACAGATGGTGGCGGGCAGACTGGTCTTGAGTTAATAGTATAGAGGCTGTTAATAACACAAAATGATCTTTATCTTAATCTTAGTATGTCATTGAGATCTCAAAAATTCTATTTCACATGAAATTTTTATTTTTCAAAAAACAATGCAATATTTTTGAAAATTCTCTCAAAATTCGTCTCTTGGACACTTATACGTCCAGTTTTCGCGCTAGATCCCCATTTCCAGTAGTTATTTGTTACGATACGAATTTCCAGTAAGTGCGACTGGCCTTAGATTTCTAGAAAATCGTGTGAACAGCCATTTCTCGATAAGCGACGACCCGTATATAAAATTGCTTATTGTTCTCAAATCGCTCGAAGAAATTGTTTGCATGCTA
Organism: Coenonympha arcania; assembly: GCA_036785405.1. Classification (NCBI taxonomy): domain Eukaryota; kingdom Metazoa; phylum Arthropoda; class Insecta; order Lepidoptera; family Nymphalidae; genus Coenonympha; species Coenonympha arcania. The sequence goes on from CM072082.1 coordinate 11,814,559, forward strand.
TTGTTTAGTTTTTATTCGTCGTCAATTTTTCAATGGACATTAGCACAATCGGCTACTTTATATCTGCGGGTGGTAATTAAAGATAATTAAAGATATTTCAATCCACGATGACGCGTCCCACTCTGTCAAAGTCCATACAAATCGGTTGAAACACAAGCGGTTTTGACAGAGTGGGGCGCGTTATCGTGGATTGGAATATATCTATAATAGTGGCTTAGTTTAGCTCGTACTTACTTTTTATATTTTTACATAGATACGTTTCATATTAAAGAGGTTTCTTGTGAACTTTATAGTTAAGATGTGTCTAGAAAGAGCTGTTCTGCGATTTCGTTGTTATTATGACTGAATGCGTGACTAATGATGAGTCAGTGACTGAGTCAGGACTAAGGACTTTCTTTTTTTAAATAAGACTAGCTGACTCAACACTGGTTGACCCGGTTGAGGATGTTGCTATCAGACGTATCACAACATCTTCTTTTAGACCCACAGAAACAAGAAAAAATTGAAATTCCATCAATATTGGTTATCAGAGTTTTATGCCAGACAAAAGAACAGCAAATCATTTTTATACATATATCAGCTGACCTGGCAAACGTTGTTTTGAAAGATATAAAAAAATACATTACGACATACTCTCAGACCTACCGAATATACACAGAAAATTTCATAACAATCGGTCGGGCCGTATCGAAGTAGTTTAGAATTTTATATATTAGAAGATAAGAGATTTATAACATCTCATCAGCTACTCCTAGATATTAAGGTAGATAATAAAATGCGAGAAAAAAATCAATAATGAAGATTTAAATATTGATTTCATATTAATTCGTACTTGGCTTGCCTTGTTAATGGAGATAAATAAGCTGTCACAGAAACAAAAGACCTAACAGTCCTAACACACTAATCCTATAGCTGGGTGCGTCCAAACAGGCGGCATACAATATGTTGGCGCGTGGCTCGCGACCGTGACGCTTGCAACTCGCTGTTAAATACATATGTGCCCCTATTTTAATTAGTTTGACTAATCCCCGCCCACCGCTAACTACGCAGTCACATACGCAGATCCCTTGTGACAGATTGGCTCCGATTTGGCTTATCTTTATTCGTGTAACTGCACATCACAAAACATTGGCCAGGTTTTACACGGTTCATGACTTTATACCTACTCGTATGTTGGCTTTATTCAGTGTAACGTAGTATGTAAAAATTTTAATATGACTAGTAGACCCGGCAAACGTTGCTTTGCTATTAGGGATATAAAAACTAGCTTACGACCTACTGTCAGACCTATCGAACATACGCAATACATATACAAAAAAGTTGTATGTTTCGGAGGAGTTTGGTAACAAAAATTGGCGCGAGAATTTTATATATAAGGAAGATTCTCGTATACGATTTTGATGACGAAACATGATACCATCAGTAGGTAATGGGTTGCCAAATAAAATAAATTTCACTTTAATTTCAATGTCATGACTCAATAAAAAGTCCAATCTGTTTTGCGTTGGTGCACATTACATTTATGGAGTTATATTTATGTCTAGAGTTGACCGCATTTCTTACAGCCAATTTTTTTTTTTTTTTTTAATATATATGAGGACATTTTAAGCATCGCAATCTAGCCCCAAAGCAAGCGATAGCTTGTGTTATGGGTAGTAGATGACGAATAAATTTATAGAATAATCGATATACATAAATAAAATATATCGAAAAACTTGAAAATTTTCATGTTCATCACACAAACATTTTCCAGTTGTGAGAATCAAACCCACGACCTCCGATGCAGATGACGGAATCGCTACCGCTACGCCATTCGGTCGTCAAAGCATACATAATATTCCCAAGATGTTTAAGAAAAACATCTTGAGAATTATAGATTTCTAATAGGTCGTCGATCGCGATCTTGAGAGTATTATGTATGCTTGATTGAAGATACTTTATTTCGGATCGTAGTATGTTGGTTGTCTGAGGTTGAAGAACGCGTGTCCTTTTGTTAAAATAGTTTTTATCTAAAACCAAAAATGATGCTAGCGTCGTTGCGAATTGTATCTTTGAATACTTTAAGAAAAGCATAGGTACATTATGAAAGGGAAACAAAGCATACATTCTAAACATACAAAAAAGAAAGATAGTGCTCGTGATTGCTGCTAAAAACTATACATAATAAAAACGAAGAAAAATTTGGTACTTTAGGTACTTACTTTAGTACGTAGGTGATTGTGCTCTCGCTGTTCAGCGCGCGTAGCGACTTTTTCTACTCTATGTTGATATTTTGTAAAATAAATGGTTTTTATTTAAACTTGTTCGCAAATAATAGTATATATATAAATACCATTTCTTATTCCAGAACCAAAATTCGCTGTCCGAGATTGAGAAGCGAGAAAAAAGGGCAATGGAGAGAAAATTGTCTGAAATGGAGGAAGAATTGAAGGTAAGGGTTAGTATACGCTTTGACATTACACCACACTTACACTAAACAAATTAGGTACCATAAAACAATACACATTTAATTATGATTATTTTGCGCAATCACTTAACGAGTTGTAATATAGCTCTTCGTTTTATAGCAATTGCAAAAACTAAAAGCCGAGAACGAAAGGCTGAGGGCTGAGAACCGTGCTCTAACGCGGGTCGTCAGCAAATTGACCAACTCTGCCGCCAAATAGGTAAATGTGTTGGATTGGGCATTTGCTCCGTGGAGGCACTTTGCGGCGTAGTCGGAAACTTCTCGTAGTAATTTTTTTATCCGATGTGTAGCTTAGTTTATTCACACCACACTATAGGTAGATATACCTACATTGCGTATAATTTTTAGGAATACACATGGTGTGAGAAACATACACAAAATCGATATTTAATCTTAATATAGCAACTCATTAGTTACATCTCGTCACTACAAAAATCTTTATTAATGCTGTTAAATCAATATTATTTGAATTTTTTTTAAATAATTATTATTGAAATGAAATTTACAACGAAATATACTATTATGATAAAAGAATTTGTCGAATAAGTAAAAAAGTAAGTTGTAAAGATGATAAGCGTCACTTGTGTGTGAGGTCATAGTTCATACGTAATGCACTTCACGAATTTTCGTTTTGTGAGAAAGGGTCAGAAGACCGCTATTCCGTTTCCAGTATTTATAATTTTGTTTACTTTATAATTAATTTATAATACTTGTACAGATAATAAAAAATCATTAGTACAGAGGTTTTCAACCATTTTATTTTTGTAATAATATTAGTTATTTTGATATTTTCTTTTATCATAAAATATTTATTTTTATATTTGAATATCGATTTTATATAGGAACTATTAGGACGCACGGGTTTTGTTTTACACTCTGTATTTTAGTCACACGCATTTTATTCTCTTGTGTGATTTAAATAAAATAAATAGCCTTTTTATTCAGATCATCTTAATACTCTAATACATAAATATTAAGTAAACACCTAGTTAAAATTATTCAATTAATTGTACTCTAGTATTTGTTTCTTTTTTATATTTTGAAGATCTGTTTGCCCGTCGGCAAAGGCCTCCTCCAACCTTTTCCATTCATTTCTTTCTTGTGCCACTCTGTTCCACGTCACTCCTGCTACTTGTCTGATGTCGTCATCCCACCTTTTCGGTTGTATTCCTCTTTTTCTTTTGCCTAGTCTAGGGTACCATCTTGTCACAATTTTACTCCATTTGTCTTTTCCTCTTATCTTATGGCCAGCCCATCTCCATTTCAATCTCTTAACTTTCGATGTTATATCTATGACCTTTTTTTTATTCCTAATGACTTCTGTGATTTAAATGAATCTTGTGTGATTCAAACCTTATATCTGGGTGACCGAGCTTTGCTCGGTAGTATTACAGTTATTCACCAAAAGATGGCAGCAGGAGTTTACTGTAATAGTTTTACTTTATCGCCAATTTATATATTTATTTTTTGTAAATACGACATTTTCTAAAAATGAATCCTAGCTAGATCAATTTATCGCTCCCAAAACCCCGTGTATACTAAATTTCATGAAAATCGTTGGAGTCGTTTCCGAGATTCAGATTATATATAGAAATATATATATACAAGAATTGCTCGTTTAAAGGTATAGGATTCACAAAAAAATGTTGAACTGATTTTTCCTCGCTTAACTGACATAATAAGAATTACATTATCCAAGGCAAAAGTTTTTTCATTTCGACACTGCTTTTCAATACTGAAATTTAATCATTTTTGTATCATGTTGTAGTTTCCTTGATAGACAAATAGTAAATATATATTTTTCCCCTTGGTTAACCCCTGCCATTCGTTGAGTATGTTTGGTTTGGATTTTTGTTTATATAAAGAGAAAGATAGCATTATTTCAGGCCTAACGATGTTTTTAGAGATTTTTCTAAACATAAAAAGCGCCACTGTGCTGTGAAGTAGTATGTATCGCACAGTCTCGTTGACTTGTGCCGGGGGTAGGTTTCCACTGCGCCTCTCAGTGCCCCGCGCGCCGCGATTGCATTCACAACACCGCAACACTAACTGTGTGCTATGGCGAGCATGTGTGACATGTGTCAGTGTCTAACAATGTAAGACTACCCTCGACGGCCGGTTTCGTGTAGTCGGACCACCTCCGTGTTTGCGATATACAGATATTTCAATCCATGATGACGCGCCCCACTCTATCAAAATCGATTACGTTTCATTCGATTCGTATGGAGTTTGACAGAGTACGGCGCGTCATCGTGGATTGAAACATCTAGACCAGATGATGTTCTTATGCCATTGTTACACTTGATTTGCATTGAAACACTTCTCTAGATATTGAATATTCTCTATTGGAAGCAGGCGTTATTTTGAGGAAATCCATAATTTGCAGGACATATTAATTTGTTTTCCTAAAATCCGCTACTTGAGAAGAATCTGTAATCCAATATGCAGGAACACCACCCACATGAAACATCACACACACTTCTGGCAACACTTTATTCGACGCACGTTTTCAGTTTTTCAGTGTGGGCATACAGATTCTTTCAAGTAGCAGATTATAGCAAAACAAATTAATCTATCCTGCTACTTTAATAGATAATCCAATCCACAAAACGCGTTCCACTTCTTGACAAACGCTTTATGTTTCTGCTATTCTGCAGGAGTAAGCGGAATATCAGTATTATTTTTAAGTGGTTGTGACGGAGTGGGGCGCGTCTATACAAAGTTTAACGAAAAGTTGAAATAATATTGAAGGGTACATTAGTGTACTTATAACAATAAAAATAGTAAATATAAATCGGCATATTTATTTTTCCATAACGTATGGAAAAATAAAATAAGCATGTCCATCTTCTATACATTATTGAAAAATAAATATGTTTATTTCTATTTAATATTTTTACGCGGTGATTGGACACTTATGTACCCTTTAAAATTATTTCAATTTTTGGGTTTGAATAAATGGTAGTTCCCTCCGAACTACGAAGTCAACCTAGCCTAACGTTAAAACAGCAACTTTAAGAGCTACGTCGTTTTTAACGGAGCTCAAAATGTTATGTAAAGGGTTTTGGTTCCCGTTTATTTTTATTTCCTTTTCTATGCAGTCATCGGCTTACGGTCATTGATATGCATATTATTTATTGGTGAATTTGAATAAAATGTCTTTATTAATTCTGATGTTTAAGGTGCTGATAGACAAAACGGCAACAGAGAACTCGGATACTTTTTAATACATATGTATTTAAAATTATTTTCCCTTGTTGATGATAAAGGTCACTCGCGTTATATTTATATTGTCTAGATTAATAATATGTATTTTCGATTTAATACACATATCAAAAATGAATTTTTGGAACACAGTAAAATACATACCGGTTTTTTTATTCAGTACTAAAGAAGGAACAAAAAAGTGTCAATGGTCTATAATAACTTAATCTGAAGTATAGTGTTGTCCAGGGTGTTGCATGACTTTGTCCCATTTAGATCAAAAGAACACTTAACACTTCACATAAAAGCAATCATTTCAAGGCTGAGAAGTTAGCAATAATTTATTATACACGGAAATATTGATATTATAGGTGTTATATAATAATTATAATATTACCGCTTGTAGATTTTTAGAGGCTTATTAAATGAGCGTCACTATTCTTAAGCCTCCCCCACACAGGCGCGTTATTATCGCGCGATAATATCACGACTCAGACGCACGCAGCGTCCCGCGTTATTATCGGTCGTTATTATCGCAGCAGTGTGTAACTAATTGATCATCCTAATACAAAATGTACTGAAAACAGATATCGCAATAACGCTTGCGATAATATCGACCGATATACTTCCATTGCGGCGTTATTATCGCAGCAGTGTGTAACTACATGACCATCCTAATACTAAATGTACTGAAAACAGATATCGCAATTACGCTTGCGATATTATCGCGCGATAATAACGCGCCTGTGTGGGGGAGGCTTTAAGCTTCAATGCTGAGGGGTTTGTGCAGGTTTTTGTACGAATTTCGAGTCAACTCGCATCGCACAAACGCCATCTATTGACAACCGCATGTCAGCGACTGTGCACAGATGACGCTGGCTGTAAATGTATGGAGGAATTAGATTCAATCGTGCGATGTCGCTTGGTTAGGTTTGGCGAGTCGCCTCGTATTTCGTACATAAACTTGTAATAACCCCTCGGTTATAAGTTAATTAATGAGGACTATAACAATAATACACCATTTGACGCCAATCGCACGAGAGCTGTAGAGATGTTTCATATGACTTCTAAATCTGTTTTAGTTGGGTGTTTTTGTTATACATTAGCCTATTAGTTTAGCGCATCTAAAAGTAGTACTATTCATTTTACAATAGTGCATGCGGAAAGGCACATAAATCACAAACATAGGGCTAACATCTAAGTAAAAAAAATTACGACAAATAATTAATTAAGACTTTAAAGCAATATTACTCTTATTTAAAAATAGTTTTCGGAAACAGATATTTTTTTATTATTTATTATTCAAGACCTTAAACAATATCAATAAGATTATAATTATTTGTTGCCGTGCTAGGGGCGACAATTGGTGGTTATTGTGACAGTCCCCATTATAAATAAAAAAAAGCTTTGTATGATGAAATAAAACTGTGGACACGGATTTATAATGGGAATCAATAAAATATCAGATGCAAGACATTTTATGATCACTACTCTTAAACCTTACACCCTAACATCACAAAACCATTTGTACATATTATTAAGAAAACCATGTATGTATAATTGTATATACTTTATTGTAAAACCAAGAAAGAATTTATACAATATACAAATAGACTGTGTTGTTAGTTCTTTGATATTTTAAAAAATTACAAAAGAAAAGTATAACGCATATTTAAAAGGCAAAGGTAGTGACTCTTACCTATCGAAATTGCTGTCAAAATATTTATACCGTTTTTTTTATGAAATCTTTCATAACTTAATTGTATCTTTAATATAATAAAGATAAATCGCTATTCGTTACTTTCACTCTAAATCGATAAGGGCTCGATTTTGATGGAATTTTTGGAGTGTTTTTTAGTGGGTTTAGTGATGGCTTACATTTATAATTATTAATATTCCCCGTAGGTTGCGCTGGGAACTCTGTCCGATCAGTTAGTATTTTATGTCTTGTTGACAACAAGACATAAAATGCCCTGCCCTGTAACTTATCCTATAATGTCTGTCTGAATTGTAGTTAACCTCATCGAAAATATATCGTTATATTATTTCCTTCATCGTACTCAGATATTGGTTAATTTATTAAAAAAAATGTTGTAAATTGGCACATCAGGCTAATTACTAAGTTTTTAAAGGATAATGACCACGGATGTATGGTATCCCGTATCAAGCTGAATCAAACCCAAACTTTATTTTTTATTAACTCCTACAATAATTACTTTTTTAATTTTAATCCGGATTCTAAAGTTATAGGCTATCAAACAAGTTGTACTTCTTAGTAAAATCGGTATGACACCAAATGTACATCGAAAAGAAAGTAACTTTATGCATGCAAAATTAAATTCCTGAAATGAAAAACAAATTCCTATTGCCTGTGGTTCAAAAACACTATTTTATTTTCCTAGACTATTTTGGTTTTGGTTCATGAGAAAACATGATACCTTTGGTCATTCTCTTTTTTTTCACTTTTCTCTTTGTTTTTAAAGACATGTTTTTCTCTTTATTTTTCTTGCACTTTGCACTTGAATTATAATAGCTTTTTTCGACGAGGTGTTTCTGTTATGTAATCTGTATTCAATTAAAAATGTCTTGCATGAATAATATATTTTATCCTCTGTCTGTCGTGTAAAAAATGTTGATTTAGGAAAAATGTGTCTCATATTGTAAAAGTGATTCAATAAAGTAATTAATAAATAATATAGTGGGTTTTTGTCAAGAAAAGTAACCAGCACAATACTTATAACAATAAAAGTTTCAACATTATGAGAAAAGTATACACTTTAAAAGTAAGATTTTTGATTTTGAAAGCTGAATGCGATTGATTTGTACTGCAGTTTAAAAATAGAACACGCCTCGGATTTCCAATATCACTCGACCCTTAATTGCTTTATTTACGGCCTTGACAGTAATGCACTATTAAAACATCCTAGTATTTGTGCAAATTTTAAGAGTCCCATAAAGTAGATAAACTATTTACCAATACTAACTAGTAATGATAAGGCACCAAACATGCGTTGATCGATGAACCACAAAATTTACTTCACAACCATAGTTTGTTGAATCAACATCTGCTGAATGTAATTAAACCAGAGGAAAATGAACGGTTTTACGAGGAATTTCTGTGTTAATTGACGTGACAAACGGATTTATAATTTCGTGTTTCATTGATTACTTATATCATGATTTCCGCAAATGAAGACTAATTTTATAAGAGACACCAGGAGTCGCCACTAGAAGAGGTTAAAACTTACGTATTCGGCCTCTTTTATCACATCTTGTGGTCTAAAATGAGGGCTACCATTCAGGCTTTAATTAAGATATATTTTTTTTTATAATTGATAGGCTTGCGTTTGACTACAATCAAGTCTGATGAACAGAAATGATGAGGTCTAGGATGGAGCGCGCTTGCCTAGAAAATGCCTATTCACTCTTCTCTTGAAGGCACCCAGATTGTATTTGGCTGGGAACACGGAAGTTGGAAGGGTGTTCCACACCTTAGCGGTTCGTATCAGAAACGTAGAAGAAAAACGTTTCGATCGAGTACGCTGGACATCAACCACATAAGGATGCCACTTCTCTCGACGAAGGAGGCACAAGATTGTGGAGTTCTTGAGCACACTCTCCAAAATATATCCTGTAAAAGCCGCTAAACAAGCAACACTGCGTCGGTGTTCTAAACTGAGCAGTTTCGCCCGTGTTAGCGATTCCTTGCCGATTATTATATTAATAAAAGTAAGAAGATCTTGTACTAACTTCTCGTCTTAGTGGTGGCAATGGTATCTTTCATGAACGCCTGTGTTGGACCGAAATTGAGTTGCTAAAATATTATGAAATATGTTTTCAGCATCAGCAGAACCTGCAGGCAGAGAATCAACGGCTAAAGGACGAGAACGGCGCGTTAATACGAGTGATTAGCAAACTTTCCAAGTGAGAGTTGGGACAGTAGTTTATGCCACTAGTTTCCTAAAATAAATTATAGTTTACGTATCTTTGGGAACACTGATTGATGAATGAACTGCAGTAGTCCAATTTTATAGACACTGTGAAAGGTTTGACGACAATTCGATCGCTTTTTATTAATACTACTTTTGTAGAACAGCGTAAGATTATTTCCGTCTATTTTTTTGATAATTTTGGTTTAAAGAGCTTTATTCCCCAAAAGAACATACAGTCCAAAGAGAATACAGTTTTGTTTTTTAAATAGTAATTTTACTATTGACGCATGCATTATTATATTAAATAGCATTATTTAATTATTGTTCTTCTATCCGACTTATTTTTTTAAATTGATTACGTGCTTTTTAGATTACGTGCTAAAAAGTTTCGCTAATCGTATGTGTGTCTGGACCTCTATAAAGCGCTATAGCAAGAATATGTTAAATCAATTTTACAAAATAATTTTAGCCACCAGTCTAGGTAAACAATATATGGTAAATTGAATATTTTTTATGTCTATTGAATTATATTTATTTCTAAAAATATGAAATTATCTTAGCTTTTTAACTCGTGACGTAATATGAACTGTTTATTGACAAATAAATCAATACATAAAAAATTTGAAAAATAAATATAAATCAATCACTTAAATATATATCTATACTAGCTGACCCGGCCACGCGTTGCTGTGGCTAAAGTTTTTGTTATATTAATAAATTAAAATTGCGACTATAATTTGAGATTTAAACTATCCTATCTCTCAAGGTGGACCAAATGACAGATATTCACGAAGTTTGAACTAAATCGGTTCAGTAGTTTAGGAGTCCATCGCGGACAAACATCGTGACACGAGATTTATCTTAAGATTATAAAAGGCAGTCCGTACTTAAATACTTTATGTTTATTCGAATCGTACTTTTGCCTTATCTTTTTAATTTATTAATTATATTTGACATCAAGCTGTTCCCAAAGTAGCCTTTGTATTGACATATTCCTAAATTATATAAGTGTAAAGTAGATTAGCATTAAATGAATTTTTTATAGTTAGCCTGAAGGCCTTACAATATTGTTAGTTTTTACATATATATCTCGAATTACTTATATATTTATGAAATGTACGTATAGCTATAATTGTATAACTTGATTTGTAAGCAATAGTCGCGAAATGATTGGAAATGTGATATATTGAATTCGACTAAACCTTACCTTATTAAATGTATGAACTTATGTATATTAGGTAGAGCATATTGATTTATAAAATGATGTAATGAGTTTACGATAGATAAATATTAATTTTAGTGTGCGATTGGTTAGTTATTAATATCGTTGCACAAGTTCCGTATTGCGTTAATATTTCAATACAATTATATTAAATTAAATTAAATTTTTATCATGATAAATACCATTAAGAATATATTTATACAAATTGTGCATGAGTTAATTTTGCTCGTCTTTATTAAGTTAATATTTAAATTCAACGATGTAATCAAATGTTTGTCATGATAAATACCATACATAATTTTAAACAAATTGGACGTGAGATGATTTTGCTCATCTTTATTACTGTTGAAATCAAATAACAACCAATTACGTTAAGTCAAATGTTTGTCATGATAAATACCATACATAATTTTAAACAATTTTGACGTGAGATAATTTTGCTCATCTTTATTACTGTTGAAATCAAATAACAACCAATTACGTTAAGTCACATGTTTGTCATGATAAATACCATACATATTTTAAACAAATTGGACGTGAGATGATTTTGCTCATCTTTATTACTGTTGAAATCAAATAACAACCAATTACGTTAAGTCAAATGTTTGTCATGATAAATACCATACATAATTTTAAACAATTTTGACGTGAGATAATTTTGCTCATCTTTATTACTGTTGAAATCAAATAACAACCAATTACGTTAAGTCACATGTTTGTCATGATAAATACCATACATATTTTAAACAAATTGGACGTGAGATGATTTTGCTCATCTTTATTACTGTTGAAATCAAATAACAACCAATTACGTTAAGTCAAATGTTTGTCATGATAAATACCATACATAATTTTAAACAATTTTGACGTGAGATAATTTTGCTCATCTTTATTACTGTTGAAATCAAATAACAACCAATTACGTTAAGTCACATGTTTGTCATGATAAATACCATACATATTTTAAACAAATTGGACGTGAGATGATTTTGCTCATCTTTATTACTGTTGAAATCAAATAACAACCAATTACGTTAAGTCAAATGTTTGTCATGATAAATACCATACATAATTTTAAACAATTTTGACGTGAGATAATTTTGCTCATCTTTATTACTGTTGAAATCAAATAACAACCAATTACGTTAAGTCACATGTTTGTCATGATAAATACCATACATATTTTAAACAAATTGGACGTGAGATGATTTTGCTCATCTTTATTACTGTTGAAATCAAATAACAACCAATTACGTTAAGTCAAATGTTTGTCATGATAAATACCATACATAATTTTAAACAATTTTGACGTGAGATAATTTTGCTCATCTTTATTACTGTTGAAATCAAATAACAACCAATTACGTTAAGTCACATGTTTGTCATGATAAATACCATACATATTTTAAACAAATTGGACGTGAGATGATTTTGCTCATCTTTATTACTGTTGAAATCAAATAACAACCAATTACGTTAAGTCACATGTTTGTCATGATAAATACCATACATATTTTAAACAAATTGGACGTGAGATGATTTTGCTCATCCTTATTACTGTTGAAATCAAATAACAACCAATTACGTTAAGTCAAATGTTTGTCATGATAAATACCATACATAATTTTAAACAATTTTGACGTGAGATAATTTTGCTCATCTTTATTACTGTTGAAATCAAATAACAACCAATTACGTTAAGTTACATGTTTGTCATGATAAATACCATACATATTTTAAACAAATTGGACGTGAGATGATTTTGCTCATCCTTATTACTGTTGAAATCAAATAACAACCAATTACGTTAAGTCAAATGTTTGTCATGATAAATACCATACATATTTTAAACAAATTTGACGTGAGATGATTTTACTCATCTTTATTACCGTTGAAATCAAATTACAACCAATTACGTTAAATTAAATGTTTGTCATGATAAATACCATACACAATTTTAATCAAATTGGAAGTGAGATGATTTTACTCGTTTTTATTACGTTATTATTAAAATCCAATGATGTAATCAAATTTTTAACATGATAAAGCCATAAATAATGGTAATATATTTTTACAAATTGTGCATGAGATGATTTAGCTCGTCTTTATTAAGATAATATTAAAATTCAATGAAGTAAACAAATGTTTATTATGATAATTATTATACAGAATAAATTTATACAAATTGTATATGAGATGATTTTGCTCGTTTTTATTCCGTTATTATTGAAATCCAATTATGTAATCAAATTTTTATCATGATAAATACCATAAAGAATATATTCATACAAATTGTGCATGAAATGATTTAGCTCGTCTTTATTAAGTTAATTTTTTTAATTAAATGATGTAATCAAATGTTTATCATGATAAATACCATACAGAATAAATTTATACTGTTGCAATTAAATTACAACCAATTACGTTAAATCAAATATTTGTCATGATAAATACCATACATAATTTCAAACAAATTGGAAGTGAGATGATTTTACTCGTTTTTATTCCATTATTATTAAAATCCAATGATGTAATCAAATTTTTATCATGATAAATCCATAAATAATAGTAATATACTAGTAGGGCGCGTGAGTGCGCGGGCCACATGTGGCCCGCGTGCGGTCTTCCCGCCCATAAAAGTATCGCCGTCATCTCACAATTGGAATCCGATTGGCAGTGGGCTGAAAAAATTACCTAGTAGCACGGTCATGGTTTTAAAGATAGTTAACTACTGTTCGAACAAAAAAATACGCTGAACCTCATCGGATGAGGTTCAGCGTATTTTTTGTTCAAACAGTCCTTAACTATCTTTAAAACCATGACCGTGCTCCTCAATCATCAACCTAATCCTAGATCATCATCTCTTTTCACATTTTTCTTTGGCAATTCACCGAAAAACTGTATCAATGCTTTGCATAATTATATTCGAAATGTATATTTTCTATGAAAAATAAATTCCGCCATTTTGATTTTTTTTTACCCATCAAAAACACCTTCGGGTCCTGATTACCTTTTGCTAAGAAACCACTCTCTTATCTTTTATACTTTCCGAGATAGAACAACACGACATTAGTATAGCGGCAATCTTGAATCCGCCATTTTGGATTTATTTCAGCTCACTGCCAATTGCATGAGGTTCCGAGTATTTTTTGTTTGCGCAGTCCCCACCTAACTATAATACCTTGCCCGTGCTCCTCGTCAGTCTTCAAAACCCTCAATCATCATCACATTCCATATTATTCTCTAGAAGTTCTCTGAAGAACCACATCATACACTTGCAAAGTTTTCAACCTTTCGTCTCTTCAAAATTCCCCATACATTTTCTATGAAAAAAATAAAGTCCGCCATTTTGAATTTTTTTTCTATCCATCTTATAGACCTTCGGATCCTGATCAACTCTTGTCCAGAAAGCGTTCTTCCATCTTTTATACCTTCCGAGATATCGACGATATTCGAATGGCGGCCATTTTGAATCCGCCATTTTGAAAATTTTTTCAGCTCACTGCCAATTGGATGACGTTTCAAATGACATTTGGTCGAGCACCCCCCACCTATCTTTGATACCCTGGCCGTGCTCTTCACCCGTCTCCGAAATCCTCAATCATCAGCTCTCTCCGTATTTTTCCTCTTCATGAATTTTTGCCCTCTATACAACATCATACTTGGAAAAAAAATTTTTCATACAAAATTGTTCAGGAGAGGTGATCAATGAGTGAATCAGCACGAGTAGCTATATATATATTAACTAGTAGGGCGCGTGAGTGCGCGGGCCACATGTGGCCCGCGTGCAGTCTTGCCGCCCATAAAAGTATCGCCGTCATCTCCATCGCCAATTGGAATCCGATTGGCAGTGGGCTGAAAAAATTACCTGGTAGCACGTTCATGGTTTTAAAGATAGTTAAGGGCTGTTCCAACAAAAAATACCGCTGAACCTCATCGGATGAGGTTTAGCGTATTTTTGTTTGAGCAGCCCTTTACTATCTTTAAAACCACGACCGTGCTCCTCAATCATCATCCCAATCCTAGATCATCATCTTTTCTCATATTTTTCTCTGAAGAACTGACCTCCATAGAACTGCGTCAATGACTTGCATAGTTCCCTACTTATTGTGGCATGTACATTTTCCATCGAAAAATAAATTTCGTCACTTTGAATTTTTTTCCATTCATCCCGTAAACCTTGAGATCCTGATCACCTCTTGCTAAGAAACCACTCTCTTATCTTTTATACTTTCCGAGATAGAACAACACGAAATTTGTATGGCGGCCATCTTGAATCCGCCATTTTGGATTTTTTTTCAGCTCACTGCCAATTGCATGAGGTTCCGAGTATTTTTTGTTTGAGCAGTCCCCACCTAACTATAATACCTTGCCCGTGCTCCTCGACAGTCTTCAAAACCCTCAATCATCATCTCATTCCATATTTTTCTCTGAGGGTCCTCCAAAAAACCGCATCAAAGTACTACATGTTTCACAACTTTTCAATAGTCTCTTCAACATTCGTCATACATTTTCTATGAAAAAAATTAAAGTCCGCCATTTTGAATTTTTTTCCATCCATTTGATAGACCTTCGGGTCCTGATCACCTCTTGTCAAGAAACCGTTCTTCCATCTTTTATACTCTTCGAGATATTGGCGAAATTCAAATGGCGGCCATTTTGAATCCGCCATTTTGAATTTTTTTTCAGCTCACTGGCAATTGGATGACGTTTCGAATGACATTTGGTCGAGCACCCCCCACCTAGCTGCGATATCCTTGGCTGTGCTCTTCACCCGTCTTCGAAATCCTCAATCATCAGCTCTCTCCGTATTTTTCCTCCGAATGAATTTTTTCCTTATATACGAAATGGTCATTGAAAAAAAAATTTTTCATACAAAATTGTTCAGGAGAGGTGATCAATGAGTCAGTGAATCAGCACGAGCAGCTATATATATATTAACTAGTAGGGCGCGTGGAGGCGCGGGCCACATGTGGCCCGCGTGCTGTCTTCCCCCCTATTTGCCTTACAACTTTTAGTCACTTGAACATTCGCCATACATTTTCTATGAAAAAAAAATTCCGCCATTTTGAATTTTATTTTCTATACATCGAGTAGACCTTCGAACCCTGATCACCTCTTGTCAAGAAACCGTTCTTCCATCTTTTATACTTTCCGCGATAACGACGAAATTCGTATGGCGGCCATTTTGAATCCGCCATTTTGAAATTTTTTTCAGCTCACTGCCAATTGGATGACGTTTCAAATGCCATTTGGTCGAGCACCCCCCGCCTATCTTCGATACCCTGGCCGTGCTCTTTACCCGTCTCCGAAATCCTCAATCATCAGCTCTCTCCGTATTTTTCCTCCGAATGAATTTTTTTCTTTTATACGACCTCATCCGTGAAAAAAAAAATTTTCATACAAAATTGTTCAGGAGAGGTGATCAATGAGTCAGTCAGTCAATCAATCAGTGAATCAGCACGAGTAGCTATATATATAGAGATGTATACAAATTGTGCATGAGATGATTATGCTCGTCTTTATTAAATTTAATTTTGTTAATATTTGAATTCAATGATGTAAACAAATGTTTATCATGCTAATTATTATACAGAATAAATTTATACAAATTGTACATGAGATGATTTTGCTCGTTTTTATTCCGTTATTATTGAAATCCAATTATGTAATCAAATTTTTATCATGAAAAATACAATATAGAATATATTTATACAAATTGTGCATGAGATGATTTAGCTCATCTTTATTAAGTTAATATTTAAATTAAATGATGTAATCAAATGTTTATCATGATAAATACCATACAGAATAAATTTATTTTGTTTCAACCAGTTACGTCAACAAATATTATACAATACAGTCAAATATTTGTCATGATAAATGCCATACATAATTTTAAACAAATTGGAAGCGAGATGATTTTACTCGTTTTTATTCCGTTATTATTAAAATCCAATGATGTATTCAAATTTTTATCATGATAAATCCATAAATAATTATAATATATTTATACAAATTGTACATGAAATGATTTAGCTCGTCTTTATTAAGTTAATATTTAAATTAAATGATGTAATCAAATGTTTATCATGATAAATACCATACAGAATAAATTTATTTTGTTTCAACCAGTTACGTTATATCAAATATTTGTCATGATAAATGCCATACATAATTTCAAACAAATTGGAAGCGAGATGATTTTACTCGTTTTTATTCCGTTATTATTATGATGTAATCAAATTTTTATCATGATAAATCCATAAATAATAATTATAATATATTTATACAAATTGTACATGAAATGATTTAGCTCGTCTTTATTAAGTTAATGTTTAAATTCAATTATGTAATCAAATGTTTATCATGATAAATACCATACAGATTTTGCTCGTCTTTACTATAATTTATTACAGATTTCGTAAATAATTTATCGTTTAAATAATTTATTTGATTACAATGAAATAAATAAGATCAGTGTCTAATTTCATTTGTTTTTATTTATTTTTTTCCTTTCCAGTATAAAAACTACGATTTTGCACGTCTTTATTGTAATGTAACAGTTTTATAGTTCATTTATGGATTACGGATTTAGGTTTTTTCTTTTCATTTTACGAAACCTTCATTTCCTAACGTGCCTTAGTGATGATTACTTGATTTCTTTTTGTATAGCAAAAAACAAATTACTCTGACAGAAATGTGTGTTAATAAGCGCATCCAGTTGTCTATATGAATAAAACATATTTTAGATTTGTTTTATTAATCAATTAAACTATTTTCATATATTTCTGGGTTATACCAGTTTGCTTGGTACACTGGGATACCTTAGAATGTTTCGCTCTCCTAGCATGTATTTTCTTCTGAAACACATATTGCGTTGTATTTAAAACTGAATAAGCGGTCCTAAATAACTGTACGTATATGTTTTATATGTTACTTGTGATAATTATTATCATGATGTACGAATTTGTATCGATAAGCAATTATATAAACGTTGTCTCAAACCGTTTTGGATGTTTTTTATATTAATATAGAGAAGAGGACCACAATGATACGCTTCATAATCGAATGGTCTCAGTAGCGGTGGCCAGGGTTAACGAATTAGATACAGAATCGTAAATGGGTCCTCATTTTATGATAGTCAAAGAATTCTTCCGTCAATGCTTTTATGATATTGCAAGCTGGTGCATTGACCCTCCTGATGGTCTGCGGGACGCGGGGTGGGAGCGTTCAACCCACAGAAAACAAAAGTAAAGATATTCCTTGCTCTGTGGTTCAACCAATCAGCGAGTCTGTCACTGTTCGCTGACAGCGCTGCCGTATCATTATAACCAATCGCATCACCCGCGTCCCTATTTACCTTTAACGAAACTAGTTTCGCCTGAGTAACCACTCCTAAAATAACTAAATATAATTATAATATATACCATAATATATTAATTTAATTATAATCTCGATGGTAATTCAAAATTCGGGATACCTATTAAGAGCGTTCATGCGTTGGAATTATGCTTGAGTCAAAATTGTCAATTTTCGACGTAACATAAGTGTCATGTGTTCAATTATTGATGAGATAATTGCCATCATATTATTAGGCATTTCATAATCTAGTTTTTGTCTCAAAATATTTGAAAATATGTGTATTACCTCATTAGAAAGTTTAAGGTACTTAAAGGCTAATTACTCACTTAGCGGTGGAAGCTCTATTTTGATGCAAGATATTTGCCATGTTTCATAACACAAACTTATAACAATAACATAGAAAATTAATAATATTTACTAAAAAGTGTTTAAAAAAAAACACGATTTTCCTATATTTTCATTCAAAAACCATAAACCGAAAAGTGTCATTTTTAGCATTTTTCGATAAATTAAACGTATTATTTTAGGATAAAATCCAAGATATTTTGTTATTTCTGAATTATAGTAATTTAATTCAATTAATATTCAATGTCACTGGTTATTTACTATTTTAATAAGTTGTATATTTATTTTACTATAAATTTTTTTGTAATACTATAATCTACGCAAAATTGCGTCAGCGCCAAGGAATTCCTTTTTAGTATGGACCGAAACGCGAGGCACGCCGCGCCGCATGAACGCTCTTAATCCTCAATCAAACTTTTGCCGAACATACGTAGGTATTTTTATTGACACTGCGTCACAGCTTTAAGGCAGAAACATACTTGCGTGTCGTGGCGTGTCGTGACGCGCCAGGAGCACATCGGTTTCATACATTTAGTATGGCTAGAGACACATTATAGTGGAGTGGCGTGTCGTGTCGCGACCTGTCGTGGCGCCGACTGCTCGCCACCGATCTGCGCCAGAGCGCCAGACGCGACACGACACGACAGGCAAATGTGTTTCCAAACCCGCGGCGCGTGGCGCATCAGTAGGGATGCAAGCTTTTTAAAAATATCGATATATCGATATCGATATATCGATATCGATATATATCGAACTAAGTCGATATTTACATATCGATATATCGGTCTCATAGGCCGATATATCGATATTTTATCGATTATTCTTCTTTTTGACGTGACAACGTCTTATAAATCGATAGAGCCGGTTGCACGCACGAAAAATCATGACTCATCCGGCGTTACCTCGCTCATGCGGCGTTACCGGCGTTACCTCGCGAGCGCGGAACGAGCGACAAAGAAGACGTTGTCACGTTCAACTATCGTCAGTAAACCGACTTTACAGGCAACCAATTTTTTTTAAAAGCATAAAGAACTCCAATGTAGTTTTAGTAATATATATCAAACTTTTATTGATTATGTAACATAATTTATGTATGTAATTTATTATACCTCACCTATGTAAATGAAATGAAACAATGAATACAATTTTTTTTTCAACAATTTATTAAAAAATTGTTTATTTCCAATATTTTGTACAGTCGCGGAACGAAAAGGTTCGTCGATTTTCAAATTGATTCGTTCAACGTATCACGAGCACATAATACGTTTTGAAACTACGTTACAGAATAGACTCGAGTTAGAGAAAATAAAGTTTAACTGTTCGTCAGTAAAGTTCAAAATTGTTCAGATCAAGGTAGTTTGACTATTTATCTTGTCAACAAGATTATTATGGATAAACTGCAACCTTCTTGTTAATTCAACCTGACATTATTATTTCTGTTAAAACCTCAAACTATTGTCAATCGGTCAATGTCATAATTTCTCCTAAATAACTAAGATTTTAATGAGGTTTTAATACATTTTGGTAACACCACATTGACGAGATAGAAAAAACAAGCAAAACCTTATTCGATAGCAAACGTCATATTTATTCAAATGTTAGCAGCGCTGTTTCTTGCACTGGAATGTTGGCATAATGGACTCTTGCAGTACTAGAGTACTAGTGCAAACGAATATCGACACTAAGGTGACGAACCTTTTCATTCCGCGACTGTACTAGCTATCGAATTTAAAAATAATAACTTTGACAGTCTGCCAGAGTCAGAGACCAGAGTGAGTCCAGACTATTAACAACATAACACTCACAGCACGGCTCACCCAAGACAAGAAGTAGAGAACAGAATCAATTTCTTTTTTTTAAATGTGCTTAACGGCTCTGGCTTTTGAGCCTTTACTCATAGGTATCTAGTCTATGATATTTAATAACCTGGCCCTGATTCTGTAACTCGATATATCGATATTTTTAAAAAGCTTGCATCCCTAACTGTTCCGAAATAACGCCAGAACGCGCCACGACACGACACGGTAGTGTGCACACTCACAGTCACGACTCACGACAGTAAGCGCCACGACACGACACGACACGCAAGTATGTTTCTGCCTTTACGTGACGTGACGAGCAGACGAAGGGTTCCGTACCATAATTTATATGATGATGAAGATCAGATGATGCTTCTGGCAGAAGGCCCAATTATACCCTAATAGGGTTCCGTTTTTTACCCTTTGGGTACGGAACCCTAAAAACTGATTCCGAGTTTTTTAAAATATGCTTACTTACTCGATCGTGAGAGAGTTATCGCCGATTTGTATGACATTGGAATAGTTTACGAATTGTGTCAATAGGTGTCGCTACAACAATCCTATACAAATTCGCGTTTACGCTTAATAGTTCCTTAATTACTCTCCTAGCTCGCTCCAAGGCGTTTAATAATAATATAGTAGTGTCACCGTCAGCTGCTCGCTATTTTGCCACTAAAGTTTGAAGGAAGGTAGGCCAAAGAAAAAGACCCAGGCGCCGCACAACCCACGGCCCGGACATCTCATTCACAGTTTAGTGCATCGCTGTTTCGCACGTTTTAAATCTAAATTAATGTTTTTTCTCGAGATAAGAAGGACGTATGTGGTTATTATCATTCCGAAAGGAGGAAGTGGTGATTGTGATTTTGTTTATTTAGTGAAAATACTGTCGTCGAACATCTTCACCGGATAGCGTTAGTACGCAGCATAACCCGAGCCGTGAGTACCTACTCAATTATAAAATAAAAGTACCTAACAGCATCCGATATGGTCTAGTGGCTAGGATATCTGACTCTCACTCAGCAGGCTCGGGTTCGATTCCCGGTAACGGAAGCAGATCACAAGCAGGCTGCGTGTTTCTCAACTAGGAGTTACACATACACCTTTACAACAGGGTTGCGTGTTTCTTATACAGGAGTCTTACATACGCCCATACTATACAGGGTCGCGTGTTTCTCATCTAGGAGTCTCACATACACCCTTTACTGATACCCGAAGCATAACTGCTACGCAGACAGCGAACCGATCGCCGCCATTGATGTCGACGTCACGAAGGATGTTTTTACTGGAACGAATGTAAGTAGGTACTATAACGTTGCTGACATCGGCCCCGCTGCAATATCGGCTGTTTCGGTCTCCAGCGCGCCTCTTGTCCCAGTTACTTGTACTAGCTGCTGTACGATTGCTGCTGTGACGGATGTATACCAACAGAATATTAGCCCCATTCTGAGCATGTTAAAAGATGATCCGAAAGGATAGAAAATAAGCAAGTCTAAGGATATAAAATAAGCAATTCTTCGTGCGCTGTCATCACCATGCGTAGCTATTAGGTACTTTACTCTTATCCTGTAAAGATGAAAAATCGATACCTGCTTAAACGGATTCAGCTCAAGTGCATTCGGCTCGAATCTTATACATATTATTTTCAACATATCGTCTCCTCCTAAGGAGACTTATTTTTTTCTGATGCATAAAAGAAAGCGAAAAGAAAAATCTAAATCGATGAGTTGATCATTTTTTGTAAGAATTTGACTGAAACTTAAAAATCGTCAAAAATTATTAGCAGATTATTAAGATCTACAGTAAGATCTGTAGTACGCAAGCTTATGGCCACCACCACAGCTACCAGCATGCAGCCGTTTTGCTCGGCCGCTTGCGCGGCAACCGCCCTACGCGCGGCAAGGCGGACGACGAGTCACGTGACGTGTCGACGCAGCTCGCCGCTTACTCGAGGAAAACATCGCGGCAGTAGCTTCCATGACACGGACACAAGGAACGGTAAAGCCGGCAAGCCGCTTGATTTATTTCTACAATGACTGAGTATTCATTTAATGTCAATCATTATTTTGTTTATGATTTAATATCAATAATTCTACAATCTCATAGTGGATAATATCAGGTTATGTCATGTCATAACCATTGCCATATTTCCTGATTATATATTATATAAAAGAAGTAAAATATACTACTAGACAGAATATTAAATACCTATTATTTTAAAGAATTTAAAGATAATCTTTTTTTAATATATATGGGCATAATTTCAACCATTTTACTTTCAATGTGAAGAAATTAGATAAATAAACTCATAAATGCATAATTTTTTTTTTTAAACTAGAAGATCTTAAAAACAAGTATTAAAAATTATATCAAACAATAGTTACGTCATGTGTACACCTTGAATAAAGACGTAATAATTTCCTTTTTAAGTAAATAAAGATTTAGATTACAATTCAAGAAAATTTAATGCTTTCAGTTAAATAGCAATCTCTAGGAATTTAATGTGTTACCATTTGGATTCAATTCAGCTCCAGTATTTACCAAGATTAAGCCTGTGCAAAAGTATTGCGACCCTCGGATACTTTTTCATCTTTTATTGGATATATATTTTTAATGGGGTTTTAAAATAATTGTTTACAAAACGTGGCCGATACAAGATCCGACACTAAAATACTTGGGATTTATTTTCTATTTATTACAAATAAAAGTGTGTTAACTCCAAATTAATTATGTTGATAATATTCAATAAAGCCATATAAATATAGATATATTTTCATATGTATATATAAATGATTATAATGTGACCATTTATGAAGAAATTAGGAATGTCAACCGTAGATTACCCACTACTGGTGATACACAAAAGATTTCGAGCGCTGTAAATGTTTAAATCTACACGAAGATCTGTATAAATATAATATGCTGGTAAGCAATAATATGGATTAACATCATGAAAAATAACAGATAGTACTTATGCCATGAAAACATTTACTGATGCCTCAACAACTGGGGATCATGCTTGTGGAGCATGGAAAGAACAGGAATGACAGCTACACACAAACAATCTCCAGGACCGAAAAATTTGTGCCTTGTATTGACAGTGCGACTGAAATATGCAAATATCAATAGAATGGGGACATATAATTTTCAAATTTGACAAATATTGCACAGGAATCATAATAATGGTGAAAATTGTGTAATATAACGGTCTGTGGTTCAAAAATTCAAAAGACTTTTTTTTTCATATAGGCCTGGCCTACGGGCACTTATAAATAATTAGTGAAATATAATTATTCTTACTTATTAGTGATTAATATAATTGCACATGCTGATTACTTATGCAGTTCTGACAATAAAATCACGGATGCAGAATCACCATCTTAATATCTAATGGGAATTATCGAATTGAGCTTATACAATTAACATAATTACGATGATAATTGGGAATCTCTCGACAAATTTGTTTGCAAGTAAGCAAAACCACAAATGTATAAACATAATAATATTATGTGTCATGGTGTTAGGATTCCGATGTCTTTACAATTAACGCATATACTATATCGTGGAGAGATCAGCTTACACACATATTGTAACAAATAAATTTTGAATACAAATCTAACTAACGGTCAAGAACGGGGATTATGTTGCGGTAGTGCCTCAATGGCCCACATACCCGTGAAACCCCCTCTATAAGATACCTACTTAACACCAATATTTAAGCATTAATTTTAAAATCACAAGGTTTTTTTTCTTAATAATAATAATAATTAATGTAAGGAACGCGCAGTGTTCTGTCAAACCACCGTGATTGAAGGGAATAGGTATCTTATCTGGATTTCACTACTCTGAAGAGGAGTCTTATTTAGTCACCTTTAGACACTTTTAGACAATATACCTACTCTTAAACAGTAGGACACTTGTTGTATAAGACAATTTACTTATGGCTGCTGAAAGCCATAAATTGGAGATTGAATTACTTACTGCGGTCAAAACATATTTTTAATGATGGGATTTACATATTTTTAATAATGTGATTAAGAACATTTTATTCATTCTATTCTTTTGTCCCATATGGCTAGACACGAACAACAATCACTTGTAGATATTTTTTTATTTTTGTTAGGTCAAGATATAGCTAATTATGATTTAACTTCTATAATATACATGTTGACCAAGTTTCGGACTGCTTAACAGACCTTGTATCGTACCTTTATGAAAGTTCAAACTATATCAACTAAACAATGGGTACGTTTCGCAGCTCACAGAGTTAAAACGCTGTCGGCGATATATATATATATATATATATATATAAATAATATTAATTTCACAAACACTGAGGTAATAATAAAAATTTTAAACTGTATAAAGACCTTACGGCTGCTATAGCCATAAACAACAAGTTTATATTTATCTTTACTAAAAAAAAAAAAAAAACCGGAAATGCTTTAAGTACATAATATAACTATGGTAACAGAACTAAGGACTTTCGAATCTATCTACATTATTCGTTTCATTCAAAAAGCCTCATGGTAAAAACTCTTCTTAAACATTGAGTAGTTGGTCATATCCACTGCACATTACTAGGCACGCGTCGACTTCGAACGCCTGCAGGTTGGGAGTTAGTTCATAGTACAGACAGTATTAGGAATACTACACGATTGTCAATAAATTCTTTGGCTTTTGAAAAATACTATACTAGTATAGTATCGCATGAAGTTTAATTAGAGGATTTGTTCAAAATATATCAATACATAATTTAATTAATTCAGTTAATAATTATACCTTCATATTATATTTTTCAAGCGGTTGTTGGTCATTCGTTGAGTACTTAATGTAGAGTTGTTCACAACCAATTCTAAAACCAATGTTTCAGTTATTGCTTAAGTAATTTTGCTATATTTCTGTTTACTATGAAATTAGCTATTATTATGAAAATATTCTGTTTCGCGGTTATTATGAGATTTTCTGTTTCTGATAACAATATTAATCAATTACTTTTTTCTTTTTTTTTGATATGCCATAAATTTATGTTTCACGACACTAACTTTCTCTCAACATCTACTATATTATTATTAAACGCCTTGGAGCGAGCTAGGAGAGTAATTAATGATTAAACGAACTTACCTGTACGTGAAGTTCAATCATAATTACTCGAAGAGCTCGCTCCAAGGCGTTAGCAACCCTCCCCCCCAAGATGGACATGCCATTGCCCTGGGCGTGAAACATAAGTTAAAAAATAATTAATAAATAATCAATTTATTTTAGGCACAGATTCTTTGAATAAGGATTCTTTGTTCTTCAAAGAATCTGTGATTCTAAACAGCTCTGCTCTCTCTAAACTAAATGAGATGTCCGGGCCGTGGGTTGTGCGGCGCCTGGGTCTTTTTCTTTGGCCTACCTTCCTTCAAACTTTAGTGGCAAAATAGCGAGCAGCTGACGGTGACACTACTATATTATTATTAAACGCCTTGGAGCGAGCTCTTCGAGTAATTATGATTGAACTTCACGTACAGGTAAGTTCGTTTAATCATTAATTATTGGATATACAAGCGTACTCGTATTTACCATTGATCAAAAGCGTATTTCGTCATTGGTATTTTACAATTTTTGGCATCTGTCAGACTATACTGACTGTCAGAATGTAACGAAAAATTTAAAATAATTATATGATTATGTTTTGTCCTGTATGTACCATAAATTATTTAAAATGTGTCACATTTACTTGACTATTTTATAATAAATGCAGTTATTGCAAACATTGTTTCTATGATTTCCTCTTGTTTTAGGTTATTAAGGATCTTATTGCCATGTTTAGTCATTCAAATCATTTGCAGCCAGACCGTCGCTTGTTAGGTATCAGCTAGGCGTTGATTGTGTAAGAAAAACATTTTCATCGTTAGCGTAATCGTAAACAAATTCTGCCCGCTGATTGGTTCCCTGATTTGTAATCGGGGAGCAGAATTTGCTATCGATTACGATAACGATAAATGAATACGTTTTTTTCCGCAATCAGAATCCTGTTCAATAAAACGGCAGATAATATTCTATTTTTTATTTATTGAATATTCTTAAAAATACGAAATTATCCACTATGCAAATAAAAAATGGAAACAATAAGTCAGCTATAAATTAAAATGTACGACGTCGAGTTTTGGTGCGGTTTTTTGAAAATAAAGAATTTTTATTTTTTATTTTTTAATGCAATTTCACATAAATTCTCTGTAAGTTAAAAAAAATGCTACGTCTTCGCTTTGCATTTTAGGTGGCAAGTATTCTTATATGGTAGTTTAATAATATTGAAAGTTTTAACAAAAAAGTAACAAAATGTCAAAATCTGTTCACTACAATGTTACTACGTAAGAACACATGAATATTTTACATTGTTTAGATCGAGCGACTAAAAATAAAATACATATTTTTTCTATGAATCCTAATTGAACTTTATTTCATACAAATTGTTATTAAACCTCTATCAGATGAAATGCCGACAGAGGCCGAGAAAATAGTCAAAAATATACACAGTCATAATCTAACATAAATAAAAATATATTTAATCATACAATTTCCAACGCTTTTTACATCTTTGGTTAAATACCTAGTAAGGGTTGGTGACCACTTGGAATATTATTTACTTTTGGAATCTTCGAAATACAAGTTACATTTAATTATTACATATTACCAGTAACGAATCTGGTCCATACGATAACCGTAAACAACGTTTTTAGAGACTGGACAATAAAAGTCAATATAAAATGCATTTACGTATTTATACATTTCTTCCTCAACATGGTTTTGTGAAACGAATATAGTTAGGGTAAGGAGGGGGAATGGCGCCCACTGGGTAATGGCGCTCACCTGTATAACTCTGTCAAAATACGACTTAACAACACGCCATGCCGCGTGAAGCGCGCGGGGAGGGGTCCTCTAACAGACAGCGATGCAAACGGGCAGTCTGCTCGCGTCATGCGACCGTGAAGTGCATTTCTTTGTTTGCGGCCGCGCTGATCTAATTTTTGGTTACGTGTTTCTTGCGGGTAAGTCAAAAACTTTAATGGTTATTTAGCTTTTAGTTTTACTTTTTGACAGTAAAACTACTCAGTTTTGTAATAATGCAATCAATTTGCAGTAAATGTGCATGATATTTTTTTTATTTCGAATTAATTACCAAACGACCGTTTGGGGTTATACCGCTCAGCTGAACGCCATTACCCCGTAGTGAATTATTTTTTTATTGTTGTAGATATGCCAAGAAATCATTAAAGGACCACCGCTAAATTGGCTTGGACCGAAGAAGACCTTCTGTCTGCTAAAACTGCGATTGAAGAAAGTATGTGCAAAAGGAAAGCCGCAAAATAATATAACATTCTATTTATTACCTTGAGAGATCGACTAAAAATGAAAACATGAACAACCCAAGACTTGGTCGCAAATCCGTTTTCACCCAATAGCAAGAAACTAGAATTGATGAACAAGTTAAGTTGGGTTCGCTATACTATGGTCTTATTGTCGCAGATTTGGAAAAAATAACGAGATGTGGTATTGCTGCACCATCTGCGGATCTTGGGCTCATGCTATATGTTCAGGGTGGGATTCGCCAAACATCTGTGATTTATGTGTTCAAAAATAAAATATTTCTATTTCTAACTTGTCTTACCCCTTAATAGTTATTGTCTTATATTATGTTATAATAGTTGAAGTTGTTTGACATCGAAGACTTTATTGTGTTTATTAAATTAAAAAAGGCTAATCGTACATACAAAAAATTGATGCTAATTTGTGATTGTTGACTCTTATTTTATTGTATAAGGTTGATCTCAGTAATGTTTCTTATTTAAATGCATCTTACTTGTTATATTCGAAAAAAACATGCTAAGGCGTCACTACCCGGACCCTGAGCGGCATTACTCAGTGTCAGGGGCAATGCCGCTCAAACATGTTTTTTTTATAACGTTGTTCTACTACTAGTATGTGAAAGATATATGCCTATTTTGATAAATCTTTGATTACTCGATAGTTAAAGACTATGTTACTTTCATTAATTTTGCTTTATATTAAATAATTTGAAAAATACATTATGTTTGCCTTAAGTGAACGCCATTCCCCCTTCCTACCCTAATTATGAAAAAGCCATTCCTCACCCATTTCTATCCCTGTCCAAATTCTAAACTAAACGCACTTAAATAATATTTTTTCTCTTGGCAATAAAATTTATCTTACTGCTGGCTTTACCAGGGAATTTATTTAGTAGCAATAGTAACACATCTAAGTATTAAAATATAGTGGTGAAACGAATCAGTAAAATCATAGTTCGTTTTTATTTAAATAATCAATAATTTCAATAAAAGGCTATTCGCAATTCATTTATGGTAATATTGTGTTGAAAGTTGGTAACCGATGTAATTATTTACATTTAATTATAGTAGTTTATGTAACGGTTACATAATGGGGGGTATTAAAATACGAGTGTTAGTTTAAAAAACGAGCCGCAGGCGAGTTTTTTAATAGTATCACACGAGTGTTTTAATACCTAATTATGTAGAGTTTCATACACTACTTTATCTACGCTCATATTATTATCATAAATCCAAATCATAAAATCTTGCTAACTTTTGTCGTAAATCATTGCAACTACTAAGATGTCAGGTGGAGTGAAATTTTCTTTAGTAGGTTTCACTACTAGACATTTTTCAGCGCAAAGTTTTGACTAAGTAACAAAAAAAATTAGTTGTCTGTAAAGTCGGTTTACGGACGATAGATTTACGAGATAACGTCATAATCGTAATCGTTATCGTAATCGTAATCGTAGTCGTAATCGTAATCGTAATCATAATCATAATCACAGGCCCAGGTGGAACGTTACGCGGAACGTTAGACATTGTGTTGTTGTCTATGGTCAATCATGGCCCATCTATACTCTCGGCAATGACTACCAACTATATGTTGTCTGTGGATTCACTTAAAAAAATATTACATAAAAAATATTACCTACCCCAGATAATAATTGTAACCGTTAACCGTTGTATTGCCGATAGCGGTACTGTAATCAATTCCTTCAAAACCCCAGATGCAAATACAGGAGTCCAGAGCCGTGTATCGTTATGGATATTATACAACTTTCTTTAAATATTTCCATAGTAGAGCGATGTTATTATGAATAACTTTTTAATAATTATAGAAGTCTGTGAATAAAGTAGGTAATTATTTGACACATTTCGATTTTATAATTCGAACTTTAAGCAATGAGCGTAGATAAATGATTATAATAACTTAGCCCCTTGGCAGTAATAGTTCGTGAACTTGAAGGAAGGAAAGAGGTATAACCACTGATCTCTATTCTCTCTCTCTCTCTATCGATCTCAGACTGCCATCGTAAAAATTATGACACTTGATTTTCGCCATATTGGCGTTGATTGTTGCGTTACCTAGCGTGAGCATCCATGGAACTAGAGTAAAATGACATTCTAAACGACGGTCATTACCACTGATAAGAAAACTTAAGATTATAGATATTTCAATTCACTCTGTCAAAATCGTTTTTGTTTCATTCGATTAGTATGGAGTTTGACAGAGTGGGGCACGTCGTCGTGGATTGAAATATCTAGAGGTAATACTTACAACTAATACGGATTGAACTTTGGGCATCCGAACGATTTACGTGAAACTCTTTCGTGCAAGCAAACAGTAGTGCACTGTCAAAATTCTATAGACGCTGAGCGTGGCCTTACTGTTGGTGGCAAAACAAGCATTTTTAGCACCGATAAACTGGCGGCATTTTAGGCGCCGTCCGCCCTGTTCAGGGTTTATTAATATATCTATTGTTTCTGCCAACAAAGGTCAATTTAGTACCGTGGACCATCGAGGTGGGAGCTTCAAATCGGCACAAAAAAGGAACTGTCAATTGTATAGAATGTTTTATCCATGGAATAAAGATCAGTGGGTGGAACCTAGATCGCACAAAGCATCTCAAACTTTGAGTGTGTTACTTTGTGTCAGTCTTATTCGAAGTTTGAGCGACTTACCCTTCGTAACTGCGGTGTCACGACTCACGCCGACTTCACACAGCGTAGTTCCGCCAATTACATTAATTAATTAACTTTCGATGTAAGTATAGTCGCGGAATGAAAAGGTTCGTCATTTTAGTGTCGGTTTTCGCTTGCACTAGTACTGCACGATTCCATTATGTCAACATGGCAGTGCAAACGAACCAATTTAAAAATCGACGAACGTTATCTATGTCTTGACAATTTTTTATTCTCTATTGGGCAACAAACATTCGACTTTTTAAATATTTATTAATTGGGTAGATGACTGAAATCAAAATATTAATTATATATCCATTTATTTTTGAAACAAGAATTATTAACAAACAAACTGATGATAAAACTGATTAAATCGGAAAAATAACAAAAATAACTTTGTATTTATTTGTTTGATTTAAATTATTTTTTTGTTTTATCATATAATACTTTATAGAAACCCCATAAAATAATTTCGTCATCTACCCCATTAATTGTTTAAAGAACGCTGAGAATTAATTATTTACACGTACTTAGGTATGGTATTTATACGGTACAGTAGTCATGAATGCTTAGAAACCACCGCGGTACGTTTAGTTGACAGTTTATAAGTTGCATCGTTGCCTCTACTTCCTGCACTGTTGCATTTCGCACTGGTGAAGGTTGGTATGGATGTGGTATGGATATACAAAACACAGTTCACGCGCAAACTTTCCAATCAACAATCGCTCATGCCTCGAGATCTGTGCCGGGCCTCATATTAAACATTAAAAACATTATACCGTTTTTTTACGAGTAAGGTACCTATATTGCTAAATTAAATACATATTATTACCACAAAAATTTATAACATTGTTTACCTATGCGGCGTAGAAAATATATAAAAAAATAATCTTGTACGTCAAAACAGTACTTACAATATCACTAATTAATTAACAAGTTGTCTCATCACATAATGGTCAAATTTTTACAGCTTATTCCTACGAGGCAATAACACATTAAAACAAAGTTTGTGTATCAACGGACCGCTACTCCGTTTATGGTTACCACTGCACTAGGCCCTGTCGGTTCAGGCTCGTAAGCAGAGTCTGTGTCACTTCTCCTGCCGTAGGCTGTGTTTTCAGCGAGGCTTTCACTGTACGGTGAATCGTAGAGGTTGTCGCTAACGTGGTCGTAGATATGCCTTCCATTTGTATCGTGCAGTGTCGCGTAACTCATCACAGCCGCGTTCTGGTCTTCCTTTCGCTCGGCCCCTTCGATGTTTTCTGTATTTTTGACTGGGGTCGCTTTTCGACTGTAAATAATAAAGGGGAATATAACCACGTATCAAGTACGTCACTAAGTGTGTCACTAACGTTCAAACGCGCCTTAAGTCGTGAAAAATATTACCTACCTAACTGATGCCTTATTCCTATTTCTTTATGTTTTTAACAAAAGTGTTTATAGTTTGGAAACCGTGTAGACAAAAATAAAGACTCCACATAAAGCTCACCGAAATTCAGATATTTTGAACGATTTAACGCTAAAATAATATTATTTACGATGATAATGCAATAGTGAGATTAGAAACGTAACAGTTTTATCAAGTACAACTCTAATTGAGAAACAAAATATTGGGTACATTTCAAGTTGTCTTTGCCAAGCTGTACTTACAGTCTCATATAGATGACTCCTAGCAGCATCAACAGGAACAGAACAACACCGCAACCAATGCCTACGCTGAGTGGTAAAGCCCCACTTTCCGCCGCCTCATTGGTGATCAGCTCACATTTCGGTTCCTCGCCGGACCATTTCCCGTCGTCCATACATTTGCGTAAGAAAGGCCCCACACGCTGGTATTGAGGCAAACAATGATACTCGATCGAACTTCCGAACAGAGTTGATGTGTTCGATATGATTATTCTTCCATTTTCTATTGTTCCTGGAGACTTGCAGTCGATAGCTGTAAATAAAAAAATATGGTGAATTTCATATTTGATAACCTAGGTGACGCTTCGTAAGCTTAAAATTGTAAACAGTTTGTCGGTTTCTCGGGCAGCATCAAACTCGATCAAAGCATCAAACTCGATCAAAGTACTTGCAAATAAAAGATCAGTAGGCTGTAACTAAGTCTTAAATTTTATATATTTTTTTCATACCTTTTATCTGCTTTTTTTAATTTATAAAATTCTCGTGCCAATTTTTATTACCAAAGTACTCCGAAACGGCTCTACCGATTTTTATGAAATTTTCCGTGTAGTCATTTTCTGTCGGTCAGTGGTGTTTCGTTTTTTTTATATTTAGACTAGCTGACCCGGAAAACGTTGTTTTGCCATTAGGGATAAAAAGTTGATAACAACCTACTTTCAGACCTAACGAACATACACAGAAAATTTAATAACAATCGGTCGAGCCGTTTTGGAGAAGTTTACTAACAAAAAATGGCAGGAGAATTTTAAGGGATTTATTGATTTTATTTTTGTCTTCCTCACTCTCACGGAGATTTGGTAGGTTCGACATACAGCGTCACGGAAGAATGTAACAGAAAAACGACCTTTTACCTAATTACTCAAAAACTAAGCTGGTTATCAAAAATCTGTTTCTTAGCGTTTTTGGATATAATTATTACCGTCACTTTAAAACAAAAATTACAATAACATCCAATGTAGTGTCCGATAAAAACTCGAAAAACTGAGATTTTGGAGCAACTTTTGGGAGAACTTTGTATCGAGAAAATTTTATCCAACCGTGTTTCTACTTCTTAGCGATTTTAGATTAAAGACCCAAAATACATACCTGTAAATTTGAAAGTAATTGACTTTATAGTTTTTGCATAAAACTTCATTCAAAATCGCTTAAATACGGCTTCTACACCGTTAAGTATTAGAGATTTTTTGTTTTCAGAATGGATGTTGATCGACTTACGTATGCACACCGGCGGCGTACCCGCCCACGAGCCTTTCGCTAAACAAGTCCTTGTCTGGTTTCCCTTCAAAGTGTAGCCCCTTTCACATCGGTAGTGTGCTTCACCACCGATGCCGAGGGTCGATGTTACGACGAGCAACCCGACACTGCCCTTGATTTGGATAGATGGATCCGTGCATGTGATTTCTGTAAACAATATAAAACTTAGTCAAACTCCATAGTTGATTTGATAGGTTAATCTGTGAGCTTATGTGAGCATTCTTCGGTGTTGACCCCGAGAATCAGCCGTTGTTTTGTTTGCAATATGTTGCGAACTTTCAAAAAATATTTGTATAAAACGAATATTGCGTAATGGTAGGAGAGCCGGCCATACATGGACCTTCACCGAGCTGTTAACAAGATGAGTCCTATTTTTATAAAACTTTAATAATAGATGAACACGCCTATAATAGCTTGCCTGGAAAAAACTTGAACCAGCTATATTAAATTAATGAATAAATTTTTTTTTAATTCATTTTCTCAAAAAGTTGACATTTCCAGGTGTGTTTAGCGTGCGCAAAGTTATTTTATTTTCCCCCTGCATGTTGATCCAAATCCATGAAGGAGGTTTTTAAGTGAAAAGTTTTCGCTAAAAAATTATTGTATTTAATGGCAGTAATGTAAGTTATTTACACTGTTACTACTATAAATACATAAATTAAATTAATTATAAATTTATTTCAATGATTTCCTTTCGTTTTTTTAATTTTTTGTACCAATGTACGGCTACAATGCAGCTGTTATATGGATATATTTAATCTGTGCTCTTACTACTATTTTTTTCTATGATTCTTTGTTATTCCTTCCTTTTTTGGCATTTCATTTTATTATTCATTGCATTTTATTATTATAATATTTATTCATAACCTATTAGCCGTGATGCACATTTTCGTTTGTAGTTCGTGAAGCGCTGAGAATAATGTATGGAATCCATTCATAGATCTGAGATAAGGCGTGATTTCACTTCTATAAGCCATATTGTATAAATATTTTTTGCAAAGGTATTAAAAAACGTCGTTCAATGCACGTGCGGAATATTAATTTCTACTCGTCGTTATAGTACCGTAAAGAAATGACAAAGTTTCCGCCCTTATATCGAAAAGCACTATTTTTTTCAATTTCCCATTTTCGGTCTGTTAATACGTCGAATTTTATCCTTACCGAAAGTAAACAATATAAAAAATATGCCTAGGTACACTTAACTACTAATTTCTTGCCTCCACTACTTGGCAAGCGTGTAGAGGCACGCGTATATAAGTTGGTACAAAAATATAGAAAATTACACCGATCTACTGCTAATCCTTGAATTATATATCAAAATACAGGTAATTTTAATTTTTATATATAATTCAAGCAGTGTTAACAGACCGATGGAAAATTGAAAAAAAAAAATCTGTAAATAAAGTTTCATAAAAAATAGGTCTCATCATGTTAACTGCGCGGTGAAGGTCGATGTAGGGCCGGCTCTTAGACTCATAAATGCCATTTGCCAAAACGTTTGTAATATAAATTTCAGCTGAATCTTTCGAAGAAATCCGCTTTAAAATTGAGCTGCAAAATTACACGTGGACAAACATAGTCCATACACACATTGCAAGTTAAATAAAAGCTCGTGAAATTACAGTCGTTTGTAATTGACATTGCAAAAAGGGTGGCGCTTTTAGTGGAAGCGGGGCTAGACAAAGTCACAAGCGTTTGGCGTTAACGCTAGTCGACAAAAATGTATGGACAAAACAAATGACGGTAGAAAAACCACGATAATAATAGTACTAAACACGCTGTGTTTGAATAATTAACTACGACAACTTGAACGATCGCTGGCGTTCTCGCGGACCCTGTAGATAACTTTAGCGTACTTCGCTTGACAATTGACAGCCGACAGTATTTAACACAGCGTGTTTAGTAATTATTATCGTGGGTTTTCTACAGTCATTTGTTTTGTCCATACATTTTTGTCCACTAGCGTTAACGCCAAACGCTTGTGACTTTGTCTAGCCCCGCCGGGTGGGTTACGTGGGTAGGAGGGAGGACGGACTTTGGAGTAGGGCGCTTCTGGGAATGGCAACCGCGACCTTCACAAAGAAGTATCAGCTGACCACCTATGCAATGGCGAGATGATATTATAGCGTTATTTGCTGTAGCGGGAAGACAGTGGCTACAGCAAACTAAACGCAGAAGCGGATGGCGTGCAAATGGTCTTAGTCCAGCAGTGGTCTGAAATGGACTGCTGCTGATGATGAAATACCTGTATTCGTTTTCAGGAGCGATCCCTTACAAATTACAACCTGTTTGATTCAAAATTGCATGTTGCATCCAAGACTACCTTTGCACACTGGCGCTTCGGAGCTCCACGTGCCGTTGTCCTGGCATAATCTCCGTGAAACGCCGTCCAGCTGCCAGTGTTCGTCGCATTCATACAGTGCCGCGGCTCCATAGTACGTGGCGTTGGTCGCGAGCGTCACTTTGCCGTTCTGAAGACGTCCGGGATTACCGCAGTCCACGTCTGTAATAAGCAGTAAATCAGTTAAAAAGAAAACCAAATAGAATATCTTTGCACGTGTTCATCATTCATCATTGTCGACGTTTCTGCCGATTCACTACGACACATGAACCTCTTGAATCGGCTTGTCAAATCCAACAATTTTGCGCCACCTAAAGCCCGAAACTCCCCACGACTCTCTTGGTAGGTTTTGTAGGATCTTCAAGTAGATAATTTGTATATTCGAAAGATCACGACGAGAGTCATGTATCTATCTATCCTGTGCTACAACCCCTTGTGGGCGCTGGCCTCCTCCACAATATTCCTCCATTTGTCGCGATCCTTAGACTCCCTACGCCAGATGGTGTGTTTACCCATGCTCCTTACGTCTTTCTCCACGCCTTCTTCCCAACGCTGAGTTCATGAGAGTCATATGGAGTGATGAAAAACAAATCAACAATATCTAGTTTTGATTTTATAATTATGTTACGGGGAATAATTATTTAACAGTAAGTATCGACATTCACGAGTATTTCCTACAAATTAATGCAAATTTTAATAATTAGTGCATACCTACGCGAATCATGATAGGTACCTACTCGTTTCCGCTTCACTTGATATTCGTCAGTTGGAGCATATTGATATCATTATTTACGCATTTCTGTATTTAATTATTATTTCATGAATAATATGAAACTGAATGTTGAACAGACTATGTTTTTATTTCTGCTGATGAACAAAGGATGATTAGAGAAGACCTTTTTATTTGCTTTTGAATGCCGACTTTTTATTTGTTAATTAAATACCTACTAATATTTCAATCTGAATTTGAAGTATTAAGGTTGAAATCCCCTGATATCCTTAGGTATAGTAGAAAAACGTTTTGGACTAGTTTCAATAAGCGCGGATATTATAATGTAGAATATCTCTTCCTTCCGTCAGCACTTGTGTTGTGGAAACAGACAGTTTTGTGGCTTCAAGCCTCACATGAGCCCTCCGTGTTTCCTAACAGGGGGCATGGTTTAGGCAATAAATCTGTCTACAAGAGGGTCTTTCTTAAGTAAACATGTAGGGGAAGGGGGTTAAACTACATGGTAAATGTGTGGCGACTCTACAAAGAGGTAGTTCATGACTGCGTCCCGGCTGGGCGGTTTGTGTAGCTGACTATTTTGATGTGCTCACTGCTCATCGCTCCGGTTCAAGCAGAGAAAAGTCATAGTCAGTTCCAAGCCGAAATACAATAATTAATTGTATTATAGCGACATCAGCAGTCGGCTCTGGAGTCCGTTTCGTTTTAATTGATTGTTATTTGCTATGATTGTATTACTAAATAAAATAGACACATACTCAGGACCCGACGGACCGCGGGAAAATATGCCAGTTTACTGGTGTCAAAAACGTTTGTTTTGACACCAACGGCGTCAGTAGAAAACCGCGATCCACGCCACAGATCACTTTACTATGTTATTAGTGCGCACGCGCGTTCCCACAAGGACGGTTTCCGCCATATGAATTTTGTCAGATAGTGCTACTTTTTTTGTATGAAGAAAGCATTACTGTAAAATGTTTAAATATGCTTATCCTTAGGTTCATCGATGATATATAATAATTGAGAACACACATCATCTACAGTTTTGTTCAAATCAGTCGCCATACTATGCATGACAGTACTGGCGTGGTAGTAATGAAGAGTAAAACCGCCAACTTACATTGACACTTCGGTGTGAAGCCGCTCCATTGCCCGTTGTCCTCGCAGGTGGAGAGGCTCTCGCCTACCACCTTGTACCCTCTCTCGCAGCGATACTTCACAAGTGCGCCGATACGATACGTGTTTCCGCTGTTCGTGCTAACAGATGTTCGGATCAGCGTGCGTCCGTGCATGCGATCGTTTCCTGTCACAGATACAATGCTGTTCTCGGCAACTATTGGCTCGGGACAGCGGATTTCTGAAACAAAACTTGGTATTTAAGGGGATTTATCGAATTTATTTTTGTCTTTCTCACTCTCACGGAGATTTGGTAGGTGCGACATGCAGCGTCGTAGAAGAATATAACAGAAAAACGACCTTTTACCTAATTACTCAAAAACTAAGCTGGTTATCAAAAATCTGTTTCTTAGCGTTTTTGGATATTATTATTACCGACACTTTAAAACAAAAATTACAATTACATCCAATGTAGTGTCCGATAAAAACTAGAAAAACTGAGATTTTGGAGCAACTTTTGGGAGAACATTCTATCGAGAAAATTTCATCCAATCGTGTTTCTGCTTCTTAGCGATTTTAGATTAAAGACCCAAAATACATGACGTGTAAATTTGAAAGTAATTGTCTTTATAGTTTTTGCATAAAACTTCATTCAAAATCACCTGAATACGGCTTGTAGGCCGTTAATTATACATCGTAGTTACATATTTTTTTCCCTGAACACACTGAGTAAAATTACTCATGAAATTAATATAGAAAACTTAGCCTTACAGCTATTGGTATAGAGTGTAAAATCAAATGTCCTTCAACATAGGAAATACAAAACTCGACGTTATCCCGGTAAGTGAATTTAATTTCACAATTCTCGACCATATTGCGTTTAGAAGTATATTCAATTTTAAGCTCTAAATTCAAAAAAATTCAAAATATATTTATTTCACATAGGCCTAACTTACAAGGCACTTGTAAAACGTCAACAATATTTGTTACATAATATTATGTACGGTGATAACTACAAGTCGACTTAAAACTAAGTTTACGAGGGTTCCAACGCGCCCTGCACTGAGAAGAAGCCCACAACAAACTCAGCCGGGTAAATCTATCTCTATGTTAATAACATTCGTAAAATTAATGTGTCAGTATCCTCAGAAAATGTTTTGGTACGAGTATGAACCTAGTCTGTATATATTCATGATAATACCTAACTACTATGACGTTGTTGTTTTTTATTTCATTAATTTCAAAACTGTTGCGTTTTGTGAATCCCTATCCTGAGAGCCAAAAGTGTGTACCTACAACTAGAAGACTCCTAGCACGAGCATTGGGTACCTACTTGTGTAAGTAAACGGACATAATAAAATGACAATGATGTTACTTCTTCGATAGAAGACAGTACATATTTTATTGAATACATCCAATCCCCTGACTCGAGGATAGTTCACTCGAAATTTTCGTCGCACTTTCGGTTTGCTAGCGTAGATAAACCTCCTTCTATGCGGGTCCGAGGGTCCGTTAAAGCCTTCACCCGGAGCAAATACAATCTGCCCGGAGCGGGGTTTATTTGAGGCATAAATGCTATCGTAGTTTCAGTGTTGGCTACCTACTTATTTCGATATTCTTTTACATGTACAGCACAGCAGCCGTAGGCATGTTACTATTTTCATTTCGGCGATTGCTAATGGTACGAAATTAATAGAATGTATGAAAATGATAGTTGTCATCGATAAATCACGGGATCAATTTGTCGATCGGACATGACAATTTAATTATTTATTGCTGTACATCAAATTAGCAAGGCAGTGCCACTTGCATAAACTGAACACCTAAACCCCCCACTCCCTTCCACTGCCCGAACTCAGATCACCCGTAATTTATTTTTCCTTTATTATTTATCTATACTTATAATAAATCTGTAACAGGTCAAATTCTGTACATTAAAGATATTTTGAAAATTTTTTTTCGAGGGCACTCTAAAATCGGTTCTGAACCCAAAACTGTATTTTTTTTCATTTTTTCTATACTTATAATAAATCTGTAACAGGTCAAATTCTGTACATTAAAGATATTTTGAAAATTTTTTTTCGAGGGCACTCTAAAATCGGTTCTGAACCCAAAACTGTATTTTTTTTCATTTTTGTCTGTCTGTCTGTCTGTCTGTCTGTCTGTCTTTCTGTATCACGGCCGCGCATCACGCCGAAACTACTGAATGAATTCCAATGAAACTTGGCATGACTTGAGTTCATACTACGAGGAAGGACATAGGATACTTTTTATCCCGAAATTCAGCATGGTTCCCTTAGGAGAGGGGATAAAAGTTAATCTAATATATAAAATTCTCTCGATTTTCTTTGTAGCCAAACTCCTCCTAAACGGCTGGATCGATCGTTGTGAAACTTTCGGGGTGTGATCTCTGGGTCGGGGAGCGGGTTGTTATCTATATTTGATCTCCCAAAATGCTGAAGAACCCTGGCCCTGGCCGATTTAATTTTCCCATACAAAAACCAAGGGCGGTACCGGTGTATGGTGGAATCGAACGAATCGCACATCAAATGAAAGAGCGTAAAAAAATAATCGATCCGAGTCGAGGACTTATACGTGGAGACTTAGGATTATCGAGTATTTTCTAATTGAAAATAAAATTAATAAATTGATTTAATGCCGTTGCTATGTAAACATTTCATTGCTGTCACGTCAGCACCTCTGACAAGTTTGTTTCGAAATTTGTAGCCGGAGTATGATGCGACCTCTTTGGTCTATTTAATTTATTTGATATACAAATAACGTTATAATACCGATTGTTAGTTTGGGAGAAAATCGTCGAATTACGTCGATGCCAAGTATTTGTTCAAGAAAGGATTAACGCTGAAACAGAATGACAATGAAGTAGGATCTGCTCCATCGTATACAATCGTTAAAAAATGGTCAGAAGAGTTGATGACCCACGAGCTGGACGGCCATCAGCTTCGAGTACTGAGAATAACGTCGGAAATATTTGGGATTTCATACTCGGGGCCGTTGATCGAAAATCAGATAAATAGCTGAAATCATAGGTGTATCCTATGAACGAACTTGAAATATAATTCATAATGAATTGGGGCTTCGAAGCTTTCTGCGAGATGGGTACCGAGGCTTCTTTCAGCTGAACATAAATGCAACCG
Organism: Coenonympha arcania; assembly: GCA_036785405.1. NCBI lineage: Eukaryota > Metazoa > Arthropoda > Insecta > Lepidoptera > Nymphalidae > Coenonympha > Coenonympha arcania. Next base: position 11,855,191 of record CM072082.1, read on the forward strand.
ACTAACGATTTAGCGCAATTGTTTGGAGTTGTTTAAAGCCGATTCACCAAACTTCTTACAGATATTTGTTAGTACTGATGTAACTTGGTAAATCGCGGTTGGATTTAGTTTCCTTTGGCAGGAGTTCGGGGGAGAAAGGTGTTGTATTTGGTAGAGGTTTAGTCCCTGATTACAACAATACTATTCGCATTACGAGGTAACGCAGTGTTTTCGACCTTTTCAAAAATCAATCTATATGGCGGTCAGTATAAATCGGGAAGTCTTTTATCGGAGTAAGGATGACTTTCGGGAGATACAGTAGGACGAGATGGAACACCACACATATATTTTGTTGTACCAACAAAAAAATAGGCCACAGAACTTTTTAAATATGTTATTTGTAGTATTAAATTTTTGACACAAACACACTTAGGATCTTGAGCGAGCGAAGCGAGCTCGGGACTTGGGGCACCTCGACTCGGATAACGGATAGGTGACGAAGAGGATGGCGGGGCCTGCAAGGCCCCACCATCCTTCTGAGTGGTTATTTTCTTTCATGACCACCCAGAAATAGACCGAGCCAAAAAAGGGTAAGGGAAAGACTGAAGGCTAAAAGAGTCTTAACCTCAAGATTTTAAAGCTCTGTCGACTGACCCTTAGGGGGGGTGAGGGGTAGATGGTGATGGATAAAGGGTTTTCCTAGCTCCTTTACTTCTTCTTGAGGCTACAATTCCCATTTCAAAACATGTATTTCAGTAATTATAACAGCAAAATTGAATTCAAAACTTCATAATTAAAAAAAATATTTCTTAAAAACTACTACGTGTCGAAAGTTTTAGCTTGGGAGGGGGGAAAAAATCGCATTTTTTTCTTCCCACCCCTTCCCCTTTCGCTTCTCTCCGCGACGAAGCGACTCCATCATCGTCATTTTAATTATTTTCATCTTTTTAAATTTGCTCAAGAATGGGCAATACCTTTACAGGGAGTGGTAGTATCGGGGGTTAGGGGACACCCCCTCTCCCCCCTTCCCCCTTCCCGTCCCCCTACTCCTGCCAAACGATTCTAAATTTTTACCATGGAGTGTTCTTCCATTCTCTTCTTCTGCTGTCAACGTGCAATACTCTTCCATACGATCCATCCATTTCTTTTTTGGTCTTTATCTAAGTACTTACTAAACAAACCTCTCTTATTCTGAGAAGAAACCCTAACCCAGCTATTGTGGGGTTGAGATGAAATTAAATTATTTATATTTGATCCAGCGAGAGGCTTCGACCGCGTTCAATTAAATGTTGACAGAAGTCAAAACCTCAGGTGCCATCTCGAAACAAAGTGAGGCAACGATAGATAGATACACCATGACATAACTAAAATTCGGTAATGCGAGAAAAAATTACTTTCAAGAAGGTACCACATTAATTTTAGAGATGGCGCTATAAGTAATATCGGATTTACACTGAGAGTTTGTATGTCTGTAATTTCTGAACTGCAAAACTGATAAACTTTAAATATTTCAGAGACAATCTATGAAGTACCTACTTTCGAACAAAAAAGAATGAATGAAATCTGACCGCGAGTTAATGAATTATAACTTAATACACATTTTGACTTTGATGTCGTCTTCCAGGGAAACCATGCTGAATTTCGGAATAAAAAGTATCCTATGTCCTACTTCGGTATATAAACTCACATCATGCCAAGTCTCATTTTAATCCATCCAGCGGATTAGCCGTGATGCGTGGCCGTGAAATAGAGAGAAAGACAGACAAACAGACAAAAATTAAACAAATTACAGTTTTGGCTTCAGTATCGACTAAAGAGTGCTCTGCAACATAAAATTTCGAAATATCTTCAATGTACGTAACGTGACCCGTTACAGTTGTACCTATTAATACTATTAATATAGGTAGTAGAGCGGATATTATGACAAATACCTGATTGAAATTGACCTTTTATAAGACCCTGTACCTTTGAATTTAACTCATTCAGTAAATCTGAGAATAGGTCGTGACTCGTGAGTTATTTTTTATACCCATATGATGTGAAAAAAAAATAACAGGCAAAACGAAGTTTGCCGGGTCAGCTAGTTTGTTATATTCTCTTTGCAATTGGTTTCATCCGACAGTGATTAATTTTTTTGACTTTTATCATTTTCAAAGGCTTCTACCCCGGTCTATATGTAGGTACCTATAACTGCCGATAACTTGAAAAATTCGTTATTATATAAAGCGGAAAAATCGTATAAAAACTTGATTTCAAAAATATTTTTTAAACAATCACTTTTTGGATTTCATTCCATTAGCATTGTAGAAATAGAACAAGATAAGGTAACATGCCTGCAGCTGAAGATAATAATTGGTATTTCGTAAGGAGTTGGTACTACAATAATAAGGGCGCCTTCAAATTTGCCGCAAAGTGCCGTTGGCAGCGCGTCTGCAGCGCTGCAGCCACGCTGCTATGTGAAGGCGCCCTTGTAGGTATGAGCTTGACATTACGGAATTGCAATCAAATCAACTCCAATCGGAAAGCCGCTTTGATCATTCAACCAAGGTATTAGGATGGACGCTGCCTGTGTCCTTACACCAACTCAATCCATCTAAATGGGTAATTCAATCACATCTAATAGATATCAAGTGGCAAATCACTACATTACATCTACTAATTCAAATCACATCCCTGGCGCAGTGGCGGCGCGCTCGGATTCGAGTGGGAGGTCGCGGGTTCACTTCCCGCCACGGGCAACTTTGGAATTTTATAATTTCTAAATTGGCTCAGATCTGGTCTGGTGGGAGGTTTTGGCCGTGGCTAGTTACCACCCTACCAGCAAAAGCGCACCGCCAAGCGATTTAACGTTTCGTTCAGATGCTTGTAGAAACCGTTGGGGTAAATTTACTTACCCTTCCAAGTTAGTACGATAACATGTTGGGCTGCATCATCACGTACCATCAGATGATTTCACACTCAAGTACTAACTTGTATAGAGTAATAAAAATCAAAATCAACCTCGTATCGTGATAGGAGAGACACATGTACCTATATGTTTTTTGGGTTCCATATCCAAAGGGTAAAACAGAACCCTATTACTAAGACTCCGCTGTCCGTCTGTCTGGTTTCCATACAACAAACGTGATTTTTTTCTCGTTTTTGAATTTGGCGGGGAAAGGTATTTAGATTAATAGTATTGATAATTAATTGGTCTTGATAATAAGGTATTTTCAGTGCGCGAGCACCGCTCGCACTTGACCATTTTTATTAAATATAGAAATTGTCATCCTAATTCAATTAGTCAATCAGTTTAGCGGGAAGTTAATTTAAAGATAACGATTGTGCGTTCAATTGAAATAAAAAAAAAAAAAAAAAAAACAGACATTAATTCTGTAAAGGAATTATCCTCTTCATCATCTTATTTTTATTACATTTAAATCTTGATATCATACGATGAAAAGAGACAATGAAGAGAACTCACTATAGAGATCCATATAAATCTTTTCCAAGACCTGTGAGTCGTCATGTGGATACTTAGACCTAAACGGAAATACCGATTGCAAAATAGCATTCCAAAGCATTCGGATCGAAAGACTCGGGGGAGCACATTGTAAGAAATTCTGAAGCGAAAAAAGTGTCATCGATATAGCTTACACGAAAGCTTACTCATGTAAGCTTTGGGTCCATTGCTATACCAACAGGTAGGAACGCCACACCATTAAACACACAAAAAAATATTGTTGTACGTCATTTAAGTAAGTTTCTACTGCATTTGATTACTACTACTATACTAAACTGTACTTAAAACAGAATCATCGTCCAGTATTGTATTCCCATTTTTGAACGTATAAAACGTTCATAAGTGGATCTATCTATTCCTTATTAAAAAGACGTCATTGCGAAGGTTAGAAATAAGTGACGCAGTCTATGGTGAATTTACTTCACCTTAGATTGCATCACTTATTTCTAATCTATGGATGAATTTATTTCACCATACATTAGTAACAGGTCGTCGCTCGCAATTTGCATTGAAAAACATGTCTCTCTCACTGAATTTCGGCCGTGTGATGTAGGTTTAATCTTCATTATAAATGAAATCGCGTGGGATGATGACGTGGAAATTTAGTACTTATTTGGGGTAAGAAAACCTCTAACAGCCTCTTCCAATCAGTTTACGGATGGATGGCTTTACCCGTTTACCACTTGACACTTATTTATTCATGATTTGCATATAACAATCACGGTTAAACCTTGAATTAAGAGCATAACTTAGGGGCGTCAAAGGGCTTTTATATGGAGATAATTATAAGAGAGAATGTTAAAAGATAGCACAATTTTTCATTTTTCATGCCTATTATAGTACGTTTCACAAAAGATGACCACAAATGCCACAAATGGCAGGTCTCTTTGGACTTATCTAACTAATATTATGGTCTTATTTATTTTAACTAATATATTATATGGTCTTATTTAACTAATATTAAAATATTATTTTGCCTTAAGTCTTTTCTTCATGAGTGTACATGAAGAAAAGACCCGCCATTTGTGGTCATCTTTCGTGAATCGTACTATACCTATGTCGATCTCATACGCATGGCTAGGGTTTGAAGTGCTCCCCCAAAATCTGTTTCCCGTTTCAAATGTAACCTTCAAAAAAGTGAATAATAAGGTATATTCTTGGTTAGCGCGCTCCACTTACACACTCTATGCCAAAATCGCTTATGTTTCATTCGATTGTATACCTTTTGATTGAACCTAAAAATAATGTCTGCTCTACATTTGTATGAAGTAAGTGCCGGCATGGGCGCTCTTAAAAGATTACGAGAACGTACCTTCACATCTGGGTGATGAATCGCTCCACTGATATTCCTCTGTGCACACCCTCCGTACCGCACCCACTAGTCTGTAGTTGGTTGTGCACGCATATTGGATGACGCTGCCCAAATCCGTCGTACCGTTCAGCAGCTCTGCCATGCCGTATGGCAGTGGAGGTAATTTACCACAGTCGACATCTAATGAAAATAAAAAAAAATTAATTATTTCAGATACAATAAAAAAACTGAACTTTTAATCTATTCGCTTCATTATGGCAATAATAAAAATTATTCTCAGAGTTAATTTCCTCTATATCCCTCCGATGTTTTATTTCATTTTAAGTTTAGTACTTGACTGCGGTCTCAACTGATGGTAAGTGACAATGCAGCCGAAGATTTTATCGTACTAATTTTCTACATAGCATCGCGCCGGAACACTAAATCCCTTGGCGGTGCGTCATTGCTGGTAGTGTGGAAACTAGCAACAGGCGAAGCTTCCCACCAGTCCAGACCTGAGTCAATTTAGAAATTATAAAATTCTAAAGTGGCCCGTGGTGGAATCGAATCCGCGATCTCCCACTGCGCCAGTGAAGTCGTAAAATGGTGAGTAGCGTTGGTGCTCTAATGAAAAATTATGGTATCCTTTTATAATAATATGCTAGGTTCGTGGTAATGATCGAGGCCGTACAGTTTTTAAAGTGCTATCGATGTGAGACGCTGCCTATTTCGTAAATTTTCAATATCATGGTACATAAAATCGGCTATCAAAATTAAACGCATACACAAAATTGGTTTTGCTGTTGACCGTTGAAGAGTTCTTAGGCCTGGAGCTTATCCTGAATTTCAATTCCAGTAATACTTACACTAAATTGCATCATGATACAAAAAATCAATACAAGTAGTCTAGAATAATACGTTATTCAGCTAGCAAGATTTGAATTGCAAATTAATTTAAATACTACTTGTTGACTAATAGCTTGATTAATGCGTTTAATCCACGTAGACGCGTGTCGCTCGCTCCCTACCATTTAAAAAGAACTAAGTATTTTTAATATGCACTGGATTCACCTACTGAGCATACGATATCTATAGTGCATCCAATGTAGGAAGTAACGTGAAATCTATCAGAATCCCATGAATCATACACGTAGTGACGCACCTGCCGAAAGTATGGCGCCGAAAGTACAGAAACTAAACTATCGATCATAGTATTCGGTTGGCATGACACACCAAACGCACCAAATAATTGGTAGGGAGGCCCAGCGTTTCGGCGCATTACGCAACCATGGTGTCGTCTTTGTGGTGTGCGGTTATCACGTGTTAAATTGACCAAAAAATTGATTTTATTACAATATTAGCAATTATAGAAGGCTTAGAAGGAGAAAAAGTAAAACAGCATTTCTGGGTATGCACCCAATAAACGCGCTAAATACAATAAGCCGCCGCGCAACCGAGAAGCACACGCTGAAATTTCGGTCTCGTCGCCCAACGGAAGGTACGGCGCTTCAGAAATTCATTAGTTGTGTCTGTAACTAAAATATTTCGAGCGTATTGAACCGAACTTTCCACAGGTGTGTCCCTATGCTAAGAGATTATAAAGGAGTGGGATATATCTTCGTGGATTGAAACCACAAGATAAAATTATAAGTTCAAGAAATATTTTTATATGACTATTATTATACTCTCAGCAAACCATTTGATATTTTGATACCCATATTGTGACGAAGAGTGCATTAAAAATTACATTTTGGGTATACCGTCATGTTGAATTTAAAATGTCGTCACACAGCTTACCTCGCATTGTCATCCAAAATAAAAATGTATACCAAAATTTCAGATCAACCGGTTTAAGAGCTATCTACTCGTATCTGCTTCAAAATAAAGTTCCAAGATTACACCCGAACAAACTTACATTGCCTATTAAATAAAAAAATACTTAAAATGCTTACATTCGCATTTTGGTGATTCACCGGACCATTCGCCGTCTTGTTGGCAAGTCAGATTGGGCTCTCCAACAAGCTTGTGGCCCTTTTCGCAATGGAAGTCGATTGTCGAGTGCACGTTATAATCGTAAGCTTCCATGTACCCGCCTGCCGGGACTTCTGGGTCCGCACAAGTTATCACTGAAATAAACAAAAATACAGGTTTCATTATCAACGTCTGACGTCAACCGGATCCACTCACTCGCCGTCCATCGGATTTGGCGTTCCGGTGTACAAATGTTTTTTTTATTAAAAACTTCCAATATCGTCATCATGCTTTCACAAATTGTTTTTAAATTCAATATAGCCTTACGCTTGAACACAATGTCACTTATTGGAAAGTGATGATGTGGTCGAAGCTGGAGTGCGCTTACCTAGAAAATGCCTATTCAGTTCTTTTTTAAAGGTACGTGGGTTGTATGATTCCGGAAACACAGATTTCGGGAGATCTGGTTTTTGCACTGGCAGTACATCAACGACACTGGGATAAAATACGGTGCCTTGCGGTACGGTGGAAAAATGGTAAGGGTAGAACCTGATAATATTACCTACCCAAGAATTTTTAACTTACGTTCACATGAAGGTATATCATGGGACCATTTTCCATCACGATTGCAAGTCAACACTTCAGTTCCAGCGAGCCAGTAGTCCGGCTCACAACTGAACTGCGCTATGGATCCATACGTAGTGGTACCATTTAGAAGTCTGAATGATCCCTTATGCACTTGAGCTGGTGTGCCACAATCAACGTACTTGCAGGATGGAGGAGTACCCGACCAGACTCCACCTAGATTACACGTCACACTCTAGAAGCAACAAAAAACATATATTAAATGTGATTGAAAAAACCGATTAAATAGATACAAAACAAGTAGTATTGAAAGTAAACATTGCATATTGAAGTTACAACAAGAAAGGCTAACTTATAAATCAAAAAGTGAACATGAATTTTAATGTTCTGGACGTACTCACCGGTGATCCAAAAAGAATGAAGCCATTCTGACATGTGTAAGTTGCCAGTGATCCAGCTTTATGACCACCGATATCAACAGTAGCCCCAGCCACAGGCGGTGGTTCCGGACACCAATCGAATAGACATTTGGGAGCCTCTCCGTCCCAAATCCCTTCGTCGCCGCAAACACGTTCCTGCTCTCCTACTAAAGTATAGTTCTCCTTGCAAGAATACATGGCCCTTGCACCGTGAGTGGTTCGACCATCTACTAATGTTACATCTCCATCTTGGATCGGAGTCACTCCGCCACAATTTACATCTAAATGAAAACAACGAAAAGTTTTAAAGTATGTAATTGCATGATAGACTGTATGTTCTTTTGTTGTATCGTCATATTTAATTTGTAGTCAACTTACATTTACAACTAGGCGCGGTGCCGGACCAAAATCCATCTTTTTTACACTCTCTTGATTTGTCTCCAGTTAGCATATGCCCTTCTGGGCATTTATAAGTTATGGAAGATCCAACTTTATAATTGGTGCCTTCGATTGTCGTGTTCAAAAGTTTATCTGGACTGCCACAGGTCGGCGGTACTACAATTGAAACAATTTGTCATCTTTCGGTATTGCGGCACAGTTAGAATTGTCTATTCTCGTTAACGTTTGTGCCTTAGAACTTACATTCGCATTACATGCCGCAACAGGTAAATTGTATTGTTATGCAAGCGATAGACGCAAAGATTACGAGTTAGCGATGCAAATTTAAATTAGGTATTCAATTCGCCTTGCTTTGAAGCATCTTATGTAGCAAATAGTTATAATTCGCGAGCTCTACAATGAGGAACATTCACTTATGAATTTAACAATTTTAACTCAGAATTTAGAACAGATCAAACATAATTTTACCTAATTAGTAACATTTTAAATGCAAAACGAAGTACCTATGTTTAGTTTCTTGGTTTTACTCGTATTATGAAAAAAGTATCTCGCAGCTTCAATTCGCAGAGCAGTTATCAAAAAGCTAGATATGTACCTATGAAGGTGACACTCACGGTACTGGCAGATCCAGTGGAGATAGTCAAGGTTGCAGCCAACGTCGTTCCACAGCCACGCGCGTCCTCCATCCAGTACAACGCAATTTTGCTCGCCGTTGTAATTATTTGGTTGATCCTTGCCCCATGCCGGCTTAGACACTGTTTCACCTGCATTTATGGGATATGAAGCAAAATATGAGAATGAAAATGGTTTTTTTTATATTAGGACATTACACACAACGCAATCTAGGCCCAAAGTAAGCGATAGTTTGAGTTATGGGTATTAAAGAACTGATAAACATACATAGGTAATATTCTATATACAAAAACTAGTAGGGTGCGTGGAAGTGCGGGCCACATGTGGCCCGCGTGCTGTCTTCCCGCCCATAAAAAACCCTTTCAAAATTCCCCATACATTTTCTATGAAAAAAATATTCCGCCATTTTGAATTTTTTTTTCTATCCATCGAATAGACCTTCGAGTGCTGATCAACTCTTGTTAAGAAACCGTTCTTCCATCTTTTATACTTTCCGAGATATCGAGGAAATTCAAATGGCCGCCATTTTGAATCCGCCATTTTGAAAATTTTTTCAGCTCACTGCCAATTGGATGACGTTTCGAATGACATTTGGTCGAACACCGACCACCTATCTGCAATACATTTGGCTGTGCTCTTCACCTGTCTTCGATATCCTCAATCATCAGCTCTCTCCATATTTTTGTTCTTAATGATTTTTTCCCTTCTATACGAAATGGTAATTGAAAAAAAAATTTTTCATACAAAATTGTTCAGGAGAGGTGATCAATGAGTCAGTGGCCAATCAGCACGAGTAGCTATATATATTGTAGTATAATATATATGAAAATCCTCAGACACTGGAAAACACAGCTTATTTCACAAACATTTACCAATAGTGGGAATCGAACCCAAGACATCCGACGTAGACGGCAGGTTCGCTACCGCTACGCCATTCGGGTTTCGCCATTCCCCAGAACAAAAATAAAACGCAAATCTCCAGCAAATACTTAAGTAATAAGTAAACAACTAGAATTATAATTTACCTTTGAAATTCGGATACAAAACGAAATAAATTAATTAGGCTCTTTCAATTTATTCCTTTTACTTTTCAAAGGATTTTCAAAGGTCATTAGTCATAGGTATATTATTTGCTAATAAAACAGAGGATTTAATTTTTCCGTCATCCTAATATAATAGGTACGATACAGAAAATAATCTTTTCTTTTCGACTACCGAATTGGCGTAGCGATAGCGAAAGTGCCGTCTGCGTCGAAGATCGTGGGTTCGATTCCCATAGCTGGTAAATGTTTGTGTGATGAGTATAAATGTTTTCCAGTGTCTGGGTGTTTTTCAATATATTATATTTATGTATATTAGTATTTATATTTATTAGTTATCTAGTACCCATAACACAAGCTATCGCTTACTTTGGGGCTAGATTACGATGTGTGTAATGACTAATTTCCTGATATATATATTTATATATATTATATATATATATTAGTAACTAGTAAGTTGTAGAAGTAATGAAACAGAAAACTAATGAAATCAAAAGGAGGCTTAAAGTTTGTCATAGTCGCATAAAAATAGTCCAGAAATCGTCATATAATTAATTAATTAGTTAATGGCTTGTGTTCAGGTACTCACCGTCAACCCATTTCCAGGTTCGTGAAGTGAGCCCTGGCTCCTTTTGTGCACCAATCCATACAAGCTGCGTTTTCAGTTGCGACTTCCGCCTTTCTAATTCCTGTATTAAGTAGCTTGACGTCGCTCCCTAAAAAAATCGAATTCGTCAAATCTTCTGATATACTTTCAAGTTTCAACATTACTTTGATAAAGTTTTTAACCATAAAAGTTATTTCATGTATACAATTAACTTAAAAAATCGTTGAATGCATTTTTTAAGATAAAAGCAAAAATATTTTGTCAGATAATGTAATAATGTAGGTATGTAGTCATAAAATAGTTTTTTTGGTGAAAAAGGGGTTTTGATGGCATATTCAGTATACAAACCGTTTGCAGAAGTTTTGCCGATGAGTACCCCTCCCTCTACAGACGACCGCGTCCCGCACTCGTCTGGCTCGTCATACTGACCAAACGAGCATGGAATGCGGTCATCTGAAATGGATATTCATCAGCAAAGCTTCAGCGAATGGGTTATAATGTACTTTTATCTACGCTCATTGCTTAAAGTTCGAATTATGAAATCAAAATGTGTCACATAATGACCTACTTTATTCACAGACTTCTATAATTATTAAAAAGTTATTCATTATAACATCGATCTACTGTGGAAGTATTTCAAGAAAGTTGTATAATTTCCATTACGATACGCGGCTCTGGGTTCCTGTATTTTTATCTGGGGTTATATTTTTTATATAATATTTTTTTAAGTGAATCTGCAGACAACATATAGTTGGTAGTCATTGCCGAGAGTATGGATGGGCAATGATTGACCATCGACAACAACAACAATGTCTATTGTCTATGGTTCTGCGCCACATTTGCAGAATTTTGGCGCCATACATACTAATTTTTAACATTTTTATGTGTTATTTTTGTTATTTAGACAAAACTTTGCACTAAAAAATGTCTAGCAGTGAAACCTACTAAAGAAAATTGAACTCCACCTGACATTTTAGCAGTTGCAACAAAAATGAAACAAAGTGAATGATTTACGACAAACGTTAGCAAGATTTTATGGTTTGGATTTATGATAATAATAGGAGCGTAGCTAAAGTAGTGTATGAAACTCTACATAATTAGGTATTAAAACACTCGTGTGATACTGTTAAAAAACTCCCTGCGGCTCGTTTTTTAAACTCACACTAATGTTTTAATACCCCCCATTATGCAACCGTTACATAAACTACTATTGTAATACATAAGTAGTAAGCACCTGAAATCCGTGTATAAGATCGCCGCCATGAGCTTGGCATTGTCTTCTCGCGTCTTCAAAAGATGCTCCCTTCGCCACGTTGAATTCATAGCAGTTTCTAGCAAACGCAGCGAGTTCTACATCGGCTGAAGTCCCAGCTGGCGCACATCGATCATTTGAGAATTCTGGACAAACAAACATTTCATCATAATCGTATTGAAATAAATATATTTTAGATGCAAGCAATCATTTAACTTTGCCAAGCTATTCACTTGGTTCTATCTCGGTCTATGAAAACGTTGAGGGAAAGGTTAAGAATCTTACGGTCTGCACTTTGCACTAATTAAATTTTATACTTAGGTTTTTTGTTGTATTAAGGCCCGGTTTCTTGACTTGACTTTAACCGAAACGTTATAGTTAAACCCTTATTTCGGAACACGTAAGAGTCAGGTAGCCATATTTAATTAACTAAAACGTTTCGGTTAAAGTCAAGTCAGGCAACCGAGCCTAATTAAGTAAACCCTGCCGCTGTTTTAGAAATTATTACTTAGTCAACATTGTTGTCTTGTGGTAACACTAAATGTGAAAACTGGTTCCACAAACTGCTGTTGCTGATACGCCTCTTTCTTTCTTCCTTGCCTTTTCCCACTTTATGTGGGGTCGGCACAACATGTCTTCTCCTTCCATTCGCACCTATCAGCCGTCAACTCGCAATCCACTCCTTTCACACGCATATCTTCTTTCACGCAATCCATCCATCTCTTCTTCGGTCTCCCTCGACTTTTTCGTCCCTGCACATGCATACTCATCGTTCTTTTAGTGACATGACTTTCATCCCTCCGCATAACATGTCCATACCACGCTAACCTTTTACTCCTCATCTTTTCTGTTATTGGCGCAACTTTCAAACTTCCCCTTATGTACTCGTTCCTTATCCTATCCATTCTCGTCACACCACACATCCATCTCAACATTCGCATTTCAGTCGCATGCACTCTTCTTTCATCTGTTCCTTTTACCGCCCAACACTCTGATCCATACAACACGACAGGTCTGACGACCGTCTTATAAATTTTCCCCTTAACTTTAAGAGGCATTCCTGGATCGCATATGACACCTGAGACCTGTCGCCATTTCATCCATCCCGCATTCATTCTATTGTTTACATCTCGGTTGATATTGCCATCGCTTTGGAAGAGCGAACCGAGGTACCGAAAATCGGAGCAGACAGGTAGGGTTTCACCATCTAATGAAATTTTGGAGTAGCTGGAGGTACCGCCAAAATCACAAAATAGATGTTCGGTCTTAGTTCGGCTGATCCTTAAGCCAACGTTCTCTAATTTCTCCCGCCATAACTCTAGCCTGCTCTGGACCTCGGACGCTTCTTCACCGACAACCACAATGTCATCGGCAAATAGCATACACCAGGGTGCCTGCTCCTGAATGTCGGCTGTCAATGCATCCATTACCACCAAAAATAAATAGGGGCTTAAAGCTGACCCCTGGTGTAAGCCTACCTTGACATTGAAATTGTCCGTTACGCCAGCTTCTGACCGGACACTCGTGCTCGCTTCTACATACATAGCTTTCACGAGATTTACATACTTTTCGGGCACTCTCTTCACTCGCATAGCCCACCACAAAACCTCTCGGGGAACTCTGTCGTGATACGCCTGATAGAAAAAAACTTAAGAGGTGTCAAGGGGTACCCGGATGGAACGAAGTTCCTTTCGATTAATTAGTGAAGAAATATATAAGAGAGAGAGAGACAGACAGACACAGAAACATGCGCACACCGCACGACTTACAATAGCTTACTATAGCGAAAAGTGTCGTTCCAACTTTTCGTCTTAATTTTTTCCGTCTAGCCCCCTTTCGCGACGCGCGTTATGGAACTTAACGTTCCAAAACCGGGCGAAGGGTGGTAGAATGCTACGCACACATACAGTATGGATGGAAATTATAATTTCAACGTGAGAGTGACTGCGGACTGTTTTGTATATCCGTTCTAGTAAATGGTCAGAAAGAATCCCAACGACTCTTGACTCTTCGGTGTGCTAAGAACTCCACAGCCAAGGATTATCAACAAGTATAACTGCTCGTTATCTTGAATAAAAAATAAAGATTCGATTTCGCTCGAGCAATTTAAAACTACTTCAGCTTTTTGCTTCTGATATCCTTGCAGGAAATATCTAGTATAATATTAAATTGAAAGACGTTGAAAATCTCTAATTATGCTTCTGGAAATGGTAATAGCTAATAGATATACCTTGGAAGTGAAAAGCGGCAGATATTGAGTTTTTACAAGCTTTTATTGAGGGATGATTTTAATTAATCTTAAAGGGTAAATAGCGCAATTTTTGTCGTTCCTCAAGTTTAGACTTTATTTTTTGAAAATCCAATACAGAACGCAATATCGTCTCTACAGCCCTCCAAATGGGAATTTTCAATGTCAGACAGGTTTTCATTGAATCGGTAGACAGGTTTGAAGAGCCCTAAAGGCTCTTTACTGCAATGTGATGTAGGCTGCTGGATAAGGTTCGGCTTTATGGAACGGGTGTAAATTGAAATGTTGAACGGGCGAAAAACGAAAGTGGTGAGCATGTTCCCGGGCCGGGACAATTTAGTATTGAGTTTTCCTATCAGGAAATTACTACAGCAAGAATTTTGGAATTTAGCGGCGTTTCATACCAGTGCCTCGGTGAGTACGTTGAGCCATGGGTGATCTCTCCCCGGTTTTGTTGTCATATCGGATTATGAGAGAGAGGGAATAGACAGTGCACTGGGTTTGCGCACACACTTATGAACATTATATCCCGCGCCAGTGGAAAATCTCGCCTGGCAACGAATGACCTTAGTAGCCGGATCGATCAGTGGGCATATTCTGTATCGTTGGTTGCTCTTGCACGGGGTTATTAACTAATAAAACGGAGGCAAAAATACTATTTATGCACTAGTTACTAACCTAGGTTGGTATGGGTACCTATCAAGTCAACATACGATGCTAGTTGCTAAGTTGTGCAAACATAATACAAAAATAGAATTTTTGCCTCCGTTTTCTTAGTCAATAACTTAGTGTGAGTTGCTAACTAACGATACAGAATACGCCCACTCGAAGACGTAATAGCTCCACCACGGAGGGTGAGGCTGACAGTTGAGATGCAAGGCTAGTGTCTGGGCTGTCTGGCGAACCCTTTGTGAACTACGCAACATTCTATTTCTGAAACATCGAATACGTCAAACGAAATCCATACTCGGTTAATTGGGATCGCAATATTGAATTTCTAACAAAGGAGAGTTATTTTAGTTTATACCGCTGTATGTGACCGCGGTCGGGTCGAAACGTATGTCGAAGAAAGTGTTGGAAAATTGTGGGTGGTGTTTCATGTGGGCGGTATTCCTGCATATTGTACCGTTTAGAATATTTTCAAGAGCGGATAATAGGAAAACATAATCTTTCCGAAGAATTAAATAAAATAAAATATTTTCTTTCGACGAAATCCGGACTCAGTTAATTGGGATCACAATATTGAATTCCTAACGAAGGCGAGTTATTTTCCTATGTACTTTTTCAGTG
This sequence comes from Coenonympha arcania, assembly GCA_036785405.1. Taxonomy (NCBI): domain Eukaryota; kingdom Metazoa; phylum Arthropoda; class Insecta; order Lepidoptera; family Nymphalidae; genus Coenonympha; species Coenonympha arcania. Next base: position 11,870,407 of record CM072082.1, read on the forward strand.
TTCTATACCAAAATGGTAATAAAATGGAACCTTTATCTGACGTCTGTCTGTCACACTGGATTGTTTCAGTAATAAAAGTTATCGTCATGAAATTTGGAACAGTAGTAAATTTATAAATATTTCAATACACGAAGACGCGCCCCACTCTGTCAAAATCACTTATGTTAAATTCGATTCGTTTGGAGTTTGACAGAGTGGGGCGCGTCATCATGGATTGAAATATCTTTAGTAGCCCACCAACAATTAAATAAAATTAAAACAAATATTTTCATTTATAAAGGCGGAAAAATGGGGAGGATAAAATTTCAAAGTGAGGTGTGGTATATTGTGTGGGATACCTATCATTGGAAACGACAGTGGGCCACAATTATCTACAACCATTCCAAATTACATGTGGATAGCTTTAATAGTTACTGAAATTAACGGTCGTGACAGACAGACGGACAACAAAGTGATCTTATAAGGGTTCCTTTTGTAGCGGTCTTCGATAGCTGACGATAGATGGCGTAACCAGTCCCTTAGCATACGCTGACGGAGTTTTCTACGAGCATTCTATAAATAGAAGTTCTGACGTCACACGCTTGGATCACAAGCAGTCCCCAGGCATAACAGTCCCCCTGCCAGGAGGGAAATTTCCCTATTGCCTTCACAACCGGCAAACTTTTATTTCTTTTGAGTACGGCAAGGCATCGTAAAGGCCATCCATCCACCCATACATAGTCGACGTACCAAAGACGCGTAGGAAGCGGTTTGATTCCTCGTTCCTGATACGAACTGCAAAGACCTGGAATAGCCTCCCAGGCAGTGTCTTTCCTACCACCACAACCCAGGTGCCTTCAAATCAAGAGTGAATAGCCATCTTCTAGGCAAGCGCGTACCACCTTAGACTGTATCATCACTTTCCATCAGGTGTGATCACAGTCAAGCGCTAGCCTATATATATAGTAAAAAAAAAAGTTACGGAACACTCAAAAACATCAATGTCTTATCTTACAATGAGTTGTATTCAGTAATTGTACTGACCTTCAGTGGTGAAGACCTCGACTTCGCACAGCGACAGAGAGCCTTCGACGCCGACAAGTTGGAGGAACACATGCTGTCCAATCAGAGGTCGAGCGCAAGTGAACGTCTTTGTTACTCCTTCGTCTGTGAGAATAATAAATAATAGTTTAAAAAACTAAAAAAAGCACGCTTTGTTCTACCAAAGAGTAAGTGTGAGATCTCTCTTACTCGCATGCAAAGGATGCGGAAAGAAACGAATTAATCCTGGCGAATCTAATATACATACAAACATATGTGAAGCTAATAAAAGCGTGTTAATAAAAAACGATTGAAGATTTAAATAATGTGAAAACGGTTATGTATGTATTTACTACCCATCTTTTTATTTGCAGGTGAAAATCTCGACTCAAAAACAGTTTTTAGGGTTCCGTAGCCAAATGGCAAAAAACGGAACCCTTATAGATTCGTCATGTCTGTCTGTCCGTCCGTATGCCACAGACAATTTTTCCGAAACTAAGAAATGTACTGTTGAAACTTGGTAAGTAGATGTATTCCGTAAACCGCATTAGGATTTTCACTAAAAACTAGAAAAAAAACATAAATTTTGGGGTTCCCCATATCCCACACCATTGGGAAACCCATAGGTGTGGGATATTTATGGATTGGTCTTCAAAAATGATATTGAGGTTTCTTTTTTAAACTGAATAGTTTGTGCGAGAGACACTTCTAAGGTGGTAAAAAGTGTCCGAGTCTCTTTGTGTATTGTCGATAATTTTCTCGTTTCTTTGCTCATCAAGTTTTATAATACGAAGCACTATTGATTGACCGAAACATTGCCCAACTTCGAATAAAATTGGTGTACATTAAAAATTATTTCACTCTTTGTAGTGGCATTTGAAGTTGGTTTTTTGGAAAGAATTTACCATTTTGGTTTTAACAAAAAGTTAAGTTTGCGATGGAGTAAGAAAAGTGATTCTCTTGGATTACTTTTTCTTTAGAAGTAAGTATGGATGGTATGGAACCCTAAGTGCGGGAGCCCGACTCGCACTTGACCAATTTTATTTCTGGGTGATTTAAAAACAAAAGGAAATAACAACAAAACTTTCCCCAACCTAACCCGTCCGTAAGTCGGGGTGCCTCACGACCCGAGCTCACCCCCGCCCCACACCTCATCCTAGGTTCTCTATCTTGTACGCGTAGGTATCTTGCCCTAATTAGCCGAAAGCCTAAATAAACATATTTTTTGCAAACGCTGGCGAGATAGATCAAAATAATATACACCTTTAAAAGGTTAACAAAATGTCAGCGATAGTAGATCCATTAGTGATAGCTCTAATGGATAGCCCAAAATAACGGTATTATTCCTGTTCACTTTTTAAAAGAAATAATGACTTATTTACGAAGCGAATTTAATAGCCCAAGAGCCAACGTCAGCCAGACCTTCGTTAATTTCTACAAGCTGAAAGTTTCTCTGTTCAATATGTCCCCTATACAGGTAAGAACGACCAGCGACTATAGACTTTGGGTTTGGTGTCCTGGGCAAGTAACATGTAGTAAACGTGCATCAAATTGTACCTTTAATCTACACTATTCATCGACTCGTTCACAGTCTCCGATGTAAACGAATCTTTTGACTGAAAGAAGTTGCGAAATTTTGACGATAGCAATCTACCACCTTGCAAAAGCGAGCTATTGCAGCAATTTCTATGAGCAAATTAGATATTTACCACATTTTATATAATAATTAACGCTCATTTGAAAAATCCAACGACATATCAACCAGATACTGGGTGTTTAAAGATGACAAATAACAGTTCAAATGGTTTGAAGGGAATCAACTACCAAGTTATGTTAGTGATTCGCTCAAAATAAATCAGGTTTGTAATGTAATTATTATGACAAATTATGATACTTTTAACAATTTTTTTTACTACATAGTAAAATGTTCGACTAATATCATTAAAGAAAAATCTAACGTTGTATAAACAATGGCAATGAACGTAATTAAATTATTTTTTTATTGGATATTTTGAAAAAATCGTAATCGACTGAAGAATTCGCGCTCGCACCTAAAGCGGACTTTCAATATGTCTGGCAAGATATAAAAACCATTTAAACTGTCCTTCTATTGAGGTAACATCTTTTAGTAGGTCTCCAAGTGATATATTAAATATAAAATTTAGTTTTATACTATAACGAAAGTGTAATTAATTTTTTTAATTTTTAATTTCTTTTAGTGTCTGGCAATGGGGGTAGCAACAGTCATAAGTGACTGGGAATGGATTAAGAGATTTCTAAATGGATCCCGAAGAAAATATAAAAAAAATTTGAGCTTTATACTTTAACAAATTTGAGGTACTATTTTTAAATACACCTTTACTACATTTTACCTGCCCAGGTAACCACAACCCAAACTCTATAGCCGCTGTCAGAGAAACTTTCAGTTTTATAAAATAAAGAAGGTCTGGCTGTCGTGGGCTCTTGCTCTATAAGCAATATTTAATTCTGGGATCTATTTAAATCTGACACGAGCCAGACGAAAGGCCAAGCGAAGCGCAAGGGCACTTACCTACCCTTTCTCGGAGTGTTTTGTCGTATTTTTGAACCCTTTTTCCAGATTTTTCCAGATAATCAAAATTCTTGGGAAATGATGTCGAATTTGAACTTATTAAACCCATAGTTTCAGTTGCCCCCCCCATAGTTGTGGTAGTAAATCACACCACATCCATCAAATTAGGTGGTTGGAAATTTGTATCGGGTTTTCCATAGGTATATAAGTACAAACTTCATCATTCATGTTAGAGAGAGTCAACAGCTGAAAAACACGGTTTTGAATTTGTAATAAGAAGCACGATTCCAATGCCCTAATAGCTAGGCGCCCAAGTGCCCGGTACCGCGTGCCCACTATCCAGACTATCGAACGGTCAAGCCCAAGTTCCATGCATAGGTATCACTTTCAAAGAGACGATCGCCGCGTGTCGAGTGACCAGTGACCAGGGCCCAGTGCTAAGTGCCCAGTACACAGATTGAACCGAACGCCCAGTGCCCAGTGTGAGCCGTCGAATGTTCCAAGCGTCTGATCTGAATGTTAACATCGCAATAATTTAAGGGCCACAAGCTAGGAGATGCTCTCATACATTTTTCACTTGAATTAATCTTGAAAAATATACATTTGTTGTTATATTTATTGATATTTACGATTTACTTAGGACTTTTTATACCCGCAATTTAAATATCAGGCGAATATTTACTTTAGTTAGAGAATAATACGGCATTTAAAAAACGCTAAATTTACATATGTGTGTGTAAGTAAGTACATGGTTTTACCTTGTGTTACGAGCGACATCTAGTGTAACTACCTAAAACAACTACGTTAGACACGTAGTATTTTTGAAGTTGGACAACGCCATCATGATAGATGGCGTTGTATAGATACATGATGAAAATACTTCGCTGGCGCTATTTGTAGAGTTCAAAATGAACCATACAAAATAGCGTATAAAAAACATGAATTTTCAAGTGCGTCGTATAAATCTAGGAAAAGAAGTCGTTCCGCCCTAGAGCGAATTACTGATGAAACTACGTAAGTATATTCATTGATAATAATAGGTAGGTAGGTATAACCCGTTCGCAGAATCGTTCTCATCTGAGCGGCAAAGTTTCTTTGAAGTTTGAACGGATAGTACCTACTAATATAGTATTGTAAGCTATCCAAACTATCCAAACTAGCATAGGTACTTGTTGCTTAGGTTTCTCACACCACACAAGCAGGGCTCAAGTCGAGGCCTTAGTCCCTTACCGAGGCAAAAGTAACCGACACCTCACACTGTTACCGTAACCAACACCTCACACTTTAACTTACTTAAACTGTATTATATCGTGAGCAGACGGTAACATATTTATTTCGTTCCTTGAAAGTTATGAAATACCTCCTTTTGATCGTCTACTGGAATTAGAGATTTCATTTTCATTTTTATTAAATCAAAGTTAATATATTCATAATACAACGAAAATGTAATAGTAATAGAAGTACCTTATTAATGAAAATATAAATATCAACTACGACATCTAACGATATGTCCAAGGCCAGCTTAACAAAGGCCTGGCGCTTCCTCTAAGACGACAATTAATGATGATTATTATTGCAGATTACAATTTGCAAACCGGTTAAAAGTCTGTTTCTTTAAATTAACAAACGCTGTAGAATAACTTACGAGTCTTTTTTTGAGTGTCTTGGTAAATTCTCAGAGGCATTAAATAACATAAAAATTTATTAATTATTTGGATATGCTAATTCTACGAGCAGTCACGTCTTAATTTGTTTTTTAGTAAATTACTGCAGCGGCCAGCAAAAGAAGCATTGATGGATGAACTCGTAAATGTGGGTCGAGGCGGAGTCGAGGCACACTTACGTGAGTGCATCAATGCTTAGTTGTGGCCATGGCTTGTATAGTACCTTTGTCAAACAATTATTAACAAAACCCAATCACGAACAACGAACAGCAATATTTATTTGCGAGTTTTTTGTTTTTTTAATAAACAGCTTTTTATTTGCAAGACAGTTCGAAATTTAAATAAAACCTTTATTAAGTTACCTTGGATGCCATGTGTCAGATTGAAAGAACGTCACATGTATAAATTACACGGCACATAATATATGAGCTTAGTATGTAATTTATAAGAACGCAAAACCACGACAGTAATGGATTTTAATACCACTTTTGGCAGCCGTTGATTGGCCGGTACAGCAAGTTCGATTTATCTCGAAGAAAGTTGTCAAAATAATGCTCTTCCAAGCATGTTTTTGTAAATTATATTTATGTTAAAATAAAACTTTGCTAACTTATACTATTTATTAAAGTAAGTTGATAATAATGAAGCTATATCTGGCATGATGAATGATATCGCTCGAACCAAAAACAACCAAATATGGTGGAGCAACCTCGACAGCGTCTAGCCGAGTGATGGAAATGTAATAAACAGTTGTAGCGCATTGATTGTTCAACAATAAGCCATTAAATTTATTTTTTTTACTTTGCCTCCCTGCGCCCCTTTTCCATATAAACTAACTTATGCCAATTATTTCTGAATATCCTGCATGCACACCCATTGTGTTATACGCCATTACTGTAGCGGCCAGCAAAAGACATACATACGTGAGTCCATCAATGCCTAGTTGTTGCGAAGGCTTGTATATGACTTTTCTCCTCAAACAATACGCGGAAATTTAAACTAACTAGGGCGGAAATTTCCAAAATCAATCACGAACAACAAACACCAATATTTTTTTTCCAAGTTACATTTGTTTTTATTTTTTTTCAATTAATAGCTTCCTAATTGCAAGAATTTATCACACTATAATTGTCTTTACTTGAACTGATTTCGCAAACACAAATAGTTTTTAAAATCAATAACGAACAAAGTAATCTATATATATAAAAGAATGAGGCATTTTGGTTGTTCCACGGATTCCGCCAAAACTATAGGTCGTAGAGATCTGAAATTTGGTACCTAGGTAGATATTAGCTCATGAATTCGTACTAAGACGGGGATTCCAGAAATTCCATGTTTAAGGGGTAAAAACCGTTGGTTTTTGGGATTTCTCCATACAAAAGTGTAATTTTTTTCGTTGTTCCAGGGATTCCCGAAAAACTACAAATCGTAGAGATCTGAAACTTGGTACCTGGGTTGATATTAGGTCATGAATTCGTACTAAGACGGGGATTCCAGAAATTCCATGTTTAAGGGGTAAAAACCGTTGGTTTTCGGGATTTCTCCATACAAAAGTGTAATTTTTTTCGTTGTTCCAGGGATTCCCGAAAAACCACAAATCGTAGAGATCTGAAATTTGGTACCTGGGTTGATATTAGGTCATGAATTCGTACTAAGACGGGGATTCCAGAAATTCCATGTTTAAGGGGTAAAAACCGTTGGTTTTCGGGATTTCTCCATACAAAAGTGTAATTTTTTTCGTTGTTCCAGGGATTCCCGAAAAACTACAAATCGTAGAGATCTGAGATTTGGTACCTAGGTTGATATTAGGTCATGAATTCGTACTAAGACGGGGATTCCAGAAATTCCATGTTTAAGGGGTAAAAACCGTTGGTTTTCGGGATTTCTCCATACAAAAGTGTAATTTTTTTCGTTGTTCCAGGGATTTCCGAAAAACCACAAATCGTAGAGATCTGAAATTTGGTACCTGGGTTGATATTAGGTCATGAATTCGTACTAAGACGGGGATTCCAGAAATTCAAATTTTAAGGGGTAAAAACTGTTGGTTTTTTGGATTTCCCCATACAAAAGTGAAATTTTTTTCGTTGTTCCAGGAATTCCCGAAAAGCTACAAGTCGTAGGGATCTGAAATTTGGTACCTAGGTAGATATTAGGTCATGAATTCGTACTAAGACGGGAATTCCAGAAATTCAAATTTGAAGGGGTAAAAACCGTTGGTTTTTTGGATTTCCCCATACAAAAGTGAAATTTTTTACGTTGTTCCAGGGATCCCGAAAAGCTACAAGTCGTAGGGATCTGAAATTTGGTACCTAGGTTGGAATTATATCATGAATTCTTATTCAGAAGGATTTTCGAGATTCAAATTTTGAGGAGGAAAAATTTTGAATTTTTTGGCCGCCATTTTGAACTTTTTTGTTACTGGGCCGATTGCTTTGAAAATCGATATTTGACTATGGCAGCAAGCATAGAGAAGGAATTTGTGGTCAATATTTAAATAAGTGGCCGCCATTTTGAACTTTTTTGTTACTGGGCCGATTGCTTTGAAAATCAATATTTGACTATGGCAGCAAGCATAGAGAAGGAATTTGTGGTCAAAATTTAAAAAAGTGGCCGCCATTTTGAACTTTTTTGTTACTGGGCCGATTGCTTTGGAAATCGATATCTGACTATGGCAGCAAGCATAGAGAAGGAATTTTTGGTCAAAATTTAAAAAAGTGACCGCCATTTTGAACTTTTTTGTTCCTAGGCCGATTGCTTTGAAAATCGATATTTGACTATGGCAGCAAGCATAGAGAAGGAATTTGTGGTCAAAATTTAAAAAAGTGGCCGCCATTTTGAACTTTTTTGTTACTGGGCCGATTGCTTTGGAAATCGATATCTGACTATGGCAGTAAGCATAGAGAAGGAATTTGTGGTCAAAATTTAAAAAAGTGGCCGCCATTTTGAACTTTTTTGTTACTGGACCGATTGCTTTGAAAATCGATATTTGACTGTGGCACCTAGCATAGAGAAGGAATTTGTGGTCAAAATTTAAAAAAGTGGCCGCCATTTTGAACATTTTCGTTACTGGACTGATTGCTTTGAAAATCGATATTTGACTATGACAGCATGCATAGAAAAGAAATTTGTGGTCAAAAATTAAAAAAAATTAACTTTTTGGTCGCCATTTTGAACTTTTTTGTAACTGGGCCGATTGCTTTTGAAAAACGATATCTGACTATGGTAGTAAGCATAGAGAAGGAATTTGTGGTCGAAATTTAAAAATTTTGAACTTATTGGCCGCCATTTTGAACTTTTTTGTTACTGGACCGATTGCTTTGAAAATTGATATCTGACTATTGCAGCAAGCATAAAGAAGGAATTTGTGGTCAAAATAAAAAAAAAAAGCATAGAGAAGGAATTTGTGGTCAAAATTTAAAAAAGTGGCCGCCATTTTGAACTTTTTTGTTACTGGGCCGATTGCTTTGGAAATCGATATCTGACTATGGCAGCAAGCATAGAGAAGGAATTTTTGGTCAAAATTTAAAAAAGTGACCGCCATTTTGAACTTTTTTGTTCCTAGGCCGATTGCTTTGAAAATCGATATTTGACTATGGCAGCAAGCATAGAGAAGGAATTTGTGGTCAAAATTTAAAAAAGTGGCCGCCATTTTGAACTTTTTTGTTACTGGGCCGATTGCTTTGGAAATCGATATCTGACTATGGCAGTAAGCATAGAGAAGGAATTTGTGGTCAAAATTTAAAAAAGTGGCCGCCATTTTGAACTTTTTTGTTACTGGACCGATTGCTTTGAAAATCGATATTTGACTGTGGCACCTAGCATAGAGAAGGAATTTGTGGTCAAAATTTAAAAAAGTGGCCGCCATTTTGAACATTTTCGTTACTGGACTGATTGCTTTGAAAATCGATATTTGACTATGACAGCATGCATAGAAAAGAAATTTGTGGTCAAAAATTAAAAAAAATTAACTTTTTGGTCGCCATTTTGAACTTTTTTGTAACTGGGCCGATTGCTTTTGAAAAACGATATCTGACTATGGTAGTAAGCATAGAGAAGGAATTTGTGGTCGAAATTTAAAAATTTTGAACTTATTGGCCGCCATTTTGAACTTTTTTGTTACTGGACCGATTGCTTTGAAAATTGATATCTGACTATTGCAGCAAGCATAAAGAAGGAATTTGTGGTCAAAATAAAAAAAAATATGAACTTTTTGGTTGCCATTTTGAACTTTTTTGTTATTGGGCCGATTGCTTTGAAAAACGATATCTGACTATGGCAGCATGCATAGAGAAGGAATTTTTGGTCAAAATTTAAAAACTTTGATCCTTTTGGCCACCATTTTGAACTTTTTTGTTACTGGGCCGATTGCTTTGAAAATAGATATCTGACTATCGCAGCAAGCATAGAGAAGGAATTTGTGATCAAGATAAAAAAATGATGAACTTTTTGGCCGCCATTTTGAACTTTTTTGTTACTGGGCCGATTGCTTTGAAAATCGACGTCTGACTATAACCAGTAAGCATTAGGAAATATTTAGTGGTCAAAATTAAATTAAATGACGGTAAATACAAGAATTTTGGAAACTTAACGCCTGAGGGAGTAAAGCAGAAGATCAACGTGAGCGAAGCCGCGGGCGTTTGCTAGTCTATATATATAAAAGAATGAGGTATTTTGGTTGTTCCACGGATTCCGCCAAAACTATAGGTCGTAGAGATCTGAAATTTGGTACTTAGGTAGATATTAGGTCATGAATTCGTACTAAGACGGGGATTCCAGAAATTCCATGTTTAAGGGGTAAAAATCATATATTTAAGGGTATTTCCCATACAAAAGTAAAATTTTTTCGTTGTTCCAGGCATTCCAGAAAAACTAAAAGTCGTAGAGATCTGAAATTTGGTACCTAGGAAGATATTAGGTCATGAATTCGTACTAAGACGGGGATTCCAGAAATTCCATGTTTAAGGGGTAGAAATAGTACATTAAAGGGATTTCTCCATACAAAATTGTAATGTTTTCGTTGTTCCAGGCATTCCAGAAAAACTAAAAATCGTAGAGATCTGAAATTTGGTATTTAGGTAGATATTAGGTCATGAATTCGTACTAAGGCGGGAATTCCAGAAATTCCATGTTCAAGGGGTAAAAATCATACATTTAAGGGTATTTCCCATACAAAAGTAAAATTTTTTCGTTGTTCCAGGAATTCCCGAAAAACTAAAAGTCGTAGAGATTTCAAATTTGGTACCTAGGAAGATATTAGGTCATGAATTCGTACTAAGACGGGGATTCCAGAAATTCCATGTTTAAGGGGTAGAAATAGTACATTAAAGGGATTTCTCCATACATAATTGTAATTTTTTTCGTTGTTCCAGGCATTCCAGAAAAACTAAAAGTCGTAGAGATCTGAAATTTGGTATCTAGGTAGATATTAGGTCATGAATTCGTACTAAGACGGGGATTCCAGAAATTCCATGTTTAAGGGGTAGAAATAGTACATTAAAGGGATTTCTCCATACAAAATTGTAATTTTTTTTGTTGTTCCAGGAATTCCCGAAAAACTACAAGTCGTAGAGATCTGAAATTTGGTACCTACATTGACATTAGGTCATGAATTCGTACTAAGACGGGGATTCCAGAAATTCAAATTGGAAGGGATAAAAATCCTACTTTTAAGGGATTTTCCCATACAAAAGTGTAATTTTTGCGTTGTTCCAGGGATTCCAGCGAAATTTAAAGTCGTAGAGATCTGAAATTTGGTACCTAGGTTGGTATTAGGTATATCATGAATTCGTATTCAGAAAGGGATTTTCGAGATTCAAATTTTGAGGAGGAAAAATTTTGAATTTTTGGCCGCCATTTTGAACTTTTTTGTTATCGGGCCGATTGCTTTGAAAATCGATATTTGACTATGGCAGCAAGCATAGAGACGGAATTTGTGGTCAAAATTTAAAAAATAGGCCGCCATTTTGAACTTTTTTGTTACTGGGCCGATTGCTTTGAAAATCGATATTTGACTATGGCAGCAAGCATAGAGAAGGAATTTGTGGTCAATATTTAAAAAAGTGGCCGCCATTTTGAACTTTTTAGTTACTGGGCCGATTGCTTTGAAAATCAATATTTGACTATGGCAGCAAGCATAAAGAAGGAATTTGTTGTCAAAATTTAAAAAAGTGGCCGCCATTTTGAACTTTTTTGTTACTGGGCCGATTGCTTTGAAAATCGATATTTGACTATGGCAGCAAGCATAGAGAAGGAATTTGTGGTCAAAATTTTAAAAAGTGGCCGCCATTTTGAGCTTTTTTGTTACTGGGCCGATTGCTTTGAAAATCGATATTTGACTATGGCAGCAAGCATAGAGAAGGAATTTGTGGTCAAAATTTAAAAAAGTGGCCGCCATTTTGAACTTTTTTGTTACTGAGCCGATTGCTTTGAAAATCGATATTTGACTATGGCAGCAAGCATAAAGAAGGAATTTGTTGTCAAAATTTAAAAAAGTGGCCGCCATTTTGAACTTTTTTGTTACTGGGCCGATTGCTTTGAAAATCGATATTTGACTATGGCAGCAAGCATAGAGAAGGAATTTGTGGTCAAAATTTAAAAAAGTGGCCGCCATTTTGAACTTTTTTGATACCGGGCCGATTGCTTTGAAAATCGATATTTGACTATGGCAGCAAGCATAGAGAAAGAATTTGTGGTCAAAATTTAAAAAAAGTGGCAGCCATTTTAAACTTTTTTGTTACTGGGCCGATTGCTTTGAAAATCGATATTTGACTATGGCAGCAAGCATAGAGAAGGAATTTGTGGTCAAAATTAAAAAAAAGTGTCCGCCATTTTGAAATTTTTTGTTACTGGGTCGATTGCTTTGAAAATCGACATCTGATTATTTCACCAAGCATCGAGAAGGAATTTGTAGTCAAAATTTGAAAAAGTGGCCGCCATTTTGAACTTTTTTGTTACTGGGCCGATTGTTTTCAAAATTGATATCTAATTATCGCAGCGAGCATAGAAAAGGAATTTTTGGTAAAAATTTAAAAGAATTGGGCACAATTTTGTACTTATATGTCTTACCATGGTAGCAAGCAACCACGGCCGGATGGACGAACGGACGGTGGAGCCTTAGTAAGAGCTTTTACCCTTTGGGTACGGAACCCTAAAAATGGCCACCATATTTAACTTTTTTGTGACGATCGAATTTTTCAAAATCAATATGTGACTATTACCAGGAAGCAAGAGAAAATTTTGTGGGCAAAATGGTGTGTAATGCAGGAATTTTGGAAATCAAACCACCATAGTAAAGCATAACTCAGAAGTTAACGTGAGCGAAGCCGCGGGCGTTTGCTAGTACTTTATAATTTTCCAACATAGTGTTATTTGGTTTTTATTTTTAATTTTTCAATGAACAGATTAATGGTAAAACTAAGTTTGCCGGATCAGCTAGTATCTAAAACAATTATAAGGGCCTGTTTCAATACCTTCTGATAAATGTCCGACAGTTTATTCACAAGTCGTCACTCGACACAAAGTAAGGAAATGACAACACTCAAGTTTAGGTTGGTTTATTTTACTTTAGTGTAAGGTATTCACTACTTAGTAGAAAGAAATAAAAAAACAGAGTGTAGATATAATGTAAATACACAGAAATCAACTAAGGTAGGCTTTCAAGAAGTCCAATAAAAACCTAGTAAAATTACATTGCTTTCTAGTAACATCAAGTTATGAGTTATCTTATTAGGTAGAGTATCCAAGCCGAGTCTCTCGTTTGTAAAAGTATTTGAGTTTGGAGGCACTGGAAATTTCTATGTTCGCAAATGTTTGTACCAACTCTTCAGATAGTCACTCCCACTATGTTCATGCTCAACGCTTTTAGTTTAATTAATAAGTCGTTAAGAATTTGACAACCTTACTAACATAAAGTTGTAAAAATATAACAGGTCCGTTTTGTGCGTTGTAACTTTGTAGTTGTAAACTGTAATGACTCTGGAAGTGTATTCTATTGTACTCCGTGGACTATGGTCATCGAATGAAGCTATTACGCTGCTAGCCGCAGCTTTCATTATTTTAATGGCAACTAAAAGATGCGGTAGGTACTCGGCGACATGTAAATGGTAAGGTTTTATTTTAATAATAAAAACCACATGAAACAAATTAAAATGAAAAGTGCTCTCTTTGAGAGAGCACTTCACGTTTCCATTTTTAGAGTTCAGTACATTATCGAGTTACGGGGGTTTTTTTTCTGTTTGATGCTACTTCACCTAATTTAGGATCAATTTAAAATCATGAAAAAGTTTTAATTCTGCGCCGAGAAGATTATATACGGTAGATCAATTCCTAATCGAATGCTTTTAAGGGTTAAAAAAATTGATAGGCAGCATTATGGGAAAATATTACACAAAAATGACGTCTTTTCTAAGTATAACCCTGTAAAAAACTAATCATTTTTGGGTCTTAGTACCGACAAAAATAAAAACAAAACACTTAAACATCCTATTTCCGATAAAATTAAATAATCTTTTAGGTAAATTTTCAGTCGAGAAAATTTCTTCCAATCGTGTAACTAGACCAGGGTAGATAGCTTTAAAAATAATAAAAAAAGAATATAAATAATAGTAGGATGAAACCCATTATAAAAGGAGGAGAATCCCACCCCGCTCATTGGCCATATTCTCCTCCTTTTGTAATGGGTTTCATCCTACTATAATTTTTTTACGTTTTAAAAATTATCGGCCCTGTTCTAAACTGCTTCTAAACGAATTTAGATTAAAGACCAAAAAAGATAACGTTTAATATTGAAAGTACTTAACTATCTTAATAGTTTTTATCCTGCAGGTCACTAAAAAAATGCTTAACCCGTTTAAACTGTTAGTGGTTTGTACGGGACACTTAACGCGCGACCAAACCGCGCTTGACTTTTTCACTTACGTAATTGTTTTCAACTGAGCAACCTATGTGTACACAAAGAGCAATTAACTATTTGTAACAAGCGTATTCCTTTGATGTTAACATCAAACGCCGCGCGGCTCCGGACATTTGTTTACTCTTTTTGTTGACAACAGAAGGTAATTACAGATACTTTTATTTCTGCGAGCCTGTACAGTTGAAATTAAATGTAACCGCCCACACATATTTTATTGATTGTCACTTCTTTGTGCGCGTATCTGCCTCAGTTAAACGCTTTTTCGGCTCATCATCATCAAACGTGTATTGAGCGTACGCTTCTACAATATGATCCCGAAGTCTGTTTTGGATTTACCTTTGCACAGGTTTAAAGACATCGTCAAAAAACATTTAATAAATCATGGTTATTATACCATTGAAGAATTTCTTAACGACAAAGATTCTTGGAATGATAGAAATATGCTGCCATCTCCTCACGAGATATCTTAAAAATATGTTATAATTTTTCATACTTTGTAAGAAATATGTATTATAACAACAACATTTTTGAAAAGAGCAAGTGCCGAGTTTCTTGCCAGTTCTTCTCGGTGCAAACCTGCTTTCTGAACCTGGCGGTAGAGTTTTTACTTTTCATAAGAGCCTATTATTTAGGCCTATGTGAAAATAAATATTTTCATTTACATTTTCAAACCCTCTTTTATATACCACTGCTAGGCGCGGGTCTCCCTTTACAGTGTGAGGGGTTTGGCCGTATCCCACCACGATGGTCAAGTGTGGATTGGCACTTAGCAGGCTTGGTTGGTTTCCTTATGTGCTCAAAAGTATATGTACATTTAGTTTCCACCAACGCAGATAACTTAAAAAGTGGAAATTATCTGGTGGAAGGCCTTGGCTGTGACTAAACTATTAAGCGTTCCGGTGTGATGCTGTGAAGAAACTGTTGAATGATTTTGCAAACCCCTTGCAAGTTAGTACAATAACATCTTAGACTGTATCATCACTTATCATCAGGTGAGTCCGCAATCAAGTACTACTTTGTATAGTGTTAAAAAGCGTGCCCGGAAATTGAACCCCTGCCTCTGAAGTGAGGCAGAGGTTTGAACTCTGAACCAATGGGCTAACATTGCGTTTCTCATGATTGCTCCAAATGCTCAAAACACCTAAAGTTTAGATGTTATCTCTATAGTGAAAGAGTAAGTTCTCATGATTAGTTGGCTTAATTAGGTGATATGTGAAACGCATTATTGAGTTACGTAAAAGTTAGTCAGTTTGTTGACAATACGAATTATATAACAAGCATTACGCGTGCGCTTCACTATAAAGATATTCACGTACAGAGCTGTCTAAATTTGAAACGAGCCGCATACTAATCAGCTCGGACGTTTGAAAGAGTTCTTATAACTCCATTTCTGAATATTGGAAAGAGCTATTGCATCCTATAAACTTTATGTCCATCAGCCTGGGAGTTACAATCGTCTATTTTTTACACTCTACAAATTAGTACTTATCTACTATCTCAACTGATGGTAATTGATAATGTTAAATTAGTTGAAGATGTTATGTTATCGTAACTAAGAAGTGGTAAGTAAACTGACTCCTAACAGTTCCTACACAGCCTCGCAGGAGATTTTCGAGCAACTTTTGGGAAACGCTATTTTACATTACATCGAGATTAATTTAATATTACATTCTATGGAGATTTTTTCCATTCGTGTTTTTGCCTTGAAACGAATTTAGATTAAATACCCAAAATAAATGACGTTTAATAATGGAAAGTATGTAATTGTGATTAAAAAGCACTTAAATAGCTGTTTTATCCCGGTTAACCTTCTTAAGTCCCCAGGTGCGAGGCGAGTGCAAGTCCTATCTATGACTACAATTACTTGACTATTATGCGTTTTAAAATAGTTTGGGACTGATATAAAGTTATTTCTTGGTCTGTGATATTTGCTTCTCGCACGCATTATAGTTTTACAAATTTAAAAAGCCGGTGTTGGCATATGTGGTTGCGACGAGACTATATAGCAATGAACCCCCTACTCGATACCCACGATACTCAGGACTCCCTACTCGATAATAAAGAAAATAAATAAATCATTTAAAGGCAATGGGATACGCTTTTACAACAAACTTCCTAATGAAATATTAAACTTATCCCTCAATAAGTTCAAAGTCGCTGTAAAACGAAAGCTCGTTAATAAAGCTTACTATAGTATTAAGGATTATTTACATGAATCAAATCCTTGGGAGTGAATGAACTGCTGTATTATAATTACTAGCTCAACTAGTTTTTAAGAGCATATTTTGTAAAGTGGTGATAACCGAAAACAAAACCCGGCTGAGTTTGTTGTGGGCTTCTTCTCAGTGCACGGAGCGTTGGAACCCACGTAAACTTAGTTTTAAGTCGACTTGTAGTTATCACCGTACATAATATTATGTAACAAATATTGTTGACGTTTTACAAGTGCCTTGTAAGTTAGGCCTATGTGAAATAAATATATTTTGACTTTGACTTTGATACTCGCGATGATTCGATTCAAGTCTGTATCAAAACTTCATCGATTGATTATGTATTGTAAAGTGCATTGGATTGAAGTACTTACTTATCCGAAAATATACTAATATAACTTAATATTGTAGGTTTTTTGAAATGATAGAACGATACGAAAGCTTAATTTGTCTTTAATATAATATTTTTAGTTACAATACAATTCACACAATCAAACATTCACTCAGTCACGTGCCGTTTGTTTAAAGACAATCCAATCTATAGAAATCAGTGTCGCCAAGTTCATTCTTTTCAGTAAAGGTCACTACATTCAATTACTATTAAAATCGAATGAAGCTGGTGAAATTTATTAATTAATGGGTACAACACTAAAATGAAAAAAAAGACTAAGAAAGTAACTTTGACACTTTATAAACTATTACTTGAACGAATTATAACGACATCTTTTTTAAAAATAATCTCATCATATCCAGGCTCCACGGTCGTAGCAAACGCTGAGTGGACTCCATTTTGGAATCACGTAATTTCACACAGTATAATTATAATGTATTCTGGCGGACTATAACTGTGTTGTGATTCCGAATAAATGTTTTTTCTTTCTTTCTTTCTTTCTTTATATTGATAACTTTAAATCCGGAAAACTAGGCCAAAGCCTCCTTCCGCGAGCATTGCATCTGGAGCAGTACCCAGTCGATATCCTGCTCCAAGCCGTGCGGAAGTTCAAGAGCGAGATAGTAAACTTGATCTTGAAAATTCTGTCGCCCGCCAGACACATCTGCGCATGCTCTGGACTAGTCTGGAAGACGAAGTCGCCGTAGACGGATATCCACGGAGCATTGCGCATCTTTCACTGTATAATGTAAATGGTTTCGATGGAGACGCCGCGCAACGCCGTTCCCATGAAGCGCGAGAGAGCTTGTGAACATTTGTGACACGATTTCCACTTTCTTTTGATTGATCGTGTCTACTCGCGAGTGCAGGTGATCCTGCTTAGCACAATAATATGAATAAATAATCAATTAATAAAGTATATGTATTAGTAGTAATAAAGGTTTTTTGAGCGAGTCAACAGGTCCAGCAGTTTTAGCAATTTGACTTTTGACTTCCAAAAATGTATAAGTAAGACACTTGGTTTCGATAAATCAGTTTTTATTTCATTTTTTATTATTTACTCGATTTAAATTGTTGTTTCAAATGAATATTGTTTCAAAAGTGAGTTAAATAAATCAATATTTTGATTATAATATAAAACTTCTTTTCAAAAAACCGAATGCCACAAAAAGGGGGAATTTTAATATACCTATACACCCTCCTACACCAATTCGAAGTCGAACCATTGTCTATAATATCGTCGTTTCTAAACACATCGAGTATTATTACGAAGGACTACGAGTACCAAACATCGTTGTCCGATGTGGACAACGAACACGCGCTCATGTCAATAACTTTAGTCACTGAAATACTCGATTTTGACAAAGAACCGGACCGGAAAATATTCTGTGAATATTTCAAGCATAATCTGTGAAAATTTCAGCTGTGGAACCTGAGTGTATAACTATCACGGTTCAGACGGACGGATGGACAGACGGACTGCGAAGTCTCAATATTAAGGTCTTGTTTTTACCCTTTGGGTAGGGAACAATAAAAACTCCTATTTCTGAGTAGTCTAAAGAGTAAATAACTCAGATCACTTCAAACACAGGTAAATAACCCCAACCTAAATTATCCCAGTGGGTGATTGATTTGATTCATTGATGAAACCTCAAATAGAATATTAGTAACGTCAAATATAAATAAAA
The DNA here is from genome assembly GCA_036785405.1 of Coenonympha arcania. Taxonomy (NCBI): domain Eukaryota; kingdom Metazoa; phylum Arthropoda; class Insecta; order Lepidoptera; family Nymphalidae; genus Coenonympha; species Coenonympha arcania. Next base: position 11,888,842 of record CM072082.1, read on the forward strand.
TATCACTAATGAAGCGGCTAAGTAAAACATCAATTGGAAATAAGCCATGTCTGTATTTCTAGTCGCCCACTTAGTAATTTAGTCGCACGAGTAGAATTTTAATATCTGATCATGAAATGGATTAATCACAATCACCGGTAAAGAACCTGAGGATATGGTCATTTTAAGCAAACCTTCTACAACCTTTATAGAAGAAAATAGTAGAACCGTCTCTCAAAATTTCCCACTAACACGCCACAATATGAAGGTCTCACACAACACAGTCTCCATGGAAAAGTGCGTGCAGAACTGCAGACCTTTCACAAGGATCTACTGTCGGCTTACTGCTAATGACGTCGGTGTCGAAACAATCATCTTTGGCACCGGTAAACTGTCATCAATCATCTTTGGCGACAGTTTATCTCGCAGCGTCCAGGCTTCTTGTAAACTCGTTCAGATGGGAAATGGTTAAAAGAACTGACAGACGCCTATAAAATTGCTACATAAAGATTTCACATTTATTAGAGTGGATACCTAATCTCCTCTTATTTTTGGTTTTTGAAGTCGGTTCGCGTGACTTTTTTTATTAAATATGTTTAGGATCCAATATGATAGACTACCTAGTATGATATATGATATAGACTAGTATGATAGACTTACCAATCGTTCCCGGAAACCAGGCACATAGGGGATTCCTCTGTAGATCGCTACTGCTGTTTCCGACACGAATTTCTAGATCTTGTAGCGGCTGGTGACCTGTGTAATAAACAAAGATGTTATTTTTAAATCATACATACATATTTTATAGTTCAAAGATATTTTACGATTTCGCATTGTGAAGTCAACATCTCTTGAGGATGTCCCGGTGTCAAGACGAAACGTGCGTCGAAGTAATTGTTGGAAGAATTGTGTGTGGTGTTTCATGCAGGCGGTGTTCCTGCATATTGGACCATAAAGATTCGTTTCAACTTTCAAGTAGCGGATTATAGCAAGGCTAATTGCTGATTTTATTTTTATTTTATTTTATTTAATAAGCACACTTACAATTTACATATAAGACTTAAGCACGAAAACATACACAACACTACACTAACTGATATGTAAATCAATTAAAAGTGTACATAGCATTCATGGGGTATGTCATGCAAACTAAATTTAGAAAATTGTAGAAAATTCCTATATATAACTAAGAGAATTAATTATTTATACCGTTACACAGAAATGGATTATAACTGATTATGGATTTTCAAAAAATAACAACTGCTTCCAATCATAAGCTGCTTATAATCATATTTTTGAATTCGTAACTTATAACTAACTATTGATTTTACAATATACAACTATAAGGTTTTCATTTTCACTATTTCATTATGAATCCTTAAAAACAAATTGTATAAAGAAGACCGGTCTACTCTCGGCCTTTGTAAGCTCAGTCCCGGCACAAATGGAAATAATATTATACTTTTAGTATAATGTATAATTATTTCTATGTCGTAGCCAGAATTTAAAATTGCTCATTTCATGGAATTATTGTATTCCATGAAACGGCCAACTGTTGTACCTAGTATAAAACAGAGATTGAATATGTTCCAAACATTTTCTACAAAACTAAAGGTAAGTCAAGTTCGACCTGTTCAAACTTAGCGTACCTACTATTGTATAAAAAAATCACTAGAATCTTTTTTCAAATATTTTTTATAAAGCAAATATCCTAGAAAATGTTCAATATAAAGACAAAGATTACTTCTATTAGGTACTTGGTGATGACATCTTTATTCTTTACCGTTATTAAAATAGTCAAAGTGTTTTATAGGCAAATGTGTAACTATTAAGACATTGATATTGCTTTTCATATTCAAGAGGTACCTACTAATTATTTTTATTTACTATTGGATAGATTACATTACTGCAGCAGCCAACAAAAGAGGCATTGTTGAATGAACCTGGAAATGTGGCAGAGGCAGAGCCGAGGCACTCATACGTAAGTCCATCAATGCCTAGTTAAGGCCAAGGCTTGTATAGTACTTTTTCAAACAATGCGCGGAAAAAAGATGTTTCAAAAGTATATTTCAAAGAAATGTATAGGTACATTTTCTTAGAAATCTATACTTATAATAAATCTGTAACAGGTCAAATTCTGTACATTAAAGATATTTTGAAAATTTTTTTTCGAGGGCACTCTAAAATCGGTTCTGAACCCAAAACTGTATTTTTTTTCATTTTTGTCTGTCTGTCTGTCTGTCTGTCTTTCTGTATCACGGCCGCGCATCACGCCGAAACTACTGAATGAATTCCAATGAAACTTGGTATGACTTGAGTTCATACTACGAGGAAGGACATAGGATACTTTTTATCCTGAAATTCAGCATGGTTCCCTTAGGAGAGGGGATAAAAGTTAAATTCTCTCGATTTTCTTTGTAGCCAAACTCCTCCTAAACGGCTGGATCGATCGTTGTGAAACTTTCGGGGTGTGATCTCTGGGTCGGGGAGCGGGTTGTTATCTATATTTGATCTCCCAAAATGCTGAAGAACCCTGGCCCTGGCCGATTTAATTTTCCCATACAAAAACCAAGGGCGGTACCGGTGTATGGTGGAATCGAACGAATCGCACATCAAATGAAAGAGCGTAAAAAAATAATCGATCCGAGTCGAGGACTTATACGTGGAGACTTAGGATTATCGAGTATTTTCTAATTGAAAATAAAATTAATAAATTGATTTAATGGCGTTGCTATGTAAACATTTCATTGCTGTCACGTCAGCACCTCTGACAAGTTTGTTTCGAAATTTGTAGCCGGAGTATGATGTCCGACCTTTTTGGTCTATTTTATTTATTTGATATGCAAATAACGTTATAATACCGATTGTTAGTTTGGGAGAAAATCGTCGAATTACGTCGATGCCAAGTATTTGTTCAAGAAAGGATTAACGCTGAAACAGAATGACAAAGAAGTAGGATCTGCTCCATCGTATACAATCGTTAAAAAATGGTCAGAAGAATTGATGACCCACGAGCTGGACGGCCATCAGCTTCGAGTACTGAGAATAACGTCGGAAATATTTGGGATTTCATACTCGGGGCCGTTGATCGAAAATCAGATAAATAGCTGAAATCATAGGTGTATCCTATGAACGAACTTGAAATATAATTCATAATGAATTGTGGCTTCGAAGCTTTCTGCGAGATGGGTACCGAGGCTTCTTTCAGCTGAACATAAATGCAACCGACTAACGATTTAGCGCAATTGTTTGGAGTTGTTTAAAGCCGATTCACCAAACTTCTTACAGATATTTGTTAGTACTGATGAAACTTGGTAAATCGCGGTTGGATTTACTTTCCTTTGGCAGGAGTTCGGGGGAGAAAGGTGTTGTATTTGGTAGAGATTTGGTCCCTGATTACAGCAATACTATTCGCATTACGAGGTAACGCAGTGTTTTCGAGCTTTTCAAAAATCAATCTATATGGCGGTCAGTATAAATCGGGAAGTCTTTTATCGTAGTAAGGATGACTTTCGGGAGATACAGTAGGACGAGATGGAACACCACACATGTATTTTGTTGTACCGACAAAAAAAATAGGCCACAGAACTTTTTAAATATGTTATATGTAGTATTAAATTTTTGACACAAACCACTTAGGATCTTGAGCGAGCGAAGCGAGCTCGGGACTTGGGGTACCCCGACTCGGTTAACGGATAGGTGACGAAGAGGATTGCATTGGCCTTGCAGGCCCCACCATCCTTCTGAGTGGTTATTTTCTTTTATGACCACCCAGAAATAGGAGCTCCTTCGACCGAGCCAAAAAAGGATAAGGGAAAGACAGAAGGTTAAAAGAGTCTTAACCTCAAGATTTTAAAGCTCTGTCGACTGACCCTTAGGGGGGGTGAGGGGTAGATGGTGATGGATAAAGGGTTTTCCTAGCTCCTTTACTTCTTCTCCGAGCCTTAAAAAGGGTAAGGGAAAGACTGAAGACTTAGGATGTAGAGCGAGCGAAGCGAGCTCGGGACTTGGGGCACCTCGACTCGGATAACGGATAGGTGACGAAGAGGATAGCGGGGCCTGCAAGGCCCCACCATCCTTCTGAGTGGTTATTTTCTTTTATGACCACCCAGAAATAGACCGAGCCAAAAAAGGATAAGGGAAAGACTGAAGGCTAAAAGAGTCTTAACCTCAAGATTATAAAGCTCTGTCGACTGACCCTTAGGGGGGGTGAGGGGTAGACGGTGATGGATAAAGGGTTTTCCTAGCTCCTTTACTTCTTCTTGAGGCTAGAATTCCCATTTCAAAACATGAATTTCAGTAATTATAACAGCAAAATCGAATTCAAAACTTCATAATTAAAAAAAAATATTTCTTAAAAACTACTACGTGTCGAAAGTTTTAGCTTGGGAGGGGGAAAAAATCCCATTTTTTTTCTTCCCACCCCTTCCCCTTTCGCTTCTCTCCGCGACGAAGCGACTCCATCATCGTCATTTTAATTATTTTCATCTTTTTAAATTTGTTCAAGAATGGTGCAATACCTTTTCAGGGAGTGGTATCGGGGGTTAGGGGACACCCCCTCTCCCCCCCTTCCCCCTTCCCGTCCCCCTACTCCTGCCAAACGAATCTAAATTTTTACCATGGAGTCTTCTTCCATTCTCTTCTTCTGCTGTCAACGTGCAATACTCTTCCATACGATCCATCCATTTCTTTTTTGGTCTTCATCTAAGTACTTACTAAACAAGCCTCTCTTATTCTGAGAGGAAACCCTAACCCAACTATTGTGGGGTTGAGATGAAATTCAATTAACTATATTTGATCCAGCGAGAGGCTTCGGCCGCGTTCAATTAAATGTTGACAAAAAATAACAGGCAAAACGAAGTTTGCCGGGTCAGCTAGTTATAAATAATTCTTAAACGGAATTTGGAAATGCACGAATTTGACATTCGTACATGAGGTATGAAGTAGGTACCACGTTTACAAACGGATTGTTTCCGGCACTCAGTTTTGCGAAGATGGCAAAAACAAACGAAAGCAGCGAAGAAAGAGACATGCAACGTCGAAAATAATAATCGTCGAATAGTCATTTGTAAGGGGTCAAGTTGGCTTATTAATACCTCCTAGTTTCTTTGATTGATTGGACTGCATACGTTAAACGTGTGTAATTCCGATTGCTGTTTAAAAATCTTAGAAAATGTGTTGTAATTATTTGCATTCATTTTCTGCTGACTTTTTTAGGCGTTTTTTACAATGACGAATTACATAGATTTCTGGTGACATATCAAACAAACATACCGCTTCGAGTTTCTTTATGTAATAAACAACTTTATTTGAATAATAAAATGTCGTGCTTCATGCGGAGTTAGCTTGGAATCTTTATTAAATATTATATGTCGGGACTATAATAAAAGGAGTGCCCACTTTCCAGTTGAGCTTGAGGGGTCGTATATAAATCTCTGGTTTCACGGAAAAGATTTTAAAATTATTTTAGAAATAGGAAGCTGCCCTTGGGTATCACTTTATGGCTGGGGACTCATTATTTGCTTCCACATTGCTCTTTTAGATTGAAGAGTTTAGATTCACGTCAGTGCAGTTATATTAAGTATAGGGCTTAGGTATCTCATTATTTTCACAGTTATGATAAATATAGTGCTTAGGTATCACATTATTTTCACAGTTATGTTAAGTATAGGGCTTAGGTATCTCATTATTTTCAGAGTCATCACCACTTTTTGTTAACATTGTTAGGCTCGCGTGTGGGTAACGTTAGCTTCTCTACAGTTTCTCCATTTACCATGTGCTTACGTGGAGCTCACGGTTAATGTAACATTAGGTTCCAGTTAGGTTTACATTATGTTTTATATGAAACCCCATCTCACGGAGTGCAACGCGATTATTTGGTCCCAAATGTAAATACAAAATGAATCATGCTGAAACGCATTTATAATCGGCGGTGATCGCTTTGCGGTGACCCGCCCGATCGTACGGAGTAGGTATACCCGAGACGTCTCACGCTGTTCATTATGGGCATGGACCATGGTACGAAAGTGTGCGGAGGAAGGAGGTTACTCTCCTTTGCATCCCTGCCATCCCTAAAAAAATTGCAATACTAAACTAAACCACTAAACTAAAAAAGTCTAATGTGTGTAAATTCATCATAGAGTAAGCGTAGTAGTAAGGCTAAGTACGATAATTCCTACCCTAACTCTATGATCGAAATGACGTTAACTTGGAGCCTGGAACCGTTCGTTTCACTGGTTACAAGTTGCTGATTCAATATTATGGTCAAGCGTTTACCGCCAGTAATTGCTGTTGCGCGGGGGCAGTTACATATTTACTAGTTTCAAAATCGAGTGATGACATAATTGATACCTGGCTTGGATGGCCCCGAAGTATTTATTACACGTGATACGTTTCACTTGGTTCAGGCGATTGGCAGGTACTTATTCCGTTATTTATCGAACCCCCGTTTGGATTTTATGGATTTTGTACTCATGGGGTATTCTCGAGAAAACAAAAAAGCTATTACTTTATTATTATATTATACTTATTCATAATCTTTTTTAACATAATATTTTTTATCTACGCTCCTTGCTTAAAGTTAGAATTATGAAATCAAAATGTGTCACACTTACTTTATTCACCTGTGTTATTCACAGACTTTTATAATTATTAAAAAGTTATTCATTATAACATCGATCTAAGGAAACATTTGTGTTGTAAGTTTGTATAATTTCCATTACGATACGCGGCTCTGGGTTCCTGTATTTTTATCAGGGGTAATATTTTTTTAAGTGAATCCACAGACAACATATAGTTGGTAGTCATTGCCGAGAGTATGGATGGGCCATGATTGACCATAGACAACAACAACAATGTCTATTGTCTATGGTTCTGCGCCACATTTGCAAATTTTGGCGCCATACATACTAATTTTTAACATTTTAATGTGTTATTTTTGTTACTTAGTCAAAACTTTGCGCTGAAAAATGTCTAGCAGTGAAACCTACTATAGAAAATTTAACTTCACCTGACATTTTAGTAGTTGCAACAAAAATGAAACAAAGTGAATGATTTACGACAAATGTTAGCAAGATTTTATGGTTTGGATTTATGATAATAATATGAGCGTAGATAAAGTAGTGTATGAAACTCTACATAATTAGGTATCAAAAACACTCGTGTGATACCTACTATTAAAAAACTCACACTCATGTTTTAATACCCCCCATTATGCAACCTTTTCATAAACTACTATTATGTAGGTATAGTATACATACATTTTCTATAAGCGTAATCAAATTTCGTATTGTATTTGTCGTGTTTTAGGAAAGGCACAGAAGAATTTAGAATTTTTTGTGACAATTATATAAAAAATCGAAGGAACCTATTGCTATAAAACATAGTTACGAGTAGTTATTCTTAATATTGACTTAGATAATGTAGTATGGCGCAGTTTCGCGCCGTATTGCTGCTAATAAAAAGTATTGTTACTTTCGCTCTTACTGCATACTGCACGGTTGTGTTGCGACATTGTTTCGTCGGCTGTGACGAATTACAAATGCACCCGCGAAAACTTAATGCATCTATGTGAAACGATGTAATACATGTAATAATGCAAATTGGCTATAAACTTCAATTGTGAACATTACAATATTGTCAAGGTTTTAGACTTACGACAATTTTTATAGAAGTTTTTAATTAAAGATACCTACGACTGTTTTATGAAAATAAAATGTTTTTTTTATCCAACAAGTACCTATTGAATTCATCGTACAAGTCATTTAACATAAAATAATTTCTCTTTGTTCCTTTAAACTTCGGAGAATAAATTTACGTAAAATATCAGGCCAATGCGTTTTGTATATGTATTTAATTACTGACTAAATGTTATTTTATTGTTGTCTATATGTTGCACAGACGTATCGACCAAAGACTATTTTAAGTGTATAAAGACTTTAGTGATCTGTGGCTCTAATAGATGTTTTTATAATTTTAGTAAATCTGTGACACTCACTCTCTTTGACTTCTTTATGGTAGTCTAAGCTTGACATATAAAATGTAAAATATAAATTTGAAATATGAAAACGTTGCTGAACAAAATGTTGGAGTAATTATTTTTGTGCACCAAACTATCCTACATTTGCTGCTTGCTCCCGAGGTTTGCTGCCACCACCAGCCGAAGAAACTGAAGCCCGCCACCGCCAATACACTATACCCATAACTAAACTGTAACGGGTCGAATTCTGTAGGTACGTTGTAGATGTTTTGAAAATTTTTGTTTGAGGGTATTTTAAAAATTTATTCCTTACTCGATAATAAAGCGAAATATGTTTATTTTTTATTTTTGTCTGTCTGTCTGTCTTTATCATGGCCGCGTATCACGGCGAAACGACTTGATGGATCTGAATGAAACTTGGCATGATTTGAGTTCTTAATCCGAGATAGGACATAGGATCCATTTTATTCCGAAATTTAACACAGTGCCTTTACATGACTTTGTGTGTGTAAGTGTGTACGTTTGTTACTTCTTCACGCCATAAGCAACGATGGCTACTCATATCCCGAAAATGGAAATTCACAAGGGTGCAATTCCGGAGCAGCGTTCAAAAACTAGTATTTATTTTAACTTTGAACTTGAAGCTCGCAGGCATTTCGAAATACGACTTACGCACCAGTGCGCTTCTTTCAGCGTAAAAAGGGAGATGCTGAGTTATTTTGCAATATAATAATAAAATATTAATATTTTTTGTTGAGAAAAAGTGAAATTGTCATTTGCAATGTTCTGTGTAATTTAAACAAAGAGGCACTTGGCCTTTATGCAGAAATAAGACTTCACAGAGAGCGACATTCTTCCGTGAAATAAATCAAAACGCAGTTTTTTGATCTATTTTGCAATATAATATTTTTTCTTGGAAAAAAGAAAAATCATTTGAAATGTTTTGTATAATTAAAAAAAAAGGCACTTTGATTTTTTACAGAAAGAAGACTTCTCAGAAAGTGAAATTCTTCCGTGAAATAAATCAGAACGCAGATTTTTTTTCTTTCAGGGTAACGCTCGACCACAAACTTTTGTGTTGGAAAGTGATGATGTGGTCGAAGATGAAGCGCGCTAGAAGATGTCAATTCGATCTATATGCCTACCAATGCTTTATATGTTTCCCTGCATTAGCACTTTTAATTAAAGATTATTTCGATATTTATTTTTAGTGTAGGTATCAGATTGCGATACATGATTGTAAATACCGTGAATTTGTTAAAACCCTGTCCGAGCCGAGAAAATAGCACAAAGCTGTTGAAATTGTATTGCAATTGCATTGCAAATAAAGGTACGCACGTGTAAGTCTGAAGGCGACATGCACAGGAGATGAATAAAAACTCGCATGTTATGAATTCCCTTAAAATAAAATACTTATACAATATCGAATGGAAGCAGGCGTTATTTTGCGGAAATACATAATTAGTAGGAAAGACTAATTTGTTTTGCTATAATTCGCTTCTTGAATACAATATCAACCATGGATGAATGAATATATAAACGTTATGAAAATTTCGGCCAAGTGCGAGTCGGACTCGCGCTCCAAGGGTTCCGTGCTATATTAGAAAAAGTAAAATCATAATAATCACTTTTTTTACCGAACTGCAAACTTATTCTTGTTTTTTGAGGTTAAATAATTAATTTTTTTTTGTTTTTTTCGTAAAATATGAGTAGGTATACCGTTAATTCCTACCAATCATAATTATTTACGCTTTTTCGATTGGTTTTTAACCGACTTCAAAAAAGAGGAGGATGTTCTCAATTCGTCGGAATCTTTTTTTTTGTATTAACTGCTTTTACTGTTAAAATGGTGAATTAAAAATTTTTGTGAAGCTTATTTAGCTCATATGGTATTAATTTATATCTTTATAAATATGTTTTTAGAACAGACATTTAATGTAGGATATTTGTGCATATAATGTAATAATGTAGGATTATGTAGGATATTTGTTAATATACAGTTTAAACAAATATCTTCAAAGATATTAGCCAAATAAAAACGTGCGGTGCGATATAGGGTAAAGGTAGCACTAACCTTATAATTTTTATCCATCCCGAACTTTTAACCTGAAGTATCACGATTTACGCGGGACTAACGGGCGGGGACAAAAATATTTCTAATGCGGAACTGTACGCTCCGCGGGCACTGATTAACTTAACTTACTTAACTTAATCAGCCTATTGACATCCACAGCTGGACATTGGCCTTTCCGAGAGCGCGCCACCGCACACGGTCCTCGCCTTCCTCATCCACCCGCTACCAGCGACCTTCTTTAGGTCATCGGTCCAGCGGGCAGGAGGTCGTCCTACGCTGCGCTTACCGATACGCGGTCTCCAATCCAGAACACGTCTGCCCCACCCACTGTCTAGTTGAATGATAAAAGAGAAAACAATAGCTCACCGCAACAGCCTCTGGTGGTAACTCTGACGACTTTGACGGCATAGTGGCGGAGTAAGTCGACTTGCCACCAAGGAGATGCCTCCCGAAGGGTTTCGGTGCATTGTTTGCCGTCATGTTCCGTCGTCTTCACGCCATCGTTGCCATTGCCAGCGCTGCCTCCTCTCACGGTGGTTGACTGATTCGCAGGCTTCCGGAAAGCCACGTTTGTGCCTGCGATCAAATATAATGTTATGGATGGACAATTCTGTGATCCTTTAAGGTTTTTCCATTTGAGATACGAAACCTTGAAAGCAAACCAATAGTAATTGGTTATAATATTTTATATCCTCATTCATATTATGTTGAATTTTTATAACCTCATTAATTATATCGTTTTAAAGGTATTGATGGGTTTCAGTACTTCAAACGAGAAAAATGGAGCAAGAAAATATCTATCTTCTAATATTTTTAATACTTGTATCAGAGACTTTGTAATAAAACTCCTCCAAAATGGCTGACGAATTTTTTTAATTTTTCTGTAGGTCTGAAAATAAAATGTAAACTTTTTCTCATATCCCTAAGTGAGAAATCGTTTATATGGCAAAACAACTTTTGCGGTTATTGTATTTGAATGACGGTAAATTATGGTGTGCAAGTCAGTTAGTACGGACTCTTACGATATTACACACACGAAATAAATTCACGTTTTTGGAATTTACCAATAGTAAAATAGCAAAACCCACAGTTGCACACACACATTTGAAAACCGTCTGTATGATCCATTACAGTAAACGTGCAGCGAAATACCATTATAATTGAAATAACTACGCCTACATACTGTTACCAATACTCGTTATACCTCGAAAATTCTCTTTTCCTATAATTTCGTAAATAACATTGGTTCAAATAATTCACTTCACAAACAACGACTGACTATTAAAAAAAATAAAAAAACTTGTTTTGTACTACCAAAGAAAAATTATACTCGTGTATTGAGATTTCACCATCGTATATCGTCTGAAGCATATTGCTGTGACCGGAAATATAGCCGTAAATAAATATCATCAAATCGACCGAATTTTTCTCCAGCAAATGTTGGGATTTACAGCGGTTCAGTTTTTGGACGCACGAGTAAGTTCCAGTGGGAGTGACTAAATCGTTGAAAATATCCAGGGCGTAAACGAAGAAGCGCAAGGCAACGAAAGCACGTATTATAATAATATATTTGCTAAGTTTACTTCAGCATAATTTTAATTAATGACTTTTATTGTAACGCGCTGCATCAAAGAAACATAAAGGTAAAGACTCCGAATATCAGTTGGTTTATGTACGGACTGTTATAATTAGTTAAATCTAATAAATTTTTATTTAAATAGCGCCTAGCAGGACAGATTAATTTGTTTTGCTGTAATCCGCTACTTAAATAGCGCCTAGTTAATCAGAGATTAATTTTTAATGACAATTTTAATGATATGAGAATGGTGATAAGTGATTCATCAACACAATAATAATAACAAGTGACAGCAATATAAAATTCTCGCGCCAATTTTTATTACCCAATTCCTCCGAAATCGCTCGACCGATTTTTTTGAAATTTTCTGAGTAGGTATTGCTAGGTCTGAGAGTAAGCTATTTTTTTTAAATATCCCTAATGGCAAAACAACGTTTGCCGGGTCAGCTAGTTATTGTTGAGACTGAGTTGAGTGAGGCAGTCAGAGATGAGGTAGTCAAAGATGAGATATATGTGTATTTCAGTCTTTCAACGAATGTGTTTAAACTACTCCTAGTAGTATCCTTCATAGCTTTAACAAATAGTGGCGATAAAAAGTTGTTTCCGAGCTACAAACGAAAGTGATGGTTTTGATTGTACAATTATTTTGCTTTTAACACTCACCGCAAAATGGAGGCTCGGCGGTCCAGTCCCCTCTCAGCGTACATTCCCTTTGATGTGCTCCGAACAGCTCATAACCCTCGTCACATTCGTATGTCGCCACTGTTCCCGGCACGATTTCCGCAGTGGGCAGCGAGACCCTGGCGTTGGGCGGCACTGCGGGGTGTCCGCAACGTCGGTCGCCTGGAAAAACATACCAACACATAAAACCTTTATATTTCCACACCTTCCTAAACATACATCCACCGAGGGGAGTTTAAGTTTTTTTTTTACTATATACAAGTTAGTTCTTGACTGCGATCTCACCGGATGGTAAGTGATGATGCAGCCTAAGATGTCATCGTACTAACTTGGAAGGGTAAGTAAATTTACCCCAACGGTTTCTACAAGCATCGCACCGGAACGCTAAATCGCTTGCCGGTGCGTCTTTGCTGGTAGAGTGGTAACTAGACACGGCCGAAGCCTCCCACCAGACCAGACCTGAGCCAATTTAGAAATTACAAAATTCCGAAGTGGCCCGTGGCGGGAATTGAACCCGCGACCTCCTACTCGAATCCGAGCGCGCCGCCAATGCGCCAGAGAGGTCGTCGAAGTTAGAAGCGATACAACTCGGTAGTTACGAGTACATCACTACTGTATAACAAAAATATTTTCACCCGTATAACAAAAGCAGAATATTAATGATTCTTATTCCAACTTTTACAGTTGGAATAAGAATCATTAATAATCAAATATTTTTAAAACAAGCTTTAATACGTTTAATCCGTATACTTAGTACCACACCCACTATCTAGCACCAAAGTACTCATCAAGGCCAATCAAACGAGCCCAACTCAATGGGGTAGTGTCGTTTAACTACTGAGTTCCTATGACTACTTTCCGGTTCCATCATCAGATCAGCTCCATGTCATAATTTTGTATTGTTATCCGATTTACACATGCAAAGCACCAAAGTACTCATCAAGGCAAATCAAACGAGCCCAACTCAATGGGGTACCTAGTGTCGTTTAACTACTGAGTTCCTATGACTACTTTCCGGTTCCATCATCAGATCAGCTCCATTTCATAATTTTGCATTGTTATCCGATTTACACATAAAATTTCAGCTCGATCGGTAACCGGGATGTGGATCTTTAATTTGCAAGATTTGATTACAGACAAAGAAATAAAAAAAGAAACATCGGGACTGGTGAAACTAAATAAAAGCTTATTAAATTCGTAATTACGTTTCTTTCTCCTGAGATTACTGCCATAAAATAGGAATTTATATTACCATTTTACATCAATCATGAAGGGATGTCTACTCGTATTTATACGAATACGAAAATATACATTCCTTCATGAAATGAAATGGTTTTATTCCAAACTAATAATCTTAATAAGAATGTGATATCACATCAAATGTAAAATTAAATTATTGTGAATACAGCTTAAATTACTACCTATTAAAATCTACAGTAACGCCCTGATTTACGCGAATCCGAACAAAACCCAAAAAAGAAGAAAAAAAGTAAATGATATCCTGAAATAACTTGTCAAATATATACGTTATTAAATTGCATGGTTACAGAAAACTGTTATTAATAAATGAGAAATTGACATTTAATATATTTGAGTAGCATTTCGTTTGCATTTTTGCAGTCTTATGTAGAAAAAAGAACTGTTTTGTATTGCTTGCCGAAACCTTAGTTATTGTCTGAATTATAATGCATTCGCGTAAAACGTCCTTACGCGAATTTTAAAAATCTTGTTATAACCAAGTCGCACTTTGCGGTCACAATGTTTGTAACCAAATTCCTCCTAAACGGTTTGACTAATTTTTATTTTTTGTGTTTATTCGGTCTGAGAATATGTCGTAAGCATTTTACACCCCCTGATGGCAAAACAAATTTAGCCCGGTCCGCTAGTTTCATTATAATAATTAATTTCCACGGATCCCTTGCTTAGCACCTACATTGCACACTAGCGTCGAATATCGGTTACAGGCAACAGTTGAGCTGCTTAATATGTGTCCAGGTATTCGCTGTGACCTTTAGCGAAGTTTTGCGTGGTTATTTATTAGAAAACATATTTCATATGGATGCTCGAAGCAAAAGATTTAATATGTTAATATTATCTGATTTAATAACATATTCCTCATATGCAGTGATGGCCATGAAAATATCAGAAACTAGCAAACGCCCGCGGCTTCGCTCACGTTGATCTTCTGCTTTACTCCCTCAGGCGTTAAGTTTCCAAAATTCTTGTATTAACCGTCATTTAATTTAATTTTGACCACTAAATATTTCCTAATGCTTGCTGGTTGCGTCCACTTTTTTAAATTTTGACCACAAATTCCTTCTCTATGCCAGCTGCCATAATCAAATATCGATTTTCAAAGCAATCGGTCCAGTAACAAAAAAGTTCAAAATGGCGGCCACTTATTTAAATTTTGTCCACAAATTCCTTTTCTATGCTTGCTGCCATAGTCAAATATCGATCTTCAAAGCGATCGATCCAGTAACAAAAAAGTTCAAAATGGCTGCCACTTATTTAAATTTTGACCACAAATTCCTTTTCTATGCTTGCTGCCATAGTCAAATATCGATCTTCAAAGCGATCGGTCCAGTAACAAAAAAGTTCAAAATGGCGGCCACTTTTTCAAAATTTTGACCACAAATTCCTTCTCTATGCCAGCTGCCATAGTCAAATATCGATTTCCAAAGCAATCGGCCCAGTAACAAAAAAGTTCAAAATGGCGGTCACTTTTTTAAATTTTGACCACAAATTCCTTCTCTATGCTTGCTGCCATAGTCAAATATCGATTTTCAAAGCGATCGGTCCAGTAACAAAAAAAGTTCAAAATGGCGGCCACTTTTTTAAATTTTGACCACAAATTCCTTTTCTATGCTTGCTGCCATAGTCAAATATCGATTTTCAAAGCAATCGGCCCCGAAACAATAAAGTTCAAAATGGCGGTCACTTTTTTAAATTTTGACCAAAAATTCCTTCTCTATGCTTGCTGCCATAGTCAGATATCTATTTCCAAAGTATTCGGTCCAGTAACAAAAAAGTTCAAAATGGCGGCCACTTTTTAAAATTTTGACCAAAAATTCCTTCTCTATGCTTGCTGCCATAGTCAAATATCGATCTTCAAAGCGATCGGTCCAGTAACAAAAAAGTTCAAAATGGCGGCCACTTTTTTAAATTTTGACCACAACTTCCTTCTCTATGCTTATCGCCATAGTCAAATATCGATTTTCAAAGAAATCGGTCCAGTAACAAAAAAGTTCAAAATGGCGGCCACTTTTTTAAATTTTGACCACAAATTCCTTCTCTATGCCAGCTGCCATAGTCAAATATCGATTTTCAAAGCGATCGGTCCAGTAACAAAAAAGTTCAAAATGGCGGCCACTTTTTTTTTAATTTTGACCACAAATTCCTTTTTTATGCTTGCTGTCATAGTCAAATATCGATTTTCAAAGCAATCAGTCCAGTAACAAAAAAGTTCAAAATGGCGGCCACTTTTTTAAATTTTGACCACAAATTCCTTCTCTATGCTTATCGCCATAGTCAAAAGTCGATTTTCAAAGCAATCGGCCCAGTAACAAAAAAGTTCAAAATGGCGGCCAAAAAGTTCAAAATTTTGTCTCCTCAAAATTTGGATCACGAAAATCCCTTTCTGAATACGAATTCATGATATAATTCCAACCTAGGTACCAAATTTCAGATCTCTACGACTTGTAGCTTTTCGGGAATTCCTGGAACAACGAAAAAAATTACACTTTTGTATGGAGAAATCCATAAAACCAACGGTTTTCACCCCTTAAAATTTGAATTTCTGGAATCCCCGTCTTAGTACGAATTCATGACCTAATATCAACCTAGGTACTAAATGTCAGATCTCTACGACTTGTAGCTTTTCGGGAATTCCTGGAACAACGAAAAAAATTACACTTTTGTATGGAGAAATCCATAAAACCAACGGTTTTCACCCCTTAAAATTTGAATTTCTGGAATCCCCGTCTTAGTACGAATTCATGACCTAATATCAACCTAGGTACTAAATGTCAGATCTCTACGACTTGTAGCTTTTCGGGAATTCCTGGAACAACGAAAAAAATTACACTTTTGTATGGAGAAATCCATAAAACCAACGGTTTTCTCCCCTTAAAATTTGAATTTCTGGAATCCCCGTCTTAGTACGAATTCATGACCTAATATCAACCTAGGTACTAAATTTCAGATCTCTACGACTTGTAGCTTTTCGGGAATTCCTGGAACAACGAAAAAAATTTCACTTTTGTATGGGGAAATCCATAAAACCAACGGTTTTTACCCCTTAAAATTTGAATATCTGGAATCCCCGTCTTAGTACGAATTCATGACCTAATATCAACCTAGGTACCAAATTTCAGATCTCTACGACTTGTAGCTTTTCGGGAATTCCTGGAACAACGAAAAAAATTTCACTTTTGTATGGGGAAATCCATAAAACCAACGGTTTTTACCCCTTAAAATTTGAATATCTGGAATCCCCGTCTTAGTACGAATTCATGACCTAATATCAACCTAGGTACCAAATTTCAGATCCCTACGACTTGTAGCTTTTTGGGAATTCCTGGAACAACGAAAAAAATTTCACTTTTGTATGGGAAAATCCATAAAACCAACGGTTTTTACCCCTTAAAATTTGAATTTCTGGAATCCCCGTCTTAGTACGAATTTATGACCTAATATCTACCTAGATACCAAATTTCAGATCTCTACGACCTTTAGTTTTGACGGAATCCTTGGAACAACCAAAATCACCAAAATGCCTCATTCTTTTATATATATAGATGAAAAGTTATATCAATTTAATGAAAAGAATCCAATAAGTTCCAGTTACGACGTGGGTTGATATCCTCTCCGGAGATCGACTTCTCCCTATAAACGTAAATTCCTAGTTATCTATTTTTTAATCTATCTACCTCATGTTTTTTAATACTAACCTACGAAAGAAGAATCACAAAAGGTGGCATCGAAATTTCTCATGAACAAAAACCAAAATATTCTAGGAAAATAAAATAAGGTTTTTTGAGAGCCATTGGCACTAGGAATTTGTTTTTCATTTCCGAAATTTAATTTTGAATACAAAAAGCTACTTTCTTTTCAATGCACATTTCTGGTCATAAGGATATTATTGAGCAGAATAACATGTTTATTTACTTATAAATTTAGATCTATGTTAATTAAGAAACTAATAATTGTAGGAGTTAATGATGGAGACCTATGGATATCCTTTACCAAAGCGGATTTTTTAATGTTTATGTACCAAAATAATAATATTATACTGAGGAAGCTAGATAAATATGATTACTGTCTTATACAAAAAACAAACACCGTAACACCGTATAGTACTTCTGATATTTTTTTATTAAAAAAAGTAAATATGCCTTTACATATTAGCGGTAATGATAAATACGCCTTGGTCAATTTACATAAAAATCCTTTTGTACGAGTGTATATTAAGACTGCAGACGGAAGTTATTTAATTAATATGGGTAAAAGCTATTAAATCACACTCTGTGACTATTACTGCGTTATGTACTGTAAGTGGTGTAATACAATGTGCATATGTTACACAACGCAGCGTTGCCGTTTGTAAAATATCAATGACGACCAAATTTGGTTCGAAATTACGCATGCCTTCTGGTATGTTACCATCAAGCGTCGTCACGAATTTTTATGTGAAGATCAATGTGTCGGGCCTACTTTTAAACTTAATTTAACGTATGAAATAAAATAAATAAAGTATGAATATTTTGGACTAAATCTCACATGAAATATTCCGAGTGTTTCTTGTTTTATTTAAACTCTACTTTGCTGTACCGGTAGACACACATACTCGTATTGTAAAAGTGTATGTGTTGAGTGCGTTCCTATATTGTAAGTATTTTAACCCTGGGCCCAACCATCAAAATTAACTGCATGGACTACGATCAATATTAATAATTATTACTGCCGATGTAGGGATTTGGCTTTTACGCAGAATACAATAAAGCTCAGTTGGACAAGCTTTTAAACACAACAAACCAAAATGAATCATTTCATGCAATTAGTTAGTCCATTGAAAAGTTACATTTGGGGTTGCGTTTTTTAGAGGACGCAATTTTATTTTTTTGATGTGTAGTGGGGGGGTTGAACTATTGACTGTTGCGAATAAAAGTAGTCCCTTCGAATTTCAATTTTTGTAAGAATATGGTTTCATAAATAATGTTGCCGAATACCACAGTTATCGCAGAAGCAAATACATACAAAAGTCGATATTCATGACCTGATAACACAATATACTCATAATTTAAAAAAAGGTCGCATATCATACCAATGGTCTATAAGACTAAAAGTAGGCCGATCTACTCATGTAGCTTTGACCACAAGTGCTCATGAGACCATGACGGTTCCGATGTACCAACTTGCCAATAAATGCCTACCAAGTACCAACCTACTAACTTATATCATAATATTTATTTTGTAGAACTGTTGGTTGAAATTCCAACATTATCCTCATTTATTACCAGTATTTCAAGTAAATTATGGTTGTATTAGATAATATACAAACAGCCAATTAGCTTAGGTCGAATAGTTTTAATAATTAATATATGATCGTAATATTATGTTTATATCAAGCGAAATAAGTAAGGTCAACAAGGTAACTTATATTTAATACGCCGTTCTACTTGGAATGTTACATTAGGAGTGAATGTTTCAAGGCTAGAGAAGTACCCAGGTGCTCTCTATTAAATACCGATATGAATTATATATTATGATTTACTTTAGGTAATTCATTCTTCATACCTTTTCCTTGACCTATGTTTCTTATGCAATGCAAATGCAAAATGTGACTTGTAGGTACATACTTACATACATACATCGTTTACAGGAAACTCTAAAATCCAGTCCACCTTGTATGTACTTGTCTATTATTTATTTCTATTATTTGTAAAAAAAAATATAATTAAAAATATCCTGTCCAGGATTTTTCCAGCAAACCCATTTTTAATATATTTTCTAATAGATTAAATTTATTATAAAATAGGTCTCATTCTTAATATTATCAGCTCGGTGAAGGTCGATGTAGGTCCCGCTCCCCTACTATAACACATCTGGTAAACAGATGGCACGAGGCCTTTGTAATTTTCGCAAACTCAACATAAAATGTCGTATTTGCCAAAAAAAAATCCGGTTACCTAGCTGAGCCCAGATCTCAGTTATTGGTCTGAGGCCCAGATATTAATCAATAATGACAGACGAAGTTGTTATTGAGATCTATAATTATATAATTATCTTGCTTATAAATGGAACCTTTTTTTGCATTCATATTTTTTGCGTTTGTTTCTGAGGTTTTTTGGTTTGTTTGGTACACAGAGATAACAAAACTATATGGAGATGCCATATCATTAATTCTGGCCTAGATTTGCGTGACATGCGGCGCCATGATTTCTTGCCAGATGTTCATGTTTCGAGTTACTACCCTAGGGGACGCCACCTTATACGCCTCTTGACAGATTAAAAATAGTCACGCTAATTTTGTAGATGGGACCAGTCCAAATATTGTTTACTAAGTCTGTGGTTTGGTACCACTTTTTCTTATTTTGCCTTACATTTTTTGGCATTTTTTTGGCGTACTCAATCAGTTCAATCTTAGGTTAAACTCTTACCATTCGTTTATTTCTCAGGTTTATTTTCTCTTTGACACATGAGACCACATGAAGCAGATATAGCAATAGCGAATGACCAGAGAGAGATAAAGGTAAAGTGGTCTCTTTCTGGTCCCTCGCTATTGCTATATCTGTTTCAACAAAGAATGGCAATCGGACTTATCCTTGACTTACCATCTATATAACCTTCAAGTTATTTGCATAATCTTCATCTGAGGCATTATATTAATAGGCCAAAAAGATTTACGGTCAGACCTCTTACAGTAAATCTATGGAAAAATCGGACGTATAATGGAAAGTGAAACAAACTTGTGATAGGTGCTCGAAAGGTGCTAGGTGCTGTCGGGACATCAATCAAATGTTTATTTAGCAACGCCATTAAATCAATTTATTAATTTTCATTTTTATTTTGAAAATACTCGATATTCTATATTATAGATATAAGTTGTCGATTTGGAATGAGTATTTTTCTTTTCGCTCTTCAATTTAATGTGCAATTCGATTGATTCCGCTATACATCGGTATGAACTTAGTTATTTGTATGGGAAAATTAAATTTAATTTAATGGCCAGGGCTATCGTTGTTTTGATTTTAGGGACATAAAAAATAGATAACAACCTGCTCTCAGACCTAGTGATTATACACTGAAAATTCATAACAATCGCTCGAGCCGTTTGGGAGGAGTTTGGTAACAAATAATGGCGCGAGGAGGTAGGTCTCATAGAGCGCGAGCGACGACCTATTATAAATCAATGGTAGGTCTGATAGTTTAGGTCGTAAGATACTTTTTATATCCCTAGTGGTAAAACAACGCTAGCTGGGTCAGCTAGTTCTTTCATTTTATATGAAAGAACTAGCTCATCTGAAAGAAGAATCTCTTCAAAATCTATACCATTTCCGTGGTTTAACTATACTGCATGCAATTGCATTCAAATTATTACATTACACTTCACACAAATATTATAAAGGTGAAAGTTTGTATGCAAAAGTATAAATCTTTCACGTCAAAACCACTGAACTGATTTGGCTGAATTTGGAATAAAGGTAGACCCTGATTTTTGGCTGATTATTATATAGAGATTCCCACACGGGCGGAGCTGTGGGCGGAAAACAACCTTGTTATGTCTATATCTGTTACAGGAAATGTGACAAAACCAGGAATTGTATACGATTCCTAGGATATGTACCTATAAGTTTCCTGGCTTATTTAGGAAATGTGTGAAAGAAGAATTTTAACATCAAGTTATAAACACATTATTGTTTATTTTAAATCTACACAGATCTATGACAACTCTAAAATAGCTGCCAATTTGGATCTGTGACGTCTCTGCCGCTGCGTGAAGTGCAGCCTCTTCGCTCTTACGTAGCAAAGATTGCACCGAGGTAAGCCAAAGTAGCCAAGGCTTGACCAGCATGCCAAGGCTGCGGAGGTAAGACAGCTCTAAAATAGGAACCATATCGAATTTGTGACGTCTCCGGCTTAAAAACACTCTAGGGGTAGGACAAACAAAACTGCATGATGACGGGGTTAGGCAGTTCGGTTCTATGACTATTTCGACCTAAGGTCAATCCAATTCGATTTTGTAACTATACGGGGCAATTTCAACCTAAGTTTGTCTAAGTTACGTCAAAAATCTATTCGTTTTTTTTACTCTATTCGTTTATCATCTTCGTTTTTCTTAACAAATTTCCTAATACCGTTTAGGAATTGTATAAATTTCCTAGGAAATGTGTAATATAATTTTTTTTGCACACATTGTCGCCCGATTTCTAAACAGATTTCCTAGAAATGGTATAGATTTCCTGATTTCATACCTTTCCTGTAACATATCTACGAGAATATTATACTTGTTATATGAGTGAGAGTATTAGTCGGATCTCGGAACCAGGATTATCTGGAGCTCAGCGTTGAGGATAACAACATTGTGGTCGTTTAACAACAAGCCGATTTAACTCAGTTAGTTTGATACATAGATAAATTGAATATTAGGAACCACCATCAATGTTACTGAAGATAACATTGATGACGCGTTTATTTGGTGACGCGTATTATTCAGTAGTAGGTATTTTGTGTTTTACAGAACAGCGCGACTTTCCCGGTATGCCTAGCATATAAACCGGTCTGATTTTCCATTTTATTACCTCACATGCAACGAGCTATTGCAACCAGTATAAATATACAGTATTCAAGCCAAATCCATTTTCTTGCGTTTCAAACATGAAGAAAACATAACTGTTTAAATACTTGGTAGGCGATTCGCGTAATGCATCGGCTACATTTCGTGAAGTTAATGTTTAAGTTAATGTTCAAGAATGTTTAAAAAAGTTCATGGCACTAACGTATACATATAAACAAACGATATTGAAACCAATATTTTTTGAGAATACTGAAATTTTTTTTCAACTATTGACATAGAGCATAAAACAATGTGGTTCAAAAAGCAACATGACGAGAATACATTGCACGATAAGGTTGAGGCATTGTATTTCCTATTTTGAAGTACATTCAACTTTACACTCTAAGCCAATAGACGTAAAGTTAATTTTTTAGCGTTAAGGGGATTTATTGAATTGTCAGACATGCAGCGTCGCGGAAGAATATAACAGAAAAACGTCTTTTTACCTAATTACTCAAAAACTAAGCTAGTTATCGAAAATCGGTTTCTCAGCGTTTTTGGATATTGTTATTACCAACACAATAAAACAAAAATTACAATTACATCCATTGTAGTTTCCGATAAAAAACAGGAAAACTGAGATTTTGGAGCAACTTTTGGGAGAACTTTCTATCGAGAAAATTTTATCCAATCGTATTTCTGCTTCTTAGCGATTTTAGATTAAAGACCCAAAATACATGACGTTCAATTTTGAAAGTAATTGTCTTTATAGTTTTTATGTAAAACTGCATTCAAAATCACTTAAATACGGCTTGTACGCCGTTAATTTTTATTATTATTTCTTGATTCACTTCACTCAGTTGTTGCCTCATCCACGTGTTTGGCTAAGTCCTTAGAGCGACACGTTCCAGTAGCAGTCGGATCCATCGATCGTCCGCACTCCTGCATACATGCCTCATCCATTTCCATTTGGACCGGGATACCAAAACGATATCGATCAGTGCCGTCCTTTCACGGACTGTATACAGGGCGTCCCACGGCAATGCCACTTGCAGGAGAAGTACCTTAAATATTGTAGATAGAGCATTTCACCAAAAGATAACGGCATTTCAATTTTAAAAACAATTTAAACTGCATTTATAGAATTTTAAAAAATTTGTTGCCTGAATCGGTAGTCGAACCCGCTACTCAAGAAAAAAATACGTGTAAATTTAAATACAGTATTTAAATTTATAGGAATTATTTCCGAAGTGTGTAAAACACTAATCAAAAAGATTTAAGATTAGTTAAAATACGCGTAGTTTTATCATACCGATCGAAAGGATTCATCATAGGCACAGATATATAATACTAAGGATGACGGGTCAGCGCTAAAAAGTGTCCGAACCGAAAGAGAGATAAAACGCAAAAAGGGAATTAATCGCACTATAGCTAGTTGCAAGTAAAATTAGGTTGTATAATAATGGTTTAAGACATAAATTACAATGTTTTAGTTTGTTTATAAAAACACACATACCCTCGTTTATATATAGGATTTCTGGGGACACTTTTTTCGTGAATTTTGTATTACACTCGGGGTCCTTAGACAGTAAGTCAATGATCATAGGGATTATTTTTTGCGAATTATTTTAGTATCACAAATAAAAGGAAGACCATGAATTTTAACTTGTAAAATTTTGTTCGTACTTAAGAAAAGCTGACATTACCGTAAGTATTGTCACTTACGGTAATCATGTTAAAGTACAGCAGTACAGTAATTAATTTTGTATTCAACAGAATGTGCCATATTTTGAGTATTTAATAAATAAAATTAATGAATTTGGAGTTAAAAGCCGCATAACTACTACCATTTAATATTTGTAATAAAATGTTAAAATGTCTTCCTTTTATTTCTGATGCTATGTATTTCGCAAAAAACAATCCTTATGGTGAGTGAGGCCTTTCAACCGGTATGATAAAACTACAGGTAATTCTATTTCTTGTATACCGGTTTCGACTCCCGGTACAAACAGCTAATTTTTCAAAAATCTATGAATGATGTTTAAATTGTTTTTGAAATTGAAATTAAGTCTTCTTTCAGTGAAATGCTATATGTACAATATTTAAAGTAGTTCTCCTCCATGTGGCATCGCCGTGGGAGTTGGGACGCCCTGTATATCAGGCACACCGTCGATGAGCGAAATAGCTCGCTGCGCTTCTAGCAGTTTTAACTTTGTTTTGTTTCACACCATATCTTTATGTAATTTATAAGCTCTGATAACAGAGAACAAGGTATAATAAAAGATAAAAGTTATACCTTGGTCTGTGTCTGATAAGAAAACTTACGTAAACCTTTTTCGTACAAGAAAACAGCAGCGCCATCTTTCAAACTTCTAAAGGTGGCTGCTGAGCGAACTACGGCATGGCCTTGCTGTTGCAACGTTATACTGGCGATATTTTTTCACATCGTCCGCCCCTTCCAGGGAAGATGTAAATTTTCTTAGATAACTTATTCATATCTCTGTATCAACAATTATACGCTTTAATCAACATAATAAAGCGCCACGGCTCCGTGACATACAACTTGATTCGAGAGGGAAGTCACGGGTTCAATTCCCACCACGGATCTCCTTAGTTTATAATTTCTAAATTGGTTCAGGTGGTCTGGTAATATACTTTGTAAAAAGGGTGCGAATTTACTTTGAAGGGGTAGGTAAGTTAACTTTCTCCTAATGGTTTCTATCAGGATCGCAGTCAAGTACCTACTAAACTAAGGTATTCTATTTAAAACTGTAGTAGGTACTATTACTTGTAGAGAGGAAAAAAAGTCGGTAAATGCGCATTAATTAATAATAAAACTGGTCAAGTGTGAGTCGCACTCGAGTCGGGTTCCGTACTACTAAAACGTAAAAGTAAAACCATAAGATTCACTTTTCTTATCGAATAGCAAACATAACTTTGTTTTTTAGGGTTCATTATTATTAACGAGAATTTCAGGCAAACTGGTTACAATATTACTGGTTCTGCCTAAGGCCCTCAATATTACGAATCTGAATTTCATGGTTCGTATAGCTCAGTGGTAAGAGCACACAGCCGCGATAGCTGGAGGACGCGGGTTCTAATCCCGCTGCGAGTGAAATTTTGATTCGTATTTAAATTTATAGAAACTGGTTATAAATATTAAGCAGTTTTTTATGCCCGTTAGATATTATTATTATTAGATAGTAATGAATTAGTGTAGCAAGTTGTGTCGACGTCTTTAATAGTTACTGAAATAAAGAGTCGTGACAGACAGGCAGATAGACGGACGGAAAACAAAGTAATCTTATGAGGGTTTCGTTTTTTTTTTCTTTTGAGTTACGGATCCCTGAAAATCGTAGGCGAGGTTTAAAATAGCACTAGCTAATAGGATTAATTTCAACTCTGTGTAAACGACATTTTGCTTGCGAATAAAAAATAATATCGTAGAAAAGGTTTAATTAAAACAAATCAGCTAATCAAAGGCTATTATTATTTCTACCTACTATACCTATAGCCAATTATCTTAGAATAAAGTAAAATAAAATCTTCGGATTGTTTTAACGGGGTTTTTTTGCTCAAGATATAAAAATACAATTTTCAATCTTACTGTTCTTACATACCCTTAATTTTACCTAGGAAACTTGATGTACTTGTAAATTGATGTGTAGGTATACCTATATCTCACACAGTCGCCTATAGATACTACGGTCGTAGGTTGGACTGGTTAAGTATATGTGGTTAACCTATGGTTTAACCAGTTCACTACAGCCACTTAACGCGTAACACAATAGTTTGTAATCATGTCCTTGTATTAGGGCTGCTCGGACCGAGGAGGGCGGGATAATGTACTTACTTGCATACCGGTCGGTATTCCATTTCCGATTTAATTCAGTCCTAGGTACAAACTACAAAAGTTCTAGGATCGAGAGTCAATAATAATCCCGAGTAACGAAATGATTGAATGATGATATTTGGTAGTGGTAGGTAACACAATACCTTTTAGAGTATTTTATTTATTCACTATTAGAAGCGTCATTATCATTATTGTATACCTATTTTAATGGTCATTGAACCACGCTATCATGCTTCATATAGTAAATATTCAGGGAACCTTGCATCGCACCTACAAGTGAGTTTTTTACCCACGACGGAACGGAGTACGGGTATATGCGTTTAGGGTGAGAGACCGTTTGTACATTACTCTATTAAAAAGATTTTATGTTTGTTTGTATGTTAAATTGTTCACAAAAACCAATAATGCAAAAATATTTTTGTTTGTTTGTTTGTTTGTTTGTTTGTTTGTTTGTTTGTTTGTTTGTTTGTTTGTGTGTTTGTTTGTTTGTTTGTGTGTTCGTTTGTGCACATCGATGTTCCCATTTATTTCAAAAACGGCTTGACCGATTTAGATGCAGTTTTCTGTATAATGTTTGGTGTCCAGCGGCAATGGTTCTTAGATAGTTGTTACGAAAATCGATCACCAGGGGGCGCCATAAAATACATTTATATTGCAAACGAATGTTCCCATTTATTTCAAAAACGGCTTGACCGATTAAAATGCAGTTTCCTGTATAATGTTAAGTATTCATTGGCGATGGTTCTTTGATAGTTGTTACGAACATCGATCACCAGGGGGCGCCATAAAAAACATTTACAATGCAAACGAATGTTCTCAATTATTACAAAAACGACTGAACCGATTTGGATACAGTTTTGTATAAAATATTAGTGAGTCATTGGCAATAGTTCGTAGATAATTGTTCTTGTGATTGAACAGCAGGGGGCACCACAATAAACGTTTCTTTATGACTTGGAAGGGATGATGCCTTCAAACGCTGCTAGAGGAGCTAATGGCTAGTTTGAAGATTAATTTTCATTTTTTAATAATAATATAATTTAAATTACATTAATATATTAATCGAAAAACTATAAAACAAGTGGAAAATTAAAAAAATTTAAAACACCCACGACTTTTGCAGACTTGTAATTGAAAAAGGATTAAATAATTTTTTTGAATCTCCCCGACTAAAGGAAAGTAAGAACTAAGAACCTATCAGTATAATTACAAATCCAAGAAAATCCGTCGGAGCTGCCTTTGCTATTTTCGTTTCCAATATCAATTAATGTAATTAGTAAGTATTGATAAACTGCCGGTATATGAGAAGTATCAAGAAATTGAATTAGTCATCAACTGGTAAACAGCACTATCAACACCGTCATAGGCAAAACACAGCAGCTCCGGCGGATTTTCTTGGATTTGTAATTATACTGATAGGTTCTTAGTTCTTACTTTCCTTTAGTCGGGGAGTTTCAAAAAAATTATTTAATCCTTTTTCAATTACAAGTCTGCAAAAGTCGTGGGTGTTTTAAATTTTTTTAATTTTCCACTTGTTTTATAGTTTTTGGTAATTTGAATACATAATAATTATAGCGTAGGTATTTTTAGTAAAACTTGATTGTCCCGAATTACTGTAATTTGATTTGATTCCATTTTAGGCTCATTTAACAAGCAGTGCGCTTATGAATATTTATGAATACTTATATAGCTACTAGGTGACCCGGCAAACGTTGTTTTGCCATATAAAATGTTTCTCACTTAGTTTCAAAAAAAATAGATAACAACCTGCTCTCAGACCTAGTGATCATACACTGAAAGTGTCATAACGATCGATCGAACCGTTTCGGTGGAGTTTGGAATCAAGAAAATCGAGAGAATTTTATATATTAAAAATTAAATAGTGATAAATATTTAATGACTTAAAAAAAACTACTGTTGGTGACCCTATAGGGAAGCGAGAAGCGACTTATATAAGTGGGTCATACGCATGCGGCTTACAAACTCGCGCCGCTACGTAAGTGGGCCGCGTGCGCAACGTATGGGTTTTTGTGTTTAGATCAATCGGTCACCGTTAGTGGCCGGCATCTTCGAGTTACAACGCCCGGACGCGCAGGAATCACTCGACCCCGTCCTCGTTCCACATACTTAGGTATACCTCCATGGTTCTGAGTACTAACGCTCATAGTGAGACCTTTTCCTGATACCTCCATGGTTCTGAGTTCTAACGCTCATTCTTCTTCTTATAATGCCGTCTCCTATCGAAGGTTGACAACCATCATAGCGATTTGAACCTTGGATACCGCTGCTCTGAATAGGCTACGGGTGCTCTTCCCAAACCTTAGTGAGACTTTTTCCTGATACCTCCATGGCTCTGAATTCTAACGCTCATACTGAGACCTTTTTTTCCTGATACCTCCATGGTTCTGAGTTCTAACGCTCATAGTGAGACCATTTTTCCTGATACCTCCATGGTTCTGAGTTCTAACGCTCATAGTGGGACTTTTTTCCTGATACCTGCATGGTTCTGAGTTCTAACGTTCATAGTGAGACTTTCTTTCATGTAGTGCAACTGCATCCAAATCCTTAAATTTTTTTGCGCTCAAGCAGTG
This sequence comes from Coenonympha arcania, assembly GCA_036785405.1. Classification (NCBI taxonomy): domain Eukaryota; kingdom Metazoa; phylum Arthropoda; class Insecta; order Lepidoptera; family Nymphalidae; genus Coenonympha; species Coenonympha arcania. The sequence continues at coordinate 11,917,352 of CM072082.1, forward strand.
CATGGAATTTGAGAAAACTCATAAAAAAATATAAAAAAATCGTTAAGCAATAAGCATACCTATCTGGTTATGATAACTGAATTTTAGTCTTGTATTGTCTTTTGTGTCCCATAATCTCATGTCCCATATTATGATTTATGACTGTTTATGTATGGTTAATGTTTGAGAGCTGAATATACTTTCAAGAGTTTGTGAGGTCAGCTAACTTGCATTTGGTCAGCGTGGTGGTATAGGCTGGTATGGGCAAAAAATCCTCATTCTCTGAGGGCCGTAAATAAAACTGAAATAAAACTGGTTTGCTAAGCTATTACAACAGCGATTTCCTCTCCACAAATATTATGTTTGAAAGAAATAACCAAATTCAGGCCAACGTGCAGCTATTGTTGTGGTTAACATTCTAACGGCCTAATTTGGCCAGCGAGAGATTGGTTTCCTAATACTTCGCGTTATACACAGTTTACGAGTATATCTTATCCGCGCTGCTACATTGTGGTTTGGTTGGCTTCATTTATACTGTTGCAAATAGGCATATGCTGATTTTCTCGCGATATCTCTTTCGCCGTCAAAATTGGTAATGTAGTTGTCTGAATCCCATACGTATACCTTTATATACCTATCAGGGCATTACCCACATCGCAATCTAGGCCAAAGTAAGCGATAGTTTGTGTTATGGGTATTAAATAACTGATTAATATACATACATACTAATATACATAAATGTAATATATTGAAAAACACCCAGACACTAGAAAACATTCATGCTCATCACACAAACATTTACCAGTAGTGGGAATCGAACCCACGACCTCCGACGCAGACGGCAGGTTCGCTACCTCTACGCCATTCGGTTGTCAAAATGTATGAATACGACGCAGGCAGTGATCCTTATTATGGTCAACGTTAGAATGAAGACACTTGGTCTCCGCCATTTTGGCGCTGATTGTTGCGTGAGCGTCCATGGAACTAAAATGAAATGTCATTCAAAACGACGGTCACTAGCAACAAATGTCAATTTAGACCGTGGACCTTTGAGGGAGGGAGCTCTTCGAATCGGCACAAACAATGAACATCCATTGTATATAGAATGTATGATTAAGCGTACTAGAATGATAGAGATGAGTGGACCCAGGCAATGGACTCGATTGAATTTCGAAACAATATTCAGAAATAAATTAAATTTTGAAAAAACATGTAAAATGGAGCAAATAACGAAAAAGTTATAAGCAATTTTATAATCCTGATTAGATAGAGATAGTGACTAACTCGCTGTAACTCTATACAAATTTCGTTTTGCGAAAACGGGGCGGAAGAAAAATTCAAATACTTAACTCTAGATTTCGTTGTCGGATAAGAATTTTATTTTCAATGTATGTCTAACCTAACGTAATGTATCTCTAACCTAGTTTACAAAAAAGCAATAAAAATGAGAGTCAAATACCCACAGAAATAGTAATAATACGGCAACAAATACCCTATTAGGAAGTACTGGCTTTCGAATATATCTCTATTCGGTAACACAAATACATAGACACAGAAATGTGAAAATGCTAACTAATGAATAAAGCTTGATTACCTTTCAGAATATATTGAAGGATATTAGAAAATTCCTTTTCCGAGAGTAATATAGCTCTTTGTAGATGCTTGGAATTCCGCTATTAGAGAGAAAACATAAAAAAGAATTATTTAATAAGTTCATGTAAATCTGTACGTTATATGTAAAGTCATGGTCAAAAATGGCTTAAAGGCAAAAACGCTATGGTACGGGAGCTAGCAACGTTTGAAAAGTAAGAATTTTAGGAGAGCTGATTTTGTGATATGTCGTCCTTCTTGCACTTTCGGTTAGAGTCTGGGCTATCTGGCTGCCGGTAGCCGTTGCGTTCGTTAATGCGCATTCTACGTCTGTCCAGGTGTTGCAGCTTACGCCTCCATAATGTTTATACCAATGTTGTCGGGGCTACTAATTGCCTTAAATTATTTTAGGCGCACTTGTACCATTTATGATGACGTTTCATATAAAAACATATAAATTGGTACAATTTATATGTTTAGGCATATAATGGGGCAAATGAAACACCAACAACACCAATGAAACAACAAAAATGAAACGTCATCATAAATGGTACAAGTGCGCCTATTAATTATTTAAGTGTAGCCCCGACAACATTGGTATAAACATTTTGGAGGCGTAAGCTGCACATAGGATGCGCACTAATAAACGCAACGGCTACCAGCAGCCAGATGGCCCAAACTCTAAGAGTCTAACCGAAAGTGCAAGAAAGACGACATATCACAAAATCAGCTCACCTAAAATTCTTTCTCGAAAACGTTGTTAGCTCCTATACCACTATGCAGGTAACCGCATATTACAGTAAACAGAACATCTTCAATCTATGATTCCAAAAACCGGCCAAGTGCGAGTCGGACGCGCGCACCGAGGGTTCCGTATTACTATAGAAACTTTTCTTACTTAACTGCAAACTGGACTTTGTTTTTTGTGGTTAATTTTTAATACCTAAAAAATACGTAATAGATCTCGTTCAAACACATTTTCGGTGGAAGTTTGCATACGTCATATTTTTTAGACTTATCATTCTCTTATTTTAGAATTTACGGGGAGGGGGACATATTTTACCACTTTGGAAGTGCCTCTAGCGCAAACTATTCAGTTTTAAAAAAAATGACGTTAGAAACCTCAATATCATTTTTGAAGACCTATCCATATATACTCCTATGGGTTTGATGAAAAAAAAATTTGAGTTTCAGTTCTAAGTATGACGAACCTCCAAAAGTTATTGCTTTTTTTTCTATTTTTGTGTGAAAATCTTAATGCGGTTCACAGAATAGGTACATCTACTTACCAAGTTTCAACAGTATAGTTCCTAAAGTTTCGGAAAAAAATGGCTGTGACATACGGACGGACAGACATGACGAATCTACGAGGGTTCCGTGTTTGCCATTTGGCTGCGGAACCCTTAAAATTACTCCACACGTTAAAAATAGTATTCGCTTCAGTTATAACCTCCTCGGAGCATAAGGCCAAAGAGTTTCGAAATCATAATAAATATTTTGTACGTCCTTAGTTTAATATGACTCTATTCGCATAGATAAAATTGATAAAACCTGAAATCTTTCTAAGCATTCATCGTGCTCTAACGGTGCATACAATGCTAGACGCATTTTGATGACAATAACTTCACATTATTATGATTAAATAATTATGTATTACTTTTATTTTCTTTTATTGGAAATGTCCGAATTAAACTTATTGGTTATTCAACAAGTCTTGCCCGTGTAGAATTTTACTGGCTGCATCTACACGCTTGAGAGGTTTTGCCCAGGTTTGTATAGATATTTCAATTCACGACGGTGCGCCCCACTCTTTCAGACTCCACACTAATCGAATAAATCAAAATCACTTTTGTTTTATTCGATTAGTACCTATTTAGTTTGACAGAGTGAGGCGCGCCGTCGTGGATTGAAATATCTATAGCCTGCGAAATTCAATTTTTATTTAGCTTTTCGCAAATATGTAGTAGGCTAATTATACATCTTAGGCTTGAGGTAGGTAGCAATGAGTTTTGCGTTCATGAAGTTTTAGCATCTACATGTTTTTCATAAAAAAAAATGTCAATAATACTCATTGTATTGGTTCCCGATAGCTCTAAATCTGGGAAACTGCAGAAAATAACCTTGAAAAATTAAATAAAATTTAAATTTTCACATCCGGATGTTACCTAATACCTATCCACTTTAATAGCAAGGCTGATTCGATGCCTAAAAAATTGCCAGTCCTTATTTATGGCTATACAGCCACATGCCTTCAAGGCCTCCACGGCATACAGGAAAAGTACATTGTGGTCGATTCTGTTGTGCAAAATCTCTAGACTAAACTAATTTAAAATAGCGCTATCCCTTTCAAACTGCTCCCGATGGAAAAGGATGGCACTGTTTTAATTATTAATTTAATAATTAATATTTAATAATTTTATTATATTAATTATTAGTTTAGTTTAGAGATTTTGTACAACAGAATCGACCACATTGTCTCTCTTTAATAAAGACATTTGCAACGGTAACCGGATTAAAAGCAGTTGTACAGTTTTACGTTTTTTCCTAACAGGTTTCAATTAATTTGCAGTGATACCCAAGTATTGAATAATATCCTAACAGGCGAATTATCTCAATGAAATCGTGGCTTGTATAGCGTGGCTGAACACAAATAGTTTTTTTATAGATTTTATTCAACACGTTACATTAATCTCAAGATGTATTATTCGAACCTAACGACGTGTATCTGAGTCTCAAGCCTCATGCTGATTTACTGTGGGAAAATATTAACAATGGTTCTAGCTATTGCGCCATCGCCGGCAGTCCTTCAAATTAAAAATATTAGTTACTACGACGTTTATATAGGTCGAATAGATTATACATTTTCGTACGAAATGTTAAAATAAAACTTATCAGTAGCTTATTTTAATTACTATACTAGTCTTGCCCGCGTGGAATGGTGCCAACAATACTGATTGCATTTCCGCGTTCAACAGCTAGGCTGATGCGTTGCGTAAAAAAGGAGCCAGCGATTTGTCACCAGTTGAGGCTATTTACGGCGGGGAAAGCTCTATAAGGAATTTTTGGCACTATGACTCCATGAACCCAAGGTCTTCATGGCAAACGTGATAAATATGTAACTGTCTAATAAAGTGGCATACTTGCGGCGCTTACCGAACTCAGCAGTTTCAGCTGCGGCTCCTGGCTTGGACTCTGTCTCCCTGAATGAGTCGAGGTCAATGTGTCAACGCATGTGGCGTTTCACATCAGCGCCCGGCCCCGATTCTAGGGAACCAGCGTCAATCCGGTGTTTTGGTTGGATTGGTCTCGATGGTACGGAACCCTAACCCTAACCTAACCCTAACCATAACCCTAACCCTAATTCCATTTTCGTATATTTAAAAATGCCTCATTGGCATGTTCAAATTGTAACTGTTTCAACTAGGTCCTACTTATAAAATACCCTATACTCCCTTAATTCATCTAAATATTGATCTTTCTCAGGTTGGCACGTGATTATCTAACGGTAGGACCCTTTTATACGTTGTGTTCATAGTAGTATCCCAAATCCTTTTAGAGCGTCAGAAGTCATGAGTCCACTAGTCCCAAAGCCATCATAATTTATTTAGTGATAAAAATAGGATCAGACGCAATGTCTGCTCCTTATAACAGGTTCTTGCTTCATAATATGTTTACTATGTATGGCCCTACTAACAGGCCGGCGTACTTCGTCTATTATAAGCCTCCATACTCCAAGCACTGCGTTCGGTAAGCGTTCGAAGAGACCCTACTAACAGCCCGGCGTACTTCGACTATTATAAGCCTCCATACTCCTAGCACTGCGTTCGGTAAGCGTTCGATAGTGGCATCTTTATGAAAAAGATGATCCAAGGCCCCGCACTCGCCCAGGATGGTGAGCTCCCGCATCCGCCCAGAACCCGAAGGCGCCCCGAAGGGTGAGCTCTCCCCCCTCATCTCTCATAAAAGATGTAAGTCCGGCCGCATTAAGGTGGCGGTTTTCACCTATGTTCACATCCCCGTAAGGATATGAGATAACTAGCCTCATTAAGGTGGAGGTTACACCTATGTGATAAGGTGAGGCACTCTCTTACAAGAGCGCCCCTAACGGTTGTACCGCCCTAGATATATTGTTATATTCTTATCCCGGTGAGGATAAGAGATCAGCACCTTAAGCGTGGTGTTACGCATACTAGAGACCAAGAGACAATCTGCAAACATCGAGGCCTGAAGGCGCAGCCTACCGTATTAACTTATAGTGTAACAGCCAGCTGCGACACATCAATACACTCGACGTCATACAGACAAGATGCGCCACTTAGGACGTCTTCCCATAGTACCATAGTACGGGCATTCGCTGTGTTAGCCATCTTAGAAGGGTCTTACTAGACTCTGCTAATATTCATATTTATTATTCATAAGATTCGTCATGACCACCAACATGACGCACTAGCCATCAGAAGTCTTTATGTCTTTCGCTCATACCATCTCGGACACAGACGCTCTCGGCGACCCGCGTCCCCTCATATATGTCGTGCGGCGATCTTGATCGACTGCACGCATATGGTGAAAACCATTTATCTCTACATCATTGAATGAATATTGCCATGCGATAATACTTCGTTTACCTTATCGATTAAGCCCATTTCCATAGGTCATTAGAATTTTCCAATACACGAACACGCTCTGCTCCTATACACGAACAAGTAGTCAAATTATGACTTTGTCTAAGTTCGATTATTTATCTTTGTATTGCTTCGGGTTATCACCCTCATTACTCAGACAGTTTGCCAAGCTATATGTTTGTATTGCTCTTACGTATCAAGAGTCAAGAGCGGTTCTTTTTCATGAACGTAGGTAGGTATAGGGTAGTTACATCCAACCCCCTAAATTCTATGTAACCTGTGGAATAGAATTTACTCTAGGGAATTAAACCTTTCGCTTATACAACTCATCTTTGCACCTTCGGCTTATCGGCTTTATACATAATTGTTTACTGATCTACTCGCAGTTAAACTGCTTTCGATACTGTACCCTCTTGCGAGAGCCAAGATACATAAGTGTTTACTGATCTATTCACAGTGGTACTGCTTTCGATACTGTACCCTCTTGCGAGAGCCAAAATACATAAATGTTTACTGATCTACTCACAGTGGAACTGCTTTCGATACTGTGTTCATCAAAATCCCAGTTAAGAGATGAAGCTTATATTTTGATTAATGAAAACATTTTTGGCAAATGCTTTCGCTGTTGTTCGTCTTGCAACGATCCAAGAATTTCACCTCTACCGTCGCAATACGAATGCCCCCAAATGTCCCTATTTACCATTTCTCATATATTTTGGTTGATGAAAACACCTTTGGGCAAATGCTTTCGCTGTCATACATCTTGCAACGATCCAAGAATTTCACCTCTACCGTCGCAATACGAATGCCCTCAGGTGTCCCTATTAATCATTTCTTTTGAGTCGAAAACTCTTATGCATTATAACATTATACCTTGGTCTGGTATCCTCCGTTTATTAAGGTGCTTTCAAAAGCGACCTATTTATTAATAATATTTGTTATTTCACTTGAAATCATGACTACGTGTCGTTCCTTCACGTAATTTATAGTGCTTGCTCAAACACTACTTGAGCTATACTCCTTCAATAGTTTTAATTTGTTTCGCTCCGTGAATCATTATCTATTAATATATTGTGTGTGAGACCCATACAATAACTTGTATATGTTTTTCATAGGTCATTGGTACTAGAGAGTCAGACTCAGGCGTTGCACCATTGTGATACTTTGCCAATAAATACAAAATTTTTGGTACGACCGCTTGGTTCCCTTAGGAACACTAATGAGATCAAAGTCCCATCGGTCGGCGCTGTGTAAACTTTTGCATAAACTATGCAAGTTTTAATATTTTAACCCATATTTAATATGGCCACTTCAAGTACTATTAGTACTGCTCAATTCTCCACACACTTAATAAACAACTTTATTTTTCATAAGACGATATTAAATATCGTACACATAATTCTTCGTAGATCACTCTTCCACCTTGTATCGATAACTCTTTTATAGCCTTTCTCCACCATACACAACTTGTCTTCATTCCATAAAGCTGCCATAAACAGCCGCTTTAGTGCAATACTCGCTTGAGCAATGCTCCGAGTGTTCCTTTGCTTGTTTTGCCAGTATTTCCCATTCCCTATTAATCAATATTGTAATATTTCAATCGCTCTGGCGCACCGCCCACTTGAGCATCGCCACCAACGATCCATCTTATTACATACACCTTCACTCTCCTAAATCACTTATTTCTGTTTGATGTTGCATCACCAAGCAACAAAAGATAACCAATTGCATTTCCAAATAGTCACTTCAGTGCCCCGCTCTCTCGAGCATCACTATTTGTGACTAAATATACTACCACACAATGTGTGTGATGTGTCGATCTCCACACAACTTCTTCAATAATAGTCGCTTTAGTGCACCGCCCTCTTGGGCATCACTCTTAGCGAGCCATCTTAGTGACAAATTACACAACCATCATGTGCTCTCCATGTATCTCCACATTACTTCTTTATCACTTAGTCGCTTTAGTGCACCGCCCTCTTGGGCATCACTCTTAGCGAACCATACTCATTACATAATGTCTTATCACAATGTGCTGTCTCATCACCACCTCTTCTACAACCTTGTGTTGCTGTGTCAAATAACTTGTTTTATCAGTAAGTCAACTATAATCGCTTCAGCGCTCCGCTCCCTGGAGCATCGCTTTTTGCGACCCAAGACACAGTCAACACATCTATATCTTTACACATCCTCCTATCCTTAACATCACCTTAAAATGAGGATACTAATACATCTAAGCCGCTTCAGCGCACCGCCCTCTTGGGCATCGCTCTTTACGGCCTTTGCGTGCGATCAACACAACTCATTTTTGTAAATCATGTAATAATATTACATATCATTATCAACTTTGTGAGGTATTCAACAACATCGGTCCGAATACCACAACTTCACTTTACCTTCGGACCGTGTCGCCCACACGCTTTGCATCCTCACATTAGTTATTCGTATCATACGTCAATGCTGCCTTATCGACGTATTCAATGTTAAAGAATGTACACACCATCAAACTCCATCTCCTCTAGTCACCAGGCGTTAAGCATCATTAAGATTTCATGTCCATTTGTAACCATAGCAACCCCCAGACCTTAAGGGTTTCTTAATTTTCTACAACTTTATACAAGTCGTAATCACCTTCCTTCCACTTCCACTTTATGTCTCAAGTAGAGATCACGCCTCTACAGATAGAAGACATTAAACATGTTTTGACATCAGATGCCTGTCACGGCATTCTAAATTCACATAATTAGTGTAATACAACCCCCAGACCTCAAAGGTTGTATTTCTTGCACATAACTATATAACAATAATAACCATCCAACTCTCCACTTTGTTATCTTTTGTATTTATAACAACCCCCAGACCTCAAGGGTTGTACGACTTACTTATATTTGCGATTTCATATCTCATTTCTTTACATCATTATAAACTTGACTACTCCTCGGTCATATACTGATTGCATAAATCTCACATCTTAAGGCCATACCCAAACCTTTTATATTTCACCATGAATGCATCACACTCGCCATTTCATGCCATTAATAAATATTTAAGACAAGTTCGACTTGTTGCCTTCCAAATTTGCAGTATTTTACAAGTCATTTAAATATGTATTTATGCTTTACGCATATATTAGTAAAACCAAATGTATCATCAAGAATAGGCTCATAGTATAATCTGCCTTCACATCCAAATGAGCCATCAGATAAAAGCCTGTATAAGAATGTCTTTACAAATTACTTCGATAGCGCTCAACAGGTGTTGCAATACTGCACTTTGTAAGTTGACACAATACGTCAACTTTTATATGTATAATTCTCATAATTTCATTATTCAATTCAGGCCTATGCAAGCCTTACTATGTTAATGATTTCTCTCTTTCCACAACTCGTTATTCATTTCTGGCCTAAGCCTTACTATGATAACGATTTCTCTCCTTCAACAACTCCATACCACACTTGGTATCCAACGGCTTTGATATCACTATTTCTTCCTTCAACCCCCTGACAGTATGACTTTCGGGACATCATGAACTCGTAGACCTCTTCAGTCTCTTTCCATTTCACGGACAACAAATTGTAGGCTTTCGCCTACTTTCCTAACCCCTAACTTGCCGTTTGACCAGTATCCTGGTCACGGCACCAAATTGTAACTGTTTCAACTAGGTCCTACTTATAAAATACCCTATACTCCCTTAATTCATCTAAATATTGATCTTTCTCAGGTTGGCACGTGATTATCTAACGGTAGGACCCTTTTATACGTTGTGTTCATAGTAGTATCCCAAATCCTTTTAGAGCGTCAGAAGTCATGAGTCCACTAGTCCCAAAGCCATCATAATTTATTTAGTGATAAAAATAGGATCAGACGCAATGTCTGCTCCTTATAACAGGTTCTTGCTTCATAATATGTTTACTATGTATGGCCCTACTAACAGGCCGGCGTACTTCGTCTATTATAAGCCTCCATACTCCAAGCACTGCGTTCGGTAAGCGTTCGAAGAGACCCTACTAACAGCCCGGCGTACTTCGACTATTATAAGCCTCCATACTCCTAGCACTGCGTTCGGTAAGCGTTCGATAGTGGCATCTTTATGAAAAAGATGATCCAAGGCCCCGCACTCGCCCAGGATGGTGAGCTCCCGCATCCGCCCAGAACCCGAAGGCGCCCCGAAGGGTGAGCTCTCCCCCCTCATCTCTCATAAAAGATGTAAGTCCGGCCGCATTAAGGTGGCGGTTTTCACCTATGTTCACATCCCCGTAAGGATATGAGATAACTAGCCTCATTAAGGTGGAGGTTACACCTATGTGATAAGGTGAGGCACTCTCTTACAAGAGCGCCCCTAACGGTTGTACCGCCCTAGATATATTGTTATATTCTTATCCCGGTGAGGATAAGAGATCAGCACCTTAAGCGTGGTGTTACGCATACTAGAGACCAAGAGACAATCTGCAAACATCGAGGCCTGAAGGCGCAGCCTACCGTATTAACTTATAGTGTAACAGCCAGCTGCGACACATCAATACACTCGACGTCATACAGACAAGATGCGCCACTTAGGACGTCTTCCCATAGTACCATAGTACGGGCATTCGCTGTGTTAGCCATCTTAGAAGGGTCTTACTAGACTCTGCTAATATTCATATTTATTATTCATAAGATTCGTCATGACCACCAACATGACGCACTAGCCATCAGAAGTCTTTATGTCTTTCGCTCATACCATCTCGGACACAGACGCTCTCGGCGACCCGCGTCCCCTCATATATGTCGTGCGGCGATCTTGATCGACTGCACGTATATGGTGAAAACCATTTATCTCTACATCATTGAATGAATATTGCCATGCGATAATACTTCGTTTACCTTATCGATTAAGCCCATTTCCATAGGTCATTAGAATTTTCCAATACACGAACACGCTCTGCTCCTATACACGAACAAGTAGTCAAATTATGACTTTGTCTAAGTTCGATTATTTATCTTTGTATTGCTTCGGGTTATCACCCTCATTACTCAGACAGTTTGCCAAGCTATATGTTTGTATTGCTCTTACGTATCAAGAGTCAAGAGCGGTTCTTTTTCATGAACGTAGGTAGGTATAGGGTAGTTACAAACTACAGATCACGAGTCGAGCTAATGAAATGTAGTATGGGGTTTTCTTATCAGAAAATTCTATATTCAAGAAGTTAGGAAATTGGCTGTGTTTCACCCCCGTGCCTAGAACGACGTTATGCCATCAGTCCTGCGCCTGATCTTTCTCCAGTCATGTCGGACATGTTGTCCCAAGGGATTCTGTGACCTCTCTCTCAGAATCCGATGGGACAACATGTCCGACATGACTGGAGAAAGAGAGTGCACCACACACTAGTGCACTCTACTTAATATATCCCGCGCAGAAGGATAATGGTCTGGACTTGGAGGACATTAAATCAGTTTTGGCTTGGTCAGATTAAAGAAATAATTAGTTATCCATTCTTCTCTTTAATTTTCCACATTTCATAGTCAACTGTCATCAAGGTTAATCGACGATTTACTAGTCGTTTGATCATTTATTGATGTCATAAGCCGCCGTCCACGAGGTCCACGTAGAGGGTTACAAGTAATTACATTATGTCAACCTAGCATGAGCTTGATGCGAGGTAACGCGAACTCTGGTAACCTAATGTGGAACTTCCGTGAACACACTCGTAATATTAGACCACAAATTCAAATTTTATTTAGATTTTCGCAAATATTAGACTAACTAAACATTGTAGGTTTATATATTATAGCAATGAATTTTGCGGGCATAATGTTGTTAATAGAAACTTTTCCCGAAAATTCCCACTCACCTCATATTGGTTTCCGAAAGATATTTTTTTTGCAGTTTCCCAGATTCTGAGCTATCGATACCTATGTAAACGGTAACCAATATGAAGTAAATGAGTACTGTTGAGCAGAGTTTTTATTAAAAACATGTAGAATGTAGACGTGGAATTTAAAACATGTAGATGCATAAATGTAGTGCCCGCAAAACTCATTACATACGATGCATAATTAGCCCATTATTAACGAAAAACTAAATAAAATTTGAATTTTCTCTCCCGTACGGTACCCATTGCCCTTATAATAGTTATTCAGCCATTTACAGGAGGGTGATTTTACCTAAAATCAAAATAGGATAGTACGAGAATTAAAATTACTAATTGCGAACAGTTGAAAACAAGATTTTATCTACGACAAGGAAAATAAATTTTTTTAAAAGATACCTCATAAGTACATTGGTACAAAACGATCCATCGATAAAAGTAAGATCTCAAAACTTAACAAAACTAAGCACTAAACCATATTATTATAAAATTTAATGGGAATAAAATTATGTGAAGAATGTTATGTTATGTTATCACAATAAACAAATCTGATTTTTAATTGTCAATCTCCAATCTCGACTCCCGCCATCCAAGTACAGTGGCGGAACGAAAAGGTTCGTCAATTTTCAAATTGATTCGTTCAACGTATCACGAGCACATATTACGTTTTGAAACTGTGTTACAGAATAGACTCGAGTTAGAGAAAATAAAGTTTAACTGTTCATTAGTAAAGTTCAAAATTGTTCAGATCAAGATAGTTTGACTATTTATCTTGTCAACAAGATTATTATGGATAAACTGCAACCTTCTTGTTAATTCAACCTGACATTATTATTTCTGTTAATACTATTGTCAATCGATTAGTGTCATAATTGCAAAATATCCTCAAAATATCATAATTTCTCCTAAATAACTATTTTATAATGCCAAGACCTTTAAGTGTCGAAGAAAGAGCAGCAATTATTGCCGAACATGAAGCTGGCTACAACATCTCAGAGATATCACGTTGTCTAAATGTGACCAGAGATAGTGTGAGATTCTGGATAAGAAGACATGATGAAGAAGGTGCACTAGTCGATCATCGTCACAATAATTCTGGTCGCCGTCCTATTCTTAACGCCGCACAAAAATCAGACATGAGAAGACAATATGAAGAAAACGGCTTTGTGTCAACGAATCATTTCGCCCAATTATATGATGTTTGTCCAAGAGTGATAAGAAACGCATTACATTCAATGGGATTACATTATAGACGACACGTAAAAAAAGTTGCTCTGACAACGGGTCATAAGGAAGCACGGTTAAGATTTGCACAGACTTATTTGAACTTCGATTGGAGTACCACTATATTCACCGACGAAAAATGTTTTAAGTCGAGCCAACATGGGAGGCTTACGCTTAATTTATGGAGATATAATAGTACGAGATATACGGAAGACCACGTAGTGCCCAATTTCAGTTCTGGACGCATCTCGGCAAATATATGGGGGTGGATGTCAGCGGATGGAGTAGGCGAGCTCGTTCTTCTTCCTTCAAGGGCAAACGCGACACACTATCTGTCTGTTTTAGAAGACAGTATGCTACCAAGTGTCCGTACCGTGTATCCACTTGATGAGGTTCCTGAGGTCAGATATGTCCAGGACAATGCTCGTACGCACACTGCGCGTGTTGTGAATGAATGGTTCAACAGGCATAGCGATATAGTGGTGATACTCTGGCCGGCAAGATCTGCAGATTTGAACCCTATAGAAAACTTATGGGGTTTAATGGTACAGCGATGGGAAAATAGAAATGAAAGGACCAAAGAGGATTTAGAAAACCACTGCAGAATTATTTGGGAAGACACTAGAGGCACGGATCTATGCTCTCGTCTAGTGGGTTCCATGAGAAATAGGTTACAAAGTGTGATTGAAGCTAATGGTGGTTATACCAGTTATTAAAAATAAATGTCATTAAACTTATTCGTAGTTTTCATTAACTTTTGCTTGTTATTCATAGTTGTCATATTGTTGTTGTTTTAATGAGGTTTTATTACATTTTGTAACATTGCATTGACAGCATTGACGAGATAGAAAAAACGAGCAAAACCAGATTCGATAGCAAACGTCATGTTTATTTAAATGTTAGCAGCACTGTTTCTTGCACTGGAATGTTGGCATAGTGGTCTCTTGCAGTACTAGTGCAAACGAATATCGACCCTAAGGTGACGAACCTTTTCATTCCTCGACTGTACATTACTTAAGTCAATATTAAGTTATTCGTCGGTCTGTGATCACAGTTGTTTTTTGTTTTTTTAGATTAAAGCCTAAAAATCTGTACTGACCCTACTGAGCTGCCAAAATCGAAATAGGAAAATTTCGACGCTAGGGTAGATAAATACCTACATTACAAACATTTTCTAATAAAGGCGTGGAAAATATCAAACTGACGTAAACTTTAGTAAACAGAACTTGATGTAAATAACGCAATATCAATTCCGGTATTTCCAATTAACTTCAACAGATATGTGAAACAACATCTCAGAAAAGGGTTCGTTAAATGAAAATCATGTTTAATTATACTTAGGAATAATCCGTTTATTCTGACAACTACGCAATACGAATCAACAAAACTTACGTCAATCAAACAAAATCCTTTGTAGTAATGATATCTCATGAAATAATATTCTAGTCGTCCAAATATTCCACTCATATCAAGAAAATATGTCGTCAATTACAGTGTTAAAATAATTATTAATTTAAATTACTCATCTGAATTCGCAATAAAGTCTCTCTAATTCGTGTCAGTATGGCAATATGGCGACCGTCCCACAGACAACAGACACTTGTTTTTATTTTCATCGAAACAGGTAAATGCTATACCATAGACTATACAATGCTAAAGAAAATATACCTATGCTGCTATGCAACCTGTATGTAGTGGTACACATGTTACCACTAGACATGGAATGGTCCCGTTTTTACCCTTTGAGTACGGAACCCTAAAAGCTACAAGGAAAATTAGTTTGAAAAAAGAATGACCAAAGGTGGTATCAAGTTTTCTCATGGACCAAATCCAGCATATTTTAGGAAAATAAAACCAATGGTTTTTAAGAACCATTACCACGGCGAATTTGTTTTTCATATCCGGAATTTAATTTTGCATACAAAAAGTTACTTTCTTTTCAATGAACATGCATACAGATTTTTTTCATCGTGTCATACAGATTTCTTTAGAAGTACAGGTTGTTTATTTGCCTATAACTTTGGAATCCGGTTGTTAATTAAAAAATAATAATTCCAGGAGTTAATGTGCAACCGTAGTCTATAAAAAATAAAGTTTTGATTTCATTATCCTGATCCTTTGATGGTCATTATCCTTTATACGTCATGTACACACATTTACACATTTGTGTTTACTTTTAGAAATAGATCTCAAAAATTTTACTTTTACAGTATTTTTAAAACCATGTATTTTAGTGCATGTATTTCTGAACGAGTTTTATGAATTTTACGAGCTATTTTGATATAGGTACCGAGATAGTTTTGAAATAAAAATACTCTATTTTGGATTATTTTATTTACACGGTTATAGAATTAGATGGTCATAGCAACTTTATTCCGCTATTAATATTTTCTATAAAGCTTTGATAATATTATAACATTATCAAAGCTTTATAGAAAATATTAATTACGTACCCACATAATTACTCTTCATTGTACCGATTTAACGTTTTAGCATATCCGAAAATTGCTTTTCCACTAAATTCACACATTTGATGAGTTATTGCGGTAAATTGCAGAATAATTTATCTATGAAACATCAACAATGAGGTGGAAATTTCTCATAAAGTAAAGTGAAGATATAATGCCATGACATAACTTTGGATTAGAACACTTTAAAATGAAATATTTTCTTCATTGGAAATAGTTTCTTCATTGAAAGTATGCATGAAATTTAAATAAAGGTTTATTTTTGTTTGTTATCTTCCTAGTATCATCTTAAAATGAAATTATCATAGTTCTGGGAGAAATCTCTTATAGAGTTATGTGATCCTAGAACAAACACTTTTCTTGCAAATTTTTAAATAATGTATTTTGGTACTGAATAAATAAATAAATAAAATATTTGGCGTAATAATTCACTTTTCCGTTAAAAATGCTTTTAATTCTGTGGACCGTGGAGTACTCCTCTCACAAGTCAAAAGTGTTTTACCGCAGCTATTCCCATATCTGGCACAGTGCTACCGTCATTCAACTAAATTATTATACAAGAACCATGTTCTAGACTCCGCTGTCGGCTGCCAGCAGGGAGACCCACTCGGACCAGCTATTTTTAGTTTGGCCATCCACCCTATTATTTCAGAACTAAATTCAAAATTTAACGTTTGGTACTTAGACGATGGGACTTTTGGTGGCGAAGTAAACACAGTCTTTGAAGATTTAAAAAATTATATCTCAAAATTTAAAAATGTAGGTTTGGAATTAAATTTCGAAAAATGTGAAATATTTATACCAGATTCGTACTCCATCGAAAATAAACTTTGCATAATAGATAAATTTAATAACTTGGCACCTGGAATTAGAATTCTGAATGATGAGTCGCTTCGCCTCCTAGGTGCTCCCGTATTAGAGGCTTCGATTCCTCAGTTTATTGACGACACAATTTCAAAATTCAATAGTTCTTCCCATCGTCTGTTCGAAATTAATTCTCACATGGCTCTAACTATTATTCGATCCTGTTTATTTGTACCTAAATTTACTTATTTTATGAGATGTTCTCCACTTTGGAAATTTAACAGATTATTAGAAAATTTAGACATTCTTGTTAAAGATGTTCTAACTAATATTCTTAATTGTCCCTTAAGTACCCAGGCATGGAATCAGGCTTCTCTTCCTATTAGGTATGGAGGCCTGGGAATCCGAAAAATTTCCAGTGTTTCACTACCTTCTTTCCTTTCCTCTGTCTACAGCACACATTCTCTTTTTGGAAAAATTATTTCTCCCTGCTTGGGATCCATCGAGGTGTCGTGCTTGGCAGAGGCAAGGAACGAATGGTCTGTGATAAGTCCAAATCTGCTGCCGATTTCTCCTCTTTCGCAGAGACAGTGGGACGACATCGTCTGCAGAAAAACTTTTGACTCATTACTAGCACAAGCGAGTTCAAAAAAAGAGCGTTGATTCCTACGGTCACCATGGTCTCTCCTGTCCCAAAAGTGCCGGTCGCTTCCACCGCCATAGTGCCCTTAACGACATCATCCGGAGGTCTCTTGCTACCGCCCACGTGCCAGCTGTATTAGAACCAACTGGTCTGGCGCGTGGTGATGGCAAGAGACCCGATGGGATGACGCTTGTTCCCTGGCGTTTAGGGAGGTCGCTTGTTTGGGACGCAACTTGTGCTGACACCCTGGCTGCGTCCCACATTGAGGCGACCTCCTCTATGGCGGGGGCTGCGGCTACTAGTGCCGAACGGGCCAAGGGACGCAAATATGAATCTCTTGACAAGATTTTCATATTTGCGCCTTTTGGTGTGGAGACTCTGGGGCCGTGGGGCCCGGGGGCTCGAGCTCTTTTTGAAGAAATTTTAAAGAGAGTTATCGAGTCTACTGAGGATCCAAGAGCTGGCAGCTACCTTGGCCAACGTATTAGTTTGGCCATACAAAGAGGCAATGCTGCCAGTATCTTGGGTACCATGCCTCGTTGCGATGGATTCGATGAGGTTTTAAATTTATATCCTAGTTTATAGTCTATAAATTATTTATTTTTTAGTTTAAATGTTAATTAAGTTTCCTTACAACTATTTATTACTATTATATTATTTAATTATAAATAAAATATTCTTTTCCGTGTATTTTCATTGTAAAATATAGATACAGCATTCCTGAGACTTTAATTTATTTTTACAGCAATGCTACTAAAACTAAAAGTGGTTAACCATGCGCTTCGCTTCGCTCGTCTAGGCAAGTGCACTACCCTAGATTAGATATAGAACTACGGATAGGACTCGAGCACAAGGCTAGGTTAGGCCATAATATCTAGGGTAAGAGGTTTCTTATCGGTGGTAGACCGTTAGGAAATTACGTTACGGATTTTTTCTTTTGTTTGAGAAAATATTATGTTACCTATTTTTGTTTTTGCTTGATTCTAGGATAATGGGACATACTCTGTAGTTTTTCATTACGAGTCGCAAAATTAACGTCAAAGATGAATGTTTCTTTGATTAAGTAAAGTTAGGCGAAATAATAAGGTTTTTATTATATGCATCCACGTGTATAAATTCAGCTGCCGACTCTTTTCATGTAACGTGATTCTTTTCATATAAAGTTGTGTTTGATCACCGATTTTAAGGGCTGTCGAATTTGTTGACATCCTGACTGCGAACTGTGCGCTACACAAAGTCGATATTTTGTTTGGCTTGTAGCTTACACTGTTGCAATATTTTAATAAACTGAGTGTCAAAAGCTAATTTTCAAGGTCAAACTAACATTGACACCAAAGGCTCGGTGACTTCAACATAAAAATATCAAAACATTTAAAAATATTTTCGCACAGTCTGCACAGTTTGCACAGCAACTAACATTTTGACATATTACTAAAATAAAAAAATATTATTATTAGCAAGATAAAAGTGCGTTATAACGCAGTAGAATTACTAAAGATTCAGATTGGATTCAGATTCAATTACTAATTCGCTTACTAAAGATTCAGTACCACCAAAGCATAAAATAGTAACAAATACTAACTAAAAATATAATTTTATATTACTCGTTAGTAAAAGTATTAATTGATAAACACACAATTTCATAACAATAGGTCGCGCCGTTTCGGAGGAGTTTGGTAACAAAAATTGGCACGAGAATTTTATATAGGTATCAGAGAAAATATGTTGCAACCCTAATTGTATGTGTATATTATGTTACGTTGTTCAGTCCCCTTTAAGTAATAATGTAGAGGCAATAAAAACTCAAATAAGCTCGGTATGTAGATTGTAAGAAGTATGACGTCTTATTGACTTCATCTTTTACAAGTTTTCTGTCGTTTAGCAATTTGACTAATGGAGGCATCTTACGTACAAGGTAGTATTTTATAATATAAATAATAATGTTCCAACATTTATTAAAACTGCTAGTATTTTAGTATTTTATAACGGTAAAATTTTAGAGTGGAACAGTGGAATTCTTATTTCTTACATTAAAGCAATGTATAACGACACGGAAGGTGGGATTTAGTCGCGTCCAAGATACAGCTTTACCCCTGGGGTAAATACTCTTCATTTCATACCTCACTAGTCAACGAGATTAAGAGTGAATTAAAAAAACATTTATGCATCATAAAACCCACATAAAACAAAACAATATAAAGTTATACCTTGCTCTGTGCTAAAACATCTGTGGTAAATGTATATCTAAATAAATTATAAAATCAGTGCCTTACAGTGCAGTGAAAAATTGTGCATCAATGATATTTCATATAGCTTTCTGCACTGTTTTGATTCGAAACAGAAAAAAGGTGTTTTCTTATCGGTATTGTTTAACAAGTTTTATGATCTATCGTTTATATAAATAGATTTTTTAAATAGGATTCTTAATAAAACTTCCTTTTCCAGATTACTCTATTCCGGGAAATACATCGTTTTCCATATGTTCCAAAATACATAGTTTTCCATAGGCACCGGTTACTAAAATCAGACGGATAAATAGTACTTTTTTGAAATTTGCTTTATTTTCACTTTTAATAAAAAATTACCTTGTTTAAGCACACCCACGCAGCTTGTTCGCGAGTAAAGACAATTCAGGTAATGCTTTCAGATCCCGCGGAAACGGAACGGAGGGCTGGGAAATAGCATCGAGTTTCAGAGACAAAGCAAAAGAAGTGCATAAAGATGAAATGAATAATCAACAATGGACGCAAACTCTAGTTTTTAATATAATTTGAACACAACGGAAATGCTGGAATACATTCAAATAAACATTCGCTTTGTAAAAATCCTGAAATCCCATTAAGGATGTAAGGAAATATTATTGTTTGAATACATATTTGAAGAACAAAATATATTAATTATTAACGTATATGTTAACAACCTTACCCTAGGGTGTCCGCAAAGTTTCATTCGATTCGTACGGAGTTTGGCAGTAAGAGGTGCTTCATCGTGGATTAAAGTATCTTTTGTTATTTTTAATATGTATTAATGATAAGCCACCTGCTTCAGTTATTTTTTGCTACTCATGTGGACAAATAATTTTATGAGGCGAGAATCTGAGAGTTGCCCATTTAAATTTAACCACGTGTGAACGTTTAACACTATAGCTGTTATATAACCGTTCACACGTGGTTAAATTATTGTGGTGTGGTAATAGTGGAACCGATGGACAATATATTGTTCGCAAATTAATCTGGCGAGCGATGTAAAGGCGCAGCAGCGAGGTAATATGTTAACACAACAGCGTCTTGATGAATAGGTATCTGCAGGTATTTAAACTGAATAAGTCCCCTTACTATGACAACAAATTAATTCACCTACGAAAAATCTGAAGTTAAATTAGAACAAGTTACGAGTTACGACATAACAGAAGATAGCATCAAAGAAATTATATTAGAGTCGTTAGCCATTAACAACAGCAGTAGAGAGATTTTCTTAGAGGTCGCACTAAGGGTCATCCGATCTTTGATCTTTGATCGATATTGCACCTAAAATGTTGCAATACTTGCAGATACACAATTACACGATAAAAAAAACACCCAATACTGTCAAAAATGTTTTTAGTGATTCCGTGGTTTGCATCCCTGGCACACATCTGTCTACCTTTTCGAAGGTATTTCTTTATTTAACACTTTACTTGTACACAACAAAACAGAATACGATATAATAGAATAGAAAGTAAGTTAAAGTTCGATTTCTGCCGAACTGAAGTGAAGTGAATTTCTGTTCGAACTGAAGTGGCAATGGGCGGGGCACATAGCTCGTAGGACCGATGGACGTTGGGGACCCAAGGTGCTGGAATGGTGGCTGCGCATCGTGAAGCGCAGTGTTGGTCGACCCCCCACCAGGTGGACCGACGACATAAAGAAGGTCGCGGGGAGTCGCAGGCGCCTGGCGGCGCAAGATCGTGTTGTTTGGCGGTCATTTCAGGAGGCCTATGTCCAGCAGTGGACGTCCATCGGCTGATACGGAGATGACGATGACGATTTTTGCCAGGCAACCTACAGATTAGGAAAACATGAGGAACCAGGAAATAATGTGTGCTTTTCGCCAGTAAATCCCAAACATCATCACGAAACTTTTTGAATTTCGATCCATTTGAGCAATTGCAGATGATAGATAATATTATAGCTAAAGCTGCATTTAATGGCATGGCATGGGGAACTGACATTCATCTACAATTCTAAGGCGTGTAGGCGAAAAAGTACGTTGCCCTTTGAAATAGTAACAATCCTTGACATTCCATTTGAAAATGCCAATTACTTAATTATTTCGGTACAATATTAGCTTCGTTCTTCTGTTTTGTATTGTTTCAATCATAGATTTATAAATAAGTCGTCGCCTTCTCACCTCTATGGTTGCAATAATTTCATCTATTGTACTTTATTTCATACTTTTACTGTATACTTTCATAAAATTTCAACTAGACGAGTTGCTACTCGTATTAAGAAATTTGCATTTATTTTTGATGAATTGATAGCAAACTAGTTGTGGGTTAACGTCAGCGTCGCGAGGCGCAACGTCGCAACGCCTAAACAGTGATCGAGATCCAAATCCCAGGCAAGCTCCTTTGACCTTTCGGAGCAGATGTTATGTGCGATTGTGGCAAATAACACTTGCTTGGCTGTAAAGGAATATTTTGGTAAGAAACTAACGTGCCTGAGAGTTCTCCTTATTGTTATCAATGGTGTATGAAGCCTGCCAACTAACAAGCGGCAAGCTTGGTGTGTTACGGTCAAACCCCTCTGGTTTTTAGACCCGTGCCCAGTTGTGGGTCATAAAAAAGGGGTTGAGTTGAGACATTCTCCCATCTCCATTCCTCGAAAAATAAACAATATTGTTTTTGCATATTATACTTGGTAGTTACTAAAACGGTTCACACGTCACGAGGTTAACGTCGGAAACAATGAATGACTTATGGTAAGAACATAACAGATGGACCTTCTCAGAATATTTCTACACTAGCGTCGGCCGATTCGACACGTATTTTGTAACCGGCCGTAACATGTGCTAAAACATTTGTTCTTCTCCTCCCGTCTATTGTTGCTACTGTTGTAAACGGAATTTCGTGAGTATAATGTAGGTATGTTCAAAAAAGAAACCCAAACTGACTGTGGTAGAGTTATTGAACGGCAGTTATAAAATATCTCAATGGGTAGATTGTGTCCTGTCAAAGTTTTTAGGCTTAATAAAATACTTTCATCAAACCTATTGTAGATTTATGCTAACCACAAATAGTTCTTAGACAATTCAAAATTAATAATTATCTATAAAAACGGCAAAAAAAATCACGTTTGTTGATGTATTGTAACACATTTCTCTGTAAATTCTCTTCTACTGTCATATTGAAACAACTATTCGAAATCAAACTATTTCAAACAAAGAGCCTTATTTGAAGGACAGTTTCAGCTATAACCACCACAGACTGTAAATAGATTGTTGTTGTCTCTTTACTGTTTCGTTGCTAGCATAATTTCCCTACATCATACTTAGATATTAATAATTATTTATCAATAAACTTGAATCTCATTTACCGACGTAACTAAACACTGCAAGAACATTATTTCTTATTATCCATAACGCTTATCCGTTGGATAAATTAGTGTAGGTGAGTACTTTTAAAGTTTGAAAAAATGCAAAAATATTATACCGTTTACCAATACGCGACCAGCAACGTTCCACCTTCCACGTGTAATGCAATCATAGCCGAGGCAGATAATTCTAAACATGCAGCCCCGAGGCCAATTTATTTTCCAGCTAGTATCCAGTAACGTTCCTGACGTTCCTGTAAACTGCGAAAAAATTTCATCATGATTTCAGCGGAAAAACAAAATTGAAAAGTTTCATAGTTTTTTTTTTGTTTTTACTTCTTTTTAATAAGACAGTCGTAGTTTTGAAGAGTTAATTTAAATCTTACCTAATTGTTTCCTCGAAAATTAATATTCTCAGCGAGGCTACTGTTTAGGCATATTGTGTATTGTGTAGCAAAAAATAGAAGGGAAAAGCATCTTGACTTTATTGAAGACATCATACTCTTCTTGAATTTGACTTCTTTTTAAACAGTCGTATTTTAAAAGCGTTAATTGAAATTTTACAATCGTTTCCTCGAAAATTAAGATTCTCAGCATCGGGCTACTTCTGGTAGATGTGTATTGTGTACCTATGGGTGCAAAATTGAAGACAGCGTGCTCTTCTTTGAATTTGTAATAAAAGCTGGAATTTAAAACTCAAACACTTGTAATCAATGTTATATATTATATTAAGAACGAGGTTCTAATATATTGTTGTGTTACCAACTACATAGGTAGGTACTTAATTTCTGATTTCTCGCACTATCAATTCCACGATTTTACCGAGTAGGTAGAGCTATAGAGCCTGTAATAGCGATGAACAATTCAAGGCTTCAGAAAACAACCTTTTACTCGCGTTGAAAATCGGACAATAGACATGCTGTAACAGGCAGCACCTGTCGACGTGTTAAAAAGTAAAATTTAATTACCACACCTGAACTTGAACCTTTGAACTACAGATTGGTATAAAATAGTACAATTGCGACATGACAATTCCCCACGTGCATTGAACGACGTTTTTTTATACATTTGCGAAAAAAATATATTGTTTGAGGTAAGGTAAGGTAAGGCCTGTAAGGTCACAAGCTCGAACGCGGCTTCCCCGCGGTGAACCTTTCCACCACCACAATTTTCACCCTTCCACTACCGCAGTTCACAGTATTTAGAAATTATAATATCCTACGCCGTACTAGCGCATGGTAGTAATCGATACTGGAACTCTACCATATAACAGTATCAAAAAATGGGGAACTATATTTTCTATCACCAAAATTTATATTTGTCATCAAGTTGTATCACCTAATAAATAGATCTATCGCCACGAAATATTTTCGTTCTCAGATAAACAAAAATTGTTCCCAGGTATGAATTATCAAATTAATGTTAATATATGTGTAAAATATTAGAGATCGATAATCAATAAAATCATATTGCATTACATGAATATAAACTTCGTTCTTATAATAACAGTTTTGTACTTAAATAATAGCTCTGTGCTCAGAATGGTAGATCTGTCACCAAATAAATCGATTATCGATCCCTGACTGCGACTCCGTCGACATGCTCTTGGAGGGGAAGAGGGTGACGGCTAAGGAGTTTTCCTAGGTCCCATGTGCACCTATAGGTAAATAGGTTAAGGTTATTTTCCTTTTTTGACCACCCAGAAATAGGAGCCCCGCGAAGCGGGGCTCCGTCGACATGCTCTTGGAGGGGAAGAGGGTGACGGCTAAGGAGTTTTCCTAGATCCCCCACTTTTTCTTAGGCTATAGTCGTAAATTCTTATATAAAGTTAACACATAAGCTCAAAAAATAAAAAAAATTATAAACATAATATGATTTATTGGTGATCTCTTTAAATTAGTTTGCTTAAATACTTATTAGGACACACCTATTATAACACATACAAAAACATTTATTTGGTACTAGACCTTATATCTCAGGATTTTAGGTGATTAATTGTGGAACTGATTTTGCATTGTTTGGTGACTACATTTTGGTGACAGATCTACTATTTTGAGGACAAAGTCAAACCCTATTATTTAAGAAACACAAAACTAATTAAATTGGTGATAGCTTAAATGATACCCCAAAAAATGTTCGATTTAATGTTTTCACGGGAAAAGTTTATGTTTAATACAATTAAAATATCGGTTCACTGTTATTTAAAAAAGTAAGATTATTAAGATTTTGAGTAAAATAAAACATTGAAATACTGCAGTTGGCCATTTTGACTGAAACACTGATCACAGCTCATGACGTCACGCCTAGGTAAACTTCACCTTTGTGTTTTGTTGTTGTGAATTACGCATATTTGGCATTGACTTTATTCTTTTACGTGTTTTATTGACTCCCCTCACTGTAAATTATTTAAATTTAATATTCATCGCTACGCATAGACACAATGACTAATGACATGTGTACCAAAGCGTGGCATCATCTTCTTCATGAATTTGGATCATAAATGCAGGAAGAATACAATAATATATCTTTCCGCACGCTGAAGACAAATAAAAAAGTCTACTTTTAGAGCAAAAGTCTTTAGAAGTTTATTTTTAAACATAAGCTATGAAACCAAATAAAAATCAAGCGATTCAATTGATACCGTTTAATACAAAATGTATTAACTTAGAACATTTCTATTAGACTACCCAAACTGCTCGGAATAGTGGAAGACGTTTATCGTATTCTGGTTGAGTGTGAAGCAACTACACAACGCGACGATCCGATCCATTGAATGAAATATGTCTATCAACTGGCAAGGCGGAATAAATATCGCTCTGTGAAACTTGACGTTGGTTAAAGTGTTAAAGGCTTTAGTTATAGCATACACGCATATTGTAATTTTAAGTTCTAACTAATCTATAAGTTGTTGTACATTTGATTTGTTGTATATTTTATGATCCTTTTGTTAACAGAGCGAGATAGGTGCTTCAGCGGCTAAGCTCTTTTAATAAAGATTTAAATTAATAGTTTTACATAATAAGCTCCTTAAAGATCTTATTTCAATTAGATTATCGTTTTTCAAGTAAAGAACTTTGAAAACAATTGTTATATCTATTACTCAACTGTATAAAATACTAACTGAAGCGACACAAACGCAAATTACACTTAAAACAAAATCATACTTGAATACTAGAAGCAAATATAATCTGCAAATACCGATAAGAAGAACACCTTACCGAACTAAAACCATACAAGTTGAGGGAGCACAGCTATACAATAGTTTACCGAAGGATGTATGTAATATGTGACAAGTAATTGGTATCTTTTTTAAAAAAACTTAAGAAACATCGTCTTAATATTTCACCATGTTTACAATATGTTCACACAATTTATAAAATAGTTTACTTTAAGTTTTCATTGTTAATTTCTCATTAAATGAAATTATTGTATTTCTTTTGAGAATAAACGTCTTTAAACCTATAGTAAAAAAAACTTTTCAAACAAAAGCTTTTATTAAAATGCTCTTAAAATAATAAAATAAAATTTTCTTATAAAACTTTTACTTACTATCAATTTGTACCGTCGTTACACAATTTGTATGCTATATGAAAGCTTGTGTTGAGATATCATAATATTATGTTTATTTACAGGTAAATCCTAGCGACAAGCTTTTATATACCATATAAATATATAAATTATGTAACGATGTTACAAGTTGATAGTAAAAGTTTTATAAGAAAAGTTTATTTTATTTTTCATAGAGCAATTTAATAAAAGCTTTTGTTTTAAATTTTTTTTACTATTTATTTATTTTTTAGTTATCGCTAGACAGAATCCGCCATGTTTGATTTATAGTGGTGTCATTTTTTTTTAAGTTACTCTCAGCAAGCCCTTTCATTTGTTATGTAACATCGCATCGGAGTTAGAAAACGAAAATAATTAAAACGTAGTACATAGTAGAATATGGAATCATTTCTAATTTTAAAATATATATAATTCCAGTGTCACAGTGTTTGTACCAAACTCCTCTAAAACGGCTTAATCGATGTAATTTTTTGTCTACATTCGGTAAGTAAGCTATTTATTTTTCATACCTCTAAATGGCAAAACAACGTTTTCCCGGTCAGCTAGTACGTATCTATACAAAATTCTCGTATCATTGTGTTCATAACAAAACTCTTCTGAAAGGGCTTGACCGATTTTACAAAAAAAAATGTAAATATGTACATAATCGGTAGGAGAATAAGACGTGAACTATTTTATTTATTGTCGTTTCAACCGATGGACGTCCACTGCTGGACATAGGCCTCCTGAAATGACCGCCAATCACCACGATCTTGCGCCGCCTGGCGCCAGCGACTCCCCGCGACCCTCTTAATGTCGTCCGTCCACCTGGTGGGGGGTCGACCGACACTGCGCTTCCCGGTGCGTGGCCGCCATTCCAGCACCTTGGGTCCCCAACGTCCATCGGTCCTGCGAGCTATGTGCCCCGCCCATTGCCACTTCAGCTTTGCGACACGTTGAGCTATTCTTTTGCGGATCTCCTCATTTCTCATTTTTTTATTTATACCCAAGTGATAAATAGTTTATGTTTAGTACCATGTGCTATTAAAATATTTCAATATCGACTGCTTATATATGTAAATGCCATCACCATTTTAAACATTTCACATCACGAAATGTTTGACGCGTTCCGTGAAAAGCCCGCCATGGATTTGAGCTTGACCCCGCTCCGCAGGCCGGGGGCTGTATCGGGGGCTGTATCGATTGGAAAATCGAATATCGTTACTGTGTGAGTGTTCGATGAAAACGAAATTACATTTACGGAGAAGAGATCTTTAAAGCCCAAAATGAGGGCGGGAAATGCTGTTGTATTCCCTAGGCTGCAAAAGCATTTTAATTTCTCCCTAGGGTGGCAAAGCATTTTCAATATTCCCTAGGGCAGAAAAGCATTTCCAAATTCAAACATGACGTAATCTGAAGCAAGAAATTTACTTAAAAAAAATAACACATGCGTTCAAAAACAATATTCGTCTTTATAGTTTGTATAGGTACATTTGTTTTATGTTTGAAATTTTTTTAGAAGATCCATAAAATAAGGGTATCATTTAAGCTATCACCAATTTAATTAGTTTTGTGTTTCTAAAATAATAGGGTTTGTCCTCAAAATAGTAGATCTGTCACCAAAATGTAGTCACCAAACAATGCAAAATCAGTTCCACAATAAATCACCTAAAATCCTGAGATATAAGGTCTAGTACCAAATAAATGTTTTTGTATGTATTATAATAGGTGTGTCCTAATAAGTATTTAAGCAAACTAATTTGAAGAGATCACCAATAAATCATATTATGTTTATTATTTTTTTTATTTTTTGAGGTTATGTGTTAACTTTATATAAGAATTTACGACTATAGCCTAAGAAAAAGTGGGGGATCTAGGAAAACTCCTTAGCCGTCACCTTCTTCCCCTCCAAGAGCATGTCGACGGAGCCCCGCTTCGCGGGGCTCCTATTTCTGGGTGGTCAAAAAAGGAAAATAACCTTAACCTATTTACCTATAGGTGCACATGGGACCTAGGAAAACTCCTTAGCCGTCACCCTCTTCCCCTCCAAGAGCATGTCGACGGAGCCCCGCTTCGCGGGGCTCCTATTTCTGGGTGGTCAAAAAAGGAAAATAACCTTAACCTATTTACCTATAGGTGCACATGGGACCTAGGAAAACTCCTTAGCCGTCACCCTCTTCCCCTCCAAGAGCATGTCGACGGAGTCGCAGTCAGGGATCGATAATCGATTTATTTGGTGACAGATCTACCATTCTGAGCACAGAGCTATTATTTAAGTACAAAACTGTTATTATAAGAACGAAGTTTATATTCTTGTAATGCAATATAATTTTATTGGTTACCGATCTCTTATATTTTACACATATATTAACATTAATTTGATAATTCATACCTAGGAACAATTTTTGTTTATCTGAGAACGAAAATATTTCGTGGCGATAGATCTATTTATTAGGTGATACAACTTGATGACAAATATAAATTTTGGTGATAGAAAATATAGTTCCCATAAAATAATAACTAAACTGGCCTGCAAAAGTAAGTATCACACTTTTAAAAAAATTAATTTGAAAAGTGTGATACTTACTTTTGCAGGCCAGTGTATATAGTTTTTAACCGACTTCAAAAATAGATTTTTTATGTATGTTCCCCGATTACTCGGAGACGCCTGAACCGATTTGGAAAATTCATTTTTTAATTAAAAGGGTTATACTTCCCAAATGATCCCCTGGTCATTAAGTCAGGATCTGGGATCCTGGAGAAATCGAGGGAACTCTTATTACAGTGACTAGTGCATTTGCTTGCAGATGCTGACTTGATGGCAATAGCCGTGAAGTCAGAACCTGATGATGGGATCTGGGGGAGTTTGAGGGAACTAGTTGCAATAAGCGCACTTGTAGCGATTTGGGGCTTTTTACAGTTACTTGTGCCTCATAAGAAGGCTCAGGGTCACTCAGCGAGCGATGGAAAGGGCTATGCTCGGAGTATCTTTGCGCGATCGAATCAGAAATGAGGAGATCCGCAAAAGAACCAAAGTAACCGACATAGCTCAACGTGTCGCAAAGCTGAAGTGGCAATGGGCGGGGCACATAGCTCGCAGGACCGATGGACGTTGGGGACCCAAGGTGCTGGAGTGGCGGCCACGCACCGGGAAGCGCAGTGTCGGTCGACCCCCCACCAGGTGGACGGACGACATTAAGAGGGTCGCGGGGAGTCGCTGGCGCCAGGCGGCGCAAGATCGTGGTGTTTGGCGGTCATTTCAGGAGGCCTATGTCCAGCAGTGGACGTCCATCGGCTGAAACGACGAGACAAAAAATTACATCAGTCAAGCCGTTTCAGAGGAGTTTGGTATGAACACTGTGACACTAGAATTTTATATATTTGAAGATTAGAAATGATTTGATTCTATATTCTATTTTTTTTTTAATTTTATTATTTTTCGTTTTCTAATTACGATGCGATGTTACATAAAAAATATGGTCAAGGAAATGTCTATTTCCTAGAATCAAAACTGGACCACACATAATACAAATTTTATGGTCTTCACAGCACACTTGTCTCTACCCCTAATTGTTTCCTGTCGTAAAAAAAATAACCTTACATAAAAACCCCAGGCAACCACATGCCACTAGCAAACAATAAATCACGCGAGCGAGAGTATCCGAACCCATCCCTATAACTAGCCCCCTACTTGACTCCAATTTGACGACCGAATGGCGTAGCGGTACCGAACCAGCCGTCTGCGTCGGAGTTCGTGGGTTCGATTCCCACTACTGGTAAATTTTTGTGTGATGAGCATGAATATTTTCCAGTGTCTGGGTGTTTTTCAGTATATTATATTTAAGTATATTAGTATGTATGTATATTTATCAGTTATCTAGCACCCATAACACAAGCTATCGCTTACTTTGGGGCTGGGTTGCGATGTGTGTAATGTCCTGATAAATAAATTTCTATACTCTTTTTAGGGTTCCGTAAATAGAATTACACCCTGGACGCGGCGGACCGCGAGAAAGTGTCGCCAGTTTACCGGTGCCAAAGATGTTTTGTTTGGCACCGACAGCGTCAGTAGTAAGCCGACAGTACTATTGTCTATAGACCGCGGTCCCCGCCACGGATCACTACCTTATAAACTATCTGCATTAGCGTTGCCAGATGTCCCGGTTTTGCTCGGACGTCCCGATTTTGGCGTGACGTCCTGATTTTTAGTGTAAAGTTAAATGTCCCGCTTTTTGGGGATAACTCAACCGCTCATGCATAGTTTAATCTACAGCTATGCTGTGAAGAAATGTTCACCTTTTTTAAAGAGAAAAAGGAAACTTTAAAGAAGCTAAATCTTCACTAAAATATCATCAATAAGTAATTCTTATAAATAATAATTATTATTTGTAGCAATTTCTAACACTCACTCAACAGACTATTGTTTGAAAGTTTTAACTTGAAACGCTATATTTTTTAGGAATAACACTTTTTTTCATTTCTGTTTTTTTTTCTTTTTTTTTCATAAGACGAATAAGACTCAAATATTTAACGATAGGGTACTTAAATCTGATTTAAAAATTACTATATTAACAAGAAAAGAAAAAATTATTTGCTATAATCCGCCAACAATTACTATATTTTTATTAAAATACTTTTTCTATGGCTATTTCTGCTATCTCTTGTAACGTAAACGTCGTGGATTGTAATTTCCATATTATAAACTACAAATACAAAATTATGGGGGCTCACTACTTTCGGCTACGACGCCACATAAAAAGACAGGAACCCAGTGTCCACTGTATCGTAATGGAAAAAAAATATTTTATGCATCTATCTTCCAATATTTTTATAGTAAACTTTACAACGATGTTATAATGAATATTTTTTTATTACTATTTTATAGATGTTTGTAAATAAAGTGGGTCAATATGTGGCATAATTTGATTTCATAATTCGAATTTTAAGCAATGGCGTAAATAAACTCGTGGTTGTTTTAGTTCTACGGGACCGAATGCTATTCCAGTGCACAGGAGCGACTCGTGATTGGCCGTTTTTTTAAGTTCTTTATTATAGCAAATAATGACGAGATAAATAAGAAATGCCCCTTAAGCCGATTAGATGCAGTGCGACTTTGATCTGCAATATTATAATTACGATACAATAAAGCACAAAGAAAATTACGTTAACAGAACCTCAAGAAACTTATTTATGCAAAGGTAACACGAGTTGCAATTTATTGAAGGATTTATTACGAAGCAGATAATAATAAACAACAGTAGTAATAATAATAAATAACATTTAGTAACATTAGTTTTAGCATGAGATACAGAAATTGGATTTTGTGTGTTTTTAGAACCTTTTTGAAAGTTTTGTGTTCCTATCGTATTTAATTATTTTGTTATAAGCAAGAACGAATTACATTCTTATGTTCACATTCTCGAGATATTTAAAAACAATTGCAAGTCGGACTCGCGCACCGAGGGTTCCATACTATTAAAGACTAGTAAAACGTTAAAAGAAACACTTTTGTTCGTGAATTAACAAGTATATAATTTACAAGTACAAAAATAACACACATCTAGGTCCAGCTAAGGATCGTTACGGAGTTGTTTTTCTGAAGATTCCCTTTATAATTAATAATTCGTATAGTTATGAAATATAGACCGCAACAGCTTTTAAGGTAAGCCGTCAATCCCGGAGCACGCTCAATTAGTATTACCACATGTATAGTAAAAGCCTTTATCGCGAAGAGGAGCAGGTAAGCTATAATCCTCCTCGCCTACGAAGATGAAAGCTCCTGCCAATCGATGAAGCCCGGGGATGGAGCACAATATTGTTACGGAAATACAAATTAATAAACATTTTAGGATGAACAAATTAAAAATGGAAACTCCAATGTTTATCCACATTGGCTTACAGACTCCTTTGTTATGTCAGACAATGGTGCTAATTATGCTGTGTAAAATCTCTAAACTTATTTTACGCGTCTTAAAATAGTAATCCTTGTCCAATAGGAGCATTTTGAAATGGTAGTAGGTACCTAGCATTTTTGTAAGACGCGTAAAATTAGTTTAGTTTAGAGATTTTGCGCATAAGAATTGGCATAATTATCGCCACTTTTTGCAAACATTACACAAAGGAAAACCTTATACGAGTCACGTTAGAAATTTCAAAGAGCATGGGGTTCTCCAAAACTAAACTAAAATTTTGAATCAGGCTTATGGAAATTAATTTAATATTTAAGTTTGGGAATCTCCGATTTTTAAAACAAAGTCTAGGGGGTTCCAAAGCGCCCTTTCCTAGTAATATTATATTATGTTTGGTGGTTATAGTATCCACGGTTCTGTCGTCGAAAAAAATTCGTATAATCAAAGATAATAATATTTTGTCGTGACTATAAAGTCATCAGTATTCGTCCAGCATCAGTTCTAGAAGGTTATTTAATTGATTTTAAATTTAAAATTTTACAGT
Source organism: Coenonympha arcania (assembly GCA_036785405.1). NCBI lineage: Eukaryota > Metazoa > Arthropoda > Insecta > Lepidoptera > Nymphalidae > Coenonympha > Coenonympha arcania. The sequence continues at coordinate 11,950,100 of CM072082.1, forward strand.
GTTGCATAGAAAAAGTGGAATAGAATTCAACCTTTATCACGCTCTACTTATTTTGTGATTTCTACGAATGAAAACTTGTCAAACGAAGTTAAAGGAACGGATAAATATTTTCATCAAGAATTTATTAAAAATGCTACATGCACCACGACCCCAGGAAATGAGTTTTCGCATATAAAGTATGAGTTTGTAAGGAGGGAATCTTCATATTGAACAAAGTTATTTAATATTATATTGGTGAACCTCTTACACGCAGTATTAAAATTGCAAAACTGATTTCATAGGTTTTTCCCGACATGGGACAAATTTTTACAGTGGTACAAAACGTTTATTGTCCGTGGTCCCCCCAATGGTCCCGTACCACGGATAATTTTTTTACCCGTGTTACCCCTAAAAGCTCCAAGGATGCCTCTGGGGGGACTATCGGGGGGACCACAGGCAATAAACGGGTACAAACGAGCGTCATTTGATTTTTGTTTTTCACAAAGTCTATATTTCAACCAGTAGTACCTTTTTGATTTATTGCATACATTTTATACAAATGTTCACGGGAGATCATATTAAACCTAAAACGTAAACGATTTAGTTGGGACTTTTAGAAATGGAACATGAAAACTCCAGCTTTTTGGTATATATTATCGAATATAAGTTTAAATTTACGAGCTTCTAACTTGCAATATGTGTACAAGTACATCATATGTAACTATGTTTGTTCGGGTAAAATCTTTCAGCTCAGTATTGATGCAGATAATAGGTATCTTCAACCGACTGATCAGAAATTTGTATACACCTTTATTTTGGATGGTTGGACAATGCATAGTTAGCTATAAAACGCCATTTTAAATCCAATATAGTGGTAATCCTTACTTATTTTTGATGCACCATATATATAAGTATCAAATGAAAGAGATTGCAGAGAAGAATACGTGTAAATTGGCGTACCTACTTACTTATGATGTAGTGACTCATACCTTATCACAAAAGTTAATGAAATTTAATATTATGATAATAGTAGTAGTAGCTGTTACCCGCGGTTCCGCCCACGTGAATTTTCTAGAGACGAAAACAACGTGTAAAAATCCCGCGGGAATCGTGAATTTGTATTTTGGTTTTTATAAAAAAAATTAACCGGGCAACCAATATTTGGTATTTTGTTCTGAAAAATAAATTAGGTTGTGACATTAGGAACTGAACATGAACAGAGCTCTTTCCAGATTTCTCATTATTCCGGTAAACGGTAAATAGAGTTTGTACTCTATTACTACTCGTACCAACTACTGAATTAAGAAACAAGTGGTGTCGATTTGTAACATTAACTCACATTTCTCTGTTCATGGTAGCGGCATGGTTTTTTGACACAATTCATGCTAGGTCCGTAGCGTGCTGTTGCGCAGTTTCCTTGTGTGAACGTTCATTTAGGCATGTCGCTGTTATATCGCACCGCCTCGGTTTAATTAACACTGTAATTGTTACAACTGTACTCAAGCGTTTCGCCACATATCTGGGAATTAAAGGAATGGGTCATAATTATTATCTTAGACCCTTTTGAATTGTAAGGAACTTTAGCGTTGTTATTTTTCAAATAGCTCTTATAAAAGCGAAAAGTTTGCATCTGTGTTTATATAAGTTAATCAGCCTATAGACGTCCACTGCTGGACATAGGCCTTTCCGAGAGCGCGCCACCGCACACGGTCCTCCGCCTTCCTCATCCACCCGCTACCAGCGACCTTTTTCAGGTCATCAGTCCAGCGGGCAGGAGGTCGTCCTACGCTGCGCTTACCGGTATACGCGGTCTCCACTCCACAACACGTCTACCCCAACGGACGTCGGTTCTGCGACAGATATGGCCCGCCCACTGCCACTTCAGCTTGCTAATCCGTTGGGCTATGTCGGTTACCTTGGTTCTCCTACGGATGTCCTCGTTGCGGGTTCTATCCTTCAGAGAAACACCCAGAAATATTACTGCCAATATTACTATGTCGTCTGCAAACCGTGCGAGATGTACTCGCCATTTACGTTTAGCGGAAGTAAACAGTTTCGGAGAATGACGTCCCCCTGCCTTACTTCCCTTTGAATTGGTACCTATCGCATGTGTTGCATGGTTCTGTACCTGAACGGTCATTGTGGCGGCGTCGTAGAGACAGCTCAGCACTTCGATATATCGCCAATCGACTTGGCATCGCTGCGGTGAGTCCAAAACCGCACAGGTTTCGATGGAGTCGAGGGATTTCTCATAGTCCACAAATGCAAGACACAGAGGCAGATTATACTCCTGAGTCTTCTGCATAATCTGCCTCAAAGTATGGATGTGGTCTACGGTGTTGTAGCCTTTTCGAAACCCGGCTTGCTCCGGAGGTTGGAACTCGTCAAGTCTTCGGGCAAGTCGGTTCGTAATAACCCTAGAGAAAGCTTGTAAATATAGCTCAGAAGTGAGATGGGCCTATAATTTTTTAACAAGTTCTTGTCTCCTTTTTTGAAGAAGAGTACGGTAACACTTTTGCTCCATTCTATGTATTGTGTGTATGTATGCTAGTTACTCATTACCGCATCTGCAAAACTAATTTAGCTAAAATTAGGAAAATATTTGATAAAAAACATTAAAATTTAATAAATGTCCCCATTTATTAAATTTTATTTTGTGAAACTACAAACTTATCTCTGAAGAAAATAGAATGATATTCAATCTTGCGATGTGTGTAATGTCCTGACATATTTATTCATATTATTTTATAATAAGTAGGTAGTATTCACTTTTTAAGGGATTAAAATTATTTTCATTTATTCACAAAGAGTTTGTCATACACGTTCCGTACTGAGTCTTCAACAAAATTAACAAACCTGCACGTCTAACTTCTTTATTGAAGGTTTTCATGCATACTAATAACGGCTGCCGCTACAAAATTTTGAAGCATAGTAATTTATGCCGTATTTCTATATTAATACGTTTGAATGTCCATTGGTAAAAACATGAAATCCGTTGCCGTGCCGTTGCGATGTGCATTAGCCCTTAGAGATAGTTTTTAACTTTATAATGATTAGTCAAACTGTGTGAAATGTGAAAGTTCTTCAGTTCGAATGTTATTAGTTTGTTACTCCTACAATAGAAACTTTTCTTAACTGTAAAACATTAATTAATGGAAAAAAGTACTAGGAAAACAGAAAATTTTTTCGAGGTGATGAGAAACAAAAATAAGTAAAGAAAACTACTAAAAACAAAACTTAAATTATTATTAAAAAGGCAATAAAATACTATTTGACTCAAAGCTATTCGGTCTACATAAAGCAAAGCAATACAACGTTTTCCGTACTAGTAAGAAATGAAAAATGTAAGATCTTTATAAATTTGTTGTTATTAATTGTTAATCTCTTTAAGTTGCAACTTGTAGCAAAACACTTCTGCCTATGAAATGCCTCTGACATATGTGTTTCAAATTGTCTATGAACTTGCTCGAAATAATACCCACTACCTGTTATGAATAATATTATTATATTGTTACTAGCACTTCAAGTTCAAGGTGGAGACCACAGAACAAATAATAAGTAGGTGGAGACTTCTCGAGTGTGATCAGCAATAAGCGTCTTACATGGATACAACATAAAGCACAGTGCATTATTGTGTGTCGGCACACGCCTCAGAAATTATATTAGAAGGCTGTGTAGGATGAAACCTCGTAGCACATCCGTGTTCCATAATATTTCCGAACATATTTTACATTGATTAATAGACGTAAAATGGCAATGTGTATAGATATTTTAATCCACAATGACGCGCCCCACTCTGTCAAACTCCATACGAATTGAATGAAACAAGCGATTTTGACAGAGTGGGGCGCGTCTTCGTGGATTGAAATATCGGCTCATTCCCATCTCTCTAACTTTATTCTACCTGTGAAAACTGAACCTTACTAACGGAACTTGAAATAGGTCCGCGCGTAAAATTCAAGTTTTGTTTGTTTTTTCGCTTTTTGAAAGCTAACAATAATACTAGACTTATGGGAGTTCAATTGCCGTTCAATGTCCCTTAAAAAACCTTTGCATCAAAATGTCCCTTAAAAAAAAGAAATTGGGTATTGACTTTAACGTAAGCATCTCACAATATAATCTTATTTAAACCTTTATACGAGCAATTCTTGTATATAATTATATAATTACATAAAATTTAGTATACAAGGGGTTTTGGGGACGATAAATCGATCTAGCTAAGATTCATTTTTAGAAAATGTCGTATTTACCAAAAAAAAAAAATACCGAGCCAGATATTTGATTAATGATTCTCCGTTGTTTACACTTGTATAAAATTGATTATATAAAAATTATTTAGTAAATTTATTATAGGTATAGATTTATTTATTTTTTATTTTAAAATTTGAATATTGAGGTCATATTCTCGCATTAAACCTTTAAACGGAATGCAACAGGTATAGTATCCGTTTGCAAAAATATGCAACCGATCCCTGAATTTATTTTTGTTTTTTTTTAATAGTAGGTAGGTACATGCATGGGTGCACTATTTTCCACAGGTTAGATATATTCAACGATATTTTTTAAATATCGTTAGGTATATAGGAATCTGTCTTATGAATCTTTATATTGACTAATGTTTTCTGTGAATTTGACAATCGCGGTTTTGTTAATATACAGATAATATAATATCTATGTAACCATATAATATGTAGGTCTAAGTTACATATTGTCACTAGGGCTATGAGGGTATGACTTGAAGGCATGAAGGCTAAGCATTTGGGTAGGCTTTTCTTACTCTGATAGTACCTACGGACCGGCCTAATATGTCAATCGTTTTATGGTTTGAAGTGAGGTTTGAAGGTTATTTTAATATTCCATGAATAGCATTATCCTAGATAATTCGTTTATGCTTGGCTGGCATGCTCTCTATCTACGATACTGTGTGTGGTAAGGTATTATACCTATTAGGTACCGTATATTATGGGGATGCAAATGTTGAAACTGATTGGTATTAGGGAGAGAGTGACAAATGCAGCGTTATACCTGCACACACTATCAAATAATATTTAAATTTAAATTCCGCACGCGCGTTGAACGATGTTGTTTACTTCATTATTAATTAGGTAGATATTAGAGAGACTTTTTAAGCTTTATTGCGTCTGGTGGAGTTTCGGCCGACGGCAAGTGTCTGAGAATGTTCAATATTGTTTTGTAATGATAGCTTGCGGAATATATTGTATACAAATCAACCATTAGAATTTAAGTAAATTTAACCCTATTTTTATTTCACTCTTTCTATAAACTGGCCAACTGACCAACTAAGCAGGTATGTACATATTACTATATATATAGCTACTCGTGCTGATTGGCCACTCACTGATTGATCACCTCTCCTAAACAATTTTCTATGAAAAATTTTTTTTTCATGGATGGGGTCGTATAAAAGAAAAAAATTCATTCGGAGGAAAAATACGGAGAGAGCTGATGAGTGAGGATTTCGGAGACAGGTGAAGAGCACAGCCAGGGTATCAAAGATAGGGGGGGGTGCTCGACCAAATGTCATTCGAAACGTCATCCAATTGGCAGTTAGCTGAAAAATATTTCAAAATGGCGGATTCAAAATGGCCGCCATACGAATTTCGTCGATATCTCGGAAAGTATAAAAGACGGAAGAACGGTTTCTTGGAAAGAAGTGATCAGGACCCAAAGGTCTATTGGATGGATAGGAAAAAAAAATCAAAATGGCGGAATTTATTTTTTTTTATTTTAGATAAGTATGTAGTTTTTAATTTAGATATAGTTTAATTTTATACCTAGTTTTAATTTATAACTTTTAATTTAAGCTTATTTTAGTTATTGTGTATGTATACTATTTTTCTGCTGAATAAATAATCATTTTTTTTCATAGAAAATGTATGGCGAAAATTAAAGTCTGTCGGTGTTGATACTTTTATAGGCGGGATGACAGCACGCGGGCCACATGTGGCCCGCGCCCCCACGCGCCCTACTCGTTAATATATATATAGCTACTCGTGCTGATTGGCCACTCACTGATTGATCACCTCTCCTGAACAATTTTGTATGAAAAATTTTTTTTTCGTGAATGAGGTCGTATATAAGAAAAAAATTCATTCGGAGGAAAAATACGGAGAGAGCTGATGATTGAGGATTTCGGAGACGGGTGAAGAGCACAGCCAGGGTATTGAATATAGGTGGGGGGTGCTCGACCAAATGTCATTCGAAACGTCATCCAATTGGCAGTGAGCTGAAAAAAATTTCAAAATGGCGGATTCAAGATGGCCGCCATACAAACTTCATCGGTTTTTAACTCGGAAAGTATAAAAGATAAAAGAACGGTTTCTTGACAAGAGGTGATCAGGATTCGAAGGTCTACCCGATGGATAGAAAAAAAATCAAAATGGCGGAATTTATTTTTTCATAGAAAATGTATGGGGAATGTTGAAGGGACTAAAGTTGTAAGGCAAATAGGGGGGAAGACAGCACGCGGGCCACATGTGGCCCGCGCCACCACGCGCCCTACTAGTTAATATATATATAGCTGCTTGTGCTGATTGGGTCATTGATCACCTCTCCTGAACAATTTTGTATGAAAAAAATTTTTTTCAAGGATGATGTCGTATAGAGGGGAAAAATTCATGAAGAGGAAAAATACGGAGAGAGCTGATGATTGAGGATTTCGGAGACGGATGAAGAGCACAGCCAGGGTATTAAAGATAGGTGGGGGGTGCTCGACCAAATGTCATTTGAAACGTCATGCAATTGGCAGTGGGCTGAAAAAAATTTCAAAATGGCCGCCAAAGGAATTTCGGAGATATCTCGGAAAGTATAAAAGCTGGAAGAATGGTTTCTCGACAAGAAATGATCAGGATCCGAAGGTCTATTTGATGGACAGAAAAAAAATTCAAAATGGCGGAATTTATTTTTTCCATAGAAAATGTATGGCGAATGTTGAAGAGACTATTGAAAAGTTGTAAAACATGTAGTACTTTGATGCGGTTTTTTGGAGGACTCTCAGAGAAAAATATGGAATGAGATGATGATTGAGGGTTTTGAAGACTGTCGAGGAGCACGGGCAAGGTATTATAGTTAGGTGGGGACTGCTCAAACAAAAAATACTCGGAACCTCATGCAATTGGCAGTGAGCTGAAAAAAAAATCCAAAATGGCGGATTCAAGATGGCCGCCATACATTTTTCGTGTTGTTCTATCTCGGAAAGTATAAAAGATAAGAGAGTGGTTTCTTAGCAAGAGGTGATCAGGACCTCAAGGTTGACGGGATGAATGGAAAAAAATTCCAAGTGGCGGAATTTATTTTTCGATGGAAAATGTACATGCCACTAAGTAGGGAACTATGCAAGTCATTGACGCAGTTCTACGGAGAACCGCCAGAGAAAAATATGACAAAAGATGATGATCTAGGATTTGGATGATGATTGAGGAGCACGGTCGTGGTTTTAAAGATAGTTATGGGCTGCTCGAACAAAAATACGCTGAACCTCATCCGATGAGGTTCAGCGGTATTTTTTGTTGGAACAGCCCTTAACTATCTTTAAAACCATGACCGTGCTCCTAGGTAATTTTTTCAGCCCACTGCCAATCGGATTCCAATTGGCGATGGAGATGACGGCGATAGTTTTATGGGCGGGAAGACTGCACGCGGGCCACATGTGGCCCGCGCACCCACGCGCCCTACTAGTATAAACTGTAGGTATTTAAAGCACCACAATTCGCCTTTTAGAAAATAAGTTATGAATGAGGTATAAGAGCTCGCAGCCCCCAGGGGCTCTGGGCCCCTGACAACTTTTTAAATTTCAGGAAAAAGACAAAAAGTTCATCCGTTTTGAAGATTTATTGAGAAACCAATCGATAAGAATGATATTAAACCGAAAATGCATCTTGGTTTAACTAATAACTCTTTGAATGTCAAATTAATAGAAACTTCAGAAATTGGTGGCGTAACAAAGAACCGTTTTAATCGGTGTATGACCACGTAACAAGTTTGGGAATCAGAGCGCAATGATAGCGTTAAATTTAGTCTATGACTTAATCGTAATTTATAATAAAATCATGTAACAAAGTGCTTAAAACATGCGCCTTGTATTTAAAAAAAATATCTCATAAAATGTAAAAGTAGGTAATATATCAAAAATTCAAATCCTTTCATACCAACTAGTATCTCATCCAGAGTTAGTTAATTTATTTGAATAAGAGATTTCTCAAACATGCTTAGAATTTGAGCACTATTTTGACAACCTTCTTCGAGATGAATCGAATTTGCTGTACCGGCCAATCAGCGACTGGCGAAAGTTGTGTTAAAATCCATTCGTGTCGTAGTGTAATGGCCGTATAAATTGTAAACTTGAGCTATAGAATCATGACAAAACGTTTCTTTGAGTAAAGCGTAAATATCCTGATTGACCGCGTGGCACGAGGTTTAAATAAATAATAAAATAAATATATATCTGGGTATTACACACATTGTAATGAAGCCCCAAAGTAAGCGATAGCTTGTGTTATGGGTACTAGATAACTGATATACATACATATTAATATACATAAATATAATATGTTGAAAAACACCCAGACACTGGAAAACATTCATGCTCATCGCACAAACATTTACCAGTAGTGGGAACCGAACCCATGACCTCCGACGCAGACGGCAGGTCCGCTACCGCTACGCCATTCAGTCGTCAATTCTAGGTTGAATCTTTGATGCAGTAGCCGTAGCGCATATTCCGAAATTGATTTTCTAGGGTCAAACTTGTCCAACACACGGAACATGGCCGACTGGTCGACCTTCGTTCACCGACCACGGTCACCGAGATATTAAGTTTTGAACTTATAAGTCGCTTAAACCGTGTGGGACTTGATATTAATAAGCACAGGGTTCTCTAGTTAGTATTATATAATATTCGAATGTAAAAAAGTTTTGTTACATACAATGTGAAACGAGTCACATTGTATGTAACAAAACTCGTACGTAAAATCTAGTCTGTTTTTAGGGTTTCGTAACCAAAAGGTAAAAACGGCATCCTATTGCTAAGACTTCGTCGTCCGTCCGTCCGTCTGTCACCAGGCTGTATCTCTTGAAACATGATAGCTACAGACATGAAATTTTTACAGTTAGGTATTTCTCGTTGGTGCCGCTTTAACACCAAATACTGAAAAATATCATAAAGAATATGACGTAGGAAACCTATTTTTATACCCCTAAGTGAGGAATAATTTCTGTGGCAAGACAAGCAGTTAGTATTATACTGATAATTATGTAATATCTTATAATTAATTAGTATAAGAATCTGTACTGAAATGTTTTTTTACTTGTGTGGGATCGCTAATAAAATATACTTACATAAACTTTACTGAAATCTTTCGAGTTATTTAAACATATAAAAATAACAATAAAACCGCTGTCATTATGTCTCTAACCTGTAGATAAAGAACGTTTCAACGGGCCTTAGTGAGTAAAAGCTTTCGAATACTATGTAACGGTAAATGGCTATTTTTGTGTTAACACCTGCACGCTTGAATGGACCGCGAATAGCACTGACTGACTGACCTCGATTCTTGAACATGTCAAATCTAAGAAGTAAGTCAAGTATTCACGAACAACACCAACCAGGTTTATTAATTATACGTACCTATACTCCAACTCTTAATTCGATGTAGTAAGATGACATTTTAAGGGGATTGATTGAATTTATTTTTGTCTTTCTCACTCTCACGGAGATTTGGTAGGTGCGACACGCAGCGTCGCGGAAGAATATAGCAGAAAAACGACGTTTTACCTAATTACTCAAAAACTAAGCTGGTTATCAAAAATCCGTTCTAAGCGTTTTAGGATATTATTATTACCGATACATTAAAACTACAATTACATCCATTGTAGTTTCCGATAAAATATAGAAAAACTGAGATTTTGGAGCAACTTTTGGGAGAACTTTCTATCGAGAAAATTGTATCCACCTTTTGAAGTGACAAGCTGTCAGTATACGTCAAATCCTTGGTCTTAGGTCAAATCATACAACGCAAGCGAGACGCCATGTTGAAAATCGACCATATTAATGACAAGAAAAATATTTTTGTACACCTAAACTATTCGTTATAACTAAATAACTATATATTTCCCGAGAACAACAGATTTTTCTTAATTTTAATACATGACGTGTAAATTTGAAAGTAATTTTCTTTATAATTTTTGCATAGAACTTCATTCAAAATCACCTAAATACGGCTTGTAGGCGTCTTTTGCTAAATTAAATAAACAACAAAAATCAAAATACTTAGGTACACATAAATATTACTGTGCTTTGTAAGCCGCTTCCCTTATTTTGATAATATTTTAAATTATTTTGGTGAAATTTAGGAGGATTATGGAGTTTAGTAACATACGAAACGTCATTTTACTGTATTATAATAATAATAATAAATTTTTCTTTATTAAGGTATGGACCCAAAAAGTACAAAAGTACAATACAAATTACAATATATAAAATAAGTTAATAATAGTAATAAGGACAAATATAATGTATATAATATAATGTAATATTAAAATTATAATTCAAATAATCACTGTGTGCCAGCTACTTTCTATTTGGATTTCGATGTATCGAGATCCAATGCGTCATCATAGGACTTTGTAAGTCTTGCCCTATCACTCGAAGGATGCTGTTTCCAGAGTTACGCAGTCTTTCCCAAAAGGAAGCTATACGTGCTCTGATAACAGCAAAGAAATCGGGCATTCTCGCCTCGGCGAACATGCCCGACGCGCTGCAGTATCTCGGCAACTTCATAAGGATACGGTATGCGTCATTATAATGCACCCTTATGGTGCTGAAGGACATCCTCTTGTACCGATACCATAACTGGCAGGTATAAAAACACTGGCAGTAGGCCCTAAAGAGAATGTCCTTGACTTCTTTACTGCATTTAGCAAATCTGCGCGCGAGCATGTTGCACCGAACCGACAATGCCCGCCTTTCACGTTCCATGTCAAGGTCGTCCTTACGATCGTCCGTGACGATGTGGCCAAGGTATTTGAACTGCCTCACCATCCGAACCACTGTTCCATCCAAATATACTTCAGGGACTCTCTCCGGACCCTTTCCTGCTTTAAAGACAACCATCTCAGTCTTCGACACGTTGTACTTCAGCCCGTGAGAGCTAGCATAACTCTCACAGACTGACAGTAATTTTCTGAAGCCATTGACCGATGGGCTAAGGAGCACCATATCGTCTGCGTAGCTTAGGTTGTTAAAACAAATACCATCGATATGGCAGCCGATGCCAGTGCTCCTCAACCCACAGATCAAGTCGTTGACATATACGTTGAAAAGGTCCGGAGAGGTTAACCCGCCCTGGCGAACCCCACACTCTGACCTATACGCGTCAGAGGTTGTGTCACCCCACCTTACATGATTCGTTTGGCCCCCGTACTAGTATCTCAACACCCCAATGACCGATTCAGGGACTCCTGAGCCGCGCAGTTTGCTCCAGAGGATTTCATAATTCACTAGATCAAATGCACGGCTCAGATCTAAGAAACAAGCATAAACCGAAGTGTCGCGGCTGACATAATAGTCCACCGCGTACTTCAGACTGACAATAGCCGAGTCTGTTGAGACACCAGCACGGAAACCAAACTGCGCTTCATCTATGCAAATATTGTCGAGCAGCTCGGGCTGCAACAACCGATCAAATACCTTGCCCACTACTGTGCCCAGAGAAATAGGCCTATAGTTCTTAGATGAGCTCAAGTCTCCGGTTTTACACTTAACGATGGGCACAACTATCGTTTTCATAAGAGGTTCAGGAAGGTATGCATGCTTCACACACAAATTGTAAAGCGTACATAGCTTGAACCACAGGACCTCACCTGCGTATAGTAAGTGCTCTATACTTAGATCGTCATGGCCGGGAGACTTGCCTCGCTTCATTTCACGCACAGCCTTGGCTACATCTTGGACTGTGAACTGCACCACTGGTTGCTCAGCAACGACAGGGCTAGTTTTCGGGATTTGGGCTGGCATCGCGTCTATTTTAAACTTTGAGGCAAATGATTCGGCTATTTCTCTGGGCTCTTGCAAGCCGTCCACAGAGACAGGCAGACTTTGTTTGTACTGTAATTTCTTTGTTGCATTCCAAAATTTTGGGAAATTTTTCTCTCTTTTATAGGTAGCTAGTTTGTCCATTTTAATCCTTTCTTCATTACGAATACACCATTTTAATTTATTTTTGTATTGAATTAAAAGTCGGAATATAGTACCTACTTATTTTTATCCATCCAGACTTTACCGCATAAAGCCTCATTGAAACTGATTTGGGCGAGCGTTTTATACATCACTATATTATGCAGACATTACTCTAATATTTTATTAAGGGTCAGTGATGCCAGGACTCAACAGGTGACCGGAGAGTTGGCAGTAACTTGGGCAGCATATATATCTGCTGGTCTGGTCATACAAGGTCGTAATCAGCCTCGTTACTTTGTTATGAGAAGGCTGTCCCTCGTTGTGATGTTTTTCTGGGTCTTCATTATTCTGAGATATTTCTTGTGGCTCCGATTGGCTTCAGTAGGGTTACCATATCTAAGGAGTTATCCTTAGATTTCAGGATATTTGGACTTTTCTCAGGATTGTGACCAGATTTAGCAAATCTCATGAAATCTTAAGATTTTTAGAATTTCCAAGAAAATACAGCTTACATTGTAATGATCTCTATAAAAGTTAAAAAAAAATATACATAAAAAATAAACGCCCAGAGGCATTGGGATGCTGCTAACCTAATGTTAAAATGATAATACCTATTTCGCATTTTTTAATTACATTGTTATTGAAAGTAAATTCACAGACTGTAAAAAATCTCAGTAATTTTCAATGTAAATCAGGCCTTTTCTCCGGATTTTTGAATAACCCTAAATCTGTGTATTAACCGCATTTTGTGAGAAGCAAATAGTAATAACTCGTATCAAGGCAATGTATCTAATATTTATGTACTTATGATATTACCTCCCGGGTACTCTTACAGTGTAAGCTAAACAGGAAGGTAGTTACTTCAAGGGTACGTTAAATGGCAGTTCCTTTGAATATCTATAATCAAAGGAGCCATTAACGTCGACAAGTGTATGTACCGACAGTCGGTGCGCTTGATAGGAAAATAAAAAGTGTTCCTTGCAGTTTCTAAGTTTCTCTCTTTTGAAAATTAATGTCACTTTCAAAATAGAAATGATGGAAGAAAATTAAGATATCAGCTCGACGAAGATATTTTGCGAACCGAGGTCTTACCTCAGATAACTTGGGTGGATTTGCTCTTGTCCGTCGTCTGACTTCTAAAGTGAAGTCTGACTTGTAAAGTGGATTTGACCAATATATAAGGGCTACTTAATATTACGTAGTTATGTACCATTTTGATTTTCTCAAAAACTAGAAGTTTAAGTTCAAACTTATCTTTCAACTTAGAGAACAGCGCAAGTCTCGATAAAATCAATCGGTTTAGTATTATTGACTATTAAAACATATTTTAAGCAGCTATACTTATTTAACCTTAAACTCTATATCAGTAAGTTTTGACCACAGAGCAATTTTTGACAATAAAGTTTTTATGTGATTATATAAAATCTTATGTTTCTCTTTACTATAGGCGTTTGTAATTGAATTTTTCCGTAGATCTTCTGTTTTCCTAAAAATACAACATAGGATTTTTCCTATTCATTATTGGAAAAATGCGGATATAAGCCGGAAGACTACTTCCCGTACACTTCTTGTATAAACAAAACTTCCGGTAAATACAAACATTAATATAATAATAATTCATAACAGAATCGTTAATTGGGAGATAAGTATATTACTAAAAAAAAGATTCCGACGAATTGAGAACCTCCTCCTTTTTTTTTGAAGTCGGTTAAAAATAAGAATAATAAAGATTTTTCTCATTTGTCGTAATATTCCTCTTGAGCTAGATTTAACCTTGAACCATACATCTACATCCCATTACATATATCTACGAGCACCTGTGTCAATTGAATGTAGCTAGTGCAAATTCAAAAAAAAATCTCTCCATGTTCCGAGTTTCCGATATTTTTTGTCAGTCTGTGCAAGCATAAAATTTGATCTAAAACTAGATCGAGTCCATCGCGCTTTTCAACAGACTTCAAAAAAGGGGGAGGTTTTCAATTCGACTGCATGTTTTTTTTGTTTGTTACCGCAAACTTTTGACTGGGTGAATCGATTTTGATGATTCTTTTTTTATTAGAAAGCTGACGCTTCCCGTGTGGTCCATTTCAATTTAGCCCAGTTCTGATAATGATATCCATGAGAAAACTACATACTTACTTAACTCTTAAATTTTCAATTGGATAGGAAGTATTCAACAGTAGTTTGATGAGAGTTTAAGTCGGTTATTTTGTTAATTAATTAACATATATTCTGTACCTAGTAGCAGATTATAATCTACAGGCAGCACATTTTTTACGAGATCTCCAAGCTATCACTGTACCTGAAGTACACCACAACTTTGTTGCAAAGTTGTGATGTTGCACGTTAGAATTACATCACAACTTAGCAACAAAGAGTTCGCAACTTTGTACATGTCAAGAGTACTCTGATTGCTCACTGCAGTCCATTCTAACTTTAATAAGTTCGGTATGGTTAACTTTCAAGGTTTTCCGCTAAAATATAATACTCCATGGCTCAAAACTTTACAGTGATACTCTCCGAAACTGAGGGGAGAGGAGATGTCAAAATGACGAAGTCTGATTGGTTACTTCATCACAGCTCCGCTCCGTTCCGCATGGTGGAAACCGGGCCTAATATTAAAATTGCTCTCAGATTGTGTGCCAAAACTTCAACGGTTAAACTTACCCGACTCTCGTAAAGTCATTGATTGGCCGATTGACATAGATATCTAAAATGGAAACAAGTGCGCTTTCAATTTTATTTACAGCTATTAATGATCCAGTTAAACCACGCTACTAAATCGGTGTTTGTAAGTGAGCACGAAAAAATCGTTTCATTGAAATTGTATTGTAACTTACGTACTTACGAGAATAGTTTCTGAACCGATTGTCTGACGTCATGTGCTAGAGTTGACCGGCTTTACATTTTGCTATCTATGTTTCACATGGAATGGTGGGAGTGACACTTATTATTTGTGACAATAATAATAGGTACGTACCTAATAAGTTAATAACTAATCATTAACAGCTAATGTATTAAATGAATCATTAAAGATATTTACTAATTACTCTACTGTATCTTTACGAGTACGTACTACGAAGGTAATACCGAAAGGTAATTTTACACACATTTGTACTTTAGGTAGTTGGTTTGGTAGTTAGGTGCCTATTAGTTATCTGAACCAAAGCTTTTTAGGTTTCCGTAGCCAAATGGCAAAAACGGAACCCTTATAGATTCGTAATGTCTGTCTGTCTGTCCATCCGTATATCTCAGTCACTTTTTTCCGAAACTATAGGAACTAAACTGTTGAAACTTGGTAAGTAGATGTACCTATTCCCGTATTCCGTGATTAAGATTTTCACACAAAAATAGAATAAACAATAAATTTTGGGGTTTCCCCCTACTTAGAACTGAAATTAAAAAAAAAAATTTCATCAAATCCATAGGTGTGGGGGTATCTATGGATATATCTTCAAAAATGATCACTTTCAAATATCTATTTTTTCTAAACCGAATAGTTTGCGCGAAAGACAACCCCCGCATAACTTCTAAAATAAGAGGATAAAAAAATAAACGATTTGGTTGAACGAGTAAAATAAGTAGTTTTTTTGTTATTAACAATTAACCTCAAAAAACAAAGTTAAGCTTGCGGTTGGGTAAGGAAAGTGATTCTTATCGATTACTTTTTAATTTGTAGTGTTTTGGTTGGATTGGTCTTGATAGTATAGAGCCCTAGTGCGCGAGACCGACTCGCACTTGACCATTTTTTTTAATCTTCATCAACGTTATACGCCAATTTCATTACATATACTTAGCTGCTGAACTACCTACCAAAAAGTAAAAGCGTAGAAATATTTGTAACTGGGGGAAATTTTCTTCCCTTATTTTTAGTTTTTTAGATAGGTAGATACCTACTTCTGACATAATATACCTTTCTAAGTGATACGTACCTACTACCTATGATCATCGGCTAATTTCATTAAAATGGCCGTTTTAGTACATTAGTCTTATTCGTAAATTATGATTTTCGATTTAAGGTGTTTCGGTCATACTAACCCGCGAAATTAAAATTTATTTAGTATTTTTGCAAATATTAGACTAACTACTTACACACTGTAGGTTTATGGCTATGAGTTTTGCGAGCATGATGTCTATGTATAGATATTTTTATGACAAAAACATGAAGATGCATAAACATTATGCTTGCAAAACTCATTGTCATACGCCTACGATATATAATCAGCTTACTATTTATGAAAAACTAAATAAAATTTGAATTTTTGCGGCCGAGTGAATCTTACCACTTTAGATCTTTCATGCTAATAAGCTAATATCGCAATATAGACAGGTATGCAAGTGACAGAGATTTCTACTAAAACCTGCTAGATACTGACAAGAATCTATAATCAAAAATATGGTTAGGTATTATACCCAGGTATATTATAACAAACAAACCGGCATGGCACCATTCATGTCTTCGGGCCGGTTTCATATCTCAACTTTCCCCGCTGCTCGTTGGCACTCACGTCTACAAGCCGCTCTCGCTTTACTAATAAGTGTTTGTGTTTTTAATCCCTTATCATTTTGCTCAGCTCGTTCGACTATCTATTCGTAATCCGTACCTTTTTTTAACAGACTTTAAAAAAGGAGGTTCTCAATTCGACTGGATGTTTTTTTACATTCGTTACCTCATAACTTTTGACTGAGTGAATCGATTTTGATGATTATTTTTTTATTAGAAAACTGACGCTTCCCGTGTGGTTCTATTTCAATTTAGTCCAGTTCTGCTAATGGTATCCATGAGAAAACCGTATAAGTCTAAAATTTTTACGACCTTCACCGAGATGTTTTATTTCGGAATTCTATACTAAGTAGTTTGATGAGAGTTGATGTAGTTTTTTCTGTTAATTAGATAACGTTATAATGTTATGTAGTAGGTTGTTTAAGTCTGTGCGAATCGGACATAGCCTTCCGAAAGAAGGCAGAAGTCCAATAGGGATTTTTTCCTCCCCAATATAAAACCGTACATAATATCGTCGCTTTTCTTACGAAGTGACCTATCTGACAGTTTTGACGTAACTGCACTAAAAATATCATGATAATAATCTCAGATAATAATGTATTTTTCACGCTCTATCGATCCTTCTTACCCACGTATCGGTATCTTCTACCGTTTATGAGTTAGCGGTATGGCGTATCGCACATTTGCAAAAAAAGTAATCTTACTAAAAGACGTATTTTACTTAGGACTATTAGAAAGATTTTTGCTATTAAATGAATATAGGTACTGTGACGTAAATGAAAATAAGTCTTTTAGTGTGATCCGTTAGGATATGTTTTTCACATACGTCTTGTACGTACTATTAGCGGGAAAGGACTCAATGCCTTAAAAGCATTGTAAAAGAGTTCAAATCTACACAGATGTTACAGATTAATACTAGGATACTTAATAAAAATAATGACTACTGTGATTAATCCAAAAGTAATACAGAATTTAAGCGTGGTCAAAATTAATGTTACTTCATTATAGTATATCGGATATTACATAGGTTTTGAAGAACTATACATTACGTAGGTGTATTTATTTGATAAAAGACTGTTATTAGTTACTTTGATAAATAAATAATTGTTTGTTTAGAGATTTTTAATTGATGAAGAAAATGAATGATCTCATGACTGCCTATTACGATACCTGAATTAAAAATATGTTTAAGTTACTTAAAATAGCGTCTTACATTTCTTTATATTTCCTTGTTGATTTTTTTCTATTTCTTATTATTATCTAAGGCATAATTATTCTGTTATCAGATTAATACTAGAATACTTAATAAAAATAATGACATCTGTGATTAATTCAAAAGTTATACAGAACTTAAGCGTGGTTAAAAATGTTACTTTTAATTTAGTTTATCAGTACATAGGTTTTGAAGAACTATAGGTATATTACGTAGGTGTACTTGATGAAAGACTGTTAATAGTTACTTGATAAATAAATAATTGTTTGTTTAGAGATTTTTAATTGATGAAGAAAAGGATTGATCTCAAAATATGACTGCCTATTACGATACCTGAATATAAAAATATGTTTAAGTTACTTAAAATAGTGTCTTACATTTCTTTTTATTTGCTTGTTGATTTTTTTCTGTTTCTTATTATTATCTAAGGCATAATTATTCGGTTATCAGATTAATACTAGAATACTTAATAAAAATAATGACATCTGTGATTAATTCAAAAGTTATACAGAACTTAAACGTGGTTAAAAATGTTACTTTAATTTAGTTTATCAGATACTAGCAGATACCCGCGGCTTCACCCGCGTAACTTTTAGTTTTCCCTATTCTCACGGGAACCATCGACTTTTCCGGAATAAAAAGTAACCTTTGTGTTAATTTAGAGCGAAATCTATCTCCATTTTAACTTTCAGCCAAAAGTTTTCAATAGTTGCAGCGTGAATGAGTATTTCTCCCGCTGGAATAGTGAAAAACAAATATTCACGTGGGAGAAATAACCATTGATTTTCCCGGGATAAAAAATAGCCTTCTCTATTCTAATTTTCAGCCAAATCAGTTCACCAATTACAGCGTGAAGGAATATTTTTCCCGCGTGGATATCTGTTTTTCACTGTTCCCGAAGGAACCATGTATTTTTCCGGGATAAAAAGTGGCCTTAGTATTAATCCAGGATATAATCTATCTCTATTCCAATTCAGTTCAGTAATTACGGCATGAAGGCATATTATCTATCACTATTATCATGGAAACCTGAAAAGTATCCTATGTATTAATCCAGGATAAAATCTATCTCCTTTCCGAATTTCAGTCATATCAGTTCAGTAAGTGCAGCGTGAAGTAGTATTTTTCGCGCGTGAATATCAATTTTTCAGTTTTCCCGCAAAAAACATGGATTTTTCCTGGATAAAAAGTAGCCTTTTCATTAACCCAGGATATTATCTATGTCCATTCCAAATTTCAGCCTAATCCGTCTTGCACTTGCGGCATGAAGATTTTTTTCCGCGTGAATTCGGTTTTTAACTAATCCCACGGGAACCATGGATTTTCCCGGAATAAAAAGTAGCTTATGTGTTAACACACGATGCAATTTATCACCATTCCAAATTTGAGCCAAATCGGTTCAGTAGTTGCGGCGTGAAGGAGTATCGAAGCTTGGTAAAATACGAACTTTGGATTCCCGTTTCACCCCTTTAGGGGGGGAATTTTGAAAAATCCTTTCTTAGGGCACCCCTAGACCTGATAAGGAACCTGTGTGCCAAATTTGAAGTCTCTAGACCCAGCGGTTTGGGCTGTGCGTTGATATGTCAGTGAGTGAGTGAGTCAGTATCTTCTTTGATATACCATGAAATTTTCCGGGATGAAAAGTAGCCTATATATTAATCCAGTATAAAATCTTTCTTCTTACCGAATTTCAGTCATATCAGTTCAGTAAGTGCAGCGTAAAGTAGTATTTTTCGCGCGTGAATATCAACTTTTCAGTTTTTCCGCAAAAACCACAGATTTTTCCGGGATAAAAAGTAGCCTTGTTATTAACCCAAGATATCATCTATCACCATTCCAAATTTCAGTCAAATCGGCCTTGTACTTGCGGCGTGAAGATTTTTTCCGCGTGAATTTCGGTTTTTAACTAATCCCACGGGAACCATGGATTTTCCCGGGATGAAAAGTAGCTTATGTGTTAATCCAAGATGCAATTTATCGCCATTCCAAATTTGAGCCAAATCGGTTCAGTAATTGCGGCGTGAAGGAGTATCGAAGCTTGGTTAAATACGAACTTTGGAGCCCCGTTTCACCCCTTAAGGGGGGAATTTTGAAAAATCCTTTCTTAGTGCACCCCTAGACCTCATAAGGAACCTGTATGCCAAATTTGAAGTCTCTAGACCTAGCGGTTTGGGCTGTGCGTTGATATGTCAGCCAGTCAGTCAGTGTCTTCTTTTATATATTTAGATTACATAGGTTTTGAAGAACTATAGGTATATTACGTAGGTGTACTTGATGAAAGACTGTTAATAGTTACTTGATAAATAAATAATTGTTTGTTTAGAGATTTTTAATTGATGAAGAAAAGGATTGATCTCAAAATATGACTGCCTATTACGATACCTGAATATAAAAATATGTTTAAGTTACTTAAAATAGTGTCTTACATTTCTTTTTGTTTGCTTGTTGATGTTTTTCTGTTTCTTATTATTATCTAAGGCATAATTATTCTGTTATCAGATTAATACTAGAATACTTAATAAAAATAATGACATCTGTGATTAATTCAAAAGTTATACAGAACTTAAGTGTGGTTAAAAATGTTACTTTAATTTAGTTTATCAGATATTACATAGGTTTTGAAGAACTATAGGTATATTACGTAGGTGTACTTGATGAAAGACTGTTAATAGTTATTTGATAAATAAATAATTGTTTGTTTAGAGATTTTTAATTGATGAAGAAAAGGATTAATCTCAAAATATGACTGCCTATTACGATACTTGAATAAAAATATGTTTATGTTTACATAAAATATTGTCTTAGAGAAAATTTGTTATATGTATGCCCTCAAAAATAATACAAACTCATTGCTTTTTTAAATAAATGTGTTTTATTTACTCGTCAGTACACAATTAGTAGTGTTCTATCTGCTAGGTAAACCAATGATAGAAAATAATATAATCTTACGAAGTAGCGTATCTGCATGTTATGGTTTTGAATATTTTTAATTAAAAAAGTAAGTACATTAATATTACACAATTTATATAATAAAAAAGGTATTGAACTACAGATTATACGAGTATGTTTTTCATTTTAATAAAGCTTTATTTGACAAAGCTGCGTAGCGCTATTTGCTTTAAGGTAGAGCGCGAGAGCTTAAAATGCTCGCCCTGAACATTTTGGTCGATGTCAGATAGGCCACTTCGTCAGAAAAGCGACGAATATGTCCTACTAGCTATTTCCCGCGGCTCACAGTTTACCAGGGCACGAAATGAAAACTCTCAAAAGGAATTACTTCTCCCGTTTTTTCAACATTTTTTATTTATTTTCTGCTCCTATTGGTAGTAGGTACAATAACCTTTCCTGGTAAATGGACTATCGAATACCAAACTATTCAATTCACCTAGTTGTTCTAGAGATCGGTGCAAAAAGCAAAAAAAACTCTTCAGTTTTAGATTCTCATGCCAAGCCTGACACAAGGTAGGAAAACGGGAAGCAACAGGAAGAGCCCTAGAGATTTTGATAGATGAGTTTGCGAACCGTTGTTAGTATCGGATAAACTCTCAGACTCTTTATATCTACAAGGTCAAAAGAAATATAGGAATTTCTTTGATTCTTTCCAAAGGTACCTACTGAGAACCCTGGGAACGAACAAAAAAAGTATTTTTGAATGGAATTCTAAATAGGAACATACGTAACGACTAACGGTATTCAACTATCTGAAAATGTGGACACGGTCAGTTATGTTAACCAAATTAGGGATGCCGTTTAAATCTTTATCTACGCTCATTGCTTAAAGTTCGAATTATAAAATCGAAATGTGTCAAATAATTACCTACTTTATTCACAGACTTCTATAATTATTAAAAAGTTATTCATAATAACATCGCTCTACTATGGAAATATTTAAAGAAAGTTGTATAATATCCATAACGATACACGGCTCTGGACTCCTGTATTTGTATCTGGGGTTTTGAAGGAATTGATTACAGTACCGCTATCGGCAATACAACGGTTAACGCTTACAATTATTATCTGGGGTAGGTAATATTTTTTATGTAATATTTTTTTAAGTGAATCCACAGACAACATATAGTTGGTAGTCATTGCCGAGAGTATAGATGGGCCATGATTGACCATAGACAACAACACAATGTCTAACGTTCCGCGTAACGTTCCACCTGGGCCTGTGATTATGATTATGATTATGATTATGATTACGATTACGATTACGATTACAACAACGATTACGATAACGATTACGATTATGACGTTATCTCGTAAATCTATCGTCCGTAAACCGACTTTACAGACAACTAATTTTTTTTGTTACTTAGTCAAAACTTTGCGCTGAAAAATGTCTAGTAGTGAAACCTACTAAAGAAAATTTCACTCCACCTGACATCTTAGTAGTTGCAATGATTTACGACAAAAGTTAGCAAGATTTTATGATTTGGATTTATGATAATAATATGAGCGTAGATAAAGTAGTGTATGAAACTCTACATAATTAGGTATTAAAACACTCGTGTGATACTATTAAAAAACTCGCCTGCGGCTCGTTTTTTAAACTCACACTCGTATTTTAATACCCCCCATTATGTAACCGTTACATAAACTACTATAATAAACTGACTGTGATCAAACCTGATGGAAAGTGATGATACAATCTAAGGTGGAACGCGCTTGCCTAGCTGATGTCTATTCACTCTTGATTCGAAGGCACCCGGGTTGTAAGTGGCAGGAAAGACACTGCCTGGGAGGGTATTCCAGGCCTTTGCAATGCGTATCAGGAACGAGGAATCAAACCGCTTCGTACGCGTCTTTGGTACGTCGGTGTTGGTTCGGTACTAAATCAATATTTAAATAATAATTGGTCCAAGTGCGAGTCGAGCTTGCGCACTGAGGGTTCCGTACTATCAAGACCGATTACAGCTAAAACACCTTCGCCCAACAAATTAAAAAACGAGCAATAAATCACGTTTGTTGTTTGGGAGTTACCCTTAAATATTTCTTTTATTCAATTATTTTATCTGTTATTATAGCAGTAACAGAAGTACATCATATTATGTGATTATTTCCAGTGTCTAACTATCACGGTTTAAGAGATACAACCTGGTGACAGACGGATCGACCGACGGATGGATGGCGAAGTCTTAGTAATGGAGTCCCGTTTTTACCCTTTGGGTACGGAACTCTAAAAAACAAACCGTTTTGTAATGTATTAAAGCTCAAGCTTTATTGAAAAAATACTTAGGTACACAGTCATAATATTTTATTTACAAAACAAAAATACCTATCTACTCATAATTCCATTGACAGAGCCGAAATGAAAATACAAATCCCTTTTTTCCATGTTTTTAAATATGCTACAAGTAAAATACAAAGCTTCAAAATATTGAATTTAGCAAATGGATGCGGTTTTAACGCAGGATGTTATCACCGTAGGTAGTTTCAACATTTTTTGTAGAGAATAGACCGCGTAAATTGAGGAAACCCAGCTCAAAATTGGATTTTAATCCAATGGTGAAATCAATTCTTAGTCATAAAAAAATTTTAGTCATTAACTAAATTAATCTTATCAGTGACCGCCTGTCCGCCATGATTTAGGCTAACGTTATGCACTATACCATTATCTTTAGGTGAGTGCAAGTTCGAACGTTATGGTCCCAGCAGAAGAAGGTCCTTTATATCTTTGTATTATTTAATTACTTAAAAATGACCAAAAATTATGTATTCGTGAAGGATCAACGTTCCTACTACATTAAAAAAATTACCTATACCTGCGTGTTTTCCTATATGTTTCCTATGTGTATTAGTTTCCAATACTACCATTATACGTGTCAATTCTGTTATTCCAAACCTCTACACTAAACTAAAATAATGCTATACCTTTCAAAATGCTTCCCATGGTTTTAGATAGCACTATTTTAAGACACGTCAAATTAGTTTAGATTCGAGATTTTGCACATCAGAATTGGCACCATACTTAAGTACTTTTAACTTTTGAACATAATCAGTATATCAGACGTTTGCCTTTAAAATGCCATCCACCTTGGACTTTTCGTAGTTATCTGCGCTTATGGCAATAGGTATTACTTGTGTAGCGGTGAGAAACATGAGAAACTTTACATGACTGAGAGTTGACCACAATTTCCTTGAAGGTGTATGAGTAGGTAGGTATGCAAACTTCCACTTGGCCAGCGTGACTATAACCAAACCCATTTAATTCTGAGGGGAGCTCATTGCCCAGTTCAGGATAATAGGGGTTTAGACCTAGTTAATGTCACGTTAGGTACGTTTGTCTGATAAAATTGCACATCGCCGTAATACTTATACCGGTAATAATAGCAACGCAACCATCAATATCAGCCACTACACTGCACAACCGATCCAAACTCAGAGTCGAAAATCAGTGTCTTCGGTCAGCCAGCGATGTTGCCGCTATGATAAGTATTTTTCCAGAAACTCACAACAAGTATTTTTCAGATACTGGAAACCGGATGGCTCTTTCGTATTCGTCGTTGGAGAAAAAGCATCTATTTATTATTCGTATCAAATCGATGGCTCAAATCCATTTTATGTCCCTCTTGGCTCTCAGTCTCCTCTCGTAATCCTATTACGCTAGCTACTCGTAAGTGCGGATTGGCGAGCTTTACACATCTTTGAGGAAATTTTAGCTTCCTGAAAATGTTTTTTTTTGTAATACTCACTTATTTATCTACCTATAAAACCTTACCCTATACCTAGATACCTTGTAAAGTCAAGAAATGCCCGGGATTTGAAACCCCGACCTCGATGACAGGCAGAGGTCCGAGCAATGGGATTTAGTGATAGAGTAGGTAGGTACCTAATCAGTATCGATTCAGTAATTCTAAAGATAAACTGTAGTGCACAGAAATAGTATAGATTTCTGTGCTGTAATGACTTGAGCCGTCGATTCCCCGACCGACACACCATGCTGCTGTCAATTGAATTTTAATTTGAAGTTAGGTAAATTCACTAATCACACTAATATTATAAAGGCGAAAGTTTGTGTGTAAGTGTGTGTGTGTGTGTGTGTAAGTGTGTATGTTTGTTACTCCTTCACGCCGCAACTACTGAACCGATTTGGCTGAAATTTGGAACATATATAGCTCACACTAATATTATAAAGGCAAAAGTTTGTGTGTAAGTGTGTGTGTGTGTGTAAGTGTGTATGTTTGTTACTCCTTCACGCCGCAACTACTGAACCGATTTGGCTGAAATTTGGAACATAGATAGCTTATAACCCGGATTAAAACATAGGCTACTTTTTGTCCCGGGAAAATCCATAGTTCCCATAGGATATTTAAAAAACCCTAATTTTCAACAGTAATCTATAGCTACAGCTATAGGTAGATTACTTTGACAATCTGTCCTGAAAGTAGGTGTATCACACTATCACACTTCACACTGTAATAATATTATAAAAGCGAAATTTGTGTGTAAGTGTACGTGTGTGTGTAAGTGTGTATGTTTGTTACTCCTTCACGCCGCAACTACTGAACCGATTTGGCTGAAATTTGGAACATAGATAGCTTATAACCCGGATTAAAACATAGACTACTTTTTGTCCCGCAAAAATCCATAGTTCCCATGGGATATTTAAAAAACCCTAATTTTCAACAGTAATCTATAGCTACAGCTATACGTATATTACTTTGACAATCTGTCCAGAAAGTAGGTGTATCACACTAATATAAAAGTCATTCCTTGCTCTGTGATGTTTGTTACATTGGAACATAGATAGCTTATAACCCGGATTAGAACATAGGCTACTTTTTGTCCCGGGAAATCCATAATTCCCATGGGATATTTAAAAAACCCTAATTTTTTTGTAGATTACTTTGACAATCTGTCCTGAAAATAGGTGTAAAGGTCATTGAAAAGGAAATTCAATTTTTTCTCAAGATTAGTAAAAAATCGAATTTAACGCGGGCGGAGCCGCGGGCAAAAGCTAGTATATGTATATAATAATAAATAAATAATAATCTATAGGATTATACAATCATCTAAACTCTACCTAGGTACTTACTTAGAATAGAACTTACTTGATCATTTCAATAGATTCTAATTTAACTTACCAACATGTTAGGTCTGCTTTGTTTGATCTTGCGTAATAGTTTAAGCTGTAGTTTAATTGTATGCCAATTAATAAATAAGTATTTTCATAATTAATTGGTAATTAGGCAGGTCACTTTTGGAACTTTTTATACGTTGACAACCAATTTGTTGTTGACGTGTTGTTAGCCCAACTTATATCCATGTTAAGTATTTGTAAACCTTGTTTCAAGTCGATAGTAGATAGTTACCACAAAACACGTACCTACATAAAACATCGTACATATAATACTTACCTACTGACCTTTCGTAAGAGGCTGTAAGTTAGGCCTTTGTGAATTAAAGATAATTTGACTTTTGACCTTCTGTATAAAAAGTTTAGCTTAGGGGTTGCGGTTTTTTTGCATTATGAAGAAGGGATTGGATCGATTCGCTCCAGTCGACTCACCTTGGGCCTGGGCCGGCGCGAGGGCAGCGCTCCAAATGACAAGGCATACACACAGAAACATTTTGCAACTGTCTCTTTCAAACATGGGAAATAGTATATCTCGTGACACTAACACATATCATAGCCTTCACGCACGTACACAGATCGATCGGTGAAACACGAACAGTAAGTACAATCACGCGCGAAAGTAAAAGTTTGCCATAGATATTCGAATGTTGCAAACTCGCGCGCCAGGTTTTGGCTGGTCGGGACAGCGTATCGCATTCGCTCGCGGCGGACTGTCATGTCGCGGTCGGCGCGCCTCGGCTGCCCCCACCGAGCGGCCGCCTTTCACCGTTACAATTCGTTACCCGAAAGACTCCGTTGAGCAAGGCTATGTGACGATTGACATTCAACAAAAACAGCATCAGCGAGCTTGCCACACGGAAACAGCCTGTTACAGAGCGACAATTATAGTGCTTCTGAGTTGAAACAGCTGTCACGATGCAGATTGCAGAGCACTTACTTGCCTTACTTATTAATAATTATATGAAGAAGCGTAAGTCTAAGTATGAGGTTTCCGCCATGTGGCACGTGGAATCCATTGATTTCACCCTAATCGTGACTTCTGCCAATGGGTTAATCCATTGGTGGTGGTGGCCATTCACTCGCGGCCAAGATGCAGAAGACGGTGGTGCACGACTCGACTATGATAGTCTGCCGGATTCTCAGCCTGTCTCCCTGAAACCTGACAGTTTGGTCTCTCCTACCAAGATGTAATCCTTCGGTAAAAAATGCATGTACAGTCGCGAAATGAAAAGGTTCGCCACCTTAGTGTCGATTTTCCCATGCACTAGTATACCTATGCAAGAGTCCATAATGTCAACATACTAAAACAATCGACTAGTGCAAACGAATCAATTTGAAAATTTACGAACCTTTTCATTCCGCGACTGTACTTTTATGTTTAAATTTACCTATTTATTTTTCTGTATTTAAGTATCTCTGTACATATTTATATTCATCTATATTTATCAAGAAAAGAAAAACTTACAAACTAAAAAAAACTATTGCAACTTACAAAAAGGAATGAAATCCCACCAAAAACATTTTCATGTAAAATGTGGCCAAGACGAGTGCATATAATATTATGTAGCTCACTGATAAAAAGTTATCCGATCTCATGTAGAGCAGGACTTCTAACTCTACTCGCCCTGTAGAGTTGCAAGCTCTACACTTTAGTCAAATATAATATGTCTTGCCCGTTTCGCTACCGTCATATCGGCAAAAACTGAAAAAAATATCCCATCGAAAACATTTTCTAAAGAAACATTTATGAGACCAGAAAAAAGGGCTATATTTCGTTTAAGCATTTCTTTCACTCCTTTTTAATAACTTAGTTTTTTTCCTGTCATGAAACATCTTCCAAAATACAGACACAATTTTTTGCAAAGATTGATTAAGTATTTGATACTTATCTTGTTTGAGAATCCTAAATACAGTTTCTAAGAAGAGTCGATGGTATCTTAATATACTTGCCGTTTCGTTACTACAACTTTTCAGTGCTCTTTCCAGTGCTCTTTTGTTATACAATGTATAACAGAAGAGTACTGAAAAGTGAATAATAAATATTTCTATTTATGTAACGGTAGCGAAAGGGCTCAGACATAACTAAAGTGTAGAGCTTGTAGAGTTAGGGCGTGTAGAGTAAGAAGTCTTGCTCTACATGAGATCTGATAACTTTTTATCAGTGAGCCAAATGCACTCATCTTGGCAACATTTTAATGAAAATGTTTTTGGTGGGATTCCATTCCTTTTTGTTAGTTGCTTAAAATAGTATTTTTTTATTTTGTAAGTTATTCTTTTTCTGATGCGGCTATTCTCAATGGTGGAGTAAGCTCAAGTTACAAATGTGCGTTTGGGCGCTACGAATTTGAGCATTCTAAATCCAGATTTGAAGCATGGCATATTCGACAGCTTACGCTGGGTACTGGCCACTAAGCTCAATCAGCAATCTGTGTACTGGGCACTGAGGACTAGGCCCTTGGCACTCGACACGCGGCGATTGACTCCTGCATGAAACTTAGGCTTGACCATGCGATAGGAATGGGCACGGGGCACTGAGCACTTTGGCGCTTGGCTGCAATAAAAAAATGTGTGTTTTCAGCTGTTGAGAAACAGATCTCTAACATGAAATTAAGTTGTACTTACCTGTGGGAAACCCCGTACAAACTTTCAACCGCCTTTTTTATAAATGTGGGGTGATTTGCTAAAAATCCTGAAGTACGTAATTTATCGTTTATTAGATGATATCTCTATATAATTTTTGAGACCTCTAGTATTTGTGGAGGTTTCATACAAACTTCCATCCCCTATTTAAGGGGCTGGAGGGCTAAAGTTCCAACTTTTGGAATTTTTTTGGTGGTTGTGTGCCAATACCAGCTTAAACACTAAATTTGAGCTTAGTAGGACTTTAGGAAGTGCCTAGAAATTTCGATGATCATCAGTGAGTCATTCAGTGACGAAATCGGGGATTTTTTTATGTTAATAAAATCTAAAGTATAATATTATAACACCTACGAAATTTAAATTTTAAAGGTGTAAATAAGTTTACTTTCAACATAATTTTCCGAGTTTTGTATATGTATATGTAACTGTAAAAGCCCAAACCACAGAATCCTAAGATTTTTCGGTAAAACCTAAGATTCGCCAACCCTTAATGGTAAAAGTCCGATTAGTTTTAGATTATCGTTCATTTCGAACTTTTACCACCATTCACTTCGTAAATCTTAGGATTTACCTCTAGACATCATCATCAGCTCATTTCAGTCCACTGCTGGACTAAGGCCTCTCCATTTGCACGCAATCCGCTTCTGCTCTTTGTTTGCTGTAGCCACTGTCTTCCCGCTACTCTAACGATAATTATCATCTCGCCATCGTGCAGGTGGTCGGCCGATGCTTCTTTGTGCAAGCTTGCGGTTGCCATTCCAGTTCCAAATTTAATACATAGTCTTTGCCTGATGTTTTTCGCTTTGCCAATAAGTACTTGCTTTGTTTTTTTTTGTTTGGAGCTGAGGCACGGAGGTGGTACAGGTAGCGGAGGGTTGTAGACTGCCCACGAGTATGAGACGATACACTGAACACGTTTTGACTAGCTTTTTTCAACATATACCGTGCCTAAAGGTGAATCCTGAGATGCCTAAGTGAATGGTGGTAAAAGTTCGAAATGAACGATAATTTAAAACTAATCGGACTTTTAACATTAAGGGTTGGCGAATCTTAGGTTTTACCGAAAAATCTTTGGATTTAAAAAATCTTTACAGTAACATATATATCAATTCTGGCCCAAGTTATAAGGGTTCAAAAAAACGACGAAGCACTTCGAGAAAAGGTAGCTAGTGCCCTTACGCACTTAATAATATTACGATTTCGCATATAACGCTCACCGCTTTAAGAGCGTTCATGCGTTGGAATTATGCTTGAGTCAAAATTGACAATTTTCGACGTAACATAACATAAGAGTGTTATGCGTTCAATTATTGATTAGATAATTGCCATCATATTATTTGGCATTTCCTAATCTAGTTTTTGTCTCAAAAATATTTGAAAATATTTGTATAACTTTCTCATTAGAAAGTTTAAGGTAAAGGCTAATTACTCACTTAGCGGTGGAAGCTCTATTTTGATGCAAGATATTTGCCATGTTTCATAACACAATGTTATAACAATGACAAATTTAGAAAATTAATAATATTTACTAAAAAGTGTCTAAAAAAAAACACGATTTTCCTAGATTTTCATTCAAAAACCATAAACCGAAAAGTGTCATTTTTAGCATTTTTCGATAAATTAAACGTATTATTTTAGGATAAAATCCAAGATATTTTGTTATTTCTGAATTATAGTAATTTAATTCAATTAATATTCAATGTCACTGGTTATTTACTATTTTAATAAGTTGTATATTTATTTTACTATTAATTTTTTTGTAATACCATTATCGGCGCAAAATTGCGTTAGCGCCAACGGATACCTTTTTAGTATGGTACGAAACGCGAGGCACGCCGTTTTGCATGAACGCTCTTAAGTGACGATAATGTTTACTCAAGTAAGGTTTTATAGTTAGCTTATGTTAGGTTAGGTTAGAAAAAAAATTCCCGCTCCGCACGAGAACACCGGGCGGAAGGAGGCGCAGATATGTGCACCTTCATGGGCTTCTGCGTCCCCCGTAGACACCAGTGAGTTGGTCCGGCGAGCGCGTCGGGGCGTCGAAGTGCATACTTACGATCCTTTGGCGGCTGGCGCCCCATCTGGGACTCAGGCGGCTCCGCTGGGTTTTAGTGGATATCCTGCTTGCCTCTCAGTCAGCGAGTCGGGTATGTGACCCGGCCGGCGACTGTGCGGTTTTGACCCGCTCAGCCTCCGAACGGGATGCGTAAATGCATT
This sequence comes from Coenonympha arcania, assembly GCA_036785405.1. Lineage (NCBI taxonomy): Eukaryota > Metazoa > Arthropoda > Insecta > Lepidoptera > Nymphalidae > Coenonympha > Coenonympha arcania. The sequence continues at coordinate 11,980,929 of CM072082.1, forward strand.
TTTAATACAATTTGCTCAAAAAGTAAATATTTCTATTTGAGTTTTGTTTTCCTCCAGCGCGGCACCGGAGCAGGCGCAACAGGACCGGAGCCACCGCAGCCTGCACCGGAGCACATCACGGAAACATGGAGCAGGCAAACACGTAAAACATTTTTTTTTTCAAATGTATGACCCGCGCCTTCGGCTTAGGTCAACAAACCGGGACTCGTAAAGAAATGACAAACTTTCCGCGCATTGAAACGTACTAAGTATTCCCAGGGACAAAAAAAAGGTTAGAGAAAATCACAGACAAAAAATACATCCGACAAAAGATAAGATCAATCGCCGTTTTAGAAAAATAATTCTCATTAGTGAAAGAGTTTTTATTCGATCTACTAATTCAATGCTACTGGGAGACGGGAGTATGTTTCCGTTATTCGCAGATAGGATGCTGTGTGTGTGTGACAGGATAATTGACTATTCCACAGAAAGCGTTTCCTCGTGTATCGAGAATTCCACTGGCTTCAAATCGATATACGAGTATTCCTGTGGTTATGCCCACGACTTTTTTTGGAGTACGAGTAATTACCTAATATTTTGTGTATGCTTATTTGACGCATGTAGCAACATTCTTAAGAACATCCGTAAATCCACTCAGCAACTGGCTGTGTGAACAGATTATGTCTATTAAAATTTCCTTTGCCTATTATTATCAAAACTCAGAACTCAAAATATCTTTATTTCACACAAGCCTAACGTACAGGCTCTTGTAAAACGGCAATATGATACCTATTTGTCGCATATGTATGGTGATAACTAATAGCCTCATTATCCCGAAGGATGTCGTATCATTATTAGCGATGTCGCTAATAGAATGCCACTTTGTACGTATAACATGTACAAGTACCTACGACAAGGCTATCTTGGCGCGTGGTCAAAATCGAAACTATAACGTCGCTTTCTTATGACACTGTTCAATAGTTCACTCCGTCGGCATGTTTGTCGGTATGTTGCAAGTATTTTGTGTTGTTTTGGTTTATTATTAACTAAAATTGAAAAAAAAAATTCTTAGGTGGCTGCAATAGTTCTACATTTGTTGTACAATTACGCCCATGACAATGTCATTCAAGTGCCAAGAGATCCTTGTCGGACTTGTACATGTTAAAGTTTCAGCCTACTCTAGGTGAAATAGATACTTACCGACTTACCTACAAAATTTATTTGATCGAGGTATCACAGAGATTTTCAGCTACTTGCACAACTCCGAGAATTTTTTCTAAGTTGGCCGACTAGTGAGTACCTACTCATCAATGTGGAAAGCCCAATAAAGCAGGCGGGCGAGAGAAAAATGGCCTTCCCATACCTACATACATTTTAGTTAAGGCTGGTCAAATGAAATTCAGTTTCACTGTTCCAAAGACATCGTTGTAAATTGTTCAAAAAAAATGTTCAAAAGTGGAGAATCAAACTTCAGTAGTAGACAGTAACATTTATTAATCGTTGTTAAATAGACATTCAATATTTGTATTAATAATCTACACGACGACATTATATTATATTTTATTTAAAACATTAAGATCAAAAATATAGTACCTTTCTTCATTAAAGCTCACTATCATTCCTGCTGTTGCAGTCTTTATATAACACTATTAAACTCTCTAAAACTGGATAAAACTTTTCTTAATTCAACACTTATAGCCACTTAGCCAATATGGCAAACTTTTACTAGAAACATACATTTGGTTCGATTGGCAATCTACAACAATCTAAGAAGTACATTTTATAAACATACATTTGGTTCGATTGGCAATCTACAACAATCTAAGAAGTACATTTTATAAACATACATTTGGACATACAACTACATACATTTAGAGAAAAATTTTAAACATTACCTGAATTGCCTCATGATTATGATTTAACACTTAGATAGTTTACAGAAATTAGGGAAGGTACCTATCACCTGATATCTGTGACCCGGTTGACTAACCAACTTAGCAGATATGCTGGCATTCAATACACTTCTTAAAGAGCACCATAGTTTTTCCTTTCAAAAATAAGTTATGTCTGGGAGCTTCGGGCTCTTATAATTTTACTAGAAATTGTAGGTCCCTAAGTTTCACGCACTCTCGGTAACAAAATATGTACTTACACTTTGTAAAAATCTATGCGATCTTTTAGGTATAACGTCGAATATGGTTTTTTAACATTAATAGAAGTTTTGATTTGGTGATTTTTTAAATACTAAGTAATGAAATAGTAATATTAGAAGAAAGTTGACATAGATAGTTGAATTTTTCTTTTTAAGATAATATTCTCTATTTATTACTATTTAAACTCGTCACATTTATATGATACCTTCATACGGTTATTAATATTTATTTACACTCATAGCATAAATTCGTAATTATAAAATCAAAATACATATGGACCTTATTTATTCACATTAGTATATTTATAATATTTAAACATACTTACGTACGTATACATATATGTAATAAAATGTTATAATAAAATAAAAAAACATATGAACAAGGCATAAATAACCCTATAAAAAAGATTCCGACGAATTGATAACATCCTCTTTTTTGAAGTCGGTTAAAAGACATCATTAATTAGCTAACTGATAATGACCTAAAAGTAAATAAAAAAAAAACTAAAATCATACAGTTTAGTTATTATAATACTAAAACTATGCCAAAAAATATTGAGATTAACAATGAAGAAATTGACATTCAAAAGTTTTTTGGTATAGTTTACGACAAAAACTGCAACTGGAAAGCACAATATTTTTGTCCAAAGTTGGACAAATTCGTGTATGCATTAAGGCATTTAGTCCTGACAGTATCTTTAGACACAGCCTTAAGTGCATATCACGGATATGTATTCCGTGTTGTCATATGGCTTGATACTTTGGGGTAACTCTGTTGATGTCATAAGAGCGTTCCGACTACAAGTTAAGTTAAGGGCTACATGTTATTTTGGGCCATTACAAAGCCATAGGCCGGTTTTTATTTTTGGGGTCCGTAGCCAAACGGCAAAAAACGGAACCCTCATAGATTCGTTCATGTCTGTCTGTCTGTCCGTCCGTATGTAACAGCCACTTTTTGCCGGAACTATAAGAACTATACTGTTGAAACTTGGTAAGTAGATGTATTCTGTGAACCGCATTAAGATTTTCACCGCATTAAATTTTAGGGTTAGTATTATCCTTATTTTGGCTTATTTTAAAGCCAGAGACAAATCGTTCTACACACATGGGATAGAAAAGTTAGAAAAGCGTTGGAGGGACTGTATCGCTCTTGGAGGAGACTATGTTGATGAATAAAAATTAATTTTATAAAAAAGACCTTTTTTTAGTACTTAGTCTCGGGACTTATTGAACCACGTGTTACTTACAAACAAAAATCACAACCATTCTTGAGCTTAAAATACTATAATTTCTAAGTAATGCTTTTTTAGGGCTATGGAACTCGCAATAACAAGGGATCGAGACTAGTCAACTTTTGTCTTGAAAAACGGCATAAATGTACACACTTTAATAAAAAAAACTAAACGAAAATGGACTTGCCGATCGCCCGACGGACGTACCCTTAATAAGATAGATTTTTAGGGTTCCGTAGCTAAATGGCAAAAAACAGAACCCTTATAAAATCGTCACGCCTGTCTGTCTATCTGTCCGTCCGTATATCACAGCCACTTTTTTTCCGAAGCTATAAGTACTATACCGTTGAAACTTGGTAAGTAGATGTATTCCGTAAACCGCATTAAGATTTTCACCCAAAAGAAGAAAAAAAAAACAATAAATTTTTGGGATGGGGAACCCCAAAAATTTGTTGTTGTTGTTATACTTAGAACTGAAACTCAAAAATGTTTTTTTTTCATCAAATCCATAGGTGTTGGGATAGATCTTCAAAAATGATATTGAGGTTTCTAATATAATTTTTTTCTAAACTGAATAGTTTGCGCGAGAGACATTTTCAAAGTTGTAAAATGCGTGTCTCCCCTCCCCGTAACTTCTAAAATAAGATAATGATAAAACTGAAAAAAATATATGATGTACATTACCCATGCAAACTTCGATTGAAAATTGGTTTGAATAGTAAGTAGTTTTTTTGTTATTAACAATTAAACTCAAAAAAGTTAAGTTTGCGGTTGGTTAAGAAAAGTGATTCTTACGGATTACTTCTTTTATAGTTGTTTCACGGATTCCGGCTAAACTAAAAGTCGTAGAGATCTGATTTTTGGTACCTAGATCGATATTAGGTCATGAAGGTGCACTTAGTACAGGATTTCCGAAATTCACATTTTAAAGGGTAAAAATAGTGCATTTAAGGGATTTTTCCGTATAAAAGTAAAATTTTCTTCCTTGTTCCAGCTACTCCATAAAAACTTAAAAGTCGTAGAGATCTTAAATTTGGTAACTACGTTGAAATTAGGTCATGAAGGTGCACTAAGAACGGGATTTCCGTAATTTACATTTTAAAGAGTTAAAATCAAACATTTTAGGGATTTTCCCATACAAAAATGAAATTTTTTCCATTGTTCCAGCTATTCCGGAAAACTAAAAGTCGATGACTAAAAGTTACGTTCTTAATTCTATAAAATTAATGAAAAGTCCAGGAAGAGATGATATCACAAATGACACTATCAAAGCTATTGTAGAGCCTACCTATATAACATCAATTTTACCCGACTATTTAAAGACATTATGAGTCAAGGGAAAATACCAGAAGAATGGGAAATTTCAAATATGAAGCTATTATATAAGAAGGTAAACCTGAAGATTTTAACAACTATCGCCCCATTAGTATTCTCCAAACAACCTACAAGTTATTTACGAAAGTAATACTGGGTAGATAAAAAAGAGATTTTGAACTACAATAACCTAGAGAACAAGCCGACTTTAGAACGAACTACTCTACGTTAGACCATATTTTTACTTTAAAACAAGTGATGCTAGCATGGAAAACTTTATATATAGCGTTTGTTTACTACACCAAGGCCTTCTCTTCAATTTTTTACGAGGCTCTATGAACTGTTCTGAGAGAGCAAAACATACCCATAAAAATACATTTTCATTCTCAAGGAGATAATATACTCAAAGAGTAAAGCTACTGTAAAATTAGAAAAAAGAGGCAAAATATTTGTCGTAAGACGCGGAGTGAAACAAGAAGACCTGATATCTTCTAACCTATTTTACTGCTCTCTTAGAGCACATATTATTTATAGGGCTAGATTGGGAAGGCCTAGGGATTAGCATAAACGGGGAATATCTGAACTATCTTCGCTGATGATATAGTCATTTAAGCAGATAACCGATATTAGCTGTCACAAACTCTACTCTATGGCTGCCAGACATGGCAGATTACCAAAGATAATATGCACAAGATTCAAGTAACCCAAAGAGCCATGGAAAGGACCATGCTAGGGTCTATAACTTAAGGATAAAATAAAATAAAAAACGAGATTATTCGATCGATAACGCTAAAAACACCTAGTGGGGATCAAGATTGACCACTACTAGAGGACGTGAACTTAAGAAGGCAGTAGACGAAAATCACCTTAACGTACTGTCGTCTGGTGAACCAACATACTAGCCAACTGATCGCAACAAAACTCCAGACCTTATTGACTTTTTTATTACGAAAGGAATGTCAGGCATGTACACAAAAACTGAATCATGCTTAGATGGATCCTCTGATCACACTCCAGTTATATGCACTATAAGCACCATGGTAATTCTTAAAGAACCACGGGACACTCTTTATAACAGGAAGACCGACTGGGAAGCCTTCAGAGACTACATAGAAAAAAAAATAACTCTACGAATGCCTCTCAAGACGGAAGAAGACGTTGAAAGTGCAGCCTGGTATACTACTAACCTTATCCAAGAGGCTGCATGGTTGCCTACGACATACATTGAACCTAAGCCATATGCCCGAGACTACACAGTAGCAATTCGGAATAAGATTATCGAAAAAAGGCGTCTCAGAAGAAAATGGCACTTAAGTAGGAATTCACACGATAAACGGCTTCTCAACAAAGCACAAAAAGACCTAAAAATAATGCTAGATGAAAACGAAAATAAGACACTTCAAGACAAACTATCAAAATTATCCCCATATAAATCAGAAGACTACTCTTTATATAAAATGACTAAACCTCTCAGGAAAACAACTGATCACGTTGCGCCTCTAAGGAAGTCGGATGGCAATTGGGCTAGAAATTGTTTGGAAAAAGCGGAATTGTTTGGCCAATTTCTACATGGAGTGTTTAAACCCAATGATCCTGATGCATCATACCCAGAAAATGAGATCAACAATATAATTGAAAGTGATCAACAAATGTCACTTCCGCTGCGCCCAGTAACACCAAAGGAAGTCCATAGACACATTAACAACCTGAAGTAAAAAAAGGCACCGGGGTATGATCTCATTACAGCTGAGGTTTTGAAGCAATTGCCAAGAAAAGGATTTGTTCTGATAACAATATTGTTCAATGCAATACTAAGGTTTCAATATTTCCCATCGCTGTGGAAAGTGTCCATCATAAACATGATACTTAAACCTGGAAAGCCTCCTACAGAAGTGACTTCATACAGGCCAATTAGCCTACTTCCAATACTGTCAAAAGTCTTTGAGAAAATATTACTAAAACGTATCGCACCCATATTAGAAGAACAAAATGTGATACCAGACCACCAATTTGGCTTTCGATCTCAGCATGGAACGACAGAACAAATTCACAGAGTTGCACGCACAGTCCGACAAACATTGCAAAGAAAGGAATACTGTTCTGCTGTATTCCTTGATATTCAACAAGCCTTTGATCGAGTGTGGCACAAAGGCCTTCTTTATAAGCTGAAACTTTGTTTACCAAACACGGCTTACATGCTTATTAAGTCGTATCTGTCTGAGCAAATTTTCCAGGTCAAGTGTGATGACAGTTTATCGTCCCTGTACCCAATTGAAGCAGGAGTGCCGCAAGGATCTGTTCTGGGCCCTGTTCTGTACACAGTATACACTGTAGACTTACCTCTGACTGAAGATGTGATAACGGCAACGTACGCCGATGACACTGCTATCCTTGCTTGTGACAAGGACGCCAACAATGCATCTCTTAAACTGCAGCAACACTTAAATAAATTGAACTCCTGGCTGAAACAATGGAGAATCAGAGCTAGTCCAGCCAAGTCAAGTCATATAACTTTCACACTAAAGAAGGGGGACTGCCCACCAGTGAAACTGGATGACAGTATCCTGCCACACTATACAACTGTGAAATATTTGGGAATACATCTGGACCGAAGATTGACCTGGAAAGATCACATAATAGCTAAAAAAGACCAAGCTAACTGGAAATTCAGGGAATTGTATTGGCTAATAGGAAGAAATTCATCGCTTAGCCTTGAAAACAAGCTCATAATTTACAAATGTATTATCAAACGGCGACGTACGGCATCCAACTCTGGGGTTCTGCAAGTCACTCCAATATAGAGATATTACAGCGCTTTCAAAATAATGTACTGAAAGTCATATGCAATGCTCCATGGTTCACCAAAATATCTGAAGTGCATCACTATCTCGCCATACCAACCGTCAAGGAAGAAATAGAGAGATCACTTGAATCCTACAAAAAGAGACTAGAAGGACATAAAAACAGTCTGGCTGTCAAACTTCTCGACACCAGCGACTACACATTTCGCCTAAAAAGGAGTCGACTGGCCAACATAGTATAAAACTTTTTCATATGAGGGATGCTGCATTAGTGGATGTGTAAACCCAAAATTGATTTAACATTGTAGACCTCAAATCTGATTATGGTTAAAAGACTGATCTCAGATATAAAAATAGAGAAGAAAAAAAAAATCGATCGATAACCAAAATAATTTACGCGGCAAAGCTGGCATGCCTCCTTAAATGGCTTTAGGCTGGACATATCGCGAGAAGTACCTATGGAAGGTGGACTGAAAAGTTACTTCATTGGTATCCTCGTGAGAAGCGTAGACCGAGAGGTCGTCCGCGGCGGCGCTGGTGTGAGACCTAACCGAGACAGCAGGAATCACCTGGACATGACTAGCGAGGGATGATTACTAGCGAAAGATGGAGGAGGCATTTGCCCGAAAATGGGCGTTCCAATAAAAATGAATGAGGAATGCTGCCTCCATGATGGGCTTCCTACCTAGAGCACCAAATTTTGATAGGTAGTTTAATTATTAGATATATAGAGATATAGCAGAGGTGTTTTTAAGTATAAGTGTACATATTATATAAGACTTTTTTCTTTTATTGAGCGAGATTTTTACATTATACACAATATTATAATATGCATACAATTCTCAAACTTAAAATCCAATTATAGTTAAAATCTTAACTGTAATATACAAAAGTACATATCTAAATAAAAATAGCAAATGCAATTATAAGTAAATAAACGAAACAATAACACAATATTCGTCATCAAGTAACACAAACAGAAGTGCCAGCTTTGAAATACTAAGACTGCTACATATTATTATTTTAAAGTCATCATCAAATTCAGTAGATTTTTGTAGAAGATATAAATGTAGCGGTTGTAAAAATGGTCTATGACCAACCGACTTAGGTCAGAAACATGTTTAGAAATTACAGAGAATTTACACAGTTGTAGTCTCCGTTGCTTGGCTGGCTCCGTTGGTTGCAGTGGGCTGGTATCCTCTGGCGATCTGCTCCAGAGCGTGAGCCCTCACTGGCGCGGCTGCACGTTTGTGTTCTAATGGTCTGTGGGGTCTAGTATAATTATTTTGCCTCTGCCTGTTATTATTTCGCCTGATTGGCAGAGGAATCTTGCAGAAGCAATATTTATACAAGTCGGCAAATGGTCGTCTAAATGGGTTGACGGTGATACCGTACAGGAAACTTGTAAATACTGACCGCAACAAGGCCAGCCACATGGTATAGTAATATGCATGACCATCAGTGGGATTTAACGCGTAGATCACGGCGAGGTAGGGGATCCATGATGCGACAAAGAGTGCATTTGCCGTAATGTGCATCGAGGTGGTGCCGTTATGATCTTCGTATGATCTTGATCGTTTGCCGCGTCTCGTGTTGCACGCGCATTGATTAATTCTCCTCTTAGTGGTGACCAACAGAGCAAAAGTCGCCACCTCGGGTATACCATGCATTAGGACCAGAGTAGCAATCCTGAAGGTGATGTTTCCATAAAACTTATTTTCACAGTAGTCGTAATCAAGATCTAGATTAGAACCGATAACTGAGAGAGCAAAGCTCAGCAACCATATAAAAATTGAAATCCAGGCAACTTTAATAGACAAAAAACGTCGATACGCTGAACGTGGTCGGCAAAACCGGAAATAATATTCGAAGGCGGCCATCTGTTGGGAAAAAACAAAACACAGTTATTAGATTATGTAATATTAGGCAATAAAACATAAAAGAAAAAATTACATTTTTGATCGAGAAGTGTACCTACGAATAAATCGAGTACACAATGATTTCCTTGTACACTTTGATTGCAGTTTAGGTTTTAGAAAGAAAGGAAGAAGACACAGTAGAGACAAAGAAGAACAGTTTTTCTCAAACATGCTTGGAAATTAGATTGGATCATTCATCTGAGATTAGAGCATTATTTTGGCAAATTTTTCGAGATAAATCGAACTTGCTGTACCGGCCAATCAGCGACTGCCAAAAGTTGTATGAAAATCCATATCTATCGTGGTATAAATTACGTACTAAATAGTTGCCGTGTAATTTAAAAATGGAACAATATTTTACTCCAAAATTTGACAACCAAAGAATTAACTTATCAAAGGTTTTATTTAAATTTTGAATTGCATGCTCTACATGTTAGTGGTGCGTGAGTTGGTTGCGGTGTTGGTGCCCAACATGTAGAGCTAGCATAAGCTGCATATTGAAAAAAAATGAGCACTAATAATTATTTACTACATAGTTTGTTTTATGGATTTTAAAAACTATTTGTGTTTGTCAAAATAAGTTCAAGTAAAGACAATGGTGAGTGTGATGTTAATATGAAGCTGAAAAAAAACAAACGAAATCAGAAAAAAAATTGTTGTTCGAAGTTCGTGATTGATTTTGGAAATTACTGCCTAGATACTAGGTACTTAGTTTATATTTCCGTGCATTGTTTGAGAAAAGTCCTATCCAAGCACAAGCCTTGGCCACCACTAGACATTGATGGACTAACGCATGTGTGCCTCGGCGCTGCCTCGGCCCACATTCACACGTTCGTCGATCAATGCCTCTTTTGCTGGCCACTGCAGTAATGTACTATTTATTCAGTACAGGCATTTTCTGTCTTTAAAAGAAATCTGTTTAAGAATTCATTTAATTTTCCATACGGGTTACATGTTTTAGGGTTCCATACAATTTCGGTATGGAACCTTAAAACATGATGGAAATATTTGTAGTTTTCCTGATTAAACCGAACAGCGCAGCAGATCCATTATCGCTAAATTTAGAGACTCTAAAACAGTATCCCTACCAATAACATCCACATTATCACGATATCTCGTGCGTTGTTCGCTGTTCCCTGTATGAATTTCTTAGCTCCTTTTACACCATAACCTGTAAACTGTTTGTTTCACTTACCATGTAGAACAAACTGTATGCGTAGGTAGTTGTTTGGACAATGATCTTCGTGACTTTACAGACGTCCACAATGTCCCATTGTCCCGAGAGAAGTACTACAGCACTCACTGACATCACGGCGAATGTAAGCAATAGGTCAGCCATACCAGCGCAGGCAAGGTATGTATATCCTGGACACAATATCATGGGTTATATGTATATCATGGGTTCATTAATGTTACGGCAAAATGAAATGGGCCGTTAAGATTTTAACTAGTGCGTAATGGCATTTTCTCCCGCATATTTTCTAAATTAGAACTTCTCAAAAGTTGAGACAATAATGAAGTAAGTATCCTGATTTGTTACTGAGGTACAGACTGTAGTTTGTGACTTCAAACTAAATTTCTATGGTGGCCTCCTAGAGGCAATAAGAGGCAAGAGGCAAAAATATAACTGAAATATGTCGTGTGATTTTAAATAAGAGGGCAAATCTTAAGATGTATATTAATACTAGAAAGATAATCCTATACCTTTAAACGAGAAATTCTTGTTATATATATAATTTGAATCTATCTCGGAAACGGCTCGAACGATTTTCGTGAAATTTAGTATACACGGGGTTTTGGGGGCGATAAATTGATCTAGCTAAGACTCATTTTAAGAAAATGTATTTAGCAAAAAAAAAATATATAAATCAGTAAACTCCTGCTGCCATTTATTGGTGAGCAGCTGTAATACTACCGAGCAAAGCTCGGTCACCCAGGTCCTTTACGTTAAATCGACATATTCTTTTTTGAAAAATCGATGTAGCTCGTTACTATTTTAGGCAACGACAATTGGCTCTTCATTCCAACTCAGTTGACACTCGACGCCTGCAGGTAACACCACTGGCTCTCACGTACGTGCAAAAGTTTCGTCAATATCTACCGTACGTCGAAGTGACGCATGTTTATCTTTACTATAAGTTTTTTTAACTTTTGTAAAAAAACATTTTGCTGTTTATTGTGCGTATTTCATGAATTATTTAAATTATATGAAGTTTCTTTTTCTTTGTTTTAGCCCATAAAAACAACTTAATGGCGTCACGCACGCGAATAGATGATGGAAAAATGTATATCTATCTATCTATCTATATCTATATCTATATCTATATTCTATATCTATATATATAAAAAAGAATGAGGCATTTTGGTTGTTCCACGGATTCCGCCAAAACTATAGGTCGTAGAGATCTGAAATTTGGTACCTAGGTAGATATTAGGTCCTTACATATGAAATTGGCGTTTTGTCGGTACTGGCCACTTTGATCTCAAATATCACTTCTTTGGTTAGAAATTCCAATTTCAAATTTATACAGCTATTTACTCATGCTTTTGTGTTTTGAAAATCGTAATTCATTTGTTTTTTTCTCTTTTGGTTTTTTTTTTGCGCCACTCTGTTTACAAAATGAAAAACTTGCAATATCGCGTTGTTTACGAGTACGAGTTCCATCGTGACACCAGTGCTGCAGAAACGGCTCGAAGGATTAATGATGTGTACGGCGAGGGTGTCGCAAAAGAAAACACAGTGCGTTTTTGGTTCCAACGTTTTCGTTCTGGAAATTTCGACCTGCAGAACAAGCCCCGTAGACGGCCGGAGACCAAAGTTGACAATGAAGAATTGAAGGTTATTGTGGAAGCGGATCCATCGCAAACCACGTCCGAGCAAGATGCAGGCTGCGGTGTTAGTGATAAAACTGTTTTAGTTCACTTGAAGCAAATTGGGAAGGTGAAAAACTTGAAAGGTGGGTACCTCATGAATTGAGTGCAGCAAACCGACAAACGCGCGTAGACTGCTGTGTTACATTACTCAGCCGGCACAGTAATGAAGGGATTTTAAATCGAATCATTACCTGTGATGAAAAATGGATCCTGTATGATCATCGGAAACGCTCATCGCAATGGTTGAACCCTGGCGAACCAGCCAAATCCTGCCCCAAACGAAAATTGACTCAAAAAAATTACTTGTGAGCGTTTGGTGGACTAGCGCCGGCGTCGTTCACTACAGCTTTCTTAAATCTGGCCAGACGATTACGGCGGATATCTTTTGTCAGCAACTGCAATACATGATGGAAAAGCTAGCTGCTAAACAACCGAGGCTGGTCAATCGTTCTAGGCCACTGCTGCTTCAGGACAACGCTAGACCACACACTGCACAACAGACGGCTACTAAATTAGAGGAGCTTCAATTAGAATGCCTAAGACATCCACCTTACTCCTCGGACCTTGCTCCAACAGATTACCATTTTTTTCGAAATTTGGATAACTTCTTACAAGGGAAAAAATTTAACTCCGATGAGGCAGTCTAAAGCGCTTTCAAAGATTTTATTGATTCCCGTCCGAATGGCTTTTTTAGTAAAGGGATCAATGAACTACCTATAAGGTGGCAAAAGTGCATAGATAGCAATGGTACATACTTTGATTAAATATATATATTATATTTAAAAAAAATCGACTTTATGTTCCTCCCATACAAAACGCCAATTTCATATGTAAGGACCTAATATTAGGTCATGAGTTCGTACTAAGACGGGGATTCCAGAAATTCAAATTTTAAGGGGTAAAAACCGTTGGTTTTATGGATTTCCCCATACAAAAGTGAAATTTTTTTCGTTGTTCCAGGAATTCCCAAAAAGCTACAGGTCGTAGGGATCTGAAATTTGGTACTTAGGTTGATATTAGGTCATGAATTCGTACTAAGACGGGGATTCCAGAAATTCAAATTTTAAGGGGTAAAAACCGTTGGTTTTTTGGATTTCCCCATACAAAAGTGAATTTTTTTTCGTTGTTCCAGGAATTCCCGAAAAGCTACAAGTCGTAGGGATCTAAAATTTGGTACTTAGGTAGATATTAGTTCATGAATTCGTACTAAGACGGGGATGTGAAATTTGGTACCTAGGTTGATATTAAGTCATGAATTCGTACTAAGACGGGGATTCCAGAAATTCCATGTTTAAGGGGTAAAAATCGTACATTTTAGGGATTTCTCCGTACAAAAGTGCAATGCTTTCATTGTTCCAGGAATTCCCGAAAAACTAAAAGTCGTAGAGATTTAAAATTTGGTACATAAGTAGATATTAGGTAGTGAATTCGTACTAAGACGGGGATTCCAAAAATTCCATGTTTAAGGGGTAGAAATAGTACATTAAAGGGATTTCTCCATACAAAATTGTAATTTTTTCGTTTTTCCAGGAATTCCCGAAAAACTAAAAGTCGTAGAAATCTGAATTTTGGTACCTTGGTAGATATTAGGTCATGAATTCGTACTAAGACGGGGATTCCAGAAATTCCATGTTTAAGGGGTAGAAATAGTACATTAAAGGGATTTCTTCATACAAAATTGTAATTTTTATCGTTGTTCCAGGAATTCCCGAAGAACTAAAAGTCGTAGAGAACTGAAATTTGGTACCTAGGCATATATTAGGTCATGAATTCGTACTAAGACGGGAATTCCAGAAATTCCATTTTAAGGGGTAATAATCTTACATTTAGGGGGTTTTCCCATACAAAAGTGTACTTTTTGCGTTATTTTAGGGATTCTGGCGAAATTGAAAGTCATAGAGATCTGAAATTTTGTACCTAGGTTGATGATGTGGTTAGGTGATGAATTCGTAATCAGCTGGGGATAAGTAGGAATTTGTGGACAAAGTTTAAAAAGTTGCCGCCATTTTGAACTTTTTTATTATTGGGCCGATTGCTTTGAAAATCGATATGAGTATCGCAACAAGTATAGAGAAGGAAATTGTGGTCAAAATTTTAAAAAGTGGCCGCAATTTTGATTTTTTTTTTGTTATTGGGCCGATTGCTTTGAAAATCGATATGTGAGTAGAACAACAAGTATAAAGAAGGAATTTGTGGTCAAAATTAAAAAAAAATGGCCGCCATTTTTATTTTTTTTGTTATTGGGCCGATTGCTTTAAAAATCGATATGTGAGTAGAGCAACAAGTATGAAGAAGGAATTTGTGGTCAAAATTAAAAAAAATGGCCGCCATTTTAATTTTTTTGTTATTGGGCCGATTGCTTTGAAAATCGATATGTGAGTATCGCAACAAGTATAGAGAAGGAATTTGTGGTCAAAATTTTAAAAAGTGGCCGCAATTTTGATTTTTTTTTTGTTATTGGGCCGATTGCTTTGAAAATCGATATGTGAGTAGAACAACAAGTATAAAGAAGGAATTTGTGGTCAAAATTAAAAAAAAATGGCCGCCATTTTTATTTTTTTGTTATTGGGCCGATTGCTTTAAAAATCGATATGTGAGTAGAGCAACAAGTATGAAGAAGGAATTTGTGGTCAAAATTAAAAAAAATGGCCGCCATTTTAATTTTTTTGTTATTGGGCCGATTGCTTTGAACATCGATATGTGAGTATCGCAACAAGTATAGAGAAGGAATTTGTGGTCAAAATAAAAAAAATGACCGCCATTTTAAATTTTTTTGTCATACGAGGTTCCCAATATTTTTTTTTCGAGCAGTCCACACCTAACTATAATACCTTGCCCATGCTCTTCGACCGTTTTCAAAACCCTCAATCATCATCTCATTCCATAATTTTCTCTGAGAGTCCTCTGGAAAACCGCATCAAAGTACTACATGTTTCCCAACTTTTAGTCTCTTCAATATTCACCATACATTAACATTTTTTTTTATTCTTCTATACGACATTATTTCTTCTTTAAGAAATGGTTATTGAAAAAAAAATTTTTCATACAAAATTGTTCAGGAGAGGTGATCAATCAGTCAGCCAGTGAATCAACACAAGCAGCTATATATATCTTAACTAGTAGGACGCGTGGAGGCGCGGGCCACATGTGGCCCGCGTGCTGCCTTTCCCCCCTATTAGCCATCCAACTTTTGGTCTCTTCGACATTCGCCATACATTTTCCATAGAAAAATATATTCCGCCATTTTGATTTTTTTTTCTATCCATCGAATAGACCTTCGGGTCTTGATCACCTCTTGATCATAAAAATAAGTCGGGTTTTCCTCCCTGACGCTATAACTCCAGAACGCGCGAACCGATTTCCACGGTTTTGCATTCGTTGGAAAGGTCTCGGGCTCCGTGAGGTTTATAGCGAAGATAATTCAGGAAAAATTTCAACAACAAAGCAGGAAAATCTTTTTAGCGGGAAAGCCATCTACTGGCGAAACGGAGTTCGCCGGGTTTGCTAGTTTTCTATGAAAAAGTAAATTCTGCCATTTTGAATTTTGAATTTTTTTCGTGACATCAAATAGACCTTCGGGTCCTGATCACCTTTTGTCAAGAAACCATTCTTCCATCTTTTATACTTTCCGAGATACCGAGGAAATTCAAATGGCGGCCATTTTTAATCCGCCATTTTTAAATTTTTTTCAGCTCACTGCCAGTTGGATGACATTTCAAATGACATTTGGTCGAGCACCCCTCATATATCTTCAATACCCTGGCTGTGCTCTTCACCCGTCTCCGAAATCCTCAATCATCAGCTCTCTCCATAATTTTGTTCTTAATGATTTTTCCCTTCTCCCTTAGCGCGTCCAAAACCGCCATGGCGGTTGCATTGACGTTTGGCCGCGCGCGTCCGAAACCGCCATGGCGGTTGGTGGACGCTTGCGGATTCGCCTCTTCATATTTCCTTATACAGTGCTCACTGATCTATAGTTGACCTTTTTTATCACGTTCTTAACTAATTTCAATGAAAAGAGACAGCAAAAACGACCGCTGAAAGTCGCCTTAATATTATTGGTCTATGGCAAATTCCGGTCGTTTGAGAGGGCGTTTTTTTGTATCCCTTTGTACCCATTACAAAAACGACCAATGTGACGCAAAAATGTATGAATACCTACGATATTTCTTTTGTTTCTTATTGCTAAGGTTCTAAGGTGTAAATTAAACAATATACTTTAGTTTAGAAATGGTTGTCTTTCAATACATCAATAAAATAGTACCCTGAGTACCCTTCCCGTATATTTTGGGTATCAGCTTGGCTAAAATTCATTACTAATGAATCTAAAATTTACAGAAACGAGATTACTTAATAAAGTTTTAGTTAAATTTTTGTTTAAATTAAATAATGAATAGTTCAGGAGAGGTGATCAATGAGTCAGTCAGTCTGTCAGTGAGTCAGCACGAGTAGCTATATATATTATATTAATTTGGCGGCCATTTTGAATCCGCCATTTTTAAATTTTTTTCAGCCCGTTTCCAATTGGATGACATTTCGAATGACATTTGGTCGAGCATCCCCTACCTAGTTTTGATACCAGCACCCCTCATATATCTTCAATACCCTGGCCGTGCTCTTCACCCGTCTTCGAAATCCTCAATCATCAGCGCTCTCCGTATTTCTCCGAATGAATTTTTTCTTCTATACGACCCCATACGTGAAAAAAAAATTTTTCATACAAAATTGTTCAGGAGAGGTGATCAATCAGTCAGTCAGTCAGTGAATCAGCACGAGTAGCTATATATATAGTAACTAGTAGGACGCGTGAGTGCGCGGGCCACATGTGGCCCGCGTGCAGTCTTCCCGCCAATAAAAGTATCGCCGTCATCTCCATCGCCAATTGGAATCCGATTGGCAGTGGGCTGAAAAAATTACCTAGTAGCACGGTCATGGTTTTAAAGATAGTTAACTACTGTTCGAACAAAAAAATACGCTAAACCTCATCGGATGAGGTTCAGCGTATTTTTTGTTCATACAGTCCTTACTATCTTTAAAACCATGATCGTGCTCCTCAATCATCAACCTAATTTTAGATCATCATCTTTTTTCACATTTTTCTCTGGCAATTCACCGAAAAACTGCATCAATGCTTTGCATAAAAATGTAGTCTCTTTAATATTCGATATGTAAATTTACTCTAAAAAAATAAGTTTCGCCATTTTGATTTTTTTCTACCCATCAAAACCCATCACCTTCGGGTCCTGATTACCTTTTGCTAAGAAACCACTTTCTTATCTTTTATACTTTCCGAGATAGAACAACACGACATTTGTATGGCGGCCATCTTGAATCCCCCATTTTGGATTTTGTTGAGCTCACTGCCAACTGCATGAAGTTCCGAGTATTTTTTGTTTAAGCAGTCCCCACCTAACTATAATACCTAACTATAATACCGTTCTTCCATCTTTTATACTTTCTGAGATATTGACGAAATTCGTATGGCGGCCATTTTGAATCCGCCACTTTGAATTTTTTTTCCGCTCACTGCCAATTGGATGATGTTTCGAATGACATTTGGACGAGCACCCCCCACCTATCTTCAATACCCTGGCCGTGCTCTTCACCCGTCTTCGAAATCCTCAATCATCAGCTCTCTCCGTATTTTTCCTCCGAATTAATTTTTTTCTTCTATACGACCTCATTCACGAAAAAAAAATTTTTCATACATAAAATTGTTCAGGAGAGGTGATCAATGAGTCAGTCAGTCAGTGAATCAGCACGAGTAGCTATATATATATTAATAACTAGTTTTTCGCGTGGAGGCGCGGCCCGCTAAAGCGGACCGCGTAACTGCTTGTGGCAATTTACGTGGTCGCTCATACTCGGATTTAGCAAAAATTAGTAGGTAGGTACCCAATCGCCATACAATTTAGTATGAAAAAAAAAATCCGCCATTTTGAATTTTTTTTCTTTTCAATAAATAGACCTCTTCGTCCAGATCATGTTTTGCTACGAAACCACTTTTCTATCGTTCATACATTCGGAGATAGACATCGACGAAACTTGTATGGCGGCCATCTTTTTTCGCCATTTTGAAATTTTTTTCAGCGCCTTGGCAATTGCACGAGATTTTGAATGACATTTGGTCAAGCACCCCCACCTATCTTCGATACCCTGGCTGAGCCCTCCACCCGTCTCCGAAATCCTCAATCATCAGCTCTTTCCATACTATCCCCGAAAGAAATAGTTCTCTTCTTTACGAAAGTGTTTGTGAAAAAAAATTATTTCATACAAAATTTTACAGGAGAAAATTTTGCGAAAAACTCGGCCGCCATCTTGTTTTTCTAAAATTTTCTATTAATTGTTTAATAATATCTACAACCGTTGCGAGTTTGAACGAAATCGGTCGGAAAACAAAAAAGTTGCAGAAATCACGATGGCCGCCATCTTGTTTTTCTGAAATGTCATAATATTTCCCTTCTCGAATCTTGCACCCAAACACATCCTCTATACATTATATTATCGTTTTCAGTCTCCTTCTAGGTCTCTTCCATACATTTTTTAAGAAAAAAATTTCCGCCATTTTGAATTTTTTTTCTTGTCACTAAATAGATATCCCCATTTCGATCATCTATTGCTACGAAACCACTTTTCCAACTGTCATACCCTCCGAGATAGAGACCAACAAAATTTGTATGGCGGCCATGTTTTTTCCGCCATTTTGAATTTTTTTTCAGCTCATTGGTAATTGGACGAGGTTTCAAATGACATTTGGTCGAGCACCCTCTACCTATCTTCAATACCTTTAGCGTGCTCTTCACCCGTCTCCAAGATCCTCAATCATCAGCTCTCTCCATACTGTCCCCGAAAGAAATAGTTTTCCTCTTTATGAAAGTGTTTGTGAAAAAAAATGTTTTCATACAAAATTATACAGGCGAAAATTTTGCGAAAATCTCGGCCGCCATCTTGTTTTTCCAAAATTTTCCATTTTTTCTATTAATTGTTTACTAATATCTACAATCGTTGCGAGCTTGAACCAAATCGGTCGGAATACAAAAAAGTTACAGAAATCCCGTCGGCCGCCATCTTGTTTTTCGGAAATGTCAGATTTTTCCCATACTCGAATCCCGTACCCGAACACATCCCCCATACATCATTATATCGTTCAGTCTTCTTATGGGAGAACAATTGTATATGTCAGTGAGTTAGTGGTAATCGAGCTATATATATTACTAGTAGGTTGCGTGGGTGCGCGGGTCACATGTGGCCCGCGGGCTGTCTTCCCGCCTATAAAAGTATCACAATCCTCAGTCATCATCCCTTCTCATATTTTTTCTATATGAATCAATACTCGCTATACCTAATACATTTTCTATTAAAAAATAAATTCCGCCATTTTGAATTCTTTTTATATCCATCGAATAGAACTCCGGGTCCTGATCACTTCTGGTCAAGTAACCGTCCTTCCATCTTTTATACTCTTCGAGATAATGGCGAAATTCGTTTGTGTGACAGTATACGTCAAAAAAAAATTTTTCATACAAAATTGTTCAGGAGAGGTGATCAATGAGTGAGTGAATCAGCACGAGCAGCTATATATATATACTAGTAGGGTGCGTGCTGTCATCCCGCCTATAAAAGTATCATCGCCGACAGACTTTAATTTTCGCCATACATTTTCCATGAAAAAATAAATTCCGCCATTTTGAATTTTTTTTTCTATCCATCGAATAGACCTTCGAGTCTTGATCACATCTTGTCATGAAACCGTTCTTCCATTTTTTATAGTTTCCGAGATATCGGCGAAATTCTTTTGGCGGCCATTTTGAATCCGCCATTTTGAAATTTTTTTCAGCTCACTGCCAATTGGATGACGTTTCGAATGACATTTGGTCGAGCACCCCCCACCTATCTGCAATACCCTTGGCTGTGCTCTTCATCCGTCTCCGAATCCTCAATCATCAGCTCTCTCCATATGTTTGTTCTTAATCATTTTTTCCCTTCTATACGAAATGGTCATTGAAAAAAAAATTTTTCATACTAAATTGTTCAGGAGAGGTGATCAATGAGTCAGTGAGTGAATCAGCACAAAGAGCTATATATATATTAATAACTAGTAGGGCGCGTGGGTGCGCGGGCCACATGTGGCCCGCGTGCTGTCTTCCCGCCCATAAAACTATCGCCGTCATCTCCATCGCCAATTGGAATCCGATTGGCAGTGGGCTGAAAAAATTACCTAGTACTTAGCACGTTCATGGTTTTAAAGATAGTTAAGGGCTGTTTCAACAAAAAATACCGCTGAACCTCATCGGATGAG
This sequence comes from Coenonympha arcania, assembly GCA_036785405.1. Classification (NCBI taxonomy): domain Eukaryota; kingdom Metazoa; phylum Arthropoda; class Insecta; order Lepidoptera; family Nymphalidae; genus Coenonympha; species Coenonympha arcania. The sequence continues at coordinate 12,001,499 of CM072082.1, forward strand.
GTTCAGCGTATTTTTTGTTCAAACAGTCCTTAACTATCTTTAAAACCATGACCGTGCTCCTCAATCATCAACCTAATCCTAGATCATCATCTCTTTTCACATTTTTCTTTGGCAATTCACCGAAAAACTGCATCAATGCCTCGCATTTATATTCGAAATATAAATTTTCTATGAAAAAATAAATTCCGCCATTTTGTTTTTTTTCTACCCATTAAAAACACCTTCGGGTCCTGATTACCTTTTGCTTATAGAAACCACTCTCTTATATTTTATACTTTCCGAGATAGAACAACACGACATTAGTATGGCGGCCATCTTGAATAAGCCATTTTGGATTTTTTTTTGTTCACTGCCAATTGCTTGAGGTTCCGAGTATTTTTTGTTTGATCAGTCCCCACCTAACTATAATTCCTTGCCCGTGCTCCTCGACAGACTTCAAACTCTCAATCATCATCTCATTTAATATTTTTCTCTGAGAGTCTTTCAAAAAACCGCATCCGAGGTGATCAATGAGTCAGTGAGTGAATCAGCACAAAGAGCTATATATATATTAACTAGTAGGGTGCGTGGCGGCGCGGGCCACATGTGGCCCGCGTGCTGTCTTCCGCCCCATTTGCCTTCCAACTTTCAACCTCTTCAATATTCCCCATACATTTTCTATGAAAAAATAAATTCCGCCATTTTGAATTTTTTTTCTGTCCATCGAATAGATCTTTGAGTCCTGATCATCTCTTGTCAAGAAACCACTCTTCCATCTTTTATAATTTCCGAGATATCGACAAAATTCGTTTGGCGGCCATTTTGAATCCGCCATTTTGAAATTTTTTCAGCTCACTGCCAATTGGACGACGTTTCGAATGACATTTGGTCGAGCATCCCCCACTTATCTCCGATACCCTGGCTGTGCTCTTTACCTGTCTTCTAAATCCTGACCCATCAGCTCTCTCCGTATTTTTCCTCCGAATGAATTTTTCCCTTCTATACGAAGTGGTTATTGAAAAAAAATTTTTCATACAAAATTGTTCAGGAGAGGTGATCAATCAGTGAGTGAATCAGCACAAGCAGCTATATATATATATTAATTAATAAACTAGTTTTTCGCGTGGCGGCGCGGCCCGCTTAAGCGGACCGCGTAACTGCTTGTAGCAATTTACGTGGTCGCTCATACTCGGATTTAGCAAAAATTAGTAGGTAGGTACCCATATAATCGCCATACAATTTAGTATGAAAAAATGATTTTTTTTTCTTTTCAATAAATAGACCTCTTCGTCCAGATCATGTTTTGCACAAAAACCACCTTTCTATCTTTCATACTTTCTGAGATAGACACCTACGAAATTTGTATGGCGGCCATCTTTTTTTCGCCATTTTGAAATTATTTTCAGCTCATTGGCAATTGCACAAGGTTTCGAATGACATTTGGCCGAGCACCCCCCACCTATCTTCAATACCCTGGCTGAGCCCTTCACCCGTCTCCGAAATCCTCAATCATCAGCTCTCTCCATTCTATCCCCGAAAGAATATTGTTTCCTCTTTACGACAGTGCTTGTGAAAAAAAAATTTTTCATACAAAATTTTACAGGAGAGAATTTTGCGAAAATGACCACCTCCCTGGCGCAGCGGCGGCGCGCTCTGATTCGAGTGGGAGGTCGCGGGTTCGATTCCCGCCACGGGCCACTTTGGAATTTTATAATTTCTAAATTGGCTCAGGTCTGGTCTGGTGGGAGGCTTTGGCCGTGGATAGTTACCACCCTACAAGCAAAGACGCACCGCCAAGTGATTTAGCGTTCCGGTGCGATGCTTGTAGAAACCGTTGGGGTAAATTTACTTACCCTCCCAAGTTAGTACGATAACATCTTAGGCTGCATCATCACTTACCACCAGGTGAGATCGCAGTCAAGTACTAACTTGTAAAGCGTAAAAAAAAAAATATCGGCCGCCATTTTGTTTTCCCAAATTTTTCCACATTTTCTGTTAATTGTTTACCAAGTCCTACATTCCTTGCGAGTTTGAACGAAATTGATTGGAAAACAAAAAAGTTACAGAAATCACGTCGGCCGCCATCTTGTTTTTCGGAAATGTTATTTTTTCCCCTTACTCGAATCCCGTACCCAAACACATCCCATAAACATCATATTATCGTTTTCCGTCTCCTTCTAGGTCTCTTCCATACATTTTTTATGCAAAAAATTCCGCCATTTTGAATTTTTTTTCTTGTCACTAAATAGATATCCCGATTTCGATCATCTTTTGCTATTAAACCACTTTTCGAACTGTCATACCCTCCGAGATAGGGACCAACAAAACTTGTATGGCGGCCATGCTTTTTCCGCCATTTTGAATTTTTTTTCAGCTCATTGGTAATTGGACGAGGTTTCAAATGACATTTGGTCGAGCACCCCCACCTATCTCCAATACCTTTAGCGCGCTCTTCATCCGTCTCCAAGATCCTCAATCATCAGCTCTCTCCATACTGTCCCCAAAAGAAATAGTTCTCCTCTTTACGAAAGTGTTTGTGAAAAAAAATTTTTTCATACAAAATTTTACAGGAGAAAATTTTGCGAAAATCTCGGCCGCCATCTTGTTTTTCCGATTTTTTCCATTTTTTTTGTAAATCGTTTACCAACTTTTATAATGCTTGCAAGTTTGAACCAAATCGGTCGAAATTCAAAAAAGTTACAGAAATCACGTCGGCCGCCATCTTGTTTTTCGGAAATGTCAGATTTTCCCCTACTCGAATCCCGCACCCGAACACATCCTCCATACATCATTATATCGTTTTCCGTCTCCTTCTAGGACTCTCCATACATTTTTTATGAAAAAAAAAATTCCGCCATTTTGAATTTTTTTTCTTGTCACTAAATAGATATCCCCATTTCGATCATCTTTTGCTATGAAACCACTTTTCCAACTGTCATACCCTCCGAGATAGAGACCAACAAAATTTGTATGGCGGCCATGTTTTTTCCGCTATTTTGAATTTTTTTTCAGCTCATTGGTAATTGGACGAGGTTTCGAATGACATTTGGTCGAGCATCCTCCACCTATCTCCAATACCTTTAGCGTGCTCTTCACCCGTCTCCAAGATCCTCAATCATCAGCTCTCTCCATACTGTCCCCGAAAGAAGTAGTTCTCCTCTTTACGAAAGTGTTTGTGAAAAAAAATTTTTTCTTACAAAATTTTACAGGAGAAAATTTTGCGAAAATCTCGGCCGCCATCTTGTTTTTCCTATTTTTTCCATTTTTTTTTTGTTAATCGTTTACCAACTTTTATAATGCTTGCAAGTTTGAACCAAATTGGTCGAAATACAAAAAAGTTACAGAAATCACGTCGGCCGCCATCTTGTTTTTCGGAAATGTCAGATTTTTCTCATACTGGAATCCCCCACCCGAACATATCCCCCATACATCATTATATCGTTTTCAGTCTCCTTCTGGGAGAACAATTGTATCAATCAGTGAGTGAGTCAGTCAGTGGTAATTGAGCTATATAGGTATACTAGTTTTTCGCGTGGGGGCGCGGCCCGCTAAAGCGGACCGCGTAACTGCTTGTAGCAATTTACGTGGTCGCTCATACTCGGATTTAGCAAAAATTAGTAGGTAGGTACCCAATCGCCATACAATTTAGTATAAAAAAAACGCCATTTTGAATTTTTTTTCTTTTCATTAAATAGACCTCTTCGTCCAGATCATGTTTTGCTAAGAAACCACTTTTCTTTCGTTCATACATTCTGAGATAGACATCGACGAAATTTGTATGGCGGCCATCTTTTTCCGCCATTTTGATTTTTTTTTCTTGTCACTAAATAGATATCCCCATTTTGATCATCTTTTGCTGAGAAACCACTTTTCTAACTTTCGTACTCTCCGAAATAGACCCCGTCAAAATTTGTATGGAGGCCATGTTTTTTCCGCCATTTTGAATTTTTTTCAGCTCATTGGTAATTGGACGAGGTTTCAAATGACATTTGGTCGAGCACTCCCCACCTATCTTTTACACCTGAAGCGGGCTCTTCACGCGTCTCCGAAATCCTCAATCATCAACTCTCTCCATTCTATCCCCGAAAGAAATAATTTTCTTCTTTACGAAAGTGTTTGTGAAAAAAATTTTTTCATACAAAATTTTACAGGAGAGAATTTTGCGAAAATATCGACCGCCATTTTGTTTTCCCAAATTTTTCCACATTTTCTGTTAATCATTTACCAAGTCCTACATTCCTTGCGAGTTTGAACGAAATTGATTGGAAAACAAAAAAGTTACAGAAATCACGTCGGCCGCCATCTTGTTTTTCGCAAATGTTATATTTTCCCCCTACTCGAATCCCGCACCCAAACACATCCCATAAACATCATATTATCGTTTTCCGTCTCCTTCTAGGTCTCTCCATACATTTTTTATGAAAAAAAAATTCCGCCATTTTGAATTTTTTTTCTTGACACTAAATAGATATCCCCATTTCGATCATCTTTTGCTATGAAACCACTTTTCCAACTGTCATACCCTCCGAGATAGAGACCAACAAAATTTGAATGGCGGCCATGTTTTTTCCGCCATTTTGAATTTTTTCTCAGCTCATTGGTAATTGGACGAGGTTTCAAATGACATTTGGTCGAGCACCCCCCACCTATCTCCAATACCTTTAGCGTGCTCTTCACCCGTCTCCAAGATCCTCGATCATTTCTGTATTTGTTAAAGCTCGATATTCTTTATAATGTGTTTTTTAACCGGAAAAGTTATGTAATGCTGTGTACACATGTAAAGGTTACTGTACTCGCACTAGACTTAAACATTGTACTATTTTTTAAAGATTATACAGTGACTGTTTGTGTATCATTTGTAATAAAATAAAATAAAATAAAATCATCAGCTCTCTCCATACTGTCCCCGAAAGAAATAGTTCTCCTCTTTACGAAAGTGTTTGTGAAAAAAAATTTTTTCATACAAAATTTTACAGGAGAAAATTTTGCGAAAATCTCGGCCGCCATCTTGTTTTTCCAAAATTTTCCAATTTTTCTATTAATCGTTTGCTAATATCTACAATCGTTGCGAGTTTGAACGAAATCGGTCGGAAAACAAAAATTTACAGAAATCACGTCGGCCGCCATCTTGTTTTTCTGAAATGTCATAATTTTCCCCTACTCGAATCCCGCACCCGAACACATCCCCCATACATCATTATATCGTTTTCAGTCTCCTTCTGGGAGAACAATTATGTCAATGAGTGAGTGAGTCAGTGAGTGAGTCAGTGAGTGAGTCAGTGGTAATCGAGCTATATATATTATAACTAGTTTTTCGCGTGGGGGCGCGGCCCGCTAAAGCGGACCGCGTAACTGCTTGTAGCAATTTACGTGGTCGCTCATACTCGGATTTAGCAAAAATTAGTAGGTAGGTACCAAATCGCCATACAATTTAGTATGAAAAAAAAAATCCGCCATTTTGAATTTTTTTTCTTGTCACTAAATAGATATCCCCATTTCGATCATCTTTTGCTATGAAACCACTTTTCCAACTGTCATACCCTCCGAGATAGAGACCAACAAAATTTGTATGGCGGCCATGTTTTTTCCGCCATTTTGAATTTTTTTTCAGCTCATTGGTAATTGGACGAGGTTTCAAATGACATTTGGTCGAGCACCCCCCACCTATCTCCAATACCTTCAGCGTGCTCTTCACCCGTCTCCAAGATCCTCAATCATCAGCTCTCTTCATACTGTCCCCGAAAGAAATAGTTCTCCTCTTTACGAAAGTGTTTGTGAAAAAAAAAATTTTCATACAAAATTTTACAGGGGAAAATTTTGCGAAAATCTCGGCCGCCATCTTGTTTTTCCAAAGTTTTCCATTTTTTCTATTAATCGTTTACTAATATCTACAATCGTTGCGAGTTTGAACGAAATCGGTCGGAAAACAAAAAAGTTACAGAAATCACGTCGGCCGCCATCTTGTTTTTCTGAAATGTCATAATTTTTCCCTACTCGAATCCCGCACCCGACCACATTCTCCATACATCATTATATCGTTTTCCGTCTCCTTCTAGGTCTCTTCCATAAATTTTTTATGAAAAAAAAATTCCGCCATTTTGAATTTTTTTTCTTGTCACTAAATAGATATCCCCTTTTTGATCACCTTTTGCTATGAAACCACTTTTCCAACTGTCATACCCTCCGAGATAGAGACCAACAAAATTTGTATGGCGGCCATGTTTTTTCCGCCATTTTGATTTTTTTTTCAGCTCATTGGTAATTGGACGAGGTTTCAAATGACATTTGGTCGAGCACCCCCCACCTATCTCCAATACCTTTAGCGTGCTCTTCACCCGTCTCCAAGATCCTCAATCATCAGCTCTCTCCATACTGTCCCCGAAAGAAATAGTTGTCCTCTTTACGAAAGTGTTTGTGAAAAAAAATTTTTTCATACAAAATTTTACAGGAGAAAATTTTGCGAAAATCTCGGCCGCCATCTTGTTTTTCCAAAATTTTCCATTTTTTCTATTAATCGTTTACTAATATCTACAATCGTTGCGAGTTTGAACGAAATCGGTCGGAACACAAAAAAGTTACAGAAATCACGTCGGCCGCCATCTTGTTTTTCGGAAATGTCAGATTTTTCCTATACTCGAATCCCCCACCCAAACACATCCCCCATACATCATTATATCGTTTTCAGTCTCCTTCTGGGAGAACAATTGTATATGTCAGTCAGTGAGTGAGTGAGTCAGTGGTAATCGAGCTATATATAGTATAACTAGTTTTTCGCGTGGGGGCGCGGCCCGCTAAAGCGGACCGCGTAACTGCTTGTAGCAATTTACGTGGTCGCTCATACTCGGATTTAGCAAAAATTAGTGGGTAGGTACCCAATCGCCATACATTTTTTATGAAAAAAAAATTCCGCCATTTTGAATTTTTTTTCTTGTCACTAAATAGATATCCCCATTTTGATCATCTTTTGCTATGTAACCACTTTTCCAACTGTCATACCCTCCGAGATAGAGACCAACAAAATTTGTATGGCGGCCATGTTTTTTCCGCCATTTTGAATTTTTTTTCAGCTCATTGGTAATTGGACGAGGTTTCAAATGACATTTGGTCGAGCAACCCCCACCTATCTATAATACCTTTAGCGTGCTCTTCACCCGTCTCCAAGATCCTCAATCATCAGCTCTCTCCATACTGTCCCCGAAAGAAATAGTTTTCCTCTTTACGAAGGTGTTTGTGAAAAAAAAATTTTTCATAAAAAATTTTACAGGAGAAAATTTTGCGAAAATCTCGGCCGCCATCTTGTTTTTCCAAAATTTTCCATTTTTTCTATTAATTGTTTACTAATATCTACAATCGTTGCGAGTTTGAACGAAATCGGTCGGAAAACAAAAAAGGTACAGAAATCACGTCGGCCGCCATCTTGTTTTTCGGAAATGTCAGATTTTTCCCATACTCTAATCCCCCACCCGAACACATCCCCCATACATCATTATATCGTTTTCAGTCTCCTTCTGGGAGAACAATTGTATATGTCAGTGAGTGAGTGAGTGGTAATCGAGCTATATATATTATAACTAGTTTTTCGCGTGGGGGCGCGGCCCGCTAAAGCGGACCGCGTAACTGCTTGTAGCAATTTACGTGGTCGGTCATACTCGGATTTAGCAAAAATTAGTAGGTAGGTACCCAATCGCCATAGTATGAAGAAAAAATCCGCCATTTTGATTTTTTTTTCTTTTCAATAAATAGACCTCTTCGTCCAGATCATGTTTTGCTACGAAACCACTTTTCTATCGTTCATACATTCTGAGATAGACATCGACGAAATTTGTATGGCGGCCATCTTTTTTTCGCCATTTTGAAATTTTTTTCAGCGCATTGGCAATTGCACGAGATTTCGAATGACATTTGGTCGAGCACCCCCCACCTATCTTCGATACCCTGGCTGAGCCCTTCACCCGTCTCCAAGATCCTCAATCATCAGCTCTCTCCATACTGTCCCCGAAAGAAATAGTTCTCCTCTTTACGGAAGTGTTTGTGAAAAAAAATTCTTTCATACAAAATTTTACAGGAGAGAATTTTTCGATAATCTCGGCCGCCATTTTGTTTTCTCAAATTTTTCCACATTTTCTGTTAATCGTTTACCAAGTCCTACATTCCTTGCGAGTTTGAACGAAATTAATTGGAAAACAAAAAAGTTACAGAAATCACGTCGGCCGCCATCTTGTTTTTCGGAAATGTTATATTTTCCCCCTACTCGAATCCCGTACCCAAACAAATCTCCCATACATCATTGTATCGTTTTCCGTCTCCTTCTAGGTCTCTTCCATACATTTTTTATGAAAAAAAAATCCGCCATTTTGAATTTTTTTTCTTGTCACTAAATAGATATCCCAATTTCGATCATCTTTTGCTAAGAAACCACTTTTCCAACTGTCATACCCTCCGAGATAGAGACCAACAAAATTTGTATGGCGGCCATGTTTTTTCAGCCATTTTGAATTTTTTTTCAGCTCATTGGTAATTGGACGAGGTTTCAAATGACATTTGGTCGAGCACCCCCCACCTATCTCCAATACCTTTAGCGTGCTCTTCACCCGTCTCCAAGATCCTCAATCATCAGCTCTCTCCATACTGTCCCCGAAAGAAATATTTATCCTCTTTACGAAAGTGTTAGTGAAAAAAAATTTTTTCATACAAAATTTTACAGGAGAAAATTTTGCGAAAATCTCGGCCGCCATCTTGTTTTTCCAAAATTTTCCATTTTTTCCATTAATCGTTTACTAATATCTACAACCGTTGCGAGTTTGAACGAAATCGGTCGGAAAACAAAAAAGTTACAGAAATCACGTCGGCCGCCATCTTGTTTTTGTGAAATGTCATAATTTTTCCCTACTCGACTCCCGCACCCGAACACATCCCCCATACATCATTATATCGATTTCAGTCTCCTTCTGGGAGAACAATTATGTCAATGAGTCAGTTAGTCAGTCAGTCAGTCAGTCAGTGAGTGGTAATCGAGCTATATATATTACTAGTAGGGCGCGTGGAGGCGCGGGCCACATGTGGCCCGCGGGCTGTCTTCCCCCTATTCGCCTTCCAACTTTTAGTCTCTTTGATATTCCCCATACATTTTCTATGGGAAAATAAATTCCGCCATTTTGAATTTTTTTTCTATCCGTCGAATAGACCTTCGGGTCCTGATCACCTTTAGTCAAGAAACCGTTCTTCTATCTTTTATACTCTTCGAGATATTGGCGACATTCGTTTGGCGGCCATCTTGAATCCGCCATTTTGAATTTTTTTTCAGCTCACTGCCAATTGCATGACGTTTCAAATGACATTTGGTCGAGCACCCCCCACCTATCTTCAATACCCTCCCCGTGCTCTTCACCCGTCTTCGAAATCCTCAATCATCAGCTCTCTCCGTATTTTTCCTCCGAATGAATTTTTTTCTTCTATACGACCCCATCCGTGAAAAAAAAATTTTTCATACAAAATTGTTCAGGAGAGGTGATCAATCAGTGAGTGAGTGAGTGAGTCAGTGGCCAATCAGCACGAGTAGCTATATATATATTAACTAGTAGGGCGCGTGGGGGCGCGGGCTACATGTGGCCCGCGTGCTGTCTTCCCGCCCATAAAAAAATCCCTTCAAAATTCGCCATACATTTTTCTATGGAAAAAAAATCCGCCATTTTGAATTTTTTTTCTATCAATCGTATAGACCTTCGGATCCTGATCAACTCTTGTCAAGAAACCGTTCTTCCATCTTTTATACTCTTCGAGATATTGGCGAAATTTGTTTGGCGGCCATTTTGAATCCGCCATTTTGAAATTTTTTTCAGCTCACTGCCAATTGGATGTCGTTCCAAATGACATTTGGTCGAGCACCCCCCACCTATCTTCGATACCCTGGACGTGCTCTTCACCCGTCTCCGAAATCCTCAATCATCAGCTCTCTCCGTATTTTTCCTCCGAATGAATTTTTCTCTTGTATACGAAACGCATAGTGAAAAAAAAAATTTTCATACAAAATTGTTCAGGAGAGGTGATCAATGAGTCAGTCAGTGAATCAGCACGAGTAGCTATATATATAGTAATAACTAGTTTTTCGCGTGGGGGCGCGGCCCGCTAAAGCGGACCGCGTAACTGCTTGAAGCAATTTACGTGGTCGCTCATACTCGGATTTAGCAAAAATTAGTAGGTAGGTACCAAATCGCCATACAATTTAGTATGAAAAAAATTTCCGCCATTTTGAATTTTTTTTCTTGTCACTAAATAGATATCCCCATTTCGATCATCTTTTGCTATGAAACCACTTTTCCAACTGTCATACCCTCCGAGATAGAGACCAACAAAATTTGTATGGCGGCCATGTTTTTTCCGCCATTTTGAATTTTTTTTCAGCTCATTGGTAATTGGACGAGGTTTCAAATGACATTTGGTCGAGCACCCCCCACCTATCTCCAATACCTTTAGCGTGCTCTTCACCTGTCTCCAAGATCCTCAATCATCAGCTCTCTCCATACTGTCTCCGAAAGAAATAGTTCTCTTCTTTACGAAAGTGTTTGTGAAAAAAAATTTTTTCATACAAAATTTTACAGGAGAAAATTTTGCAAAAATCTCGGCCGCCATCTTGTTTTTCCAAAATTTTCCATTTTTTCTATTAATCGTTTACTAATATCTACAATCGTTGCGAGTTTGAACGAAATCGGCCGGAAAACAAAAAAGTTACAGAAATCACGTCGGCCGCCATGTCATAATTTTTCCCTACTCGAATCCCGCACTCGAACACATCCTCCATACATCATTATATCGTTTTCAGTCTCCTTCTGGGAGAACAATTATGTCAATGAGTGAGTCAGTGAGTCAGTGAGTCAGTGGTAATCGAGCTATATATATTATAATAATATAATAGTACTACTAGTAGGGCGCGTGGAGGCGCTGGCCACATGTGGCCCGCGTGCTGTCTTCCCCGCGCATAAAATATCCATTCATTTATACTTTTCGAGATATCGACGAAATTCGTATGGCGGCCATTTTGAATCCGCCATTTTGAAATTTTTTTCAGCTCACTGCCAATTGGATGACGTTTCGAATGACATTTGGTGGAGCACCCCCCACCTATCTGCAATACCTTTGCCTGTGCTCTTCACCCGTCTCCGAAATCCTCAATGATCAGCTCTCTCCGTATTTTTTCTCCGAATGAATTTTTCCCTTATATACGAAACGGTCATTGAAAAAAACATCTTTCATACAAAATTGTTCAGGAGAGGTGATCAATCAGTCAGTGAGTGAATCAGCACAAGCAGCTATATATATAGTAACTAGTAGGGTGAGTGAGGGCGCGGGCCACATGTGGCCCGCGTGCTGTCTTCCCGCCCATAAAAAATCCCTTTAAAATTCCCCATACATTTTCTATGAAAAACATAATTCCGCCATTTTGAATTTTTTTCTTTCCATCGAATAGACCCTTGGGTCCTGATTACTTCTTGTTAAGAAACCGTTCTTCCATCTTTTATACTCTTCGAGATATTGGCGAAATTCATTTAGCCGCCATTTTGAATCCGCCATTTTGAAAATTTTTTCAGCATACTGCCAATTGGATGACGTTTCGATTGACATTTGGTCGAGCATCCCCCACCTATCTTCAATACCCTCTCCGTGCTTTTCACCCGTCTTCGAAATCCTCACTCATCAGCTCTCTCCGTATTTTTCCTCCGAATGAATTTTTTTCTTCTATACGACCTCATTCACGAAAAAAAATTTTTTCATACAAAATTGTTCAGGAGAGGTGATCAATCAGTCAGTCAGTGAATCAGCACGAGTTGCTATATATATAGTAACTACCTTTAGCGCGCGGCTTTGCCCGCGGTTATTTCGATTTTTCACAAACCCAGAGATTCAGATTTTTCAAAAACCTAAATTTCCTTATCAACCTTAGCCTTTATACTTACTTTCTAGAAAGTAGCTTATGTGGTAATTATAGGATATCGTCTATCTCCATTCCAAATTTCAGCCAATCATTCCGGGACCAAAAGTAGCCTTTGTATTAATCCAAGTAACAATCTTTCACCACTTAAATTTCCAGCCAAATCGGTTCAGTAGTTATGGCGTGGAGGAGTAGTACTTCCCTCGCGTGAACCTCGTTTTTACACAAATTTTGCGGTAAACACGGATTTTCCAGAATAAAAGATAAGCTGTATAATAATCCAGAATATCGTCTATCTTTTCTCCATATTACTAAATCATTTCTGTTGTTACAGCATAAAGGAAAAACCGCGAAAATTACGGTTTTTCACATATTTCTCGGAATCTATGGACATATCCGGGATAACAGTAGCTTAAGTATTAATGCACGATGTAATCTATCTCCATTCCAAATTTCAGCCAAGTCGGTTCAGTAATAGCAGCGTAAAGGATTTTTCTCCTGCGTGGAAATTGATTTTTCAAAAATCCCGTTGAACCATGGATTTTTCCGGGATGAAAAGTAACCTTAGTTCTAATTCATTACATAATTTACCTTTGATCCAAATTTTTGTCAAATTGCTTCAGTAGTTACGGCGTAAAAGAGTTTTTCTCCCGCGTGAATTTTGGTTTTTCACACATCTCGCGGAAACCATTGATTTTTTCGGGATAAAAAGTAGCTTATTCATGAATCCAGGGTATAATCTATATTCTTTGCAAATTTCAGTCAAGTCGGTTCAGTAATTACGGCGTGAACGATTTTAAACTGGCGTGGAATTCGATTTTTCAAATATCCCGCAAAAACCGCGTAATTTTCCTTGAAAAAAGTAACCTAAGTGCTAGATCATTATATAATGGACCTCTAATTCAAATTATAGCCTAATCGTTTCAGTAGTTGCGGCGTAAGGGAGTTTTTCTCCCGCAGGAATTTTGGTTTTTCACACATCCCGCGGAAATCATGGATTTTTTCGGGATAAAAAGTAGCCTATGTATTAAACCGGGATATAATCTACCTCTATCCCAAATTTCAGACAAATCGATTCAGATATTGCGACGTGAAGGAGTATTTCCCCCGCACGTATTTCTATTTTTTACAAATTTCGCGGGAACCATAGATTTTTGTGGGATAAAAAGTAGTCTATTTATTAATCCAGAATATAACACTTTGAACTGACTGAAATTTGAACTTTTGTTCAAATTTCAGCCAGTTCCGATCAGTAACTGCGGCGTGAAGGAGCATTTCTTCGTAATATCTTTGGATCCCCGTTTCACCCCCCTAGGAGGTAGTCTCGTTAGTAGGGGTGGAATTAAAAAATCGAGGAACTTTGTTATTTTTTTCCAGAATCCTACTTACCGATTTTAATGAACATAACTTGAAAATTGACGGATTCCCATATATGTAAAATAAAATTCCTTATTTAACACCCTTAGCGGTAGAATTTCATAAAATCCTTTCTTAGTACACATCTAGGGTGTTAAGAGAATATCCCTAAAAATTTCATGTTTCTACGTTCAACCGTTTGGGCAGTAGCTTGTCCAAAAGCCAGCCAGCCGGGACCAAGCGTTTTCTAGTTTCAACCCCCTTTTTAGAGGGTTGGGGGTGAAATTTCAAAAATGCCTCGGACACCCATTCTCTTATTTTTGTTCAGAAGTCTATATTATACCAATTTTCATGAATCTAACTTGAAAAACGAAGGACTTTCATACAAACCTAAATCCCTTATTTAACCCCCTTAGGGGTAGAATTGCAAAAAATCCTTTCTTAGCGAGCGGTTTGGGTTCACAAAGAATCTTTCCTGAAATTTTCAAGTCGCTGCGTTCAGCCGTTTGGGCTGTAGCTTGTCTGTCAGTCAGTCACTCAGGACAAAGCCTTTTATAGTTATAGATAATTAATAGTAAATAGTAGGGCGCGTGCTGTCTGCCCCACTATTTGCATACCAACTTTACTCTCTTCAACATTCGCCATACATTTTTGATGGATTTTTTTCAAAAGCGATATCGAACCGTCGCAGTAATAAAGAGAAAGAATTAATGTTCAAAATTAAATTATAAAAATGTTTTCGACAGGAATTTTGAAAATTAAACGCCTGAGGAAGCGAAACAGAGGTTCAATGTGAGCGAAGCCGCGGGCGTTTATTAGTACAAGAATAATGTGATAACATGTCTTGTTATTCAAGATTTTGCTAATTAGAGTAGTAGAAAACCAATTTGTTTTGTATATCAAAATATATATACTACTAAGGCTACAAACACAATAATATTATATACATATCTATATATATAAAAGAATGAGGCATTTTGGTTGTTCCACGGATTCCGCCAAAACTATAAGTCGTAGAGATCTGAAATTTGGCACCTAGGTAGATATTAGGTCATGAATTCGTACTAAGACGGGGATTCCAGAAATTCCATGTTAAAGGGGTAAAAACCGTTGGTTTTCGGGATTTCTCCATACAAAAGTGTAAATTTTTTCGTTGTTCCAGGGATTCCCGAAAAACTAAAAGCCGTAGATATCTCAAAGTTGGTACCTAGGTAGATGTTAGGTCATGAATTCGTACTAAGACGGGGATTCCAGAAATTCCATGTTTAAGGGGTAAAAACCGTTGGTTTTCGGGATTTCTCCATACAAAAGTGTAAATTTTTTCGTTGTTCCAGGGATTCCCGAAAAACTAAAAGTCGTAGATATCTCAAATTTGGTACCTAGGTAGATATTAGGTCATGAATTCGTACTAAGACGGGGATTCCAGACATTCCATGTTTAAGGGGTAAAAACCGTTGGTTTTCGGGATTTCTCCATACAAAAGTGTAAATTTTTTCGTTGTTCCAGGGATTCCCGAAAAACTAAAAGTCCTAGATATCTCAAATTTGGTACCTAGGTAGATATTAGGTCATGAATTCGTACTAAGACGGGGATTCCAGAAATTCCATGTTTAAGGGGTAAAAACCGTCGGTTTTAGGGATTTCTCCATACAAAAGTGTAATTTTTTCGATTCCGACAAAACTTTGATTCGTACTAATTAGGGTACCTAGGTTGTTGAATTTGTACTGCGACGGGGATATTCGAATTTCAAATTTAAGGATGGGAACATTTGCGAACTTCTTTGATTTTGGAATAAATTTTTTCATTCTTTTTCTCATATGACACCAAGCGTAGAAAAGGAATCTGTGGTCAAAATTTAAAAAATTGGACGCCATTTTAAACATTTTCGTTATTGGACCGATTTCTTTCAAAATTAATATCTGAGCATTGCAGCAAGCATAGAAAAAGAATACGTAGTCAAAAATTTAAAAATTGGCCGCCATTTTGAACTTTTTCGTTATTGGGCCGAATGATTTGAAAATCAATATGTGACTATTAAAGCAAGCATAGAGAAAGATTTTGGGGTCAAAATTGAAAAAATGGCCGCCATTTTGAATTTTTTTGTTACTGGGCCGAATGATTTGAAAATAAATATGGTACTATAGAAGCAAGCATAGAGATGGAATTTGTGGTCAAAATTGAAAAAAATGGCCGCCATTTTGAACTTTTTTGTTACTGGGCCGAATGATTTGAAAATCAATATGTGACTAAAGAAGCAGGCATAGAGAAGGATTTTGTGGTCAAAATTGAAAAAAATGGCCGCCATTTTGAACTTTTTTGTTACTGGGCCGCATGTTTTGAAAATCAATATGTGACTAAAGAAGCAGGCATAGAGAAGGATTTTGAGGTCAAAATTGAAAAAAATGGCCGCCATTTTGAACTTTTTTGTTACTGGGTCGAATGATTTGAAAATCAATATGTGACAATAGAAGCAAGCATAGAAAAGGAATTTGTGGTCAAAATTGAAAAAAATGGCCGCCATTTTGAACTTTTTTGTTACTGGGCCGAATGATTTGAAAATCAATATGTGACTATAGAAGCAAGCATAGAAGAGTAATTTGTGGTCAAAATTGAAAAAAATGGCCGCCATTTTGAATTTTTTTGTTATTGGACCGAATTCTTTCAAAATGGATACCTGACGGCTGACCATTGCATCAAGCATAGAATAAGAATCTTAGGTCAAAATTTAAAAAAATTGGCCGCCATTTTGAACTTTTTTGTTATTGGACCGAATTCCTTCAAAATGGATATCTGACCATTGCAGCAAGCATAGAAAAAGAATCTGTAGTCAAAAATTAAAAAATTGGCCCCCATTTTGAACTTTTTTGTTACTGGGCCGAATGATTTGAAAATCAATATGGGACTATAGAAGCAAGCATAGAGATGGAATTTGTGGTCAAAATTGAAAAAAAATGGCCGCCATTTTGAACTTTTTTGTTACTGGGCCGAATGATTTGAAAATCAATATGTGACTATAGAAGCAAGCATAGAAAAGGAATTTGTGGTCAAAATTGAAAAAAATGGCTGCCATTTTGAACTTTTTTGTTATTGGACCGAATTCTTTCAAAATGGATACCTGACGGCTGACCATTGCAGCAAGCATAGAAAAAGAATACGTAGTCAAAAATTTAAAAATTGGCCGCCATTTTGAACTTTTTCGTTATTGGGCCGAATGATTTGAAAATCAATATGTGACTATTAAAGCAAGCATAGAGAAGGATTTTGGGGTCAAAATTGAAAAAATGGCCGCCATTTTGAACTTTTTTGTTACTGAGCCGAATGATTTGAAAATAAATATGGTACTATAGAAGCAAGCATAGAGATGGAATTTGTGGTCAAAATTGAAAAAAATGGCCGCCATTTTGAACTTTTTTGTTACTGGGCCGAATGATTTGAAAATCAATATGTGACTAAAGAAGCAGGCATAGAGAAGGATTTTGTGGTCAAAATTGAAAAAAATGGCCGCCATTTCGAACTTTTTTGTTACTGGGCCGAATGTTTTGAAAATCAATATGTGACTATAGAAGCAGGCATAGAGAAGGATTTTGTGGTCAAAATTAAAAAAAATGGCCGCCATTTTGAACTTTTTTGTTATTGGACCGAATTCTTTCAAAATGGATACCTGACGGCTGACCATTGCATCAAGCATAGAATAAGAATCTGAGGTCAAAATTTAAAAAAATTGGCCGCCATTTTGAACTTTTTTGTTATTGGACCGAATTCCTTCAAAATGGATATCTGACCATTGCAGCAAGCATAGAAAAAGAATCTGTAGTCAAAAATTAAAAAATTGGCCCCCATTTTGAACTTTTTTGTTACTGGGCCGAATGATTTGAAAATCAATATGGGACTATAGAAGCAAGCATAGAGATGGAATTTGTGGTCAAAATTGAAAAAAATGGCCGCCATTTTGAACTTTTTTGTTACTGGGCCGAATGATTTGAAAATCAATATGTGACTATAGAAGCAAGCATAGAAAAGGAATTTGTGGTCAAAATTGAAAAAAATTGCTGCCATTTTGAACTTTTTTGTTATTGGACCGAATTCTTTCAAAATGGATACCTGACGGCTGACCATTGCATCAAGCATAGAATAATAAGAATCTGAGGTCAAAATTTTAAAAAATTGGCCGCCATTTTGAACTTTTTTGTTATTGGACCGAATTCCTTCAAAATGGATATCTGACCATTGCAGCAAGCATAGAAAAAGAATCTGTAGTCAAAAATTAAAAAATTGGCCGCCATTTTGAACTCTTTTGTTACTGGGCCGAATGATTTGAAAATCAATAATGGGACTATTATCAGCAAGGTAGTGAAAAATTTTGTGGTCCTAATCAAAATAAATGGCGACGATAGGAATTTTGGAAATTAAACGCTTGAGGGAGTAAAGCAGAAGTTCAACGTGAGCGAAGCCGCGGGCGTTTGCTAGTTATATTATAATATCTGGGTAATTTTTTTGGTAAATACGGCATTTTCCAAAAGTGAATCTTAGCTACATATATTTATCGCCCCCGAAACTCCCCTTATATTAAATTTCATATAAATTGTTGGAGCCGTTTCTGAGATTCGGATTATATATACAGTAATTGCTCGTTTAATAGGATTTTGTGGTCAAAATTAAAAAAAATGGCCGCCATTTTGAACTTTTTTGTTATTGGACCGAATTCTTTCAAAATGGATACCTGACGGCTGACCATTGCATCAAGCATAGAATAAGAATCTGAGGTCAAAATTTAAAAAAATTGGCCGCCATTTTGAACTTTTTTGTTATTGGACCGAATTCCTTCAAAATGGATATCTGACCATTGCAGCAAGCATAGAAAAAGAATCTGTAGTCAAAAATTAAAAAATTGGCCCCCATTTTGAACTTTTTTGTTACTGGGCCGAATGATTTGAAAATCAATATGGGACTATAGAAGCAAGCATAGAGATGGAATTTGTGGTCAAAATTGAAAAAAATGGCCGCCATTTTGAACTTTTTTGTTACTGGGCCGAATGATTTGAAAATCAATATGTGACTATAGAAGCAAGCATAGAAAAGGAATTTGTGGTCAAAATTGAAAAAAATTGCTGCCATTTTGAACTTTTTTGTTATTGGACCGAATTCTTTCAAAATGGATACCTGACGGCTGACCATTGCATCAAGCATAGAATAATAAGAATCTGAGGTCAAAATTTTAAAAAATTGGCCGCCATTTTGAACTTTTTTGTTATTGGACCGAATTCCTTCAAAATGGATATCTGACCATTGCAGCAAGCATAGAAAAAGAATCTGTAGTCAAAAATTAAAAAATTGGCCGCCATTTTGAACTCTTTTGTTACTGGGCCGAATGATTTGAAAATCAATAATGGGACTATTATCAGCAAGGTAGTGAAAAATTTTGTGGTCCTAATCAAAATAAATGGCGACGATAGGAATTTTGGAAATTAAACGCTTGAGGGAGTAAAGCAGAAGTTCAACGTGAGCGAAGCCGCGGGCGTTTGCTAGTTATATTATAATATCTGGGTAATTTTTTTGGTAAATACGGCATTTTCCAAAAGTGAATCTTAGCTACATATATTTATCGCCCCCGAAACTCCCCTTATATTAAATTTCATATAAATTGTTGGAGCCGTTTCTGAGATTCGGATTATATATACAGTAATTGCTCGTTTAAAGGTATAAGAATAAGATATATTATGCAGTTGAAAGATTTTTTTATCAATATACTCATAAACATCACATAGGTACTATGCCAAAAATCTAGTTTTATAAGTATGAAATATTGCAGGCTTTTGGTTTATGGTTTATAGTTATGTTTGTAACTTGTATGTAGCAGGTAATGCCGAAATAACTTACATAGATATATAATTCAATAAAATATCAATAAGTATTGAACCTTAATCAACGCAAACAGCAATTTACTCATTCTAAATGAAATGAAAAGATGGTGATGATGATGAATAAAAAGATGGTTTATGTTTTTCACTGTCATTCGCTGATAAAATATAAAATGTACTTGCAATAGTTAATTATGTTTACAGTAACATTATCGATATTTATAGAATTATAAAAAAATATATGATAGTAGCCTTCGCTTTGCTTGTGCGCAATTTAATTTAATATTAGAATTTTGCTTGCACTGTATAAATAAATATCGCTAATATGTGATAGCAACGCATAAAAACTAAATGTAAGTACATATTGCCGAAGTACAATGAATTAATAAGTACCTATTAAATCGTGCCAAATGGAGGTGAAAGATATTTTGATACAAAATGTGAGTAAATATATACATGTAAAAACTTACCGATCTTTTGAAGATCTCTTTCAATAATGAAACTGGCTACAAAAAAACCATTATTGGTGCTTCCGAAGATCGCAAAGGACATCATTAACGATAGTATCGTCATCGTTGGGATTCCGTTTGATAACATCAGCGGTGAAATTTCACGTTCGCCGTCCGGAAAGGAGCTGTTTGTCATATCTGTAGGCAAATCAAAGTATAATTATTAAAAAAAATCACGATTTCGAACGTAAATAAGTATGAATGCGCGATGCCGGAATTAAAAAACCCCAATCGACTGATCTCAAATAGTTACAAAGTTAGAAGTTCGCATCGTAAATGAAACTTTCTATTTCGACGAAGTGAAAGAAACTTCTTAGTATCGCTAAAACTTTTTAAAAATTTCACAATCAATTAAGAAAATATTATTAGATATTTAAATAACTCATAAATAATTGATTATTTATAACTCATAATAATTGATTTGAAGTGTTCAGGTACTTACTTTTTCCGTTCAACATTATGCTCTCAGTAAGGGGCGCCGTTGCATCGCTCATCGTATTGCACAGTCTGCAACCAACTGCTGCCTTTTCCGAATGACTCTACAGCTTTATCCCTCGATGTGATGTGCGTTGCGCCGGTGCGAACTTGGATGCATAACAGGTGCCTAGATTTTCATTGCCAAGGCCTGGGTTACGCGTGTATACTGTAGGTACGGTACACGCTCCTGCGATAAATGATGAATTTTAGTAACTAATCCAAATATTATAATGAAACTTAGGTCTGATTTTTCAATCACCAGATAAACTATCTGAGGAAAAGACTTGATCTACTATTGTAAAAATCAAATCTTGAACTGACACATTCAGTTTGTGTCCAGCCTTGAATTCTTTACAGATTCATGAATCGACTTGATGATTAGTTCAAAATTCCAGACTTTTTGCCATTGCGTTGAGGAATAAATTTGAAATATGTATATGCCATACAAAATCTGTCAAAACGTCATATTCATTCCTTAGTTAACGATTATCTGGCGTCCTGCCTAAGGACCTAATAATACGAATCAAGAATTTCATCGCAGAGGGATAAGGCTCGTATGGCTCAGCGGTCAGAGCACCCAGCCGCGAGAGATGGGAGACGCGGGTTCAAATCCCGCTGCGAGCGAAAAATTTTGATTCGTATTTAAATTTATAGGGATTATCTGGCGATTGAAAAATCGACCCTTATAGGAATAAAATAATGAGTTAGTACGTTACATTAGTACGTTAGTTTCAAAAATCTAAATAACATTTTACAAACTCTTTATCAGACTGCATTGGTTATTTCTTTCTTGCAAACTTTTACCCACTTATCTGGATAGGTATATATTATACTATAGTAGGGCGCGTGGAGGCGCGGGCCACATGCGGCCCGCGTGCTGTCTTCCACCCTATTTGCCTTCCAACTTTCAGCCTCTTCAACATTCGCCATATTATATTTTCTATGGAAAAATAAAATCCGCCATTTTGACTTTTTTTCTATCCATCGAATAGACCTTCGATTCCTGATCACCTCTTGTCAAGAAACCGTTCTTCCATTTTTTATACTTTCTGAGATAACGGCGAAATTCAAATGGCGGCCATTTTTTGCCAAATTGCATGAGGTTCCGAGTATTTTTTGTTTAAGCAGTCCCCACCTAACTATAATACCTTTCCCGTGCTCCTCGACAGTCTTCGAAACCCTCAATCATCATCTCATTCCATATTTCTCTCTGAGTGTCCTCCGAAAAACCGCATTAAAGTACTACTGACTACATGTTTCACAACTTTTAGTCTCTTCAATATTCCCCATACGTTTTTTATGGAAAATAAATTCGCCATTTTGAATCCGCCATTTTGAATTTTTTTTGAACTCACTGCCAATTGGATGACATTTCGAATGACATTTGGTCGAGCACCCCCTACCTAGCTTCGATACCCTAACCGTGCTCTTTACCCGTCTTCGAAATCCTCAATCATTAGCTCTCTCCATATTTTTCCTCCGAATTAATTTTTTTCTTTTATACGACCTCTTTCCCGAAAAAAAATTTTTCATACAAAATTGTTCAGGAGAGGTGATCAATTAGTCAGTCAGTCATCGAGAGTATTTCTTACAATCGAGTTTCTTTTTCAGGGGTTACTATGACCTTATAAGAAATCGAGCAATTTCCAGACAGTTCAATACGAGTAGCTTCTGAGTCGCAAAGCATAGTGCGATTACTATGAAATCGTAAAAGTTGAAAGATAGTTGATAGTTGAAAGACGATTTGACGCACATGGCACGAAACTTCCAAGAAACTTCATACAA
The DNA here is from genome assembly GCA_036785405.1 of Coenonympha arcania. Classification (NCBI taxonomy): domain Eukaryota; kingdom Metazoa; phylum Arthropoda; class Insecta; order Lepidoptera; family Nymphalidae; genus Coenonympha; species Coenonympha arcania. Next base: position 12,023,389 of record CM072082.1, read on the forward strand.
AAAAAAAGTTGAACGATTTTCGAAACATCGACGCAACTAAGCCAGCAGGTCTGCATATGTAGACGTCGTAGTTACTTAATGCAGTGCAGTTCAATTTCTGTCCTGCTTTAAGAGCTCGTAGTAAGCCCCCTGATCGAACGGCCCAAAATACAATATGACGTTTAAAATCGGAAGAAATTATATTTTTTTAAACTTTATAGTTTTTAACCTGTAGGTCACTAAATATCGCTTATAACCGGTAGCCCGTTAGCCCTTTAACAATAAACCTCTACATGGTACTATGTTAACAATAAATAAACCTTATCGTTTTACTTTATCTTTGGTACCGGAACCTGGGTGCGCGGGTTTCCAATGTTAGATCGGACTCGCCTGTTTTTTTATTGGTTTGTTTTTTTTTCTTATCGCGAAAACTACTATCTATAAACATGATTAGATTGTTTTAAATAAAGCATAACGGCGCAACCAACATTTTCACCTGAGCTTAACTAAGAATTCTGACACCAATTTGGTACCTTTGTACTCCTTTTGGCTCAACCCTAAAAAAGGTGTAGAAACAATCGAATCCTTCCTCATTTGCAAAAATAATGATTTTGTGAAAGAAAGAGCAGAGGTCAAAGGTTTTTTGCATCGTTATTGAAAGCCGCCGTAAGTAGGTATAATATAATTGCTCAATCGAGCCCACCAAATTTAATTGGTTAATTTACAAATTGTAAACACGTGTAGATTAAAGCTAGAGACAGACTGAGCTTATGTACGCAACGTATGCAACGTATGCAACGCATTATGATATTTCAAGTCTACTATGACAATTGTATCTCAACAGTCACTCAATCGCTCGTGTAGTCTTATAATTATAATTTATAATCTATATATATATAAAAGAAAGTCGTGTTAGTTACACTACTTATAACTCAAGAACGGCTTTACCGATATGGCTGAAAATTGGTGAGGAGGTAGCTTAGAGCCAGAAAACGGCTATAGGATACATGTGATGTCCCTTAATAAAGCAGTGGAACGATTGCCCTGGCTGATTTAATTTTCCCATACAAATACCTAAGGTCGTACCGCTGTATGGTGGAATCAAACGAATCGCACATAAAATGAAAGAGCGTGAAAAAATACTCGATCCGAGTCGACGACTTACCTATATGTGGAGAATTAGGATTATCGAGTATTTTCAAAATAAAAATAAAATTAATAAATTGATTTAATGGCGTTGCTAAGTAAACATTTCATTGCTGTCAAATTTTTTTCACGTTCAATTAGGTTCAATTATACGTCAGGTTTTTCTATAGATTTACTGTAGTGTAAGGTCCGACCTCTTTGGTCTTTTTAATTTATGCAAATAACGTTATAAGATGCGATCAGTCCGATTGTAGGTTTCGGAGAAAATCGAACATGACGTCGATGTATTTGTTCAAGAAAGGATTAACGCTGAAACAGATTAATAAAGAAGGATTAATAAGGCAAAACAACGTTTGCCGGGTCAGCTAGTATATATATAAAAGAGTGAGGCATTATTATCGTTGTTCCAGGAATTCCCGAAAAATTACAAGTCGTAGAGATCTGAAATTTGGTACCTAGATTGATATTAGGTCATGAATTCGTACTAAGACGGGGCTTCCAGAAATTCAAATTATGAGGGGTAAAAATCGTACATTTAAGAGATTTTCCCCAAAAGTGTAATTTTTTCGTTGTTCCAGGGATTCCGGCGAAATGAAAAGTCGTATAGATCAGAAATTTGGTAGGTACCTATGTTGATATTAGATAGTAAATTTTTTGTTACTGAGCCGATTGCTTTGAAAATCGATATCTGACTATTGCAGCAAACATAGAGAAGGAATTTGTGGTCAAAATTTTAAAAAGTGGCCGCCATTTTGAACTTTTTTGTTACTGGGCCGTTTGCTTTAAAAATCTATATCCGACTATCGCAGTAAACATAAAGAAGAAATTTGGGATCTAAATTAAAAAAAGTGGCCCTATTTGAACCTTTGTGTGAATTTGTGATCATGTAAAAAAATATATATTTTTGGCTGCCGGTTGCTTTGAAAATCGATATTTGACTATCACAGTAAGCACAGAGAAGGAACTTGGGGTCAATGGCCGCCATTTTAAACTTTTTGTTTACTGGGCTGATTGCTTTGAAAATCGATATCTGACTATCGTAGCACGCAAAAGAGAAAGAACTTATGATCAAAATTTAAAAATTTTGAACTTTTTGGCCGCCGTTTTGAACTTTTTGTTACTGAGCCGCTTGTTTGAAAATCGATATCTGACTATCGCAGTAACTTACTGCGATAGTCAGATATCGATATGTGACTATCGCAGCAAGCACAGAGAAGGAATTTGTGCTCAAAATTTAAAAAAGTGACCGCCATTTTGAATTTGTTTCATATACTGGGTCGATTGCTTTGAAAGTCGATATGTGACTATCTCAGCAAGCATAGACAAGGAATTTATGATAAAAATTTAAAAAAGTGACCGCCATTTTGAACTTTTTTGTTCATGGGCCGATTGCATTAAAAATCGATATCTGACTATAGCAGCACGCATAGAGAAGGAATTTGTGATCAAAATTTAAAAACTTTGCTCTTTTTGCCGCCTTTTTGAAATATTTTGTTACTGGGCCAAATGCTGTGAAAATCGATATCTGACTATCTCAGCAAACACAGAGAAGGAATTTGGGGTCAAAATTTAAAAGAAATGGCCGGCTGTTTGATCCTTTCTTTTACTGGGCCGATTGCTTTGAAAATCGATATCTGACATCGCAGCATGCATAGAGAAGGAATTTGTGCTCAAAATTTAAAATGTGGACGGCATTTTGATATTTTTTGTTACTGGGCCGATTTCTTTGAAAATCGACTATGGCAGCAAGCAAGCAAGAAATTTTAACAATTGGCTGCCATTTTGTAGTTTTTTTGTTACTTGGCCGATTGTTTTGAAAATTGATATCTGACTATCGCAGCAAGCACAGAGAAGGAATTTGTGGTCAAAATAAAAAAAAGTGGCCACTATTTAAAACTTTTTTGTTACTTTGCCGAAATGCTTTGAATATCGATATCTGACCGTGGTAGAAACTAGCAAGCAAGCACGGCTGGACGGACGAACGGACGGCGGAGTATTTGTAATAGGGTCCCGTTTTTCTTTTTGGTTACGGAACCCCAAAAAATTGCCACCATGTTGAACTTTTTTTGTGAGAATTGAATTTTTCAAAATCAATACGTGACTATTACCAGCAAGCATAGAGAAAAAAATTGTAGTCAAAATAAAAATAAAAATGGCGGTTAAGACAAGAATTTTGAAAATTAAACGCCTGAGGGAGTAAAGCAGAATTTCAACTTGAGCGAAGCCGCGGGCGTTTGCTAGTTTACCTATGATTTACCGATTGTGCTAGTCTACATAATTATAATCGCGCAAGTGATCTATAACTTACAGATCCATGGAACCATCCATCCATGGAATTTGTTACTGAAGTTTTGTAGATTAGGTCATCTCCGAACTATGATAATTGGATTATAATTTGATCGTAGCTTACTGCCAAAATGTTAAATTAGCAGACTTGGGGCCCTAAAAGCTTGATTTTATATTAAAAATTGTGCAAAAGAATTAATAAAATATATTATTCAGTAATAATAGGGTTACTGTATCAAGATTAAAGATTTTGCTTAGACTTATACAACTTAAAATAGGCAAAAAGCGCAGTCGCCTTATCACGGTGGACTGGCGCGGATTTAACTTTTGTTTTTTGGAGCGGAAATATTCAACTCAATAAATCAGATCAGAATCAGAAAACAAGTGCACTATGTGAGAAATTATAACAATTTACGTCGTATAAATGGGACAAGAGTGTGCACACGTTGCATCGCATACGTTGCGGATCGGACCGACTATGTGTAGGAACCTTAATGGTGAGCTATGAACAAACGCCTCTCAGCTGGACAGATTAATTTGTTTTGCTATAATCCGCTACTTGAAAATAAATTAATCTGTCCTGCTAATTATTGATTTCCGCGTAATTACGCCTGCTTCCACTCAATATTTTAAACGCCTCTCATTCACAGAGGAGACCCGTGCCTCGGTGGGGCACAATTATTGTATTTACATGAAAGGCATTAATAAATTACAGATCACATTTATATTAAAATCTACGCGATCCATTCAAAAATAATCCCAGAATGAGTAAGACGTGTGCATCGCAATATATAAAATTTTGGTAGGAGAGCCGGCCATACATCAACCTTCACCGGGCTGTTAACTAGATGAAACACATTTTTTATAAAATTTTATTAATAGGTTAACAGTGAACACGCCTATAATAGCTTTCCTGGGAAAATCCTGACCCAGCTTAAAATATTAAGATGTTAAATTAATGAATCATTTTTTTTTCAATTTTCCACCCGTTAACACGTCGAATTTTAGCCTAACCGAACCCACTATCACTACCGATCTGCCGGTAACTGCTTGAATTATATATCAAAATTATAAAAAAGGGAATTTTATAACAAACGCGATGGTATAGCACTGCCTGCGATAAACCTGTCATTACTTATCATTGCCAAGCTTTGCAGTTTGAAAATTGGGGCGGGTAGTGGTAAAAACCTTAGTGTTACCGCTAGCATGTAGAGCATAAAGCACTGTACGACCTAAAATGATGATGCAATGAAGATTTTCTCTGCAAAATAAGACAATGTACAGTTCTTAAAAAAAGTAAAAAGTTACAACTCCAACGTCATACCACCGTTTTGTTTTCATTAAAACTCAAAAATAAAATGTAGCTTAATTCCGACTGGACTGTATTCAATTGGGCCCTGAAACGCATAATTTGTCTTTTTTGAACATTATTTTTTGATACTCATTGGATTAATGACGAAGTTTACGTAGGTACTCATGTTTGGAAATTTAAAAAATCAAAAGCTAAAAGCTAGGTCAAATTATTTAACTAAATAAAAGCATTTTTAAGTTTTTTCCTTGCAATTTATTTTATATTTTTCGGGTTACTCTCAGCAAGCCCTTTCATTTGATACTCATATTGTAGGTGTGCATCAAAAATAACTAGTTCACCATCTTGACTGTTCCGCCATATTGGATTTAGAATGACGTCACTCTGCTAACCATGCATTTTCATAACGTAATAAAAATTTTAGCTCAATCGGTTGAAGATATTTGCTTCAAAATCAAGTTGCAAGATTTCACTCGAATAAAAGAGATAATACATACATTGCAAGTTAAATAAAAGCTTTTAATAATAAAAAAACGCAAAATACGCTCGTACACTGCTTTATGCTCTACATGCTAGTGGTAACAATGTAAGGTTTTCACAACTGCCCGCCCCAATTTTCAAACTGCAAAGCCTTCCAATGATAAGTTATGACAGGTTTATCGCAGGCAGTGCAATACCATCACGTTTGTTTTAAAATTACCTGTATTTTGATATATAATTCAAGCAGTTAGCGGCAGGTCGGTGTAATCAATTTTCTATGTTTTTGTACCTCTTTATACCCGCTTGCTAATTAGTGGGGTCAAAAAATTAGTAGGCAAGTGCCTAGGCATATTTTTTACCCACGACGGAACGGAGTACGGGTATTTTCGTTTAGTGTGAGAGACCGTTTGTACCTACTGTTGGCGCCATCTCCTTCTTTCCTTGTAAGAAACATATATACCTGTCCCATTCGCTCCTCCGTTACCGAACCTACACTCACAGTGACAACGCATCGAGGACGCGCGTCACGCGACGCTGATTTTCATAAAACAGTTGCATTAAAAACGCCCAAACAACCGCTCCTGCGCGCGCGCATCGCGAGTAATAAAAAGATCACCTAAAACTGCAGTGTGTGAATATGTGAACTCTCATGATAAGAAAAAAGTGAGTATTCCTTCATTTTGTTTTCCTTTTACGCTCCTTTTACGCAAAACGCCAAACGCCTTATTTTCGCCCGCACAAAATTGGTTCTTTCGAGCCGCGATAAAACCGGCCATCTTTTTCTTTGTTTCAAATATTATACTTACGCATCCCCTATTATATTTCACGCATTTGCTTACTTTTCACGCAAGGTCCTTCGAGTATTTTAAAAATAAATAGCCATTAGACTATTTATCCGCTTAATATTAGCTAATTACTTCGCATATTACGTATTGTAAGGTTATAAGTGTGCCTTAAATATTGTGTTAACAGTACTAGGTACCTACCTACATGGCTTACAGCTACGCATTTCATTATTATAGCTATCTTGCATTATTATAGCTAAATCGATTGTTCATAAATATTTAATATCAAAAATACCTATTGTATAATTATTGCACTGTACGTGATTCTTTCGTCACTCGCTCGATTCATCGCTCGAATTTTACCTAGGTAACTATTAAGTACCTACCTACGTTTCGCATAGCGCTCGCGCCTTAGCTTGGTTTTTCGGATTAAAAACTAAACTTGTTCATTATACGATAAACTTAGTTTGTCGAAATAAGTTCGTTTACGCTTAGAATAGCTTATTTACCATATAAACTCGAATATTACACTGGTTTTCGCTACAACTCGTAATACAAATAGTTTACTTACCTATTATTTATGGTATCGTAAATAGGGTTATTCTGTTAATCGCGCATTCTATTCTGTAACTATTCGATAAAATATAATTTGTATTTTTAATAAAATTATTAACCATTGTGAACTTAATTATTGTAAACATAACGCAGTCGCTTTTATTTTATTGGTTTGCAATAAACGGAAAAAATGTCGAGAAGAGCACATTCACCTCCAGAAATTTCTGCCGAAGTTTTAATCTTAGAGGCTCAAGTTAAATCTTATTTTTCGACAATGCAGTCTATTTATAACTCTTCGCAAAATTTAGATACTCCTGAAAGTTTGAATTTATTTTTATCTAAGTCCGCCAATATTGAGCATATTCGGGAAGAATACATAAAACTTGTAAAGGAATTAAACATCGCAAGAATGAAAGAAAATCCTGATTATGAACCCAATTTTCAATCGCTTAGCGCATTTGAGGAGTTATATTCGCACGTCTTGTATAAAGTGAAGGAAAATACCGCAACCCCTTCTTTTAATATAAAAAGCCCTAGTAAAGAACATAATGTTATTTCGGTAAAATCAAAAATAAAACTTCCACCTATTCAATTAATTAAATTCGGAGGTCAATTAAAGGACTGGCCAATTTTTTATGAATCTTTTAACAATACCATACATTTAAACAAAGAATTGAATAATTCAGAAAAATTACATTATTTACTAGGGCAACTTACGGATTCCGCACTTACATCTATTTCTGGCATTGAACCTACGAGTGAAAATTATCACCTAATTTATTCAACCTTGGTGGATAAATATCAGGACATACGCGCATTAGGTACTGCATATTTGGACCAAATTTTTAATTTTAAACCAATTCAATCATCAGAAAAATTAAATTCCTTTTTAGATATTTGTGCTACCTCAATAGCAGCTTTTGAAAAATTGAAAATTGGTGACAAGGCAGAATTTATTTACCTTTATTTATGCCTGAAAAAGATTGATAAAGAGACTGCAAGATTATATGAAAACAACGTACGCGCGGAAAAACTACCCTCTTTCGATAACTTTATTAAATTTATAAAAGAACAAACAAAAATTAATGAACGTACCGCCGCTGGTCCGTCACACTCACCGCTAACTAAAGAAGTTAATAAACAACGCGGCGCACCTAAAAAATTATTGACGCCACCTAATGCAACAAAATCATTTGTCACATCGACTAAAATTAATGACGCTTCATGCCCTATATGTAAGGACGATGCTCATCCCAAACAATTTTACCGCTGTCCTAAGTTTTTAACAATGACACCTATGGAGCGATATAACGTAGTTAAAGCAAATAACAGCTGCCTTTCTTGCTTATCTTTTTTTCACCGGACACTTGTCTGTAATTCTAAACAGGTTTGCCAGGCTCCTTCATGCTCTAGCAAATACCACCATACACTTTTACACAGGCCGAAAGAAAACGCAGTCAGCAGCAGTGAAAAGAAGAATAATATCTCTTCCTGCGAAGCTACCATTGATAATAATAAATCAGAAAAACATGAAGTTGTTTCTTTGTGTTCCTTGAATCGCAGGGACGCTAATCAAACTACAGTACTGCTTGCAACTGCTTTAGTTCGTGCCTTTGATACAGCTGGTAAAAGTTACAGTGTTAGATGCCTTATTGACCCCGCATCACAGCATCATTTCATAACAAATGATTGCGCTTCTCGATTAGGTTTAACTACCAAACCAATCTCGCACACTACTACTGTCCAGGGTTTTGGCGGCACATCAAACGCAATAAAGGGTATTACGCACATAACTATATACTCGAGATTTGAAAATTATTCTTATAATCTGAACCCTTTGATTGTCGACAAAATCACGGATCATTTACCTACATCTCCTGTAGATAAATCGCTTCTCACTTATCTGTCAAGTGTACCGTTAGCAGATGAGAATTATTACTTACCTGGTAATATTGATATGATACTAGGCGCGCAATTATTTACGCAAATACTTTTATCAGGTCGCGTAACAGCGCCACCTGGTATGCCCGAGGCAATTCAGTCTAAATTAGGTTTTTTGCTTTGGGGTAACGCACCATTATTAACTAATCCTACTAATTTAACGCACTCACACACGCACACATTATGCGCTATTACTAATGAACGCTTAGATAAATCGCTACGCAACTTCTTCGAATTAGAAGAGGTACCTTTACCTAAAGATCAGTTCCTCAGCATTAAAGAACAGGAGTGCGAAGATTTTTACACTCGCACATCTACACGCAACGCACAGGGTAGGTTTACGGTTACCTTACCCTTTAAACCAGATCCCAATTTAAATGGTGACTCACGCACTAACGCATATAAACGTCTAATATTGTCGCAACTTTCAATACCTCGGCATATCAGCATATTACAGGATAACGAGATAAATCTCGTAGCTTTCTGTGACGCTAGCACACAAGCACGCGGGACAGTTATATTTATTAACGCAGTAACAAATGCCGAAGTCATGATTCGCTTACTTTGCGCTAAATCAAAGGTCGCTTCTGTCAAAACGATCTCACTTGCTCGTTTAGAGCTTTGCGCAGCTGATTTGTTGTCTAAGTTGGTTCGCACTATTTTGACAAATTATAGTACACGCATTATTATAAATCGCACTTACGCCTTTTCTGATTCAACGGTTGTTCTAAATTGGATCAATTCAAGTCCTCATGAACTCAAAACGTTTGTCGCAAATCGAGTCTCAAAATTACAGACAAATTTAGATCCAAAAAACTTCTTTCATGTTTCCGGTAAAGAAAACCCAAGTGATTGTTTATCTCGTGGTCTAACGCCAGCACAATTGATTTCTCATCCTCAATGGTTTAAGGGCCCTACTTGGAGGCATGAAGAACGTAACAAATGGCCAATTCAGCCATTTTTCCCTAACTTAAATATTTTGCTTGAAACAAGAAAAGTCACATTAAATACTGTCACGTCAGAGAAGCCGCTACTTACAAAAATCGCTAAACGCATATCGAGTTGGTCTAAATTAATACGCACCTTTACTTATATTCTAAGCTTTTTAAAACGCTTAAATACGCACGGATTAATAACCGCTGAAGATTTAAATACTTTCAAATTATTCATAATTCGCGAGCTTCAGAAGATTTATTTTTCTGGATATATCGACGCTTTAAATGAGAACGCATCTTTACCGCGCACTATTAAAAAATTACGTCCATTCTTATTAGATGGAATCTTAAAAGTAGGTGGTCGACTATCCGCAAGTCAAGACATTTCTTTTGATCATAAACACCCCATTTTACTTCCTGGGAAAGATCACATAGTAAATCTCATCATAGATCATGTTCATCGTATCAGTTGTCATGCTGGACCTCAACTCACTACATCTCTATTACGCAAAAAATATTGGATTTTATCCGCTAGGAAAGCAATACGCGCCCGTATACATGCATGTATGCCTTGTTTCAAGGTACGCCCAAATTCCTTTCAGACGCCAGTCATGGCGGATCTACCAGCATGTAGACTCGATATTTCGAAACCATTTACGCATACAGGGATTGACTATTGCGGTCCCTTTTATGTGACCACCACTCGAGGCCGCGGAATCAAAAGCCAAAAGGCATACGTTTGCGTATTCATATGTTTGTCAACCCGAGCAGTTCATGTAGAAATTGCACCTGATCTGTCAACAAATTCTTTCTTAAATTGTTTAAAAAGGTTCTTAAGTCGCAGAGGCCCCATTCTAAGCGTGCGAACAGATCACGGAAGCAACTTTTTAGGAGCTAAAGCTTATTTAAACGAACTTTATGAATTTTTAAGGACAACATATGATGAACCTTTTAAGAAGGAGCTCGCAAATTCAGAAATTTCGTTTTTGAACATTCCCCCAAACGCTCCTCATTTCGGTGGAAATTGGGAAATAACGGTCAAATCCTTTAAAACGCACTTGCAGAGAGTAATAGGCACGCAAATATTGACTTATGAAGAATTACTGACAGTGTTGTGTCAAAAAGAGGCCTTACTTAATTCGCGTCCGCTTGGTATTCTTAGCGAAGATCCTTCGGAACCCATGCCTATTACTCCCGCACATTTTTTAAACACTACTCCCCTTAAAGCATTACCGGCTGTAGATGTTTTGAATGAACGTACAAGTTTACTGTCTAGATATTCGCTCTTAGACAAACCAGTGCAGTCATATTGGAAACGATGGAGAGACGAATATTTACATACGCTACAGACTCGAGAAAAGTGGAATACTGAGTCACGTCCAGTGCAAGTAGGGACTATTGTTTTGATAATGCAGGATAGTGCCCCTCTACACTGGCCTCTAGGGGTCATTACGGAAGTATTTAAAGGCCCTGATGGTCGTATACGTGTAGCTTTAGTTAAAACTAAAAATGGCACACTTAAACGCCCTATAATTCGTTTATGCCCTCTCCCGATCAACAATTAATTATTTTAGCACGTAAACGCTCTATAAATTCAATATAGGTATTAACGCTCATAATATTAAGTCAATTTATCTTCGCAATTTTAATATCACATTTCACTTAAATTTTTTTTTAACGCAATTTTTTCATGTATGTAACTTCATTTAATTAACTCTTTTTTTTTGAAAGTACCTTTCAAGGCGGAGGCTATGTTGGCGCCATCTCCTTCTTTCCTTGTAAGAAACATATATACCTGTCCCATTCGCTCCTCCGTTACCGAACCTACACTCACAGTGACAACGCATCGAGGACGCGCGTCACGCGACGCTGATTTTCATAAAACAGTTGCATTAAAAACGCCCAAACAACCGCTCCTGCGCGCGCGCATCGCGAGTAATAAAAAGATCACCTAAAACTGCAGTGTGTGAATATGTGAACTCTCATGATAAGAAAAAAGTGAGTATTCCTTCATTTTGTTTTCCTTTTACGCTCCTTTTACGCAAAACGCCAAACGCCTTATTTTCGCCCGCACACCTACATTACTTTATTGCTGAGATTTTATGTTTGTTTGTATGTTAAATTGTGCACACAAATTAATAATGCAAAAAATTTTTGTTTGTTTGTGTGTTTGTTTCTTCGTTTGTACGTTTGTTTGTGCACATTAATGTTCCCATTTATTTCAAAAACAGCTTGACCGATTTAGATGCAGTTTTCTGTATGATGTTTGGTATTCATTGGAGATGGTTATTAGATAGTTGTTATGAACATCGATCACCAGGGGGCGCCATAAAAAACATTTACAGTGCAAACGAATGTTCCCAATTATTACAAAAACGACTGAACCGATTTGGATATAATTTTGTACAAAATATTAGTGAGTCATTGGCAATGGTTCGTAGATAATTGTTCTGGTGATTGAACAGCGGGGGGTGCCACAATAAACGTATCTTTATGACTTGAAAGGAAAATTCTCTGTTTTAAATTTTAATGTTATCTTTCTAGTAATCTCCTTGTGCTAGTAATTGAAAAAGGATTAAATATATTTTTGAAACTCCCCTACTAAAGGAAAGGTAGAACTATGAACCTATCAGTATGATAACAATATCCAAGAAAATCCGTCGGAGCTGCCATTGCTATTTTCGTTTTCAATATCAATTTATGCAATTAGTAAGTATAGATAAACTGCCGGTATATGAGTATCAAGTATCAAGAAATTGAATTAGTCATGAACTGGTAAACAGAACCATCTACACCGTCACACGCAGAACACAGCAGCTTCAGCGGATTTTCTTGGATTTGTTATTATCCTGATAGGTTCTTACTTTCCTTTAGTCGGGGAGTTTCAAAAAAAATATTTAATCCTTTTTCAATTACAAGTCTACAATAGTCGTGGGTGTTTTAATTTTTCACTTGATTTATTGTTTACTTTTGGTTAGGATAAAATTCGTCATGTTAACAGAAAAATGTTCATTAATATATAAAACAAAAAATATTATAACAAAAAAATATTCATTAATTTAACATAGCTGGGTCAGGATTTTTCCAGGCAAGCTAATAAAGGCGTGTTCACCTGTTAATAAAATTTTATAAAAAATATGTTTCATCTAGTCAACAGTTCGGTGAAGGTTGATGTATGGCCGGCTCTTCTACCATTACATCGCGTTGAAACGATATTCAAAAAAAGTCGAATGCGTAAGGCGTCAAATGCGTCACGTGGCCAATTTTGCGAGATTTTTCAAACATAATATTTGAATTTCGTTCCATCTCCATCCTTAAGCGTATCGCAAAGTGTGAGTGATTCTTTTTCTGAACCATTGCATATCTGGCAAGGACATTATTTATCAGCGGCTGGCCCCGACCTTACGTTGTTTATTAGTTATTTTTACTTAATTTTTATATGTATCTTTATTGTACTTCTATTTTATTTATTTAGTTTAAAATTTTAATTACCTATTGAAAAACTTACACAAGACATCGACACAGAAATAAAAATAAATGATGCAACATATAGAAGATAAAGCAAAATTTCACATATATTTTGATTAACAAATGTGTCTCTTAAACTTAAAGCGATCTAAACATAGGTATCGATATTTGCCTCTTTATTGATATGCCCTGAACCCCACAATAGACGACCTGTATCGTGGGGTCAATTAAAAGATTACCAAAATTGTTAATTATTAAATCGTTCACTATTGTATCCAAAGTCCTACGATATTGACAATAGTCTGATAAAATTGAAACTGAGTTTTTTTTTACTTGACTGCGATCTCACCTGATGGTAAGTGACGAGTTTAATTTAATTGGGCCCACTCGCCTCATTAACTTTATTACCACCACGCTGGCCAAGTGCGGGTTGGCGAGCTTCACACACCTTTGAGAACATCGCGGTGAACACCCAGGCATACAGGTTTCCTCACAATGTTCCTTCGCCACTAAGCAAGCGGTATTGAATTTGTCATGACGCAAATAACTCCAAAAAGTCATAGGTGCGTGCCCGGATTCGAACCCGCGATAGCCTGCTGAGAGACCGGGGTTTCAATCATTGGGCGTCCACCTCCTTATCATGTCACCAGCTTGTTGTTATTCCGTAGCAAGAAAATGGGTCTAATTGCATAAGAAAATCTTATTCATAGTCATCGTAATCGTTAGCTAATTCTGCTTCCCGATTGGCTGACGTAAATCAGCGAACCAATTCGCGGGCAGAATTTGATTACGATTATGGTGAAGGAATTGTCATTCGACCGGTTTTGACGATACTTGTAGTATTAAGTACTTGTCGCTCTATATTGAATAAATTAATTATTTTTGAAATAAATTTGCTCAAAAAGTTGAACTATCCATGTCAAAGTTATTCTTTTCCACATTTGTGCTTTTATCTTTTCCTCCTTCATATTATAACATTGAAAACCTATATGATGAAGATTTTAAATCAAAAAGTTTCTCTAAGAAAATATTTATGAAATGAATATTTTTTTAGATTTTTTCGTAAAATATGTTTTTATCGCAAATGTATTTAAAAACTTCTTTCAAAGGGCTTGTGGAAATTTTATTTCCACTTTGTTTACACTCGTCTTCAAAAAATATATACAAAACTTTTTGATTAAAAACCTCCTGCACAGATTTGGATGCAGGCGATTAAATACAGGAGAAAAATAAAGAAGTACTAGTGCGAAAAGAAAGAAAGAATTTTCAACACACATGGATAATTTGTACCTATGCATTACAAAATGCTCGATTTTTAAAGTGTGAGTTTAACACTTACCTAGAAAGTACTAAAGAATCAGAAAATCTCTAACATCTTATTATTGTCACTTGAAAATGAAATAGCTTTAAAACTTTACTAGTTATAGACTAGTTACAATCTATAATTACGTAGATATTACATTATATGTAACGGAAAGTGACAACTTAACTTTTCAACAGTTGCCGACAAACGAATGCAACAGGTGATAACCACAAATCAGAGACTCTAAGTTTATATTGGCAAAGTGATAACTATGTTTATATCATTTAATTTATAGGTAGTACTTACCTTTTCCAAGGTAATCGGAAACCTATCTATGAAAATCCAGTTTTAATCACTTTGATAAGAAACACACAAAAAGTTCACTAAAATACTTTGTTTCCACCACTGCACCTATAAACTCTTACTAAATTGTGTATGATTATTTTATTTATAAATGTCATCAAAAGTTCTGCTCAGAGTTTATGAAGAATTTTTTAGTAGTTCTACCTTGTGTAGTTAATGAACAAATAATCTCGGCTTAGTCATACGATTGTCTTTTGTTACTGTGGCGTGGAGGGACTTTTTGAAGTGGGAGGGTGTCATTGCGCCTTGAAGGAAAAGAGACTTTCTGCGCAGGCATCTTTTCAGGATGGGGTTGGCGACACCATGGCGCCTGCATGACGTAAGCATACTATTTGCAGATCAAAAACATAAAGGGCAGTATCCGCTTACTTTTTTTTTTAATTTACAATAAAAGTCTAGTGACTTATTCTAAAGTCTTGCCCGCGTGGAATGGTGGCAAGAATACTGGCTGCATTTCCGCGTTGAACAGCTAGGCTGATACGTTGCGCAAAAAATGAGCCAGCCCTTCTGTCACCAGTAGAGGTTATTAAACGCGGGGAAAGTTCTCGAATGAATTTTTTGGCACTATGACTCCATGGCCCCAGGGTCTCCACGGCAAACGGGACAAATATGTAACTCTCTAAAAGAGAGGCATATATTTTGCGACGCTTACCTGATTCAGCAGTTTCAGCTGCTGCTCCCGGCTTTGATTACTTGCCTCTGAACTATGGAAATCTCAAAATGATATGAGTTTTTGAATAGAAGCAGGCGTTATTTTGCGGAAACACATAATTAGCAGGATAGATTAATTTGTTTTGCTATAATCCGCTATTTGAAAAGAATCCGTAATGTCCGATATGCAGGAACACAATCCACATGAAACAACCATGAACACCAAACACAATTCTTCTAACACTTTCTTCGACGCACGTTTGTCCCGACACCAGGACATCCTCAGGAGATGCTGATTTCACAATGCGAAATTACCGATAATAGAGATCTGGGGACACGGAAGTATCCCCGCCAAGAAGAGCCAAGCGAAGCGCAAGGGCTTATACCTTTTCTTGAAGTGCTTCGTCGTATTTTTGAACCACCATCATCAAAATTCCTAGGTACTTCCTGAAGTCCTAAAGAGCAGATACTTGGAACTTTAACCCCTCGACCCCTTAAAATAGGGGATGGAAGTTTGAATGAGAGTACCACCAATGTTGATGCTAGAGGTCCCGAAATTGGTATAGAAACACCTTATAATTAATTAGCAAACGCCCGTGGGTCCGTTCACGTTGAGCTTCTGCTTTACACCCTCAAGCGTTTAATTTCCAAAATACCTGTCATCGCCATTTATTTCGATTTGGCCACAAAATTTTTCTCTATGCTTGCTGTTAATAGTCACGTAATGATTTTGAAAAAATTCGATCGTCACAAAAAAGATGGCCATTTTTTAGGGTTCCGTACCCAAAGGGTAAAGCGGGGCCCTATTGCGAAGACTCCGCTGTCCATTCGTACGTCTGGCCGTGCTTGCTTGCTACAATGGTCAGATATCGATTTTCAAAGCATTCGACACAGTAACAAAAAAGTTCAAAATGGCAGTAACTTTTTAAAATTTTGACCACAAATTCCTTCTGTATGCTTGCTGCGATAGTCAGATATTGATTTTCAAAGCGATCAGACCAGTAACAAAAAAGTTCAAAATGGCAGCCACTTTTTAAAATTTTGACCACAAAGTCCTTCTCTATGCTTGCTGCCATAGTGAGATATCGATTTTCAAAGCATTCGGTCCATTAACAAAAAAGTTCAAATTGGCGGCCACTTTTTTAAATTTTGACATCAATTTCCATCTTTATGCTTGCTGCCATCGTCAGACATCGATTTCCAAAACAATCGCCGCCCCAGTAACAAAAAAGTTTACAATTTCGGCCATTTTTTTTTCAAATTTTGACCACAAATTCCGTCTCTATATGCTTGCTGCCATAGTCAGATCGCTAACACGGGCGAAACACAGTTTAGAACACCGACGCAGTGTTGCCTGTTTAGCGGTTTTTTACAGGATATAATTTGGAGAGTGTGCTCAAGAACTCCACAACCTTGTGCCTCCTTCACCTTTCTACCATAGAACCGCGAGACGTCGAGAGAAGTGGCATCCTTATGTGGTTGATGTCCAGCGTACTCGGACGAAACGCTTTTCTTCTACGTTTCTGATACGAACCGCTAAGGTGTGGAACACCCTTCCAGCTTCCGTGTTCCCAGCCAAATACAATCTGGGTGCCTTCAAAAGAAGAGTGAATAGGCATTTTCTAGGCAAGCGCGCTCCATCCTAGACCTCATCATTTCTGTTCATCAGACTTGATTGTAGTCAAGCGCAAGCCTATCAATTATAAAAAAAAGAGAAGGAATTTCTGGTGAAAATTTAAAAAAGTGTCCGCCATTTTGAACTTTTTTACTGAGCCAAATGCTGTGAAAATCGATATCTGACTATCTCAGCAAGCATAGAGAAGGAAATTGGGGTCAAAATTTAAAAAAAGTTGCTGCTTGTTTGATCTTTTTTTACTGGTCGGATTGCTTTGAAAATCGATATGTGACTATCGCAGCAAGCACAGAGAAGGAATTTCTGGTCAAAATTTAAAAAAGTGACCACCATTTTGAACTTTCTATTACTGGGCCGATTGCTTTGGTAATCGATATCTGACTATCGCAGTAAGCGTAAGAAGGAATTCGGCGTAAAAATTTAAAAAAGTGGCCACTATTTTGAACTTTTTTGTTACTTTGCCGAACGCTTTGAAAATCGATATCTGACCATGGTAGCAAGCAAACACGGCCGTACGGACGAATGGACAGCGGAGTCTTAGTAATAGGTCCCGTTTTACCCTTTGGGTACGGAACCCTAGAAAAATGGCCACCATATTGAACTTTTTTGTAACGATCGAATTTTTTCAAAATCAATATGTGACTATACCGCAAGCATTGAGAAAAATTTTGTGGTCAAAATTAAAATATTACATAATATGCTGGTTAAGATAGGAATTTTGGAAATTAAATGCCAGGTTTCACGTGAGATAAGCCGCGGGCGTTTGCTAGTATAATAAATAATAAT
Source organism: Coenonympha arcania (assembly GCA_036785405.1). Classification (NCBI taxonomy): domain Eukaryota; kingdom Metazoa; phylum Arthropoda; class Insecta; order Lepidoptera; family Nymphalidae; genus Coenonympha; species Coenonympha arcania. Next base: position 12,041,009 of record CM072082.1, read on the forward strand.
CTGAATCTCGGAAACAGCTCCAACGAACTTCATGAAATTTAATACACATGGGGTTTCAGGAGCGATTAATTGATCTAGCTACATTGTCTAGCTAGGATTCATTTTTAGAAAATGTCGTTTACCCAAAAAAAATACCCAGCTATCAAATAAATAATAATTGTTCAAGCGCACAGAAGGTTCCGTTATTGTATTTTTGGCACACAAAAATTAAAATCAAAATTGCTCGTAGAGTCATAAAATAAGGTGATTGTATATAGCATTTATAACCACTAATATTATGCGAACGAATACCAACCTAATAATAAAAACCGGTTAATTGAGGGTTTGATTTGCATGTATGTTATTGAGGCACCGGTTTAAACTGGGCCCTGCAAGCAAAATTTATTTAGGAAATGTGAAGTTTTTATAGCCTTTTACAAGTAAATTCTATGATAAACCAAAGCACGCTGTATAAATCTCAGCATAAGCACATTCTAAATATACCTGCTTCAAGAAGAATATAACTCTTTGTTATTTTATGAGAAAAATAACGATGAAACAAAACTGTTAGTACCGTAATTAAGTATTTTCTATTTACAGTTAGGGAAAGGTCGCCTGAAATTTTCCAGTCAACAACATATTGTTATTGTGGAAAATTAATTACAAAAAGGTAAAGAAAGCTAAGGCAGGGTTCTGAACATTAGGTATTCTATATAAGGACGTTAAGGATTTTGCAGCCCAATTAGTCAGCGAAATTCATATTTTATTTAGTATCGCAAATTATAATGGTCAAACCGGGCACAGTTGTCGGTCACAATTTGATGACGCCTGGCCAAAATATGCTTATGCCAGGTAGGTACCTACTTTATAGTGTGTGTCCCAAGGCTTTCCATTTTAATGCCACACGACGCAGTGCAGTGCACTAGTTATCCTAGGACATCAGTTCTTAAGTTTCATCCTGTCCAGTAATTTCTTCGGTTACAGAATTGAGTAACGATGTACTGAGGTACGGTTACAGAGCCCTTGAAAGCGAAATTACATAGAAGTTAGAACGTTATTGCAATTTCTTAGAAATAAGACGAATTGTTAATACCAAATAATAATTAATTGCTAATACCAAAAAAAGTATAATAGATACAGAGTTCATTTTATTTTTTCCGTAAAATCTGCACTTTAATCCATATTAATCATAATTATTTCAGATTTTTCGATTGGTAAACTTCGGAGATAAGTGGGGGAGCTTCATGATTGCAATGATAGCGGCCATCATTACCTACCACTACTCCAAATATCATGTCGATATCATTAATAATTACTTATAAAAAGGGTTGTGACACACAGTCAGACAGAAAAACAGACAGAAAAATACAGATCCTAGTATAAGATCACTTTGTGGACAACAAAGTGATCATAGACTAGGATCTGTATTTTTCTTATGAGGTACGGAACTCTAACAACGGAAAGAAAACTCTTTTATGAGACTAATTCTTGGAAGAGTTTTCTCTTCGTTTTATTTCCTATTATTTTGTTTTTTCGCGTTTGGATATAATTGTATGATTTAAGCTATAAAATACAACAGCAATCGTGTACAAAGTCACGATTTTTTTTCACCCCCCACCATTGAAATAGATACATGATATGACCTCATTTTTTTCACTAATATTTAAAATCCATTAAGTCCCCACGACGCTCGAGTAACTACCAAAATCCCCCCCTTGGGGTCCCCTACTATTTGTTGACGCTGCTCCTGCCACCACAAACGACAATTTTAACGGAAAATTTTCCATATTGTTTTCTAAAAAGTAGGTAATTAAGTCAAACACATGCTTTTAAAGAAACAATAGTTCAAAAAAGATTGCTGAAATGGATAGAGAACCCGTGAGCTCCTCTCATTATTAGATAAGTTTAGCCATACTAGCACTTTGTTGGATACTGTGCAGATTTATAGTACATTTCACATACCTACCTCCGACCGATGTAGGTACTGACAACATTAAAAGAGTTGCTGGATACAAGTAGCGCAGGACCGTGTGGGCTGGAAATCATTCAATCTTTTGTCCAGCTGTGTCGGACAAAAGATTGAATGATTTGACAGACAACCGTCGGCTGAAACTAACGAACATACAGTACCTTACTTACCTGTCTAGAAAAGATGTGTTGAAATCTGTTTTTTATTTAGATAAGCCTATCTTTTCTGATTATATATAATTCTCGCGCCAATTGTTGTTACCAAACTCCTCCGAAACGGCTAGACCGATTGATAGGTTTTCTGTGTATGTTTTTTAGGAGTGGGTATTTCTTATATGCGCAATGGCAAAACAACGTTTGCTGGGTCAGCTAGTATTTAAGTATATTTTTATGCACTGAACAAATAAATACATTGATATCATTGTCAAGTATATTTCAGGCATGAAGGTTTCCTTAAATGTTCTCCTTCACCTTGAAAGTTCTGAATTACCGGCAAGGGTCCTCCGCAATTTTTACGTACTTACCTCGTGCACGTAGCCTATACCTAGGGCCATTCAAATATTACGTAAGCAGATTTATTACAATTATTTACCCCCCATCCCCTTTGTCAGCAAAAATAAGCAAAGCTCTTACCCCCTCCCCGCATGCTTACGTAAACATTTTTAAATTACAAAGGTATTTTCTTTTTATGTTATAATTATAATTTTATAAATAAGGAAATAGATATTAGATTTTACTGATACAGTATTCAACATAGAGTAAGGGACATAAATATTTTAGTCTTGCAAACATAGGTAACAAACTTATTTTAAATTTTTGATACACATATTAGATTATAGTCCTTAAAACCCGAATCCGTTTTCGATGACATTGGATTTGCTCGGATTGCTGCTCAGTATTTTGATCCTGCTCACTTTTAAGCGATTTTGTAAAATGCAGCGTTTCATTTTCAAGCATACACAATGTGAGAGTTGCCATTTTTGTAAAAAAGAAAAAAAAACTACCGTTGACATAATCATCATCTAGACTCCCCTACCCCTCACCCTACCCCCCTGTCATCCAAAATAAGCAAAACAAAGACCCCCCAACCCCCATATTGCTAACGTAATACTTGAGCGGCTTTTCTCTGTTTTCGTTGTGTTCAGTTTCAAGTGCACTAATTCTTGCACTTTTCAGTAACCTTAGCAGCGGGAAGCTAATTTGCCGCAGCCCCCAGGCCGGTTATTTTTAGTAAAACGCGGAGCTAGCTCGCTCCGGGTAAACTTCCGTTACAACTTGTTGCCGCCCTGTTGCCCCTGTCAAACCGTTTTATCGAGGGAAAATAAATTTACTTATTATGTTTCCCCTCGAATTAATGAATAATATTAACTAGATTTTATACCTACATTCTACTTCATCAATTTTTAATGAGAAACGTCTTGTTATTTAGAAGAGACGTATTTTTATTTAATTCCGTCAATGATTAGGTAAAAAGTATAAAAGATGGAACAGTGGTTCCTTGACAAAAAACCGACGGACTGTCCTAGCCGAGTTGAATATTAGTATTTTTTCATGCTTAAAAAAATTTGCATGTTGTTTTCCAATGTAGGTAGTAAAGTTAAACACATGCCCACACACCGCACACACGTAGGTACATGTTTGACGACCGAATGGCGTAGCGGTAGCGAACCTGCCGTCTGCGTCGGAGGTCGTGGGTTCGATTCCCACTACTGAAAAATGTTTGTGTGATGAGCATGAATGTTTTCCAGTGTCTGGCTGTTTTTCAACGTATTATACTAATGCTAACGCTTACTCTGGGGCTACATTACGATGTGTGTTATACCAACAAATATATTTATATTTTATATTTATATTTAAATCATGCGATCGACTACTTTTCCGACTGTCCGTTCCTGTGTCACAGTAGATTACTAAAGGCTACATGGGAATGGTTGCGTAAAATATTAGCCAAATGTCATCAAAATAAATCAAAGTATATTAATTAGGTTTACTTTAAGTTTATTTTTAAAATGGGAGGTTCTGAATTTCGAAAAAATAAAATAAGTTTACCGAGTCTTTGGGGGTATATGAAAGGACTTTACCTTTACATTAAAATACTATACATTTTTTTATGAAAATTGGAAATCATTGCAGTGCGGGCTAGAAATCATAATTTGTTTTGTCCAGCAGTGGACATCCGTCGGCTGAAACGAACGAACGAACACAAATACAGTAAAAATAAAACTAATGCTCCAACTACTGAGCATAGTTTTGTATTACAGACGTCTACGTGAATTTCGATTTTTTTCTTATCCCGCGGAAACCATCAATTTTTACTGGATAAAAATAACATATTTTCTTAAACTAGGGAGTACCGGGTAATCTAATCCAAATCAGTTCAGTAGTTGCAGCATGAAGGAATAGTATCGCAGAAACGAATCTATTTTAATTCGTCCACATATTTACAGCCAGCGCCATCTATAGACAGTCGCTGACATTCGTCTGCCAATAGATGGCGCTAGCTGTAAATGTAAGGTGGAATAATTAGATTCGTTTGTGCGATGCGAGTCGACTCGAAATTAATATAAAACCTGTAATGACCCCACTGCTCAAGTAAAAATCCATTCATTTTCATCTGTACACAGAATTTTTCATTTAGATTTATTCATTTTTACGCGGGAGGCTCTTTGTCTTCTGATTGGCCAAAGGAGTGCGCATGTCCAATAAGCATAGATAATACATTGATAAGTGACCACAGAACACATATACTCAACTGAGGTGAAATATACATTACAGATTATAAAACTAGAAAAATGTCTCCCACAATAACGGTCAATAATTTTTTAAGCTTTGGTTCGTTAAACTAAGTATAGCCAAAACATGGATGTAAAAAGTACTTACGTATGAGCAAAATACCTGCCCAATAATATAAAACTCATTCTCTGGTCTGTGGAAATATCCCACATGCCTTTAATCACAGAGATAGCCCTGTGCTAAGTCCCTAGGTCTGTGCCATAGTAACTAATCTGTGCCAAATGTCAAATATTTATTACACAGATAAAATTCTTCAATTTGGCAGTGCTGCCAATAGTAGGAACCCTTAGTAGGAACCTTAAACCTTATTAGAGATGCTGTGCATGCTCTTTTACACACATTATTGGATAATGTGTGTAAAAGAGAATACAGTTTATTAAAGTATTCATGAAAGTGAGTGAAAAAAAATATTTTCGGAAATGTCACAGAAAATGATTCTCAAAACTAAAACAAAATCAAAATAATATTATTATTTTGATTTTGTTTTAGTTTGAGAACATGGGACAACATGTTTGTATAGAATAAAACCTCAGAATAAAACCATTTTGTTGACAAGTCGAATGAAGTACCCAAAAATTTATCGATAAGCATTTGATTCGGAAGGGAATACAACGCACGATTTTGCACAACGTTCGTCTAGAGGCTCCTCGCGACTCTCATTGGCATCGGACCATCTGGGATATTATTCTTATAAGCCCACCAATCAAACACCTCCAGTGCCCAGAAACCTCTCCAGAGGAGACCAGTGCACAGCTGTAGAACCTAGGTCAAGCAAACACCGACAAAATTTGGAAAATGGAAGGGTTATGTGGAATTTGCATCTACTTAAAACTGCCAATATCCAAACTGGGGTCTGATTGCGTAAGAAAAACATATTCATCGTTATTGTAATCGTTTGCGAATTCTACCCTAGTGATTGGCTGACATGAATCAGCAAACCAAGCAGCGGGCAAAACTGGTTTCCGATTACGATTACGATGAATACGTTTTTGTTATACAATCTAGGGGTGGATTTGACAAGGAAATCAAAAGTTAAGCATTTCATTTTTGGAGTAGGTGTCTTCTGTCCCTTTCTCGCAAAACGGTTTGTATAGTTACTATGGCATTAATGACAGTGGCGTATATCCGATATAGCCATCTAATCTGTTAAATCAGATTTATTATGTAACTAATAACTTTTTCGTTATTTGCTCGATTTCATTTGTTTTTGAAAGTATAATATTATGTAGGTATAAGTAATAATATAAGTGTTGGGAAAGAGAGTGGTGCGGGAACTTGAAGTCTAGTCCTATCGGGATTAGTGAAACAATATTAAAGCGGGTGAAGCCGTGGGCAAAATCTACTTTAGCTATCTTTGAAAACATAGTGCGTTAACATATTCTTTATCACGTCGACAAACAAATTGAATTAGTCACATCACTAGAGCTAAGCATATATAATAAATAATAATCTGTGGTGTCTATTATATGCCAACTGTTGTCGTTTTTTGTGATGCTCATTACTCAGTCTAGTGGTGGTCAATAAAGCATAAAGCAAAATTAAGCATCGTGCATAATACATTAAGCATTAAACAAATACTTTCGAGGAACTCTTGTGGTGCTTAATGCTTTACGCTTAATATGGAACGCTCTCCATCACTGTCGCGCTCGCAACTCGCGAGCAAATGCATGCTTTAAGCATTGCGTGCTTTAAGCATTAAGTGCACGCTCACATCGCACTTCGCTAGCGCGCCACTGCCAGTTTTCGCATACTATGTACTTGCGTTTGCAATCAGTCACACGTCGTTTTTCACACCGCGTACAAATTAGCGATCACGAGAATATCTACGCTATTTTGCTTCATGTTTTTTAGTGTCACCAGTGATAGGACACGCAACACTGAATTGTTTAGTAACTATAAATATTTAATGTAATGACGATAATAACGCTTAGACAATATTGTTACAATAGAAAGACAAGTTTATTGAGTTTACCTCTTCATTTTATAGGTAGTTCAATCCACGAAAACGCTCCCCACTTCTTCACAATCAAGATTGAACCATCTATAAATATAGATGGTTCTGTGATTCAAACCAATAATGATTGGTTTGGAATTCTAAAAATAAGCATGCTTAAAAATAAGCACGAAAAATATCATGCTTAAAAAATTAAGCATTATGCAAGCTTTTGCTTTAAAGCAACTTTGAACAACACTAGCTCCTAGCTCAGTCACCAGCCTGTCACTAGTCACTGCCACAGACCACAAATAGTCACTCCGTCACTAGTCACAACCACAGACCACAAAACTAGAGAGTCACTACCTACTGTATTTTGACTAGATTTTGACAGATTTTAAATTTGAAATAGTTTTTTAGGGCGGTTTTATTAATATACCTAACATTAGGAACTAAATAATTAAACAATATCTTTTCATAACAGTTCGTGTAATTATAGTATTTTATATAAAAGTTGAATTAATGCAAATTAACCAACTAACACATTATAATAAACTAGGATGTATTACTTTAATTTATGCAGGAAATAAAAGGCTTTTTTTATTTTATTTTTATTTTATTTTATATAAAAGTTGAATAAAATCAAGAAAGGTTTGTTGATTTAGCATAAAAAGTATTGGCTTTTAGTGTAATATGTAAAAAATAGTTATTCATATGATTTACTATATTAATTATTTGCGAGTGGGATCAACGGTCGACCTTGCAGCTTGCCAATTACTGGGCAGACAATTGATTTAACACAGACCCTTGCCAAAAACCGTTTAAAATAATCATTCTACTTCATACCTACTTGTACTATCACATATCTACTCGTAGTGATTACACTCTGTACCTACCTTGTTCTATGACTTGATGACTGACTTCCTCAACATCATCCAGTGTTTATTACAGGAGCGGTAGCAAGCAAATCATGGATTCCCGTTTCATACAGACATTAGCTGATGCAATTAGCACCGCAACAGTTCTATCATGTTTATTTTTAAAAGTGCCTCAAATAATGCACATCAAAAATAAAAGATCTGCAGATGGGTTATATATACAAGCTATGCTAATGGAGATTACTGGGTAAGCCAATAATTTGATGACAAGTACCATTTCACTGCATGTTTTATATCTTCCTCATGGACCTACTACAAACTACAAAGTTTTCAGTACCATCATGCCAAACAAACGTTTTTTATGAAATTACTAGCTGACCCTTATAATCAGGTATATAAATCATAGCTCGTGACTCACCAGACTTACCAAACATACACAGAAAGGGGACTGTTCACTTTGTATGGGGGTTTTGGCCTGAAGTGGACAGTAACTGAGAGTAATAATTGTACATTAATTTAGTAGCTTTAACCAGTAGGAATTAGAAAAATTATAAAGTTTTGTATCCAGGTGTTTCTAATTTTAGTAATTTGCACAGGTGTATAAGTAGGATTTTCAAATAAAAAAACATTATTTCTGGTACTTTTGTTTTATTATTCAGATTCATACGTTAATAGAATATTATCTAGGAACTGGGCAGGCCGATTAATGTGTTCCTGATACCTTGCCCAGCTCAAATACCATATTATAGTCATTACATGGGCACAGCAACCCATTCGTTCGTCGACCCACCATGCAATTGCAGCAATATTGCTTTATACCTTCTATCCCTGATTCATTATTATGATATATAATATATAAACATAATATATTTTCCTGCTTATGTGCCTGCTTTGTATTTTTCCCCGTAATAAAGACAAATTCTCGGTCGACTGATAACCTTCCAGTAGGTTGCTGGCCATGTCTCTACAAACTTCAATAGTATAGGAACCATCTCCTCGTATGTGCTCCCCATAGTAAGACTGGGCTTGTTTTAATTGGTATGTCCCGCAAGCTATCAGGATTAATGCACTCAACTCAAGCCTGGGGAAGGGTACATTGTTTAAGTTTACATTAATATTCACAAACTGTGCTCTTCTTCTATTCAAGTTATTTCTTGTCACAAAGTCCGCTAGTCATCGGAGTCCATGATCAAAGCAGAAGTCGGTCGTAATAGGAAAACAAAAACAAATAAATAACAAGTACCTAACAAAAAATCACATTCACGGTTCACGAAGAGAAGATACGAATGCGAATGACTTATGACTGTGACATTGAGTTGCCAAAATGACAGGTCAAAAATAATTCTATGGTTTAGGGTTGCCATATAATTCATTTCGCAAAAACAAAATCGATGAAATCGATAACAATCGATAGTATAATAATTAATTAATAAAGCTCCTTGTTTTCATTTATTTAATAACAATGTAATAATATAATTGTCATTTGTCAGTTTCTGTTTTTTACTCTTTTATGCTGACAAACGAATACTTTGCCATATTTTTAATAAATCGAGTAACAAACCATCGATTTAAATTATTTGAAATCGATTATTGGGAATATTTTTTAAGACTGGCAATGTCACGTAAATCAAAGCAACACCGGAAATAAATGATTAGTGAATTAAGATACTTTTTAAATGAAGTTTTTATCAATTTATATTTACACAACTTTAAACCGCTAATAATCATGATTTAAAATAAGACATTTTTTGGCATAATTGCTTTTTTGAATAAATTCTGTCCACGCGAGGCCGAAAATGAACAATCCCCTTTCATAATAATCAGTCGAGCAGTTTCAGAGCAGTTTGATAACAATAATTGACACCAGAATTTTATATATTTATGAATGAAGATTAAGGCATTTAAAATGAACAATGACTACTAAATCTGGTAATGTATAATGCACATGTTTTGGAGTTAGATGAGGTCAATATCAATCTATCTATCTCTCTATCTAGTTTTTAGGAGGACCATGAGAAGAATCCCTTTATTACAATAAAGGGGGAACTATTAATGAATTGTAAATTACTTTAATTAACATGAAATTGCAATGGAAAAGGTAAACAATTGTTTCTCCATTTTTTTTATCAATAATTTGAAAAAGACCATAAAGGTCACAACTATTTCACATTTAATAATGAGGTCCTTTACTTTTAATAAAAAACTTTTGCCTAAATCAGAGGTTTTATTGCGTAAGAAAAACATATTAATTGTTAACAAAATCTTTAGCAAATTCTGCCCCCGATTAGCTGATGTAAATCCAGGATCCAATCAGCAGGCAGAATTTGTTAACGATTACAATAATGAAGTGTACGTTTTTCTTCTACAATCTGGGGGCAGTTCAATTAGTTTAGTTCTTATTTCTGGATAAAAAAAAGTCTCATTGGCAAAGCCATGGGAATGTCATGTAATGTTTAACGTATGTGTTTGTAATTTGTTCCAGATATACCATAGCGTTACTTTATAACTACACAAACCGATACAGTATTATGACGTATCTGGAATATCCCATTATATTAGTACAAGTATACACCTTGTTATATTTAGTGTTGAAGTACAGGAGACTGTTGTCTGCACCAATAGTGCCTCTAGGAACGCTGCTGTATTTTGCTACAATACTTGGATTTGCATATGGAATATTCTCAAAAGATATACTGTCGTATTTAGTGGTGAGTTTAGATTATTAATATACATATGTTAGGTTGTTACACACATAGCAATCTAGCCCAAAAGTAGCTTGTGATGCGGGCACTAGAGAAATAATAAATACATTGAATAAGTTGTGGTAAAAAACTCTCAGTCATTCGTACTCATCACAGAAACATTTTCAGTTGCGGGAATCAAACACAACTTAGAAAACAGGTCCACTAACAATAATGCACCAAGGAAAAATTACTAATGGTGTTATCAAGATTTCTCATGAACCAAAACCAAAATATTCTAGGAAAATAACCTTATCTGACATCACCTTATGAAGAAATATATTTATGCATAGAATAATTTTGTACTGTACTTAGTAATTAAATAAATGATTTCGTAATGTTACTTCATTTGCAGCCTTTATGTACACCCCTGAGTGGATCAGCTAAAGTAACATATATATATGGTATAATTAAAGCAGCAAATGCTGATGCTGTGTCCTGTACTACGTGGATTATTTCCATACTAACAAATATGGGTAAGTTTACAGAATTATGCCATGCAATTTAAAGAAGACAATTATTTTTCAATAATCTGCCCCTTAATGGGTATTCACCCCATAGATTGTGTAAGAAATAATAATATACGTTAATTAATTAACAAAAAAAACCGACTTCAACTCTCATTAAACTACTGTAGAATACATCCTTTCCAATTAAAATGTTAAGTCTGATATTGTCTTCTCATGCATACACCATTATCAGAACTGGACTAAATTGAAATGGCACTACACGGGAAACGTTAGCTTTCTAATAAATTATACTGATCGCAAGCTCAGATCACTCAAATACGGATTGCAAGCGATTTACTCTTATGAGGAGTTCGGTTCCGTATCTCCGAAGATATTCATGAGATCTTCACCAAATTGAAATGGGACCACCTCTGAAGTATGCCCTACCAAACAAAAAAAGAATCATCAAAATCGGATTAGAATTGACGGAGAAATCGCGTAACAAACATACAAAAAAAAAATAAAAAAAACATACAGTCGAATTGAGAACCTCCTCCTTTTTTTGAAGTCGGTTAAAAAGTATTCAACGTTATCGTAATAGTTTAAAAATTCTGCCTGCTGATTGGTGACCATTATTTTTTTAAATCTGCCTCTTAATGGGTTTCCAGCCCCTAGATTGTGTAAGAAAAATGTATTCATCGTTATCGTAATCGTTTATAAATTCTGCCCGCTGATTGGTGCCCATTATTTTTTTTTAAATCTGCCTCTTTATGGGTTTCCAGCCATAGATTGTGTAAGAAAAACGTATTCATCGTTATCGTAATCGTTTATAAATTCTGCCCGCTGATTGGTGCCCATTATTTTTTTTTAAATCTGCCTCTTTATGGGTTTCCAGCCATAGATTGTGTAAGAAAAACGTATTCATCGTTATCGTAATCGTTTATAAATTCTGCCCGCTGATTGGTGCCCATTATTTTTTTTTAAATCTGCCTCTTTATGGGTTTCCAGCCATAGATTGTGTAAGAAAAACGTATTCATCGTTATCGTAATCGTTTATAAATTCTGCCTATAAATTCTGCCCGCTGATTGGTGCCCATTATTTTTTTTTTAATCTGCCTCTTTATGGGTTTCCAGCCATAGATTGTGTAAGAAAAACGTATTCATCGTTATCGTAATCGTTTATAAATTCTGCCCGCTGATTGGTGACCATTATTTTTTTTTAATCTGCCTCTTAATGGGTTTCCAGCCCCTAGATTGTGTAAGAAAAACATAATCATCGTTATCGTAATCGTTTACAAATTCTACCCGCTAATTTTTTCCCTGATTTAAGTCATGCAAGGAGGCAGAATGCGCTAACGATTGCGATAACGATGACTACGTTTTTCTTATGGAATCAGACCCCAGGTTATGAGTACCAGACCTCTTGACTCTCCAGATCTATGCAGCAAATAAATAGCTTAATGATGCAGGAAAACTTAGTAAGAACGTTGCATCACTGTTAAATATTTAAGGCTCAACATCTCCATGTTAAAATGATTTAATAGAAAAATATTGCAATAATTTTAACAATGTTAGAAAAGACAATTGCAAATTGCAATCTATTCTTTTTTGTTCCTCAACAAGTTGTAAGCACTTGACTGCGATCTCACCTAATGGTAAGTGATGATGAAGTAGAATATGTTATCGTACACCATAACGGTTTCTATACAGCCTTGCACCGAAATGCGTGTTTTTGATGAGCCAGTAACTGGCCACAGCCAAAGAATCTCACCAGACCAGACCAGACCACTAGATCAGGCATGATTCATGAGCCAATTTATAACATTTTAAGGAAGCCAGAGGTGGGTATCGAACTCGCAACCACCAATTCCAATCCAACTGTTAGGGAGTTACTATAATCTAAAGTCTGCTTTCAGATTATGTATCAACAAAAACAAACTAACGGGAAAAAAATTGTAAATTTACTCATGACATTTATCTATGTTTGTAGTTGGTTTGTTGAAGAATACTTTTTGTGTTTCAGCGCGTCTGTTCACGATCTACGTCGATTCTGCTGATACCAAGTTGATGATCAACTTTGCGGTGTCCTCTATACTATCTGCTGGAGTGCTGTTCACAGCTATCTATTACAAAAAATATTATACAAGTAAATCCAAGGAACCACAACAAAAACAAAGAAAATCATCTGATACTCACAACCATTGTCACCAAGATTAATAGTCTTTATAGTTTATTTGCAGAAACGCCGCAGGATCTTGAGCAAATGCTGACCGATCTTAGCACTTCTTCCAGACGAGTGGGTCTTAAGATGAACGTGGACAAAACAAAGATCATGTTCAATGAATACGTCATCACAAGGCCCATCATTGTCGAGAATGCCAGCATCGAAGTTGTTCAAGAATATAACTACCTAGGACAGACTATACAGTTAGGTAGAAACAACTTCGACAAGGAAGCTGACAGAAGAATTCAGCTGGGATGGGCAGCATTTGGAAAACTGCGTCAAGTCTTCAACTCGCCGATACCCCAATGCCTAAAGACAAAAGTCTTCAACGCCTGCGTCTTGCCGGTCATGACATACGGAGCAGAAACGTGGACACTCACAGTAGGCCTTGTACACAAGTTTAAAGTCGCTCAGCGTGCTATGGAGAGGGCTATGCTGGGTGTTTCTCTGAAGGATAGAATCCGCAACGAGGACATCCGTAAGAGAACAAAGGTTACCGACATAGCCCAACGGATCAGCAAGCTGAAGTGGCAGTGGGCGGGCCATATCTGTCGCAGAACCGACGGCCGTTGGGGCAGACGTGTTCTGGAGTGGAGACCACGTACCGGCAAGCGCAGCGTAGGACGACCTCCTGCCCGCTGGACCGATGACCTAAAGAAGGTCGCTGGTAGCGGGTGGATGAGGAAGGCGGAGGACCGAGTGTGGTGGCGCGCTCTCGGAAAGGCCTATGTCCAGCAGTGGATATCTATAGGCTGATTAGTAGTAGTGATTAGTATAGTTTATTTATTATTTATTATTGCAAAACTAGTTTAAATATATTCTACTGTTATGAATAATATATTACATAAAAATAACTTTCAACATTGCGCTTACAAGTAGAAGCCATACTCTTTTCAAAATTTTTAAGTAATTGTAAATTATCGTAAAGAGTAATATTGAACTGCTTGTACCTATATGATTATTGTTATAGATAGATAAATAATTTAAGCTTTCTTTGTATTGCGATGTATCTGTGATGTAAATAATGTTTAGCTGTGGCTGTGCTTATAAAAAGTAAATCATAATTTTTTGCAGAAAATTATGGCAATTTGAAATTTATGATTATTTCATTACAATTATGGCTCAAGTAAGATATTTATTAAGTTATTAATTTGTTCCATCATCCTATCCTGCAATAAAGTGTGGTATAGGTAGTAGGTACATAGTAGTAGGTAGATAAATATTACTCATATTTCAAACGGACCACCCACGACTATTGTTGATAAAATTCCAGTCCTTATATAGGATCATGTTATTTGATTTGTAACCGGAGAGCGACATACGAGCTCTCCACGTGTGACCTATGATGTCATAAAGTATGTACCTACCGCGCGCCCCTCACTGCATTGTACCACTATATATACAGCTATCCATAATAAAGACTTCAGTTCAGTTCAGAGTTTCGAACGAACGTGTTTTACTTCTCTCAACCCTCGAACCTCATTACATAGCGACCCTGCCAGTTGGGGTCTAGAAGCTGTCCCATTACATGGCGACCCTGCCAGTGCGGGTCTAAAAAGGGGTCCGCACTCTGCCAGCCGGCGCGCACCTCCAGAATAGCGTGCCGGCTGGACAGTAAAAAATTAGAAGAAAATTGGAAGAAATAGAAGAAAAATACATAATTTATAAAAAAAAAAATGAAGAAACACTTTAAATGAAGAAAAGGAAAAACCAAAAACAATTTTTTTAAGAAGAAAATAATACGAAGAAAATTATAATGAAAATTATTATGAAGAAAATATGAAGAAGATTATTTTGAATTTATTTAGAAGAATATTATGAAGATTTAAATTAAAAGAAGAATAACTGGCAACAATAATATATTAACGGCAACAACATGCGACAGCAACAACAGTTCCAGAGGTGTCCAGGGTATTCCCGGCCCAGTTCCAGAGGAGTCCAGGGTAATCCCGGCCCAGTTCCAGAAACATCAAGAAAGAATACATCACATTAAGAAGATCAAGATCGACGGTCAACTATGAGTCACCGAAACAGCCTTGAACCATCGTGACCGCATCGCATCGTGACCGCATCGCATCGTGACCTCATCGCATCGTGAACTATGTAAGTGCGAAGTATAGTTAATTTACATTGCCATAAAATCTTCATAATATTACCTTATAATTATATAGTCTGCGTTTCCATTTAAGTATATTAAATAATATATATAAAAATATGTAACGTAAGGGTCCTTTTTACCGCAATAATTTTTTTTTGGGGATGCTTCCAATACAAACAGCGTTTACAAAATAAATAAACCAAATAAATGAACATTATTGATTTGAGTACGAATAGATATTTTAAAATAAATTGACAATTTTAGGTACTTAAATAGTAACTAAACAAACAAAATATATATAATTTGAAACGGATACGAACTTAAATACTTAATAAATTACAAACATATATATTATTTGCTACTTTTAGTATTAAATAATAAGGTAAAATAACTTGTTTATTCAAAGTAATTGAGTAAATGATTTTATGTATAGAAACCTCGATCATTATCTACTCGAGAAGTGATAGTGAGAGAAATAGCATCAAATCAGTATTCAAGTGTCGAACTTTATTTTTAAATTAATTAAACGTGAACAAAACTTATAAATTACGATAAAAAATTATAAAAGTCTAATCATAAATAACACGAAAAATATAATTTACAAGATGTATCTATCAAGGACATTAGATAACGGAGAGCCGCCCGGCCGCCGAGCGCCTCCATGTTATTACAGATCAAATAACCAATGTGGCATGCACTCAAGTATCATCTCGCCACCATATAAGGCACGACCTATATAAGGTGACCAGTATCAATATCAATTTAAGATCGGGAATCTATTTAACCAACTAGCCTACAAAATTAATATATTTTGAGATGTTTAGACTCAAAATTAAATATTTGATATTCGACTTTACTATCAAATAATGCCGCTGCAGACGCGTTATCTCGGATAGTAAAACACATAATAAAGACGCATTATCTAGTATAGTATTAACATCAGAGGAATTGAAAGGTATGAGTGAACACGCATGATGAAACGACGAATAATAAGCACCCGGATTATACTAAAGACTTTTCTTCAGACAATTGGACTGGCCCCCCAAGAGTCGTTGAAATTCTTACAAAACACAGGACTTGACATTTAATTGGCTAATATGCCATAAATATATACACACCTTATAATTATAGTTACTATCCCAATGTTCAGATCATGATCGAAACGAGCTTTCATCGTGAGGAAATTGGTACAAAGTGGTAACAGTTAAATAAATAAATAAAAGTGCACTAAAATATAAAAATATAAGCGCGTAAGTTACAGTACATGCCAAATATCCAGATCATGATTGAAACGAGCTTTCATTGTGTTGGAATTGGCAAAATGTCGTAACAAAGGTAAAAAATATACATATAAAAGTTATGCATAACACACGAAATAAAAATAAATGCGCGCTAAAGGTGTGGGATCCAATAGTAAAAGGATCAAATATTTTGAATCCATAAATAGATGGATCAATGAAGTATGTACAATGAATTATATTGTACGATTTGTTATTAAATAGATCAATGTGGTCAAACCACAAATGATGGACGAAATGGTATTTCCATAAATGATTATGACATAAATTCCACAAGGAAAATGTGGTAAACCCGTAAATAAATGGATATAAGGGTATAATTACAAATACAAATAAGAACAGTAGTAAACAGATATATCAATTGGATAAGTGGAAAATCAACAAAAGGAGTGGCAAATAAATAAATAAATAAATGAATAAATAAAAATAACTTATTAAATTATTAACAGACAATTTTTTTTTTAAGAAAGGTAAATATATCACCTAATAATATATTATTTGCATAAGAGATATTTTATGGAAGCATACCCGATACCCAAAACCCAGTTAACAATTACATTTTTTTTATAAAACTTTCAATGAGTATTTTTGAATAAAACTATTGAAATATTAAGGATAATAAAAAATAAAAATAAAAAAGGACGCCTTACATAACACTACAAAAAGAATTATGCTATAGGTATAAATTTTAAAAATATTGTCAAATAAAAATTGAAATAAATTTGAAAGAAATAAGATTTAAGAAAAAGGCAATTGTGTTGCAGAAAGATGAAAAGTTATATAATCAAAAATTGGAATATTTTATTATTAAATAATATAATCCATCATTATTATTATTTGTAATCGAACTATATAATCAATGTAATACATAAGAATAGAACAGTACCATATTATATTTAGTAATAAGAAAAAAATAATAATAATGTACTTTAATAACCATACCTACTAACAATACTAACAATAAGTATATAACTACATAGTTTTGTAATAATAGAATAAATATATCATGTAATCATAAAATTAGAAGATTGTCATACCAATGTAATCATAGAATAAGTTTTGTAATCATAGATTTAAGACAGATAAAATTATAAAGAAAACCATAACTATGTAATAGATAACAATATTTTTATGAAATCAACATGTATTAACATTCATTACTAACCGAAATTGAATAACTGTTGATATTGTATTCAAAAAAAAATGTATTTCATAATTTTTTTTTTTAAAAAAGGGGTGAAGATGTGGTATAGGTAGTAGGTACATAGTAGTAGGTAGATAAATATTACTCATATTTCAAACGGACCACCCACGACTATTGTTGATAAAATTCCAGTCCTTATATAGGATCATGTTATTTGATTTGTAACCGGAGAGCGACATACGAGCTCTCCACGTGTGACCTATGATGTCATAAAGTATGTACCTACCGCGCGCCCCTCACTGCATTGTACCACTATATATACAGCTATCCATAATAAAGACTTCAGTTCAGTTCAGATTCAGTTCAGAGTTTCGAACGAACGTGTTTTACTTCTCTCAACCCTCGACCCTCATTACATAGCGACCCTGCCAGTTGGGGTCTAGAAGCTGTCTCATTACAAAAGAAAGAGGTTGATGAAGGATAAAAGACATGAAAAGGCGGTTAAAATTAAATTGTCTGATTCCTATGTTGTTATTATATAATTTTTATTATTTTTAATCAATTGTGATAAATCACATATCTGTCATAGAATCTGCACGTACTATTTTTAAGAGGCTATATTATTTTATATTTCATTAAGGGAGTTTAGCCTGCGGTTTGGCCAGCGTTTATTTAATTTTAAAAATTTCCATGAAACTTACATTATAGCAGTTGGTAAAGTTGCTTTGCAAAAATCTTTACTCATCTTGCGTTGTCATCTTATCAATATTTTGATACTAATAAGCAACATATTGAAGTAAAAGTGCCATATTTTTGTATTAGTCTAGAGATAACACCAAACAACTCAAAGTAAAAAAACAGTGACAAGTGTTATTATTTTCTTGTTACTAACATTGCCACAATTTTTTTGTTAAATATGTATATTTTTAGCACAAAATGTTATAGTATAAGTGCTATAAGCTGCTCAAATACGAAACAAGCAATAATATTAAATGCGGTCTTCCTACAAAACATGAAATAAATAAATACACGTTGAACTAAACAGATAAACGAGATTAAGTAATGAATAAATTATGACGTTTTGGTTTCAAAGGATGACCATGGAATCCCGTATCAAGCTGAATTGTACCAAAACTTTATTTTTTATAGACTAAGAAAATTCTTTTATTTAAAGTTACATTACAGTGTTCAACGCGTGTTTGTTCAATTTTGTTATTTAATACAGTGTTAATATTATATCGTAGATGCAGTAGGTAAATTCATACTATTGTTGAATTTTATTGTCTTTAAATATTACAGGTGCATGCTAATTAGGTATTTGACTCCAATTTTTAATCACTTTATTATAAACTAGGATAAAAATAATGACGAACACTGGAAAAACTAATTAAATCTATTCAATAACAAAAACGTTATTAGCATTCAAGTATTTCTGATTAGACAGAGAAAATTAAATTAAAATGCCTGGTAACTTTTTGTAAATCTTCGTTGAACTTTAGTATTTTTTTCAGTGTACGTTAATATTTTACTATCCATTTTGTTTATAATACTAAAACTAAAGTAATATTTTTTATCAAATTCAAAAGTATAACACCCAATTGTAATACCTTCAAGAGTTGATAGCCTTATTAATTATCACTGTATATTTTTGTTAAGTATCAAAATATTTATTTATACTTCATCGTAAGTCTATCATAGACTATAATAAGAAACTGGTACTATCAACTCTCGTGGAATGTAGTCTCTTCTAAGTTAGAGATACTAAATAAATAAAAAGAGAAGTAGCTGTTTATTTAGCAGTATTTGTTTCTTAATGTTTGGTATAATTGTAGTAACGAAATCGAATATCGTACCCTTATTGCAAAAACCGATTATCTGCATTTTTGTACCAAAAATAGGTTATACATATCAATCGACTCTTCCAGTTACGACGAAGCTACAGGTAAAACCCATTATCTGCTACGACGCTTTTTTACTGAGATAGGTAGCTAGGGTTAAAAGCAACTACCTTCAAGTATGATTTATAGTCTGTCAAGAAAGTCATGAAATAAATTCAAGGAAACAATGATTTTTCTCTGCCGCATATGACTGATTAAAAAATATGTAAATACAGAATATTAAAAAGAATCAGGTATAGTATTTAATTATTTGATTATCCACTAAAAATGTATTTTACTCTGGCTTTTATAATTAATTTTCAACTCTTTTTTTTTCATGACTTTTTTGACAGACTGTAATTATCTTCCTTAAAAAAGAACTAAACTCGTTTAGATACTTTACATTTATGAATATTTACCACAAAAACCATGTTTCGTATTATAACACTTTTTAGATGTAGTTGTTTGATTTATTATTATGTTGATATTATTCTGATAATACATATTAACCTGCGGTAACTGGTTTTGGCTTTTATTATTATACTAGAAATCACTGATTTATCTACCAGTAAAACAAACTAAACTGTTTCGGGTCTGTGGTCGAATGTCAAACTGTCAACACAAAATTTTAAAGCTCCGTTTATAAAAACTGAGAAATAAATAAAACTAGTGATAATTAAACAATAAAAGTGGTTCAACATACAGTTTGGTGTGAGGTTATTGAATTGTAAATGTAGTTACAGTGTATTTCGGCGTCAACTTACAAAAATCCGTGATTGAAAAGTGCCGATGGACAACGGTTTTATGGACTCCTTTTATTTTCAAACTGAAGCTAAATTGGGATGAAATCCAAACGAAGACCTCACAACACACCAAAAAACGTCGAAATAAGGGATCAGTGTGCGCGTAAAACAGTGGAAACCGAGAAAATTATCACTCAATAGCACACGCGCGATCGTTAGAATTTCAAAAAATTTTACTGAAACCTATACTGTTGTTAACGCATAAAACTGTTCAGAAGGTTCCCTAGTGATCTGTATTTTGCCATATTAAGTAAACAAGCCAAGAAACGCACCGACAACACCACAACAATATCAAACACTGAACGCTTTGTCAACGAGTTTTTAAGGATTCGTCCAAACAATACTTGTTATTTACCTACGAGTGCCCACATGCGAACCGGTTCCCTGAAGCGCAATCGGATTTAAAACTCTCGCGGCTCACATACCAGCTGATGCGGCATTAATTGTATTCAAACAGAATACCATCACCGAGTGGATTTTACGAACGATGAGACACTATTAAGAACTACTAAAAATAAGGGACTCTGAATCAAGTGAATATTTTACTACAAAAATATAATACTGCCGATATACTGCTATTATATACGGATAAGGATATTTTGACAGTGTGCGATAGTTATACCCAGTTGACTGTATGTAAAAATTTCACTGCTTTCACTGCTGAATTGGTCGGAGTTTGGTTTATTAACAATAATATAAACTGAATAACAACTTGAATTGTATGTTACACTATAATGGTATTAACTTCTGGCTTTTATAATTAATTTTCAACTCTTTTTTTTTCATGACTTTTTTGACAGACTGTAATTATCTTCCTTAAAAAAGAACTAAACTCGTTTAGATACTTTACATTTATGAATATTTACCACAAAAACCATTAAAACACTTTTTAGATGTAGTTGTTTGATTTATTATTATGTTGATATTATTCTGATAATACATATTAACCTGCGGTAACTGGTTTTGGCTTTTATTATTATACTAGAAATCACTGATTTATCTACCAGTAAAACAAACTAAACTGTTTCGGGTCTGTGGTCGAATGTCAAACTGTCAACACAAAATTTTAAAGCTCCGTTTATAAAAACTGAGAAATAAATAAAACTAGTGATAATTAAACAATAAAAGTGGTTCAACATACAGTTTGGTGTGAGGTTATTGAATTGTAAATGTAGTTACAGTGTATTTCGGCGTCAACTTACAAAAATCCGTGATTGAAAAGTGCCGATGGACAACGGTTTTATGGACTCCTTTTATTTTCAAACTGAAGCTAAATTGGGATGAAATCCAAACGAAGACCTCACAACACACCAAAAAACGTCGAAATAAGGGATCAGTGTGCGCGTAAAACAGTGGAAACCGAGAAAATTATCACTCAATAGCACACGCGCGATCGTTAGAATTTCAAAAAATTTTACTGAAACCTATACTGTTGTTAACGCATAAAACTGTTCAGAAGGTTCCCTAGTGATCTGTATTTTGCCATATTAAGTAAACAAGCCAAGAAACGCACCGACAACACCACAACAATATCAAACACTGAACGCTTTGTCAACGAGTTTTTAAGGATTCGTCCAAACAATACTTGTTATTTACCTACGAGTGCCCACATGCGAACCGGTTCCCTGAAGTGCAATCGGATTTAAAACTCTCGCGGCTCACATACCAGCTGATGCGGCATTAATTGTATTCAAACAGAATACCATCACCGAGTGGATTTTACGAACGATGAGACACTATTAAGAACTACTAAAAATAAGGGACTCTGAATCAAGTGAATATTTTACTACAAAAATATAATACTGCCGATATACTGCTATTATATACGGATAAGGATATTTTGACAGTGTGCGATAGTTATACCCAGTTGACTGTATGTAAAAATTTCACTGCTTTCACTGCTGAATTGGTCGGAGTTTGGTTTATTAACAATAATATAAACTGAATAACAACTTGAATTGTATGTTACACTATAATGAATATATATATATATATATATATATATATATTCATTATAGTGTAGAATATATATATATATATATATATATATATATACATATGTATATTATGTGTATTTACTTTATTTATTTAGTACACCCCTTCCGCTTTCTTTAATCTTTATAATATCCTCTACCCTAAGGTTGCCTGGAAGAGATCGCTATTTTAGCGATAAGGCCGCCTATTGTACATGCTGTATTTGTATTTGTTGTGTCTATTGTTTTTGTTTTGGTGTGCAATAAAGCATATTTTACTTTACTTTACTTTATAATGGTATTAACTTCGTTAGGGGGCTGTGACACAGAAACAGAAAATGGTTTAAATCTTATATATAGACAGAATAGATAGACGGTGTAGTTAGGTAGGTACCTACAGTATAAACATAAGACGACCATGAGCATTTGATTTTAACAAAAGTTTTCTGCGCAAACCATTGCTTTATATCAATTAGTGTATTAAATGAGTACAGGAATTAAGTTAAATTTTATACTTACTAATTTTATTTCAACAATTTAGAATTGTATTTAAGGAAATTTATGACTACAACATAATTCTTAACAACAAAACACCTTGTGTATCGTTTGTGTGTACCTATGTAACATATTTTGTAAAGATATTTTTAAGTAAATAGTGACAGCATACTCTTCGTAGGTCGCCTGTCTCGATAATCTTAAGATAAGGTGCAAATAGACATAAAATTATAGTGTGTATTTTAATTTGACATTGTAACATAGACCTTATTCTTCCGTGGAAAGAGCTTTTCATTGGTATACATAAAGATAAGTTGCATGAATAAAAATTATAAAATTATCAATGATAAAATATAGTAGTTGGTTAAATGTTGACATTATTTTAAAGGAGTAGAACACAGCCTGTGTGATATTGAATTTTAGGAAATAGAATCAGTATTGTGAATATAAATTAATTGTTTACAATTGTTGGCATGGTCTTTCAAATGAATTTTGTAAACCACATAACCAGAGGTCTCAAATAATTTCTGGGAAAAAGGACTAAGGACTCTGGACTCCAATTTTAAATAAATCTTGTAGATCCAAAGAGGCTGTCGGTTACTTCATAATTTAAGTTAACTACACACAGTATTAGGATAAGTTTTACTTTACAAGGAATCAAATCAGTTAAAATTATTCAATAATAATATAATAATAAAATTATTTAAAATTATTATATCCGGTTAATGGTTATCTATATAAAAATGTTATCTTATTGTTAAATATATCTTATTGATTAATAGTAAATGTGATTCGTGGGATTACAGAATTTAAATCTTATTAATAATAATCTACTCTAAAATCTGTCAAATAGTAATCACTGTCATTTTGAAACTGACATAGCGAGTGTTGCCAGCAACAAGAATATAAACCACCATCCTGCCAGTGTTGTCAGTAAATAATCCTAAAAATGGACAAAAGTATGGAATTATTGTTGTTAAAACTTGATGAGAAATTGAACCAACAAACCAAACTCATAACAGAGTCGGTGACGTATGGGGGCATTGGACGAAAAATTAAAAGTAATAACTGAAGAAAACATTCGATTGAAAGAAAAAATATCTACATTGGAGCAGAAACTTATGGTCATGGAAAGAGAGAAAAGAAAATACAACTTAGTCTTCTTTGGCATTGAGGAGAATGGAAAATCGGAAGTGGAACTAGTAGACTACGTCAAGGATATAATCATAGCAACAGGCACACATCTAAATAGCCAGGAAATCAGCAACATATATAGAATTGGCAAGAATAAAAATGTTAAAAACCGCCTTGTTGTCATCTCCGTCACAACGCTGTGGAAAAAACACATGATTTTGAAAAACAAGTCAAAGCTGCCGCCAGGTGTCTATATAAAAGAAGATTATTCTAAAGAAGTGTTAGAAAAGCGCAAGCAATTACAAGCGCAAGTAGAAGAGGAAAGAAAGGAAGGAAATATAGCTTTTTTAAAACATGACAAAATAATAGTGAAGAAATCATCAGGAATAAATAGAGAAAAAAGAAAAAGAGAAGGCCATGACTCACCTAACTCGGCATCGCAGAAAAAAATTGACGTAAAAGGCAATCCACTTTTTACACCGGCCAAGGGAAAAGAAATCTTAAAACCCAACATACTTAATTACGTTGAACGAGGAAGACCCGCTTCAATGTCAGAGATTCCAAAAAACCAGTAATGACCACCGGTACTCAAAATCAAATTAGAACAATTAATACCAAAAGTACATATACAACAACTGAAAAATGCACCCCAAGCCGGTTGGTCACCGTGGGGAAAGAAGACCACTACCCTTCAGCAAATGAAACACCTAAAGAAAAGGAGAAACCTAACAATATACACATAGCGACCCTAAACACACTTTCATTGAGGACTGCAGAAAAACTTCTAGAATTAGAGATAGCTTTGGGTAATATAAAATGGGACATCCTTGGTATGAGTGAAGTAAGACGAACAGGAAACTGCATCGAAGAGCATGACGAATACATTCTGTACTACATCGGTGAAACCAAGGGTCAGTATGGAGTGGGATTTATGGTGAAAAAACATCTAAAGAAACAAATATTAGAGTTCAAAGGCATATCCGAAAGAATAGCTTTACTAAATATACAGCTACCAGGCTATAAAAACAATTGGACTATAGTACAGATATACGCGCCAACAGAAGCAGCGGACGAAACAGTAAAAGAGGATTTCTACAACCAACTTACAACTACTCTAGAAACTGCCCATAAAAACGTTATAGTCATGGGAGACTTCAATGGGAAAATAGGTAAACAAAAGCATGGGGAAGAGACGGTAATAGGAAACTATGGCATAGGAAAAAGAAGCAAGAACGGCAAGAGAATTGTAAATTTGGCTCTGGAGAATAACTTAACCATCCTGAATAGCGTTTTCAAGAAAAGAAAAACCAAGAAGTGGACTTGGATATCGCCGGATGGAACGTACCGCAATGAAATTGACTTTATAACTAGTAATCAACCCAAGTTTTTCCAAGACGTAAGCGTAATAAATAATTTCAATTTCAATAGCAATCATCGTATGGTCAGAGCAGTACTTTTTCACAAACAACAAAAGAAACAACGAAAACACTTTCACCAGAGTGAAAATACCTGCACGACTAATACAACGTCTCAAGATAACATAACAACAGGAGGAATAGACAAAACACAAGAAATTTACGACACAGAAACAAACGATATTTATAGAAAAAAGAACAAGTCAATAAATAAAAGAAATACACTGAGCTCGAAAACAATGGATCTCATTCAGAAACGAAAGGAACTGCTTAAAAATAGAAGAAATAAAACAACATTACATGAAATTACTGAACTAAGTAAGGAGATAAGTCGCAATATAAAACAAGATAAGTTGAATAAAAGAATAAAATGTATCCAAAAACACATTACTAAAACAGGAGAATTAAAAGAAACAACGCAATGGGTCCCAAAAATGAGAAGCAAAAACAACAGGGACGAAACAAGAAGACAGCCAATTTTAAAGATAGCGACAGACTATTATCGGAAATTATACTCTACCGAAAACACTTTAAAATTTAACATAAATCTTGAAGACAAAACAGAAGAAATACCTCCGATTCTTGAAAGGGAAGTCCAGCACGCGATAGAAACACAGAGAAATGATAAAGCTCCTGGACCTGACCATATAACCAATGAGATGATGAAAGCATTGCCAGAAACATCAAAAAAACTTACTAACTTGTTTAATCTTATCCTTAACACAGAATCCATACCTTCACAGTGGACTATAAGCACTATAATACAAATGGAAAGTGCCTAGCAGAATCCCAGCAGCACCCAGCACCGATATATAATTGATTATTGTATATCACAAAACAACGAATATTTTCGTCCAGACATTTTATTGACTAATATATAAAAATGATGACAACCAAACATAACAAGTCACTATGTGACAGATTACGAATAATAGCCAGTAACAGTCTACAAGAAGTATCAACCTCCAACACGCACCCTTAATCTGCCACATGTGTACGCACCCTTAAGACTAGCAAGTGTACATCCACACTTAAATGACACCAGGTTACAAATACCAAAACATGGACAAGTGTGTATGCACCTTTGTACACGAGTGTACACAAATACATTGTACTTGACTGTTTCCAAATCTACACCTTACATAAAACCACGAAAAATAAACAAAACAGAGATTAAACCATTATAAAAACTTAAACATATTCGTACAGTACAAAAACAACATATGAAAAACTTAAGTTACACCACTTTCACTACCCGCCCTCTTAATGGGTAATCTCGCTAAAGCTAACTTTATTTTGGGGCCTGACAGAGGCTTTGTCAACATATCTGCCAGCATTTCTTGTGAAGGCACATACTTTACCTCTACCGCCTCATTGAATATCGCTTCGCGAACAAAGTGAAACCTAATATCTATATGTTTCGTCCTATTATGGTTCATCTTGTTTCTCGCAATATGATGTGCAGACTGATTGTCGTTATGAATGACTACAGGTTTGTCGCAACTATCATTTACTAAACTTTTTAACAAACTCCTCAAATAAATCGCTTCCTTTGAAGCTTGACTAAGACCTATGTACTCTGCCTCGGTAGAGGACAGAGCAACACACGTTTGCTTGCGACTCTCCCACGTTATTAAACTATCGCCTAACATAAACATCATACCCGTAAAGGATTTCCTATCATATGACCCACCCCAATCAGCATCGACGTAGCCAGTAAGTTTTAATTTACCTGACTTTCGGAAAGTAAGCGCAAAATCAGACGTCCCTTTTAAATATCTTAGCACCCGTTTAGCACACTTAAAATGAATTTCATCGTAGCATGAATTAAACTGTGATAGAACGCTAACGGCATGCGCGATATCTGGCCTACTATTTTGGGCTAAATAGTTCAGACATCCTACCAGATTCTGATATGGCAACCTACAACCATCATGAGCCTTTTCCAGTGTAAGACCGGCTTCCATGGGGGTAATGACTGATTTACAATCCGTCATATCAAATTCCTGCAACACGTTAATAACATACTGTTCCTGATCAAGGTAAATGGTGTTTTCATCCCTCCTAAGTCTCATGCCTAAAACATGTCTAGCTCGACCTAGATCCTTTACCTTGAACTTTTTCAATAACCCAGTCTTTAACTTTTCCTTTTCCTTTTTGTGTAAAGAATTACAAAAAATGAAAATATCATCAACATAAATAACTACAACTATCCTATCTTTATCCCCTAACAACTTTTGGTATAAGCAAGGCTCTATCTTCGATTGCTTGAAACCTAAGCTAAGCATCTCTCGGTCAAGTTCATGAAACCAAGCATTCGACGCTTGCTTCAGACCATATAACGACCTATTTAACTTGCAGACCTTCGTCTCCTGACCCTTGGCGACAGCACCTTCAGGTTGCATCATATAAATATTTTCCTTTAGTTTACCGTAAAGGAAAGCAGTCGTTACGTCCCACTGATCTATGTCCCAATCATATTCTACAGCTAATGTGAATAAAAGTCGCAAAGTCGAGCTCCTAACCACCGGAGAATAAGTTTCGTTATAGTCTACGCCACGTACCTGAGTAAATCCCTTCGCTACCAGCCTAGCTTTATACTTTGAGACCTTACCATCGCTATCTCGCTTAATCTTAAAGACCCATTTGCATTGTATCGGCTTTTTGTCACGTGGTAAGTCGACTAGCGTCCACGTCTGGTTCTCCTTCAACGATTGCAGCTCATCGTCCATGGCCTTCTGCCATAGCTCACGATCAGGCCTAGCTAGCGCCTGCTCTACAGTCGTCGGATCGCTGTCAATTGCCGCGAGAGCGTTGATGCACGTACTTGAATAATCCACCGGCTTTCGTGCACGTAGGTTGTATCTTGGCTCGATACTCGTCTCAGCACTCGGCTCAGTACTCGTTCCAACGTTTTCAGTACTCGGCTCAGTACTCACTTCTGAATTCGTAGCGGATTCGGTACTTCCTATATTTGCATCCTGAAAATCATCTTCACTGTTCGAGTGAACATCAGGATCTACATCCAATATCGCAGATTCAGTTCGTTCCTCCTCTATGGACAAAGGAACAACTGCGTTCTTCGTCATATTCGTACCATCACCAGGAAACACGTTTTCCAAGAACTTAACATCTCTAGCAATAGTTATCTTGCCAGTCTGTAGATTCATCAGTCGGTAACCTTTCGTAAGCTCACAGTAGCCAACAAAAATCAAACCTTCAGTCTTCATGTCAAGCTTTTGCCTTTTCTGCTTCGGTTTCAATGCAAACGCCAAACATCCGAAAACTTTTAAATGACTCAAGTTTACTTTCTTACCAGACCAAAGTTCTTCAGGTACTTTATTCGTGACCGCCTTTGTAGGGCTTCGATTCTTTAAATATACCACGGTATGGACTGCCTCAGCCCAAAACTTTTTGCTTAGATTCGCCTCACAAAGCAACGTCCTTGCTTTTTCAATGATCGATCTGTTCGCCCTTTCAGCTACCCCATTTTGTTCGGGTGTATACGGAACCGTTGTTTGGTGCTTTATACCAGCTGACTTGAACAATCTATTGAAGGCATGGTTACAAAATTCAGTACCATTGTCAGATCTGAGGCATTTTATCAACTTACCAGTCTCTTTTTCTACTTCCGCCTTATACTGACGAAATGTGTCGAAAGTCTGACTCTTATTTCTTAAGAAATAAACATGCGTCTTGCGCGTGTAATCGTCGATAAACAGCAACATGTATACAGAACCAACAAACGATGGCTCTTCCATTGGACCGCAGATATCCATGTGTACCAATTCAAGGATCTGTTTTGCTCGTGTGCCTTTGTTTTTGAACGGGCTTTTACATGTCTTACCATTTATGCATGGAATACATGGCTCAATGCTTTGTTTACTGTCGAATTTCATACCAGTTACCAAATCTCTCAATATCAGCATGTTATTTTGTCCTAAATGCGCCAATCTTTTGTGCCATAAATTTGACAGAGGTTCATTTGACAATGTAGCGTTGACATAGTTAACGTTTTCATTCAATTTGAAAATTCCGTCAACTTCATTGCACGTCGCAACTATTTGTTCGTTTTTATTCTTGATAGTGCAACCTCCTTTGCCAAAATTAACCGCGAAATCATTCTTAACAAGATCGCTTACTGATATCAAGTTCAAAGATAAACGAGGAACATGTAGAACATTTTTCAATGTGAAATCTGTACTTTCGCTAACTTTTGGCATAGCATTTCCTCTACCTTCAACTGGTATTACATCTCCATTGGCCACTTTAATTGTCAAGTTACCTTTAACTTTCTGATAGTTACATAACTTTTTCGCATCGTAAGTCATATGACTCGAGCATCCACTATCTACATACCAATCGCTTTTAACCTTGGTATCCATCGTACTCATGCACACACCGACAATACCGGCATTCAGCTTCTTACACTCAGCTGCCTTGTGTCCTTCTTTGTGACATTTGAAGCACTTGCGCACTGGTTTACGAGCATTGTTTTTGGGTGCCTTTTCCTGTTTAGAGGCGAGGGCTTGCTCTCCAGCTACAGCTCCAGCTGTTTCAGCTTGTCTATTAGCCTCCTGCAGCAGTTTAGTTTTAATCTGTTCTAAGCTAATATCCTTTCCACTATTATCCACTGCCATTATCATCGGGTTGTAGTCTGATGTTAATCCGGCAAGCAAAATGGAAATGATCCAGTCGTCTGAGACTTTCGCGTCTATTGCAGCCAATTGTTGTGCTATGGATAGTACCTTTGAGATGTATTTCTCCATACTCGAAAAGTTTTCCAACTTACATGACCATAATTGACGCTGCAGTGATATACGTCTACTCCAGCCTTTATCTTCGTATGCTTCACACAGCTTGTGCCATACCTCATGCGCGGTCTTCGAATTGTAGACATTCGAAAAACATGAAGGCTCCAACAGTAGACACATGGTAGTACGCGCCTGTCGATCCGCATCTTTGAGTTCTGCAGTGACTTCCTTAGTTTCTACAGCCACCCACCAGTTTTTACATTCCAGGTAGTTTTGGACTTGAAACTTCCAAACCTCAAAGCCATCTGCACCCCCAAGCTTCTTTATTCCAAAAATGGAACCTGACGAACTCTGGTCATCCGTCATCATCGAAAGTGCGTATTTCCCAATTTCACAATTTATGATATCGGAAATTATTTGGGCTCTGGGCCCATAACCAAATGGAAAGTGCCTAGCAGAATCCCAGCAGCACCCAGCACCGATATATAATTGATTATTGTATATCACAAAACAACGAATATTTTCGTCCAGACATTTTATTGACTAATATATAAAAAACCAAACATAACAAGTCACTATGTGACAGATTACGAATAATAGCCAGTAACAGTCTACAAGAAGTATCAACCTCCAACAAATACTCATCTTTAAGAAAGGAGATAGATCAGAAATAGGAAACTATCGCCCAATAAGTCTCATGTCCAACATATACAAAGTGTTCTCAAAAATAATACTGAAACGCATCACCAAAAAACTTGAAGAACAACAATCAAGAGAGCAGGCTGGATTCAGATCGGGATTTGCAACAATTGACCACATACATGTGGTAAAACAGCTCATTGAAAAATGTCAAGAATACGATTATCCATTATACATGGCATTTGTGGACTATAATAAAGCATTTGACTGCCTGGAACACCAGTGCATTTGGGAGGCTCTAAAAAATCAAGGAATAGAAAATAAATATATAAGGATAATAAAAAATGTGTATTCAAACAGCAAAGCACGAATCAAACTAGAAGCAGAGGGGGAAATTTTTCCAATACACAGGGGAGTGAGGCAGGGAGACCCGCTCTCACCAAAACTTTTTTCATCCGTGCTAGAGGAAGTCATCAAGAAGATGGAATGGGACAACATAGGGATAAACATAAATGGAACACGTTTAAATCATTTAAGATTTGCAGATGACATAATACTTATAACAGATAACCCGGAAAGCCTTAAAAACATGCTCCAAGATTTATCATGTGAAAGTAGAAAGGTGGGACTAAAATGAATAAAACAAAGACAAAGATAATAACAAACAGATGCCAAAAAAGTATCTCAGTAGATGAGGAGGTAATAGAATATGTAAATTCCTATGTATACTTAGGCCAACTTATCGCCTTCAACAACCAAATGGATTCAGAGATTGAAAGACGGGTAGCCAATGCCTGGAAGAGATTTTGGTCCCTCAAAGAAGTGCTAAAAGGCAATCAATATAATATTGCAATGAAAAGAAAAGTATACAATACATGCATATTACCAATCCTTACCTATGGGTGCCAGACCTGGGCAAACACACGAAAACAAAACCAAACACTGACTACATGCCAAAGAGCCATGGAGAGGAGTATACTGGGTTACACAAAAAGGGACAGAAAGAGAGCTGTAGATCTAAGACAAATTACCAAAATTGAAGATGTAGTAGTGAAAACTAGAAAACTCAAATGGAGGTGGGTAGGCCACATGATGAGAGAGAATAGAAATAAATGGACGAAAGATATAACAGTATGGACCCCTAGATACCAAACAAAAAGAAAACGAGGAAGACAAAGAAAACGTTGGTCTGAGGACTTAAGAAAGCATGCGGGCCCATTATGGCACAGAACAACTGAAACAAGAGATGAATGGAGAAAGCTGGAGGAGGCCTTTGTGTCGCAATGACACGCCGACGCGACGCCTGATAACAACAACGTACTTAACTATAATAATTTTAACTAAATTAACATACATAATAAATAACAAAGTGACAGTGACAAATTGACAGTGATATTAATAATAGGTTATAGTAATTCCATAGTGCTAATAATCAATTTAATGTTAAGTTATATTTTTTTGATTTACATGTTTAATTTTTAACTACCAAATGATATGAATGAATTATGTGTATTGTGTTGGCAATAAAGGCTTAATAATAATAAAACAAACTAAACAACATTAGTTGGTTTTTGCAGAATAATGAAGCACCATATTTGGTTCAAATTATTGCAGGTAAAAGAATATGGATACCAAAACTCTCTAAAGCCTATTAACTATTCTAAGTGCAAATTTGACTGCAACAGTCATCTTACCGAAAATATTCGTAAAGAATTGTGTAGGAAATACTGGAACCTAGATTAAATTAAAAAAAAAAAGTTTATATTGAGTCTTATTGAAGTCAAACCCACTAAGAGGATTATTTTGAATAGAAAACGATCTACACAGCGGAAGTATAGTAAACAATGTTTCTTTATCTTTGTTGTTTTTATATGTTTTGTTTAAAGGAGAGAGAAAAAATGTGTGTGTCAAGATTTTTTTGCAGAACGTTAAGCATTTCATCGCATGTTATAGCAGATGCTGTAAAGCACCGCGATAGTCTGGGACAGTATTCAAAAGAACAGGACCCGTGCGGATGTCGGGTGCCTCCAAATAAAACATCGCCTGAGATGGTAGAAGCCGTTAAAAAGCACATAGCATCATTTCCTAGCATGGAAAGTCACAATGTGTGAAAGAAGTTGAAATGCAGATATTTAGATAATGGGCTTACATTAAGCAAAATTAATGTACGCTCTCTATGTAGAAGAATATAATCAGCCTATAGATATCCACTGCTGGACATAGGCCTTTCCGAGAGCGCGCCACCACACACGGTCCTCCGCTTTCCTCATCCACCCGCTACCAGCGACCTTCTTTAGGTCATCGGTCCAGCGGGCAGGAGGTCGTCCTACGCTGCGCTTACCGGTACGTGGTCTCCACTCCAGAACACGTCTGCCCCAACGGCCGTCGGTTCTGCGACAGATATGGCCCGCCCACTGCCACTTCAGTGTGCTAATCCGTAGAAGAATGTAAAACCCAAAATAGCTAACCAATAATTGTATCCGAAATGACATATCGAAGGATTTTCTCTACAGAATTTAATTTAGGTTTCTTTATGCCCAAGAAAGATCAGTCTTTTATGTACCAGATTGAAGCGTGCCGACGGCGAAGGAAAAGGCAAACTACAGCAAGACTATGATAAAGATTATATTACAGCAAAATTGCAAATTCCCAGTACTGATGTAGGTCTCTATTCTCTATTATACAAGAAAATTGACACTACAATTTAACAATTTTTCAAAGCTAAGTACATGGAAGCTGACTCCATGCACAGCGCCATAGAAACTGCAAAGAAAAATTGTGACATCTACTGTATGCCTGACTGGATGAACGTTGAACATGAAGGTAAGAAAGTTACAAAGGACGCTTACCATGTTAAAGAATTCAAACGCCATGAATTAAAGACATGGGACATAATAAATAGAAATAAGAACACAGAAGGCGAAAAAGTGAACTGCAGCTGAAGATAAAACGAATGAAATATATGAAAGGAGACAATAAGATATAAGTACTATAATTATGACATGTCTAATGAGTTTTTGATCTTGGATGTTACTACATCCAAGAAACCCAACTTGGGCAGAATTACGACGACCTCTTCACCTGCAAACCATGGTTATGCCACACGAAACAAGCGTAAGCAAGAAGATGAAATATCTATACAGCCATCCAGGTCAAGCGTTATCTTCCCTCCCTTACAACAACTGTACAGCGGACCTCTACCTATACACATAGCTAAGAAAAAGGATCTGATTAATCTTTGCAAAAAAAGTGTAATTTCTGAAGAGTATCATGGGTGATTCCAGTCTCTGGCTACTAATCGATCAATACTAATAGAGGAAGAGTATTATAGAGGAAGAGTATTTCCTGAATTTCTGATGCATTCACGGGGCACAGAGTTATCTAATATAAAACGAAATAGATTGTTTGTTCAAATGCGTATATCTCTGGAATGGCTAGACCAATTTCAACGGGAGGCTAACGTAGGCTATTTATATTTACCCATTACTTGTAAAAAACCGTTAGGCACTGCCGTTAGTATGAATAAAGTTAAACAAAATCTACTTTGCCTTCAGCCAAAAGCAACTAAAGATATTTATTTTGCACCTGTACTGTCTAAAGTTGAACTAAAATTATTTTTGTTTTGATGATTATTACTATCCAATTCAAATGAATAAATAAAAAATGGCCATAGAGCTACTAGAACAGTAATTTTGATAATTTGGTAGTCTTCCTACATTCAGAAAAAACCGAGTAAATGAGCTCCTTACCGGTTATTTTCATCTTTTTGTTTAAAATCTAGTAAGTTTTTTTAAATTATTAACCTACATAACTTTTCTTGATAGTTTCTTGTTTATAAAAACGATTAGTGTTTAAAAATTGAAATCAATATACTTAATTATTTTATCGTTAAAGTTTCAAATACTTATAATCACAAAAATGGTTTGCTCAAATTTTGGTGCAAATAATCGGTTTTTGCAATAAGAGTACGATATGTAAATTTCATCACTATCACTACATAGTATAAAACAAAGTCGCCTTTTCTGTCCCTATATCCCTATGTGCGCTTAAATCTTTAAAACTACGCAACGGATTTTGATGCGGTTTTTTCCAATAGATAGAGTGATTCAAGAGGAAGGTTTATATGTATAATACATGCATCATATACTAAGGCAACATTGCTAATTTTAGAGGTTTCTAACGTGATGTCGTAAATTAACCTATTTTTTTGGGCTTATTTAGCAATTTAGCAAAAACGCTGCCTAAACCCTACGAGTTAGATCAAATTAATGTACTACAGTATTGTACACCATAAAAAGATCTACAAAAAAGTCCGCGATGGTATATGTTTATATTTTAGGGATAACCCACATTAACCATTTTTATTGTTTACTTTTTACGTGAAAAAATGGCTTATTTACGAAGCTATTTTAAGCAATACGGCATTAATCCTTATCGAATTAAGTACCTTAAATACAGTGTGCAATTAATATAGATCGCTATGGTTCCTTACAGCATGTAAATTAAACAAATATTTTCGGAGATATTACAAATTTAAAATTTGCGTTTGCGGCGGGCGGTACCGGTCGGACGGGGCAGTGCGGGGAGGCATGCCTATATAATTGTTGTAAAAATAAAATAAATACCTAGGTAAAAATGTAAAAAGTAAATAAGTAAAAATGTGTAATGTAATAAAAATTGTATGAATTTAGATATTCCAAAGATAGCAGGAAATCTTCATAGTAAGTATAGGGAAAGAGGAATTGTTTTACTCCAAATTTAATGAGTGCAGGCCAAGGGCAGTAATGAATGAATCAAAAATACTGGATCGATTTTAATCATGTTTTCATTGAGTGACATAGGCATATATATTTTATGCCCGTGCAAAGTCGGAGCGGGCCGCTATGTTTTTATATACAACGTTCATAGTTTTTCTGTAGTGTATTTAATTTAGTATCAGCATTGCACCCGTGCGAAGCCGGGGCGGGTCGCTAGTTTGTTATATAAAACAGGACAACGGTTTTAGTCTCTTGTAAATATTTAATCTACTATTCTTTTCACAACTCTTCCTCTAGAAAGGGATAGCAATCAGCATTCATAGAAATAGTGCTATCCTTTTTCTACTTAAACAATGTGGAAAAAATAATAAAGCAAATTCGCAACCTTTAACGAACAAAATGAGTAGGTAGATGGTTCCATAGCATAAGAGGAGATAAAATGGCGATAATGTCGTGTTCTATAGAACAAATGGAAATTACCCGCAAAATCCTAAAAATAAGTCAAGAGGCTACTTGTTAAAAATCGATCATTAATATAAAGTATTGCTAAACGTGTGTGAAAACAGGGATGTTACAAATAAAGTAGGCACTGAGTTACCTAACCGAACTCCCTTAGTCATTTGTGCATAATTTGTAAACAAAAATCTTAGTTAATGATAAGTTATAAAACAGTCATTAAAATTATAATAAAAACAGTTTAAAGTGATAGTTTCTTGAATATTTATTAAAATAAATCGAATAAACTTAAACGAGTATTTCATTCAAGGCCTCTTCCCTGAGGTATTACCTCTTCATGCTATTTAGCACTAATATTACGGCTGCATTTTTTAACCAAACGCTATAGTGCGACCACATAACTCGCGTATCGCCTGCGGGGTAGGTGGGGAGCGGGGGGAGATGTTGTCGGGTGGGTGAGAGGTGTGCGCGGAGCAGAGAGCTTACGTCAAATCCTCCGCGCACACCTCTCACCCACCCGCCAACATCTCCCCCCGCTCCCCACCTACCCCGCAGGCGATACGCGAGTTATGCGGTACTACTATAATCATCCTCATTTTTTAAATCCCGAAATTTTTGTAAAACTTTTTGTACTGGCGAATTGCCCACCAATGCCGAACATTTAATAGTAGTGTATCTTACTTTATTTTTTGTTTTTAAATTACCACTGCGATGTGTCTTATTTTTGTTTCTTTTTGGAAAACTCTTGTACTTCGTCATGAGTAATCGTGAACATAATACCCTCGGTGAAGTATCAACCGTTGAAGATGTTAATTTTGTTTCGTATGAGCTGACGTTAGAACCATGACACGGTGAGCTAATATAATATGAAGGCTCACACCTATATACTTCATGCGATGGCTCTACACCTAAAACTTTGTTATCCGGAAGCGACGGTATCTCTTCTGGTTCATTCGTTGCACAATCACTTAATATTGCTTCCATTTCCTTTTCTATTTTTAACATGCCTTCTGGCTCTTGTACACCGAAACTTGCGCGACTTGCCAATCGCCTTCCTCTACGTCTTGCTTTGGCTTTAGCTAAGTTAACGGCGCTTTCGGATCCAATAAGATGAATGTTTTGGTCAATATACTTACATACTACTTCAGCTTCTTCTTCTGGGCTCAGTTGTGCATCCCTATAAAACCCATGACCATTACGAAGATCATAGTACCCTTCTAAAATAAGCCATGCCAACGTGAATATTACTAGTACGACAGTCGTGCATACGGCCATAACTGTGATAGTGTCCGGACTTGATAGTTTATAATCAACTTTTCCAAGAACCCCATACGTAACAAAGTTTCGGATGCGCTTCTTGCCACGCGCTCGACAAGTAAAAAAACCCTTTAGATCATTATCGGCTGTTACGATTAATCTCAATACTCGTCCGTCATCAGAAGATCGAACATTTTTGTTAAATTTGAGTACAGTGTCTAAATAAAGCCAATAAGCAGCAAACGGTGATGTTGACTGCCGAGAGTAGAGACAAGTCAAATTAAGTTTGTTCGACTCGCCCCAAGCAGTTTCGTGATATGAACCTGAAATACTAGCTGTTCGTGAAGAAACTTGTACTAAACCATCTTTGTCTCTTTCGATATTATTATCATGAAGATCTATTAATTCACCATTCACTCTTATAGATGCAATTACGCCAGAGAATGGTGTAAAGTCTTCGGAGAGATTGTTTTGCTTATCTTTAGGCAGTCCTCCAACGAAAAATTCGTCTCTGCATATTTCACTTTTTTTTGTTTGATTAATAACATGTTTCGTTTTAGATCGCAAATGTTTTATGAAGTCGTTATTATTCATTATTTTACTACAATATCTCAGACTTTTACTAGAATCCCGAAGGTCGCTATCTTCCATCAAAAACACATGAAGACGTTCTCCAGCATTTAAAGAGAGTTCAATGATATTTGTCTCCCTTTTCTTAACAATAAAAATATCAAGCCATTCATCTGGCAAACACTCTGTAGTACTCACAGCTTCAGACTTAAAGTCATTGTAAGCAAATTTTATTTTGATTCTCTTGTTTTGTAAAGCGATGTAGAACCATCTATTATTTTCAGTGCTTGGGAAAAAAAGAATCGTTCCCCCCTCCCGTTTAGGCTTAATAGTTAATTCTATTTGCCATTCATCATGCACTTCAAAACATGGTAATCTTACATATTGATCATTTTGGATATTTAAATACGCTTCTTCCATATTGGCTTTTTCATAAACAATATTGGATATAGAACTCGGAAAGAAATCAATCTGGTTATTCCTTCTTTCACGTTTCATGATTATATTTAAAGGTATGAAATTCGTAATGAGCTCTTGAATTTGACCATGTAGTTTCTCACCGATGCTTAAGTTCATTACGTAGTTTGTAAATTCTGGATCACACGGAAACGAACTGCGTATAGAAGCATGTGCATCATTTAATCTTAAGCTTGCGTCTTCATTAGTCACAGCAATTTTAAGTGTGTGCCATGTGGCAGGTTCTAGAGCTACTGGAGAGCAAAAACGAGGAATACTACAAGACTTCACTACTCCACTTACATCCAAACAGACGCGCCATTTATGTAAACTTAGTCTAATAAGCGGGCTTTGTGACGATCCGCGACGCGCGAGATTTCCGTGAGGAGACAGTGGCATAAATCGAATATAAAAGTGAAAGAAGGTGGATCTTTTTTGCGGAAAGTGGTAGTGCAAAAAGGAATCTCCGTTAAAAACACCAACCATGTGTGTATAAACTTTACAGGGATTTCGGTGGCAAGATCCTACTTCGACTTTAGATCCAACGCAGTCAGTTCCATTACCTGACGGAACAGGTCGTGTACAGGATCTACACCTTGATCGCCTTCCAGCGCCGCAAGTTTGTGAGCATGGTCCCCATGCACTCCAGCCGGACCATCCACCGTTAAGTAAACAATTGTTATTATGGCACTCTTGCAATTCGTCGTACTGTCCCCGACAATGTGTTCCCCAAGTTAGAGCATAATTTGAAATATGCTTTTCTAAGCAAGTTCTCTTCCTTTGACGGATTCCGGATCCACATTTCTCTGAACATTTAGTCCACTCTCCCCATTCGCTCCATGTCCCACTAATACCATTTTCAGTATATTCTCCATCTATAGCACATTGGTCTCCTTCGCAGTCTTCATGTTGCAGGGAAAGACCTGTACATATTAAATGCGCCGCCGACGGAGGGGGGGTATCGCATTGTCTAGTTCGCCATCGCCGACCTTTGCCACAGCGCGCTCCGCACGGTGACCACGAGGTCCATGCTCCCCATTCACCTATGACGGGACAGCCTATGTCGTGTTTAACGCATTGAAGGGCGCTCCACAAAGTTTCGGCATTTAACTGCCAAGTGTTCTCTGCCGCCAGAGTTGCCTCAACTGCTTCATAAGGACATTCCATTTGGAGACATCTGTCCATGAAATCTGGCACAGCTTCCAATTGTTGAAAAGCTTGTGTTCTGGTTATGTCACCTTCAACTAATTTTCGATAATCTTCGGTAGTGCAATTTAATATGTAGCAATTTTCAATTTGTTCGTCCAGTCCACTACAAGGCATACCATCTTTAGACGGCGATGGGTTATTGCACTCTCGCAGCCTTCTTCGATGCCCCACACTATCACAAGTTCCGTGACACGCTGACCAAGGCGCCCACGGCGACCAACCACCGTCTACGGGGCAGTCCATATCAGAGATAATTCCCAGTTGACATTCTAGTTGCCAAGTTGTCAGATGTCGTTTATTGAAGGGTTTTTTGCTTCTTACGCATTGAAATAACACAAGCTTAACAAAAAATGAGAATAAAATATGCGACAGGAGCATTTCGATGTGTAAGTAAGTTGAAAGTTCAAAAACTTTAAATAAGTACTCTCCTGTAATTTTTACTGTTGACTTGACTAAGCCCTTGACTTCTTTGCATTTTGTTTGAAACTTAGGTTTGAAAAGACCATTGACCACTGATCTATATTATTCTATAATAGAGATCATTGCCATTGACTGCAATGATTGACTTATAAAAAGACGCAAAAGCCAACAAAAATCTTACAGGTTTAAAGAGGGTTTAAACCATTGTTTAAACATATAAATATCAGCACTTAGTGACGTCATGTAATTTTAGGCTCCGCCCTGAAGCATCATTTTTAATTTGTCAAAACTGTAAAATGGCGCTAAAGTATCTAAGTGACCGACAGCGCTATGTGCTATCAGCGATACCGAAATATTGTGGGCGGTAACGAAGCACGACGCCATATTTGAGAAATTATTGGCTTCAACATACTTCACATGATTCCCATAGTCTTAGCGTACCGTATTTCGTCATTAGTTTGTTTGAACCTAGAATAAGGACTACATATTAAAGACTACTGTATCTTACACACCTTTGTTAAGGTATATTATCAAAGTTACACACTCAGGTTACACACGAACAAAAAAAGCTATAAGGTATAAAACCTAGACCATTGTATAAAGGTAAGTGACTATATTATTTACGTCAATGTAAGTGACTGATTGATCTATGATATAAAACTGAGATTGGGCCTCAGCTCAGAAATGTGCCTTGATTGTGTAAAAAAAAACATATTCATCGCTATTGTAATCATTTAAAAATTCTGCCCGCTAATTGTTTCTCCGATTTACGTCAGCCAATCGGGGGGGCAGAATCTGCTTACGATTGCGATAAAGATGAATAGGTACGTTTTTCTTACGCAATCAGACCATGATAATAAATATGTGGCACCGTTTAAATATATGATGGTTCGGTAACTTTTGTCACTTGTGATAAAAGTTACCGAAGTCACAGGCACCTCTTATAAGATAATAATATAATAATAATAGAAACATTGACTTAGCAATCAAGAAATAAATTTATTCGGTATTTTTAAATATAACATAACATTTTTATAACATTAACAATGAAAAATAGTTAACAATGCTTAGAAAATCTTCATAATATTATGACCTAAGAATCTTTTTTGTCTCTTTAGAATATATTTTCATAATATTAGATTTGACTGTAAATATTATACAAAATTACACACACATATATAATATGTACTTATAGAAAATTTTACAATAACACAATGCACATTTTGTAGTGTCTACGTACTACATAAAATACTTTTAATTAAATAATCTCTTCGAATACTAACAAAAAAAAAAATCGTAACAGAGAAACAGAAATAAAACATGTCAATTGGTTTAATACAAAAAAGAAATGAATGTATACTCAATAAAGAAAGAAATAAATAAAGTATGTCAGCAAAAATGAAACTACTCTAAAAAAACTGTATTTTGATATTTGAATTTTTTAATTTATATCATGTCTAGCAGGCATCACGCAAAAAGCTTAAAGCCCGATGTCACACAGGCATCATGCCAAAAGCTTAAAGCCTGATGTCACACAGGCATCATGCCAGAAGCTTAAAGCCCGATGTCACACAGGCATCATGCCAAAAGCTTAAAGCCTGATGTCACACAGGCATCATGCCAGAAGCTTAAAGCCCGATGTCACACAGGCATCATGCCAGAAGCTTAAAGCCTAATGTGACACAGGAATCATGTCAAATTTTAAGGCCTGATGTGACACAGGCATCATGTCAAATTTTAAGGCCTGATGTGACACAGGCATCATGTCAAAAGCTTAAAGCCTGATGTTGACACAGGCATCATGTCAATAGCAAAGCCATGCCATATACCATGGGTGATATCACCACCCATGGTATATGGCATGGCATAGCACTCGCCTAGACGATCGTCTTATCACTCTCGATTTGTAGGGTTGTAGGTGGTATGGAAGACAGAGGCTCAAGAATCTAAGAATGTGGAATCAAAGCGTAAGGCATACGTTAACATGATTTTACAGTGTGGTTTAATAATACATATTTAATTGTGAATACAAAATATAAGCTCAATATAGATTGTCAATTAATGGTTAATAAATAAGGACCCAATTTTGAGGATGATTGTATGCAAAAAATATTGGACAGTGAAGCAGTAATGAATAGGTACTTGAATCCACATTTTGCGATACTTGTAACCATTGTTGAAGCCACATCCTCATGTCTTGGTTGGACAAATGGCTGCTATTTAAGCCTCGTATGAAACAAGCGTATCGTAAGGAATCCGTACTCAACACTTGTACACCACCTTCCCTAACAATTGCTTTATCCATTTCAAATAATAAAAATGCTCTATATTTTAATTTCTTTCTTCTGAACAAGCTTCGTCTTAATCCGTACATCCTTAGTAAGTGACCCTGAAAATAATACAGAAAGCATTACTAATGAAATACTATTGTCAAGAATTTAAGAAGTAGTAGCCTATTGGAACAGACATAGATAGCTTTTTGATTCAAACCTCTGGTCATCAGGGGGTTGTGGGTTCGAATCCCGGGCACGCACTGCTGATATGGGGCTGATGTCGGCGTGTTTTAAACGCACGCACTGATGACAGGGGCCTGTTTTCGGTGTGTTTTAAACACACGCACTGCTGATAGACGACTGTTTTTGGTGTGTTTTAAATGCACGCACTGCTGACACAGGGCTGTTTTCGGTGTTTTTTTTTTTTTTTTTTTTTTTTTTATTGTAGATAGGCTTGCGCTTGACGACAATCATGCCTGATGGAAAGCAATGATGAGGTCTAGGATGGAGCGCGCTTGCCTAGAAAATGCCTATTCACTCTTCTCTTGAAGGCACCTAGATTATACTTGGCTGGAAACACGGAGGCTGGAAGGGCGTTCCACACCTTAGCGGTTCGTATCAGAAACGTGGAGGAAAAACGTTTCGTGCGAGTTTGTTGGACGTCAACCACATAAGGATGCCACCGCTCTCGGCGTCTTGCAGTCCTATGGTAGAAAGGTGAAGGAGGTACAAGGTTATGCAGTTCCTGAGCACACTCACCAAAGTATATCCTGTAAAAAACCGCTAAACAGGCAACGTTGCGCCGATGTTGTAAGCTGAGCAGTTTTGCCCGCGTTAGCGATTCCTTGCCGATTATTCTGCGAGCGCGGCGATCAACCGAGTCCAATGCATCGAGCTGATACTTGGCAGAACCATCCCAAAGGTGACTACAGTACTCCATGCCGGAACGCACCTGAGCCTCATATAGCGTCAGAAGCTGTTCGGGCGTGAAGTACCGCTTAACCTTGTTGAGGATTCCTAGTTTTTTAGCAGCTGTTTTTGCTTTAGCTTCGATGCATTTCCCAAAATTGAGATTGGGTGAGATGGTGATACCCAGAAGCTCGATGTGATCGCCAATCGGAACGGATATACTTTGGAAAGTGGGAGCCAAGGTGAAAGGGCTCTTTTTAGCAGTGAACAAACACGCCTGTGTTTTGGTAGCGTTAAACTTGACCAGATTAGCGTCACCCCACTCAGACACTTCTTTCAAAGTCAAGTTAACGCGATTTACCAATGCCTCTCTAAGCTCAAGGATCTCAGAACCGCTGGCTTTTGAACTGGACATGTACCTCTCCGAGACAGTGCTGTCGTCCGCATAACCAAAGATACCTGGTTTCAGCAGATCGTTGATATGCAGCAGGAACAATGTCGCGGAGAGAACAGACCCCTGGGGTACCCCGGCGTTGACAGCCATTAGGTCCGAAGAGTGGCCATCTACGACCACCCGGAAAGACCGTTCCCTCAGGAAATCAGATACCCAGTTGCAAAAGCCAGCGGGTATCCCATATGCCGGAAGTTTGCTAAGAAGACTGCCGTGCCAGACTCGGTCAAAAGCCTTCGAGATGTCTAGTGAGACAGCAAGTGCCTCACCGTGCTTCTCAAT
Organism: Coenonympha arcania; assembly: GCA_036785405.1. Taxonomy (NCBI): domain Eukaryota; kingdom Metazoa; phylum Arthropoda; class Insecta; order Lepidoptera; family Nymphalidae; genus Coenonympha; species Coenonympha arcania. The sequence continues at coordinate 12,084,644 of CM072082.1, forward strand.
GGCCTCGCCCCAAGTATGCGTAGCATACACTAGAAGATCGCCTGTAGAGCGGTTGGACCTAAATCCATACTGGCGGTCCGACAGAAGGTCATTTTCCTCTAGGTACGCCAGAAGCTTACGATTGAGAACCCGTTCCATACTTTTGCAAAGTATGGACGTGATGGCAATCGGTCTGTAATTAGCCGGATCAGCACGACAGCCTTTTTTAGGAACCGGCTGCACATTGGCAACCTTCCAGGAGAGTGGGACTTGAGCTGTCGAAAGAGAGAGGCGAAACAAGCGTGTTAGTACAGGAGACAACTCGGGAGCACAATTTCGTAGGACTATTGCAGGTATACCGTCTGGGCCACTGGCTTTACTCACATCGAGATCACGGAGTGTTTTGAGGACCTCGTGCTGGTGAATGCGAATCTCCGGCATAACAGAGTCGCAAGATGGAAGGATTGGTGGTGGAGTAATTCCAGCGTCAAGCCGTGAGTTTTCTGCAAACAGAGTTGCCAGAAGATTCGCTTTGTCTGTTGCAGCCACAGCCAGAGACCCATCAGGCTTCTGCAGAGGCGGCAGGGAAGGGCGGCTAAAGTTCATTTCAACCGACTTTGCGAGCGACCAAAAAGCTTTACTGCCACTGGGGTAGGTGGCGAGCTCACGGCCGAACCGATTAGTACGGCTGAAATGAGCCTTATTCAACACCCTCTTGTATGACTTGGCGGCAATATTGAAGTCTCTTTTCTTCTTTTGGACGTCCGGAGCTTTGCGAGTACGAGCGTCCGCCCATGCTAAAAACGCGTCCCGTTTTTGTGCCTCGGCAACCGCACATTCAGCGTTGTACCACGGGGGAGTCTTGCCGTCAGATGATACGTCAGAAAAAGGTATAAAATATTCCATTGCCTGATGTATCACTTGCGAAATGGCAGTCTCGCAGCTCGACGGGTCATTAGTAGAGAAACAAGCCTGCCGCCAAGGATAAGATGCAAAGAAATGACGCATCTCATCCCAATCTGCTGACCTGTATCGCCACACCCTCCTCTTAACACTGGGTTCAGAGGGGGGAGGGTAGAAGTTGGATACAGATTTCACCAGACAGTGGTCCGAGGTGCCCAAAGGTGGTGAGACAGACACCGAGAAACTGTCTGGATCTGTTGTCAGCAGAAGGTCCAAGCAATTGGGTGTGTGACCGTCCACATCCGGTATTCTTGTGGCTTCCTGAACCAACTGAGAGAGATCTAGCGAAAGTGCAAATTTGCGCGCCTCTCTCCCAGCATGGTCAGTTTTCTGGTATGGGAACAACCACTCCTGGTGGTGAGCATTAAAGTCCCCCAGAAATACTAGCCGAGCTGAAGGATACCGGCGTTGAACGGTGTCCGCCGTATCGCCGAGATAGTCAAACAACCGGGTTGTCTCCTGGTCACCACTATGTGAGCGGTATACGCAAGCGTACACTGTCTGCTCTAACCCTGTGTCTACTAGGCACCACAAGACTGACAGGGAAGGAACCTCCAAATTACGTAGACGCTGGCAGCAGATGTTGTCTCGAGCGTACATACATACCCCAGCGCGAGGTTTGAAATTATGCTCAAGCGAGTATCCGGGGTACTGTAAGTACGCTACGTCGGCTGGACTATGAATTTGCGTCTCCGTAAGGAAGAGGATATGCGGCTTAGCGGTCTCAAGATGGTGGTGGACCGCTTGAAGATTTGAGTGTAAGCCTCGGATGTTAGCGCGTAGTGTGTTTTAAACACACGCACTGCTGACAGGGGACTGTTTTTGGTGTGTTTTAAACGCACGCACTGCTGACACAGGGCTGTTTTCGGTGTGTTATAAACGCACGCACTGCTGATAGGGGGCTGTTTTCGGTGTGTTATAAACGCGCGCCCTGCTGATAGGGGGCTGTTTTTGGTGTGTTTTAAATGCACGCGCTGCTGAAACAGGGCTGTTTTCGGTGTGTTATAAACGCACGCACTGCTGACAGGGGGCTGTTTTCGGTGTGTTATAAACGCACGCACTGCTGATAGGGGGCTGTTTTCGGTGTGTTACAAACGCACGCACTGCTGACAGGGGGCTGTTTTTGGTGTGTTTTAAACGCACGCACTGCTGACAGGGGGCTATTTTCGGTGTGTTTTAAACGCACGCACTGCTGACAGGGGACTGTTTTTGGTGTGTTTTAAAAGCACGCACTACTGACAGGCGGCTGTTTTCGGGAAACTAAATATAATGATCACTTGCTTAACGGTAAAGGAAAACACCATGAGGAAACCTGCCCGCATACCACCACAATACGTAAAAAGTACAATAATTTCAAATGTACGAATATGCAATGACTACCAGCCCACAGCGAGCGAGGTGGACCATGGCGCAGTGGCGTGGATTTAAGCGGGAGGTCGCGGGTTGATTCTCGCCACGACCACAAGGTAAGAGTTTTACAATTCCTAATTAAGGCTTCTGGTAGTCGATTCACGTAACGCGTCAACTACATTTCGTGAAGTGAAATGTTTAAAAAGGTCTTGGCATTAGGTAGGTATATACTTATACAGATGATGATATCGAAACAAAAACATTTTTGAGTACACTGGAAAATTAATTTCACAACTATAGACATAGAGCATAAAATTGAATGTTGTTGAAATCTCAACATGGTCGAGAATCGTGAAATGATATTTACTTTGCGCGATAATGTTGAAACATTTTATTTCGTATGTACTTCAACATTCAATTTTGCACTCCAACCAAAGAGCATTTATTAGCTTGCTCTAAACTAATAGTCGTAAAGTAGTTTTTAAATGCAATTTTTTTTCTTGATTCACTTCACTCAGTGTGTGAAAACGTGACGCGAATCGCCACCCTGGTCTGGTGGAAGGCTTCAGTTATGGCTAATCACCACCTTACAAAGTTCTAACTTTCAAATTCAAAAAAAAAAATTTCAAAAAAAAAGACTTGCACCAAGCAGTGGGACAAAAAACAGGGCTAAAGAATTAAATGTAAATAATAAAAAACTATAAACACTCACCATGTGTGCATAAGAGAGATTTGTAAGACTATATGGCCCTCTACAGAATAACTCTCTACATGCAATTACTTCTTGTGCAGTTGGATGAACACCAGATCCCAGTAAAGCCAGAATTCTCTTCCATTGGGTTTTTGTTTCTGCTGGTGGTATAAGTTTCGCTTTTGCCTGAAGAGCTCTAAAAACTGGTTTATTGTTCCGAAGACGATCTTTTAGATCTTCAGTCATGAATTCTGCCTTCTGCTGTATTGACCAGAAATGAGAACATAACAATGTCTTTGGTTTCAACAAACTGAAAAACATACAAAAATTAAAGTTATTATTTAATAAATAATGAAATAAGTGTAAATATTGACAAGCTAATTAAAAGATTATTATCCAGCCTTCATTTACTCCTGCCTTATATTGTAAAATTACAAATTAATAAACTTTCTCATAAACTTTTGCTTTGGTTGGGTTTTTTGATAATCAAATTCTTATAATAATATGTGAGAGTTAAATTTAATAGGTATATGGATAGATAAATAGATAAAATCTCTTTATTGTACCCCACAGAAAATAAATTAAAAAAGAAATAATCAATACACAAACTAAAAGTGAACTCAGCGATTTCTTACAGGCAACCAATGGTGTAAAGAAATATTTAAAACTAAAATAAAAAATACAATCCATAATATAAAGTTACTTACGCTAATGGGAATATCACATAGTTTCCAAATGGTATCGCAGATAATATCAAAACGGGTGCAATCCTCAACATATCTGAAGGCATTTTTTGGTAAAGCTCAATGTCTTGTCGTGACATATTTGAAAACCCCCCATTTTTGGCTATTTTCATTCTTAATTTAATATAAGTTTTCAAATCTCTCAAAAAATCTTTTATGCCTATACTGAATATTCTATAAATTTTAGCCAGAGATGGGAATCTTTGCTCAAATACTTGAGTGTAATTTTTTACATAGTCAATGTATCTTTGAACTATGTAAGTTCTCAGTTTCTCTTTTTCATTTCTGATTGAATGTGTATGCTTATTGCGCTGTGTTGTATCTTGTTGACAAAATCTGTAACAAAACAATTGTAATAAATAATATAATAAGCAGTAAATAAAATTTGAACCTCCTTCTCTGATCAGAGGACCTAGCCAAAGTGATATTCATTGTGGATTGAAATATCTATATCGTACATAATATCATTGAAAATATCTCTTTTTCTCTCTTTTTACATCTTTATACATCTCTCACATTTACATCTTTATACATGGGAACTACATTTTAGATAAGTTTTCATAATAGGTAATTTTGATTTGAGACTCGAGGCATCCAGGATTTTAATAATTTTTTGCAAAATCTATTTAAGTAAAAGGAATCTGAGTAAATGTCTATAACAATGCTGTTTTTACATAATCTTGGAATAGGTGAATTTGACAGAGCGGCGTTATATGTTTGCAGGGTAAAATAAAGGGAACTCTAAATCTAATGTTATTTAACAATTGAGGGCAGTCAATTCTACTATTTATAACCTGCAAAATGAACAAGATCTCATAACTCCCTGCGTTTTTCAAAAAAATGCAGTTTTAAATATATCAACTTATCTCTATGAACAAAATATTTTCTTGCTTTTGGAATACGTTATTACGGTGAGGCTTTGAATCTATCCGCAATTATTCGAAATTGAATTTCCGGACAATCTATTCACATTTTCACCAAAGTTTTATCACGTAACCTTTTATACTGTCTCTAACTTTCGTATTATCACTTAAATTAGACGAAAATTTTAAGAAAAAATTATTACTGAAAATTTGAGTGAAGCGAGCTCGGGACTTAGGGCACCCCGACTCGGATAACGGATAGGTGACGAAGAGGATGGCGGGGCCTTGAGTGGTTATTTTCTTTTATGACCACCCAGAAAGTAGACGCCAAATTTTTAAATTTAAAAAATTTATTTCTCGGCAACTATTACGTTCCGACGAATATGGCTATCGAGCTTTTAAGAGGTTTAAAGCCCTTGTTATACGAAATATTCAATGCGGACGATTTCAAAACCCTTACCCGTTATTATAACGCAGTGATTCTTTTGCGCTGAAATTATTACCTGTTGCATGTAGATATGTTGTTTACTTGCTGAAATATCTGCAGGCTGCCGGCGGGAGCGGCGCAAAATCTGTTGGACTGTAAAATTAGCTTTGACGCTGCCACTATTCTATAAGTCGACATGTTGATATTTATTTTAGCAATTTACACTCGTTCCATTTTTTTTTAAATTATTCCCAATAACAAGTTTGAGAGTGAATGAAGTTATTTAATTCCCATAAGTAACAGCTGTGCCAAAGAGGATATAATCACTACGTTTTAGCTGTGCGATTGCCTAACTTTTTGCAGTTTTGCGATTGCAATATTTTATTATTGTAAGGCAAGTGTCAACTGTCATAATATTGTTATGAAATGTCAAATGAGGTTCAATTGACGTTGACAATGACTTCACAAGAATTTACATTGACGTTACAATTCCTAATAAATTAGGAAATCTAACGTCAATGTCATTAGGATAAACGTCATCGATGAATATTATCCGGGCGCGAAAATTCAAATTTTATATAATGAATTTTATCGAGAGTCGACAACTGACTGAGACTTACGTCAAATAAGCTTTAGTTTCGACTATTTATTTCATGAAATCATTGATAATAATTTGAGATAGTTTGATAATAATTGTTTGAATGTTTATGGAACAAAAGATATGATGAAAAATGCTAAAGTAACTACTTTTTTAGCTATATTATTTCTCATGCTTGCAAAGCTGTTGTTTTGTGCAGCTTGTAGGTTACACAAAACAGCAACTTTATATATTTATAATATAGTTTAATACAGTTGTATTACGTGATAAAAGCTTAATATAAAGTAATTACGTGAATGCTCCGCGTTGAATAGATACAAAAGTAGTACAATCTATCCAACGTAAGATGGCGCTTTCGCTACAGTCAGGGCCGTAGGCCAAAGGATAATTTTTATGGGTCTTCTTTTTTCTGTGGTGAGGGTGCTATCTTACATAAAATACAAGATGGCGCTTTTGACTTTAGAAAAAATTCTTTTTTATCTGCAAATATGAGTAAAACTTTCAAATTTTTGTATATTACTCTTACTTACACACTAAACCTTACGCCTTTATAATAATCGCGTGACAGACGTAATTTTAAATAAGTACTGCCTTAATGACTAATAGGACCTCAAATGGCTAAACATCCCTACTTGGTAGATATTTACACTAATAAATTTTATAAATCTTGAATCCAATCCTATTTGTTTAAAGTTTATGAACTTTGAACAAGCTTTGAAAAGTAAACCTAGCAGCATCTAGCGTCAAGTAGTTCAACTGGCACGCTATTGTCGAATAGTGCGGTTCTACCAGTTGACTACTCGACGCTAGATGTCGCTAGTTTTAAATTTCAAAGTTCATTTTGGAAGAATAAGATTCAAGCTTTTAAAAACTTATATACCAACTCTGCTATTTTATCCATTGATATTCAATTATATTATAACGAATTTTATATTAATATACTGTTAGGACTTCCAATGAAAGCACATATAAGTTGTAGACTCTTTAATTAAGTTTTAGGTTTAGGTTATCACATTACATAGTACACACAATGATACCGCAGCCATTACACACAGTGAGAACGGTGTTGCCATATCAACTATGGGGTTGCCACAGATATAATTTCAAATTATCCTATTGCTACGTTCACACCTCCCCTCAATAGATTATTTGAAACTTATTCTTTACACCAAACCAAATAAATTATTCCTCAATCTTTTAAACACAATCCCTCCTACAGCTTTAGTGAGTATGTCAGCCAGTTGGTCACTGGTATTGATATATTCTAACTCAATAATTTTCTTTTGAAGTTTCTCTTTTATAAAAGCCTGCTTTATTTCCAAATGCTTAACTCTAGAATTACCAGTGGCCATCTGAGCCATCTTGATAGTGGACTGATTGTCTTCATAAATGGTTATCTTTACCTCAAATCCAAATGTAATCATAATTTCTCTTAGCCAACAAGCATCACTTGTGGCTGCACACAGAGCAATATACTCCGCCTCTGTTGAAGACAACGCTACCGTAGACTGTTTTTTAGAAAACCAAATTACTGAACAACCAAATACTTTAAAAACACACCCCGATGTTGACTTACAGTCTTTACATCCACCCCAGTCACTATCAACATAGCTAACAACATCATTATTACATTCTCTATTATATTTTAAACATAAGTCTAACGTGCCCTTAACATATCTTAAAACATTTAATAGCAGCTTGTAAAGAAGTTCTGATGCACAACTTTGGTACCGACTCAAAATGTTTACAACTGCACAAATGTCGGGTCTTGTTCCCATTGCTGCATACATTAAGCTCCCAATTAATTTTCTGCACTTCTTTTCAATCTCAATACTTTCCGACCCTTCCCTCTTTAAAATATGAAAATTAAAATTTTTATCAATAGGCAACTGCAAAGTTTTACAATCCAACAAGTTATAATTTGATAACAAGCTAATCAAATACTCTTTTTGTGAAATAATAGTAATTCCCTTCTCAATATCCTGCTTTACATCAATTCCTAAAAATTTACTGATTACACCCATAACTTTCATCTTAAAGGTTTTACACAGTACATCCCTCAACTCACACAAAGATTGCTCATTATTTCCAAAATACAAAATGTCATCGACATACAATAACAAAAATGTTTTCTTTTCCCCTTCATATTTAGAATACAAGCAAAAATCCTTATCACATTGTTTATACCCCAAAGATAACATTACATTATTAAATGTTTCATTCCAGTACTTAGGAGACCTTTTTAAACCATAAATTGACTTGTTAAGTTTTACGAACTTAGTATCAGTTCCCTCTGGCAAGATCAAATACAACTCTTCGTCAAGTTTTGCATTTAAAAAAGCTCCACAAACATCCATTTGATTTATTTCTAAGCCTAGCTTATTGGCTACAGCCACAAAAATCCTAAATGTGTTTAACTTTGCAACAGGGGCATATAAGTTCTCATCACACTCTTGTTCGAAGCCCCTGGCCACCAATCTAGCTTTGTAACCGTCCAACTTTCTCTTTAAAACCCATTTAGAGCTGATCACTTCTTTTCCTTCGGGTATCGCATCTACTTCTGTCCAAGTATTATTCTCTCTCAGTTGTGTAAGCTCTTTTTTAATAGCCTCTTCCCAGTTTTTAGCCTCTGATGACAACATGGCTTCCTTGTAACTTTTAGGCTCGGCGACATACAGGTGATAGTCATCTAAATACTTTGGTTTTTCTACTCTTCTTCTTGGTCTACTTTCTTGGCTCTCAGTTTCTCTTGTCTCTACCATGTCATGTCTCATCTCATGACTTAATTGTGATGTCATGCCATGTGTCACATCCGGTACTCTTTCTTCATTCTGCCCTTGATCTGTATCATAGACTTCTTCTTGGATTTCATTGAGTGACTCTTCCTCACTAATATTCTCCGCAGGAACATCAAGTAAAACCACCTCTTCCTTTTCCTGTATGTTGTCTATTTGTTGTTCATTTTTCCTTGCTTGATTGGTGAATACGACGTCCTTTTGATGAACTTGCTTTACATGGTCAACACTCTGGTGACACAGTCTCTCATGGCACTCAGTTGATGTTGCAACAGCTGCAACACTTTCATGAACACAGTTTGACACCTTTAGAACATAATAATTGCCTTTACAGTTCCCTAAAGCACACAGTACATTGTCTTTGTAAATTAAACACTGACCATCTGACATTGTGAGAGAATAACCCTTTTTGGTCACACTCGGTATTGAGAACAAGTTGATTTTAATGTCTGGAACATGTAAAACACTATTTAACGTTGATTCAACATAGTTTTCCCCATTATATACACTTAGTTTAACAACACCAACTCCTGCAATGGGTAAACGCCTTCCATCTCCGACAACAACAAACTGATCTGACACTGACAGTGATGTATAGGTGGTAAACACAGCACGATCTCCTGTCATGTGGCTCGAGGCCCCACTGTCGACCACCCAGCACAGATTATATCCTCTATTGTCTATGTAGTTCGAAAACTCACTCCCTAACTCAGTTGCCATAGCCATTGTGAATGCATTGCCCGGATTCCCTTTCTTTGATGAATGTCCACCTTGTTTTTCTGTGTTTGCACGTCTAGGACAGGAAAATTTCAAATGCTCCACAGATCCGCACTCAAAGCACTTCCGATTTCCAGTCTCGCTCTTACAATTTTTTGCAAAATGCGATGGATTTCCACATTTATAACATTTTTTAATAACTCCACGACTATCTCGCCTCTTGGTGTACAAAGCCATGTTATTCTCCTCTTGTTCTTTGTCCCTGGCTTTTAATCTTTCCTCTTCCACCAATAATCGTGCCACTAAATCATCATACTTCTGCTTACTTGTATCTACGGACTCCCAGGCCGAAATGAAATGACTGTATGTTGCTGGCAACGACAACAAAACTTTGGTAATCATGAATTTCTCAGACATCTCCTCACCAGCTTGTTTCAGTTGACACGCCATTTCTTGTATTTTGGCCAAAAACACAGAAAGATCTCCATTCTCAAACTTTGTTTGTAAAAACCTTTGTTGCAACATCATTGTACTCGTTGCCGATGTCGCTTCGAAAACACTGTGCAACTTGTTCCACATATCAGCCGCCGTTTCACAGGTTAAAACATAGAAAACAAAAGACACTAGAAGTAGCATGTGGGTGTTACCCGTGTCGCCACTAGTAGGGTAATTTACCTTACTTGCTCGACATGCACACTCAGTCGCTGTCAAAAATGCATACAATAAAGTGCTATAAAAAAAATATTAAAATGGCTCAGTGCGCTGTATTAGTGTGTAAAAATCGTAGCAAGACCTATAATCGTTTACTTGGAGGGATAACTTACCATCGGTAACTTGAATTTTACTAGTTTTAAGTAAAAATACGTGAAAAATTGTGTTAAATTTCTATAGGGCTTCAAGAAATTTTAAAATGATCCTTAAAATAAGAACTTTACGGTTGATTTCACATTTACTAATAATTTTCTTCTAGAACGTTGTCATTCAACTTTCGCTACTCAGCCAGTACTGTATCATGTCGACTGTCATCATATCGATAAAATATTATCGACTTTTACTAAAACGTTCCGCGTATTGCCTCTGTTCAGTGCAATCTCAAGAGTTAAGAAATTCACCACTACTGTTCGCACGCTTATCCATATTAGGAAAAAAAATGGTTTTTCACTATGATAATAGGCTGTAAGAAGAAAATTAAGAATTAAAAATATTACTATTTCAGTTTCCCTAGGGAGCCATTTGTTAAAGGAAAATGGATCAAAGCTACTGGAAGGTTTAATTGGTTCCCTTCAAAAGCAAGTACAATCTACTCCGATCATTTTTTGGAAGAGGATTTTATTGTTAAGAAAAGTGGTAATAAATAAATTAAAACTGGAGCAGAAGCACGTAAAAATTTTTTTTAATTCATCTTGCACTGGTACGTCTATACACGTCACAAATTCAGTCATAACTAAGTAATTTACTCGCAAAAATATATAGAAAGTATGACATGACATGATAAGCCTTTAGACGTCCACTGCTGGAGCTAGGTGAAGGCTTTTCTAAACTTACACCTCCACGTACGGGATATCTCTTGCCACTAGCAACTATCTTCAGATCGCAAGTTCTGTAGCCTGTCGTACGATGTGGTTCTTGTTGTGCCCTACGCGGTTTTTACTTCAAATTAAACATAAGTACGTGTGGGGTATACGGCCCTCAGTTCTATGATAATTATAGCTTGGCCACTGCTATTTTAGCTAGCTATTGGGCTATGTTAATCACTTTGATATGTTACTCCTTTATATTTGCTTAATAAATCGATAATCATTATTACAACAGCTATTACTTCCTGTACATAGGTTGAAGTCTCCAAAAATGAAACATCTAATGTACAGTCAGAACGCTAACAGGGCGGAATTACTTACTTAAATATTATATTATTAAATATTATTTATTTTTTAACCATAATGTGTTATTTTATGTGATTTATTATGACTAGACGGAAATTAATTAAATTGGTTTTTTTTCTGTACATATTAATATAACATTGCTTTTTATTTCAACTTTATCGATAATTTTACGATTCACGGTTAAGATGCATCACTACACTTTGACAGTTATCAAATATTGAAGTTTGTTCTTTGCCATTCAAATTTTAATCTTAACGTCATATAAACAGAATTTCTCAAAAAAATCTTTATAAAACGAATCTACTACTGCCGATGCGGGCAATAGCGGAACTAAACATATTTGAAGTAAATTTTTGCAATATAAATTGTATAGCTGTATAATAAGGTTGACTTTAATGGAAATATATTTTGAAAATCACGTCATTTTTTTGACCAATCTAATGTGGAGGATTATGGTGTGCGTGACCTGTAAATATGTGAGTTTAGCGACACTGGTTTCCTAAGAAGATCGTCATCATGCTAACTCTATTTGTCAATATAAAAGTCATTCCTTGCTCTGTGGGTTAAAACATGTATCATAGCTGCCTCACTCAACCTGGATACTATTATGGTTTGCGCTTTGATGTCTTTCTTCGCCCACTCTGTAGTATTCTTTTCGTCACGTTTTTCTGTTCCATCAACTACAGAGAACACATCCGCCCCTCTCAAGGTAACCGCCACCTGGAATTTCCAGACATTCCAGTTTTTCTGGCCCTCCAGTTTGATGACGTTTGACGTAGACGCCACCGCCATTGTGTGTATATCCATTTTTCACGTTTGCGAAACCCCACGCGCTCTTCGCAGCCGTACCTCGTAAGCCTCCCGCGTGTGCCCGATGTCGTACTTGCCTCTTGCCTCCGTACGACCTCCTTCAGGCGCCGCTTGCTACAAAAACACTCTGACAAGCTGTGTCGCCGGTTTGCACTCGCAATCCCCTGCGATCTCCACCTTCACCTAAAACAGAATTATGAGCCTGTCTGGGCCCATAACCTGTTAGGACTTCCAATGAAAGCACATATAAGTTGTAGACTCTTTAATTAAGTTTTAGGTTTAGGTTATCACATTACATAGTACACACAATGATACCGCAGCCATTACACACAGTGAGAACGGTGTTGCCATATCAACTATGGGGTTGCCACAGATATAATTTCAAATTATCCTATTGCTACGTTCACATATACTAATATTCAATTTATGGCCTTTTCAAATGGTAAGGTGGAGGGGGAGTTACACTAGCGGCACGCTATGATGGCCGGTTTGACACATTACAATAGTCAATAAATACATAAATTTTGAGTCCTAAACCTAAAACTACATTCGATAAAATTTATGAATCTCTGCACATCACTATCGTCAATAAAGTAATACAATTATTTCCTTCAAAGTCGATAGCAATTAATACGGAACTTCATGAGCGGACAAACGTCAAACCGGCCATCATAGCGTGCCGCTAGTTTAGGCAGTTAGAAGTCAGCACCAAAAAAATTTCGATGGTTAAATGTCATTAGAGCTATCTAGTGGCAAATAGCGATAATATTTTGTGCTGCAAGGTACACTGGTAGTCGTACTATCACACTTGATAGACTTTAGTGGTTCACACCGAGTAAATAGTGTTCTGGAACCACAGCGTATCGACGATGTAGTGTCTCTTTCCAACAGATGGCGATTAATAGTATTGCAGTTTCGCAAATCAATTTGGTGTTATGAATGTTTTTTTCTAAACTTGCACTACATATTTATTGATTACTTTCACTATTTTCTTTAATGAATAATTCACTTTCAATTGTTGTTGCTTGAAAGGCGCCAGAAAACTACATAACCGTTATGTTAGTAAGAGGTTTGCACCATGTTTATTTTTTAGGGTTCCCTACCCAAAGGCTAAATACAGGACCATAATAGTAATACTTCGCTATCCGTCCGTCTGTCACCAGGCTGTATCTCTGGAACCGTGTTAGTTACCTACAGACTTGAAATTTTCACAGATGATGTATTTTTATTGCCGCTATAACAACAAATACAAAAAATAGAATAAAGTACCTACATAAGTAATTATACAACGGTAACAGTAGATGCTTAAAGTATTCACCGAATATTTAGTTATTTATGTTCAATGAAATTTTTTGGTTGGATTGGTCTTGATGGTATTTAACCCCAAGTGCGCGAGACCGACTCGCACTTGACCAATTTGATTAAAATACATGTCCAAAATATATTTATTATTGATTTTATGTTATATTTCACTGGTTCACTAAGCACTTTGTACTCTCACAGAAACGATTTGTTTTGACCAAAATGCACCGTTTTAAGTTTTCACGATTTACTTAGTCATTACTAATCGCGGCACAGTAAAAATGCTGAATTAAGATGTTTGCAACTGAGAAATATATATAGATGCGGTCGATACTACTTTAAACAAAATTTGGGTATGATGATACATAAAGCGATGATGATGATTACATGAATGATGATTAAGTAAGTAAAGATGAAATTATAGACACTGTAAACGTTGACTTTGGTGACGTACCTACACCATACAATCGTCCTATACCGAAATCAGACAGCATGCCGCACAGAGTATTTTGTTCAAAGCCAAGGGACGTATATGACCTTAACGACCTTCTTCTTTAAAATTGTATATTAATTATTGATTATGTCACCTGCTAAAAGAACATAACGAGCATATTGTTTAGAATTTAGATGAACGTATTAAATGCTTGATGAAGTTGGCAAAGCACTGTGAGTTACTTACGGATCCATCAAAATTTGTTGAATAAACCGGGCCGTGACCAGGGATTGTGGTCCTTAGGGTTAGGATCCTCAAAGGGTGGTTGTTGTATCATTATTATATAATTATTAATTAGAGCAAGTAACGTAATAACTGTGCATAGCGAAAACGAACAAGATTATAATAGTAAGTTAAATAAACTCATAGAAGTTTTGTCGGTATCCCGAAATACTAATAATTTTAATAACACTGTACCTGAGTTTGACCCGGCTAAAAAGTGTCAAACTATTAGAAGTTGGTTAAAAAAAGTCAACGAGTGTGCAACGATTTTTGAGTGGAACGAGAAGCAAACTATTCATTTTGCATTATCTAAACTTAACGGATTGGCTAAAAAGTGGTATGAAAGTTTACCTTCACTTCTTTTCTCCTGGGCAGAATGGCAAAATAAATTGTTAGAAGCTTTCCCTTCCCAAGAGAATTATGGACAACTAATATATGAAATGATGCTGAAACGTGCGAAATTCAATGACTCACTTGAGGAATATTTTTACGAGAAACTGTTCCTTTTAAATCGTTGTAGCATTACAGGGAAAAATGCAGTTGACTGTATCATTTTTGGAATTGAGGACCGGTCCATTAGAATGGGTGCTGAAGCAGCACAATATCAAGACCCTAATAAATTATTATCGTTCCTAAAGTCAGTGAAAATAAATAGACTGTCGGATAAAAATGTTAGTAACAGTAACTCGAATAACACTCATATTCATGAACAGAGAAAAAGTTTAACAGAAAAACGGAATAAGTAACTTGGCTAACTTAACCTGTTTTAATTGTGGATTTAAGGGACATTTTAGTTCACAGTGTGATAAACCACTAAAAAAATGCCAGAAATGTAACTTTTTAGGCCATTTTTCTCATGAGTGTACTAAAACGAATTCAGGTGAAACCAACCCATCTAAAAGTACAAATGATATTAAAAAAATAATGAATATCAATTGTAAAAAACCTGATGAGAAATTTTATAAAAACGCAATAGTTAATGGCATTACTATACATTGTTTTATAGATTTGGGTAGTACTAAAACTCTGTTGCGTGAGACTGAGGCTCGAGATATTTTAAAGAGTTGGAACGTAAGTAATACTGAATCATTAGTAGGGTTTGGTAACAGTTCAGTTACTTCACTTGGTAGTTGTGATGTTCAGTTAGTTTTGGACGGAATTTCTGCTATAACCGAAGTACATATTGTACCTGATCAATATTTGCCTACCTACCCATTGTTAAGGCTGCACCGACGTTATTCCTTTGAAAATACTGTTATTCAACAGCTATCAGCTCCGTCAAATGACATCACAAAATTTTCAAAAAATTCTATGATACACATTGATTCATGGTCTTTAATTCTGTAGTTTTAAAAAATAGAATAAAATGTTTATTACGCTAAAAACAAGAGTGTTTTACAAGAGTAGCTTCATATAAAATCGTGTATCAACTCCTTTGCCTTTGCAACCATGAAAGTAAATCTTACATTTAATTATAGAGAATATATATATGCTTCACTCTCAAGTTTTATTTTATTTTATTTCGACCATTTTATATGAAAACTTTATATTTGGGCCAAATAATCATAGAGAATCTAGCGCGGGCGTCGAAACGCATACGGCGGCCGGCCTTCAGACGGGGTGGATGTGCGCAATTTTTCCCGCCAAACGCTCTCGTTTTACGAAAAATATTTATTTCGAGTAGGTAAGTAATTTTATTGTAGTACCAATACATCCAGATACCGTATCACAGATCGGACAATCCGAACTTGGGAATACGACCATTACGTAAGTTTTTTTTTAATATTTTGTATTCTATACAAGTTAGTACGAGGTTAGTACTTGACTGCGATCTCACCTGATGGTAAGTCAGTCTAAGATGTTATCGTACTAACTTGGAAGGGTAAGTAAATTTACCCCAACGGTTTCTACACAGCATAGCACCGGAACGCTAAATCGCTTGGCGGTGCGTCTTTGCTCGTAGGGTGGTAACTAGCCACGGCGGAAGCCTCCCACCAGACCAGACCTGAGCCAATTTAGAAATTATAAAATCCCAAAGTGGCCCGTGGCGGGAATCGAACCCGCGACCTCCCACTCGAATCCGAGTGCGCTGCCACTGCGCCAGGGAGGTCGTCAAAAAAAGTACTTAGTTACATACCGATTATTTTTTTAGTGGTAAGTACCTACCAACCAACCTAATACATACCTACTACCCGTTTACAGAAACTTTACCGGTGACTTCCCCTCCCACTTCATACGACCGCAACCCGCGCTCGTCTGATAAGTACGACCGTGATGATCACCATTCATATTATAAATGCGAAAGTGTGTTTGTATGTTGGTTTGTCCTTCCTTCACGCCGCAATAGAGCGACGAATGGACATGATGAAAGTACATTTAGACTACAATATCACTTACCACCAGGTGTAATTGCTAAGGGCTAATTTGTCATGGTTTTTGACGTGATAACGTTTAATAAATTGATGAACACCAGCAACACTCATGAAAAAGTGTACCGTTCCGCGTAACGTTCCACCTGAGCCTGTGCGTGCAAGCGAGAGCGCGCAACAAGCGATAGAGAGGCACGATAATAATATAAAATAATTATTATGATTATGACTATGATCATGATTATGATTACGGTTACGATTACGATTACGATTCTGATTACGATTACGATTACGATTATCATAATGATTATGATTATGACGTTATCACGTAAATCTATCGTCCGTAAGCCGACTTTACAGACAACCAATTTTTTTTTTTAATATATAAGGTGTTGCCAAATTGTCTGCCACCGTTCCAGGAGATGAATGTGCCATACGTATACACTTACGAACAGCTGATTTCCGTTACGAGGCGATAACTGTACTAAACATGTACTCAAGTTTGACTGATGGACGTGTTTATGCAACATGATGCGATATGTTAATAATGTTTAGTTAAAAAAAATTGAGCCCGGGGACTGAGATTTCTTCACTTTTGAAGTGTATATGTATGGCACATACACCTCCTGGAACGGTGGCAGATAATTTGACAACACCTTATATATATATATATATATATATATATATATATATATATATATATATATATATATATATAATATATATATATATATATATATATATATATAGGTAAGGACATTTATAAACACATCTCAATCTAGTATCACATCGCACTTCTGCCAATCGCTTTGGTCGCATGCGCTGTCGCTCAATAGTCGAATAGGTACCTACTACAGTGTTCGAATAAGTTTTGTTTTACCATAGAGTAAAAACATGACAGACATAAACTTATTTTTTTTCTGGTGAGTTGAAAAGTCGTGGAACAAAAGTTATTTACTTTGATGCATAGAGACTTTCTGTAGCAGATTGTGCGCATTTGAAAAATAACCCTTTCTAGCCCACCTTAATTAGGCAAAACTATAGACACAGTTGTTGAATTTTTTAACTCACCGTCGTCAGTACAAGCTAGCAGATATGCGTACAAAACAATATTTTGTTTCCCAGAAAATAAGTAAGGTCAGTTTATCCTGGGTTCTATCTTAATGAGTTTTTTTTTCAGTTTGGACGAGGATGTTAATATGCAAAACGAAAGCTGTCAATCTGATGTGGGAAATGAAAATTCTGTACGTAAAAGTATCCAAGAGGCCATAGAAAAAAAAGATGAAAAAAAAAGATAAAGTATTGAAGAAACTTGGTAAAGTGACTGGAAGCGATGAGTTGTTTTGTCATAATGTATATATCTCCCACCGTTTAAACCTTCCCTGGACTTCCACGAATAACCAAAATCCACCAAATCGGTCCAGCCGTTCTCCAGTTTTAGCGAGATTAAGATTGAATTATTATTATTTTAATATAAATAAAATTAAAAAAATATATAATCTAATTATAATTTGGAATAAAATGTTAAAATTCCTGGTCTTCCGTTTATTTTTGAACCTATGCTATTTAGCAAAAAATAATCCTAATGATATCTCCTTTCGATAGGTATGATAAAATTACCGGGTAGGTAGTTATTTTTCTCGTAGAGCGGGTTCGATTCCCGGTTCAACCAAGCAATTATTGAAAAATCTATGAATGCAGTTTAAATTACTTTTAAAATTAAAATGAAGTCTCCTTTCAGTAAAATGTTCCATCTACAATATTTAAGATACTTCCCCTCCATGTGGCATCGCCGTGGGACACCCGGTATATTTATTTATTTATGTAGTTAAGTAGACTAAGTACGGCTTTATTAATAGTAATTCATCACTCTGATTACAGTAAAAGCCAAAAAAAATCAGTCAGAGTGATATACTTTTAACTTTTGTCCACTTGACACTTGTCCTGTCTGTAATATTGATTCTCCTTGGTGCAGTACGTCGTCTTGGCGTCAACGACCTCTCGCGATTCGCGTTAACGACGCTTTGCAGCAGTGAAGGTCAAATGCTCAAAGTCATTCGCGCATAGGACAGCCTTAATAGGCCATTCTTATACTGAACAGAGTCATATAGTAATTATAAAAACTCCAGATAAATTAAAGATTGTGTCTAAGATAGAAAATGACAGTGAATGTGAAAAATTTGATGTGAATTTGGAAAAGAGTGTGTTGTTAAATGGTTTGATGGTAGTAGATGTGACATGTGAGCCAAAATTCAACGGTGATCTATACATAGAAGGGGGTTTAAGACTTGAGCCCTCAAAGGAATATTTTGTTTTTGGAGGATTATATAACTTCAGAGATGGTAGTGGCAGACTAATTATGAAATCTGAACCGAACGTTGATGTTTCATTTACGCAAGGGCTTAAAATAGCACGGGGTTTTAAGGTTGAGCGACATTATACTGATTTAGTACCAAATATTATGCGGATAACAGAAAGGGATCAGGTTTTGTCAAGTGATAAGGATCATGTCGAAGCATTGAATAACAAAATTGACCCTAACTTAGTGTGTGTAGACCAAAGCATAAGTGAATGTGACCGTGACAAATTAGTTAACCTCTTGAATCAAAACCGAAGATGTTTTGCATTCAATCTTAATGAGTTGGGTTGTGCAAAAGATGGTGAATTAGCTATTAAATTAACTGATGAGCGTCCCGTTGTGTATAGGCCATATCGATTATCATTTGATGAAAAGAAAATAGTGCGTAACATGATAGATGAGATGCTCCAAGCAGGTATAATTCGTGAGTCTAACTCACAATTCGCCAGTCCTATTATAATTGTAAAAAAAAGACAGGTGATAAAAGACTTTGAGTAGATTTCAGGGCATTAAATAGAAAAACTTTCAAAGAGCACTACCCTTTACCGCGCATTGAAGACCAGCTGGATAATTTGTCAGGGTTTAAATATTTCACTACCCTAGATTTGGCATCTGGTTACTATCAGGTGCCAATATGTGAGGAAAGTAAACACAAAACTGCGTTTGTCACACCAGAGGGGCAATATGAATTTAATCGTATGCCCTTCGGCCTGGCGAATGCTCCAGCTGTCTTCCAACGCATAATTAATAAGGTACTTGGTCAAGCCAAGACAGGCACAGCTATGGCTTATATGGATGACATAATAATACCTTCAAAAACTGTTGAGGAGGGCCTGGATAAATTATCAAAAATTTTAGAATTGTTAAAAAAATCAGGGCTAACACTTAAGTTATCGAAGTGTAACTTCTTTATGAAGTCAGTAGATTTTTTGGGATTCGAATTATCAGAAAACGGAATTAAACCGGGTTCGGTAAAAACAGAAGCAGTAGCGAAATTTCCTCGCCCTACCAATCAGCAACAAATCCGGCAGTTTTTAGGGTTAGCGAGTTTTTTTAGACGATTTATTAGAAATTTCTCAATTATTGCCAAGCCACTCACGCATTTACTGAAAAAAGATAGTAAGTTCGTATGGTCTGACGAACAAGAGAATGCTTTTGTTCATCTAAAGAAGGAGCTAGTTCAAAGGCCTACTATGGCGTTATATAATCCTGAAGCGGAAACGGAAGTCCACACCGACGCGTGTCGAATAGGAATCGGTGCTATATTACTTCAGCGCACCGATAGTGGTCCATTTCGTGCAGTAGCATATTTTAGCCGTCAGACATCAAATGATGAGCAAAAGTTTACATCGTACGAGTTAGAAACGCTCGCCGTAGTGAGTGCATTGCAAAAATTCAGAGTTTATTTATTAGGTCTAGAATTTAAAATTGTGACCGATTGTAATTCGTTGAGAGCTACTTTTGAAAAACGCGATCTTATTCCTCGAGTTGCGCGATGGTGGAGTCAACTTCAAGAGTTTAACTGTCATATTGAATACAGAGCTGGCGAAAAAATGAGCCACGCAGATGCTCTGAGTCGAAACCCCATTAGAGGGACTGAGGCGAATTCAGTTTTAGCAATTGACACTAATGACTGGTTGGCTACCGTTCAGAACTCTGATCCTAAATTAAAGCGTATTATTGACATTTTAACCAACCGACCAACGGAAGAAGTTAAAGATATCAAAGACAACTACCGTTGCATTAATGGGCGATTATATAGAAAAACTGAAGAAGGATTAAGATGGGTAGTTCCCAAAGCTTCCCGTTGGCGGATTGTAAAACAGTGTCATGATGATATTGGTCATATTGGGATAGATAAAACTTACGCGAAAATTTCCAATGATTATTGGTTTCCTAAGATGAAACAGTTTATTTATAAATATGTACGGGCATGCATGGATTGTGCCTATCACAAGATGCCAGCGGGTAAACCAGAAGGTTTATTAAATCCCATACCTAAGGTTCCAATCCCTTTCCACACTTTGCATTTGGATCATTTAGGTCCTTTTGTCCGTAGTCATAATAAAAATTCTTACTTGCTTGTTGTGATAGATGCATTCTCCAAATTCATCTTGATAAAAGCTGTTAAAGGAACTGACACTAAATATGTGATTTCCACTTTGAAAGATATATTCAATACATTTGGTACGCCTGTTAGGATAATATCCGATCGGGGAAGTAGTTTCACTAGTCTAGCATTTAAAAAGTTCTTGAACGATATAGGAGTTAAACATGTCCTCAATGCCGTGGCGACACCTCGAGCCAATGGACAAGTTGAGCGGTATAATCGCACTATAACGGAATCCTTAGCCACTGCAAACAACGGTAGTCCAGAAAATCGGTGGGAAGATCACGTAGCCAAAGTACAGTGGTCATTAAATAACACGCTGAATAAAGGTATTGGACGTACACCAGCTGAAGTGTTGTTTGGGTGTAGAATGTCTGGCACATCAGATAGTCGTTTAAATACTGTAATTCGAGATGACTTACAAAGTAACTTGGGAGAAAGTAGAGAAACTATCCGTAATGAAGTTAGCGAATACATTTCTAAAAATCAAGATTATCAAAAGACTAAGTACGACAAAAATCGAAAAACACCCCGTACATATAATGTCGGTGATCTAGTTCGTGTTTATCGTAATCAATCAGCCACTGGTCAAAGTAGAAAACTATTGCCCAAATATCAGGGGCCATACAAAATAACGAAAGTATTTGATCATGACAGATACGAAATAGAAGATACGCCTATCACGAAAAAAGGGGCAAATACATATAAAGCAGTCGTAGCTATTGACAAAATCCAACCGTGGGTCATGTTTGATAATTTTTCAGAAAATAGTGACGATAGTGATAAGAATAGTTCTGACTCTTCGGATGGTGAGGATGATAGCAATATTAATAGTTCTGAAAACCGAGATATCTGTGTTTAATTTAGTGGTAAAAATTAAATAATACTGAGAGTTTAGAGGTAAAAACTAAATAGTAGAGATATTTGTATTGGCATTCGGCAAGAACGCTTGAAATAATTATGATGGTTTAGGAAATGCTAGCCTATGACGTGACTCAGTGCAGGAATAACTGTGATATGGCCTAGGGCAAGAACGCCCGTGACTTGGCTTAGAATAAGAACACCCCTGGCACGGCTTAGGGCAAGAACGTCCAAGACGTGGCTTAGGCAAGAATGTACATGATGACTTAGGGCAAGAACGTCCATGATGACTTAGGGCAAGAACGTCCATGACACGACTTAGGGCAAGAACGCCCGTACCACAGTTGTGGCATGATCTTCCGTGACGTGACTTAGGACAAGAACGTCCATGACACGGCTGAGGGCAAGAACGCCTGTACCACAGTTGTGGCATGAACCTCCATTACATTACTTAGGGCAAGAACGCCTGTACCACCGTTGTGGTAAGAAATTCCGTGGCATGACTTAGGGCAAGAACGCCCGTACCACAGTTGTGGCATGATCTTCCATGACATGACTTAGGACAAGAACGTCCATGACACGGCTGAGGGCAAGAACGCCTGTACCACAGTTGTGGCATGAACCTCCATTACATTACTTAGGGCAAGAACGCCTGTACCACAGTTGTGGTAAGAAATTCCGTGACATGACTTAGGGCAAGAACGCCTGTACCACAGTTGTGGCATGAACTCCTGTGACATGACTTAGGGCAAGAACGCCTGTGACGGGACCTAGGGCAAGAACGCCTGTGACATAGCCTCCTAGGGTCAGAACGCTTGTTGCACCATGTAAATTGTAGTTATAAGAATGTTTGTCTTAGGGCGGATTCGACCAAACTAGCATTTATCCTCGAATAACTAAACGAGGAATAAATTTACTCGACATTTTTAATCTGGAGTAACGTCAAAGTCGTTTTTCCAAGCAATCTATGGTTTAACTATACTTCGATTAACTAAGCCCGATTATCAGAACGAATCTGAACGAATGAGTGAAAGACGTATAACCCGGAAAAAAATGTTGCTCCAAAAGTGTATGGCATGAAGGCTTATATTCTGGCTCTCATTTTTGGCGGTTTTTATTGTAGGAATATGGCAATGGAGGGAAGGATAGTCATCTGTCGCCTGACGCCCACGTCTGTCAATGTCAAACTTTCGACAATTTCGCTGCTTTTTTGTCACAGTTTTTTGTTGTATTTTATTTAGTTTTTTTTAAAATGAGTGATGACAAGAGAAAACGGAGCCCAAATTGGTTACCATCTGAAAAAGAACTGTTATTTGAACTTGTGAAAATTATGACATCGTTGAAAATAAAAAAACGGATGGGGTGACGCAGCGGGCGAAATTAGCGCAATGGAAAATTATCGCCAACAAATATAACAGCCGCACAAGTTACAGTAGTCGTACTGCAGAAAATCTCAAGGGTCAGTGGGAGAATATGAAGAAAATGGCAAGAAAGGATGCGGCTAGAAGAAGGCAGCACTTCATACAAACAGGTTAGCACTGTGTACATTTCATATTTACTTAAGTTGACCCCTGCTTGTAAAAAGTACACACAGAGTGCAAAATTTTAAGGCTTTGTGAAAAACAAATTCTTACTGCCTTTTTTGCCACCGGCATAACTAGTAATAAGTACATATTATTTATGTAAAATTAACCTATTCATACTTTTTTTAACAGGTGGAGGCCCACCATTACCTCCAAAAAAGGAGGATCCATTACTTGAGAAGATTATAAGCCTTATTTCTACAAGTGCTGTTGGATTATTTAATCCATATGATAGCGACTCCATTGTTCCTGTAACAGAGGACCAAGCAGAAGTACATATAATAAATGAAGACCTGCCAGAACCACTATCAACACAGTATAAAGGTCAGCTTAATTCTCAGGTCATTTGGATTATGAGCCTAGTTATGTTAGTTCAGGTAGGTATATGTAGACTTCCAGATGCTGATCAAATACAATAGATGTCTTATAAAAATCACAAACAACAAAAGACTTTATTCTTTCGTATATAATTAAATATTAATAAATTAGTAGGTATATCTATTGGCAATATTTTAATCATAATTACAAATTTTTACAGATATTGAAATGCCACCAATAGTGGTAGCTGTTGAGGACCAAAATGTTGAATTAGTGAGTGACACACAAGAAAATGAAAACAAGGTAATTTATTATTATGTGTATTATAAATAGGTATAAATTGTGCAGTACTTTCTGCACTCTGCTGCAAAAACCATTATGATTAAACTTTCCTCTTATACTCTTATGTACTATCATATAAAAAAGCTATGTATATGAACATTATAATTTTATTTTATTTTATTTTATTTTATTTAGTTGGAAAACTTACAGCTATTACAAAAAAAAAAATTAAAAGAGAAAATATATAAAATAAATAAAGCCAATTACAAGTTTTCACAAATAAAAATTAGATTAAAAAGAAACAAAGCTCACATGGAAGATTGGAAGATATAGGTACTTATATATAGTTAAAGTTATATATAAAAAAAAAAAAAAAAAAAAAAAAAAGAAGAAGTAGGTCAACTTATATATACTTAGTATAATATTGGTGTTACTTAAAAAATACTTTGTCGGTAACTGGTAAATTCATCAGCCCGTGCTGAACGAACCGAAGAATTCACCAGCCAGAGTTTTACGTGCAGAGGTGGCGGTGGTGCAGAATATGTCAATGTTGTTATTTACTTTGATAATTTTATTAATAAATGTGCAAGATCTTGGGAAAAATGAGTTTTTCCTAAAATTGGTTTTCGCAAATGAAATACAGAAAGCAGAGTGATATCGGGGGTGTGAATTTGTCGGTACATTGAAGAACAACTTGTCAAGGAGTGGCACACAATCGACTTTGCTGGCTGCTATGCTCATCAAGTAGGTTATGTCACTGATATTTCTACGAGTTGCAAGCGGCAGCAGGTGAAGGCGAGCACACAAAGCTTCGTAGTTCATGTCACGCGGAAGCCTGAACCGAAACCTGAGAAAACGAACAAATTTCTTTTGTATTCTTTCGATGCGATGTGTATATACATCATACTGAGGGTTCCAAATTTGAGAAGCGTATTCCAAATTACTCCTAACCAAGGCGCAGTAGAGTACTTTAAGGGTTTTCAATTTTGTGAAATCTTTTGACGACCTAATCAGGAAACCCAACATCTTTGATGCTTTATTAACGATTTGATTGATGTGCTTATCGTAGAGAAGTTTATTGTCAACTAATACACCTAGGTCACGTGCCTCATACACCCGGTTAAGAACTTGGTTATTAATTTTGTATGTTGACACAAACATGTTACGCTTGCGTGTAAAAGAAATCGTTGAGCATTTTGAGACATTTAGGTCCAATCTATTAATGGTACAGTACTGATCAAGTCTACACAGGTCATCCTGAAGAAGTGCTTGGTCGTTGCAATTGTTTACTACCCTAAAGATTTTCATATCATCGGCGAAGAGTAAAAATTTGGAATTTTGGAAACACGAATCGATATCTTGGATAAAGATGATAAATAGAAGTGGTCCTAGTAAAGATCCTTGTGGGACGCCTGAGGGCACATTGCGCCAAGATGATGTATATCCATTAAGTACTACAGCTTGTGATCTGTTTTTTACGTAAGAGGAGAACCAGCGAAAGAGATCCCCCCTTATTCCCGCCTTACTAAGTTTGAGTAGAAGTATGTCATGGTCAATTCGATCGAAGGCCTTACTGTAGTCGGTGTACACAGTGTCAACTTGGTCTTGGTTGTCCATCTTTTCAGAAATAAAATCTGTAAAGAGAATCAGATTGGACACTGTTGACCTACCTTTGACAAAGCCATGCTGGGATGGACTAATGTTGGACCTTAGGGTTGCGTATAATTGGTCGTATACTATACGTTCGAATACTTTAGCTAAGATGCAGAGCTTGGAGATTGGACGATAGTTCTCCACTCTATGTTTGGGGCCTTTCTTATGTATAGGTGTTATGAATGCAGACTTCCATATAGCAGGTACGGTGCCGTCCCGTAGTGATTTGGTATACAAAATAGTTAATGGGTGGGATAAAGGTTTGGCACATTTCAAAAGAAAGAGAGGAGGTAAACCATCTGGGCCCGCAGATTTTTTTAGATCTAGTGACTTAAGTAGTTTATAAACTAGGTCCTGATTTACTTCAATTCTGTGAATATCATTCGCCGTAATCGGCAGATTGGCGGATAAATGAGAATCAAGTGTGGCCCCTGCTATGCGCGGTTCACTTGTCAGAAAAGTAGAATGGAAATAGTCAGAGAATAAATTGCATATTTCATCACCTGTCTCGCATGTTTCGCCGGAATATGTCATTGAAGCAGGAACATGATTATGTTTTGTTTTGTTTTTTATGTATGACCAAAACTGTTTTGAGTTTGAAGTGATTGAATTTTCGGTTTCGTTAATGTATTGTGCATAACATAAGTTTTCAATCTGAATAGCTTTATCCCGTAAGCGCTCGAACTCATATTTATCATAAAGGTTTCCATATATTTTAAACTTAGAATGATGTTTAAATTTATCCCGTAAGATTTTGATAAGTTCGCCTGAATACCACACTGGATATAGTTTCCTACTCTTAAGCGTATGTTGAGGAATATAACTATCTCTTAATCTGAAAAGGGTATCGTAAAATAATTGAACTGCTTGATCGATGTCCCCATCTGATAACAAATCTGACCAATTTAATTTCGTGAGCTCTTCATTGATTTTGATAAAATCGCCTCGTTTGTAATTGTAAACTATACGATTATGGGGACTGAGGTGTTTGTCAGCTGGAAAATTTAATATTATGTCCAGTGATGGGTGATAAAGGTCTTCCTGAGTTAATGGGTCTAGACAATTAGACACGAGAACATTGGTATCGTTACATAAAACTAAATCTAAAATACGACCGTAATGGTTTGTTACCGCGTTAAATTGCTGCAAGGCACAGACGTGAAGCATGTCAACAAAGTTATTTACGCAGCTTCCCGCTACATTATGTGCTTGTAAATAGTGATCAGAACCGGGCACCCAATCGATGGTACTCATGTTGAAATCACCCAGTATTAGAAATTTGTCTTCAGGAAAGTTAGCCATAATTGATTCAACGCTATCGGTGAAATTATTGAGTTGAGATAAGAACGAGTTACCAGAGGCGTCTTGACATAGATATAGCACACACAGATGCAGATTTACGCGCGGAGCTCGCTTCAGACGCACGGTCACCCAGAGGTCCTCAGCAGAGGAGTGCCAGCCGGGCTGGTGCTGCGCCAGGATGTCCCTGCGCACCGCGACGGCGACGCCTCCGCCACGCGATTGCCCTGACTCAGCGTAGTCCCGATCGCGCCGCCAAACGCAGTAACGTTCGTCGAACAGTTCTTCACTGCTGATTTGATCGTTTAACCAGGTTTCGGATAGACATAGAATATCGTAACTGGATAGGCCGAGCAACTTTTTAAATTCATTGGTTTTAGTTCGGAGTCCCCTTACGTTCTGATAGTAAATAGTTAGCTTATAACCTGTGAAAATTGATCTATTACGAGTAAATAGCAAATGGAGTGAGAGGTCGGGGCTCCAAATCTAAATATAGAAATAGTGTTGAGCAAAGTATAATATGTACAATGAGTATACAAAGTATTTGTAAATCTATTAATACGATAATCTATAATGCTATGGAAATATGTAATACTTTGTGAAGTGAAAGGATTTAGAGTAATCATTTGGGAAAGTAGGTATATTATCTGTTTGAAAATACTGCGATAACTTGTCGTTTCGGGTAAGCTAGTAAATGATATAGGTATAACATGCAAGCACATTTGTATGCCACGGCCAACCCTCACGCGCAAAGTGACTACACCAATTATATCAGAATATGCAACAAAAGTTAATGTGTAAGTCACTTCGATATAGAAAAAATTACTATCGAAACTGATACAATTGAGAAATATAAATGTATAAAAACTAACTTGTTGAATTAAACTTGTCGAATAGAAGCCGAGTTTAAGTAGGGTTATAACTTTTTCAACATTATATATCCAAGTTTTTCCGTAGATTTTATAGAAGCACTTCCAGTAATATAACATAATCGGTTTACTGCACAATACTAATACAGTAACAATATAATAGTATAGATAAATAAGCAACTTAGAAATCCTAATTATGAAGTTAAAATACGAATGTTCTAAATAGTCTAGTTCAAAATATTTTCTTACACACCGAATAAAACAAAGGAGGTAATACTTACAAAATAATATCAGGGTAGGACATCGTGATCGAGTAAATAGACATTCAAAGCAACCATATAGACAAGCAATTTGCCAAGAGAAAATGCGCTGTATTTTCCCGCTGACATGGTCTATTTTACGCTGAACGTATTTTGAACTCAAAGTTAACGTGAATGCAACGGTTTATCCGAGGAAGGATTGCCGCTAGATGGCGCTATTTAAGATAGTTACAGTTTTTAATCATTTACTCCAATCGTAATGAACTATTTTTAATAATATGTGTTTTGCGGAAGTACAACGTTGCCTTTTATTTTATCACATCATTATTTTAAACTAAAACGTAACCATTTCGTTATCTAGTTCAAATATAAAAATCTGTCATCTCTATCAGCGTAGGGACACGACGAGCACCCACACATAGACGCTATGGTTTCAATCCAGGATCTGTGGTTCTTACGTTTTCTACCAATTGTTAGCGTAAAAAAGGACATAGATGGCGTATATCAATACTCAGAGATATCATTTATAGTCCACAATATCAGATTTTCGGAGAGAGATCAATCAACTCCGAGCTGGTACTAAAATTTTCTTGATAAAAAACAAAAAAAAAACTAGTTATTGCCCGACCCAGGGATCGAACCAAGGAGCTCATAGAGTAGGTAAATCATTACAGTACTACTGTAACTCTATGCACCTACTACCTTGTTACTAAGTATCTAACAAGTAATTACCTACCTATAGACATTTTACTCCACGAAGACGCGCCCCATTTTGTGAAAATAGCTAATGTTTCATTCGATTCCTATGAAGTTTGTCGGAGTGGGGCGCGTCGTCGTGGATTGAAATGTTTATACCTATCTACTTATACTATAATATTGATATCTATTATTTTGACGACCGAATCGCGTAGCGGTAGCGAACCTGCCGTTGCGACGTAAGTCGGTCGTGGGCTCGATTCCCACTATTGGTAAAGGTTTGTGTGATAAGGAGGAATATTTTCCGGTGTCTGGGTGTTTTTCAGTATAGGTATTATATGTATAATATTATATTCTCTAATATTTAAAATTCTCTCGCCAATTTTGTTACCAAACTCCTCCGAAACGGCTCGACCGGTTGTTATGAAGTTTGCAGTGTATGATCGGTAGGTCTGAGAGCAGGATGTTATGTTTTTTTTATATTCCTAATGGCAATTCAACGTTTGCCGGGTTAGCTAGTTTATGTATATTAAGTATATATAGTATTGTATACTTATATATACATATATATATATTTATCCCGCAAGCAATCTGACACCCGCTGAAGAAAAAAAAACCTGTCAAGTGCGAGTCGGACTCGCGCACTGAGGGTTCCGTACTTCAACCGGAGGAATAAAACCATAAAAACCACTTTTCTTATCGAACCGCAAAACTAACTTTGTTTTTAGAGGTTTTATTGTAAATATCAAAAAACTACTTATTAGATCTCGTTCAAACCAATTTTCGGTGGAAGTTTGCATGGTAATGTACATCATATATTTTTTTTAGTTTTATCATACAGTACGCGCGGCGAAAGTTTGGCTTTGACCGTTATTGCGCAGAAATCAGAAATTGGGTATCAACCAATCAGAGAAATCAGAAATTGGGTATCAACCAATCAGAATATGGGTACCCATGCGCAGTTATCCCCTCCACCCGAAGGTCAAAGCCAAACTCTCGCCGCGCGTACTGTACTCTTATTTTAGAAGTTACAGGGGGGGGGGGGGACACACACATTTTACCACTTTGGAAGTGTCTCTCGCGCAAGCTATTCATTTTAGAAAAAAATGATATAAGAAACCTTAGTATCATTTTTGAAGACCTATCCATAGATACCCCACACATATGGGTTTGATGAAAAAAAAATTTTTGAGTTTCAGTTCTAAGTATTATTACAGTATTACAGTACCCCCAAAATTTATTACTTTTTTAAAAATTTGTGTGAAAACCTTAATGCGGTTCACAGAATACATCTACTTACCAAGTTTCAATAGTATAGCTCTTATAGTTTCGGAAAAAAGTGGCTGTGACATACGGACGGACAGACGGACAGACGGACAGACAGACATGACGAATTTATAAGGGTTCCGTTTTTTGCCATTCGGCTACGGAACCCTAAAAATCAACGTAAAAATGGTTGCATTTACCCACAACACGGATTTCTTTTAGAAAAAGGTTTATACTAGCAAAAACTTCGGGTTATTATAAACCTTAAAGTGAAGTAGGTAAGGCTTAATTTTGATTGCTAAACACATAACAGTTACGACGTTTATCATCAGACTCGGGATAGGCAATAAATTTTAACCGTCACTCGAAAGTCGAAAATCTGTATTACAATATGTACAAAAAATATTTAGTCTAATACACAACATTACCCGTACGCAATAGAGTTGAAAATAGAAAACGCGCGTGTGCGCGTATAACGTGGTGCGGTAGTTCAATTTTAGCACATAAATATTACCATAATCTAGTATAGTATTATATTATCTGTGCCATAATCTAACTAGGTCCTCTTTAGGTAGATACTTGATATTGTACCTCACATATTTTGCTACTTTCTTTACTCGGCTCATAATCTAAATATATAAAAGAAGATACTGACTGACTCATTCACTCATTCACTGACATATCAACGCACAGCCCAAACCGCTGGGTCTAGAGACTTCAAATTTGGCACACAGGTTCCTTATGAGGTCTAGGGGTGCACTAAGAAAGGATTTTTCAAAATTCCCCCCTAAAGGGGTGAAACGGGGCTCCAAAGTTCGTATTTTACCATGCTTCAATACCTGCTCCTTCACGCCAAAACTACTGAACCGATTTGGCTCAAATTTGGAATTGAGATAAATTGCATCTTGGATTAGCACATAAGCTACTTTTCATCCCGGGAAAATCCATGGTTCCCGTGGGATTAGTTAAAAACTGAAATTCACGCGGAAAAAAATCTTCACGCTGCAAGTACAAGACCGATTTGGCTGAAATTTGGAATAGAGATAGATGATATCCTGGGTTAATAAAAAGGCTACTTTCTACTTACCCGGAAAAATCCATGGTTTTCGCGGGAAAACTGAAAAATTGATATTCACGCGCGAAAAATACTACTTGACGCTGCACTTACTGAACTGATATGACTGAAATTCGGAAAGGAGATAGATTTTATCCTGGATTAATACATAGGCTAAATTTTCATCCCGGAAAATTTCATGGTTTCCATAATAATAGTGATAGATAATATGCCTTCATGCCGTAATATTACTGAACTGATTTGGAATAGAGATAGATTATATTCTGGATTAAAATCAATGGTTATTTCTCCCGCGTGAATATTTGTTTTTCACTATTCCAGCGGGAGAAATACTCATTCACGCTGCAACTATTGAAATTTTTGACTGAAAGTTAAAATGGAGATAGATTTCGCTATAAATTAACACAAAGGTTACTTTTTATTCCGGAAAATCGATGGTTCCCGTGAGAATAGGGAAAACTAAAATTTACGCGGGCGAAGCCGCGGGTATCTGCTAGTATATAATATTGCTACCTCGGGGTAGAAAGGTCGTAAAAACCAAAACCCTACTTTTCAGGACGAGCAAAAAAGAAAATTTTTAAAACTTTTTGGCAAATAACTTTTTTGTTTTTATAGGTATATTGACCCTATTAAGCGATATTTTATTAATTCTATATGTTTTTGCAATGGATAACCTTATTTTATTCTCAATCTCTTAGTTTAGAAGTTAGCTTGGATTTACGACCAATAATTTTTTGAAACTTGGTTCATACACCCCCTAATTATTTCAGTTGTGACATTGTAATGAGTTGTAACTAGATATAAGTCGTTGTTATTGTGCTAAAAAACCATTAACATAAAATAGAGAGAGTCGTAAAATCAATAGGTACCTTCTGGACGTTGAGAGTCGTAACTATGATAACTTTACTTTAATTTACATAACTTAATATAAACTTGAGTGATAAAATCCATTTAACCTAAGTACCTACAGGTACCTACATATGAACTTATTACAATTTTTAACCAGTTAATAAATCAAAATTACTATTTAAGTATTTTTTTACATTATCAATTTACTTAAAGCAAAGTACAAAGTGATTTAAGGCTTTCCTCGTGGTTTGAAGACATAATTTAACGATTTTTACGAGTACATACCACGATTATTTGTAAATACATAATATTTTGCCAATATTTCGTTCTAATTGCATAGACCGTATCGGTCTACCCTCCTCCTAGATCTTTTTGACTTCATTTCGCGAGTTGTCACGCAAACACACACTAACAACGTCATTTTTCACCCTTGCTTTATTGCGACTTTGCTTCGGTTTGTACAGTTCTACAATCGTATTCCACGTATTGGCTAATTTAAACCCGTCTTCACGATTGAAATTCCAGTGTTTTTGAATTTCTAGAAGCTAGAACCAGCCTAGGTATAAAGTGACGGTCTGTGGATAAAACCATGGGGCTCAATCCAGTGTAGTACCTGGTTGCAGAAGATTCTCCGCGATCGATGACTTCTGAGGTTCATTATTCCTAACCGTTTTTATATTTAGCACACGGGTAGCTATGGATCTCTTCGTTTGCCCAAAGTAAAAAAAGTACAAAATACTTAAGAAGACGTAAAACACAACGTTAATCAGTAATTATTATCATTAACGCTGATCAGAGCATCATCTTCTTATGTTGGAAATTAACAAAAATATAAAACTTTGACAGCACTTTATTTCTATATTAATTTTCACCTCGGTCATCTTCATCGTCTTCGTTTATTAGGGTAAATTCAAAAATTCATCTTGATATGGTTTAAGTATGATTTATTCATCACATAAACGTATCAAATCATTGTATTTTGCAGTTGAAATAGGGAACTGATGGTCATTCAACTTTAGTAATAATTTACCAAATGCTCGCTATTTCCATTTTTGTGAATTTATCAGTTATCGTGAATTCGTACTCATCCTTTTCCCTTTTTCCTTTTTATAGATTCTTCATAAAGATTGATTGTTTCTTCTAGTACCTCTTCACATACAGAATACTTAATTTGTACTTGTTTTTAAAAACTTTACAATCCTGATATGTTGGATTTTTCTGAAATGAAAGTGTGTTTTCGGACGGTACATCGCTGGGGACGAAAATCCCGAGACGAAGAAAATTCGGGAAATCCTTTCTCGTAAATTGTTTCTTGTTGTCAAATACAAAACTCTACGTCGATGGGAGTTTGTCTGTCTTGTTTGTTGGAGAGTCGATGGGATGTTTCTAGTAACAATTCATCAGCTGATAACAATATGTTATCAGCTGATGAATTGTTACTAGAAACTAAATAAGTATGTTAGTTTTCTGTTTCATTTCATTCATATTCTCATTGTACACAAAAGAAATATATCTTTCCTTGGCTTAGGAAAACTGATATTCTATTCATTGTTGAATAATATCATGTAAAAACCGATTCTCGAACACGTTACATCTGATCATCATTACCATTACTCTTACACTGTTTCTGGTTCTTAAGTTTCTTAAATTCTACACAAATGATAACGTTTTTGAGTTCCCGAGGAAGTGCGCAGGTAGCTTTTCAATCAACATCTTTACGTATTCTTTATCATCGGAAGAATATTTGGCAGGGACATTGCCTATCCTTGAGTCATTTTTCATTACTCTCACACTGTTTCTGGTTCTTAAGTTTCTTAAATTCTACACAAATATAACGTTTTTGAGTTCCTGAGGAAATGCGCAGGTAGCTTTTCAATCAACATCTTTACGTATTCTTTATCATCGGAAGAATATTTGGCAGGGATATTGCCTATCCTTGAGTCATTTTTGGCCTTGCATTCTTTAAAATGCGACTAACTGTACAGTAAAAATTTCTGAGTACAATTTACAAGGCAGTATTTATCCAGTAGAAATTGTAAATAGATTGTTATTAAAACGGGTACATACCACGATAATATGTTTTCGAACCACGAAATAAGTCTTAAATCATTAGATTGTTATTAAATTTTGTAAGACCCCTTTGTTCGGCTCACAAGGATTTTGTCCCATAGTTCTTTATAGTTCTGAGTCTTCTTCTCTGTTTTTGTACCTTTCACCTTTATCTTCAAGTTGTTTCCGAAACATTTTTGTATTAATTGTTTTTTCTTACGATTATATTACGTTGTTAATGTTGGTCAACGTTGGTTGCCTTTTTATTATGTTGGTTAATGTAAAATAACCTTTACTAATAGGAGTCAGTGTGCTGGGAAAGAGATTGGAAGGATTCTAGTGACGGTCCCCGTAGATTCCAACTAAATTATTTGAATTTATTCATCTGAATATTATAAAAAAGGAAGAAAGTGATTTGGAAGTAGAAGCCTTGAGAAATAGTAAACTACGTCGTATAAGCCCTTAATATCATCAAAACAAAAAATCAATTGAAAGCAAAAGGTGTATAAACCATGTATAGATATTTCAATCTACAATGACGCGCCCCACTCTGTCAAACTCCATGCGAATCGAATAAAACATAAGCGATTTTGAATGAATGGGGCGCGTCTTCTTAACATCTATTGTCACCGCCGTCAATTCACTATCTGTTCTCATTGAACCACACCACTTGACCTCTTGAGAAAACAAAAATTAAAACTAAATTCTTTAACTATTATCTGCATTACTCTAATCTATGACGTTGATAAAAAATGGAATGGGAGGCCCGTTATTATTGTAAAAAAAAAGTATATTATTTTATAATAACGTAAAAAATTAGTATGACGAGTCGCCGACGATGTACCTACATCTTCTTAAAATGTATTTTTTCGAACGTAATTTCGTTTCAAGTTATTTGTTTAGGGATGCAAAAGCCAATTTGCACTTCACGAATGTATTCCGAATGGGTGTAGATACTTTATCGTCAGTTGATCAATTTGAGTTCAGGGTGTAAAAACTAAATTGTAATTATCATTGGTTTTTACAACCAAGCGCATTTTGTTACTTAGGTATTACACCATACTTGGCTCAAATCTACTGTCTTTTACACCCTGAACTTCTAAATTAATATGGTATTACTCCAAATAGTTATAGCAATAATAGTTTTTTTGGTTCTTACATCATAAATTCCACAAAAACTGTGTTCAAACTTTGAAGTCATCTGGGTCGTATAACCCGTTATTTTGCGAATTTGAAAGCGTCACAAAGACAAATCGATAGAGCGGGAAATTTTGAATAAAACTGCATTCATAACTCATTTTCGGTAAAATGGTTTATACGACCTTTCTACCCCGAGGTGTCAATATTATATAATGATATAATGCTCGACTCCATCTTTTTATATGCTCGCCAAACTCCTTCCCGACTGTTTTATTAGCACAAAATGAAAAATGATTAGGTATAAAAATATCAGTAAAAAGAAAGACCTGTGGCACTCGGAGACTGCCGCGGTAAATATAAGTGTTGCCCAAATGCAAGAACAAGACGAGACTCAGCCAGTCTTGGTCTTGGTCTTGCGCTAGTATATGTGGTCTTGGTCTTGGTCTTGGTCTTGGTCTTGGTCTTGCAGCAAGAGTCTCGCAAGTCTCGCAATTATCTATTAGCCTATTGCTGGTCCCGAACTCCTACACTCTCCGAAACGACACTCATAGCCACAACGACCTCCTATAGTAATGTTATTATCTCGCTGCAGACTCGGTCATAAATCATTCGAGTGTTTCGCTTTTGCTGTTCTGCAGTAATGCACAACTCAACAAAGAACAACAAAAGCGAAACACTCGAA
The DNA here is from genome assembly GCA_036785405.1 of Coenonympha arcania. Lineage (NCBI taxonomy): Eukaryota > Metazoa > Arthropoda > Insecta > Lepidoptera > Nymphalidae > Coenonympha > Coenonympha arcania. The sequence goes on from CM072082.1 coordinate 12,120,200, forward strand.
TGATTTATGACCGAGTCTGCAGCGAGATAATAACACTACTATAGCGCAGTGACGCGCGCCTGGATTGAATGGGAGGTCGCGGGTTCGATTCCCACCACGGGCCACTTTGGAATTTTCAATTTTATAATTTCTTATTTGGCTCAGGTCTGGTCTGGTGGGAGGCTTCGGCCGTGGCTAGTCACCACCCTACCAGCAAAGACGCACCGCCAAGCGATTTACCGTTCCGGTGTGTGCTGTGTAGAAACCGCTAGGGGTTGCTTACCTCTTCCAAGGTAGTACGATAACATCTGCAGCTGCATCGTCACTTACCATAAGATGAGATCACAGTCACGTACCTACTTACTTGTAGTGTGTAAAAAAAACGGAGGTCGGCCCGCGAAATTCAAATTTTATTTTGTTTTCGCAAATATTTAACTAGTAGGTACAATGAATTAGGCTCATGGCATCCATTTTGCGAAAAAATTGGTTGCCTGTAAAGTCGGTTTACTGACGATAGTTGAACGTGACAACGTCTTCTTTGTCGCTCGTTCCGCGCTCGCGAGGTAACGCCGGTAACGCCGGATGAGTCATGTTTTTTCGTGCGTGCAACCGGCTCTTTCGATTTATAAGACGTTGTCACCTCAAAAAACAATATCATCTTCACAGGTTTATACATAAGTACTTAAACATCTTTTTCTTCTAATATATAAAATTTTCTCGCTTTTCTTTATTACCAAACTCCTCCGAAACGGCTGGACCGATTGTTATAAGTGAGAAAAAAAAATTGGTTGTCTGTAAAGTCGGTTTACTGACGATAGTTGAACGTGACAACTCTCGCTTGCACTTCAAGCCTTACATGGAACGCCTCAGAGCGAGGTAACGCGAGCGAGGTAACGCCAGTAACGCCGGATGAGTCATGTTTTTTTGTGCGTGCAGCCGGCTCTATCGATTTATAAGACGTTGTCACGTCAAGAATTATATGGCAAAACAACGTTTGCCGGGTCATCTAGTTTTACATAAAATATTAAACTGTGAAGATTTTAGTAGGTACCTACCTACTCTTATTTTCGCAAAGTGAATTCCATAAGCCTACTTCGTTGGATTAGTTAAATAATTGCGAAAAATAGAATTTTTATGAACTCAACAAATTCGAGTAGGTACCTACCATGTAATTCGGATGTAAACAGCCGCGCCAGCGAAGTATTTTTATCATGTATCTATACAACGCCATCTATCATGATGGCGTTGTCCAACTTCAAAAATAATATGTCAGACACGTAGTTGTTTTAGGTAGTTATAATAGATGTCGCTAGTAACACAAGGTGAAGGTATGTACTTAGATACGCACACATGTGTAAATTTGGCGTTTTTTAAATGCCGTATTATTCTTTAACTAAAGTAAATATTCGCCTGATATTTAAACTGCGGGTATAAAAAGTCCTAAGTAAATCGTAAATATCAATAAATTTAACAACAAATGTATATTTTTCAAGATTAATTCAAGTGAAAAATGTATGAGAGCATCTCCTAGCTTGTGGCCCTTAAGTTTAGCAACGTGATATTAAATAAAGATAATGTATAGATATCATGGAAGAGATTGTAAATCGATGCTATTTTTCTTTCTTTTAGGATTGGAGTGATTATACCCCTAAAATGTTGAGAAAACCTGTATCTACACCACTTCGCTTCAGTTGTAATGAGGAAGCGGAAAAAAGTAAGAAAACTTGGACATCAAGACGACGTCCAACTTATGCACCTTCAACATCATCATTGCAAAAATTGCATGAAAGGAAAATTGAAGCAATTGATGCACAACAGAGAGTTGCTGAGAGTGAAAATAAACGGGCTAGTGACCATCATGAACTTGATCTACAAATAAAAAAAGAGAAATTAAAACAAGAAAAATTGAAGAGTCGTATTCATTTACTAGATTTAAAATTGAAGAAAAAACAATTATCAAATGCATCATGTTCGTGCAACATTTCCATTTAACATTTTTTTTACTTAGCCTAATAATAATTTGCTTCTCACAGCATATAAATAAAAAACCCTTGTTAATAATTACAATTCACTATCACTTTGATAAAAATCACTTTGATAGTGTGTTGTAATTATTTGTTTTGATTTTATATAGACTAGTTTCTTGGGATGGAAAAATTAAAATATGAAACTACATACTTTTTACTTATTTATTCATACCAAACTTTGAAAATAATTAGCTATAAGATCACTGCGTGTACGCCATTGACCAGGTGTTTGCTGCACTTCAATTCCTTGAATTATCTGGCCATCACTTATAATTTGCTCCCATGACGCAGGCATCACAAGTTGTGGGTCATCAGCAGGTAAGGTTTCTCCTCTATGGCGTAAAATATTATGAAGAACTGCAGTTGCTACTATAATCGTCATTGCTTTTTCTAATTTTACACGTATGCCTAAGGCTAGTAAAGGGAATCTCCTCTTCCATATGCCATAGCTTCTTCCAACTGGATTTCTTGTCCTTATTTGTGACTCATTGTAGAGCTGTTCAGCTGGTGTTTGTGGATTTTCCAATGGCGGCATCATGTATGATGTTGAGGCATACCCACCATCAACCACCAGAATTGCATCACCGTAGCGACCATCTTCAAATCTAGCTTTAATTACACTATTGTTGAATATAGTGCTGTCGTGACACGACCCTGGCCACCTAGCTACAATGTCGGTTATTTCCAAATTAGCATTGCAAATAGTTTGCACATTAATTGAAAAATACCCTTTTCTATTCCTATATAGTTCGGCTTGTTCGGTTCCTACCTGACTTCTGAGTGGGACAAATGATAATTTTATATGTGTGCAATCCATTGCTCCAATCACTCGAGGAAATCGCGCAATTTTGTAAAATTCGTCCTGTTCCTTCTTGATCTCCTGTTGAGTGGTGGGAAATTTTATATATTCTTTGTGTAGAGCAGCAATTGCTGTACTGACTCTGTGGATTATTTTATTTGCAGTAGGTGCACTCCATCCACAAAAGTCTCCATACCCATTTGGGTTGAACTGGTAGCATAATATCTCAAAGTGCCCAACAGTTGATTAATAGGTGAGATAGAAAAGTTGCTGTAAAAGAACAAACAAAATCTTTATGTAAGACAAAAAGGAGTTTTTTATTAGGTAAGTAATTATCAGGAGCACTTATTTTAGGTAGGTACATTACTAGATTTTACCCACCGCTCGGAAACATATTCCAAGCTGTGTTCAATTTTTGATAGCAATGATAAAGTTGCTTCTTTGCTCAAACGAAACCTGATCGCAAAATCATGATCATCGTAGTAGTGAAACAAATCCATTCTTTCTTTTATCCACCTTGGACGTCTTATTACTTCTTCGTCACTATCACTTTCTTCAATCATATTTAGTAAACGTTGCATTTTTTAACATATAAAATGTTAGGTTATCCACAGATCCACAGAATAAGTTCCTTTACTCCACGCAAAATGGCGGTGTAACAATTTACCCTAGAATAGGCGCACTACTCGTAGAATAGTCTATGGTAAAACGTAAATTAGATTTACTCTCCGATAACTTGCTATTAATCTGAGTATAAAAATTTACTCGCGTTTGGTCGAATCCGCCCTTAATGGTACATTTTTACTTAGATGTGATAAGTAAATTTAAATTTTGTAATATTTAGGTTATTTTCATTTAAACAGATCTTAAAGTAATACTATTGAAAAGTCAGATTTAATGTTATAGTATATAGTGTAAGTCCAAAGTTATTTTTTTAAGTGATATTCTTAGGTGTACTTAATACGAGGGCTAAGTAGTATTGTTTCTCATTTTAATTTGGTTATGAACACGGGGACGTGTTATTTTTTTTCAGGACGGCCGAACTGTTAGATATTTGATAAAACTGGATAGAAATATTTAGTTGAACTTTAAACATTTGAGGACATAGCATTTTGTATAAGTAAATGTCTTGTTGACATTTGACACTGACAGTCTGCTTTCCTGGAACTAATTATTATTTAATTATCTGTGGTGATTACTTTAAGTTAAACTATATCACTATTATATTGTAAATGCATATAAACTATATAATTAAAAGTAATGGTAATATTTATAACGTAATGTTATAAATATTATATTGATGCATAAAATTATTACGTTTTAAAATATTGAATATGTTTATGGTTGACACTCACAGGTAGCTTTCTTTGTATTTTGATTATCTATGACAAAAATAGGATTACTGGACGAAAATAAAAAACTGTCAGCAGAGAAGTTTTGTTTTACGAAAAAGTTGTTGTTAAGTTTTGGTTTCGAAGAGAATAAAAAGATTGTATGTTTTTGTGAAAAGTGGCAGTGTTTTATTATTAGCAGTAAAATTGAACATTCGATTGGAACAGAATCACTGCTTTTAACTTTTTACTGTTTTACTTTTGTGTTATTGTTTGTCGCGATGTCGGACCGCGTGCACCGTGACCGTGATCAACATCGGACTTCGAGAAACAGGTCACGTCGATGTGAGACAGAAGGGCGAAGCCGTAGGGCACGGGATTTTGAGCGCACTCCGTCTGAACCGCGAAATATTAGAGACGACCGCGATTTAACCCAAGCATTTAATTCATTGCTAAATCGTATTTCCGCGATCGAAAACCAAAACAGTATGTCAAAATCGGGTGAAAATAACACCGTCGTTAAAGATACGAGTAGTGAGATTTCTGTGTGTACCAATGCTAATAATAATGTCGCGAGTGTAAACCGCGCTGATAACGTTGTGATAGCTCAACCGGAACGCGATACTCCTTTTTCTGTGCCTACCCGCAACAGTGCGGATAGCAACAGTGCCTCGAGAGTGAACCGTGCGGATGACGTCATGATCGTTTCGTCGCAACACGAAACCACCGTTTCTGCGTCTACCTCCGCACAAGATTTGGTTCAAGCCATTAAATCGTTAAGATCTAACTCACACGATTATTCTGTTTCCAATTTTGATCCATCGTTGGTACAAGCCGTTGGTATCAGCCGTTGGTACAAGCTGATGTATCAGCCGTTGGTACAAGCCGTTGGTATCAGCCGTTGGTACAAGCTGATGTATCAGCCGTTGGTACAAGCCGTTGGTATCAGCCGTTGGTACAAGCTGATGTATCAGCCGTTGGTACAAGCCGTTGGTATCAGCCGTTGGTACAAGCCGTTGGTATCAGCCGTTGGTACAAGCTGATGTATCAGCCGTTGGTACAAGCCGTTGGTATCAGCCGTTGGTACAAGCTGATGTATCAGCCGTTGGTACAAGCCGTTGGTATCAGCCGTTGGTACAAGCTGATGTATCAGCCGTTGGTACAAGCCGTTGGTATCAGCCGTTGGTACAAGCTGATGTATCAGCCGTTGGTACAAGCCGTTGGTATCAGCCGTTGGTACAAGCTGATGTATCAGCCGTTGGTACAAGCCGTTGGTATCAGCCGTTGGTACAAGCTGATGTATCAGCCGTTGGTACAAGCCGTTGGTATCAGCCGTTGGTACAAGCCGTTGGTATCAGGCGTTGGTACAAGCTGATGTATCAGCCGTTGGTACAAGCCGTTGGTATCAGCCGTTGGTACAAGCTGATGTATCAGCCGTTGGTACAAGCCGTTGGTATCAGCCGTTGGTACAAGCTGATGTATCAGCCGTTGGTACAAGCCGTTGGTATCAGCCGTTGGTACAAGCTGATGTATCAGCCGTTGGTACAAGCCGTTGGTATCAGCCGTTGGTACAAGCTGATGTATCAGCCGTTGGTACAAGCCGTTGGTATCAGCCGTTGGTACAAGCTGATGTATCAGCCGTTGGTACAAGCCGTTGGTATCAGCCGTTGGTACAAGCTGATGTATCAGCCGTTGGTACAAGCCGTTGGTATCAGCCGTTGGTACAAGCCGTTGGTATCAGGCGTTGGTACAAGCTGATGTATCAGCCGTTGGTACAAGCCGTTGGTATCAGCCGTTGGTACAAGCTGATGTATCAGCCGTTGGTACAAGCCGTTGGTATCAGCCGTTGGTACAAGCTGATGTATCAGCCGTTGGTACAAGCCGTTGGTATCAGCCGTTGGTACAAGCCGTTGGTATCAGGCGTTGGTACAAGCTGATGTATCAGCCGTTGGTACAAGCCGTTGGTATCAGCCGTTGGTACAAGCTGATGTATCAGCCGTTGGTACAAGCCGTTGGTATCAGCCGTTGGTACAAGCTGATGTATCAGCCGTTGGTACAAGCCGTTGGTATCAGCCGTTGGTACAAGCTGATGTATCAGCCGTTGGTACAAGCCGTTGGTATCAGCCGTTGGTACAAGCTGATGTATCAGCCGTTGGTACAAGCCGTTGGTATCAGCCGTTGGTACAAGCTGATGTATCAGCCGTTGGTACAAGCCGTTGGTATCAGCCGTTGGTACAAGCTGATGTATCAGCCGTTGGTACAAGCCGTTGGTATCAGCCGTTGGTACAAGCTGATGTATCAGCCGTTGGTACAAGCCGTTGGTATCAGCCGTTGGTACAAGCTGATGTATCAGCCGTTGGTACAAGCCGTTGGTATCAGCCGTTGGTACAAGCCGTTGGTATCAGGCGTTGGTACAAGCTGATGTATCAGCCGTTGGTACAAGCCGTTGGTATCAGCCGTTGGTACAAGCTGATGTATCAGCCGTTGGTACAAGCCGTTGGTATCAGCCGTTGGTACAAGCTGATGTATCAGCCGTTGGTACAAGCCGTTGGTACAAGCTGATGTATCAGCCGTTGGTACAAGCCGTTGGTATCAGCCGTTGGTACAAGCTGATGTATCAGCCGTTGGTACAAGCCGTTGGTATCAGCCGTTGGTACAAGCTGATGTATCAGCCGTTGGTACAAGCCGTTGGTATCAGCCGTTGGTACAAGCTGATGTATCAGCCGTTGGTACAAGCCGTTGGTATCAGCCGTTGGTACAAGCTGATGTATCAGCCGTTGGTACAAGCCGTTGGTATCAGCCGTTGGTACAAGCTGATGTATCAGCCGTTGGTACAAGCCGTTGGTATCAGCCGTTGGTACAAGCTGATGTATCAGCCGTTGGTACAAGCCGTTGGTATCAGCCGTTGGTACAAGCCGTTGGTATCAGCCGTTGGTACAAGCTGATGTATCAGCCGTTGGTACAAGCCGTTGGTATCAGCCGTTGGTACAAGCTGATGTATCAGCCGTTGGTACAAGCCGTTGGTATCAGCCGTTGGTACAAGCCGTTGGTATCAGCCGTTGGTACAAGCTGATGTATCAGCCGTTGGTACAAGCCGTTGGTATCAGCCGTTGGTACAAGCTGATGTATCAGCCGTTGGTACAAGCCGTTGGTATCAGCCGTTGGTACAAGCTGATGTATCAGCCGTTGGTACAAGCCGTTGGTATCAGCCGTTGGTACAAGCTGATGTATCAGCCGTTGGTACAAGCCGTTGGTATCAGCCGTTGGTACAAGCCGTTGGTATCAGCCGTTGGTACAAGCTGATGTATCAGCCGTTGGTACAAGCCGTTGGTATCAGCCGTTGGTACAAGCCGTTGGTATCAGCCGTTGGTACAAGCCGTTGGTATCAGCCGTTGGTACAAGCCGTTGGTATCAGCCGTTGGTACAAGCTGATGTATCAGCCGTTGGTACAAGCTGATGTATGCTCTCGTGCTGCGCGCTGGTCACTGCTGGTGGCCTGAGCCCGCGCCGCACCTCTCGTGCTGCGCGCTGGTCACTGCTGGTGGCCTGAGCCCGCGCCGCACCTCTCGTGCTGCGCGCGCCCCCTCTGCTGGTGGCCTGAGCCCACGCCGCACCTCTCGTGCTGCGCGCGCCCCCTCTGCTGGTGGCCTGAGCCCGCGCCGCACGTCTCGTGCTGCACGCTGGCTACTGCTGGTGGCCTGAGCATGCGCCGCACCTCTTGTGCTGCGCGCTGGCCACTGCTGGTGATCTGAGCCCGCACCGCACCTCTCGTGCTGCGCGCTAACCACTGCTGGTGGCGCCTGGCCGCGCTGCACCTCTCGTGCTGCGCGCCTGGCCACTGCTCGTGGCGTGAGGCTTCGCCGCGCGACAGCCAGTCGCGTGTCGCTCTGCTGCACTCTTCGTGCTGCTCGTCGTGTCACGCATGGTGGCGTGAGTCAGCCGCGCGACAGCTGTTCGCGTGAGACTCTGCGTAGCATTGTTGCCAAGAGCTTTTGATAGATGGGTATGATGAGATCTACCTTGGTAAGAGAATTTTTAATTTTTATGTTTTGAGATCTACACCCTAAAGGATTTATCCCGGGCAAAGACAGTCACTAAGCCCTTTGTCCAAAATTACATCTGAGATTTCTTATTTGAAGTAGTCAGGAGCCGAGCTAGAAGCTTGCTGAAATCTAATCAGAACAAACAAGACACTCGGGCTAATCGTCATCGACACCCTCCTAGAGTTTTCCAAGTCAACAACCAAGTCTTCGTCATCAAGTACTCCCAGTCTTTTCTTCTTCTGTTTACAGTTACCTAACTGTGTGTAAGGGCTGCGCATCTATATGATGCGAAGGGCTTTGGCCACTGCTCGTGGCGTGAGGCCGCGCCGCACCTCTGTGCTGCGCGCCTGCCCGCGCTGCACCTCTCGTGTTGCGCGCTGGCCACTGCTCGTGGCGTGAGGCCGCGCCGCACCTCTGTGCTGCGCGCCTGCCCGCGCTACACCTCTCGTGCTGCGCGCTGGTCACTGCTGGTGGCCTGAGCCCGCGCCGCACCTCTCGTGTTGCGCGCTGGCCACTGCTCGTGGCGTGAGGCCGCGCCGCACCTCTGTGCTGCGCGCCTGCCCGCGCTACACCTCTCGTGCTGCGCGCTGGTCACTGCTGGTGGCCTGAGCCCGCGCCGCACCTCTCGTGTTGCGCGCTGGCCACTGCTCGTGGCGTGAGGCCGCGCCGCACCTCTGTGCTGCGCGCCTGCCCGCGCTGCACCTCTCGTGTTGCGCGCTGGCCACTGCTCGTGGCGTGAGGCCGCGCCGCACCTCTGTGCTGCGCGCCTGCCCGCGCTACACCTCTCGTGCTGCGCGCTGGTCACTGCTGGTGGCCTGAGCCCGCGCCGCACCTCTCGTGTTGCGCGCTGGCCACTGCTCGTGGCGTGAGGCCGCGCCGCACCTCTGTGCTGCGCGCCTGCCCGCGCTACACCTCTCGTGCTGCGCGCTGACCACTGCTCGTGGCGTGAGGCCGCGCCGCACCTCTGTGCTGCGCGCTGGTCACTGCTGGTGGCCTGAGCCCGCGCCGCACCTCTCGTGCTGCGCGCTGGTCACTGCTGGTGGCCTGAGCCCGCGCCGCACCTCTCGTGCTGCGCGCTGGTCACTGCTGGTGGCCTGAGCCCGCGCCGCACCTCTCGTGTTGCGCGCTGGCCACTGCTCGTGGCGTGAGGCCGCGCCGCACCTCTGTGCTGCGCGCCTGCCCGCGCTACACCTCTCGTGCTGCGCGCTGACCACTGCTCGTGGCGTGAGGCCGCGCCGCACCTCTGTGCTGCGCGCTGGTCACTGCTGGTGGCCTGAGCCCGCGCCGCACCTCTCGTGCTGCGCGCTGGTCACTGCTGGTGGCCTGAGCCCGCGCCGCACCTCTCGTGCTGCGCGCGCCCCCTCTGCTGGTGGCCTGAGCCCACGCCGCACCTCTCGTGCTGCGCGCGCCCCCTCTGCTGGTGGCCTGAGCCCGCGCCGCACGTCTCGTGCTGCACGCTGGCTACTGCTGGTGGCCTGAGCATGCGCCGCACCTCTTGTGCTGCGCGCTGGCCACTGCTGGTGATCTGAGCCCGCACCGCACCTCTCGTGCTGCGCGCTAACCACTGCTGGTGGCGCCTGGCCGCGCTGCACCTCTCGTGCTGCGCGCCTGGCCACTGCTCGTGGCGTGAGGCTTCGCCGCGCGACAGCCAGTCGCGTGTCGCTCTGCTGCACTCTTCGTGCTGCTCGTCGTGTCACGCATGGTGGCGTGAGTCAGCCGCGCGACAGCTGTTCGCGTGAGACTCTGCGTAGCATTGTTGCCAAGAGCTTTTGATAGATGGGTATGATGAGATCTACCTTGGTAAGAGAATTTTTAATTTTTATGTTTTGAGATCTACACCCTAAAGGATTTATCCCGGGCAAAGACAGTCACTAAGCCCTTTGTCCAAAATTACATCTGAGATTTCTTATTTGAAGTAGTCAGGAGCCGAGCTAGAAGCTTGCTGAAATCTAATCAGAACAAACAAGACACTCGGGCTAATCGTCATCGACACCCTCCTAGAGTTTTCCAAGTCAACAACCAAGTCTTCGTCATCAAGTACTCCCAGTCTTTTCTTCTTCTGTTTACAGTTACCTAACTGTGTGTAAGGGCTGCGCATCTATATGATGCGAAGGGCTTTGGCCACTGCTCGTGGCGTGAGGCCGCGCCGCACCTCTGTGCTGCGCGCCTGCCCGCGCTGCACCTCTCGTGTTGCGCGCTGGCCACTGCTCGTGGCGTGAGGCCGCGCCGCACCTCTGTGCTGCGCGCCTGCCCGCGCTACACCTCTCGTGCTGCGCGCTGGTCACTGCTGGTGGCCTGAGCCCGCGCCGCACCTCTCGTGTTGCGCGCTGGCCACTGCTCGTGGCGTGAGGCCGCGCCGCACCTCTGTGCTGCGCGCCTGCCCGCGCTACACCTCTCGTGCTGCGCGCTGGTCACTGCTGGTGGCCTGAGCCCGCGCCGCACCTCTCGTGTTGCGCGCTGGCCACTGCTCGTGGCGTGAGGCCGCGCCGCACCTCTGTGCTGCGCGCCTGCCCGCGCTGCACCTCTCGTGTTGCGCGCTGGCCACTGCTCGTGGCGTGAGGCCGCGCCGCACCTCTGTGCTGCGCGCCTGCCCGCGCTACACCTCTCGTGCTGCGCGCTGGTCACTGCTGGTGGCCTGAGCCCGCGCCGCACCTCTCGTGTTGCGCGCTGGCCACTGCTCGTGGCGTGAGGCCGCGCCGCACCTCTGTGCTGCGCGCCTGCCCGCGCTACACCTCTCGTGCTGCGCGCTGACCACTGCTCGTGGCGTGAGGCCGCGCCGCACCTCTGTGCTGCGCGCTGGTCACTGCTGGTGGCCTGAGCCCGCGCCGCACCTCTCGTGCTGCGCGCTGGTCACTGCTGGTGGCCTGAGCCCGCGCCGCACCTCTCGTGCTGCGCGCTGGTCACTGCTGGTGGCCTGAGCCCGCGCCGCACCTCTCGTGTTGCGCGCTGGCCACTGCTCGTGGCGTGAGGCCGCGCCGCACCTCTGTGCTGCGCGCCTGCCCGCGCTACACCTCTCGTGCTGCGCGCTGACCACTGCTCGTGGCGTGAGGCCGCGCCGCACCTCTGTGCTGCGCGCTGGTCACTGCTGGTGGCCTGAGCCCGCGCCGCACCTCTCGTGCTGCGCGCTGGTCACTGCTGGTGGCCTGAGCCCGCGCCGCACCTCTCGTGCTGCGCGCTGGTCACTGCTGGTGGCCTGAGCCCGCGCCGCACCTCTCGTGCTGCGCGCGCCCCCTCTGCTGGTGGCCTGAGCCCACGCCGCACCTCTCGTGCTGCGCGCTGGCCACTGCTGGTGGCCTGAGCCCGCACCGCACCTCTCGTGCTGCGCGCTGGCCACTGCTGGTGGCCTGAGCCCGCGCCGCACCTCTCGTGCTGCGCGCTGGTCACTGCTGGTGGCCTGAGCCCGCGCCGCACCTCTTGTGCTGCGCGCTGGTCACTGCTGGTGGCCTGAGCCCGCGCCGCACCTCTCGTGCTGCGCGCTGGTCACTGCTGGTGGCCTGAGCCCGCGCCGCACCTCGTGCTGCGCGCTGGTCACTGCTGGTGGCCTGAGCCCGCGCCGCACCTCTCGTGCTGCGCGCGCCCCCTCTGCTGGTGGCCTGAGCCCACGCCGCACCTCTCGTGCTGCGCGCTGGTCACTGCTGGTGGCCTGAGCCCGCGCCGCACCTCTCGTGCTGCGCGCGCCCCCTCTGCTGGTGGCCTGAGCCCGCGCCGCACCTCTCGTGCTGCGCGCTGGTCACTGCTGGTGGCCTGAGCCCACGCCGCACCTCTCGTGCTGCGCGCTGGCCACTGCTGGTGGCCTGAGCCCACGCCGCACCTCTCGTGCTGCGCGCTGGCCACTGCTGGTGGCCTGAGCCCGCGCCGCACGTCTCGTGCTGCACGCTGGCCACTGCTGGTGGCCTGAGCCCGCGCCGCACCTCTCGTGCTGCGCGCTGGTCACTGCTGGTGGCCTGAGCCCGCGCCGCACGTCTCGTGCTGCACGCTGGCCACTGCTGGTGGCCTGAGCCCGCGCCGCACCTCTCGTGCTGCGCGCTGGCCACTGCTGGTGGCCTGAGCCCGCGCCGCACGTCTCGTGCTGCACGCTGGCCACTGCTGGTGGCCTGAGCCCGCGCCGCACCTCTCGTGCTGCGCGCTGGTCACTGCTGGTGGCCTGAGCCCGCGCCGCACGTCTCGTGCTGCACGCTGGCCACTGCTGGTGGCCTGAGCCCGCGCCGCACCTCTCGTGCTGCGCGCTGGTCACTGCTGGTGGCCTGAGCCCGCGCCGCACGTCTCGTGCTGCACGCTGGCCACTGCTGGTGGCCTGAGCCCGCGCCGCACCTCTCGTGCTGCGCGCTGGCCACTGCTGGTGGCCTGAGCCCGCGCCGCACGTCTCGTGCTGCACGCTGGCCACTGCTGGTGGCCTGAGCCCGCGCCGCACCTCTCGTGCTGCGCGCTGGTCACTGCTGGTGGCCTGAGCCCACGCCGCACCTCTCGTGCTGCGCGCTGGTCACTGCTGGTGGCCTGAGCCCGCGCCGCACCTCTCGTGCTGCGCGCTGGTCACTGCTGGTGGCCTGAGCCCGCGCCGCACGTCTCGTGCTGCACGCTGGCCACTGCTGGTGGCCTGAGCCCGCGCCGCACCTCTCGTGCTGCACGCTGGCCACTGCTGGTGGCCTGAGCATGCGCCGCACCTCTTGTGCTGCGCGCTGGCCACTGCTGGTGATCTGAGCCCGCACCGCACCTCTCGTGCTGCGCGCTAACCACTGCTGGTGGCGCCTGGCCGCGCTGCACCTCTCGTGCTGCGCGCCCGGCCACTGCTCGTGGCGTGAGGCTTCGCCGCGCGACAGCCAGTCGCGTGTCGCTCTGCTGCACTCTTCGTGCTGCTCGTCGTGTCACGCATGGTGGCGTGAGTCAGCCGCGCGACAGCTGTTCGCGTGAGACTCTGCGTAGCATTTTTGCCAAGAGCTTTTGATAGATGGGTATGATGAGATCTACCTTGGTAAGAGAATTTTTAATTTTTATGTTTTGAGATCTACACCCTAAAGGATTTATCCCGGGCAAAGACAGTCACTAAGCCCTTTGTCCAAAATTACATCTGAGATTTCTTATTTGAAGTAGTCAGGAGCCGAGCTAGAAGCTTGCTGAAATCTAATCAGGACAAACAAGACACTCGGGCTAATCGTCGACGACACCCTCCTAGAGTTTTCCAAGTCAACAACCAAGTCTTCGTCATCAAGTACTCCCAGTCTTTTCTTCTTCTGTTTACAGTTACCTAACTGTGTGTAAGGGCTGCGCATCTATATGATGCGAAGGGCTTTGGCCACTGCTCGTGGCGTGAGGCCGCGCCGCACCTCTGTGCTGCGCGCCTGCCCGCGCTGCACCTCTCGTGCTGCGCGCTGGCCACTGCTCGTGGCGTGAGGCCGCGCCGCACCTCTGTGCTGCGCGCCTGCCCGCGCTGCACCTCTCGTGTTGCGCGCTGGCCACTGCTCGTGGCGTTAGGCCGCGCCGCACCTCTGTGCTGCGCGCCTGCCCGCGCTGCACCTCTCGTGTTGCGCGCTGGCCACTGCTCGTGGCGTTAGGCCGCGCCGCACCTCTGTGCTGCGCGCCTGCCCGCGCTGCACCTCTCGTGCTGCGCGCTGGCCACTGCTCGTGGCGTTAGGCCGCGCCGCACCTCTGTGCTGCGCGCTGGTCACTGCTGGTGGCCTGAGCCCGCGCCGCACCTCTCGTGCTGCGCGCTGGTCACTGCTGGTGGCCTGAGCCCGCGCCGCACCTCTGTGCTGCGCGCTGGTCACTGCTGGTGGCCTGAGCCCGCGCCGCACCTCTCGTGCTGCGCGCTGGTCACTGCTGGTGGCCTGAGCCCGCGCCGCACCTCTGTGCTGCGCGCTGGTCACTGCTGGTGGCCTGAGCCCGCGCCGCACCTCTCGTGTTGCGCGCTGGCCACTGCTCGTGGCGTGAGGCCGCGCCGCACCTCTGTGCTGCGCGCCTGCCCGCGCTACACCTCTCGTGCTGCGCGCCTGCCCGCGCTACACCTCTCGTGCTGCGCGCTGGTCACTGCTGGTGGCCTGAGCCCGCGCCGCACCTCTCGTGCTGCGCGCTGGTCACTGCTGGTGGCCTGAGCCCGCGCCGCACCTCTGTGCTGCGCGCTGGTCACTGCTGGTGGCCTGAGCCCGCGCCGCACCTCTCGTGCTGCGCGCTGGTCACTGCTGGTGGCCTGAGCCCGCGCCGCACCTCTCGTGCTGCGCGCTGGTCACTGCTGGTGGCCTGAGCCCGCGCCGCACCTCTCGTGCTGCGCGCTGGTCACTGCTGGTGGCCTGAGCCCGCGCCGCACCTCTCGTGCTGCGCGCGCCCCCTCTGCTGGTGGCCTGAGCCCACGCCGCACCTCTCGTGCTGCGCGCGCCCCCTCTGCTGGTGGCCTGAGCCCACGCCGCACCTCTCGTGCTGCGCGCGCCCCCTCTGCTGGTGGCCTGAGCCCGCGCCGCACGTCTCGTGCTGCACGCTGGCTACTGCTGGTGGCCTGAGCATGCGCCGCACCTCTTGTGCTGCGCGCTGGCCACTGCTGGTGATCTGAGCCCGCACCGCACCTCTCGTGCTGCGCGCTAACCACTGCTGGTGGCGCCTGGCCGCGCTGCACCTCTCGTGCTGCGCGCCTGGCCACTGCTCGTGGCGTGAGGCTTCGCCGCGCGACAGCCAGTCGCGTGTCGCTCTGCTGCACTCTTCGTGCTGCTCGTCGTGTCACGCATGGTGGCGTGAGTCAGCCGCGCGACAGCTGTTCGCGTGAGACTCTGCGTAGCATTGTTGCCAAGAGCTTTTGATAGATGGGTATGATGAGATCTACCTTGGTAAGAGAATTTTTAATTTTTATGTTTTGAGATCTACACCCTAAAGGATTTATCCCGGGCAAAGACAGTCACTAAGCCCTTTGTCCAAAATTACATCTGAGATTTCTTATTTGAAGTAGTCAGGAGCCGAGCTAGAAGCTTGCTGAAATCTAATCAGGACAAACAAGACACTCGGGCTAATCGTCATCGACACCCTCCTAGAGTTTTCCAAGTCAACAACCAAGTCTTCGTCATCAAGTACTCCCAGTCTTTTCTTCTTCTGTTTACAGTTACCTAACTGTGTGTAAGGGCTGCGCATCTATATGATGCGAAGGGCTTTGGCCACTGCTCGTGGCGTGAGGCCGCGCCGCACCTCTGTGCTGCGCGCCTGCCCGCGCTGCACCTCTCGTGTTGCGCGCTGGCCACTGCTCGTGGCGTGAGGCCGCGCCGCACCTCTGTGCTGCGCGCCTGCCCGCGCTACACCTCTCGTGCTGCGCGCTGGTCACTGCTGGTGGCCTGAGCCCGCGCCGCACCTCTCGTGTTGCGCGCTGGCCACTGCTCGTGGCGTGAGGCCGCGCCGCACCTCTGTGCTGCGCGCCTGCCCGCGCTGCACCTCTCGTGTTGCGCGCTGGCCACTGCTCGTGGCGTGAGGCCGCGCCGCACCTCTGTGCTGCGCGCCTGCCCGCGCTACACCTCTCGTGCTGCGCGCTGGTCACTGCTGGTGGCCTGAGCCCGCGCCGCACCTCTCGTGTTGCGCGCTGGCCACTGCTCGTGGCGTGAGGCCGCGCCGCACCTCTGTGCTGCGCGCCTGCCCGCGCTGCACCTCTCGTGTTGCGCGCTGGCCACTGCTCGTGGCGTGAGGCCGCGCCGCACCTCTGTGCTGCGCGCCTGCCCGCGCTACACCTCTCGTGCTGCGCGCTGGTCACTGCTGGTGGCCTGAGCCCGCGCCGCACCTCTCGTGCTGCGCGCTGGTCACTGCTGGTGGCCTGAGCCCGCGCCGCACCTCTCGTGTTGCGCGCTGGCCACTGCTCGTGGCGTGAGGCCGCGCCGCACCTCTGTGCTGCGCGCCTGCCCGCGCTACACCTCTCGTGCTGCGCGCTGACCACTGCTCGTGGCGTGAGCCCGCGCCGCACCTCTCGTGCTGCGCGCTGGTCACTGCTGGTGGCCTGAGCCCGCGCCGCACCTCTGTGCTGCGCGCTGGTCACTGCTGGTGGCCTGAGCCCGCGCCGCACCTCTCGTGCTGCGCGCTGGTCACTGCTGGTGGCGTGAGCCCGCGCCGCACCTCTCGTGCTGCGCGCTGGTCACTGCTGGTGGCCTGAGCCCGCGCCGCACCTCTGTGCTGCGCGCTGGTCACTGCTGGTGGCCTGAGCCCGCGCCGCACCTCTCGTGCTGCGCGCTGGTCACTGCTGGTGGCCTGAGCCCGCGCCGCACCTCTGTGCTGCGCGCTGGTCACTGCTGGTGGCCTGAGCCCGCGCCGCACCTCTCGTGCTGCGCGCTGGTCACTGCTGGTGGCCTGAGCCCGCGCCGCACCTCTCGTGCTGCGCGCCTGCCCGCGCTACACCTCTCGTGCTGCGCGCCTGCCCGCGCTACACCTCTCGTGCTGCGCGCTGGCCACTGCTCGTGGCGTGAGGCCGCGCCGCACCTCTGTGCTGCGCGCCTAGCCGCGCCGCACCTCCCGTGCTGCGCGCTTGGCCACTGCTCGTTGCGAGGGGAATGGTGCCCGGACGCTTGCGCTGCTTTCTTCGAATATGAGTTCTACCTGTTGGTTACTTTGATGTGGTGGAGCTAGAGTCGTGGTTTTGGTAGCTATAGTCCCTACAACCCGTAAATTCTCTAATAAGGCCTTACCCGATTGACGTACCTACTAACGGACTGACATACGACATCCGTATTGCACTACTCTCATGCTATGGTTACACAAATCACGGAAATGCTTCACTTCTCAAGGGAAACCCAACAGTTGTTTGTGTATGTCTGGACCAGTGACCGATGCCCGAGTCTGGCGGTCTGGTTTTGTTCTCCATGGATGCATGGCCGTATGGCGGTCCATGAGAACCATATTCGCTCCAGTGACCGATGCCCGAGTCTGGCGGTCTGGTTTTGTTCTCCATGGATGCATGGCCGTATGGCGGTCCATGAGAACCATCTTCGCTCCATTGACCGATGCCCGAGTCTGGCGGTCTGGTTTTGTTCTCCATGGATGCATGGCCGTATGGCGGTCCATGAGAACCATCTTCGCTCCAGTGACCGATGCCCGAGTCTGGCGGTCTGGTTTTGTTCTCCATGGATGCATGGCCGTATGGCGGTCCATGAGAACCATCTTCGCTCCAGTGACCGATGCCCGAGTCAGGCGGTCTGGTTTTGTTCTCCATGGATGCATGGCCGTATGGCGGTCCATGAGAACCATCTTCGCTCCAGTGACCGATGCCCGAGTCTGGCGGTCTGGTTTTGTTCTCCATGGATGCATGGCCGTATGGCGGTCCATGAGAACCATATTTCACTTCTAGCATGGATGCTGGCCGTATGGCGGTCCATGGGTGTGCGCACTAGGTTTTGAGACGTCTCATAGGTTTTTAGGTATTGTCGCCTCTTCTAGGCGAGAGGGACACTCCATATAATTAAAGCATTTACTTGTCTCTCAAGCTAGTACTTACTATTTCTATACTTCAGCCCACCAACATAAATGCGTTGTTACGGTTATGGGGTCACACTATATCGAGTCTCGTTTCAGGTGACGACGAAGAATCAGTTGACCCAGGTGCTGGTCCCTCATCTATACCTGGGCCTGCCCCGGCATCACCAGAGGCAACCTCGCCTCGTGCTGACAGCATCGTGTCACCGACTGCAAGTGCCAGCGGAGAAGATCTTACGAATCTTCTGGCTATGGCTGCGGGCGAGGACGCCGCATAGTCAGGAGAAGCCGATTTAGACTATACCCGCCATCTTTCTTAAACAGACTATATAAGGCGAATCGTTATGAGAGCGTTGCTTTTTCTGTCGGCGACTCTTGTAGCGTGCACATCAACGTGGCCTGGTTCGATCTTTCCTTTTTATTGTAATTTTGTTCCAATCGTTTATTTTTTTGATTTAATTTGATAATTGTAACCGAATTATTTTTATGTTTAATAAATTGTTATTTTTTTTATGTTGTTTTCACTTCTGCTCCTAAAGATATATTACTAGCCGACCCGGCAATCGTTGTTTTGCCGTTTAGGGATATAAAAAATAGATTACAACCTGCTCTCAGACCTAATGATCGTACACTGAAAATTTCATAACAATGGGTCGAGCCGTTTCGGAGGAGTTTGGTCAAAGATTGGCGAGAGAATTTTATATAATAGAGATTCAAGAATAATGATAGAATATTTAAGAAGAATGGTGATTAAGTAGGTAGTTATTGAAACACTCACAATAAACATTTAAGTTGATGTTAGGTACTTTAAATATACTTTTAGCTACGCTTTAAGATCTTTATTGTTTCAAAAAGAATATTACAATTCACTTAAATTAAACTTATAGTCTAACAGAAAATACCTAAATAATGTGAACAATATTAAAAATGCACAATTAAGTTATAACAATTATTGCAAGCAAAACATTAGTTTGCTTTTAATTTATAATAAGTATGGTCTTATTTTTTTTATTGTTGAAATACGTTAATTGTATCTACTTGTAAAAAAAGTTATTCTGTTTAGTATCTCTATTAATTTTATTTTGTTATAATTTATGTTTTCTCTGTTTATGGTAAACCTAGGTCATAATTATTATATTTTATTATTGTAATTTTTTGTAATCTTAAATTTTATTCGCTGCAAATATTACACGACTTAAAGTTGTATATAACTATACTCTTGTTATTTTTGTGTTTATAATATCAAATAAGATTTAATTTTGGTACTTAATAACAATTGACCTACATAATATATTCTAAAGAGAGTACCTAAAGACTTTATGAGATATAATGATATGTTAATTATAATGCAAATAATAATACTAATGAAATAAATACAGGTTTTACCATTCACCTAAGGTATACCCATTATATTTTATTTTATAAATAGGTAATTGAAACTGCAATTAACGACTACATTCACGATCTCACGCAGTAAATTCAAGCAATCTATTAATTGAAATCTCGCATTGACTCAATTTTTACTAAAGGTGAGTTCTAAGGACCACTTGCGCGGGTTAATTATTATTTAAATATTTAAACCACAGTTAAAACCTAGGTCATTGGACAATTTTCGACCAGGGTTATCTTTGTACGATAATTCAGAGTCAACGGGCTTAAACTGTTTGACGCAAGTAGGCCTTAGTGGCTTTTAAATTATTGTGAAAAACGCTACATAGACAAGCTGAGTTTATACGTATACCTACAATATATTATTATTATGAATTGTATAATCTCATATCTCAACGTTCATATAGAAAATGATATTTAATATGACCTATGACGAATTGCGTTAATGATTAATGAAGATTACGTTTTACATGTTTTTTTAACTTATAATTTTCATCACCAATTTAATGATATGATAACTATCAGACTTATTTAATTAAAATTTAACCAAAATTACTACTTTTCATATCAAGTGCGCGAATAATATATTTAATTGAGGTGCATAGTAAATAACTACATAGCGCAAAGAGATAAAATTTACAGCGCACGTAGTGTGTAGGTTGGTAGTAAAAATAATCAAAAACTTAACAGAATTTACTTTTAATTAGTTTACTACTAAGTAAGTAGGTTATATTCGTTTTAATTATAAATGATACTTATCTTAGAAATAAAAAGAAAGCATACCTATATGACCTGCAAATATTCTGTATTCTTTTCTTAATTTATTTATTAGGTAACTTTTTTTTCATCAAAATTACTTGCCACATAATGTGACCACATCGGAATGTTTCGAACGGTACGCTGGATCAATCTATTTTTCGTTAGGGTCGTTTCATAAAGATAAAAAAATGTCTTTATATTTCATGATAATATAACATCATACTCGTATCATATAATTTTGATTATACTTAGATTAGGACTTAGTTGATTTTGAATAATTATGATTCTTCTTTGGCTTTTATGAAATACGTTAACAAATCAATCGGTAGAGGAAATACTATCGTGGAATTCTTCTCAGCAGATATTGTGTTCAAAGTCTGTAAAGAAGAAACAAAGCGTGAGATAAAGTATATATTTTATTAAAATTAGTTCAGTAATTTGGAGCGATACATTCTCAGATGCATATTTGTGGGTCGAAGTTAATTGCTTCAAAACTGTTGATAGAACCGACAAATATAAAAATAGCCATCGGCTTAATCGGCTTATAGACTAATAATAAAATAAACTTTTTCTGAAGTAACCTTATCTAATTATTATTTTATTGTCATTTTACGGTCTTTGAAAAGTTGTATGTATTTTCAAAACGAATGTTGATAACACACACTTGGCCAGATAGGCTGTGGCCAATCTCTTCTCGTTCTGATTAGAAACTTTGCCAATAGTAATGTAGACTTTTAGACATGGCAGTGATTTAGTGAGCAAGTCGTCGTCGTCGTCGTTTCAGCCGATGGACATTGGACGTACACTGCTGGACATAGGCCTCCTGAAATGACCGCCAAACACCACGATCTTGCGCCGCCTGGCGTCAGCGACTCCCCGCGACCCTCTTAATGTCGTCCGTCCACATGATGGGGGGTCGACCGACACTGCGCTTTCCGGTGCGTGGCCGCCATTCCAGCACCTTGGGTCCCCAACATCCATCGGTCCTGCGAGCTATGTGCCCCGCCCAAGTGAGCAAGTGTCGATGAGTATATTGATACGTTCTTTATGATTTTCCTGAAGTACCTGTAAATACCGCAGTTGTAGAGCGGCGGGGCTGTCGCCTATGACTTCAGAGGCCTCCCGGAGCGCCCTGGAAGCTTTCTGCTCTCCTTCAGCCGCGATCACCTTTGCGCGCGCCTCGCGAGCTGCCTCCGCCTCAGCTGCCATCGCACGTTGCAGTTGCACCGGCAGACGCACGTCCTTGCTGTTTTAGAAACAATAAATCTAATAAGCTTCTTATTAAGAGGAGTTATTGAATTTATTTTTGTCTTTATCAGTCTCCCGGATACGTTGGTAGGTGCGACATGCAGCGTCGCGGAAGAATATAACAGACAAACCACCTTTTACCTATAATTACTCGAAAACTAAGCCAGTTTTATAAAAATCTAGTTCTTAGCGTTTTTGGATAGTATTACACTGTTAGATTAAAACAAAAATTACAATAACATCCATTGTAGTTTCCAATAAAAACTAGAAAAACTGAGATTTTGGACCAACTTCTGGGAGAACTTTATATTGAGAAAATTTTATCCTATCGTGTTTCTGCTTCTAAGCGATTTTAGATTAAAGACCCAAAATACGTAACGTTTAAATTTGAAAATAATTGTCTTTAAAGTTTTTAAATAAAACTTCATTCAAAATTGCTTAAATTCTTCGCTGTTCTTCTACGCTGTAAAGTTCAATCGCTTATCTCCAGTATCAACCGCACGGTAGTTCAGGCGCGCAGGGGTGGAATGTTGCGGCAGGGGTAGATGGGGATCGAACCAGATGCGGGTTAGGCCCTACAGCGCTGCCACCCGCTACCCCCTTTTAAACGGTCCCTTCGCGGTTCTATAACGCGCGAGCGATCCCAGAGAAATACTATACTTTTAGAAGTGGAGGCACCACTTATAAGATAACTTAGGATATGGGCATCCGAAAGATTTACGTAAACTTTTTTCGTACAAACTAACAGTAACGCCATCTGTTGAAAGTTGTATACGTGGCAGCTGGGCGAACTTTCTGTTAGTATAGCAAAACAAGCATTTTTGGTATGATGAACTGGCGACATATTATTTTCGCGCCGTCTGCCCTGGTCCAGGGTATATATGTCTATTTGAGGCACGCTCTACCCAACACTATTGGCAAATGGGAGGTATATTATAGCAAAAGTGAAGGACCAGAGTCCACAGATCCTGAAGCAGTACTCTTGACGTGCTTTATGCAAGTCATATAAACGGCTTAGGCAACGGTTATATATATACTATTGAGATACCTTTATCAGTTTACTGTTTATTATATAGTTCCTCATATATTACTATTAGGTACTCGTATATGAGGAAAATAATATGAAAGTTCGTGTTTCCACATAGGTCAAAGAAAACTGTTCCTAAACATTTACCGTCAATCACGTCAGAACTATTGATTAGATAATGACGAAGGACCACGTATCATTTATTTACGAAACTAGAAATAAACACATCAATGTCGCGTTAATGTCAATCATATTTTCCCAACATTAGGGACGGTATTTGAACAAAGGGTTTACTAAAGCTCAATGCTTTTTTCAGGTCACCTAATGGAAATCATAAACTCAGCAAAGCAATTTATTTTGGAATGTTCTAAAATACATGGTAAATGCGAGTCGGGTTCGCGCACTGGGGGTTCCGTACTATCAATAGCTGAAATACCCCTGCCTACTAATTTCGAAAACCAGCAAATAATCATAAATAACTAAATATTCTGCGAATATATTAAGCGTTTACCCGTTGCCGTTATCAACCGGCAAGGGTAAAAAATGTAGGGTTTGGGTACGTAGGTAACCCTAAACAAATTTCAATAATAGATAAATTAGTATACCTACCTATAAACTAGGGTTGATTAGTAGTATCATATTATACATACATATTATACAAACATCATATTGACCGTTCATAACTGCCTGTTAATGCGGCCTACGCGAAATAAAGATACCTACCTATTTTAATTTTATTATAAGTACACCTATTTGGTTAAAACTTTTAAGATAAAATAAAACCAACGTTTTCGGATATAAGATAGGTAAGCAACGTTAAACAGTTTTATTAAATTTCTCGTAATAATACAACTTTAAGGTGGCCTAAGTTTTCCGATATCCCCTGCAATTTTGGCAACGAGACTACAAAGTAAAGCCAAGTAACTGTGTGAATATTAAATACCTAATGTTACTTACATTTCCACCCTCTCCACCTTAATGCCCCAAGCCTCGGTTGCTTCGTCGAGTGAAATTTGCATATTGCCCGAGATAGTCTCGCGCTCGCTTAGGATCTCGTGGAGAGGTCGCGTTCCCATTGTGTTCCGGAGAGTTGTTTGCGCCAACAGCCGCGTTGAATGGTGGGCATTCTCGACGTTGGCTATCGATATTGTAGCGTTATGAACACGGTAGTACACCACAGCGTCGACGGATACCGTCACAGAGTCCTTCGTAAGCACCTGAGAAAAGGATTAGTGTTTTCAAACCACTAAGGCCCTCTTACGTCGCCGGGTTAGTGTGACTAAAACAGAGTGAACTTGTCAACATTGTTCAATGAGAGATATTTACATTTTTTGTAAATATTAACCCGCCGTTTCGCGCAATTGACACGTAAGAAATTGTACAATCCCTGAGAAGTTCAGCTCATTTTCTCCATAAATCTCATAGAAGAATCTATCTATAGGGTTCAGGAGATACAGTAATTGTTATGGTTTACCAAGCATTCAAAAAAGTTCACGAGGCCGCCTTTAATTTTTATAGAGGCAATAGGAAAATTTGCTTTGAAAATTGCAACTATCTATCTTCCCCTTTACTGTCTTCCACATGCACATACCTAAGCCTACTGATATGGATAGACAGCGAAGTCTTAGCAATAATCCTCTATTGGCAGCCTGTGTGTACGGAACCGAAAAATAACAATACAACGTAGAATTCTCTAGTAAAATATAATTTGTACCTTGTTTTAAGTTAGTTTTAAGTCGTGAACTAGTTATCACCAATATATAGGACTGTGTTAGGCCTACATGGCATAAAGTATAATATTTGACTTCGACTTACTATATCATGGATGATATCTCTGACTCTACGAGTACCTACCTCCTGAGGTGGAACATCGTATGTGCGCGTTCGAAGATCCACTCGAGCATAGGAGTCAATGCAAGGGAGTATGAAAAAAATCCCTGAAAAATATGCACTGATTATATGAACGTATAACCCGTTCGCAGAAGCTTTGCCGGTCACTTCACTTCCCACTTCATACTGCCGCGGCCCGCGGATGAGCGCGGGTCTGATAACGGACGAGGCAGTATGAAGTGGGAGGGGAAGTTATCGGCAAAGCTGCTGCGAACGCATAGTAGTAAAAATAAAGCAAAGTTTGGCGACCGAATAGCACAGCGGCAGTCTGCGTCCGACGTCGTGGGTTCGATTCCCACAAATGGAAAATGTTTGTATGATGAGCAGGAATTATTTTCAGTGTCTGGGTATTTTTGTAATCATTGACTTATGTTTAATATATTAAATATTATGTGCCCATGTCAGTTATTTAGTAACCATAACACAAGCTATCGCTTTTTTTGGATCTAGAATGCTATAAGTAATGTAAGTATGTCCTGATAATTGATATCTTTATTTGCAAAAAAAGAGAAAAATAACTTGTTCTTATATATAAAGTCAGTAAACGGAAGAAAATGAAAATGAAAATGAAAATGAAAATATTTATTTTTCACATAGGCCTAAATAACAGGCTCTTATGAAAAGTCAAAACTCTACCGCCAGGTTCGGAAAGCAGGTTTGCACCGAGAAGAACTGGCAAGAAACTCGGCACTTGCTCTTTTCAAAAATGTCATTGTTATAATACAAGATTTCTTATAGATTATGAAAAATTATAACATATTTTTAAGATATCTCGTGAGGAGATGGAAGCATATTTCTATCATTCCAAGAATCATTGTCGTTAAGAAATTCTTCAATGGTATAGTAACCATGATTAATTAAATGTTTCTTGACAGTGTCTTTAAACCTGTGCAAAGGTAAGTCCAAAACAGACTTCGGAATCATATTGTAGAAGCGTACACTCAACCCCACAAATGACCTCTGTACCTTACGCAAACGGTGTGGCACTATAACTAACTTATGTCCTCCATTTCTAATTGGACGATTACTTATATCTATCCGTTGCTTATAATTATTAATATTTTGACGAACAAATAGTAAGCAATTATAAATGTATTGAGATGCCACTGTAAGAATACCTATTTCTTTAAATTTTTGGCGAAGAGATTCGCGTGGCTTCATTTTGTATATGGCTCTAATTGCTCTCTTTTGTAATACAAATATGGTTTGAATATCAGCAGCTTTGCCCCACAATAGAATACCATAGGACATAACACTGTGGAAATAGGCATAATAAACAAGCTTGGCTGTATCAATGTCTGTAAATTGCCTAATTTTTCTCACAGCATAGGCAGCTGAACTAAGTTTACCTGCCAAAGTCTCAATATGAGCGCCCCATTGTAATTTATTGTCTAAGGTCACCCCCAGAAATACAGTAGAGTTTTCCATTTTTAGTATTTCTCCATTCACAATCACCTTTTTGTTGCTAACTATATTTCTTAGGTTTGGTAGTGCAAACTCAATGCACTTAGTCTTTTTTGAATTTAAAAGTAAATTGTTAACTGTGAACCAGTGCGATACGTGCGCAATAGCAGAATTTACATCGTCAAAATTGTCTTTACTTTTATCTGTTTTAAAAACGAGAGAAGTGTCATCAGCAAACAATACTATTTCGCAAATACCGTCTACATGGTGCGGTAAATCATTTATATACACTAAAAACAGAAAAGGGCCCAAAATTGAACCCTGTGGCACACCCATTTTGGGGGAACAACCCTGCGACTTTGTGTCATTTATGCATACCCTTTGTGTTCGATCACTCAGATAAGAGGCAACGAAATCAAGAGCTCTGTCTCTGATACCGTAGTGGCTAAGTTTAAATAGTAGCGTCTGATGTTCGACGCAATCAAAAGCTTTGGACAGGTCACAGAAGACTCCTATGGCATTCTGAGACTGTTCCCAGGCATCATAGATATGGCTTAAAAGCTTGGCACCAGCATCGGTGGTATTCCTACCTTTAGTAAAGCCATACTGCTCGGAGTGAAGAATTTTGTTGGAATTAAAATGACTTAGAAGTTGGTCAAGTATGATTTTTTCAAATATCTTACTAAGAGTTGGTAAAATTGAAATAGGCCTATAATTATTAACGTCCTGCCTATCTCCAGACTTAAATAGCGGTATCAGTTTACTATGTTTCATTAAATTTGGAAAAGTTCCTAGGTCGACACATTGGTTGAATATTACAGCCATATAAGGGGCAATAGTGTCGATAATGTTGAAAATAACTTGCACAGACATTCCCCAAAGGTCGCCAGTTCTTTTAATTTTTATGAATCGGCAGGTTTTTTTAATGTCTGCTGCAGTGATATGTTCAAAATTAAATAAGACAGTGCACTCTTTTACGTTGTCTCTTAAGAGTTTTTGGGCTGTTGTTGGCGAGGACTTAAGAGAATCTGTCAACAAAACAGGAACATTCTGGAAATAGTTTTCAAAGGTATTCGCGATTTCTAAATCTGATGTTAATTTACTACCATTGGCAACTATTTCAATCTTTGGGTTACGCGATTTGGTTTTTCCTGCCTGTTTGTTAACTATATTCCATGTGGTTCTTATTTTGTTATCAGATTGGGTAATTTTTTCTTTAATATGTAGCGATTTTGCTTGAATTCAAACATTTTTGAAAATTTTTGAATAAGTTTTAACCCGAAGAGCATAGAAGCCACCGTTACTTATAAATTGTCCTTTGATAAGCCCAGCGCGATAAGCCGAATCTCGCTGTGTCAGCCGAGGGGTTCAATCAATCAATAGACTAAATCGTGCGACAGTTTGACCATGGATTTTCGTTATTCCACATTGAGAAATACTTCTATGCTTTTCCCTCTATGGTTCAATACAAAGGTTTGTTTGCGAAATTTAAATTTTGTCTTTTCGCAATCGGAGAGCGAATAAAACATAGAAGGCTTATCATAGTTAAATTGCAGGAATGGCACTGTTTCTATCTTAGCTTAAAAGTGTTTACTCTAAAAGTTAATCCAAGAATCGACTCTTTATTGACACTCAAAACTCGATATAAACAAGATTTAAATATGAGTATGGTGAATGAATATATAACTTACTGCTATTCTCACAATTTAACTGCCGTAAGCTTATTATGCCTTATTGCCTCACAAAGTGCGATAAACCAATTAAAATTTGAATTTCACCTAGAGATTAATTTACCGTAACTGTTAAAAAGTATAGTGAAATTACCTGGTCCCTTTGCGCCACCTGAAAGCAGCCGCCCCAAACGAAATATTACAGCCCTCTCATACTCTTGAACGACCTATGTGAGAGAAAAATAGTTTATAGTTAAAATAATTCGCTTTCAGAATACATTTCTTCATGTACAGGACATCAATTTCAGTCGTGGAAATCGGATTAGGAAATTCCGATTCAGTATCATTATTCATCACAACTTCCCAAGTCCCAACAGAGCCTAAAAATTTAGTTATAGGTACTTAAGAAAAAAACTACTACGGAAAACTTATACAACGTTTAACGAAAAGTTGAAATAATATTGAAGAGTACATAAGTGTACTTGATAACGAATCACCATGTAAAAATATTAAATAAAAATAAGCATATTTATTTTTTCGTAAGGTATAAAATATTAAAATAAGCATATCCATTTTTCCATACATTATGGTAAAATAAATATTCTTATTTCTATTTAATATTTTTACAGGATAATTTGTTATCAAGTACACTTATGTACCCTTCAATATTATTATTTCAACTTTTCGTTACAGGTTGTATATGATAATTTATTTACTAGGAAGCTAACGTGTATACAACGATTATAAGATAAAATTATAAGACTAAATACTACTCGTCGATTTTGCTCGTCTTTGGCAGCGAAGGTACTTTGTATTATAAATAATTAATTAGCAAAACCGACTTCAAGCCCAATTTGTAACTAAAAGATTCATAATATCATTAAGTTTTCACAACGATAACATGAAAAGATGATGGCGATGTACATCAAGAAAGCCTTCCATAAATGTAAAAATCTCGCTTATAAGATTTACGAGAAAAGCGACCTGAATTAACTTCATAATACATTTTTTATTTTCACAAGATAAGATGAAAAGGTAGGAAAAGTATGTTAATAAAATATTAAGAAATATGAATACTATTTGGGGGACAGGAATTCTTTTATATTTACAAGTTACCAGCCCGCGAATAATTCAAAACTTCAGTGTTCAAGTTTTAGAAAAATAATGTTCTCAAGTATGAAAATCTCATTTGTAAAACTTTTTTGTATTATGACACGTTCTTTTCACCAACTGACGCTTTTGTGCTTCTACATCTCTATTAAAGTTACGCCAGAGCAGAGGGAATGTTACTCCGACTATAGTTTTGCATAACATATACCAGTGTACATATAATAGGTATGTATCTATTAAAGTAAATATAATAATTTCCCAACTTCAAAGTCGCTACCATCTTACAACAAATATTATATTATTAAGGTTACTAAGTATTCATCGGCCTACGTGTTCAAACTTTATTATGAGTTTAGTTGAATCTGCTTCTACGAATACGAATTTCCAGAAATTATAATGGAGGAAAGAAAGTTCTTTCTCCATTATAAATTTCTCCAAATCTCAGTTCAATTATTTGTATTTTTCGTCGTGCATAAATCAATAATATGGCGAGCAATTAATATTGAAGTGGCTTAGCTCATGAAGTCATAAAGCTGTCAAACCCTATCAGCTTAATATGGGTCAAGCGGCAGGCTTAAATGTACCTCTACCTATATCCCTTTGGATTTTAATAATTATTGACCTATTTCTGACTTTTCAGAGGGAATGGAAATTTCACTGCAGAAAAATAACGCACGAATAACTTTGAATGAGTGTGAATTTTGTACTCGCAGTTACGAATTCGGGTTATAAAAAGCCGTCTTTGTGATGTCTCAATTCAACCCTTTTTTAGGGACCTTTTTCTGGCTGCGGGTCTCATCTCAGGTTTTGGAATCATTCTTTACGCTGAAAAGTGCTGGATAGCGACCTTTACACACCTATAATAACTAAATAGCTAAGTGAGTTAATTAAGTGCCATAAATGCATTAGCTCTGAAAAGAGATGAGAATATAGAGCGATGGAAACGCTTATTGATAATAATTCATAAATTTAATTATCATTTTTATTATCGTTTATTGATAGTAATCATTAATTTATTGATTAATTGTTAAGTAATTCGTCAATTTATCAAACTTTTAGTGTAAAAATTTTACTCATGGACTAATTACTTAGGTATATGTTTATTTACCCCTTAACAACCCTTATTTCAGTTAACAATTATACTTTTAGTTTAATGATGGTTGAATTGACAATTTGCATCGGTAAACTTTATTTATTTAGATATTCTATATATATTGAAGTATCGTTATGTTCTAATTGCGGAACGTTTATTAAGATTATAAATATTAATTAAACACGCTCAAGATGAACGAAAAAGGCAAGGAAGAAAGACGCTCAAGATGAACGGAAAGCTGGAAAAGCTTTGTAGGCGGATCCTTTTATAATTAAAATACTCTCATTAACTTTACGATTTATCTACGCTCTCATTTACTTTTATATTTATCCATGTTTAGCTAACTTAGGCCGTTCACAAAGAGACGGGCGGAGCGCGGGACTGAACGCTACGTTCACTCAGCTTTCGTTGTGCTCCTTACTTAACGAAACCCACTTAAAATACGTCTACGTAAAGGTTAAGGAAAAAGTTTTAATTATAAAAGGTAACACCTAGAGAACTTTTCCGCAGATCCATTAACTGGTTAAGTATCTACCGCAGGAAAATTAGCAAGTTTTCTTCAAATAATCTAAAGCCCCGTTAGCCACGACGTACGTAGTCCAATGCACTTGTAAAATGTTTAATCTTTTTCTATGGTGTTGCAGTACAATAATTCACTGCACTAAAATTTAAATATGTTCATAT
This sequence comes from Coenonympha arcania, assembly GCA_036785405.1. Lineage (NCBI taxonomy): Eukaryota > Metazoa > Arthropoda > Insecta > Lepidoptera > Nymphalidae > Coenonympha > Coenonympha arcania. The sequence goes on from CM072082.1 coordinate 12,150,073, forward strand.
TGATACTTAATTACTATACAGTATTATTCAGCCAATGTTGTCCTTTATTTGTAATTTTAAAGAAATGCGTCAATATGTTGTTTTAATTAAGCACTTCTTGAATCTCTTCCTGACAAAAAGAAGATTGGTATAGGTACTTACTTAGTGGCCTTCTAATCAAATATTTAAAATATGTTATCAAATATTTAAAATATATTATAAATATCAAGCCCATGTGAAATTAACATTTAAATTTGGAATTTTTTGAGGGATGTTCAATTATTTTTAACCGACTTCATAAAAAGGAGGAGGTTCTCAATTCGTCGGAATCTTTTGTTATAATTATATACCAAGTACATTTATTATTATTTTTTAAACATAAGTATCCTCTAAATAAATCTAAACTTACTATATGATTAAAAAATAATAAATTATAATATTTACAAAATATATATCCATTATATACCTGCATTTTTTAGGATCAAAAACAGTAATTAATTTACGTAAGAAACGAATCACTTAGCATTGTCTTTTTAAAACTAATATTTATTGTGGATATTCGCCTAGAAACTACGAATAATAATAAATATATCTTAATAAAATTGGACCGTCGCAAAGCTTTTTTATAAACACTTGTAGCAACAACATATTAAATTATTACTTATTTGCAACTATTGCAACCCTATTTTTTGTCGGTCGCTATCACAAAACAACTAACTAAAAGTTTTCAAAATTAATTTGCAACTGTTACTCGTAAGCCGAGCGAGACATTGATCCAAATATTTCGCGAAGCGTTACTAAAAAATGTTTAAATTACTTACCTTAAAGCAGACGAAGAGTGAAAACGGCATTGTAAGTACTACAAGTATCCAAGACAGAACCACCAGGATCTTTCCGCACGTCTTTGACTCGGAGTCCGCGTCATCGTTGGCTATAAAAACAAGGAAAAATAAGAAATCTTAATAGTTAATTTATCCATACCAACGTAGATATTATTGGAAATTAATAAAATAATGTGTGATATTTACTTCCAACTATCGTTGGATACAACTGCTGCCGGCTGGACATTTCTAACAAAGTAGTCATATTATGGTAAATTAAAATAGGAGTTCATAAAAATAGTCGTAATACACCGCAGGTAATTTGTCCACGACTGACCCGCACACAATAGTAGGCTATCAGGCCATTAAAAATTTACATGGGAAATGAAATATGTCAGATCGAACGTGACTTCGGCGTATTTATTGAGTATTTATTAGTACGACCGTAGTTGGACGTAGTTACTCGTATCTTTGAAATAGCCGCTTTGGTTCGAGGCGATACCCTTGCTTTGTCTATGAATGATACTCACTCGGCGCCTCGGCGACAACCATTGTAGTGGAGTCGGAATACCGCGCCAGGGTTGCGATTTGTTACACGTCCGTTCGTTACGAAAGAAGGGAGTTTACTGCCAGGAAGCTGTGTGCGTCATAGAATAAAAGACTTCCTCTTTTGTAGGCCAAGCTATTTTTTTTAGATTTCATCATCTAATTAAATTTCACATATATAAAATACCATAGCGAGTATATTTTATTTCATCACCTCACGATAAATAATTATCATACAAATGTAATTTACAAATTATATTGTTTAGACGTTTTCACTTATTTTTTATTTCTATGTTGGCACCTACCGTCTTCTAGTATTCCCATAGAAAGGTGAAACAAATGAGTCGGTTATATAATTATAAGTAAGCTTTCAATTATTGTAATTATAGAGCCGACCTATTTAATTTGAGCAAAAGGAATTACTTAAGTAATACCTAGTACTTATTATTAAGTGTCATATCATGGCAAGTTTATCTGACGTATCGTGTAATACGGAGGGTACCTATATACCTACATATATGCTACAGCGAAATCGTCAGCAGACGTTATATGTCTATTGAAATAAAATTCATTCCTTTCGTAGAAATTCTGTTCTCCACTTATTCCCTGACATGTTTCGTTTATGATCCATCCCATGCCGCCGAAAAGTTTAGATATTTGTTTATATAAAATCGTAAAGAAACAACGAAGCAAGTAAATGTACCTACTTAAATATTTTTCCTTGTTACGCAAGGTCAAATTGTTTATTTGCTCTACGAAACTTTGGCTTAGCAGAAATGGGTACTTTTGGATGTAAGTGCTTATAGTTGTATTTTACTTACTCTATTTGTCTTTTAAACTAGAACAACGGCATTAGCGTTATGTTACGGGTGAGACAACATGTGGAGTAAATCCCTTTATAGCAAACTTTCTTATGTACAATATTATGTATAAGAAAGTTTGCTGATTTGGATATTTGTTACTCCTTCCCGCAACTACGAAACCAATTTAACTGAAATTTGGAATATAGATAGAAGTAGTACCAATACTTCTTAACCGAAAAAATATACAGTTTCCGCAAGGATTTCACAAAATCTAAATTCACGCGAGAGCAGCTCAGATTTTATCTTACCCGCTTAGCTTGACAATATAATTTCCCACGAGAATATTTTGATATACCGACAGAAAGTACTTTTTGCAATTCTCAAAGGCCATATAATGCAAAATCGAGATCAAGCTGTTATACACGGTATGATCAAGATGATTCTAAGAAATCTGAAAGGACAAGCTCTTATCTTCTAATTCTCTCTAATATATAAAATTCTCGTGCCAACTTTTGTTACGAAACTCCTCTGAAACGGCTCGACCGATTATTATAAAATTTTCTGTGTATGACTGCGAGTATAGTAGGACTGCGAGTAGGGCGTAAAATTGCCGCGTCAGCTGGTTTACTATAGTATCTTCTTGAGGAATCTCCGAGATATGCGGTATAAATGTAATGCGAAGTCAACGACATCTTGACCATAAGACTTTCGAAACTTGTTAATAGTGTAAGAAGTTATATGAAAGAAATCACATGTTGTGTAAACATAGCTCAAGCGAAACTTAACGGCCGGTGTGGCTTTTATCAATAGGTGGGGTCCATTCTTGACCTCGATGTACCTACCTGGTTTTTATAAAATCGATGAACGTGATTGTTGTCTTATGACATCAAAGCTATATCAACAGTACTGGTGGTATACAATGCGAAACTTTTGTTTGTTTTGTTTATTCCAAGCTCAGCTTTCCCAGTGGAGCGGTATTTCAGTAAAATGTGCGCCACGGTGTCATGTCGATGTTAAAATTAATTTATGCCCTCAAGTCTTATGATCATCCCCTCCTATATCATTAAAACTTTTAGTAAACTCTATTTTTTAAACTGAGTTTCATAAACAGAACTCGGAAGAGGCTAACAATTCTACCATTTCAAAATTGAAAAGAACTGATTCTTACCAATTTCGATGGCTCTTTACTTTTTTGAAAGTACTTGGCAACTAGTTGGTCTCGTTTTAAATTTTGTGCAGTTATAATGATATTCGCCTACAACTTCATGCATCAACAGATGTCTATGAATCTTTCTAGAGTAGTTACCTACTCTTAGAATCGGTTGCTTGACTTAACTTTAACCAAAAAGTTATAGTTAAATTTGGCGGTCTGACCCTTAATCGAAAGACATACAAGTCAGGTCGCCATATTAAACTATAAGGTTTCTGCTAAAGTTAAGTCAAGCAACCTGAACTTAGATAAACTTCCTTTTTTGTACTTATTTAAGATTCGAAAATTTTAAAATTGAAAATTTTTAACAATCGGTCCAGCCGTTTCGGAGGAGTTTGGTAACCAAGAAAAGCGTGAGAATTTTATATATTAGAAAAATATTTTTTCAACGTACTTTTAGAAGATGTAATCGTCAGATGAATTAACGACGTAGTCGATTGTTCGGTGTCTCTGTTACCCTTAGAGTAAGTAGATATAGTATTATTACGTAAGCTAGCATTTATCAACCTCGCCGCTTGGGTGCGAAGTCGATTCTCCATCTACATGTCCTTATTGATTTACACGTTTCCTTTGGCGTAATATCTTTATTATACTTGAAGATAAATCGTAAGCCCCAGAATATATTTTAGCATTCCCGATATTTTATATGAAAAAATGTTTAAAAGTAAGAAATATAAGTAACGTAAAAGTTGCGCTTTAAATGATTTTTATTTACGCAGTTTTCTAGTGAACGCACATTTCACATATATCTACGCATGTATACAAAAAAGTTTTTATGTGTGTGTTACTCGTTGAAGCCGCAACTACTGCACCGATTTGGTTAAAATTTGGAATGGAGATGTACACTGGATGAATACAAATGCTCCTTTTAAAATTAAAATTTTGAAGTAAATCTTCTACGTAAGCACATTCATTTTATATTCTACACAGCCAAATAAGGTGAATTAAGTGTCGGATATTTCATTTGTAGATTTGAGTAGTAATTATGAAGTTTGCAACATCAAATGAACATACACACTTACAATACCGTATTAGATACATCTTTCTACGATGTCATGTTGATAACTCAACGATAATATTGTCATTTTGAAAGCGCTTATCGCGGCAGTTTACAGTAATAAGCTTTCTTTTACACTAGCTTTATAACGAGCCCGATATAGGTCAACTCGGCACTTCGCCTTTTTAGCCTTCAAAGACCCGTGTTTCTTTACAAATTCATAATAATGTATTATTTTTAAACGATTTTCAGAACCAGATCTGAAAGATGTTGTATCGTTTGAACAGGGTTTGCTCGTAACGTATTTTTTGCCAAATTTAATGATTCCTTTTCGAAATTGGTAGGTATAATTTCAAATTCGTCCTCTTTCAATTTGGTAAAAATCTCATTAAAACATTTTGAGCCAGACGATGAAATTCAAATTTTGTTGACTAGATTTTTTATTTAAAGAGTTACAATTTAAATGTAGTGACGTGCACTAATGATAAAGATCTTGAGATTGATGGATAGATGGATATGAGATAGATGGAGGAACATCTCGGTGTTTGTTTAAATTCTAAGCTTTGTCCATTGATTGTAACTTATTAATTTAACGTACAATATAATATTGTTTGTAATTTTTTGTTGTCAGTTTTCACTTTCATGTGGTATTAAAATTAATGTCATATCTTCATCACGTTGGAGTAACAAAAACATGACGTTGCAAAAAATAATTCAGTACATTTTAAACTTACTTCAATATTTTATAGCCTTTCCAAGGTTTCTAAAGATTTTGTTTAATTAATTGAATCCATGATAAAACAACATCTACTTGATGACATTAGAAAAATTAATACTACTGTATTAACATAATTAAGTATTAGTCCAATACTAAAACATTATTAAACTAAATTAATAAATATCTCGTTTTGTTTTGTTGTTAACACTTTTACTACTTATCACAAAGTATTGGGTATGTTACCGGGGAGTTTCAATTGCTCGTCTTTTGATTTATCTATTGAAATCGTGGCAATATAAAGGTGTTAATGAACAAAAAGTTCAGCAATTTAATTTTTTATTTATTCAAACAACATTAAGTATGGGTAAAAAACTACAAAACACTATTTGTACACGGTTGTTGTACATAGTTAAGACAGAATCCCCTGTTGTCAACATCTACTGGAGCCTCGACGTTATCTGTGTGGAACCAAAGGCGAAACGGTTTGACTGTACCTGAAGAAAAAATCCAAGATTATGCTTGTATACTTAGAAATCTCATACCTATGAGAGATGCCCACTACTAGTGGATAGAAGACTTTTTCATTTTAATTTAACTATTTATTTTTATAGTGAAAACATTACATAGTAAATATCCTGTGTATATTTTAAGCGTTTAACTGTTTCTGTTATCAATATCTAGCAAAAACAAGCAAAAGAAAATACGTTGTATTATTAGCGTGTTGTATTAAAGAAATATTTATTTTATTCTATTTTTAGTATTTGTTGTAATGGCGGCAACAGAAATACACCATTTGTGAAAATTTCAAGTGTGGAACTGTCACGGTCCAAGAGATACGGCCTGGTGACAGACGGACGGATGAACGGACGGCGAAGTCTTAGTAATAGACTATTGGGGACGGGGACTAAAAATGACATCATGTAGGTACTCCTACTACTTAATGTAATGATTAAATTTATTAGTGACTATGAGTAATGTGCATTGTTATATATTAGATTAATGCTCAAGGGATACACTCAGGCTGAAATAAGGTTATGCCTACATATCAACTACCAACGCCGCTAATTACAACGTTGCCCAATTATATACGCACTATGCCGTATATTAAACCTATTAACTTTGACTCGTATTTTTCATGGCTTAGCGCAAATTAAATTCTAAATGCGTCATTTTGAGTGACTTGGCTACAATAGTGTATAGTTTACATTCATATATTTTCATCATGATAATAAAATACTATAATTGAAAATACGTTTAAAAATATTAAAAAATTGAGACCACCACTGGTCGCGGAGCTTTAACGGCCTAAGCCACCGGTGGTCAGGGTTCCAGATCGAGGAACCTCCTCACAATGCGTGCCGTCTACAGGACCTTGCCTTCTGTATACGGCCCTTGATCCACCAGTCGAGCGAAAGCATCTTTAGATGTTGGTCGAAGCTTTAGAGAAAATACTATAATTGAAAATACTATTTACACTTACTTAAACCTATAGATTCTCTGTTGGAAATGTTCGCAAATACAAAGGAATCACCCGCAGGGAGAAAAGTTAGAGCCCTTTACATTACAAAACACAAAAGTAGTAGTAACCGAAATGTATAGTTAGATTTATACATCTTCCAACTAAGAAATTTTGTTGTTGTCAATAAAATCTGTGAAGTAATTTTCAAGATGACATTGATTGAGTGTCTTTAAACTTTTAAAGATACGAATTTAAGCGCTCTGAAGGTATAGTAATAAAGTATTAAGAACTTACATAATAAAAGGCAATATTACTTTACTATTCCAGAAAGCCGCCGTTCGTAGTATCGCTTGTTAATTAATTTATTAGTATCAATAAGTACTCGTACTACCTCTGTGTTGAAGTATGATAAGAATTTATAATTTATCATTCCATGTGCAATAAATAGAGTAGTAGTATATTTTTGTACGAATTTTGAGTCGGCTCGCAAATAAAAAACCGGCCAAGTACTCGTATTATCAACTAAAGTATACTAGTTGTGAGAGTTTTTTTTACTATTTAAACTGTTCCAAATTTCAACTCGATAGCTTTAATAGTTACTGAAATAATCGAGTGTGATAGACGGACGAACGGACAGACGGACGGAGAAAGTCTCACCATAAGGGTTTCATTTTTACTATTTTGGCATGGAACCCTAAAACCTGTCCTAGCCCCTAAGTAATGTACGATAAAAAAATCTGTACGATTCAGCGATAAAATGAAAAGCTTTTTCGACTTGCCAAACTAACGATGGCTCTATTCTTACTTAGAACAGAAGAGGCCTGCATTGAGAGGTCGGCGGAAAAGGTTCCTCCGCATATTCTATCAGTGCATAAGGCTTGCGCCGGCTGGATTCTGCCAACGTTGGCAGCACATGGCACCAACAGCCAATCGTTAGCGCAACTATTTGGCCCAGCGCCAGATCCAATCATTGCGTTAACGGGATTATTGCTGTTTCCACTTATTGTGAATGCACGGGAGCGATTATTTACTGAAAAACAGAAAAGATTTTTATATAAATCCACCACTGTTTTCGGCATAAAAGTCATTCAGTACAAACAAATATAACAAATACAAACAACCAAAATACCAAAAACAATAATATTAGTAAAAGGAACTGTTTAATATCAACTAGCCCGCATGGTGGAATTTCGGTTTTTCACAAATATAAAAAATCGTTTGTCAATGTAATATGAGAATTCATAGAGATATGTCGTTAGTTTCCATAATTTATACAGAAATGTTGTAAGTTTCCGTAATTTATAGAAAAGTGTTGTTAGTTTCCATAAATCAGAGAGAAATGTTGTATAGTTTCCTTAGTACCTTAAATAAACAAAAAGGCATTACCCGGATCTATACACGCTGTGTATTGGATTCCACAAAAGTTTCTCTCCATTCTAATACAAATACCGTAGTCCTGGTTGCTAAGCTGCCGTCCCGATGTTGGGTCGTAATTAAAGGACTTAAGCTGTCCCGAAACTCCGGTGTAATATTGCAGACAACCTTCGTCGGCTGAAACAAATCCTCTTGTATAAGAATATGATAAGATTAAGCCTTTTTTAGATATTTCAAATTATAGCACTTGACTGCGATTTCACCTGGTGGTAAGTGACGGTGCAGCCGAAGATGTTAACGTACTGACTTGGATGGAGTTAGTAACCACTAACGGTTTCTATTCAGACGTCACTTGGCAGTGCATCTTTAATAACTAGCCACGGTCAAAGCCCACCATCATATGAGCCAAATAACCGAATAACAAATTATAAAATTCTAAAGTGACCCAGGGCGGCAATCGAACCTGCGTCCTCTCTATCGAATCCGTCCGTCACCAATGCGCCAGGGAGGTCATTAAAAAGACTATATCTCAAAATTACTGCAATGTCTTACACTGCAGTAATTTTAATTTGCTACGTAATTTGGTAGGTACCTTTATAAATAGTGCTGCACGGTATTTGAGTTATTTTTACTTTCCACAATCTCTCAAAGGAATTGCCGCTCGTGACAAAAGTGAGTTTCACGGGATTCGTGGTCCCAATGCCAGCGTCTATGTACACTGGAATGATACGGAATTATAATAAGAATATCTGTTCTATATTTACATTAGATGATGGAAACAGGATTTTTTATTATTATTTATTTCTAGCTGACCCAGCAGACATCTTTGTGCCATCGCAAATATAGCTATCCGCTTTAAGAAGAAGTTTTTATAAACATGTGTAAAAAACCAAACCAAAATTTTAATATGGCGGGTTAGTTCTTCTAATGGATCTGAACCATACATTTAAAGTTAAATTAAATTAATTCAATCACCCGTTAACTGTGCTTGTGTACCATTTAATATCGTACCCCCTGTCACAAACACAAACAAAACACGTCGTACGCTCTGACACTGTGCATGACTCAACTGTTAATGTAACCATCCAATAGAAGCTAGCGTTACTTAGCGAAAATCCATAATTAGTAAGAATGATTAAATTGTTTTGCAATGATCCGCTCCTTAAAAAGAATTTGTATGGTCTCACTTAAAGTAATAAGCCAAGCTCCGCCCTCCCACTTAAGCACGAGTGACAAGTTCCCAAGAGATAGGCAACATCACACACAAATCTCGAGGCCTGTTTCGTCCCGACACCGCTACATCCCCTGGAGATACCGACTTCCCAAATATACAATCTCGCATTGCGAATTAAAGCAATCGTATTTGAGTAGTGTTTAGTTTGTTATTTGATATTGAAACATAGAGATTCTTTTCAGGTAGCGGATTGTAACAAAACAATGTATTCCTTCTTGCTAAAGTGCAACAACTCAACTATGTCCTCCCTGGTTGAAGCCGCATATCGCCGGCACTGGGTTGCCGCCAGACACTATGAATTGATCCTGGTTACACACGTGGTTCATTCTCTCCGGCCCAGCTATGGTGAAACGGTCGAAATCCAACCTTGGTTATAAAGTTATAACATATATTTAAAAAAAATGAAAAATCATTAAGAATGTAAAATCCAATCTACATAAGCTACGCGAGCTTTCGCGTAGCTCACTCATACGTGCTACGCTCGCTGCTACGAGCTCTACGCCTCGTAGTTCAATAAAAATCGCAATAGAAAAGGAAACAGCGTAGATTTTGCGTCGCGTAGCCTATAAAGTTTTAAATTTATTATGACCTGAATATTTAGTGTTATGTATATTATATTTTTATGAACTAAAATGATTTAAAGCTCAGTGCCAGAATTCATATGAAAAAAAATAGCAGGGCTAGTACAAGATGCAATAAAATATAAGAATTCCATATCGCTATACGTTTTCGGTTACTCCTCACATATAGATTGTATGGCGAAACCGAATCGAAATTCGAATATTTTGTCCAACTACACTTGTACTAGCTACACATGTCCCATAAATCCATACGGAGAAAGACTTATTTCATATGTATTTTCTTTGTATTACTTGGCACTGAGCGTGTCCAAATATAATCCTTTCCGTTATTTGTTAAAATAGCTGAGGCCATTACAAAAACAAACAGCACAGAGGAAAATTTTCGTGGTTTATTATAAAATTATTTCTAAAATATTTATAGTTAAGGTTGCTACAGCAGTGCAGTGCGGTTGTTAATTAGATAGTGTTGGCGGTAAATGTATGGAGGAATTCCATTCGTCTGTCCGATGCAAGTCGATTCTAAATTCGTACAATAACCTGTACTAATCCTACTGACAAACTTTTAACAGACGAACAAGAAAGTTGGTCCCGGTTCTTAAAATCCCCGGAAATCCCGGGATTTTTAAGGTGTTAAAAGAACCGGTTCTGAATATGACTTCCCGGTTCTCCCGGTTCCTTAAAAAAATCCAATTATTACGTATTTTATCGAAAATTATTTTTTTGTTTGAAAGAGTATACTTTCCAGATGGTTTCATAGTCATCAAGTCAGGGTCTGATGTTGGGATCCTGGAGAAATCGAGGGAACTCTTCAAATTTTATAAGAACACTTGAATGTTTCGTACAATCATAGTCCTTTCTAATACCTACTCCATGTGCGAAGAAAACGATAATATTATAAAAAAAGCCTGACGTCAAATTAGTATACATTAAAAATTATTTCACTCTTTGTAGTGGCATTTGAAGTCGGTTTTTTGGAAATAATTTTCTATTTCATGTTCACTACAAATCGTAATAGCCCCTTTTGCTTTTAATTAAAATTTTAAAACTTTTTTACCAAGAACCGGGAAATCCCGGGTACCCGGTTCTGAGCTGGGTGCAGAACCGGGAATTCAAAATTAAGAACCGGAACCGGTTCTGCATGCCCTAGTTCCGAGCTATACTTATAACTTAGACTGTATTGTAGAGTACTGTAGAGCACTTATACAGTACGACATTAATAAAGTTTTATAATTAAAATACCTTATTTGGCACACGTCAGGGTGTGATTTCACCACAGTAAGTTCACAGGAGCCTGTGCCGTCATACGTAGAAGGGTATCCGGAATTCACGAAGTATGTGCCGTTTTCAGAGGTACTACCACCGCAAGATATCATAACTGAAACAATCATATTATAGTACTTGTTGTATTAATTATTTTTTTGAAATGTTACAATAAAACTTATCACTAGCTTATTCTTATTATTACTATACAAGTCTTGCCCGCGTGGAATGGTGGCAAGAATACTAACTGCATTTCCGCGTTGAACAGCTAGGCTGATACGTTGAGCAAAATATGAGCCAGCCATTCTGTCACCAGTTGAGGCTTTTAAACGCGGGGAAAGCTCTCGAAGGAATTGTATTAATTATGAGCAAGAAATTTTCGATATTATTTTAGTATAGATAAATAAATTACCAACAAAAATTTTTGTGGCAGAACATTTTGTTACTAAACATGTCGAGATTAGCTAGACGTTAAGTGATACGTCTACCCACATTAGATGCATTGCGTCCTAAGACGATGCATTGAAGTATCATACACTGCAACGCACTGTGCTCACCATCTTGTAACATCATTTATTTTTTCGTTAACATATTCATTTATTTATCTAAAGTGCTCTTCAAACTGTAACACTGTAATGCTACGCTATCACGGAATAGCCGCTATTTATTTTAATATAATTTTGCGGAGTGAATCTTCTGAACTAGATACTAGCACAGAATACCCGGGTTTAGGCATATCGCGACGGTATGCAAGGGATATCAAGCTTTTACCAATGTAAATTCAAACGTGTTGGTTTAGAAATACGACATAAATTGGTGTGCTTCAAAATTATGCCGCGGCATCGAAAGTAAACGAAAATTTCTATTACGATACGTTTAAATGTCCTTTATGGTAAAAAAAATAAAAATCCCTTGCCGAGCCGTCGCGACGTGCATAAACCCTTAGGCAGAGTTTCTGGCACTGCGATGGTACTCCTCCGACATTGCAAAAAAATCTCACCACGCAAGCACTGTAATCACTACTGCGCGGTGCATTATATAATGCATGGTTGTATTTTGCTTGAAAATGTCAAAAGTTATGGTTGTCTTATTATACAACAATACTCAGCAACCATAATACGTTAACTACCTGAGGATCTGACACAATTTATAGTTGTCAAAGTCATTCCCTGCTCTAGTCTAAGGCTATAATATATAGTCCATGCGGTATTCCTTCAGTCATGCTCATAAATTCTTCTCATTCATTCACTGTATAATATTTTTCCTTCTTATTAAATACGACAGGCAGTAACAATACAAATTAAAGACATACACGTCTTTTTTTTCCCTGTAAGCTCATATACCAAGTTTCTATACAAATAATACTAAAAATCCTTGCGTACGCTGTGAATGCTATTGAACTATGGAAGCTTACCTTTTTTGGATCTGTGGGATGGACTAGAGTTATAAAAGGCAAACTACTCACATATACAGCAAAGGCCGAAACCGTTAGCGCAGTATCCATTAGCCGAGCCGCCTCTCGCGGAGCATTCTCTCGCCGTCAGGCATGTTCCGTTGTCCCCCGAGGCCCCCGTGCAGCCTCCGTTCGGAAATGTTACCACGGTGAAAAGCGATAGAACTGTAAAGTAAATCCTATACAGGGTTTTATCCGATAAAGATTCCGACGCATTGAGAACCTCCTCCTTTTTTTGAAGTTGTTTAAAAAATACCAAATCGTTCTCGGCCTGTATTTGTTTACATTGAAACTAACAACTTTTGTTTTACGACTTTTTTTACTCGATATTTTGAGAAATATCAAATATTCCATATGTAACAGTGGTACTCTATTTCTTCCTACTCTGTAATGTAACATCGGCAAGTGGTAACGGCGCGACGGCTGTCGCTTAAACTCGCGGCGCGAAACCGCAACACTGTAATGTCACTTTACAGAAATATTTTTTTGTATGAAATAAATTATTAATACTGAATTTCGAAAAATTAGTTTTAAATGTAATCAACTACAGGTCAAGAGGGGTTTGGTATTTTTATATAACCGTGTATAGAGTTCTATTTAAACTCAGAGAAAGTTCATTTTTTGTGGGCTTCTTCTTGCGTTGGAACTTTCGTAAACTTAATTTTTAATTCGACTAATCACCAAATAAGTTACATGTACTTACACAAATATCGTATTGACCTTTTACAGGCTCATTAACAGTTATCAAAAATCTGTTCTGAGTGCCTTTGGTTTAGTTTGGTTTGGTTTGGTATTACCGACACGTTTAAATAAAAATTACAATTGCATCCATTGTAGTTTCTGAGAAAAATTAGAAAAAGGATACTTTGGAGCAACTTTTGGGAGAACTTTCTATGGAGAAAATTTTTTTTAATCGTAATTCTGCTTCACACCGATTTTAGACATAAGTATATGTATGCGCTGAAGTACCTACTTATTATATAAGCACAGTATTTAAAAAAAAATAGAATAGAAGTGTCATTGTATTCGCTCTTCCCCAATCACCAATAATTTTTTTTATAATTTATTTATAGAATACAAACGGCAATATTATAAAATCTATGTTAAGTACATCTAGATAAAACAAAAGCCAATCAAGTATCCATTGATGACTAATGATAACTCATAGTTATACGAAGTGCGGGACTTATATGAAGCTGGTCTGTTAATACTATTAAAATAGAGATAAGTTAGTATATTATTGCATTAGTTATAGTTGGGTTCAGTATAAAACTAACTAAATTATAATAATTTTTAATTATATATTATTTTATATTCATTTTGTTTTTAATTCTAACAATTTTGCATTTTTTTTGTAGATACCTATAAGAGCTCAAAAGGAAAACGTCATGTACAATGTCCATACTTTTTATTTTACACGTCAGTCATCACGTGCTCCAACTAAAATTCTATTTAGTGTTTAAGTGTAGTTATACCTTGTGTTTGTTGTTATAGGTTTTAAGACTGATAGTGATGGTCTAGGTACAGAATACTTAATTTTACCTAACATGTATGGAGAAGCAACTTTCTATTCATATTTAAACGCTTCGATTCAATAAATAATTAATTAATACATCGGTGATTTGATCTTATCTTAATGGAGAATTAAAAGTACTGGGAACTTATTCTTAATAAAATGTCCTGCGTTGCTTCGATCAGTGGTCGCTAGTGGTCATACCTATGATAGATATGTATGCAGGCTTACAAGGATTTAGTAGTTTTGTATCTTAGCTAAGCCGAATCCACGACCTATTTATTGATCACGTTTCTGTTCTCTTAGATCGGTTTACAGTAGCAGATTAGCAGGTACCACACATTTTAAGGTCTAGGTTTCATTACGTTTTTTATTTGCCGCTTAGCAGGTATAGGTTTTGGAGCAATCTGTCAGTCAGACAGCTGACGTCTAAATTATAATTGCTAAATTATTTAAATCAATTTAAGAATATATAAAACTCACCAAATATACTTACACCTACTTTCCTTCTGTACCGGTGGCCAAAACCGCGCCTCCTTCAGATAGTCTCGAACATTATTGAAATTGGCACTATTCCTCGTCCGCCTTGGGAAAATGTTCCCATAAATCATTCCTCTGCCGGGACTCATATTGATGGAGCTGTTTGATTTATCCGTATAACACAAATTTAATAAACACATGAATATAAGTACAAGCACCGTACCCATGATTTCGTAGTGTTCTTATGAAAATTTGCGTTGATTTAAATTATAAAATAACTTTCACCTTCAATATATAATATTTGTATGGGTAGGGGAACAATGGTGTTAAATTTCTCCCATTATAGCAAGGTGACAATGGGTCTCATCATGGTAATTCTGCTTGCGCCACGCTAGCGGGACCAACGGGGTGGAACGTGTTAATTTTTCCTAAACGTAACGTTATAATGCTTATAGTAACCGGTTAAAGTGCAAATGTCAACTCATGTTTAACTCCATTGTTAATTGACTCGGAATTGCATAAAATTACGAAATAGTTATATTATTATTAGGGAAATAAGCCTCCGGTTCAGCCATGCTTACTAAAGTTTCTCGTAAATAAGAAATTCTGATTTGTAATTCAACATTTTATGAGATCATGGCTTCGATTCCCACTACTGGCAAATGTTTGCGTGATGAGCATGAATGTTTTCCACTGTCTGGGTGGTTTTCAATATATTTATGTATATTAATATGTATGTATATTAATCAGTTATCTAGCACCCATAACACAAGCTTTTTATAAAGGCTTTGGGCCGTCAATGTGCATAATGTATCATGTGTATGCCTCCAGTTTACCGAAATCTGCTATTACATTCTCGTAACGTTTTCACACACTTAGTGATGTGAAACAAGAAAAATAAAAAAAATTAACACTGAAAATGAACTTTACGGTTATGGGCTTAGAGTGTAAAATTGAATGTATTTCGACATAGGAATTACAATGTTCGACTTTGACGCGCTTAAGTAATTTCAATCGTAGAATTGTTGAGCAACATGATGTTTTGAACTACATTCAATTATACGCTCTACGTCAGTAGTCTAAAAATTAATTTTTCAGTGTTCGCAAAAAATGTTTTGATTTCAATATCGTCTGCTTATAAACGTAAATGCCAACCTTTTCAAACATTTCACATCACGAAATGTAGCCGACACGTAACGTGAATAGCCCCCCTGGTTTTTTTCGGTCAAAAAATAATTACATCAAGTTATTATTCATATGATGGGAAAAGTGGAATTGCAGACCTAAAATAATAAAGTAAGTGTTACTTAATTTCTTTATTAAGTTTTCACACACAACAACATTGTATTGACAAATCTGTCATCGCTTACATTAAAGTTAATGTTAATATATTTCGTCATTAAATTAAAATACTCGGTTAAATACCTATTACCTAAATCACATCGAATATAATTACAAAGAATATTATTAGGAATGCTTTTAGCCATTGCTAATATTTTAAGAACTAGTAGTAGTTTGCGACCTTAGCTGAATTAATATGAGATCCAAATAATTTGTGGATTAATTTATTCGTATTTTTGGCAAACCTCTGATTTTTTATGTAGGTTTATATGATAAAAAAATATTATTATAAATCTCTTAACTTAATACCTATCTAATGTTGAATAAACATTCATCTGTTTATGTACACTGAACATCAACGATGATCATATCAATATAAATACGTTAATATATCCTTAATATACATTACGCAAGATAAAAGAAAAAAAACAGTTCTCAAACAAGTTCGATTTTTTGTTTGTATTAATGAAGGTAATTTTTTTATTTACATTATAATACAGATCTATAGGCTGGAAAAATTAAATAACCATTTTTCTAATATTTAAGGACAATTTAGTTCCTATTATTTGTTGGCGAATTACAGCTTCTAAAAATTATAAATTAGTTGATATTAATCTTGTACGTAGAGCTTACTCACACTCCTAACTTAAGCTGGCAATTTTATCTTCAAAATAAAATGATGTTTCAAGAGTAATAAGTATCACTATATACATATTAGCACAGAATTAGTTTAATATTTTAATTAATTAATCATAAAACATTTATATAATAGGTGTATATTAAGTTGTTAGAATATTAAGTTATTAAAAGTTATTTTAACAAAAGGACTCATAGCCCTTGCATCATCAAAATATTTATTTCTATGCTTTGCATAATTGCAGATAATATCTACTACAGTATTCTTAAAATAAATAAATCGATCACTCCAAAAATACATTCTTCTTTGCAAAGGCACCCCGACACTAGACTGCAGGTATATCGTTTTATCATTATTATTTTTATGAAATAGGTATAGTCTATAAAATAAATCAGTTTGCTTGAATAATTTTGAAGGAAATAACGCAATCGGGCAACACTGTACTTCCTGTTTCTGTAGAACGTCAACGTTTGATACTTGATTATTACTTTATTTCTTTTTTTGTCACTACATATTAATAATATTATATTTTGAAAAGTATGTTAAAAGTTAATGTTATTGAATTAAATGTATATAAACAAGTAAACAATAAAAACAAAAATTAACATTGTGTGGTTTTATGAAACAACGAAACATGTGAAACTTTGCCAGTCACGGGCGCCATAAACCTAATTCGGGGGTTAAAAAAACGAAAAATTTGCAGTAAAAAGTACAAATAGGAAAAATAAGAAATTCTTATTTTTGGGTGTATTTTGTAAAAAAAATGAGCAATTACATTTTTTATGCAAAGTATCAAAATTATTCGATCCATCGATAATTTTTTAACAGTGTTGCTCTATACTACCTTTTAATTTACCCAAGTAAACTGACTTATTTAACTGACTTGTATAATATCTACGCGAATTCGGTATCAATATATAATAATTAATCTGCTTTAACTACAATACAACGATAATAAAACATAACTTACTTTTAAAAGGAAGCATGTTAAAGGGATTCGTAAGTCTGCATGCATGTGTAGCTTTTAGTTTTTGTATTTTTACATAACTAAATACGTCATAAAGGATGCCTGAACTTTAAATACATTTACCGGAGACAATTATTATGATGTAAATTAATTATCTCCTAAGATTATTTTCGAATTATTGTAATTAAATATAAAAATATTACTTAAAATAATATAAAATCTACAAACCTTACGTTAAATTGAATTAACATCTCGTATAGTATAATTTTTAGTTATATGTATATTTATTTCTAAAATAAGTTTATCTTTTAAAAAGCCTTATTACCATAAACAATTCAGTTTTGTACGTGTTCGGGGTTTAACAATCATTTGGCGAAAACGTTTCGTTTTGCGATATGTTTGATGACTCCCGATGCATATGCGGGAACTTACGTTTTATTTTATACAATTTTCAAAATAATGTTATTCTAATAAATTAAGTTACGTAATATTATTATAATACTTATAAAATATTTAAAGTAATTAAACAAACTCCTATGTAGTAAAAATTCGTAGTGATAATTGGTCGGATGTATTTTTATTCTACCACAGAAATAAATATATTTTACATGTATTTTTAATACATGCTCGTAGGTAATTAATTAGTGCTTATACTAATTATAGGGTATTTAATAATAATTTGGTTCAAATATTTAAGAAATGCCGGTCGTAAAAACATAAAATTAATTCTATTATTTATCCCACCTATCCTAAAGAATATAAAAAATGAAAAGACATTTTAAAAAGTTAATGCAAACAGGTTTTATATTAAAATTTTATTGAAACCTTTATAATTTATCTTTTATTTGATACTGGACATTTTAATTATAAAAGTGACAAATTTTACATCGTCTAAAAATGGCTAATTTTACACCGTCAAAATATAACAAGTGTTTCCAACTCCAACTGCCGTGTTAGTTTTCCATTTAATAAAATTTAAATATTATTATTTATGAAGGGCTAAAATGATTATGTGTATATTTTTTAGGACACTGAAGATACGTATATAATCATATCGCGATAGGAAACTGACAGGGATTTTTAAACACGCTGTATATATTTCAGTGGATATACACAATTACACATGCAAAATATACAATAAACTCTTACATAGTTTAGCTTATCTTACTCATGGCAATTTTTTTTGTATTTTATTAATCTTTGGTTTTATAATGGTCTCTCATAAAAAAGACACTAAAAAAAGGGACTCCATCTTGCCTCGATAGTAAATATGTTGCTTTCACCCAAATATATTAATATTTCACCGTGTGTTTCAATGAGTTTTAACAAAAGACATTTTTACATTAAAGGTGCCTATGTAACTTCTACATACATTTTTATTTTTATTTAAATAGAACATCTATAACACTTAAACATTAATATATCGGCCAACTGCCGGTCATAATTTCACTGAGGGTTCTAAACTATTGTTTTGGAATTTTTCTATCGAAGGAAATGCAAGGTTAGAGATACACCTTTAGAGGCATTAGTTTCAATTTTAACTAAAATTGATGCCTATCAATCCAAATAAGAGCATATAAGCTCGAATTGCGGTGGTCAAACATCGAGAAATGCTAATAACTTAACCGCCCTTGTTAAAAGAAGACGCAGTTCGCAGTTTGTTGCGGGAACGCGGTGAGTTCCAACGTTGGATTGTGCGTAACTCACTCGGATAAATCCCTTCGTCGACGTCGTCTGCTTCCGTTTTGATTTCCATTTTCTGGAACATACGAATAATCATAATTTCTATTACTGAAAAATAATGTTTAGGAATTTATGTACTATACTTTTTCCATTAGTTTATTTTCTCTTTGACCAGAGAGAGATAGAGGTAAAGTGGTATCTTTCTGGTCTCTCGCTATTGCTATATCTGTTTTATGTAACAAAGAGAAAATGAACGAATGGAAAGAGTATAATAAGCCTACTAAAATAATAAACCAAAATAAAAAAAATTTTTTACGAATTTCCAGGGCAGAAATTTTTACGAGCAGTCTTCGGGATACATCATCACCGTTAAAAAAATTCATTCTACCACCCACTGGTCATCGGCAATAATTAACTCCATAGCATTTACTACAGGTAAATAATAAATGAATATTACTATTTACTATGGACAAAATGACTAATATTTTTTTAAAAAGAGATTATTCGAGGAAAATAAAAATAAAATACGTGAAACTCACTTGCACAATCAGTCGTACAAGGTGGTGCGTTTGGTCGATCATTCGCGCCGATTCTAGTGTACGCCGTTTTATTTTGTCAATTTCCCTCATAACGATGTCTTGCTCACTTTCCAGCACAAGATCAAGACCAGCTCCTGTAGAAAACCAATAAAAAATCATTCAAAGGAAAGCATAATTACATTCTTATTATTTTTTCCATTTTTAAATGTGTCTGTGTACTGCTTACGAACCGTCTTCAGTGAATGGATTGCAGAACCATTTTCTTAAAATTAAATCTAGAAAGCCAAGTTTGCATTTTTTATTGTTTGGGTATTCGATAAGCTCGTCTTTATCCACCTTTTCCAATAAAAACGCCGGTAGTTTTCGCTCAAGTTCCGTGTGCAAGACCACCTGTAAGTAAAATTTATTTTAGAAATGAAGTATGACAATAGGTGGTATCAAGTTTTCTTATGAACCAAAACCAAAAAAAAAATATTCTAGGCAAATAAAATAGTGTTTTTTAAGAACCATCGGCACTAGAAATTTGTTATTCATACCCAGAATTTAATTTTGCATACAAAAAGTTACTTTCTTTTCGATGCACATTTCCTGTCATTTTATTACGAAGTAGGTATAACTTGTTTATTCGCATATAACTTTGGAATCCGGATGTTAACTAAAAAGATAACACTTGTTGGAGTTAATGTAGAGACCGAATTCTATAAATAATAAAGTCGTTATCCTTTAACTTTAAACGTTAATTAATTTAGTAATAGTTGAAAACGAGCAAATGTTGTTTCTTACTTGCATAGCCAAACGTTTCAACTGAGCATTTCTTCTTACACTCTCTATGTCGCCTACAGCCAAACCGATGAGTAAGTTCATGAGTAAAATTGGCATGAATACCATAAACAATGCAAGGATCAGGAATGTTGGCATGGGAAATGGCAAGATAGTGTCCGACTCGGGTTTATAATAGGGCTGCACGTATGTGGCTATGAAATCGATTTCCCCCAGCATCATAGCAAACGTTCGCATCAGTGACATCGGTATGTTGCTGAAAGATAAATGATCCCCCTGGAAGGAAACAGTGTTAGTGTTTTCGTTTTGGTTTTCACAATACATTTTCGTATCTAGAAATGATTTAGAATCTAAAATAAAATGTCGCAACAGCAAAAGATTTTCGCTTAGCGTTTTGATGTTTAGATGTAACAGAATCAAAGCAAACTCTGAAAGTTTTACTCCTGAAAGCGTTATATCATGTTATTCAGTTTCAATTCCTCTGAAACTGACTAGCTTAAAGATAACTATTGTTGATTTTCCGACAAGAATGAAGTGATTGAAATCCGATTCATGATTTATTCTAAATTAAATCCTCAAAACTTTTCAGAGTTTGCGTATAGTTGCGTAACCCAGCATACTTGTTTTGTTAAAAATATTTAAATGAATAATTTCATGACGTCATGAACGCATAGCATTTATTAAAATTTGATTACGAGTAGCCAGAGTAGGGTAATTTAAGTTACATTAATAATAACGACGACTAACTCGTTTATGTATCGTAACTTCGATAACCTTACTATACTCAAATGATGATCGCATAGTATGTCATAACAGTAGTCTATGAAACGGATGCATAATGGGGGGTATTAAAATACGAATGTGAGTAATAATATGACCCCAGATAAAAAGAATAAAAAGACAGGAATCCAGATCCCACTGTATCCTAATCGAAAAAAAAATTATGCAATTATCTTGCAATATTTTTATAGTAAAACGATGTTATGACGATTGTTTTTATAGATGTACAAGAATAAAGTATGCCAATATGTGAGACATTTGGATTTTTTGAATTTTAAGCAATGAGCATAAATGCAATATAATACCGTTAGAACATCACCCACTTTAGATAGAAGAACGTAGAAAGAGAGTCCAAACGCGATAATCAGAATGGAAAATACCATCAGGACTTTTATAAGCGTCTGCAAAATTTCCAAGAACATCACGACGTATATTCCAACTTGGTCAAATCGCTGAAGCAGCAGCAGTAAGTTGAACCATGACAAAAATACTGTAATAGAAGCTGCTGAGAACTGAAAGATACACAAAAATTATATCAATTTATAAGTACAATGATTACAATTTGTAGCCGTAGAAGAATGAACGGCAAGTAAAGATGAATAGGTTACTTATGAGATTACTTATTATAATTTGTGTTAATCCAACCTATCTGTTGCTGAAGATTGGATTTTTTATCAATTTCATTCTAAGATTGCTTTATAATAAATATTTACAATAGCTCTCCGAAAATTTCAATGAAATTCAGGCATGAGTCATTTACTTCTAAACCAATACAGAACACACACTCACACATCAAATAAAAATGTAACTATTTCGTATTTGTATTTTTTGTACGAGAACTGAAATCCACGGAATTTAAATCATTTTTCTCGTGGTCCTACTAATATTTGGTTATACTACGAATAATCTAAGAAAAATAAAAGAGCGCTTATTTTTAAAATAATAAATGAAATGACACTCACCTGAATATTTTCATATATTGGATATATAGATGGGACGACCATCAGCACTGAACTGATATACAGCATCCAGGACACGAAGTTCGAAGGGTCCATGATGTAATGACATTTTTGCTCCTTTATATTGCACATTTCACGTACAAATCCAATGAGGTTGTAGATTAGAATCGCTACCGTGCTGGTATATAACGCAATCCTTGGTTCAAAATCTGTTAATCATATAAAATACTGTATACACAAGTATACTTTTATAAATACGCCTGCATGAAGTCCTTGCCATATTAACAGCTAATAGTAGAAGCCTTATTCTGAGTTTGACGACCGAATGGCGTAGTGGTAGCGAACCTGCCGTCTGCGCCGGAGGTCGTGGGTTCGATTCCCACTACTGGTAAATGTTTATGTGATGAGCATGGATATTTTCCAGTGTCTGGGTGTTTTTCAATATATCATATTTATGTATATTAGTATGTATGTATATTATCAGTCATCTAGTACCCATAACACAAGTTATCGCTTACTTTGGGGCTAGATTGCGATGTGCCAAAAATGTCCTGTATCTATTTAAAAAAAAGAAAAAGAAAAGAAAGAAAGAGTTGTGCCACAAGTGACAGGTGGTGTCTGGTGCTTCCGTCACTTAGGCAGTTAATGGTTTTTGTTGCCCGAGTGGGGGAAGCTTTAGGCATCGTTTTAGTACGTAAGTGATTTATGTTTTGCTACATGTGGCATAATTATTGGAACTAAATGTTTCGCTTTCTTTCTTCTTTACTTTCTTTCTTAGAATATGTAGTTTAAAAAGGAAAAAAGAACACGCATCTGGGTAAGTTGAGCGATTTCAGCAAAATCGCCTCTTCGTGAGTGATCAGAAAAGGTTCTACAAAAAGCTGGAGTGCCCAGCGGTCTGCTCCACCCCTCAGCGACCAGACACGGCTGACCTAGTCGCTTTCTGGCGCAGTGTCTGGTCGACAGAGGTGGAGCATGAAGAGGGCCCTTGGATTGCGGCGGTAGAGGAAGCATGTGCCTCGATAGAGCCGATGAACCCGGTGGCCATCTCCGCTGAGGATGTAGCTGGTGCGGTGAGGCGGGCCCCGAACTGGAAAAGTCCGGGGCCTGACGGACTGCATCACTACTGGCTAAAGGGTTTCTCGGCTTGCATTGCGACCTTGGCTCGACAATTCCAAGGCGCTCTTGAGCAAAGGGCGCTCCCGAACCTTTTCACCACCGGGATCACTCATTTAGCTCCAAAGACCACAGATACCGCTGACCCGTCTAAGTACCGCCCCATTACGTGTCTTACAACCATCTATAAGACACTTACATCCGTTCTGAGCTCCAAAATTACCCGTCATGTTGACAGTCACGGGATCATGTCTGGGGCTCAGAACGGGTGTAGGGGTGGTAGTCGCGGTACTAAGGAGCTCCTTCTCATCGACTCCGTCGCAGGCCATTTGGTCAAACGCAGCCGCCGGAACTTTTCCGCCGCCTGGATTGACTATAAAAAGGCGTTCGACTCGGTGCCTCATTCATGGCTCCTGAGGGTCCTCGAGCTGTATAAAGTTGATCGTGCAGTTCGAGACTTCCTCGGAGAATGTATGGGGCAATGGAGCACGATCCTTTGTCTCCATGGCGAGCGGCTAGCGGCTGCGGATGACCGAATTAGGATACGGCGGGGTATCTTTCAGGGCGATTGCTTGAGTCCACTTTGGTTTTGCCTGGCTCTGAACCCTCTTAGCACTTTGCTAGAGGGGTCCGGGACAGGCTTTCAGTTTCGGAGGGGGGGGCCGAAGGTGCCTCACCTTCTCTACATGGATGACCTCAAACTGATGGCACCCAGTGCTTCCCGTCTGCAGGAATTGTTGAACATCACCACTGAGTTCAGCAATTCCATCAGAATGGAACTCGGGGTGGACAAGTGTGCGGTCCTGCATGTGGAGCGGGGACAGGTCGCTCGCTCGGCCGAGATTAATCTCGAGCCGTCGAGCATCAGGACCCTCTCCGGGGCTGAGTCATACCGGTATCTGGGCATGTCACAGTCTATAGGGGTTCAAGAGGCGGACGTGAAACAGTCAGTTTGCGAGGTCTTTTTTCGGCGCCTGGCAAAGATCTGTAAAAGTTATTTGTCAGGTGCCAATAAGGTCCGAGCTTATAACGGCTGGGTCATGCCTGTCCTCATGTACTCCTTTGGCGTGCTCAGATGGACTCAAGCCGAACTTGACGCCCTGGATAGAAAGGTCCGCACAACTATGACTGCCCATCGCATGCACCACCCGAAGTCGTCTGTCATGAGGCTGTATATCCCCCGGAAGTGTGGTGGTCGAGGCATACTCAACGTCAAGACCATGCAGAACCGGGAGATATCCAGCCTCAGAACTTACTTCGGGGCAAAAAGGGAGTCTCCGATGCATAGGGAAGTCATAGAATGTGATAAAGGACTGACCCCCCTATCTTTGGCCAACGCCGAGTGGCAGGGACCGGTTGTGCTTAGCACCTCTGACCGGGAGTCCGTATGGAAGGAGAAGGAGCTGCACGGACGCTTTTTTAAGGCTCTTCATGAGCCCCACGTGGATAGAAAAGCGTCCGTGCAGTGGCTGCGGTTCGGTGACCTCTTTGGGGAAACCGAGGGTTTTGTCTGTGCAATACAGGATCAGGTGGTTAAGACGCGGAACTACCGGAAGTACATTCTGAAGGATGGCACTCAGGACATTTGTCGAGCTTGTCGCCATCCCGGTGAGTCACTCAGACATGTGCTTTCGGGGTGTTCGGCGCTTGCCAACACTGAGTATTTGCACAGGCACAACCAAGCAGCCAAAATCCTCCATCAAGAGCTTGCTCTCAAGTACGGGCTCCTGGATGAGAGGGTACCCTATTATAGGTACATGCCGGTTCCTGTCCTCGAGCGCGGCGGCGTCCGGCTCTATTGGGACCGGTCAATCATCACGGACAGGACTATCTTGGCTAACAAGCCTGATATCGTGGTGATGGACCGGGCACAGTCGCGGGTGTTTTAGTGGACATCACGATCCCGTATGACGAGAACCTCGTGAGAGCTGAGACGGAGAAAAAACGAAAGTATCTGGATCTCGCTCACGAGGTTTCCGCCATGTGGCACGTGGAGTCCACTGAAATCATCCCAATCGTGATATCTGCCAATGGTTTAATACCAGTCAGCCTCGCTCACCATCTGCGGCGGCTGGGTTTCCGTGGCAGTTCGCTTGCGGCCAAGATGCAGAGGGCGGTGGTGCTCGACTCGGCTAGGATAGTCCGTCGGTTTCTCAGCCTGTCGCCCTGACCCCCGGCCGTTTGGTCTCCCCTGCCGGGGTGTAGCCCTCCGCCCGGCACATATATGTATGTGTGTAACTTTTATGTATGTTTATTTAAATTTAGCGTATTTAAGTAAGTTTATTATATGTCTTTGGTTTTTATATATATTTATCATGTGCCGGGTGTGAGAGTTAAATTTAATACGAAAATAATAATAAAAAACTTTATTTGGGTTAGAAAATGGACACAGATACATACAGAAAAAACAAAATTACAAAGCCAAGATAATACTAAAACTAAAGAAACCTGTGACCAGTAAACCCAAAAAGGGGCAACGACTCAGCATAATGCCGAGATGGTGTAGATACACCATCACAGCGCTGATTTTCAGCCGGCCCCTAAAAAAACCTCGACGTCCCGGACCAGCCCGGGCTGCCCGTCGATTTGACTTCGCTGGTCAATAAAAAGGAACATGTTAAAATTAAATGCTATGGCTACAATATGGCTACATAATTATTGTCATTCCACCTGACTTCTGAGGCATTTCTTTGAAGTTTGGCAGTGTCACTTACTATTTACTATCTGTGCTGTGGTTTTTTTTTTTTTATATATTAGGAGTCTGTGACCTGTGTTGTGTGTTTTATTATCAAATATTACTTTACTCTATGGTTTTGTTTTTAAAAGTGTCTTTACAATGTTCAACAGGTAACGTTGGAATAAATGGATAAAGTAGATTTTATAAACAACAGAAACACCTTAAGACCTATTTGTGTTGCCCTTCCAGGTATTTGAGTGAATCGCGATGTAAATTAAACATAAGTGAAGTGAGTGAATTTTGTTTTTTTTTTCGATTCAAAGCCTCGCCCCGCGTCTGTGTTTAAACTGCAGCCGCATATTTTTTAATTATAAAATTGATACTTTAGGTGTAACCTAGTGGACGCCCGCAGCTCCACGCGGGCGGAGCTGCGGGCGTCCACTAGGTTTTTCGGTTTTTCACAAATCCGGAATATTAAATAACCAGGATAATATATTTTAATCCAGGGTATAATCTATCTCCATTCCAAATTTCTGTCAAATCGGTTCAGTAGTTGCGTCGTGAAGGAGTAACAATGATATCTTATGTATGACCGAAAACAATGTGTAGCGAAATTATTGTGTCAGCGGTAGTTGCTCCCATAGCTTAATTGGCAAAGCACCTAGCCGTGATAGCTGGGGGATACGGGTTCAAGTCCCGTGGGCAGCGATAATTTTGATACACTATACGAGTAAATGCTTAATTTATAAAAAAAATACCCTTAGTGTGTGAAACACTGTAACAAAAATATAAATGGATATCTTACCTTTAATTTCAGCAATTCGCGAAGAACTATTCATTAAGTTCAGTTCAGTATAATTTCCAGGTTTTGATATGGTAAACGGTTTCATCATCAGCAAGTACGCATAAGACGTTACAAAGGACAGAAAAATGCAGTAGAAAAGTAGATTAGCTAGATGGAAATATTTCCCATAGGAATTCCATTTTATTTGCAGATACTTCTGACTGAGTGGATGAGCTAGCAATTGCACACGACCATGGGCAACCATAGCCTGGAAACAGGATTCAGTTAATTTCTCAAATGTATGCAAGAATTAGGGCATAAATGTTATATCAACTTACGCACACATTCGATTATTTGAAATGTTATAAGATTTAAATAAAGTTATTCAATTATGACAATAACACTCAAAGCACAAACAGTTTAATGTCACGAGTTACATAGAACATAGAAACCGTGAAACCGACCACCTATGAGTGTAAGATAAGACGAGTAGTTTACAACAATAATACGTGTAACAGCTTGCTGTGTGTTAGTGTATTATACGCACACAGTACTGTGATTAAATACTGCAATGAGATCAATTTTGTAGAGTTAAATTCTGTGTTAGAAACACGTATTCATCGTTATCGTAATCGTTCATAAAGTCTGCCTGCTGATTGGGTCTCTGATTTACGTCAGCCAATCGGGGGCAGAATTCATAAACAATTACGATAACCATGAAAACGTTTTTCTTACGCAATCAGACCCCTCGTCTTTCATTCAACCAGTCGCGGCTGTTGATTAATTATATTAACTTAAATGACATTTTAGATGGGCAGTAGCAGTACATCCGTATTATGAGTTAACCGTTTTCAAAAGTAAAGAACATATAATTTTCTACTACCAACACAATTACGAAGATTATAAAAGAACGTTGTGTTATCATTTAATTATTAATATCTATTTGGGAAATATATCTTTGTTTTTCCGAAAACATAAAAACCTCTTAAAATGGCATTGGAAATCTTAGAAATTCTGGTATTTGTAAAACTCAATTAAGACGTGTTCAAATAACGATGCTGAAAACGGTTTAGACATTCGTACAATTGCGATTGAAAATGAGAATTTGAATGAGACTTTAAATATTTTCAAAATAGTTCCCATTGCGTAAAGAAACACTAGTGCGTAGCGTCATGGTGCGGTAGTGAGGCTCCACTCACGTTGATCACACTCAACGGTTCTGGGCGATACTTTGGGTTGTTCAGCGCCTGTCTTAGCGCTTCGATCTTAAGCTTCGAGTCTTGGTAGAACTTGAAAGAATACTTAATCTGCGACGGCAAAAATACCAACATAATTATTTAACCGTATGCTCTGTTGTGACTTACGTTCAGTGCTGGTAATGGTATTTTTTGAGATTTCAAAACGCCCTCTTGCTTCCTGTTGCCTTCATCGTCAATAGGTTGTGGGCAAAGGGCATCGAAGCTGTACTTGATCTAAATGTTATAATCAGATTTAGTACCCAAAATCGGTTTTCGAGTCCCGTAAATATTGCATGTTAAGACAATATTTATAGTGACTTTACGACCGAAACATGACATACCTAGGATAGTAGACACATTTATAGCACGCAAAAATAAAAGCTTTACAACATAGAGGTCCAAGAGGGAGTCCTCGAATTCAAAAGTGCGGCAAAAATACTTTGCCCAAATTGGCAAACCCGAGCCGTATCTATACAACTTTTCAAGCACACTAGCATCCGCACACTACAAGAAAATTTGCCGCCATCACGGAGCTGTCGTTGTTAGGTTGGGCTCTATCTTCGGAGCGCGAGCGACGAACTATTAGAATAGAAATCTATGCTTTACAAATTACTTAACTGTGTAAAAAAAACAATTTACATGTCACACCCTCAAACATAAATACTCACGAGTGCGTAAGTAATAGTTGTGTATCGCAGCATGTTTGAAGATTTCCGATGCTGGTAAAGTTTTAAACAAATTTTTTTTTAATGTCATTAATAGAAGTAAACTGAAACCCATACATACTGTTCTTTTTACGCTAGTGAATTAATGATACTTACGTAAAAACTCTTGGAATCTTTTTTGCAATTAGCTTTAGTAATGCATTTGTCCTGTACCGCTTCAAAAACTCTTGGCATGTAAGCTATTAGAGCCAGTGTTACACAGGGGTGGCGATCAGAACGAAGAGCCATTACTTCTTTGGCCCTAAAAATGATTGGTATTAAATTACAAATACGACCGCAACAATCACTATTAAATGAAAACACTCTTTAACTGTAGTTTTATAAATTTACAAAATATTTAACTGCGTGTGAAAGTGCAAATTAAAAAAAAACCCTCCATGTGTCGGACTCGGGCACCGAGGGTTCCATATTATTAAAGAAGTAAAACTTATGAAAGAATTCAGTAGGATAAATCATGTAAAAGGTGTTTTCTGTATTAAATGGTTTATTTATCCACTTATTGAGTTTTACACCGATGTACATAAAATGATGATGCTAGATATAAAAACCACAATTTGTTATTTTGGGGAACTGTTTCCGGTACATTACAACCCAATCATGAACATAATATTATAATTTTAACAAAGTACTTATTTTAGATTAAAACCGGCTTATAAACAAGATTTGGCAGATTTGTATTAAAATCAAACATAGCGTAAACGAAAATCTGTTGGTAATGGTCTCCAACCTTTTTTAGCAGTGAGCCCTCAGAGTTTGGTTCAACAAAATTGAATATCTCGGATGGTTCAAATACAGCGTTAATCGAGTGCGGATGTTCCGAATTTCCTTACCTATTTTCGTGTGTAACCATAGCAAGAGCTGCATCGGGAAACTTATAATAGATGGCGTAGTCTATTGCACTCATATCCAATTTGTTGTAGCTCAGACGACACCCCATAGATAGCAGCAGTGATATGGAGTTAGATCTGTTTTCCATTGTAGCCAAATGAAGTGGGGTGTTCTGAAAGAATTAAATAATCTGCACATATAATCATGTTTTTAAATCAATTAGTGTTTATCAAATCGGAAAGGAACCGTGAATTTTCTGGATAGGAATATGGACGAGCGAACTTTCAAAATCAAACTTTAACGTTTTATGATAGGTAGGTACTAGTAATAACATTACAAATAATATTAAACAAAACAAAACCAGGGAAGTCAGTGCAGGGCGCGTTTGAACCCTCGTAAACTTACTTTTAAGTATACTTGTAGTTATCACCATAATATAACATATGCGACAAATATCATATTGACGTTTAACAAAGGCGTTAGGCCTATGTGAAATAAAGATATTATGAAATTTTGATTTTTTTCGAATTATCAGAATAAATGATAACAAACTGTGCAATATTTCTTTATCCTACAAGAATTTAGAGACGCAACTAGTTGAAATATGTATGAAGAATACATCGTTCTCAAATATATAAAATTCTCGTGCTAATTTTTGTTACCAAACTCCACCGAAACGGCTCGACCGATTGTTATGAAATCTCTGCGTATATCCGGGAGGTCTGTAGTTCACTTGGCGTTCTTTTTCATACTCTCCTTTGGCTTTTAGCTACGGCATAGAGGAGAAGTTTTTATACTAACCCCATCTTTATCCGCTTGGTCTAATAAATGAGAGTGAACTGAATGTAATAGTTCAATAGTCTGAACATAACCGCTCATAGCCGCTAGATGGAGCGGGTTGCGACCGTTGTGATCTCTGTGTAGCAATGCGCCTCGGTTTAACAACAGTTGGACCACTTTTGTGTGACCCTCTCGAGAGGCTATGTGCAGCGGTGTGAGCCCCTCGCCATCGCTCTCGTTAATTATGAAGGTGCCTTTATCAGAGTCTAGCAGTTGACTCGCGATGTGGTAACGTCCGTATCTGAAAAATTTAGTAAAAAGTTAGCTATTTGTACAAATGTTTGGAATGACAATAAAAGGTTAATTAAAAATTATGATCTTAAAGAATACCTCTACAGATTGAATTCAACCATACATATAAACGAATTATTGTCTGATCTGTGCATCAAACAATCTAGGTTTTGGAGAGGAATAAAACTAAAATGATCTTTTTATCAGGACATATTAATTAATATTGCCATAATCCGCTACTTGAAAAGAATCTGTTTGGTCAAATACGCAGGAACACCTCCCAAATGAAACACCACATACAATTCTTTCAACAATTTCTTTGACGCACGTTTCGTCCCGACACCGGGACGTCCTCAGGAGATGTTAACTTCACAATGCGAAATCATAGTTGTGAAATTTAATCTGTCATTAATTATGGATTTCAGCAAAATAACTCCTGCTCCATTCAATATTGATCTTTCTATTCTATATAATTGTTTTTCTTACCTGGCAGCAAAATGCAGAGGACTCTCATTGTTATTATTCTTCAAATTAATACAAGCGCCGAGTCTTATAAGGCTTTCCAAGGACCTGATGTGGCCTTCGCGACTGGCGTAATGTAGTGGCGAGCAGCCCTTACTATCTTTCTCATTAAGAAGGTGTATAAGGCTTTGTTCACAACGTTTCTAAAACAGATAATCGTATTAAAATTGAACAGAGCACAATACAAATACATACCAACTAACCCGCTTTACCTCTTGAAAAGCACGATATTAATTTGATAAGAAAACTCAGGATATGAGCATCGAACAATTTACGTAAGCCTTTTTCGTACTAAGCAAACAGTAGCGCCATCTGCAAAATTCTATAGGTGGCTGCTGAGCGAACTACAGCGTGGCCTTACTATTTGTATTATTGGCACCGATTAACTGGCGTCATTTTTCCACGCCGTCCGTCCTGTCCAGGTTATATGTCTATTCGTTACTATCAAAACTATTACACAATCCTTTTATTTTGAAGAGGAAGACTAAAAGTATGATTGTATTGTATGTTTTACTGTAAGTACAATAAATTTTAAATTGTCGAATGTTTGTGTAGCAATGTGAGTAGGTGCCAAATGTCTTACTCTGCAAGTGGCAGCAAAATCTTCTAGCCTTCCTCCGTTCATCACGATCAAGTGTAAAACATTTCTATCATTTGTATCTTTCAACTCCACATCTGCACCAATGCTTATCTGAAAAGAAGAAAAATATACTCATGCGTCGAATGTCCAGAAAAAATTTCAGATGCTCATTGAATTTTAATAATCCAATTTAAATGACATAATTTTTTTTGCATCGATCCATTTTTGTTTAACTATTAATTTCCAGCGCCTTCCCGCGACTCTTTTAATGTCGTCACTCCACCTGGTCGGAGGTCTGCCAACACTGCGCTTTTCCGTGCGGGGTCGCCATTCCAGCACTTTGGGTCCCCAACGTCCGTCGGTTCTACGAGCTATGTGCCCCGCCCATTGCCACTTCAGCTTCGCGATACGTTGAGCTATGTCGGTGACTCTGGTTCGTCTACGGATCTCCTCATTTCTGATTTGATCACGCAGAGAAACTCCGAGCATAGCTCTCTCCATCGCTCGCTGAGTGACTCTGAGCCTTCTTATGAGGCCCATAGTAAAAGACCAAGTCTCGGATCCGTATGAAATCACTGGTAACACGCACTGTTCGAAGACCTTAGTCTTCAGGCACTGAGGGATATTGGACGAGAAGACATCACGAAGCTTCCCGAACGCTGCCCAACCGAGCTGGATTCGGCGATTCACCTCTTTCTCGAAATTGGACCTACCTAGCTGGACCGTATGTCCCAGGTATATGTATTCGTCCACAATTTCGAGTGCAGAGTTCTCAACCACTACTGGGTGGAGCGAAACGTGAGAGTTGTACATGATTTTCGTCTTGCTCATGTTCATTTTAAGGCCCACCTGTTGGGAAACTCTGCTGAGGTCATTGAGCATCGTGTTGAGGTCTTCCAGAGTCTGTGCTATGACTACGATATCATCGGCAAACCGAAGGTGAGTGATGTACTCGCCATTGACGTTGATGCCATATCCGTTCCAATTCAGAAGCTTAAAGACGTCTTCCAATGCAGCGGTAAACAGCTTCGGGGAGATTACATCTCCCTGTCGCACTCCTCGCTGCAATTGAATCGGTCTCGTAGTCTGATCTTGGATACGGACTGACATGGTGGCGCTTTCGTACAAGCACTTCAACACTTCGATGTATCGATAGTCAATTCGGCATCTCTGCAACGACCTCAACACGGCCCACGTCTCCACCGAATCGAAGGCTTTCTCATAGTCCACAAACGCTAGGCATAGTGGCAAGTTATATTCCTCGGTTTTTTGTATAAATTGCCGAAGCGTGAAGATGTGGTCTGTGGTCTCTTTCTCTTTCCGTCGTATTCCTCATTACTGAGGGTCGTGACCCCTTCCACCGACGACTTTCTTTAACACGATGTCGCGCCATGTTGCCCTGTTCGCTGCGACGTGTAGAGCATCGTGGAAGTTCGTGTCGAGTGCGGTGCGGATTTGATCCGACCAACGCATCGGGCTCCGTCCTCGAGGTCTCTTTCCTTCCACTTTGCCGGTGATAACCAACTTCTCCAGGTTGCCACCTTCCCTTCGGGCAATGTGACCGAAGTACTCCAGAATCCTCTGTAGGCAGGTGGTTGATTGCCTTTTTGTTATTTTGAGTTGACTCAAGATCGATGCGTTGGTTCTATGTGCTGTCTATGTGGTCTGTGGTACTATAGCCTTTTCGGAACCCGGCTTGTTCGGGAGGCTGTAAGTCGTCAAACCTACAAGCGAGACGATTCGTAATAACTCTCGAGAACAACTTGTAGATATGGCTCAGCAGCGAGATGGGCCTGTAATTCTTCAAGAGGGTATTGTCACCTTTTTTGAAGAAAAGGACCACCACGCTCCTGTGCCATGCCTTTGGCGTTGTACCCCCGTGGATGACGGAATTGAACATTCGCTGAAAGACTTTCAGCACTGGTTTGCCACCTGCTTTCAGGAGTTCTGCTGTGATTCCGTCATCACCTGGCGCCTTTCTGTTCTTCAGTTGACCGAGAGCTATACTAATCTCGTCGAGGCTGACGTCCGGAATATCTTCGGTATAGTGTCGAGTTAGTTTGGCTCTAGGGTCTGTAGCCAAATCTTCTACAGGCTCCTGAGATGAGGTGTACAGCTGTCCGTAGAACTTCTCGACCTCCCTCAAGATTTCAGGCTTCGACGAAATGAGACTACCGCTGTCGGTCTTCAAGCGCGACAACTGGCTCTGTCCAATAGACAGATCACTGGCGAATACCTTTGAGCCCCTGTTCTGCTCAATAGTAGCTTTAATACGCTCGGTATTAAAGTTACGCAAATCGCGCTTTTGAGATTTCGAGATGATGCGTCGGCTGAAGACTGGAGTCTCATTTCATGTCTCTCCTTCATGAGCTTGAGGGTCTGGTCCGAGAACTTTTTGGTTCTAGACTTACGGTGGGCCTTATAAAACTTAGACCCAACCTCATGGACAGTTTCCACGAGCCTGTCGTTCAGATCGTCCACAGAGGCGCAGTCCTCCAGGCAAGCAAAACGGTTTTGGAGTTCGAGTTGAAAGTTCTCGGGGTTTTGGATATGCGCAAGATGGCGCAGGACCGTGCGGGCTGGAAAGCATTGCAGGAGGCCTTTGTCCAGCAGTGGACGTCCGTCGGCTGAAACGATTAATTTATTTTTCCAGAAAGTTATATGAATACCTACTAATAAGAATAGCATTGTAAAATTCAATAAAGAAGCAGATTTGGGGAAGAATTGGATCACAGGCATAATTAAATATTAGAATGCCTATACCTAATAAAATACATAACGCTTTTGTAGAATTTAGATTTTCCTTTAGTCACGTATCGTTTTGTTTTGTTACA
Source organism: Coenonympha arcania (assembly GCA_036785405.1). Taxonomy (NCBI): domain Eukaryota; kingdom Metazoa; phylum Arthropoda; class Insecta; order Lepidoptera; family Nymphalidae; genus Coenonympha; species Coenonympha arcania. Next base: position 12,184,562 of record CM072082.1, read on the forward strand.
TTCGCACGGCGTATCGTGAAAAACGGCACGTGAACAAAGCTTGATTATTTAATAACATGACCATTAGTATTCTTTTTAAAGATAAAAAACGATACCAGAGTATGAACAGTCCTCCAGCCAGCTCTAGAAGCAGCCAGCAGTAACGGTGACCTTCTTTCTTTATCCAAAGGATTAATATCCGAGCCTTCAGCTACCAAGTATTCAACGATTTCGGGATGGTCAAACATGGCAGCGCAATGGAGAGGCGTCATCCGTTGGACATCGCAGGAAGTCAAACAAGCCATCTTCTCTTCGGGTTGCATAGTGAACATTAGCTTGACGATTTGAAGAGCACCCTTAATGAAAAAGCAAAATTTATTACTGGTAAAAAAATTAAAAGCTTTTGAATTAGGAAATTCGGATGAAATTTTGTGATTCAAAAAGGAGAATACTAGAACCTGCTCCACGTGGTAACATATAAATGAGATGGAATATTTTTCCAAATATATATAATATTCTCGTGTCTCGTGTTTGTACTAAACTCTTCCGAAACGGCTCGACCGATCTTTATGAAATTTTCTGTGTATTATATGTTCCATAGGCCGAGAGTAGGTAGTAAGCTATTTTTATATCCCTAATGGAAAACAACACTAACTAGTAGTTTAATTTAACTGTAAGAAAAAATTGTTGTAAATGAGGTTTTTGGGAAATAAAAGGCTTATTTATTTATTAATGGATAACAACGTTTGCCGGGTCAGCTATGTAAATAAATAAATAACATTGATACTATGAGCTAGTTTCCGTCAATGCGATGATATGGGTTCTCTTCTCGTAGGCTTCGGAGAAAAAACTACGATGTAGGTTCTACGACGGGCTCAGCGTTGCGCGTTTGTAAGTTGGAAAAGTCTTGAGAGTCTTCATTTTAGTAAAATATAAATATTTGTGAAGTTTATAAGTGGATTCTCTTCTCATAACTCTTTTCGTAGAACCAACGACTAAGGTTTACGACATGTCGTAAGTTGGTAAGTTGGAAATATCTAGAGAGGTTTTTATATAGGTAAAATAATACCGTAGTGAGCAGGTACCATAAAAGTCCTCCAAAATGTTTTAAAATAGTAAAGCATAATTTTAAAAACAATTCAAATATTAAAAAAAATATCAAACAACGAATTTTATACCTGCGAGCAGGCAAGATGTACGGGAGTAGAAAAGTCATGCTGCTGGGTCGAAATCTTCGCTCCAGATCTCAAGCACAACTCCACAGCCCTGATGTCTCCTCCGTGTACTGCCGAATGGAGAGGAACATTCCCTTCGTTGTCGTAAAGGGATATCATTTGCTCCCGTGTACAACCCTTCGATTCACCCCACTGGAGGAACACCTCCATAGTTCTAGACGAAGCGTTTTTCGCGGCCTCGTGTATTGGGTAGTAGCCGTTGTTGCAAGGCCGCTTGCACTGGGCTCCGAAGTCTGTGATCTAAAAAATAGTAAAATATTTAAACATAATCGTTATAACTCAAATAGAGAAGACAATCAAAATCTAAAACTAAAGTTGGATCATTGAAGAACAGGAAATCACGTTTTTTTCTATTGTAGAAAGGCTTGCGCTTGATGGAAAATCATGCTTGATGCAAGCAAAGATGAAGTTTACGTCGGAGCGCGCTTGCATAGAAAATGCCTAGTCACTCTTTCTCTTGAAGGCACCCAGATTTTACTTGGCTGGGAACACGGAGGCTATAGAAGGGCGTTCCACACTTTAGCGGTTCGTATCAGAATCGTGAAAGAGTTTGTTGGATGTCAACCACATAAGGATGACACCATTCTCGACGACTTGCGTTCCTATGGTAGAAAGGTGAAGGATGCACAAGGTTAAGGAGGCACACGTTAATCTATTGGACCGTATCTGGCTTCTTAATTACAATCTCATGGTTGTGTGGCAATTTTCATTGTGTTGATTTAATAAATATGCTTACCAATATTCTAGCACAAACGTCGTGATCGTGAATCGCAGCAAAATGTAAGGCAGTCCGACCGTGCTCCCCTCCGAGGTCCACATTGAACTGGCTTTTGTACTTTGCAAATACTTGCAGTACCGATACCTAGAAATAGAAAATCTCGCTGATAAGTCCTTGGGCAGTTTGAAAAGAGATAAGACCCTAGTATCTGTGAGTATAATGGGCAGAATATTTTTAGATCCCTCGTTATAAATCCAGATGACATGTGTACGAGTAAGTGGGTAAAATATATTTGAAAGATTTTGGAACAGAAACTGGCCACTAACGTCCTCCGTTGTACACATTTACAGCTGAAATAATTAAATAGTCTACGGTCGGTAAACTTTGCGTTCCTTCCCAAAACGTAATGTTAACTTGGGATGCGGAGTTTGTTGGCTCGTTTTATCTAATTACTTGTATAGTACTAACTTACTTTGTTGAGTTCCGTGGCCAGATGTATGGGTGCTTGATTTTTCTCGTTCAACATGCAAGTAGACACGTCCCTAAAATATCATTAAAACCTTAAACGAAAGTTCAACTACCACGCATATTTATAGGATAAGCTGTAATTTTTTGAATTGACTGAAGTATGTTTGAATTAATCATAGAAATTAGTAACCGTGTTTCTGATGAATTTAGTATCTTTATTACATCTTCCATCTCAATTATAGTGTCATTAATCTGCCGTTAATAGACATTGATCTCTCTCATTCCGTATCATTAAAGCTCTAGTGCTATCAAGCTCGCACTATATTCTAACAGAAAAGTTAATTATAGCATACAGATATAAAATTACGTGTGTAGTATAACAGTCCCTTTCAGTGTAGTTTGGAAACCCGATAAGTTTCAATTACTTTCTTGCTAAACAGGGATACAGGTCAATTGCTTTGTTTTACTTCTAATATATGGGTAATTTTTCGGTTACTAAAATCTAAGTATTACGTCTAATGATGCATGCATGGTTTTAAATGGAGGCGTTAGTGATCAAAATTGATATTCATGATGAAGAAAATTTATTTGTTCTTAAAAGGGTCTATCATAGCTCAAATTAGCATGTGGGTTGGTATGCGTATGTAAAAATGCATAGTAGCTGTCAGACCCAATGGTTCAAAACCTGCCTGCTAATCTGAGGACTGAGGTTCAAATCCGAGAATTCACACCTCTGAATTTGTGGAGTTAACTCGGTGTGTGGCCACTAAATAAAATATCACTTGCTTAGCGATAAAGGAACATTGTGAGAAAACTGCATACCAAAGAGTTCTCTATATAATCTCAAAAGTTTACGAGAGAGAGAGAGAGAGAGTTCTCAGTCGGCGTAGGATATCACTAAACCCATCTTATTCTAAGCAGAGACTCGCACCTAATACTGGGCTGTACAAAGTGAAAAGCTGGCTCTAATTACTATCTAAAACTTACTGTTGAAGAAGAAATTCAATAGCGTCCAAAGACTCATTTTCAACGGCTATATGTAATGGAGTGTTACCAGCAAGGTCCGTAACGTTTAAATCTATAAGAAAATGAAAATTGTTGAAAATTATAAGCAGAACGAATTTACAATAATTACATTTCTCAATAATAGATTGTGATAAGTCGTAAGTTAGAACCTGAATGCAATCTTGTGTGATAGTAAATTTCAAGATGACAAATGAAAAGATTATTGTAACTTAAATTTGGTTATCCAACATCGGTTGCTACACAGCATCACACAGCAACACTAAATAGGTTGGCGGTACGTTTGTTTGTAGAGTGGCAAACCTAATAATAATAAATTAAATAATTGCAAACTGACGACCAAACGGTCATGGCCTTTGCGTCAGAGGTTTCCCACAACTGGAAAATATTTGTGTGTTAAGCATGAATGTTTTCCAGTGCCTGGGTGTTTTTATGTGTATCGTTTGCCCATAACACAAACTATCGCTTATTTCGGGCTATAATTGCGATATGTGTATAAATCCTGATATTTTTATTATTACTAGTATAAAACCATTTTTTTACCAGAAAGTTTTTAGCTTTCTGTGGTTACTGTGAAGAAAGGCGGGCTCTGCATAAGTAATGAATAAACGCCTCACCCTGGTGACCTTACACAGTTTTGCAATTACTATACCAGTCTTCAATAATAGTTTAACCCCAGTGCAAAAGTTAGAATATTTTTTTTTTTGCAAAATCTAGCTCCAAAGTACGGGATAGCCTGTGATGGATACTAGACTACTGATAACTATACAAAATATTTATATACATCAATATATACAAAATAATTTACTCAGACACTGAAAAATATTCTTACTCATCACACAAACTCACAACCACCATCGCAAAGGTCAGTAACACTATACCACTACACCATTTGGTCTTCATATTATTGAGGTACCGTATCCAAAGATGTTAAAGGAATCATTAGAAGCTTCCGCTGTCCATGTGTTTATCATAGTAGTCTCTATCTCCTGGAGCGAATACTATATGTTGCTCCGTTAACAACAAGTAATAACAAAAGCCAAGGGAGCTTATATAAAGTTTTACAATAGGTAATCATTGTATCTCTTGATTCGTAATAGCTGACATTATGTACCTAATTGAAAGTTTCACAAAAATATCTGTGTATAAATAATGAAAATAATATGGATAGAAATTAAATGCGGTCTCCATACAAAAATACATGATTTTATGGTAGCCACGAAACCCTTTTGCGCGAATTTGTCTCGCAATGGGCCGGTTTTTTAATCTTTTACTTCAATTATCTGTCGGTCTGCAATTTCAAAGTAATGGCCGTTTATTAAACTAATGAACGAGAAGGTGACCTCAATACAGGTTTAACACAAATTTGTTTTTACTATCTGCTTAACGCGTATTTCTAATAACTGGACTAATTTGGATAAAACTGAAGTATTGTATAGTCTACGACTACCTACTCAGGCACTACGGATGAATGCACCATGCGAATCATAAGTAGGTTCTAGGATATTTTTGATGCCGGTAAAATTATATTGCTCCCGCTTAAAGTTTAAATACACGAATTTTCTGGCAAAACCTAGTTTAGAATAATTTAGCATAAAATATTATTCCAGAGAACATACAATAGTAGATTATTCTGAAAGTCAAAAGAAAGACCTCTCTAGCGAAGTGGGCACAACTCCCGGTTCCGTATCCCGGCCCAGGCGCGTTTTGAATATTCTAATTTCTTAATTGGCTCGGGAGGCTTTTCTGCCCTGACTGGTAACTACCCAACTGACAAAAAGGTACTGTCAATCAGTTTAGCGTTCCAGGGCGATGCCGTGTATTGTTCGTTAGAGGTTAGTTACACCTTCAATATCATAACGCGTATGCGATATAACATTATCATCGGTTGAAGATATCTGCTTTAAAGTTTAGTAGTAGCCCATCAGGCAACATACATAAATACAAAGTTTGAAAATTGCGTTGCTTATGTGTAGGCTCATATTTTTTTATTGTATATAGGCTGGCGCTTGACGACAATCACCTGATGGAAAGTAATGATGAAAGTAATGTTTTACTTGGCTGGGAAGACGGAGAGTGGAAGGGCGTTCCACACCTTAGCGATTCGTAACAGAAACGAATAAATTAAGTTAGGCTCCCGAAGAAGTATAAGATTAAAATGAAAGGTGGCATCACTCACCTCCGCCGTAATTCTTGATGAAGCGCAGAATGTTAGTGTTATTTCTGGCAGCCGCCTGGTGGGCCGGCGTGCGACCACGGGCATCTTTCACAGAGAGCCTCGACGAGTCCATCAGGTATAACCGCATAAAGTCCTCCACATTGCCGCTTTCAGCAGCCTGGAACAACAAAATATAAAATTTTATATTAAAGTATCAAAATCGCGTTGATTGTTGACTCACTAATTTCGAGGCAGCTTTGTGTGAGTGTAGGCTGTGCGTATGTAATAGTGCGATTTGATACCTATCTATTTCGAGAATACATCCTTAAGTGTTCATACTCATCGTAGGCATCAAACGCTCCACCTGAATTCTGATGTACTAAAGCTGGAAACAATAAATATTTATTTATTTAATAATCCATTATTGCATTTAACCAGGTAACTAATTACATTATGAGCGCTGCGGGAAGCCGCTGGATTCAAGTGGCCCAAAACTGTGTAGGGTGGATATACCCCTGCTGCCAGCCAAGTGACAATTAGCGTTACGCTACGATGTACAGAAATGGAACAAAATTCGAAAAAAAATTGCGAACTATCACTTAATTTTGACACTTGGTGACACTCAGCTGAGCGTCACTGAACGTCAAATTCCATACATTTTTTGAATTTTGTTTCATTTGTCACTTGGCTCAGGGGGCTGACCGATGTCGATGTCCGAGTACTAAAAGGAACGAATAACGTAATGATGGTACAAGAAACAAATGTTATAGAAACAAGAAAAGCGTTCGTTTGATGTTAAATGATACGTTATCTGCGCTGGTTATACTGAGATATCAGATCTTAAGCAACATTATACCAAATGATGTCGCAGCGCTATAGCGCTCTTCAAACACAATTTTATTCATGCTATACTGCAAGTTTTCTGACACTGGAATCTGCAAAGATTCTTTATTCCTAACAACAGGACCTGTTAAAATAAGGAAGATAATCGTCGTCGACACATTGCCCAAATGAGGGTCAGAATAGGTATTTCAATCCACGATGACGCGCCTCACTCTATCAAACTCCATATGAATCGAATGAAACAAGCGATTTTGACAGAGTGGGGTGCGTCTTCGTCGATTGAAATATTTCTATAGGCTTCACATATTATCGAGAAAACAGTAACTCTCAGGTAAATGTGTTAACTTATTGAGTCATATATTTATTATGCTTTACGTCGCAATATAAAGCTGAATGTTGATAAATGATAATAAAGGAACATAGCACTCAGTAATTGGAGACTTAACGTACTGGAGTGGATAACCTGCAATAGAAATTAAAGTTTTGCCTCAACTAGGACTGAATTGAAGACATTAAAAATCGTGAATGGTTAAGTTCCTTTCAAGAGGCCTATATCCCTCGTCTAAAACAAACGAAGTATTGAAAAAAATGTGTATGATTCCTCACTGTTAAATTAAATCTTCGTACAAACGTTATCTGCGTACGTTTCACAGAACATCATCAGGAGACTGTCTGTCTCGCGAAAAAATTTATTTGTTAAAATAAAATGTTTCACTCCCAAGATACTCGTAGTGCTTTTCAATCTTAGAATGCATCCGCAATCACCACTTGCTTAAGAATTCGCAATCAAATATTCAAATTCGCAATCGTAGTTCAAAATGAATCAAAATATGTTAACACAAAATCAGCTGCTTTAAATCTTTTGATGTATGGCTTTCAAATTTCTATAAAAAACTAGTAAATATTTATCAGAGAAATACTTCCTAATACTCTTGAACTGAATTCAAATATCAGTAGAGTAATATTTTTCTTTAAACCATTTTGGACTTGTCAGTAAGATGTCAAGTAACCAAATGCGATACGGAAGTTACAGTAGTGAACCAAGAGCTTGAGAATTAAACTTTTTAACTGTTCCACGTGGAACATTACAGTTGCAGAGCGACGCAGAAGATGCAAGGACAATAAAGTGTTTTACATCAAACCCCTTCTAGCGCACGTGTTTCGTGTAACTACAATTTGTGAGTGTAAAAATTTTAATTTTCTTCACAGGGGAGAATGCAAATAACATAGCAGACGTGACATTTTTTGATTTATTATTAGTACAACGGGTCAAATGATTACTATGCAAGCAATGTAGAGGATATGTATTATTGTGTATTGCGAATGGAACGTCAATTTTTTTATGAAGCATGCAATCTTCCTAAATTAGTAGAGGTAAGTCAATGATGGGTACTTTCGGAGAAATGCACCGACCAACTTACAAAGCCTTTGAAATTTTCTATACAAGATTGAAAGTCCTAACCGACTTATAATATACTAGAATTTTCACTAATAGATTAATCCAGGTAATCTATCACCATTCCAAATTTCAGTCAAATCGATTAAGTGGTTGCAGCGTGAAGGAGTAACAAACATACACACAGGCCTTCACGTTTACAAACGTTCACCTTTAAAATATTAGTGGAGGTGGTTATATAAGACAATGGGAAGTGCTTACAGGTCCTATAATATAACATACATACTAGCTGACCGGGCAAACGTTGTTTTGCCATTTAGAGGTATGAGAAATAATTTACGACTTATTTTTATCAGACCTACCGAATGTAGACAAAGAAATTCATAAAAATCGGCTAAGTAATTTCGGAGGAGTTTGGTATCTAACACTGTGATACGAGAATTTACATATTAGACTAGCTGACCGGGCAAACGTTGTTTTGCCTTTTAAGGGTATGATAATGGATAAATAGTCAGCAAGTTATTCTCAGACCTACAGAATGTAGACAAAACATATTCATAAAACTTTTTAGTTTAAACTGTGACACGAGAATTTAATATTTCAAAGATTATATTGTGTCAAATTACTGACCTCTTCTTTTAAATTTGCTAAAAATATAAATATAGTTCTAGTGAGATTTTATTTTACCTTATTAGGTACCTGAGCTTTACGCTATGAGCACGAACTGGATTTTATTAGCGGAAACAACGTAAAATGTAAAGCAAAGGTATAATGTTTGTGTTTTGTTTGACACATGGCACATTTTCAAATAAAAAAAGAGAAGCACCATGGTTAATTTGTTGGTAAACTGGGATCTAAACGGAGGAAATATTTAACACAGTATATTAACCCCAAAATGTAAAATTGTTTTCAATAAAACGATTTCTAAGGGCGACACAAACAGGCCAAATACAGGAAAATTGCGAGGTCTAAGAAAAACCATTTTCTCTTTCCTACTCGTACAGTCAACATGCGACCCCGTTATACGTAGCATTTCATCAAGTCCGCGTTAATCGTTGCTCGGCTTAGCAGCCTTATAAGAGAACTTGTAACGAAGCTTTTTTCTACAGATCAGAAAAGTCACTTTAATACAAATGAATTGTAGTGTTACAACGCTGAAATAGCTATGGGTCAGTGGAGTATTATTATGCTAAACTGCAATTATTGATCTGTAATCTTGACGCCTTTTTTTTGTGTGTGTGTTGTGTATGTGTGTGTAACAGACACACATAATGCAACTAAATAAAAACCGGCCGAGTGCGAGTCGGACTCGAGCACCAAGGGTTCAGTATTACCTACTATAGAAAAAGTAATCCATTATAATCACTTTTTTACCAAACCGCAAACTGAACTTTGATTTTGAGGTTAATACAAAAAAAAACTACTTAAGCACTAGCTCTCGTTCAAACTAATTTTCGGTGGAAGTTTGCATGGTAATGTACAATGTACATCACATTTTTTTTTGTTTTATCATTATCTTTTTTTTTATTTTTGTGTGAAAATTCATTTATAGTTTCGGAAAAAAGTGGCTGTTTTATATCTATATAGCTTTTGATATTTATTTTATAGTTAGATATATATTGTGCTGCACCACCAAACTGATTTTGTAATCAAAACATTCCGTCATCAAAATTGCTTCCTTTGTGAATTCAAATCCAAGTACATTCTGGAAAACAAACATCCAATTCTAAAAGTATAGCAATTTTAGAATTGGTTTAAATAGTTTTGCTCCACTTCGTGTATTTATTTGTACATACAAAGCTTGCTAGTTGGTATTTATTAAAACTGTTCCATAAAAATTGTTCGAGTCATCCAATATCCTACAATCGGTGACATTTTTATAGCACCAAAGCTCATATTACAGCTTAGTTTGTGCGAGTTGCTTTGTCTTCAGTCTTTGTTCTTTGTGAAACGACCCCTTGGAAAATAAAAATATTCTGGAAATAAGTATACCATTTCGCAACTGGGAAATAACACCTAAATGTTATGGCTATACTTCCCTGCGATATTGGTCACAGATGTTTAGTTTTCACATACATACAAGCATGTTATCCTCGTTGCTGGAAATGGTTCTGGCCGAAATGATTTTCCTACATTTTAAGAGATATCTTCTAGGTAAGTGCATTCGACTTTATCGTCAATTTTCAATAGGTGCAGTAATTAGCGGTCAAGCGTCAGCCTTCATCTTCTAACATATAAATTTCTCGTGTCACAGTGTTTGTAACGAAACTAATCCGAAACGGCTTGACCGTTTTTTTGTGTACTCGGTAAGTCTACGAATAGGACGTAAACTATCACACTAATAGTATTTAAGACTAAAGTTTGTGTGTAAGTATGTGTGTGTATATGTTTGTTACTCTTTCACGCCGCAACTACTGAACCGATTTAGCTGAAATTTAGAATGGAAGTAGACAATATACCCTGGATTAAAACATAAGCCACTTTTTACCCTGAAAAAAATCCATCGTTGCCGAGGGATTTGTGAAAAACCGAAATACAAGCGGGCGGAATTGCGAATGTTTGCTAGTTTTTTCATATCCGTAAGAGTATTTTCCGGGAATATGTAGTTTACAATTTTTAATCGACTTCCATAGACAAAAGAAAAATGAAGCTATTTATTCAATGGCTGTATGTTTTACCCATTTTAACGGGGTTTCCACGTTTCCACTATGTCAATTTTGGCCTATTGAGATAAAATTATTTTCCTATAAACTTTTTGTATACCTGCTTAAAATTATGCATTGCCATCAAATTACCATGTTCCATGTTTTATCGACGAACACGAGATTTTTTATTATGGAGAAAACTAATATTTTTCATCATAGTTGACGTTAAACAAGGGCGAACTTGATAACAGCTTTTAGTACAGAATTTTCATCCAACATATTTTCATATGAAATCAGATGTTAGTCTTGAAACTGAAAGTCATTCCAACATCATAAATCTCAACAGATAATGATTGACTAGTATGCCAGGTCATGCCAGCTCACGTATTTAGACGCGGATATACTTTGTTAATATAAATAAGGCCAGAATTTTTCGATAAAATTTATGTTTTTTTTCTTTACAGAATTTGGAATATTTTGAACCGACAAGGCTAAATTTGGTAATGAAGATTGATTTCAAATGGCTGATTATGAAAATATGAAAATACCATGGTTCCCACTAGGTTGGTGCTTGGTGAAAAATTACAGACAAAGACGCTGGCAATAGCTAGTTAGGTACACATTGTACATAATCATTTCTATCATCGAGCTCTATTTTTCTATAGTCTATTTCTTGTCTTTTATGTAACTCCACGAACTTAATAAGTCCCGTACTTACAAAAACATAACTTATAGAGCCTCATAACTATCCATTGTATATTTTACTTATAAAGAAAACTAACCTCATACAACTTTGATGGTGAGATAGTTGGCAGTGTGTTTGCTCGCCGAAACAGAAACATTCTCCAATCAGCCATTGATAAAGAAAAACCGTAATAATAATATCTAATGTCCACCCGAACTCTGCGTTAATAGATGTGACAATAGAGCAGGGAACAGTATAAGTGCTTATCACACAATCATAAAACATTACCCCATTACATTAGCCGACAAACTGAGTACCATCCTCAATTATGTACACTAACTGTAGGTGCAGTACTCGATAATTATACCATGATAGATAAAATTATCAACCTATATCACAAAATGCTTAATAGGTAGTACCTACATAGCCCATAATATAAATACAGTTTAGTTTAGTATAACCAGATTACAAAGAAATTTTCAAAATACACGTCACAAAGATGGTAAATGCTAGTATTTAAAAAAAATGTTGAATAATCTAACACAATAAGAAAAAAAGAAAAGAGTATTACTTCAAACAATTACAAAATCTTAAATACCAATAATAAATTATGCGAACTAAAATATTATTTAGGCAGAAATATAATATTCAAGTTGAAAGTAATCTTGCCTATATTTTTGGCCCTTTAGTCGATGAGAGCATATTTTTTTTATAAATCAAAGGAAAGGACAGTAACATGATAGAAGAAAATAACAATATTTAGGGCCGATTTTTCAATCGCTGCACGCTGGATAAACTATCTGAGGAATAAATTTGAAAAAAAAAAAACATACGCTATACAAAATCTGTCAAAACGTCATATTTATTCTTTAGTTAACGATTATATTATGGCGATTGAAAAATCGGGCCAGGTTAACAGAATTTTCATTAAGCTACTCAAACTGGAAGTGTCTTGGCAAGCTAAAACGGATATAAATCAGTAGTTATTTTGCAATATTATGAAAAAAGTAAATGACGAATAACAGGTAAGTATGTAATACTAGAATAGTTATATTAGTTAAGCTGAAAGTCCTGATAGTGTTATCAATGAATGTAAGTATGCACAATAATTGCCCTAATGATAAAAAGTTGTAAATCTGTAAGCTTTTTATGGATAAAATGATTACGATTACGATTTAAGCGGCAAATAGCTTTACAAGTTTTTTTTTTATTTTACTACCAAAAGAAATCTATATCATTTCTCGCAACTTTGTCAGCTTGGATACACTAAATAATAATATTATATTCAACATGAATTATTTGCATTTTTAAAATGTTTTTGCGGCACTTGCATTTGAGACTTTAGGTCCGTGGTCATCAGACACAACAAAATTTGTCAATATCGTATCCAAAAAGTTGGTTCACGCGTCAGGTGGCCAAAGAGCTGCGCTTACTTCGCCCAACGGCTAAGCCTAGCTATACAGCGAGGCAATAGCGCCAGTGTTTTGGGCACCATGCCATTAAGCGAACATTTGGACGGTGTATACATTTTTTAAATATTTTTTCACATTAGAGCTTAGTTATATGCTTTAGAATTAATTATTTTTCTGTAAATATCATAATAACATATATTAAAATTGCAGATTACAATAATTTTTTTTTTAATTCTGAAACGTCCAAGGACAAGTGCTATTAGTAATAACATTTCTTTCTTTCTTATTTATTATACCTATTCAGAGAAAATTGTCGTGTCTCAGTACTGGTAACAAAACTCATCCGATTCGGCTTGCCAGACTTTCATGAAGTACTTTGTGTATTTAAAACCGACCTCAAAAAAGGAGGAGGTTCTCCATTTGACTGTATGTTTTTTTATGTTTGTTACCTCATTACTTTTGACTGGGTGTATCGATTTTGATGATTCTTTTTTTTATTAAAAAGCTGACGCTTCCCGTGTGGTCCCATTTCAATTTAGTCCAGTTCTGATAATGGTATCCATGAAAAAATCATATAAGATAAATTCTTAATTAGAAAGGATGTATTCAACAGTAGTTTCATGCGAGTTGAAGTCGGTTTTTTTGTTAATTAATTAACGTGTATTATATAGGTAAGTCTGGGAATAGGACGTACGTCATAGTGAGAAATAATATAATTAATATACCGAAACAACGTATCCTAGGTCAGTATACTAACATAACATACTTACCCTTAGTATCCTATAAGGGCTCTCTGCTAAAAGGCAGACTTCCCCCGAGTTAACTCGCTCCGGACCTTGATTGGGAAGCATGATCTGCATCTCACCACCAGGATCTGCCTTCGTACGCTGATTCCTCCGCTGTCCCGGAAGGGTCCACAGCCAACCCTGGCAAAAATTAAAATTGTATAACTTTTATTCTTCTATCATATGTAAATTGTTTCTATGTAGTAGTAAATACGTTAGGGACGATGGATTCTTGGGTTAAATTTCCGGGTTGTGCCACATGTGACAGGCGGTGCTCTGGTGCTTCCGTCACTTGGGCAATTATTGGTTTTTGTTGCCCGAGTGGGGGAACCTCCAGGCATCGTTTTAGTACGTAAGATGTATGTTTTTGTTACATGTGGCATTTTCATGAAATAAAGTTTTTTTTCTTTCTTTCTTCTTTCTTTCTTTAAATTTTGAGATCAGAATGATTTGAAGTATTGTTGCGGTGTTGTTGCAGCTTCTGTGTTCCTAGCCAAGTACAATCTGGGTGCCTTCAAGAGAAGAGTGAATAGGCATTATCTAGGCAAGCGCGCTGCATCCTAGACCTCATCCTTTCTGCCCATCAGACATGATTGTAGTGAAGCGCAAGTCTGTCAATAGTAAAAAAATAAAATTGTTAAGATATTTTCTTACTATGTTTGAATAAAAATATTAAAGCATGTTGACGCCCCTGAGCAATGAGCATGTTGAGGCAACATGATGCAAAAGACATGAGTATTGTGCAACACCCCGTTGATACAAAGTTTATAATAAAACCTAAAACAAACTCGATTTTTTAATTTTCATGTGAAATTTCACCCATCGCTCGATAGATGAGACTTTCTTCACTTAACTCGCGTATCAATCTCTATACGTGCATGCATGCATGCTCATTCTGTTGACTAGTAAGAGAAACTTTCATTTAAGATTGTCGAATATTTGCGTAGATTTTCTTCGTATCTATCTCATTGTAGTGAGGAAAATGCCCGATAGAAAACATCGATTGGAGTTGTGAGAATGGTAGCTTTTCAGTTACTTTGCAGATGTTAAATTCTGTAGTACGAGTATATTAATCTTCACCACTGCTGATATTATTCATCTTGTAATAGTAGTTTATGTAACGGTTACATAATGGGGGGTATTAAAACACGAGTGTGAGTTTAAAAAACGAGCCGCAGGCGAGTTTTTTAATAGTATCACACGAGTGTTTTAATACCTAATTATGTAGAGTTTCATACACTACTTTATCTACGCTCATATTATTACCCAAATCATAAAATCTTGCTAACGTTTGTCGTAAATCATTGCAACTACTAAGATGTCAGGTGGAGTGAAATTTTCTTTAGTAGGTTTCACTGCTAGATTTTTCAGCGCAAAGTTTTGACTAAGTAACAAAAAAAATTGGTTGTCTGTAAAGTCGGTTTACGGACGATAGATTTACGAGATAACGTCATAATCGTAATCGTTATCGTAATCGTAATCGTAATCATAATCGTTATCGTAATCGTAATCGTAGTCGTAGTCGTAATCGTAATCATAATCACAGGCCCAGGTGGAACGTTACGCGGAACGTTAGACATTGTGTTGTTGTCTATGGTCAATCATGGCCCATCCATACTCTCGGCAATGACTACCAACTATAAGTTGTCTGTGGATTCACTTAAAAAAATATTACATAAAAAATATTACCCCATAGACATTGTGTTGTTGTCTATGGTCAATCATGGCCCATCCATACTCTCGGCAATGACTACCAACTATAAGTTGTCTGTGGATTCACTTAAAAAAATATTACATAAAAAATATTACCCCATAGACATTGTGTTGTTGTCTATGGTCAATCATGGCCCATCCATACTCTCGGCAATGACTACCAACTATAAGTCGTCTGTGGATTCACTTAAAAAAATATTACATAAAAAATATTACCCCATAGACATTGTGTTGTTGTCTATGGTCAATCATGGCCCATCCATACTCTCGGCAATGACTACCAACTATAAGTTGTCTGTGGATTCACTTTAAAAATATTACATAAAAAATATTACCCCAGATACAAATAATGGAGTCCAGAGCCGTGTATCGTTATGGATTTTATACAACTTTCTTTAAATATTTCCATAGTAGAGCGATGTTATTATGAATAACTTTTTAATAATTATAGAAGTCTGTGAATAAAGTAGGTAATTATTTGACACATTTTGATTTCATAATTCGAACTTTAAGCAATGAGCGTAGATAAAATAGTGTAAGTATTCATCTTGAAAAATTAGAAGAACCTGGCACGGTACTATAATCAAAGCAGAATATAGAGTTCATTTCTACCACAATAAAACTTTATAACCTCAAAGTAAATCGGCAACATCGTGGACCGTTGATAATAAAACACGTAAAGCCAATTTTATTTCACTGTACCCCTAAATTGAATACCTAGCTTTATTAAATTTATAACGACAAAACAAATATAATATGCTTTGTTGATTAGAGTACCTATATTAGTACCTACTTTTATTTTTAAATTAAGTATACTTAGTTTTCCACTACTAAGAGATTAATAGTACCAGGGATTTGGGCGTCTATTCACTACTCATAGGACTGGGGTTCATAACTCGGGCACGTGCCGCTGATTTTTCGAAGGTTCGTGCGTTTGTGGAAACTGAATACATAATATTATAAGCTCCTTTATCAAGTGCTGGCCTATAGCCAAAGGATGAGGGGTCATTCTGAGGAGTAACCCATGTCTAGTTCTGAGCCGTAAACTCTTTTACGATTACGACGATAAAGGCTTACCTCTTGGCCTCACGGATAAAATAGGTTGTGGAACCTAGAAATGACTAACAAAAAAGTCGAGAGACCATGCCAGAAAATGAAAATCATTAACAAGGAACTACTTGGGCAGGAATTATTACGTAACATGGAGCTAACAGGCGCACCATATCGTTGTAGTAATTAATCACCCACTTATAGGTAGGGAATCTACATTTTTGTTTGCAATAACTTACAACGTTAAGTGCAAAAAATTGGTCAAGTGCGAGTCGGGCTCGCGCACTGAGGGTTCCGTACTATCAAGTTCAAGACTCATTCTCAATAGTACGTGAGTAAACTAAACACCCCTGCCCATAGAATTTAAAAACCGGACAAGTGCGAGTCGGACGTGCAACGCCATCTGTCGTCATCAAAGTTAAACAAAATATTAGACTTGTTGAATATCAATTCAACACGTATTAAAAAAAACTACTCACTAGATCTCGTTCAAACCAATTTTCGGTGGAAATTTGCATGGTAATGTACATCATATATTTTTTTAGTTTTATCATACTCTTATTTTAGAAGTTACAGGGGGGGGGACACACATTTTACCACTTTGGAAGTGTCTCTCGCGCAAGCTATTCATTTTAGAAAAAAATGATATTTATTAGTATCATTTTTGAAGACCTATCCATAGATACCCCACACATATGGGTTTGATGCAAAAAAAATTTTTGAGTTTCAGTTCTAAGTATGGGGCACCCCCAAAATTTATTACTTTGTGTGAAAACCTTAATGCGGTTCACAGAATACATCTACTTACCAAGTTTCAACAGTATAGCTTTTATAGTTTCGGAAAAAAGTGGCTGTGACATACGGACGGACAGACGGACAGACGGACAGACGGACAGACAGACATGACGAATTTATAAGGGTTCCGTTTTTTGCCATTCGGCGACGGAACCCTAAAAATATATAAAGTAAATTAATTTATAGGTGGTGGGGTGACTTACAGCTAAAGTTGGCACTAATCCAAATGATTATTTCAAATACTTGGTTCAAATTGCTGCAAACTACAATGTACAGAATGAGAACAAGAGTGATAAATGCAGTATAGTAATAATTATTACTAGCACGTATAAATAAAAAGCACCTCATTTGGTAGATAATTATTATGAAATTAATCACGAACCTACTTTATTATTTATAATATTAAGTTGTGTTTGGTAAAAGCTATAAATAACAATTATTATAATTTTTTGACGATCTATTCAATGTCCCTTGATCGCTTGAAGTTAAGTGAAGGAAATATTTAGTTTATTTTAATTTTGTTTTGTTTAATATATTTTACATAAAACAAAAAAAATATAGAAAACTTAATTAACATTTAAACTAAAAAATAAATAATTTATAGACTATAATCTAGGTTATAAATTTAAAACCTCATCGAAACCATCGCAACGAGGCATGGTACCCAAGATACTGGCAGCATTGCCTCTTTGGATGGCCAAACTAATACGTTGGCCAAGGTAGCTGCCAGCTCTTGGATCCCCAGTAGACTCGATAACTCTCTTTGAAATTTCTTCAAAAAGAGCTCGAGCCCCCGGGCCCCACGGCCCCAGAGTCTCCACACCAAAAGGCGCAAATATGAAAATCTTGTCAAGAGATTCATATTTGCGTCCCTTGGCCCGTTCGGCACTAGTAGCCGCAGCCCCCGCCATAGAGGAGGTCGCCTCAATGTGGGACGCAGCCAGGGTGTCAGCACAAGTTGCGTCCCAAACAAGCGACCTCCCTAAAAGCCAGGGAACAAGCGTCATCCCATCGGGTCTCTTGCCATCACCACGCGCCAGACCAGTTGGTTCTAATACAGCTGGCACGTGGGCGGTAGCAAGAGACCTCCGGATGATGTCGTTAAGGGCACTATGGCGGTGGAAGCGACCGGCACTTTTGGGACAGGACAGACCATGGTGACCGTAGGAATCAACGCTCTCGCCGCAATGGCATCGATGAGGTTGAATGATGCTTGCGCCTAGCCTTAGACCGATTAAAACTGTTAAAGTGGTATGGTCTATTAATGTTCCCAGGTTGGCAGCAGGGAGAGCATGGAGCCAGTAGCCGGACTCTTTAGCAGAGACAGCGAGAAGGCGGGCTCTGTCTTTTTTTGAACTCGCTTGTGCTAGTAATGAGTCAAAAGTTTTTCTGCAGACGATGTCGTCCCACTGTCTCTGCGAAAGAGGAGAAATCGGCAGCAGATTTGGACTTATCACAGACCATTCGTTCCTTGCCTCTGCCAAGCACGACACCTCGATGGATCTCAAGCAGGGAGAAATAATTTTTCCAAAAAGAGAATGTGTGCTGTAGACAGAGGAAAGGAAAGAAGGTAGTGAAACACTGGAAATTTTTCGGATTCCCAGGCCTCCATACCTAATAGGAAGAGAAGCCTGATTCCATGCCTGGGTACTTAAGGGACAATTAAGAATATTAGTTAGAACATCTTTAACAAGGATGTCTAAATTTTCTAATAATGTGTTAAATTTCCAAAGTGGAGAACATCTCATAAAATAAGTAAATTTAGGTACAAATAAACAGGATCGAATAATGGTTAGAGCCATGTGAGAATTAATTTCGAACAGACGATGGGAAGAACTATTGAATTTTGAAATTGTGTCGTCAATAAACTGAGGAATCGAAGCCTCTAATACGGGAGCACCTAGGAGGCGAAGCGACTCATCATTCAGAATTCTAATTCCAGGTGCCAAGTTATTAAATTTATCTAATAAGCAAAGTTTATTTTCGACGGAGTACGAATCTGGTATAAATATTTCACATTTTTCGAAATTTAATTCCAAACCTACATTTTTAAATTTTGAGATAATATTTTTTAAAATTTAAAATTAATGTTTTGTTTTGATTGGGAGTAATAATTTCTTATCAATTAGAATTAGGTACAATACACAGAGCAAGGAATATGGTACAATATACACAATATACCTACGCTGCGACTGGAAAGTAGAACTGCTACAAAACGAGTGTTTCTAAACAAAAGACAGACAGCGCTTACCATCCGGAACTTAGATTCAATGGACGCAGAGACGCGTTTACGCCATAAGCAATAGAGAAAACGATTCAATTTACATTAAGCTCATTAAGCTCTATCTAGCGGATCATCTTGAGTAAAATAAAACCTTTGTGTTTTTTTTCTATCATTTACTTACGATTTGCACAGATTTGTTTAAAAGGATGTATGAAATAATAAAAAAAAAACAGAAAAAAGTACAATATAATATATGTATATATATATATATATATATATATATATATATATATATATATATATATATATATATATATATATATATATATATATATATATACCAAGGACACTGGAAAACATTCACACTCATTACGAAAATATTTTCCAACTGTTGAAATCGAACCCACGACTGACGATGCAAAGGGCAGGGCCACTAACACTGCGCCATTAAGTCGATATTTTTTTTAGATTTTCTTACGATCATTTTAACACCATCAATTATGAAGACTGAGTTTTAATGTTGGATTAATTACAACAAAAAAACACCTAAATATCTCATCTCGATAGGCTGGTAACGTTTTTGCGCAATATTTATGCTTCTTGGCACTATTCCTCGTGAGCAGAATTTGTACAGTAATTTAGTACATACCTATAAGTTAGCGATAATTTTTTTATTATTTTTTTTATAATTTTGCGTTGAAAATCAGTATGAAAGCCTTGACTGGTTAATGAACATTGGTTTAGACTTTTAAAAGTAATTAACAATGATACCGTCTGTATTTTATCCAAAATATTATAATAGTACCTGCCAGCTGACATGCCAAAACATTATATTTTGACATAAAATATCTTACAATCTCAAGACTCAGACCTATAGACCAAAACTTCACATGAATCGATCGAGCCGTTTCGTAGGAGTTTGGTTTCAAACACTGACACTAGTGACTAGAATATCATATAAGTATTAAATGAAGATGAAAATGAAAATGAAAAATCTTTATTTTCACATAGGCCCAATTAATAAGCTCTTATGAAAAGTCAAAACTCTACCGCCAGGTTCGGAAAGCAGGTTTGCACCGAGAAGAACTGGCAAGAAACTCGGCACTTGCTCTTTTCAAAAAAAAAAATTTCATTATATACAATTTCTTAAATAATATCAATAATTAATACATAATTTTTAAGATATCTCGTGAAGAGATGGAAATATATCCCTATCATTCCAACAATTCTTGTCATTAAAAAATTCTTCAATAGTATAGTAACCCCGACTTATTAGATGTTTTTTGACAGTGACTTTAAACCTGTGTAAAGGTAAGTCCAAAACAGACTTCGGGATCATATTGTAGAAGCGTACACTCAACCCCACAAAGGACTTCTGTACTTTACGTAAACGGTGTGGTACTACAACTAACTTGTGTCCGCCATTTCTAATTGGACGGTTACTTACATCTATACGTTGCTTATAATTATTAATGTTTTGACGTACAAAGAGTAAGCAATTATAAATATATTGAGATGCCACTGTAAGAACACCTATTTCTTTAAATTTTTGGCGAAGAGATTCGCGTGGCTTCATTTTGTATATAGATCTAATTGCTCTCTTTTGCAATACAAATATAGTTTGAATCTCAGCAGCTTTGCCCCATAATAGAATACCATAGGACATAACACTGTGGAAATAGGCTAGACTAGCTGACCCGGCAAACGTTGTTTTGTCATTAGGGCATAATAAAAAAAATAGCTTAGACCCTACTCTCGGGCCTACCGAACATACACAGAAAATTTCATAACAATCGGTCGAGCTGTTTGGGAACAAAATTGGCACGAGAATTTTATATACATAATAGATTGATGTCAAATCATTCCACGGTGCGTTTGGATCTAAGGTTTGGATGCACTGATTGCGGTATGTAACTGTATGTACTTCTAAGTCTACATTATCACAAATATCCCGGCGTCTCGACGGTTATTTTACGAGCAAAATTCCTCGTGTGTCAACGACTTAATAACACGAGTAACTTCAAGGAAAATCTAGTTTGGCGAAGTATTTACTCAGCGGATTTCGTTGGAGTCTTCAAGTCTAAATATAATCTTTTATGCCCCTGATAAGAAAACTGTTAAAACTTATTAACGAGAGAAGCAACGACATCGTTTTACTAACAAGCTTCTCGTGTTACAAAAGAGAATCCTAATTACCTGCATCGTCTTCAACTCTTCAAAGGATCTACATTTAATCGCCAGAGGAGAGTGTGCTGATGGTATTTAGGACATTAACAGTAATGGCATATTTCAATTATGCCAGTATACCCCTTAGAAAACAAGGATGAAGCTTTAAATACTCTAAAATGGTAATCATTTGGCTTTTTGTCCGAACCTGGTGGTAAGAGTTTTGACTTTCATAAGAGTCTATAATTTAAGCCAAGTATAATTTGAAAAATATTTTTTATACAAGCTTATAAATCCGTTTTCCTCTCAGTACAAAAACCACTATCAAGTACCAAAGTGAATACTTTGGTACAAGACAGGTAGTAATCAAGACGATCAAACAAGCCCAAACTCGATTTGATTGTGTCGTTTAACTACAGCTGAGTTCCTATGACTATCTTCTAGTTCCATTATCAAATCAGCTCCATATTATAATAATTTTACATTGTCATCCGATTTATACATGCATGCAAAATTTCAGCTCAAGCGGTTACCGGGAAGTGGGCCAAATTTCATTTACAAGATTTGATTACAAACAAATAAGTAAACATCGGGACAGGTGAAATTAAATAAAAGCTTGTAATAAAGATTTTCATTTTCATGTTCTGGTCATACGGGTTTTAAGCACCTCGGTAGAGACGATATACAATTTACGAAACAAATATTATTAATATTACATTGTGATGAAATATTAACTGTTATAGATACTTAATGTTGGAAGAGGAAATCCGTGCTCTAGAAGGTCCGTATAAAAGGGTGTTACAAGATGGAAACTTTTGTAGGTTAGATCGTCCAAGTATTTTACGTATTGGAAACAAAAACTCGTTAATCAGCAAGGAAAAGTCGGACTTGGATCGAATAAGAAAAATATTATTTTTTTCTCTCATATTTTATCGAATGGTAAACTTCTAACTTTTATATTTTTAGTTCTGCGACAAATATTACTATGGTAACAAATATTGAAGATACTAATGATTATTAAGTATTTTGACAATATTAAAGTTACCTAACTAATGACCTGAATTATTTCAAAGACATCTAATGTTCATGTTTTTAATAATACCTACGGCTTCACAGATTTAAAAAAAAAAGTGTGTATTCGGTAGGTCTGAGTATAGAACGTAAAATGTTTTGTGAGAAATAACTTTTATGGCAAAACAACGTTTACCGGGGCAGCTAGTTATTTTGTAATAATATGTAACGGGTACATGCTCGTATCATCGTCTAAGAACCGACGGACGTTGGGGACCCAAAGTGCTGGAATGGCCCCCGCACGGGAAAACGCAGTGGTGGCAATGCTTTGACCAGATGGACTGACGACATTATAGGCGCTGGATACAAAAAGGAGCAGGACCGTGCAGGCTGGAAATTCCAGCAGTTGACGTCCGTCAGCTGATACGAATGAACGAACGAACATGTTTCACGTTTCACGGTAAATACCGAATTGAACTGCCGATATTTCAATATAATTGGATAGGCCGTGGTCACGGTGATGAAGCGTGAAGTGAAGCGAGGCGAAATGAAATGAAATATAATTGGAATGCTTATTACAATTTGGCTAATAAACAAAGTGGTTACATACACGAGCGATAGTCTTCAATATGGTTAGTAAAAGCAATTTGCTCTCCTATTTGGACTCAAATTAAATGGTCAGCTGTAAAGATCTTAATCTCATTTATAGCTTCAAGAGTGTCGCGATACTCCTGAGATTTCTTATTGAAGTGGCGTGTTTTTTACACACTAGAAGTTCGTACTTGACTGCAATCTCAGCTAATGGTAAGTGACTGTTATCATACTAATTTGGAAACAGTAAGTAATACGTACTTTTAAATGTTCTGTGGTAATACCTCAGTTTCTACACAGCATCAAGCCGTAACGCTGACTAAATTCTGCCTGGACTAAACATTCAAATGTCCCTAAAGGAAAACTTTATTTATTTATTATTTAATCAGAGATATGCCAATATTTTCATTTCTTCTAGAAGTCGAACCCAAGGTAGAAAAAAACCCAAATATAATAATATAATTATTGTGAGACGTTTTATAATCAGTACTTAAGTAGAAAAATAGAAAATCCTATCATATTACTTACCATGTAGGTACAAATATGAAAAGGTACCTATCTATTTTAATTTTATAACCTTTATCATATCATGTGAATAACGAAAGTACCTGCGGTGAATTTAATAATGCGGTAGGGTCATAAACAAGAATGTATAAACAACAAATATGTGTGCATCATATAACTTGTTAGTTGTATAGGTAAGCTGTTATACATAGAACTGTTGCATTATTGTTACATGGCAATGAAAAATATCAATTACAAACTATGATCAGCTAAAATATTAATTAAAGTAAGAATAAGCTTTTGAATGACATTAGTTCATTGTCGTTTTAGTTTCGTATCCTTTGGTGAAAACCATTTTTAAACAGAACAGGGCACGCCACCTTTACGGCCTGTTGGTGGAGTTCGGGCAACGGACGCCATAGCCCCTTACGTCCGTCACCCGCAGGCCGGCGCATCTGGAAGCCGAAGAAAGATGTTCGTCCTCGAGCAACCGGTGCGTCTCCTGCGAGAGGGATATGCCACAATAATTGTCCCTCTCGACGAGCGTTCCCGCCCACTTCGGTGATTTTTTTACGAGGGAACCGATTTGGAAAATTCTTTTTTTGTTTGAAAGGGTATACTTCCCAAATGGTCCCATGATCATCAAGTCAGGATCTGATGATGGGATCCTGGAGAAATCGAGAAAACTCTTCAAATTTTACAAGTACTTTTGAAGGGATTTGTATTTGATACGCTGCATACAATACGGGACACCTATAGTAGATAGGGGATCCGAAAGAGAGGAGAGGATAAGATCGACTTTCACCAATCTGTTTAATGGATTGGATGAAAATAATTTTATAAGTTATTTAATATTTTAACAAGTGGAAAATTAAAAAATTTTAAAACACCCACGACTTTTGCAGACTTGTAATTGAAAAAGGATTAAATAACTTTTTTTTAAACTCCCCGACTAAAGGAAAGTAAGAACTAAGAACCTATCAGTATAATTACAAATGCAAGAAAATCCGCCGGAGCTGCTGTGTCCTGCCTGTGACGGTTGATGGTGCTGTTTACCAGTTGATGACTAATTCAATTTCTTGATACTTCTCATATAACGGCAGTTTATCAATGCTTACTAATTTCATTAATTGATATTGGAAACGAAAATAGCAATGGCAGCTCCGACGGATTTTTTTGGATTTGTAATTATACTGATAGGTTCTTAGTTCTTACTTTCCTTCAGTCGGGGAGTTTAAAAAAAAGTTATTTAATCCTTTTTCAATTACAAGTCTGCAAAAGTCGTGGGTGTTTTAAAATTTTTTAATTTTCCACTTGTTTTATAGTTTTTCGATTAATATATTAATGTAATTTAAAAGATAATATTGTTAAAAAATTAAAATTAATCTTCAAACTAGCCATTAACTCCTCTATGCAGCGTCTGAAGGCATCATGGGTTAGATGTACTATGTACCTACATCTAAAGGTTTGGGCCTAGTTAAAACATACGAATCCCTGTTTACTAGACTGTATACACAATGGAGGCTGACGCCCTGGGCCATGGCCCTCTTGCCGGGTAAATGCGCCATATTCATTCATTAATCCTCGCCACCAAGCCTAATGTGTTAGAATAGTTTAACCAAATCAAATGAGCCTAAACACGAGGTATTTACTAGTTACCATTAATATGCATCGCTAATCAGCCCCATGTTGCATCGTCAGACCCTCGTCACCAAATTTAATGTTTGAGACTAGTTCAAACAAACCCAATCACTAACACAAAGAATTTACTAGAAATATATTAAAACCGAGAATTTCCCTTCCAAGTCATACAGATACGTTTATTGTGGCGCCCTCTGCTGTTCAATCACAAGAACAATTATCTACAAACCGTTGGCAATGACTCACTAGTATTTTGTACAAAACTGTATCCAACTGTGTTCCCAATACAGTTGGAGCATTCGTTTGCACTGTAAATGTTTTTTTATGGCGCCCCCTGGTGATCGATGTTCGTAACAACTATCTAAGAACCATTGCCAATGAATACCAAACATTATACAGAAAACTGCATCTAAATCGGTCAAGCCGTTTTTGTAATAAATGGGAACATTCGTTTGCAATATAAATGTTTTTATGGCGCCCCCTGGTGATCGATGTTCGTAATAACTATCTAAGAACCATCGCCAATGAATACCAAACATTATACAGAAAAGTGCATCTAAATCGGTTAAGCCGTTTTTGAAATAAATGGGAACATTCGTTTGCAATATAAATGTATTTTATGGCGCCCCCTGGTGATCGATGTTCGTAACAACTATCTAAGAACCATTGCCGCTGAACACCAAACATTATACAGAAACCGCATCTAAATCGGTCAAGCCGTCTTTGAAATAAATGGGAACATTGATGTGCACAAACGAACACACAAACAAACAAACAAACAAACAAACAAACAAACAAACAAAAATATTTTTGCATTATTGGTTTTTGTGAACAATTTAACATACAATCAAACATAAAATATTTTTAATAGAGTAATGTACAAACGGTCTCTCACCCTAAACGCATATACCCGTACTCCGTTCCGTCGTGGGTAAAAATTATAAAAAATTGGGATGCCTGAATAATCCTGGCCAGGCTATTGTTAATTAAAAATTCAAAAAATCACTTTTTTTTACTTCTACCGATGAGTTATTGTACACCAACCGTAAGTACATTGCCTATAGAATATATAAGCAAACGTAAGATTGCCTTTATTTTTCCTGGCCATAGAATAAGTCGTTAGTATTTTTCATATCCCTAAATATCAAAACAATGTTTGCCACGTCAGCTATGTGTCTATAAAAACGGCAAAAATAATCAAATTTGTTGTATGGGGAGAAATATATATTTAATTTTATTTTTTAGTTGTTTTTGTTTTTTTTTTAATTGTGGTATTGCCTGATGACAGATGGATAGTCTTAATAATAGGGCCCCACTCTTTACCCTACGGGTACGAAATTTTAAAAATGTCCTTAAAAATACCCCAAGACGAAACGTGCACATCGTGGCCTAAAGTAAATAAATAAATATATACGGGACATTTTACACATCGCAATCTAGCCCCAAAGTAAGCGATAGCTTGTGTTATGGGTACTAGATAACTGATAAGTATACATACATACTAAAATACATAAATATTGAAAAACACCCAGACACTTGAAAACATTCATGCAAGTGCAAAAGTGAAGTGTGCAAAAGCAATAATGTGCTGCACATAGCTTGTAGAAATGGACAATGGGTCTTAAATGCTATAGGCTAGAATAGTGACGCTGCTAATCCTCCGCTGCGAAAAACCTAGTGTTGGCAGACTTCCAATTTAGACATTAAGATAGTCGCAGAGAGCCTCTGATTAACTAAACCTTTTAACCAAAGTTAATATTGTTATCCTTATAAAATCTTCACCCTAATTTTATACGGATACAGTGTTAACAACAATTGTTAAGTTTAACGAACATTTACAATTCTATCAACCAACAATTTACAATAGCGTAACTGAATTACTCAACGATAATAGCAAAATTAACAGAAGTTTAAATCATTTTTACCTCGGAAAAGGAAAACGGATCTTTAAAACTTTTTCTAATGAACCTTATTAGTTACCTACTTTCGAAAAAAGGCTGTAGCTTTCTTTAAATTTTTGAGTATTTTTGGTGATATGGCGTGGCGGTCAGACTGTGTGATGAGCAAACGGCTTATGATAATCAGGGTTTTATGAACTGTCAGTTAATGCGCCTTTATAGGGTTTACCTAATCTAATCGATCACAAGTAAAGCGACTTCAAAAACAATCAAAAAAGGAAGAGGTTCTCAATTCCGAAACTTTGAACCGATTTTATTGATTCTTTTTTAATTTGAAAGCTGGTGCTTCACGTGTGGTCCCGTTTCAATTTAGTCCAGTTTTGATATCCATGAAAAAACTGTATAAGTCTTAAATTTGTAATTGGAAAGGAATGTATTCAACAGTAGTTTGATGAGAGTTGAAGTCGGTTTTTTTTAATTAATCATCGTATATTATTATTATCGGAAATAATAATATATTTCAACAAGTCGGTGTTTTTGTAAATTAATTAATTTCAATCACTTGTGTTTCGTGATGACGCGTGTCGTAGGTACTACTATGCATTACCATGAATCTGTTACGAGTGTACTTACGATAAGTCCTCTCTTCCTCGGCATGGCGTTGTACATCTGAGAGACGACCTGCACGGGGGGTGCAGCCCCATCAGCGGAAGCGACAATTGCGGGGCCGTTAGCCTGGGTCACGCTGTTAGCTCGCTCCCTCTTCGAGCGAAACAGCCACATGCTCGCTTTAACGCTGCACCTACGATCAAAATCAAATATATGTATTGACAATATGTATTAATTAATTAATACCTACAATATAAATACAAATGTACGTATGTATGTATACACTTTTATTGTGCACCCAAGAAACAATTAACATCAATTAAAGTAGAAATAAAAAGAAGGTACAGGTAACAATGAGGCGGACTTATCGCTAACTAGCGATCTCTTCCAGACAACCTCAGACACCGATTAATTAGGAAGTAGGAAAGTGGAGTTAGGGAGTAGAAATGTGTACCTGAAAATACAAGTTTCAATAAATTTTAACCAATTTTAATGTAGGATATACTTTTTAGGGTATAGAACCAAAAGGGTAAAAATGGGGCCGGGCCATATTATTGCTACTTCGCCGTCCGTCCGTCCGTCCGTCTGTCACCAAGCTGTATCTCTGGAACCGTGATAGCTAGACACTTGAAATTTTCGCAGATGATGTATTTCGTTGCGGCTGTGATAACAAATACAAAAAATATAATGGAATAAATATTTCAGGGGGCTCCCATACAGCAAACGTGATTTTTTTTTGCTAGATATTGATAACGGCAGCATAATATAGATGCTTCAAATAATCACAGAATAATATATTTCCTTTAAAAATTAATAGTTAAATTAAAGTAAAATAATAGGGCTTCCAAGCAACAAACGTGATTTTTGCTCGTTTTTTAATTTGGTGGGCAACGGTCTTGATAGCACGGAACTCTCAGAGCACGAGCCCGACTCGCACTTGACCAAATATTTAAGCAACAGCAGACGAAAAAATGATAATTTTTATACCTTATTGACTAGCCAAGTACGACTCATACGGAAAATTTTGAAGTCTGTTATCACAGAAATCATTAATTAAATGAAATTTCATTAATTCAAAATCGGTGAAATGTTTATTAACCTAGACATTGTGTTAAAGTTAGTTGAATATAGGTAGGTATATATATATATATATATATATACATCATGGTAAGTAATCTATTTAGGGTAAATTGCTGTTCGGCCAATATATTTGCTCTACCGTAAATATATTGGACGGATAGTTATTTACCATTCCATTATAAACTTATGGAAATTCTAATATTAGTTTGTAGATATCTGGGTATAATAAATTTTGTGTACAGTTGTTGATCTTTACCTATCAATACCGTCTATTTTGGCCATCAAGGATCCGGTAGATATAATCGGTAGATTACATAAATATACAAGGTATTCTCAGAACTTCATTCGACATGAATTGTAATAAAAAGGATCACATCACACACACTAAGATTTCAATTGAAAAGAAGATTTCAATTCATTGTGCGGAAAACTTCTTATTACTATTTGTGTGTTTATTATAAGTTGGAGGAATCTCCCTCCGCACACTGCTCGTAAACGTAAGCGTAGCGTCATCCGTCCGCGCGTACGACGAGAGCAGTACGAGCACGAACATATGCAAACATGTCCGCAGACGAATCGGAGGCGTAATTGTCATACTGTTATGCGTTGTGTCATAACGATACGCTTACGTTTAAGAGCTCGGTGCGAAGGGCCTAAAGGTTCAATTTTTTGCTTTCATTGCTACATTAAATATCCACTATAATTAGACTTTCCCAATGTAACTATAAAAGTGGATATCCCCCGTGAATACTTACTTGTTTTCTATTAAATTTCGTTTTCGCCCTTTATTGTTTTTAGTATCATTATCAGCTATATTATGCTCTAAAAAGTCTTATTCTTTGATTATACATAATCAAAGGTCTTATTACTTCTCAATGTAGATTGTATTTTAATAATAGTACCTACTGCCTAACTCCAAGATTCATACATATACAATCTTAGTCGAAGTGTACAGTACCTACTTAACACGTGTATGTTTATTTTCAATTCGTGTTCATTAATCATTAGATAAGTATGTTTTAAACTTAGAAGCATGTTTACAGCACAGATCCTGTGAAAGTTTACAACGAAATAACTACATTAAATTGGAATAAATTTCCTTCATCTAATTTGGATGCCAGAAGGGAAAAGTTCGTAGGGATTCTGTATTATATGGATTCCTTAGGTCAAATTGGAGGCGTACGGTGGGCTTTACTCATTATCATATTCATATTAAACAGCTTGTTCTATGATTGGGCTTCAGAAATGCTAGCGAGTTGGAAACTCTTGAGCAGTGTAAAAATCTTGGTTCATCTCTCTTGATTGTATAATACCCAATCTAATACACATCTACTTTACTAATGCCACCGAAAGCATAATATTACAAACGTATTTATTAGTCATGCTTCACGATTTTCTTGACTCAGTTGGTCGCGAGATCGATTACCGCCATGGACCACTGTGGAATTTATATTTGACCTGGCGGCCTACCACTAACGCTTAAAGTAATATTATTGTAATATTGTTTTAAAATTTTCATACCTACTGACATTGTATGAAAATGTCAAAACAATATTACTATAATATTACTTTAAGCGTTGGTGGTAGGCCCCCAGGTCACCCGCAAGCGATTTTGCATACCGATGCGATGCTGTGTAGGAACCATCAAGAGTTGCTTACCCCTGACAAGTTAATAATAGTCTATTAACATCAGATGAAACCGCAATAACTTGTATTGTGTAAAATGTTCAAATATTAAAAAAAAAATACAAAAAGAAAAGCCTTTTTCAGCCGATGAGTACTACATGATTGTTATCTCTATGCAATTTTTTAGTCAAATCTGTTTTAACTTCATGCGATCACTTTTCTTCTACATAAACCACAGAAATAGTAATAATATAGTTTTATGTGATATAAACAGACTAGGAGGGAGATATAAACAGACAAGGAATAACTTTATATTGACTTTTGTTTTCTGTGGCGCTACATCACGTGCGTTGAATCTCTCTTTCACGCTCTTTGAGGCTGAATTTTCAAAACCCTTAGTTCCCAATAAATGATACCTAACAGCTGTTGGCCTTCAGCTTCATCCATCCAGTGGTTTGAGTGGTGAGTCTCATTTTTCCTTTTATTCCTTTTATAAATGAAACACAGACAGATTCTTCTGAAATCTTTTTTTATGTTTTTGCAAATGATATAAGCCAGTGACAGATTTAATGTGGGTTTTTCCGATACAACATACTAGTACCTATTCACACGTGTTTACATTACGTTACGATCAAGAGGCCTTAAAGATATCTACGACTTTACAAATTTTTGGCTTGTAGAGCGGCAACCTGCTATACACTACGTATTCATTAAAAAGAAAGGACATTTTTTTCACCATCCCTATTCATATGGACATTGGACACCGCTGCTTTTTTTAACGTTAGAGCTTGGAAAGAAATTTATAAATAAGGCTTCGTAAGGTAAGTACTAAATACAACAATATGATGAATAATTAGAGCTCTTGCTTTCTACACAGGTATAAATTGAAAAGTATATAATTTTTAAAAAGCATGGACAAAGAAAGAGATATGAAAGACATAACACGTTCAAGTGCGTCTTGCGTGTAGGCTACCTACTACAAGATGAATATATTATAATAAATGCCTTATAACCCGTCTTCTAAACAAGAGGACGGGTGTGTCTCAATCATAAGAAGATTTTCCACCGTTACCAAAAAGGTAACGAGGCAAAATTACCCTTACCATAAATGAAATATATTTCGTTCACACCAAAGTTGTTACATACATCGAAACACGTTATTCAAAATGAAGTGGCTTTCAAAGTTTGCAAAAGGTGTGGTTCCATTACCTGATGAGTGATGAGTCGTTGATAGGATCGCTATCAAATTACATAAAATGGTTACCATACCTTCGCTTTTGCTCCATCGTAGATAATTTCTTCATTTCTAGAAAGTATTTAGCCTTATCACGAGACGGCCTGTATTTTTTTTTACTGCCACAATACAAAGGTTTATGATACGAAAGGAATAAAACGTGCATAGCAACGCGGATCCTTTGCATTCTTATTATATGGATGGTGGAGATAATTTGGTTTTAGAGCACGGTACGAATCAACTTTGAATTTATCAATATCTTCAACACTTTAATATAAAAACAGCGGTCTGCAAACCAAGTTTCTGTCCTCACCTTTTGGATTATACTAATCGAACCTCTTAATTAGCACATTATAGCTGTCGATATTATCATACGTCACTAGCCCAGTAGAACCATGGGTGCAAAGAAGTATACTTAGCATGATTCAGTTTTTGGAACGGAGTTCCTTATCTCGCGTTGCGAAAGGGGGGACGAAAAGTTGTAACAACACTTTTTGCTACAGTAAGCTTTATAAGCCGTGCGGCGTGCGCATGTTTCTCTGTCTGTCTCTCTCTCTTATAGAAAGCAAGCCAGATATACTTCGTTCCATCCGGGTGTCCCTAGACACCTCTCAATTTTTTTTTAAAATGTAGTTTCAAGAAGTAGATAAAACTCCTAGACCTCACGGGTCATGATATTAGAATAGGAACACGAACAGTGCCGTAGGTTCTACGTACTACCTCTATGTCAATTACAGGAGGCCTCGGAATCAACACTCGCTCACATGTCGCAAAAGTTGCTCAAGTTGCTTTATTAGGTATTGCATTAAAGTTAGAATTCGGAGCACCGTCAGCTGAAATAAATTACGTGGAACTGGAGTGGATCATGTGGTAATGGGAAGGCTATATAACTAAACCATAAATACCCAAATTTCGTCCTGATTGCGATTAGATAGAAGTCATGACGATAACATAATTCTGAGAGAAGTGACCCAGCTTTGGGACATATGATAAAAAGGAGTGTACGATGTAAAACAACACAATTGCAAATGATGTCGCAATGGTAAAGGCTACAATAAATGAACATTGTACAACAGCATGTACCTGCACTTCTTGAACACAATATTGCCTTTCCTAATAGGACATTAATTAATTTACTTTACGGTTTTATTATCCAATTGATAATTCTAATTGCAAAGAACTTACTCAAATTCAATTCTCATTTTCGGTGATTCAAAGGCAGAAAGAAATTAATAATGCTTTTTATTGAAAATAAAGTACATAGGAAAAATCCGGTAATAAAAGGAACTACTCTGGTAGTTTCATGACAGAATATAATTTCGTAGAATATTTCGGAGGAAAAAAGGTCGCAGTTTTAATAAAAAATAGTATCAAGTACAAGACGCCTCTTCATAAATAATAAAGACAAATTCAGGCAAATGCGTTCTACTTATTCCAAAACTAAATCGGTTAATTTTACTATATATATAAAGTAAATAACAAAAATATTCAGCAAAATAAAACAAAAGCAATTTAATTTTTTAGTTTATTAGTAAACAATATTAAAACATAGTGAGTACAAAACACAAATTAGGATAAAAAGACCCTAAAGGTGATTTCTAAACGACAAGAAAGAAAAGTGTTCGTGCGCAGTACGCATATTGATAACCCTCTCCATTTCAGAAGTACGTTCAAATTACGAGCACATACTTTTACATGACATGTGGTTTATTTGAGTACGTGAGATGGAGGAGAAAGCTAATAACGTCAGACTTTTGAGGAAGACGTAATACTTTCATTCCTAAGTGATTTTTTCTTCTTAGTTGGTTGATGCTAACAATTATTAGGTACCATCAACCATAATCCCAATGAAATATCATAATGTTAACGAAATATCCTGAAAAACAAAAGGGATTAAGATGATATAAAAACCGTTCTATCAGTCATAACCTTAAGTATTTCAATGAGCAATTCTTGTATAAAAATATTTTCGTGGATCTTGGAAGCGGCTCTATCATTTTTTATGAAATTTTGTTTGTCAACAAAATAATAAATTTTACAATGAAGCGATGTAGCCCGTGTCGGGGCCATCGAGTGAAGAGAGCATAAGTATACATGCAAGACCGAACGATTTGGTACATTCACAAAGACATTCGTTGTTGGTGATGCCAACATTGGCAAGAAAGATTAAACTTTTACTTTATGTAGATACTTATGTAATCTTTCACCATACCTATTTAGCTATGATCTTATGTAGGACAACAATTGAATGTACGCAAATTGCCAATAGGAAAAAATAGATACTAGAAAATAAATTACCAACTGGGTATTGTATGTATGCAAGCAGATTTCAGTTTGTAGGAAATAATAGGCATTGGAAAAATAGTCCGTGTTAATTCGTATTATATAAGTGAAACATATATCAAAGCTCGTACATGCACCAAATATCGTGGAAATTATAAGTAATTCAAAAGTATTCGAATGGAAAATTTGATTCATGACTGAGTTTCAACGCGATGATAAAAATACGTAGACTCGCTGAACCACAAAATGTGGATTGATAGAGATTTTATTTTGCTCCAACCGTTGCTTCAACTGCCCATACGATATAGATTCGTAAGAGTAGATACTGTCTCAGAATTCGGTAATGCTGGATTCACAACTGCGTTCTTAGCCACATGACTTAGCTACGATCGTCATTGTGACGTATCGATTGCTCATTCTTGAAATTATCTCATTCAAAAACTGTATGAGAATCGTCTTCGATAAGTCTCGTGATCAATTTGTCGATCGGATAAGTCGTTACCGTACATTTTTTGGATTCCGTTGCATTTGGAATGAGCCGTCTATTGGATTCTGTGATGCTCGTAGATTTTATATGACTGGCTGGTTTTAGTTGCCGGCTGAATTAACTTGGCCCTCAAAAAAGATCGAAAAATTTAATATTTACGTGTCAACATTAATTAAAATAGTAGCAAAGTGGCTATATTATTATATAACGTATACCTGCTACTGGGAGAATCTTATCAGTTTAAAATTAATCTATTTACATCATACATGATAAATTGTAATCACACCCATATAAAATAAAATAAATAATATGCGTTAATAATTATTTGCTCATAATTTTCCTTGCTTATTATTTAGATTCCACCAAGTACCTACATCAAAAATTGATGAACTGAAAGATTTACGAGAAATTGAGAGATTAAACCTCAGAATCCGTATTCTGAGGATTAAACAAAATTGGACACTGACATCAAATCCAACAAATCCAAAAATTGTCAAGAATAAATCTATTCCCAATGAGGTATAATTTGTACCTACATAGAGCCCAAATACTAAAAATTTTTAGCTAATGCAGACGCTATAATCTAACAGACTAACATTCTTTATTAAAAAAGATTGCTTACAATATACAGTACCTACTAAGTATTTCCCACTCTCATCACACAAACATTTTCCTGCTGTGGGAATTTAACCCACGACCTCTGACGCAGACGGCAGGATCACTTTCGCTATGCCATTTGGTCGTCAAAGGCCTATTAAAATAAAAAAAGCTATTACAACTATTTAAATAAAATTGACTCAATGGTACGATTACTTAAAAAAGAGAAACGTGAAAGTAACGTTGTATGGACCCATGATCAATACAAAAGTTTTTATAGCAAAATATCATTAAATAATTAATGTTATACCACTTTGATCTAAAAAATATTTATAAGATAATGATCATAATATATTATAAGAAATCAGAAATCAAAATAACAATAAACTTGTATTTTGTTACAGACTGATCGCAATCCTAATCATTCTATTTTATTAAAAACAAAAATACACACAGGCTAATCATTTTTTCGAAGAAATGGAATATCAAATAACTTTTGATTTTTAACTAATTCTTCTGCTTTATCAAATGTTTGAGGCATGTCTTTTCCGGCAGTTTCTGGCAGTGACAGAGCTAATAATATGCCTATTATTGCTATTAACCCTACAAGAGCTAGAGGTAACCATGTTACGAAATTGCTCAGAAACACGATATATGGCGACATGATAGTACCAATGTAACTGAATATATGAACAATAGACGTACCAGAGCCTCTCACAGGTGTAGGAAGCATTTCAGCAGCCCATTGGATGCCGACATTAACGCACATATTTATGGCAAATCTTGATACCATCGCACACATTACCGAAGAAAACCCGCTGGGCACAAAAATCGTAGCAATACTAAATATAAAACATATTGTAAGCGCAAGAATTGACAATCCTTTTCTACCAGTTAAATCAATTGAAAACGAAACAATAATTAAAGACGGAAATTCTGTGAAAGACACAAATGTAAAGGATAAGAAGAAATCAAATCCTAAACCACCAATACTCCGAACTAATGCATCAAAGATAGCTATGCAGCACATGAATTCTAAACAAATACAAATAAACATTTTCCTTAATATGGGCCTTTTCAAGAATACTAGAAAACTGCTACTATCTTCTTTATTCTTGTTTAAATAAGATATTTTGAAGCGCTCCAACAGTTTTGATGATAATTGTTTTTTATTGATTTTCGATATAATGCGAACTTTGTCGACAGCATCATCCACTCGTCCTTGAGAAAGAAGCCATCTTGGACTCTCTGGCATCACGAAGGGCGTTAAAAGAGTTAACGCCATTGGAATGCTTGTCACTAAGCTAAGGGTCTTCCAGTTTCCACACGCAAGTGCTATCCACGGTAATGATGTGGCACCTAACGTATAAAATATTGCGAAAGGCAAATTTGTAATTATAGAACGATATTTAGGAGCAACATATTCTAAAACTAGAAGATACGTCATCATCATACAGCTGTCGTACGACATTCCCATTAAAAATCGACACAAAGAAAACTGGAGAAGATTCTGTGAGAATATGCTTACAATTCCTGCAACACATCCAATCATATTGCTTAATGTTGCAGCTGGCAATCTACCAAACTGATCAGCAACCCAACCAACAATAAACCCTCCTGCTATAGATCCAACAGAGAAAATAGACTGCGCTGTAGCTTGATAGCTATTTTTATCACACATCCATCCTTGTTCACTTCCAATAGTTGGATATGGTATTTCAGATGTATTGAATTCCCATCCATATTGACAAGCCTGCGTCCTCCAAGTTTCGTCGGGCCCTTGACCCGACTCTAACACTGCACTCCAGTTGGCAATGTACGCTGAACACTGGGAATATCCAAATCGTGATCCGGGATCCAAAGGGATTGCAATGGCTCTGCGCTCGATATCAGTTAAATTTTCAAGTTCAGGTATCCAGCACCAGTGGTTCGGTGACACTTCTGTCATAAAAAGTTGAGAAAAATATGCAAACACGCCAAAGATATAAAAGGGAAACGTTGAGCAAAAAAGAATCATTTGGTATGGGCCAAATTCCCCGGCAGCCGATAGTAGTTCGTCGTAATCAACATCTTTATTTGCATTGGCTTCTTCCTTATTATTTTCAGCATTGCTGATGTCAATTTTATTATTCTGGCCACTTGTTATCATTTTATTTATATCTTTGCGATAATATTTTTTTTACAAAGTGCTATGATTCTTAAATACGTGTAAGTGTTAAATGAACGCCAGGGACGCTGAATGGAATTACTAATGAAGATAAATTGGAGAGCTTCTCCTTATAATATTTTTTCACATCACAAACTAAAGATAACACATAATTTTATTTACATAGCTATTTCTGTTTACTATAATAACACAGTCGTTAATTGTTAATTGCTCTCAATTCACTATAGTTACCTGAAGGCAATTTCGTTATAATTACCAATTTAAACTTTTATAGGTAAGTGCATACTAGTTTACAGCCTGGTAATTTTGTGGAACATCAAAAATAAAAATAATACTTACTAAGTGTACGACTAACTATTCGACATCTACCAAAATAATGAATCATTTCTGTCTGAATGTTACGTTTAGGAACACGAAATCCTTGTCATTTCGCTTGGCAAGGAATCGCCTCTTTCTAGTTTGGTAGAATATCGTTAGAAAAGATACAAATAGTATTAAACCAAGTTTGCAACATACAAATACCTGTGCTAAGATCGTGGTGCACAAAATATTTTAGGTTATGTATCGAAAATTTTCCAGTGTGTGACTTTAAATTATTTTGAAAGGTACAGCTTACAGAAACTCATCCACATTTTCCATCCTTCATCTGGGCATAGGCCTTTACGCTAAACGTGCAGATTAGTGGGCTTGAGAGAATATAGTTCCAAGCCCAGATGGTAAAAAACAAGACGCTATTATGCTAAGACTTCGCCGTCCGTCTGTGCATCCGTCCGTCCATCTGTCCGTCTGTCTGTCAAGAGGCTGTATCTCTTGAACTGTGATATTTACAGACTTGAAAAATTCACAGATGATGTATTTCTATTGCCGCTATAAGAACAAATACTATAAAAAAATAGAATAAAATAAATATTTAAGTGCACCATACAACAATCGTGACATTTTGCTCTTTTTTTGAATTAGGTGGGCAGGCGAATTTAGTTTACTTTAATACTATTGAGAATTGGTCATATTAGTACGGAACCTTCGGTGCATGAGACCGACTCGCACTTGACCATTTAGTATTTTTGTCTTCCTCGCTCTTATTCCCTACGTTATTTACGTTGGCGGGTATGACATGCTTGTTACAGATAATAATCACTGTCTTACCTCACTCTAAAAAACTAAGCCAGTTAACAAATGTTCTGGTTGTTGTTTCAACTTATTATTGCTAACGCAAATAAAAGAAGTAAACGTATTTGTAGTTTCTTAAAAAAGTTCAGAGGTAGGAGCAACTTTTGGAAAAACATGTTATCGAGGTTTCGTCCAATCGTATTTTCTGCTTCTAAGCGATTTTAGAATGAAGACCCCAAAATATATGACATTTAACTGAAAATATTTTTTACAGTTTTTAACCTGCAGCTCACTTAAAATCGCTTAAATGTCTGTTTAGGTCGTTCAGAGCATTGTAATAAACTCTCAGGCATCCAGGTTACATACAATTCCAAAAAGCCTAAGTCGCGTGCCCGCGATTTGAACCCCCTGACTGACGAAGGCAAAGGTCTGAACCAATGATGCATCCTGCAAACACGTTCTTAATCTATCGATTTTGTTTATTCGACTTTTACAATTTTGTAGGAAATATGGCATTTTTGTGATAAGATATGCATATTTCGATGATATTATGAGCATCAAGTAAGTGCTGTATCGGGGGAAATATTAAAGGTTCTTAATAATATATTGTTTTTATCTGATTATAATATTATTTATTATTATAATTCCATGTGCATAATAGTAAATTATTATCATTATAAATTTACACAGAAAAAGTATTTCATTGTGTACGTTTAATAAAAAAAAGTCATTTAAGTAATTTTATTTTATCAAATAAATAAGAAAATTAAACTAGATTTGGCCTGCAGCTTCAGTTTGTGAAATTATCGTTTTTACTCAAATCTAATTACTTTTTAATTTCATTCGTATTTTAAAATGCAGAAAATATTTTCTATACTATCTAGATTCCTTATTAACGACGCGAAACAAAATAAAACTGTCCGAAGTCTTTGGATATTGTTCGTGTCTATGAATTAGGTAGTTACCGTAAATTACTTGCAAAGGTTTACTTACCTGACAGAATTTCAGCATGCGACTAAAACCAGATACACTTAGAATGTAACAACTTTTTTAAACTGTTAGGGAAGGCGAATATTGCGGGTTCAGCACAGATGACATGGACATCGCGGGGCGCGAGCTTAAAATGATGTGGAGAAGGACCGAACGGCGCGGGCATGCGTGTAGCGCACCTCGATAGAAAAGCTCCTGCCAACTTTTCCCACACGGTTTTAGCTGAAACTAAACTTATTATAATATAGGTTAATTAATTAACAAAAAAAAACGACTTCAATTCTCATCAAACTACTGTTGAATACATCCTTTCCAATTAAAAATTTAAGACTTATATGGTTTTCTCATGAATACCATTATCAGAACTGTAATAAATTGAAATGGGAAGCGTCAGCTTTCTAATAAAAAAGAATCATCAAAATCGATTCACCCAGTAAAAAGTTATGAGGTAACATACAGTCGAATTAAGAACCTCCTCCTTTTTTGAAGTCGGTTGAAGATAGAAGAAGAATACTGACCATGGATCACATGGATCTATGGAATCCCGTATTCCATAATCCGTAATTAGTATATTATTGACTGAATCAAATCCAAACTTTATTTTTATAGACTACGGTCTTCACATTAGCTCCTACAATTTTTTTTTAATTAACATCCGGGTTCCAAAGTTATATGTAACTAGACAAGTTTTGATTCTTTATAATTCATTCAATGCACATTTCCTATCATATCTGTATGACAGGAAGTGAAGAAAGCACAATACTTAATTATAATACCAAATATTTTTGTTTTGGTTTACTAATAACAACTTTTTAGTTTATTTTTCTCCCGCTTTCACTACGATGATTAATATTTAAACGCTTTGAAGGTGTAATTAGGCAATCAATTTTAAACCAATTATTATGACACAAAAATCTTTAAGCCATTCCAACATCAACATGTTACGTTAAAATATTGGGCTATTAATTATTGTTTATCATTCCAAAACATGAAGGATGTTCCTTTTTTGTTCGTTGGTAATTGAAAATACAGGACGATGACAATTGACAAAAAAAGATACAAACAATTAATATCCAAACAAATCGTGTTACTTTTGATTAATATTCTTTAAATAATAATAAAATCTGTTTGGTTCTGACCATCTGAAAATAAAATATATAACAGTGAGGCGGATGCCCATCGTGCCGTGCTAAATATTATATTTTTTGTTTAAATTATAAGGGATCTACGTTTTATATTCCAATGAGCCAAAATCAACAATAATTCGTTAGAATAATACATTTTAATAAGATAATATATTAGCTGACCCACCAAGCGTTGTTTTAACATATAAATTATTTCTCGCTTAGGGATATAAAGAAGGGGGTCAAGCCATTTCGGAGTCGGGGTTTGGTTACCAATATTATAGAAGATATTTCAATTATACTAACATTGGTTCAGATAATGCGAATGAAGAGTCTCTCCCGATACCAACCGGTATAGTATTTGCATTCTCTTGTGGTAAAACTATTTCCAAATAAATTTTTCCCTGGAAAGAATTAATGTTAAAGATCAAATAAAAGATTTTTTTAATATAACACGATACACAATAACATATGTTTTAGATGCAGAATTAATTACGAAATAAGTTTCCCCTTATTTCGTACTTAATTTCTTTTGAAAAATCTAAATAGCACCTCCTAGCACCAAAAAAACAGCCAAAAACTTATTTTCCGAGAACGTTTTAGAACGTTTAGATACCAGACCATAATTAATACGTTGAATTGCCAAATCTATGAAAAGTTTTCAAAGTTCAAGTTCCTTCAATAGAACGTTCTGTTTTGAAAGGTAGTTTTTATTTTCATTTAATCGTTAACTTCCGTAAATTGACGTCTTAGATTCAATAGCTAATTAGGTACCTACATCTTGACAAGGCTATGAACAATTGCCAACTGAAATAAATCAACTGGTAATTTTTACCCATCAATAACTTTAGCTATCGATATAACTTATAAGTTTTAATTAACTTACAGCTAACAAACTTGTTCCAGAATTCTGATCGATAGTACTTAAAGGCCACCAAGCACGAAGAAACCTAGTTGAAAATAGGTTAATTCTTATTGGATTCTTTATGACGTCCAGTGTACATTCATTAAATTGTCTCACTCCTCCAGGTACCTACTGCGCTTAAGTTCAACACGAGCGAACCTAAAATATTAGCGATAATAAATTATTATTTATTTACGTAGATATTTACTTTTACGTAGATATTTTTTTATACTAGTACCA
Source organism: Coenonympha arcania (assembly GCA_036785405.1). Classification (NCBI taxonomy): domain Eukaryota; kingdom Metazoa; phylum Arthropoda; class Insecta; order Lepidoptera; family Nymphalidae; genus Coenonympha; species Coenonympha arcania. The sequence goes on from CM072082.1 coordinate 12,225,953, forward strand.
CAGTATTACAATAATATATATTGTAATACTGTGCTAGTACGTATAAGCACGGTTAAAACTTAGCCAGCTTACGAAAAGGTATCATCACCAGTCCGATACAAATTATAGATTTATCTCTACTTCAACTCGATTTGTTTCTGATTCTAATCGATTTCTGATTCAAATAGAGGACACTCTAAATTTATAACCCCTATATAATCTTCTTCTTAGAGTGCCGTCTCCTATCGAAGGTTGTCAGGCAACCATCATAGCGATTTGAACCTTGGATACCGCTGCTCTGAATAGACTACGGGGGCTCTTCCCAAACCATTGGCGTAAGTTTCGAAGCCAAGATATTCTTTTGCGGCCAGGCCTCCCCCTACCTGCCACCTTCCCTTGCATGATTAATTGAAGGAGCTCATATTTCTTGGTGTTATGCATCACTTAGACCCAATATAATAAAAATACTACACGTAAAATACATGCACTCTAAAGACCTATTGGACTTATAGGTCTCATCTTGAAAATTTCAAATGAAAATCTTAATTATTTCATTCAGTTATGAAGAATCAAAACTCTACAGTCAAGTACCGAGACAAATTGAGAAGTTTTAATTGTATAGAGGCATTATTGACCAATATTGACTAAACATTTCGAAGTAGCGGTAATTCACAAAATGTCTCATGGTCATCTTTATTTACAATATGACAGAAGTTAATTATATTATTTCTTGTGAGAAGACCTAAACGAAGTAAGCTTTGTCTCTTAGAAATTAATGAAGTTCCTCTGGCCTTTTTTTTCATTATGTTAGACTAATATTAATAATGTCGCTGGACGTGACAGTTAATTTAAATATGGAAATATTAATAATAATAATTAACATTTTAAGTGGCACAATATAAGTCAGTTCAGAATACTCGTATATGGGATTAACAAAATAACTATTGCGCCCAAAAGTCAAAATTTAGATAAAAAAAACCGGCCAAGTGCGAGTCGGACTCGCGCACCGAGGGTTCCGTACTCAAGAAGTACTGAAGCAAAATAAGCTTAGGTAGTTATAGCTAGGTACTTTTAAGATTCGTTCGTACTAATGTAGATGTAACACGACCAAAACTGTAACGACCAAAGATGTAAAACGGTAATAATTACCTTTGTTAATGAACCGCAAAACTAACTTTGTTTGTAGAGGTTTATTGTTAATATCAAAAAAACTATGCTAGTTAGAGCATTGACTTACTTAATATTTTAATAAATGTCGAAAAACCCAATATAATAAGAGTTTGGCAAAGTTGTTTAGTTCACCTTAATAATTTAATTTTTAAATGTAAGTTAAGTATTCTACCTCTACATTGTTTACCATGATTTTGGTGATGTCATCATTAACAAGCTGTAGAGATGTAAGTAGCAATAACAAGATGTAATTGGGTAGTAGATAGATATAATTGGGTACCTAGTTGACTGAAATACTAAGATAAAAAGTTATTATTTTTGCTGTCGAGTTTTGAGTTACAGTCATTTCTTGCTTTGAGGCAGCAAGGTATATTACATAGAGTAGGACATATTGAATAGTATATTACCTATCCGTCCCTTGACAGAGTTTCCTATGGGCTGTAGAATCTGTGGGACAGATTGGAGCAAAGACATTAATACTTTAAAGGCCCTACTCAAAGCATTGCCTGCAGAGCCTGCTTGCAGTTACTGCCGCAGATAATGTTGCTCCACAAAGCACTGCAAATCATTTACGCGTGATTTACGCAGCCTTCGTTGTTGTGTTCTTGCCTAAATTCGTCAGTTTTTATAAATGGTGCCTACATTATTCAAACACCAAAAAATAGCATGGCAAGAATTAGAACCTGATGACTAATTATGAACTATCTGAATAGATGAATCAGTCTTTGAAGATTTACTGCGAATGATATGAATGGTATGGAATGAAACATCAGCGCTCCAAAAAACTGAATTGACAACCGCCAACCACTGACAAGACAAACCACAGATCAATTTGTAAATGTCGCAATGTATAAACTTAAACAAACCGACGGCCTAAATCGGCCCGACCGAGCTACACATGTACCCTGATTGCAGTTTATGGAGTGGGGAGATCGCACGTGTCGGGCTGGCAGAATGACACTGCAGCCCTGCGACAGAGTGAACAATTAAAATATCGGCCCTGCTTGCATACATACAATACGATCGACAGTGGCACTGCAAGCAGGGCCCAGCAGGCAGTGCTTTGAGTAGGGCCCTTTAGTGTATATAATATCCTTACCCTGCTTAAGTGCACAGACTACAAAACAAAAACAATGTATTGTCTATGGCACAAAACCACAGACCACAAAACTTGTAGCGGGGATGAGCGGGACAGAATAAATACTTACTTCGCCGTCACAAATACTTACTTCCTTAATGCCCGGAATCTGCCCGTCGCTCCGTCCTCGTACAAAAAGTAAATAAAAGAATTTACAAGTTCCTAATATTGTCTCGGTATTCTAAGTTCAAGGTTTGGAAAATTTTTGGGGTACAAGAAATAACGAAACACAGTGATAGGTTAGTTATCTTTTAATGAAGGTGGTGTCTATATATACAATACAATAAAAAAAATATTTATTTTTATGGATACGACTTATCGCAAAATAATAATAATAAAAAAAAAATAAAAAATTGAAGTCTTCTTATTCATATACCTAACTCAGTTAATACTTATTCGATCTGTTTACAAAATTTTTAAGTGTCTATGGTATTTAAGTCGATGTCCACGATGATGTTTTCAAGTAAGGAAAAAAATACAAAAAAATACAACCTGTTAACTTGGGTAATATAAGAGTCTACCGTGTCGACGTCGAAGTCAAATTTTGTAAACAACGTAAACAAATGGTCAAAGTATGAAATACTTTTCCCTACCTTACCTTTACATGAAATCTTACTAGTACAGATGTATTTCAATAACTCGCACGCTCGGCCACTAGTCCCATAATAATTTGTTTATAAATACTAAATTTTCTTTTACATACTAAAAAAAATATATTCTTAATTCGGTTTCCGAAATCACTAACTTAATTCTATGCACGACTCAGTACGGTAGGCAAGGGTTCGATTTAAAAGGAATTTTTCTAGGATACTTAAATTCTAGATCATTATTATTAGAATTAAATCTAGGTTTATGTGCACATAACTCCACGATTTCTTCCGCTTAGGTTATAATATAACGTGACCTACCTCAGGTAAGGTTTAAACGAAAATTGGATAATTAACTCTGCATTACGCTACGAATTTGTACCTCGTTGGAATCCGGCTACGCAACTCCGGCGCTGGATGAATCTGCCGACGACCTCAGCCCCAGTGCACCCGACACGCCACTGTGTTGATGCCTAGACTAGGCCATTCTCGACGAGAAGACGGCTAATCAACCAAGTTGGGGCGTACATCAGGAAAACATCTTCACCGACGGCCGGCAATAACTTCTGACTTACGAGGTTGTTTACCCGGGGAGCGAGTAGCCGGGGTAAATCGGTCCGAATGAATTACTACGTGGATTTCTCTCGACAAATGGTCATTCTTGATGTTAATTTAATATAAAATTTTGATTTGAATTTAGACTTCAATTTCTACTTAAATTTCCCGTCACATCTGAAAAGAATAACCTAGATTTAACCTCCACAGGAAGAAAAACAACACCCTGACAACTCCTAACAAAGAAAAATTAACCTGTACATACCAGTAACTGACGTGCCCACTGCCACCACATAATATGATTGAATAATAAAACTTTTCGACTATATTTACACCGCCATCATTTTTCCACCACTAAACTTTCTTCATTATTTACACTCCAGCCTCGGGAGCAATGGCTCAAAAAAATACGATCTTCATCTGATCAGAGAATGTCGCCAAACCGTGAGTGCGGGACATTTAAAAACTCGGGTCGCCGGAAATAGCCAGCGATAAAATCATCTCGAATGTTCTCGATCTTTTGAGAAAAACAAAACAACAGGACTGCCACCCCCATCTGGCGGCGTTGGGAGAAACCCATTCGACATCTAGGGTCGACACAATTAGGATAGTTCATATGCGCTCGGTAGATGTCGCTTCTTCATTTTGGTCTATTTAAGAAAATACATTAGGGGAGACGTTACATCAATATGAAAAGTTTCTATCCTGTCAAAATATATTTTTATTTGTTGTCTACTGCGAGTTATTTTGTATTTTTCTTCTGAAACTATGTAACTCGTTGAAGAGTTTGTCTTCAGAGTTACGAAACTATAATGAGCAAGAACGAGTTGAAGGAGCTACCTATACTGCCTGCGAGATGGCACCACTGTTTCTAAATATAGTTCTTCATTACTAACTGGGCCATCTGGCGGCTGGTAGCGAATAACACAGCCACTACCAAGCAAACCAGCTGAACCGGAAACTCTAATTACCATTCGCGACTTCTGAATGTTACTAACCAAGGTAATAATCTGACATTTCGATAAAACTTCTAGATTCAGCCGTTTTCAATATTGGCTGGGAAAAAACCAATGTTACAAACTAGAGACACAAACTATACTGCGTTCAGCGTTATTTTGCCTCTGACAGCTGTTTCTGTTAGGTTGGCATGACCCGCCATTCTTGCTGACAAGTACCTTTAACACAGTGTGAAGCTCCTTGCGTTTTCTTATTTTTTTTTGATTTTAAACGTGTTAATCATGCCAAAAAGGATTCAAAGTAGCGGCAGAAAAATTGTATCCTCAGTTCGTAACTTTTGTGAACGGGAAAAAGCTAATGGAGGACCAATAATCCCATTTGAACATGTTCGTCAACGTGTAGCCGCCATGACTGGTAAGTAAATTAGTGTTACCTGCTTTTCATAGTTTCCCGTTATTAGGGATCGAAAGTTATTTGTTTTGCTAATAGATTATTGTTTGTATGTAGGCACGATGTTTTGATTGTAATACATTCCGTACATAGGTATATGTATAATAATTATATTTGTTTTAAAAACATAGTATTTGATTCTTATTGTATAAACTAGCTGCGCCCTGCGGTTTCACCCGCGCAAGTCCCAATCGGTTTTTTTTCTTTAATACAAACCTTTGTTACATTATGTATTATTTAATAACAAGATTTATTAAAAAAATGTACAATATGCATGTTATTAATGTAATGTTTTGTATTTCAGGCGTTTCTGAGAGAACTGTCACCACTATTACCAAAGAGTGTGAGGTTGCTGCTTCCACGTCTAAGAAAATATGTACTCCCAGGAAAAATCGCTGCCAATCGAATAAAATTCAGTTAGATGATTTTGAACTATGTGCAATCAGAACTAAAATACATCATATGTACGTAGTCAGAAAGGAGTTGCCTACTTTGGGCAAGCTTTTGGCTGAATTAAAAATTGATATTAACTTCAATGGAGGTCGTACCACACTATGGAAAATAATTCGGCAAATTGGATTTAGATTTAAAAAATGTGGTTCTAAAAGAAAAATTTTAATGGAACGATATGACATTGTAGCCTGGAGGTACAGATACTTAAATATTTTAAGACAAAATCGAAATGAAGGCCGACCTATCGTATATCTTGATGAAACTTATATACACGCTTCATATTCTGTCAACAAATGTTGGCAGATGGAAAATGAACAAGGTGTTTTAAAAAGCGATTCAGTTGGTGCACGCTGGATCATCGTTCATGCAGGTGGCGAAATGGGGTTTATTCCAAATGCACAATTAATATTTAAATCGCAGTCGAAATCAGGAGATTACCATGATGACATGAACAGGACGAATTTCATGAAATGGTTAGAAGACAAACTCATCCCCAATTTACCGCCTAATAGTTTAATTGTTATGGATAATGCGCCCTATCACACTGTAAAGGTGAACAAGGCACCAACAATGAGCTCTACCAAAACTGATATGCAAAATTGGATCACAAATAAGGGGTTATCTTATCTTCCTACAATGGTGAAAGCTCAATTATACGAAATTATAAAAGAGCATAAAGAAGCTCCAAAATATGAAGCTGATCAACTTCTTGAAGCGCATGGACACAAAGTTGCTAGGTTACCACCATACCACTGCGAACTTAATCCTATAGAATTTATGTGGAGCCTGTTGAAAAGGCGTGTAGCTGCTAAAAATGTTGGACAGGAAGCAGACAAGATACTACAATTAACAGAAGAAGCGTTCCAATCGATCACTGCAGAAGACTGGCAGAAGCAGTGTCAACATGTGTGCCATATTGAACAACAGTTTATTAAAACAGATGGAATTATAGACTCTGAAATCGATAAATTTATTATAGAATTAAATGACGAGTCTGATACAGAATCGGACAGCAGCAGTTTCGACGATTCACGTTCATCAGCAGACAGTGACGAACCACTAGCGACCCGCTTGGATCACTCTTATTCAAAATAAATAAAACCTATAAAAATGTTGTTTTAATTTAGTCATATATTACCTATGTATATAGATAAATGCAAACTTGAGGTACATAATACTAATTGAAATACCTATCCTAATTATTTTAAAGTACCGGCGCCGCACCGGCGCCCTGCAGTTTTACCCGCATAAGTCCTGATCCCGTACCTATGAATATTGGGATAAAAATATACCCACAAACCAAATCCAAAGATTACAAACTTAAATTCTAACATCCAAACTTACTTTAATTTAGAAATTTAACTACGAAAATATTTCGCAGTTTCATACCGGGTATCTTCCAAACCTTAAGCGGCAACACAGAGCTCAGGTTAGGCAATATGACAGCCAGAGGCAAAATAACGCTGAACGCACTGTAGCTTCCAGTTTTGTTTTCTATTTTCTAGTTCTCTAGTTTTATGGTCTGTGGCCTGTGCTAACTGAGTGAGTAATAATGTTCTGTGATCTGAACAAGTATAATGTGTTCTGTGGATCTGAACGCTGAAGCCAGGCGCCTGAGCCAAAGACATTATACTCTACCGAGTACTCTACCAAAGCACTATGATGAAAAAAATGGTCCGCGTGAGAGGGCACCTCAGGTAGTGCGTCCCTTTCTAATTTAAGGTGACCATGATGAAAAAAAACATCACAGGACAGGAGGAAAACAGGTTTATTTTAAAAACGATTGTGCATATATTAATATAACATGTAATGCTTGTGCTGATTTATCCACTGATTCACTTCTGACTCATTTATCACTTCTCCTGTACAATTTTGTGGGATTTTTTTTTCACAGATGGTGTCGTATAACTAAAAGATAAAAATTCATTTGAAGGAAAAATAAGGAGAGCTGAGGATTGAGGATTTTGGAGACGGGTGTAGAGCACAGTTGAAGATAGGTGGATGGTAGTAGTGCTTGACAAAATGACACTCAAAACATCACCCGGTTGGCAAAGAGTTATGTGCTTACACATAAACATGGGAGATTTATTTTTATTATAATAGTAGACTATTATTATACATCTGCAATTAAAGTACTAGGTACAAAACTACTACAAGAAAAATCTTTGATCTACGTAATTCATGGTTACCCTACAGAATTTTTTTACATTTTAATTATCTTACTTTTAGTTATACCAGCCCCAAGGACATAAATACTACTTTTACTCAATATTAATATTTTTTTTTAATAGAACGAAATAATTATCATTTAAAATAATTATGATAACTGTAGAAAATTATTAAAATATGTTTCAGAGTTTAAAGACGTTTCGTTTTGGTATATTAGAAAAAAACAAAAATGAAAAAATCTACCGTTTCTACCAAACCCAATATTTAGTTGAGATGGCAAGATGTCAGACAAGGACCAAATCTATCCGTCTCGCTCAGGACCGCTTTTAGCTAGCTACTGCTTGGATAATAGCTAGCTTAGCATGAATGGTTAGTAGGTACTCAATCTTGTAATTGTTGTTTATTATCTTTGGCCAGAGCAAGCAGCAGCAGCAGAAGAAGCACCAGAGAGTACCTTTATGTGTTCTGTGGGCGCCAGTGATGATTATGATGATTATTGTTTTCAAATATTTTGGGGATTGATTGTTTTTGTTTTCAATTTTCGCTTCGATTTCCCGTCTCCAGAAAAGTCCAGTCTCCAATCATTTCGATAATGATCGCAAGTACCTAGCAATCATTGATTTGGCAAGACGTAGCTTAAAACCACATAACGCTAAGCTTACTTCGCACCTGAGGGGAGCAACAAACAAACAAGCATGCTCAAGACGTGCAGCGTGCCCTCGTGCAGTAACAGTTCCCGCGCAGCGTCGTTAGCAGAAGAACCCGATGTATCTTTCCACGAGTGAGTTCTGAGTACGTTAATTGAGTTTTGACCAGTGGCCCAACATCTACGTGATCAGATTTTCTTTATCATTGTTTCTGGTTCTAAAGGTCAAAAATGGTGAATGGGAATGTACCTTCTCGCTTTGTCAATTTAAGCATTTTGCTGATTGGCGTAATTGGAAGCGGTCCCGCCATTTGCGTTTTGAGTATTTATAACCTATTTACCATTTCGAGTGTATGGAGTCTAGGGTTCAACATATATTGTGAGTATAGATACGTATACGTATGTTGTGAAACAGTGAAAAATTACACTTTTAATGCAATCCCACAGGAATAGGCTTGTTTTTCGGGAATAAAAAGTAGCCTATGTCACTCTCCGGGTCTTGAACTATATCTGGGCAAAAAAAATCAGATCGATATGTTGTGTGGCTGCGACGTGATTGAGGGACAAACTAACCAACAAACTCACATTCACATTTATGTATTAAGTAGGGAAGTAGGGATAGGGATTACCGTTTTGAGTGTATGGAGTCTAGGGTTCAACATATATTGTGAGTATAGTTACGTATATGTATGTTGTGAAACAGTGAAAAATTACACTTTTAATGCAATCCCACAGGAATAGGCTTGTTTTTCGGGAATAAAAAGTTGCCTATGTCACTCTCTGGGTCTTGAACTATATCTGGGCAAAATAATCAGATCAATCCGTTGGGTGGCTGCAACGTGATTGAGGGACAAACAAACCAACAAACTCACATTCACATTTATATATTAAGTAGGGATATGGAAAGGATATTAATTCGCCCTATAATAATTCTTATGCGTTATTTATTTTATTGCATAATATAGCATGTTGTGGTAATGTCCAGGTTCCCCAGTGAAGAGCGTCTGCGCACGGCTTGGCTCGAAGCCCTCGGCCTGCCAGACATTAGCCTGCCAGACTCTGCAGTGGTCTGCTCGTGGCACTTCTGTGCTGACCAAATGTCTGTGACTGAAAGTGGCTCCAGGCATCTCCGCCCGGGCGCTGTTCCTGCACCAGTGCTGGTAACTTGCTCATATTGTCATCTTCCTTATTAGCTGTTGTTGTTGTAACTGTCTCATTGGTCTAGGTGTGGGCATGTTTGACGGCAGATCATAAGAGATCATTAATCCGCTGGTCATGTGTGCAATGTCTCTCTCGTCGTGTTGGAGCTGTCTGTGGATTATGAGACAGAGGAATAATATCTCTATTCCTCTATCGTGCACTTGTGTTTGCGCACACATTTTTGCAGCATGTGTCCAGCAGGTGTGAAAATTTCCACAGAGATCAGATTATTTATTTATTTTTTACATTTATTATGCATTCATATTTTTTTACATTTTTAAATATTTCATTATAAAAAAAAAACATTTAAAAATATAAAAAATATTATTTTATTTTATTGTTACGATTGACAAGGTGCAGTAACTAGCAGCACTCTTGCAGGTCTGCATGACATGCCTCCACACCGGCCCGGAGCTGCTGCTGATGAGCAGAGAGGACCTGCGAGAGGCGTACATCACACTGACAGGAGAACCTGTAAGTTTATTAGTTCATGACATCATTCACAGTTGTGTTATATATGTTAGAATGATGTTAACCTTATGTACAGAACTAGCTTTTGCTCCACCTGCATTAATTTAGATTTTTCACAAACCTGAATTTCCTTATCAACCTTAACCTTTATACCTACTTTCAAGAAAGTAGCTGACGGTATCAATTGCTTTGGAAAATTGGGTTTTTTCAATTTATGTTTTCAGAATTTGTGAAGAATGTGTAAAGGAGTATTTTCCAGCATAAAATTCAGCTTTTCACAAATCCCGCGGTGAACATGGTTTTTCCGAGACAAAAAAAGCCTATGTGTTCATCCAGGATATAAGCTAGCTCCATTCCAAAGTATCTACGAAATCATTTCTGTATTTGCGGAATGAAGGATAATTTCTTCCGCGTAAATTTCGTGTTCTACAAATTCAGAAACCATGGCTTTTCCGTGATAAAAAGTAACCTATGTGATAATTCTAGGATTCTATCTCCATTCCAAACTTTATCCGGGACAAAAATTAACCTTTGCATTTATCCAAGTTACAATCTATCACCACTTAAATTTCCAGTCAAATCTGTTCAGTAGTTATGGCGTGGAGGAGTAGTACTTCCCTTGCGTGAACTTCGTTTTTACATAAATATTGCGGTAAACACGGATTTTCCAGAATAAAAGATTAGCTGTATGATAATCCACGATATCGTGTTCCTGTAATCCAGGATATCTCCAAATTTCAACTAAATTGTTTGTGTAGTTTCAGCATAAAGGTATTTCTACCGCGATAATTACGGTTTTTCACATATTTCTCTGAATCCATGGATATTTCCGGGATAAAAAGTAGCCTATGTATTAATAAATGATGTAATCTATCTTCATTCCAAATTTCAGCCAAGTCTATTTTTCTCCTTCGTGGAAATCGATTTTTCAAAAATCCCGTAAAACCATGGATTTTTCCGGGATGAAAAGTAACCTATTCTCCGCGCGGCGAACCATGATCCCTATGACAGTTCGTTTAGTGATGGGTCGTGTCTTTGGTCGTGTCGATAATTTTTTTTTTTAGACAAAGGCGTGGGTTGCACTGCCACGTTGGTAAACATGTTTTAAAAAATATTACAATGTGCATTTTTAATGTCCATTTTGTTGTTGTTGTATTAATTTAAGATTTTTGGCATACTTAGATTAAGTAGGTAAGTAAAACGAAAGTTTCCAACCTTGTTATTTTCTAATAATGCTTAACCCGGTAAACACGTTTTTGCTATATAAGTATATATTTTATCATGAAGATGAATGCTCCCCATTTATTTATTTTGTCTGAAAAATTGTGCACTCGTTTCCATTACCGACATTTTTTTATCGATACTTGCCGCCCTAGTCGATAAACGTCACACGACGTAAGTTTTGCAGGACGTAAACATAAATTCAGATTGACATAACTTCTTGTAAATGTTAAGAATTGTTAAAAATATCAACGGAATATCATTACTTAATGGTATAAAGCTACGTAAAATTTATAAATGGCATTAGACGCCCCCAATATGATCGCGATTTAATGGTGACGCCGCTACAATGTTATATGGTGACATTAGCTGTCAGTGTCATAGGGATCACGGTTCGCTGCGCCGAGAATAAGTTCTAAATTTCAGCCAAGTCGGTTCAGTAATTGCGGCGTGAACGATTTTTCTCTCGCGTGGAATTCGATTTTTCAAATATACCGCAAAAACTATGTAATTTTCCGAGATATTAGTGCTAGTAGATCATTATATAATCTACCTTTAATTCAAATTTTAGCCCAATTGTTTCAGTAGTTGCGGCGTAAGGGAGTTTTTTTCCCGCAGGAATTTTGGCTTTTCACACATCCCGCGGAAATCATGGATTTTTTCGGGATAAAAAGTAGCCTCTGTATTACACCGGGATATAATCTACCTGTTCCTCAGACAAATCGATTCAGAAATTGCGACGTGAAGGAGTATTTCCCCCGCGCGTATTTGTATTTTTTACAAATTTCGCGGGAACCATAAATTTTTGTGGGATAAAAAGTAGACTAGTCTATAAATCCAGAATATAATTTAACTCTTTTTCAAATTTCAGCCAATTCCGATCAGTAAATGAGGCGCAATCAGTGAAGCGAAGTACGCTAAAGTTATCTACAAGGTCCGCGAGAACGCCAGCGAGCGTTCAAGTTGTCGTAATCAATTATCAAAAAGCGTGTTTAGTACTATTATTATCGTGGTTTTTTTACAGTCATTTGTTTTGTCCATACAGTTTTGTCGACTAGCGTTAACGCTAAACGACTGTGACTTTGTCTAGCCCCGTGATTAGTGATTGAGTTTCTCAGTTCAATACTTGAATTTCATCCTCCATGCATGCTATGAAAAGTTGCTTGTTTCAGCCGTGTGATGGATACCTGCAGGCGACAGTCTGCGTGCGGTGCGCTCGCAAACTGAGGAGCTTCAGTAAATTCAGAGAGCAGAGTGTAAGAGCTCGCTCCCTGATAATGGACTTGGTGCAGCAACACGGAGCAGTGAGTACTTATTTATTACAAGCTTTTATTTAACTTGCACTGCACAAGTTTGTTTGTTCGGGTGGAATCTTGCAACCCATTCTTTAAGCAGATATCTCCATCCGATTGAGCTGAAATTGTGTATTCACGGTCAGTTTAGATGACAATGCAATGGTACTTATGCGAAATCATTCTAATCCAACATGGCAGAACACTCAAGATAGCAGACTAGTTATTTTTATTTATGCACTTATAATATGGGTATCAAATGAAAGGAACAGAAGAATGTTAATATGTAGAAGAGCTTGTTTTAAAAAAAATGTTTTCATACGCTGACTTATTTATACTTTACATTCTACCTGAGGCTCCACAAATCCCAAGGGAATCCTAAATTTCTTGTTCCTTTTTCTGTTGCTCTGTGTGTTTGATGCTTGATTCAACAGAAAACCTGTTTCAGATAACAATGAGGCATGTGGAGCTCATCAACCGTGAACAGAAGCAACTTGAAAGGGACTTTGTGATGTCACCAGAGACTTCAGAGCCCTATGACTTTGTGACGTCATGTGTTGATGACGAACAGTCAACATCAGAGGACAATGATGTTGAAGGTAAGGAATTGTTTTAATCCTATACCTTTAAACGAGCAATTCTTGTATATATATATATTTCTATATAATCTGAATCTCGGAAACGGCTCGAACGATTTTCATGAAATTTAGTATACAGGGGGTTTTGGGGGCGATAAATCGATCTAGCTAGAATTCACTTTTAGAAAATGTCGAATTTACCAAAAAATAATATGAACCCTGCTGCCATCTATTGGCAACCGAGCAAAGCTCGGTAACCCAGATATCTATGTTTGCTCGGGCGGACAAAAGTGCATGTGTACACCTCCATGGAATAGCCCCGCTGCAAGAGAGACCATCCAACGGGCGTCCCTTGCCACGCGAGCTCCTACTCCCTCAATCAACGGTGCCTCCCAAAAGTGGCTTCTACGCTGATGACGAAGAGGACGACGCGTGCGATGTGATGCCCCAGCAACCAAACCCGACACCCATACCTCAAAGGCCGACGCCAGACAGACGCGGCCCCAGCCCGGTTTAGAAGGGCTGAAACAAGGATATCCAGGCAGTGGAGCTGCCTGTGAGGACATGCCCGGGCAAGGAGGCCAAGCCTCGAGGCCCGTACCGCCGACGGACTTCGGTTGTCGGAGAAGACCTTTGTTTTTTTTTTTTTTTTTTTTTTTTACATTATTTTAGTAGATGACTCAGCAAACGTTGTTTTGCTATTGAAATGAATGAAAAATAGCTTACAACCTATTTTCAGACCCAACGAATGGCAAAGACAAGAAAACAAAATTTCAAACACTAGTAAGAGTTTTATCTGTTGTTTTTGTGTTGGAGGTTAAAGATCATTATAATCTGTGAGAAAAGAATAATGAGATTAACAAGATGTTCACCTGATGTTAAAGTGTCACATGCCATGTAACAAGCAGTGCATACCATAATTTTGCATTGCAGTATCATACGACACACTACACTGCACTCATCACCATGAGACATCAGTTGTTAGGTCTCATTTTGGCCAGTTATCTCGTTGGCTACAAACTGAAACACAGCATGTGACTGCTTCGCGGTACAATAACTGCCGGCGCGCTGGCACCTACCCGGACGAACTTCCCGAGAAAAGTCTTACAACCAATAACTGTCGTGTCGCTGCAGAGGCGGCTGAGGACGGCGAGGAGTCGCTGCTAGCCGCGGACTGCTCCGACCGCAGCATCGCGCTGCAGGCCAGGCTGGTGGACGAGGCCGCGGCAGCAGCCTTCGCCGCCGCGGGCCCCGGGACCGAAGCCCTAGCGCTGGACGAGCTCAAGAGTGAACACGGAGGAGACATGTCAGTAACAATAGTAATAGTAGGGGAGCCGGAGTGGGCTTTTGGTAGTCACTCGAGCGTCGTGGGGATCATAATTATGTTTCTGATGACGTCATAAAGAGATAGCGTTGTGACGCACAACGAACGCTTAGGCCTATCGTGGCTCTCTATCGCTTGCCATTACACTCGCTCCGTGCGACGGGGAATATAAGTACTTAATAGAGTGTTTATAGGTTTTACTCTAAGGTTTAAGACAGTGGTCAGTGGTCTAGACCGAAGTTGATCTACCTGCCTCGTACAACAAAAAGCCTCCTCAGTCTCAACTTCATATAATTTTTTTTATTAACTATTTTACTTTTATGTTGTTATTAATTTTGTAGAATAAGTATACCTAATGGCTAAGAGACTAAACTTAAATCTGTTTTCTTGTTGTTACTTATATTTTAGTTTTATATAATTTAGACAAACATCCATTGTGTAAAGGGGGAGATAATGGGATATATTTATCGTCCTTCGATATTATTATTGATAGGCTTACGCTTGACTGCAATCGTGCCTGATGGACGGCAATGATGAGGTCTGGGGTGGAGCGTGCTCGCCTAGACAATGCCTATTCAGTCGTCTCTCAAAAGCGCCAAGTTTGTACTCGGCTGGGAACACGGAAGCTGGAAGGGTGTTCCACGACGGTTCCTGCGGGATCTAGTTCACACTGTCAAGTATGATGTGGTCCACAGGGAGGATACCCGCGAGCTGGCTCGTCGCCAGGACTGCGCGCAGAGTTTAGGTGAGTGACAAATCATTTATTCATTTGTGAGTACTTTGCTACCTGTTGCCCGCGGTTTGTAAAAGTCCCATTAGAATGAGTCCACGTTCAAAGATTTACACGTTTTTCAAATTTTAATGGAGAAAAATTCCATCATATACATGATTTTTGCGTAGCTTCAACCGTACGCAGCGCACGCAATGCAACATTCTCAGTGGTGATTCGCTCCTATTGTCATAGCGTGATGTTATATAGCGTATAGCCGTCCTCGATAAATAGACGCCGAAGCCTTATATCTTGTAAGATATGTACCTACTTACAAGAATGCAAGGAACAGTAACTGAGTGAGTCACAATATGACACAGTGAACAGCCTTGTTGTTGTAACTTTTGTAATTATAAAAGTGCAGTTACAAGTACTTTGACGAGGCACACACGAAGGAAACCTCCTTTGAACGATTGTTCCAGTAAATTAAAAAAACGTTAGTAAATCTGAGAATTGTTTGACAATGTACATAAATATTAGTTTCTGTGAAACAATTAAAATAAAGCAATTGTGTGAAAAAAAATAAAAAATAAATAAAGTCCCAATATAAGTTTACATTGCTGCATAATAACGAGTAGTTACTGAGGACGTTTATTGTTGAATGAGAGAAATGTTTTGTTTCAGTCGCTCCTTTGTCCGCAGGACTTGTGACCAAAATAGAAAACAAAGCGCGCGTGACTGAAGAAGCCGACACAACCCAGCGAAGGGAACGAGCACTCGTGCACAGGAGCGCGTCACACAACCGACCATCCGACAGCGACGACGAACCAGAAACAATCATCAGACATTGCGTGGTCAAGTTGTATGACATCTTCAAAAATCCTGATTCGCTTGTATCAATACGAGATAGATCACCGACGCACACACGACAAGCTGTCGGTTCTTGTGATACTCTGAATACTTGTACTGCTTCTGAAGACGCCCAGCATCGCGCAGCTAGTGAGAGTGAAGTCGCTGCCTCACACAACGAGCCTGCTGCATCTGAACTGAGTGAAGCTGAGCCATCTTCATCAGGAAACAGACATCACATACACTCTCAGAACAAATCTTTTATCTGTGACATTTGTCAATGTGTGTTTGCACCAAAGAAAACCCTCGTATATCACATCCAGACTCACAGTAAACCTTATTCCTGTAAGTTATGTAGTTACAAGTTTGCACAGAACAGTCATTTAGTGCGTCATATGAAGACTCACACTGGTGAGAAGCCTTATGCTTGTAAGTTATGTAGTTACAAGTGTGCAATAAACAGTAATTTAGTGAGTCACATGAGGACTCACACCGGTGAGAAGCCTTACTCCTGTACGTTTTGTAATTATAAATGTGCACATAAATCTACTTTGACGATGCATACAAGAACTCACACGGGTGAAAAGCCTTACTATTGTAAGTTATGTAGTTACAAGTGTACACAGAACAGTCGTTTAGTGAGTCACATGAGGACTCACACTGGTGAAAAGCCTTACTATTGTAAGTTATGTAGTTACAAGTGTACACAGAACAGTCGTTTAGTGAGTCACATGAGGACTCACACTGGTGAAAAGCCTTATGCTTGTATGTTTTGTAATTATAAATGTGCAGATAAAAAGGCTTTGACGAAGCATACAAAAACTCACACGGGTGAAAAGCCTTAAATACTTGTACGATATGTAAGCATAAATTTATAAATAGTTCTAGTTTAGTAAGACATACGAAGACTTTGCCTTGCCTTTGCTATGCTATGCCTTTTACTTGCAAAGATAATATGTAGTTATAAATGTACGCAGAGGAATAACTTAGTCACATGCGGACTCACACGGGTACAAGATTAATTAAAAAACTCGACTGCAAGAATAATAAGTTAGAAACTTATATATAAAGTATAATTTTTTTTCTTTTTTTTAAATCTGTATCTCGGCAATCTGTCATCGTTGGAAATTGGGCCGTGCGGTTGTTGGTAGCAGTCATTTCTTGCTTCGAGCAAGGTATTCGTCGCTTGACGGAGTTTCCTATGGGCTGTAGAATCTGTGGGACAGATCGGAGATACTACTCCTTTTTAATCTACAGAAGCGGAAACTGCCCTCTCCCTCCAGTCTGCTTGTAAAGCTATTTATGTGGGCCGCGAGTCGCTTCTGATATTCCCCAGTGTGTAATTCTGTTTCTTACCTAACAGTTCTTATGTTGACTTATTGGCCTGTATGAGGATGTTTCTTGTGGCGGTTTCCCAGGCTTTGGGACCATAAGAACTTGTGCTATTTTCCACTGACTTAGGAAATGCCCTAGTCTGATGCAGGCGTTAAATATAACAACCAGGAGCATAAGTCCCATATGTGGCAGTATAATAATAATGAATCATCTATTTGATCATAGCCAGGTGCTTTCTTTCCTTTAAGGCATTTTATTACTTTAGAAACTTCTTTTGGAGAACAGCTTTTCAGAGGAAGACACATCTGAAGAGGAGTTTGGATATATGAGTGCACTTCGTTAGAGTCTGGACTGTCATGAGGTTTGAATGCAGTTTCCAGGTAGTTCGCGTACTCTGTGGCTTTTTCCAGATCAGATCTGGCCCATGTTCCGTTTTGCTTTTTGATTGGCGGGATATGAGAACTAGGACCCTTCAATTTCCTGGTGGCTTTCCATAAAAATAGTCGGTGCTTATTGTAGGTGTTAGTCCCGATAGATAATTTTGTAGGCCATCAATTGTATGCGTTTTGATTAGGTTTTTAAGATTCCGAGAGGAAACGCCTTTTTATCACTTGGATATCTTCTGTGGTGCCAGGTTTTCCTTAGGTTACGTTCGTTTAATAACTTGATCTCTGATAAGTTTTGGGTAGAGTTGTGCCCTAGTTTGAGTTTCATTGTTAGGTGGAGTAGCCTCATAAACTGCTCTGTGTAAGAGTATATAAACTTTCTCGACATTCTGTTCTATGTCCAGCTCTGTTTTAAGGGGTGTTTTTAGGTCTACTTCAGAGGATATTATTTTTTGGTATAGTTCCCAGTTCGTTTTTCTGTTGCTTAGGGATCGGTTTCACTAGAAGTACCTTACTACTAAAGTTCAGGATAACTGGAGTGTGATCTGAAGATAGATCTATACATGTTTCTGCTTTTAGATAATTTTGGTTCCCCTTTGTTATAAAAAAAAATTCAAAAGGTCTGGAGTTTTATTTTGATCGGTCGGCCAATACGTTGGGGTACAGCATGATGAGTGCTCCAGCGATAACTCTTGCATAGTTTTTGAACACTGATTTTTTGACTGGCCAAAGCGCTGACATCTTTTGCACTGGAAGATTTTCTTCTGTTTATAAGGAGCTTCAAAGGTGACTTTTGTGTAGTTCAAAGATTTTATTTTAAAAACCTTGATATTGTTCGCGTTCGGATCTACAAAGAATAGAGGTAACGGTTATTTAGTCTTTTTATGTAGGACGTTCACTATCTGCCTAGTTTCGTGTCCTTGTTTTCTAAGTTCATTTTGATGGTATCCGTACATTCTGATGAGTGCAGTCCACGTAAGACTACTCTGTAGTCTCTTTCACATTTTAGTTAGTATGCACAATAGCTGATATTATTGATGTTGTAACCCTCTCTGATTTTCTTGTAGGTATCAATTGTTTGTGGAAGTATCTTCACAATATGCCCAGATCTGAGTGTATGATTTGCTGTCCACCGTACTTTGTAATAGTTCCTTAAGAAGAGTAATGTTAATTACGCCTGTAACAAAAATAGGCTCTGGTTTTGGATTTAACGTTTTTAGGTAGTGGTTTTGTCCGGTATTTCATCATCTAGTATTTCAAATTGGTTGTGTGTGGAAACAGAATACTGTGTGCTGTTTTTAATTATTTTCCTACTATTTTCATTTTTATTTGGATTGTTTTCTTTTCTCTTACGCTTTCTTTCTATTGGGATGTGATATTTTTGCCAACTGGTTTGTCCCAGGGGTTTGCTGCTTGTTTCAATTGGCGTAGCGGTTTCAGTTACAGTATTAGTAGTTTTGGTTTCAGTACTATTAGTGGGGTGACTGCCAAGTGATGTTGATCTTGGTCTCGTGTGGAATAAGCTTGGATGGAACGCTTGTTGAACTAGCTTCTTGTTGCTGCTAGTTGGCAGGTTTACTAACACTTGCTCTTTACTGCAGTGGTTATGTTGGAGACGTTTAGGTGGCGTCCTCGGCAGGCCTCTTCGTGCGAATGGGTTATCTTCTTTCTTGTTTTCTTCTAACTGTTGCTCTGCAACCTGGTTATCTTCCTTCTTGTTTTCTTCTTTCTTGCTTTCTTCTACACTTGATTTGGGTAAGCGGACTTCGCTCCCCCCAGAATACGCGGGGCTGAGTGGTAAATTGCCAGTGAGGGATTTTCCTCCTGCGGTGCATTCGGTACCCTCCTGGGGTAGCTAAGTTTACACTTGTTTTTAAGTTCCGCCATGATCATTGGGTAGAATACCAGTAGCACTTTCCCAAGGCTCTACTGCCACATCTGTTTAGAGGATTTAGTCCCTCATGGCTTGTGGTAGCCCAGTTGAGGTATAAATGTGATGTTTTGACAGATTTTGTATGGCATATGTGTTAAATTTATTCCCCAGATAGCTTATTTGGCGATTGATGTAGGAAATTAAGACGTTAGAAAGATATACATATGAAATATGGTTAAATTGTAATTCAATACCTTTTTAAATTGGATACTTTTGCAGTCGGGTTTTAATTTTTTTAAATTAATCTTGTTGGGCAATGCTTCTTAAACGTGTTTTTTTTTAAACAATAGGAGCACAGCTGTGCATTTTGTTTGTAGATCATTTGCGAAAAGCTAAATATTGAATTTAGCGAGCTAATCTAAGCCATCCACCCATCCATATTTCATGAATCTTAATTTATAGATGGGTACCTACTTTTTTTCTTAGTGTGAATCTGCATACAAAAAACTAGATTTTGCTCGATGGTGCGGAACCCTTTGTGTCCGAATTCGAGATTCTATCTCTTGATCGATTCTACCGCTGTCTGTTAATTAAAACAACAAATTTTATCACAATCATTTATTTTTAGATTACTTACATTTTCATAACATTAAAATTACATGCATTACCTATTATATATATTCATAAATTTTTAGCAACTTATTAGATAAATAGAATAAGATTCCTTTTGCTAGAACTTCGTTTAAGAAACAATAAATTATGAATTTCATATCTGCCGCAAAGTTACTTTTAATTAAATTTTGGATTGCAGACTTGTGAATAGCTAACAGTTGGTGGGAATAATTTAGATATTATAAAGTTCATCGATTAAGTAAACACTTGAGTACTGATACTTACACCTCCCATTTACAATATAATCTCGACACACAAGCTACCTTGCCATAGAGAGTATTTTATATGGTAATAAATAATTAATAAATTAATAAATTATAATTGGATTTAAGACTTGCTTGTTAATAAGACAATATTATATTTTACGGGTATATACCCACTGTAAATTGGTGAAATAAGATGATGGTTTTGACCTAATTGCCAAATTCGTAAGTAGGTCAAAATATCGGCATCTGATTTCAACAATTTATCGTGTTCTAAAATTATTGAGAAATATAATATTTACATGCACAAATTATATCTTAATTCCTATAATAATCCTAATTAATCCAAACGTAAATATTATGTTAGGTGTAGTTCATGCTTAT
The DNA here is from genome assembly GCA_036785405.1 of Coenonympha arcania. Taxonomy (NCBI): domain Eukaryota; kingdom Metazoa; phylum Arthropoda; class Insecta; order Lepidoptera; family Nymphalidae; genus Coenonympha; species Coenonympha arcania. Next base: position 12,246,554 of record CM072082.1, read on the forward strand.
TAATAAACTAAACTATGCCTACTTTTGCCTCTTGAATGGCACATGTTTTATTCATATTCACCGACCTTTCGATTCAAATTTCAATTTCAAATGTAAAAATTCTAAGTTCATTTCTATTTAGTAACATTGTTATTGCTATTTTGTACCATGCAGAATTTTTATATTATAAACACGATATTCTAACCTCGGTAAAAATAAGTAAGTACCCAGTACAGGATTGTTATTCATTATTTTTAAATATTATGTACTTAGGTCTTTTAAGTCTTAAAAATATTGTATGAGTAATGAGTTTAGCACGCGGCAGGTATGTTTAGCGGTCACCGTTACTGCGCAGAGATTGAAAATAAGGTATCACAGGGTTAAGCGAGTCGCGGGCAGGCGTTCGTGTCATTCGCACGCGCTGATTGAAGACGCATTCTGTCCCTTTCCCACAGTTACGTCATGCGCAGATATTCCCTCCACTTTTCGTTGAGCGCTAGACATAGGTGTCGCGACTTCGACTATAGGTAATTTAAAAAAAAGTAAAACCTTTATTAATATAAAATTTCATGCAAATTAGGATGCCATTTCAGAGATAGGTACGCAATATTAAGATGTATACAAAATTTGCTCGTCTAAATATATCTATGAATAATCAAAGTGTAACTTCAATATTTAGAAAATATTTAATTAATTAGATAAAATGTACCACCTATGTTTTGTCACACTCAGAACCCATAATAAATAAATGAAGGCACACTTTAATTATTAGTAATAACTAATATATAACAATTAGCGCTATGTGAGAGATAACCGAACAAAATTGATGTTACAATTAAATGAATTTAAAATTAAATAAAGTGGTTTCTAAAGGCTCCTACACACTATGCCGGCGGCACAGCCGGCGGGTTTTTGCCGCACGGGTATGCCGCCGGCATAATCAGGCCGCCGGCACTTGCCGCTGGTGGCCGCAGAGCATCATTTCAGTTGTGACAGCCGGGTAGAACGGTAGTGGTGTAAACGGGAGCGAAATGACGCCGGCTCCCCGCGCAACCCGCCGGCATACCCCGGCGGCCATGCAAGCGGCTCGTTTGTGCGGCAAGCCCGGCGGCTCAAATACCCGCCGGGAATGCCGCCGGGCTTGTTGGCGGCATGGCCGCCGGCCATGCCGGCGGCATAGTGTGTAGGAACCTTTATGCGTGTTTTGCTTTAATTTTCTCAGTTCTACAAAGTAATTTGCTTATTTTGGGTACGATAATTTATTTTTACCTACTATAGCAATATGGAAAGAAATTGATATGCGCAATAATTTTTTCCCATTTTAATATTCTATCTTACATACCTACTTGTCATAAATTTATTTATTATATTTGTATGTTAAATTTGGATGATTAACAATAATCTAACCTACCTAATTATTTACATTGCATTACTTTGTTTCTGTGATAGTTAAGAGACAAAAAATTTAATAAGATAAAAGATAACTAAATTACTTTGATAATTTTACAAACAACTTTTAACATACCTACTATTTGTCTGACAGCCATGTAAAGAATTTGAATAATATAATTTAATAAATATTTCACTAATAAATATGGGGAAATTCACTTATGTTGTTTCAATTTTGGCATACTGTCTATTAGAAAACTATTAAAAAATATTCCACTGTTAATCTTTTCGCGAATTTTAATGTTTATTAATGAAACAGAAACAGCTATGTATTATAATAACATTGACAATTGTTTTCAAGAGTTGGTTAAATTAAATAATTTATGAAACGTGTTTATTAAATTACAGCTTGATCAAGATTTGATTAGCAAGCTTGATTTCTTGCAGCTGGTATGATGATAATTTTGTGTGGAAATTATTTATTTGTACTTGGTAATTTCACTGAATTAAATTTATTAAAAGATATTAGATAAAATAGTATTATATCAGAATTAACATCACTTAACAACGTCTGACAAAGTATTCTATTGACAAACATCTTATTCGACGAAAACACCTGCAAACTTATTATTTTGCAAATGATCATTTGATAAACTCTCATTTTGCCAATATCTATTTTATTGACTTCTACTGTATGTTTCACGAGATGCAAGTTTCTGTTAATTAGTTTGTCAAATGATCGATTTGTAAAATCTGCTATACTATGATATTAAAAATAAAATGTCACCAACAATCTTATAAAAGTACATAACGATAGATCGATAGAAAGATAGTATTAGAGTAGAGATAGCTATAGTAGTTGGCAAATTAATACTTTAACAAACGTTCTTCAAATGATGGACATCCGATACTAAAGACTACTCGATACTAAATAAATAATTAAGTAGATGCGAATTTTCGAGTTCATCAACAAATAATTATATTTACTTCTGTTATTGCACTGGACATTATTATGGTATTTGTACTTGGTCATTTAATTAGATTAATATTAATTATTATTGATAATATTTCAATTAATGAATACCTACATATACCCAAAATATATCTATAGATGTTGTATAAAGAGATATAGATTCCAAATAAGTTACGGCGCGATCCTTGTAAAATTTAAATATTAGTAAGAGCATTTAGTGTCTTAGAAATTATTCATAAGTATTTTCACTTGAACAAAAAATAATACATTTTGTGTTAGTATTTCATATTTAAAATATATTGCTTAAACATTACTTCTAGCGTAACGTGCAAATTTTAAAACTCTAGAAATACTAAAAAGTACGAACACTAAAAAGTAAAAGGTACACAATATAGATAGAACAAAGAAAATAATGGGAGGATGCAAACACGAATATAGGTAAGTATAAGTACCTACATAAAATAAAAAGTTACAGAACAAAAACCCGAAAATTTGATATTACGAGTACTTAGATATATGCAATTTACCTATAAAAATCGCCCCTTGGCGATGCTATGTGGAGAGCAACCACCTTTAATATTGTAGATAGAGCATTTCACTAAAAATACTTCATTTGAATTTCAAAAACAATTTAAACTGCATTCATTGATTTTTTTAATAATTGCCTGGTTGAACTGGGACTCGAACACGCTATACAAGAAAAAAATTAAATGTAGTTTTATCATACCATTAGATAAGATTTAAAGCAAGGATTATTTTTCGCGAAATAACATAAGTAGCAATAGATATATATAAAATAATAGATATATAGAAGATCATGAATTTAACATTCGATGAGTTTGTTCAGAAAAATAAAAGCTGACATTGCCGTAAGAACATGCAACTGACATGATAACAGTTCAGTACAGTAAGTTTTTATTCAACAGAGTTATTATTTCATTTTGAGCATTAGATAAAATTAATTAATTAATTTGGAATGACAAGCCATCATACTACTAAAAAAGGCTTTTTGATCGGTATGATAAAACTACAGGTACTATTGACCTTTATAACAGGATCGAGTTCCAGTTCAACCAGGCAATTATTCACAAATCTATCACTGCACTTTGTATTTGAATTTAGAATGAACTTTTCTTTCAGTGAAATTCTCTATCTAAATAGAATTTTTAGGTACTTCCCCTCCATGTGGCATCACGTGTAACGAGACGCTCTATATATGTGCATAGTCGTGTTGCGCTATTTCCGTATTCACTACTTTTGAGATATTTTTAAATTATCAAAGGAAAAAAATGTACACAGGTATTATCGTTTTAAATCTACCTTACTACATTAAAATAAATAATTATTTGGAATCTGTTGTTCTATAGGCAAACCGCTATAAACTTTACCCTCGTGATGGTCTGCGGGACGCGGGGCGGCAGCCGCTCAACCAATCAGCTATAGTCTGTCGCTGTCTGCCGGCAGCACTGACGTATCTTTATAGCCAATCGCATCACCCGCCCCGCAGACCGAGTCAAGTCAGGAGAGTCAAGATTATATAGCAGTTTACCTATAGTAATCATGCTATGTTAGTACTATTGTTAGTATATTTTGGGCGAGCTGTTATGTGCTTGGGTCGTGGACCGCCAGTTGCCGAGGCGCGGCTCGTGGCGGTGGTGGTGGTGGTGGCGGCGTCGCTTGTCCTTGGCGACCGGCGTGCGCGCCGGGTACACGTCGGACACCACCAGTTCGGACCCGTCCTTCGGCGCCTCTCGCTCGCGCCTGTGCGCGTGCTTACCACCCGTCGCCTCGTTCAGCTCCTCCCAGGCTTGCCGGTAGTACTTGTTGAGCCCGCTCCGCGACTCTGAGGATGACGAGTCCAACGATGCGAGGCTGTGGAACCCGGGAGGCGTGCAGTGCCTGTAGTGCGACTTCATGTCGTCATCGGGCTGGTAAGTCCTGCTGACAAGTTCAATATTTTATTTAATACGCGATTTTTTATCCCGGCCAAGCTCGGGTTGGCTGGCGGATCACTCAGGCGTCTAGATGTATTAAAAGTTTCATGACCATCCATAATGACATTTATTAAAAAATTATAGTTTTTCTATGATAAAATTATTAATACTAAAATATTATTAATTTTGTAGATACATTTCAGCATAGCATATTATACCTACTGTTACGGCCCCTTGCCTGTCCAGACGAGGGCTGAGTTCCCGGGCCCATAGAGGAACGAGCCCGGACAGGTCGAGGGGGGACCGACTAGTGAGACTACAGTGATCAGTACGGATGACGGTATCCAATCCGAGTCGGATAGTAATATCCGAGTCTCACTAGCCGGTCCCCCCTCGACCTGTCCGGGCTCGTTCCTCTATGGGCCCGGGAACTCAGCCCTCGTCTGGACAGGCAAGGGGCCGTAACATTTGGTAGCAGAGCGTGGTTTCGCGCCTTTTGGTTAAGCGGCTTTTACACGTTCGGCGCGTCGATATCGATATTTGTTGCGCGTATTTAATTCGTCGCGTATCTCTGTCGGTCACACGTTTGTAGGCGTGGTACGCCACGTGTCGGACCGATACGCCGCGTTAACGGCCACAGATTATTGTACCGCTACACCACGCGTTTTTGTAGCAACGCCGCGTTTATTTACCGCGTGCCGCGCGTTTGTTAACCGCGACCTTGATTAGCGTTCTGCACGTGTTGGTGTTTGCATCTGTGCTTGTTCTACTTCCTTGTTGTTTTATTTTTTGGTTTCGTGCTTCCTTGTAATTATTCTCGCGCAGTCTCGCCATGCCTTCGCATAAGCCTCCGGTGCGCCGTATGCAGGATGAGCTGCGGTGGGCAGCTAGCGCGCATGCGCTTATTACTCGTCCAGACAGGACGGCTAGCTTGCTCCACCGCCTTGAGCAGCTCCCAGCCAGACGAGCCCATTTTGAAGAGGCCTATTCGGAATTCCTTGCTACAGTGGAGGACGACGAGGCGCGAGAATCGGCCCAGAAGGACTACGAGCAGTTCTTCGAGTTCACAGACGATGTGCTCGAGGCTGGGGCCAAAATGAAGCGCGAGGCTCGACAGAGCATGCTGTGCGAGTCGCCTCGCCCGCAGCCGCAGCCCGCCCTATTGGGTCGGCTGCCTACTTTGGACCTTCCACACTTTGGTGGGCGGCTTCAAGACTGGATGGGGTTCATCTCCATCTTCGACAGTCTAGTCCATACCCGCCGCGACCTATCCCCAGGCCAAAAAATGGCCTATTTGCGGACCTCCCTTCAAGGGGAGGCACTTGGGGTAGTCTGCCATTTGAAGTTGTCTGACGCCAGCTACTCCACGGCCAGAGAACTCCTCGAGAGGCGCTACGCCAATGTGCGCCGCCTTGCTGACGCGCACATGATGGAGTTAATATCCCTCCCGGTTTTGAAAGACCTAGCACGTCTCCGGGAGGTGATCATTGACCCAGTCGTGGTTGCTTGCAACGCCCTTCGACAACTTGACTTACCGGTGGATCAGTGGTCCTTCTGGCTTCTTCACCTGGTTCTGTCCCGCCTGCCTCTCGATCTGCGGATCCGATTTGAAGAGAGGTACGGCGGGGACGGGGCTAATTATATACCCCCGTTCAGTGACCTCTTAAAGTTCCTTGAGGAACAGAGCCGCCAGGTGGAGAATGCCGTGGCCTCGGGAACACCGGCAAAGGAGCCGGCTCGACCGACGCCACCTTCTAAACCCACGACTTCCACCAGGGGTTCCAAGCAGCCAGAATTAGCGCAGGAGACTGGACGCCGCCCAATTCTAAACTTTAGTGGTCTTGCTGCGACCGAGGTGACCCCCTGTCACTATTGCCGTGCTTCCACGCACACGACGACTGACTGCCCTAAATTCTTGGAGAGACCGCCCAAGTCCCGTAGGGCCATCGCTAGGGAGCGCCGTTGGTGCTACTCTTGCTTAGGTCGGCACTTACAACGAAATTGCCAGCACCAACGGCCTTGTCCCCATTGTCAGGGCAACCACCTTCCTATTCTTTGCCTCGACCGCAATGGCGTCGGTAGGCAGGAGGTGGTTGAGCGGACACCCGGCAGGAGTGGAGTCTCCTCACCGGTCACAGGCCCACCCGATAGAAGGCGTGGTGACACTGTTAGTGCGGCCCCTGGTTTTGATAGGGCTTCACCCCCCCTCGGGCGGGGGTGCAGCCCTCCAGGGGCGGGGGCGTTCCGCCCTCTGTCAACCCTGAGGGAGGTTTTGCCGTCGCTCAGCCTGATCCAAGGAGATACTCCCCTCCTCTGGCTGAATACCCCAGGTTGCAGCGACACCTTCCTCGATGGCCTGGACACCCCCTTCCGCACTACGTCGCCCCGCGGCTGTCGTACATGGCCAGACCCCCTCAGACCGGGAGAGACGCTTGGGTGTACCCTGGGGGAACCCCACCTCTTGGTGTGGTCGAAGTTCCCCAAGAAGGCCCTTACGAGCGCCCAAGGCTAGAGGAGTTGCCCGAAAGGGGCAACTCCCGTTGACTTGCTGCTGCCTTGGCTCCCACCACCGCCACCTCACCTGACAATTTGAACGACCATAAGCCGGTCTGCCAGACTGTACTTTTACCAACGGCTTTGGTCAGGGTGTACAACCCGAAGGGTGAGTGGCCTATGGTACGCGCGCTGCTAGATCTCGGATCACAGCGCTGGATTGCGTCGTTGTGGTGGGTGAGCGCTTCGGGGCAAGTCTCATTGCACCTTGTCCTAGCTAAGTGCAAGGTTGCATCTATCAGGTCTCGTCTAACAATTCCTAAGTTGAACTTGTGGAGCCGAACTATTGACCCGGTTACTCAACCACGTCCACGCTTCTTGGAAGTCTCTGGTAAACATGGTGGACGTTTTTGCGTGGTCGGACAGTGAGATTGTCCTGTGTTGGCTTCGGACTTCGGTCCATAATCTTGGCTTTTTTAAATACTCATGCGGGTTGCAATACCCTCTCAGCCATTTTGCAGCGTGAGTTTGGATTTTGGCAGGCCGACGAACCATTCGAAGCGTGATCTTCAACTGTATTGCTTGCTATCGTTTGGAGGCATCCATTGCACAGCTTGTGATGGGTGACCTGCCTGCGGACCGCGAAAAGGCTGCTCGACCTTTCGCCGGTGTTGGAACCAATTTGCCGGTCCTTTCTTAGTGAAGAGCTCTAACCTTAAGAATGCTCGGTCTTTTGAGGCCTACTTGTGCGTCCTTGTTCGCCTTGCAACCAAGGCAGTCCGCTTGGGACTTGTCAGTGCCCTCAGCACGGAGGCGTTCGTGGCCACTCTGGGCCGCCTCGTGAGCCGTCGCGGCCTACCCGATTTGGTTCGGACCGACTGCGGGACTAATTATAAGGGAACCAATCGTTATTTGAAGGAGGTCGTCGACCTCATTGTTGAGAGCAAGCACTGTGTAGGCACCGTCATGTCTAGAATGGGAGATCTTGTTATGCTTAAAGAATCTAATCTACTCCCACTATTTGCGTCGTGGACGCATTGTTAAACTGTTATTTGGATCGGATGGCGTTCCGCGGGTGGCCAAGGTATTTGTAGGGGACTCAGTATTGCAACGTGCCGTGGCCACGTTGTCCCAACGGCCTATTGATTAGCGAATCTACATTCTTAGATTCGGAGCGGGGGATTGTTTACGCCAGGGTAGCTGGCGCGCGCGCCGAGTCTTTTGTTTGCATTGAATAGTGCGCTCCCTCGCTAACCCGCAGAGGCGCTTATCTGCGTGTCCCGCTCACGCCTCGGTTACGAGAGTTTTTTTTTGTGCCTGCAATGACGCGGCGATTGCGGGGCGCGCACAGTACGAATCGGAGTCAGCTAGCAACAGCCGTGCGTGCGGCTGGGTTTTTGCGGCGCCCTTTTGCCCCGGCGGTTTGTACCCCAAGAAACGTGCGTTTTGGGACCGCGTCAATTCTTATAGACAGTTTTTGTGGGGGCGCGACCTTTTGTGCGTATTCGTGAACTCATCTTGTGGACCCAGTCTGCTGTCGACCGACAAACTTAGCGGTTCCCCGCGCGTGGCTGACGTAATTTTGATCACGTGTCGTCTTTGAAACGCGTAGTCGCGAGACGTAAATTACTACGTTTGAGTAGCCACGTTTATATTTGCGCGGGTGAGTAGTCACCAAATAACTGCGCAACGAGTCGCTCGTTTGGAAGCGCCGGAGTCGTTTTCGTGCCGCGGTTTGTTTTCCCCGGACCTGCGGACCTGATTGTTTGGGGACCGCTTCGACTTGCGCTGTGATATCGCTGGGTTTTTTGGACATTGCACGCGTGTTTGGGACATTGACTAGTTGTTGTGCCGGCCTTTGTGAGTTCGCTACGCTCGCCGGATCTACCTAGTAACACGCGTGCCCAGCTGCGTTTAGCGGCGATAAAGTTCGCGGTAGTTAAGTAATTGTAGACCGCGCTGTCATTGACCGCTGACCTTGTGTGTCGTGAACCACGTACTTTATTTTATTCGCTTGAGTGTTTGTGGGAGTTGAAGCCAGCCTGAACGTTCGACATATTTTGACCGTCGCGTTCATTGTTGCGGGTTGCGACCCACTGTGCTGCTGCATTGAGCACTCCACTCATAGGAGGCGAACGAACGATTGGAGCTGTGTTCGTGTTTGACGTGTCTGGGAGCTGATTGGTGCAGAGGACCTACGGTTGCAAGCCCCACACACACACCTACACACCCCTTTACACTTTCACGTCACATACTGTCCCACATCCACTACAGGGGGCGTCGCATCGAGTATCGTCGCATGCATCAACCAGGTTAGTGACCTTCTATTTTCCTTGTCTATGTCGAAGGCTGTCTCTGCCCGAGTTGACGATTGCCGTAGTAGTGCTAGTAAAAGCCGCCTGTTATTTCCACTGATCGGCTAGTGAGACTCGGATATTACTATCCGACTCGGATTGGATACCGTCATCCGTACTGATCACTGTAGTCTCACTAGTCGGTCCCCCCTCGACCTGTCCGGGCTCGTTCCTCTATGGGCCCGGGAACTCAGCCCTCGTCTGGACAGGCAAGGGGCCGTAACACCTACTCATTATTAAATAACGGGCTATACCTAAATAGGTACAGTATTAAACCTTACATTAAGTATCGGAGCGCAAATATTTCAACCACCACCAATCTGTTTCTTCGTCGTTTGCATTTCTGGTTATTATCCTGTCCTTCGTAGAAACAAGCAAAGGCAGAAGCGTATATTCCTCCTCCATTGGTTCCCACTTCCCTATACCAAAACAGTTTGCGCCATTTTAAGCATTTATGGCCCGGTGCCGGCTGTGGTGGACAAGGGACATTACAAAGTTGATGAAAACTTTCATTAACTTTATGTTACCTAGCGCCCTCTAGAATATTAAGCAGAATTAACTATCGAGGGTTTGGCTCTTGGAGCCATCTATTTGGGCGATGCTGCTGCGTGGTCTTCTCCATGGAGAGCAAGTCCCCACGGGGGTACGGGCCTCGAGGCATGCCTCCTTACCCGGGCGATGTGTCGCGGGGGAGACGCGACCTCGGTGTTGTTCTTTTAGCCCCGGTAAGGGGCTAAGGCCTCGCCTTTATGGCTTGAGGCCTGCTGGTGTAGAGGGTCTGGTCGCCCCGCGCGGTCAGCGATCATATCTCTGCCCTGCGCGGGGATGCTGGGGTCCGGTAGCATAAACCCCGCGTCGTCGTCTTCGTCTCCGTCACTGTCCACGCGCGCGCGAACTGGGGAGGGAGACCGCAAGAGCTCGCGAGGTAGCGGACGCCCCGTTGGTGGTCGATCTTGTTGTGGTGCGATCCCGTGGAGGTGTTCGTATGGCCCGTTGTCCGCGCGAGCGAACAGGTTCCTCGCAAGACCACGGACGAACTCCTCCACGGTGGGCGTCCTGGTGTCCCGATGTATGACGTCATTTCTGACGTACCTCGGAGCTCCCACGATCAGGCGGAGGCACTTGTTCTGCACGACCTGCAGCCGGCGCCTCTGGGTGGCTGAACATAGTGCGTACCAGGCAGGTGCCGCATACGTCAGGCGAGAGCGGACGTACGCCCCGAAGATACGGAGCTTGGTCCTCGGTGTGAGACTGGAGGTCAGGACTTGATGCAGCATCGACACGGCGGCCTTCGCCTGGTTCACGGCGTGTTCCACCGTGAGTTCCATGGTCAGGCTCCGATCGATGCGACACCCTAAATAGCGCACCGAAGTCTGCCATTGTAGGTCCTGTCCTCGGAGGCGTAGTTGACGTAGCGGTTTCCACCTGCCGAAAATGATGGCGGCCGTCTTACCCACGTTGACGGCCATCCTCCATTTGTCCAGCCACTCCGGCAATTTGGGCGAAGCCGCAGCCATCACGTAGTTCCTAAGGGACTCAATAGATGGAGCTAAAAGCGCATACCGGCTTCACTACTGAACCTACCAAGTTAACTTTAGCAATGCAGTTATATCAGCCTCTACTAGATGGCGCTTTTAATGTTTACTGAAGTCTATAAATTAATGTAATATCTAAAAGAATAATATTATATTCGCTAAACTTCGTAACTGTGACTATACCTAAACCAATCATTCGGGTCTACCTACTGATAAGAAAACTCAGGATATGGGCATTCGAACTAAATACATACACCTTTTTCGTACAAGCTAACTGCAGTAGCGCCATCTGTCAAAATTCTATTATAAGTCGCTGGTGAGCGAACCCTGCTCCGAAGCGTGGCCTTACTATTTGGTGGCAAAACAAGCATTTTTGGCACCGATAAACTGGAGACGTTTTTTCTGAGCTGTCCGCCCTGTCCAGGCTAGATGTCTATTACTGAAGAATCGCGATATAAGATCTATGACGTGTATAAACCAATCTTTATGTAAGTACCTACTTATGAAGATTGGTTACTTATTTACCTGCAATATTTGGACAGACATTAACACCTGACCAGTACACTCTGTCCCTTTGTACAAATGATCCATTGCAACTGAGGTGCTGATTCATAGTCTTGATTATCGTCCACCGCTGGTGAAATTTGAAGGCGCCCAATCAATTCAGTTTTACCTTTTTTTTTATTTATAGACAGAAAATGCCTAACGCATACCCCTCCGGCAGGGGAAACGGAAGGGTTATGTGGGGCTTGCACGCACTAAAAACTGTCTGTTTCCAGGACGACCCACTGGCGGAAGTACGGGATTCACTCTCGTATTCACCGCGCTTCCGCCAGGTCTCGACTAGCCACCGCAGCAGCGAGTCACATCATTGTCGGCAGCCTGGCAGCTACCGAAACCATCTTAAAAGTGTGCCTTTATCTAGCCTCACCTCACCTCCTGGCCTGTCTATGTTTTGGGCGACGGGCGGCCCCTATCGCCCGTCACCCGCAGGCCGGATTCAGTTTTACCCTACAAATAAGGTATTTATTTATTTATTTTATTGCACACACTCTTAAGGTAGGTACAAAAAGCAAAGCTTAATCCCGAGGGATTTTCTTCCAGCGTAGCTTCACTAATTGTGAGACAGCTTTATTGTGCGCGTGGATAGGGATGGTGTGGCGAGGGTGCGTTGGTACTTGGTAGGGAGGTTGGTAGGGAGGTATATTAAAAACTTCACTTTATTTATTTTCGTTTATTTCATCATAAAGATACAGGAAAGTAAATAAATATGGGCCACATTGTTTTTGGATCAAAAAAAAAAATTACGAATAATGTTTAGGGTTCCATACCAAAATGGTAAAAATGGAACCCTTATAGTAAGACTCATCGTCCGTCCGTCCGTTCGTCTGTCACACTCATCGACTTGGGAATAGTTTTAATAGCGGCCCGACGTTTTTACTCAAAAAGGGGGGAAAACCAGGGTGTTGTAATTTCAAAATGGTACTTAATAATTATTGACTGGGTATGAGTATGAGAGTATCATATTATGAAAGAGCGTTACTTGTGTATTCTAAAACAGATTTTTATTTATTTTCATGTTTGATAGTTTTTGTTTGATTGGGAAAACTGTCGAAAAAAAAAATACCGTCTGTCTCGCATTTAGCTGGTTTTTGTTATTCAACTTTATAATACATAAATACTTCATATCAAAATCATATTTTTGCAGTGCACAGTGTCATATTTACCTACTTTCCGCTAACAATGTGCTGACCTATTACATTGTGAGTTGTGACCTAAACTTGGAGAGGTCATAGATTGACCTGTAAACTCACCGATAAGTCTGTATTGTTGACTTCAACCAAAACAATGGGTGGACTGATAGACAGCATCTCGGGGGTCATGAACACCATTTTATTCATCTTAAGAACCTGATTCCACACTGGTGATGGCGTTTCACATTTAACCTTTAATGAATATTTGAGTATTATTATTATTTTATAACAACAATTTTATTTTTAAACGATATAAACTCTTAGTTCTCATTTGGCCCTAAGTACTAGGGCGCGAAATTGAAATTTATTTAGTTTTTCGCAAATATTAGACTAAGACTAACTAACTACACATTGTAGGTTTATGGCAATGAGTTTTGCTAGCATAATATTTATGCATCTACAAATTTTTTAATAAAAATTTTGCTTGAAAAAATTTCCCAGATTTGGAGCTATCGGGAACCAATGTTGATAGTAAAAACATGTAGGTAGGTAGGTACCTAGATTCATAAATGTTATGCTCGCAAAAGTATAGTTCGAGTGTAAGCAGATCACGGGTTCGATTCCCGTCACGAGCCACTTTCGAATATAACATTTCCATATTGAATCAAGTATAGTCCGGTGGGAGGTATAAATTTCCTATGATGTCAAAGTCAAAAGAAGATATATAATTTACAAACAAAATATTATGTATATTAAAAAAATCCCTTGCATGCACTCGGCTGGCCGACCAATTTACAGAGTGTAAAATTATACAGAAGTATTTTGCATCTAAAGCTGTTGATAATCTGTTTACGGTAATATGCGGTTACTTGCATACCGTTTTAGCCTTTAAACTATGTATGCATTTCTGACCCTGACTGTACCTACATTGTACATGTTTGTACGAGATGTAAAGCCTCCCCCACACAGGCGCGTTATTATCGCGCGTTATTATCGCGTGATAATATCGCAAGCGTTATAGCGATAATGCGTCCCGATTCCTTGCACACAGCTGCGTTTTTATCGCGCGATAATAACCCGCGTTATTATCGGTCGTTATTATCGCAGCAGTGTGTAACTACTTGATCATCCTAATACAAAATGTACTGAAAACAGATATCGCAATAACGCTTGCGATAATATCGACCGATATACTTCCATTGCGGCGTTATTATCGCAGCAGTGTGTAACTACTTGATCATCCTAATACAAAATGTTCTGAAAACAGATATCGCAATAACGCTTGCGATATTATCGCGCGATAATAACGCGCCTGTGTGGGGGAGGCTTAACAAAGCAAGTGCGTCTAATGCTTGGTTGCTCATAGTAACGCGAACGAAGTCAATTACGTGTAGGTATAGGTATACGGTTAACATCAAAAATCCATAATATATATATATAGTTAAACTGAGTGCAAGTGACCGCATATTACTATAAACGCCAAAAATATTGTATACTGACTTAGCGGAACGCAAATAGGTGTTTACAAAAATAATATCTATGCTCGTACAGAAAGAGTTGCAAGTCCAGAACTAGGCCTACATTTTATTCTTAAAATATGGCTTTGGGTGGTAACGTTTTACCCCCCTAAACCGTTACCAAATTGGACAATTTTATGTCCTTAGATTCACAGTACACCTTTATCTAGGCTCAAACGTTTTATTTTTTTAGTATTTTAGTTTATGTAAATCAAAAAAAAATTCAAACACTCGTGCAAGTTTTTAGGTTAAAAATGTGGATATTTAGACTCAAATAACTCTTAACATCAATATTTCTTAAAAAGTAAAACTTACGAGCATAACACTTTATAGTATCTGCAACATATCCAAAAATAATGAAAATCGGACTACATTTACGGGTTGGAAAACGTTATCGCTTTTTGTATGAAAGCTTACAGGTACCTATACAATCCTCTAAGACAACATCATTAGGTACAAAATATGCAATACTCCTGTATACTGACTGGCAAACAAGGGATGGTGTTTCATGCATTGTTTGCTTATGTCGTGTGGGCTTTTGACGATGACTGTACGTCTGACGTATCGATTCCCGCAAGATATTGTTATATACTTAGCTACTAGCACTAATATAGATACTAGATATTTCGAGAGCAATTTGTCGGTATATAATCGTACAGTAGCAATTTGATACATCGCTAATTGGATTGTGGCTTTAGTGTAGGTACTTATTGGATCCAGAACGATCTAAATACCTACTATTGATAATATTATTATAGAAAATCTATTAAGGTAGCTAAATACCTATCGATTTAATAGGATATCTAAGTAATTTATCTAATTAGTGTTGCACCTAATTAATTAATTAAATTAATTAATTAATTAATTAAATTTAACGCTACAATAAAATGATAATTTTAGAAATAAGAATTATTCTTTACTTTGGTGAGTGTACTCAGGAACTTCATAACCTTGTACCTCCTTCACCTTTCTACCATAGGACCGCAAGACGCCGAGAGCGGTGACATCTGACATCCTTATGTGGTTGACGTCCAACAAACTCGCGCGAAACGTTTTTCTTCCACGTTTCTGATACGAACCGGTAAGGTGTGGAATGCCCTTCCAGCCTCCGTGTTTACAGTCAAGTACAATCATGTTGCTTTCAAGAGAAGAGTGAATAGGCATTTTCTAGGCAAGCGCGCTCCAACCTACTATCAAGGTAGGTACCATACCGACTTCATCATTGCTTTCCATCAGGCATGATTGTCGTCAAGCGCAAGCCTATCTTCAATAAAAAATAAATAAATAAAAACATCAAGATTATTGTGGGATAATAAAAAAAAACAATATCCATGCGAAGCCGTATGATATAAAATTAGCGTAATTATACATTAACTGGCTGATTAACTCCGAGCAATGATAAATAAAATACAATATCATCGTTCCCGTAATGCATCAATGCTTCTGATCTACCGTAGTCTGTGTCTGTGTCCACCTTCACTCGTAATGAGCTACTAATTAATTTAATTTAACGCTACAATAAAATGATAATTTCCCAAATGATAACGTTATGTGCATCAAATAAATTTAAATCTCCACAGCATTACTCGCATTTATTGAGTCTTATTTTCGTTGAATTGGTGTACTTTGTGTAATTTACGTCACCGAAAGTTTGGCGGTTGAATTCTAGGTACTTCCTACTATTTATGTAGTTGTTTCTAACCTATTACTACCTATAAAGCCGACAATTCAGTCGCCGCACTTACCTGACACCAGGTAAGACTTACCTGAAACCAGGTGCTGTGCACATTCACAGCTCACAATGCTCCAGTGCTCCAAATAATATGTATGTATAAACGTTGATATTAGGACACCACATGTCACAATCTAACCGTAAGGATATCACATATCATAAGCTAACGGTAAGGATATCACATATCACAATCTAACCGTAAGCACACCGTAAGCGACAACATTGTGTTAAGGGTACTTTAATAACAATCGGTCAGCTGTTTCAGATGAGTTTGGTAACAAACACGCGACACGAGAATTTTATATATTAGAGAATAATATTTAATATAAATATATTGAAAAAGACCCAGACTCGTGAAAATTACACAACCATTTTCCAGCTGAGGGAATCAAACTCACGACGCAGACGGCAGGATCGTTACCCCTATGCCATTCAGTCGCCAAAAATATAAGAATATCTAATGATTGAACATATTATTAATGAAAATGAAAATATTTATTTTCACATAGGCCTAACCTTCACATTGAGTTGGTACCCGCTGGGTAGGTAGTTCTTCAACGCGGACCGTTGCCGATAAAGTCCCATCCACATAAGAAGCTCCACTTTACCCGTAATACAGTGGCATCCTGTCGCCAGTGTGATCGCGTATCTAGGGCATTTTGACTTAAATTGTCAAAAGTGTAAAAAATTAAAAGTGTTAAAGAATTAAACATATCACATGATGAATAAGTATTAGTTAATTTTGACTCAGCACGCAGGCTAGGTAGTTAGTCGATCACTACTCTTCAGAATTTTACTAAGGGTCCCTAAACCCAAAGGACCTGGCCGTCCGTTAGTCCGTCCATCTGTCACCAGACTGAATTTCTTGTACCATTTTTTTATACTATATAAGCTAGCGCTTGACTGTGATCACACCTGATGGAAAGTGATGATACAGTCTAAGGATGGAACGCGCTTCCCTAGAAGATGCCTATTCACTCTTGATTTCAAGGCGCCCGGATTGTAAGTGGCAGGAAAGACACCACCTGGGAGGTTATTCCAGTAATCATAATAGTTAGAGACTCATTTCTGTTGTTGTATGTATTTTAGTTAGACACTTAAAATTTTCTGTTGTGTGTATTTCTGTTTTTACTCGTTTTTAATTTGGTGGTCAGTGACCGGTTTTGGTTGGAATTGATCTTGATGGTACGGAACCCTCAATGCGCGATCCTGACTCGAACTTGACCAATTATTTAAATTCTGTTCTTGAGATCCATTCTTTTAACCAAACAAATAACCAATTATTTGTAATTAATTTATTTAGACTACCAGTACCTACCTATCTTAATTAAAACTCGAATAAGAGTGCCCTTACTGACTGAAAAGTTTTAAAGAAAAATCTCTCCTTTGTATTTACGACGCCGATTGCTCTTGTTAACTAGAAAATACATAAAGCTTTGCCTTTCTATAGCATTTTCTTTGATGTACCTAAGCTTTGTGTGGAGTTTATTATTTTTCTCCTTTTTATTCCATAAGTTCTCGTTACCGTTTAAGTGAAAAAGTCGCATAAACTTTTGCAAGAACATTTATATACAGCAAGTATATTTATATTAATTTTCTTTTGTTTTGTAGAAAACATTCCTACACACGTTAGCGCGAAGAATTTTATTTTATACATAGGTTTTTGTTTCTTATTTAATACGGTAGGTAGGTACACCAAACGGTACGGTACGGTAGGTTTGTTCGAAAACCATACAATCATGCGGACATAGCCATGTGTTGTAACTAATATTATGAAAGTAAAACCAGTCAAGTGGGATTATAACTCGCACAGCGAAGGTTCCATACTATGTATAAAAGAAATAAAACGTTAAGAATTACATTTTTTAACGAAGCGCAAAACTAACTTTCTTTCTATTTCTGTGTCAAAAACTATAATGCACTGAATAAATAAAATTTAGTGGCATAATTTCTTATATGATAATAATATGATAATTACCTTAAGGCCCTTCGCACACGGCTCGTAAGCGTAAGCGTAATAGCGTTATGACGCTACGCATAACAATATGACAATTACGCCTTCTACGATTCGCTGCAACAATGCTTTCGTCTATCTCTATGCCGTATGCAAAGGTCTTAGCACCTTTGCATACGGCATAAAGGCATATACGGCATGCGGATAGTTATGTGTATTTTGAAATTTTTCCCCTTTTAACGTT